>OY720640.1:116292820-118828724 GCA_963169105.1 Ceriagrion tenellum | reverse complement strand
AGATAAAGTTTGTGAGTTAATATCGGGATTTACTTCTGCGGCGCCTTTATAGAATTCGATTTAGGCAATGAGACTTCTGTTTGCTTTTATAATTTGTCTCTTTTCTATCGTTTGTTTCGTCTCGTTTCTATCGTAACGAGTGTGTTATTTTACAAAATGACTTGGATACATTTTTTAACTTGTGTGTTGAATGTAATTTATATCCTAATTTAACTAAATGTAAAATTATCACCTTTACCTTGAGGAAGGATATTATTCGTTATGACTATCACTTAAATGGTGTTCCTCTTGATCGTGTTACCTCAATTACTGACTTAGGAATCACTTTAGATGGCAAACTTTCCTTTAAACCGCATGTTCAGTCAATATGCTCGAAAGCTTATCGCCTTATGGGATTTTTAAAACGAAATTGCATTCCCAATTTTTCTACTAAAACTGTTGTGCGAGCATAATGTACGATTGTCCGACCTGTTTTAGAATACGGTAGTATGATCTGGAATCCACACCATGTCACGTTAGAGAGGACACTTGAAAAAATACAGATGCGATTTGTAAAATGGCTGTGTTTTCTGGATAATGGTCCTGTCTATACAGCATCCGATTACCCCAATATATGTAAATTTTTTTACGCTCACTCCACTTGGAGTCAGAAGGAGGGTTTTTTGATGCAATCTTCCTGCATAAAATTATGATGGGTGATGTGGATTCCAGCCATCTACTTGGCTTAATCAACCTGAATGCGCCTCCAAGGAGGACTAAGCACACTCCACTCTTCAGATGCCACTTTAGTCAGGTGGATGTCTGTAAATATGAACCGCTAACTAGGATGATGCGCACGGCTAATGAATTTTTGAATAATTATAAAGATGCTGATTTTATTTCTGACCCTTTAGTGTCCCTAAAAAAGAAAATGTCCGTATTTTTTAATAGAACCTAAACAGTTGTTTTTCTTTTTCCTGATTGATTGATGTACGCATTTTTTTATTTTATTGTATTTTTATTATAACACATGTAATTGGGGTTACCTGTATGTGTTAAATAAATTATTATTATCATTATTATTTGTTTCGCCCAATGAATGCTTCGCTCTGCTAAAGTTTTCATAGCTTAATATGGAAATGGAAATTTCGCAGGCAAAAGCAGAAAATACAATCCAACTTCAAACTTAATGAATGATTTCCTGCTATCCTGGCGAAAATTTGGGTTTCTCGGATTTATTCATCGAGTCAGGTTCTTAATTTCTCTCAACGTTTCGAATGGCGACTCGCCCATCTTCTTCGGAGATCTTGAAATTCAATACTATCCGATGTCTCTTGGTCCGCCATTGGCATGTTCCATTCGAGGAAAGGCCTGAGGATCGCTGACTGGTTTATGAATTTGTGGTTAATAGATAGGGCGCCGGCTGTGGTGGCCAATGGTCAATGCAATGAAACGTAGGCTTGGCCGACATCTTATTTCTCCCTGATTTACCTTGGCGCTTAAGGGCTGGCGTGCTAATATTGTAATTTTGCGTTGTTTTATTTCGGTGTATGGATTAAGCGTGCGTTTTTTCGTGGAAATGCAATCTTCATTTATGTGTTTTTATTGATTTATATCAATAATATTTCGTATTTCCACGGAAAAACCCTGGTTATATAGAGTTTAATCCATAATTTTCAGTAAATAATAATTATTTAAAGAGTTTCAACATTAAATTCAAACATACGGTAGATGCGCTTGCTTGACATCCGTCTTTTACGTCCACTCGTCCAACTCAATCAAAAGCAAGCGAGGAAAGAGAGGGGGAGGTAATATGTTGGATATCTCGGTGGCCATGTCATATTTTGATGACTTCATGCCGTATTGTGCGAAATTCCACAGAGAAAAAAGTCATCCGCCTTGATTTTTTCTGTGTGGAATTTCGCACAATTGTGCATTGCGGGTGACTCCGTAAAAGTGGAACTCCGTGCCCAGTCCCGGATATCTTAAAATCTGACTTCATGCCCATTCTATTTTATATTTATTTATTTATACTCACAACCCCGAAAACAGCACAACAAAGGCCTTTTACATCGGGTGTTTTAACATTAACAATAGACGAACACACACACACACACCCATGTCCTGAGAAGATAATATTCTACCCAGGCGGGACTCGAACCCGCGACCTTCGGGTTAGCTATTTAGCTATTTAGCCATTTTTTCTATTCTAACTCGGTAGCTTTGGCCGCCGACTTTGTTTCCCACCGTCTCATGCCCTTCTGTGGTGTGTGTGTGGGGTGTGTGACCAGATATTTCCACCTGTTTTCGTCCAAAACATGCTTCCCACAAGATTTTTTTACGAAAGGGGATGATGGCCTTCCTTTTCAACCGCCGTATTCATCTTTTTCGCCCTCCTCTCAATTTTCCTCGTCACCTAATGTTCCTGAACCCCTCTGTGTTAATAAATTTTACCCAAACTCCCCCTGTTTTTTATCGGACAGGCACACACTCCCCGATATAATTTATATACATCGACGCATTAATATCCTATTTTTTGTATCCCAATACCTATTTTCTCATCTTACGTTATGTGTATCACTTAGGAAAACACAAAGGCCCACGTTTCTATGGCAGCGATGGTTGATGTTATAAGTTGTGCTTAGTATTGAATAATTTTTTACGTGAACACTTGAAGAGATCGTACTATAACCAACAAAAATCTATCGAAACACCTCTCATATTTCGATTGTAGTTGAAAACCCTACTCCCACCCATCTGCTATCGTGCCTCTTGGTTACTCTTATCATCTTCTAAAACTAATCTTAATCCTCAAAAATACACTTCACCGTGCGTAAGTTACATATTCAACAATGTTATCATGTCATTTTGTTTCCCACAGCAAAGCGTAGCTGAAACGCGCGTTATTTCAAAAATTCTGTACTCACTTTATTGTCATGTTTACATAAATATTATATCTCTGAAACCCTTTATTTTTCTCATGTACCCTTTCTCCGAGCATATGTGCATACGGCCTTTTCGGTTCATCTCGTGGAATTTCCAGAAAATGAGAAAAAATCTGGGCGTAGGAAAGAATTTTAAATGGATTATATTCAAATATTACTTAAAGCGAATTCGATATATTCTACCACGACAGATATATTTTTATGATAACGCTTTTTCAATACCTGATATGTTTTCTTATAATCCTGTTTTGTCTGCTAAATCGTCCTCGGAGCGAAATTAATATTCAGATACTTTCTGCAACGCATGCTCTATTCATATAGTACTGCTGTTTTGTTATCTGATATGTAGTTTTTTTGTAATCATATTGTCGCTTCCCTATTTGTTCCTGAAGTGATTTAAACAGTCTGCTGCATTCCGTGACATTAAAATGTTTGTTATATTGCAGTTGTGTCATCTGTTTGACTCTAACAGATTTATGATAATATGCGAGGTGTGGCTATAAAATAAGGAGACTGATGCTGTAAAACTTTACATTATAATTGTATACATATTTAATTATTATCGCCTTCAATATACACTCTTCCTTCATCCCTACACCGCTTCATGCAAATTTTCCATTGTTCAAAAGAGTCTTCTTCTGTGAGCTCTTTCATGACGCTTGCCGCTTTTAATTTCACAGCTTCAACGGTCTAAAATCCCTTCTAATACAGGTCTGACCTTGGGGAATAGATAAAAGTCATATGGTGACAGGTCAAGCGAATAAGGCAAATGGTCCAACACTGGTATGTTATACTTGGCTAGAAACGTCTTGACTGACAATGCAGTGTGAGCCGGTACGTTGTCCTAATGAAGAACCCATGACTATTCTTCCAAAATTCGGGTCGTTTTTTTTTTTCTTATTTTTTCACAAAGTTGAGCAAGAACCTCTCGGTAGTAATAATAATTAACAGTTTGACCTCCAGAAACCCAGTTAAGGTATACAAACAATCCCATGAATATCGAAAAAGCAATCATCATTGCTTTGAATTTCGATTTGCTCATTCGAGCTTTTTTAGTTCTCGGTGAAGTTGGGCTCTTCCAATGCATTGCTTAAAGCTTAGTTTCTGGGTCATAGGTAAGAAAACCAAGACACATCACATGCTATCACTCTTTTTCAAGAAGTTTGGGTCATTTTCAATGGCGTCTTAAACGTCAGTACAAACATTTTCACGAGCATCTTTTTGTTCGATTGTGAGAATTTTCGGCACCATATTTGCACACACTTTTTGCATGTTAAAATTCGTAAGTAAAATTTGACTTACTCATTCTTTGTCAATTCTTAAAATTTCAGCTATCGCACAAATGCTTAACCGACGGTCAGATAGGATCAGATTACCAATTTTTTCTACATTTTCGTCCGTTTTTCGACATGGAAGGGCGACCCGGATGTGCGTTTCTCAAACGTCTCATAGGCCATCTGGAAACGTTTAAACCACACAAAAACCCTGGACGTGAGAAATATTCATTGCCATTTACCTGTTTTGATAAAACTTAAGTTTCAGTAGCGGCAAGTTTCATATGAAATTTCACGACAGTTCTTTGCTCAATCCATACACCGGTCATCTTTTCGGCAAGACAAGCCAACAGATCTTATACAAACGAAGGCCACGTTCAGACTAATTTGTCTACAGACACATGAGGGACAACAATCGAAAGAGAAGGCTTCACGCTACACAGCTTTTAGTCGTACTTTTTTGGCGCATTAATAGTTTTTTCTGTAGTATCATCAGCCTCGTTATTTCTCGTAGCCACACCTCGTATTCAATAGTAACATATTTGTCTCGGTGAAAAAAACCTCGTAAAAATTTTAACAAAATGCTCAATTATTTCATTTTTTGTGAATATTTACTTCTTAATTTGATGATACTGATTATGAATACAAATGAATTATATCTCCAATGTCAATATTTGGGATGTGATGATGAATTTTTCAATTTTATTAAAGACTGCGGATATTACATGTTTAAACCAACTGGTGTCATGTTGCTAACTCTGACATTCAGTACTTCAAACATTGATAGAAAAAAGTGCAAATGTGATTAAGAAGACTTAATTTTCATACCACAGGAGTGAAAACTAATTTGGATATGTATTGTCTAAAAAACTACAAATCAGCTGGTGTAATTTAAAGAATATGTATCAGAACGACTTTATCTCATATTCTTTTGACCCATTTGCTCGTTCTATTCTTCAAAATCTCTTATCACGGCACACTCCTAATGTCCCTGATACCTTCTTTCTATATTATGTAGAATTTTGTAGTGAAAATGGGCTTTTAAAATTAATGCTCATTAATTTAGTCCAATGATGCCAATATATGTCTAAATATCGGAACGTATCGACATATGGAAAAAAATATAGGCATATTTTTGCTCAGCACATATCTATTGTACAGTAAACAGCAAGAAACAAACACAAACAATTTTTTACCTAATATGATATACGTAATGTTATTTATTTCCTTTTATCTTTTACACTCCATTAATTCAGCCCCTGGGCCCAAACCGATCCCGTCGCGTGGAGAAACCAACATCCTTTACAAACTTTCGTCATTTCCCGACCGATTAGTTATACTCCATCGCGTGTCTCTGACTTTATGGCCCACCAATCACCCCATTTTCTCCCGCCATTTTTAACAAATTGGCCAGGAAAATGCGGCGATCGGTTTCCTCTGGGTGAGAAGCTGATAGTGCCGCATCGTTTAACAATTGATTTTCGTCCGTATCTCTCCTTCATCTCTCTGCACCCCTCAACGGCGAGACTGTAATCTCGTTCGGTCCTGGAAGCTTCTGTTCCCATGGTGATTTATGAGTGCAGTTTCAGTCAGGAGGTAAAAGTGGATCTTCACCCTATATTAGTGGAAGGAAAGGATCTCCTCATATTGGGAATTTAGCGGCAACAAAACCTTTCCCGGAATCTTGCACTTTGCTTGCAATAATGAGCCACTACCTTGTCCAAGTTTTGGTGTCACGTCGTGAACGGGTTGCAGTGGTGGATTTGCATTGTTCACCACCCCCTCATGTATGCACTTGGTTAGCAACCCTGCTGTAACAATGATGTTATCCTTATACGAATGTGTACGAATTTTAGTCAACGCATGTTCCCTAGAACACTGCAAACCTCTCTTCAAAAATCTTCAAATCATGACAGTTTACAATCAGTTTATATTCCATCCATTAGTACCTACATATTAAAGAAAATCTGAGAACGTACTCAACAAGGGCTGATGTCCACTGTCATGACACCTGAGCCAAAAATTCCATGGATATACCACTCTGTAGGCTCGATAAAACATACAAAGTAGATGGCCTACCCATCAAATTTTTCAACAGGCTCTCAATTTCTGCCAAGTCAGCCTCTAAAGTGGGCTTCTGTAAGGCTCTCCAAGATTGGCTTACATCCAACCCATTATATTCCCTATAGAAATATTATAACCTAGATTTCTCCAGCCTAAAACTCTAAGGTCTATTGTTTCATTAAGTGTATTGACATGATCTGCCTCGTTATGTTCCTCAATTATGAGATGTTTATTTTACTCAATTATAATTTTGAATTCAATTTAAACGCAAATTTTCACATGTACCATACCTTGACGACACCTATCATATGTATTTATGCTAAAGGTGAATAATGAATATTATTATTATTATTATTATTATTACATGTCTGGCAACGCCTACAAAATAAAATTTTGACGTCACAGCGTTGACAGATGCCGATTGTTGCATTGATTACGTCTCACGCATTCGTTCGTTCTGATTGCTACCCTCACCGCAGTGATGGCAATAATTTCTGAAGTGCCTCGCTCCGCCCACACAATTAATGCCTAGACAAAGACGGAAGTTTGACGCCACATCCTTGGCAATCACAGAATTTTGCGTGAATTTACGTGCTATAATGTTCACCCCCACTTCATTCGATCGATTTATAAATAAACTTAATTATGATACTTTACCTAAAATTATAGTAAACGGTACTGAAATAGATTATACAAATAAGGTTGTAAACTTAGGAGTTTTATTAATAATACATTGACTTGGAATGTATTTGTTGATTTAACTAAGGAATTACCAAATAAATTACAAATCTTGTTTAATGCCGGAGTAAGATATATATGTAATACGAATATTTACGAACATGTAACTCCTTATTATGCTAAATTGAAGTGGATGGAATTGGAACATAGAAAAATATTTAAGTTATCTGTGTTCATCTACAAAATATCATCAACTAAAACCCCTGATTTTCTGTATAATTATATTATTAAAAACCAAAGTGTTCCAGGGAGACAAGTAAGAGGAAGAAGACGATTTAAAATTCCAAGGTGTAGAACTAATATGTATCAGTTATCCACAATAAATTATGGCCTAAGAATATGGAATGGTATTCCTGACAATATTATAAAATCAAACAATGTACATATATTTAAATCGGAAATGTTATCTTTCTTGTATCAAAAATATTATTGTAGCGCAGTGTGAATTTCATTGTACTCTTCTTTTTTTTGTTAATTTCTATAAAAAACTCTCTCTCATCCTTACTAATTGTTTATATATATTTTATTAGCTTGCACTATAGTAATTGTAAATATTATTGTATTAATGCTTAATGTATGCTTATTGAATGTTCATATTTGTAAACTGTAGCGTCCTGAAAAAATACTATTTTTGCCACAGAGTTTTTGAGTAAAACTGTACTTTGTTCCAAAGGATATGTAGTCCTTGAACAATAAATATTATTATTATTCGTTCTTTCGATTAAGGAACTCTTCCGTAACAAATACGTCATTCCCGACGGCATGCCAACCCTCTCACTTCGACTCGGCCCTTTGAATTCGCCTCCTCAACCCTCTCTTCGTCGTCGTCGCCGATCTCCCCGAAACAAAAAGCTCAAGGGAGAGAGAAACTAAAAGTGAGGCTGAGATCGGTGGTTGGTGGTCGGGAGATGAGGACAGGGAATGGGAGATATCGAGTGGTATCCTCGTTCTCTTTCCATTCTCTCCACCCGCGCCCACTCTCCCCTTCGGCCCAGATGTTCTGAATAAACGTAAGAGGACTGAAAGCGAGACGGAGATGATGAGAGTCTTAGGATGGGAAAGTCTACTGAGCAGGCGGAAAAGAAGTAGAATTTGCGGGTTGTATATAGAATAATTAAGAACAAACCAGCATGGGTCGAGCTTCGGACAGAACTCGAAGAGACATCCTTCATCAGCAAGAATGATCTTATGTTCAAAGCAAAACAGAGATCCCAAAAAACAAATGTTAAAAAATTCTCATTCCTCAACGGGAGAATTATTGAATGGAACCAGTTACCTGGAGAGTTGTTTGAGCCCTTAAGAGTGCCGGGGGGCGCTATAGCGCTCCTCCTGTCTCTCGCGAAAAGTGCCAGGAGCGCGATAGCGCTCCTCCAGCAATGTCACTCTTTGATGCTGGTATTTCACTGATTGTTCACAAATGGCACCTAAATGCAGATTACTTGTGAAGCTTAACCCTTGTAGTTTCTAAGTTGACCGCTGGCGTTTATCTTCCTTTGGTTTTACATGTGCTACGTTTTTATAAAATTTACTTAGATTTTGCTACCCCAATCCGTCAAAATGGCGTTAATTCTTACTGAACTCATATTTTGTAAAAATAATCGTCAAATAATATATTAAAAAGGTGAAACCACATAAAATAAAGTTTTCCTTGGGTTTTTGAATATTTAACTTCACTTGTATTTGAGACATAATTTTTTTCCTAAACTACAGCCAAATCAGCAAAAATGCCTCGGCAATTTTAGCATAGTACCTAGAAAATCGGCTGGCACTCAAAGGGCTAAACCCTTACCTTCTAACATGCAGATATTCATAAAGATATATAAGAAATGAATGGAAAGACTTTGATGTGCAACATTTATGCAATTTGATCGGTGATATTAATATTTATGTTTATGTTTCACCATGTTTTTGACTATCTATGATTTTGTTTATATTTCGACTCACATGGTATACTTTGACGTAACCTTAACAGTGCCACCTGACCTTTGTTTATTCGTACTAGTCTGTGTAAATAAATAAATAAATGTGACCCCCCCCCCAGCCCTCACCCCAGCTGTCTTCCCACCGAATTCTTCCTCGTGCGATGATTGCGGTCGAAATACCCCAATCTTTCATCCCGCTGCTCCTGCTTGCCTATTTGTCTCCACCTATTCACCCCTTCCGGCCATCTCGTCTTACGTCTAAGGTACGCCCACAGATCCGACATCCTTTTGCGTGGAGATGCCGGGAACTCTGGCGGACTCTTTTACATGTACGTGTGGTGTGTGTGTTGTAACCTAACCTCCTCATTAACTTTTTCTGCTTACCCCTTCCTGACGGCGTCGCTAGCCATACGTATTTGTATATATATTCCAACGTTTGTATTGTATGTACTCTCGTAGGACTGTGATTCCTAAAGGAACATATATTAAATAAATATCTATCTAGCTATTATTCAGCCTGTAAGTTAATAAGGGTCGTGTATGAAGTTGGACTAGGGGGTGGAAAGGATGGAGACGGGATGTGGTCGAGGTGAGAGGGGTCTGAATGAGTCTGGCGCCCACGCATCTCCTCACCCTTGCCCCGCCCCCAAAGAGTCCTCCTCATTCCCTCTTGCATCACCGTGGTTGCCATGGTTACGCTCGGATGAGACGCTGGAGCGAGAGAGAGAAATAGAGAGGTATAGAGAGAGAGAGAGACGGGGAGTATGGTTATGGGGGTGGTGGCGCCTCTAAAACACCGTAGGCGCCCCCTTCCATCCTCTCCCTCCACGCTCCGCCCTGTAGAGGCGCCGTGGCGCCGTCCCTCCGCGTCTGCGTTGGCGGAGAGATGTGGGCGGTGGAAGAAGGACGATGTTTTAGAGAGGGTGTTGTCGAGTCGGGGTGGTAGCAAGGGTTCCCAAAGGGTAGGTTTGCGCTTGCGGATCGGTTCAAAAAATAAAGGAACAGTGAATAAATTCATAGTATATCTAATGCCTTATGGTAGTTTGAGCGAAAAGTCATTTTACTTAGGAATCAATGAGTTTGTCTCATTTTAAAGAAAAATATCTCACCTATCCAATGACATAAAAATTTTACCCCTTACCACATTACTTTCGGAGACATTTGCCATTATATACCAGTCCTTTTACATGAGAAACGGTACATGTATGCACTCCAAAGAGACATTATTTAAAAAAAGAGGTTTTTCCAGCACTTAGATGTCGTAAAAAAACCAACAGTGTGTAGTTTGTATGTTTTCTCAACTATATTTGAAAATTAATCATATTGTCGCCGCAGGAGGTTCTTGGGTATCACAAAAAAGCTTCCGTTTTGAAAGAGTTTCAGACACATCGCGCGATAAAAATGAGTAAAGTTAAAGCCTTGTTTAGATATTTTAATTTAATTACTTACAATTTCTGTCGTATAAAACTATGTCATTGCACCATTAATAATGCAATATTTAATTGATGTGTCCTGTAGCTGGTGAAATTAAAACGTATAATTCGAATATGGTCTCTATTCTGACTAGGGAACCATCTCTCTCGAGCTACCTTCACACTTGAGGAACGTAATGTTTTACCCGGACCATGTATAATATTTTTCGTTAATACAAACATACATACCAATCACGCCGGGGATCGGGTTGCTGTGGTAACTAGATTACTAGCTAACCACACAGGTGGCCAGGGTTCAAATCCCCACGGAGGAGGATGATTTTCAGAGGAAACCCGATCCCAAATTTGATCCCTATATTGTGGAGGGCACTTCAAGTACAGTACCCGGTCTGTCGGACGAGACGTTAAACCGTGGTCCCTTTGGCGCCTTTCGTTTAGAGGAGGGTAATGCCGACATCGGGTTTCTATCCACCCTTCCTCCCTTACCTGTGCCCTATGTCGCAAATGACCTTAGCAGTCGGTCGCCTCCCCAAATATCTAATCCAACCAATCACGCCGTTCCCTTCCGGGGTAGGCAGAGTCACCAAGTGTCACTCATAAATACATATTTGTTCGCCTAACTCTGCTTCAATAATTTCCTCCATACTAACCTATCCTTGCAAACCTCTTTTGCTTCATTGGCCCCCATACACTGCTTCATACGCGCCCTCCTATTTTTAAGACTCCTAATATTCCTCCTATTCCTAAGAATTCCGTCAACCACATTCAACCACAACTTCCTCGGCCTACCTCTCCTTCTCGCACCATTCATTTCTCTCTGTTATATCTGTTTCGTTGTTCGACTCTCATCCATTCTCTCAACATGGCCAAACCAACGAAGCACACTCCTTTCATATATGTCCATTACTGGAGCATCTAACCAAATTCATTTATTACCAATTCATTCATGACTCGATTTTTCATTAATATCACGTATAATAATGAATATAATTTATAGTTATTTTGTTATTCCTTAATTTTTATGCATTTTTATTACGATAAATTGAATATTCCCATTGTACCAATAGGTAACGTACAACCAAAATTAATTCATGAAAGAAACAAGTTTTTTTTCGTCGTTTAAAGAATTTTTTCAAAGATCTGTCGACCGTACTATCTTGAAATACTAACGAGGGCACTCATGAATCTATGATTAAAGCTTACAACAGGCTGTGATGGATGAAGGCTTTCTGGCTTGGTAGTAATTTATTATTCGAAGATTTACATAAATTATCAGCGAATGAAGCCTACCACAAATTGTCATGGATTAATACACTTAGTTATAGGGCTAATGGTTTAATCAATAAAAGTAAGTTGCTTTAGTTTTTACTTTATTGTTGACGCAAACGGTTATCGTACGTTTTGCCAATGTCTGCAGAATAAATGGGACACGTAATATTTTTTTGCTGTTTTAGGCTTAAAATTTTGAGCAGTTGCTTCAAATCACTTATTTCGCCGATGAATCAAAGAAGGTATCTCTTGTTACTTTCCTTTTTTTTCCAAAGGATGCTGTCAAAACAGTTTAGCAACTTTTGGGTGACGTGCACTTATAAATCGCAGCACGGGTTCTATTTGCGTGGTAAGTCTTATTATGTTAACATAGTGGGGATTGTCATTTTCTACCATTGATTTAAACGAAAAAAAAGCTGTGTTCTGCGTTATTTTCCTCGCAGATGCTGACACAATTCACTCGGAAAAATTATCTTTTACGACTTAATTCATCTCTTTAACCATATTTGAATGTGTTTTATGCACATTGGAAGCGAACTGTAAAAAAGTGTATGAGCCGATTTGATGAATAGCATTCAGTACAAAAAAGCGCCTACAATGTATTCCTCTAAAGCATCCAGTTCAGAAAAATTTGAGAAAAATATTTTTACTATTAAATTTTTCATCAAATTTTAAATTAAAAAATAAAATTTAAAATAAAAGATAAAAACATTTTTAAAAAATTAAATTTAAAAAAAATTGAAAAATTTGCAGCTCAAGCAACATTGAAGCTGATCTAAAGGACATTATGCAATCTTTTTACTACGCAATATGTAGTTTGTATTAATAACTGCTGTTATGCAAGCGGGAATGCATGTACGACGTATCGGAAAGTTATATCTGCTCATATTCCTCGCCCTCGTCATGCAATTTCTTGACGTTAAATTGTACAAGCAAGTCGCTCGTGTAAAACAAAGTATGAAGAGAACGAAGCAACTGCAATGTCGAAAGCTCAAAAAACGTAAATTTTCAGAAAAAAACGCATAGAAATGCATTTAAAAGCACTTGCACCCTGGTGCCCATGGCATGGGCTAGGGTTATCCCAAGAGGTATGCAACTCTGAGAACTGGTGTACGCTTGTTGAAAAATGGCCGCGAAATGGACAGAAATGGCTAGAAATGGATATAAATGGACATAAATGGTTAGGAATGGACAGATGTGGTTAGAAATGGGCATAAATGGATGGAAATGGTCGGAAATAGACAGAAATGGATGGAATTGGATAGAAATGGCTGAAATGGAAACGCGGTGTTCACTTGTTTTTGAAGTTGAGTACCCCTCGGGTTGTCCTAATCGAGGAAAATCAGAGTAGATATTCTAACTCGGTGGAGATGGAATTATGAGGAATGGCTGAGGAAATTTTTTTCCAGGGAGAAGGGGCGAGGATAAGAATTTTACTATAGGGTGGCAGCAAACCCCCTAATAGTACTCTTGTCCATCACGTGGGGTCAGTCCCTCCACCGGAACTCCCATCGCAAACCATTTCCGTTTCACATCCACGTCCCAGTAAGACCTCAAGGCTTAAGCACTTACCGGTAAATGTTCGTGAAATAGGTCGATCGATAAACCTTATTTCCCACACGTAAATATCGCAGTTTCTCAACTAGCATTGGTGGAGGTAATGCGCAAATTATTTTGGTGAACAAAATTCTGAATCATCTTAATATTGTTATTTTTTAACCGTTAGGCCTCATCTGGAATATGCTGTTAGTGTATGGGATCCATACGAAACGGGATTGATTTCAGAGTTAATTCGCGTACAGCGAAGAGGAGCTAGGTTTGTGAAACGATGCTACGATAAGTTGGCTAGTGTGTCTGGACTGTTAGAAGAATTAGGATGAGAATCGCTATCACAGCGTAGATTAAATTATAGGCTTAACCTCCTAAATAAATTTCAGGAAAATGATTTTTCTGACGACGTAAAAAACATACTATTAACCCCCTCGTACTGCGGCAGATTAGATCGCGCCAATAAAATTGGAGAGCTAGATTGTAGAACCGATTGGTATAAAATTTCATTTATTCCGCGTACCATTCGGGACCATAACAGCTGTGATCGTCGTCATGAATAGTTCGAATTGTGACATATGGCAGACGGTAAATCTTTTTTTTATATTCTCTACGTTCTTATTTCTGCATGATGTAAATATTGATGTTCTTATTTATGCATGATATTTAGAATCTGTAGTAGTAGTCTTTGTAACCCTTGCATGTTGGAACGATTGACGATAGAATGTTTCTTGGTTAGTAGATTGTTAATTGGAGCGTTGCATGTGTGGTACGCTGGCTCCAATGTAGTTTCGGTGTTCTACCGTATCATTCATGCATGCCTGGTGTGGAAGCACCCCAAGCCACATACCCTTTGGGTGGCTTGCAGGGTATGACGTAGATGTAGATGTGGATGTAATAATATGAGGAGATGTTACATTCTGGAAACGTAGTTTTCCGAGGCGGCCAATTTGCGTTTTCGAATGGTTTATAAAAATGGGCACCGAATGGCGCAGTGGCAGTGTGAATTTCACGTCTGAGTGTAACAGTCAAATACCACGATTATGCGATATTTTTTAATGCTACCGAGGTTGTTATTGCGCGGGCGATGTGGAATTCTATCTTCCATGAATAACCTTCCGCCCCCTGTTACCCAAACCGCCACCCCCCCCAGGGGGCGACACCGTCGGTTGCAATTTCATAATATATTTATAGCTTCGTAATATATTAGAAGTGAAATAATGAGGTATCTCTCCTGGATTAAGTTGGAACTCGGATAAAACGCGAGGCGCAGTTAAAATATGGGAAAAATACGTGATTTTCTAACCGCTTGGAACGCTATCATTGTATAAATACGGAAATCCAAGAGATATTTCAAGAAAATGCAAAGTTTAAGGTTTAAGATGAGGTGTAAGCGACGTATGTAAATCATCTGAAAATTGAGGTATGAGGGAAAATCGATGGACCTGTTTCATGAACATTTACCGACGAACCTATTTCCATCCATGTCGTCGGCCCTTCGTTCGGAGAGAGAGCAAATCTCCTCCTCTCTAGTCCGTCCCCTTCTCGTGGCCCAAAACGCCGGATCATCTCGACGCGAAATTACCCTGCGGCAAATGGCCGCGCAAACACCCCCCACGGTCGTCAAACTGCGATCACCACGGCTGAAATGCAGCGGACCGTTGCGTGGAAGTGAAGATCGTCTCTCACGGTTTCCCCCGTGTGCTTCGGACTCCACCTTTATATCATTCTCGTCTCTCACAATGTACGTTCTGGTGC
This sequence comes from Ceriagrion tenellum, assembly GCA_963169105.1. NCBI lineage: Eukaryota > Metazoa > Arthropoda > Insecta > Odonata > Coenagrionidae > Ceriagrion > Ceriagrion tenellum. The sequence continues at coordinate 118,813,794 of OY720640.1, read as the reverse complement.
AAAGGGCCTCATGGAGGATCATGTGGATGAATTCCATTTACTCATTCCTGATCAAAAACCTGATCGTCCTCATCTGCAAATTGTGAAATTTAAGCGGTAATTGTAGCTTATGTTAAGAATGCCATTTTTACGTTTTTTCTGTTTTATGATTGTTTATTTATTTATTTATTCTCACAATCCCGAAAATAGCAGAGCAAAGGCCTTTTACATCGGGTAATTAACAATTATTATACACGAACGACTACACCCATGTCCTGAGTGGTGAAAAGCCACCCAGGCGGGACTCGAACCCGCGACCCTCGGGCTGGCAAGCGAGGACTTAACCCCGCCACCACCGGGACCGACATTATGCTGTTAGTAGTGACAATTTAAGAAGCATTATTTCCCAAATTGCACTATTCATCCATCTCTTAGTGTTTTATAGTGTTTTTTAAATATTCATTTAGTTTCTAATTGTACTAATCTGCATACAAGTCCCGAGACATGTTTTTATTGTGAAAATTGCGTGAGACAATGGAACTTGTAGAAATATGGAAAAATCTATAGTTATTTGGAGTGTTTAGAGAAAATTTTTAATAAATAAATAATTTTTTATTTCCGTCTTCTAAAGATTCAGTTATGAGAGTAATTAATCACTACACATTTATCTAGTATAGAAATTATAACTTGCCTCGACTAAGGTAAATTTGCCTCTTTTACAAAAGGCTTTCATTTAGAGTCAGCGTGGAATAAAATAATTTGGTATCCATTCCCGATGTAATGGAACGATACGTGTTCTAAAAAAAAACTGTTTGCTGAACCTTCTAATGCATTTGCTTTACTTTCCACTTTAAAGTCTCAATCATATCTTTGCAGGTTTTGTATTCATATAGACGTAAATCTGACATTCTGTTTTAGATGCTTCAGATGTTTTTTACTTCTGGATTTAAAATAGCCCTGAATATGTCTTGGTGTAGTCATTGATCATGCTCACACTTTAACTTCCCTACGTTGGATAATTATCAGTATTATGGGGGGCATTCTTGATATGTATTAGGTGCTAACGCTCTCGTCGTGACGTTTCACGATCATTGCTCCGTATTGGCGTAGCATTTGCAAGGAATATGGCTCAATCCTCAGTGGCGGCAGATTTTTTTGTCATAGCATGAAGTGCGTTTTTCAGTAAACGTCCCAATATTTAACTAATAGTGGGATAATGGACATGGTTTTAATTATTTATATTTTCTTGTTCACCTTTAACCTTGCTAACTGGAATGATCTTTCGGCATCTCTAAGGATATAAAAATTATCACCATTCTGGTTTAATGAGGTATTCTATGTTTAAAGAGGATTCTGAGAAGAGCTCGTCACCTTACCTACACAATAGTAGCCATTTTGTAGCATTGACCGATGGCGATACGCTGCGATAGTCGTAAAAGTTGGCGTGGATACTTCGCGGCGATAAAAGTAGCGTAGTATCGCGTATCGAACGAATGTCATAACAGTCGACTGCTACGTGTAAACCCAGCTTGAGAATCGGTGGAATCGAGAACCAACATTGGATTTGACTCATCCTTAGTTAATACTGTGAAGGACACACGCTTTCATACACAATCCCACGCCGAATGAAATCAGAATAAATGTCCGATCCTAAGTCAATATGAAAACAGGCTAGTGTTGTTGAGTTGTACGGGCTTTTTTAACCCGCGCCTGGGATACATTCCAAAGACAAAAACCACGCATTCACTCAATACCTAAACGGTACTTACTCTACCGGCTAGTGTTTCTCTGACGTGGAAATGATACCTCGTTTAAGTGAAACACTAGTCTTACTCATACAAGCAAGAGGTTTAGGGAGATTTACTCTCACGCCAGTGACCTACTTACGGCACGTACGCTCCGCTTACACGTTAGTTTCCGAAGAAGGTAACGTACAGGTAGACGCAGCGTTTCTTGACTTCAGAAAAGAGTTTGATAAGGTTCCCCACTGTAAGCTACTCGCGAAGTTAGTATCATACGGGATAGACAGTAATATTCTCGGCTGGATAGGAGACTTCTTACATGAACGCGTTCAAAGGGTGGTATTAGATGGTCTCAGCTCAGGCGAAGTAAAAGTTACATCGGGTGTTCCCCAGGGAAGCGTGATAGGCCCAATTTTATTTCTTCTCTACGTAAATGACTTGAATAAAGTAGTAAAAAATAGCAAGCTCTGCCTTTTTCCCGATGATGCAGTGAAGAGGACAGTCAGTCTTTAGCTAAGGATTTAGATGCGATTGATGATTGGTGTGATAGTTGGCAGCTAGAATTAAATTTGAAGAAATGCGCGATAATTAACTATTGGAAAAAGAATGGCTTTCCCCGGAATAATTATTGCATGAAAGAAAAGAAAATACCTAACGTAGAATCTATTAAATACTTGGGCGTCACCATCACTGAAGACATATCATGGGGAAACACGTCAGGGAAATAACTAGTGTAGCAAACCGTAGATTAGAATTCGTAAAAAGGGTTCTAGGCAAATGCGATGAGAGAGTACGAGAAAGAAGCTATTTTACACTTGTCGGACCTCATTTAGAACATGCCGCTTGTATATGGGATCCGTACGAGGAAGGTATGATAAAAGAATTAGAGCGTGTGCAAAGGAGATCCGCTAGATTTGTTAAAGGACGTTATGATAATTGTATAAGTGTTACGAGTTTAATAGAAGAACTAGGATGGGAATCACTATCAGAACGCAGGTTAAAATTTAGGTTAAACCTTTTAAGTAAATTCGGAACCGATTTGTTCACAGATGACGTAAGATACTTATTAAGAACCCCTGCGTGTTATGCTAGGTTTGAAAAGATTAACAAGACTAGAGAGATAGATTGTCGCACCGATAGATTTAAAATGTCATTTTTCCCGCGTACCATAAGAGAGAACAATAGGCAGCGTAGCAAAGGGATATGTAGTTGAAATATAGTTAGAGTAGTCTGTAGTGCATGATGCATGTAATAACAACCAATTATCCCTTCCTTATTATGTAGATACTAACAATCTAGCTGCATGTGACCCTATTTTCATAGCATGTCTCCATTAAATATCCTAGTTGCATGTCAATAGTGCATGTTTGGTGATCTTCACCCCCTGCCACACGCCCTCGTGGTGGCTCGCAGGGTATTACGTAGATGTAGATTTAGATGTAAGTGGATCCCGGGGTTGAAGCTCACTCGCCGACTTCGTGAACGGCCAACACTCATACCTAATTAACTCAACATAATCACTAGGGAATGGCTGGCTGAACGCCACTGGTCGATAGGGAATAGCAAAGGTAGAGAGCGAGGCGAAAGGTAATTACAAATAGTACTGAAAGAAAATCAACACAACAGCGCAAGATTGACTTCAACCTTGCGTTGTTGCGTCAATCTTACCTTCGAATAGGTGTGCTCACAATGGAGCCTTAACTAAATTGCTTCGAAGCTGGAACAGGTTTTGGACGAACCTTGTTGGCGTCCTCCGAAACCAGCCATTAATCCCTTGACTGTTGCATAGCGTCTTCCCGCCCGTGAAGCAAAAATTAGAAATCCCTTCGGAGGAAAAAAATAACCTTTTTAACATAAATAAAATCTAATAAACCGGTTCTTAATTGGCGATTAATTGTTTTTTCATCCGTGAATTTCATTCGGACCTCGTCATAATTCCACACGAAACGCTATTAACTACCCTATGGTGGATATGTACTCCACAATGTTTTTCTAGCGTGGCTCCTTTCGACGGTGATTTCTTACTTCGACTGGATTAATAATTTTTTACTTCGATTAATTCTACATAATAGCAAATTGTTCAAAAAACTTATACTTTGACTGTGTGTAAGTATTAATCGAGAGTTTTATAAAATTAACTCGGTCGGTAGTTACGAAGACGTTTGTCATTTTAGTTTCCAAGTTAGTTGAAATACGGAAAGTTAAGTTTCAGTTGGATGTTCATTATGCGTGTCTGCTTCCTTAATCCTCAACTGTATTAAATCGATGTATCACATTTTTTCGTGTCTACGATTCCGATGACCTACGACTTCAAGCATTTTATTGATGGTGGAGCAGGTGGGGGGAGTTTTTGTCAAACTTGACCACCATTTGTGTGTGAAATTCAATCGACAGATTCAACATTTCCGTTTTGGAGCCAATTTTCTTAATTTTTTTGCTCTGTATGTTAGAGTACCGTATCTATGTCCTGTTCCTTAAATTGTTTTTGGAGTCGTCTGATAGCAGATGGGCTTGATATATCTTCTAATCAAAATATCTTATCCTGGTCCTCCCTTCTAACCCTCCACATAAATCATTCTTTTCATCTCATCCTTTCTGTACTGTTTTCTCTTTGCATCATCATCATCATCTTCGCGACCCTGTTTAAATCTCTCGAGCGACCTCAACTCCCTCTACTCAGCAGCGCTACCCTCCTCAGCGCCCCCTCCCTACACTATCCCCTCTCCGTCTCCCAAGTAACGGGATCTTGTTCCCCCCCCCTCCCCCCTCCTCTCCTCGCCAACCCCTTCTCCTCTTCGTGCGGAGGGTGAAAGAAATTGCCCCAGCGAATCAAGCGGCGTCGGCGGAGGCATGCCGGCCCGACGTCCTTGTCCGCTCGTCCGGCATTTCCCTTCTCCTCCTCCCGCCCCCACATCCTTCCCTTCAGCTCGATAATCTCACCCTCGGCATTCCCACGTCGGTCTTTGCAGTCCCGAGTGGCTTCCGACTTTGGGGTGGGGAAATAGACTTTTCTTTTGCGGATACCTACTCTTCCTCCTTCTTCATCATAGCTCTTCTTACTCTTGTTTTCCCATGCAAAAAGCCTTCCACGTAGCTGCAGGTCAGCGGTTTCCTGACACTTTTTTTTGTATTATTCGCGCGTACCGTTTGGTCACATGTTTCCAAAACTTTTACCCCTCGTGCAATCTGCTTTGATAATTCTGGTTTGAATCATATCAGTCTAGTAACTTGTCAAATTTTCTGTTAACTTCGTATTTATAATTTTTCGTAAGGCTGATGTTCTAGAAAACTGGAAACCTGAGGATGACAGATTTAAACAGGGTCGCGAAGATGATGATGAGAAGAGAAAACAGTACAGAAAGGATGGGGTTAAAAAGAATGATTTTGCGAAGGGTTATAAGGAAGGATGAGGACTAGGATGACCGCTTAGCTCCTCCATACATCATAGAGTTCCGCTCGCTACACTATTCCACTCATTCACAACATCCTGTCCCACCACCACCCTCCAGCACAGCCAACAAGTCGGCGGTTTATTTCAAACTACTTCAGTGGTCTCTTAATTCTTTTGAAATACACCTATGTTTTGGGTGCTAATTTCCCAAAATCTTGCGTCTTCTGTTAATTTATGTTGTTGATCGTCGAGTGCCTACTATGACAAATTGTAACTTTGTGCTTCTAAATTATCTTATTTAAAACCGACCCGGGTTTCGATGTTTGACTGGAACTAAAGCTCAGATATTGAAGCTCAATGTCATCTTCGGAACCTAGATCGTATCTAAATAAAATAATCTGGAAACAAAAAGGAAACCCTGAAAACACCAATTGTTAACTTTCATTTGACTTAAATCAGTTTTAAATTTATGTGAATGGTCGTTTATAATTCGTGGAGCAATGTTTCCAGGTTCTGAAATTGCGCGAAAAATGTCATCAGCAAGAACGAAGACAAAAGCGGTAGTTAATTCAGCGATATCTCCACACTCTATCAGAGTGTTTTTAAAACAATGAAAAATCTTTCTTTTTGCTGAGTAGTATACTGATGCAAGCAATCATCTTGCAGTTAAACTGTTAACATTGCTGATAGAGTATTTTGATTGGAAAAATAGGAGGATGGAAACTAAGCTGATTGACTTCCAAAGTAAACCGAATCAAACAGCAGAGACTATTGCTGATTATTTTCACACTTCTATAAAAAATGTGTGCCTCTTAGCAAAAACAGTTGCATATTCTTGGGATAATTGCTAGACAATGTTAGGTGGGGTGGCCAGAAAAAGCACCAGTAATGTATCTTCGAAACTAATAAACTCCACAAATGGAAATTTAATAGGTGTAGGTTATCCTGCTCACATCCTAAATAATTGTTTGCAACATGGCATGGGTGCTCTTGATTTTGATATAAAATCTGTAACTTTAATGCTTTATAACTATTTCTCTGTCAGAACCGTTAGGACCGAATCACTCAAAGATTTTGGTGAGTTTGTAAATGTAGAATATAAGCAGTTAATGTATCAATGTGTTTCAAGATGGTTATCGATTTTTCCATTTGTGGGAAGGCTGTTCGAAATGTTTGAAGCTGTGAAATCTTTCTTCCTCTCTCAGTCTAAACCTCCTGTCAATATCCGAAAGCATTTTGAAAATATTTTCAGTGAAATATATTTGCTATTTCTTCAATCTTTCATGCTCATGTTTCAAATCAATGTTGATGCCTTAGGAGATGGTACATATGTAGCAGAAATGATACCTAGCTTAATGTAAATATATCAATTGACGATAGATTAGCTTCCAAGTTTGTACCATTGAATGTAAAAACTATGTTGTCCAAAATGGAGGAAAATGATAACATAGATGAGTGTGTTAAGTTTAATCAGAAAATTGAAGAACTGCAATCCTCATGTTTAGGTTATATAAATGTATGGATTGAACGGTTTCAGGAATTTACTCCACTTAGTTCTATGAGTTTAAATGTATACAGCAACATGGGTGAAATATCAGCGTGTTATTCAGTCTGTGGTCTCAAAAGGAGTGCATGTAGATGATAGTAAATGTTTTGATGGTTTTTGTCGCATAAAAAGATTTGTTACTGAAGATGAAAATAATGAGGGATTTTCTACTAGCTCATACAAAATGGGTGAGATATTTCAGCTGAGATAATAATGCCAAGAAATATCCAGATCTTCTGAATGTGTTAAAATTTTTCTTTGCCATTTCTGCTAACAATGGCAACGTTGAGAGAGCATTTTCTCTTATGCTGAGTCTATGGCGTAAAGAAAAAACAGGGTGAAATCTTAGTTTGTCAAGAATAATTTACTTGTTTAGTATAATTTTAAGAGTATGTCATGTGAGAAATGTCATTCTTATATGAAAGGAATTCCTGAAATATTGCATAAAATTTGGTCAAAAGAAAAGTATGAATGATTCAAAAATAAAAGTGAATGCTGATCCGTCTTCCACCACAGTGATAAAAATGGAAAATTAATATTAAATATGGCGTAAATCTATCAAATATTCAAGTGTTCTTTTTTCCGAAAGAAATATGGCAACCCTGCTGTCAGGAGGACAAAGCGCGGCCGAACTACGAATAAGGAGTGCAACCATGTTCCTAATCCGTGGTTAGGCCACGAATACAACTACTCATCGAAGCCAAACAGAATCTAATTAGTACTAAGTCTACTCCAGTGAGTGACTTGAGTGTGTAATTCTCACAGAAATGATCTTTCACGATTATGAAGGTCGTTCCATGGTTTGAGCCTCAACTGTGTGAAAGTTGATTTTCAGAAATGAAAAAATAACTCAGGTACCTGGTGATGACGCCGTTGTGTCGAAACATGTCGTACCAAGAAAAATAAATCTGTGGAAGAAAACCAAATTATTTTTTTTCATTTGTGATTATCAAGGTCCTTCATTCGAAGCATAGCTGAAGTTTAATGATAATTACATCGTACTTCTACTTTTTTTAAGTCTGTGGTAAACCTCGTCGGTACCATTTAGCCAGTTTGAGACATTAATGCCCGTATTCATAGTCGTATTCCTAGGGGTTACCTGGGTATCCCCTAGCCAGGTAACACCTAGGGGTCCCCTACGCTGAGCGATTCATAAACCTTACCTGGGTAACACCCAGCCAGGGGACGCCTGGGTAAGATATTTGGCAACAATCCCACGCAAAAATACATATGAACGGTTTCGCTGAATGCTTCTCGATGTTTTCGATGCTCATTTCTCACCGTAACCAAGCACGCTATATGTTAATGTTGCTAAAATGTTGATGAAAAATGATTGAAGGAATATGAGAGAATGTTTACAATATTACTTAAATATTTATGTAATTCGAATGATGAGGAATACGAGGGTGATTCAATAAGCACTCGTGTTTGTAAACAGAAGACGTTACTATGGAAAGATGCGTTGATATTATCGTGTACTGCCATTAGTACAGTAGTATCCATTCGTCTCACGCGTGGGCAGCAGTACTGCGTTAGGAGAGCTTTGGTTAAACTTCATGCCTTACCCAGGAAATCGACGGCCTGGGGGAGGGTTTAGGGGACAACAGTCCCCTGGGTAACGACTATGAATACTATTTCTGAGCCAAGGGGCTCCCCCACACCTGGGGGACACCCAGGTAACGACTATGAATACGGCTCTAAATCAACCGTGGCAAAGCTGCAATTAGAGTGACCTTTCAGCTTTACTTTTCGTATCAGTGAAACCGTGTTCCTGAACCGTGGCCTCTCATGCACCTGTTATCTAGGATTTTGGTTTTGGGCTGTTGGCATTCGTCTTTCTGCGCACGTGTTTCCAATTAAGATAACTTTGGAAGTTTCTTTCAAGGCTAACAGCTCTTTAACCTCTGCGAGGGCGGCGCGCATGGATTCTTGGTGAACGGAGTGTGTAGTTCTGGTTACCATTAATTTTAGAGGAAGGCGTTTGTCTAATTGATAGCTCCATTATTGGTTTAGTACTCTCCACCCTTTCCTACCAAATGCGAGTTCCCTTACTCCCTGGCGGTTCTTCTAATGTAGTACAAACTGTTGTCACTAAACAACAGAAATACGCGGTAGATCCAGAAAAATGGAGGAGATCAACGTAGTACTTTCTTCTTTACTTGGTTCATGTTGTTATCCTCATGTTATGGCTAGTTTTTCTGGACCGTTTCGACTTTCTTTGTCATGTTCAAACGGCCCCTGCTTCATATTTTTTCTCAATTCAGAATGGCAAGGTTCTCTTTTTACCTCTTTCAGTATGCCAATTCTTTGCCTCCCTCCTAACTATGCGTTTACAGCGTTTAAACTTAAAGAATTGTCTAAAGACATTCAATTGCACATAATACTCGTTTTATTATGCCTCGGTTTTAAAATTTTGAACTCTCCCTCTGATTTTATAATTGTTTTAGTTGCATTTTATTTCTTTGATTCTTCCTCTTAGCACTTTTACGCATGTCTTCTTTTTTTTTCTACACTGGAATATATTCGGACAAATTATCTAGTTGTTAACGCAAATAATTCGCAATTCCTTAGTTTTTTTTACCAACTTTTGTCAAATATTGATCATCTCAACTATTCGTATTCTATCTCTTTAGCTTTATCTTTTTTCAGACTTTCCCCTTTTGCATTATTTTTTTCTCTAAATGCTCCTAACTTCCAATGGATCCAATGCATGATATTTCGTTCGTCATGTGTCAAAATGAGATGGGAATGAAGCCGGAAAAAATCCATTTCAAATTGATTTATGTATATTTCTCCCTCTTCCCTTCTTTGTTGGTTGCCTGGCTGAAGGGAAAAAAGCCAATGCCTTCGCTGGTTTAGATGCAGTGTGCCGGCTCTTGGATTTGTCTTTTAGTCATGCAAAAAGGCGAGCCAATGAACGAGAAAAGTTTGAGTAATCCGAGAAGGAAGGATTCTGTATCTGAATTTCTATACATCCAGAAAGAGACGTTTGGTGTCTGGAAACCTCTTAGAGTATTGTTTATCTAATGTGAATGCGTGAAATGGGCTAAGAATTCATTTCCGTAATTTTCTGGAGAAGAATTGCGAAAACATATTGGTTCCTGAGAGAAACAAATGAACGAGTATTGGAAGAAATAGGTAAGTGAAAGGAGAACGCCTCTCCAAACAATTCCTCCTCCAAAAAAAACAACTCCAGAAAATGAAATGCATTGGGCATGCGCTCAGACATAATTAGTCCCTCAAAAAAAAAAGGATGGGAATGGCTCTTAGGGAAAAGACAGGAGGGCGACCCAGAACATCTTTGATTGATAGCGTAATGTCACTCATAAAGTGCAGCTCCAATAACGAGATAAAAATAACGGCTGTAAAGTGAGATGAATGGGTTCAACGCCAGGGATAAGGCTAAGCCGTTCAAAAAACAACAAGCGGCGGATTGGGTGCAGAAAACATTCTATGCTTTGTAAGACTCGAGGTAGTGATGGAAAAATGTCGGTCAAAATCGATTTTTCGAGCAATCGATTTTTAATCGAAATGAAAAGCTCGACTTTTCAACAAAAATCGAAATTGGAACCAAAAGATCGATTAATCGAAAAAATTGACGGTTCTTTTTTGAAAAAAATACAGTTGGTACAAAAACATGTTTATTATCCATTCGAAAAACGCTCATAATACATATTTGAATAGTATAAAAATCCCTAAAAATCTACTTAGGATACATTCTTTAATTATTAGTAGTAAAAATTTACAAATGCACGCACATTAAAGTTTGGGCATCACCGCTTGGAACCATTCGGCTTCACTAAAATTTTCGAAGAAAGATCAACTGATTGAGATGCTTTCTTGATGATCTAGGGCGTGCCTTTCCAATTTTACCGGTCTTAGAGAAAAGTCTTTCACATGGGACGGATAACGTTATCATACTCAGCACTCTGATCGCGAAACGGTACGAGAGTAATCGGTGCGGTATGCTGAGATCAAACGAAATGGTCAAAATCGAAGTTGAAAAATCGAGTTTGGATCGAAACTCGAAGATCATGGCTCGATCTCGATTTCTTCGATCTTTGACTATTGAAACTCGATTTTCGATTTAAATCGAAATCGATTTTTCCATCACTAACTCAAGGCTTTCCCGGTCCGCCAAGGACGATTTGGGATTAAAAACACCATGCGTCGATCACATCCCATGTGAATGCGGGAAGGTGTACATCGGGGATACTGGCCGCACTGTAGAAAATCGCTTAAAAGAACATGAAAGGTGCATCAGGCTCTTCCACCCCAAAAAATCCGCAGTAGCGGAACATAGCCTCGAGAATGGACACAGAAGCAATTTCAAAGGGACCCAGATCCTTCACCGCGCTCCGAGTTATTGGGACCGGATTGTGAAGGAGGCTGTGGAAATCAACAATCACAGAGACAGCATCAACAGAGACAGAGGTTTTCAGATCAGCAATCCGTGGAAACCAACCACGAGTCTCATAAGAAAAAGAGCGGGAAAAGAGGGCCAATCAGAAGCAAGCTGAGCTCATCCACAGAGCATACATAAAGTGACACCCTCCTGGCCAAAATTATCACCCTGAGGGCGATGGCAGACTACGCCTTCGAAACGTCGGTGACAAAAAACCACCATCACTCGGTTGAAAACCCGAGAGCTGTACTTTCATTCTGTGCTTTGTATCTCGAATGGTGATCAGAGCTCCGCGATGGGAGGCAAATAAAATAAAATTCACCGTTAAATCTCTTGAGAAAGGAATGCGAAATCGCGTTGGGGAGCGCACGAGCCAGAACATGGAGCTCTATCATCTTCGTTCCAAGGAGAGTCAAAGACTCGTCGTGCCTCGCGGCTGTGTCTCTGCCGTCGATGTTTCGTCTCGTCTATCCGTGCGTGAAATGCGACCAGTCGCGGTCGAGTGCTTAAACGCAGTGAGAGAGAGTGTGCACATCACGAGTCACGGAGGGACGTTATTTACGAAAGCGCACGCCGCCGGGAGTGCTCCGGATGGCCTCTCGGAGGATCCATAGGCAGATCAATCCTTCTGTGGATCACGATGGCTCAATTAAGGACCCTATTAGGGGCCACTCGGAAGGCCTATCCAATAGGGAGGTAATAAACTACACCACAGTTAATTTATCCTCGCAAACAGTAAGGACTTCATCTGCATCTACGAAGTACCGTGCAAGCCACCCCTAGGGTGTGTGGCACGGTGTGATTCCAAACCAAGCATGTAGCACTTAGCTCTCATTCCAGTTCAAATCAGAATTACCGATAGATTACCGATTACCGATAGATTACCATTACCGATAGATTTAAAATGTCATTTTTCCCGCGTACCATAAGAGAGAACAATAGGCAGCGTAGCAAAGGGATAGGTAGGTGAAATATAGTTAGAGTAGTCTGTAGTGCATGATTGCATGTCATAACAACCAATAATCCCTTTCTTATTATGAAGATACTAACCATCTAGCTGCATGTGACCCTGTTCGCTAGCATGTCTCCCTTAAATATCCTAGTTACATGTCAATAGTGCATGTTTGGTGATCTTCACCCCCTGCCACACACCCTCGTGATGGCTCGCAGGGTATTACTTAAAAAAAAAAAAAACTGCGCGTGTTCCACCGCCCGCTAGGCGCAAACCAAAAGCAGCCAGGGTGACAATACGCGGTAGAATCAGAAACTAGAAGACTTCCACGTAGACGAACATGCCTCAGAGTTTTATCTACATCTTATTGCTTCATAATTATCTCCATTTGAAAAAAATCCGGAGGGTTTCTTATTAATAGTAATAGTATAGATCGTGGCATTTTCTCGTAGTTCGATGTAATTCGGCATCAAAGTGAACGTGAAATTATTGGGGGCTGGGCTAATTATTTTCCCCAAGGGTGAATCCGCACCTGTATTCCGCCCGATGTCTCTCGACCTTGTATGCGTTCCCCCGGCGGATAGTGAACGAGAGACGGAGTCATACATTTCTATTTTCATCTGCTGTGTGTGAGATGTGTGAGAGATGTAGCAACTTCAAGTATTTGGGAGTGCTGGTTACAAAATATGATGAAATACATGAAGAAATAAAGACCAGGATTGCAGCAGGCAATAGGGCTTTTCGAGCTTTATTGAAAGTGCTCAAGTCACGCAACCTCAGTCGGAACTTGAAAACAAAGATTTATCGAACAGTGATTAGACCTTTGGTCATATATGGCTCGGAAACGTGGACCATGACCACGGCAGAAGAAGAGCTACTTAACAGCTGGGAAAGGAAAGTGCTACTTGAAAGATTTTTGGTGCTACAAAGGAAGGTGGACTGTGGAAAATACGTGGACACTCAAGGAACTCTGCAAACATCCTAACATGGTGACAGAAATTAAGAGCAACAGATTAAGGTGGTTAGGACATGTCGAGAGAATGCCTGAGGATGGGATGGCGAAAAAGATATTTCGCGGTCATCCTGGTGGTAGAAGATTAAGAGGGAGACCCCGGAGAAGATGGTTAGACGACGTAGAGGATGAGCTGAGAAAGATGGGAATTAAAAGATGGAGAACGCATGCCGGGAATTGTGGTGTCTGGGCTAACATCGTCATAGAGGCCAAGGCCCTACAAGGGCTGTAGCGCCGAGGAGTAAGTAAGTCGCTATCACAGCGTAGATTAAATTATAGGCTTAACCTCCTAAATAAATTTCAGGAAAATCATTTTACTGACGACGTAAAAAACATACTATTAACCCCTTCGTACTACGGCAGATTAGATCGCGCCAATAAAATTAGAGAGCTAGATTGTAGAACCGATAGGTATAAAATGTCATTTTTTCCGCGTACCATTCGGGACCATAACAGCTGTGATCGTCGTCATGAATAGTTCGAGTATTGACAATAGGCAGGCAGTTAATCTTTCGCATTATATTCTCCTCTTTCTTATTTATGCATGATGTAAATAATGATGTTCTTATTTATGCATGATATTTTGAATCTGTAGTAGTAGTCTTTGTATCCCTTGCATGTTAGAACGATTGGAGATAGAATGTTTCTTGGGTATTAGATTTGTAATTGGCGCTTTGCATGTGTGGTACGCGGGTTTTAATGTAATGTCGGTGTTCTACCATATCATTCATGCATGCCTGGTGCGAAAGCACCCCCTGCCACACACCCTTTGGGTGGCTTGCAGGGTATGACGTAGATGTAGATGTAAGTAAGTGCGTGAACGGAAGATAGGTACGACCAGCGTCTAGGGAATCTCGTCTCCTCCCTTTCCGGCGAGAACTATCGCGAAGGGCAATGCCTTTTCTTACCTCCATTCGCCCTCCGGAACCGAACTCAGCCGGCTTAAGATTAACAGCCTGGCAGAAAGTGTTGTCCGTTCGGATTCCTTCGATCGATCGGGGAGAAGATTGACCTCGCGCTACTGTTTACGGCTTGAGCTTACACTTAAGGTCTTTATTCAGTGCGGATTATGGGAATTTTATATGCAACTCATGTCCGTACTGAGCTAAGAAAAATGAGAACCCCATAGAGTCGCTTTCACGACCCAGGGTCGGAAGCTAGAAATTTGTACTCGTATTGAAGTTCTAACATCCTGATTCCCGTTCAATTGGTTTTCACGCCTGGTAATGGATAAATAGCTCTTGCTGGAATACAGTCGTTGGGCTTAGCTTGGGTGCTTTTTATCGCTCACATATCGTTTTAAAAATAATATTGCGATCGATATTGAGTATTTTATTGGTACTCTTTGACGGGCGAGAGTAGGTTGTTCCCTCTTGGCTAATTCCGGCCAACTCTTGCAGAAACTTCAAGCCTTATGATAGCGAAGGAGAAGAAGCTATATAGGTATACCGTAGTGTTGAAAAGTCTGTTACGAGGAATATTCTCTATATTTTTGCTATCGTGTGAACAATGCAAACGGAAAAATATCCTCCATACGAAATGAGGGTAAGGTATTGGAGGTTAACAATTTTACTAGATCACTACGAGGATCTGGGTGCACTAAAAGTGATCTTCGAGTGTAGAAACTTAGTAGAATGCTTAAATATCTCCAACACTCCATGAATATGAGTGCATAACCTTTGAAAGGAGATAACCGTCATTTGACCGAATTGTTACCCATATGCCCACGCTGAACGGTGAAATATTAAAAATAATAGGTTTGACGTGAATAAAAAATACATTTTGTAGGAAGTATTTAACTTTTATGCTGACCACCCAACATATCCCCCGTGGAAGTATTGAAATAATGACCGTATGTTCAATGATTTATTTTTTGAGGAGGGACGAAATCTGAGTTCGAGATCGATTATTTATTAAGTATTTTCATGAGCGAATTCTCTTTTGTTTTATAAGAAGTGACCGTTTCGGTGCACTTCTTGCTGAAAAGGCGAAAATTCTCCTTGTATTCTGTCCGTGTAACGTATCTCCTCGAAATTGAAAGTCATCTTCCGTTCAAGTCTGCCGAGCATTTCATA
This sequence comes from Ceriagrion tenellum, assembly GCA_963169105.1. NCBI lineage: Eukaryota > Metazoa > Arthropoda > Insecta > Odonata > Coenagrionidae > Ceriagrion > Ceriagrion tenellum. Next base: position 118,798,692 of record OY720640.1, on the reverse strand, counting down.
TCGAAGCTCGCGCTTCGGAAATTAATGAAACACTTAACTCTCCAGATCTGTGAATAATTCGTTTCGAAAAAAAAAGCGGCACATGAATAATTGAGCGACCTCCACCTCGAAAGGGGGCCACTTCCGCCCGTCGCAGTCCACCTGCGCCTGCCGATTCACACTTGTCCACCAACTGATTGAGATCGCCCTCACTCAAGGGTGGTGATGGTGCGACGGACCGCGCGCTTCAATTTATTCGCCTATCTACTATTTGGGTAACGGAAAAAAAAGAGTTTAAAGCAGCGCCTGTTATGTACCCCACGATTCGCGTGTGATTTTCCCTATCTCGTTCGTTCTCTAATGGAAAAAATGAGATTCCTGATCGTTGATCTGTGTCCGAAAAAGTCCACTAAGATTATACTTTCTGGGGAAAATGCGGGCCATTTTTATACACATAACTTGCTCTGACACTGTTTTTGATACTTGTCATTCAAAGATATTATCTAGCTATCCTACTGCATAGATTTTCGTGCTTATTGGTGTTTATATTTCTGTGTCATTTCTTATTAAACCATCCATTGAAATTTTTAGCAGATAAATGTATATTACTCTATGCTAAATAGAGCTGAATTTGTGTCTAATATTTCTGGTGCATCACGGTAAAACTTATCGGAGTTATTCTGCCTTAATAGCAAAAAAATATTTACCCATAATTAAGCAATATTATGCAAATGTTTGGAATAATTCATGCATTGAAATTTGGTCTTGGATGACAAAAATATGCTGAATATAATTTCTTATTATTTGTGACTTAAATTGTGAGCTCAAAGCTTTTTTGCAAAATTACTGGGCGGAAAGGAAGACAAGAAAGGAGAAGCTTGGTATGGTGGGCGCGGAGGGGAAATTTCCGGATAAAATGAGGGGGAAGCAAGTCAGGTGAATGGAAGAGGTGTTGAGGGGCGGATGGGTGGCTCATGGCCGCGAGAGTAGGGATGGTAAGTAAGCTGGGAAGTGAAAGAAACAGAATAGGCTTTATGGATGGGATGGAAAATGGTTGAGGGGCGGATGGGTGGCTCATGGCCGCGAGAGTAGGGATGGTAAGTAAGCTGGGAAGTGAAAGAAACAGAATAGGCTTTATGGATGGGATGAAAAATGGTGGGACGTACGTGGAGTTAAAAAAAAGAAATATTAGAGGTAGAAAGGTCCCCGAATGTGTAAAAACCTGTAGGATTTTCTATTGAATGTTATAAAAACTACCTTTTATGTGTAGGTACTCTCTTAGGTGGTTGTGTATGTACTTTGCAAAATAAGATTTAAGTTTTGCTTACTTTTAGATTGCTCTTAAATTAGTTTAAATACTTTTGAAGAAGAAAGCAATTTTATTTTTAATGATGAATGTTTCCAAAAAGTTGACGCAGTTACCGACGACAAGCCATGATTGCGTAATATAATTTCATGCAAATATTAATTCGTTCACTGAGAAAACACTTTGGATATGATTATCGTAGGTTTGGATGTCACACCCAAACCTGAGGTGAAGGAAAGGACTTGCCCATACATTTGGATGTGTCATCCAAACGGAATTGGTGATGAGGAGTTGGATGTGCTTGGGTGCTGCATCCAAAGGAAGATGGACGAGTACTTTGGGTGTGAGAACCAAAGTGTTGGGTGGCTCATCAGAAAAACGTTTGGATACCGAATGAAAACTTTACATGACCAGCCCAAAGGCATGTGCCCCTGCCACTCCCCCCCCCCTTAAACCCCACTGTCCTAATATTTTTCTTTTTCAACCCCTTTGGAAATAGGGTAGTAGGACGGTGCAACTTGAAAAACGATAAAACTGGGCTCTGTGGCTGTTATGATAGGTATCTAGTACCGCATGATTCCTCAACATATTACAAAAAATGCACAAAATATTTCAAAACATTACAAATTAACACAATTATCAAAAATTTTATGCCAATAACATAAAAATATTATTAGAATACAATCATAACATAATACAAAATATGATCTGAGAGAGAACTTTGTTTGTAATAAGCACATAGAGATAAAAATAGGAATCTGAAAGGGAACTCATAAGCAATGGCTGGTAGTGTAGGCATGAGAATTAACACATAATGGCCGCGCAATTTTAGTGCAACTTACTAGCGAACACCTGGATTTAGGCTCCAAGTTCAGCCTTCAATAGGAATTCCTTCGTCCCCTCGTCCATATCTCTTCGAGCAGCAGGAAAACAGTGAAGCAGACGCGGCAGAAGGGTCACAACGAAGTTCGCCTGTTTCGCCCAGAACAAGTCCACACGTGTGGACGGCTTGCAAGGCTGAACACGGAATGGCGGGTGCTAGAGCTTCCTGAGACTGCCACCAGAGCGCGCAACTATCGATTTTGATTTCGCACCTAAATCGGTAGACTGCACCACCTACAACTTTGTGTCTCCCATCCAAAGGACGTCGACTAGACAGACGTGTTTGGTGTGACACTCTTTGCCTTTGGTTCTCACATCCAAATAATTAGTTCTGACGTCGTATCATTCTTGATGGCGCATCCAAACCTCCCCGCCCAAAAGAGTTTAGGGTGTATTATCCAAACCTGTTCTCTCAGTGTTTATTTATCATACCATGCACTAAGATGGAGATCCCCTATGAAAACAGTCTCAAGCAACCGGGATATATTCAAAGGAGTCCATTTTCGTTGCTGTTATAATGTGGAACTATGCAAGAATTATTTTGCGATCTTATAATCCTGTGGACTTGGAATGCGTTAACTTGGATTGATATCTGATTGATATTATCCCCCTTGAGAATGACACGGAAGTGTTGAAACCGGTCGGGTTTATACCTATTAAAGTTTGTGCGGATTATACAAAGTGATTTTATTTCATCTCAATATGTCCAAATTCCACAAAGTAAGCTCGGAAACCATTGTTGATATCTGAGTTTTAATTACGTCTTAAGAACTTGGATTAGCCATAACTTATGTCTTTAGAACTTGGGGTCACTTAGTCACTATTGCTAAAATTACGGAGAACGGATTAATTTTTACATTTTGCGAGGAAGACAAACGAGGAGGCACTCGATATCTTTAGAGAGCAGATAAATCTATAGGCGGAGGTTAGAAGAAGGTAGTCGGATGGATGGAGGACGTTTCTTAAGGAAAGAGTTTGTTGAAGAGGGTAATAGAAAATAGTGGATGGTTTTACTTTGAGGAACCCTTCATGATGAATAAAATAGAAACAGCTACCCCGCTCCACGCAATATGTATTTTTTGCGACAGATTTTGATACGGATTAACTTAGACTCGCCAGATCTATGTATCAAAACCGGTCACAAATAAATTTATATTGGGTGGAAGGGTAGAGTAATTTCTCTCCTACTCATCAGCTCAGAAATTGCTCCAAGAAACTTTGTTCTCCAAACCTTTGCGATCAGAATGCGAAGGCTTTAGATTTGCATGTCAACTCTAAAACTACTCAGCACGGCTTGGAGGGTGGATGCATTTTCAAAACCAAAAATGCATTCGGTGGGTATTTGCTGTGCAGGCGAATGCGAAACGAGGGCGAAACGAGGGCTTTGTGGATTTGGTTTCCCCGGCCGCGACCGCCGCACTCCGCCAGGGGGGAACGCCACTGAGTAGTTTGGTGGGGAACTCAAAAGAAGAGATGACGAGAGAAATGCGAGGTCAAGCGATCCTCCAATGTTGAGAGCCGGGAGTGCGCACTGGTGAAGAGGAAGGATACCTGCCCACACTAGGCTTGTGAGATGAACAAATTTGCCCATCGAGGGTCGATGAAAAAAATCATCGAGATGATTCGGTATCGATGATTGTCATCGGCGACGATGAGTCGATGAATTCATCGCCGTCGATGAGTCGATGAATTCACCGACCTCGGTAAGTCTATGAATTCATTCATCGCCGACGGAAAGGTCGGGATAGGCACGGGCGGGCGACGCAACACAAATAATTATCATCTAATGGGGATGGATTCATTGACTCATCTACATCGGTGAATTCATCGACAAATTGACGTCTGTTCAGTTATCGACTCATCGACGTCACTTAATTCATCGACTCATCGACGTCGATGATCGATGACATTCATTGTCATCGACGCGGTTCATTGCAACGCGATGACTAAAATCATCGTCGATGAATTCGATGAATCGACTCATCGCACAAGCCTAGCCCACACGGCTCACAGACGGGATGCTGTCAGGAGAAGACCCAGGTAGGGCTGGGGTTACCCAGGGGGAGGGATTCAATGGACTGTCATGACCGTCAAAAAATCCGATGTGCACTCGATTGAAGACCAAAGTGGACGCGCAGTTGGAATAGAGAGTTGAGTGGAGCGGTTGGGGAAGGAGAGGGGACACCTTTGTATGAAGTCAGAGGGGAAGGAGGAGAAGGAGTGGAGCATTGAATATTATGGAGAGAGTCGAGGCTGGGAGGGAAATGTTGGATTGGAAGTTTCGCATCGTTGTCGCATTGATATGTCTCTTCTTTCGCCACTGAACGCGTACAACACTTCACTCTTCTTCGTCTCCTCCATCCTCGATAGTGCTGCGATTTTCTTCCGTGGGAATCCACCTCATAATCACAAAAAATATCCTTGCTCACGACAGATTTTGGTATTTTATGTACACACTCACTCACAAACCCATGAATATGTATTATGGATTGTTATCTCGTCGTCAAAAACTTTTTTCTAGAATTCCGTAAACAAACAACTTTTTGGAAAGTGGTGCCGCCTGGTGATGAAAGACGGAAGTTCGAATGTAAACACAGTTGATAGTTTGGAAATGAACACGTCGTACTGGTTTTACCATGAACATACATGGGTTTTACTTACAATTAATCATAATGTAGTGGATAAAAAAAGTAGTACTACACGCGGGACGTGATTATACACTTTTTATAACATCGTCCGGTCTACAGATATATTTAATTCATCTCCAAATTCAATTACACAAATGCACAATTAACTTCTTAGCACTTCGTGAATATCGCTATACGAAAACTTAATAATAATGCGAGGTGACTTCATGAGTATTCCCAATTGCCATCATTGCTGTGTAGGTAAAAAGGAATGCGCCTACCGCTGCTTTGAACAGATTCATGTTTTTCAATCCTAGTCTCCTATTTTGGGTCCTCATAGACGCATACCCTGTTTTGCAGCCTGATACGAAGCCAGTTCTGTTTAAACAAGGCATTCTAAATTCTTTATTTAAGCCGAACGGGCTGAACGCATTCAAATTAGAATCAGAGTCTGGCAAACATCGTTGTCGGCACACGATGGACGTTTCATAAACCTCTTACATATTTTCAACACAACACGTTAACAAAAATAAACTATGTCTATTTACAATAACAACTGAAAAGACTCTAATCGAAGTGGCGCCAAGGACTGGGCGAACTAAAAGTGGAAGTTTAGGAAACACGTAGCCTAGGCAACAATTTGGAAATTGAACAATTTGAAAGATTTCGAGGGATCGGAGTTGAGGGGGTGAAGGAGAAAGGGATATGAAGTGGGAAGTGGTTGGGAGTGTTGGGGCAGGGGTGTGGGTTGCGGTATTGAAGTGAACATAATAAATAATTCAGCTTTCATTTTTACTATTTTTAATTGCGAATTCTCGTTCGTCTGCTGGTCGTGTCATAATGATGGTGTCCTGTGCAAAAAGGACTCATTTTCGTCGACGGGAACGTATTACCGCATTTACCTGATAATAAGACCCCCCCTTTTTTCCCGAAAAATATGTTTTAAAAGTGGGGAAGGGAGCCTTTATACGGGGAGGATAAGCCAGATGGGGTACCCATACTGATATTTAAAGTTATGTAACACGACTATTCGAAATTCTAAGCGCGTTCGAACGAAAAATATGTTTCAAAAGTGGGAAAGGGGGTCTTTATACGGGGAGGATAAGCCGGAAGGGGTACCCATACTGATATTTAAAGTTATGTAACACGACTATTCGAAATTCTAAGCGCGTTCAAACGCATCGCAAAACAAATTTGAACTTCATGCCGTGTTTTGCACACTCAAATCATCAACGCGAAGTCTTAAAAGAGTTACAGCTCACGTGCAAAGCATCGCACATTCTTTAAAAACTGAATGGGTACTTCCCTGAGCGCTTTCCCACCTGTTTTATGTTTTTCCTGGAACTTGAGCCTCAAAAATGGGGGGGGGGGAGTGTTTATATTTAGGGAGGTCTTATATTCAGATAAATACGATAGCTTGTAGTAATGATACCATTCTATATTCCCACATTTGCCAAGTCTAGCTGGGAGGAAAAATTCCTAAGATACTCTGGTGACTTTTTTGTGTGGAAATGGGGTGGCCTTGGATAGGGGAACACAAGTCGCGCTGTTAATTCGATACGACGAAATTGAACAATTTGAAAGGTTTAGAAGAATCGGAGTGAGGAGATGAAGGAGAAAGGGAGTGGGGAGTGGTCGGGGATGTTGGGGTAGGGGTGTGGGGATGCGGTAATGAAGTGGACAGCGGCTGTGGAGGGAGGGGTGGAATGGTATTGGACACACACTCCATGGAAAGGATTTTTTGGGCGCCTCTCCCGGGCTACAGGAGGCTGTTGAACCCTTGAGAGAGCGTTGCGTGGCTGCTTGCTGGACCGAACCGACCGATGCCCCTCAATTCCTCCCTCTCCTCTCTTCTCCCTCCCCTGCCACCACTCCCTCCCCCTTATCCCTTCGCTCTCCTCCTTCTCGCCTGGCGATGACCTCCCTCCCCTACAGCGGAGAATTCGCCTCCTACTTACCACTCCCGCGAACGCTAAAAGAATCCGTGAATCCCATTTTTTTGCGCTTCTACCTTTTTTCTCCAGCGTACCACGCAATCCTCTGTGACCAGCCTTCTGAAAATGAAGGCTCTCAGATGTATCCGTCATCACTTCCTTTAAGGTAGTCCGAGCGAGATAGTTCCCTTTGTCATAATAGAGACCATATTCGAAATATACGTTTTAATTTCACCAGCTATAGGACTCATCAATTAAATATTGCATTATCAATGCTGCAATGATATAGTTTTTTACGACAAAAATTGTAAGTAATTAAATTTAAATATCTAAATAAGTCATTAACCTGACTCCTTTTTTTCGCGCTGTGCGTTTGAAACTCCTTCAATACGGAAGGCTCTTTGTGATCCCGAAGAATATGCTATGGTGACAATATGATTAATTTTCAAATAAAGATGAGAAAATATACAAAATACACACTGTTAGTTTTTTTACGACATCTAAGTGCTAGAAATACCTCATTTTGTAAATAATGTCCCTCTGTAGTGCATGCACGTACCGTTTCCCATGTAAAAGGGTTAGTATTTTTTGGCAAATATCTTCGAAAGTAATGTGGTAGAAGTTTTGGTGTCATTGGATAGGTGAGATATGTTTCTTCAAAATGAGAATAAATTCATTGATTTATAAGTAAAATGATATTTCGCTCTGACTACCTTAAATCCTTCATATGGATCATATTCCTTTGCAGTCAGATGTTTTTGAGATGATTTAATGCCGCCGCCAATCTTCTTTATTGAGATACATTTAGCTAGTAATTTGTGGAACGAAAAAAGGGGGTTCATGATAGGATGGTAGGATGAAGTTTTTTTGAAAATTAATCGCTCGCACACTCCTCGAAGTATTCTTCCGTTTTATAGTCAGGAAAAGTGTTTCGAATCGCCATTCTTGCGGAACGAGCGGTCAAGATATTAACTGTGCTCGCATATATCGCAGAACATAACATAAAACACTGCTGTGAGGAAGTCAACGAAAACATGAAGAACGGAAACACCGTAACAGCATACAAGCTGTTGAAAAAACACTTCGGTGAGAGGAAATGTAGAAGCAACAACATGAGGGATGCCAACGGGAATACGAGGTCTGTTCAAAAGGTTCTCGAATTTTATTTATTATGATTTATTACATAGTAACTACTCAATAACAAATTATTGGTCAGGGTCCCCTTCAAAGTAATCTCCTCCCCAACACACACTTATCCCAACAGTGTTTCCACTTTTTGAAACAGTCCTGGAATGCTTCTTCCGGAATGCTCATGTGCTCCTCCGTCGAATTTTTCTCAATCTCCGGAATGGTGGCAAATTTTTTTCCTTTGAGCAGGGTTTTTAGGTTGGGGAACAGATAAAAGTCACATGGGACCAGGTCTGGTGAGTAGGGTGGGTAGGGAAGCACAGCGGACTTGTTTATGGCTTAAAACTCACGAGTTCTGAGAGACGATTGGGCCGGCGCGTTGTCGTGGTTAAAAAACCGCTCGCCGCTCCTCCAAATTTCTGGCCGTTTTCGCCTTATTATCTCTCTTAGGCGTTTCATAAACCCCCAGGTAGTACTCCTTGTTGACTGTCTGGCCTGTAGATATTCGTGATGCACAGCTACCTTTGCATCGAAAGAAAACAGTCAACGTCACCTTGCCATTCGAGCGAACTTGTCGAGCTTTTTTGGGGGTGATGTTTCACAAATCCATTGTGAAGATTGCACTTTTATTTCGATGCCATATCCATAAACGCATGACTAATCACCTGTTGTGATCCTGGACAAGAAGGTTCCATCCTCTTCAGCTCGATCATACAGTTCCTGACTGACTTGTACTCTATGTTGATTCTGGTCTGCTGTCATCAGGCGGGGCACGAATTTGGTGGCGACTCGATGCATCCTCTATTTTTTCAGTTAGGATGTCATATCACGAACCAATCGAGAGGCCACACTCTCCTGCAAGTTTTCTGACAGTCAAAGGTTGATTTTCACGTACTAGATTGTTCACTTTCTCGATGTGGGGGTCATAGGTCGTCGTTGATGTCCTTGCGGGACGGTCGTCGTCTTCCACTGATTTGCCGCCCCTTTTTGAACCCGATAAAACACTCATAACACGCGGTACGTTTCCTATTTGATTATAGGATAAAATGATTCATTATCTAGCCCCTGCTGGAAATTTCCCCAAGGGGGTTATGCGGTGTCCCGAAGGGGACATGGGTTGTCCCCTTGGGGTTCCCCATATGTGTCAAGGGGATCCCCATGGGGGCAGGCAGTGGGGACCCCAATTGTCACCATGGGTGCCATCCTTGCGCACTGCCTGATAGGATAAGGGGACACCCACCTATATTTTGTTCATGTTTTGGCTACTTATGGAAATATATATCTGCTCTTTGCTATGAACAATAAAATTATACCTCCCATCATTAATTATTCTGAAAACTGAAATTCAAACGACATGTATTTAAATGCGAGAATTGGTGAGAACATGGGTAAGAATAATATTTTTTCTCTTATTAATATAAAGGCTATTTTGGTGGAAAAAACTGTTCAAAACAAAGCGAATTGATTTCTTATGAAGTATTGGTTACACATCATAGTGTTTTAAATCATTTGCTGATAACAGTAGGATCTTGATACAAAGAGCGTTGTTTAATAGAAGTAACAGATTTCTCTACAGTTTGATCATATAAAGGCGGCTCTAACCAATTAAGCCACCCAGGCGTCCTCTTCCACCGTGAATCACATGGGGGCTTCAAGGCGACGCATCACACCCGCACGACAGGTCGGATTTGTGGTGATTTCCGACCCCAGATTTTTTGTTTAAGTCTTACGTCATCAACTTGAAATTTTTATAGTATAAAGAATAGACCTTTGCCAAGGGAGGCTCGTATCTGAAAAATGAAAATTTTATCCCGGAGCATAATTAAACCATCGGGAAAACGGCAAGATGTAGGGTATATTTTTATAAAAACTATTATTATTATTGACATATCTAAAACTAATGGAGATGTATCAATCCCTCCTCTATTGGAATGCTAAGTAACAGCCGTCACGGTTGTAAGATATAATCTGTAATTGGTATATTTCGACAAGCTACCTGAATGGTTTTCGGCCATGATGTGCTCGGACGGTGATGCAATTAGTTCAGTCTTTTTTCACAGATCTTATATAAGCGCTGCCTGCACTTACGCGCCGGAGACTTGGCTACAACTTACCGACGACTGTTGCCTTGTGCGAGAGTCATCCTGGAGTAGGGGACTCTTGACACCAAAACGCCTCGTTCGGGTGCGAGTGACGCCATCTTGTGGATTTTCGACTGAACTTTTCCTTACCAATGGGTATGATGCGTCCTCTTAAGGAGCAAGTTGCCATCACAGGTACCGTGCACATAATGCCAGAGGTACCCGTATGCGAGCGGTAAGCGCCACAGTCCACGGGGTAAAGCACAACTTTAAACGTAAAGCTGTTTACTTCGGACATTTTCAAAGAACGACGGAACTAGCCGCGCAGTAACTTCAACGGAATCACCCGCCAGTGATCACACAATTGTGTGAAATTCACAGTGGAAAGAAATCGAGGAATCTGGGTTCGATTCCCTGACCGGGCGAATGATTTTTCCACTTTGAATAACACATATTATCACATCTTTAATCCCTCCCTTTACTCACTAACATATTCCCCTCCGATTAACATTTTTTTTCTAACCGCATTCCTCAACCTTTTTTTTTACTTGACTTTTTTCTCTTCATCATTCCTGGCTTCTGAAATGTGCCCCCACTCTCCAGTTGTTGGAAAATCTCCCATTTATACTCCCCGCGTCGCCTCACCCATCTTGGTGGCCATCGGTGGTTGGACCCCCCTGCGCCAAAAGATCACCTTGGCCACTAGCTCAATCTCCTCTCCCAAGGTCGCCTCGGTGTTAGTGTCGCATTTTTTTTCTCTCGTTCTTTTTTTTCTTCAGCGGATCCTCCGTCCTCTCGTCTTGATTTTCTCATGTCCTCCTCTCTCCCAAACACCCACCGCCCTCTTTCTCAACGGCTCTTATTTCCCAGCCTCGCCGTCTTCTCCGGTCAAACATTCTACCTCGGATCGCCAAAAACGACTACCGGTAATCTTGTGTACGATTTTTTGGTTTCCCAGCGCAGTGCAGTCTCGATTATCCTAGTGCCGAATTTCTCAGATTCCGTATTGTACGAATGTCAGATCCCCATGAGCAAGAGAATGAGTAGTGCAAAGAATTTAGAAGTTATTTCACTAATACTCATGAAATAACAGCTTCCTTGATGCTGAGGACTAAAACTTTGGAAAAGACGGCGGACTTAATCTCAGCAAGGTCAAAGACTGAGGAAGTCCTAAAGAACGGTGAACTAAAATGGAGGAACAATTTCTGACTTAAGGTAGTCCGAGCGAGATAGTTCCCTAGTCATAATAGAGACCATATTCGAACTATACCTTTTAATTTCACCAGCCGTAGGACACATGAATTAAATATTGCATTATAATTGGTGCAATCATATAGTTTTATATGACAGAAATGGTGAGTAATTAAATGAAAATATCTAAACAAGTCGTTAACTTTACTCATCTTTTTCGCGCGATGCGTCTGAAGCTCCTTCAAAACGGATTGTGCTGGATATTTGGGGAGGCGACCGACAGCTAAGGTCATTTTCGCCATAGGGAATAGGTGAGGAAGAAAGGGTGGATGGAAAACCGGCGTCGGCATTAGCCTGTTCTTAACGAAAGGCGCCAAGGGGACCACGGTGTAACGTCTCATTCGACAGACGGAGTACTGTACTTGAAGTGCCCTCCACAAGACACTTAAGTAGGGATCAGGTTTCCTCTGAAAAACATCCTCCTCTGCAGGGATTTGAACCCTGAATTCCCGTGTGGTTAGCCAGTACTCTAGCCACCACATCAACCCGATCCCGCTTCAAAACGGAATTTTTTTGTGATACCCAAGAACCTATTGCTATGAAAATGTGATTAATTGTCAAAAATAGTTGAGAAAACATACAATCTACATGCTGTTCGTTTTTTTACGGTATCTATGAGTTAGAAATCCCTCATTTTGTAAATAATGTCTCACTTTAGTGCATACACGTACCATTTCCCATGGAAAAGGGCTGGTATTTGCGGCAAATAACTCCGAAAGTAATGTGGTGAGAGGTTGAATTTTTGGTGTCATTAGAAGAGTGAGATATGTTTCTTTAAAATGAGACCAAATTCATTGATTTCTAGGCAAAATGATATTTCGCTCAAACTACCTTAATCACAACGTGTAGACGCAGACTCAGAATATCCCTGTAGTATTGGAGGATAATGGACGACCAAGAAGGTTCATTTCCATATTAAAATAAATATTAAAAATTTCATCAGATCTGTATTTGGAAATGATATTTCATCTTCCTTGGGTCGCATCATGTGAGTTCAGATTGAAATGTAGTTCGTTTCCTTTTTTCTGTGGAGTAGTGGAATTGTTGGTCGTTCGTCATGCTTTATTCTAAGGATGAGTCGAATCCAAATGTCGATTCTCGATGCCAACGATTCTCAGGATTAGCATCGGTATCGAGAATCGATCGCCTAAAGTCGATTCCGATTTTATCGATTCCAGATAGATAAATATTCAAATCAAATTTCATTTATCACATCATATTTGTCTCAAAATTTTTGGGTGTAGGCAATCCGTTTGTACTTTTTGTCTTCCACAATAAGTTGAGGATATATATTTGCCATTTGTTAATAAATATACTTTTTCAGCGACTTAATTGTCTTTGTTATTTTATTTCAGCCAATACTTGAATGTAAGTAACAGTCGTACGCTACTGGTATATCAATATCCCACCTGTTATTAGGAATAAGAATCTATGGTATCGGAATCGAGAATCGGTTCCAATAACAAATTGGTTCGTTGCATTGTTGCAAAAAAAGGAATAAAGATTGTCCAGTTTTTTCTTGTAAGAAAAGGAAATTAATAAGACTTTGGCCCCGAGCGCGTCAAAAAACATTTTATGGTATCCTTCAAGTTGGTTGGAAAAGACTTACGGGTATCCAGTGTTAAGGTCAAAGGGCAAGTTGGCTGGACCTTTCTTTCTTTCGTGAGCCCTTGCTCCGTGTTTAATGACTCAGTCCAAGGTTCTGACAAGATTGGGCCGTTGAGGCATGCAGCGCCTTTTATTGCACCTCCGTCGCGACGGAATGAGGCAGTAACATGAAAAAGAGGCAGTTACCAGAAGCCAATCCTTTGACCCTGGGCATATTCTTTGGGGATCGGTAATTTCGACTAAGGAGTCTATCGGTTATTGTTTCCGATCCATATATATTTTGAAAGACACCACATTGGCTTTCGAAGCATTTCTAGGAAGTTATTACATAAACTTCTTAAAAACTGTTGAGTATTTCCTCCGAATTAGTCAAATCTGTCTATGTAAAAAGTATGGTTTTCAACGTCCGGATATATTTTCCTAAACTTTATTCTGAGTTTTTATTGCATTATATATATATATATATATATATATATATATATATATATATATATATATATATCGTGGTGGAGACAATGTTGATGTAGAAGTTAGTCCGTATCCTAATATGGGCATCATTATTAGTATCGTAAAAAATAACATGAGTTAGTGTCGTAACCTAGTGGTTATCGGAGTTTTTCACTCTTTATTGCCCTTGTTTTCATCATCGTGCTTGCTTGAACTTTGCTATTTCCCATTAAGGCTATTCGAGATGAGAATATGGATTTGTAAGCAACTGAGATAGAGTTAATTTAATTCTTACATTACCCTCTACAGTTTCCATGTGACGGAACTAATTTGTATGATCAACAACAGAAGTGCATTTGAAAGTCTTTATTTAATTTTGTGTCATTCGTCTGATTTTTTGTGCGTTATCCATTTATCATAACATCTTTTTCTTCTTTCTTCCAGGTAAGTGACCCTGATTTCAGTCTTCACAAATGACCATATGTGACTCGAGCCAGATCATACTAAGTAAAACTAAGGAGTGTATCTTCTAGCTGTATACTTAAGGTAATGTGGTGTTTCAGCTGCTATGTTTCGTATGTCTCGCGTATTCTTTCCTTATGACGTTATTCTGACTGCCATGATTGGAAAAATTATTGCTCGCAACGCAAATATTTTGTTTTATGACGTAAGAGAATAATTTCTTCCTCGAATTCAATCACATTTTATAACTATTTTCAACGCGTGTGCGTCGACAACAGGTTTATTAGTGCTAAATATAGCATCAGATTAGATAGTAAACAAGGTAAATTACACGTTTTCATCTCAAATATTATGTGTCAAACTCATAATCAGGGACTTGGCCATGAAAATAGATCGATTCTGAGCTAACCCCTGTCACTATAAGATCTCTTTAAATTTTAGGCTTCATAAAAATGTGTGGCATTTCTTACAAAGTCACCTATTTTAGGCCAGATGATTAAAAAAAAGTTAATTTCAAATGTTTCTTACGTGGCAGATAGCAAAATTGTCCTTAACTACTTACGTCATGCATTCTTTTATCACCTCCCATCAATACGTCAGAGTTGTCCAAAGAAGAACATCAAATACATTTTTTGTGACTCAAACTTTTGATGAAATCCGTATAGTGGCAATGTTTGACAGATGTTCAATACTAATTTGACTTTTCAATCAATTTAATAGAATAAGTAATGGGCTCATGCTTAGGTACAGACAGTTGGTCACTGATTTGGCCCCGGTGGCGGCGGGGTTAAGTCCTTGCTTGCCAGTCCGAGGGTCGCGGGTTCGAGTCCCGCCTGGTTGGTTTTTCATCGCACAGGACATGGATGTTGTTTGTCTATTGTTGATTGTTAATCCCCCAATGTCAGAGGCCTCTGTTGAGCTGTTTTCGGGAGTGTGAGAATAAATGAGGACCCCAGAAGTCAAGGGGTCTAAGTAACAAAACCATTGTTTAGAGAAAATTTAAGTCGAAGTTGAAAATGTTTGGTACAACCCACTAAGTAGTTAAGAGGCATTACCCTACACAGCAGCACCTGTCAAGAAAATCACTTGGATCCCTTTACCACCTAAAAGATTAATATTTTCACATCCCATTCCTGTACCTAACTTTTTTTTTTCAAAAATGTCACTTAGACCCCTTGACATCTGGGGTCCACAAATAATTTAAAAAAATAAATAAAAAATTTGCTAACTCAATTTGCTCGGCTTGGTGGACTCACTGACGACAGACTTTTAACACTGAGACGCCCAGACCGTTTGACATCATTCAACGCCCAGAGCAGGTCGTTTTGACCCACAATAATTAATGAGTTAATGCCTCACTTTAAGCTTTTAAGTTTACATTTTAACGGTTTCTTCTACAAATCACCACTCTTTTTCTTTGCACATGTCAATGTTTTTCACCGCATGAAATTCATAATTTTGTCGATATCGATGATTATATCGGTATGTAAACGTTCGGCATTTGTATCAGTTCATCGTTGTTTTCAATTTTATTTTATTTTCCTGGCCTAAAATGACGTAGCTCAATAAACTGCGAAGAGCTTTCGTAATATTGGGTATTTGTCTTTAATTTTTAAAATTTCGATCGTAATTCACGGATAAGTTATTTTTGTGGGCTAAAGTTGGATTTTACTGGAAAATTAAAAGCAACTTACATATTTTTTTTATTATCGTGACGAAACACGTTTATAAACATGACGTTTTACATCAAAATACATTTTGTTGTTTATTGTTTATAATAATTACTATATTTTACTGTTTTTTGGTGGTGATACGACATTCAAAATCATCTCTGGGTCAAAATGACCCGCATGGGCGTTTGAGGTAAATTATTTAAAAAATCCAATTTATAGATAAACCCAGGAAGGTGAAAAATTGTGGACGAAAACGCGTGTTAAAATAAATAAAAGTCACGGGAGGAAATCCTGCTCTCAATTAAAATGAAAATGAAAAATGAATTTAAAATCACGTTTCGGTCAAAATGACCCGCCTGGGCGTTCTAGTGTTTATGATATTGACAATAAATTTTCCAACTGAGACTTCAATCAATTTTTCTCCCCTTGCCGGGGAAGTCGAGCCTTTTTTTTTTACTTCCCTTTGATACGTAAAAAAACTCCTCACTCCTCTGGCCTCAACGACCCTGAGACCTTTCCTGAATCGATCCGCCGTAAGAGAAAGTTACTCTTTGGGTGAACTTCCAAAACGAGATCGAATTTTATAGTTATGAATAAATTAAGCTGCCAAGGAATCTTCATCCATTATCCAATATTGTGTTCATTTTCTTGCCCAGCACGTTGCCATGGGTACTACGCTCTCGAGCCAAAAGGACGCGGTGTTTACATTTAAAGTTCCTTCCTTGGAGCGGATCGTCCTTGTTTGGAGTTGGAGCTTGGTGAATGCTTCGAAAGTTACTCGACTCAAAGTTGTCATTATTCGATTCCATTTGCTATCAAAGCGATTGGTTCAACGCCGAAATATTAAAGAGACCGAATCGAATAGGATTTTTCTTCATAAACTCATCCCTGAAACGGCTTGAAGTTTGTATTCGATGCTAATCTTCAATTTTCTGATTATTTGTCTCAAAATGAAAAACTTCACTGTATGCCTCTATATTTGGAAATATTTTTTTTCAGATATTTCGTTTCTTTTTGATTGTAATTCATGAAGCTGCATTGAAAGTCCTTTAGCAGGTCACATTGCGTTGGAGATACTTAGATATTACTTCGTTAGTGTGAGACTCCATAAATGTGAGAATAAAACAAGATTGACGTGCAACTTGATTAATACGGATTTTTGACCGCAATTCCCCCCTTCTGGTCGAAATTTCTGTTGCTGAAGCGTACTAATTTATCATTCCCGCTTTTGCCCGCAGCAAAATCAATCCTGTGCAGAACTTTTGGTCATTCGACTACAAATGCCTGCATTAAATTTTCGAGAATTTTCCGAAATATGGATTACCCGTGCGTTCTTATTTTTTTGTAGGGCCAGCCTCAAGCTGACATTAATTGTTACTTACTCCCATTTTTTCCTGTTTGAAATTCGCTCCTTATCGTCTTTTTGCTTGTTCATGAGCGTAGTGTTCTCGTACTATCACGGGTCTGTGTCCAAAGTGAAACCTTTTTAAAATATTTTACTATTTGAGTAGTTTTTACGTTGGGTAATGGTACGGAGTGAGCAAAATTTGAACAGTAAATTGTTAGAGGAATACTCGAAAACCGTGACGGTTGATAATTCATTCATTCTTCCTGAGACAGCGCGTGGACTACTGTGGTAGAAATGTTGGAATTCAGTGGCTTTGTGTAAGGATTTGCGAGGTTTAGAATCGGACGAATATTTCTAGTCTTTTCCAAGTTTCAATGCTAATTGAATTCGTGGAATCGTGGGACATCATCTTGTTGAGGAATGTATTGTGAAATAATGTATACTAAGCTAGATTGGTCGGCTGAAAGCGAAACTATTAATTTTTCAAGTTAGGCTAATATGATATTACGGAATAATTTTCGCTTCTCAGTTCGTAACGAGGAAAAAATTTCATGACTTTAGCTATCATTTTTTACGTTCAACTGCCTCGTGGCTAATAAAAATGGCACATAAAAAATAACATTACCGGTGTCCGTACATTGAAGGTTTTCGTTCTTCGAAATGAAGTAACTACTCCAATGTACTTCATAAATTAACATAGCTGAATTGTTCCCCACTGAATGTTCATTCTCACGAAAGGAAATTGTGTATTATTTTGTTCAATAGATGTTAATACTGTTTTCTAAAAAATCTACGACGATTTGCAATGAAGTATGTGAGGCATGACTTTGTTGGGAATGAAACGAATGGAAATCGATTGAGTAGTTGTTTTTCAAGGTCAGAATCATACTCAAGCACATTAATTGCTCCAGTCCAACCCTGACAGTTCAAATTCCGTCAATTGGCAAGATGTGAAAACTTCGAAAGAATGCTTTGAGACATGTCGATTGAGGCCTGAGTTAATGGCCTGAAAGAGTTTACTATTTTTTATTTTAATGGCATTGTTGCGTCATTCATGCAAATAAAATATGCGTATATTAGTTAGTCGCCGTCATCATTTTCTTTATAGGATCTCGCCGTGTTTACATTTAGCATTAATTTTTATTTCGGTATAAATGTTTTTCTTCTTTAGCCTTGGAATATTCCGACGCAGGTAAGCACTCTATTGAGTTATTTGAATTGAAGGGTAATTATCCCCGATAGAGTAGTTACAATGGGATGCACGGAAATTTGATTACGCATCAAGATTAAAATGTTAGTCGTGAGCTCTCAAAACATCCATGCACTCCATCACCTAAGGCAAATCATCAATACCCCCCTTTATTTCCACCCACGAGTGGGTGAAGTGTAACACAAACCCCCCAACGCGTCTTGCCTGCGAGGAAATCTGATGGCGCGTACAATGGGCGATAGACAGTTAAAAGGGCGGCCAAAAAGGAAGGGACGCACTTAAGGGTGAGGTTAAGGTAGACCGAGTGAGATAGTTCTCTAGTCATAATAGGGATCATATTCGAATTATACGTTTTAATTTCACCAGCTTAAGGACATATCAATTAATTATTGCATTCTTATTGGTGTAATAATATATTTTTATATGACAGAAATTGTAAGTAATTAAATGAAAATATCTAAATAAGTCTTCAACATGACTCTTTTTTTTCACGCGGTACGTTTGAAACTCCATCAAAACGGAAGATTTTTTGTGATCCCGAAGAATTTACTGCGGTGACAATATAATAAATTCTGAAAAATAGCTGAGAAAACATACAAACTACACGCTGTTCGTTTTTTTTACATCTAAGTGTTAGAAATGCCTCATTTTGTAAAAAATGTCTCTCTGGAGTTCATACACGTACCATTTCTCATGTAAAAGGGCTGGTATATTATGGCAAATATCTCCGAAATTAATGTTGCAAGGGGTTGAATTTTTGGTGTCGTCAGAAGGTTGAGATATTTTTCATTAAAATGAAACCAAATTCATTTATTTCTAAGTAAAATTATATTTAGATCGCACTACCTTAAAGTGAGACCATACATACACGCATACCAATCACGCCGTTCCCTTCCGGGGTAGGCAGAGTCACTTAACTCAGAAATACATATTTGTACACTTAACTCTGCTTCAATAATTTACTCCATACAGACCTATCCTTGCAAACTTCTTTTGCTTCATATACCCCCGTACACTGCTTCATACATGACCTCCTGTTTTTAAGGCTCCTAATATTCCTCCTTCTAAGAATTTCCTCAACCACATTCAACCACAACTTTCTCGGCCTACCTCTACCTCTCTCACCATTCATTTCACTCTTATATATCTGTTTGGTTATTCGACTCTCATCCATTCTCTCAACATGGCCAAATCAACGAAGCTCACTCCTAGCAACTAAGAACACTCCTAGAAGCACAAGACCATAAAGTGGTTATATCAAGTCCTTGGCTTAATTATATGCTGATTTTGGGGCGATATGCGACTTCCACATATCGAAGGTTCTGATAAGTAGGCTTTAATTGGTTACCACTGTGGGAGGGGGGTCGTTAACGACCTCTCTGAGCGTGGCGTTCCTCTCATCAAGGAGTATTCTCAGGCTGGATTGGCCAAGGATGAGTAGCAACTACGGCTTCTACTCCATATAGTCTCCAGTCACCAAAAAGCTATCCCAAAGATAACCAAAAAGGCAGGCACCCTCAGTCTTCAATGCAAATATTTTGTGAGTAAAATGTAATCAATATTTTCAAAAAGAGTGATATAAGAATTGAGTTCTCGTCCCGACCATGGAGCTTCTTATTCAAATTATATTAGTAAATGTTCTAAATGCAAGGCTTTGTTCTTTACATACCAGTCTCACCCCCCCCTTCCAAAGTTGTAGCCAATTTAACCCATTACTGCCCAAAAAGATTAATTCCCAATTTTTGCGTTCAAGTTTCGTTTTTGGACGCCTTTCTGATCAATATTAGCACTGAATAATTTTTTTCCCCCTTAAGGTGATATTAACATATTTTTTGACCGCATGATAAATCATACGCTCAGCATTAAGGGCAGAGCGTTAATTAAAAATACATAGTCTCGCCAGATGTGTTTATTTTTCTTAGAATGGCAGATTATCCTCAACGCTGTATGTTTATAATATTAATCGGTAACGATATCATAAGTGTGACGTAGTGTTTGACAATATGATATGTTGCAAAAACATTAAAATAACCATTTCCGCAAAAATTCCAAAAATTTAAATATAAGGTAGGATATTTGTTTCTATGACGTTCTACCTCAATCGGTCCACAAGATCCTACCGTCGCAAGTGAAATTGTGCGAAGCACTTCTTCGGATGTCGACCAACATTACACTTTATGCACTTGATGTTGACGCATTTTCCACACAATCCACAAGGGCGTTGAGTTGATTCTTCGTCAACTAGGTGGTCACGACCATCATATCGTATTTAATTGGCAACCTGGAATATAAAGAAAACCGCAAAGTAGACACCAAACTTCCAGGAAAATAGAGAAATGCTTTAATTTTGCCAAAATATAGGAAAAAAATTTACTTACTGTACATGTTTGCTTTGGGCGTACTCTTTTAGGTATGTCAGACTCGGGAGCTGTAAGTAGCGCCGGGACGATGCGCCTCGTAAATGCCGAAGATGTTACATTCTTCCCCACCATGCGGTATGGAAGCCATCCATTTACGACGGCAGAATTCAGGCAGAATTTGATGAGAGCCCAGTACCATTTTTTGCTTCTTATTCTCATTCGACGTGCTGCTCTCAACTTATCAAAAAGGTCTACTCCTCCCATATGTGTATTGTGCTCTTGGATCAAGGTAGGTTTAGGCAATGATTGGCATTTTTTTTCGATTCTGTCCCACCGACAGCACTGTTCTTGTCCTAGAACTCCATAATGCATTTTATTTGTCGCCACAGTGACTTGATTATTGTCGCTCCATCTAAACTAACGTCAGTTGATTTTCCTCATCTTGTATGGCATGAAAAGACCCCCTTGTCGCCTTCTTCAAATCTCGTGGCGGAGCTCTTTCTATGCTGTCCGATCTAATGGTTTCAACACATTTGAGATCTTTATTTCTCTACTAATATCCGGTTCACGGTAGAACTCAAATCAATTTCAGTTTAGTGTCATTTGAGAGGTATTTACTTCGTCTCGCGTTCGCAGAGCACAGAATTCCTTGATCAGATACTAATTTTTTCATCTTTTTGACCAAATACGTCGACGTATGAAAGTCCTGCTTTATCTTTGAAACACTCCCAGATTTAGGTAGGACAGATAAGATTACAATTTTTTCACTCATTTTCGTAGCGTTGAGGAACTTATCCTTCAGCTGCATAATCATTCCCTTACCTGCTTGGTGGAAGTGATCTTCTTGTTCAGGAATGTCTTCTTGAATGTTCACCTCTCCACCAGTAACCTTTTGAAGAGATAATCTCAAAGCAGTGGTAGCTACTTTTATTTTCTTCGTCGGAAATTTGCCTGATATTTGCAATATTTTATTTGTTACAGGTGTTTGATCCAGGGATTTTAACGTCTCGTTCAGTTTTCTCAAGCGAATTTCATTTCCTGGAGTGTACCGACTCCCATTGGTTTCATCAGTCCCGCTATCTTTCATAGAACTAACTGATGACTCTGACTGAGGACCTTGAGATTTAATAGCGAATGTAGCACTGGTTGAAGGTCCTCCTGCACCATAAATCCTACTCTGGTAATCGTCATTTGTGGCGTGCTCTGGCGGACTTTCTGGCTCATGTTGAGAGCAACCTGGACTGTTCTTTTCGGCAGCATTTTCTGGATAGTTGAATTTTTTCACACCCACTTTACATTGAACACAGAGTTTCTTCTATTACGACAGGCACTGTGTTATGATAGGAATTGTGAAACTCGCTTGTAATTGTCCACAAATTAATCGAGCGAATATTTCTATGCAAATTCAAGGGATTGCAGCACTGCTTTTGACCAACCTCGTAGAACAGTAAATAATTCTTTAAGAACGCAAATAGTACCAAAAAGTCTTTAAAAACACAAATATTACCCTCATCCTGAATTGCTTTCGGAAGGAAAAATCGTCCTCAGCCCTATCGTTAGCCAGAATCTCGAAATTAATAAAATTCGAGATATTTGTTCTTCAACATCAGTTTTAATTCGCTGTTAAAACTATTATGCCATTGTAAAGCTGCCCATGATTTATCACTTAATAAGTTTTTTATGAATTTTATCTCTGACTAATTTTATTTGAATCTGATTTCTGACATCAATAAAGAAAATGACTTGATATTATTGAGTTCATACTGGATTTTCACAAATTGAAGCCCGAAACCATCGAATTTATGTGATTTCCGACCTTAAATTCCTACACTCTATCATGAACGGGTCCCTCCTCTCTGATCATATCTCCTGTTTTTCACTCCGCATCCCTGCCCGAACCACTCGCGATGTAAGTCTGTTTCGCACACTCAAATTCCGTCTCTCCACCTCCCAACGTTCCATTTTCTACCGCCTACCTTCATTTTCTAATACCCTTGCCAACAGTCACCCCACCCTTGACCTTTTCTCCTCACGCAACATCTTTTCTTCCCAACTTAAATGCATTGTGTCCTCCTCTTCTTCCTTCCTGCCACAGAATTGACTTTTTCTTGTTCTTGTTGTTGATTATTGTTCTTATTGTTTTTACTATATATTTTTGTAGTATTTCTTAACTTATTTTTTTTATTTAAACCCATTGTAAAGGCCCTAGTTGCTGTTTTTGGCCTTTTAATAAGTAAATAAATAAATAAACTAGCGGGCAACGCCCTGCGAGGATGGGAACACCGGTTCCCGCTCAGACATCGGAGTTGAGTATTGTCGGGTTCGCCACGGGGCGATCATCCTCCTATTCGGTGGTCCATGCGCTCTCGCCCCTGCTATGCTAGAGTTGCGAATGATATGTACAAAATGACCGTGACTGTCGATGCAAATAAAATCGAAATTCTTACAATGAAGAAGCCATTCGCTCATTTTATCGATTATTGAAAATATACAATGTTTACCAATTTAGTGGCCGAGAATTTTTGGCTCCGAATCTTTGAAGTGTCCTAGCGATAGATAGTCTTCTTACTATACACATAACATGCGTCAGTGAGTCATTCTACTCTTTTGCAATGTTGAGCCATTAATAACAATCAAAGAAGAACAATTTGATAAGACAATTATCAATTAGCAATCACTGATTTAAGATATGTGCCTGGCGACCTCCGGTAGATGTAGTTCCACATGTGCATTCTAAGTTATGCGATAGCATATTACCTTTGCCGGTTTATTTTTTGTTATCCTTCCGTTTTTATGTTCTCTTTGTACAGTAACCACTTTCTGTCAAACCATAAGAGCACGCTCCTTTCGTACTTGTCCACAACTGGAGAATCCATTCCGCATTTTAAATAATCTACGCATTCCAAGCCCCGTTTCCCCTACCTTTACCGCAAAAATTTCTCAGATACACCACATCCGCTACGCTTAGACTATATCCTGGCTCGCCTAAGTTTTCCTGCCGTACTGCTGAGTGGATGGAAGAATGGCGAATGTCTGAGTGAGGATCAACTTTGAGTGGAATCTCTCCAATTGCTGGAGGAGTAGAAAAAACACTCACTTGAAAATCTCTCCTCCCATTTATGTTTTTTTTCCCTCTTTTCCTGGAGTGGAAGTGGACTGCAGATTATCTAACACACAAAGTTTGCTTACCAAGACAAAGAATCTTTTCTTTTTTAAATAACATGGACTACAGTAATTCCGTTTTTTCCAGAAAGATAAACCTTTATACTCGACCTGTGAATCATCGATGTTATTCATCCACATTTACTCCTAATATCACTCAATTACTTTAACTTCGGATATATCGTGTGGATTACACATACCAAACATATGTGGCGCAGCATTAAAGAAACTAGTTTTTGTCCAACGTATAATAGGAAGGTCCTCGGATGAAAAAGTAAAAGAGAGATGCTACTTCGCTCTGGTAAGGCAACACCTCGAATACGCCGCGAGCATTTGGGACCCTGGTCCAATAGATTTAACCAAAAATATTAATAAAATACAAAGGAAAGCAGCGCGCTTCGTTAAAAACTGCCACGAGCGTACATATAGTGTCTCACAACTTTTATAGCGATTTAGGTGGGAACCCCTAGAGACTCGGAGGCTACACGCTAGGCTTAGGTTGCTTGATTAATTCACAGCTGATATTTTTCAGAGCGACATAGAGAATATTATCATGACTCCTCACTACATCTCTAGGTCTGACAGACGCAATAAAATAAGAGAGATACTCCGTCGTACAGATAGGTACAAAAACTCGTTCTTTCCGCGAACGATAAGCGACCACAATAAAAATTGAGCTCCACTAAAAACACTCCTATAATTCATGTCACAGACAGAATAGCAGAAGAATCTATAGAGGGAAGGAATCGCCGGGGACGACCAAGGATGTCATTCATGCAGCAGATTGTGAATGATATGGGTTGCACCACATACACAGAAATGAAGGGAAAGGCAGATAGAAGAGAGGAATGGCGTACTGCTGCAAACCAACCTCAGGGTTGAACACTGAAGAAGAAGAATTAATATCACAATTTCATCTCCAAAAATATTGACACCTTTACACGGCTGGTGACCTAACACCTCCTGCTACACGCCCATGCGGCGGCTCGCGGGGTATTGTGTAGATGTATATGTAAGGTGATGTAAAACATCGGAACTCGGGACGTGTATCAAGGTTATCAGTCTATTATCTTAAGTCGAAGATAATTTTCGTGGGGAAATGCCTCGCAATATCGCCTGAACCCACGGATCTAATTTTTGTCCCCCTTGATGTGGCTAGAAATGATGAAGTTCATAATTATGTTAAAATAAAGTTATTTTCCTGGAGATTGTAGGTCCTTATTTCCATGAAACAAAAGTAATAGATATAGAAACCAGCCTATCCAAAAGTTTATTTAAAGAAATGATACACATCACAAAAAACAAAACATCCTGCAATAAAAGAACGGACATCTCCAAATTAAGTAAAATTTATTATAATTTGATATTCTTTAACAACACTTAATTTTATTTCGATTTTTTAACTCCTAAATTTATAACAATTGACAGACAAATAATAAATAGCAACGAAGGTATTAAAAAAAAAGTAATTCAAAAAGGAACTCTCTCTGAGGTAATTACAAAAATCACATGTATACTTATTTAAGAAAAAACTAAATCCCTAAATTGTGAACTGGATTCATTTGACGTACAATACAACTATTAATTTTCATTGTAGCCCTGATGAAGCATAAATAAAGATGCGAAACGTTGGCAAAAGAGTAACAATTTGAACATGAATTTAATGACCTACAATCTCCAGGAAAATAACTTTATATTAATAAAAAAAGAGATCACGAAGAATAATCATCTAGACATGTATAATTACTAGCTGACCCGTGAGAATATTTCGCACAGTATGCTGCTTCGTCCTGTTTCTTTCTTCTTTCTTCATGTTCTTCTACCTGTCGAATATTTCGCACAGTATGTAGCTTCTTCCTATTTCTTCCTTCTTTCTTCCTGTTCTTCTATCTATTTCTTCCCATGGACAATTATATGTTATTTATGTTTGTGTTAAAGATACATAACGTAAACATAAACGGTCACACTGATTGCATGTAGAATATAAACAATCTAACTAAACGATGTGTTAATAGATGGCGCCTCCTATAGACTTATAAGCGCGTAACCATAGCCAACATATTAGTAGATTATATTGTCAACAGATGGCACTGTATCATTTTTTTTACAAAAATTTTAAATTTAAATTTCTTAGCAAAAACTTTAATTTTTAACCATTTGTCTATTTTTCATCAATAGCGGGGAACGTAAGCTTTAAAACGATCTTTGAATCCTTAATTTTGATGAAGAATTATGGGAGTTAAGGTGTTGCGACAAAAAACACCTTTGAGAAATAATATATATGATAATATTTGCAGTCACTCGTTTTTTTCTTCGCTAAGTGGCGTGGGGGTTAGAATTCTTTCTCCCTTCCGAATCCTGGACTTCTCTCGCTTCGCTCATTCAATTCTCCTACCTCTCGCTTCCTCTTCTTCTTCCTTTCGAGCGTTGGTTGACGCTCCCTCTTCAAGAGGGTCATCGACATCAAAGCCGTGATTCCACTCCACCTTCCCCGGCCTCTCCTCTCTCCCTCGCCTCTCCTCTCTCTTCCCGATTTTGGCCACTTCGCCTCATCCTCCGCCTTCCACCTTCCCCATTCCCTTCTTCTTCTCCTTCCTATGCTCCAAACACCTCCTCTCCCCCCTTCCCCTTTCCTTCCCCTTCATAACTGCATCCCCTCCTCTTCCATCTCCTCTCCCCCCTCCTCCTCCCGAATCCTCCCACCCCGAACCTTTCCCCACTCCCCGAAGTATCTTCCTATTTGGACGAACCTACCCTTCTACGCTTCAACTTCTCCCAGTGAGCTTGCGTCTTAAGGTAGTCCGAGCGAGATAGTTCCCTTGTCATAATAGAGACCATATTCGAGTTATACGTTTTCATTTCATCAGCTGTAGGACATATCAATTAACTATTGCATTAATGTAGTATTATGTGACAGAAATTGTCAGTAATTAAATAAAAATATCTAAATAAGTCTTCAACTTGACTCATTTTTTCACGCGGTACGTTTGAAACTCCATCAAAACGGAAGATTTTTTGTGATCCCGAAGAATTTACTGCGGTGACAATATGATTTATTTTCAAATATAGTTGAGGAAACACACAAATTACACGTTGTTAGTTTTTTTACGACATCTAAGTGTTAGGAATACCTCATTTTGTAAATAATGTCTCTCTGGAGTGCATTCACGTACCATTTCCCAAGTTAAAGGGCTAGTATTTTTTTGGAAAACATCTCCGAAAGTAATGTGGTAAAGGGTAGAATTTTTGGTGTCTTTGGATAGGTGAGATATTTTTCTTTAAAATGAGACCAAATTCAATGATTTCCAAGTAAAATGATATTTCGCTCGCACTACCTTAAACGTTGGTCAGAAGTCCCACTGTCAGTTCACATAAATTTGGACGAACTTGGGCTCGTTGTTAATATGACCTTTCCAAAGGTATACGCATAGAAAAATGTCAGCCTTTTACCGTTATACTTGTCGAGACATAGTCCGAAAAATACCGGCCATTCTACGCTTGAAAAGGTACGGGGATGCCCTCGGTGGGCCTCGCCGGCCGGGGAAGCACCTCATCTATCAGAAAGGAATTACTGACGCTTAGATCACGCAAGAAATTTAAAAGTACGAAGTTTGTAGTATTTCACGACTGTTTTTTAAAAAATAGTTAGTTTCTTATCGCAGTAGTTGTTTGGAAATTGCAAAACAGATCTTCGGTTATGAAGTCGTTTATTGCGCACGGCATGAAAAAAAAGAGTCGAGTTGAAATCTAATTGGTGTATATTTAGGTTATTACTGAGAATTTAAACAGTTTGACTCTTAGGTTTTGGCGTCAATAATATCACATTATTTACAAAGTGCATCTTTTAGTCACCTAACTTAAAAAATAAAAATTTTACAAGATCTCTAATTACTAGGCAAAAATCTGGTTCAAGCTGCCATTAATGGCTGGGGACGATAGCTGCTTATGTACTGCTTAGGTGAAACTTTGCATACCGACGTCTTCTTATTTTAAGATGAGTTGTCTGTCTTGAAGTTCTTATGTTGAGTTGCTTTTCATGTGGTTGCATTTATTAAGTGCAGAGGGGAGAAGGATGTGATGAGATGTAATCTACTAGCTTTGAGTGGTATTATCAGACCACTGTGAAAAGTACATTCTTTCCTTTTAATTACACCGTGCTTTAGGCTTACTTCACCAGCGTGGAACCAAATCCAGCAGTTCTCCACTCATAGAACGTCACTCTTCTGTGATTCCGCATTATATCTTCCGTCCCCTGGGTACGCAGTATCAGTGTCTATGTCCTCTTGATTGCTCCGTGTTCACCTTACCATCCCATCCTATTAGATGCGCCATCTCTCAGAAACGACGTATACTCACTTCCATCCTATGTGATTGCTTTTAGGGGAGCATACTTGTTCTTTCCACTTGCCTCGCAGCTTCGTTGGGGCTGGTACTCTGAATGCCATCACTTAACAAAGAGACTCTAGTCGTCTTCTCTGGGGCGAGTAATGATTGCCTTTCGGAGTAACATAACTGGACGCGGACGTAATTCTGCGATTTCTTCGTGCGATACATCTTGCTGTCCTTATATTCTTTTTTCTTCTGCCGATAAGCGCTAATGCGAGCGCTTGAGGAGTTTCCTGCTTCCGGTTGTTCCCCGATTCAACTCGCGTTGGGCGAGGAATTGCGGCCGCGGCTGCCAGAGGGTGCATGAATGCAGGGGTGACGCCTGCAATTCCCAAGGGAGCCGAGTGTCGCATCTACAGCGGCAGGGTCCGCTATGTCTGCCATACGGCCGTGGCATGAACTAGAAAAGTATGATCATACATTGATACATACTCATTCACGTCATTCACTGTTGGGGAAGGCAAAGTTAAAGATTTTAGCTTTGGCCGTTGGGTTAAAAAATACTGGTTCACTCTTAGTAATTACCTCCATTTGACCATTCCTTACTAACCACTTTTGCTTTCCTCACGCTCTTACATTGCTTCATACACGCTCTTCTTTTTCTAAACACCGTAATATTCCATCTCTAAAGAGTCTGTTCTCTTGCTCATTCACCCATGGCGTTAGCCGTCTACCTCTTCCTCTAACAACATCCACTCTTCCATTATAGCTCTGTTTCGTTTATTTGACCCTCATCTGTCCTCTCAAAATGACCTAAACAGCGAAGTTCACTCCTGTGTCCATTACTGGATCACCGAACACATTCTTTTATCATTTACTTATTACTAGCGCTATCAACCCTACTTATCCCACAAGCATTAATCTGGCATCCCATTTCCACTGGCCTTGAATGCATGGGATCCTCCTTCATTTTACACAACACTGCGGGACGCTTCCCTAACTCTAATCCGCTCACGAGTTCACACGCAATGCTCATGACTATAGAGTCTTGGCAGCTTTGGATTCCGCATTAGTCCTTTCGATCGTTCACTGACCTTCCCAATCTCTCTTCGCCTTTTCCTCGCTCGTGTTCTTCTACCCCCGTCTAAATTCAAGGCGCTGCGCGGCTGTACAGCGCCCCCTTTCGTCTGAAAGTAAAAAAAAACAAAATTCCTTTCCAGCAAAAAAAAAAAAACCCTTTCTGGTAACTTTGCTAGGTATTTCCGGTCACTGTCTGTTCCAATTCAGTTTTGTATCGTGTGGCGTGCCATTGAGGTTTGGTCAGTAGCGAAATGACGTGAACAACTAGTCTCGCAATACGCTCGAAATGTCGGCATGAATCAGTTTTCTTCATGTTTTAGAATATTGTGATATTTATTATTCTATGGTATAATAAATATTAACCAATAGTTGTATTTTCTTTACGGCTCTACTGCGTGTTGTCGTGTTCGTCCACGTCGCACTCTCCTGGTTTCTGATTTGACCACGCATTGTTCTCTTGTCTGCTCTATGGTCTGTGCCGAGGCGATGGGTTAGTCAAACCTGAGGGCAAGCGGGGAGGGGGCAGATAAAGAACAGGGTTTGTGGACGGGATGAAGGGTAGGTTGGAAAGATGAGATGGGGGGCAATGGATTTCTCCAGGCTGTGGTAGAGGGAAGGATGTTGGGCAAGCGGGAAAGGGGAAGAAAGTGATTAGGTTTTATGGACGGAATGAGGAAAGCAGGATATAAGCAAAAAATTGTTCACTTACAGCAGTAGCGCCAATTTACAGTGAAACATATAACAAAAAACATGAAAAAAGACAAAAACTCAATAACAGCATAAAAATGAACAACGAAAGTCCAACATGTAAAGGGGAAATATTTAATTTGTTGAAATGTGGGAAATAGCTTGGGTGGTGAAATTATTTTTAAAATAATGTATCTCTGTAGTGCATATAAGTACTATTTCCCATGTAAAAGGGCTGGTATTTTTTGGCAAATATCTCCGGAAGTAATGTGGTAAGGGATAGGATTTTTGGTGTCATTGGATGGGTGAGATGTTTTTCTTGAAAACGATACCACATTTATTGATTTTTAAGTAAAATGATTTTTCGCTCGGACTACCAAAATTCAGACTTTAATGCTCGAAAAGCTTACCTAATATAGTATCACTATGGATTATGTAATGTTCATATTTTGGTTTTGATTAGTGAACTTTCACTGGCCTCTGCGATCTTTCTGACATGAGGCCTATGTTGGCTCCTGATATTGGGCCAATATTGACTACTGATAAGGGGCTTGTTGGCTAAGTAACGACAATACCAGGCCAATGCTGCCGAATGTAGAGCCTGTATTGGACCAATATCCAGCCATAATTCATGGCTGCTTGGGGTGGTGAATGCGGGGAGGGGTCCATTTTCATTGACGACCATGTTCTCCCGTGGGGGACAGCGTGTTCCCAACGCATTCCTTTAGTTTTCCAGGCGGGATTAAGGTAGTTTCAGCGAAATATAATTTTACTTAAAAATAAATGAATTTGGTATCGTTTTCAAGAAAAACATCTCACCTATCCAATGACACCAAAAATTCTACCCCTTACCACACTACTTTCGGAGATATTTGCCAAAAAAATACCAGCCCTTTTATATGGGAAATGGTACGTGCATGCACTCCAGAGAGACATTATTTACAAAATGAGGCATTTCTAACACTTAGATGTCGTAAAGAAACTAACAGTGTGTAGTTTGTATGTTTTCTCAACTATGTTTAAAAATTAAACATATTGTCACCGCAGTAGGTTCTTGGGTATCGCAACAAACCTTCCGTTTTGAAGGAGTTTCAAACGCATCTCGCGAAAGAAATGAGTCAAGTTAAAGACTTATTTAGATCTTTCCATTTAACTACTTACAATTTATGTCATATGAAACAATATTATTGCACCATTAATAATGCAATATTGAATTTGTGCGTCCTAGAGCTGGTGAAATTGAAACGTATAATTCGAATATGCTCTGTATTATAACTAGGGAACTATCTCGCTCGGACTACCTTAATACGCGGGTGGGATTTTTAAATAGGGTGACGCTTTTCAAGACTGTGTCGCTTCAAGTGTTCCGATTTCGGTAATCTATTTTATTCGGTAATTTCGAGTCAAGTTGAAGACTTATTTAGATATTTTCATTTAATTACTTACAATTTATGTCTATATTATTGCACCATTAATTATGCAATACTTAATTGATGTGCCCTACAGCTGGTGAAGTTAAAACGTATAATTCGGTTGTGGTCTCCATTATGGCTAGGGAACTATCTCACTCGGAGTACCTTAAATGCGCGTCCTTTTATCATTCTTCCACTCTCACTATCTTCCACCTACATTCACTCCCCCCCCCCGTCTTCTTCCTCTCCACCCCTATTCTGAATAGTCTCGGGTGCGGAGGCGGCCACTCCCCCCACACCCACATAAGCGCGCCTCAACTAGCGTCAAAGTCCTCCCGCATCCATTTGAATAAAAAAATAAAGCCACTCTTTCATCATCAGACATCCTTTCGTTTAGATTAGGGATGAGTCGATTCCACTTCTTTTCGATTCCGATTCCAATTTCGATTCTTTAAAATCGATTCCCGATTCTCGATTCCGATTCCATCGATTCTTATTCCTAACAAACAGGTGGGATATTGATATACCAGTAGCGTACGACTATTACTTAAATTCAAGTGTTTGCTGAAATAAAATTACAAAGACAATTAAGTCGCTCAAAAAGTATATTTATTGACAAATAGGAAATATATATCCTCAGCTTATTGAGGTATGTAAATAGTACAAATTGATAGCCTAAACCCAAAATTACTGAGGCAAATATGATGTGATAAATGAAATTTGATTTGAATATTTATCTATCTGGAATCGATGGAATCGGAATCGTCTTTAGGCGATCGATTCTCGATACCGATTCTAATCCTTAGAATCGGTGGAATCGAGAATCGACATTTGGATTCGACTCATCCTTAGTTAAAACAAAGGCCTCTATCATGCATTCTTCGGTCGCGTGATTTCCTTCCCCAAACTGAATTGGACGTGCTTACTGATTGGTTCCTTTTTCTATCACCAACTGCGCCATAATCTTGCGCGACCCGATGGTGTACGTATTTCGAGGACAGTGGATGCGTCGGTTTCGGCGACTCCTTCAAAGAAATTAAACGTTCTATCCATTTTCTTTCATCCCTTCGGAAAAGGAGAGCGGCAGAGGAAGAACCTCACGAGATGAAAGATCGGAATCGATGGAATCGGAATCGACTTTAGACGATCGATTCTCGATACCGATTCTAATCCTGAGAGTCGGTGGGATCGAGAGTCGAAATTTAGTTTCGACTCATCCTCAGTTTAGATTAATTTTTTGTTGGTAGTGATGTTTCTCTATTTGTCACCCTGTTTCTCGGTTTCTTCTCTCCGTGGTTTTTGGAACTCCTAGAAACATTGAGACTAAATATAGCAATAATAAATGGTAGTATTGCTGCTTTGATATTGATCCTCATATGTAGACGTTGGCATGAATACCAACTCCAAAATATTAAACCATTTGTTTCGCCAAAATTTGACATATGATCTGGTATCCCGGATTATTCCGTGAAAAATAGAATTGCTCCATGAAACGACAGGCAATATACGTTTCTACTATTAATGAATTTGCTATTCAGTCCGTCGCTAGGATTCGAAGGTGGAATTGAACTTACGGTTAATAAAGCCTTTAAAATTTGGAGTTTCAAGTAAACGAAGAAGAAGGTAGAAAAGGATAAATGATCAAAGAATAAGGGAACTGGCCCTAAATAAAAACGGATGGAGGGCTGCAGCAAACCAATCTTGAACGACCAATAAATGAATGATTATTATTAATTTTTATCATACCTTTTAGCGAGTGGTATATCAAAATGTTTTAGATCATTCATTTGTGATTTACATTTACCTTCTATACATTATGGAGATAAATTTATCAATTAGTAATTAGAAATCAAAATTAAGTGTCCCATTGCGAGAGACATATCCTTGGCTGAGAAAAAGTGTAATCATATGATGAAATGTTAGGAAAGAAAAACTATGGAAATTCCACTTAGAGAAAATTTAATACACGACCTGGGTTTCAACACATTATGTCATCTTCAGGATGAATATGATTCACCTGAAGATGACATAATGTGTTGAAACCCGGAATCATCTTCTCCTTCACCTGAACCGTCTTCACCTGAAGATGACGTAATGTGTTGAAACCCGGGTCGCGTATTAAATTTTCCGTAAGTGGGATTTGTATATTTTTTCTTTTTTTAGCAAGGAAAAATTTCACATTATTCGCCCTGAAATCGTTTGTTTAAAAGATATGATGAAATGTGTGCTGTCCCGGCTGGACAATTTTCATTTTGGATTTTTTTCTCCCTCGTCGCCCTCCCACAATGTCCTGGAATCGCATTGCGTCGTCCCCCATGTCTCGCCGTTCGCTTATCGGCTCCTCCTTATTTCTCCCACTCCCTCATTCCCACCAACTCCTCCCCCACGCCCATTTCCTCTCCCCGCCCCTCAAATTCCCCATTTTGAAAGCATACCGTATGCCTTCAACGCCACCCCACTCGAAGCCACTCACCACCGGGGCCAGTAACCGACAATCGGCGAAAGAGGGGAGCGATATGTGTCGCCCGCTATTGTTCGAGTGGAAGGGAGAGAGAGAGACGAGCTGCGCTCTCGTTTTATTTTTATTTTTCGTGCTTCTTTCATTTTTTTAATTGCCCGATTGCCCCCCTCCTGTTCCCGCGCTTGGCGCTGCCGTCGCGTCGCATCGGCGGGCGACGACGGCGCCACAGGTCTCCAGGCGCCGGGGAAGACAGTGTGCGTCTCCTGGGAGGATAGATGCGTGAAAAAAAAAGAAGAGAATAAGGTTGACAGTATAAATTGCGGAACTCTGTATGAGACACCGTATTTTACGGACTATAAGACGCTACGGACTATTAGACGCACCTTAATTTTTTTAGTAATAAAAAAATAACATTTTTACCATATTTATTATTAGACTAGCTGCGCTATTCCGTTTATAAAACGGAAATTTTAATTGGTGAGAATTCAATAAAATTTATTTTTCTCTATTTAATTTCCCTCCAATCCGGCCATTTTTACGCAGTTTTCATTTTTCAGTAGGGGTTAAATAAATTACTCCTTGGACTGAGCAATATTTTCTTTATGTATCATTGGTAAAAGATCGCTAAGTGAGTTTCAGAACATAAGAATTGAATAATGGGAATTTTAAATCAAACATTGGATATTTTTGTATTAATTTCGAGTATAAGACGCACCTGAATTTCGGAGGCGATTTTTTGAAGAAAAAAGTGCGTCTTAGAGTCCGTTAAACACAGTAAACACGTGAGGCGAATATAAAAGAAGGCTGCGGAAATATAGACGAAATTGAAAGCTCTAAGTGAAAATAGTACACTAAGGGAAAGATAGGAATAATTTCACATACCTCAAAGAGATAGACGCAGTTAACAAAGTTTCAAGATGGCATATGGTGTGTAATCTATGCTTCCGAGCACAGATGACGAGTAAATTTGGTGCCTGTGCTGGGAATATAATACTTATGAGACTGGCGAACTGATTATATGCCAAGAACATGCTCCCGAACATATCTTTGAACAATTTCGAGTATATTCTGAGCATGCGCTGCGAAATATATCCCGAGCATTTGCGTACTTATTTTACGATGAAATTCTGATCGTGTTCTAAGAACATTTACTCTTGCCGAGCTCATAAAATATATTGTTTCGGGAAAATTCTCAGCTCAAGCTTTGAATCCGATACCAACCAAATGTTTTGAAACCTCAAGATACGAGACGCATTTTAATTATTTCCTCCAAGTTTATTTTCACGTACTTTCTTTGTCACAGACTACACTTAACTTACAAAACTCACAACTTACAATTAACTTACTCTTAACACTACAAAAATTACACTACGCGGAAGCAACCCCAAAAGCCGTCAAAGATTTCTTGCCAAGCTGCAGCAAAACTTCATCTGCATCTGTACCTACTTACTGCCTTGCAAGCCGAGGTATGGGAGTGCGGCAGGGGGTGTTAGGACACCGGTATTGTAAAGGTGTAACAAAAGAGGTTTTTGGGGGTGAATTGGTGAAAAGTGTGTCATGGGAGTGTTTTTAAGCGGGGCTCTGGTTTTATTATAATCGCCTATTGTGCGTGGAAAGTACGAATTTTTGTACTCATCTGTCCAACAATTTATTTTTCTTATTTAGTTGCATCTGTGGAACCCAGAGATGTAATGTGGCGTCAAAATGACATTCTCAGAGTCGCTCTGAAATACACCTGTTCTGACTTTCTCAAGCAAGCTAATTCTAGCGCGCAGCTTCCGAGTCTCGCGGCTCCAGAACTTTATAATTACTCCACTCACAGCGTTGAAATGGCGTTAGTGTGATGTGTCCCGCGTGAAGTGTGCTGCTGTGCATTTACTAAGATTTAGTCCTAGCCCCCACTCCTGGCACCACGAAAGAACGTTGTTTAGGTCTGATGATAGCACATCTTGAGTCCGCGCCTTCGCTTACTTCCCAGTAGATGACCGTATCGCCTGCAAATAATCATAGGTTACTGCGTACTCGAAAACATAGGTCATTTACATAGATAATGCATGGGAGAGGGCTGATCATGCTTCCTTATGGAGCACCGGATGTGACTGCAGCCATATCAGAGCTAATACCATCAATTACTACTCCTTGTCTGCGATCACTGAGAAAGTCCTGTATCCAATTTAGTGTTTTTTTCATTTACTCCGCATGGCTGTTATTTGTTTATGAGTTTTTTTTTCGGGAGGAAACATTTCAAAAACTTTCTTAAAATCAAGGAATATCGCGTCAACTTGTTTTTCAATTTACCTGTTTCTCTTGGATATCACGAAGGAAGAGCGCAAGCTGCGATTCGCAGGACCCTTCCAGAAGCCGTGTTGACTTACACATAAGTAGTGTCGATTATCCAGGAAGATCATGGTATAGCTTACAACGATGTTTTCGAGAGTCTTGCATAAAAGCGATGTTAACGATATAGGTCGGTAATTTCCTGGGTCACTTCCATTTCCTTTTTAATATCATATCGGTGTGACGTTGGCCATTTTCCAGTCTTGGGGCACCTTGCCTTCGGATAATGATTTGTTAAATATAATTTCTAAGAATGGTGCAATCTGTGGCGCTTCCTCCTTGAGCACGCGTGCAGGTATTCCTTCTGGACCTGGAGACTTTGATGCTTTTAATTAAACGCAGTTGTTAAGTAATTCCATCACATTAAATAATTATGTAAGCCATCGGTTCATTACTGTTAGGAATATTTGAATTATGTACTGTATCGTCCTTTGTTAATGCACTACCGAAGTAGTTTTTTGATAAGCTGGCTCTGTCAATATTGTTGATGACTTCTTTGTCGTTTTTACCCTATGAAACAGCTGTCGAAAATTCGCCCCGGAGATCTCTCACGTGAGACACGAATGTTTTGGGATTTTCATATAGTAATTCACCGAGGGTTTTTTTCTTGAAGTTTCGTAGAGTATATTGCATTAAATTCTTCGTTTTTGACCCGTTGTGCAACATAAATTCCTCTCCCCGCAAGTTCCGTTGTTGTGTTACCTGAATTAACAGAACGTTTGTATAAGTGGTTTGATTACCTTTTCCTCCTGAGCTCCCGCTTTACTTTATGGTTATACCGACGAGGTTTTTTACTCTCACGTTTGACATTTTGTGGGATGTGTTCATCGACTCCTTAACGTAGAACATCTCCATGATACTTTCGCGCTCTCGTCTTTCGTTGCAGCTACATATTCCATGAATGAAGCTGCTAACCTCACTCCAAATTTTATTAAAGCGCCTTTTTCAAATAAGTAGACTTTACGTTTAGGTTTTTCAGTGGACTCTACTCTTGTTTTCATGGTCGTAAAAATTGCTTTGACGTCTTCCATTCATGTCTTCAATGCCTCCTCCGATCCTCTGCCAATGGCCAGATCTCCGAATCCATACCGCGCCACGCTCCATATTAATTTTCACCAGCATTTTCTTTTCGTCTCTGCTCATATTCAATTCTTCTGCTCAGACAGATAGACCCAAGTCTCAACCCATCAAATCCCTCCTCTTTAAAAATGGTTATTTGGCCATGACTATTCTGCATCCAATATTCCAATCACTTAAACCCGTTCTCCTTTAATATACTACCCATATGCGGAAGGTACTCGACTTACTCTATTTTGTGCCCTCTCACCACTATATTCGACCCCGTCTTCTTGATTCTTGGTAATTTCATCATTTTTGTCTTCTTATGTTTTATCTGCATCCCATACTTCTCGCACTGAACATCTAACGCGTTCATAGTTGACTGTAACTTGCTGGCTAACTAGCAGATCAATGCATAGTCATCTGCACATATCACCAACGTTATCATGTCCCCTTTTACCTTTATTCCTACCTCCACCTCTCCCTTTACCCCCATATCATTTCTTCTGAATGCAGTTGAACGCATAGTCTTCCAATAATTCAGTAAATATTGTTTCCTGTCTGATTTTGTACGCATATTAATCAATTACAGAGGACGTTCACACTGAATTTCGCATACTAGCTTCTACCTAAGTTGGAAATAAAACTGAGGTTCATAATTTAGTGTCTTTTGTCTTTAGATCATCGAAAATATTATCCTATCCTCATGCAATATTTATCATTCAATATGGATAAAAAGTTCGCATAAGTATTATGCGTACCGTGTATACTAAATTAAGTTTTAGGAAAATAAAGTGTTTTCATAGTACATAGATTCATTTTCATTGGTTTTTTGGGGAAAGGCTATGATATATGTGTGCCAAAACTATGCAGAAATTTCGTGGGTTACCACTTATTTTGCAAACAGTTTTTTACAGGTTAGTTTTCTTATAAATATTTTTCAACAGCATAAAAAAAGAAGTTCAGTCCAGATAATTACGTTATTATATCAATAATTTTCTTGGTCGCCATCGATCGTGGAAAAAAAACATCCCTTTTGATTTTCGACCAATCGAATATTTTATTCATTACGCTTTTTTCTCTTTCCACCCGCGCATTTATTTCTCAAATCATTCCGTTAAGACTGACTTCGGACTAGTCTTCCTCGTGTTCTAGTTCGTGTCTCTCAGAACTTTTCCCGGCACAACTAGGGTGGGAAATTATATTCCTCTCTCAATCTTTTTAACGACTTTTTTATGTTTTTACCAGCCTTGTTTTTCAATTTCTTCGGAGAAAGTGAGGATACTACAGACGAAACTCGCTCGCCGTATTTTAGGTTGACAAAAAATTAGTTTATAAATGTAAATCATGAGGGCTCTGCTTTGTCTTTACGTAGTGCGCCCCTATTGTGCTGTTTAGCAATCCAAAGAAATTATTTCCTTCAAATGACCCATCTAATTCGTGGAAGATGCAATTTTTGCGCGTTTTTCTCCTTGCTTTGGAGTCCCATTTGGTTTCGAACTTTTATTTGAAAAATGTAACTTCAAAAGACAATTTTTTTGCTGGGGCACCTGTCGACAACTCTTTGCCGTACTGCTGAATTTTATCGGTCCTAGATGATTGTGGCACATTTATTTCATGAGTGGCTTTTTTTATGTAAGTCACCAGCAGATACGATATTTGCCTTCCGGATTCCGAATCAATTTATCAACGTTTCAGAAAGAACGTTCTTTGGCGAATCTTGGTGGTCATAATTATGCGTAATTAAGCCTTTTAGGAAGCGGAGGAAAACACAGTTCACAACTTTGAGAGTGAAAATTTATCTCACCCAACAGAAGTGGGCGGAAATGCGAATTTCGTGTAATTTTTTTTAAGAAGAAGAAAGGAAATGAACTTTGGTCTTATCCTAAAAAGGTAGAGTTTCTAATCAGAAAAGGGGAGACTTTTCAAACTGTTTTCAAGCAGTTTTTTTTCCCGGAACTCTTCCTTGGTTGTTCACGTGTGAAGGTTTTGGTGGACACGATACCCCCTAACAGCGATAATCGTTCTTTTAAAAAAAGCAGTTTTTCCAAAGTCGTGGAAACCTTTTAAAATTTGGCTTTTAAATTGCCGCAGGAGATTGTCATTTGGTCAAATTCGTAAGTTATCGGCTCTACTAATGTGTTTAGGCAGGTCGCGGTATCTCACTCAGGAGCCGCCATTACTTTCTCTGTAAGGGTTTTTTGAAACACCGTGTGGTTACTGAGGCGACGCGGAACTGGTGGTTGAGTTAGGTTCCCCTCCGAGGTCAACGGTCTCCCTGAGACATGACTACTGATACGATAAGCTATGACGCTCAAGCTCTCGTTATACTTACATTTATCGAAGAAGAAATGGCAGTATGGATGTTGTATGAGTTGTAACTTTTTTTGGTCCATAGTTTAGAGTTATAATTTTCTGAGGGTGGAATTATATTTCTTTTCTAAATGTATTATTACAAAATTTTAAACATATATAAATTATAACCGAAACAAAACTTCCGCGCGACTCTAATTAAGAGACCTCATAGCAATGAGTTCATTAGTATTCGTTATTTTATTCGTTATTATAAGCGTAGGCGATAATTTGAACCTGTCGAATACTTCAATGGACCAAAATTTTGTGTCAACCTAGTTTTCAGGAGTCACATAAGTATGTGGCATAAATATCCAAGCTACTATCGTTTCTAGCAACTGTATGCAAGCTGTACCAGATGTACAGATATATAAGACCACGATTATTTCCATTATCTAATCTGTTGAACATTCAACTGATATCTTATGCTTGGCTGTTGAACAAGTCAAAAAAGCTCGCGAAATCTAAACGTTTTCTACTGGGGAGAACACTAACAGTGCGTATCATAATTTCCCTTCCATTTCTGGCTCAGGATTATTATGCTGATTCATTTCTAGATCCACAGAAAGTAAACACTAACCTTGAACGTGGTAATATCAGACCAATTATAAACGCGGCATCTCATTCTCGAAAAACGAATTTTTTGTGCCTTGACATTGACGCTCGGAGTCACTGTCCCGATTGTTGCTCAAAAAATAGAAGTATGTTTTGAGACTGGAAGATAAACCTTTCTGCATTGATGAGCGTCAATTCATCTACATAAACGTCCTAAATTAATTTAATGGTAACCTGCGTTTTTTTTCTTTTTGGGTCGCATTTGTTTTGGGAGACTTAACTTCTATGGATCTTTTACTTTTATACTGGCAATTTTATTTATTACGTGCCCTGAAAGCGTATGAACGTTTATTTTTCATTTTCGTTGCATTTCGTTGCACCTCACTTCAACCCTGCGTTGAAGTGACGCGTTACCTTCGGTCCGCTGAAGAGGGCTACTTTTTAGCCGAAATACGCGTATTCGACCCCCACCCTCGTCCCGTTGTGTCGATTTGACCACGCTCTTTTTGAGCTGATTCTCCCAGAAGTTGGGCCCATTTGTGTGTGTGAGTGAGTGATTTTGTGCGCTTGCGTAAATAACCGGGCATCCTTAGCGGGGTCTCATTAGCCCTGTGAAGGATCCCAGGTTATAACCCAAACATCCTTAGCGGGGTCCCATTAGCCCTTGCAAAGGATCCTATTTGGGTTCTGTGTGTGCGTCTGTGTTTGGTCCCTGGCGAGGAAGTAACATTCCCGTAAACCAACACAGGGGGGTATTCTTGGTTGAGAGGCTGTGGTTGGTCTCTGCTGTGGCTTTCCCAGCATACCAACACATTAAATTTGGTGTTTGTTGACGAAGGGTGCCAATTGTTTACGGATTTTGGAGATTTTCTCTCTTTTATTTCTTCGTGGCATTATTTTAGTCTGCAAGTGGTTATGTGATTGTCGATTTGTGATATTGAGGATTTATGAGCTTTTGTATTATTTCCGAGAAAAGTTTCAATGAGCACCAATTTTTACCGTCACCGTCCGAGCACCACCGTCTATTATTCTGAGGAATTTTCCCCAATTCTCGCGCAGTGCCAGAAAATTTTGATGGATGATTTTTCTTTCCCTGCTGGACCTTGCGCGCGGTCAGTCGTTGCTGGATTCAAGAGCATCTCGTGATCTTTATGCCGGAACGGCAATCCTTGCCTGAGTTGCCGCTACGTTGCTTGGAGTTGTTTAGGTCAGCCGTTCACTTCTGAGGCGACCTCCTTTCTTGCCTCATTCCTTGGGTTACGTCCGCGTTTGGATCGACTCACTCTTTTGCGATAAAAGAGAGATGAAAGTGGGCCCTTTTGTGTCCGCATGCTACCCTTAGAACCGCCTCCGAGACTTGTTGTAGAGGATGTTGGAAAAGGAACCGTGCAAATTGGAGGGAATAGTGAAGTGGAAGAGGCCAAAGAGTGGTGGATAGCATGTCAAATGAGTGTCTTTTGCTAGTGTTATATTTTCTCTATTTTATTATCACTACTAAATATGGCATAAACGCTATTACCAGCTCAAAATTGTGACTTCTCGTGCCGTTGCTGGGCAATGATGCTGGAATCAAGAACGAATGCTGCAGCCCTAAAAGTTTGCAACAAAACGACTATCCAGAGGTCCGGGAAATCAGTTAAATCAGAAATAATAATATTAAATTAAAATTCTAAACCACTGACCAACGAAAATAACTACAGACGCGCAAGGAAAATAAATATTTACACCCCGGGACTAGAAATGCTTTAAAAATATTTAACAGTTTACAATACGAAACTAAGGACGCCAAACAATATAATCAAGGACTGAGGAGAGAACAAAACGGTTAGGAATGGGAGCGGACGTGCCATCGGACGATAGAGAGGCGAGGGACAAAGCTGGTCTACTCGCATGGAGGCAGGAA
Organism: Ceriagrion tenellum; assembly: GCA_963169105.1. Taxonomy (NCBI): domain Eukaryota; kingdom Metazoa; phylum Arthropoda; class Insecta; order Odonata; family Coenagrionidae; genus Ceriagrion; species Ceriagrion tenellum. The sequence goes on along the minus strand of OY720640.1, from coordinate 118,757,062 downwards.
ACCCGGAAGGATAAGTGAAACTTCGACTTGTGATACAAAAGTAATTGAAAATAAAAGAACTCTCACGCCCAAATAACCGTCTAAGCTCACAAGGAGAGACCCTTAAGTTCAATTTCAGTAAAATCTCGCACCACGTGCACTTTCTCTTAAAAAAAGGTTCTACGGTAACAAATTGATCTCTTTTGAATAATCAAAGGCTAAAGCTTGCTTGATAATTATAATAAATATATAACTGCATTGTAAATTGGGCCGAATATCATTTCAACTAGCTCGTAGGCTTCCGCGGATGCAGTTTTGAATGTTCCTTTTTCCGGGATTCATTCCGCGATGTAAGTTTTAAAACAACAATATTTCGCTGGTCCTCCTGCCAGCTTCATCAGGTTAACTGAACTGATTTCTTTGTCTCACTCGTCTTTATACATATATATGAGTCTGGACTCACATTGTTGCCGGAATTTAAATTTGAAAAAATTCGTTTTAGACTGCTACTCAACTTGTAACCGTCTTCTCGGTTGACCATATGTAGGCCAGACATGCAGAGCCCTAAAAATACGCCTCCAAGAGCATCAACGGGCAATTAAAAATAATAATTACCGCATTTCTGCAATAGCCGAACACCATCTCAGCGGCCCCACTCATAATTTCAACGTTGAGGAGACAAGATTAATATCTAGGGAAATACGCTATTACCCAAGATTAATCAGGGAGTCTATAGAAATTGCGAAGAGACCGGAGAACGCCAACCGAGAAGACGGTTACAAGTTGAGTAGCAGGCTAAAACGAATTTTTTCAAATTTAAATTCCGGCAACAATGGAAGTCCAGACTCATATATATAAAGACGAGCGAGACAAAGAAATCAGTTCAGTTAACCTGATGAAGCTGGCAGGAGGACCAGCGAAATATTGTTGTTTTCTTAAAACATGCATCGCGGATTGAATCCCGGAAAAAGGAACATTCAATCATTTCAACTCTGATTGATTGCTTTTGTTGATTTGAAGAAGCATGATTTTTCAATAAATGTACTATTTTTGAGCTGAATATATGTTAAGTGTGTCATTTGCATGTGTTTGATATGCTTAATGTGTTATTCGAAAGTGTTGTTGTATAATTAAGGTGTTCCCTTCTTGAAGGAGGTAAGTTGGGCTTCATCATTGGTATTAACGTATGGCTAGCGACGCCGTCGGGAAGGGATAAGAAGTTAGTTAGTTAAGAGGAGGAGGATAGGTTACAAGTTTTTACACAACCATTGAATTTGAAGCGGTATTTTTAATATAATCTTCATTCACGGCTACTAAAATACTTATAATGGCTAATCAATGACAGTTGGCGACTGAAAAAGCAGTGAGAACATTATAATTTTTGTTGAATTCATTAGCTGAAAATTGCTGATAGCCCAAAGGACGTATAGACTACTCTTATTTTGGATAGTGATGATCACACAGCGCCTGCAGAAACCTATGTGATAAGAGGAAGTACTAAGTAAGTACTTCTTGAAGCTAATAACCTACTAACCAACTAAACAAATAGCAACTAAAGGAGGTATAGACTACTCTAATTTTGGAAAACTGATGATCACACAGCGCCTGCAGAGACCTAAGTGATAAGAGGAAGCACTAAGTAAGTACTTCTTGAAGCTAATAACCTACTAGTTCAGCAACAATGTTGCCACCAAGTAGCTCAGCCAGTATGCCAGCTGACATGCTGATGAGTATCGTCGAACATTTTTTGGATCAAATATCTTCCGATACGGCGTTTAGCCTAGTGTATGGACTCGAGTCTCCGACGGTTCACAGCCCTATCCTTCTGTCAGTAGCGCATATTGCAGTTTCCGTGTGCTCGCTTTCCACGAGCTGTGCATTTTCTCTATGCTTAAGGTTATTCACTCAAATAATCAAGTCTTTCTGTTCCAAATGCTTGAGTAATATTCGAGCTGAATCGTAATGAGAGCAAAGTGCAATTTCTCTCTTGCATGCTCATCTGAGAGCTTTAATATGCTTTAACGGAAAAACTGATAAATTGAAAAATTTTTATTTTCATCAAAATCAGTTCAATAGTGTACTTCTCCCCACTTTTTTGTGTGGTAGTGAAACATGGGTATGTCAGGATTAACATGTGAGTAGACTAAACGCCGTGGGTATGAGTTATATTAGGAGTGTTAGCGGCAAAAGTAGGATGGATAGGGTCAGAAATGTGTGGGTAATAAATGAATGTGGGTTAGATGCTCCAGTAATAGACATATATGAAAGGAGTGTGCTTCATTGGTTTGGCCATGTTGAGAGAATGGATGAGAGTCGAATAACGAAACAGATACAAAAGAGTAGAATGAATGGTGCGAGAGGTAGGCCAAGAAAGTTGTGGTTGAATGTGGTTGAGGAAATTCTTAGGAGGAGGAATATTAGGAGTCTTAAAAACAGGAGGGCGTGTATGAAGCAGTGTATGGGGGTAAATGAAGCAAAAGAGGTTTAGCAAGGATAGGTCAATATGGAGGAAATTATTGAAGAAGAGTTAAGTGTAAAAATTTGTCTTTATGAGTTAAACTTTGTGACTCTGCCTACCCCGCAAGGGAACTACGTGATTGATAAGTATGTATGAAATCAGTTTATGAATCCTTGACATTTTCATACTTTTGAGATCGAACGTCTCATCCTAGCGTCTTCAATACTGTTAATGTTCTCATTATCAGTAAGATTTGATTGGCCGTCCTAATCTGTCTCTGTTTTCGATAGGAGGTGAACAGTATTACGTTTTTATGAGGGCAATTTTATACTTTTGCTGCTACCGTATTTACCTGAATATAAGGCTCCCCGCTACATATGAGACTTTTGAGGCTCAAATTCCAGGAAAATTATAAAACAGGTTTAAAGCGCTCAGGGAAGTACCCATTCAGTTTTGAAAGAATGTGTGATGCTTTGTACGTGAGCTGTAACTCTTTTAAGAATTCGTGTTGATGATTTGAGTGTGTAAACTCGGTATGAAGTTCAAATTTGTTTTGCGATGAGTTTGAACGCGCTGAGAATTTCGAATGGTCGTGTTACATAACTTTAAATATCTGTATGGTTAGAGGGATTAAAGCCCCCCCCCACTTTTGAAACATATTTTTCGGGAAAAAAGGGGGGTCTTATGTTCAGGTAAATACGGTGAACGTCGCAAGAGCATTTCAGTGTGGATATGTGCGCCACGTTTTCACGCGAAAATGATGGTGGCGGCATGTCTCCAGGAGGAGACGCCGAAAAAAGAAGACTGATTGAGAGAAGGTTGATCTTATAGAGGGAGCGTTGTCTCCTTCCTTGTTTTTTTCCCAAAGATTTCTCTCCCTCTGCGCGAGAGCCTGATCGCTCCCTTTCCCGCTGCTTTCTCAGGAAGTTTTCGAGACACGCCAAGAGAGAAAGCACCATCCTGCTGGACTGACATTTGCAGATTTGAAAAAAATTTAGTTTCTCAGTTCACTGATCTACATCTCCATACTACCCCACGAGCCACCGCATGGGCGTGTGGTAGGTCACCAGCCGAGTAAAAATGTAAAAGTTTTGGAGGTGAAATGGTGACATGTATTATGGGAGTGTATTTGGAGGAGCTCAGTTTCTATTGTGGTCGCTTATTGTGCGCGGAAAGAACGAGTTTTTGTACCTATCTGTTTGGCAGAGTATCTCTCTTATTTTATCGCATCTGTCAGACCTAAAAATGTAGTGAGGCGTCATGATAATACTCTCTGTGTCGCTCTGAAACACACCAGTTCTGAATATCTCAAGCAGCCTAAGTTTAGCGTGCAGCGTCCGAGTCTCTAGGGGCTCCCAGCTTAATCCCTCTAACCGTTTTGTAACACTATATGTTCGTTCGTAGCAGTTTTTAACGAAGCGTGCTGATTTTATTTTTATTTTATTAATTTTTTTGGTTAAATCTTTATGACCAGGGTCCCAAATGCTCGCGGCGTATTCGAGTGTGGCCTAACGAGAGCGAAATAGGCATCTCTCTTTTACTTTTTCATCCGAGGACCTTCCTATTATACGCTTAGCAAAACCTAGTTTCTTTGATGTTGTGCCGCATATGTTTTGTATGCGTGATAGTTTTGCTGCCCTTGGAGAATTTATACCCCAGAGGGCAAGCGTCTTATTCTTGCAATGTATTTCTTGTAGGGCCAAGCCAAATTGATTTTTGCAAGGTCGAGACACGGTTCGTGATTTTATCATCGTTTAGCAGTGAAATCTCGTGGTTTATTTTAATAAAACTGCTCTTAGGTTTTGTGGATGAAGGTATAGGTTACAGGGTAGGTATTAGTGAATCAAGCTTTTTCAAAATGTTGCTATATTGTACTGCATTTGGTTGCTAACATGAGTGGAAGGAAGGCGTTGCTTCAATTTTTTAACACTTGCTTTATTTGATGAGGCGCACATATGAACATTGAGCATTATTTGGTGTGTAATTCACTAGCAGCCAAGTTGTGAAAATGTCTACTTTTATGCAGTTAGTTTCTATAAACTTTTTGCATGTCTCGCTAGATTGCTTTAGGGACATCTTAATAATTTAAATCTCCCATTTGTCTTTGCCAAATATGTCGTTAGAAGGCCATTAAAAGTCTCGGATGTTTTCTGAAAGATTTTTACTTTTGATTGGTGCCCTTTTAAGCTGTCGAATGGGTATTTATATCAGAGTTGGTGGAAGAATTTCGTTGTCTTACTTTGCAAGCATATCTTTCAGCACAGGAATGGTCATTTTATTATTGTTACGGCAATTTATTAAGCGGTCGTTATTTAAAAAGTGAACTAAATACAGAGACAAATGTCTGTAAAGAACGCAACAATGCTTTCACATAATTCTATCATCAGAGCGGGAATGCGATACGTTCTAAATCGGAGTGAATATTCGGTATTTTTCAAGATTTGTAGACCGCAAATGGCATCTTAATTCCCGCTTTGTAAGGCAAGATGGTGCATTTTTCGTATCAATTTGGACACTGACTTGGTTTCTTGAAAAGAGCCGAAGATGCAATCCAATTCAGACAAGAGTTACTACTTTTCAATACAGGCTTAAACCGAGCCGATATCGGCTGATATTCCACGGCATAACACGTGCCTCGGGGTTGCTGTGAAGATAAATTTCTCCTCAAGTGGGTCCATCTGGGCTGTACACGATCTAAGGTCTCTGCCATTTGTGTTCGTACGTTCCTTATGTGAAAAAGTCATGTCTTTATGCATTGCTGTAATGTTTCGGCAAAGTATTATTAAACATCGAAACTCGATCGATTCAGAAGGAGCAAGTTTCTTTTGCATCCAGTTGTTCATCTATCTTAGTTGTGGTTCAACTCTCTTAGTTGTCGTTCAACTCTCTTAGTTGTCGTTCAACTCTCTTCGTTGTCGTTCAGCTGATCTCCGTATCAGTTACAATTGTTTTCCAATGATCATCGACAGCTTTACCTGTTTAGGCCACTCAAACGACCCACAGAATTGCTGTTAGTATCTTAACTATCCATTCATTATTTCAAATTTTTCTGACTATGTTCCTATCATTACATTAAATAGATGATTTGGAACGCTTTCGCCCGCACGGATGCAGAGATATACACCGAGGGGATGAAATGTCTTGTCCCGAAAAAACCACTTTACTTTGATTCGATCCCGAATATCTCAATTTGCGGTCAGGTGTGTTGGCCAGTCGCACCTTAATTCTTAATTCGATTTTTCTCCTTAATACGTTCGAAGCAAATTTCGCCTGAGAGCTACGCCTACGACCTCATTTAATGAGAACTACGCATCCTCGTCTCGAGTCCACATTGTGGCGCAGATTGACAATCTGCAGTTCCGGGGTCGAATCCGGGTCAATTTTAATAATTTTTGGCGACTTTCAATCACTTAGAAAAAAACCATCTCATTAACCCCAAAGGAAGTGTTAACGCGCTAAAAGTTCTTGGTCTGGACTCTGGTGTTTCGATGTTTTTACGCTTGTTAGAATACAGGGTATATTCACGAAGCGTCTTGTAAAATGAAAATGGAACTCGCCCATCAAGGGAAATTTGTGTATTTAGCGGAATGTTACGAAATCGCCTGATCACTCGTTCCCCGTGTCTATGCGAGCCAACGTCTGCTGTAGCCGTATCGCAAGTGGAGGCATATGCAGTAGACCCTCGCTTTACGATATTAATCCGTTCCGGAGGACCGATCGTAAATTACTTATCGAATTACTATCAGAACGCAGGTTAAAATTTAGGTTAAATCTTTTAAGTAAATTCGAAACCGATTTGTTCACAGATGACGTTAGATATATATTGAGAACCCCTGCGTATTATGGTAGGTTTGATCATATTAACAAGATTAGAGAGATAGATTGTCGTACCGATAGATTTAAAATGTCATTTTTCCCTCGTACTATAAGAGAGAAAAATAGGCAGCGTAGCAAAGGGATAGGTAGGTGAAATATAGTTAGAGTAGTCTGTAGAGCATGATGCATGTAATAACAACCAATAATCTCTTTCTTATTATGTAGATACTAACCATCTAGCTGCATGTGACCCTGTTCTCAAGCATGTCTCCATTAAATATCCTAGTTGCATGTCAATAGTGCATGTTTGGTGATCTTCACCCCCTGCCACACACCCTCGTGGTGGCTCGCAGGGTATTACGTAGATGTAGATGTAAAGCGAATTCCATCGTATGTTGAATCGCCACTATTTCCGGACGAGGAATCGGTTTGAAGAGCATCAGTGCCAATCCATTCAGTGTACGCGTCAGAGCCAATGCATACGAAATATCCTGGATTAAAATGATTAAACCAATATTGAAAACACTATTGATATTTTTTTTAATCGGAGAAATTTGAAATTTTAAAAAGCCCGCGCAAAATCAGAACAGATCGTAAGTCGAATCCATCGTAAAGCGGGGGTCTACTGTATGTATACATAAACCAGCGTTAAGTATAGGGTAGGTAGATCATCACAGTTTGTCGTTCCAGACGGACAAACTCGATACAGCAAACCTCGATTTGCGTCGTTTCGATTTACGTCTGATTCGATGTTACGTCCATGCAGACAAGGGTCGTCGCTTACAAATTTTTCCCTTTTTAATGCTAATAAAATAGACCACTTGTGCATATGCTTGTTTTTTTTGATGACTGAGACATAATCGTCCTTTCTGAAAAAGCTATTTTTTTCGGGATAAACGAATTTTGAAATTAACGCCTTGATTTATCGCGGGAGATAAGTGGTCATGAATACCTGGATACGTTTTTACGTCGTTTCGACTTACGTCGCTGTTCTTCAACACGCATCTCCGATGTAAATCGAGGACTTACTGTAGCATACAATCGGGCCGGTAATCCTCCGCCTGACATCACTTATGGGACTTCGTTCAACCCCGTGATCCTTATAACTCGCTCAAAGCAAGAATTCTTTTGCGCGGCACTCGTGGGTTCTCGCCTTATACTGCATATTCCGAACTGTAGTTTCTCAGTGACGGCGACGGTCAGAATCATGGCCGAAATAAAGGCCCATTAGGAGCTCGCGATAGACAGCGTCAAGTGAATGAGCGTATTTGGCTTATTACATGCATTATTCCAAGCGGTCGAAAACGACCACTCGATAATTAAATACCTCTAGTTTCGGAAAAAAACTTAAAATACGATCATTTATCAAATTAAATTAGTTAAAAAGACCATTTTTAACTTCAAATGAGTAATCAGAAGGTGCACAAGTAATTATACGTAAAACCACAGAGTACTCTATGGCACTGGTATGGTATTACTCTATGGTAAAACTTACCGAGTTGTCTGTCTTGACATGTCTATGAAGAAATCGCGTCCCGTAGTTCACGACTCACAACGCTCAACTTTACTGATATCTTTAGAGTATCTCAACACAGCGTCATTTGCGGATGTATATTGTTACATGTAAGTTATATGGTGAGCACGTTGGAATAGAACCGGTGAGTGTAACTTAGAAATTTGTCCGGGGTCGTTTTCGACCGCTTGGGTTTAAATGGTTTAAGCTAACGAAGCTCCTGAAGCAATTTTGGACAAAACATTACCCTTCCCCCTGATCGCTCAAACATTTTTTCCCTCGTATCTCTACACTACAAATTGAAGCCTCCTCATGGAGAACTCCTCCCCAACCCCCTCGCCCCTCCCAAATTACTTCCACCCGTCCACCATCAACCCTCTCCCCCACTCACAGCAAAAAAACCACAATCACTTGCGGATTTCACCTTTTCGGAGATCGCTCGTCATTCCTTTCAATTTAAGAAACAGGCGATTTTTAAGGTAGTTTGAGCGAAATATCATTTTACCTAGAAATCAATGAATTTGGTCTCATTTTAAATAAAAATATCTCACCCTTCTGATGACACCAAAAATTCAGCCCCTTACCGCATTACTTTAGGGGATATTTGCCAACAAATACCAGCCCTTATACATGGGAAATGGTACGTGTATGCACTCCAGGGAGACATTATTTACAAAATGAGGAATTTTTAACACTTAGATGTCGTAAAAAACTAACAGCGTGTAGTTTGTTTGTTTTCTCAACTATTTTTTGACAATGAATCGTATTGTCACCGCAGTAGGTTCTTGGGTATTACAGAAAAATATTCCTAAGGATTCTAATATTTCGATTTCCCAATCGCAAAATTTATCCACGAGCATAAGTCTAATTTAAGACATGAACTGCAGAAATAGTTTATTTTGATTAAAAAAATGTTTCGTCTTCAATTTTTAGAGTTCATATGATCGGATTCATCACTCAGGTGCTCATACGCATTGTGTTTCGGAAAATATCTTGTCTGTAGTTTGGTGGGTGCTTCTGGTAGCGTAATGTATTTTTCCCCGGAAGGAAGGTAACTGTGTCCTGGATAGCTGAATCGGAGTCAAAACAATCCCGAGACAGACGCAAATACCGTCGTATTTACGAGCATCAACTAGCGCCAGTTCTCTAAGTGGTGACACACTCAGTCATGGATCACTACCTGAGAGTGTTGTGTCCACATGGTGCCGTTCTGTGCTGCAGCGCGGCTCGTTTCAGTCTAAGGTTCAGTTGAGAGAGTGCGGAGTAGTCATCGGTCATAGTTTTCGTAATAGTATTAGCGGAACATGGCGACAGATGAGCAGGTGATCATTTTCTCTGTCTGAATCCGATTGCTTCCTTCTGACTCCAGGGTAGATGGACCTCTGTATTCTGGACTGGATTCTAGATGGACTCTGCTGTATTTCGATGAAATGTAAGGAGCTTTCTATTCATGGTGTTCAAGTTGGCGCAGATCGAAACTAATCCATGCGCACACAAAAAACGTCAAATGGAACGGTGTGCGCCGGCAAAACGTTCATTTGTCTGCCGGAGGCCAGTTTCCCGTAGGTAATCAACAGTTACGGCTGAATGTTTTGTGTATTGTTGTCGAATCTGCTCTTAATAATTATGTGAAAACGTAATCTTTTATCACAGAGTAAACAACAAACTTTACATTATCCATGTTTGTCGCCTTTATAAAAAATCAGCGTAAAAAAACAATGGATTATGCGATTATCTACTTTTGTTTTGTTACTTAGGGCGCAATAACTTTGCTCCCGATCTATATTGAAGTGTTTTGTATATTGTGCAGGGTCTGTAAAGAATCAAAGGCAAATGCGCTGTTGTGATGCGAAACGATTGACGTACTTCAGCTAATGAAGAACTCCAATAGATTACAGTTCCGGTCCCCACTCTACCCGTACCAAGTTATGACAAACTGAGAGCACAGTGCGAGTCGCAATGATTTTCAAATTTAAGAACTGTTGGTCCGAGAAATTTCATCAAAAATATCATGAATAAGTGATGCGTATGACCTACAATTATGCTGGAAGGAAGTTTTGGAATGGAAGTCATAAAAATATGGAGGTAAGCAAGAAAACTACTGGTGGAAGAGCTTGCTTCAGCATTAAAAGTTTTCATTGAGACACTCCTCCTAAACTGAAAAAAATTGCGCTACTCAGGGCTATTGGAAGTTAAGTTTAAGGTGAAATGTGTGTAGAGGTTTTCAGTGTCGGCTTGGCGTTATTCTTGGTCAAGTCGCCATCGCTATTACGGTTTTATGTCTTCGGGTAGAGACTGGGCTCTGAATTACAAATAAATTGATGTCCTTATTTCCTAGAAACAATACGAACTATCACCGCAGATATCTCAAGTAAGACCAGATTTTAATAATAATAATAAGAATAATTTCTTTAACACTTACAGGTCTCCCGAATTACAAGTGTTTTAATATATTATTTGACGAACACAAACATCCATGTTCTGGGCAGGGAGTAATATACCCAGGCGGGACTCGAACCCGCGACCCTCGGGTTAGAAGGCGAGGACTTTACCCCGCCGACACCGGGGCCGACCAATTTCGAAACCAAGGAATTAGATATCTAATTTATGACCGGCAAACCGAACTAATCCCCTCTGCTATAAAATTCTGTATAGTTTTCTTATGAATAATTGTACAGAATTTCTTAAAATGTTCCGTAGATATTCCTTAAAGTATTGAAACGCCATTTTACGGAATTCCCCACGACGTTCTGCATAATACCTCAGGATGTTCTGCAGAATGCCCTAGGACATTCTGCGGAATTCCTTAGGACGTTTTACAGAAGCCATTTGACGCTCTGTAGAACTGCTTACAAGCTCAAGGAAGCCTCACATATTTCCGTAGAGTGGCTGAAGTTCTACAGAAGAGCTTGTAAGGAGTTATTTTGCTCTGCAGAAAATAGCTCTACAGAGCATATGTTCTGTAGAGTCAGTTTCTCATGTTCCGTACAGATCCTTAGAAAAGGAACTAGTTCTGAGGAAAAAGAGTCAATTCTGTAGAAATCCTCACGTTCTACAGAACAGCTTCTAAGGATATTTTTAGCCGGGCCTCCATTCAATTAATGCTACCGGATATGGAAATGCGAAGGGATTTAATAAAAAAAGGAGATTTGATGTCATGGCACGATTGTGGGTACATAAAAGTCTTCCGTCGATGTAATGATAAAAGAAGAATGCGATCGTTTATTATATGCATTTTGTTGACCTTTAAAGTCCGGATATTCTGCATATTCAGGCCATGGCGAGACAGCGGAAGATGTATTAAGACGGGAAACAGGTCCAATATCTGCCATGCGTGACAGATAAATATCCCAGAAGAAATCAATCCTCTACGCTCGGCTTAATCCTCCTGATGTTCTACTAGTTTGGCGTGTCATCTTTTTTGTTATTTCTCCCCCTCTCACGCATATCTTCGGTTGAATGGAGACGGAGAGGGATAACATGGATTTCGCGGCCCAGTTCAAGTGGGAGCGTTGTGGGGTATTTGCCACCAGATCCGTTAAGGTAGTTTGAGCGAAATATTATTTTACTTAGAAATCGATGAATTTGGTCTCATTTTTAAGATAAATATCTCACCCTTCTTATGACCCCAAAAATGTGACCCGTTACCACATTACTTACAGAGATATTGGTCAAAAACTACCAGCCATTTCACATGGGAAATGGTACGTGTTTGCACTCCAGAGAGACATTATTTACAAAATGAGGTATTTCTAACTCTTAGGTGTCGTAAAAAAACTAACAGCGTGTAGTTTGTATGTTTTCTCAACTATGTTTGAAAATTAATCACATTGTCACCACAGTAAATTCTATGAAGAAATCGCGTCCCGTAGTTCACGACTCACAACGCTCAACTTAACTGATATCTTTAGAGTATCTCAACACAGCGTCATTTGCGGATGTATATTGTTACATGTAAGTTATATGGTGAGCACGTTGGAATAGAACCGGTGAGTGTAACTTAGAAATTTGTCCGGGGTCGTTTTCGACCGCTTGGGTTTAAATGGTTTAAGCTAACGAAGCTCCTGAAGCAATTTTGGACAAAACATTACCCTTCCCCCTGATCGCTCAAACATTTTTTCCCTCGTATCTCTGCACTACAAATTGAAGCCTCCTCATGGAGAACTCCTCCCCAACCCCCTCGCCCCTCCCAAATTACTTCCACCCGTCCACCATCAACCCCCTCCCCCCCTCACAGCAAAAAAACCACAATCACTTGCGGATTTCACCTTTTCGGAGATCGCTCGTCATTCCTTTCAATTTAAGCAACAGGCGATTTTGTGGGAGCATTGTGGGGTATTTGCCACCAGATCCGTTAAGGTAGTTTGAGCGAAATATCATTTTACTTAGAAATCGATGAATTTGGTCTCATTTTTAAGATAAATATCTCACCCTTCTTATGACACCAAAACTTAGACCCCTTACCACATTACTTTCGGAGATATTTGCCAAAAAATACCAGCCATTTCACATGGGAAATGGTACGTGTTTGCACTCCAGAGATACATTATTTACAAAATGAGGTATTTATAACTCTTAGATGTCGTAAAAAAACTAACAGCGTGTAGTTTGTATGTTTTCTCAACTATATTTGAAAATTAATCACATTGTCACCACAGTAAATTCTTCGGGATCACAAAGAGCCTTCCGTTTTCAAGTAGTTTCAAACGCACCGCGCGAAAAAAAGGAGTCAAGTTAAAGACTTATCTAGATGTTTTCATTTAATTACCTACAATTTCTGTTCATATAAAACTATGTTACTGCACCATTAATGAAGCAATATTTAATTGATGTGTCCTACCGCTGGTGAAATTAAAACGCATAATTCGAATTTTGTTTCTATTATGACTACGGAACTATCTCGCTCGGACTACCTTAAGCGGCGTCGTATTCTGTTTTACGCCATTTCCTTCGTCGCAAAGTACTTCGGAATGCGCACGCCGAAACGGCTTAGCTCTCTGTTGAGGACTGTCAGGAAATGAAAAAAAAAACATTTGCGAAGTTGAGGAACGTGGTGAGGAAAGGCGTATCTGATCGTTTTGCCTTCATTACATCCGTGCCGCCTCGTCGTCTCTTCATCGAGTGCTGCATGAGGGTCGTCACACATGACCGCGAAAAGAAAGACAAAAATATCTTCCGTTAAATGCCCGAAATTCGCTCCTTTTGCGTACCTCGTTCGTTTAAAACGATTCAACGCCATTTGTTGCTTCGCGGGTTCCATACTTTTGATGGGAGTCGAAGACGCTTCCTGATTTTTTAAAAATCCTCATGTCGTGATATTCGGTCCACCGACTTGAATGATCTCGGTTTTTCGTGCCATCAAAATTGAGATTACCTACTAGTTCGAAGTTATTTGAATGGTACTTTTCCATCAAATAATTTTATATCAATTATTTTATCTTTAAGAACTGAAGTAAAACTGTTTGCTGAAGTGGATGAGAGCTATGGCTTGAACTGACGTTTTATTTCCTTGGAGTAAAAATTTTACTTTATCATCGATGGGGAATTGAGAAATTGTGACATATTTTGACAGTGTGACGAAGTGATTTCCGCATTTATGTTATTATTACGAATACTTCAATTGACTTTAATGTAAAAGTGAAATAATATAGACGAGTAAGTATATATTTTAAAACTTCCATTTTATTCTACGATTCATGCCGTATTTTATGCTCCAAACCTGATGGGATTTTTAATGGGTAGTCATCCCTTCTAGAGCTTTAAGTGTGAAATTTCTCTTCTTCTGTTTCATTACTGTAATCAATACATGTATTTTCGGCGTTAATTGCGATCCAATTGCCGGCATTATGCTTTGGCGTACAACTATCAGTCAGGAAATGTCTTCCATTTTTCGATTCCTTTTTCCTCTGTCCACTCGTGCTTGAGAATATTTCTCATATTGATTTCTATATTGCCTTAAACACATGAGCCGTTTGTCGTCCTATTATGCAAGTATTCTGTGATCAAGTGAAGTCCTCGATGACTTTGGAAGAGCGAGCTAACAAAACATCTACAGCCCGTCGCCTGACTTGATTGATAATATGCGAATTTTTCACTCATGTCATACGCTCATGTCATGTTGTTATTTAACTTTTCAACTGATGCAAAACCCTTTTCCATGTTTACCTGAGATGATTTCAATCCAATAATTTATAGGTTCCTCTTTGGAAAACTTGGCTGTAGGCGAACTCAACCACCGTAAGTAATTTGGCGAATTTCATCGATTTTTAACTTTAGCAATCAGTTTTGTTGAACAGTAGAGACTCTCAGGTCTTAGATTCCCTGTTGATATCAACCATTTGACTAAACCGATCATATTAAATACAGAACTCTGTGAAAGTTAGAAAGGGTTTCCCTGCTTTACCCGAGATGGTATGTTACTCAGTTTATTCTCGATCGGGGTCGTGTTTTATTGATGGATATTTTTAGTGAAGCTGCGAGAAAACAATTGCTCGTTTGTCTGCCATCGCGATAATCATTACGAAAAATTTACATCAGCGGCGTTAGTCTCAATGTCATGCCCCTCTGGTATTATCGTCGGTGTGACGTGGCTCAGTTGCCGAGGGCAACGCTCCCTCGACGGTACAACAATCATACTCAAAAGCGAGCGACAAACAGTTCTCGGCGTATGAAAATTAAGTTTGGAGTGATACGACCTCGCAGGAGGGCGATAATTGTCCACTAACTCCTTAGCGGTGGGCAATCTGAAAATGAAAGAACAGGTCTTCCATCACTCACGAGATATATACTGGTAGGCAGTTCATTAAGAGTCAGTGTTTGTGGCACCTGCTGCCCAGTTCGTCCCTCGCTCGTGTGACGACTTTCCCGACCGACAGGAGAGGTCATTTACGTCATTAATAACAGACGTCAATAATATCTCTTAAGGTAGTTTGAACGGGAGACCTCCCAAGTCATAATGGACGCTATGCTCGAATTGTATTTTTCAATTTCAGTTGCCGTAAGAAGCGAGAAATAATGATTACTTGTGATGAGTTATGGTGTAAAAATTGTTTTCTTTGACTGCAATTCTTATCAGTGAACTAAGTGTATCTATATAAATCTTTTACTTTTTTCACACCGTTCGGTGAAAACTCCGTCATAGTAGAAGGTTAATATGGGACTCTATAAAAAAATGCTTCGTTGTGTGTCTGATTTATTATTTTTTTTACATTTGAGATAATGTACAAACTACACTTTTCAAAATTTATAACGAGATCAAAGCGAAAAAATAACTCATTCTGTTGAAATAAAAAGTCTATTCGCGTACCTTATCCGATGGAAAACACCTTGTACCTTTTGGCAAATATCTCGAAAAGTATCGAGTTAAGAGGCCAAGTGTTATTATTGGTGATATCTATGGGCAAAAGTAAAAAGAAATAGAACTTAGCCAATTTATTATTTCGACAATTTTGACAATTCAATGCCATTTTAACACTTATCCTCCGTCCAAATTAGCTGTGTTTCGTCTTAATCCGTAATAGTTCGGTCAATTTTGCTATCTAATGCACAAAGGAAGCATTTCAGTATATTATCGTAGCTTACAAATGAGAGCTAAAAATCAAAATAGAAGGCAAGGAAAACTAGCAAGTGAGGTCTTTTAAGTACTTGGGAAGTATAAACTCTAGGAATGGATACTGTTTAACGGAGATTTAGATTAGGCTTGCTCAGGGAAAAACGGGAAAAGATCGGAAATCCTGACGATCAGGAGTATCAAAAGGAATTCAAGTAAAAGATCTGCTGAGTGTTTTCAATTGAGTAAAGCTATGGATGGATCTGACACGTGGGCAATGAGGATAATGGAAGAAAATGATGTGAGAAGATGTGAGTTGTGGCTGCGGTGAAAGATGGAGAACATACAACGGACATATAGGGTTACAATGAATACGTCTACATCTACGTAATACCCTGCGAGCCACCACGAGGGTGTGTGGCAGGGAGTGAAGATCACCAAACATGCACTGTTGACATGCAACTAGGATATTTAATGAAGGCATGCTAGATAATAGGGTCACATGGTTAGTATCTACATAATAAGAAAGGGATTATTGGTTGTTATTACATGCATCATGCACTACAGACTACTCTAACTATATTTCACCTACCTATCCCTTTGCTAAGCTGCCAATTGTTCTCTCTTATGGTACGCGGGATAAATGACATTTTAAATCTATCGGTACGACAATCTATCTCTCTAATCTTGTTAATATGATCAAACCCAGCATAATACGCAGGGGTTCTCAATGTATATCAAACGTCATCTGTGAACAAATCGGTTTCGAATTTACTTAAAAGGTTTAACCTAAATTTTAACCTGCTTTCTGATAGTAATTCCCATCCTAGTTCTTCTATTAAACTCGTAACACTTATACAATTATCATAACGGCCTTTAACAAACCTCGACTCGACTTTCGACTACACCTTCGGCCACCTTAATGGTGCAAGTGACGGTTGCTTGCCGTAATTACTACTTCTATTCTTCGACCTATACATGGATCTTGACATTTCTTTCAAAACTGTTTATGTTGTCGAGCCATATGCGGGTGCGCTGCCGATGGCAGATGTTTCCACGAACGAATGCGATGTTTTTAAACGGCAAATTTCAGTTCATATCTCGGTCGTAATGTAACTAGATCCTCAGTTTTCCTGGAACGGAATTATCCCTGTCATCCATAGAGTGGGTTGTTTTAGCGGGAAAAAGAGAACTTCCTCGATTATATGCCAGAATGACGATTATGATCCTTGCTAATCTAATTCCCCCATTGTGGGTCGGCCGCCTCCGCTGCACCATCAGCAATTGGTTGTTACCCGGGGAGACGCGAGTTGATGGGGGCTCCATAAAAACCCTGTCCTACCCTCTCCTCTGAACCGTCACGTGCTTCGAGAAAGCTCCCACCTGTGGCTTTTTCCGATAGTTCTTTTTTTATGTAAAGGTATTATTTTTCCCCGAGAGCTCGCATCCTATGGATAGCGCGCTTTACCCGGCCAATTGAAAGTTCTCTATACTAAGGATAGAATGGTCAACTCCGTCGTCTGCTAGCGCGGTAGTCATTTTCGGCTCAAGGGTATTGGAGGGTTGCTCCTACAATGGCATAATATAAGGCATTCACTGCCATCAAGATAGACTATTAATTAAAAACATGATAATGCGTTATAAGAAGGTAGCAGGCTATTATCTCGTCAATTAGCACTTGAGAAGAGAATTATCACTTTCACATTAATGGCTTGAAATTAGCCAAAGAACTCCGATTTTGCGCTAACAGACACGCTTTCTGCTTGACAGAAACATGTTTCGGTGCAAGTGAGGCAATATTTGAGAACTTTAATGATAAAATTTTTAAGTTAATTTTTAAATTATTTTCTCAAAAATTTTTATTTTCTGAATAATAATTCAAAGGAATCTTACTCCTCTTCATTGAACATTATTCAAGGAAATGGCAAAAAAAATCTGTCTTTTGCTCCAATCTGAGCCATATATGATTATTAGTTTCATTTTGTTTTTAATACAATGGAAGTGTTTTTGTAACCAAATCCATTGAAAATCGCTTCTTTCAGTTTCATTTCATATTCTATGCTACACGATTAAATGCGCATTTTTGCATTCGATCTATTTTTTAGCACTGTGACATTTCGATGATTTAAAAAAAAACACTAAAGTAACGCTCTTATTTTAGCAGTTCATTCTTTTATTTTTGGATCAACCATTAAACTTTTTCTTCTGGACTTCGATTTTTGTAATTATTATGTATTTAATTTGATTGATACCTTTAATTTATCATATTCGACCTAATTCAATATGGAGTTATCATGTTAAAACTAAATGTGTGGCGAAACAAATGTTCATTTGTATACATTGAATTTATTCAAACTTTCCCTGAAAGATTCGACAGGAGTCAAGAATGTGCGAATTTCCACAGAGAAATAATCATCCGCCTTCACCGGGATACGAACTCGGATCTCTCGATTTCCGGCCGAGTGCTTTAGCCAGTTAAGCTGCCGAGGCGTCCTCTTCCCCTGTGGATTTTTGCGACCTTTACGGGACTAGATGTCCTCGACTGCCGGTTAAAGTAAGCAATCCTTTTGGAGAGATTGAAGATTATAGGTGATGGTGCGCAACCTTGAGGAACGCTTTTCTGAGTTTCCATTGTTGTCACTTCATTTACCTCAAATCAGTTCCCCTGCTAAAGTTATTGGAACGGATGATTGCTTTATCTGAAGCTTTATCTGAGGCTAAATAGGGGATCTCAAGCTTACCAATTGCCGATAGCCTAACTTAGGAGTAACTCTTGATGTTTTACTGTCTTATTTAATCGATACGGGCTCTCTGATGGCGGGTGAACGTACATTACATAAAAATCAAAAAGGCTTGCAAAGGAAATACTGAGTTACGTTATCGAGGTATTGAAAATTTCATCCAGTTGTCTTCTGCAAAGAAAATCCCCATTTTATTTTTTAATCATCACTGTGAAGCTGTTGGAGGCAGTCTAAGTTAAGGCTTTCGCAGAATATCATTTCAGAATCACTCTGAGGAACATTTGTTATGGGATCATGAGTCGAGTATTTTCACACTTTATCTCAAAACAATGTATTAATGGAAAGCGGAATACTACTGTCAATGGAATATCCAAGTTTAATTCGATTCTTGTCCTTACGCCAATGCAGTTTGAGTCCTTTCTTTAAGCTATTTCAGATTGAAGCCACGGTGTCAATCCCCTTCATACAAAAGAAATTATTCACTCGTGCTCCTCGTAATGAAATAATCGGCGCAAATAGTATGATAAAGAATGAGAGGGCAGAAAAAAATGTCTTGCATAGTTTTTTCTGAGAAAAAGCAATGCATTAAATTGTTTCGTAAATCATATAGCATGGCGAAATGCAACAGAAGTCAAGCCTGAATCATACGATACTTGACCTTGTACAAGCCTGAGGATGCTAGCGAGTCCTGGATTTTTAGTACAAAACCTAGCATGTTTGAAACCTTCCTAGGAGCTATCACACGATACTTGAACAGACACAAGTCCTAGTAGGGAACGAATCTCCGCCGGTGTTGTTCCCGGTCGATAAATCATGACGGTATCTGCAATTTTTTTTTAAATCCTTTGCCCTTGCGGTCTTATTATGGTATGCAGGTGATTTGGTATTATAAAGGCACGAGTGCCTACCATAATTATCGATTAAAACCTCAATTGCCTCAGGTACCCAAGCCATTGTGTATTGTTGTGAGGTTTGAGTTGTTTATTTGATCGCGGGAAATTATAATTGTCACGAGGGCCTATGGAGGCGCTAACATCAAAAATTGTCGACCGCATTGCAAAGAAAAAAGGTGATTGCTCGGCGGTTACTAGGTCCTGCTAGGAGAAAGTATTAAACTAGTACCGCACCAATTATGAAAACAAGGATACCAGCTAGTATGCTAGCGACCATGCAGGATTTCCAGTATTCTTGGTCTAACACATGGTCACACATATTCTTGGTCACACACTCATCACACGATACTTGAACATGCATAGGTCCTAGTATGCTAGCTAGCATCCTCGGACTTGTACAAGATCAAGTATCGTGTGATTCAGGCTTTAGGTGGGAGATCGAACAACCGCTCCTCGCGTCGCGGACATTGTTGGTGTTTCGACAGGTCAAGTATCGTGTGATTCAGGCTTCTCACTCACTCCTAAAATCTGTGTACCATATACATTGTAGCGCACACAGTTATGCTGAAATATCACCCAGGAGACACGAAGCTTAGCGAAATTATTCTGTGAAATTCATCCATACTGTGCGAAAACGCTAAGTAATCTTCCTACGAATCGAAACCAAATGGTCCACTTCGATTTAAAAATGGTGGATCCAGATTCGCGGCCCTCAAGCGTCCGAATGGTAGACATGCATGAGCGCATACATACATATTTTTAGGAGGTGAGGAATGGTTATGGTGAGCAGAACAAGTCGTAGTTATCGGGCGCGCAAATCGCACTTCATTTGTTCCTAATTCATGGGTTGTGGGTAGGGGTGTGTGAGATGCCTCCGCGTCGTATAATTGGTCCTTCGTTGCGGACCGACGGGCTTTTTCGGCTCCCCTCACATTCCCCCTAATTCTACCCGCTGTTATCTCCGCGGCGAGATCAGATCAGGGAGTTTTAATCGGGGAATGGACGGGACCAATTAAGTCTTCGTTCCTCGATGCAACGGAGCTTTGAAGGGAAAAGAGGGATGATGGTACGCCCTCGTCCCGAGTAACTCTCGCCTTCCAGCCAAATCTCTCTTCTTGCATCTGCGTTTTCTCGCAAACTTCGTTCTAAATCCGTTAATTGCACCTTTCCCGTGTTACCCAAACATGTTCCCGGTCCCCGAATCCATAACGAAGCGTAGGGTAGACAAATGATTATCCTCTTTCAGTCCACTCTTATACCATTTTTCCTAATCCTGCAATTACTACCTGTGGCTTCCGTGGATATCACTTTGTTAAAATTAAGGTAGAAAAATCCTCAGAAGGACTTCGAGAATATCTTTTGAATTTGACAAACTCCAAAACGCGCAACATTGTCGAAAATATTCATCATCGTTCGTTGTCACCAATCCGAAGGTGGATCTGCTGCAGCTCCCAAATCCACTCTCCTCTCTGCCAATTGAGCTTCATTCCAACATAATTAGGGGATGGGGTTGATGTGGTGGCTAGAGTACAGGCTAACCATACGGACTGCCAGGGTTCAAACCCCTGCTGAGGAGGATGTTTTCCAGAGGAAACCCGATCCCTACTTGAGTGTCTTGTGGAAGGCACTTCAAGTACAGTACTCCGTCTGTCGGGTTAGACGTTAAGCCGTGGTCCCCTTGGCGCCTTTCGTTAAGAGCAGGCTAATGCCGACGCCGAGTTTCTATCCACTCTTCCTCCCTTACCTATCCCCTATGACGCAAATGACCTCAGTTGTCGGTCGCCTCCCTAAATATCCAATTCCAACATAATTATTTACCCTGACGTCCTCAATTTGACGTCTTTAAATAAAAGATTGCTTGCTATAAATGTGCGGGTCTTATATTCCGGGGGGTGTTTCTGATCCTTTATCTATCGCATTACGTAGCCTTTATGTAGCAAGATTTCATTTTTAAATGTTTAGTTTTAAAACTACGCGCTATGCCCTGATAATAGGGGAGTCATAAATTTTCAATGTAATTATCATATGTGTGACGGGATCGGTTTTAATAATTATATAATCTAATCGAAAAGAGTTAGTCATGGCTAATATCTACCTAATTATGTGTCTACCTAACACCACGATAATGGTCTCACCATACTCTGATTGTGGAATTCACGTGTTATAACATATACTTTGGCACCATCGCCATTATTTGTCGAAATAAAACAATCTTCGGAATGATGACTTAAGATTACGTGTTTGGGTGACTGCCATGTCAGAATTCGACTCGATCGAAGATGTGACTTTGTTCAAAATCTCTTCATTTCTCATCTTATCTACCCATCTTATTTTTCCCATCCTTCTCCACACCCACATTTCATAAGCTTCTATTCTATTCCCTTCCCTCTTACCTAATGTCCACGCTTCACATCCATACATGAAAACGCTCCATGAAAATCATTTAGCTAGTCTCTTTCTCCGCTCCAGATCCAGGCTTTTATTGCATAGCAAGTTTTTCTTCTAGCTGAAGGCCTCTTTTGCCATTGCTATCCTTGCTTTTATTTCTGCAATACTTCTCCAGTCGTCTGTCACCATCGTTCCTACGTACCGGTAGCTTTTCACTGTTCCTATTACACCTTCATTTATTTTCACACCCGTATAATTTTCACAGTTTACTGGCATCACCTTTGTCTTTCCTAGGTTTATCTTCATCCCATATTCCTTCATCCCTTCTTCCAAAACCTCTATCAGCCTTTGAAGTGATTGCATATCATCTGCTAATATTATAATGTCATCTGCGAATCTTATACTTCTTATCTTCCTACCTCCAATGCTGACTCCTTCCTCTATCCCATCAAAAGATTTACGGATCATGTCCTCAACACGTATGTAGGACAAGGTTGGCGACAGACAGCATCCCTGCCTTACTCCTCTACCATGATCCACCCATTCTGTCATATCCTCATTTATTTTTAATGCAACTTTTTGCCTCATACTTTTCTCTTATTCTCTTAACACGCTTTAATTAAAGACGAGATCTGTAAATTAGATATTTATAATATTTTTAATGAAATCTCTCTGATGTGTATACCCGCACCATTTTCCATGGAAAATGGCTGTTTTTTACTGAATTCATCTCGTTAAGTATAATGGTTAAGTGCCTAATATTCTGTTATCATAAGAAATATGAGATCTTGCTCCATGTGAAATGTTCATCAAATTTTATGTCAAATGATAATCCGCACTATCTTAGCATCATATATTAATCAGATGTTGATGGAAAGTTGGCTGATTCGTGGGTTGGTTGAATTATACATCCTGAAAATCTTGCCACCAATTCATTCGGGTTACGAAGGACGAGCTTTAACGACCCATTATTAAGTGAGGCAGAAGTAAGCAGAAGTGAGGAAATTTGGCTTAATTATCGTATACAGTCAACCGAAGATTGGTTTTCCGCATCGCTTCTCTGTTCCTCTCCTCTTCCTGCCTACATTAGTCTTCTGAACATTATTGAATGAAATTTTCCTCGCATGTACCATTCGTGGCCTTCCTCTGCAGTTCCATGGACAAGCTCATTTAGGTGAACAGACTCAGTAATATTACAACTAAATCCGCACTGTACTCCGTAAATCCCCTCACGGATATGTGGCAAGGGGTGCCTGAACGCCAGGAGTGCATTAACCGTTGAAAACCACCACTATCATGATTCAATGATCAATTGTATATACTGAAGTACTGTGAAGAGATGCATGTTAAAATAAATTTCCAATTCGCTTTCCCTCATTCAATCATGCTGGTTGTACGTTACACTCTCATATGACGACCAATTACGTCCTGCTAACATACGTGCTCGATTTCAACTGGTTATAAATGCCTGCTGGATGACTGCACGAAAACTGACTACATCTACATCTACGAAATACCGTGCAAGCCACCACTAGGGTGAGTGGCACGGGGTGATTCCACACCAAGCATGTGGCACTCATCCCAGTTCAATCGGAACCGCGCGCGTTCCCCCGAATGCCAGGCGCAGGCCAAAGCAGTCAGGACAACGGTACGCAGTCAGACCACAAACTAGGAGAGTGATACGAAGAACATACTACCATGCAGCACACTACTCAAGATATAAATACTGGTTAGTATTATTAATGCGACAGATAAATAGCACTACAAGGTACTAAGACATGCAGGAGGTTATCATGCCGGAGATTGCATGCGAGGTTAGTATCTACAATTCATGTTAAGATACTTAGCACTACTGAAAAAAACCTATTTAACCTAGTCAGTATCCTAGACTGATCTATCACAACTATTATCGTCCCTTATTGTACGTGGAAAAAATGACATCTTAAATCTATCGGTTCTGCAGTCTATTTTACACAAGTCTACGAAGTCCTCGCCTGCTAAACCGATGGTCGCGGGTTCGAATCTCGCCTGGGTGGAATTATCACCACTGTCCACACGCCGAGGAATTCAGTTCTGGGGACTAGAGATTGGGGAGGGGGTTACTGCGCAAATTTGATTGACCTTCAGCTGAATGCGGCGTAATTACCGCGAGTGAAACGTTGAAGGGATACCAAACGTCATTCAGATTCAAGGGCGAACATCCAACACCGCTATCGTGATTCGGCCAAGACTTCGTCCCTCCCGTGAAATGCAACTAAATCCCCGATGAAGGCATAACCACCCCCCCCCCAACCTCTTCTATCCTCTCCCAATTCCTCTAATCCCCGTTTCCCTTCCCCGATGGCACCCCTTCCCTCCACCTACCATCCCCTTAAGGCCGCTTTACACGGTACATTTTATTGTACAAACGAATGTACGAATTCTTTCATGAAGGAAATTGTACCGTTTAAAGGGGCAAATTGTACGATTGTCCGAATGACTTAACGGGAAATAGAACCTGCTCTAATTCCATTCCGTTTCTTGTACATTCTATGATACATTCGTTTGTACAATAAAATGTACCGTATAAAGCGGCCTTTACCAACGTCTTTTCACTCCTTGCAAAAGCGGACAACGGTCAAGCGACTGCAGTGGGTGCATGCCAGAGGATTTCAAAGGCCTAGGAATTCTGCAAAGTGTTCCATTTCGTACCGAACGCGCACATTTTTTCCTCCTCCTTTTTTATCGCTTCGGTCATTTCCGGTCTCCCTTCTCCCTCTTCCCCTCTGTTTCTTGCTTCCTCTCTCTCTCTTGCCGTCGATCTGACCGATAGGCGTCGACGGCCGAGCGGAAGATAAAGGAGTGGAAGGGAGAGACGATGAACACAGGAAGGAGTACGAGAGGTTGTTGGCTTTGGGCGGCCATATTTCGTCCCCACTGAGACCCTAATCGCTTTTCGAATGGAACAAAGCTGATTGAGAGAGTCGAATATATGTTCACCCCACTGAATACTTGACAGTTGTGTGGAGTTCAGTGATAAGCTCTCTCACATTGTTTAACTCCTGGCGTCCGACTGCGCATTCCGGGAAAATGCGTCCGCTATGCCCCGTTTACATTACAGTAGACCCTCGCTTTACGATATTGATCCGTTCCGGAGGACCGATCGTAAAGCGAATTCCATCGTATGTTGAATCGCCATTATTTCCAGAGTAGGAATCGGTTTAAAGAGTATCAGTGCCAATCCATTCAATGCACGCGTCAGAGCCAATGCATATGAAATATTCTGGATTAAAATTATTAGAAATATTATTAAACCAATATTTAAAACACTATCGATATTTAAAACAAAATCGGAGAAATTCGAAATTTTAAAAAGCGCGCGCAAAATCAGTTTAGATCGTAAATCGAATCCATCGTAAGTCGAATCCATCGTAAGTCGAATCCATCGCAAGTCGAACCCTTCGTAAACTGTACTTCTACTGTACTAGGGCTCGAAAATTAGTTGATATGGCGGTTTAACTAACTTGCATTTACGCGGCATAATTTAACCCTTGTTAACATTCTGGTGCCCTGTGGTGGAGAGTCAAGAAGGTGATATAGCCCACCTTGCCCACGGACCAACAAACTTCGCCAGTCGCATTTCATTTTTTTTCCTGGGCTATCTTCAGTCATATTCACGGAACTTGTGTGGGCGAGAAAAAGGATTGAATACGCAAATGCTTCACATGGTTAGACTTCTCATTAATTAGTATTTAAATGTACACATATCATTTCATGTCTATACATCACTTACTGCATCGTAAGATGAAAATTGAGAGAGTACATTTCCTAAATAGAACGATATATCACTACGCAACACTTTATCATGAAGAGACCCCGAGATTATTACGTTATTGTGTCGTTTGCACTCTTATTATGATAGATAAACATTTCAAGATGTCATCTTGATATTGAATATTTGTAAATAACTTCCATTTCGAGTCCTTGCCTCAATATATGCAGTGGAATTAACGACTTTTTCTGACAAGTTCTGCCCATGACTCATCCTCGATTGCGCTTTTAAGGTAAATTTTGCACTTAGTATACGGTTCATCATTCACTAATGCATTCAAATACATCAAGCAACGTGACACGAATGCATGGATACGGAGTATGGCAATAGAAACTCTCTAAATACATTGTACGCTTCAAGTAAAAGCTACAAGTGGACTGGATCACTTAACTGGTTTTCTAACTAACCTGCGTTTACACGCGTTAAAAATGATGGTAACCAGCGCCTACTATAGTAACTCCAGCGCGGTTAAAAAATTGACTATGGTCAGCGCCAACCTGCGTTCATACGGCGAAATTTCACTAGGGTTAAGAGTTAAACTGGTTAAAAGCTAGTAATGTAAACAGGGCATAAATTCTTCTAACTGAACGGTGTTGTAAGGGTACGCGTGCCAAATGTGGCACACCGATGAATTGTTTCCGACATGCGGTACAAGGTCTCGCCAAATTTATTTTCAATTTTAGGAGCTACCATTTTCGCAGCGTCAGCTACTGTCCCGGAGTGTTCAGAGCCAGCCCATTTCTGAATTAGCTTACTGAATTTCTCACCAGGATACGGAAGTGGCTGCACGCTTTAAGGTTGACTCTCCTAATATTTTCTAATGGCAAGGAGTTTATTTTCTTTTTTATGCTTCAATATTGTACTTATGCATTGTTATTTATACTTACAGCCAAATAAAAATATCCACGAAAAAAACAATTTCTTAAAAAAAACTGGGAGTGATATTTTTATCAGTAATTTTCGTACGATTTACGTATTCCCTTCCAAATCAAATAAAATGCTAGGAGAAAATGAAGCTTGGCAAGGGGAAAATATGTTGTCAAAATTTGGACACACGATTTTAGAACAATTCTAAGATAGCGCTTGATACGAATGCAAATGTGAAGTCCTTCCACCTGTTATTTACTTTCGAGGAGAAATTATTTACCTGAATCGTAAAATCACTACAATTGTTCTACATAAAGTCATTTGGTAAGCTTGTATGTCTTCCTCGTTGTCACCATATATTTTTTGTTAAATTAATGGGTTTTATTGATCAGTTTTTGTTCATAAAGGGCAGCGGAAGCTTGTAAAAAGCTTCAATCCAAATGATAATGTATAATGCAGGAAACATCCGAATTTTTTTACATCTGGAAAAATTGGCGGATTTTTCAATTTGGTCTAGGATATCATTTTAATTCGGGCTCCATTCTTTACCTAGAAATCTCATTTTCGACCCAAACACCATCAAAATTCAGTCAATTTTGCTAGGTTTAAATTCATCTGAGCATATCTTTTTCATTTGAACCCTAAAATAAAAACAATTTTCTATATTATTGCTCTTTACTGGCATAATATTAGGTGAAATAAATAAAGATCCTATCCGCTGCAGTTCGAAGTTTTCTCATTCGAGGCTAGTTTTTCCGACTCATTACTTCTCAAAACTCGGTTCGCACGATCAACTACTTTCATTCGATCGAGTGCACATTGGTTTGACCCATATTTCCGCAAACTGCTCTCTCCGACTGCAAGAAAGTATCTTTTATTGATCACAGGGATCGATGGGCACGTCTCGTGATTATCTTTGTTTTCGCTGAGGTCAAAAAAAGCTCCTAGGAGCGTCAAATAATGCGAAAAATTTTAATTTTTAATCTCAGTTCCGTTGTTGAGAAACTTTTGTTGGAATTTTGAGTCCTAAAAGAGGTTTGTAATGTGGCTCGGATAGAGGTGATGGGAAAAAAGAACTGCCTCTATCTTTCTTAATGTTATCTAACAATGACTGATTAATATCTGTATTTTTAGGCGATAGTTGATGAAAATGTGTTATTCCGTGTGTAGTACCGATACCTTTCATGGCCGGTTGCACAAATTTTTAGCCGTGGAATGAAACGTAATGAAGTCTATAATACTACAGAAATTGCTTCTGTATTCTGGTAGTGAGAACTATCGCGTTTTAAACTCGTCTCTCTACATATATTATGTCTTCCAGTTTTTCGTTTTCACGTAATCCTATGGATGTTATTATTATCTGATTATCTAGTCTTTTTAAGTTACTTACGTTCATTATTATGCCATTCGTAGGTAAAGAAAAGTGCAGCAGTAACTGACAAATAAAATGAACCTGTCACTATGCATTCGTCTTAACGTGATTAATAATCCCGAGTTTTGGAATTCTGTGATTATTTACAGGTCTAAGTGATGGTTCTACTGGCGTCCCTCCGTTTAAGCTAATTTCATAAAACAAGTCTTTATTTTACTTTACGGGGATAGCTCCTGGGTTGAAGCTTGCTTTTACTTATTTTTCACCTCATTGTCTCAATCTTAAACAATTTATCAATATGAAAATAGATAAAAGTTTCTCGGGTCTTCCACCGGGTGAGCTGGTCCAAGGGGCCAAACGTTTCGGAGAACGACTTGTCCTCCATCATCAGGGGGGGGGATCAGCTTCGGAAGCTGATCCCCCCCCCTTGATGATGGAGGACAAGTCGTTCTCCGAAGCGTTGGGCCCCATGGACCAGCTCACCCGGTGGAAGACCCGAGAAACCTGTATCCATCAGATACGCCGGGAAAATCTGAGATCCTTCAATATGAAAATAAATAAACTTCGTATAGTCCTTACACAAAAATGTTTAATACACCGGCCCGGGTGTTATCTGCACCGTAGATATCATCAAGGGTGAAAAATAACAAATCGCAAGCTATTATATAGGACAATTTTTGGGGGAGGGGGGAGGAAGGAGGGATATATTGGGGGGGGGGAAATGTGGAAGAAGGGCAGGGAGTTAAGAGAATGCTGGTCAGAAATAACTATATCCCTCCTTCCCCGCCTAAACCATCCCCCCCGAAAAAATTTCCTATATAAGAGTTTGCGATTTGTCATTTTCCACCCTTGATGATGTCTACGGTGTAGATGAAACACAGGTCGGTGTATTAAACATTTTTGTGCGGACTGTTCAAAGTTTATTTATTTTCATCGAAATGCAATTCCACGCAGTCACGCCTGAAGCAGTTCAATTTATCAATGTATCAATAATTAATATTTCTGATAAATAATTCTTTGCTTGGGCTCAGGAGATAATTTAAGCCTTTATTAACAAAAACGGTAACTATTTCTCTCATATTTTGTTAAACCAATGTCACTGCTTCATATCGACTCATGACTCGGCTGAGACGTACAAGAGGTTGAAGATTCTCAATAAACTGATAAAATTGGTTATGAAACAAAATCAGTTCTCACGACCGGTAATCGAACGTTTTTCATGTATTTCACGAAGGCCATATTAAAAGCAGCCTTCGATGCTTTTCCGCGCACCAACGACCGTGATTGTAAATCCGTTCGATAATGACCACTTACTTCTCGGATGATTCATTTCTGTGGTTTTTCCGTTCCATGAAACTTCGTAAAGTCATTTTTTGTTGGCTTTTGATCGCAACAACCTTCAATACTGTTCTCTCTTATTGTTATGTGCCTTCCCAGTGATATATACATGTACTTGATGTTTAATATCCTCTCTCCAAGAGGCGTTGCCAAGCGTTCCGCTCAACGTGAAAACGGTAAACTATGTCTGTTGTAGCGCCACTTGTGTAAATCGATAAAAACTTCCACAAAGTTGCTCTGATATGTCACAATTAATCAGTGATGTTTTCAAACTTCACGTAGTTCGTATCTCATCAGCCGTGAAGGATTTACCATCATAGGCTCACGGTAACTCATACTACTGACAACGGTCTTTAGCGAGTTGGAGATGAATCAAACCTTGGTTCCTCAGTGTATATTCATGGGAAGGGTAGACGGAAGAAGGGTATTGAGATTAGGAATGAGTCGATTCCACTTTTTTTCGATTCCGATTCCAATTTCGATTCTTTCTAATCGATTCTCGATTCCATCGATTCTAATTCGTAATAAACGGTGGGATATTGATATACCAGTAGCGTACGACTATTATTTAAATTCAAGTATTGGCTGAAATTAAGTAACAAAGACAATTAAGTCGCTCAAAAAGAATATTAATTAACAAATAGCAAATATATCCTCAGCTTATTGAGATAGATAAAAAGTAAAAATTGATTGCCTACACCCAAAATTACTGAGACAAATATGGTGTGATAAATGAAATTTGTTTTGAATATTTATCTATCTGGAATCGATGGAATCGGAATCGACTTTGGGCGATCGATTCTCGATACCGATTCTAATCCTAAGAATCGGTTGAATCGAGAATCGACATTTGGGTTTGACTCATCCTTAATTGAGATGACGGACGAACCCACGTTTTGACCATAATTGGTCCGAATTGACCATCCATTGGTCCGGCGGGTCCCTGATTTGATGACGTACTCCGGCAGACCGCACGACGTCTGCCCGTAAAGGGAGTCGGTGGATACCCGATCCCAAATTTTTGGGCAAAGGGCTATTCCGGTTCTCTATAGATGTGCGGTAAGTTTTCGCGTAAGCGAAACTGACGGCGACTCGTTCGACGTTGTTGGGGGAACCCAACAGCAACGAGGACTGCGGGGAGGTGGAAGACCATTGTCGTCCTTTTGATGTCAATCCGCCTCATGGTGTCGGTCTCGCAGGGGTTGTGGTTCGCTAACCTTCCCTTCCCATTATCCTTTTTCCCACTACTTCCCACTAGGGTATAAGCGAAGGCGTGAAGACCAAGTGGGGAGTTTTTAGACCTTGCGGGGAGACCCGAACCAGCTGTATATTCATGGGCCTGCCTTTATATTCTAAATGCGGAAGATGGGCACCCCTGGCTGCCTCAGTGCAGCGTGCATGTCCGTGTGCAGGAGGTGAAGGACACTACCCCGTGTTGCTCTCGGTCGGTCGGTTACCGGACCGCTACTCAAGGGGTGAGGGAGTCAGCCGACCGCTGTGTGTGTGTGTGGTGAATCGTTCGAGACGGTGAGAGCGGAAGCGGAAACGAGAAACCGTGTGACTGAGGGGAGAGGGAAGGAAGGGTGGAAGGGAAATTAATTCAAAAGAAGAAGGAAAGAGTAGGAGGAGGAATGAAAAGAGGCGTAATTTTACCTCGACGTGTATTTCAGGAGGCTTAAAACAGAACATTATTTCTCAGAAAAAAATCAATGGATTCGATCCCATCGGGAGATTAAGATCTCAAATTTCAAACGGTTACTACAAAAAAATATCTCCGTAATACATTTTCCGAGATAATTACCAAAGAAAATTTACCAGCCATTTGCCCGAAGGAAATGATACGGATATACCCACCAGAGAGACTACATTGTGAAAAAAGTGAGGAATTTTTAACTCATAAATCTCGTCAGGAATTGAGAAAAGTGAAGTTTATATAAATTGTCTGCTACTTTTTAAAAATAATTCAATTCACACCGCAGTCGTTTTTGCATAATTACGACACTATCATCGGTTGTAAAAACGCTGTCACTGTACGGCGGGTAAAATAGAATTCCAGCACGTTTACATATTAATTTAACTATCGAAAACCTAAGTCTTGTAACACAATATCTATACACCATCAATATTCTTTTCCCCAAGTGGGACTCGAACCTGCGACCCTCAGTTTAGGGGAGGACTCTACCCCGTTGCCAGTGGTGACAGGGTAATACATACATTCCTACAGCTGCTAAAACAGAATTAATATTAAATCGAATAGACTCCATTATGATTTGGGAAGTATCTCGCTCAAACCACCCTAGCTATATAGAAATTGTACAGAAAAATTATTCAGGTGAATGGCTGGGGTTCTATTGGGCTCAAATGACCAAAATGAATGTTATAGCTATGGATTTTAACGAGTACTTTTGCTCGGAACCATTTGTCTTATGTCGAATCAAATGGAGAATTTTTGCGAATTTCAGTGAGATTTTAGCTTTACCTTAAGCTGTCCATGCGCGCTGAATTTTATTTTCGTGAAATTAGAGAAATGTTCCGTAACTCATGATTATGAGTTACACGAAAAGTAACTTATTATCTCCACTGCGAAGACATTAGATTATACTTGAGGCTTTAGATATACCATAAAGTAAGTATATATGGAGTGGCAAAGCAGTGCTAAAAACTTGACAAATTTTTGAGAGTTTTGGGAAGAATTTCTCAGGTGCCACCACCATAGGGGAGGAAGAATTTTGTCTTGTGGAGAAGGCCACTTGGAGGCGCTAGTGGAACTCGCTGATTTTGCACCAACTTACAGAGGTGGATTTACCATAGCTTTTGTGTGCTTTTAAACAATTATCAATTGTTTTGTCGTTGCTATGATACATCGGTAAATAGTTGACTCCGTGTTTGGTAATCGCGTGTCTTATCATATTGACGTGGATTCGATTCATTATAGACGATGTTCATAAGGCACAATAAAATACATGTAATTTGGTCTCGACGACTCAATAAGATTTGTTTCCATTGCTATGGGTCGATTATTAAACATCCAGGCACCGAAATCATCATAAGAACATCATGTGAGTTATGCGACGCTAAATGAAGTGGCCGTGTGCCAAAGCTCATTTGTTATGGCTTGTCGTGCAACTTAGATACACCTGTTCCATCTATCGACCAAAGTATTATTTAAAAAGTCATATCTGAATCTCCCTATCTCTTTGCCACTCTATATGTACTTACTTGATGATAATACTTATCTTTACCTCTGGTGATCATCGGGCACCATCATCTTGCCCGCATGAGCTTTTTTGACATATTTCAACCCTAGTAAGTAATCACCTCACCATGGTGTACATTAATTATTTTCCTGGAAGCGAAATGTCTTTGAAATTCAGTATTTGTTAAATGTATTCTGGTCATTATTACTCAAAATTATATAACATTGGAACATATATGTATCCGATAAAATGGTCAGCCGAACCGCAATAAGTTATGGCATGGATATTTACTACCGATCCGCCAATACCCGAGCGAAGTCGTCTTACTCACTCTGGAACAGAATTGGAATCAATGCGGGAGTTATTTTTTTCAGGAACTATTTAATCAATACAAATTATTTGGTCACAAGCTTTCTTGTTCATTGCATATTAAGGTTTTCATTCAGTTACTCTCAGTCCCTCTACCATTTCAAAATAGCGTTTTTCATATTAAATGGTTTACGGCGTGATTTGGTGAAATTGCTTCGTGTTGAAATGAATAACTTTGTAAATTTCACCTTTGCAATTAAAGTCGCCTACGTGAAATTTACAAAGTTATTCATTTCAACATATCGCTTTTCCTTAGCCAACTGAAGATTGGGTATGCACGGCATAATTTGCTAGGGAATTTTACTGCTAACAAATTTATCCTGGCACTTTTTATCATTGATAGGTGCCATTAAACTTTATCAAAAGTTAAACTCTAATCCGGATGGTTCTGCTAGTTATAAATAATTCTTCCCGCGCTCCGCTCCATTAAAGGCGAATTTTTAAAACATCGTGTCAAGTATCACAGATGAAAATAACAGGTTATCGCACGGTTTAATTAGTGTATCACATTCTGCCCCACCAACAGATATTTTTGATGCGATAATTTTATCACAATCAAAAAGAGAATAATTGACCATTCAATAATCTGAATCGAAAATGTCAAGCAATCGAACTGATATTTTCGCATTCGATAGTTATCACCCCGTTCTGGATGTGAGTATTCGCAGCTACCACACTGAGATGTTGCTCCCCGAACTGACTACCATTTAGATTAAGCAATACAATGGGTGAAAATAGTTCAATTCTTTACAAGTAGTGACGGTGAATTTGTTATTTTTTATGCTGCTTGAGATGGCTTTGTTGCCATCCCAAAAAGATAAACGGTTGGCGCATCACTTTCACGGCAAAAGGGGGACCACGATCGTCGAATCCGTTTCATTTGTGTTCACCAGAGCAAACTCTGATGTCGCCATCTCGTGTCAGGTTGGTCGTGATCGGAATGGGGGGGTTCCATCGAACGAACCGAAGTAAGAAAGGGCAAATGAAACCGAAGCGGGCGTTTTGTTTTCCCACCACCTGCCTACCTTAACATCGCTCGGGTGCGCAATGGCTGGAAGCGGATCTTCCTTTTGGTACAAATAGGGAGAGGCAATTCGGCAATTTCTGGAACGTGGGAAAAGAATGGCAAGAGTTGATGGCAGTTAGTAACGAAAAGGGTCGCTCATCCAAGAGGAAAAAAGGTCTCTTTTTTTCTTGTCGATCATTCACTATTTTTCCTCTGAGTGAATAACGAAGCTCGATTTCTATTCATATCCCTTTGAGTGACTACTAATTTTCTGGGTGATGTGCTAAAATTGCCGAGGCATTTTTCGTGATTTTACTGAAATTTACGAAAACAATTATGCATTGTCCTGCTAAAAAATTCTGTATAGTTTCCTTATAATTGCTTCTACAGAATTTCTTAAAAAGTTCTGTGGATATTCCTTAAAGTATTGAAACGTCATTTTACGGAATTCCATACGACGTTCTGCAGAATACCTTCGAATGTTCTGCAGAATACCTTTGGACGTTCTGCGGATTTCCCTAGGACGTTCTGCAGAATTCCCTACGACGTTCTAT
This sequence comes from Ceriagrion tenellum, assembly GCA_963169105.1. Lineage (NCBI taxonomy): Eukaryota > Metazoa > Arthropoda > Insecta > Odonata > Coenagrionidae > Ceriagrion > Ceriagrion tenellum. The sequence continues at coordinate 118,723,211 of OY720640.1, read as the reverse complement.
AGAAGTCCTTTGACGCTCTGTAGAACTCCTTACAAGGTCAAGGAAACCTAACATATTTCCGTAGAGCTGCTGAAGTTCTACAGAACAGCTTGTAAGGAGTTATTTTTCTCTGCGGACACTCATGTTCCGTGCAGATCCTTAGAAAAGGAACTAGTTGTGAAGAAAAAGAGTCAATTCTGTATAAATCCTTACGTTCTACAGAGCAGCTTCTATGGAATTTTTAGCAGGGTGTACATGAACGCCAATGGTCAATTTTGAAACTACAAACGTTCGGCAATATTAGAATATTGCATTCAGGTTTTATTTGTTGAAATATAGTGATCTACTAGCATCTAATAGCTACGCTGCAGGAGGAGCGCCATAGCTATCCCGGCATTTTTGGCGAGAAACCGAAGGAGCGCGTTGGCGCTCCTTCCGGCAGGATTCTGCTTGATATTTATGTTTAAGGATTTTAATAATAACATATAATATATTTATTGCTCCACAGTTACATATAGTACAGCGTACTGTTTTATCGAGCTTTAGGAGGCCTCAAAGGTCATCTGTGGGGAGGCTGCCTTCAATACGCGAAATGCATTGCTGCTAAGAAACAAAGCTTTTTATGCGGAGCATATATGTATAATAAATTAACATAAAACCATTTCATTTTGCGCCAATTATGAACAGAAAAAGTAAAAAATAAATACAGACTACTTCATCGAGCTTGTTACATGATATGCAAGTTTATAAAATCAGAACAAATTATTAATCTAAAACATCAATACCATCATGTGCCTTTGCCATGCCTTTGATAATTTCAAAAATTTTCTCTCGTTCCTTATGCTTTTAATACTATCCGGTAATGCGTTAAATATTTTTGGTCTCAATTACAAAAAAATATTCTCTTATACAATGTGAGATTCGGTTTTGCAAACGGCGTATCATTCTTCCTTCTTAGATTATAATTATGCTCGCTTCCAGAAACCGTGGGCATGCTACCACTTCTCAAATAAAATAATTTTAAATCCTTAAAAATAAACATATATTTAATTGGAAGGATATTTTGACGAATAAAGCATGGAATGGTATGCCCGTATCGTTTACTCTTTGTCATAATCCTAAATATCTTTTTCTGCAGCAATATAGCTGGAATTAAAGACTTATTATTGGTTCCGCCCCAACAAATGAGACCATTACCTAATCTAGAGCCTATAAGGGCGTCATGCAGGGTCTTTTGAAAGTACATTGGACATTTATGACGAATAAAATGCAATTTTGACATAGAACAGCGAAGAACCTTGATTAAATAATTTATGTGCTATTTCCATTTTTTTAAATAATTAATAATAAAGTTATTCTCAATATAATTACAAGTATAGTCCTGCTAAGCCTATGGCTTTTCAGCAGGTGCTGTTATTGATTAACAAATATATTCACTGCTTTGATTCGTCAAAAACATTTAAAAATTGCTAAAAACCTAAAATGTAATAAAATCATATAAATTACTCAAAGACGCAATAAAATCATTAATTCAAATAGAAAAAGTACAAACGTTTTTTTCAATGAAACAAATGTATACAAGAGTAAACAAAAGTACGATTTTTTTTTAAATCAAAACACAACATGTATGCATCATAAATCATTTAAAATATCGACGAAAAACATAAAATGTAATTGAAACACATAAATAATCACAAAACACAATTTAAACTTTACTGTTAAATCATAACTACCTCAGTATATGTACGATTTTTCATAACAAACAAGTGAACAACATTGATTAGTTAAAGACATTTTAAAATTATAAATGAAGCAGATTTAACAGAATACCATATTAAGTCAACTGCATTACTTTTGATGCAATAACCATTGTTTCACTTATTTCTTTAATGATGACATTTTGTCAGTTTCTCGAATTGGCTGTGGCAATTTATTGAATATCTTTGGAACAGTGTACCTTAATAAGCTCTTACCGTGGTTGTTGTAGTATTTTGTTAAGTATTTTTCAAATATTCATCAAAAGTTAACCCCAAATACTTTTATGATCTCAACCTGTTCAATCATTTTACAGCCACAGTACTGCATCAGGCAGTCAGCAACATAGTATTTTAAATTGCTGTTTAACACATAAAAATCACTGGGGTTAAAGTACATGAATTTAGTTTTATCACTTAGCTCAAGGCCATTGAAATCAAATCATTTGCGGAAATCATTTAGATCTCTTTGAGCATCATTGGGTTTACAATTTAGGTTACATCCACTTCTGTCCCTGTGCAGCACAAGGCCACATCATTTGCAAAGGCAGTGGCAGAACCTTTAAATTTGAAACTGCACTAATCATTTATGTAAATAAGAAATAGTATTGGCCCAAGCACAGAACCTTGGGGTGCTCCGGTTCTTACTAATTTAAATTCACTAAAATCCTTACCCACTCTAACACACTGGGAACGCTCAGACTTCAAAACCAAGCCAGTGGGACTCCTCTGATTCCGGCATCACTCATTTTCAAGAAATCTCCCTGTTCAAAATTATTTTTCAATTTGCACGTCAATACAATATTTTAAATTCTATAGCATTGCTCTTTAAGATTTATATCGTGTGATTTATGGGTTTCTCTTGTTTTTAAAATAGTTTGTAAGAAAAAGTGAGTAATTTCATAATTTTATTCTCTCTTTTCTTTTAGGTGAGTAAATTTAGCCCAAAATGGTTGACTGCGTCGATCACTCTGCTTTCATGAATGGCTGGTCCAATTCAAAGGTCCCGTAAGTATGAGAATGTTCTTTGAAGTGACCTACCTCTCTCAAATGGGCAAGTGCTCTATATTTCAATAGCAATGGTCACGCTAAAATGTCGGTCGTGGTCGTAAAAGAGGTCATCTAACATAGCAAACGTATGTTTCACGTGACAAATTATTCGTATTTTGGCTTTTAACAGGATTTTCCTTGTTATTTTTTAACCTTAAATGAAGAAATGAAATAGATTGTGAAATTTTATGTTAATTTTCAGGTGGTTAATACATATTAAAGAAGAATTTGCGTACTGATTTCTAGTTAACTACCGATTGAATACATCGTAAAATGTAAAATCTAGGGCATCAGTCCGTAAGCGCTAATGAAAAATCGGGGTGGACAAAGATGGTGGACAGGCCACGCCCACGTAAAGGCTTTTAGCATTGGCCAACAAAGCAAGCGACCTCTATATCTTTATTAAGGTAGTTTGAGCGAAATATAATTTTATTTAGAAATCAATGAATTTGGTGTCATTTAAAGAAAAATATCTTACCTATCCAATGACACCAAAAATTCTACCTCCTACCACATAACTTCCCGAGATATTTGCCAAAAAATACCAGCCCTTTTACATGGGAAATGGTACGTGCATGAACTCCAGAGAGACATTACTTACAAAATGAGGTCTTTCTAACACTTAGATGGCGTAAAAAACTAATAGCGTGTGGTTTGTATGTTCTCTCAACTATATTTGGAAATTAATCATATTGTCACCGCAATAAATTCTTCGGGATCACAAAAAACCTTCCTTTTTGATGGAGTTTCAAACGCACCGCATGAAAAAATGAGTCAAGTTAAAGACTTGTTTAGATATTTTCATTTAATTACTTACAATTTCTGCTATATAAAACTATATTATTGCACCATCAATAATGAAATATTTAATTTATGTGTCCTACAGCTGGTGAAATTAAAACGTGTAATTGGAATATGGTCTCTATTATGACTAGGGAACTATCTTGCTCGGACTACCTTACAAAAACAACAATTGATAGCGGGTAGCGGTCTCATTCCTTGCAACCACCAAACATATCTAGTTCTCTTAAGCTGCATCATCACCTATAAAAATGTGTGTCAAATGCATTCGCCGCGTATATTTTTCGATGCAAGTTGAAAATTATTTTCAAACAAATGTTCACGTCGTGCGACATGTGTCGGCCCCGCAAGTGATAATCATTCTTGCGGCAGGAGCGTCCTTATCGAGAACCTGGATCCAGCGAGAAACCGACTCTGTACGGAGCTCGTGCGTTGAATGTAGAATAAATTCATGCGTCCGTAGTCCTGTCCACAATCACATAGATTCCCATGCATACACAAAATGTATGCTGTGGGCCATATTCGCCGCAAACATTTCTATGGGTGTGCTTTACACCCAAAAAAATGTTTCCGGTGGTTTTACGTGAGAATTGACTGTTTTAATGTAATTCGATGAACGCCCATGCACGATAAATTCATTGAAAATCATAAAATTTAGCGCTGCAAATCTAAGACGGCTTAATTACATAAGCATCCCTACATAGCAATTCCGTCGCATTCGTACGATTAGCATTTAATTGGTGCCCTCTTCTAGTCTAGTTGTGTTCAAATTCTGACGTATATGATTCCATGTCAATTTTTTTCTTAGGGGGAATGTTGATAGGAATGAACGCAGCTGAATCGGAGTGAGTTCTTGGCAAAGGGGCTGTCGTTTTTCAGAGTTATGACTCTGCCGAGATGATGGCACTATCCTTGGGTGGTCGACGCATCCGCTTGATATTGGAAAGGCCAAAGGGAATCGATTGGTTGATGTCGGCAGTGTAATCCCTGGACCAGGTGGCCTTCAAACTGCTCATTATTCTAAAACGCCATCCTGTTTCCTTAAGACGCGTCCGCGATTCCACTTCCATTTGCCGACTTACGAAGAGGAGGGTAAGCTTCCGTCGAGTTGTAATAGGCTCGGGCTGATTCTGAGTCCAACTAAAAATTTTTCTTTTCTTATCCCAGCGAATAAATTGACAAGCCTTAAATATTTCCCTCTTCCTTCACCAATGTGACATTTTTATTATCTCCGATTCATTCAGGAATTCAGGGACATCGAGTATATTAGGTATCGAGTCGAGTAGGTATAAGGAAATTAGAAATGAAGAGGACATCCAGTTTTTAGCTAAGGATTTAGATGCGATTGATGATTGGTGTGATAGTTGGCAACTAGAATTAAATTTGAAGAAATGCGCGATAATGAGCTTTTGGAAAAAGAATGGCTTTCCCCGGAATAATTATTGCATCAAAGAAAATAAAATATCTAAAGTAGAATCTATTAAATACTTAGGCGTCACCATCACTGAGGATATATCATGGGGGAAACACATCAGGGAAATAACTAGTGTAGCAAACCGTAGATTAGGATTCGTAAAAAGGGTTATAGGCAAATGCGATGAGTGAGTGCGAGAAAGAAGCTATTTTACACTTGTCAGGCCTCATTTAGAATATTACGCTAGTATATGGGATCCGTACGAGGAATGTATGATTCAAGAATTAGAGCGCGTGCAAAGGAGATCCGCTAGGTTTGTTAAAGGCCGTTACGATAATTGTATAAGTGTTACGAGTTTAATAGAAGAACTCGGATGGGAACTACTATCAGAACGCAGGTTAAAATTTAGGTTAAACCTTTTAAGTAAATTCGAAACCGATTTGTTCACAGATGACGTTAGATATATATGTATTAAGAACCCCTGCGTATTATGCTAGGTTTGATCATATTAACAAGATAAGAGAGATAGATTGTCGTACCGATAGATTAAAAAATGTCATTTTTCCCGCGTACCATAAGAGAGAAAAATAGGCAGCGTAGCAAAGGGATAGGTAGGTGAAATATAGTTAGAGTAGTCTATAGTGCATGATGCATGTAATAACAACCAATAATCCCTTTCTTATTATTTAGATACCAACCATCTAGCTCCATGTGACCCTGTTCTCTAGCATGTCTCCCTTAAATATCCTAGTTGCATGTCTATAGTGCATGTTTGGTGATCTTCACCCCCTACCACACACCCCCGTGGTGGCTCGCAGGGTATTACGTAGATGTAGATGTAGATATAAAAACGTATCAGGCTCAACTTTGTGGAAGTAATTGATATAGATATCCATTTCAAAATGAAAGACAGTGGTAACTTTCCGCACAGAATTTTTAATAATTACCGACCATGGTTTCAGCACCTAGTGCCATTATCAACTGTGGTAATGGCAATAGGTGCTGAAACCATGGTCGGTAATTATTAAAAATTTTGTGTGGAAAGTTACCATTGTCTTTCATTTTGAAATGGATAACAATATGGAGTAGGTTTACTTTATGTATTAACTTCAAAGTAAACTTCTTTTGGTTATTTACTAATTAACTAGATAAGGATCAATCCATACCAAGTGGCCCAAATTGTTAATGCAACCGTTTTGGAAAAAAATATTTTTAGAGTCGATAGCATTATATTTCAAGAGTTTGAAACAATTTTTATGTTGATTGTATTTTTCCTGGTTACAATTTGGTGGCCAGTTATCAATCTCAGTGCAGAGCATCTTCTGTGTTCGCCAGCATTCGAAAAAAAACTTCTTTTTCTCAGCTGTGATTAGTAATAGGACAATGAATTAAAAGTTTTCATGCGCTGTATATTAAATACCACAGTTTTGTATGTCTCATGGCGTGGCATAACCCATACTTCTCACGGAGAAAAACAACTCTGTTGAAGTCACCTCTATTATGCTGCTGCAGCATAATCCGCTGGTCAATATAATCACCGCAAAGCTCCCAGCGACGGCGTTTGCAACAATTGCTCCGTTGAGCGAGAAAAGTACAGTTACTCAAGACGCGACTGCATTTCCTTCGCTTCCTTCATTTCTATTTGCTCCGCCAGAGATCCGATTCGCACCACTAGCTTACGCATTTTTAAAGTCAGAATTGGATTGTTAGTCCAGCTGAGTGACTGAGTGAGTTGACAGCCTTAAAAAATCTATTACTAGCATTGGCGCTCGGTATTTCAGCAAACCATCAGTTCCGATAACAAACTATACCCACTCAATACTGCATGGGAAGATAATTAGTCACCTACGTATAATTAATTACTCTGGTTCATTGATTTTTGTCAAATAATAACCTGAGTTCATAGAACTTAAGGACATGGGTTCAATTGTTAATTTTAAGTTGTACATTCTTCATATTTGCATTTTTAAAGCGATGCAGAAGGCCTACGGACTCATTACCATGAGTCCTATCAGTGTCTAGAGCTAGTAAAATAGTTTATCCAAATTCTGCAATACTGTATTCATAAGTCTACTCATAGTTGATGAATACACTGATAAGCGAGTTAGTAAACCAATTCTTTTGAACTAATGTATCCACTTTGCTAATAAATAAAAATATATCGCCCTGTGATAAAATATACGTATTCAAAACACAGTTATCTAAGAACACATAGAAAAAGAAATGGCCAGTCACTCACCTCAAATCTATAGTATATTCCACCGTGAATGATAACACAATGCAACAGTGAATGGGCGATTTCCACTTTGGCGAAGACCAGTTTGGGATTTGGAAAGGACGGTCAACTCGGGATGCAATTGCGGTGATGAGAACACTTATAGAAAGAAAAATAGAGTACAACCAGTGTGTTTTCTCTAGCTTTGTGGATTTTGAAAAGGTGTTTGATAGAGTGAGGGCAACTAGAGGTCGCGGGGTAAAGCCTTTGTCGCCTTTGCCTTGTAACACTTATGCTGAGGAAATGAATAGACAGACATGGGAAGAACTGCATCGATGTGGGAATCAATGTAGGAGGGCGACTATACAATTTGTAAAGTTCGCGGACGACCAGGCGCTGATTAGTCGATCGTCGAAGGGATAACAAGCTTTAGTAGATGCTATAGAAATTCAGTACGGAAATTCGGAATGAAGGCATCATCAGAAAACAAAAGTTATGGGATTCTGTAGGACAAAGAAAGCGAGGCTTCTCATTAAAGTTGGAGGGTACAAGCTCGAGCAAGAAGAACATTTTTATTACTTGGGTAGTACGCTCGAAGAAAGTGGGTGTAGTAGAAGAAACATAGGGAGGAGAATAGCGTTAGCTAAGGAGGCCTTTAGTAATTGAAGGGAGCTGATGACGGGGAACGATTCGCAAGGATGTGAAGAGGAGGCTGGTGAAGAGCTTGATATGGGGCGTAGCGTTGTATGGGGCAGAAGCGTGAGCCCTCGGAAACGAGGACGAGAAAAGGCTGGAGGCATTTGAGATGTGGTTATGAAGAAGTTTAGGTGGACGGAAAGGGAGACCAACGAGGAAGTGCTTGAGATGGTGGGCGAGGAAAGGAAACTTGACAATGAAATCCGGGATAGGCAGTGAAGGTGTCTTGTGGAAGTAATGAGGGACGATAAGATGCACAAGTGTGTGACAGAGGGAAGAATGTTCGGCAAGCAGGGAAGAGAAAAAGGTAGAATTGGTTCGGCTATAGCATGGACGGGATGGAGAAGTATATCGTATGTTGAGGCGAAAAAAGTTAGCACAAGAAGTTTTTTAGGACCTAGAATGTGTAGAAAACCGGGAGGATGTTCTATAAATTTTCACCTAAATCTATCCTTTACCGAGAGAATACTTAAAAGAAATTACTTTAAAAAGTCACAAACAATGCTGAAACCTAACCGCGGAGTTCGCCCGTTTCTGTTCAGTACGCTCAAGCCTCAACTTTGGCTGCATTAAATAGGCGTTATACTTTAAAACATGGAGTGGAACAGTGATATTTTATGAGTATACTTAAAATTTTGACATTTTATATACATTTTACAATTCCAATTAGAGAGGATATAAAATGATGATTGAAAAAAGCATACAATGCGATTTTTTTTCATTTAAATACACTGGATACTGCCCTAGCATGCAAACTTGATTGGCTTGAAAAGACATCTCAAAGTCTTTGAAGATGGTCCCCTCTGTTAACGCATGGACAACTGTCGCTATTAAGAGAAGACTACATATACTGCTGCACGGATATCAGTGTAACTGTGGTGAGTAAAGTTGGACAAAGTTATGAAATACAATGATGAGGAGTCGGCGATGGCGAGGCACGGCGGCGGCGCATAGGTCTTTTTCCCATGTGTATGTGCGCAGTGGTCTGAGACATAAATTAAATGCGCCAGCATTGATTTTCCATGGAATGATAAATGTTTCATTTTTGGCCATCCATCCTCCACTCCGTTCAGTTTGAAATAAACAGAGGCGTCTACAGTGCATCATTCACGCTCATTGGCGCCATTTTCCTTCTTTTTTTATTTTCTAACTTCGTCAGGATTTAAAGCTTGCTATCAGATTAGAGTTACAGTTATTATTTCATGACTTATGTCTCCTATTCACTTTCATGTACATCTACGTAATACCCTGCGAGCCACCACGAGGGTGTGTGGCAGGGGGTGAAGATCACCAAACATGCACTATTGCCATGCAAGTAGGATATTTAAGGGAGACATGCTAGAGAATAGTGCTACATGCAGCTAGATGGTTATTATCTACATAATAAGAAAGGGATTATTGGTTGTTATTACATGCATCATGCACTACAGACTACTCTAACTATATTTCACCTACCTATCCCTTTGCTACGCTGCCTATTGTTCTCTCTTATGGTACGTGGGAAAAATGACATTTTAAATCTGTCGGTACGACAATCTTATATCTCTGATCTTGTTAATCTGATCAAACCTAGCATAATACGCAGGGGTTTATAATATATATCTAACGTCATCTGTGAAAAAATCTGTTTCGAATTTACTTAATGTTTAACCTAAATTTTAACCTGCGTTCTGATAGTGATTCCTATCCTAGTTCTTCTGTTAAACTCGTAACACTTATACAATTATCATAACGGCCTTTAACAAACCTAGCGGATCTCCTTTGCACGCGCTCTAATTCTTTTATCATACCTTCCTCGTACGGATCCCATATACTGGCGGCATATTGTAAATGAGGCCTGACAAGTGTAAAATAGCTTCTTTCTCGTACTCTCTCATCGCATTTGCCTAGAACCCTTTTTACGAATCCTAATCTACGGTTTGCTACACTACTTTGGTGAGGTGGAATGTTGGGTATTTCTTAATGTGCATTCCAGGACCCCAAACCTAGGTTAGCGTTCCTTCCATTCAATTAATATTCAATTAGCGCGCGTCTTAACATTTTGAGTGCGGCATGACGTGATATCACGTCATTGTCGTCTTTACGCTGGTGCTGATGACGTTATATTACGTCAAGGGTATTGTGAATGTTTAGCTTTCGCAAGGGAACTTTCACTAGCCCACCTAGTGAAAGCTTGAGCACTCGCGGTACTCATGACGTGATATAACGTCATTAGAACCTGCGTAAAGACAACTATGACGTGATATCACGTCATTTTGCACTCAAAGAGTTAATATAATCTTTGTAATGATGAAATGTTTTCGGAATCTTACTTTTGGCGTATTTATAAATTGGTGATTATGGATCTGAAAAGTATAATGTCAATTTGCATAATTTTATCTCGCTGCCGCGTTCGTTCTTCTCCGTGGACTGGACAGGAGATACTCTTTGCATAGTCATGAGGGGTGGGTGGGTTTTCAGGGGCGTGAGGGACAGAAGAACGACCCTTGTGAGGTTTCTCGGAAGGCCTCTTGCGTAAATGGTGTTAGGTCGAATGAAAAGGGGGTGGAAGAACAGCGAGCACGCTTCCTCGTTTTCTTAAGCGACCTTTGTTAAAGGAGATGTCCGTCCTCTTCGGGGAATTGTTTAGGAAGTACTCTCATCAACTGAACCTCGGAGAGTCCGTGTATATGACTTAAATGTCCCTAACAAATCTCAACCAACTTTTGAACAGCCTTATTTTGAAGTTTTCGTGGTTCTGACGGCAAATTTATTCACTGTTAAGGCTCGGAATCCCAAAACTGATGAGGGAACCAGGAAATTTATTCAGTCAGGATTCGGCACGGTCGAACCTTGGAAAGTTCGTGGTTGTCTTCAAATCCCCAGACAAATTTCTACTTATCACTTCCTGTATTTGCCTTTTTCGCGGGTGTGACATCCATATTTCGTCACTTTCGTGGCCCGGATATTCCGATGCAATGCAGATTAAGGCAATAGGAAATACTTAGCTCGGTCGCACCTCGGAATGTTACGTCATAGCCCACGAGGCAACAAAACTTTTGAATAGCCTTTACGTCTACGTCTACGAATTTTTGCTCGGCAGCTTTATCTGAAATTCACGTGACTTCAGCGTCAAAATTTAGTCAATGTGAATTCAAAATCAGATCAAAGTCAGTGTCAAAGTTTCGGGGTTGTCGAGGCCATACAGAATGGGGCTTCAGTTCATCTAGGCCAAAATACCCGTCCTCGCGGAAATCTAGGTAAAATTGAAAAAAAAAGTTTTCTCAGTTTATGGTGATAGGTAAAATATTTAAACGGCTCTTATGTTCAACCGTTTTGATAGATGATTGCCTGTTGTTGGTCTTTCAGAACTATAGCGTTTTTTCGTATATCTCCCTTAAATATCCTACTTGCAAGGCAATAGTGCATGTTTTGTGATCTTCACTCCCTGCCACACACCCTCGTGGTGGCTCGCAGGGTATTACGTAGATGTAGATGTAGCGGGAAAGCTGGATGAATTTTTACGTCATTGTAGTTCTTTAGATCAAAATTTTCATTTGTAACATGCTTCAAATTCATTTCATGGAGAACTCTTTTCTTTTAGTCACGCGTTCATTCTGCTCCAAAAAAATAATCTTTTGTGAATGAAATTCCATCCATTTTTCTGCATTCTACGTTCCCACGCAACGCTCTCAATGTTCTTCTCTCCATTCCCTCCCTTTCGCGTCCCTCCGTGAGGATCCACGTCCGGGTTTTTACGGTCAACTGCGCATGCGCCAGACGACGCGACGGACACGGCGCGGCCGCATTGTCGTAATAGCGCCCTCCAATGTACCTCATGCGCATCATCCCACTTAGAGTGTTTTTCGTTTTATTTCCGAGGACGCCTTGCTCGCGGCAGCTGCGCAGCCTTCACCTGTTTTTCCACGAGAATATTTGACAGATTACTCAATCCTCTGAGCGGCGGGCCTTGTCTTTATCGCATTATTTCTCTTTCTTGTTTATTTATCTTCGTTTCACGCCGTCTATTCGGTGCTACTTCATCTACATCTACGTAATACCCTGCGAGCCACCACGAGGGTGTGTGGCAGGGGGTGAAGGTCACCAAACATGCCATATTGACATGCAAGTAGGATATTTAAGGGAGGCATGCTAGAGAACAGGGTCACAAGCAGCTAGGTGGTTAGTATCTACATAATAATAAAGGGATCAATGGTTGTTATTACATGCATCATGCACTGCAGACTACTCTAACTATATTTCACCTTCCTATCCCTTTGCTACGCTGCCTATTGTTATCTCTTATGGTACGCGGGAAAAATGACATTTTAAATCTATCGGTACGACAATCTATCTCTCTAATCTTGTTAATATGATCAAACCTAGCATAATACGCGGGAGTTCTTAATATATATCTATCTACTTCGTTCTGGTTAGGCCACACCTCGAATATGCCGCGAGCATTTGGGACCCTGGTCATAAAGATTTAACCAAAAAAATTAACAAAATACAAAGAAAAGTAGCACGCTTCTTTAAAAACTGCTACAAACGAACATATAGTGTTGCACATCTTTTTGGGGGATTAAGGTGGGAGCCCCTAGAGACTCGGAGGCTGCACGCTAGTCTTAGGCTGCTTGAGATATTCAGAACTGGTGTGTTTTAGAGCAACACAGAGAGTATCATCATGACGCCTCATTAGATTTCTAGGTCTGACAGATGTGATAAAATAAGAGATATACTCTGCCGAACAGATAGGTACAAAAAATCGTTCTTTCCGCGCACAATAAGGGACCACAATAGAAACTGAGCTCCCTCCAAGTAAACTCTCATAATACATGTCACCATTTCATCTCCAAAACTTTTACATTTTTACTCGGCTGGTGACCTACCACACGCCCATGCGGTGGCTCATGGGGTAGTATGTACATCTACATCTACGTAATACCATTCGAGCCACCACGAGGGTGTAAGGCAGGGGGTGAAGATCACCAAACATGCACTATTGACATGCAAGTAGGATATTTAAGGAAGATATGCTAGATAATAGGGTCACATGGAGCTAGATGGTTAGTATCTACATAATAAGGAAGGGATTATTGGTTGTTATTACATGCATCATGCACTACAGACTACTCTAACTATATTTCATCTACCTATCCCTTTGCTACGCTGCCTATTGTTTTCTCTTATAGTACGAGGGAAAAATGACATTATGTATGGGAAAAATGACATATGTAGATGTATTCCATCCATTTTCTGCCTTTCAATTGGTCCCGTCCCATTGACTCCGATAGTTTTTTTTCCATCGCGGTTTGGTATAACGGTTTGTCCTGAGAGATGCAATCAACGGCCAGACATGATCCTTTTTTGCGCTCCGGTCGTTTTAAGAGGGTATTACGTCGAAATGATTTTAGCGTATTTCTATCCATTTTCTGAGCCCCAGAAATACTAATTTTTATCAGCGACTTTTCTAAATAAATTTATTGATAATAAAATTTTTCTATCATTTCTTATTAGTTTGACTAATCAGCAAGTAACTACAGAAATTTTCTGCAGAAAGGTCGTTTTAAGAAACTACAGAAAGGTCGTTTTAAGAGGGTATTACGTCGAAATGATTTTAGCGTATTTCTATCCATTTTCTGAGCCCCAGAAATACTAATTTTTATCAGCGTCTTTTCTAAATAAATTTATTGGTAATGAAATTTCGCTATAATTTCTTATTAGTTTGACTAATCAGCGAGTAACTACAGAAATTTTCGTCAAAACTCTATGATTCAATGGTAATACTTTTGTAATCTGATCTTGTGGCTTGAAAAAAATGTGTCCATCAAAATGTACTCACCGGTTGATGAACCTATTTTGCGCCTCAACCTTGTTTGGTGATGGCTAAGGACTGAAATCAGAGAAATGCATTTTTATTGTTCAAGCGGAAAGATTGAATTTAGGATTGATTCTCACCGTTTTGAGTCGCAGGAAGCTGCTTAAGAATGCGCTCGAAGATCAGTTGATCGTTTTACCCTCTCGGTTTTGAAAGATGGATATATGCGGGTGAATTCTGTAGATCCAGTTTTTCATGGATCTCTTTTCTTCTTTCCGGTTTTTATTCTCCTATTCTTGATGGTTATTCGTTCCACTAAATGAGAAGTTTTCGCCCATTTGTTCTCAAAATGAAGGCGTCGTGAAGGAAGGTTGGAATGTTTACAAACATCGACCACGTCTTAGCAACCTCTGCGTCTCGACCAATCTCCTGCTTACTTTCTTGTTCACCGTTGCAACCTTGTTCATTGCCTTGATAACTCGCCTACCCCCGTCATCGACTTTCCCATCAGTCATTGTCGAACACGAGTCGTTCTATCTTTCCAGTCTGGATTAATTAATTGCTGTTTATTATTCGTCTATCTCATCCGCTCTTTCATGTCACGGTTTCTTCGGATTATTCCTCTGCTGTATGTCTTACTATAGGAGATTCCTTCATGCTTCTTCCACGCTCCCTCCCATAAGCAGTTTACATGCAACTGAGGCTTATTTTTATGGCCTCTCGTTTGTGGCTTCTTTTGACTACACTTCCTGCTTTGGTTCATTAATTATGAAGCAGTTTCGTGATAATTTCTATTCCAGAAATATGTTCTGTGGAATAGCGATTTTGCGTAAATATGTTCCATACTTTTATTTACTTCTTTAATTTCATAATTGTATCACGTTTTTTTTATTCTTAAAAAACTGCGTCCAGAAAAAGTGTTTTTTTTTCTATATAGAGTAATATCAAATCCGCCCCAGATAGCGGGGAAAATTGCACCACGTATGATTTTCCATTAATACTCCTGGGTTTGAGGGTCTGCTGCGGGTTTTGTAACCAGATTTCAACAAAAGTCTCGAGTGCTCAGCAAAAGTAGAGCAACTAGCAGTCCTAAAACTGTGCAAGTTGGTCAGCTTTTTGGTAAGTTTGACTTAAGATGTACTTTTCTGTCTGGGGCCGTTTCCATTTAGGAACTCTCCTTTCAAATTTGCCCCTCATAAGTTGACATAGGAGTCATGTGAGAAAACGTGAAAGATTTTAGCCTTCATCCGATCAACCGTTACTATTTCTACTCAGGATTTTCAAATTTATTCCGAATCTTCTCCGTACTTTCCGAGGCATTTATCAAACTTGTGCCCAACTTGGGCCCCAACAGATCCCACCCCATTGGTATCGAACAGTCCTTGGGGTCGCGGACACTGAACTCAGTACAATGGAATGACGATAGTCAATTGCCGAGTGAAGCCAGAAAATTGCGCACCCGGCCATTTTGCTAAGGACCTTCGCCGAATGATTTCATCTCTCAGGATTCGCCGGCGTAAGTAAAATTGATAGCATGAGAAAATCATCACGATTCTAACCTTTTTTTTCTATTATTCACCATATTCTGATTTCCTACAATTTTGTTGTTTGTTTACTTAAATTTCTATGAAATTAACTGTCAGTCTCAAGCTGTAATATGCTCTGATTCTCTAAATATTGGATTTAGAAATCACTCCTACATCCCAGTCCAACAGATGAACTAGGATGGGAATTACTATCAGAACGCAAGTAAAAATTTAGGTTAAACCTTATAAGTAAATTCGAAACCGAGTTGTTAACAGATGACGTTAGATATATGTTGAGAACCCCTGCGTATTATGCTAGGTTTGATCATATTAACAAGATTAGAGAGATAGATTGTCGTACCGATAGATTTAAAATGTCATCTTTCCCTCGTACTATAAGAGAGAATAATAGGCAGCGTAGCAAAGGGATAGGTAGGTGAAATATAGTTAGAGTAGTCTGTAGTGAATGATGCATGTAATAACAACCAATAATCCCTTCCTTATTATGTAGATACTAACTATCTAACTCCATGTGACCCTATTATCTAGCATATCTCCCTTAAATATCCTACTTACATGTCAATAGTGCATGTTCGTGATCTTCACCCCCTGCCACACACCCTCGTGGTGGCTCGCAGGGTATCACGTAGATGTAGGTGTAGATGAACATGTAGACTTTGAGGCGAGCATTTGATCTTTCAATATTCATAATTTTTACCTTTAGTTTTTTGTTGACTATTATGACAACCCACATGAAAAAATAGGTATGCCACATACACGTCAACTCCGTGGATATATTTTTTCCTTGCTATAGAGGGAAATTGAAATATTAAATGTACAGAAACAGTTAATAATTGAAGGAGGCTATATCAAAGTTCCTTTTCCTTTCGCAAGCTTATTACTCGTCTGTAAATGTGCCTGCTTTGCTAATACCAACCTCCTCCGTTTAAATTTTCTTCCCGCCTTTCTTGCCCCCCCCCCACTTTCCTCACTTCCCCTCTTGTCCTTTATCTTGCCCTTCTGTCCCTCCCCTCCTTCCTTTCCATCCCCCTCCGTCCTCCCTAGTTCTCAATTTTCCTCTGAAAAAGACGCACGGCTCGTCGCAATAATACGCCACCCTTTGGGCGTCTAGGGACAAGAGGTGAGTGGCTCGAAGGGGGATTTTTGAGTCCGAATCATCAAAGCCGTGCGTATGGGTTCGAATGCAGGTAAAGGATGGGATGTACAACCTTTCTTAAGTCTTTTCCGGGAAATTTTCCTCTCGTAGTCCACGTAGATACATTGTGTTTCGGGCCCACGCTAAACTTGTTTTTCTTAGCGTACACACCTCGGGAGGTTTGGGACGCGAGGCCGGGGGGATTGGTCGGAGTTTATGGTCCTGAATTCATCAAAGCTGTGCACACGTGTTCAGCGACAGGTGAGAAATGGCATTTCAAGGCTGCCCATGTGATTTTAACCCTTTGAGTGCGGCTTGACGTGATATCACGTCAATGTTGTCTTTACGCTGGTGCTAATGACGTGATATCACGTCACGGGTACCGTGAGTGTACCAGTTTTCACTAGGGGTCCTAGTGAAAGTTCTCTTCTGAAGGCTGGAACATTCACGGTACCCTTGACGTGATTTAACGTCATCAGCACCAGTGTAAAGACAACATGACGTGATATCACGTCATGCCGTTCTCAAAGGGTTTAAGAGTGATTTTCAGTCGTCGTTTTACATTCATTCTCACTCCCGGATCGAGCAAAATTGGCGAGTGGAATTCTTAAACTGATACATGGAGTGCCTTTTTCCAAGGATAGCAAATGAATTAACTTGATACGCACGTCTTTATGATCGATCGACTAGAAAATGGGGTTTATTGATCATACCATTAGTTTTCAAAAGCTCGATGCAAATTGATTCAGTCGCAGTGCACCCCCGCTCGTCCAAATATCCGTTTTGAGTTGAGCGCGCAAGAAGTGGCAACGCGGCAATCGCTCACCCCTGAATTTTTTCAGAATTCTCTAATATAGTTTATCTTCTTCTTATTCTTCCTTCCAGGATTACGCTTTCAGCTTGTTCCGGCTTCACATCACCATCTCAACCTTGGCCTCCCAACACTCCTTTTTCCTAGTGGCTTATGTTCCAAAGCCGGCTTTGGAAACCACTCTTTAGGCAATCGCTGTACATGCTCTTTCCACTTGTTTTTGTACTCCATCAACCTATCTGATATTGATATACGGCAGATTAGATATAAGGCAGATCGCGCCAATAAAATTAGAGAGCTAGATTGTAGAACCGATAGGTATAAAATGTCATTTTTTCCGCGTACCATTCGGGACCATAACAGCCCAGCTGTGATCGTCGTCATGAATAGTTCGAATTGTGACAATAGGCAGACAGTAAATCTTTCTCTTTATATTCTCTACGTTCTTATTTATGCATGATGTAAATATTGATGTTCTTATTTATGCATGATATTTTGAATAATATGTAGTAGTAGTCTTTGTATCTCTTGCATGTTGGAACGATTGACGACAATGTTTCTTGATTATTAGATTTTTAATTGGCGCTTTGCATGTGTGGTACGCGGGTTTCAATGTAATTTCGGTATTCAACCGTATCATTCATGCATGCCTGGTGCGGAAGCTCCCCCTGCCACACACCCTTTAAGTGGCTTGCAGGGTATGACGTAGACGCAGATGTATTGTCCGGACACCTAGTTCCTCTCTTATGGATGTACTCCTTAATTTATCTCTTCTTGTACACCCCTTCACTGCTCGAAGAAATTTCGTTTCATATGACTATTTTTTAAGCTCTTTTTGTCTTGTTCTCCAACATTCTGACCCATACAGCATTGTAGGGACTGCCATCACCTTATAGAACTAAATTTGGGTTTCTTTTCTTGTTTTGCCTTTTAAATTTCTTCTAATATAGTTAATACTACACATAAATCATTTATTTCCGGATCATATAAAAATTAGAAATAAATTACAAATTGTTACCGTGGCTTTTATTTTTTGATTCTGTGAAAATTGTGGCACGAGATAATGTTTAAACATTTTCATTTATTAACCACAAAATTTGCGTAAAAAAATTTGCGCTGGCCATTTTGTGAATAGTTATTAATTCTCGCAACTTTTCGTGGAAAGTCAATGCTGTAGATTTGCGTAGTTTAACCTAGGCTGAGTTACAAAGTTCATGAAGTTGACAAAACTGCTAAATTTAGGGTGTGCGGTGTCGATTATTGCATTACATTCACATCTACGTAATACCCTGCGAGCCACCACGAGGGTGTGTGGCAGGGGGTGAAGATTACCAAACATGCACTATTGACATACTTGGAAAGTGTGACGAGAAGGTGAAGGAGCGATGTTATTTTTCTCTCGTTAGACCCCACTTGGAGTACGCCGCTAGTATATGGGACCCTTATGAAGTAGGACTAGTTTCAGATATAGATCGAATACAGCCTAGGGCAGCTAGATTTGTTAAAAGTTGTTATGATAAACATAGTAGTGTCACACAGTTATTGAGGGAATTAGGGTGGGAACCTCTATCCAATCGAAGGGAGAAATATTGGTTAAATCTTTTAAGAAAGTTTTATGTAGACTATTTTTTGCCCGATGTTGAAAATATTTTGCTAGAGCCAAACTATTATGGTAGGAACGATCATAGGAATAAGATTAAGGAAATAGACTGCAGAACCGATAGATTTAAAATGTCATTTTTTCTACGTATAATAAGGGACTATAATAGTTGTGATAGAACAGTTCCAGGGCACTGACCAGGTTAAACAGGATTGTTTCAGCAGTGACAAATATCCCAACATGAATTGCAGACACCAACCTTGCATGCAGACACCAACCTTTCATTAATGTGTCTCCATTTATGTTTTACCATATAATAAAAAATACTGATGAAATTAAAGTAAAATTCTCTTAAAATTGGTGAATAAAGTTTTGCACAAGACTTTATCGGAACCAAGATATAAATGCTCAAAGTACAGCGGCATTTAATTTGGACGCTTGCAGTAGCTTTCTATTCTTGTAAGTGTTTTTTCGTTTGTGTTGCTGTATTTTTTGTCTGCCTCCCTGTGGGGCATTTTTATGTCTATACGTCGTCACACGAGTGACCCTGGAGCTGTATGTACAGAGCAAGCACATTAACGGCGGCCGTGTTATTGAAATGGTAGTAAAAACCCTCGTCGATAGAGCAGCCACGGATATTTGTGGAATCGAAAGGTCCTGCTGTATATCTACGCTTCGATTTCGACTCTTTAGCTACGGTGTAGAGAAGGAAGGATTTCAGTTGTTGGAGGGGCTTCTCTTTTTGAGTGTTCGAAGGAAATGTCTCCTCCGTCACGAAGATACTTTCTCCAACCAGCCAACCAACCCCATCTCACCCCCTTTCCTCCCCTTTCCATCGCTAACGCCCTACTTTTCCCAGCCTAAACCCTTTACCCAACCCCCCCCCCCTCTCTTAATGTTTTCCTCCCCTCCCGACACCTCAACAATAAACACGACGTTGTGAAGGCGGTCGGCGTGGATGGGCTCCTCTTTGCTGCTTTGGCTTCCACCACTTGGCCTCCTCCTCCTCTCTTCCTCCTCCTCCTCCTCTCTTCTCCCTTCTCCTCCCATCTCTGTTGGTCTCGCTTCGATTTCGCAAATCCTCCCCCATGCCCTTCTTTCTCTTCTTCTTCCTTTCTATGTCTCGTCACGTCCACTTCCGTCCCTGCCTTTTCCGCCGCTCTTCTTCCCAGGTTCGGCTTCGTTTATGATATTGCAAATCCATAAATTGCGATGGACTGATCAAGTTTATTGTCATCGATTAATCGACAAAAATTTCTCTTGATTTCCTTTTTTCTTCATTTACATCGCCGTATTCTCACCGATTTCACTTTCCTTCTTTCTCTCCGATTAGGCTAGGAGATGTATTGCAATCGATATAATGGTGTATCGAACGGTGTATCGATTGTGATGCGATCGATAAATCAAGCATTATACGACCAACTAGTGGACAGGAAAGATCTCAATTTCTCAAGCTTTCCCCCTTTGCTATCACTATGTTCTTTTCGCTTGCCTTTTACCGCATTCTCATGGGCTTGACATTGATAATTAGAGCGTTGAGTCCATTGTAATGTAAACGGCAAGTCAAATGCAGCTCGATCGAATAATAGAAGTTCAAAATACGAATAATCAAACATTATACTGTTAATATATGAGATAATGCTTCATAGTTATACAGAGTTAATTATCGAAGTTTCAACCAATGACATTTTTGTATTGATTCCAGCATGATATCTATCTTGATCATAAATTAATGCTACCAAAAACTCGGCCGTTTACTATTGAATTTTAATCCCTAGCCTGTTTAATGCTAATTATATTTTTATCCATGTATCGTATCGTTATTGTTTACCGTTTTCGATTGAGCGCCATGTAATGACGACGCAGTCCTTCTGTGGGAATCATCGTCGATATCATGTGTATGTGTCCTCATGCATCGCTACCTCCGTCGTATCGTCTTAATCTCGCGATGCGATATTTGAATTCTGACGCAGATCGCCCACACTCGGTCGAGGAATCTGATTGGCTCGCCATTCACCACCATCGCCCTCCCCCCCCGCCCCCGCCCCCCCTCACCCAATCCTCTTCCAATCTGGGTCATGCCGCTCATATTTTACCTCCCCCGTCTTATTTCCTTCGAATAGTTTCGCCGATCCAGAATGCGAGAGCGGGGGAGAGTTTGCGGGTGTATGTGTGTGGGAGGGTTGACGGTTAAAAAAAAAGAGAAGAGGAGATCGCTGCGGCCGATTATCGCTCGTATTTCATTACCCCTCCTTCCCTCTCTGCAAAGGATTAGTGCAGAGTCGCAGCGGTTTCGCGACGCGCTCTAGACAGTCTGAACATTCGGAGATCTCTTTGATCGCTGGCCCGCGAAACAGGGATGAGGCGTCTCTGGAATTTGGAAGGTTACCCGAGGTTTCAACTTTGATGAACAACTCGTTCGTCGAAACGTCGGCAGAAATGGAGAACCTATTTTACACTTGTCAGGCCTCATTTAGAATATGCCGCTAGTATATGGGATCCGTACGATGAAGGTTTGATAAAAGAATCAGAGCGTGTGCAAGGGAGATCCGCTAGATTTGCCAAAGTCCGTTATGGTAATTTTATAAAAGTTACGAGTTTAATAGAAGAACTAGGATTGGAATTACTATCAGAACGCAGGTTAAAATTTAGGTTAAACCTTTTAAGTAAGTTCGACACCGATTTGTTCACAGATGACGTCAGATATATATTATAAACCCCTGCGTATTATGCTAGGTTTGATCAGATTAACAAGATCAGAGATATAAGATTGTCGTACCGACAGATTTAAAATGTCATTTTTCCCACGTACCATAAGAGAGAACAATAGGCAGCGTAGCAAAGGGATAGGTAGGTGAAATATAGTTAGAGTAGTCTGTAGTGCATGATGCATGTAATAACAACCAATAATCCCTTTCTTATTATGTAGATAATAACCATCTAGCTGCATGTAGCACTATTCTCTAGCATGTCTCCCTTAAATATCCTACTTGCATGGCAATAGTGCATGTTTGGTGATCTTCACCCCCTGCCACACACCCTCGTGGTGGCTCGCAGGGTATTACGTAGCTAGTATATGGGATCCGTACGATGAAGGTTTGATAAAAGAATCAGAGCGTGTGCAAGGGAGATCCGCTAGATTTGCCAAAGTCCGTTATGGTAATTTTATAAAAGTTACGAGTTTAATAGAAGAACTAGGATTGGAATTACTATCAGAACGCAGGTTAAAATTTAGGTTAAACCTTTTAAGTAAGTTCGACACCGATTTGTTCACAGATGACGTCAGATATATATTGAGAACCCCTGCGTATTATGCTAGGTTTGATCAGATTAACAAGATTAGAGAGATAGATTGTCGTACCGATAGATTTAAAATGTCATTTTTCCCGCGTACCATAAGAGAGAACAATAGGCAGCGTAGCAAAGGGATAGGTAGGTGAAATATAGTTAGAGTAGTCTGTAGTTCATGATGCATTTAATAACCCTCGTGGTGGTTCGCAGGGTATCGCGTAGATGTAGATGTATGTAGTATCAATTGAGATAACAAAAATTAGTGGCGTCCAGCAGAAGTTTTAAAAAAATAATAAGTTGTGCTTGTAAGTAAGATATTTGTCTTTCATATTTTTTGTACTTTATGCCAACTATGTTCGATTTTCGAGATGATGACAGGTAATGGCCTTAATTTTCTTCTTTAAAATTACATGTATTTTTTCTAATAATTTCCACTTCTTCCTCCCTCAGATAAATGACATCCCTTGGAATATTTACTCCCATTATTTTATTACCTTGTATTTTTTGAAATCTCCTTCATTTTCTCTCAAACCGTGGTACGTACTTATGAGTACAATTTTTCAATTTACTGTTTCATTCTAATTCATACGCAGGTCAATGCTTCTCATGATTCGTCTTCAATACTCTGAAAGGGGTAAGGGGAAGGATCTTGGGAATCTGAGGGCAGGAGTGGTGTCCAATTTGGACCAAAAATTATTCCTTTCTCTTGCAAAATCTCCCAGCATGCAAGTGGATATGCCAATCTCTCTCCCCTTCCCTCTTTTCCGGGCTTGAACCCTTCCCGACTCGTCCCGCTACTAAGAAACGGCTACAATTTAGCTCTCGTTTCTCGCATGCGGTCCAGTGAGCGTGATTCCACACGGCGACCTACCGTACAGCCTTGCGCAGAATTACCGCAGAAACCTGTTCCCCAACTGCGGCGTTGGAAATTGGCATATTTCCTCTCTTTTTACCCCTCTCCCGAGTCTAAACGACCCTTAACTTTGCCTTCGGTAATGTGCGAGGATGATAATTTTTGCGGGTCGCTATGCGAAATTAGCTCTTATGGTTCAAAATATTTTTGAAAACTCTTCCTGCATATTATTTCTTCCCTCTTGTTATTCCGCGTAGAATACAGTAACCCTCTGCTAACCCTAACCGGCTGCTTTCACACCAGGCATGCATGAATTATACGGTTGAATACCGAAATTACATCGAAACCCGCGAACCACACATGCAAAGCGCCAATTAAAAATCTACTAACCAATAAATATTCCATCGTCAATCGCTCCAAAATTCGAGGGATACAAAGACTACTACTACAGATTCAATATCTTATGCATAAATAAGAACATCAATATTTACATCATTCATAAATAAGAACGTAGAGAATATAAAGAAAAAGATTTACTGTCTGCCTATTGTCACAATTCGAACTATTCATGACGACGATCACAGCTGTTATGGTCCCGAATGGTACGCGGAAAAAATGACATTTTATACCTATCGGTTCTACAATCTATCTCTCTAATTTTATTGGCGCGATCTAATCTGCCGTAGTACGAGGGGGGTTAATAGTATGTTTTTTCACGTCGTCAGAGAAATAATTTTCTTGAAATTTAGTTCGGAGGTTAAGCCTATAATTTAATCTACGCTGTGATAGCGATTCCCATCCTAATTCTTCTAACAGTCCAGACACACTGCCAAACTTATCGTTGTATCTTTTTACAAACCTAGCTCCTCTTCGCTGTACTCCGCTTCGTCTGGAGATAAAGTTGGAGTTCCTTCCAAATTATTTCGAGATTGAATCTCCGCGAATTATTTTCCTTTCCCATATCGTCTCTAAGTTGGCATGGAAGAGCCTAATGGTGCGTACTTATTCGTATATATCGCTACATAAATAATCCTGTTTAGAAGAAATGAGCCATCATGTAGCATTTGTATTGCACGTTTACGCAGCGCAAATGGCGGCGAAGTTAAGTCTCCTACTGTTGCAATTCCATCTTGGAATTAGTTCTTCGTGTAAATATGCGATTTTTTTCTTAATTTTGCTCTTATTTACGCATTGGCGAAGATACTATAATTCGTGTTTGCGTGGCTTGAAAATACGTCCTATAGCTTTATCTTAACAATCAAATTGTAAACTTAGCGAGGTAGTGAAAACGCGATAGTGAAATAGGGTTATCGTTTCAATGTGAAGCTTACGTTTACATAATATAATTATTTTAACTGCGAGCCGCCTTGACCGCTTACGTCTATGGGGACGTTCGGGAATGCAAACCCTTTATTTTGCATCTAGAGTGCAAAATTATACCATGAAGCTTAAATTATGTGTTGTTAACTAAGTAAGTATGAATTACCGTTTTTATTTCAAGGTTTAGGATCCATACGAGGGAGATGTGTGCGTTAAAAACATCGGTCCTTGGGCGAGATAACCAACATTTAAAGTGTAGGCGATTGCATTACTGTAATGTCTTCGCCTCTTAAATGAGTATGGATGTACGATGACAGTACTTTGCACTTTGTCTGGTATTCCAAATTAATATTAATGTGAATAGTTAAATGAACTTTTACAGCGATGAGTGCGCAACCATGGAAGTTTTTGTTTTGGGTAGACATAGCCGAATCGCGCTGAAAATGTCCATCATCCAGAGATTCTGGTGCCTGTCTCCTTTATTTGATCGCAAGGACGATTATATCTACGGGTTTAAATTAAAGTCTAACGCAGACTGTAAAAAAAGGAAAGGAAATACATCTACGTCTACATCATACCCTGCAAACCACCCAAAGGGTGTGTGGCAGGGTGTGCTTCCTCACCAGGCATGCATGAATTATACGGCAGAAAACCGAAACTGCATTGAAACCAGCGCAGCACACATGCAACGCGCCAATTAAAGATATACTGAACAAGAATAATCCTATCGTCAATCGTTCCGACATGCAAGGGATACAAAGACTACTACTACAGATTCAATATATCATGCATATATATGTACGAACATCAATATTTACATCGTGCATAAATAAGAACGTAGAGAACATAAAGAAAAAGATGTACTGTCTGCCAATTGTCACAATTTGCACTATTCATGACGACGATCACGGCTGTTATGGTCCCGAATGGTACGCGGAAAAAATGACATTTTATACCTATCGGTTCTACAATCTAGCTCTCTAATTTTATTGGCGCGATCTAATCTGCCGTAGTACGAAGGGGTTAATAGTATGTTTTCTACGCCGTCAGAGAAGTGTTTTTCCTAAAATTTAGTTAGTAGGTTAAGCCTATAATTTAACTTAAGTTGTGATAGCGATCCCCATCCAAATTCTTCGAAAAATCCAGTCACACTAGTAAACTTATCGTAGCATCGTTTTAGAAACCTAGCTCCTCTTCGCTGCACGCGATCTAATTCAGATATCAACCCCGTTTCGTATGGATCCCATACACTAACAGCATATTCCAGATGAGGCCTAACGATTGAAAAATAATAACTTCTTTCACTTTCTCATCACATTTTCCAAGCACTCTCTTGATAATGCCTAGCTTCCTCTATTCTTTACCGCATATTTCCCGAATATGTTTCCCCCAAGATATGTCGTTAGTAATTCTGACCCCTATGTACTTAAAGGACTCGGCGTTGATTATTTCCGTATTATTAATTTTCTAAGCCCTACCTGGCCTATTTTTCTTTTTCCAAAATCTGACTGCTACGCACTTTTATATGTTTAGTTCCATCTGCCACTTTTCGCACCAAGCATGAATAGCAAGTAGGTCGATTGTTAACGAGTCGCTAGCTTCGGAATTGGTAATATCCCTATACACAACCGCGTCGTCTGCGAAGAGTCTAAGCTTACTTGTTGCTAATATCATTTATGTATAAGAGAAATAAAAGTGGACAATGACAGTGGCCAAATATGGCAAATAATCATGCATTTCGGTCATCAAGCAGACCATCTTTTAGCAGCGTCCATAATGTAAGATTTTAGCGTAGATTTTAACGCCCAATGGCCACTGGATGGCCTAAATGCGTACACAATTGTCATAACTCCATTGATTTTTACTGGCGATTTGGAATAGTCTTAACTTTTAACTTCAATTATCAATTACTCTCCTCTTGATTGGAATCTACGGATGATGTGAAGTGTGCGTATCAAATAATAGCTTTCAGAGGTAAACTCAAATCTTTTCCGTCCTTCTCGAAGACCGCATTTTATTCATAAAAGCCGTCAACGATCACCAACCAGCTTAACTTTCACTCCCCTGCCTAATAGTCGTCGCTAAACGCCTCCTTTTGTAAGATGATTCAGGTATCGTCCTCGGCGGCTAATGAGTCATGTGCTTGGTTCCTGATGTCTTGTAAATGCATTTGAAAGGCAGATTGTTGAGATCAGACTTTCGCCAAGGTTCTGGACTTTTGCTTTGAGCCAAAGATAAGCAAGGCGGAATGGGTCTGAAAAATATTACTAATTGACCTGAGGGTCTGGCAACTTGCTTCTCAACTGAGTTAACAAAGCCTGGTACGCAGAGAATCCGCATTCCACTCCTGAATTAGCCCTCTCCAAAGCGTCGCCCCTGTGAGCTGCTATTAATAGTGACACCGTGTCCAGTTTTGCGTCGTAATGACCACTAACCATTTAGACTCTATTGATCCCATCGGCACGAAATTGCGTGATGTTAAGGATATGTGAGATCCTAGAACTCTCCTGTCCGCCTGTAGCAAACCGTGGATTAGGATTCGTAAAAAGGGTTCTAGGCAAATGCGATGAGAGAGTACGAGAAAGAAGCTATTTTACACTTGTCAGGTCTCATTTAGAATATGCCGCTAATATATGGGATCCGTAAGAGGAAGGTATGATAAAAGAATTAGAGCGCGTGCAAATAAGATCCGCTAGGTTTGTTAAAGGCCGTTATGATAATTATAAAAGTGTTACGAATTAAACAGAAGAACTAGGATGGGAATTACTATCAGAACGCAGGTTAAAATTTAGGTTAAACCTTTTAAGTAAATTCGAAACAGAGTTGTTCACAGATGACGTTAGATATATATTGAGAACCCCTGCGTATTATGCTAGGTTTGATCATATTAACAAGATTAGAGAGATAGACTGTCGTACCGATAGATTTAAAATGTCATTTTTCCCTCGTACGATAAGAGAGAACAATAGGCAGCGTAGCAAAGGGATAGGTAGGTGAAATATAGTTAGAGTAGTCTATAGTGCATGATGCATGTAATAACAACCAATAATCCCTTTCTTATTATGTAGATACTAACCACCTAGCTGCATGTGACCCTGTTCTCTAGCATGTCTCATTTAAATATCCTAGTTGCATGTCAATAGTGCATATTTGGTGATCTTCACCTCCTGCCACACACCCTCGTGGTGGCTCGCAGGGTATCACGTAGATGTTGATGTCCATGCCTGGCACCCTTTCATTTGGACGTTCTATGTCTGATCTTTTTTTGTGATACGTAGTTGAAATATCTACGCCAATGAGTATATCGTGATCGATTTTGATTTGATCTTGAGAACGTACCACCGTAAAATGACATCAAAAGCCAATTCATCATATTTTGACTTCCTATAGGAAATGTGTTCTCACTCATTGCCTGTTATAAAACCCGCTCTTCCGCAATATATTTCTTTTTGCGAATTTAACTTGAAATTTTTTTGCGGTTAGTTCCCGAATGGGTCAAAGTGAGTGAATGAAGTGAATGAGTCAGGAAAATGGAAACAAGATGGAATAGTATAATCACTAGAATTTTCGATGACGACAGTTTTATAATGCAAATTATATCAGAGAATTTAGCGATGATAGCATGAAAGCAAGATGTGGAAGATGACCGTATAAATGAATAAATAACATCGTAAATATTAAATAAATGAGTCGACTCGATTAAACAAAATAGGTAAATTTCCAACTCGGGGAAAAAGCATTGGTAAATTAGGATTACTCGAGGAAGGCGTGGGCTGTGTTAAATATTTACTTAGTCTGTGGAAAATTTGGCGAAAGGAAATACCACACGCAAAAAACGCGGAAAATATTGACTATCGATCAAGTCGATCAATCGAAATACTAAGCATCGTTTCTCAAGGAAGAAAAGCTAAGGTATTAATACAGTGACTCGTACTCATCGGAAAAAGATTTTTCTGGCGACGGAGTTGATCTGATTTTCTGCTAGTTGATCAGACTTGAGAGAGAGCCACTGATTTTCCTTCGAGTGGTGTCTTGAGAAGTGAGAGAACAAAAAGAGGATGGAACCTTAAGAGAAAGAAAGAGAAAGGGGGGGATTTATATAAAAAATCCGAAAAACTTTAAACTATCTCGCTATTTCTTTAAAGAAGTGCATCTCGCTCCAGAAAGAGAGGAAATTGGAAATTGGCGGTTATTTTCTGCGAAGTCATATCAAGGTTTTTTCTCTTTAATCTTTTCCTTCAAATCCTGTCCTACTCAAAAGATATTTGGGCCGAGAGGAGTACAATGTACTCTTCTCCACGGAAAACACTCAATATTTGAAATTTTGGACGATTATGAAACTAGATGTCACACCGTAGTAAAATCATTAGGCTCGCCTTTGGTGATCTTTTAATAACGTCACCAAAATTTACAGCCGGATCAGCTTATTTTGCTTATTTCTCACATCATCTACATCTACATCTACGCAATACCCTGCGAGCCACCACGAGGGTGTGTGGCAGAGGGTGAAGATCACCAAATATGCACTATTGACATGCAACTAGGATATTTAAATGAGACATGCTAGAGAACAGGGTCACATGCAGCTAGGTCTAACCACCTATCTACATAATAAGAAAGGAATTATTGGTTGTTATTACATGCATCATGCACTACAGACTACTCTACCTATATTTCACCTACCTATCCCTTTGCTACGCTGCCTATTGTTCTCTCTTATGGTACGCGGGAAAAATGACATTTTAAATCTATCAGTACGACAATCTATCTCTCTAATCTTGTTAATATGATCAAACCTAGCATAATACGCAAGGGTTCTTAATACATATATATCTAACGTCATCTGTGAACAAATCGGTTTCGAATTTACTTAAAAGGTTTAACCTAAATTTTAACCTGCGTTCTGATAGTAATTCCCATTCTAGTTCTTCTATTAAACTCGTGACACTTATACAATTATCATAACGGCCTTTAACAAACCTAGCGGATCTCCTTTGCACGCGCTCTAATTCTTTTATCATACCTTCCTCGTACGGATCCCATATACTAGCGGCATATTCCAAATGAGGCCTGACAACTGTATGATCATCAGATGGATATAAGTGACGATGGTCTAACCAATGGGAAATTTACTTTTCATGGATGTTGGTGACATTAGAACTGTGATTTTAGAGGCCTGGAATGAGATCAGTTTCTATGAATGTTTTCATGTTGGGTGTACAATAAACTGCAGTAATGTATTTACTAACGTACCCTCGTGCAAGATTCACATAACCATATGCACGGTAAAAAATGAGCTTCGCAGAATCCTCTTACTGCCAGTTCTCACTAGTTCTCATGGTTTATGTGGTGAACTTTCCTGATCATGTTTAAAAATATAAATTTACAAAGTATTCTTTGCCACAGGTCTCAGTGTAAACGGGAAAAAAATTCATCTTTTGCAAAATTTAAAAGTAGTTTTTTTTGGCACATCTGAGTAATTTTTAAACGTAGCGCAATAGATTAGAACCTAAATAATTAGAATATGAACACAAATATAAACAAATTGCATAGACGTTAGAAATATGGACATTTTAAATGTTATCATAAGTTTAGCTGGGTAAATCGTAATCACTCACAAGTTCATCGAGACTTCGGCACCCATTTCGCAATTTTCGATCGATCCATCGCACTTTTTTGTATCGACGCACTTTGATTGACGCTCTGAGTGAATTGGCTCTGCTTTGAGAGTTGTAGGTAATTTTGCGAATAAGTTATTCTTCCTTCCTTCCGCTAAATATTGCTCGAAGCGACTACATCGCGCGTAGCATAAGATATAGAAGTAGTGGGTGGGATTTGGTGTGGATTATAACCTGCTGACTTCAGGATATGCCTCTGGGACGGAGGGAAGGACTGGTCGTGTTTCGTTAGTTTGGGTTGGAGTGGCCTTTAATAATCGGCTTTTATCGAAAGCTGTTTGCCGAGAGCGCTTTGTTTCGAGTTGGACAGGGAGTCGATGGCGGATGTCGGAAATTTCATAATCCGTCGCCAACTTCCATCGTTGGGGACGTATGAGAGGGAAAAGTGGCGAGCAAAAGCAAACGATCCCTCCTACCCCGGGAGATGAGGTAGCAGTCTGCCTTGGGCTTGGTATTCATAAATGTCATATTGGTTATCTTCTTTTTTTCCGGAGAGAATAAGTAATTATCGTGAGTAAAGTTTGCTTTAATGAACATAGATTGTTATATTGAAATCATCTTAAAATGGTTTGCTTTCAGTTTTGCAGTCAGTATTTTTATTGACGACGGAAGGCTCTTTCTGCATTCTGACTCGACGTAACAATAGGAATACGAGTAGTGTTTAATTTTCTAGGAGTAGTAATCCTTATACACAATAATAAAGGCACAGTACTTCTTGATTTGAAGGAAACAAAATAAAACATAAACTTAGCACCAAAGACACCAAAATAAACAACAGAAAAGAAAATAGAATTCATGTAGTCATAAATTGGATACAACATTCTAACTATGCATAGAATAAGCACTCATTGTGGCTGTGAATAATGGCATCGTGTTTCAATATGCATCCGAGAAAAAAATTGGACTAAGCAAATCCGCAGTGGTTCAATTAAGCAAATCCGCAACGGCGTTGACCCGAGTGACGTCGATCCGAAAATTCATCGACCGAACGAAGCTACGTCTTTGTTTGAATAGTACCTCAATCGTTAGGCCTCATCTGGAATATGCTGCCAGTGTATGGGATCCATATGAAGCGGGATTGATATCGGAGTTATATCGCGTGCAGCGGAGAGGAGTTAGGTTTGTAATACGATGCTACGATAAGTTTACTAGTGTGTCTGGATTGTTCGAAGAATTGGATGGGAATCGCTATCACAGCGTATATTGAATTATAGGCTTAAACTCTTAACTAAATTTCAGGAAAAACATTTCTCTGACGACGTTCAAAACAACCTATTAACCCCCTTGTACTACGGCAGATTATATCGCGCCAATAAAATTAGAGAGATAGATTGTAGAACCGATAGTTATAGAATGTCATATTTTCCGCGTACCATTCGGGACCATAACAGCTGTGATCGTCGTCATGAATAGTGCAAAGAGTGACATTAGCTAGACTGTAGATCTTTCTCTTTATATTCTCTACGTTCTTATTTATGCATGATTTAAATATTGATGTTCTTAATTATGCATGATATTTTGAATGTGTAGTAGTAGTCCATGTACCCCTTGCATGTTGGAACGTTTGACGATAGAATGTTTCTTGGTTAGAAGATTTTAATGGGCGCGTTGCATGTGTGGTTCACTGGTTTCAATGTAGTTTCGGTGATCTACTGTATAATTTATGCATGCCTGGTGTGGAAGCACCCCCTGCCACACACCCTTTGGATGGCTTGAAGGGTATGATGTAGATGTGCCTGGACCGGGTGAACTTATCATTTATAAAAATGACGCTCCAAACATAATATTATTGGTTCATTTCCGCGTTTTTTTTAGATATTTGATTCGATTACATTGAAACTGTATATTCCTCCGGGTCCACGGAACCTTCCATCTCACGGTTTGCCCGCCGTGCGTGAGATCACATTTACGAGGAACACCGTTGCTTAGGAACAAGTGCTCTCCAGGCTATCATAGCGAAGCACTCGCACAGTAGAAAGTGAGAGGCACATGCCTACTAACCACCCAAACCTCAACCCCAGTGGACCAGTGTAAATAGATCGCTGGATATGAAACTAGAGTGACGGAGTGGCATCTCCTCGTCCGTCTCGATGGGAGTGTTTGAGGTGAGAAATTTTACAACGCCGATTCTGGTCAATATCAACAGGACTCAAGCAACGGTCCTCCTCGTGAATGTGATCTAACGCACGGCAAGAGGTTTGTTGTTGCACAGTAAAAGTAAAAAAGTCGATATGATTTTAAGACAGAAAAGAGAACTGATTTTCAGAGGCAACATTTTTAAGGCAGTATCCGTTGAATTTCACTGCCATTTCCTAGTCTAAGAATAAGGTAGATGCAGAGCTGATTGGCTGACCAAGTGGTACTGGTTGTAAGGTAGACCCGTGTTGAATTTAAGGCAGCCCTGATCTGACAGTGAGGTAGACCCATGTTGAATTTAAGACAGCCCTGGTCTAACAGTGAGGTAGACCCATGTTAAGTTTAAGACAGCCCTGGTCTGACAGTAATCATTTTTCATCAACATTCGAGTTTTCATCCACGAATTAAATTCAAGTGTGATTAAGGAATAGCATTTCTACGTACTTCGAAAAGACGTTGACAATAAACTGTTTACTCACATATAATATATTCAAATGAATAAAATTGAGATATTTTTATTTTAGATAGCCATTTTTCAGCTAAAACTCTGCTTGAAGTTTTCAGTTCAGTGGTGCCGAATGGGATTGATTAATAGTTTAATGGCCACAATTATGCTGCATAAGCTTTTAGCACATCATAATGTGTGAGGTGGTCCGATTTAACCGGAGTCTGTTGATTGAGTTTATCACAATTTTACTGGAGATGTCTGGATATAATGTCTGGAGATGGAGATACTGGAGTTACTGAGATGGTAGAACTTATTTAAAAACTT
This sequence comes from Ceriagrion tenellum, assembly GCA_963169105.1. Lineage (NCBI taxonomy): Eukaryota > Metazoa > Arthropoda > Insecta > Odonata > Coenagrionidae > Ceriagrion > Ceriagrion tenellum. The sequence goes on along the minus strand of OY720640.1, from coordinate 118,690,362 downwards.
TAACTCGTGGGGTCAATTAAGGAAGTGAGACTTCCGTAATTGACTCTAAAGCACTCAAGGGAAAGGTCGGTAGAATGTGGGTGTTACATAGCCATGATAATTATTAGTAAAATCACACCTTTTGGTATGGAGTTGAGGATATTCAGCATACAGTTCTGAACGGAAACAGAATGGCAAACCAAAATACAAGAAATTTTAAATGGAAAATTGAATATAATAAATCCTCACATTAAATATCTTTTTATCATGACACTAGGAACTGCTGATAGTTATCCTCTCCGGAATATGCTTAAGTGAACCCTCTTATAATAGCATGTTTTCGATAAAGATTTGACACTTAAAAAAACACTTTGTTGCCTGGAAAGCCATCACGAAGATGGGGTGAGCTTCTTACGGCTAGACAATGAAATTCTTCATTCACTTTGTTGCCTCCTCATCAGTTTTGTTTAAAAGCTTGCGTTGCATTTAAATAATTATGGAATTTTTGAGCTAATCCTATTGTTGTACTTCAACTGTAACATAGACAGAAGACAAACGACAATTTTCCTAGTATCACCGAAACCGCTGAAAATGAGGGTTTTTATTGGTTTTTACTGCGGCTGAAATGTAAAAGAATCAAAGTAATTCTTGATACTTATTACCGGAAAGGTTTTTCTGGCGTTTACATTCCTGAAGAACATGTTTCCCTCGGTATCCCCCTGAGTTAACTCTCCATGTAGTTCCACTTCTTTTCTTCTTTCACCTACCGATTTTCATTGCTGGTGTTACGACACCCCTTGCCTAACATCCATGGGCGTTACTATTTCGGGTAGGTTTTGGAAGTTTTGGAAGGAAGGAAGTTATTATCCGAGGGATAATTCTCAAATCCCTATAGAGGGCTTTTGGTCCTGCGTAGTGTTTTACTTTTTTCAGTTGCATTTCAATTGTGGTTTTCAAATGCGTGTTCTAGACTTAGCAATTATGTATTTAGATGATTAACTCACCAATTTTTGGACGTACATTCGTGAGACACCCCTTCCACCGTTCTTTTGTCATAATGTATCGTTTTGAAGGCTGTCTCCAGGGTTTCCATGGTGAGAGGAGAAGGGTAAAGATGAAGTGATCAGCGGAGGATATGGGGAGTGGAAAAGTACGCTACCCTATCAGCAGGGTTTCATCAAATAGGGGCGCATGATTGGATTAATGGTTGCGTCCATCTGGCGTCATCCGCTGTACCTTCTGCTAAGGCTATTCTAGGGGTTATATTAATCCTATCGGATGTGCTGTTCGAACATCCTCGGATTGCCTTTGTTCTCTCACCTTTTCTCTCTCCTAGAGTACTCATATCATTGCCTTAATTGGTTCGTCGGTCCTGACCGAGGAAGGGCGCGAGACAAATGCAATCGGAACTTGGATTAGGAACCAGCCGAATCCATTACAGATGATCGAATCTTCCTTTTCTTCCATCTGAGAAAGTGCCGAGTAGGTACAAAGACTCACACTGATAGACGATCGATGATGCTCATCGTAAGTCAATGGAATCCTAGTGAATCCACACCTATGTACATTTTAATTTTTCGCAAACGATAACAAGATAATTAACATAATTCTTCTTCTTCTTGAGCATAATCATCTCAATAATTATTGTGTCTCTAATGGATACGCTTCATACTTAAGTTTTTTTTCGGTTCAACCTTAAAGTTTAAACCTCTACGGCTTGCATTCTGTGCTCGGATATTCTTCTCTATTCATAAGGTTTCACCGTGACTGTATTAGTCAGATCTAGTTCTTCATTGAGTGGGTGATAAATGAATGTGGGTTAGATGCTCCAGTAATGGACATATAGGAAAGTGTGCTTCGTTGATTTGGTCATGTTGAGAGAATGGATGAGAGTCGAATAACGAAACAGATATATAAGAGTGAAATAAATGGTGCGAGAGGGAGAGGTAGGCCGAGAAAGTTGTGGTTGAGGAAATTCTTAGGAGGAAGAATGTTAGGAGTTATAAAAACAGGAGAGCGTGCATGAAGCAGTGTATGGGGGTAAATGAAGCAAAAGAGTTAGGTGCACACATATGTATTTGTGAGTGAAACTTAGTGACTCTGCCTACCCTGGAAGGGAACGGCTTGATTAGAATGTATTTATGAATGTTTGTATGTAGTACTTCATTAACCTTTTCGTCTTTACTGCTTCAAAGTAAATGCTATTTCACTAAAGATTGGCCTCATCTTTGGCTTTATGAGCTTTTCAGGCAAATTATCGGGAATAAAATTATTTGGACTGCGCATTCACTTGTAGGATGGTTTTCCGGCGTGGTTGATAAGTTTATATGTGTAGTTTCTTATTTTTCTCACTTCATGAAACCCTTCTACAGCTCTTTTGTTTCATCCTCACTGTGTGAATTATTTTACATAAATATGACTGCTCGGATTGTGGTTTTCTAATGTGTGTACTATTTTTTTTACAATCCATACAATCGAAGAGACTTGGGTGTCTATTGCGGAACTTGCGATACGCTAGTTATCTTACGAAAAGGTTCCTATCTGCATCTACATCTACGTCATACACTGCAAGCCACCCAAAGGGTGTGTGGCAGGGGGTGCTTCCACACCAGGCATGCATGAATGATACGGCATAACACCGAAATTTCAGTGAAACCCGCGTACCACACATGCAAAGCGCCAATTAAAAATCTACTAACCAAGAAACATTCTATCGTCAATCGTTCCAACATGCAAGGGATACAAAGACTACTAATACATATTAAAAATATCATGTATAAATAAGAACAGCAATATTTACATCATGCATAAATAAGAACGTAGAAAAGATAAAGAGAAATATCTACAGTCTAGCTAATGTCACAGTTCGAACTATTCATGACGACGATCACAACTGTTATGGTCCCGAATGGTACGCGGAAAAAATGACATTTTATACCTATCGGTTCTACAATCTAGCTCTCTAATTTTATTGGCGCGATCTAATCTGCCGTAGTACGAAGGGGTTAATAGTATGTTTTCTACGCCGTCAGAGAAGTGTTTTTCCTAAAATTTAGTTAGTAGGTTAAGCCTATAATTTAACTTAAGTTGTGATAGCGATCCCCATCCAAATTCTTCGAAAAATCCAGTCACACTAGTAAACTTATCGTAGCATCGTTTTAGAAACCTAGCTCCTCTTCGCTGCACGCGATCTAATTCAGATATCAACCCCGTTTCGTATGGATCCCATACACTAACAGCATATTCCAGATGAGGCCTAAATAAGAACGTAGAGAACATAAAGAAAAAGATGTACTGTCTGCCAATTGTCACAATTTGCACTATTCATGACGACGATCACGGCTGTTATGGTCCCGAATGGTACGCGGAAAAAATGACATTTTATACCTATCGGTTCTACAATCTAGCTCTCTAATTTTATTGGCGCGATCTAATCTGCCGTAGTACGAGGGGGTTATTAGCATGTGTTTCTTTCATCATCTACATCTACATCCTATTCTACGATACGTTTGGTCCGACAAGTGAAATGCTAATACGGTTCACCCTGAGGAAACGAACGATAAGTGAAGGTGCGACAGTGGAGACGTAATCGTACCATACGGGGAAAATCGGTCAATAAAGCCATTATGGTTCATCATATCGTACGATAACCTCTCATAGTCAGAGAGACACCCCATCCCAAATATTGGGTAACCGGCTCTCTCGGTTCACAGAGATGTGTAGTAGGTGTTTTTGCGAAAGCGAAACCGACGGTCACTCGTCTCTGTTGTTTTGGGTAACCAAACTAATACGAGCACTTCGGGGAGGCGGAGGCCCAATTGAGGTCCTTTTGACCTCAATCCGCCTCATTGGTGTCGGCCTCGAAGGGGCTGCGGATTTCGCTATCCTTCCCTTCCCATCCCTTCCTTCCACCTCTTCCAAGTCCCTGGGTATAAGCGAAAGCTTGCAAACCGGGGACGGAAGTTGTAATCCTGCGGCGAGAGTCAAAACGCCTGATGGATAATGCAGACCGATTATTAAATTAGTATTATCGTGGAATACACTTCAAACTAACGTATCTTTTGATAAAATGCGGTAGGAAGTTGAGATACGATGAAGTGATGTTCGTTCTTCCATAAGAATGTACACGAAAAATTTGACTTCACTTAAACAACGTAACACTCGCAATTGTTTACAGTAAACAACATCATTATCAATAGAGTGCGATAGTTTTGAAACTATAACTACTGAGGTTGTTTGCTATTGATTTAGTGGTATTGATACCCCGAAGTTAATCTTTTAAGTTCGTACGCCAAAGAGTCAAGGTGAGTTATTTTTTTACTTACGTTACCTTGATCCATGCGGAGCTTGTAGTGAAAACTTCTGCTCTGACATCATTAATGTACCTTTTCCTCCCGAAGAAAGCCGAACGTAAACGTACCAGATAGACACAGGAACTGTAATAGCACATTCGACAACCTCTATCGTATCATACGATACGAGACATCAGCGGTATAGGACGTTAACTCTTATCGACGGAAGTTCCGTAGTAGACACCCTGGTTACCTGTCCTCCCGAAGCCGTGACAGAGGGGAGGATGTTGAGATATTGGATGAGTGAAAGAAAGAGAAAATACTTAATAAAATGGAATTATGAGAGGTTTGGCTGAATGCTGAGATGAACAAATGAACCATTCATCGGGGATTTGGTACTGCGCCGGTGAATAGTTAGTGGACTGTATGCTGTATTCCATTCAAATGTATGTATATAAAGTTGTGGATTATCCTAATAATTGTTAAACTCTACGGTGAAAACTGTCTTCAAGCGATGAAATATCTTTCATCCAGGAGCAGCAATGAGCGTTCAATAATTTGTTGTTAGTTCGTCTGTGTAAATAATTATGTAAGTCCACAAATGACGATCAAATGATGGAAATCGCTATATCTAAGGTGCGAACGATCTTTCTTCTTTCATTAGCTGTCTATTTCTTCGTTACTGTTTACATCTACATCTACATCTATGTCATATCCTGCAAGCCACCCAAAGGGTGTGTGGCAGGGGGTGCTTCCGCACCAGGCATGCATGAATGATACGGTAGAACACCGAAATTACATTGAAACCCGCGTACCACACATGCAAAGCGCCAATCAAAAATCTAATACCCAAGAAACATTCTACCTTAAATCGTTCCAACATGCAAGGGATACAAAGACTACTACTACAGATTCTAAATATCATGCATAAATAAGAACATCAATATTTACATCATGCATAAATTAGAGAGTAGAAAATATAATAAGAAAGATTTACTGCCTGCTTATTGTCACAATTCGAACTATTCATGACGACGATCACAGCTGTTATGGTCCCGAATGGTACGCGGAAAAAATGACATTTTATACCTATCGGTTCTACAATCTAGCTCTCTAATTTTATTGGCGTGATCTAATCTGCCGTAGTACGAAGGGGTTAATAGTATGTTTTTTACGTCGTTAGTAAAATGATTTTCCTGAAATTTATTTAGGAGGTTAAGCCTATAATTTAATCTACGCTGTGATAGCGATTCCCATCCTAATTCTTCTAACAGTCCAGACACACTAGCCAACTTATCGTAGCATCGTTTCACAAACCTAGCTCCTCTTCGCTGTACGCGATCTAACTCTGATATCAACCCTGTTTCGTATGGATCCTATACACTAACAGCATATTCCAGATGAGGCCTAAAGATTGAAAAATAACATACTCTGATTTACTCTGGTTTGACATAATAAAACATTAACTGTTTGTTCTTGTAGTTTCATTTGTGATTTGTCACGTACCGTTATCCCCATTATTTTATCGAATGCTTAGATTTATAATGACAAATAAGAGATAATCGCATTGCCGCAATATTGGAATTTCCAAATCTACAATCATTTTAGCACTAAGGCAATTGAAACATCTTTATATTACGAGTTGACTTTTGGGAAAAATCTCGGTAATTTCTCCAAACTTGTTTTAAAAGTTAAAGAAATTAACGGTAGAAATATGACGAAAGAAAAAATTCCACAAATGAAACGGGACGGGAAGCCGTCAATGTCGATTTCTCTTGTTCTAGGTGGGAGGAATTTTGTAAGATTTTTTTCAAAGGAGAGAGAAAGGTGTGCAGAGTAAGTGGTCGCTTCCGAAAGCACATGAAGAACCGAAGCCATTTTAACTGTAGCGCTGGTTGCAATTTTTTTCTACTTGCTCGGCTCGACCATAAACGACGTCCGTTTAACCTATTTGGCAACTGCTTCATAGAAAGTCCACACATCCATTCAATGTTATTTTTATATTTATTCGTTGATGGGGTGTTTAAACGATTTCAATTCAGAGGATGGCCCCTTAGGAGAACCAAATTTTTATTTAAATGAGGAAATGATCGAAAGGGGATCGGGTTGGTGTGGTGGCTAGAGTACTGGATAACCATACGGACGGCCAGGGTTCAAATCCCTGTTGAGGAGGATGTTTTTCAGAGGGAACCCGATCCCTACTTCACTGCCTTGTGGAGGGCACTTCAAGTACAGTACTCCGTCTGTCGGATGAGAAGTTAAACCGTGGTCCCCTTGGCGCCTTTCGTTAAGAGCAGGCCAATGCCGACGCCGGGTTTCCATCCACCCTTCCTCCCTTACCTATCATCTACGGCGCAAATGACCTTAGCTGCCGGTCGCTTCCCCCAATATCCATCCATCCAAATGATCGAAATATTAAATATTTATGGTTATCGCTTGAGATTCTTGCGCCGCTGTCTTTATAGCCTTTTACGTCATCTTCGAAAGAATGGTATAAGTTGGTATTAGTAAATTATAGCCTAAAAGCAAAAAACACGTTGGAACGATTGACGATAGAATGTTTCTTGGTTAGCAGATCGTTAATTGGCGCGTTGCATCTGTGGTACGCTGGTTTCAATGTAGTTTCGGTGTTCTACCGTATCATTCATGCAGGCCTGGTGTGGAAGCACCCCCTGCCACACACCCTGTGGGTGGCTTGCAGGGTATGACGTAGATGCAGATGTAGAACACTTATACTCTTCTACTTTAGGGAGTTGGTAATTTGATTTTCATTTTTCGACATACTTTTATGAAATTAACATTCACGCTTATTCACCTGTGGCTTATTTTAGGGTCTTAATATTTAACCATTGTATAGAGACATGAAGCTGATAGCCGTAAAAAAACTGCATTTCGACTGACTCCACTGTTGTAAGCATTCTAGAGTATATGAATCTTCCTAGGGATGTTAAGATGCAGATGTATAAGTTTTCCTTCCTTAAGAGAAGAGCATTTGAAACAAGAAGTCACCGTAAAAGAAGTAATCATTCCTCATGTTGCATTATTTGATTGAAGAAATCTGTAACGAGTGTGCGATATAAGTTACGTGACTTTCCAACAACCATGTTGATGCTTTACGAAGACGCTGGGAAAGATTCACGTACTAGAATCATATAAAATGTGGAAAAAACAACGGTTCGCCGTCCTTATTAGTCCACAATTTTTCTTCCTCGCGTCAATTCTTTCGTCAAGAGCGTGATTGTCGGTGAATCTTCTTCCTCTGTAATAACATTTTTTTCCGCACCACGATTCTTCTCTAAATGCCCTCAGTCCTGGAGACTAATGCAATCCTGCCCTCTTCTGAATCATTTTTTTTTTTAGAATCCCCTCTTTGAAATTCCACCACGTCAACCGGAGTGTCTGCCGCTCTCTTTCTCTCAACCTCCCTCTCTCTCTCCCTCTCTTTCTTACTCTCTCTTGCTCACCTCAAAGATCTTCTTAATCTTCCGCCTTAAACCATTGCTTTGATAGGCCTCCTCCCGCCGCCGGCCCGCTGTCCGCCCCCGCATCCATCTCTCGCTCTGCCCCCCTTTCTCTCTCCCACCCTCTTGGGGCTATTTAAAAAAACTTTTTTTGCCCCCATCCTCCGCTCTTATGCACCGCCGCGATATCAGAAGGTAAATCCTCCTTGCCTCGGCCCACTGTTCATCTCGTCGCGGAAGAATCGGGGTCACAGTCGTGCGCGAATTTTTTCTTCTTCTTGTTCTGTCAAAAGTGGCCTTCTTATCCTCGTGTCTTCTTTTTGTTCCTATTTTATATCGCTTCGCTTTAATTCATTCCCGCTTTTCAGAGTCTCCCTCTCCCTCTTACATTTCCTTCTCTCCGTCTTTTTTTTACTATCCGCTCAGTCACTTCCAAGCTCTGGCGGATTCCTGCAGTCGATGACCCCATTCTTTTAACGTTACGCTGCTCTTTATTCCCACCTTTCCATTCGCCTCATGTCATCTCAGTCTGCCGCAAATCGTCGCACTTAAGTAAATTTTGAAGTTTTAATTAACCCATCATTGATTTTTACGGGTTTCACGATGGCTTTGAAGCGGTTCCACCGAAGAAGGAGATAAAACGTCGCTTAATCATATCCTGAATACTTCCATAAAAACATGTCCTCTTTTTGATGTGATCAAAAAAAATATTTCCATTTCATGTATGTTTTCTTTCACATATTAATTTTCAATTACACCAATTTTAAGTGTGAGAAAGGTGAAACACGAAGAAAAATATAATTCTCATGCACAATATAAATTCCAATTCCAGACAGTGACAATTCAGATGAGATTGAAACAAGAATATGTTAGGCCAGAAGCACCTTTAACAAAATGAAAAAAGGCCCTCTGCTCAAGAGATCGTAGTTTAAGTGTAAAAATTAGGTTGTTAAGGTGTTTTATATTTTCAACTCTTTTATACGGAATGGAAGCTTGGACTCTAAAGAAAAGAGAAATAAATAGACTAGAAGCATTTGAAACGTGGGCATACCGAAGAATCCTTCGTATCAGTTGGGCGTCGAGGACCACAAATGAAAAAGTCCTATAGCAAGAATGGGAAAAAGTAAAGAAGTGCAAAATGCAATAAAAGTAAGGAAGTCACAATACTTAGGGCACATTATGAGAGGAGAAAAATATAACCTGTTGCAAATAATTCTACAGAGAAAGATTTGTGGCAGAAGAAACAGGGGAAGAAGACGTACATCCTGGCTGGACAACTTAAAATCATGGTACAGTTGCTCAGCCTTAGAGCTGCTGAGATCGGCGCAGTCAAGATCTAGTGTATCCATGATGTCTGCAAACCTTCTGAGAGGAGACGGCAGTGAAAAGGAGATAACTTCCACTGAATGGGATGACTTCAGAGGATTGTTATACTTTCAGAGATAATGTGATAAGTCCATAGAGACATTCCTATATTCGGTGCCGCCTGTCAATTTGATTTTAAATTTTCGAAAAACGAAAAAAAAACTCTCCTGGATTTCTTACAATTTTTTCACTGCTCATACCTTCGTTTAATTTGCTAGGCTGATATCAAGTGTCAGTCTTCTATTCTAGGAATACGATCATGTACTGTATGATCCTCGTTCAATGCACGTAGTTTAACTCGAGAGTGTTTCCTGGATTGGTTTGTCAACGAGAGAGGGAATAATATTCCTGGGCGGTAATTACTTCCACATCCAGTTTCGCGTGTCATAATCAATTCCCTGCTTTCGCGAAAGTCGAAGTCGTCTGAGCGGTTGGGACGACGGATGCCCTTCACTTTGGCCGCCAAAGCGGTCACCGATCTCTTTCTCTTCGCCTCGAAGCGAACTTTCTTTCCCTCCCTACATCGTATTTAATCCTCGGCTATTCATCCACTGGAAAGATCTCGCATCCGCCTGCCTCCGCGAACCGAGAAACAGTCCCTGGCAAAAATCCCAGCGCATGTTTTCAATCCCTGGGATTGACTTACAGCCAGTTTTGATCAATTTTTGTCCAGGTACATAATATATATATGAGTGAATCATTGCTAAAGTGTTCTAATGAGTGACATCTATGGGTAAAAGTGAAAAACATGCATCTCACCGATAGAAAATGACATAAGTGAAAGTGACAAAAGTGAAAAACTCCCTCTGAATTGTTTACGCATACCAGTTCTCTTTGAGAATGTCGTCTACTTCTTGCAAATATGGCGAAAAGTAGAGCGGTTGAAAGTTCGTTTATTTCCTGAAAGGTGCTATGATTCTCGGCCCTCTTTTATTCATTATCTATATCAATGACCTAAGTTCTAGAGTTAGCAGTAAATTAAGATTATTTGCAGACGATACAGTTATATACCGTTAAATGAACGAAGACGCGGACTTTGAAGCTCTGTCATCGGACCTTAAAAAAGTTCATTCGTGGTGCCAGGAGAGGGGGTTAGAATTAAATATCAGCAAATACACCACAGTTCACTTCCTGCGAAAGTCATCACAAAAATTCCATACCTATACTGTCGGTGGAGTAAACACAAAATCTTCAGATACAGTAAAATATCTTGGAATTACCTTAACTTCAGATATGTCGTGGGGATTACACATACAAAACATGCGGCGCAGCATTATAGAAACTAGGTTTTGTTAAACGTATAATAGAAAGGTGCTCGGATGAAAAATTAAGAGAGAGATAGTACTTTGCTCTGGTTAGGCCACACCTTGAATACGCCGTGAGCATTTGGGACCCTGGTCAAATAGATTTAACCAAAAAATTAATAAAATACAAAGGAAAGCAGTGCGCCTCGTTAAAAACTGCTACGAGCGTACATATAGTGTCTCACAACTTTTAGAGGGATTAAGGTGGGAGTCCCTAGAGACTCGGAGGCTACACGATAGGCTTAGGTTGCTTGATAAATTCAGACCTGATATTTTTCAGAGCGACGTAGAGAATATTATCATGACTCCTCACTACATTTCTAGGTCTGACAGATGCGATAAAATAAGATAGATACTCCGTCGTACAGATAGGTACAAAAACTAGTTCTTTCTGCGAACAATTAGGGACCACAATGAAAATTGAGCCTCACTAAATACATTCCAATAATACATGCCATCATTTCATCTCCAAAAAACGTGCACCTTTACACGGCTGGTGACTTAACACCCCCTGCCACACTCTCGAGCGGCGGCTCGCGGGATATTATGTATATGTAGATACATAGAGGTGATATTGAACGGCGTGATAAGTTAGGAAGTGTGTGATGAGAAAGAAGGTATAATTAGACACTGTGAGAGGGAAGAGAGATTGAAGAGTCGGTCGGTACGAGCGAGGAGCTGGAGTTTTAAAATCACGGAGCGCTGGGATTCGATCACGAAAAGTGAATTACTCGCGTCCTGCCATCTTTGAAAAAAATCGATTGATGATGTGGAAATATGATTAAATTGCGGGATTACGATGAGTGTCAGTTGACGTGACGGAAACGGACCGCGGGGTACCAATGTCCTCTTACCTCCCCTTCAAAGAGAATCGTGTATGGATCCCATTTTACGCGGGGCGCGAAATTCTACATTTTAAAACTGTGTTTTTCTCAATCTGTCGCACAATAATTATTGAATTAGATCAGAAGTTATTTTACCATCTCGCGTTGATGCATTCGCGCATGTTATCGCGCATGTTATCGCGCAATTCACAACTTAACACGACCAAATTGGGAATGCTTATTCGTACATACATCAGGTTGTGCCATTACAAGCTTCGTTTAAAACGGGCTTCACGATTGACGAGATTACCAGTGCTGATTGCCGATTGTTTTCTTGAACAGAGCGCTGAAACTGTTGTGAAGTAGTATTTCATGAAAATATTTTACAAATTATGTAGTATTTTAATAATCCACGATAATACTGAGAAATATCCCTTCAAGGAAGGTAGATACGCCTCAATATTAAATGAAGTAGTAAGACGGAGATAAGGAGAAGAAATTTATGAAATAATAAAAAAATCTCTCTTTAATTGGTTTTTCTTGTCGTAGCATGATGAAAAACATAGACTTACACTCAGTTCGACCAACGTGATGAATTCTACTGCATCATTACCACCAAACCAAACCATAATAACTGCGAGGATCTTAAATAAAATAAATTTCGGTGAAGTCCCCAATTTCATTTTAGACAACGTTGCTGTTCCATATCCCAACATCGTTAGGAATCTGGGAATATTAATGAACATGAACTTCACTTGGCACGGCCATGTACTTCAAACTTCAGATAGGATCAATAGCATAGTCTATCGACTTAAACTCTTTTAGAATACACTACTATTTTATACTAAAAAGTTACTTATCACTACACTAGTTTTTCCACATTTTGACTATTGCTCATTGGTCTTCAGTGACTTGACAAATGAACATAAAGAGAGACTCCAGCGATTGCAGAAATCCTGCATTCGATTCATTTTTAATATCCGACGAGCCGAGCATATTACTCCTTATAGAGCATAACTAACTTGGCTTAATAATGAAAACAGACGCCAATGCATGCTCTGCACGTTTCTATACGTTCTATTCTCCCGGAGAGAACCTCGGTATATCTACGACTTATTTAGTAGGCCTCCACTATCTCGGAGCATGTCTACCAGGAGTGACCCTGCTAACCTGTACTGCCCCGCGCATCGTACCACTAAATACCACCTATGATTTGCAGTCAGCTCCACCGCAACATGGAACTCTCTACCGAAATATATCAAATGCAGTCAGACTCTTTCTGCTTTTAAAGTCAAATCATCTCATTACCTGCTTTCGAAGTAGTTCCGAACTTGTTACTTTGGATTTCTCACTGTTGGCATCGAATAAGTTTGTCTCACATATTTTACTCTCTTTGTGGTTATAAATGCTTGTTTTATTGTATATTGTTTGTGATAATTTTTGTAATGCTCTTAGGGTAAAAAGTTTAGAAAATGCCGCTAGTATTTGGGATCCGTACGAGGAAGGTATGATAAAAGAATTAGAGCGCGTGCAAAGGAGATCTGCTAGGTTTGTTAAAGGCTGTCATGATAATTGTATAAGTGTTACGAGTTTAATAGAAGAACTAGGATGGGAATTACTATCAGAACGCAGGTTAAAATATAGGTTAAACCTTTTAAGTAAATTCGAAACAGAGTTGTTCACAGATGACGTTAGATATATATTGAGAACCCCTGAGTATTATGCTACGTTTGATCATATTAACAAGATTAGAGAGATAGAATGTCGTACCGATAGATTTAAAATGTCATTTTTCCCTCGCACTATAAGAGAGAACAATAGGCAGCGTAGCAAAGGGATAGGTAGGTGAAATATAGTTCGAGTAGTCAGTAGTGCATGATGCATGTAATAACTACCAATAATCCCTCTCTCATTATGTAGGTACTTACCATGTGACCCTATTATCTAGCATGCCTTCATTAAATATCCTAGTTGCATGTCAATAGTGCATGTTTGGTGATCTTCACCCCCTGCCACACACCCTCGTGGTGGCACGCAGGGTATTACGTAGATGTGGATGTAGGGGTGATGTACCCAGAGCTGGTAAAGTATTCTTATTCTTAAGCCACGCGAAAGCTACCACCCAATCCCGTTACGTCAATTAATGTTCACCGTAATCCCGGAATAAAAGGGAGGAAATTGGTAATAGGTAGGCGGTATCTGGTGATTGAAGTATTGGAATAAATCCATTACTTTCTCTTATTTTCTGTTTCGTATATCCCTAAAGACCATTTGCGTTTATATCCGATGGTTAGGGGTCGGTTTGTGCGATTCAAGTATAATTTCACTTCAGAGGTCCCGTATTGTATTCCCGGCAGAGAGTTAAAAAAAATACTTCAGGTTCCCAAGTTGCGCGCTCATTGGAGGGGTCTTTAATTTCGACTCCCGGCCGTGAGATTGGGACATCGAACTAGGGACCCGTTTGAGTGTGGTTAATTGAGATTGGGCGAACGCTGTCTTTATTTCCACCCTTAATTCACTCGTTCATTTCATTTATTCATTAATTTTCACCATGCCAAACGCCTCCTATTACATTAAAAAAGTACCACCGAGCGAACGCACTCGCCCGTCTCCCGAGTGAAGAAAAAAATCCGCTCGCGCGGGACTCGAATCGGTGACCCCTCGGTTTATGACTTCGTTCGGTTGCCACTGGACTCGACGATTTCCCCATACAGGCAATCCTTCCCTCGCCAATCCCTCTATCGTCCCTTACGGCAGTTTGAGCGAAATATCGTCTTTCTTAGAAATCAATGAATTTGGTCTCATTTTAAAGAAAAATATCTCCCGTATCCAATGATACAAAAAATTCTACCCCTTACCATATTACTTTCGGAGATCTTTTCCAAAAAATACTAGCCCTTTTATATGAGAAATGGTACGTGCATGCACTTCAGAGAGACATTATTTACCAAATGAGGTATTTATAACTCTTAGATGTCGTATAAAAGCTAACAGCGTGTAGTTTGTATGTTTTCTCAACTATATTTGACAACTATTCATATTGTCACCGCAATAGGTTCTTGGGTATCGCAAAAAACCCGTTTTGAAGGAGTTTCAAACGCACAGCGCGAAAAAAGAGTCAAGTTAAAGACTTATTTAGATATTTTCATTTAATCACTTACAATTTCTGTCATCAAACTATATAATTGCACCATTAATAATGCAATATTTATTTGATATGTCCTACAGCTGGTGAAATTATAACGTATAGTTCGAATTTGGTCTCTATTTTGACTAGGGAACTATCTCGCTCGGAAAACCTTAATGGCAGAAATGGTATAATTTTTTGGCCGTGTCGCCGCAAATAGAGCAAGGAGTTATAACTAAATATGCAATAAATTCCGAGTCATTAAAGATGTTTAAAAAAACATCTACCTTCGAGCGGCAATCCCGTTTGACGAAAAAAAAATTGAGCCATGATCCCGGCCATTTTCAGGGTCCTCTCCCCGAACGGCGCCGAGATCTAACTGCTTCAAAAGCGTCTTCTATATATGTATTAATTTTGTAGCGTGTCAGTCATTCTGTATCCGTTTTGTTTCTTTCTCTGTCACTTTTTGAGCTAGAAGGGTGAGGTTTGGTGCGTTGAATGTGGAATCTCTGTCTTCATGATTGGGTAGTAGTTTTGGATTTTTATAGCTTGGGCGTGTGGCAGGGGGTGTTAGGTCACCAGCCGTGCAAAGGTGTAAGATATTCGCGAATGAATGAATTAAAAGGACCGTATTTAGTTGGTTTAAATAAGATCCAAAAGAGCGGCTGCTTGGGCGTGTGGTAGTGGGTGTTAGGTCACCAGCCGTGCAAATGTGTAAGTTATTTGAAGATGAAGTGGAGACATGAATTGAAAGGAGTGTAAAAAGAGCGGCTGCTTGGGCGTGTGGTAGGGGGTGGTAGGTTACCATCCGTGCAAAGGTGTAAGTTATATTTTTGGGTTGTGGTTGCAACAACCAGAAGGGAGAAAGGCCAAAAGGGAGAGCGGAAGAGTGTAAAGGTTGAAACAAAAGAACGCCACAGTGCTCTCCTATTCAAATGACTTTCAAAACAACAAAGGAGAACAGTGAATGATGAAGAATACGTTTTCACCAAGGAGCTATTTTTAGACTCATAGCCTGTTCCGGATCCCCTCTCTGCGTCCAATCTCAGCTACAAGTTTCCTTTCTTCAAACCACTTCCATTCTCATTTTCCTTTCTGTATACCGCACTTTTTCCATTCTCCTCCACCTACCCCTTGCGGGTACACACCCCTGCTCACTGCCTGCCTGCACTAGCTGCCTGCTAGTCTCTTCCTTTTATTCTCCCTCACCCCTCCGCAGTAATACTGCCCCATCTCATCTCCATCCCGCTTTCAATCCACCCATCCTTCCGCACTCGTCTCCAGGGAAACACTTCGCAATAGACCACCTGTGGGATTTGCTGGGAAGGGGACGGCGTGTTCCCACCTCTCCCTCCCATCCCTTATCTCTAGACCCTACTCTCCCCCTCTCTCTCACTCTTTATCTCGTATTTCCTCTCCCCTATCCTCCTTCCCTCTTCCTTTCGCCCCTTTCCTCTCTGTCTCTCTCTCTCTCGTTCCGTATCTGGCGTTCCTCGTTTAAGGTAGTCTGAGTGAGATAGCTCCCTAGTCATAGTAGAGACCATATTCGAGTTTTTTATTTTATCGTCATCCATTCTCTTAAATCGACCGGGTCAAAGGTGTATCCTCAATCTATATATTTCCTTTTCTTGCGACGTTTATTAGTGAATGAACTGTCCAAGTAGGAAAATGTTGTTTTTGGTTGATGTTTTCGAAGTTTTTTGTTCTCATCTTCTTGTTTTATGTTATGATATTTCAATGACTTGTCAAAAGGTAATGTAAATTTCTTCTGCATATTGTAGTAGTTAAAAAATTTTTAACCTTCTTCTTTTATTCCTTAACAGGTGAGTAACCGCCTTTCGTCAATCATGCCAAAATATTGTAAGTACATAAAATAATTGTAAACGTTTTGTCCACAACCCATGGTACGCCAATTGTATGGACATCATTGCATTTAATCTATCCTAGATGATGATGGTATAGAACAGATTAAAGCAATGAAAGGCCTTGTGGGACTAGGTGCATTGCTGTAAGTGCGGCTCAGTGCCATAATGCCTCAGAAACACAGATAGTTTATTAAGATTTGATTTTCTCATCCAATTCCGGACTCACAAAATTAAATAATTGGAGGGTATATTGTCTCTCGGATTGAGACAACATTAATGTATTTCGATTTCTTGGCACCTATTAAAACTTAAGACATAATAGTCAGCAAAAAATCCTCAGTTTGAGAAGGGATATATTGCATTTCTGAAAAAGTATGCTTTTTAAATGTAGAGCGGTCATCGTCAATCAAGCCACCTGTAAAAATGGTAGTTGCGGACTCTTATTATGGCAAATGTTCCTTCAAGGCTCTACATTCTTTCAGTTATAATCTTATGTCTCGCCGTAGTAAAGCCGAGTTAGTTAATTCCTTTAATTCCTCTCCGTTGCCGGAGACTCCAGTACACTTACTCACATGTCTCTGTCATTTTTCCTTTCCCTATCGTATATGTTTCGCAAACATGGCCAATATTTCCCCCATTTAGAACACATTCAGTCAGAAATTTTGCTAACTGCGGCGCTGGTGCAGTTCTATGCAAAAGATGAGTAGGAGGAATACGGGTGGGGCTAAGAATAAGATGATAAATCAGCGACATACACTTACTGCGTTGGACTTATTTTTACATTTTCAGTGGTGCGCATTCGCTCATAAGCCTGTGCAGTTTAGTGTTCCGATTGGAATTTATTTAGATGATTCGGATTTGATTAGGATAGCTCATCGCTAAAGATTATATAAAAATAAAAGAGAAGAAAACTCATCCATGCTTTCACATGCGAGGGCCTCAGTGTCCTTAACGACTTCTTTCTTCGTTTTTAGCATTCGTCGTATTTCTGATCATCCAATCCTAAAACTAGGGATGAATCGATTCCTTTTCCTTTCGATTCCGATTCTGATTCTTTCAAATCGATTCCCGATTCTTTCAAATCGATTCCCGATTCTCGATTCTTTCAAATCGATTCCCGATTCTCGATTCTCGATTCCGATTCCATCGATTCTTATTCCTAAGAACAGGTGAGATATTGATATACCATTTGATACATCAATTTGATACATCAATATGAAACAATATCTCTGTTAATATAAGTTCTATGAGTTAAAATTATAAATTTATGAGGCATGTTATATATAAGTCTGTTAACATGTTTTCATGAAGCCATATACCAGTAGCATACGACTATTATTCATTTAAATTCAAGTATTAGCTGAAATAAAATAGCAAAGACTATTAAGTCGCTCAAAAAGTGTATTTATTAACAAATATAAAATATATCCTCAGCTTATTGGGGAAGATAGAAAGTACAAATTGATAGCCTACAACTAACATTACTGAGACAAATGTGATGTGATAAATGAAATTTGATTTGAATATTTATGCATCTGGAATCGCTAGAATCGGAATCGACTTTAGGCGATCGATTCTCGATACCGATTCTAATCTTGAGAATCGAAGGAATCGAGGATTTGGATTTGACTCATCCTTACCTAAAACTCATTCCATTTCTTCCCTCTTCTCCACTCATCCTAAATTCTTTCCTCTGTAAAACCCTTTGGCACCGTATCACGCCTCATAACCTGTTCCGGATCCCCTCTCTGCGTCCTATCTCAGCTGTAAGTTTCTTTCTTGAAACCACTTCCATTCTCATTTTCCTTTCTGTCCACCGCACTTTTCCCACTCTCCTCCACACCTACCTCTCGCACATCTGTTGCTCATTCTCATATTCCGCGTTCTTTTTTTTAAACTTTAACTGTAATAGAGTGTCTTATCATTGGTTTTATTAATGATCGTCCAATATGGCTATGACTGGATGAAAATCATGCGAAAACCGTAATGGTGTAACCAAGAAACGCATGGAAGCAATGGAGTTAGAATTTTTTAATTGTATAGTAGAGACTAATATCTCGGTAATAAGTTTTTTTTGTTTATTGATTGCGATTTATTGCTTGTCGATTAAAATATATTTTTTTAAATACAATACAATAAGATTTTACAGTAGTTCATTACAAGAAAAAAAATATACCTTAAACTCACAGACAAGAACAAAGAATGAGAAACTTATACAAAAAAAGGAGAAAAAAATAAATAAAATGGAAACATGAAAAAGGGGAAAATACACTTAATGAAGGCATGAATGTTAAAAGTAATTTTGAATTATAATTTTATGGTCCTGCTAAGCCGTAGGCTTGTCAGCAGGTGCCAATATGTATCTTATTGAGTGATCGGATACTCTGTTCGTTATATATTTTCTACTATCATTGCACCATTCAGTACATTGAAAATTGTGAATCTCTTTTAGTATACATATATGTACTTAAGTGCGTATGAATATATGTATGTATGTATGGGTATATTTGCGTATCATACAATCGCAATTTGGACAATTTGATACATCAATATGAAACAATATCTCTGTTAATATAAGTTCTATGAGTTAAAATTATAAATTTATGAGGCATGTTATATATAAGTCTGTTAACATGTTTTCATGAAGCCAATGTTTAACCTTTTCTTTTAATTCTGATATTTTTTAAGGTGTTATTAATAAGAGTAATAATGAGTTGATTTGAATTTTTATTTTATTTTTTTATTCATTGTATTTTTGCAATTAAAATAACAGTCCAAAATTCAATACGAGGTAACGGAGTTCCCAAAAGAAGACTTTTTTATTGAGGAAGATCGGGCGTGAATATTCTATTTTAAACTATTTTTTTGTGCATCCCGGACGATTCTGTTGGCCCGTATGTATGTCCCTGGAATCCCGATAGGCTGTCAAGCCTGTCATCAGGTTTTTCAGGGACCGGGACAACAGAACTTGACGTACATCCATGCCCTGGGTGGTGAAAAACCCACCCAGGCGGGACTCGAACCCGCGATCCTCAGATTATCTGGTGAGGACTTTACCCCGTCGCCACCGTGGCCGGCCTTCAATTGAACCTTCCAAAATTTTGCTCAGTAGGTACGGATCGGGCGAGAATAAGAAAATGTTTACTACCAATGTGAAACCTTGGTAGTGCATGGCTCCTTTCGTTTTTCTTGTCTAGTAAACGTGTGAATTTTAAAGGTTACACAGGAAATAACGCCATATTTACTTTTTGATAAATTCTTATCTAAAATATTTAAATTATATCAATCAGTACAAGCGCTTGTTATGTATCTCTACGTCTATATGTTTGCAAAGAAAACGATGAAGTTAAGCTTTTTGGTATTTTATTTGAGATAGTCCTTAAATTGTATACGTAATCCCTATGACATTATCCCTATGTTTATTGTACATTGTCTTTGGTTCCGAACCTATTACTTTTTACCATGGATTCTCACTGATAAACATTGAATGAGTTTTTCTCACACCTTTCTTCACTCTCTGTGGTTCTTAAATGCTTATTTTGTTGTATATCGTTTTTCATGCTTAAATTGTTGTATATTGTATATTGTGAGAGCTGAAAATCCCATTGTTCTTGATAATTTTTTTTTGATAATTGTTTTTGATAACTTTTGTTTTAGATAACTTTTGTAATGCTCTTAGGGGTGATGTACCCAGAGCAAATGAAGCATTCTTATTCTTATGATTCTGGTCTGCGTTAAAATGTGAATTTTCCATTTTAGATATCTTAAGTCGTACCATAATTAAATATTTATGCACGGACTTGTGTTTCATTGTTCAAGCCATTTATGTTAAGGTCACACGTTTCAAATTACGAAGAGCACAGGATCTATTTTATTCCTTTTTTTGACCAATGACATGCCTATAACGAAGGTCAATAGCAATTTATTTATTGTCGGCATCGAAAATAAGTAATTTGTGCCCTAATAATTCTCATTTTCTTGTGTGACTGTGGTCTATCGAAATTACCGGTGCTGTTAGGATTATGATATGGCAACTTTAACATTTCATTATCTTCATACAAATACCTTCTTGGAGATTCCGTCAACGAGCATTCTTGGGATGATCCTCTTAAGTCTTTATTACACCCTCCGCAGTAAAAACTCCACACCCTCAACTTCCTCGCCAGCATATTTGAAGGCAGGTATGCCGTAAGAGTCCTCTCCCCCCCCCCCTATAACTTGCCTCAAACTCTCACGTGTAACAGGCCTCATTAAAGCACTGATTACGTTCAAGTGCCATAAACATACTCTCTGTCTCTTATCCTTAAACACTTTAATAAAATGGCTTGCTTAACTGCCTTCGGGAATGTTTGGTCTAAGAGCTTTTTAAAGGCAAACACGAACCGTTATTAAGCCCTATTTTAGAAAATCTGCCGTCAGAAATGCACAGAGAAAGAAAAGAATACCTTATCAATGCCATTTCTGGCCATACATGTGAAATCTATCAATAAAATCTGTTGGAAATTAATTTATACCTTAGATTTTTAGAAATTTCAATACTTTATATCACTTCTGGTTGCTAATTATCTCCCTAGGGAGAATTTTTGCTTAATATTTGACGTATTTTGATTTAGAGATTTGAAATAAAATCACTTGCCCATAGCGAAATTAGAGAATAGGAGTGAAATAAAGAGAAGCGGTGGAAACAGATATAATTTAACAGAAACAGAAATAGTCTATCAGCTTGTATATATGGCGATGTGAACGCAAACAAACTGAAATAGATTTTACAGACTTTATTTGCCCCCGTTATTCCTTGATTTCAAGAAGGCATTCGACAAGGTTCCTCATGAAAAATTAATTTATAAATTGTAGTTATGCGGAGTTTAAAAAATAGTGAATTGGATAAGGGACTTTCTCAGTGATCGAAAATAAAAAGTTATTAATGGTGTTAGCTAAGAAATGGTAGGAGACATATCCAATGTTCCTCAAGGAAGCGTGATCGGCCCTCTTTTATTCATTATTTATTAATGACCTAAGTTCTCGACTTATCAGTAAATTAAGATTATTTGCAGATGATACAGTTATCTACCGTGAAATTAGAAAAGACGCGGACTTTGAAGTTCTGTCATCGGGCTTGAACATCGTTCATTCGTGGGGGTTAGAATTAAATATTAGTAAATGCACCACAGACCACTTCCTGCGAAAGTCGTCACCAAAATGCCATACCTATACTGTGGGTGTTGTAAGCACAAAATCTTCAGATACAGTAAAATATCTACCAATTACCTTAACTTCGGATATATTGTGGGGAACGCACATAAAAAACACATGTGGCACGGCATTAAGGAAACTAGGTTTTTTAAGCGTATGGCACGAAGGTCCTCGGATGAAAAAGTAAAAAAGAGATACTTTTGCTCTGGTTAGGCCACATCTCGAATATGCCGCAGCATTTGGGACCATGTTAATAAAGATTTAACCAAAATAATTTAAAAAATACCAAAAAAGCAGCACGCATCGTTAAGAGCTAGTAAAAGCTAGTGAGCTTAAAAAAAGTAGCAACAGAGTGTTTTATTATAATCCAACTATTGTTTATTGTGAATTTTTGAAATGTGTTTATTATTCCTAGCGGGTAGTGTCTCTTTCGGTTATAATACGTTGAAAAATAAAAAAAAACGTCAGTACATTCATCGAAAACATTGTTTTAATTGTCTTAAAGCTAGTTACTCTAATTGGATGTCACAGTGGCGCCACGACTCATTAGTGAAATGATAAAAAAAATCGTTTTCTTTTTAATGCTTTATCAGAGTGATAGCGTTTATGTGTCTACAAAGTGATGTCATAATCAAGATTTTTGAGAGCTGATTTACATTTTTTTAATTAATTGTTGACTTATGCCTTTTTTCGGATAACTTTTTTCAGGTAAACGCCACCTGGTGTCTTGCTTCCTATTATTGACGGATATAAAAGACTGAATTTGTGATTCATCTGTGACGGAAAGTGATAGTGCTTAAGATGGGCATCTTGCTCATTTCCATTCGTCAAAATGTTTGGTTGCATACCCCGTGGAAAAAATTCTTCTGATTTCTGTCATCGGAGCATTGGACTGAGGCACAGTGCTCTCTGTCTTCGTACGCTTTGAAAACTTCCAGCTATACATTAGGAAAATGCGACGCGCAATTTAAGATGTGCTTCGCTCAGAATTTGCCTCTCTGCAATTCCACGCGGCTACTTTTTTTTGCACATCTTCTGTTACCGGTGATTATGCTCAGTGTTTTATTGCTTAGCCTAGTTATTTTTTAACCATTGGCAGTCGGATGTTTTTTTCAAAGGTAAATATTTTTTTGCGTGCGGCGAAGTTTGTTATTTGGACTTTACCCCGCATGCATTCTTCAAAAGATTGCTCAGCGAGTTTGATACCACCGTTGTAGCTTCAGGGCGTATAAAGTAATGGGACAAGCGAATTCCTACTGTTCCTCCTGATTATGAGGAATGCGTTGCTTTTGCATAGCACATGTATGCTATTCTTAAATGCGTCCTTGTCAAAGGGTCACTTATATCACGTCCACATGTATCCCCCCGTCATTGTTGCACATCATCCTCCATAAACACTACTCGTAGACAATGGTTCATTATTTTTTTTAACACTGGGGAAATTATGCTTTATTACTACGTGTTATGGTATGTTTAATTATTCTCATTCGCGAGCATCGAGCTGAGCTCATTATGGTGAGCTAACTGTGCAATGTTAACAAGTGTGTACATTAGCGGAATCCGCCTACCTTAATGATGGCACGTTTCATAATGCCTGGGCGAGTTAAAATAAATCCAAACCAGTCAGCAGATATTCCTGGCATTCTCTTTTGTGCCAAAGCAAATTACTTGAGAAATACTTCCCTTAGGATTGTGGAGTGACAAGGGGATATAATTTCAGTTTTTTAGTTGACCTCTCTATTTTAAATTAAGCTTTCGCCGTGTTCCATAAGTGGTGAAAGTTTTAACCGTTCAAATCAAGTTCCAATGTGAGCGTACTTCGTATTTAATTTTATGAATGTGTTTTTCTGTAGAAAAATACTATCACTCTTTCTACTGCTTCGCAGGATAGAATGGTATTTTCACCTGTTCTGTGTTGCTTGAAAAATGTTACAAACTGCAATTTTAAGCATTGGAAAATCCAAGGTAATTTAGTGAACGATATTTTTCTAGTTATTTATTTGGAAATACCCTACTCTTTTTTTCTGACTTGTAACCTCAAATACATAAACCCTGCTGTGCTTTTTTATGATATTATTGCGCCGGCCAGGTCACTCAAGACCTGCGTCCGCGGACGTTAAATAGGAATTTGTACCCTCTCTCTGCCTGGGGCCTAGATGATTTTTTCTAATGATAACGGTCTTCTAAGCACCAACTGCTCCAACTCCAGCTGTTGGAGAGTCCAGAAACCTCATATTCTGCTACTTATCCCTCAATTGAAAAGATGTCTGATTTCTTGAGCGAATTATTCAATACGCTCGTTCCGACAATTTTCCTAATCTGAACCGAAATAACCTACGCCTAGCCAAATCTCATGCCTAAGAATGATAGTTATCCAGTGAATATATCCCAAATCCGTTATAAGTTTAAAAAAAACTGCTTCAAGTGGGAATTAAGTTTTCCTAATCTTTCCCTTGGCATTTTCTGAAGTAATCACACGGGCAGTTTCAAATATGTTTTAGTCTTTAGCTGATTATAATTCAAATTCATTTTCAGCCTCTTAAGAAATTTTATTTTCTTCGGTCTAATGTCTTTTTCGATTAAATGCTGTGTTCCTTTGTTCACTGGAATCCCAAAATCGGTGCTGTCTAGTTCATTTTTTGTGGTTTTCCCGCACTGACCCTAGCGATAAGAGGGAGTCCCTTACCTCTGCCTAATAAGGAGGCATAAGGAACGGCAGAGCCTTTTCTCCCGCAGTTGTTATTCTGTTAAAAATTGTCTTACGTATTTTTAAGTATCAATTGTATTCCTTTATTTTCCCCCGAGTCTCACTGAGACAAAAAAATGCATATTTTTTAGTTGGACACAATGAAATTGCCAAAAACCTATCAAAATCAATATGATATGAAACCCATTTTAGAGATTTTGGAAATAATAATTTCCAACAACTTATTAATAACTTGTTAATATTGCTGTTTTCAGGTATTCTCGTCGCGTGTTTAGTTTTTCTGACTACAGTTTCTCCCCTCTTCCTGGGGGCGTCTTCAGGTCCGTTGGACATTTTGTAATTATTTTAATTATTTCGACGAGAATACCTGAAAACAGCAATATTAACAAGTATATGAGTCGCGGAAGCCTTCAAAGAAATCATTAATAACTTGTTAACTATTAGGAGCCATTTAGGTGGATGGAGAGAGTTTAATTGACAGAGTGAAGGACAAGTGGTAAAATACCATTCGCGGTGGGTTGCACGAGGAGATAACGTAATAGAAATGGAAAAAGTACCGGGAATAAGTGAACATTTTTAATTTTCGTAATATTTCACTTTCCTAAAATTTTATCACTGAAATTCTTGGATTTCTCGCATCCCAAAAATGCCCATGCTAACCATAATGACTACCTACCATCGTTTTATTTATTCAAGGAATATTTAGCACTTTGAATTAATTCATAAATTTCATTTTGTCTTGTTGTGTTTGATCAACATTACATGATATTTTTGTGGAAAACGGCCATACAATTCCCAGTACATAGCATCTTCATGGTGAATTCATTTATAATTTCTTCGTTTTTCGTAATTTTTCGCTGTGGTGAGGATTTTTATCAGTAATTTTAATATTTATGTTCGGCTATTTTACTCACCTTTGGTTATTATGGATCCCTTAATTGGGATTCATTTTTGTTTTAATGAAGTTTACTGAACCTGTTATTCAATAAATCTTTTTCGCGGGTGTCTACCTAATTATGGAGTTGGAATTTATTTTGGCAACATTTTGCGCATCAAGTCAGTTAAGTTAAGTTTAAAGTTAAGATTTATGACGAATATTGAAGAAAATTTATAAAAAAGTATTCTTGAAAAAATTGAAAACTTTAAAGATTCAATGAATTTTACAGATTCAACTATGTTAGAATTTTACAGATTCAATTACATTATTAAAATAGCCATTTGACGCTAACTTGGACACACTTTCGGACAGGGAGAACGATTGTGGAGAGTATCGACCACAAATCGATATTTCCACAAGTACCTACACTCTTATTTCTCTTGCATGATTCCTTGTTTCGGCTATTTTTTTATATTGTCAGTCATACGGGTCATGGGTACAAAAGCTGGGGGAAAGTATCTAGATCTACATCTACGTAATACCCTGCGAGCCACCACGAGGGTGTGTGGCAGGGGGTGAAGATCACCAAACATGCACTATTGACATGCAACTAGGATATTTAAGGGAGACATGCTAGAGAACAGGGTCACATGCAGCTAGATGGTTAGTATATACATAATAAGAAAGGGATTATTGGTTATTACATGCATCATGCACTACAGACTACTCTAACTATATTTCACCTACCTATCCCTTTGCTACGCTGCCTATTGTTCTCTCTTATGGTACACGGAAAAAATGACATTTTAAATCTGTCGGTACGACAATCTATCTCTCTAATCTTGTTAATCTGATCAAATCTAGCATAATACGCAGGGGTTCTCAATATATATCTAACGTCATCTGTGAAGAAATCGGTTTCGAATTTACTTAAAAGGTTTAACCTAAATTTTAACCTGTGTACTGATAGTAATTCCCATCCTAGTTCTTCTATTAAATTCGTAAAACTTATACTATTATCATAACGGCCTTTAACAATTTAGATGACGTAATATAAGACCTGCCGCCAACACTTCAGCTAACATCTCCATTACTCCGCAACTGATTTTTCATAAGAGGTTACATCTTTCTACGCAATTGATGCATTTATAGCTATCATATCTAATTGAATATGTAAAGAATATACAGACCATGGTTTATTACGTGTACAGGGGGCAGTGTACACACCTTTCTCCCCGTTTAGAAAGTCTACTCTATATTTCGCCTCATTGTACGTCGTGATTGATTCAGGTGTTTTTTCCTTGCTCTCGTGCGAAACTCCACAGAGAAAACATCATCCGCCTTGACCGGGATTCGAACCCGGATCCCTCGATTTCCGGCCGAGTGCTTTAGCCAGTTAAGCTACCGAGGTGTCCATTTCCCCTGAGGATTTTTTATAAGGCTTGGCTAGCTTAGGTAGCTTAACTGGCTCGCTTAGTTTAAGCACTCGGCCAGAAATGGAGGGATCCGGGTTCGAATCCCGGTCAAGGTGGATGATTTTTCCTTTATGGAATTCCGCCCAATCGTGCATTGAGGGGACTCCGTAAGGTTTAATCCGTGGCTAGTCCCGGGTGAGTCAAAGTTATTCCTCGTGGTATCCACGTCCTGTACGTGTGAGTCTTGTGTACAAAGAATTTGCTTTTACAGGATAGGCCGTGGATGCTCATAGTTGTTTATTCTGGGAATCTGGTTCCATTTCCAATGGAATATAGATGTAAAATGAAGATAATGCCATTGTTTACCAGCTCATACTTTCCTTGCTCAGTGACGAGAAATAACTTGAGGTGGAAAAAAACTGAACGAGAATCAGTTAAATAGGAGGGAAAGAAACTGAAATCGGATTGCATAGAAAATTGCTCGGAATCATGAGCAGTTTTCCGTGCAGGGATTTAAGAATTCCCATTTCCATCTTCTGTTCTCTGAGATCATCTGAGAACTTCTCTGTTTAGCACAAAACATTCCTGTCAGGTGCAGGCTCATGATAATGAGCTAGATAATGCATCGATGCAAAGTATATAGTATGAAATGAAAGAGTTCTAGAAAAGCATTTTATTTTCATTTTTATCTGCAATTCGTTCGCCGAGCAAGTTTTATTCGTTTGCCTGTCTTTTTGAATCGCGTCCTTGGGCACGATTCGGCTCATGTCTGTTGGGGAATCGCCGTTGATATCAGGACAAAGGGTCAAGATACCAAGAGAGAGAGAATAGCCCAGAGGAGTTATTGCCCGACTGACGAAAAGGCCAAGGATGAGAGACGAGAGATGACCTATAAAAACGAAGAGATAGGCTGGAAGGACGCTCAATAGTACGTTCCCAACGTTAAATAGCTCATAACCATTCGGTTATCCCTTCATTTTTTTAAAATATCGTTATTTATTGAGATGAGCCTGATGCGACCTCTGGTCATTTGCAGGTGTCGCATTGAAACAGGTATTATGCAACCTTGTATTTTTTCGAAGCCTCTTGAGCAGTTTGAAGAGGAATTGAATCAGAAAGGAAGAGATAATTAAATGTTATCATTTTCTTTCTCAATTTATTATAGTTTTTCAATGTTGACCTCAAGGTGGTTAACGCCATATTAATTAGTACTCTGTTGGTCACCTTTAATTGTTGCGGTTGCTGAGCTGAGCAGGGGCTGAGTGATATTCATTACATTATTCCCAATGAAAGTTTAAAGCAACTATGACCATTTATACATTGGCAAACACATGTTGATGCTTGCCAGCAGGTGGTATTTCACCGATATCGCCTGGGTATGTCACCAATTTTAGAGAGACTACTAATATTTTGGTGCTGCTACATAAATGAACAGTTGAATTGACAATGTATTGATATAATATAAGCGTGTTGAAATAGTTGAACGACTAATCGATTTGTTTACATGATTCCTGGAGTCAATCTTTCCAGATTTTGAATACATCCACGTACTACATCTACGTACAACCCTGCGAGCCACCACGAAGGTGTGTTCCAGGGGGTGAAGATCACCAAACATGCACTATTGACATGCAACTAGGATATTTAATGAAGGCATGCTAGAGAATAGGGTCTCATTCAGCTAGGTGGTTAGTATCTACATAATAAAAAAGGAATTATTGGTTGTTATAACATGCATCATGCACTACAGACTACTCTAACTATATTTCACCTACATATCCCTTTGCTACGACGCCTATTGTTCTCTCTTATAGTATGAGGGAAAAATGACATTTTAAATCTATCGGTACGACAATCTATCTCTCTAATCTTGTTAATATGATCAAACCTAGCATAATACGCAGGGGTTCTCAATATATATCTAACGTCATCTGTGAACAAATCGGTTTCGAATTTACTTAAAAGATTTAACCTACATTTTAACCTGCGTTCTGATAGTAATTCCCATCCTAGTTCTTCTATTAAACTCGTAACACTTATACAATTATCATAAAAGTTTCGGCGCATAATGGCAGCAAAGCCTAATGACTATTTTATTGAAAGTTGTGCGTCTTTTATGAGTTTCGTGTAATTTTCCGTTGGAATTATTGAGCAAAATGTCTGAGGAATATCTCGAGAAATAATCTTTTTTGGTCCACTTCATTTTTCCCTCTGTCAGAGATTGAATATCCTTGATAGCGTTTGAAGCGTTTAATTTTGTTATATTCGAGTTCCTGACTTGATTTTCTTTATATCTTTGCGTATTTTGCAGAGAATGTTTTCAGCCCTCTCAAATTCCGACATACATCGGATTGTCATTTTCGCTACCTGATGCTGAGATATGCCGGACTGTAAAGTAATAAAATATATTGCATGAGAATTTGAGCTGTATCTGTTACCCGAGCAGCAGTTTGAAAAAGTCAAGGAAATTAAAAAAAATATAAGTTACCGAATTTTCTGTAGATGAAATCCTTAAAATAGAATAATTTGGTCATTTTTGGAGTCTCACGGACGGTTGCTTTTTGGATCTGCTCTTTGAACCTGTTAAGTCACCAAAATGACCATGAAATTTGTCTGGCTTTTATTATCGAGAATAAAATTCTCAATTACGCTGCGGCCTTTGAGGGTTGTCATGATTATGTAAGAGAAAATGATACCGAAGACCGCTAAAGAGGTTATCTTGAAGAGGCAGACGCATTGCGATTGGAATGTTCTCTACGCGTTGGATTATCTCCGAGACAATAAGCTAATAAAGAACAACAATAAATGCAAACGAAAAAAGTGTTTCTATCGTGGTTTCATCGAGGATGGCTCGTAAAGTTTCTCTAATGTTTCACGTTCTTAAGTCTTTTAGAAAAATATTTTCCTACGAACCGCTTTGTCAACTGGTACACGCAGACTCCCATTCCTTTTTTCGGTGAAGTGCCTTTTTCCCTTATTTGCAGGTCTTGCTACTTGCGTTATTTTTGTAATGAATATCGCCCCTTCTTCTCCTGCTTCACTGTTGTAGCTATATTTTCCATTCGAAATATCTACATCTTCATCTACGTCATACCGTGCAAGCCACCCAAAGGGAGTGTGGCAGGGGGTGCTTCCACATCAGGCATGCATGAATGACACGGTAGAACACCGAAATTACATCGAAACCCGCGTACCACACATGCAACGCACCAATTAAAAATCTAATAACCAAGAAACATTCTATCGTCAATCGTTCCAACATGCAAGGGATACACATACTACTACTACATATTCAAATTATCATGCATAAATAAGAACATCAATATTTACATCATGCATAAATAAGAGAGTAGAGAATATAATGAGAAAGATTTACTGTCTGCCTATTGTCACAATTCGAACTATTCATGACGACGATCACAGCTGTTATGGTCCCGAATGGTACGTGGAAAAAATGACATTTTATACCTATTGGTTCTACAATCTAGCTCTCTAATTTTATTGGCGCGATCTAATCTGCCGTCGTGCGAGGGGGTTAATAGTATGTATATGAATCTCTACAATGCATTCTCCGCTCTTTCGATCTTGTATTTCTTATTGCGGATGGAATTTCTTCAATGACTTAAAAGGATTGAGACAGGATTAGCAGTTAAACTATGCTTTCTTCGATTTGGTTTATAAAGAGCTATTGAAAGTTGCTAAGATCAAGCGGATGATTGATTTAGTATACAATGTTCATTTTTTTTCATTTGACTATGACTGAATACGTAATGTTCCCCATTTATATTGTCCATTCACTCATTTTATTTCTTCATATTTAATTAGTTAATTGATTCCCTGATAATTTATAACATTTGTTCCAATTCAATGAAAGTCTGGGACGTTTATGACGTTCATAAATTCATCAAATTGCCTTATTTATGTGGCATTGCTAAAACTATCCTGTGCGTAACCTCTGGTATTACTGAGAACAAATGATTTTTATTAACTGCTTGTATGGATATAGGTATGACCCAAAAGAAAACCCCCACTCACTCTGAGGATAGCAATGAGGAACATAATATTCTCGCGTGTCCAAGATGGACGTCTTTATTCTTGAATGTTTGGATTACAAATCCTCCTCTCGTTGAGGATTTCTAATCGGTTAGCCTCCGGGCAGATTTTCGTTTTACATTGGGTGCTCACGAACCTAAGTATTAATTACACAGGGTTATGTTAATTTAAGTATTTTTCACACCAGGTCATGTTTAAGATTCTATTATGACTTGCGGAAAGATGAGCATATAACCCCATATTTAAACAAGCTCTCC
Organism: Ceriagrion tenellum; assembly: GCA_963169105.1. Lineage (NCBI taxonomy): Eukaryota > Metazoa > Arthropoda > Insecta > Odonata > Coenagrionidae > Ceriagrion > Ceriagrion tenellum. Next base: position 118,659,643 of record OY720640.1, on the reverse strand, counting down.
TGGATGGACACAAAAACAAGAAGAAAATTCAAACTGGCCTGCTTCATGTATTCGCTATTCAAATACGATGACCCACAGTACATCATTGACTTTTTTTCCAAGAGAACCAAATATAGTTACCCGAGCCGACCCTAACTATCTACATGTCCCACACTACAGATCCTCGACATTTCAGAAGTCATTTACCGTTGCCGCCTCTCAAACTTGGAACAACCTTCCTAACGCAATCAAAGACTCCTTATCACTGCACACATTCAAAAATAAACTATATTTATATTTAACTGCCCAATAAGCTGTCCTCACCTTTCTCAATGATTAATAACAAGGGATGAGCTGTATTATTGTTGTATGTATTCCACTTTTTTTGTATTATTATTGTATATTTTACAATATTGTTTTGTTTCATTGTTGAATATTTTTGTATCAGTGTTGATTATTACTGTTCGAATTGGATGTGATATCTGAAGAACAATTAATTTATTCATAAAAATTTATTTATTCATAAAAATTTCCAAAATTATGTAAAACTAGGTCGAGATTGCCTTACATTTATTGATGTCCTTTTAAGAAGGTGATCGTTGTTCGCGGGAGTTTATTTCTGACTTTTAGGACTTCGTGCTACAATCTCCAGTTGATTTTTTAGTTACTGCTAGTTGTATTTAAGTTTCATTTGCCTCCACGGCTAAGTAATTTCACCGCATACGTCCGTCTCTTGAGGACAGGGTCATTTGCCCTGGGTGGAAGACCTCGGCTTCACATCAGAGGCGTGCCCAGCGACATATTACTCTGTTGTCTGACAATGAGCAGGGACCGATTGTTTCCGACGCTATCGGCCTAGGAATTGGAATTAGATTGACAAGATAGATAATAATATTTTATTCGCTCTGGGTACAACACCCCTGAGGGAAATAAGGTGAATACCTGACGTGGTGCACTTACACACAACAAAATTAAAAAGGAAAATTGTTAATTACAGAATACATTAAATGAACCGAGAAAGATAAATTTTGAAAAAAGACAACTGTCAACAAGGGGAAAGAAAGAAACAGGAGTACATAAATGAAACAGAAATGAACATTTAGAAACTCCATAAGGTCCTCCTGAGTTCGCAAGCGGAACTTATAAGGAGGTGCTTATAATACATATTCTATCGATCATACAAAACCACAAAATATGATTTCCCTATTCAATATTGATATTAATTCAACATCGTTATAGTCACTTATTACATACAAAATATTCTTTTAACTTCCTTTTCACTTGTGCTATGGAATTTAAGTTTTTTAGCGAAACTTAAATTCCATAGCGAATAGAGAGAAAAATTAAATAAATAAATATTCATAGCTCTTGGGCTCCTAGGCCTCAGATTTATGTTTACCAGAGACAATGGGATTAGACTCGGTTATGCTAGAATTTGAAGTTATTCTCTTCATGACGTATACAGTTATAAAAATGACTACAGATGTATGAGATACCCACAAGACAATTAATCTGACGCGTATAGCTCATTCCTATCGCAATGAAGTGTCTTGCCTCCTCGAGTTCCCTAGCACAATGCTATAATAATTATAATACATATTTGAATGAATTGGTTATTTTGTATTTCAGGTTTCTCATGAAACTGAAAACTAATCCAACTCCATGAGCTTTGAGAAAATTTTATTTCAAAAGAAAAGTTGCCTTTCAAGCCATTTTATCGGCATTGCTTGCACGCTAGCGATATTTTCATTTGGATGGATTGACGTTTTCTCGATTTGGTTTAAAACACGTTTTGTAGTCGATGAGTTCGAATAATTTTCATTTTCAGTCGAGTTCACGCTCGCCATTTGTGACCCTCGCCTACGCTGTCCCTTGAGTGGCGATTCTCTCTCTTCAGTCTGCCTTTTCCCTCTTTTGACACAGAGACTTCCAAATGAAAAACTTTCAATCACATTTCTATTTTCAGGTACATAAATACCTATGCGGTGTATAGATAGCAGTGTGATCTACATTGCAGAAATTTCGACTGACGATAAGTTTTCTACGTCTCGTGATGGTATGAGGTCATACAATAGTACAGGGGTTCCCAACCTTATAGCAACTGCGTACGACTTGAAATTTGTAGAAATTTTGGCGTACCAACAGTCCTATATTGTTTTGGAAACATGTATTTACTGTCGGAAAAGTGCCCAATGGCCTTTTATTTGTGCCCAATGGCGTTTTATTTCAATTAAATTACTGAGCAAACATCATATTTAACTATTAATGCACTTGAATTTCGGTTTTTTCAACCCTTTATCAAGACAACAATTGAGGACCCCAGAAGTCAAGGGGTCTAAGTCACAAAACCATTGTTTAGAGAAAACTTAAGTCAAAAAGTGTTTGGTACAACCCACTAAGTAGTTAAGAGGCATTACCCTAAATAGCAGCACCTGTCAAGAAAATCACTTGGATCTCTTTACCACCTAAAAGATTAATATTTTCACTTCCCATTCCTGTACCTAACTTATTTTTTTCGAAAATGTCACTTAGAACCCTTGACTTCTTGGGTCCACAATTAATGTATATAGATTTTTTCAATTTTTTCTTGTAATTTTTATTTTATAATATATAGAGATGCATGTATACTAATAACATTTTGATAATAAAGCGGGCAGCAGAGTAAAGTTTGCGTGCTCACGCCTACAGAGGCCCTTACTAACCTATCACTCGTATCACCCACGCGTACCACCTGAAACGTTACCGCGTACCACCGGTTGGGGACCCCGGCTATAGTGTATTGCTCTATGTAATTTCTCTATGCTGAGTTTCTCTACTTCCATATCTATTATTAGTTGTGAAACCTTTACTTCTAGATTGAGAATTATATAAGTACTCGTGTGAAAGGATCGATTGGGATGTTTATGGGATGAACAAAGTGGCCTAGATATTAAATTGCAAGAGTTCTTTATTTTTATAATAATCTCCTTCGGTGCTTTTAAACTTCATTTACGCACACTTAAGATATTCTCACGAATCACCTTACTGACTGTTTAATGGACGGTATTGTGGTGCCTGTCGTTTTTGTGCTTTTGTAAAAGAAAAAGTCTTTTATGCATACCTAATTGTTGGAACATTTGTGTGTATGAACAAGATTATATTTCAATTAAAATGAGCGTTGCGGAATAAGGGATGTTTCATAACTTCAGTCTTAGGTCACTTTTATATTATTCAACTACACTCATGTGAAGATGCAGTCAAAAACCTCACCTAAAATTAGTCGAAAGAGTGGCCGTATTTATAATCATCTCACCAGATGGCAGAAGACTTTCACATTTACGTCCAAGTAAAATCATTGACTTTGTATTGTTCACCATTCTTAGGTACCAATTCGATTTTGAAATAAAATTCCTTATTCATTAAAAGCTATCCATTAGGTTCATAAAGCTGGAACTAAAATGTAATTTAGTTGAAAAAGGATATTGCTGTGCATATATTTAATTTAAATTGCTGTGTCCTACGTTTTCACGCGCAAGTCGCTTGACAGAATAAATGGAATCTTTAATTTAGCAGATCTCGAATATGTGCATTGAAAAATCATGGATTATAATTGACCTCACCATTGTAACGCTATCTTTTCTTTTTTCCGTTGAGTTTTTTTCCTCCCAGGTTAAGGATGATCGTATCGTGAAGATAAGTACATCTCATACACGTGACCTTTCATCGTAATACCCCATAGCGTGATAGATACTTTTACTGTGAGCTGAATCGCTCGTTCACGTTGGCTCCCCATAACCATAATTTCCTATCATCCAATCATGTCGTCGTCTGGTCTAATTTTCCCTTAATTAAGCTCCGTGTGTATCAGTCGGGTCGTCGACTGACTGACTCCATATAGCCGTGACCCCTTTAATCTCTTACCACTCTTCAGTTGCAGTAGAATTATCATTGCAGTTTGCGGGGAGGCGTCGCTGGGAAGAAAAAAATCAGGTCATAGCAATAATCTGCGGTCAGTTTTCAAGCCTTCGTCCCGTTGGTTCACATGCTCTCTGCAAATGGCATCGTATTTCTTCGAAGTGCGATGACCTATGCCTTCAAGTTGATTAATTTAGTGAAAGTGATGCCCTGCGGTAATTAGTGATGATTATTCTGGTATATTGATTGCAGCTGGCGAGAGGAATGAATGCTAAAAAAGCGATATATTTACTGTATTGATCAGGTCAAGGTTATTCAAAAATCAAAAAAATCTCTGCGTTTAATGTGCTTTGATATAAACTCAATGGACTGGTTGAGTCGTGACTTCAGAATAGTTTAAAAAAATATTTTTCTGAGTATTTGTTATTGACTTTACATTTACATATTTGGATAAGAACCAATTGTTCATGACTTCGTTCTTTATCAGTTCATGGACTAGATTACGCTGAGCATGCCAAAGGTGGTATTACTGTTTTTATGACTAGAAAAAATAAGTAAGGCCATAGATCTGCTTGTGGCCAGAGTCACTAAATAGCTATATGTATCAGCTCATAGATGGCTCCGCAAGCAGACACTAAATTATTATTTTATAGTGTCTTTTCTTCCTATTTGGCGGAACTCTCACGTTTTTATCTTGATATTAAATATTTCAACTAGTTAAAGAATATTACAATGGTCAAGCAATCTTATCATTACCTTTCTAATGGAATAAATAATATTAATTTAGACAGCGGCGCGTATGTATAATGTTTGTTATTTTTTCATACAGCAGATTAATCGCCTTCCAATTTGGGAAATTGAAAGTCGGTAAATACTATTCAAAGCTGTGCGAATTTAGTTTCACCAGTGACATTAACGTCTGTCGTGGGGCCTCACAGTTTTATATAAATATTCTAGCGGTTTGGTATGTACTTGTATGTTTGGTAAGTATGTACAAGTATGGACTTGAGGTTTGATTTGGATCAGGTCAAATTGCTCAAAGGAATGAATGCAATTTGATGAGTATTTCTCTGACCTGCGTGTTTTTTTTCTATAATTACTTTATTGAGTTAAATTTGGATTGATAAACTTGATTCGATTTTTAAGTCTTGAGCAATGAATTCCTCACTATGGTTGAAAATTAACGCGCATTGCGGTGAATATGTATTTAAATTATATCCTCTGGCTGACGCTTTTTTTCCTTGGGACTGCCTGCGTCCATTCATGTTTGATATAAACTAAAACACCTTATTTCCTTAGATGTACGAGTGACAAATTTTGTGCCCTATTATTGAAGTACGTGTCTGCTTAGGTAGTTCTCCTTTAGTATTATCCTGTAATTATTTCATATGAGTGACTGAGTCACTATTTTTTTATTACCTATGATGAGATTTGGTTACTGAGCTGCATCGTACCTGAATTAACCTAGACTATGAAGTATAAATTAAAATGGACAAAAAAGCTGCATTTATTCAAAATTGAAAGTGAAAGAAAACTTTCTGGAGGAGGAATAAAATAATTTGTAGCAAGTAGAGCTCAGGAATCACCCTTTTTATTCCTTAATAATTTTGAAAGTTCGTTTATGATAATAAGCGCCAATCTACTTCTTAAAGAAAACGGAACTCTTAAGTACTGTAAACTGATATGAAGCCGGCTCAGAATTAGAGGTTTTAGTAGTCTTCTGTAATTAACTTTCTATTTCTATTTCAAGGGACTTTTTGCTGAAGACACTTAATCTATTAGCTTGTCGCATTTTGTTTGAATATTAGCAATCTAACCCCTTCAAGCAAAAAATAATACTTAAATTTGTACTCCTTTCAACCCGCGAAGTGGAGTGAATATGGAACACTAACGTCTTGCGTCGAATAATCGTATAAATTGGCTTCTATTTCAACTTGAACATCATAAGTTTCATGAGCGGACTCTCACAGACTGTGCACTTGAGATACGCCTTGCTGATCTTTCTTTCTCTTCAGTTTTATCCCTACACACTAGGGGTCACTGTTCCTTACTCTCCTTCTCCATTCTGCTCGGTCCTTCGTGTTCTCAGATGTAAGCTCCTTCTCCTTCAAGTCTCCCATGATGAAATATATCTATCTCTTCCTAGGTCATCCTCTGGGTTGCTTGCCATGCACCTACAGGTCCATCATTCCCCTCAACACATGTTACTCTTTCCTTCTCATCACATGTCCATACCACTGTAAATCTTCGCCCTTGTGCTTTGTTCAAAGCCTTAACTACCCCTCCCTGCTCTCTAAATCACATATTCCTTACCCTGTCTCTCCTTGTCTTTCCTTAGTCCATCGCAACATCCTCATTTTCACTGCATCCAATTTCTTTTCTTACCTCTCCTTCATTGGTAATGTTTCACAACCATAGATCAGGACTGGTCTCACAACTGATTTAAAAACCCTTCCCTTTGTACTCCTTCCGATCCGCTTATTGCATAACACCCCGGTTGTCCATCTCCAGCTCATCCATCCTCTTTGAGCCCTGTGCTTAATCTCCTTATCGAGATCTCAGCTTTATGTGATGTGCGACCCAAGATACTTTAAGTTCTGTGTGCTCATCAAGCTTACTCACTATAATTTCACCTCTCCTACTTTTCCTTTGCCAAACTACAGGTACTCAGTCTTCTTCCAACTTATTTTATGCCCGCCTTCCTCGATTGACTGCCTGTAACGTCGCAGTATTTCCTCTGTCTTGTCCCGAATTTCCTTCACTAAAACGATGTCATCAGCAAACAACCCTGCCCAAAAGGAGTGGTACTTTACTTGCTCGGTCAACACATCCATCGCCAGGTTGAATAGATCGGGGCTCAAAGCTGAGCCCTGGTGCAAGCCCAGAGTCATGGGAAATCTGTCCGTCACTTCGACTTACTTTAGTGTGGGCTCCCTCTTACATGTCTGTCACCTGACGGACGTATTTCTCGGGACCTCCCCGCATCCTCATAGAACTCCAGATCTCCTTTCTCGACACAGTGTCGTACGCCTTCTCATGGTCAATGAAGATTAGGCGGAGCTCCTTCTTCCTCTCTCCATACTTTCCCAACATTTGTCTCAGAAGGAACAAGACATCCGCTGTTCCCTATCCAGGCATGAAACCAAATTGCCTTCTGAAATAGCTATCTCATCTCGTATTCTCCTACCCATAATATTTTCCCACACCTTCGTTGTATGTGACGTAAGTTTAGTACCCCTATAGTTGTAGCAGTCCTGAACATCTCCTTTTCCTTCGTAGATGGACACCATGACTCTCTCCCTCCAGGCTTCAGGGATCCTCTCTTTGGAGTGCACCTTACACATTAGGTCCCACAGCATATCAATTCCTTCCTCTCCCAAAACCTTCCACGCCTCTACCGGAACCCCATCCGTCCCCGCTGCCTTACCGTTCTTTGTTGTCTTTAAGGCCTCACAGGCCTCCTCTCGACTTATTCCAGGCGTTAAATTTTCACTCTGCTGGTCATATCCTCTATTCATCCTTGAGATCTCTTCATTCAACAACTTTTTTAAAGTAATCGTGCCACCTATTTTTGATATTCTCTTCACTTTTAAGGACCACCCCGCTGTAATTCTTAATCTGCTTTATGTGAGTTAAGTCTTTTGAGACATTTTCCCTCGCCTTCGCTATGCTGAAGAACCTATTATTTCCTTCCAGTGTCTCATACAATTCATTTAGAACTCTAGCTTTTGTAGTTGCGACTACCCGCTTTGCCTCTTTATTCTTATGCTTTTACTCCTCCTTCAATAGTGCATGTTCGGTGATCTTTACCCCCTGCCACACACCCTCGTGGTGGCTCGCAGGATATTACGTAGATGTTATCCTTCATTTGCGATGAGAGGTCGTGTTTCTTTTTAGCTTCTTTCTCTTCCCGAACCGCCTGCTGGACCTCCTCGTTCCATCACCAGGATTCTTTGTCGCCAGGAAGGCCTTTACCGGATGTTAACCCTAAGATCGCTTTCCCAGCGTCCAACATCACCCTGCACATTTCCTTCCACTGGTCATTTGCCTTGCCTTGTCACCTTATATTGGCTAGAACTCCCCCCTCAAAGGTATGTTTTAAGACCTGGTCTTTCCATTTCCACCACTTGGCCTTTTGCTCTCTTCACTGTCTTTTTCTTCTCATGAATTCCATATCACGGTCTTTAATTACTGGTCTATGTTGACTAGCTGCACACTCACCCTTTATTAATTTACAGTTTTGAACCTCTCCAAATTGTGTACGTCCACTTAAAAGGAGGTCGATTTGATACGTTCAATGGTATCAGGCTCAACTGTGTGGAAGTTTATATTCACAAATGAAAAAACGACTTCGTTTTCTTCCACTGATTTATTTTTTTGGTACCGAAAAAATGCGTTTCTTGCCCCCCCACCCACCATGTAATCTGTCTATTCATGCTCAGTCTCTATCTATGTGGCCATTAAAGTCGTCCCCTAAGAAGAACCTTTCCTCTCTGCGCATCTCCTCCATTCCCTGGTCTAACGCTCTCCCGAAATCTTTTTCTTGGTCCTCAACACCCTACCTGGGGAGCGTATGCGCACACAATGTTTATAGCATTCCTTCCTCCATCCAAGCCAATACTCATTACTCCCTCACTCTGCCGGTTGATTCGGACCAGGTATTCCTTCCAGGTGTAGTAAAGGATGATTCCAACACCACTTCTTCCGTCTCTGTTCGCACCACTGTAGAACAACTTGCACCGATCTCCCTGCTCCCTAGCCCTGTTCACTCTCCACCTAGTTTCTTGCACACACAGGATGTCAATATTTCTTCGTGTCATTAGGTATCCATTCATGTAATCACAAACGGTAGTAAACATTGTGGCAATGTCAATTCCTATCGACCACTCCTGCCGCAGGAATCTGCTCTTACGTGTCGGTATCCCACTCGCAAGTGGCTTGTAATACCATTGCTATTGTAGTAATGTATACGCGTAATCTCGCTTCATGATGCTAAACTGAGTATTTTTGTAACGGCAACTTAAGTAATTTCGTGCCGAATATTCGTAGAGAAAGAGTTGAGTTCTCCCCAAAGAAAGAAAGAAAAGATTGCCCTTGTTCTTTCCTCCTCAAGCATATGATTTCTTTCAAAGAAGTACGAAAATTTCAACCAGAGGTGTGGATATTCTTCTCTGCGGCAGGCCATTCTGGAGCCTCAATCGCTCTCCGCGGCACTCATCCGCAGGATTTTTTAAAGGGAAGACTTCAGATGAAAGTTTGCCCCGCGCATGCAAGAGTGGGGGAGAAAAAATGTATTTTGTAAACACACAAGTCAGCAATATCACTCGGGAGAAGTTGGCCGTCGCGTCTGGCTTTCCAGCGAACTCAGGTCATCGGCATCTCTGGCTCCGCTCCTTCAGTCTCCCTGCAGTCCCGATGACGTCATCGTCCCAGAACTCACTCATCATCTATCATCACTCCCACCCACACCACTGGTGCCCTCCCGTGAGAAAACGGCGGAATAGGTATGCATGCGACTTTCTAATCTGTTTTTATTTCAGTTTTGTTTTTTCCTCATATAATATGGCCCATGGCGAACGCCAAATCATTCTCGATGCATTTAAAATGTTTTCGTCTATCAATACCTTTGACTTCTTTTTAAAGAGACTTTTTAGACTTGATAGCAAAAGAGTCTAAGCAACCGACGCGAAATCGGGAGGTCCGGGTTCGATTCTCGGTTCAGTTGAATTTTTTCCACTCGGAATTGGCCATCTCTACACCTTCACACCACCATTGTGTTCGTGATTTTTATGTGTTCCTATCCACTTTCTTTATAGCTTTTTTTTGAAAAGTTATATATATAGAAGAACTAGAATGGGAATTACTATCAGAACGCAGGTTAAAATTTAGGTTAAACCTTTTAAGTAAATTCGAAACCGATTTGTTCACAGATGACGTTAGATATATATTAAGAACCCCTGCGTATTATGCTAGGTTTGACCATATTAACAAGATTAGAGAGATAGATTGTCGTACTGATAGATTTAAAATTTCTTTTTTCCTGCGTACCATAAGAGAGAACAATAGGCAACGTAGCAAAAGGGATAGGTAGGTGAAATATAGTTATAATAGTCTGTAGTGCATGATGCATGTAATAACTACCAATAATCCCTTCCTTATTATGTAGATTTAACCTGTACTATACTGTAGTAACTAATATTTTATTGTAATAACTACTGCAATTACTTGTAATAACTAATAATCTACTGTAGTAACTAATAAACATTGACCCTATTTTCTAGCATGTCTACCTTATATATCCTACTTGCATGGCAATAGTGCATGTTTGGTGATCTTCACCCCCTGCCACACACCCTCGTGGTGGCTCACAGGGTATTACGTAGATGTAGATGTAGATATGTATTTTCCACTGAGCGGTCTGAGTGAGTGAATGATTGATTTATATAAACATATATACAATTATATATTAAGCTGTATAATTCTAATACTGTACTTGATTCTTTCTAGTTACGTGTCTTGATTGTTAATTATTTACGGTATGAGTGAAAGGGATGGAGTAGGAAAGTATTGGGTGAATGTGGAGTAAGAAATTGTGAAGGAAGAGGTAAATCAAAGTTGAAATAATTGCTGGAGCGGAACGTCTTCACTCTTGCTCTGTATTTTACGCCCGCTGTGGCGCGGCTGTCGTCGTGACACTCGCTTGACGCGGAGGAATACCATCGCACGAACGTCTCGCGACACAACGCAGGGTGAAGTAAGATAACATCACATCTTTTTATACAAATTCCTGGGTATTTATGATCAAGCTGCAGGGCTGAAATTTTCAGGTAATGGCTCTTATCACCCAGTGAGTCGGAAATAAATGAAAAAACTCTGAGAAAGTCTACGTACTTTGAGAACAGAATTTTTATGTGCAGATGGGTCTTTAAATAATTTTTCCGTCTAATTCTTTGCACACTCGAAACACTTTCCTTTAACTCCACCATTTGATGGAAAACAACAATGACAATAACAAAAAATCAATAGTAACCAAAATTAACAGTATACTCAAGTACTTATTTCAGCACACACAAGAAACAAAAGAATTATGATATACTTAACATGCAACATACAACAAGACTGACGTGCATAGGCCGAGGCAAACATTTTTTTTACAACAACAAAAAACAAATGTTTTTATTAAAAAAAGAACTCCTTTCAATCTTTAACTCTGAGTCCCACTGGGTCATTGTATTCTTCGAGTCCTACTTTCATCTTCCCATCATTCTTGAATCCCTCATCCATTTCTCTACAGCCTCCGACCGCACTTTCCCTGCATCCAATCTTTGCCCGGGCTCGTAGTTCGAATTGTCCCACTTGCCCTCCATCCAACAAATCATCCCTCCCTTTCCAAAATCCCCCTAACTCTTCGATCTCACCTACCGCATCGAGAAAGCCGACTGCAGGTCATTACGTCACATCACTGCACCAACGTTCCACAACGCACCCGCTCTCGTGTCAATGCTTCCGCATCTTGTCAGTTTTACTTCTCTCTTTCGCTTCTCATTCATTGCGACTGGCGGTTACTGACCTCTTGCAATAGGCTTATTTTTGCTGTTCCCCATTTTCCATTACTAAAGCGTGGACCTGATGTACGTACGTATTTTCGCTTGAATAAGAGGCCAAAAGTCGATTTGGGAATGCATTTTCGTAAGCAGCTGTAACACATACCTCCTAACGTTGCCAAATTATAGTGGTTGGCGCTGGCGTTGCGGGTATTTGAGGCATATTGAGGAGAAGATGAAGCACGATATTCACGAGCCTTATTCATTTAGGATTCCACACGGTCGAAACTCGGGTAATCCGTGGTTTTGGCGTCCAAGCCTCCGAAAAAAAACCAACTTCTGAATGACCGCATTAATTATTTTTGTCACCGTTGATACTCAAAAAGTCCGAGGCCATTAAGAATAACGTTTTCGGGTGGTTGTTTCGCGAGGTATCGGCATTTCCGATCCTCGACATTGAATCGATATTGCCTTCGCGGGCTCAAATTTTTCAAATATTTTCCAAGTGAAGTTGTGGGCTACTCTGAAGTCGTATTCACAGATTTGTCAATAGCGAATTGTATTCAGTCGAGGTTTCACTGATTTATACCCCAGAAAAGCTTCACAAATCGAGAGATGTAGGATAGGAATTTTTCGTTCAAGTTGGTGAAACTGGCGCACACCGGAACAAACTTGTTTAAAATTACTGAAATTCTCGTTAAATTATTAAATGGACTCACAAAAGATTTTAATGTACACTAAAAACATCTAAACAGCAGAAGATTCCTTCGCGATTCCGTAAAATGTGTTGCGGTGAATTATTGATTTCTTAAATAAAATATTTGAGTGCTCATGCAAAATACACACTGTTCAAGTTCTGATGAAGACTTCCGCGGGGCTTTGATGGAGGTTGATTCCTTCTTTCGGGTTTTCCGCCGCGTTGGTTCATGTTGAGGGAAAATATTTCGCCGGCTGTCCTGCTGGCTTCCTCAGGTCCATGTGCATTGTCCTTCAACATGAACCAACGTGGCGGAAAACCCGAAAGAAGGAATCAACCTACACACTGTTCAATTTTTATCGAGATCTCAGTGTTAGTACCTCATAGGTTTTCGAATTAAGTCATTCTGAGAGTGCATATCCGAACAATTTCCAGTAAAAAATGGCTCTAATTTTTTGGCAGTCATCTCGAAAAATAAGTCCTTTTTGGTATGCTTGGAAATACGTAATATTTTTATGATAATAACATGAATGATGATGTAAAAAATTTGGAATCTGTAAGTGAAGTAAAGAGAAGGACAAAGGAATGGTTGTTATGCACATAGATTATGTTTTGATTTTGCAAATTAATTTGTGATTTATTCATAGAATTTAGGGGAAATTTTTTGCAAGTGATAAATAAAAACAACACTAAAAAATTATAAAAGGCCCCTGCTGATAAGCCACAAATGGCTTAGTATGACCATGATGTTGTAAAGTTGTTTAATAGTGTGCTTTTTACTAGATTTTTATTACATTTTTTAAGATTTTTATTAAATGAGCTATTTATATAATAAGCTATTACATGAGTATTTTTTTGTATTTAAGGTATTGTATTTGAACATTTTTTGTAAAACACATGTGATTTTCCATTCAATGTAATAAACACTAAACATTTAAAAAATGATACTTTTTCGTCCGTTACCAGTGGGTTTTAGCATTCTGCGGGAAGAGAGTCGCCATATCATGAATTACAGTAATGAAATGGGGCATTATGGGGCAGTCATTTTGTAGATTAACTTATTCAGTTCGATATGAAATGATATATCGCTCAAACTACCTCGACGCCATTCCGCATTCCGCAGTGCCGCAATGGCGATTCCGCACGGGAAACGCGCGTCAACCGCAACAGATCATCCTTCTTGGGTTGAGCTACCCTGGTGATTCGTCTATCGTGATGACAAAATAAGTAAGACGCAAGTGAAATATAATACAGAGTTAGAAAAATGGTAAAACAGATGAAACACGAAAAGCTTTGGGGAATTCCAGGTTTACAAGTGTTGGCGTAATATGATGAAATTTCCATGAGAAAAATTCGGCCAGGACTAGGAGTCGAACCACGGACCTTTGGATAAAGGTTTCTCGGGTTTTCCACCGGGTGAGCAGGTCCATGGGGCCCAACGTTTCGGAGAACGACTTGTCCTCCATCATCAGGAGGGTATCAGCTTCCGAAGCTGATATCCGAATTCCGATTCGATTCCGAAATCCGAATCCGATTCGGAAGCTGATACCCCCCTGATGATGGAGGACAAGTCGTTCTCCGAAACGTTGGGCCCCGTGGACCTGCTCACCCGGTGGAAAACCCGAGAAACCTTTATCCATCAGATACGTCGGGAAAACCTGAGATCCTTCATCACGGACCTTTGGTTTGCTGGACAAATGCGCAGATCACTAATCTATCCAGGCTGCCTATTTCCACCAAAATTCCCTCGAGAGCTTCGACATTCGGGAGATATACCTACGCAAGAAGTGAATTTTCATGAAAGCCCACACTGTCAACTAAATATGCCGAGGCTGCGATGTAGCCAATTAAAGGAGGAAACCTAATTTTCCTCACAATTGATATGTATTGCAACTCCACTTAATCTTCCAAGATGCAGATATTATTTCCAAAGGTAACTAAATTGAAAAAAGCCTTGTTTTTAAATAGGCCCCCATGTCGCTGATCAGCACACGGAGCGTACGTTTGGTAACTGAGTTGTTCGCGAGGGCCATATTGTCATCTAGATAAGGAACACTTGTAGGGTGTTAAGCCGTGTCCTAAACGAAGAGCAAAAGTGCGTCAGGGTCAGGTGCCAACTTCTGGCCCCTTCAGAAGGGGGGCTTCCAGTGTCTTTCCAAAACCTCGTATGAACGCTGGAACCACTAATGCGAAAACATATTTCCTCATATTTTTATTTATCCTGGGTTAGATGGGACAGAACCGTCCCCTCTTCCCCAACCCAGTTTACATACACAGACACCCATGTCCTAGGCATATTCTACCCAGGCGGGACTCGAACCCGCGACCCTCAGGTTAGCAGGCGAGGACTTTACCCCGCCGCCACCGGGGCCGACAAACATGTACAGAGAACAAATGATGAGCAGATTAGTTGTTTGCGAAGTTGTAAACTTTTGCATTGGTCTTTTCTATTTAGTTATTTATTCCTTTATCACCTTCCAGGGCCAATAAAAACACTTATTAATTATGTGTAACTTTCAGGAACAAATTATTGTTATTATCGTCGTTATTTCCTTTCCAACGGACTGCAAACTTGTGGTGGAATAGCTTGCGCGTTCCAATGACCCCAAGAGCTAGACTGGCGGGAGCAATTAATAATGCTCCCGGTAGGGCCAACCATGCGATTGGTCAAAGCGTAGGAGCCAGACGAAAGGTAGTCCCGTGAAAGTGTCACGTGAAATACACTGGTGGGAAGCGGGGGTGGGAGTCCGCTCTCGACTATTTTACTACCCAGAAAAATGAATGTCACTCGTAGAAAAATGAAACCTGGCAACTGCGGGACGCCGCCTAATGTGTCGGGCACACCCGAGGTCATCATCTCACGAAATCCTTGCACAACAAAGTCATCACAGGATACAAGGACCAGGGAAGATAAGAAGAAAAGGATTAAGAGAAGGAAAGTACTGATAAAAATGGGGAC
The DNA here is from genome assembly GCA_963169105.1 of Ceriagrion tenellum. Lineage (NCBI taxonomy): Eukaryota > Metazoa > Arthropoda > Insecta > Odonata > Coenagrionidae > Ceriagrion > Ceriagrion tenellum. The sequence goes on along the minus strand of OY720640.1, from coordinate 118,644,570 downwards.
TTGGAAAGTTAGGACAATGATGAGGGCAGGGAAGATGAAAAATATTAAACGGGAAATGGATAGAGGGAATATAGATGCCTTGGGGCTGTGCGAGGTGAGATGGAAGGACAGCGGGGACTACTGGAGTGATAGTAACAGGATAATATATAGTGGTGGGGTTGAGAGTCAACGTGGGGTAGCTATAGTATTGAACGAAAAATTGGGGAGGAGGGTAGTGAATATTGAACAGGTTAGCGACAGGATACTAATGGTAGAAATCAAAGCATGCTCTACAAATTTCGTATTGGTCCAGGTGTACATGCTCACAAGCAGTCATAGGGAGGAAGAGGTGGATGGGGTGTATGAACAAATAGAGGAGATAATCAGAGAAGTGCCGGGCAAGAAAAACCTAATAGTAATGGGCGACTGGAACACAGTAGTAGGGGAAGGGAGAGATAGGTATGAAATGGGAGAGTTTGGATTAGGAATGAGAAATGATTGAAGAGAGAAGGCAGTGGAATTTTGTAGGAGGAATAAATTAGTTGTTACAAACACTTGGTTTAAACACCATCGTTGGAGGAGGTACACATGGAAAATGCCGGGAGACACTGGGAGATTTCAAATCGACTACATCATGGTTAGGCAAAGATTTAGGAACTGTGTGAAGAGTGTAAATTGGAATAAACTAACGGAGGTACTCGGGAAAATGGGAATAGATTGGCGAGACAGGAGACTAATCTGAAATTTATATATAACGCAGAGGGCGCAGGTGAGGGTGGCTGACGGTGAATCAGGATGGGCAACAAAAGGTCAAGGGGTCTGGGAAGGGTGCCAGTTGCCCCTATAACTTTTCAATATTTATGCTGAGGAAATGGTTAGACAAGCATTGGAAGAACTTAAGTTGGGAATCATTGTAGGAGGGCATCTGATAAAGTTGGTTTAATTCGCGGACGTTCAGGCGTTGGTTAGTGGATTTTCGAAGGGACTGCAAGCAATGGTAGATCCTTTAGAAATGCAGTACGGGATATTCGGAATGAACATAAACCACAAGAAAACAAAAGTAAATAGATTCTCTGGGACAAAGAAAGCGAGGATGGTCATTTAAGTTGGAGGACACAAACTCGTGCAAGTGGAGAACAGGTTTCATGGACAGGATGAAGAAGGGCAGATGGTATTCTGAGGCGAAAACGGATATACTGGATATAGGCCCCGAAAAGTGTAGAAAACCGATAGGTGATTCTCTGACATAAGACATGTTATTTATTAATTCTAAATGAAATAATCAGATCCTTACTTCGGTCATCTCAACAGTAGAGCTCCCGTAAGTGTACTGTTTTAAACTTTTACTCTCAAGTTTATATCACCTGAACGGAAATCCAACGTCAAATTGTGGTCGACGTAACCTTGCATAGCAACGCCGTACCGTATATTTAAAGGCTTTCAATTGACAATTTTGCTATATATGTATAAAAATTTTGAAATAAAAATATATTAATTCTGAATTTTGAGTAGATGACATTCATTTCATGTGAAACATCTAGAGAAACGTTTTATGCATCACATATAAGTCTATACATTTGATAAATTTGTAATGATATAGCTCTGAAAACAAATAGCCATTTGTTACTCGTTGCTCTGTGACTATGGCACTTATGACTGGAAGCTTTGTCGAATTTTAAACACCATGGATAGAACCAAACACGACTGCAGCAATCTCACCGCACTTAGAAGCCCAGCACGAAAGCACCAATCTTATAGCAAGTCCAGCAAGTCCTATGATTCTCTGACTCAAGACAGCCTAACGCGCAAAGATGAAGGGTCATAAGTGTGCATCACTAGCACCCTTCGCTCAGATCCCTTCCGAAGGGCCTCCACTCGTGACACCTAACGTTTTGTACACCCTTCGTAAGATGGCCACCACGCCCGGAGTGTGCTTCGAGGGACCTTAGGTGCCGTTTCGGACACGGCTTCATTGATGGATACGGGGAGGCTCGGCCACTCCTGGAACTGTAGGAAGACTGCCTAACCCCGAGCGTCGCCGTGCCACGACACCCTCCCACCTCAGTGCCTCCCCCACCTGCGGTCTCTCTCAAAGAGGGAGGGAAGCATGAGTAATGGGGAGGTAAACCGCTTTGTGGAATGGCTTCAGACATGCCCTGAAATGCATTGCCGAGGAGAAAGCGAAGCTACGGCTTGTCTCGATCAGGGCGATCGGTGTGCGGGGACCAGAATGCAGCCGACGCTGAATACTCTCTAGCTCCAAAGAATTCAAAAGAGATGTGGTGTTTTTTCACAGTTTTTATTTTAAAAAAGTACCATATCTCTTTTGAATTCTTTAGAATGGATTTTCACCAAGTAAAGCCTGAAACAATCGAGTTTCCTCTCAAGCTCCAACTGAAAACGCGCCATCAAAAGTAATCTAGATGATTCATTTTATTAGGCCTTTAAAGGCCGAGGTTTTAGACCTCTTTTTTTTATTAATATAACAGAAGAACAGATATCGCCAAATTTAGTAAAATTTATCATAATTTGATTTTCTTTAACAACAGTTCATTTTATTTCGATTTTTAACTCCTAAATTTAGAACAAATGACCAACAAATAATAAATAGCAACGAAGGTATCAACAAATAGTAATTCAAAAGGAACTCTCTCTAAGGTAATAACAAAATTCACATGTATATATATATATATTTTTTAATTAGCATGTCACCCAGCATTAATAATTTAATTATTTAATATATTTACACGGTAGAATACCGAAATTACATTGAAACCCGCGAACTACACATGCAAAGCGCCAATTAAAACTCTACTAACCAATAAACATTCCATCGTCAATCGTTCCAAAATGCAAGGGATACAAAGAGTACTACTACAGATTCTAAATATCATGCATAAATAAGAACATCAATATTTACATCATGCATAAATAAGAAAGAGGAGAATATAAAGAAAAAGATGTACTGCCTGCCTATTGTCACAATTTGAACTAATCATGACGACGATCACAGCTGTTATGGTCCCGAATGGTACGCGGAAAAAATGACATTTTATACCTATCGGTTCTACAATCTAGCTCTCTAATTTTATTGGCGCGATCTAATCTGCCGTAGTACGAGGGGGTTAATAGTATGTTTTTTACGTCGTCAGAGAAATGATTTTCTTGAAATTTAGCTAAGAGGTTAAGCCTATAATTTAATCTCCGCTGTGATAGCGATTCCCATCCTAATTCTTCTAACAGTCCAGACACACTAGCCAACATATCGTAGCATCGTTTTAAAAACCTAGCTCCTCTTCGCTGCACGCGATCTAATTCCAATATCAACCCCGCTTCATAAGGATACCATACACTGGCAGAATACGTTTACACTGGAGTACTTTTGATGATTGCTGTCATGTCGACAAGCATGAGCAGTCTTCCAAGCGACGACACAATTTCACCCTAAAATGTGATATATGGCTGGGTGACATGCAAATTTCCCGGCCAGCGAGTTGTTTTCCTCGTCTTCTTATCTCCGTTCAATGAAATCGAAGTACTTCGGTTAAGATATTCGCACAAGGAACGCTTTGACGTCGCCATCTCCTCCGCGAGACTTCTTTCCCATTGCACTTTACTGAAACACGGCCCAAGGTCAATTCTTACGAAATTTAAATTCGCTGGAAATTTCCTTGTTCATGAGCGACTTTTTTTTACTAAGTATTAGAATGATGGACGACCCTTATGTTGGGGGTTAAATTGTGAAGACCCGAGTGAGTTTCACGTGGTATTAGATGTCCTCTGTTTTTTTCTCGGAATGACATGAATATTCCAAACTATGACAAAAATTAGGTTGAAATATGTGTCAATCCGGGCGAATTTTCCTCAGAGGGAATGCATACGTACTCATCGAAACATTCCGATCTAGTATGGTGAAACCGAAGAATTTAGTTACTGCCATTAGTCCTAAAAAAACTTGCCTCCTTCAAATTATATTCCACGCAATGCTTAATCCTTTTAGATCAATTTTGCTTCTCTAACACTTATACATTACTTCTTACAAAATCCCTTATTCTTGAGATCCATAAATATTTCTCTTTTGTAGAATCTCGTTCACCATATTCACCCGTAACTTCCGCGGTCCTCCCTGTTCCCTCATTATATTTTCTACCTTGTCACTTGCCTCTTTCGTTTTTTACTGTCTTCTATTCTTTGAGCATAAGAAAACTATCGCTACCCACGTCAGAAGGAATAATGGGAAATAATGTTATAGCTTATTTTCATCTACATCCACGTACTACCCTGCGAGCGAACCACGAGGGTGTGTGGCAGGGGGTGAAGATCACCAAACATGCATTATTGACGTGCAACTAGGATATTTAATGGAGACATGCTAGAAAATGGAGCTAGATGGTTAGTATCTACATAATAAGAAAGGGATTATTGGTTGTTATTATATGCATCATGCACTACAGACTACTCTAACTATATTTCACGATATTTTTTAAAAAATTTTATTTTATTTTTATTTTGCTACGAGGAGTTCTTTCATGTTTTTCTGGATGGTTTTTCAGAACTGTGGGTAAAAATTGCCCGCTTCTGGAAATTCCTGGGCGTAGTACTCAGCTTAACGAGTTACGTTCCCAAGATCCCAGAGAATATTGATGTCTCAATCTACATCTACGTAAATTATAATTAATTATTAATGCATCAAATTATTATTATTTTGTAATTATTATATTATCATCAAATTATTATATTGAATTATTGCATCAAATAAAGAAAATATCTAATGTAGAATCTATTAAATACTTAGGCGTCACGGTCACAGAAGACATGTCATGGGGGAAACACATCAGGAAAATTACTAGTGTAGCAAACCGTAGATTAGGATTCGTAAAAAGGGTACTAGGAAAATGCGATGAGAGAGTACGAGAAAGAAGCTATTTTACACTCGTCAGGCCTCATTTAGAATATGCCGCTAGTATATGGGATCCGTACGAGGAAGGTATGATAAAAGAAATAGAGCGCGTGCAAAGGAGATCTGCTAGGTTTGTTAAAGGACGTTATGATAATTGTATAAGTGTTACGAGCTTAATAGAAGAACTAGGCTGGGAATTACTATCAGTACGCAGGTTAAAATTTAGGTTAAACCTTTTAAGTAAATTCGAAACAGAGTTGTTCACAGATGACGTTAGATATATTATGAGAACCCCTGCGTATTATGCTAGGTTTGATCATATTAACAAGATTAGAGAAATAAACTGTCGTACCGATAGATTTAAAATGTCATTTTTCCCTCGTACTATAAGAGAGAACAATCGGCAGCGTAGCAAAGGGATAGGTAGGTGAAATATAGTTAGAGTAGTCTGTAGTGCATGATGCATATAATAACAACCAATAATCCCTTTCTTATTATGTAGATACTAACCACCTAGCTGCATGTGACCCTATTATCTAGCATGTCTCCATTAAATATTCTAGTTTCATGTCAATAGTGCATGTTTGGTGATCTTCAAATCGTGTTTTACGTTTAACATCACTGGCTTTGGTAGATTGGAATTAATCATATTATTTTAATATACTTAATCCACGGTAAAATGATTAATTCCATTGAGAAACACCTCGTGGATATCATCTGTCCGCCTTTTCTCATTCATATACAGTTATCATGCATCGTCATTTTGCCGTATCAAATGTCATCGAGACACTTTACGTCTGAAAGTTAAATGCTACCATTAATTTTAATTTTGTACGCATTAGGTAATTTAGCCTCAGCTTGACTCCTTTCTTGTCATCTACTGCCGAAACACAGTCACGTGACCATCGTCTCTCCCTCGAATTGGATGGAAATTGGATGAACAACGAAGAACGGGTCGCGTGGAATGAATCTGACATATACATTTTTCAAACTTAAGGTAGCGCCCCCCGTTAACGCGGACGACGAGAGCTTCGTCTGAAGAATCCTAATTGCTTGGAACGCAGTCTTCTAGCGTTTCAGACCGCGTCCGTGTGTAAAACGGAATTTTCTGTAATCACCCTATTGATACGTATGACATGAAACATCTACATCTACGAATTACCATGCAAGCCACCACTAGGGTGTGTGGCACGGGGTGATTCCACACCAGGCATGCAGCGCTCATCCCAGTTCAAATCAGAAAAAATCAGGCCAAAAGCAGTCAGGGCAACGGTACGCAGTCAAATCACAAACCAGGAGAGTGACACTTAGAAGAACATGCTACCATGCAATGCACTACTCACGATAACGACTACTGGTTAGTTATTTAATGGAACAGATAAATAGCATGAATAATGTAACAATAAACATGAATATGTACACGATGTAACTGATGTGGATCACTGTAAATCTGCGAGATGCGTAGACCAAGGGTTCAAAGGCGTCGCCGACCGACAGTTCAAAATGCCAAGCAAACATTATCTCCACTGACCTCCATCCCTGCGCGGCCTTGACACGTTCCGCGGACGATGACGTAACCGCCATACACTCCCCCCCCTCCTCCCTCCTCATCGGCGAGAACCACTCCCAGCCACTAGCCACCCCCCCTCTTATCCGCCCACCTCTTTCTTCTTTGCAGACTGGTGTAGATTATGTTGGCATCGCCCTGCGGGGTTGTCCTTTTCTTTCTTCTCCTTCCCCACCCGCCCGCTCCGGCAGTCAATTCTCATCTTCCTCTTCTTGGAGCGAATCAATCGAATGCATCATCTTCACGAGCGAAATTGTTCGCACGCGCTGCTTATCTCACGACGGAGGCAGAAAAAACTGAAGGAAGAAAAATGATGACGCTTTGCCCTCTCCGACGTAGTTATTCCGTCCCAATGTACGGCGGTTCCTTCCTCGACGATTCTGTACAAATATTGATCGGTCCAACGAATCGATTTCTCGGCAATTTGTAATCAAACATTCCTCTACGTATTCTTTCTACATTTCTGCAACAACTTTCCCATACTATGAGTCCATTTTCTTTTGAAATTCTACCTTTATAAGACATATTCTCTATGGTCTTTACTTAACATCTATTCATCTCCATGCATAAATGCTTTTATCTTCGGTCACCTCACGTAAATAAACAGACCGAGGGGGATCAGGTTGGTGTGGTGGCTAGAGCACTCGCCTACCACACGGGCGGCCAGGGTTCAAATCCCTGCAGAGGCAGATGATTTTCAGAGAGAACCCGACCCCAACTTGAGTGTCTTGAGGAGGGCACTTGTGGAGGGTACATCAAACTTTCCTCTACTTATTCTTTCTACATATCTGCAACAAGTTTCCCATATTATGAGTCCATTTTCTTTTGAAATTCTACCTTAATAAGACATATTCTCTATGGTCTTTACTTAACATCTATTCATCTCCATGCATAAATGCTAACTAGGGGCGATCGGGTTGGTGTGGTGGCTGGAGTACTGGCTAACCATACGGACGGCCAGGGTTCAAATCCCTGTTGAGGAGGAGGAGGTTTTTCAGAGAGAACCCGATCCCTACTTGAGTGTCTTGTGGAGGGCACTTCAAGTACAGTACTCCGTCTATTGGTTGAGACGTTAAACCGTGGTCCCCTTGGCACCTTTCGTTAAGAGCAGGTTAATGCCAACGCCGGGTTTCTATCCACCCGTCTTCCCTTACCTATCCCCTTTGGCGCAAATGGCCTAAGCTGTCGGTCGCCTCCCCAAAAAAACCAATCCAATCCAAATGCAAACTATTTATCTGATTTGAATACTCAATTTACTCACCACACTCGCAAAAAACTTATCCCCCTAGTCAAGTTCGCTTTTATAGCTAATAACCTTTCAAGTAATGCATGCAGACTATGTTCAGATCCTTCGACCTTCAACACTCCTCTGCAATAGTTATGCTTTATCCCAATTGTCGGAAAGTGTCATGGGCGCATTTTACGTCGACGCTTACGATCCAGACGAAGGTGCATCACCATTTACTGAGTGTGCTCGCTTCCCATTGTCTAACGTCATTTTAATATCAAAATTGAGATTCATGGAGATGATTTTTATTGATTCGGATTAGAGATTGAGAATTGTGAAGTTGGCGACCAAATGTAGCCACATTATTTTATTCGAACTTATTTTTAATGAAACTCCATGTGTATTTCAGTGATTCGTATATTAGTTTTGAGTGGTTTGGAGTAGACATGTCGATAAAGAAAAATCTTTTGGTAAATTCCACACTTAAAATTTTTATTGCCGACCAAGGTTTCGATTGCCTTGCAATCATTTTCAAAGATTTCAACCATTGAAATTGATTGGAAGGCAATCGAAACCTAGGTCGGTGTTAAAAATTTTAAGTGTGGAATTTACAAAGAGATTTTTGTTTCTCGTCATGTCTGCTGTAACCTTACACAAAGTTGCGCCTTCCGCCTTCAACTATTAATTTTATGGTTTTGGAGTAGTTGATATCAGTAAAGCATTAGTATGTAATCGTGAAGGAAAAATCATGAGTTTAAATCACGGCCTGAATCAGTATGGATGTCAATCTTGGAAAGACCTGGTATAAACCACCTACCCATTGAGCGCTTTCAAATATTTATCTGCGCGACCACCACCGCTTTCGCGCATCGTCGGGCAGATTCTACGGTTCAAATCTGGTATTGGAAAACGTGTTTTCATTTTGGGGAGTTACCGATGATTTCCGACATGCCCTCAAAATTTTATCATTTCTTCGACAGTGATGAAATTTTGACATCAACGGCCACGAAAAGTTCAAATAGAGCCAATTATGTATTGAAATATATCAGGGGATTTACTCCGCATCCACGGATTTTCCAAGGTTCGACCGAGTCGAGTCCTAGATGAATAACATCCCTGATGTGTCACGAGTGCATTACCCCCTTTAACCATCGCCATCACCAAGTCTCTCAAAAAATTTTTTATCTTCCTTCCATTGAAACCTCGCTGGGATCCCCTCTTGGATCACGTTGACTTCCAGGGCAAACAGGGAACAAAAAGGGAAGCATCGTAATTAAAGAGTCGCCATTTGCGCTGTGCTGAGTCCTTTAATTGTTTTTATTGTGCGGGGGAATTAAGGGTTCCTCGTTCGTAACAATGCACGGTCTACTTGTGAGGTAGATGAGGCTGAAGATCACCATTGCTCTCCCAAAATCAAAACAACTCAATCGGTCCATAAAATTATGGTAGAATAGATTAGAACCTGCTGACCTTCTCTTCCCGAAAGGGCAAATCAAGTTTTCTATTTTATTGACTTCGTTATTCGGATGGGACCGTCTGACAAGCCTCTCGACCAATACTTAAATTTAATTGCTTGATACTACCTTATCTTCAGCGCTGACATCTGAAGATATTGAAGAGATTTTCGAAAGCACTTCAGAGGGTAGGTGGATTATCCCAGGGCTGCCTACGTCTAACGTGCTCAATCATGAGCAAAGAGGAGCTAGGTTTGTAAAGCGATGCTACGATAAGTTTTTTAGTGTGTCTGGATTGTTAGAAAAATTGGGATGAGAATCGCTATCACAGCGTAGATTAAATTATAGGCTTAACCTTTTAACTAAATTTCAGGAAAAACATTTCTCTGACGACGTAAAAAACATACTCCCTCGTACCATGGCAGATTAGATCGCGCCAATGAAATTAGAGAGATATTATGTAAAACCGATAGGTATAAAATGTCATTTTTTCCGCGTACTATTCGGGACCATAACAGCTGTGATCGTCGTCATGAATAGCGCGAATAGTGACAATGGCTAGACTGTAGAACTTTCTCTTTATATTCTCTACGTTCTTATTTATGCATGATGTAAACATTGATGTTCTCATTTATGCATGAGATTTTGAATCTGTAGTAGTAGTCCTAGTACCCCTTCAATGTTGGAACGATTGAAGATAGAATATTCCTTGGTTAGTAGATTTTAATGGGCGCGTTGCATGTGTGGTACGCTGGTTTCAATGTAGTTTCGGTGTTCTGCCGTATAATTCATGCATGCATGGTGTGGAGGCACCCCCTGCCACACACCCTTTGGATGGCTTATGGCTACTAATGTATGATACCTGATCCCTTTATAAACATTAGCCGGGCTTCGCATGTACTCTCTTTTTGCTTGATGAAAGTAAATGTTTCTTCTTCCTCCAAATATCCCCCTCAAACTTTGTCTCGAGGTGAAGTGGGAGAGAAAGTGAAAATAGCAGTTGAGTCAATGGGGAAGTTCCCGATGAATATTTTCATTTTTATTAATTTTTTTGGTGATGCCGAGGAGATTTTCTTTTTCACGGGCCACGAGCATTCTCCATGCTTCCCATTTCTTGATCCAGTGTGACCGTCGGAGCGAGATACGAGAAGTTATCGGAAAATTTATCCCATAAATATTTCAAAGAATTATTTCCAGGAGCTCAACACTTTACCCCGTGAGGTATCCACCAACCACGCGGAGATGACACGGTGGTGGTTTTCCTCGAATTGCACGTTCGCTCTAATCCCATCCCCCATATCTTTTAGTCTCCTCTAGTGCTACATTTTCCGCATTCGCTCGAAGACTCTTTTCCTCAGAGATGCCCTCCACCGACTCCAAGAGAGACAGTGGCAAATGGCATCATAGCATCCCCCTCCTCCGCATTCATCGTGCTTACAAATACATCGAGCAGCCAGTAAAATCTGCGCCTTGGCGGGGAGAGAGAGAAATTTATCGCTCGATTCCTCGGAATCGGGGGAACGGGAATTCTCTCGGAACGTTCACATTGTGAATCGCGAGAGGGTGTAAAATTGTCGGAAGAATTCCGCTTAAAAGATTGTGAAATTGATTCTTAAAAAGGGCATGCGAGAACGATAGATGGCAAAGGAAACGATAAGGGAGAAACTGCCTATTCAGCTCTTGATGTCCCCTCAGCGGCATTTTTCGTCGCTCATGAATTTTTGACAATTTTTATATTCGCTCTTCTTCATAGATAATAATGATTTAACCAACTGTTCTAAACACAATGGAAAATATTCCCCTCTAGGTTTCTCTACTTTCTCTCCTCGAGTTTTCTCTACTTTCCTTGAAGGTAGTACGAGCGAGATAGTTCCCTAGTCACAATTGAGACCATATTCGAATTAGACCTTTTAATTACACTAGCTGTTAGAAGAATTAGGATGGGAATCGCTATCACAGCGTAGATTAAATTATAGGCTTAACCTCCTAAATAAATTTCAGGAAAATCATTTCACTGACGACGTAAAAAACATACTATTAACCCCCTCGTACTACGGCAGATTAGATCGCGCCAATAAAATTAGAGAGCTAGATTGTAGAACCGATAGGTATAAAATGTCATTTTTTCCGCGTACCATTCGGGACCATAACAGCTGTGATCGTCGTAATGAATAGTTCGAGTAGTGACAATAGGCGGACAGTAAATCTTTCTCATTATATTCTCTACTCTCTTATTTATGCATGATGTAAATATTGATGTTCTTATTTATGCATGATATTTTGAATCTGTAGTAGTGGGCCTTGTATCCCTTGCATGTTGGAACGATTGACGATAGAATGTTTCTTGGGTATTAGATTTTTAATTGGCGCTTTGCATGTGTTGTACGCGGGTTTCAATGTAATTTCGGTATTCTACCGTATCATTAATGCATGCCTGGTGTGGAAGCACCCCCTGCCACACACCCTTTGGGTGGCTTGCAGGGTATGTAGATGTAGACGTAGATGTAGATGTTGATGTGTGACACACGAATTAAATATTGCATTATTATTGGTGCAATAATATAGTTTTACATGACAGAAATTGCAAGTAATCAAACGAAAATATCTAAAAGTCTTTAACTTCACTCATTTTTTTTCACTCGGTACGTTTGAAACTCCATCAAAACGGAAGCTTTTTGTCCTGATCCTGAAGAATTTACTGCGGTTACAATATGATTTATTTTCAAAAATAGTTGAGAAAACTCACAAACTACACATTTGATGATTTTTGGACGAGATATAGTTGTTATCAATTCCACATTTGTCAAATAAGGTCCCTCTGGAGTGCGCACACGTACCATTTCCCTTTGTAAAAGGGCTGGTATTTTTTGGCAAGTCTCGGAAATCTCGGAAAGTAATGTGGTAAGGGGTTGAATTTTTTGTGTCGATGGAAGGGTGATATATTTTTCTTTAAAATGAGACCAAATTCATTGATTTCAAGGTAAAATGATATTTTGCTCCGACTACCTTAACAATCCTTTGTTGTTGAATCTCGCGCTTGTTACCCATGCATTTTCATTTAAAAAGCCTTCGACCTGTCGCACTTACTCTTTGATTTTCTGATTCAAACTACTTTGGCCTCTCACACAAAATTAGCCATTTGGGACTTAATCTCCTCCTGTAGGGGAGCTATTTAATCATGCTGTTCTTTCCTGTTCTGCATTTGGAAAACGTTATTACATGGCATAAATGTGGAGCTTGGGGTTTTACTCATAAAAGAAATACAGCAGTTTCGGCCGTGTGGGAGTACGTGATGTGATGAATTCTTGTTCCTTATGGTGTCTCCAGTTCCCTAAACAAATCTCGTACACCTAACTACCCACCTTTCTTTAATAGTGCCAATGACCTCAGTCGTTGGTAACCTTTCTCGATTACCGCTCCAATGACTGTCATTCCCCTTAAGTGTGTCAGAACCCTTTGTGAACAGCAGTGATTTCACCGTCTATGACGCTGGAATTTTTCCAAATCGACTTGTGGGATTTGAAAACCTCTCGAAGTGTTCCCCTCGGTCACTATCCGCACCTTTCCATTTCTCTCTAAAGCCGGATTACTCAAATTATTTACGGTGAAAAATGCTTATGGTTGGTGGGCTGGGGGAAGATTAAAACGTTCGTCATTTGGAATGTGTATTTTGGCAATCTAAGAGAAAGTCGTTGAAATAAAACGAGAGATAAACGAGCGTTAATCGATTCGTGACGGTAGATCGATCTCGTGTGTGTCGAGTCATCGTTCGACTCCCATTATTCCGGCCCCACCGCTGTGCGGACACCCACCGGAGGTCCGAGAATAATGAACATGAATTAATGAATCGCAAGCACGGGTCCCCCTACGGGTCCACTTATATTCGGACTTCGGTCTCTCGACAGTCGAAAGTTGACCGTATCATCCGCCTGGAGACGTATCAGTCATTTGCAGTATCCGTACCGAATCGGGTTTCATTTCGGAGTCTAGAGACAGAAATCAACGCCTGCAAGGGTCACCGAAGGAGGAAAGTGACGAAAGGTGTAAAACTAGGGAAGTTATAAAATGCCTGGCCACTGTTCGATCATAAAGCATTTCTCTTCTATGCATAATTGTCTTGAAAGTCCATTCTGGCCAAGTTATCTATAAAAGTTCAAAATTTTTAAATTTTGTCTTATAATCATCATCTTCGCCATTTCTCCCAAATTAGCGCATTATTGCAATAATTATCGCAGTAGTTTGCTGTTAGCCATAACTACATCTACATCTACGTAATACCCTGCGAGCCACCACGAGGGTGTGTGGCAGGGGGTGAAGATCACCAAACATGCACTATTGACATGCAACTAGGATATTTAACGGAGACATGCTGGATAATAGGGTCACATGCAGCTAGATGGTTAGTATCTACATAATAAGGAAGGGATTATTGGTTGTTATTACATGCATCATGCACTACAGACTACTCTAACTATATTTCACCTACCCATCCCTTTGCTATGCTGCCTATTGTTCTCTCTTATAGTACGCGGGAAACTACAAGGGTATTTAATCCCCATGTCCTCATTCATTTATTCCATTTCATTCATTACCATTCTGAGAGAATACCCTCCTTGCGAGCAGAAATTGAGAATGTCATTTGAACATGGTAGAACAATACACTATTCCCCATGCTTCACCTTGTGCCCAAAGTTATTTATGGTTCAGTTTGCAGATCAAATAAGCCGAAAAGATATGATTTTTCTCCTCAAGCAGAGGACATGTGTAACTTATAAAGTTACCATAAGGTGATTTATGTACATACGTTATTTTACGGTGAACTTACCTTAATCTGGGCGATTAATGTGGTGTTTCTTTAGACCAGGGGTGGCCAACCCGCAGCCCGCCTTGAACATTTTTTCGGCCCGCGAGATTCATCACACTTTAATACAATAATTTTAACACAATAATAATAACTCATTATATTTCAATTTTTCACTCCAAAATAATGTCTATGGTGGGTCTAAATCTAATATGGGGATATATAAGTAATAGAAGAACTAGGATTGGAATTACTATCAGAACGCAGGTTAAAATTTAGGTTAAGCCTTTTAAGTAAATTCGAAACAGAGTTGTTCACAGATAACGTTAGATATATATTGAGAACCCCTGCGTATTATGCTAGGTTTGATCATATTAACAAGATTAGAGAGATAGATTGTCGTACCGATAGATTTAAAATGTCATTTTTCCCGCGTACCACAAGAGAGGACAATAGGCAGCGTAGCAAAGGAATAGGTAGGTGAATTATAGTTAGAGTAGTCTGTAGTGCATGATGCATGTAATAACAACCATTGATCTCTTTCTTATTATGTAGATACTAACCACCTAGCTGCATGTAACCCTGATCTCTAGCATGCCTCCCTTAAATATCCTACTTGCATGGCAATAGTGCATGCTGGTGATCTTCACCCTCTGCCACACACCCTCGTGGTGTCTCGCATGGTATTACGTAGATGTAATGTATTTCCACAAACGGTGATTGCCTAATCGTGCCTCTACATCTACGAAGTACAGTGCAAGCCATGTAGTACCATGAGTGCAAGCGACCAACATAAAGTGTGTGGCACGGGGTGATCCCACACCAGACATGCTGCACTCGTCCCGGTCCAAGACATAACCTCGCACGTTCCCCGATCGCTAGGCCCAGACCAAATTGTAGTCAGGGGAAGAATACGCGGTCAAACCAGAAATAAGTAAAATGCTACACAGACGCACATTCTATACATTCGTTAAGATACAACTACAGGTCATTATTTTTAGTGCAATTAATTTATGCATCATGAAAGATATAAACTAATGTAAAAAATGAAAATCATTGATGACATTGCAAGCGTAGTTGTTGGCTATCAATGGTCAACGCATATCAATGCATATTTACTAATATACTTTTTGTCCACTGTCCTCGTCATTGCCCGATCGATTCGAAAAATCCGAAGGGTAGTGATCTTTTAAAATTCTTTTCTATAGTATTTGGGAGATAATAAAAGGCTACTCTCTCTTTCTGGGGCCATTTCTTATATCTTTCCACTTCCGTGTCGTTTCTATTGATATCCGTTGGTGAGGATCAACAGACCAAGGAAGAAGCTGCGGGTGACGCCTCGCAGCTCCCTCGCTTGAGTTCTTCTCCACTCCCGGGTTAGCTGGCAGACAGAGAGACGGACGGACGCTTCCTTGCTCTTTTTTCCATGGCGTTTCTTGCTCGCTCTCCTTCCTTCCTCATTCAAACTACCTCTTCAATTTCACCTCTACACTATACCTACCTGTTGCCAATAAGTCTCTACCGAACGGGTACCAACGGAGCGGAAAATGGCCTCGAATCCTCGTTTCTTTTTCCAAAGGACATAATCGGTGATATCGAAACCTAAGTGATATCTGAATTATATCGCGTGCAGCGAAGAGGAGCTAAGTTTGTAAAGCGATGCTACGATGAGTTTGCTAGTGTGTCTGGATTGTTAGAAGAATTGGGATGGGAATCGCTATCACAGCGTAGATTGAATTATAGGCTTAATCTCTTAGCTAAATTTCAGGAAAAACATTTCTCTGGCGACGTAAAAAACATACTATTAGCCCCCTCGCACTACGACGGATTAGATGGCGCCAATAAAATTAGAGAGATAGATTGTAGAACCAACCGATAGGTATAAAATGTCATTTTTTCCGCGTACCATTCGCGACCATAACAGCTGTGATCGTCGTCATGAATAGTGTGAATAGTGACAATAGCTAGACATTAGATCTTTCTCTTTATATTCTCTGCGTTCATATTTCTGCATGTTAATATTGATGTTCTCATTTATCGATGATATTTTGAATCCGTATTAGTAGTTCTTGTATCCTTTGCATTTCGGGACGATTGAGGATGGAATGTTTCTTGGTTATTTGATTGTTAAATGGCGCGTTGCATGTGCGGTGCGCTGGTTTCAATGTAGTTTCGGTGTTCTGCCGTATAATTCATGCATGCCTGGTGTGGAAGCATCCCCTGCCTCAAACCCTTGAGTGGCTTGCAGGGTATGACGTAATTGTAGATGTAGATGTAATTATGACGTAACAATTTTATGGAATCGAAGTATATTTCGGCTGTTTTATACATTTTGTCGTTCAGAGCAATGAATTTTCTTAACATATTTCAGCGTCCGGTATTTTAAATATTCAATTATGATTATCATTCAAGGTTCCGAGTTTTGTTCTTCCCTTGATGCGTCGAATACGCGTAAAATTTGTTTTTATGATTCACTATGTTTTCGATGCATTGTAACAGCATCTAGCATCGAGTGGATCCGATGAGTATGCGCTTGTTTCACTGAAACCTAATCACTAATGCGGATATCGTGGCTGATAGAATGTTAGTTGGGGGAGCCTTCGACAGGAGCTCGGGCTCCTAGAACTTGAGTGGTCCATTGTGCCAACACCATTTTTAACCTGCCTGCCACATGTGACAGGGGACAAGAGCGCCACGGTGAATGTATGAATGGTCATCCATCCTACCCTCGTCCGGACCCAACATTGTTTAACATCAGTGACCATACGGGAACTGGTGTTTCAATGAGGCTAGGCCTTTGCCCATCGTAGCTGATAAGTTAATATTGCCATTAATTGAAATTATAATGATTTTTGTGCACTGTGAAAACGATGCCAATAGGCTTAAAGGAAATGTTTGTAAATTTCATTTTTACGATATCTTACTCAAAAATTAAAGAAATTATATTAGTCGACTCCTGAGATCTTGAATATTTACATGCTGAGTTATGGGGCATGTGCTCCTTAGTGATTGTTGGTTGGTTTAGCCGGAGCCTCGCCGCGAATTCGTTTCGTCGTGTGCGATCGTTCCGATGGACCTTCACTATCTTTATCTCTTTGGGTATCCGTTGTATTAATTCGACAGATGGCGTGGTGAGAGGGCAACCTAAGTGCTTATCATTCAATATTGGAGGCACACTTCGTCATTTTCCTTTATTTCCTTTCCTTCAGCAACCAGCCGCCAATCGTATCGTTTGCAGATCTGTTCGATGTATTTATACATCTACATCATACCCTGGGAGCCACCCAAAGGGTGTGTGGCAGGGGAGTCTTCCACACGAGGCATTCATGAATTTTGCAGCAGAATACCGAAACTACATTGAAACCAGAGTACCACACATGTAACGCGCCAATTAAAAATCCACCAACCAAGAAAAATTTTATCGTCAATCGTTTTAACATGCAAGGGGTACAAGGACTACTACTAGAGATTCTAAATATCATGCATAAGTAAGAACTTCAATATTTACATCATGCGTAAATAAGAGAGTAGAGAATATAATGAGAAAGATTTACTGCCTGCCTATTGTCAATACTCGAATTATTCATGACGACGATCACAGCTGTTATGGTCCCGAATGGTACGGGGAAAAAATGACGTTTTATACCTATCGGTTCTACATTCTATCTTTCTAATTTTATTGGCGCGATCTAATCTGCTGTAGTATGAGGGGGTTAACAGTATGTTTTTCACGTCGTCAGAGAAATGCTTTTCCTGAAATTTAGTAAAGAGGTTCAGCCTATAATTTAATCTACGCTGTGATAGCGATTCCCATCCCAATTCTTCTAACAAACCAGTCACACTAGTAAACTTATCGTAGCATCGTTTTACACACCTAGCTCCTCTTCTCTGCACGCGATCTAATTCCGATAATAATCCCGATTTATAAATTACATTCTTATTTCAAAAAATACTGTTTTATATCCATTTTTTGCTAAACTGTGACCATTTTTACGGTATAAACGGTCATATTTTATGTCAAAATTGTTTATATTTGTCTCTCTTTTCAGGTAAGTTGCTGTTAAGTATGCTTGACTTCGATGTCATACGGTGGCCTTATCTCGTTCCGAAGATCAGCTAATATGACCGATCTAATTTTATATTCGCGGTAAGTAGCACTTAATTACTATTGAATACAGTAAGACTTCATTTCAGGAAGTGAAAATTATCTTTTTCTACGTTTTTCAGCTGAAGACTGAATTTACGGATATATCGTCCACGCCGCATTTTATGATATGGATTTGACTTAGTGGAACGGGTAACATTTGAAGTGGTCATCTTTCAGTTAAAATTCAAGCATGGTGGGTGATTTTTTTGAAGAAATTGCCATGAGAAAAATTCGGCCTGGACCGGGAATCGAACCATGGACCTTTGGTTTGCCGGACCAATGCGCAAACCACTACGCTATCCAGGCTTCCTAATTCCCATGGCAATTTTTGGTGCATACAACGCAAGGGAGATGAGGACTTTTAAGAAGCCACAACCAAGAGTCAGTATCTTTATTCAGTCAGTATCAAGAGTCAGAATCACAACCAAGAGTCAGTATCACATATGCCGTACCGTCGCATTGGTGCACGGCATATGTGCTGGTGAAGGATACTGACTCTTTGTTGTGGCTTCTTTGAAGTCCCCTTCTCCCTTGCGTTGCCATCTTTGATGGACCGCAAGGGCCAAAGATCTAGTTGCCTTGTATCCACTAAAAATTGCCATGGGAATTAGGAAGCCTGGATAGCGTAGTGATCTGCGTATTGGTCCGGCAAACCAAAGGTCAGACGTTCGATTCCCGGTTCAGGCCGAATTTTTCTCATGGCAATTTCTTCAAAACATATTTCAGTTAGTTAATTTTTGTTCAGCCCTTGCTGCTCAAGTTTGCTGTTGGTGGCCCCAGCTGTGAAAAATCAATGCTTTCTCCATCACGTTTTTAAACATATGACGTGCGCATTTGAAGATTAATAAGAATGATAATGTTTAACCTTCCGGCGGACGCGCCCGTTTACAAAGTAAACGGTTTTGGATTTATAGTCGGTAAAATATATAAAACGTTGTGCGATACTCGGGACACATCATTGCATCCCATCTGTAGTCTTTTGTCTTCCATTGTAAGAAATTTTCAGTGAAATATTTGGTCACGTCTTAGTGGCAGAGGAACTTTTGTTGGAGACTGTCACGCGATGTGAACAGAGTAAACAGCGCTCCTGCTCAAGGACATGGCATAGGTTGCCAAGTACGTAAATATCATTCAAACAAGTCAATGTTTTTTTCGATGTTTGTGCGGTTAATTTAGATTAATTGAATAGTTATTCACTAAAAATATGCCAAAGCGCTTAATTTATTTTATCATCTGATTAACATTACAATTTTTTCGTTTGAATTTATTGCGTTCCATTCTCATTCGTAGTTCCAAAATACTGATTGTTGTACCAGAAACACAAAAAATTGGAAGAATACAAAGTATAAATTAAAAAATTAAAAATAGGGAGAATGAGAGTAGTTAGTACCAATGCTGCAATGACCATGAAATGCTCTGTTTTTTTCCAATTTCATTTATAAAAAGCATTCAAGGAGCGAGATAGCATGAACTTTATGTTCAATGAAAAAAATGTAATGGATTCGTAATGTGAACGATACAGAGATGGTAGTTTCAGTTCTCAAACCCTCATAAGGATATAATGTTAAAAAAATTAATCGCTCATTTAATAAATTCTTGAATAATGTGTGTTGATTTAAATCAAGAAATGTATCACATTCGCTTATTCTACTGTTGCGCCCGGTCGTGTACCGAAAAATAGCGCAGCCCACCCCTGGGTTAATTATCTTCCACTGCATTTAAACCGACCTCGTACATCATCCTGTGAAAAGAGCGTATATTTCGTAAATGAAAATGAAAAACTTTGTAATATTCCACGAATTTATTTTATGGTACAACTAGTTTCGTCGCAGCGGCGACATCTTCAGGTACCTTCAGGCCTTCAGGTACCTGAAGATGTCGCCGCTGCGACGAAACTAGTTGTACCATAAAATAAATTGGTGGAATATTACAAAGTTTTTCATTTTCATTTACGAAATGAACTTCTACAAAGTTAAGCCTGAGATGATAGAGATAAGCGTATATTTTGTCTAATAATGCTGCATTTCACATCAAAGTGTTACCGTTGCGTATAAACATTACGTATTAAGGTATTGCAACTGTGGAGTTACGTCAGCAGTAAAATTACTGATATTTTAATACTTTTCGGATAAAAATTCTCGGATAAAATTTCTGAGAATCGACAATTCGTTGTCTCCATCAAACTTTTGTAATAAAATACATTTGTGCATGTAAAGACTGATTCTAACATCTATTTTCCATTATCATATACAGCGTGAAAATCGACCACTTACGTCATCTTATAAAAATGAGCATATATTTGACCAACTTCTGTTGCATTTCAAAACAAAATGTAGTATCTTTGTCTAACGTCACGCTCTATAGATTTGTGGACTTCCCTGAGCAGTCCGGTTCTTGGGATTTAAGTACGGCTCATATGAAAACAGTAAAACCTGACAGGATTTCCAGGGAAATTTCTTCGCTTCCATTCGGCCACACTTTAAACTTCACGCCTCGTGACGAAGTGAGAATTGGCGTGCGACACGACGCATCCTTCCCTTCCGAACCCACCCAGCTCCCCCGACCCCCAGCTCAACTCTACCTCCCCCATCTGGGAGAGTGTTATACGCAATTTCCTGCTTTGCGCTCGTGATCGACTCCCATTCCGTCCTCGTATCGAATGTTGGTATCTCCGGGCGCCACCTCCGCAAGCAGGGCGCGAATCACTGCACGAACAAAAGCGGAGCGAAATCGCGAAACACCACACCGCCTTCAAGGTTCCAGGATTCCCCCTTAAGTGAAGTCCCTTTTTTCTGTCCCGGATGGATGGATGCGAGGTAAAAGTAGTGCCTGTCACCAATAGCCTCGTAAGGATATGCTCCACTAGCTTGAGGTTGGATTCAGGAAGTGGTCTCAAGTGAGAGACTTTAAGCGTAGGATCTGTCTGTTCGATAAATGGAAGAGTGAGGAGGTGGAGCGTTTTTCGAGCTCTTCTGGGTTCCTCCGAGTCGTCGGCGCGGCATACGTTAATTAGGGTGCCTCTAATTACTCATCTACAAGTAGTATCCCTCCGCAGGTGTTGGTTAAATTTATTTTTTCTCTAATTTTGTTAGTACCATTATGGTATGGTAGATGTTAATGAATCTCACCTGATGACAATTACTTGCAGATCTTTGCTAACGTTTTAATGGTCGTAGTTTAAGAAACTCAAGTAGGATATATTTGAGTTTAAGCGTGTTAGTAGTTCAACCTCTACTTCTCGCTCTCAAGTTAGTTTGCGGGGTTTTATGCAGACGTAAGTGATATAATTCCTCGGAATCATTTTTAGCCGTCGGGTTCCTAGGTCTACGTGGGATAAGTACCTAGCGCCCCATGATGTTGTTCAACAATGGAACATACGGGGTGGGCATAACATTATGTGGATAAAATTAGTGAGTTATTACTGTGAATCATCACATCAATGTTATGCCCACATCAATGTGATGATTGAATCATCACATCAATGTGAATGAGATGTGAATGAGATGTGATGAGTGAATCATCACATCAATGTGATGATTGAATTTAGTAGTGTGTCTGAATTCTTAGAAGAATTTGGATGGGAATCGCTATCACAGCTTAGATTAAATTATAGGCTTAACCTTTTAACTAAATTTCAGGAAAAACACTTCTCTGTCGACGTAGAAAACATACTATTATCCCCGTTGTACTACGAAAGATAAGATCGTGCCAATAAAGTTAGAGAGATAGATTGTAGAACCGATAGGTATAAAATATCATTTTTTCCGCGTAACAATCGGGACCATAACAGTGTGATCGTAGTCATGAATAGTGCGAATAGTGACATTAACTAGACTGTAGATCTTTCACTTTATATTTTCTACGTTCTTATTTATGCATGATGTAAATATTGATGTTCTTATTTATGCATAAGGTATTGAATCTGTAGTAGTGGTCTTTGTATCCCTTGCATGTTGGAACAATTGACGATAGAATGTTTCTTGGTTAGTAGATTTTTCATTAGCGCGTTGCATATGTGGTACGCTGGTTTCAATGTAGTTTCGGTGTTCTACCGTATAATTCATGCATGCCTGGTGTGGAAGCACCCCCTGCTACACCCTTTGGGTGGCTTGCAGATTATGACGTAGATGTAGACGTACACCTACACCTACGCAATACCCTGCGAGCCGCCACGAGGGTGTGTGGCAGGGGGGGATGTACGGCACGATGTATTTCCTCGGAGTCAAATTTAGCCGTCGGGTTGCTAGGTCTACGTGGAATAAGTAACCGGCGTCCCATGATGTTGTTCAACAATGGAACATACGGGGTGAATATAACATTATGTGGATAAAATGAGTGAGTTATTAATCTAAATCACCACATCAATGTGAAGATTGAATGTATGCAAAATATTCTGGAGTTGGCTGCGTCAGCCCTCTGGAAAAATGGCCCGGCCATGGATCGAGAGAAGCGTTGGGTGCATGAGCGATTCCAGTGGCTTTTGCACGAATCGTGTTGTCACCCCCGTTTCCATCCCACACCCGCCCTCCCTCTCTCGCCCAAATAGGGGGGAAGGAGGAGGCTCCCCCCCCCCTATTCCCCACCTGACTTACGGCACCGGCACCATAGAGTTATGGCGCGCTACGGTAAAGTCGCGAGAGAGAGGCGACTGGTGATTGGTTACGGTTGAGAGGGACGGGGACGTGTCTCCACGCTGCTGCATTCCTGACGGCGCGACGCGGCGCCACTTTCTGATCTACATCTACATCTACGATATACCGTGCAAGCCACCACTAGGGTGTGTGGCACGGGGTGATTCCACAACAGGCATGCGGCACTCATCCCAGGTCAAATCAGAACCGCGCGCGTTCCCCTGAATGCCAGGCGCAAGCCAAAGCAGTCAGGACAACGGTACGCAGTCGGACCACAAACTAGGAGAGTGATACGAAGAAGAACATGCTACCATGCAGCATACTACTCCAGATATAACTGCTGGTTAGTATTGTTAATGTGACAAATAAATAACACTACAAGGTACTAAGACATGCAGGAGTATATCATGCCGGAGATTGCATGCGAGGTTAGTATCTACAATTCATGTTAAGATACTTAGCACTACCGAAAAAACCTATGTCAGTATCCTAGAACTGATCTATCACAACTATGATGATGCTGTCGCAACTGATGGTGCTGTTTGGTGCAGTATACTTTAAAACCCGACTTGCCGCCTGCCCTCCTGCGTGCGCTCCAACACGCCCGACACCCTTGCCTCCCCTCTATCCCTGGATTCCTCCCCATTCATATCTTCCTTCCTGACAACTGCCTTCCTCCTTGAATTTTGAAAACTTCAGAAGAATTTCTGAAGATTTGGATTAACAATGTAGCCAGGTAGATGGGTACATTGTATTTTTTTTTGTTTTCTCCCATGAGAGAATGCCATTTGAATTGATGTTCAAGCCATCAATCAGAGATCAATCAGAGATTAATACCATGATTCAACGGCAGTTAAATATGTGTGTCAGGTTCATTTATGATCTAAAAACAGATGATCATATATCCCCTTATTTTACTAGAATAGAATGGCTTAAAGTCAAAACAAGGAGGGAATAGATGCTTGCCTCTTTTTTGTATGAACTCTTTAAATGTAAACAGTCTGAATGTATTTTTGAAATTTTTCCAGCCTAAGGAGAAAAACCGAAATGTAGCAACCCGAATGTCACCAGACTTTTTAATTGTCCCACTTCATCGAACCAAATCAAAGATTCCAACCTCAATAAATCTTTTTCTGTTGTAGGGCAAGGATATGAAAGAGTACTCCTGAATCAATCACAAATTCGAATTCGCTGATGGCTTTCAAAAACATTGTTCATCAAAATGCTACTGCAGGAAAAAATTTAATTCGATTCACCTATATGCTTGTTTTTTTTGCTTTCTTTGTCGCCATTGTTATTTCATTCATTGCTTGATCCCACGTTCTCTGTAGTCGACCTCCAGTATTAATGTATACTTTTTATACGTTCTTAGTGTACCAAGAAGTCCAAGAACAATAAATATTTCTTTATCATTAACAGATGGATAAAACTATTATAAATTTGAGAATTCCGATACGGCTGATTTGTGCTGGGATTTCCGCTAATCTAACCAAACATCAAATTTTCGAAGAAAAAGTGTTCCTTTTTTTCAAACACACATATTTATTGTATAAACATTTAAAGAAAGAAAAAGCAAAACTTAATTTTTATAAGGATACAAGTTAGCATTATGAACATTCAGCTATTAATTTGTGCTTCATTCTTTTGCATTATTTTTCATTGAATAATGTGGATACATGCATTCACAGGTACACATGTATGAATACACGTATACAAATTTAGGATGAGTCGAATCCAAGTGTCGATTCTCGATTCTACCGATTCTCAGGATTCGAATCGGTATCGAGGATCGATCGCCTAAAGTCGATTCCGATTCCATCGATTCCAGATGGATAAATATTCAAATCAAATTTCATTGATCACATCATATGTGTCTCAGTAATTTTGGGTGTAGGCTATCAATTTGTACATGTTATCCATCTCAATTAGCTGAGGATATATTTGCTATTTGTTAATAAATATACTTTTTGTGCGACTTAATTGTCATTGTTATTTCATTTCAGCCAATATTTGAATTTAAGAAATAGTCGTACGCTACTGGTATATCAATACCCCACCTGCTATTTGGAATAAGAATCGATGGAATTAAAAACGAGGATCGGGAATCGATTTGAAAGAATCGGAATCGGAACCGAAAAAAAGTGGAATCGACTCATACCTAATACAATTGTACACAAATATATCGGTATGTAGTCTTGGGTCAGTAAATCTATTCAGTAGTTGTTCCAGTCGCCTTGTCCAACTTGGAAATGCAGAATTTTCCGTGGAGTCGGCTCCAAATATGGAACCTACTTCAATAGCAGCAACTTGGTGAGTTGATGGTTACATCTACGTCATACCCTGCAAGCCACCCAAAGGGTGTGTGGCAAGGGGTGCTTTCGCACCAGGAATGCATGAATGATACGGTAGAACACCGACATTACGTTAAAACCCGCGTACCACACATGCAAAGCGCCAATTAAAAATCTAATACCCAAGAAACATTCTATCTTCAATCGTTCCAACATGCAAGGGATACAAAGACTACTACTACAGATTCTGAATATCATGCATAAATAATAACATCAATATTTACATCATGCATAAATAAGAGAGTAGAGAATATAATGAGAAAGATTTACTGCCTGCCTACTGTCACTACTCGAACTATTCATGACGACGATCACAGCTGTTATGGTCCCGAATGGTATGCGGAAAAAATGACATTTTATACCTATCGGTTCTACAATCTAGCTCTCTAATTTTATTGGCGCGATCTAATCTGCCGTAGTACGAAGGGGTTAATAGTATGTTTTTACGTCGTCAGTAAAATGATTTTCCTGAAATTTATTTAGGAGGTTAAGCCTATAATTTAATCTACGCTGTGATAGCGATTCCCATCCTAATTCTTCTAACACTCGCCGTGACAGGGTGTTGTCCTCAGCCAGTGAGAGTCGATAGTTGTTGTAACTCGTGCGGCACTCTTAACCTCGGTCCACAGATGTTGTAGCAATTAGACTGGCTTCTGCTTTGACCGCAAGTTGATTGTCACCTTTGAGATAAATTTGCAACGGATCAGAGGAAATGGTGACCAAGTGACTAGGGTATCTTTCTGTCCGCGCCAAAATGTTGTGGGCTCTAGTTTTAACCCTAATAATTCACAGTTCTCTGGATTTTCAATTAATTTTCATTAACATATTTATTTTGTGTTTTCTATTTTACGAATGATTTTTTTAAAGCGACTTTGAATCGTTTCTTTAACATAAGAGTAATTTAAAGGTCTCATGTTTTTGCTGTACTCTACCTCTTAGCTAAATTTCAGGAAAAACATTTCTTTGACGACATGAATAACATACCAATAACTCCCCCGTACTACGGCAGATTAGATCGCGCCAATAAAATTAGAGAGATAGATTGTAGAATCGATAGGTATAACATGTCATTTTTTTCCGCGTACCATTCGGGACCATAACAGCTGTGATCATCGGCATGAATAGTGCGAATAGTGACATTAGCTAGACGGTAGATCTTTCTCTTTATATTCTCTACGTTCGTATTTATGCATGATGTAAATATTGATGCTCTTATTTATGCATGATACTTTGATTTGTAGTAGTAGTCTGTGTATCCCTTGCATGCATTGACGATAGAATGTTTCTTGGTTAGTAGATTTTAATGGGCGTGCTGCATGTGTGGTACGCTGGTTTCAATGAAGTTTCGGTGTTCTGCCGTATCATTCATGCATGCCTGGTGTGGAAGCACCCCCTGCCACACACCCTTTGGGTGGCTTGCAGGGTATGACGTAGATGTATATGTACCATGTAACATTGACTTTAAATAACTGTAAGTTAAAATTGTTCGAAAAAGACGAATTCTTTTGTTTTAAACGTAGGAAGAAGGCATGAAGAAGTCATTGTTCATTTTAAAAAATAAACCCTGACCATGCATACATTTATATGCCATTAACCTGACATGCCCTATCTTCTATTTGATAGTCATCTCCGTTTCAAAGCTACTTTAACTGTAATTTTTGTGCATTGAGGCTCAAAATTGTGGATTGTGTAACGCTTTGATCACCATCATGAAAATTTTGAATCGAGAGGAAGCAATGCAAAGGTAGGCTATGTGAGAATGGGGAGGTTTTGTCAGTTGAATAGGAGCAGCTGTGTTCAATTTTCTCCTGGGTGGCTTGGGCTCAAGAAAAGAGTGTATAGATATTGCGTAGCTTCTCGTGCTCTATTCGGAGAGAGAGAGAGAATAAATCTAGTGTTGTATCGTCTCTCAAGCAGATCCGTGCAGCAAGGCAAACACGATTGTCGTGAGATGGATTATGTAAGGAATATTTCGGTGCAAAACATGGATCTAGTGCAGACGGGTGAGTTTCATGCGAGCACTTTGACGCCTTTCTTTAACCTCCAAAGATGTTCGTCTCGAACGTTTCGTGGTAATTCCAATACCACAAGAGTGTGCATTGAGAGCTCAGTCACGAAAATGTCTGCAATAAACTTTTCGCCACTCGACATGTTCTTAAGAGGCTCTTCTCAGACCCTCGGTGTCTCATGGTCAAAGTTTTTCACTGGAGTATTGGTTAAACGAATTTTATTATCATGTGAAAACCTAAATTTTGGAGTTA
Source organism: Ceriagrion tenellum (assembly GCA_963169105.1). NCBI lineage: Eukaryota > Metazoa > Arthropoda > Insecta > Odonata > Coenagrionidae > Ceriagrion > Ceriagrion tenellum. The sequence goes on along the minus strand of OY720640.1, from coordinate 118,617,251 downwards.
CAATATATTTGTTTTCAAGCAATTTAACTTGGCTGTGGCAGGCTTCACTTATTTGAAGTATTTAAAGCTCGCATGCATTATAAAGTCGAATGACTCGTATATTTTTAAAATATGCCATCGGTGTTGTAATAAATAAATTCTAGAGCATAGGCATATACTGCCTATTGCAAGATACTAAAACACTTTTCATCATTTTTTTGTTCACAATTTTGGATCGGAGGGCATAAGCCTTTTTCCATTTATTTAATGAAAAGTCTTATTTGTCCTGGATCTTATAAATACCTTCATTAAACTATTTCGTGGAAAATGTGCGATACACGTACCACATTTAATCATTTTTACGCTCATGAATATTATGTGTGACCCTAAAAACAAATGTCAGTTTTTCTGATTTTCTAGCGTTCACTTTAAATTGGAAAAACTCCCTTTTCCTGTCAATATATCATTACCGTAACTAAACCATTGACTAAACCATTAAGCCATTGACAAAATGCACGGCAATGAGGCTTATCGATTTTCCACCGTGCAGTTTTTTTTGTATCTTTCTTCCTTTTGTATCTTCCGCGCATTTCCATGGTTACATAACCTTTAAAGAGAGAAAATTCCTGCAAAACTCATCACAGCAGCTTGATTGGTTAAAAATTTCCTTTTTATGTTTTTTTTTGTAGTTTACATTTCCTAGGTTCCATCTCGGAACGGGTAAATCTCTATTCAGAATGATAAAAATTATATCTTTTAATAGTCGGGGGCGAGGGGGCAAATTGGGAAGGCATGTTTTCGGTTATGAATCTTTTGGACCCTAAGGAAGCAGATCGATGACAGAGTAAAAGAGTGAAAGTTCCTCGGCTATCTAAGGAGATCGTTCACTGAATACCGAATGAAACGGCGCTACGAGTCGCGATGTTTGGAGTTATAACGTGGTATACAATAAAGATTTTAATTCATTTTACGCGAGATAAAGACTTGGCAATGAAGTATTTTGCGCTTTTATCCATATTTATGAAACTTACGGCATTGTTGTTGCATCTGGTCATCGATTGTTAGTGAAAAATAATTTTATGAATAATATTTAACAAAATAAATTTTGTTGACACTTTATTTTAAGGGGGCTCACTACTTCTCAGATTCTCCTCGACTGGCTTCTCCCCTCCGAGACCTGAGTGGAATGGGAAAGTCCTAATCTTCTTGTCGAGGGGGGGAGTAGTTAGAGGAGGGGGTGACGGCAGAGGAGGTGGGGGCAGTCGGCCATATGCCGTGACTATATCGCGAAAAAACACGAAACATGCGTTAGCATTTTAAAGTCTGAGGCCTTATAGTGACAAGCATAATAAAGTAGATTATACCAAATTAAATACCAAAGACCATTATGTGATCTTACTACGTGATATGTTTCTTTTAGTGAATAAAAAGGGCAATGAAGAGGTCTGAAAAATGACTGAAAAAGGTCACTGAAAATACTAATTATCATTAATATGTCTAGTGAAGTGAACAATGTATCTCGATGAAAGCTCAGATACATTCTTTCCTAACAAAAATGTGAAAACTTAAACTTCCTACACAAAAAAATAATAGGGTGACAATTAAAATAAAAGTGGTCTGCAGAGGCGATTTTAGTTGAGTTAGTGAGCCCCCTTAAACAGCTGTCAGTTTGTACTACCAAATGAAATGAAAACGTTTTATGATTCCAGTGTTTAAGAAGAGCATTTAATGGAGTCACAATTAACAACTATAAATTATCTCCATAACTCTCAGGAATTCTTCGAAAACCCTTTAATTGTGATTATTTCTATGGACCATGATATCTCATTCGAAAATTGAAAAAATATATAAATAAAAAAAGAGCGGAAAAATAACTCCACCGATAAAAATGTCAACATCTATATTTTCAGCGGCATTAATCTTAGGGCGAGGGGTATGCAACTCTTAGAAACGGTGTACGTTTGTTGAAAATGGTCGCCAAATGGACAGAAATTGATGGAAATGGACAGAAATAAATAGGAATGGACAGAAATTGGCAAAAATGGACAGAAATGGATAGAAATGGACAGGAATGAATATAAATGGACAGAAATGGTTATAAATGCACAAAAATTGATATAAATGGGTATAAATGAACAGAAATGGTTAACAATGGATAGAAATGGTTATAAATTGTTAGAAATTGTAGATGTAGACAGAAATAAATAGAAATGGATAGAAGTGGACAGAAGTGGACAGAAATAAAAAAAAATAAATTGATAGAAATGGCTAGAAGTTGACAGAAGTGGACAGAAATGGACAGAAATGGTTAGAAATGGATCAAGTGGACAGAAATGGATGGAAATAATGTTGATAATTTCTTTAACACTTACAAGTTTCCCCGATTACTAGTGTTTTAATATATCATTTGTCGATCACAAACACCCATGTCCTGGGCAGTGAATAATCTACCCAAGCGGGACTAAAACCCGCGACCCTCGGGTTAGAAGGCGAGGATTTTACCCTCCCTGCCGCCTACGGGGCCGACAGAGAAATGGACAGAAATGGATATAAATGGACAGAAACGGATAGAAATGGATAGATATGGTCGGAAATGGACAGAAATGGATGGAAATTGTTAGAAATGGATAGAAAAGGCTGAAATGGAAATGCGGTGTACATCTACATCTACATCTACGTAATACCCTGCGAGCCACCACGAGGGTGTGTGGCAGGGGGTGAAGATCACCAAACATGCACTATTGCCATGCAAGTAGGATATATAAGGTAGACATGCTAGAAAATAGGGTCAATGTTTATTAGTTACTACAGTAGATCATTAGTTATTATAAGTAATTGCAGTAGTTATTACAATAAAATATTAGTTACTACAGTATAGTACAGGTTTAATCTACATAATAAGGAAGGGATTATTGGTAGTTATTACATGCATCATGCACTACAGACTATTCTAACTATATTTCACCTACCTATCCCTTTTGCAACGTTGCCTATTGTTCTCTCTTATGGTACGCGGGAAAAATGACATTTTAAATCTATCGGTAACTTGGTAACATTTTAAATCTATCGGTACACTTGTTTTTGATGTTGCGTACCCCTCGTCTTAGGGAATGCTTTCATCTGTCTGTTGAGAAAGTGTGTGTATCGAGCGACCAGCTTCGGTCGATCGAGTGAGGAACCGGAAGCGTTGCGTCGTCAGACGTGCTGCGGAAAAATAACGATTGGCCAAAATGAAAAAAGCAGCAGGGATAAGTATCACTTAAATGACGACGACCACTTCCTTTGTTTCAGAAGTAAATTCAAGCCAGCCACGAATCTTAGTTGAGCCCACCTGATCGTATCTGCGAAAACGTGTAGTTGTGTATACTTGCACTTCTCCCTTCTTTCAATCGGCTTTGTCATTTTTCAGGCCTTGAAATATTTTATATGAAATATTATAGAGAGATAGATTGTCGTACCGATAGATTTAAAATGTCATTTTTCCCTCGTACTATAAGAGAGAAAATAGGCAGCGTAGCAAAGGGATAGGTAGGTGAAATATAGTTAGAGTAGTCTGTAGTGCATGATGCATGTAATAACAACCAATAATCCCTTTCTTATTATGTAGATACCAACCATGTGACCCTAATACCTAGCATGCCTTCATTAAATATCCTAGTTGCATGTCAACAGTGCATGTTTGGTGATCTTCACCCCCTGCCACACACCCTCGTGGTAGCTCGCAGGGTATCACGTAGATGTAGATGTAGATTTTTTAAATATCGGAATCTCTAGACTCTTACGGGCTAAGTATGACTACTCGTTTTGACTACTCAAGGGAGTGCTACAAAATGAAGCAATGATTGCTTTTAAGTCCTTCATCTACATCTAAAACTACGTCATACCCTGCAAGCAACCCAAAGAGTGTGTGGCAGGGGGTGCTTCCACACCAGGAATGCATGAATTATACGGCAGAACACCGAAACTACATTGAAACCAGCGTACCACACATCTACATCTACATCCACGTAATACCCTGCGAGCCACCACGAGGGTGTGTGGCAGGGGGTGAAGATCACCAAACATGCACTATTGCCCTGAAAGTAGGATATTTAATGAAGGCATGCTAGATAATAGGGTCACATGGTTGGTATCTACATAATAAGAAAGGGATTATTGGTTGTTATTACATACATCATGCACTACAGATTACTCTAACTATATTTCACCTACCTATCCCTTTGCTACGCTGCCTATTGTACTCTCTTATAGTACGCGGGAAAAATGACATTTTAACACATGCAACGCGCCAATCAAAAATCTAATACCCAAAAAACATTCTATCGTCAATCGTTCCAACATGCAAGGGATACAAAGACTACCACTACAGATTCAAAATCTCATGCATAAATAAGAACATCAATATTTACATCATGCATAATTTAGAACGTAGAGAATATAAAGAGAAAGATCTACTGTGTAGCTATTGTCACTATTTGTACTATTCAGGACGACGATCACAGCTGTTATGGTCCCGATTGGTACGCGGAAAAAATGACATTTCATACCGATCGGCTCTACAATCTATCTCTCTAATTTTATTGGCGCGATCTAATCTGCCGTAGTACGAGGGGGTTAATAGTATGTTTTTCACGTCATCAGAGAAATGTTTTTCCTGAAATTAAATTAAGAGGTTCAGCCTATTATTTACTCTACGCTCTGATAGCGATTTCCATCCCAATTCTTCTAACAATGGCTAACAATCCTTCTGGCTGAAAGACAGATCTTAGTTATTTTTGAAGCCGGACTCAGCCCTTTAAATCACTCCCCAAAGTGTTTGGCGATAAAATTTTCATCGCTTTCCGCCAGCATATTGCGGTTTTGTACGTTATTTCCTGATTTGATAACCGAGCGAGCCCCAATTATTCACCCCTTTTTGGTATTTACGGAACTTTTTAAGTGCCCACTCGCTTAATTGACTGTCTTCACGATTAACATTCCAAGGAATAATGATGGATAAGCGTTATTTAAAACTTTTATTGACTTCACAGAGTGACACTTCCTTGTTAAAATCTTTTGTGGGTCAGCAGTTGGTAATTCAGAGAGATATTGGGTCATTAGAGTCGGAAATCCACTTATGTTTTTGTATGCAGTTTTTATAATGTGCGTCATTTCTGTTGGGAAGTTCATTTTTTTGAGGATCATAATCATCCATTATATTTTAACCTAGTCAAAGGCTTTTTCTAAGTATATTACTAACAGTGCTTGTGTGTTTTCTTCTTTTTTCGGTAATTTACTCAATATAATATCTCTGATCAAAACATTAGCGTCGATTACATTTTTTTCTGTTCTCCATATTGATTTTCGGGTATTATATCGTTGGCTAGTTGTTCCATATTTTTTGCCATAACATATATTTTATAATCTGTGTTAAGTAGAGATATTGGTATAAAATCTTCTAATTTATTTGCGCCTTGGGTTTTGGGAAGGAGCGTTATGTTAGCCGTTTTCATATTTTCAGGAAGGTCGCCTTTTTTGTGATGTTGTTATAAGACAAATACAAGGACAGTATTTAAAAGTCCCCAAATGGTCAAATAAACTTAATAAGGAAGTCCGTCGCTCCCCGGGGCTTTTCCATTCTTTAGCTTATGTTTTACGCTGTCTAAATCCTCCTATGTTTTTCGGCTTGAAATCTGACCTTGCCTTCTCGCTTACTTGGGGGAAGAGGGCATCCTCCTCCCTCCACTCCCTGTAACGACTTGCGAAGTGCTATTTTGTTTCCGCTAACAGCTGTTTGTGTTGTTTTTCCGATATTTTCTAAGCGTTCGTGAGCAATTCCACTCCCCTCTCCCTCCTGCGTTCTCTATCGTTCGCCATATTGCGGATAGCGTCAAAAGGTCCCATGTATGTGGGTCATCTCCTATTTGCCATTGTCGTGGCGAAAGTTTTCTTAATTCTAGTTTTAAGATTATCTGCTTCTTTAAAATTTACTGGCTTGTTCATCTACTTCTACGTCATACCCTGCAAGCCATCCAAAGGATGAGTGGCAGGGGTGCTTCCGCACCAGGCATGCATGAATTGTACGGCAGAACTCCGAAACTACATTTAAACCAGCGTACCACACATGCAACGAGCCTATTAAAAATCTACTAACCAAGAAACATTCTGTCGTCAATCGTTCCAACGTGCAAGGGATACAAAGACTACTGCATCTACATATACATCTACATCTACGTTATACCCTGCGAGCCACCACGGGGGTGTGTGGCAGGGGGTGAAGATAATTATTTATAAACTCGGGCGGAAATTTCATCAGGACCAGGTGATTTCTTGGGGTTAATGGATTTCAGGTGACTTCCTATGCCGCGACAAGAAATATTTATAGACTGCATTGGATTTTTGTATAAGCAGAGTAATGTAGTGGCATAATTCTGAGGGCATGAAGTATAGATTCTTTGAAATCAGGGTTTAAGGATATTTGCTTTTTTTAGTCTGTCGCAAACTCTTTCTCCTTAACCGTTTTTCAGTGACGTTACTGTAGATTTATTCCCTTGAACCTCCCTCAAGTTGGGCCAAAATGCCTTAGGGTTAAGTTCCAAAAGTTCACCTAATATTTTACTCTTGAATTCTATTAGTGTTTTTCATAAGGCCGCTTTTGCTTATATTTTAGCTCTGTTTGCCATAAGTTTTCTTGAGTTACTCGTCGGGTAGACCCCGATGGGCGTTCTTCATTTTCGTTTGTAAGTTTCGTTGTCGCTTGAGAGATTTCCGGACGTCTGAATTATACCGCCTGGGTACCATATTGACTTTTTTCTGTTTACAAGCTATTGTGCTATTAATCCTTTGGTAGTCGCGTGATGTTATGAAAAGTATTCTACGCGTCATTTGTAGTATGGTTTTGGCTTAGATTACTAAACATATTATACTAGGTCAACAGTTTTAATTGGTGCGTTGCATGTGTAGTAATAATAACCAATAATCCCTTTCTTATTATGTAGATACTAACCATCTAGCTGCATGTGACCCTGTTCTCTAGCATGTCTCCCTTAAATATCCTACTTGCATGGCAATAGTGCATGTTTGGTGATCGTCACCCCCTGCCACACACCCTCGCGGTGGCTCGCAGGGTATTACATAGATGTAGATGTGTGGTACGCTGGTTTCAATGTAGTTTCGGTGTTCTGCCGTATAATCCATGCATGCCTGGTGTGGAAGCACCCCCTGCCACACACCTTTTGGGTGGCTTGCAGGGTATGTTAGAAGAAGAAGTCTGTTAGAAGAATTAGGATGGGAATCGCTACCACAGCGTAGATTAAATTATAGGCATAACCTCATAACTAAATTTCAGGAAAATCATTTCTCTGACGACGTGAAAAACATACTATTAACCCCCTCGTACTACGGCAGATTAGATCGCGCCAATAAAATTAGAGAGCTAAATTGTAGAACCGGTAGGTATGAAATGTCATTTTTTTCGCGTACCATTCGGGACCATAACATCTGTGATCGTCGTCATGATTAGTGTGAATAGTGACAATAGGCAGACAGTAAATCTTTTTCTTTATATTCTCCTCTTTCTTATTTATGCATGACGTAAATATTGATGTTCTTTTTTATGCATGATATTTAGAATCTGTATTAGTAGGCTTTGTATCCCTTGCTTGTTGGAACGATTGATGATAGAATGTTTCTTGGGTATTAGATTTTTAATTGGCGCTTTGCATGTGTGGACCGCGGGTTTCAATGTAATTTCGGTCATTCTACCGTATCATTCATGCATGCCTGGTGTGGAAGCATCCTCTGTCACACACCCTTTGGGTGGCTTTCAGGGTATGAGGTAGGTGTAGATGTAAATGTTCTTGTTTTAAGCAATCGAACTCCGCCTTGTGGTATAAGTACACTTTTCTTGTTGTGGCTACCCTTTTGTCAGTATTTATGTGAAATTTAGCACTGACTGCTTTGTGGTAATTAATTCCATTAACTGTTTGTACGTTAAGGACGCTTTCAGGTATTCAGGCATCACGCCGCTGCCGGAAAAACCATCGGATCCAATGGCCGCCTTTTCCAGACGGCGTCCGCCGCCGATAGTTTTTCCATCGACGCATAGTTTTACGTTAGGGTATAATACCGGATAGCACATGTGTCCTGGCTTTTCCGAGGCCCCGTCCTCGTCGCCTTTCCCGTCAGCTTCAGCGTTTTTAGTCAAGCCAGCCGATTCGTTATAACCCTGGGAACATCTTTCTCCTACTTATGGCGTTGACTTTTCCGAGACCCTCAGGGGTTTTCCTGCGCCTTACAGGCACCTTGCGTCACCCTTCCCCCCACTTCCCTTGGATGCTCTTCTCCCGCCTTCCTGAAATCCTTCCCCCAACCCCCATTGGCAATGTACTTTGAAAATTCCATGTCACTTTACGCAAGGGGAAAGGAATGTCATAGAATCCGTGGCCTTCGTGGGTTCCCTTGAGGGATTATGCATTTGAGGGATGGTCGCTCGAGATAAGGGGATGGGTGGGCGTGCACGTGACGCCGGGGAGTATTTTGAACCGGGGGTGTCGTCAGTTGGACGCCGCTATTCCTCTGTCCTTCCCATGAGCAGGTAGTACGTAGTTTGTAGGACGTGCAAGGACTACTACTATAGCCCAAAATATCATGCATAAATAAGAACATCAATATTTAAATCATGCATAAATAAGAACGTAAAAAAAACGTAAAAAGTAAAGAAAGAGATCTACAGTCTAGCTAATCTCACTATTCGCACTATTCATCGCGGCGATCACAGCTGTGATGGTCCCGAATGGTACGCGGAAAAAATTACATTTTATACCTAACAATTCTACAATCAATCTGTTTAGTTTTATTGGGGCGATCTAATCTGCCGTAATACGAGGGGGATAATTGTATGTTTTTCACGTCGTCAGAGAAGTGTTTGTCCTGAAATTTAGTTAAAAGTTTAAGCCTTTAATTTAATCTACGCTGTGATAGGATTCCCATCCCAATTCTTCTAACAATCTAGACACACTACTAAATTCAATTTTCACATTGATGCTATGATTTACATTAATAACTCACATTTTTTATCCTGATAATGTTATATCCACCCTGTATGTTCCATTGTCGAACAACATCATGGGGTGCTGTGTGCTTACTCCACGCTGACCTAGGGACCCGACGGCTAAATTTGACTCCGCGGAAATATATCATTTACGTCTGTATAAAACCCCGCAAACTACCTCGATGGCGAGAAATGGTGTTGAATTATCACCAACATGCTTAGACTCATATATATCCTGCAAGAGTTTCTTCAACTCCGAACATTAAAACGTTAGCAAAAATGCAAGTAATTGTTAGCAGGTGAGTTTCACTAACATTCACCATACCATAATGGTACTAACAAAATTAGAGAAACGACAAATTTAACCAACACCTGCGGAGGGGAACTACTTGTAGATTAGTAATAAATTTTGAGCAATTTTGAATTTCAGGTCAGCATGGGAACAAGCAATTGATTATCTAGGGAACCTTGTCAAACACTTTTCTAAAGTCAAGAAACGCTGCGTCTACCTGTACATTACCTTCTCCGGAAACTAAAACATCATGAACAAAAAGACCTAATTGAGTTTCGCAAGACAGTCCCTTTCTGAACCCATACTGGTATGTTATCAATAAATCCTGGCTGTCGTGGTGTCCCATTAGTTATGTAACTATTATATGTTCTATAATTTTACATGATAGTGACGCTAATGATATTGGTCTATAATTACATGGCTGTTCCCTATCACCGCTTTTAAAAATTGGGGTCACGTTTGCCATCTTCCAGTCTTCGGGAACCGCCGAATACATATACATATATATACATATATATACATATATATAAATATATATACATATATATACATATATATACATATATATACATATATATACATATATATACATATATATACATATATATATACATATATACATATATATACATATGTATACACATACATCTACGTGATACCCTGCGAGCCACTACGAGGGTGTGTGGCAGGGGGTGAAGATCACCAAACATGCACTATTGACATGCAAGTAGGATATTTAAGGGAGATATGCTAGGTAATAGGGTCACATGCAGCTAGATGGTTAGTATCTACATAATAAGGAAGGGATTATTGGTTGTTATTACATGCATCACGCACTACAGACTACTCGAACTATATTTCACCTACCTATCCCTTTGCTACGCTGCCTATATAGCGCCGAATTATAGTTGCCATTGAAACTTCTAACTCAGTAAGTAAACAGGCACTGTAGGCTCATTCATAGATTTGATGGCTAGTGCTTGTTTCTTGACTTGCTACGTAGAACATCGTAACAGCACGTCTCGCATGCATCTTGCATGACTCTTGTATATCTGTGCATTTAAAATGTAGGAAAATTTATTAGTTGCTATACTTTCTGTGGTACTGATACTAATAGTATTATGAATGTTAGTAAAATGATACATTCTGACAGCTATTTACAGGTTTTTTCTTGTTCATAAATGGTCGCACTTTCATCAGCATGAATAGGATAAAGTGCAGGTAATAATATCCTTGGCCATACACACTTCAGGAGGTCTGCAGGGAGATACGTAGATGTTGATGAAGTATGAGTAACGTATAAACTGGTGTTAACCATCTTCGATTCTGCCAAGATTCTCGCTCGCAGTATCCCTAATAAGTTACTCAGGTCCTCCGAAGGTAGGACGAGATGAAAACATATGCATAATAACTACTCACTCCGCCCCGCTCCCTCCCTCCCTCGAAGGTTTTCTTGTGCAATGAGTTAGGTGGTCAATGGCTTCATGGATCATGAGACGCAGGTAAATAAGAAAAAGGACCACTAGACGAATGGCATTCCGAACGCAGAAATCGCTTCTTAATGACCGACTCAAAGGAAGACAGTTGCTTGTTAAGTTTTGAAATGTGTCGGCTCAACGGAAGGAATGGTCAACAGTGGTCGTCTGCGCTCAGAAGAAGGAAGACATATCTATCTATATCTACTAAGTACTATGCAAGCCACCACTAGGGTGTGTAACACGGGGTGATTCCACACCAGGCATGCAGCACTCATTTTCAAGTCAATTCAAATCATAACCGTGCGCGTTCCCCTGTCTGCAGGCCAAAACCATCAGGATAATAATGCGCAGTCAGACCAGAAACCAGGAGAGTGCTACATTATAGCGCGGGATATCATGCAGCACACTAGTTACGATACAACTACTGGTTTGTACTCGATAGCTTAATCATGCTGTAAATTTCGTTCGGAGTGAGTTGTTAATAATGATGGTAAGATATTAAGCACTAACACAAAAATCTACTTTCCCTAGCAAGGTTCAAAGTTTCACAACTGATGCTTCGAAGTTATTATGGTCCCTTATTGAACGTGGAAAAAAATGACATTCTAAATCTATTGGTTCTACAGTCTATTTCCTTCATCGAATGACTGTTATAGTTTGTGCAATAATATATCTTGGCTCTAGTAAAATATGTTGACCGTCCGGCTAAAAATGGCTTGCATCGAACTCTCTAAAACGATTTAATCATTATTTCTCCCTTCAATCAGATAGATGTTCCGACGCTAATTACTTCAACAATTCAGTTTTTTGTTACAATTATTAACAAATCTTGCCGTTCTCCGCTGTATTCATAATATTTCTTAAACTTGTCCTGCTTCATAAGGGCCCTATGTGCCAGCTACGTTTTCTACCTGAGGTCTCACGTAGGAACACATTTTCCTAGTGTTCTTTTAATAAATCCCATTTTACGATTGGCCTATCCGCAAATTTCCTGTACTTACTTTACCGGGGATAAATCCTAAGTAATGGTCACACCTAAGTACTTAACTGACTCTGAAATTGAAAAACCACTTTGATTAGTTTATGTACGTTTCGTTGGACTTGTAATTTTTTCTCTATAAATTAACAGCAACTCACTTTGTAACATATTTATTCTAACTTTCAAGCATTGCATTATTCGTTTATAGCATTTAGATCTTTCTTTTATGCAATCTACATCTACATCTACGTAATACCCTGCGAGCCACAACAAGGGTGTGTGGCAGGGGGTGAAGATCACCAAACATGCACTATTGCCATGCAAGTAGGATATTTAAGGGAGGCATGTTAGAGAACAGGGTCACATGCAGCTAGGTGGTTAGTATCTACATAATAAGAAAGGGATCAATGGTTGTTATTACATGCATCATGCACTACAGACTACTCTAACTATATTTCACCTACCTATCCCTTTGCTACGCTGCCTATTGTTCTCTCTTATGGTAAGCGGGAAAAATGACATTTTAAATCTATCGGTACGACAATCTATCTCTCTAATCTTGTTAATCAGATCAAACCTAGCATAATACGCAGGGGTTCTTAATATATATCTAACGTCATCTGTGAACAAATCGGTTTCGAATTTACCTAAAGGTTAAACCTAAATTTTAACCTGCGTTCTGATAGTAATTCCCATCCGAGTTCTTCTATTAAATTCGTTACACTTATACAATTATCATAACGGCCTTTAACAAACCTAGCGGATCTCCTTTGCGCGCGCTCTAATTCTTTTATCATACCTTCCTCGTACGGATTCCATATACTAGCGGCATATTCTAAATGAGGCCTGACATGTGTAAAATAGCTTCTTTCTCGTACTCTCTCATCGCATTTGCCTAGAACCCTTTTTATGAATCCTAACCTACGGTTTGCTACACTAGTTATTTCCCTGATGTGTTTCCCCCAATTAAATGAATTAATAAACAGATATAAATCTGTCTATCGAAGGGAGAAATATAATTCATATCGAAGGGAGAAATATAATATATAAATCTTTTACGAACGTTTGATGTAGATTATTTTTGCCCTACGTTGAAAATATTTTGCTAGAGCCGAACTATTATGATAGGAATCATCACAGGAATAAGATTAAGGAAATAGACTACAGAACCGATAGATTAAGGTTGTCGTTTTTTCCACGTACAATAAGGGACCATAATAGTTGTGTCAGATCAGTTCTAGGATACTGACAAGGTTAAATAGGTTTTTTCGGTAGTGCTAAATATCTTAACATGAATTGTAGATACTTACCTCGCATGCAATCTCCGGCATGATATACTCCCGCATGTCTACATCTACATCTACGTGATACCCTGCGAGCCACCACGAGGGTGTGTGGCAGGGGGTGAAGATCACCAAACATGCACTATTGGTATGCAACTACATCTACATCTACATCTACGTAATACCCTGCGAGCCACCACGAGGGTGTGTGGCAGGGGGTGAAGATCACCAAACATGCACTATTGCCATGTAAGTAGGATATATAATGTAGACATGCTAGAAAATAGGGTCATAGTTTATTAGTTACTACAGTAGATTATTAGTTATTGCAAGTAATTGCAGTAGTTATTACAATAGAATATTAGTTACTACGGTATAGTACAGGTTAAAATGTACATAATAAGGAAGGGATTATTGGTAGTTATTACATGCATCATGCACTACAGACTATTCTAACTATGTTTCACCTACCTATCCCTTTTGCTACGTTGCCTATTGTTCTCTCTTATGGTACGCGGGAAAAATGACATTTTAAATCTATCGGTACGACAATCTATCTCTCTAATTTTGTTAATATGGTCAAACCTAGCATAATACGCAGGGGTTCTTAATATATATCTAACGTCATCTGTGAACAAATCGGTTTCGAATTTACTTAAAAGGTTTAACCTAAATTTTAACCTGCGTTCTGATAATAATTCCCATCCTAGTTCTTCTATTAAACTCGTAACACTAATACAATTATCATAACGACATTTAACAAACCTAGCAGATCTCCTTTGCACGCGCTCTAATTCTTTTATCATACCTTCCTCGTACGGATCCCATATACTAGCGGCATATTCTAAATGAGGCCTGACAAGTGTAAAATAGCTTCTTTCTCGGACTCTCTCATCGCATTTGCCTAGAACCCTTTTTACGAATCCTAATCTACGGTTTGCTACACTAGTTATTTCCCTGATGTGTTTCCCCCATGACATGTCTTCACTGATGGTGACGCCTAAGTATTTAATTGAATCTACGTTACATATTTTGTTTTCTTTGATGCTATAATTATTCCGGGGAAGGCCATTCTTTTTCCAAAAATTCATAATCGCGCATTTCTTCAAATTTAATTCTAGCTGCCATCTATCACACCAATCATCAATCGCATCTAAATCCTTAGCTAAACACTGTCTGTCCTCCTCATTTCTAATTTCTTTATACACTACTGCATCATCGGCAAAAAGACGGAGCTTGCTATTTTTTACTACACTATTCAAGTCGTTTACGTACAGAAGAAATAAAATTGGGCCTATCACGCTTCCCTGGGGAACACCCGATGTAACTTTTACTTCGCCTGAGCTGACACCATCTAATACCACCCTTTGAACGCGTTCATGTAAGAAATCTCCTACCCAGCCTACTATATTACTGTCTATTCCGTATGATGCTAACTTCGTGAGTAACTTACAGTGGGGAACCTTGTCAAAAGCTTTTCTAAAGTCAAGAAACGCTGCATCTACCTGTACGTTACCTTCTCCGGAAACTAAAATATCGTGAACAAAAAGACCTAATTGAGTTTCGCAAGACCGTCCTTTTCTGAACCCATGCTGGTTTGTTATTAATAAATCCTGGCTGTCGAGGTGTCCCATTATTGATGTAACTATTATATGTTCTATAATTTTACATGATAGTGACGTTAATGATATTGGTCTATAATTACATGGCTGTTCCCTATCTCCGCTTTTATAAATTGGGGTCACGTTTGCTATCTTCCAGTCTTTGGGAACCGCGTGTTCTTCGAGGGATTTGTTAAATATTACTTTAAGATACGGAGCCATTTCGAGAGCTAATTCTTTATAAACACGAGCTGGAATTTCATCAGGACCTGAGGACTTGTTCGGGCTAATGTTACTTAGTAAGGATACGATTCCGCTACAAGATATATCGATTGGGGGCATTGGTTGTTGAAATCGGTCTGGTATGGTTTCGCGGAAACTATGCATAGGTTGATTAAAAACACTCTGAAAAAAGTAATTCAAACAATTTGCCTTATCTAAACTGGAAGTTACTATTTCGCCTCTATCGTTTTTCAAGGAATTAACCGTTGACTTTTTAGTTCCCTGTACTTCCCTAACATATGACCAAAATGCTTTCGGATTTCCCTCTAGTTGTTCTCCAAGTACTTTTCTCTTGAATTCGCTAAACGCTTTTCTAAGGGCTGTTTTTGCGGCTGATTTACAAATTTTATAATGCTCGATGGTATTTTTTAGGTCGCTATTAGCTACATTTTTCTTCATTTTTCTTAGTTTCGCATGGCTAACTCGTTGGCGTTTTAAACATTTTCTAACCTCCGCGTTGTACCACCTTGGTTCCCTATTCTCGCTCTTATACTTATGAGGTATATATCTGTTGACAAGTGACCGTGTAATTTGGAGGAACTCTTTCCATGTATTGTCTGTATTGCTGTTTTTGCTAATGTTCTCGAATTTTTCAAAAGATGTCTTTAAGTCAAGCCTAAATCCGTTAAAATCTGCTTTACTAAAAAGGTAAATCTTTCTTTTTAATTTAAAATTTTTTTCAGTGTTGAGGGAAAATTTTACGTATACTACCTTGTGGTCACTTATTCCATCGACATTTTCAACTTTAATTACTTTTTCAGGGATGTTTGTGGCAAGTAAATCGAGAACATTTTCCCCTCTATTAGGCAAATTTACTATTTGATGTAGTGCGTGTGATGCGAACAGGTTAAGCAGTGACTCGCAGATTTCTTTGTCCCGACCTCCTGACTTATGACTGCATGTTTTCCAATCTATCGATGGTGTATTGAAATCTCCACCTACAATTATCTGTCGTTCGTTACTATGGGAATTAATGGACCTGATCTGTTTCTCGAGTTCTAATACTGAGTGTACATCGGAATGGGGTGGTCTATAGTAGGCACAAACATATATTACTTTCGAATTAGCACATTGAATGGAACACCATACACTTTCTATTATATTATGGGGAATCACTTCTATTTTGCTGACTATTGTGTTCTTAACTGCGATAAATACTCCCCCTCCCAGTCGACTCTCTCTATCTCTCCTGTATACCCTAAAATTTACTGGAAAAACTTCACTATCAGCAATATCGCTTGTTAACCAACTTTCGGTTCCTATAATTATGTCAGAATTAGTACTCTCTATAAGGTGATGAAATTCAGGTATCTTGCTTCTTAAACTACGACAATTAACCACTACTACTGAAAATTCCTCTATTTTAATATTTCTGCCTATTGTATTTGTGGGGTTCGTGTTTTCTAAATTATTGGGAAAGTTGCAGTTTGGAAATTCATGGGTCCTCAGGTCCTGATGAAATTCCAGCTCGTGTTTATAAAGAATTAGCTCTCGAACTAGGAACAAAACATGTCTTAGTGCCTTGTAGTGCTATTCATTTGTCACATTAATGATACCAACCAGCAGTTATATCTTGAGTAGTATGCTGCATGGTAGCATGTTCGTCTTCGTTTCACTCTCCTAGTATGTGGTCTGACTGCGTACAGTTGTCCTGACTGCTTTGACCTGTTCCTGGCATTTCGGGGAACGCACGCGGTTCTGGTATGAACTGGGATGAGTGCTTCAGGCCTGTTGTGGAATCACCCCGTGCCACACACCCTAGTGGTGGCTTGCACGGTATTTCGTAGATGTAGATGTATATCATGACTTTCTTCTACGGAATATATTACTCGAGGAAGAGTTACACTCAGGCGATTCACTTTTCTGTCGAATGGGAAGCCTCATGATCGGGAGACCGGGCCGCAGAGTAAGGGTTAATATCGTCTCCAAAGGGCATACTCCAAATCTTCATCCATAAACAAAACGCAGATACTCACGGGCACCTGGCGCGGTAGCTTATCTTCTAGTAACACACACACACAAGAAGCCGAGCGCTCCGATAGTAGTTTCTCGAATGTTCCTCGGTTATTTGGTGTTGGGGGTTGGAGGGGAGAGAGGAGAAAGGTAGAGTAAGGAAAGAGGAACCAAATATTCTAGAGATAACGCTAAGAGCGGTGTACTTTTACCTCTTATCGCACGCAAATGAAGTTATCATGGAATAGCTTCGAGTTTCGCGAGGGGAAGGTGAGTATAATGAGGACAGCGGCTCATGGCACAAATGGGGGGGGGAAGGAAGATAAGAGGGGAAGAGGAATAATAAGAACTCCATTAAGGAGCGGTGAGGAAACTCAC
The DNA here is from genome assembly GCA_963169105.1 of Ceriagrion tenellum. Classification (NCBI taxonomy): domain Eukaryota; kingdom Metazoa; phylum Arthropoda; class Insecta; order Odonata; family Coenagrionidae; genus Ceriagrion; species Ceriagrion tenellum. Next base: position 118,599,995 of record OY720640.1, on the reverse strand, counting down.
TCTCCTCGGTAATTTCCGGTTCAACGAATCGTATCCGCTTCGCCCTCCCTTCCTTCTTCCTCCTTTCGTAAGAGAAGAACGGGTCTTTCCACGACTCCCTTCCGACGCTGAAAACTAATTTCATCGGCTCGCCCTCCCTTCCTTCCCTCACCCCCTCAGTAAGCCGGACGGAGTAGACGCCGGACGCACCCTTCCAGACGTCGCCCTGTCCCAAGGGATCCTCTCACGACCAGTCTGACAACAAGTCCCTCCCGACCCACCCCTGACTCAACCACGCCGCGCCGCCCCTTTCCCTCAGACCAATAAGGACTTCGTGGACAAGTCTTTACGACGCCAATGACCGGAGGCATTAAATTTTCGGTTTTGACGACATTTCGATGCACTCGAGTTTCGCCCCTTTTCAAATCTAAAACAATTGCGCATATTTTAGTCCACCCAATTCGAGTTTAAACACAGTTTTGCAGTTATTAAGACAGTCGAATTATTTCATTAATCAAAATAACGAATGTAATATAATTATCGGTGGCGATTTCAACGTAGTAAGTACATTAAAGATATAGGTGAAGTAGTAGACTGTAAACTTCGACTATTTGGAGACGAAGCCGTAGTGTACTGGGAAATCCATAAAGAAAATGATACATCTACATCTACGTCATTCCCTGCAAGCCACCCAAGAGGTGTGTGCCAGGGGCTGCTTCCACACCAGGCATGCATGAATTATACGGCAGAACACCGAAACTACATTGGAACCAGCGTACCACTCATGCCAAGCGCCCATTAAAATCTACTAACCAAGAAATATTTTATTGTCAGTCGTTCCAACATGCAAGGGGTACAAAGACTACTACTACAGATTCAAAATCTCATGCATAAATAAGAATATCAATATTTACATCATGCATAAATAAGAGAGTAGAGAATATAAAGAGAAAGATATACAGTCTAGCTAATCTCTCTATTCGCACTATTCATGACGATGATCATAGCTGTTATGGTCCCGAATGTTTCGCGGAAAAAATGACATTTTATACCTATCGGTTCTACAATCTATCTATCTAATTTTATTGGCGCGATCTAATCTGCCGTAATAAGAGGGAGTTAATAGTATGTTATTCACGTCGTCAGAGAAATGTTTTTCCTGAAATATATTTAGGAGGTTCAGCCTATAATTTAATCTACGCTGTGATAGTGATTCCCATCGCAATTCTTTTAACTATCCAGACACACTAGAAAAACATATCGTAGCATCGTTTTAAAAACCTAGCTCCTCTTCGCAGGACGCAATCTAATGCCGATATCAACCCCGCTTCATATGGATCCCATATACTAGCAGCATATTCCAGATAGACAAACCAATTCGGAATTCGACCACCTAATTCGATTCAATATTATAGACCACCCAATTCGACTTCGAACACAGTTTTTCAGTTATAGAGACAGGCGAAGAATTTCATTAATCAAAATAACGAATGTAATTTTATTATTGGTGGCGATTTCAACGTAGTTATTATATTAACGATATTGGTGAAGTAGTAAACAGTAAACTTTGACTATTTGGAGACGATGCCGTAGTGTATAGGGAAATCCGTAACGATAATGATAAGGGAGCGTTAACAAAGGACATCAAGGCAAATCAAGCGTGGTGCGATGCGTGGCAACTAGAAATAATTTTGAAAAAATGTGTTGTGATGAACTTCTGGAAAAGGAAAAACTCCCCTCAGTGCTGTTATTACGTACAACATACCCAATTAGAGACTGCAGAATCTATAAAATATCTTGGAGTTAAACTAACTAATGATGTTCAGGAGTATATCTACATCTACGTAATACCCTGTGAGCCACCACGAGGGTGTGTGGCAGGGTATGAAGATCACCAAACATGCACTATTGACATGCAACTAGAATATTTAATGGAGACATGCTAGAAAATAGGGTCACATGGAGCTAGATGGTTAGTATCTACATAATAAGAAAGGGATTATTGGTTATTATTACATGCATCATGCACTACAGACTACTCTAACGATATTTCACCTACCTATCCCTTTGCTACGCTGCCTATTGTTCTCTCTTATAGTACGTGAGAAAAATGACATTTTAAATCTATCGGTACGACAATCTATCTCTCTAATCTTGTAAATCTGATCTAACCTAGCATAATACGCAGGGGTTCCTAATATATATCTAACGTCATCATAACCTAATTTATTAATTAATTAACTATTGATTAACTATTGACTATTAATGAAAATATTAATTGAATTAACAAACTTTGTAAGTTTTTCTCAGAATATTTATTGCACGACCGGTTTCGTCGAATAGTCGACATCATCAGGTTGAGTAAAACTTCCTTCATCACTGAGTAAAACTTACAAAGTTTGTTAATTCCTAAACATGGAAAAGTTTTACAAAGTTAAGGCTGAAACTATTGAATTTTTTCACTAATGATCTCTCGTGGAGCAAAAATATTCGGGAAATAACTTGTCAGGCTAATCGTAAATTGGGATATGTTAAAAGAGTACTGGGAAAGTGCGACGATAGAGTTAGAGAACTCGGCTACTTCCCCCTTGTTAGACCCCACTTTGGATACGCTGCTAGTGTTTGGTATCCTCAGGAGGTGGGCTTAAAAACAGAGATAGAACGCGTTACAGAGAAGATCAGCAAGATATGTGAAAGGTCGTTATAATGGTCTCGTTAGTGTGACTGACCTCTTGCAAAAACTAGGATGGGAATCGCTATCAGACCGTCGATTGAAAATTAGACTCAATCTTTTAAATAAATTCAAAAGCGATTTATTTGCAGAAGTCGTTTTCAATTCTTAAGAACTACAACATACTACGGTATATCAGATTAAGAAAATAAAATAAGAGAGAGAGATTGTAGAACAGATTTAGGTACGTTTAGTATCTACATAATAAGAAAGGGATCAATGGTTGTTATTTCATGCATCATGCACTACAGACTACTCTAACTATATTTCACCTACCTATCCCTTTGCTACGTTGTCTATTGTTCTCTCTTATGGTACGCGGGAAAAATGACATTTTAAATCTATCGGTACGACAATCTATCTCTCTAATCTTTTAATCTGATCAAACCTAGCATAATACGCAGGGGTTCTCAATATATATCTAACGTCATCTGTAAATAAATCGGTTTCGAATTTACTTAAAAGGTTTAACCTAAATTTGAACCTGCGTTCTGATAGTAATTCCCATCCTAGTTCTTCTATTAAATTCGTAACACTTACACAATTATCATAACGGTCTTTAACAAACCTAGCGGATCTCCTTTGCACACGTTCTAATTCTTTTATCATACCTTCCTCGTACGGATCCCATACACTAGCGGCACATTCTAAATGAGGCCTGACAAGTGTAAAATAGCTTCTTTCTCGTACTCTATTGTCGCAATGGTCGTAACGTCGGAAGAAACAGAAATGCGCGCGGCGCCTCTCTGGCGACAGCAAACGCTATTATATCACCGCGTTATGATAGCGTAAGTAGAAGCAGAATAGCCCCCCTAGGGCTCACATAACTGTATACCGCCTCCTGACTGGTAGGTAAGTCTCCTCCACCTCCTCGCGCATGCTCGTGGCGTCAGTTCCGCCGCATGGGTATCCTTCCGCCGTGAGGTCCCGTTTGCGCGAATTCAAATTTCTCAGCTAACGCTAAAATCATTTCTTCATTTATTGATCCGTCAATTTCTTGCATGTATGTAAATTAATTGGCAATTTAATTGGAGAAAACAATTTGAAATTTATTGTTGTGCGCATAGGAGGCCCTACGTCAAGGCGAGGGAGACAAGCTTGAACGAAGGATAGTAGAAGGACCTGAAAAAAAGAAGTGCAAGCGAGGAGGAATGTGTGCACGACATATCAATCCGAGAACGGCAGTTTCGGTTCTGCGAAGCCATGTTTGCGTAATGTTCGCTTTTGGTGGGAGATCATTCAACCCGGGAAGGCGGGAGTGACTGTCCTTTTTCTCATTATGAATTTCAAATGAGTGGTTGAATGCTTTGATCATGGGTAGCTTGTTGGTTAAGGCGCTGGGACGGGAAAAAAAAGGTGGGCAAGCAGCGGTGGGAGGAAGGAGACTGCGTGACGCATCCTAAACAAGTGACGAACGCGAAGCGGAATTAATTAATTGAAGGTGGGCGGAGACGGAGATACGCTCCATATGGAGACGCCGCGCCGTTTGGGAGCCTATTTAAGGTAGTTTAAGCGAAATATCAATTTACCTAGATATCGATGAATTTGGTCTCATTTTAACATACATACATACCCATCACGCCGTTCCATTCCGGGGTAGGCACAGTCAAAATGTTTTACACATTAATACATAATTGAACACCTAACTCTGCTTTAATAATTTCCTCCATACTGACCTATCCTTACAAATCTCTGTTGCCTCATTTACCCCCATACACTGTTTCATACATACGCCCTCCTGTGTTTAACACTCTTAATATTCCTCCCCCTAAGAATTTCCTCAACCACATTCAACCAAAACTTTCTCAGCCTACCTCTACCTCTCACACCATTCATTCTACTCTAAATAAAAATATGTCACCCTTCCAATCACATAAAAAATTAAACCCCATACCACCCTATTTCCCGAGATATTGGCCAGAAAATACCAGCCTTTTACATGGGAAATGGCCCGCGTATGCACTTCAGAGAGACCTTATTTAACAAATGAGGAATTTCTAACGCCTAGATCTCGTCAAAAAAATCAACAGTGTAGCTTGTGTGTTTTCTCAACTATTTTTGAAAATTAATCATATTATTACCGCATTAAATTTTTCGGAATTACAATAAACTTCCGTTTTGATGGATTTTCAAATACACCACGTGAAAAAAATGAGTCAAGTTAAAGACTCATTTAGATATTTTCATTTGATTTCTTACAATTTCAGACGTGTAAAACGATATTATTGCACCATTAATAATGCAATATTTAATTCGTGTGTCTCACAGTTGGTGAAATTAAAACGTATAATTCGACTTTGGTATCTATCATGACTAGGGAACTATTTGTGTAGCTTTCTTGATTCCTTGTTGTATTGTCGCATCCATTGTGATAGAAGGAGAGGTGGCTTGCTTTGGCGGCCAATTCCTGAAGCTGTACGTTTTTATTTTGCCGGTCCGCCATCTTACCAAATTACCTTGGTGCCTTCCGGATAACGCATTATTTTGAAATTATACGATATTTTCCATTGATAACTTACTTGAAATAAGCATGTATTTATTACTCGAAAATGTCTTCGTAGCATATTAATTTTAATCAATTTAAAATGATGCTAATCCGTGTTCCCTGCGAAAAACCATGTTGAAATCGAGTACTATCAATAACTCCTAGTGTCTACTACACTTCTCAAAAGTTAGTACTCTTACCTTAAATTTTCAACATCCGTTAGATATAGTCATCATATATCGACTAATGCGTTCAATCGTCCATGCTTTTCAAGGACAAGCAAGAAAAGAAACTTGGAAAAGCAATTTGGTGGATATTTCGTTTGGTTATGTGTTATAGTTTGATGGCGTTCTGCCCTCAACATCTTCCTCAACGGTTGCATTGTCATGAAGTCGGCGTTGTTATGGTGATTACGAGGAGCAGCGCGAATCAAAATAGGTTGTGTCGTGATGCCTGCTGACAAAATAAGCAAATTTATAACTCATACGGTGATAGTAATTTAATCTGTTAATGTAACAAGAGTGTTTACTACACTACAAAATTAATAGCGTGATTAGGATTGTAGCTGCCCTAAAAATGGCCCTCGTCACATGACGATATTGAATCACAACGGGAAATAAGGAGAAAAATAAAAATATACAATTGAGTCGGACAGATTTTCCTTTGGTTACATCTTCCAGAAACATTCTAAAAAATGTTCACACTTTTTTCCTGTCAAAATGTACGTGACATAGAGAGAATTGTGATCCTCTGTCAATAATCAACGCAACTTTTGAAGTATTGATATCAATTGATTCACGTGAATATAATACTGCGCATATCTATAGTTGAATCCAATCCTTCTGCAAACACTGCAGTGGAATTACATGTATATGAGAAGTATTTTTGGCTCAAGCGGCATGGTTATGGCTGGGGATGAGTCTGTGGTAACAGAATGTGGATTTAATGCTACAGCGACGGACAGATATGAAATGAGTGGACATTGTCGGTAGGACGATTGTTGAGAGAAATAAGGAGAGTTGAATGACTGAATTGATCTTTACATTACAATGAAAACTATTAACCTAGTGACCCCGTGTAACTTTATTTAGAACGATCCTGGAACGGTGACGTTGAATGCCGAACCCCGGATTGTTCTAAATGAAGATACGTGGGATCACGAAGTTACGAATTTTCATTTTAATGCTGAAAGAATCCATCGACCGAATTCAATAATCCAAATGCATAAAGAATCCATCCAGTTACACCTGAAACTACTTATGATTCTTACATGATATTAGAACGAATATTAGTTTTATTTCTTTTTAAACAATTTTATTTCTTCTGTACGTAAACGACTTGAATACAGTAGTAAAAAATAGCAAGCTCCGTCTTTTTGCCGATGATGCAGTAGTGTATAAGGAAATTAGAAATGAAGAGGACAGACAGTGTTTAGCTAAGGATTTAGATGCGATTGATGATTGGTGTGATAGATGGCAGCTAGAATTAAATTTGAAGAAATGCGAGATAATGAATTTTTGGAAAAAGAATGGCTATCCCCGGAATAATTATAGCATCAAAGAAAACAAAATATGTAACGTAGAATCAATCAAATACTTAGGCGTCACCATCAGTGAAGACATGTCATGGGGGAAACACATCAGGGAAATAACTAGTGCAGCAAACCGTAGATTAGGATTCGTAAAAAGGGTTGTAGGCAAATGCGATGAGAGAGTCCGAGAAAGAAGCTATTTTACACTTGTCAGGCCTCATTTAGAATATGCCGCTAGTATATGGGATCCCTATGAGGAAGGTATGATAAAAGAATAAGAGCGCGTGCAAAGGAGATCTGCTAGGTTTGTTAAAGGCCGTTATGATAATTGTATAAGTGTTACGAGTTTAATAGAAAAACTAGGATGGGAATTACTATCAGAACGCAGGTTAAAATTTAGGTTAAACCTTTTAAGTAAATTCGAAACTTATTTGTTTACAGATGACGTTAGATACATATTATGACCCCCTTCGTATTATGCTAGGTTTGACCATATTAACAAGATTAGAATGATAGATTGTCGTACCGATAGATTTAAAATGTCATTTTTCCCGCATACCATAAGAGAGAACAATAGGCAACGTAGCAAAAGGGATAGGTAGGTGAAATATAGTTAGAATAGCCTGTAGTGCATGATGCATGTAATAACTACCAATAATCCCTTCCTTATTATGTAGATTTTAACCTGTACTATACATCTACATCTACATCTACGTCATACCCTGCAAGCCACCCAAAGGGTGTGTGGCAGGGGGTGCTTTCGCACCAGGCATGCATGAATGATATGGTAGAACACCGACATTACATTAAAAACCCGCGTACCACACATGCAAAGCGCCAATTACAAATCTAATACCCAAGAAACATTCTATCTCCAATCGTTCTAACATGCAAGGGATACAAAGACTACTACTACAGATTCCAAATATCATGCATAAATAAGAACATCATTATTTACATCATGCATAAATAAGAAAGAGGAGAATATAATGAGAAAGATTAACTGCCTGCCTATTGTCAATACTCGAACTATTCATGACGACGATCACAGCTGTTATGGTCCCGAATGGTACGCGGAAAAAATGACATTTTATACCTATCGGTTCTACAATCTAGCTCTCTAATTTTATTGGCGCGATCTAATCTGCCGTAGTACGAAGGGGTTAATAGTATGTTTTTTACGTCGTCAGTAAAATGATTTTCCTGAAATTTATTTAGGAGGTTAAGCCTATAATTTAATCTACGCTGTGATAGCGATTCCCATCCTAATTCTTCTAACAGTCCAGACACACTAGCCAACTTATCGTAGCATCGTTTCACAAACCTAGCTCCTCTTCGCTGTACGCGATCTAACTCTGATATCAACCCCGTTTCGTATGGATCCCATACACTAACAGCATATTCCAGATGAGGCCTAACGATTGAAAAATAACAACGTTCTTTCACTTTCTCATCACATTTTCCGAGTACTCTCTTGATAAAGCCTAGCTTCCTATATGCTTGACCGCATATTTCCCTAATATGTTTTCCCCAAGATAGGTCGTGACTAATTGTGACTCCTAAGTACTTAACAGACTCGGCGTGAATAATTTCTGTATTTTTAATTCTGTATGCCCTAAATGGCCAATTTTTCTTTTTCCAAAAGCTGACTGCTACGCACTTTTTTATGTTTAGTTCCATCTGCCACTTTTCGCACCAAGCATGAATAGCAAGTAGGTCGATTGTTAACGAGTCGCTATCTTCGGAATTGTTAATATCCCTATACACAACCGCGTCGTCTGCGAAGAGTCTAAGCTTACTTTTAACGACGTTACTAATATCATTAATGTACAAGAGAAATAAAAGTGGACCAATTACACTTCCCTGAGGAACACCCGATGTAACGCTAACTGTGTTTGACATGATACCGTCTATGACAACCCTTTGTTCCCGCCCATGTAAGAATTGATTAATCCAACTAATAATGTTTTTATCTATTCCATATGCTTCTAGTTTTGAGAGCAACTTAACGTGAGGTACCTTATCAAAAGCTTTCCTAAAATCGAGGAATATCGCGTCAACTTGGACATTATTTTCACCCGAGAGCAAGATGTCATGAACGAAGAGGGCCAATTGGGTTTCGCAAGATCTACCCTTTCGAAATCCGTGTTGGTTATTTATTAACAATTCCTCCCTATCTAAATGACTCATAATGGAGCTTACGATTATGTGTTCAAATACCTTACAGGAAATGGATGTGAGAGAAATAGGCCTATAGTTACTAGGGTCTTCCCTGTCGCCGCTTTTGAATATAGGTGTGACATTTGCTACTCTCCAGTCCTTAGGCACTACATGATCTACTAAAGATTTGGTAAATATTAATTCTAAGTAAGGCGCTATGTCTGATGCCATTGTTTTATATACGCGAGCAGGTATTTGATCTGGACCGGGGGATTTGTTGGGGTTAATATTTTTTAGCTGCTGTTCTATGCCGCGACAATTTATAATAATTTCAGGCATACATGTTTGGGAACGAACTGGCTGCGGATCGAAAAGATGTGGTGTATAAGTACTGAAAATGCTTTTGAAGAATGAGTTTAACGAATTGGCTTTTTGTAGACTGTTGGTTATCTTTTCCCCTTTGATATTCTTAAGCGTGTGTACTGTTGATTTATTTCCTTGAGTGTCCCTAACATACGACCAAAATGCCTTGGGATTATCGTTCAATTGTTCTCCCAGTAATTTACTTTTGAAATCAGCTAACGCCCTTCGGCACGCTTTTTTTGCTAAGAGTTTAGATATTTTGTAATTTTCGGTGACTGTGTATAGTTCTTCGGAGGATTTGTTAATTTTTGCCCTTTTTAACCTAGCATGACATGTTCTTTGGTGCTTTAATGTTTTTCTAACCTCCGCGTTATACCACCTAGGCTCTGCATTGGCTCTTTTCCATTTACTTGGTATGTATTTGCTAACTACTGATCGTGTAACGTTGAGGAAAGTATTCCACAAAACCTCAGTATTACTGTTGATACTTATTTTTTGAAAATTAGTAAATGACTTTTGGAACTCTCGTTTCATACCTTCGTAGTCAGCCTTATTATATAAGTATATTTTTCTTTGTGGATTATGTTTCTTGATCATGCTCACGGAAAAATTAGCTTTAACTATCTTGTGGTCGCTTATTCCCTTATCCGTACCTATGTTTACAACCATGTGTGGAATATTTGTCGCTAAAAGATCAAGTGTATTTTTCCCTCTAGTTGGAGCAGTGACTAATTGATGTAGTGAGTGAGATGTGAATGTATACAGGAGTGACTCACAAAGGTCTTTGTCTTTCCCCCCAGTGATAAAACTGTACGTGTCCCAGTCTATGGACGGAAGATTGAAATCCCCACCGATTATAATATGACAGTCGTTTTTTTGAGTGGTTAATTTACTGAGTTGACTTTCTAGTTCTAATATTGAGGTTATATGGGTATCTGGTGGTCTGTAATATGCGCACACATAGATTGTTTTTGCTTTAGGATTTTGAATGGAGCACCATACGCTTTCTACCTGGTCGTCGGAAAATGACTCCCTCCTACTAATATAACAATCCTTCACTGCAATAAAAACTCCTCCCCCGGTCCTTTCCACTCTATCTTTTCTATAAACTGTGAAATTTTTTGGGAATACTTCATTATCTGCGATTTCGTTACACAACCAACTTTCCGTCCCTATAATTAAGTCTGCGTCAGTAGTTTCAATTAGATGGTAGAAGTCAGCTACTTTATTCCTTAAGCTACGGCAATTTACTACCACGACAGAAAAGGATTTATCAGTGAGCGTATTCCCGGAATGTGTATTCTCATTACAACTCGCTTTCTTAGGTATATTCAAAGTTACATTACTGCTATTTTTTGAAACTGGCCTCTTACTGTTCTCTTTAGACTTAACACTTTCTTGGATATTTTTTCTATTAAATATTGTTCGCGATGGTACCTGATTCGACCCATTAGCTGACCTACTCTCTGCCCTACCCTCTATCCTAAAAAAGGTCTACAGTGAAAAAAAAGGTCTACAGTGACTGTAGTAACTGTAGTATACTGTAGTAACTAATATTATATTGTAATAACTACTGCAATTACTTGCAATAACTACTGCAATTACTTGCAATAACTAATAATCTACTGTAGTAACTAATAAACTGTGACCCTATTTTATAGCATGTCTACCTTATATATCCTACTTACATGGCAATAGTGCATGTTTGGTGATCTTCACCCCCTGCCACACACCCTCGTGGTGGCTCGCAGGGTATTACGTAGATGTAGATGTAGATTAGGAGTTTTACCGCGAAAATTATGGGAGAATGTTGCAGAAAGGACTCTAAAGATAAGATATAAAAGACTTTTCAAGACTGGGAAAGCGTGCGTGAAAAAATCTATGACTGTGAGAGAAACGAAAGTGCTTTGTAAGGATAGTACATATTGGAGGAAATTAATGTAAGAGTTAGTCAATTTTCAAGGGCTAGCGGTAATGACTAAGTTTTTGACTTTGCCTAACTCCGAAAGGGAATGGGATATTTATGTTATGTAGAGCTCTCGGGTTTCCAACCGGGTGATGGAGGTTTGTGTTCCCGATTTACGTTTCTGATTTGAACTGGGATGAGTGCATGCCTGGTGTGGCATCACCCCGTGCCACACACCCTAGTGGTGGCTTGCACGGTATTTCGTAGACGTAGACGAATTGTGGCGCTCGCCATTCACCGAATTGCGTCTGTGTTACCATTTCTAATATTTTTCGCCGCCAAAGTAACAATTTTGCATTGATATCTGAAGCCAAAACTAACATTCAGTAATGGTTCCTCCTTTCGATATTTCTACTAAGTCATTAGTACAGTTCAAAGATCATAATACACGTTATAATTCTCATTCATCATAATACACATTCATAATAGTTCTCTTATACTTATTTATCTTTGAAATGAGATTTCAAAGAGTAAAAGAAAAAAAAATGCTTCAATTCAACGACATATTCCCTGAAGACATTGGACAAATTGGCCGTTGGAACGTCACACTGAGGTCCCAAATAAAAAAATTGCATGCTAAAAGCCATTTTTTTCAACTTCCGACCTGTGAGTTCGGAATGTGTCATTCGTATTTCACGCTGTATGGCCACACAATATTGGCTACTACAGTTTTCACTGCAATACTCGCAGCAGTAATCAGTGGAACCTGTCAAACAAGAGCCATTCTCGTTAAAAAAAAAACGCCTGTCGCGCGAGCTCCGACATGTTTAGAGATGTCTACCTATCTGAAAGAAGGCGTCCGGACAATTTTTGTATTTAGAAAAAAATCACCCTTTATAAATTGATTGGTACTTGAAATCATAAATACTAATTATATGCTTACCATCCAGATTTCTCAGTGTCAATAGAAACTTTTAAAACTTATGCCATTTTAACTTATGCTAGTAGGTCTTAGTTGAGTTTTTGCATTGTTTAAGCAATTTTCTCGTAAAAACAGAAGTCATAAGTGTTGTAAACATAACTTCATATTAGCATTCTTCAGATCGAAAATATTTAGAATAAGTTAATAGTTTTTAATTTCAATAAGTCCAAGTAAGCTGCTCAAACAATTTCTCAAGTCAAAACAATATAAAGCAAATACACCGAAGAAAAAACTTCGAAATCATTTAAAACAGATCTGTCAACACACGGAATAACCACTTGTATTCAATTTCAATTTGCGACATTTCATCATTATCATCAATGTATCATCATCAATCATCTGTGAAACGATGCTACGATAAGTTGGCTAGTGTGTCTGGACTGTTAGAAGAATTAGGATGGGAATCGCTATCACAGCGTAGATTAAATTATAGGCTTAACCTCCTAAATAAATTTCAGGAAAATCATTTTACTGACGACGTAAAAAACATACTATTAACCCCTTCGTACTACGGCAGATTAGATCGCGCCAATAAAATTAGAGAGCTAGATTGTAGAACCGATAGGTATAAAATGTCATTTTTTCCGCGTACCATTCGGGACCATAACAGCTGTGATCGTCGTCATGAATAGTTCGAGTATTGACAATAGGCAGGCAGTTAATCTTTCTCATTATATTCTCCTCTTTCTTATTTATGCATGATGTAAATAATGATGTTCTTATTTATGCATGATATTTTGAATCTGTAGTAGTAGTATTTGTATCCCTTGCATGTTAGAACGATTGGAGATACAATGTTTCTTGGGTATTAGATTTGTAATTGGCGCTTTGCATGTGTTGTACGCGGGTTTTTAATGTAATGTCGGTGTTCTACCATATCATTCATGCATGCCTGGTGCGAAAGCACCCCCTGCCACACACCCTTTGGGTGGCTTGCAGGGTATGACGTAGATGTAGATAGATGTAGATGAATGTAGATCTGTCCTAAGACAGGTTCCAGCTCTGAACTCCTCCAACCTTCTCAGTTTTGCGCCCTCATTTTCACCTCTTGGTAACTCCCGTTCTCCCTCAATTCCGTCAACATATCAAATTTTCTTCTTCCTTTCTTGCATTTTCCTTTCACTTTTCCTTCCATTATCTCACTCAGGAGACAGTCATGCCCCATGACATGTCCCAACCAGTTTGCCTTCCTTCTTCTTTCTGCGTTCATGATTGATCTTTTCTCGTCAATCCTTTCCAAAACTTGGTCATTCCTCACCTTGTCCGTCCACCTAACTCTCATCATCCTTCTCCATAACCACATTTCAACACTTCCCAGATACTTTACTTCCTTTTTCCTAAAGGTCCAAGTTTCTGATCCATAGAGGACCACGTTCCATACAAAGGATTTAGCAAATCTCTTCCTTAGGGTAATAGGTATTTTGATGGTTTCCGGCGTAACTTTGTGGAATTTACTAGACATATTGAAAAAATTTACTAGAACTTTGTATTTCCACAGAATATTTTATTCGAACACGACCATGGTTTCGACGGTTAACGTCATCTTCTGGTGAGGAATACATTGATACACCTTCTTAAATACTCAGATGACACGTGACATAGACATAAAATCAAATCTGAGAAGTGGAGGGGGAAGCGGTAGAGGAGAGTGGGAGTTGGGAGGTTGGGTCTTCCCCAGGGTGTAGGAGTCGAGGAATGTGGGGTGGAAGGTAGGGCTGACGCATCTCACGCTTGTGAATTTTTCAGAGCCTCCTCACTTGTGAATTTTTCAGAGCACACCTTCAAACCAGAAGAAGTTAGTTTGCTGGAAAAAGGTTTAAAATACGTCCCTAATATCCCCATTACAACCAATAACGTCATCAACCTGGCAGTGGATTGCGAGGTTGCTCTTCGTAAGGCGGAGGTAGGAGATAAGCAACTTGTGGCCAGGGAGATTGAAAAATATTTTTCATCTAATCTGCACTCAAAGAAGCGTTCGTGGCCCGAGCTTCCTATTCTGAAGTCCATCAGACATTCTATTAATACAGAGGAACTAACCATCCAAAAAGCGGATAAAGGAAACGCTGTGGTGATTTTAAAAAAGGAGGTGTACAATGAAAAATGCGAGGAGTTCATGAGGAATAACAGAATCTCTGAGTTGAAAAAAGATCCCACAGCTAATTTTCAAAAGGACATTAAATCAGTTATTAAAACCTGCCCCACCCTGTTCACACAGTATGATTCTCACAAATTAGTGCAAATGAATCCATCGGCCCCGCGGTTCTTCGGCCTCCCAAAAGTGCACAAAACAGGAATCCCGATTAGGCCAGTGGTCTCCAACGTGTCAGCCCCCAATCATCTCCTGGCCCGAAAACTCAACCAAGTGTACAGAGAATACTCCAAGTTCTCCCCAAAATATGGTGTCACCAACTCAGCCGACTTAGCGATTCGACTATCCCGACTTGTGTTCCCCCCCAAGTGCACCCTTGTGTCCTTTGACGTAACCAACTTGTTTCCCAGTGTACCCACCAAAAAAGCTGTCCAGCTGGCAGAAGACATTCTTCTTCAAAAACGTGTCGCCGCCCCAATAGTGCTTGATCTGTGCTCCGCTCTTCAGACATGTGTCTCACAGAATTACTTCAAATTCAGAGACAAAATATTTTTACAACCAGAAGGGTTGGCTATGGGTTCACCCTTATCCCCTTTACTTGCAGACGTTTACATGGATAATTTAGAAAAAGAACTTTTTTCATCGGTGAACCCCTTGATAAAAAATGTCTGTGCTTGGTATCGATATGTGGACGATATTTTGTGTGTGTGGTCAGGATCCGCGAGGCAACTCGACACCTTCTTGCACCTCCTGAACTCCTTGGACAATTGTATTAAATTTACGATAGAAAAAGAATCGAATGGAGCTTTAAATTTTCTTGACCTAACTATTTCCAAAGATTCTGGAAAATTTGATTTTTCCATTTTTAGAAAAGATTGCTACACAGATCAAGTTATTCATGCCACTTCGAGACATCATTTTTCTCAGAAGCTATCATCCTTCCATGCCATGCTCCACCGTCTGCTAACTATTCCGATGTCCCAACTCAATATACAAAAAGAGCTCAATATCATTAAACATATAGCTGTCAACAACGGCTACAAAACAGATATGATCGATAAACTATATCGGAAAAAACTACAGAAGATGGCTATCCAAACCATATACGGAACCCCTCCGCTAAGTGAAAGTGATAAATGGAGGAAATTCTTATACTTGGGGAATTTGTCCCTCCTAGCTACCAAGACCTTCCTAAAAAATAATCACATGAGAGCTGCCTATTATAATAACTCTAATTTAAGGAATTTTTTCTCCAAGTCCAAGGACGCTATCCCTAATTTGGAAAGAAGTGGTGTATACAGACTCAAGTGCGAATGTTCGGCAACCTATATTGGGCAGACTGGACGCAAATTCAAAGAGAGACAAAAAGAACACATTGCTTGTTTCAAACATCAAAATTCCAATTCTAACTTCGCAAAACACCTGCTGGACAATGATCACACAAGTGACTTCTCATTGGAAATTTTACATTTCGAGAAGAAAGGCCTCAGGCTTGACGCTCTTGAGCAAGTGGAAATTTTAAAATCGTTGAATGCAAATTGTGAAATTGTAAATGATATGTTGTATACTTCCCGCTCTCCACTCCTCAACCTCCCCCTCTTCCATTAACCCCTTACCTTCGCACACTTCGGTTTTTTCCCCTTTCCTCCCCTTCTCCCTAATCCTTAACCGTCACCCGCCTTCACCCCCGCTGACGCACTTGAGCACGCTAGTATTTCTATTATTGCCTCTCCTTCCCCAACCCCCTCCCTACACCCTCGGTTCACCCTAATCCTTGCCCAACCGTCACTGCAGTTTGTCAGCGTGAGATGCGTCAGCCCTACCTTCCACCCCACATTCCTCGACTCCTACACCCTGGGGAAGACCCAACCTCCCAACTCCCACTCTCCTCTACCGCTTCCCCCTCCACTTCTCAGATTTGATTTTATGTCTATGTCACGTGTCATCTGAGTATTTAAGAAGGTGTATCAATGTATTCCTCACCAGAAGATGACGTTAACCGTCGAAACCATGGTCGTGTTCGAATAAAATATTCTGTGGAAATACAAAGTTCTAGTAAATTTTTTCAATAAATAGGTATTTTATTGGTAATTTATTATTAGAGCTTTTGTTTTTTCAAAGGCTTTCTTTCCCATGGATATTCTACTCTTGATTTCCTGAGTAGAGTTTCCGTCTATATTTTTCAGGCTACCAAGGTATCTGAAAGATTCTACTTGTTCTAATCTCTGACCTTTCACTATGATATTGACATCGCCTTCTTCCTTCCCGATCCTCATAACCTTTGTTTTATATTTACATTTATTTTCATTCCATAAATTTCTCCAGCCATATATATGCTTTCCATGCTTTTCCGTAGCACTTTTTCTGTCTCTGCCACAATCGCTTGATCGTCAGCATATTTAATATTTGCAACATTAAATTGCCTAAATAATTGGCCTTCAAAAAAACAATAATAGCAAAGGTACCGAAAAATACTGAAAGTTAAAATTTGGATTTACCGGATCGATAATCACTTAAATTTTTCTTTAACAATTGTCTTATTTAAGTTAGTAAGTAAATATGACAACAGTTTTTCTTTTGGCCTGCTTTTGTTCAATGCGGATGCGACCACTGTGCTTTGGCACTAATTGTCAAATGAATCCGATGGAGTTCCTCTGAAGACTTCACGCTCAGAATTCCCCAAAGCAAGGCATCGGATCTGTTTTTAGAAATAATAATATAATAATATATTTTACTCCACAGTTTTATACATACTTTACTTGGCCATTCACTCGGCCGTAATTGCCGAGGAAGGAAAAAATGTCTATTAGTTAGGATCCAAAGGTGTACTTCCTTTTGTTATTACTGGATGCAGATCATGTGTAGGGTCTCGGTATCGTCTACAGGATAAGTATTGTCGATAGCCATTAGGTTTTGGAATTGCCAATTTTATTTTTCCTTCCCTTTGAGAGATAAACGGAGCACTTATTGTCAGTTGAATCCGATGGAGTTCCTCTGAAGACTTCACGCTCAGAATTCCCCAAAGCAAGGCATCGGATCTGTTTTTAGCAATAATGATATAATAATATATTTTACTCCACAGTTTCATACATACTTTACTTGGCCATTTAATCGGCCATAAATATTTATTAGTTAGGATCCAAAAGTGTACTTCCTTTGTTATTACTGGATGCAGATCATGTGTAGGGTCTCGGTATCGTCTACAGGATAAGTATTGTCGATAGCCATTAGGTTTTGGAATTGCCAATTTTATTTTTCGGTAAAAGGTTTCTTTCTGTCTTCAAAAAGAAATCTGCGGCTATCGAGTAACGGAAGGCAGTGCTGCATTTTCATCTAGTGAAACTTATCTTGTTCCACAGACAACCTCAATAGCTTATTTTTGCGCTTATTCTTTGAGTTTAAACATTCCTGTGTCTATTATCCATGCCGTTCGCTTTCTCATTGAACTTCATGATTTGAAATCGTGATTTTCTCATTGAAAATCACGATTTGACTTTTGGTCATGCAACCAGTTTAAGCCCCATGATGAGTATTTTTTTTTCCTTTTTCTCATAACCCCATCATAATATCGACTAAATCAACTAACAGTCCTTCCCTTTGAGAGATAAACGGACGGACTTAAGTGCCCGGCTGGTGTTATTCGACCACTCAGCTGTCTGTTCGGGAAGTGCATTTTCCAAAAGACTGTCGTTATCTTCTTAAAGAGGCTTGTAAAAATAATTGCCGGGGAAGGGAAAAATATTTATTAGTTAGGATCCAAAGGTTTACTTCCTTTTGTTATTGCTGGATGCTGATCATGTGTTGGGTCTCGGTTTCGTCTTCAGGATAATTATTGTCGATAGTCATTAGACTTGGAATTGCCAATTTATTTTTTGGTAAAAGGTTTCTTTTTGCCTTCAAAAAGCTTCCCACATGTAACTTGCGTACCCTCTTTTCTGAGTTAAGATGGCTTGAGCAGTGCTTGTGGGACATTTTCTGCACTTTTAATTATTATTTCGTTTTAAGAATTAGGTCGAAATAAATCCATGGACCATATTTCACTGAATAACATCTCTATATGCATTGAAGCGCACCACCTAGATAGCATTGGAAATAATGCAAGAATTACTTATATTTTGAATATTTTTCCATAATTAAAGCATATTTTAACCCGAGATATTTCGAGGTGGTCGTCAAAATTTTCACAGAATCATATTTTATATCCAATATTGTTTCAAATTTTATATTCGGCGCAAACCGTGTGATACACCAGCAACGATTATATTGGTGAGAAATGTATAATATCGCGTTCACAAGAAAATCTTTGCTTATATCATTTAAGTTTTACGAAATAATAGTTATGGGCCAATAAATGTCATAATGCTGCGTGTTAAAATAGCATTGACGTGACAGGGGGGCATATTGACGTGAGGTTGTTTTTCTCATTGAAATTAACTATTCATTAGCACTTGAACACATCATCAGGAAGCCCTATGCTTATTTACTATGCTGACTTTTACTTCCGATAAACATCAAGTATTTATTTTATGTACGAGTGGAAAACACATTACATATTTTTCTTATCATAATACAATAGAAGAACTTTAAATATTCATGAAGAGTCGACGGAGGATCAAGGATCGAATTATATCGAAATATAATGAAATAATATATAATGAAAGATATCGTTTCAATCCAATTTCGTTCCTTTCATGTTATCACTTAATATCAAGTCGATTCAATCTATTGTATTCGTTTATATACTTATATATGCATTTGTTTCCAAAATAATTGATTTCTCATTCACTAATGATCTATTTTTCTCATTTGCAGGTGAGTAATTTTATACATGTTCATCCATGAGGGATCAATTGCTGAATAATCGCAATTGTGCGATCAAGGCAGTAGGTAAGTAAGAAAAATGCCATAATTTATTTTTGGAGACCAATGTAACCACAAAAATTTAGTAATCTGCCGTGCTAGAGTCCATCCAAGGTAATAGTGTGGTTTTTTTTATACGCTGATTTTGCCTTGAAAGAAATGAAAAGTATACAATTTTTTGACGATCGTGTGATATAAAAAAAAGGCCACCACTATGGATTCTTCGGTCGGATGATTTCATTTCCTAAATGGCATTTGGCACGTTAATTGATTTCCTGTATTTATAAATGTCGACTGCGCTGTTATCGTGGTCACATTCATAGTGCGTTAATATCAACTTGTGTCGCTCCAATCTTGGAATATTCCGGAATGTCGATTTTGTCATGAACTGCCTCATTCCTGAAGACGCTAGTGTTGCAAAACATGTTCAGATTAAAGTCTGTGTAGCGGTGAAGTGCTATGTCTCAACTATAAGATGCAATACCAGCCGAAAATTACGAGACAATTCCACAAATTGTTGATTGAATCCATAAACTACGCTGTTATTCATCTTAGATCCAACATTACGCTGTATTTATCTCAGGTGATTTGAAAGCATCTTGAAAAGTGATTCTAACATATAGGTTTTCTGACTTAGTTTTTTCCTTCGTCCTTCCTTGTGTTAGGGAAAGCTAACGACGCCGTTGAAGGCATAAACATACTCCTGCTGCCACTGAGACCTTCCTTCCTAGCTCTACAAGTGAACTTTGATTTAACAAATGAAAATGCCCACCAAAACACTGCCAGTAGTTCAGTAATGCCTCCTCGCGTGATCAGAGCATCGTATTAATCGGGGCATTCCACTATTAAAGCATATTTTAACTCGAGATATTTCGAGGTGGTTGTCGAAATTTTCACAGAATCATATTTTATATCCAATATTGTTTCAAATTTTATATTCGGCGCAAACCTTGTGATACCCCAGCAACGATTATATTGGTGATAAATGTATAATATCGCGTCGATATATAATTTCGACATATATATATATATATATATCTTTACATCTTCACACCACCACTGTGTTCGTCCATTTTATGTGTTCCTATCCACTTTCTTTCTACCTTTCTGTATAAATATTTATGTGAGTATTTGCCGCTGTGCGGTCTGAGTGAATGAGTGAACGATTATATATATATATATATATATATATATATATATATATATATATATATATATATATATATATATATATATATATATATATATATATATATATATATATGTGTCTCGAAATGTATATATAATCGTTCGTTCATTCACTCAGACCGCTCAGCAGCAAATACACACACATAAATGTTTATACAGAAAGGTAGAAAGAAAGTGGATAGGAACACATAAAATAAACGAACACAATGGTGGTGTGAAGATGTAAAGATGTAAAGATGGCCGATTCCAAGCAGAAAAAATCCGACTGGACCGGGAATCGAACTAAGGAGTGTTCGTTTATCTTATGTGTTCCTATCCACTTTCTTGCTACCTTTCTGTATAAACTTTTCGAAATATAATATCATTTCGATAAGGTGCATATACATCCGCCTCAATTTATTTTTCTTCATTCGTTCGCTTATTCACTTGTAATTTGATTGTCTTTTGTTTGCAACTACATCTCACTATGATGGCGGAGGTGTCAATGAGAATCCAAACTAATTACAAGAACACCACGGTTGAAAAAGTAGTTTTAAAATCTTTCAATAATGCGGTCGGTCGTACTCCTCCTTCATACCTAGTAGTAAAGAACTTCATTGGAAAGGAAGATAAATCTCTTGAGTTCCTCGAACGAATGACTCAGTATTTTATAGAAAGATACACACGAATCATTGAGATGAAATTCTATCTGCGTTTCGACATATTGGCGTTCAAGGGAAAATCATGGAAAGAGTGTCGTTGCGCAGCGCAATGGCGCATGTGATAAATCTCGACACGAGTCCGACAAAAATTATTCGTCTTGCCGTCTGAACCTCTTGAAGGGAAAGTTTAAGATAGGCTAGAAAATCATTTGCGAGACTGCAATAATAATTCAAACGATGTTGTCAAACTCACTCAAAGTCTCCCGACGGCTAGATCAGGTCGCTGTCTAAAGCAATAAGTTAGTTTTCGAAGTTCCCCGAGCCTTCTAGATTCTGACTATTTCTCTAGTTACATTAAAATCTCTTATTTCTGAAGTTCACTTATACTACCAGCTCGGATAGGCAAATAAATGTACCGTTTAAAAAGAAAACTTTATGTCCTTAGAAAACGTTAATGTGGACTTAGAAGCTGAAATTTATCATCTAATAAGCAAATTACCTGGCTGAATAAACTTTCATGGATGAATAGTATGCTTTAATACACAAAGTTTTCAATCTTAACGTTTCTCCACTTATTATCCCTATATATTGCAGAGACAAATCTAAAAGGTGGAGGTTTCTCCATGTTAAAGCCTACTGTATTGAGTAATGAAGCTCAAATGATTTCGTACTGTCTACAAAATTTTATTTCCACCTCTTGCTACACGTGTTTCGACTGACTAGTAGTCATCATCAGGCAAGATTAATACAACATAAACAGATATGAGCTTATATAATACGTGAAACACCATATTTACGTCGCACTGGGAAAGGATAGGAGGACAAGTGGGAGGAAATGGAAAGTGGGGGGAGGGGAGAGGGTGGTTTGTTGGAGGAGGTAAAGTTATTTAACAATGGTTTCAAAAATAGGAGAATGACAAACAAATTCGTTCTCATTAATAAGTTCATTTTATTTCGTTTCCTTTTGACTATTTCCCACTGTTCCGAAACATCTAAACGGTGTCCTTTATCCAGGGAACGGAGGATTTTCACATTAAATGTGGAGTGGTGAGATTCTTCCATCAGATGTTTGGCGAAATAAGACTTAGGATCGCTGTTCACCAAACTCCTTTTGTGTTCCGACACCCTAGTTAAAAAAATTTCTCCCAGTTTGACCGGTCATAAACACTACCACATGTGTCACACTTAAGTTCATAAACCCCCGATTTTAGCAGGGGGTCAAAAGGGTCTTTGGCATTATTGAATATTGTTCCCAGAGTTCTTGGTGTGTAAAAACTCACTCTGTATTTGTCTTTAGGGAATGATTTAACTGCATCGTAAGACATTTTTCCCAAGTAAGGCAGCTTTACCCATTTAAGTTTTTTATCTTTGACTGGTTGCAATAGTGAAATGTCTTTTAATGCCGAGAGAAGAAAATGGCTTTAATAATGTAAATCTTATGTATAATTAGTCTTATGACTTTCAAAAAACGTAACGTATATTTTTTTAGTTAACTGTTTTAAAAAAAGTTCAACTTGTAACCAATGGAGCTTGAACGAATTCGTAAACAATTCTTACAATACTCTTCCGTAAGTCTGGATATAACCGGCTGATCACCGTGAGTTTTGCTTAGGCGAATCGGAACATCGCTTCGCGCTTAAATTCTCTGAAGTGTTCTGCTTTGCTCCTACTCAAACAGTCTCACAACCACAAGGCTCGGATTTGATTTTTTTTTATTTCTTCCGCTCTAGAAAGCTTGAAGTAAAAATTCTTGTATTAATGGCGTAAAAATACTGCGTTATATAGGTGAAATTCCCAGTAATTTACTAAGTGTGGGCACATAAGTCTAAAAGTAGACTCATAAGTTCGCACCGCATAGCAAATATGGACATCCCAAGGTTTTATTTTGCTATCCCGTAAAACTTTCTGCGGTGAGAAGTAGTTAAGAAAATATACAAAGTCACACGTAGTTAAATATGACGAGATCTAGATGTTAGGAATCCCTCATTGTCCAATAAATTCTCCCTGGGGTGCACACCCACATCTTTTCCCATGTAAAATGGCCAATGTTTGTTGCGCAATATCTCGAAATGTACATCTACATCTACATACTACCCCGCGAGCCGCCGCATGGACTTGTGGCAGGGGGTGGTAGGTCACCAGCCGTGTAAAGATGAAAAGTTTTGGAGGTGAAATGGTGACCTGTCCTATGAGAGTGTATTTGGAGGAGCTCAGTTTTTATTGTGGTCGCTTGTTGTGCGCGGAATGAACGAGTTTTTGTACCAATCTGTTCGGCAGCGTATCTCTCTTATTTTATCGCATCTGTCAGACCTAGAAATGTGGTGAGGCGGCATGATAATATTCTATGTGTCGCTCTGAAACACACCAGTTCTGAATATCTCAAGCAGCCTAAGCCTAGCGTGCAGCCTCCTAGTCTCTAGGGGCTCCCACTTTAATCCCTCTAACAGTTGTGTAGCACTATATGTTCGTTCGTAGCAGTTTTTAACGAAGCGTGCTGCTTTTCTTTGTATTTTGTTATTTTTTTTGGTTAAATCTTTATGATCAGGATCCCACGGTAGCGCGGCATGTGAAAGATACTTCTGTATCTTTGGAACTTTGAGATATTTTCCTTTAAAATAGGACCGAATTCAATGAATTCTAGATAAAATGATATCTCTCTCAACTGCCGTTATTGGGCTGCTTCCTCAACTCAAGAAAATGAAATCCATTCAAAATTCCATTTTTTCGTCGAATATACAAGATAGTTGAAGAGTTGACAAGATGGATTTTCATCTTGATATAATAACAGTAACTTTGTAATATACCACACTGTTTTATTACTAGTAAACAAGCCTAACCGGTTTCAATGTATACCCATCGTCATCAGAGGCTAAATACAGCGTACAGAGGTGGCGGATTCATATATTTATACAGGGTACCACACGGGGAAGGAAGTAAGGAGGAGGTTGGGAGGGGGTGGGGAAGGATATTAGTAGAGAGGCGGGGGTTAACTAAGCGAGGACACGGGATATGTAAAACCAACAGCGTCAGGAGTTACAAGATGAAGGGAGAGGCACAGTAAAAAGGGGCGACAATTCTTCCGGAATAAAATCATTTAAAACCCTATGAATAGATATTTTAAAGGCGAAACTAATTTCGAAATTTTTTCTAAAAAATCCAATTTAGCAACTTAGTCACAAAAATATGAAATATTGGCATTAAAATTTGTCGTCGATATTTTCTGTAGCCGCAGTATATTGCTTACTCCATTTGACGTCTTTCCAGCGTGTCGCCTTCAGAACGAACCCCTCCCACGCCTCATGAGCGACCACCGTCTTTACGTCACTCCACATCCAACCCCTGGAGCAGCTTCAGTCGCCGCGTTGTGGTTATCCTTCTTCCACCGCGCCCACTTCCAACGCACTTAATCTTCTGTCGCTCGCCGGGCGGGAAATTGCATCCCTGGGACGTATCATGGTGGCGGTTTCGCTCATTGAACCGACGGGCCGTGAAAGGAGGATGGGAGGGCATCGCATGAATAAGTTGATTGATTAAGGGTTCTTCTCCCCCTCCCCCCCTTCGGATTTTTACTCTCACCCCCCGCTCCACTCGCCCCCACCCCCTCCCCCCGTATCCTGCCCCGCTGCTATGGCAACCGTCGTCATCTTTTCCCCGCGACAAACTATTTCTCCGTGCAAGCTCATCCTATCCTATCCTCCTCTTCCACACTCAGTTGGGGTTAAAGAAATACGTGTGCAACTCTCGGTCCACTTTCTCCGATGAGAATTCCTTCCCATCCCTGCGTCTCTCCACTAACCAGCCCCTTTTTCTCACTGCAAACGCCGATGGCTTTCACATCTACATCTACGTCATACCCTGCAAGCCACCCAAAGGGATACTAACCACTATTATGTAGATACTAACCATCTGGCTCCATGTGACCCTGTTATCTAGCATATCTCCCTTAAATATCCTAGTTGCATGTCAATAGTGCATGTTTGGTGATCTTCACCCCCTGCTACACACCCTCGTGGTGGCTCGCAGGATATCACATAGATGTAGATGTCGAAGGGTGTGTACACCGAAGGTAGTGAACACCGAAACTACATTGAAACCAGCGCACCACACATGCAACGCGTCAATTAAAAATCTAATAACCAAGAATCAATCAATCGTCAATCGTTCCAGCATGAAATGGGTACAAAGACTACTACTACAGATTCAAAATATCATGTATAAGCAAGAACATCAATATTTACATCATGCATAAATAAGAACATAGAGAATATAAAGAGAAAGATCTACAGTCTAGCTAACGTCACTATTCGCACTATTCATGACTACGATCACAGTTGTTATGGTCCCGAACGGTACGCGGAAAAAATGACATTTTATACCTATCGGTTCTGCATTCTATCTCTCTAATTTTATTGGCGCGATCTAATCTGCCGTAGCACGAGGGGGTTAATAGTATGTTTTTTTATGTCGTCAGTGAAATGTTTATCCTGAAATTTAACTAAGAGGTTAAACTTATAGTTTAATCTCCGCTGTGATAGCGATTCCCATCCCAATTCTTCTAACCATCCAGACAGACTAGTAAACTTATCATAGCATCGTTTTACAAAGCTAGCTCCTCTTCGCTGCTCGCGATCTAATTCCGATATCAACCCCGCTTCATATGGCTCCCATACACGGGCAGCATATTCCAGATGAGGCCTAACGATTGAAAGTAAACAACGTGCTTTCACTTTCTCGTTACATTTCTGCTCTTCTTTCGACTTTCATCTGCTCCTGCTTTCCCATCCTTTCATCTGTATTTTTTAATCACCTCCTGTTGTTATACAGCATAGACTGACAGTTAAGTATCGCTCATCGGTGTTCCCCAGTAGCTAAGCGAAAAATTACCCCAAAAGAGAGAAACAGGATTGTTACGATGGTTCAAGCTTCCTATTCCAAAGGTCCAGGTTCGAAGCACGGCAGTGGCGGTTATTTTCAGTGAAATCTCTGATCCTCTCTTATAGGGTTATTGCCATTATCATTGGCTATCCAGTTCTAGGATAGTCTGGCTATTTCCCTACTTCCTTCCCTATTTAATAGTTGTTTATTTACTCCCGGGTAGTTCTTTTCATAAACTTTTATTTTTATAATTTATCCATTTATGTTTCCTTCAATTATGTACCTAAATGGTTTTTTTCTTAAATCACTTCAGAATTCCAGTATGAGCACGTGAAGAATTCCATCCGTCGTTTTGTAAGTCACAATTGTGGATCCCGGTCGCCTTTTGTTAAGTGAACCTTCTCCGGGTATTTCTTCAACCGTCTTTCTATTACAAAAATATATCATCCTTTATCTTTTGATGGTTTGTGGAGACATCTTTCAGTGAACTTATTGGTTCAACATATGGGACGTTAAAGTAGTTAATGTTAAAGTTACTAAAGTAAAGATATTATAGTTATATTAGACAACATGGTGTTTTTAGCATAGTGGGGGTCAACTCTAGGTTTTCCGCCACGCTTTCTCCATTCTCTAAGTATATCTGCCATAAAAAAACATCTACATCTACGTCATACCCTGCAAGACAGCAAAAGGGCGCGTGGTAGGGGGTGCTTCCACACCAGGTATGCATGAATGATACGGTAGAACACCGAAATTACATTGAAAGGCGCGTACCACACATGCAAAGCGCCAATTAAAAATCTATTAACCAAGAAACATTCTATCGTCAATCGTTCCAACATGCAGGGGATACAAAGACTACTACTACATATTCAAAATACCATGCATAAATAAGAATATCAATATTTACATCATGCATAAATAAGAACGTTAGAGAATATAAAGAGAAAAATCTAATGTCTACCTATTGTCACTATTCGCACTATTCATGATGACGATCACAGCTGTTACGGTCCTGAAAAAAACCTTTCCCGTTAAAACATGCTTAAAATATCTGTTTTGAAAAAGTGCTTCCAAGATCGCGTGCTTAAGCGCTAAAATTTTAACTTAGATGTGTATTAATTGTGTGTAGTGATCGCTTTGTAGCCATATAGGGATGGCTATGTAAGAATTTTTTGCGCCTGCGGAAGGAGTGAGTGGCGGTGAGGATTTAGGTCGTTTCTCGCTGAATCCCTTTGACATCAAATTACTCGCTCGGCTGGACGCGAAAGGTCGCCGCCTCCTCAGAACCCTGTTTGGACAATCCCCCGCTCCATCCCACGCCGCCGTCTGACATGTCCTAAACAAAACGGCCCCCTTGGAAACGCCCCCGCACTCATAACTTCCCTTCCCTTGAACACAGCCAACTACCAACCTTCGACTGGCAAGGGTTTCCTCCCTCCTTTCCTTCAGCTGGACTGCTCTTTGATTTTTCTGCTGCCTTCTGAGGTTTAAGCCAAAGATTTATCATTTCTCTTTCTCTTTTTCATCCTGGCGGGTCTTACTTTCATCTTCTTGTGTCGTAATCCAATGCCGTTGACAGAGGCATCTACTTGGTCTCGCTTTCTGCACAAAAATATCCTTCTGCGCGGACGGGTGTTCAACCTTAAGTTGAAAAAGAAGGCTGATGTAAGAATTGCGAGAAATTTATTTACTTGATTGAAAGGGTATGTAACTTCCCTACCGTGTAAATTATGTCGGAATTCCTGGAGTTTAGAAAACTTCGGTACACATTTCCTGAAATGAATAATGCCATTTAAAAAGTTTCTTTGAGGGTCAGCTCTATTATGTCCAGAGAAAAACATTGAGTCATCTCAGGTGGTTCAATCCTAAGATTAGTCGACTACTGCCCTCCAAAATTACCATTCTATAGCTAGCTTCTATACGTAGCCGTAAAATCCTAGCCGTACATCTACATCTACGTGATACCCTGCGAGTCACCACGAGGGTGTGTGGAAGGGGGTGAAGATCACCAAACATGCACTATTGCCATGCAAGTAGGATATTTAAGGGAGACATGCTAGAGAACAGGGCCACATGCAGCTAGATGGTTAGTATCTACGTAATAAGAAAGGGATTATTGGTTGTTATTACATGCATCATGCACTACAGACTACTCTAACTATATTTCACCTACCTATCCCTTTGCTACGCTGCCTATTGTTCTCTCTTATAGTACGCGGGGAATTAGTATAATAGAAAAAAAGTATTAGGTTAGAAATTAATAAGTACTCTTCCCAAGTTACATTTATTGTACTACGTACAGACATGTGACGGGGGAAACACATCAGGGAAATAACTAGTGTAGCAAACCGTTAATTAGGATTCGTACAAAGGGTTCTAGGCAAATGCGATGAGAGAGTGCGAGAAAGAAGCTATTTTACACTTGTCAGGCCTCATTTACAATATGCCGCTAGTATATGGGATCCGTACGAGGAAGGTATGATAAACGAATTAGAGCGCGTGCAAAGGAGATCCGGTAGATTTGTTAAAGGCCGTTATGATAATTGCATAAGTGTTACGAGTTAAACAGAAGAACTAGGATGGGAATTACTATTAGAACGCAGGTTAAAATTTAGGTTAAACCTTTTAAGTAAATTTGAAACCGACTTGTTCACAGATGACGTTAGATATATATTAAGAACCCCTGCTTATTATGCTAGGTTTGATCAGATTAACAATATTAGAGAGATAGATTGTCGTACCGATAGATTTAAAATGTCATTTTTCCCGCGTACCATAAGAGAGAACAATAGGCAGCGTAGCAAAGGGATAGGTAGGTGAAATCTAGTTAGAGTAGTCTGTAGTGAATGATGCATGTAATAACACCCAATAATCCCTTTCTTATTATGTAAATACTAACCATCTAGCTGCATGTGACCCTATTATCTAGCATGTCTCCATTGAATATCCTAGTTGCATGTCAGTAGTGCATGTTTGGTGATCTTCACCCCCTGCCACACACCCTCGTGGTGGCTCGCAGGGTATTGTGTAGATGTAGACGTACGGCTAGGATTTTAAGCTGGTTAAAAGAAATTTTAGGCCGCTTTGCGTTTTGACTTTGGAGAATGCCGCAGTACAACATTCAAACGCATGCAGAAATAACTCGTTTAGTAGTATTTATTTAATGAAATGCCATTTTCGTTACCTGTGTGGCCCATGTTTAAAATTTGACTTTTTTTTAGTAACTTTTGAAATATAAAATTAACTCTATCAAATATGACACCTTTCATAATTTTATTCCTTAATTATTTAATTTATCCCAATATGTCAGCAAAAGCGTTAGAGACGTGCACAGGAAAAAAATCCCAACGCACAAAAGTAATAGTCTGATGAATGACATAAGTTAGAGAGCCCAATCATAATTTAGGCTTATTTTTTTCAGTAAATTACGTTTATTGCGTAGGTTTGCGGGTTGGTGTAGATTGAATCCTATTTATTTTTACTGCATAGTCGATTAATGTTGTTCGAATTTTCTGAAATGGTAGGTGTTTCTGTCAGTGAATTTCCATGAATGACCTTTTAATTTTCAGGATTTAAATCTAAATCTTAGATGATATACCTCTGGAGTGCGCTAAAGTCATCAATCCTCAGATAAGCCTCCGTTTTCGTTTTGCTGGTAAAAGTTTTCGCATCGTCTCAGACATCGTTTTTTTTCTTTCCCGCAGCGTGTTTATTTTTTTTCTTCGTCCATCTCTCTTTCTCATTCTCATATCGAAATCTGCTTTCTAACCCGATTTTCCCTCTGTCGAAAAAGTCAGCTCTGCCTTTGAGTGCTTTCTTCGGAGGGACGGGCGGCGACAGTATGCTGAAGGGGTTAACTTTCATCTTTCTCCTCCTCCGCCAAGGAGGAGTTAACCCACCCAGTTAACATCTTTGTATATTAGGACGTGGTTTTCTCTCCCTCCCCCTCCTTCCCAACCTCTGTAATGTCTTCCCGTCCACCGCCACCATGCGTTAAAGCCCCTCAGGCCGCAGCGAGTGGACAAGATCCTGCTGTCAGCGGAGCTGTACCAAACGACCGTCTAGGCGAGGCATATCTCCCTCCGCATCCTCCCTCACTCTTGACCCCCTGTCATATCCTCAAACCCTTTCTTCTTTGGAATATCCTTTAGTGTTCGATAATAACCGGTTGACCATATGTGACTAATAATTATTATGAATGGATGAATGGAAAAGAATTTATTGATCTAGGACGTGATGTTGTTGATATTGTTGTTGTTGTTTATTCTTCCATCAAATAATGTACACAACTACGTAAAAATCGAATATGAAAGATTTAGGTAGTCTATAAGGTTATTCCTGAGGTAAGACTACCTTCAAAAACAAAAACATGCGTTACCCAGACAAAAAAATTAACAAAACACTATGCGTACATGACATTATAAAATACAGTCTCTAATGGACAGCAACATAAGACAAAAATACCACTATGCGTTTAGCAAATTATATATACTAGTCTCTAATAAACAGAAGCAGTCAATTTTTAATTCTTAGAATAGAGTATTAGAGTAGAATGTCCTCTAAGATCTGCCCCCTGCCACACACCCTCGTGGTGGCTCGCAGGGTATTACGTAGATGAAGATCAAAATACAAATGACATGATAAGTACGTCATGAAAAAGAGCAATATACACACTTCATTGTTCTGAGAGACCACTATATAAACACAAAGGAGTTGAGTTCCTTTAGTGAATGAATAATTACATAATTAAATTGATATCGACGCATAGATGAGGAGATAAATGGACGTGCGAATGCTGGAAGGAAAGTGGTAGGTAGCATGTGGAGCATATCAAGGAATGAGTGCCTGTCTAAGGAAGCGAAAATCGCCGTGTACATACAAAAGTGTAATTCTCCCCACTTTGTTGAATGGTAGTGAAAGATGGGTATGTCAGGATGGACATAAGAGTAGACTAAACGCCGTGGGTATGAGTTATCTGAGGAGTGTTTGAGGCAAAAGTAGGATGGATAGGGTCATGAATGAGTGGGTAATAAATGAATGTGGGCTAGATGCTCCAGTAATGGACATATATGAAAGGAGTGTGCTTCGTTGGTTTGGCAATGTTGAGAGAATGGATGTGAGTCGAGTAACGAAACAGATATATGAGAGTAGAATGAATGGTGTGGGAGGTAGAGGTAGGCCGAGAAAGTTGCGGTTGAATGTGGTTGAGGAAATTCTTAGGAGGAGCAATATTAGGAGTCTTAAAAACAGGAAGACATGTATGAAGCAGTGTATGGGGTTAAATGAGGCAAAAGAGGTTTGCAAGGATAGGTCAGTATGAAGAAAATTGTTGAAGCAGAGTTAGGTGTACAACTATGTATTTATGGGTGAAACTTCATGATTGTGCCTGCACCGGAAGGGAACGGGGTGATCGGTATGTATGCATGCATGTAATTCTAAAAACTTATAGTAGAGCTAGGAAAGAATTGTAGAGATATCAACAAACAAATACAATAAAGAACAAAAAAGATATAGAAACCATAACAAACTATGAGTATAAGAGAAATGATGAACAAAAATGACAGAAATCCAAGAGATAGAAAAAATAAAGAAAGAGACAGTTTATAAAGTGGTACATGAATTATGAGGCTCTTAGTAATATGCTACAGATCCTTATCTGTAAGGTTTTTATCGTGGGCTTCGTATGCTTTTCGTATCGTATGCTTTTTTTTACCTTAGCTGTGAGAGAATTCCAGAAGTTGGATCCTATTACCTGGAATGATTTATGAAAACAGTTTCTCGTAGTTTTAAAGGTTGTTTAAGATACTCTTTAAAGAAAACATACAAATATTTGGGAAAAAATACAAATATAAGTTAATGAATAATGAATTTAGAAATGAGGCTGGAAAATATTTCCCTCGGTTTTTCGTGGTCAGCCATCCGATTTCCTTTTGGTTGCGATATATGTACATCTCTTCAATGACTGATCACGAATCTTACACTGGAATTAATCAAACGCTGAAGTTTTAGGTAAAAAGGTCAGGGATATCATCGTAAACTAAACATCACTAATTGAAATATGAATAAACAATGGAAGTTAGTAACAGTCTCCTCATTTCAAAGGGCAGTAGGCCTTTTTTGACTTTTAGTAGGTTCAAAGTTTTGCTGGCTTAAATCGAAATCTCATTAGTTTGATTATTCCAATAGAATTTTGACAACATTGTTACCCCAAGGTTTTTGACTGTGGTTGAGAAGGGAACATTAATATTTCCCAACTTTACATTTGGTATTACATCAAGGTCAATCATATTTGTGAGCTTTAAGGAGCCAATGATATTGGCATTGGTTTTAGCTCAGTTCAGGATGAGATCATTATTTTCGACCCTGTCAGATATTGAGGCAATATCTTCATCTATTTTTTCAATGATCTTTTCAATATCTACAGGGAGACAGTGTCGATACATTTTTAAGACATCCACGTAAATCATATATTTAGTTTTTGGAAGATAAAGTAGGTTTATAGTAGGTTTATAGAGAAAAGCAAAGGTCCGAGTAATGATCCTTGAGGTACTCCACAGGTTACAGCATTCCATTTCAAAACATTTCTACTTGAGTCTTTGACACCTTGGTGGCGCCCAACGAGCCAGTTGTGGAACCAGTTCAGTATTGAACTGGAAAAATATTAAACTGGTGTTTCAGGCGAAACTTAATGGAACTTTCTTAACATTGTGAAATGAAAGCTGCAACTTAGTAAGTTACAACTTTCATTTTACAAGGAAAACTTTAGATTTTTTTATTTTCTTCGGCAACCTTGGGTGATTGACCCGGTAAAATACTTTGCTAAAATTAAAAAAAAACTAGCGCTGTGACCATTTTCTTATCAATGGAATACCGCGCGTCATCAATGACTTTTAACAGGGTGGAATGAGTACTGAAACCCTGCCAAAAACCATATTGAAGTGGGTCTATATATTTATAAACGGACTTGTAGTTTGTTACTTGCTGGTATAAAAATTGCTCAAGGACCTTGAATACTGCGCATAAAATAGATATCGGGCGGTAATCCGAGAGATAAATTGTTTTTTTTTAACTTTATTGATTGGCCGAACTATGGCAGTTTTCCAACCCGAAGGATTTGTTGAGGAGGAGAGCGAGTAATTAAAAATATCTAGGATGGCGGGCAAGATTACAGTTGAAAGAATTTTTAATTAGGTCACTAGGGATAGTATTAGCACCCGTGACTTAGGATTTGGAGTATGGTAGATGGTTTAATGGAATTGAATGTTTCTTGTAGGGGATAAGTCCAAGTTGACGTAGTTCCGTCCAGACTTGGTTAGGATCAGTCAGGTGGGACAAATGAGAGTAATAATGGCAGCACTTCGCTTGGGTTGTTAATATTTTAACTTTATTTCTAACGGTTTTAATTTTTTATGATATTCAACATTCCCCGTTTTAAAAATGTCCTCCTAAGACAATTTATTTCCTTGATATTTTTCCGAATTTCATGATATTTCCTCAAAATTTCTCCGATAAGCCATGGTAATGGATGGTGTTTGGGGTAGAGTGTACTAACAGTGGTTTGTGTAGTAATACTGAAGAGGAAGTTTGCGTTGAATACCTGAAATTTAGATGGATGGTTTCTGACTTGAAAAGTTGATTCCATTCTCGAGCCTCGAGATCTTCAAGAAATTTTCCAGCATCGAAATTTTGAAACCACGATAGAAAAAGATGGGAAGGACGGAGAGTTTTGAGTTTATAATGTTTGAGAATGAGTTGATGGGAGAAAAGGAAAGGGAGACTGAGCATAAAATATAATTTTGTCAGAATTATCTACGAAGCAAAGATCCAATAGTGTAAGACTTCTGGCTGTGTGATGTGTGGGTTCGATATGGAGATTATTGGAATAGACAAGATTTCTAAGGTTGCCACTGTCATTGCTATCAGTACACATATCAGAGATAACTTCCATTAGAATTGCATTTTTGAAAGTAGGGAGAAATCTAATGTGGCCGTTTTCAAATTCAGAAATGAATCCAATTTTAGGCGGACAGTGAACAACACACACTATTGCCTTGGCTGTATTGGCGTCAAATACATCAACTATGAGATATTCAAGCCTTTAGCTATAAATGGGGAAAGCATTGACTGCTACAGTAGCAAAGAGGTTTGAACGAGCCGAAATACCATCCCCGCCACCTTTTTTTCACAATCTGTCATGACTAATTAAGTTGTAACCAGGTAAGTTTACCATGCTGCTATCCGTTACATTAGGGTATAGATAATTTTCACACATACAGATGATATCAAAAGATTCAGCGAGAACATAGCCACGGAAATCATCAATATGACACTAGAATGGTTGGCTGTATATGTGTCTGGTGATCTTCACCCCCTGCCACACACCCTCGTGGTGGCTCGCAGGGTATTACGTAGATGTAGATGTTCTACGGTGGATTGGATCGCGCCAATAAGATTGGAGAGGTAGATTGTGGAACCGATGGGTATAAAATGTCATTTTTTCCTCGTATCATTCGGGACCATAACAGCTGTGATCGTCGTCATGAATAGAGCGAATAGTGAAATTAGCTATATTGTAGATCTTTCTCTTTATATTCTCTATGTTCTTATTTATGCATGGTGTAAATATTGATGTTCTTATTTATGCATGATATTTTGAATCTGTAATAGTAATCTTTGTATCCCTTGCATGCCGGAACAATAGACAATAAAATATTTCTTGGTTAGTCGACTGTTAATTGGCGCATGGCGCAATGCATGTTTGATACGGTGGTCTCAATGTAGTTTCGGTGTTCTGCCGTATAATTCATGCATGCCTGGTGTGGAAGCACCCCCTGCCACACACCCTTTGGGTGGCTTGCAGGGTATGACGTAGATGTAGATGTAGATGACAATTTTTTATTTTACCCAGTTCATGGTACTTTACTCTTCAAATCTGTTTATTATCCACCACAGCACTCGAACTGGAATTCTGATGCTATATAATGGCATCAAGATCCACCTCGTTGCTTATAGTGAGCCTTTCACTTCTTTGGGTTTTCCGCGCAAAAATCCGACCACCCCGTACCCAGAGGTATTTCAACTTCCCATCCCTTTTTTGGCTTCTCGCTGCGGCGTAAAGCTTACGGTTAGCCGAATTGGATTACTCATTCATAAAAATTGGGGAGTTGGCTATGTCCCACGATCCCGACGTCGGATAGGTAGATGACGTTAGATATATATTGAGAACCCCTGCGTATTATGCTAGGTTTGATCATATTAACAAGATTAGAGAGATAGATTGTCGTACCGATAGATTTAAATTGTCATTTTTCCCGCGTACCATAAGAGAGAAAAATAGGCAGCGTAGCAAAGGGATAGGTAGGTGAAATATAGTTAGAGTAGTCTGTAGTGCATGATGCATGTACTAACAACCATTAATCCCTTTCTTATTATGTAGATACTAGCCATCTAGCTGCATGTGACCCTGTTCTCAAGCATGCCTCCATTAAATATCCTAGTTGCATGTCAATAGTGCATGTTTGGTGATCTTCACCCCCTGCCACACAACCTCGTGGTCGCTCGCAGGGTATTACGTAGATGTAGATGTAGGTAAATTTTACCATGGTCTCGCACTTATGGTTATAATTAGCGTGAAATAAGTACGACTAGAAAATAGTTTTTCGATCATAATAGTTTGTAGATAATCCAACCCGTGTAAAGTCGAAGAGGAGAACAGGAATTATTGCTGACATCGAGTAAACTTTGCGTCTCCAACATATTCTTAAGTACCTGGTAACCGCCTTTTGTTAGTCATGGGATAAATCTCAAAACAATTAACAACTTTCTATTCTAACTCTACAATTCAGAATAATAATAAACACGTTTTACTTGTGTTTTATAAACATTTTACGTCTACTGATTATTTTTTCAGCTGATAAAGTGACCGCATTATGGTGCACATTATGTGGACTTCATTCGAAGAATACATTGTCAGCGAGCCATGGGAGCTCTCTGCCTCGCCATTTCTATTGAGTTACCGCTTTTTGAGTTGAATTATTGCAGCTATTGGCGAAAAATTAAAATAATAATTGGATTTGTGCTATAATTTTATTATTAATGAATTCTCTGGGAGAATTTGCTTCTTTTATGCAAACTTCAGCTAAAGTGGCATTTAAGTTGTACAGGAAAATATGACTTTTCTTACCGTGTGTTCTCTTTTATAAAGTACTGTTTAATTTCAAGTTGACCTTTTGATTGCGTAGAATGTTTTACTCATTTTTTTATCCTTTACTGATAAGACTAAGATAAGTTGCCATTGTTAAAAAAAAATATTGTGAGTCATTTTACGACGAAACCACCTAACTAGCTGGGATTCCTATTGCCATTGGTTCACTGACCTGCATCAAGGTCGTCGAATCGAATTTCACGTTGTTCATTGCGACGCTGCTCGCCCACGCTGGAAAAAAATTATGCGTCCGTCTGTCCACGTTGCCATGGGATGGACTCCTTTGGTGGGAAGCGGAGAGCTTTGCACACACAGGGTGGGTGCAGCTTCCGGTTAGCGTCGATAGCGACAAAGGGGAGTTCTCGAAATGAAGCAGAATGAAAGAAACCTTTTTGCAGGAAGTGAGCGGGGCTCTCATCTTGTTTCGCTCGGCTTCCTTTGATGAGTAGCGCGGTCAACTTCAACGCATCAGTAGTTCTTGTGTAGCGGATCTTAATGCTTTCTTAAAGAAGTGAAACGAGCGCACCGGTCCCCTTTCGCCCACTTCACTTCACTCCTCCAAGGAAGCAGCATCGAAGCATTTATTCTCAGTATTCCCCTTTCCGTTTAAAGATGCGCTTTCATCCGTTCATCCATCGTTCCCAGTGACGAGAGAACTCACTCGGAGTACGCCGCTAGTATATACTCTTATGAAGTGGGACTAGTTTCAGATAAAGATCGAATATAGTGGGGGGGAAGCTAGAATTGTTAAAAATGGTTACGATTATCATAGCAGTGTTACTAAATTGCTGAGGGAATTAGGGTGGGACCCTCCATACAATCGAAAGGAAAAATATAGATTATATCTTTCACGATAGTTTTATGCGAACTATTTTCAACCGGTCGTACGACATATTTTGATATAACCAAACTATCATGGTAAAAGAATTTCAGGATTGAGATTAAGTAAATAGACTGCAGAACCGATAGATTTAAAATATCATTTTCTCCACGTACAATAAGGTACCATAATAGTTGCAATATATCCGTTCAAAGATACTTAGACCCTGATTAGGTAAAATAGGTTTTTGCACTTGTGGAAAATGTCCTAACATCATTATTTGTAACTAACCTCGCATGCAATTTCCGACATTATATAGCCTTTACATAATTTAGTACCATGTAGAACTATTTATCTGGCGCAGTATTTAGAACCAGTGGTCGTATCTTAAGCAGTGTATGGCATAGTAGCATGTTCGTCCACGTAGCACTCTCCTAGTGTTTGTTCTGAGTTCGTATTGTTGTCCTGACTTCTCTTGGCCTGCGCCTGGCATTCCGGGGAACGTACATGGCTCGGATTCCAGCTGGGATGAGGGCCTCATGCTTGGTGTGGAATCACCCTGTGCCACACACCCTTCATCTACATCTACATCTACGTGATACCCTGCGAGCCACCACGAGGGTGTGTGGCAGGGGATGAAGATAACCAAACATGCACTATTGACATGCAAGTAGGATATTTAAGGGAGATATGCTAGATAATAGGGTCACATGGAGCTGGATGGTTAGTATCTACATAATAAGGAAGGGATTATTGGTTGTTATTACATGCATCATGCACAACAGACTACTCTAACTATATTTCACCTACCTATTATCCCTTTGCTACGCTCCCTATTGTTCTCTCTTATAGTACGAGGGAAAAATGACATTTTAAATCTATCGGTACGACAATCTATCTCTCTAATCTTTTTAATATGATCAAACCTAGCATAATACGCAGGGGTTCTAAATAGACTTCTAACGTCATCTGTGAAAAAATCTGTTTCGAATTTACTTAAAAGGTTTAACCTAAATTTTAACCTGCGTTCTGAGCCTTGAGGTGGCTTGCGCGGTATTTCTTAGATGTAGATGTAGATGAGAAGCAATTTGTGGCCAAAGATATCCTAGATGAAACACTGCCGCTGCCTAAGTCATTCCTTGATGGATGAATGAACAGGTTATTGCGTTACATGAGCATCTCTGGACTTCCATTGGCATGATAACATTGTCACAACTTGGTACTGGAGACTTTTGACGCGCCTTTTGTCATCTAATTAATCGTTGATGTTCACTTGGAATTAAAAAAGCAAATTTATTAGTAATTGTACATATCAGTGTAGTTTTAAACTCTCATTGTAAGTATAACTCTATATTGCTCAATATATTCTTAATTGCTATGTGCCTAGTATTAAGAAGGTATATGTATGTGAGAAAAAAAATTGATTTTTAAGCCTTGCGTTAGGAGTGAGTTCTTACTTAATGAAACTATAGGGTAATGCTCTCTTTATTTAGTGCACTCGCATACTGTACGAGACTGTACATCTTCAGTCACAATCATCTTAACAGAAGTGCCCCAAAGGGTAAGTACGTTTCGGGATTGACTCCGACTTAATTTTCTCCATTGCGTGACTAACTCAGTCGAAAAAACTACATTCTTGCCTCTAATTGAGTATCTCCTTAGTTCCATCATTCCTTCTACCACCCCTCTCGTTTCAAAATTGCTCTTCTGTATTCAAGCTGAGCTATTAATGGATTTTGTACATTACTTTTGATAAAGGACAAACTTAGTCTCTAATTTGATTAAATTGTTGGTGATTAGAAATTCTCTCATTTGGTACATTTAAACATTTCTGCGTTTTTATTTGACATATTGTAGGCCAGTTTCTTCTTACGTTGTGTGGTCTGTTTGTATTACATTATATAATATTACCGGTAAATACAGTATGAGTAATAAAAATATCTGTTAATATTGCTCTTTTCAGGTATTTCCGTCGCGTGTTTGGTTTTTTTGACAACAGTTTCTCCTCTCTTCCTGGGGGCGTCTTCAGGTCCGTTGGACATTTTGTAATTGTTGCAATTAAAAAATGTCCAACGGACCTGAAGACGCCCCCAGGAAGAGGGGAGAAACTGTTGTCAAAAAAACCAAACACGCGACGGAAATACCTGAAAAGAGCAATATTAACAATTATGAGAGTCGCGGGAGCCTTCAAAGAAATAAAAATATCTATTAAACCCTTTCCAACTTCTCGTTCTGTTTCGATTGGATTGGATATTTGGGGAGGTGACCGACGGCTTAGATCATTTGCGCCGTA
The DNA here is from genome assembly GCA_963169105.1 of Ceriagrion tenellum. Taxonomy (NCBI): domain Eukaryota; kingdom Metazoa; phylum Arthropoda; class Insecta; order Odonata; family Coenagrionidae; genus Ceriagrion; species Ceriagrion tenellum. Next base: position 118,560,885 of record OY720640.1, on the reverse strand, counting down.
ACGGAGGAAGGGTGGATAGAAATCCGGCGTCGGCATTAGCCTGCTCTTAACGAAAGGCGCCAAGAGGACCACGGTTTAACGTCTCATCCGACAGACGGAGTACTCTACTTGAAGTGCCTTTCACAAGACACTCAAGTTGGGATCGGGTTCCTCTGAAAAACATCCGCCCCTGCAGGGATTTGAACCCTGGCCGCCCGTATGGTTAGCCAGTACTCCAGCCACCACACCAACCCGATCGCCCCTCGTTAGCATTATGCATGGAGATAAATTGATTTTATGTAATGACCATGGTGAATATATCTTATTTACGTAGAATTTCGAAGGAAAATGGACTAGTATGGGAAACTTGTAATACAGAAATGTAGAAAGAATACGTAGAGGAATGTTTGATGTACCTTCCACAAGTGCCCTCCGCAAGACATTTTTGGGGTCGGGTTCTCTCTGAAAAACATCTGCCTCTGCAGGGATTTGAACCCTGGCCGCCCGTGTGGTAGGCGAGTACTCTAGCCACCAGACCAACGTGATCCCCCTCGTTCTGTTTCTTTACGTGAGGTGACCGAAGATAAAAGTCCCTTCACTCCACACCTAGAGTAGTGGAATATATTCTCTCCTCCTAACCTGACTAATCCATTCTCATTTGAACATTGTTCGCCCCCTGGGCATCGTGGTGCGTTCGAAACCTCAATCTCCGCCGCAGGCCGTATGGGCTCGGAGACCGCACCCCGGGAGATGCTCTCAATCGTACATGCCCTCGACCACATCCCAGTCTCCCTGCGAAGCAGCATTCCAGCCACCCCGTTGTCCGCCCGCAAAGCAGTTGGGACCCTGTCCACCGCAGCAGAAGGGGATCCTCATTCTCCCTGAATCCTTCACCGGCCAAACTAGTTCTCATAAGAGGATATTCCTGAAACTATTTAAGACGCTGTGAAGGACCGGGAGCGTTCTTTTAGGCCTTGCCTTAGTTTGAGGGGGAAGGTTTTATCCAGCGGAGTGGTGAATCCCAATTCCATTCCAAAAAATCACCTCCTCCACTTTTCTTCTTGCTCATCCAACCCTTCCCCCTCCCCACCCGGAGTGACGCCTACCCGAGCACTGAGTCCAACCGCCACCTAACCCTCACCTCCCCTTAACCCCCCCCCCTCAGCACCTGAACATTTCCCAGTCCTCTACACCCTCTCACTAACTCCCCCCAGCCCTCCTCCACCACTTGTCTTGCCTATATATACTGCCCATCTTTTGGAAATTTTTACCTTGATAATGTTACTCTGTAACCTGTACTCGGTAACTCTGTAATGTACTCGGCCCCGGTGGCGGCGGGGTAAAGTCCTCGCCTGCTAACCCGAGGGTCGCGGGTTCGAGTCCCGCCTGGGTAGAATATGCCTAGGACATGGGTGTCTGTGTATGTAAACTGGGTTGGGGGAAGAGGGGACGGTTTCTGTCCCATCTAACCCAGGATAAATAAAAATATGAGAAAATAACGAAACCATGGTCGGTAAAAATAAAACCTCATGTGGAAACAGCCAAGTTGCAATTTCTTCAGACGCTCCTACTATGAAGGATATCCACGAAGTCACGCTCGCTACCACTACTTATAATCACTTTTCTCCTTTATAAACATCTACATCTACGTCATACCCTGCAAGCCACCCAAAGGGTGTGTGGCAAGGGGTGCTTCCACATAAGGCATGCATGAATGATATGGTAGAACACCGAAATTATATTGAAACCCGCGTACGACACATGCAAAGCGCCAATTAAAAATCTAATACCCAAGAAACATTCTATCTTCAATCGTTCCAACTTGCAAGGGATACAAAGACTAATACTATAAAGGGTCAGTTTAAGCGAGACATCTTTCTGCATGGATGACATGGGATGTGGCCTCTTAATAAGGTAAAATATCTTGTCTTTATAATGATTACGAAATATCAGAAATTTTACCGTTACTCACCATCATATTTTTCTAGACATTTAATTAAATACGCAAGGAATTTTCCTTGTGAAAGACTACCGGTGTGCAATCCAAATAGAAAAAATATGAAAAATGAGGAAGTTCTTACGCATTTATCTCATCAGAAATCAAGAATACATCTACATCTACGTAATACCCTTGCCACCATGCCACCATGAGGGCGTGTGGCAGGGGGTGAAGATCACCAAACATGCACATTGCCATGTAAGTAGGATATATAAGGTAGACATGCCAGAAAATAGGGTCACAGTTTATTAGTTACTACAGTAGATTATTAGTTATTACAAGTAATTGCAGTAGTTATTACAATAAAATATTAGTTACTACAGTATAGTACAGGTTAAATCTACATAATAAGGAAGGGATTATTGGTAGTTATTACATGCATCATGCACTACAGACTATTCTAACTATATTTCACCTACCTAGTATAATAGTAGAATACCTAGTAGAATAGTGTAGTTTGATCATGGGATAAATATCTCATCTTTCTAATGATGACGAAATATCAACCACTATACCATTACTCACCATCATATTTTTCTAGGTATTTGTTGAAGTATTCCAGTAATTTTCCTTGTGAAAGACTACCGGTGTGCTCTCCAAATAGAATATATTTAAAAACTGAGGCGGTTTTAATGCATTTGTCTGGTCAGAAATCAAGAATAGAGCAGTTTGACCTAATGTTCTGACTATAGATTAATAAACAGCTTACTGCAGTAGTTTTTATAGACTCGCAAAAAAATCATTGATCGTATAGGGCTTTTTTTCGTGCAGTGTTAAAAATAACTAGAGTTGAAAACTAAAACTGATTTTGCACCAATTATACCACAATTTTAGCTTTATGATTTTAGAATTGCTTAATTTTAGAAATCAATTTGGAATACGGTGTCTATCACGACTAGGGAAAAATCCAACTCAGAACACTCAGAGAATGTGCAAATCCAGCATAATTATTCGCCAGAAGCGCAGCTCATTCGTATCTACATCTACGTAATACCCTGCGAGACACCACGAGTGTGTGTGGCAGGGGGGGAAGATCACCAAACATGCACTATTGACATGCAACTGGGATATTTAATGGAGACAGGCTGGATAATAGGGTCACATGCAGCTAGATGGTTAGTATCTGCATAATAAGAAAGGGATTTCTGGTTGTTATTACATGCATCATGCACTACAGACTACTCTTACTATATTTTACCTACCTATCCCTTTGCTACGCTGCCTATTGTTCTCTCTTGTGGTACGCGGGAAAATGACATTTTAAATCTGGAAAAATGCTCTGGAAAGAACGAAATGCAAGTGTACTGTTGTGACGTGAAGTGACCAGTGCACTAGAATGAATGGAGATAATTCACAGAATAACACATATCGGAAGTATAGAATAGAGTCGGAACAGTATCTCACACGGTGGGGGAGTATTTTTTTTTACAAAGAAGGTGGACACCAAAAGCTCGATTAAATCGGTAAAGGAATGAGCCGTTTAGACAAATTTTAACGCAAGGAGAGCGTACGTGAAGCTCAACCATGAAAAACAGTATATGCTAATATATGGGATCTCGCTAGTATATGGGATCCGTACGAGGAAGATATGATAAAAGAATTAGAGCGCGTGCAAAGGAGATCCGCTAGATTTGTTACAGGCCGTTGTGATAATTGTATAAGTGTTGCGAATTTAATAGAAGAACTAGGATGGGAATTACTATCAGAACTCAGGTTAAAATTTAGGTTAAACCTTTTAAGTAAATTCCAAACCGACTTGTTCACAGATGACGTTAGATATACATTAAGAACCCCTGCGCATTATGCTAGGTTTGATCAGATTAACAAGATGTTTGTTGATCTTTCCCCCTGCCACACACCCTCGTGGTGGCTCGCAGCGTATTACGTAGATGTAGATGTCGATGAAATGTAAGGTATTCTTTATGATTTTTCATTTCAATTGGTGGAGCATATCCATTAAATTTGCATTGATGGGAGAACTGAGCTTATTCATACAGCTTTCAATTACTGTTAAAGACCCTTAGCGATTGATATGTATTTTCTGATGTAAAGTTTTTTATCATCATATCGTTAACGCGGGCCATGATAAACTGCTCCTTGTATACAACTTTTCACAAAGAGCCTTTTTTCGACAGAAGCTAATGACATTAGCCTCGGAGCTGTTTGTAGGTAAGTAATAAGTGGTAGTCATAGGACAGCAAAAGAAGTAATGTGGGCTAATGCGTCAAAAACTCACAAAAGTATGCGGGAGATTTCAGAGTGGTGCCACCGCATGAAATCCACATAAGGTAGATGGCGCAGACATCGCTCATTTTCGTCCGCCGAAATGGCCTTCCTTGATTAGTAGTACTATGATTTGAAAAGTTGTTAAGTAATTGTGAGTCGACAAAAACATTTATGGACCAATTGATCTTCAGTACATCTCCTAATGCCTCCTAACTCATCGCGCAGGCAACAAAGGATAAGAAACGAGAATTTTGCTAAGAATTGCTTTCCTTAATGATATACTGCAAGTAGAAGTATAACGTTTCCTTTATGCATGCTATTTTGAATCTGTAGTAGTAGTCCTTGTACCCCTAACATGTTGGAACGATTGACGATGGAATGTTTCTTAGTTAGAAGATTTTTAATTGGCGTGTTGCATGCGTGGTACGTAGGTTTCAATGTAATTTCGGTGTTCTGCCGTATAATTCATGCATGCCTGGTGTGGAAGCATCCCCTGCTACACACCATTTTGGTGGCTTGCAGGGTATGACGTAGATGTAGATGAAAAAAATATTATTAAATTTTCAAGAAACCAAATCGATATGACGAAAATTTTGTTACCCCTTACCTTCAGACATCGCTATTGAAGTGCTTATGCAGGTTTTCACGCAAATTTGTCGGTGAACAAAAATGAGCCAACCGCTTTAAAATACGCACAATAATATTCGGCCGTGGCCATCGTGAGCCTGCTGTCCATTAGTGTATCATGGAATATTACACCTAGGTTCTAGGCAAATGCGATGAGAGAGTACGAGAAAGAAGCTATTTTACACTTGTCTGGCCACATTTAGAATATGCCGCTAGTATATGGGATCCGTAAGAGGAAGGTATGATAAAAGGCGTGTGCAAAGGAGATTCGCTAGGTTTAAAAAAAGGCCGTTATGATAATTGTATAAGTGTTACCAGTTTAATAGAAGAACTGGATGGAAATTACTATCAGAACGCAGGTTAAAATTTAGGTTAAACCTTTTAAGTAAATTGCAAAACGATTTGTTCACAGATGTCGTTAGATATATATTAAGAACCCATGCATACTATGGTAGGTTTGATCAGATTAACATGATCAGAGAGATAGATTGTCGTACCGATAGATTTAAAATGTCTTTTTTCCTGCGTACCATAAGAGAGAACAATAGGCTGCGTAGCAAAGGGATAGGTAGGTGAAATATAGTAAGAGTAGTCTGTAGTGCATGATGCATGTAATAACAACCAATTATCCCTTTCTTATTGTGTAGATACTAACCATCTAACAGCATGTGACCCTGTTCTCTAGCATGTCTCGCTCAAATATCCTACTTGCATGTCAATAGGGTATGTTTGGTGATCTTCACCCCCTGCCACACACCCTCGTGGTGGCTCTCATGGTAGTACGTAGATGTAGATGTAGATGAAATGTAAGGTATTCTTTATGATTTTTCATTTCAATTGGTGGAGCATGTTCATTAAATCAAGAGGTCAAGGCGTTAGAAAACTTTATTTTTTAAAATTAAGTGTCGATAGATTGCACGCATCCACCTGTTTCCTTGGAAAACGGTCTTGTTGGGAAATGCTTCGAAGATCAGTGCGATGAGCCACGGATATTTTCTTATCTTTGGAACGGTGAGTGATTTTTCTTTACAATTGAGCCAATTTCACTGAATTGCATGTGAGACATGATACCTCGCTCTAACTGCCTCTCATTCCACCTCTGCCGAAGCGGCCTGTTTTGGCGCGCCTCTGAAATGCTTCATGCGGATGTATTTAGCAAAGCAAGACGCGAGAAAGCAGTCAATTCCACTCTTTATTCACCACGTTTTTTTTGCGATTTTTGAGTTTAGACCCAGTCTGTGTTCGGAGGATTCTGAGTTGGGAAGAGAAAGCAGGATAGAGAAAGAGATAGAAAAAAAGCGGTTATGCACGTGTTTTCCTGTTTTCGGTCTTCATCCGATTACGGGCAAGTCGCCAGGTGCAGAGTCGAAATCGCGTTAGCGAGGGAGAAGGGTTTTCTCGTGAGGGGAGAGTATTGTGGTCTTCGCTATGCGTGGAAGTGGAGGACGAGGGTAAAAGGGTATTGGGGTTCGGTCGGTGGTGTGGAAGAGGTAGGGTTAGTGGGGGACTCGGGCAAGGACGCTGAAGTGGAGTGAGGAATGAAGTAAGTCACTTAAATGAGACGGTCGAACGCGGGAGAATTCCATTCCGGGAGGAACATAAAGGCCATGTTGGAAAAAATATACCTAAACTCGGCGTAGATATCAGCGTGCCCCGAGGGGTAAGCAACTTCAAAATCAAGTGCACAGCGCATTTCCATTTCAGCCATTTGTATCAATTTCTAACCATTTCCATTAATCGCTAACACAGCGTAGATTAAATTATAGGATGAATCGCAAAACTAAATTTCAGGAAAAACATTCCTCTGACGACGTGAAAAAAATACTATTAACCCCCTCGTACTGCGGCAGATTAGATCGCGCCAATAAAATTAGAGAGTCAGATTGTAGAACCGATAGGTATAAAATGTCATTTTTTCCGCGTACCATTCGGGACCATAACAGCTGTGATCGTCGTCATGAATAGTTCGAATTGTGACAATAGGCAGACAGAAAATCTTTTTCTTTATATTCTCTACGTTCTTATTTATGCATGATGTAAATATTGATGTTCTTATTTATGCATGATATTTTGAATGTGTAGTAGTACTCTTTGTATCCCTTGCATGTTGGAAAGATTGACGATAGAATGTTTCTTGGTTAGTAGATTTTTAATTGGCGCGTTGCATGTGTGGTACACTGGTTTCAATGTAATTTCGGTGTTCTGTCGTATAATTCATGCATGCCTGGTGTGGAAGCACCCCCTGCCACACACCCTTTGGGTGGCTTGCAGGGTATGACGTAGATGTAGATTTAGATCAATTTCTGTCCATTTCCGACCATCTCTATCCATTTCTGTCCGTTTATATTCATTTCTGTCCATCTATATCTATTTCTGTCCCTTTCGTACCATTTCTGTCAATTTCTAATCACTTCTGTCCATTTCTATCCATTTCTAGCCATTTTTCGATCATTTATCAACCAGCGTACACTATTTCTCAGAGTTGCATACCCCCCCGGTCCTCCCATTTTAAGGTACTTTTTATACTTCTGTCTCAAATGGCATAATGAACTCAGTGTCTGTTAGCACACCAAGTGGTATGCATCGTTTAATTCTTCAAGATCTTGCCTTATAAGTGCGGCTTCGTGGTTAGTATTGTCGCCATTAGCCACTGACATGCATGCCTTGAAACGTGTTTGCAATTTGTGACAATTTGACACGTTAGAACCCTGGCAATGTATTGATAAAACTTCTTTGTTCATTGAAAATTCATTATTAGAGATATTGCTGATATATGGATGAAGTTGACTCTTCTGAAGTCCTATTTTGGTTGTTAAAATAAACCCAATGTTTAATTTTAAAAAACATATAACATTTTTAAAAAATTGTAAGGTGGCTGGAGTGGTAAATTTGTGCCAATTTGTGCACCTTTAATGATTTTTCCTGTTATTCCAATAAAATGTAAGCAAGTCTTTTTATACGGTAGAATTCACCTTAGATATGTTAAATTTAATTCAGTAATGGAAATGATTAAAGGGTAATTAAATTCATTTTTCCTTGAAATTCAAACATGACGGGTGAATTTTTTGAAGAAATTGCCATGAGGAAAATTCGGCCTGGACCGGGAATCGAACCACGGACCTTTGGTTTGCCAGACCAATGCGACGGTCTCAGATTGACTAAGCAACGCCTGATCGTGCACGAACCTAACAGACTTTATCACCTACCCTCCTCCTTAGATTCCCACATCAAATTCTTCCCATGCTTGTTGCACCATTTTCTTAGCATGAATGTTAAAAACCAAAGGTGACTACGGGAACCCTCGCCTCACTCTGCGACCTATAATTACCCATCCTGATCCACCGTCAGCCACCCTCAGCTGCGCCCTTTGCGCCATGTAAGTTTCGGATTAGTCTCCAGTCTCGCGAACCTATTCTCATTTTCCTTGCGGTCCATCGAAGACAGCAACGCAAGGGAGAAGAGGACTTCAAAGAAGCCACAACCAAGAGTCAGTATCCTTCACCAGCACTTATGCCGTGCCTAGCCATTTGAAATTCAAACATGGCGGGTGAATTTTTTGAAGAAATTACCATGAGAAAAATTCGGCCTGGACCGGAAATGGAACCACGGACCTTTGGTTTGCCAGACCAATGCGACGTCACGGCATATGTGCTGGTGAAGGATACTGTCTCTTGGTTGTGGCTTCTTTGAAGCCCTCTTCTCCCTTGCGTTGCCATCTTTGATGGACCGCAAGGGCCTAACATCTAGTTGCCTTGTATCCACCAAAAATTGCCATGGGAACTAGGAAGCCTGGATAGCGTAGTGGTCTGCGCATTGGTCTGGGAAAGGTCCGTGGTTCGATTCCTGGTCCAGGCCGAATTTTTCTCATGGCAATTTCGTCATTTTTCCTAAATTGAAGCATTATATGAATGAATGTTTTGTTTATTGTATGGCGTTCGAGATTTCGTCATAATCTAAGGTACACTTTTTCGAATCTTTGACTCGACACATTTTAATAAATAGGAAACAATTATTAAGGTATGAAATGTCTTGTAATGCGTTCAGAAGAAAATCTGCCTGTATGTAATCGAACTATTACGAAATATATTTCATGTACCATGGTTGGGCTTGTTAATACAGTATCAAGTTGCCAAAAATAAAAAGTAAGAAACTGCAATTTGTCACTTTTTCTAAATTATAATACTTAGGCGAGGTTCCACGGAAATCTGTGTATTGAAAATTATTACTCCAATGACCTTAAGGTAGTCCGAGCGAGATATTTCCCTAGTCCTGATAGAGACCATATTCGAATTATACGTTTTAGTTTCACCAGCTGTAGGACACAAAAAATAAAATTTGCATTATTAATGGTGCAATAATATAGTTTTATATGACAGAAATTGTAAGTAATTAAATGAAAATATCTAAATAAGTCTTTAACTTTAATCATTTTTTTCGCGCGGTGCGTTTGAAACTCCTTCAAAACGGAAGGTTTTTTGTGATACCCAAGAACCTACTGCGGTGAAAATATGATTGTTTTTCAAGTATAGTTGAGAAAACATGCAAACTACATGCTATTAGTCTTTTACGACACCTAAGTGATAGAAATACCTCAATTTATAAATTATGTCTCTCTGGAGTGCATAAACGTACCATTTCCCATGTAAAAGGGCTGGTATATTTTGGCAAATATCTCGGAAAGTATTGAGGTAAGGGGTTGAATTTTTGGTGTCATTAGAAGGGTGAGATATTTTTCTTTAGACCAAATTCATTGATTTCTAAGTAAAATGATATTTCGCTCGGACTACCTTAAGAAAAGAATACGGCTACGGCGGACGATATGCCAAGTGTGACGTTTTCCGACCGGTTGTAGCTCGTGTCGTTAAGTTCAGGAAGGCGGGGAGGGAGGTTGAGCGCCAGTGCGAATTAAATGGCGAGGAACATTACTCTCACACTCGGAAGTGGTTAGGGAGAAGTAAAACGGGAGGATACCAAAGGAGGAACCTTTTAATAGGCTTTGTAGTTCCCTCAGAATTAGTGACTCGTTGGTTGGAATACACGATCATCATAGAGAACAGTAATGGGTAGGAATGAAGGAAGAGGAGCAAGGAAGGACGGAATACAAAAAAAGGAAAATAGCGAGGTTTATTATTAAAATTTTAAACATTTAATAGTTTAATTGCTATTTTTAATTAAAATTTTGTTAAATCAAAACTTTTAGTTTTAAAACAAGTCATTGAACGTCTTTTTACGTTGATTATTCCCTGAAATATGTGATTACGAAAATTAACGGCAGTGAAAATAGTCATTTTGAAAAACAGCCGTTATTCAGCTGTTATTTTTTAATTTTTATATTATTATCATTAAGAAATGTCGAGGGCTGTAGTCGACTAATCTTAGGATTAAACGACTATGTGAATGCTTTGAGGAAATATCCTGTACAAACAAATTGCCAGCACCCTACAGAAAGTGACAAGTTGAAATTATCTTTTGAGTTAGATACCCGTCTTTACCAGCAAAAATGACTAAATGGAACGCAATAAATTAAAATAAATGCGTATGTTGTATGATCAATTGTTTCGTATCATTAAAGAATCGCTACATACGGTGAAATGGAGTGAATTCCCAAATATTTCAATCTCTGAATTTCGTTAAATGTCATATATTTTGTTATAATGGCCCATTCAGTCATGAATTTCTATTTTCTAATGTCCAATCCACATTTTGACATATGGACAAATTCTTCAAAAAGATAGTCATCACAACGGATGAAGTTCACTAAAGTGGGGAATTTCTGCCGATATTTCAAGTGCCCTTCAGGATATGTTAAATGAAAAACATGCTTTGAAATCATTATCAAAACGAATTCATTCAAACATCCAATAATAAGATGAATTGACTTCAAGATTATGTTAGTATGAGTATTATCGCTGTACCCGGCTCTGTCATTAAAGCCCTCCGATAAATGTTTTTTATGAGGGTGATTCATTCCAGTCCCTGACTCAGAGCCAGTGAATTTACTTCTCGTTTCCTTTCCGAACTGGAGAATTGCGTTATATCCCGATAGCTGTCATTGACAGCGAGTAGGTAATTTGAAAAAAAAAATCGAAGCCCATTCGAATATAAAAAAACTAAACCGATAGGGAGCAGATTTTGTCTGTCTCCAAATGAATTGTCTCCCTTATAAACATTCTCGGCTGTTGAGAGCGTGTTGATCTGTCTTATTCCACCGCAACTGAAGGATGCAACATGAATGTGAAACGAGATATTTATAGATAATGTTTCTTGCATTTCCAAAATTAACCTGCGCATATCAGCAACGCTGTCATCAATTCAGCCACTGGGATTCAACCTGTCAATCGTGTAAATACTTTCGAAATTTGGGGAGTTCTTGAATTTTTCTTACAGCACTTGTAAATTTCCACGGATAAAGCGATGCATGGGAATTTTTACGTAAAACATTCCTGGCCAGCGTTAATCAAAATGACGAGTAACTGCGGAGGAGAAAGTGACAGGCGGAAAGAAAAATTCAGCCATGAAAATGCGGAGCTTCGAAAACCATGTTTTTCATTAAAATGAAACGTGTTAAGCCATTGAGAATTTTTTCACTTGAGATTGTCAATTTTCTGGAGAGGCGTATTGAAAGTTCACCTTGTGTTTTCTCATAATCTTCTAGTAGAGGTTTAATGAATGAAAATGTAAATCTTTACTTAACATGAATAGTGTGGAAAAATGCTTCTGAGATTCTTTGAGTCCCATGTTTATGCGTACGCGAATATTCCGAAAAATTATGACGTCATCAGATTCTTTTTTTATTTCAGAATAATCTGTTTTTTTTTTAATGAAAATTCATCCTCTTAATCCAGTTGAGGAACACGTTATTTTGCCTTCATCTACATCTACATCTACGTAATACCCTGCGAGCCACCACGAGGGTGTGTGGCACGGGGTGAAGATCACCAAACATGCACTATTGCCATGCAAGTAGGATATATAAGGTAGACATGCTAGAAAATAGGGACACAGTTTATTAGCTACTACAGTAGATTATTAGTTATTACAAGTAATTGCAATAGTTGTTACAATAAAATATTAGTTACTACAGTATAGTACAGGTTAAAATCTACATAATAAGGAAGGGATTATTGGTAGTTATTACATGCATCATGTACTACAGACTATTCTAACTATATTTCACCTACCTATCCCTTTTGCTACGTTGCCTATTGTTCTCTCTTATGGTACGCGGGAAAAATGACATTTTAAATCTATCGGTACACAATCTATCTCTCTAATCTTGTGGATATGGTCAAACCTAGCATAATACGCAGGGGTTCTTAATATATATCTAACGTCATCTGTGAACAAATCGGTTTCGAATTTACTTAAAAGGTGCCTTGGTGCTCGCTGCCCGTCCAGGCTGTACCAAACGACGATTTATCGTCTCGATATAGATCGAGAGACGTATTGAAAGTTCACCTTGTGTTTTCTCATAATCTTCTAGTGGAGGTTTAATGAATGAAAATGTAAAACGCATTCTATTACTTGACTTTAATGCTGTGGAAAAATACTTCTGAGATCCATTGAGTTTCATTATTATACGTACGAGAATATTCCAAAAAATAGGTATGCCATCAGATTCTTTTTTTATTTCAGAATTATCTGTTCTTTTGAAATGAAGATTCAGCCTCTTAATCCAGTTGAGTAACACGATAGTTTTCATAGCTGCTCGCTACCCGTCCAGGCTGTACCAAACGACGATTTTTCGCCTTTTTTAGCTTGATGGCTTACCAAACATTTAGAATTTTAGGATTACAAATGTTACGGAAGAGTCCAGCTTTTATTGTCGTGTATCATTTGGTGGAATATTTTTTAATCCATCGCTAAGTTTGGAAAAATATCAATTCTAAATTTTCTAGTGGCCAAAAGTAATGCAAAATTATTTAAATATGTCCCGTGGGATAACCCATCAAAATTTCCATGGCACCGTCAGGGTTGATGCTCGAGGGAAAAGGTCATGTCTGTTCCCTACTCTGTCCGCCCCTCTTCTTCGGACCGGTCCATGACGACCCGAGACGAAGGCTATGTATAATGACAAGATGGATGATTATCTCTCTGGGCACCAAAGGAAATAAGATTGGTACAAAAAATTTAGCGCAGCATGTCTTAAGTGGGGAGGGTTGGCATGCAAACGTCGCTCTCACACCCTCCCTTTGCCTCAATCTTCGCCCGAAAGAGGTCCTTACAGTCAAGAACAGCCGACGCACATGTGTGCACAGTGACCTTATGCCGAGAGTTCATCCGTCGTTCTTTATCGGATCGTATTGTCCCGAGCGGCTTTCGCTCCTGTGAGAAAGGAAATGTGATGTATTCCCTTTAACATCACGGGAATTCTGAAAAACTTTTCGAATTATTGCCCATATATGGATGAATGATCATCATAATGGCAGCTCTACACGTAGAAATCGACTTCTACGGAAACGTCGAGTGTAATGATATGCCGAATCGAGTCGCTACTTGCGTCGTATTTTCATGCTTAATCATTACTTGCGGTTTTTCCTAAATAATTAAAGTAAGCTAAGAGTGAAGCAATTCCGAAAATCGGGAGATCGGGTTGGTGTGGTGGCTAGAGTACTGGCTAACCACACGGACGGCCAGGGTTCAAATCCCTACTTGAGTGTCTTGTGGAGGGCGCTTAAGTCCAGTACTCTGTCTGTCGGATGAGACGCAAGACGGTGGTCACCTTGGCTCCTTTCGCTAAGAGCAAGCTAATGCCGACACCGGGTTTCTATCCACCCTTCCTCCCATACCTATCCCCTATGGCGCAAATGACCTAAGCTGTCGGTCGCCTCCCCTAATATCCTATCCAATTCCGAAAATCGGCGATATTTGGTGATCAATGCGTTCGTGCATCGCTCTGTTCATGTGCCTTTGACATACAGTGGGTGTAAAACTTGATGTAAATTATATTAAAAGTAAATTGTCATTCTTAATCTTATTTTCCAATTCTAGAAGATTCGTAAAGTTTTACGTTCTTTTGCATTTAAAACTTCTGTTTAAGCGTCTAAAATAGCAACCAGTACAAGCCACCTAAATCAAGACTATCTATCGTGTTTCATATCAATTTGTTGCCCACAACCATTGCGTTAACTCTTCGTAAATTATATTCTAAATCGATTCCCAACTTCCATTTTGATAAAGTTAGCGTTGTCGAATGCGATAATTCTGAGAATAATATTGCTTCTCGTTTTCTTGTTACGGCCATATTTACATACGGCATATGGCATGTACGTTATAATTTGGAGAATTTTAATGCTTACTTAGTGTATTATATCTCAATCACTAGTCACAGCAAGAGGATGGATGATGGATGTATTAGCATTCAACCAAATTGGAAAGCAATAGCTCAAATTTTCCTTATTTTCCTGAGATATTTGTCTTTTGATTCGGACTGGAATGGCCTCTTGGCGTTTGTAGAAGTGCACCCTTGTATTTGATAGCCTAAGTGGGCTTTTTATCCTCTCTTAATCACCCGTTCCGCTCATTCCCATATAAAGTCTCCATCTGGAGAAAGCTTCCCAAGGCTCCTCGTTTCGCTCTTCTCGCCGACATGGAAGTGAGACATCCGGTATCCGAAGGCAAGAAATGAATGCATTTGGTCAGATCGGAAGAGGAACAGACAAAACCGGACCAGATTGAAGCTCGAATATCCGCCAGCCTCTTAAATAAAGTTGTCATTTTTTGCCGTGTTGCCAATAACAGACGGATGCCTTTCCAAATGGAGTGGTCAAATTCCAGATGGCAAGTCATAATTTAGGTTAAACCTTTTAAGTAAGTTCGAAGCCGATTTGTTCCCAGATGACGTTAGATATAAATTAAGAATCCCTGCGTATTATGCTAGGCTTGATCAGATTAACAAGATTAGAGAGATAGATTGTCGTACCGATAGATTTAAAATGTCATTTTTCCCGCGTACCATAAGAGAGAACAATAGGCAGCGTAGCAAAGGGATAGGTAGGTGAAATATAGTTAGAGTAGTCTGTAGTGCATGATGCATGTAATAACAACCAATAATCCCTTTCTTATTATGTAGATACTAACCACCTAGCTGCATGTGACCCTGTTCTCTAGCATTTCTCCCTTAAATATCCTACTTGCATGTCAATAGTGCATGTTTGGTGATCTTCACCCCCCGCCACACACCTTCGTGGTGGCTCGCAGGGTATCACGTAGATGTAGATGTAGATGAACAAGTGGGTTACGGGCCCGGGTATTGGTGAAAACTCAATCGATACCACCCTTGACCAAAACTACTCCTCATACTTCCTATTTCCTGTACGTAAGGACTTAGAGAGAAGGAATTGGCCCACTATTTCCATCCGTGTGAACACCAATCAATAATACCATTAGGTTAAGAGTTGTTCCAGGAAACAAAGCTATAAAAGAGCATTTATACACAATAGGTCGAATGGTTCTAATTATTAGGTTAGTTGTTTGGATTGGGACTGACGTTATAAATCCAAATTTACGACCTCGGCACACCACCACTCGTCATTTTTTTCCCAAGAAAACCTGATAAATCGGGACCATAACAGCTGTGATCGTCGTCATGAATAGTTCGAATAGTGACAATAGGCAGACAGTAGATCTTTCTCTTTATATTCTCTACGTTCTTATTTATGCATGATATTTTGAATGTCTAGTAGTAGTCTTTGTATCCCCTGCATGTTGTAACGATTGACGATAGAATATTTCTCGGTTAGTAGATTTTTAATTGGCGCTTTGCATGTGTGATACGCTGGTTTCAATTTAATTTCGGCGTTCTTCCGTATAATTCATTCATGCCTGGTGTAGAGGCACCCCCTGCCACTCACCTTTCAGTTGGCTTGCAGGGTATGACGTAGATGTAGATGTATGTTTTGGAATTTTTTTCAGTTTACGCCCAATATATTCTGAACTATGAATTCTGCTGAAAATTCAACTTTTATTTTATAATTAAAATAAACTTGTTACGATTTAAGTCCGAATAGAGATCTCTATGTTCAATAATTAACATTGAACAATTTTAAATCATTTTCCTTTTCCTTTTTTCTCTTTGAGATGATATTGAGTTATATTTTCCATATATTTTTGCAAAACTGAACTTAGATATAGTGTTTCCGGCAGTAAGACTATCTCTACAGCCGAAGAAGGGCTAAGACCCGAACTTTCCTCCTTCCTTTGGCCATGTAAAAGAATATCTCGCGTCAGAATTAGCTTTCTTTTTTTCCCTTTACGACCGACGCGGATTGCATTGAGCAACCGAGAACATGATATATATTCGCTGAATTCTTTTCTTCCATACGACTCTTCTTTAATTATCCCGGATTTACTTGGTCGCATTTTCGCCAGCAATTTGAAACTCATTGCGCGAATTCCGTCTTTCTGCGAAAGAAAGAATACTTGCTCCACTCCATATTTTCCGCCCTTTCACTTTATTCTAGCCTCTTTTAGTCGGCGAAGACTGGAAGCCTTTCTTTCTCTTATCTCGTTTTATTTCCCCCTTCGGTCGTGAAATATTATACCGATTGGCGGCGCGGTATTTCGCTTTGCGTTCCGATCCATGTCTCGGCTCGCGGAGGCACACATTACCGTCTTTTTCTCTGCTAAGTTCATTGTCGTCGTCTCGGATTGTTTCCAAAGCCGGATAATTGCGCCTCTCGTCCGCCAGGAGGATTAATAAATCTCAAGTAACGGGAAAAAGTGCATTCGGTGGCCTTTATCTCCCTCTCCTTTTCTCCTGCCGACTTCAAATGAAAGAGCCGGTTTAAAAAAAAAAGCATAGGAAAACAAGAGACAGGCAATAAAAACGTTTGCTCGTGGAAACGGTTGCGGAAGGAGGCCTCGTGGTGTCGCTCTCGGCGTCAACTACAAGTGATGGATGTGAAAGTGACCGCTATAAAGAGTTTGGTAAGGGAGAGGAAAATGCAGCAGGTAGATGGGAATTTAGAATGCCTTTCGCAAAGGCGGCGGCCTACTCTTTGGAGTACTCTTTTTATTTTTGCCTCCCTGTCTCTCTGGCCTTTATACCAGCATGGTGATGACGACGGAGATAAAACAACCGTGCACTTGGTACCCAGTGGACTTGCCGTCCTTGCTGATGATTCAAATTGAAGGTTGCTGGAGGCCATGATGTCTTTTAAATCCACTCTCGCGCTGGCTTCTTTTTGAGCTGAATCGGCTGCTTGCTTCTGAGTGATGATCAGTCGTAGCCCGCACAAGGGAGCGAAAAGGGAAGGCGATATTTTTATCCCTAACTAACCCAAAAATAATTTCCAATCATTGCATTTAACAAATGATGTGGTACGAAGTCACTCGCACGGGTGCATATACACCAGGGTTGAAATTCGCTATGAAAAAATCATTTGACTTGCTTCGAACCCGGATCTCCCAATTGCCGGTCAGGTGTGTTAGCTAGTATTACCGCCAAGCCATCTTCCTGCAAGGCGAATTTCGAGGGAGGTTTATGCGAACTAGATGTTCAGCTAGATGTTCAGAATGCGAACTAGATGTTCAGGTGTTGGGTTTATCCACCGCGAGAGTGGTTTTATAAGCACGACTTCGTCTCATGTGCTACAATGTAGACTTGAGGCGTGAATATCTAGTTCGCATAAACTAATCTCGAAATTCGCCAAACCCAACATTGTCGTTATTAAAACGACGAAATTCACAAATTTCCAATCATTGCATTTAACAAATGATGTGGTACGAAGTCACTCGCACGGGTGCACATGCACCGGGGTTGAAATTCGCCATGAGAAAATCATTTGACTTGATTCGAACCCGGATCTCCCAATTGTCGGTCAGGTGTGTTAGCTAGTATTACCGCCAAGCCATCTTCCTGCAAGGCGAATTTCGAGAGGAGTTTATGCGAACTAGATGTTCACGCCTCAAGTCTACATTGTAGCACATGAGACGAAGTCGTGCTTACAAAGCCACTGTCGGGGTGGATAAACCCAACATTGTCGTTATTAAAACGACAAATTAAAGTTTGAAATAACTTTAATGTTCTGATTAATAAATTAGGTGGAGAGAATCATGTTACCCTTCCACTCGTTACCGTTCCATTTTACTTGCTATTGGATAAGTAAGAAAAAATGGTGGAAATTCTGGACAACAAGTCTGGAAGAAGTGAAGATGATGGCAAACTTGACTATCAAGCTGCTCGGAACAAGATATTTAAGCACTACCGCTTGACGAACTGGATTCATTGAGCGGTATTAATATTAAATCCTCGTCATAAATGTGAAACTTCTCCATGACGCCATGGGGAAAAGCGATGTAGGATAAGTGCCTGTTGAAATTTGAAGAAATGTTCTAAGTCAATCACGATAATTAATCCACTCGAATGAATTCCACTCAGTCAATGGATCAAGAGAATCTTGATCGGTCTGCTTACGTATAAAGCGAAGAGGATGACCTGCTAGATGTATATTCTCTGTGTAAGCAGGCACGTCCCAGTACTGAGAGGTATGTTCTCTCGACTAAACTTTTCCCTTCATTAACCCCTTTGTCGATTAAGTTCGCTTTCCTTAACTATTTTGACCCTACAGATAAGAAAAATTAAATTAATCTCTGAACTTTCATTGAAAAGGTTTTGACTTTTCAGTATCTTACGCCCCTTTTTTGGTATCAGTTTATTTTCTCAGGGGCATCGGGTATGTTTTTTTTTTAAATTTACCTCTTGCCTTGTCAAATCTTGTCAATGAAAATGGTAATTTAAAAATTTTAAGTGGCGCCGTTGTTTATTATATAGCGTCCATCGCCAAGACGCGGCGGGCAGGCGGGCGGGATAGCATACCTACGTAGCGGACCGGTCGTTCTCTCTCTCCCTACCTCTCACCCGGGAGAGACCTTCAAAGTCTCGCAACCTTGCCCAAGGGGATCAAGGGAAAGTTATGCGTTCACCTACTCGTCTACTGCGTTTCTTCCATTTCGATCTTTCCTCTTATTCGTCGTGTTTTATCTCTTGGCCTACCTTTCTGCGTCGCACTTGCAACCGAGCGCATGTGATTAGTAATTGTAAGCAAATGCGGAAATGAATGGCTGAATGAAGTCCTTAGTAAATATTATAGATGAAGCGTTTTTTATTTATAGATGAAGCGATGAAGCTATTTCGCCTAGCTATATCGTTCAAATGGCGCTAACATGACTACCGCGTAAGGTCCATTGTTTCCACTGAACATAGATTTTATAATATGATTTATAATTTTCCTGACGAATCGTATTAATGAGGTTCTCTCGGGCTCCACACCAGGTTAAACAGTGTTTAACTGCCTAAACACTGTTTAACCTGGTGTGGAGCTTCACTAATAGATTTTATTTCCTTCTATGGCACTCTGGCTGATATTGTTTATACACTAGTGCCGTAGCAAGCCAAATAAAACTCTTGGAAATAATATGTCAAACATTATAATTTATCAAACCAAAAGTATTTGTAACTAGGGAGAAGTAATGAGGATAAACAGGATAAAACGACTTCCGTTTGATATAGGCGCGGCCGTTTTTAAATTCTCGTGCGAGCGTTCTTAACGTGAGCTGAGAGTCAACTACTGGAATGGGAAAGCCAGGGTCTGTACTCAAAATATATCATGTGATTAACGCAAAATTTTGTAATTCACTTCGGTTACAATCGCAAAAAAATGTTGAACGGTTTTTTAAAAGTTGATGCTGCAATTGCTACCAGCGCTTTTGATCTTTCTGTGATCTAGGGGATATTTGTTTTTTTTATTTTTCACAAAATGAAATTCTATGCGTAGCGAGCCAGAATTACTGCATGTGAATTCGTAATACTGCTATGTGCCAAGATACTCTTATTGCCAAAATTGGCTAACCAGTGTACCTTGTGCGTGCCACTTCTTCCGTTTATTGTCCATCGCTGTGCATTGTGGCTTTCGGGCGTGCACAACGGATTCCGTTAAATGCGCAGCACACTAATCCCCTCTACCGCGTCCTCCTCAAACTCATACCTTTTCTCGACAACCGCTACGCCATTTCCCCTCATCCCATCCGGCGTTTCCTTCTCCCGCGTCACACTGCCTTTTCAACGAGACGACCAAAAAGAACCGGCGGGGAGAGAGGACACAGCGGAGGTATTAGTCATCATTACACACGCACAAGAACTTTGAATATTCGTTCTCATAGGTGATGAATGTAGATGAAGGTGAAAATTGCGTCTTTTTCCCAATATCATAATAAATTTCAGGAAAATCATTTCACTGACGACGTAAAAAGCATACTATTAACCCCCTCGTACTACGGCAGATTAGATCGCGCCAATAAAATTAGAGAGCTAGATTGTAGAACCGATAGGTATAAAATGTCATTTTTTCCGCGTACCATTCGGGACCATAACAGCTGTGATCGTCGTCATGAATAGTTCGAGTAGTGACAATAGGCAGACAGTAGATATTTCTCATTATATTCTCTATTCTCTTATTTATGCATGATGTAAATATTGATGTTCTTATTTATGCATGATATTTCGAATCTGTAGTAGTAGTATTTGTATCCCTTGCATGTTGGAACGATTGAAGTATGAATGTTTCTCGGGTATTAGATTTTTAATTGGCGCTTTGCATGTGTGGTACGCGGGTTTCAATGTAATTTCGGTGTTCTACCATATCATTTATGCATGCCTGGTGTGGAAGCACCCCCTGCCACACACTCTTTTGGTGGCTTGCAGGGTATGACGTAGATGTAGATGCATCATTTAAGCATGTTTGAAACTCTCTCGTGATTCACACCGGGTTCAATTTTTGGCAAAAAAGAACGTTGGCAACGGCATCAACTTTCAAAAAACCGTTCAACATTTTTTGAGATTATAACCGAAATGAATTAACAAAATTTTGATAATTGGATAATTTGGATAATTTTTCTGTGCATTTAACGGAATACGTTGTGCACGTCCGAAAGCCACACTGCACCGCGATGGACAATAAACGGAAGAAGTGGCACGCACGAGGTACGCTGATTTGCTAATTGTACCAATAAGACTGCACGCATCTTGGCACATACCAGTATTTCGAATGCACATGCTGTAATACTGGCTCGCTATATGTAGAATTTCAATTTGTGAACAATAAAAAACGAATATCCCCGAGATCACAGAAAGATCAAAAGAGCTGGTAGCACTTACAGCATCAACTTTCAAAAAAAACCGTTCAACATTTTTTTGAGATTATAACCAAAGTGAATTAAAAAATTTTGCGTTGATCACATGATACATTTTGAATACAGACCCTGGATTTTCCATTCCAGTGGTTGACTCTCAGCTCACGTTAAGAACGCTCGCACGAGAATTTTTAAAACGACCGCGTCTAGATCAAACGGAATTTTTTGGCAAAAAAAAGAAACGTTGGCAGCTGCCAAAAATTTAACCCGGTGTGAATCCCGAGAGAATTTTACACATAGTATTCGCCGGAAAAAGTACTGAATCGTTCATTTAAACGTGTTTCCTGAGAAACATATTTCATAATAATTCGATTATAGATGCACGGATTTTCTTCTAAAAACGAAATAATAAATTTCTCATAATTGTGATGGCTTTTAACAAACATCATCGTGTGTCGCCGAGTCCGATACTCGAAAAATACATTTATCAACATAGCATCGTTGAAATTTTAGAACACTGCGCCGAAAACTCTTGTCGCAACATGCTTTAATCAAGGCAAAGTGTTGTATGATAATTGTACCATTTGTATTTCTTCTTGTATGGTGAGATGCGACTCATAAATGATGCACTAAAATGAAATATTATCCAAGATTTTTACAGCTTTTGCCACCTCAAGGAAGGTCTAAGACAACTCTGGTCATGTGCAACGGAATTGGGATAAATGGGTAGACGATTTAGGGGTTTATTATCTATCTACATCTACATCTACGTGATACCCTGCGAGCCACCACGAGGGTGTGTGGCAGGGGGTGAAGATCACCAAACATTAACCATTTACATGCAAGTAGGATATTTAAGGGAGATATGCTATATAATAGGGTCACATGGAGCTAGATGGTTAGTATCTACATAATAAGGAAGGGATTATTGGTTGTTATTACATGCATCATGCACTACAGACTACTCTAACTATATTTCACCTACCTACCCCTTTGCTACGCTGCCTATTGTTCTCTCTTATAGTACCTACGAGGGAAAAATGACATTTTAAATCTATCGGTACGACATTCTATCTCTCTAATCTTGTTAATATGATCAAACCTAGCATAATACGCAGAGGTTCTCAATATATATCTAACGTCATCTGTGAACAACTCTGTTTCGAATTTACTTAAAAGGTTTAACCTAAATTTTAACCTGCGTTCTGATAGTAATTCCCATCCTAGTTCTTCTAAAAACGAAATATCTATCTCCTAGTTCTTCTAAAAACGAAAATTCTATGAGTTGGACAGGAATCCCGTTTAGAAAATTCATATCATTAGCTTCGCAATTTTATTGTATGTTATTTGGGATCACTAAGTTTCTCTTTCTTCCATTTCCCTGCTTATCCAGTTTCATCCCTTCCGCGGCCATCTGCATGTTTGCATAAACTACGTGGATTATGTAGGCGCAAGCACGGATTCAGTTGTGCGCCTCATGAAGCTATTAGTCTACAAATTTTCACTTGGAAGAGTTCTTACAATAATTTTTTTGATCGTGGGAACACACGGGTGAAATTTTTTTGTGACCGAACGGTGTGCGATACAAGGTGTGAGCAAGTTTAATCTCTCGTACCGTATCCCATCTCAAGGGATGCTTGTACCGTTACACATGGCCTTCAGATAAGCGGAGTATCCGTTATGAGGTGATGCGAATGGTTGCCAGGTTGCCTCATGAGATACACGAGGAAATTTGCTTTTGTTGTTTTTTGTCCACTTTTTTTCCAGTGAGTTTTCCTTTTTCATAAAACAAACATTTTTTTTCTGCTGAGCGAAAGGTTTTCAAGGACAGGACTTGATTTTGAACTGGATGTTCCCAAAAGAAAAATCAAAGACGCATCCTGCTTCTGCCCAATACGTTAAACAATCAGCAAAGCAAAGTGAAATATAAGGAAAGGATTAATGGTCGTCGTGACATTTTTAATACTCGTAAATTAATTTTATAATGTACGGCGCATTTTGGACGCTGCCCTTGAGAGAATATCGCTTGTGAGAACGTTTGATTATCCTCCTAGGGGCCCCTGACTGTGATGTTAAGAGGTCAGCAGGAATGCCTGCTTGATTTTTTTGACAAAATGAGCTGAGGTTTTACATATGAGCATTTCACTGAGTGGATTCATATACTGCACGTAATAATGGGAGATAAAAATTCTTCTGTTTTAAGTTCAAATAGTTTTTTGAAGTGTTTAAGGAAAGCGAAGCCGAACTTCGCTAATTTGCATTTTCTCTCCGGTCTCAGCCAAGGCTAATGTAGTTCTTTTATTACGCTATATATTTCCTGCTTTTTTTTCGCTGCCATAATCATTGAAAACTCCAGCCAAATGGCTACGAAAATTCTGCTATTTTCCTCGAGAGTAAGGCATAAGTATTTTCGTATTAGCGTGAAAATTAAGTGTTTGTGGAAGTAGTTTTAATATCCAATTATGTAGTTCAGAGCCATTGAAATCCTCTCTCCATTATTTTTCATTTTTATTATTAATTTAAACTTAAACTTGATTGGTATTTAATTCTCCCTTCATACCTTTTATACCTACGTATTCCTTCCTCTCTGTACATCTACATCTACGTAATACCTTGCGAGCCACCACGAGGGTGTGTGGCAGGGGGTGAAGATGACCAAACATGCACTATTGACATGCAAGTAGGATATTTAAGGGAGACATGCTAGAGAACAGGGTGACATGCTGCTAGATGGTTAGTATCCACATAGTAAGAAAGAGATTATTGGTTGCTATTACATGCATCATGCACTACAGACTACTCTTACAAAGTACATGTCACCTATCTGTCCCTTTGCTACGCTGCCAATTGTTCTCTCTTATGGTACGCGGGAAAAATGACATTTTAAATCTATCGGTACGACAATCTATCTGTCTAATCTTGTTAATATGATCAAACCTAGCATAATACGCAGGGGTTCTAAATAGACTTCTAACGTCATCTGTGAAAAAATCTGTTTCGAATTTACTTAAAAGGTTTAACCTAAATTTTAACCTGCGTTCTGATAGTAACTCCCATCCTAGTTCTTATATTAAACTCGTAACACTTATACAATTATCATAACGGCCTTTAACAAATCTAGCGAATCTCTTTACTGTTTTCTCAATGTGCCATATATAGATGAGCCGCTCAAATTGGCAAGTAGTGGTCCATTATGGAACCAATGACGTTGTGGTTCGGGAATGAGAGGAAATTCCCGAAAGGGTGATGAGCATATAATTATTTTTTAATCAGATTTATTGTTATGACATAAAGCTTTGCTCTACCTCCATACACTTTTTATACCTTTAACCCCATTTATTCAGATGATATGACATTTTTTCCTTTCGCAATCGGTTGGATACCCTGAAAAGTGTATAGTTAAATGTTAAGGTTGCATGTAGCAGCCCATGTTGGGACCAATGACGTGGTGGGTCGGGGATCAGAGGAGATTTTAGACTCTGTGAGAGATCTATGCTCCAAGTTTTGCCGTATTCGCAGCGACTCTGGAACTAATATGAGGCTCGCAATATGCTACTTGGTACTTAGGTCGTATCGCGGTTTAACGGTTTGGAGCCGAGTGGATGGCATAACCTGGAGGCTCAGTGATGTCAGCGAGAACGAAGGAGCTGAGTTCCTGGACCTTCGGCAGGTGTTGGATTTGTGTCGGGTTCCAATAAATTGCTTGAGTGTCTACTATACGTACGAGGCATTGGAGGAAGAAGCGTGCAAGATATTTGACCACACCCTTCGAGTTTAGCATAGACGGTAGACGAGAGGAGGTCTGTTTGTGGGGTCAAAACTTGTGCATTTCCAGAAAGTCAAGGAATGTAGGGTATTCAGAGTTTTGGGCCCAGGAATAGTTTATACATGACAGCAAATTGGAAAGATTCCCGAAGTGCAATAATAAGATATATCAAGCAATATTCGCAGCAGTAGTTAATTGCCGTATTTAAAAAATAAAATTCCAGAATTCCACCAATTAGTCCAAAGCACGGAGTGTAACGTCAATATTGGCTCAAAAGGTTGGGTATTGGACGATATTTCAGACAGTGAATTCTTCCCAAATTCATTCACCATTTATAAAAAAGAAAGAATCAACCAAACCGGAGGCGGGGTATTTGTTTATGTGAAAAATAAAACCGTAACCATGCGGAAATCGTTCCAGAGATAAGCTTTGAATCTGTATGGTCTTCAATTAAATCCCGTAAATCCAAAACAATATTTGTGTGCTCGTACTACAGGCCACTCAGCTCCGACGTCACTTCAATTTTAGATCTATAAACACAGATATAGAACATCACATCCAGGAATCTTGAAAGAAATTTAACATTCGGTGGAGATATCAATGTTCTCTCTATAGATTGGAAGACCTACACTTTCATACCCGGGTGGGAGGAGGGAGGGGATTAAGACAGTCGAGAGTCCCTGCTACCATGATGTCAACTTCTTAAACTCATTCATTTTTTCATGTAATTAATTCTCCTCGGCCTCCTTCGCCTCTCACATTTTTCCTCAGTTACCTTTCTTTATGTCGATGTCTCTCTAACCACCAATTCACCACCTCTGTCCACATCAAACCTACCAACAAGCAGTAATATCTCCACTATAAAAGTTGCCACCCTTCCCTGCTCCCTTTCCATCTGGGGCCACCGCATCTGCAACAATCCCGACTTCCGTAATAAATTCCCCACTCTTGTGCACTAATCCCTTCGCCGACGAGGCTATCCCGAATCACTCCTTGAGAAAAAAATTGGATCGGAATGGATATTTGAGAAGGCGACCGACAGCTAGGGTCATTTGCGCCATAGGGTACAGGTAAGGGAGGAAGGGTGGATGGAAACCCGGCGTCGGCATTAGCCTGCTCTTAACGAAAGGCGTCAAGGAGACCACGGCTTAACGTCTCAACCGAGAGTCGGAGTACTGTACTTGAAGTGCCCTCCACAAAACACTCAAGTAGGGATCGGGTTTCCTCTGAAAAACATCCTCCTCTGCAGGGATTTGTACCCTGGCCATCCGTATGGTTAGCCAGTACTCCAGCCACCACACCATCCCAATCCCCTTGAGAAAAAAATCCTGAAGCATTCGTATCACCCCAACTCACCTCCTGGTACATTTTTCGTCGGCGTTAAGAAAGAAAATCCAGAAAATAGTGAGAATTGAAAGGGCTGGTAATAGTGCGAACGGTTGTTTGACATATTTTTTGCAATTATGGGTACACAAAGCGGTTTGATTGACGAAAAACAGGATAAATTAATGAAAGGTGTTCAATTTTCAGGATAGATTGACCTATTATGGTCCTTTCCGTGTGATAAAAGAGTTTTGTTGAAAAAAGGCCTAAAAATGCAAAAAAGATGTGTGCTAATACCGTATCATGAAAAATGACTACACATTTATCTTGAATTCAGTGTTTTTTTTTATTTCTGGACTGGAACGTGTGTGCTGCTTGGAACTCTTAAACCTTGGAGTATAATGTTAAGCATACTAATCTCTTTGCATCGATTGAGTGTGACTGAGTTTGATACACCTCATGATGTTAACAATTGCACACATGTGTTTCGTCTTATGATTTGAGGGCATTCTAAACTCTCTGATTTCAGATTTAAACAATAATTGTTATAACATACATACACACATGCACACGTTTTGACTGACCATGTTTCTTCTCTTTTTCAGGTGAGTTATCCGATATGCCTTCGCCTAAGTTGGATCACTGGCCAAAGTTCACGTATGTACAGAATCCTATTAAAACAGTAAATGATAATTCAAAGTACTGCGAGACTAAACGCAACCGTTGCTCTAGCAAACTAAGTCCCTGGAGAGGACATAGGCGACTGGATTTTGAATCAAATATGGATTTTACCAAATGTTTTCACGAACTTAGTCACCGTGGGACCTTCCTTACTACAATACCGAGCCACTTGATGAGGAAGAATGTCAATTTTGATGATATCAACATTTCACTGAGCCATCGTTTGCGCCCATATATTTTCTTTTTTTAGGTGGCCGGAGCAATTTTTGTTCATGTCCAGATTAGCGTAAAACTTTTTTTTTTTTTACTTTTGAGCTATACGTATAGACGAAAGTGAAGAAATTGCATGTAACCCATTTGGTTTCTGGGCAATGGATTGCTGATTAAGCTCGTAACCTTAGACCAATTTTCGTCTAACGTTTCGAAATAGCTCTTTAACATACAACATATAACTTTTCTCCGTAATGCGATTTATTATATTTATTATAATCTACATCTACATACTACCCCGCGAGCCGCCGCATGGGCGTGTGGCAGGGGGTGGTAGGTCACCAGCCGTGTAAAGATGTAAAAGTTTTGGAGGTGAAATGGTGACATGTCCTATGAGAGTGTATTTGGAGGAGCTCAGTTTTTATTGTGATCGCTTATTGTGCGCGGAAATAACGAGTTTTTGTACCTATCTGTTCGGCAGAGTATCTTTTATCGCATCTGTCAGACCTAGAGATGTAGTGAGGCGTCATGACAATATTCTCTGTGTCGCTCTGAAGAATATCAGTTCTGAATCTATCAAGCAGCCTAAGCCTAGCGTGCAGCCTCCGAGCCCCTAGGGGCCCCCACCTTAATCCCTCTACCAGTTGTGGAACACTATATGTTCGTTCGTAGCAGTTTTTAACGAAGCGTGCCGCTTTTCTTTGTATTTTGTTAATTTTTTGGCTAAGATAATGGTGGCTAACAGATAACAAGGTAGAGAGCCGGGTTAAAAACACGTATTTAATAATGATTTTTGCTTCACTTTCGAGTTGACCAAAGTCATATCATTGCTCTACCTGAAGAGAAAATCGTTTATATTACTGCATGCGTGGTGAAGCATTTCAGCGAAGTGTGGTTCAAGAATTTTTTCGACTTAATAGAAAATGTATTGAAATGTGCTCTCAATAACTTACGATTACCGCTCCAGCCACCTAAATCGATGAACTGATCCGCCGCTGCTGATAGTTTAAGTAACTACTTTTAGAGGGAGCGCACTTTGCCAGAAGTAATCGCTTGAATTCTTCTTCTTCGCGAAGATAAGCGCGAAAGTAGACGTATCTTGGGAGGGCGTGGTCTTGGAGGGAGTGACAATGGAGAGTGTGGGGATGGAAGGGTCAAATAGGGCGTCTCTCGTTTTGTTCCTTCGAAGAAGAAGAAGGAGGAGGAATCATCGTCCAGCATATGTGGGCGGCTAAACGTTGCCTTTCTGTCTCCCGAGCTCAGTCGAGTCCTCGGCAAAGTGGGAAGAGTCCCCCAACGGTACCACTTCGGCCCACTCCTCTATTAAGGTAGACCGAGCGAGTTAGTTACCTAGTCATAATAGAGACCATATTCGAATTATACGTTTTGATTTCACCAGCTGTACGATACATGAATTAAACATTGGATTGTTAATGGTGCAATAATATAGTTTTATATGATAGCAGTGGTAAGGAATTAAATAAAAATATCAGCATAAGTCTTCAATTTGATTCATTTTTTTCGCGCGGTGCGTTTGAAACTCCATCAAAACGGAAGGTTTTTTTGTGATCCCGAAGAATTTACTGCGGTGACAATGTGATTTATTCTCAAAAATAGTTGATTAAACATACAAAATACACGCTGTTAGTATTTTAACGAAATCTAAGTGTTATAAATTCCTCATTTTGTAAATAACGTCTCCCTGGAGTGCATACAGGTACCATTTTCTATGTAAAAGGGCTGGCATTTTATGGCAAATATCTCCGAAAGTAATATGGTAAGGGGTAGAATTTATGGTGTCATTAGAAGGGTGAGATATTTTTCTTGAAAATGAAACCAAATTCATTGATTTCTAGGCAAAATTATATTTCACTCAAACTACCTTAATTTCCCCTAAACTTCCTTTTGAGACCGAGGAATATAGATATCTTCATACATCTCGTTTTTCTACCATACATTCTCCCGTCTCATACGGATTCAGAGACTCGTCAATAAGAAAGGGAGATATTTTGCAACTCACTCCATCACAACATCTCTAAAGCTTTTTACAGTTCGTCCAAAAGGTATGGGAACAGAGAAGGGTGAGGAAATATCCCACCGATACTTAATCCGAGAGTCGCTACGTTTATGTGTAGCGGTTTAATGAAGTGATCTTGAAGAGTGTGAGCACCGCGGCTGACCTTTAATGCTCAACCTCTTGACATTTTCGTCGAAAGGTCTTTCCGTAACCTTGCGAATTTTTTTGAAGTACGAAACGTCTTCCAGCCCTTGTCCAGTCTCTTTTTTGTATGGGTGGAATTTTCCTCAAATGTTAAGATTACTTTCGAATCTATTGAATAACTGCTTGGTTAAGATGTGAGATCTGACACTTTCCTGGCGCTCTTGGTTTAGGATTTCCTCTCAGGTTCTCCATTGGGTCTGGAACTCCATGCTGGCCGATATCTCGATGCCAGTCATCTGGTGCATCAGGCCAGGTGCATCTGCATCAGATCTGTTGAATTTCAATAGACGACTCGAGTTTCAAAATGTCGGCCATTACAGAGAGCCTGACCAAATAAAGAACTCGAGAAACATTCCTCCATGCCATTCCTCAGTTTCACCGCCATATTACATTTGAATGTAATTTAAAAAATAATTCATTGGTTTAAAACTTAGAATGCGGTTATTGCACGTTTTCTCCAATGCTGCGAAATAGTACGTATATGGTTAACAACGTTTATTGCAGTGCGTTTGTTGTATTTGCTTACATAGAAAAACAAATATAATTTTTGTGTTTTGCTACTTCCGCAATTCTATTTTGGAGAGTTTCATTTTCATCTAAAATGCATTTCTACATCTACATCTACGTAATACCGTGCGAGCCACCACAAGGGTGTGTGGCAGGGGGTGAAGACCACCAAACATGCACTATTGCCATGCAAGTAGAATATTTAAAAGAGACATGCTAGAGAACAGTTCATTCTATTTCTGTATCATTAAAAACGGAGCCACATTCTCTGATCTATGAAATTCTTGCTTGTCTACAGAGTGGAGCATATGAGTAAACACGTTCAGTATCATTTATGGGAGTAGATTACGAGACCGCAGGATCCATGATGGTGGTCTTTTTTTTTTAAATCAAACTGCTATGGAAAAATTGCATACTTTCCATTTCTTTCTGTGAAATTCAGCTCTCCTTAACTGCGCTTTATATTTTACCGAACGCAATAGAGTAGCGATGCT
This sequence comes from Ceriagrion tenellum, assembly GCA_963169105.1. Lineage (NCBI taxonomy): Eukaryota > Metazoa > Arthropoda > Insecta > Odonata > Coenagrionidae > Ceriagrion > Ceriagrion tenellum. The sequence goes on along the minus strand of OY720640.1, from coordinate 118,530,721 downwards.
ACGTAAGAAAACTCTTATCTATTATGTCCCAATTTGGTATGCAGATGGTTTAAATGAATTAGGCTTTAAATTTCAGTTGCAAAGCCAATTTCTATTCATGAGCGTTCGCCAAATTAATGTACATAGTCTTCTTTTAGTATTTCAGCCCTTAGAGATATGTGCTTTAAGAAAAATATAAGGATTTCCCGGCGTATCATGGTCGTGAAGGTCACTCGAGTTTTCCACTGGGTCAAACTCTCCATCGTGACTGACGTTTCGATGGATGACTCGTTCATCGAAACGTCGGCCAAGATTGAGAGTTTGACCCGACGGAAAACCCGAGTAGCCATCAACATGTGCTTTTTGTTATCTTTTTATCTGCTTTAAGGTTTTCATATCGTGTGTAAGACATCAATGAACTTAATACTCACTGGTGTATTCGCTTTAATGACTGCCCAGGATCTTCTGTGGGACACCCACTATACCAGTTACGACATTAAAAACTTTGCTAATGGTTATCCGACCTAGGATAGGGGACCTTGAGATGGTACTTCGTGAGCTGCTGTCTTAAATCCATCGTCTCCATCCACCTTCATCTACATCTACCTACATCTACGTCATACTCTGCCACCCAAAGCCACCCAAAGGGTGTGTGGCAGGGGGTGTTTCCACACCAAGCATGCGTGAATTATACGGCAGAAGACTGAAACTACATTGAAACCAGCGTACCACACATGCAAAGCGCCCATTAAAATCTACTAACCAAGAAACACTCTATCGTCAACATCGTTTCAACATGCAGGGGGTACAAAGACTACTTCTACAGATTCAAAATATCATTCATAAATAAGAACATCAATATTTACATCATGCATGAATAAGAACGTAGAGAATATAAAGAGAAAGATCTACTGTCTAGCTAATGTCACCATTTGCACTATTCAAAACGACGATCACAGCTATTATGGTCCCGAATGGTACGCGGAAAAAATGACATTTTATACCTATCGGTTCAACAATCTATCTCTCTAATTTTATTGGCGCGATCTAATCTGCCGTAGTACGAGGGGGTTAATAGTATGTTTTTTTGCGTCGTCAGAGAAATGTTTAACCAGAAATTTAGCTAAGAGGTTCAGCCTATAATTTAATCTAAACTGTGATAGCAATTCCCATTCCAATTATTCTAACAATCCAGACACACTAGCAAACTTATCATAGCATCGTTTTACAAACCTAGCTCCTCTGCACGCGACCTTCTGTGCTTATCCGCCAAAAGTACCCTCTTTGTCAGTCGATCTGCATATTATTGCCTTTAAAAAGGATCTTTAGAGCGTGCAGCCACCTCGCTTCACTTCTCTCTCCCCGCTTTGTGGCGCCGCCTTGTCTGCCAAAAATCTTCCGAGATCCAATTTTTCCATTTTGACATCGGCTCCAAGACGCACGATGCGGAGCGGTTTCATAATATCCCCGGGGCATTGGGAGGGGCCATGTCTGTCGAAGAATGACGCGGTTCACCCGCTCTTTTGAGACGTGCCTCATTTATAAATATGTTGCTGGTCAAGTCGCGTCCGTTTTCTCAGAGATAGTGGATAGAAAAAAGACGGCTGCTAAGCGATGGAAAGAAGTCATTGAGGTGAGCTTTTAATGACGGTTTTCATTTGAAACAACTGAATATCATAGCAATGCGACTTAAGCTCCAGGTTAACGATCACCCCACGCGACTTCGAACCGCCCATTCTATGCATGCATATTTCTTTCTTTCCCATTCCCAAGTTGACCCATGGAAGTTGGTGCTCCTGACCAAGGGTGTCCTAAGTGGTCTAAATTGACCCCCGCCCAGGGTCCATATGACATTGACAGGGATGGTTAAAGGATCGGGAATTTAGAGAGGAAGTGTAAATAAAAAATCCCTTGATAAAATAAATTGGCTAATATTTTCGAAAATTGTCTCATTTCGACGTATCATGCATCGATTAGTATGTTTGTTATACTGATTCATATATTTTTTCACTATTATTTTTAGTTAACGTCCTATCACAAGTGTATTAATGTAATCAACACATCTTTTCAATAATAGCATTTCGATATAAGTGTTACACTAATGTGCAAATAACTGAATCGTATTATTTAAAGATGAAACATAATCTTGATATATTTTCATGGGATTTTAAGCTTCGTATGTATAGTTTTTCGCAAATGTGGTGATTATATTACTATATGACTCTTTTCTCAGTGTTTGACCCCGTTTTGCATCTAACACCATGTAAAGTTGGTGGTTTTCGGTGTTTCATTGTGGAAAAACAAAGTTTTCCCTAGGTTGAAGTTCGCTATGAAAAAATTATTTGACTTGATTCGAACCCGGATCTCCCGATTGCCGGTCAGGTGTGTTAGCCAGTTACACCACCAAGTCATCTTCCTTCAAGGCGAATTTCGAGAGGGGTTTATGCGAACTAGATGTTCAGGCCTCAAGTCTACATTGTAGCACATGAGACGAAGTCGTGCTTACGAAGCCACTCTCGCGGTGGATAAACCCAACATCTGAACATCTAGTTCGCATAAACCCCCCTCGAAATTCGCCTTGAAGGAAGATGGCTTGGTGGTGTAACTGGCTAACACACCTGACCGGCAACTGGGAGATGCAGGTTCGAATCCCTGTCAAGTCAAATGATATTTTCATAGCGAATTTCAACCCTGGTGTATATGCACCGGTGTGAGTGACTTCGTACCACATCATTTGTTAAACGCAATGACTGGAAAAGTTTACCCTATTCATTCGAAAAATTACACCATGTAATTTGAATTATGAGAGTGAAATATGGTCGAATGGTAATATGTAATTTGTTATTCATACCAAATATAGTAGACGGTATTTCTGTAAAAAGACGAAATATTAGAATAACCTCACTATAAGTCGTTTAATTAAGTTTAAAGTCATTTTCCTAAGTTTGATAATTGCGTCCATTTTTAACCACATTTACGTCATTTGTTAACAGTTGCGTTTCATTCCCGATTGATGCCTCCCTCGATATCGAAACCTCTTCTGATGCTCTTCATCATTTGAAAGAGAATGGCCTTATATCATTCTAAGGTGGAGTGAATAAAATTCAATTTTCATCGGTTTTTTCCCTCTACCTTACTGCGATGGCCATCGGTTCCGAATCTCCTCGGAAAGAAATTTCGATGCATTATAATTTGAAGGAGAGATTAAAGGCAGTGGGTTTTGATATGAATCGTTTCGATTGGACCTATTATTTCTGTGTTTGAACACTCAAAGAGAAATATCTCGCATGGCTATAATAAAAGCAGCCCACTAGTACTAATTATGAGGTGGAATCAACGCGTAATAAAGAATGCAAATTATTTTTTCATACGTTATAACTCTTCTTTCCATTTAGGCCTGGACGGAATGAAGATAATTTCGGTAAATTCCTCTTTTGTTTTGGTAGTAGATATTGAGTGTCTGTAGGATCTTTCAAAGTCGCCGATTGCCGCTGGATTTAAGTTTTTGAAACTAATAAAATAAGAGGGCGCATTTTAAGATTCTCCCTATTTGATGAGAGTACATTGACATCGGAGTCATTTATCTAATTTAATAGTTAAGTTATGGAATCATCAGGATTGAAATTCGTCATGAAAAAATCATTTGACTTGGCCGGGATTCGAACTCGGATCTTCCAATGGCCGGTCAGGTGTGTTAGCCAGTTAAACCACCAAGCCATCTTTATTCAAGGCGAATTTTGAGGGAGGTTGTCGCGGTGGATAAACCCAGCATTGAACGCAGTGACTTCGTACCACATCATTTGTTAAATGCAATGATTGGAAATTTATGGTATCATAATGCTTTTTTCAGCTGGATTATTAATATGTATTGTTAGATCATTTTCGGTGTTACTCTAACCGAGAAATTACTAAGAGATCTATATTAATGACATGGTTGTTTTATGACTGTTTCAAACATTTCGTCAAACATGTTTTGTTCAGGTTTTCTTACGCCTTCAACGTATTGTAAACTGGTCGTTGTGCACTCCTTTCATTGAAAGTCTCCGTCGTGAAGTTTGTGTAAATGGAAAGTTATTGCGTCATCCCTTTCCTCCGGCAATAATTCGAGTTTCCCTGGTAACTGAACTAAATCTTCGGGTGAGTCATCAACCACACCTCTCTATTTAAATTTGCAATTTTTTGACATTCATTTGCAAGTAGTTAGTGACGGGAACTTTAAAAAAACAAATGCGCTCAGAATATATGATTTTAAACACTGTCGTAATTTGCCCTTCTGTGAGTTTAAGAGACATGTTTTCCGGGGAAAAAATTAGGGTGCATTCAGAATGGAAGCTTTTTTTTACATGCTGGTCGAAAAAAGAGGGACGGTGACGAAGTGAGCGAATAGTAAATCTAGCGACAGAAATATCAGTAATGATTTCTTCTCTCGGAGCAAATCTATCTAAGTTTCCCCTAACTTCCAATGTGGAATATGCGTAGCCTTTAAAAGCTATTCGTATGTGAAGATCATATTGTAAAACGTGCGGATCAAAATCTAGTTAAAAACAACGATTTTTTTTGCTAGAGAGTATTTATTTTTTAAAATTATGAGCGCTTAGTTTGGGCAAGAGAACCCTGCGACGTCGGAAATGTTACACATTTAGGGTGTGGAGGCAACTGTGTTGTTGTCGGTCATGCTACGTAATAATTGGTCATTCAATCTTAAGAGTGGTTGACTGTAAACCCCGCCCCCCCGTCCTTCCCTGTCCAATGCCAGATTGTTTACTTCCTGGCAGTTCTTCTAATATATACTCTTCTTGATTCGGCCTATGTATATCAAGTACTCCAAGTTAACTGAGCGTTAAGTTACCTGAAATTGGCTTTTCCTAGGGCAAGTTTTAGTCCTAGAGGTGAAAGTTAGTCTTTGCTGAAGTTCATAAGCTCTTTATCTAAGCGTTTGAGCGCCTGGATTTCCATAAACGAGGGCGCATTTATCAAGGCGAGCTAAGCAATGGGAATCACATCCCGCGCCCCCTCTCCACTTTCATACATCTCTTCCCTTCAAGGACAGGCAAGTCTTTTATGGAAGTTATCTTGATGATACAGAGAATGATTTTCGCGAAAAAATACTAGTGCACTGAAAGTGCAACTCTCGTGGTATGTAAATGGGTAGATGGCGCCTATATTCTCGGCAAAGGGTGAGAGAGCAAGCCAAGGCACTGCAGTTTACGAATGTTTAATCCTGAGAAGGTTGAGCGTACACTCGGAGACGCTGCGCTTAGGCGGAGAGGAAGACAATTGACAGATTATATCGCGCCTATAAAATTAGAGAGATCGATTGTAGAACCGATAGGTATAAAATGTCATTTTTTCTGCGTACCATTCGGGACCATAACAGCTGTGATCGTCGTCATGAATAGCGCGAATAGTGACAATAGCTAGACGGTAGATCTTTCTCTTTATATTCTCTACGTCCGCTCAGGCATGGTTTAACTGGCAAAACATATCTGATCGGCAATTGGAAGACCCGGGTTCCAATTCTGGTCAAGTCAAATGTTTTTTAATAGCGAAGTTTTCGGCATAATTTTGGACCCGTGCGTGTGACTGCGTACCAAATCATTTATTTAGCGCATTGCTGGGAAATTTCTATAACATCGTTGATTTGTAATATAAATTTACTAAAATATTCCTAATTTCTAAGATATTGAAGGCATGCATATTGTAGATATTGAGCAAACATCTTGTGCTGGGTGGGTTAGCATAATATTCTTTATATCTTTGCATAAGCCTCTACCTTGCAGTTATCTCCTATTATGATACCTGTTTAAATGAGCTAATTGAGCAATTAAAACTTATTACCACCTTCTTTTCTTGCGCAAATCAAAGTTGGCTGCCAACCACTTTGGAACGCCGCAAAATATCAAATAAATTGGAAAGAAGCTCTTTTAAAAGTAAATGTAACATATCTTTGCTAAGTAACTTTTCGAATCGTTCTACACCAAATTACCACTACACGGAAAAACATTTGAATCCTCAAGGATATAGACCTCATTTATTTTCTGAAATATTCTGCCGAGTTAACAGCTCAAAAAAAATTTACAATAAAAATTTTTCCTCAGCAACCTGAGCAATAACTATTAATGGGAAATGTCTCCCAGGCATTTTATGGCTTATTTTATCATAATGAATAAGAAATAATTACACTCGTGTCGTTATTTATACACTTATTTATTATTTACACGCACTTATGATAAAAAATACGATATGTAAGGATCATCTAACCTTGAGTTTTGTTTCACTTGCATCAAAAGTACGCACACGAATAATAAGCCAAAGAATGGAAAGAAAATTTGAAAAAAAAACTCTCAGAAAGCCAGTTTGGATTTAGAAAGGACAGGGGTACCAAGTAGGCCTTACTCTACCTGAGAGTAACCGTGAAGAAAGCAATACGTGTGAACAAGCAAACATTGTGTGTCGCATTCGTGGACCTGGAGAAAGCCTTCGACAATGTTGAGTGGAAAAAGATTTTCAGACTGTTCGAAAAACTCTCAAAAGAGATTACAACGACAGAAGAAGAATCTATTAACTGCAAAGGAGGCAAGTTGTCACAAAGCAAATGAGAGACGGAAGTCAGATTGGAGCTAAAATTAACACAGGAGTAAGACAAGGATGCAACCTCTCACCAGCACTGTTCATCATGTACTTGGAGGAGGCCATACGAGAAGCACAAGAAATTGGATTGAGTAGAGTTAAGATAAACGGTTAAGAAATTAATATACTCCGCTTCGCACATGATATCGCAGTCATCCCTGGAAATCGCGAAGATCTTCAAAGGTCACTAAATGTTATGGACCAAGTTCTCTAGGAATGCAATATGAAAATACGTAAGACATAGAACAAAATTCTAGTATGCGGAAGAGATAAGCTGATTGTAAAAGCACCCAGAGAGGAGAGAAATTAGAGTAAGTGGATTCCTTCAACCTATCTCTGAAACAACATCACGTGGAACGAATAAAGTATAACAGACATAAAGCGGAGAATAGACCAAGCTAAGAAGGCGTTCATGGGAAAATGATAACGAGGTGTTACGAGTTTAATAGAAGAACTAGGATGGGAATTACTATCAGAACGCAGGTTAAAATTTAGGTTAAACCTTTTTAGTAAATTCGAAACAGAGTTGTTCACAGATGACGTAAGATATATATTGAGAACCCCTGCGTATTATGCTAGGTTTGATCAGATTAACAAGATAAGAGAGATAGATTGTCGTACCGATAGATTTAAGATGTCATTTTCCCCGCGTACTATAAGAGAAAACAATAGGCAGCGTAGCAAAGGGATAGGTAGGTGAAATATAGTAAGAGTAGTCTATAGTGCATGATGTATGTGATAACAACCAATAATCCCTTTCTTATTATGTAGATACTAACCATCTAGCTCCATGTGACCCTATTATCTAGCATATTTCCCTTAAATATCCTACTTGCATGTCAATAGTGCATGTTTGGTGATATTCACCCCCTGCCACACACCCTCGTGGTGGCTCGCAGGGTATCACGTAGATGTTGATGCAGATGTAGATAACTGCTGTGGTCAAAAATATAGGACTACAAACCAGGAAACATTCGTGTGGAGCGTAGCATTCTGTGGATCGGAAGCACGGACCATTGGAATAGCTGACCAAAAAAGAATAGAAGCCTTCGAAACCTGGTGCTGGAGGTGGGTGATGAAGATAAAATGGACGAACAAAATTAGAAATGATGAAGTGTGCAGAAGAGTAGAAGAGGAAAGGTCCATGTGGAACACGATAGGGAAGAGGAGAACAATATGGATTGAACACACCCTGAGACACATTGGGTTTGTGAAGAACAAAATTGAAGGCAAAATAGAAGGAAAATCCCCCAGAGGATGACCAAGGAATAAGTTCATGGACCAAATACCGAGGAAAGTACACGGGAAGAGATACCAGGAGGTAAAGGAACAAGTATTTGGTAGGGAAGGGCGGACGGCTGCAGTCAACCAATCCTAGGATTGAACGATCAATGAATGAATGTAACTCCTGCGTTATAGTTTCGAGTAGCGTTCATGGGGCGGCTGGTCTGACTCGCTGTGCTCGTGCGCCGAACGTCGCCTGCGTGGGCTATTCACAATTATACTGCACTCGTTATATGTCCAAATGTGCTATTGTTTGTGCTTTCATTGATTTTCATGTGTACAGCGTTAGGTTTCATTGTAGTTCTTGTCGTTGGGCACTAAGATCACCAATATTATTTCAGTTGTCACAAAAAAGACATCGTCAAAGAAAAAATAAATTATTATTTGCTATTTTGATTGATATAATTAATTAGTAATAAAAAAAAGCTGAAGAGGCATACAATCACAAATACAATAGTAATAATTATAAATTGCATTTAAAATTATGAGTACTTTGGTTGTATAATCTAATGTCAAATAATACTTGTCGGGTAAAATATAGTTAAAGGGATTTCATGCGAGTCAAGATCTTTAGATCTCCTTCACCGTGTCATGTCCTCCATACTCGAACTCAAGAAACTGAAAACATTCATGACTTCGCGTGAATGGAGGTCTATACTTTTCAGAATTCTATTTTGAACTTCATAGCCTAATTGAGTAAAAAACTTTGTGACGTCTCCGATGAACGATTTATTAGATCCACTGTTTCACATCACTGTTGTACCTTCCGGAATCCAGGTTTCTGATGATGCTACAACGCTTTTCAATGCGGCGGATCGCAAAGTTTCTTCTATCGTTTTGTAGCTCTTCCATGATTCCCACTTCTCAAGACATCGGTGGAACGTCATGCGGTAATCGCTTTGTTGGCTGGGAGCGAGAAAACCCGTCTGTATGAATCCATTGCGACGTTGGAAATGCAAATACCATCTGCTTTCCGTTACTTACGCTCAGACTTGGCTCTGGAATACGTATGCCGAAGGTAAGACTCTTTTGTTCGTTTTTGTTCATTTTTTTTCCGAGAAAACACTGTTAAAACATCGCTCCCGAAAGGAAATGACAAAAGAAGAGCACGCTCCGCGTCGGCGCGCAGAGAGACATGTGGCGTGTCTATTTCTTTTTATTCTTCCTTCCACCTACACCCACTTTGCATGCCACCCGTAGAGGAGCAGAAGGACATTAGTTATGTGAACAGCGGGCCCTTAACAATTGTCCTTTAAAACCAGAAGGAATATTAAGAGATAAAAATGTCGTTCGGTTCGGCTTCAAGGAACACTTGAGCTCACAACTCGCGGCAATAATGCGCGTGTTGATGCCGCGATGGATTCAGACCCTTCTTTGTGGTCACGGCAGCCTCCAATCCCCTCCGCAGCGTGCCTATCTCCGACCCGGACGCCCAACAATTGAGCCCTTAACCAAGCACTCACGCTTGCAGTTGTTTCGTAATGAGAGACGGAACGGGGTGAAGCTGTCTGGGTCGAATTAACGCTTAAGCCTCCTTTTTTATGAGTGACGCGTAATCGAAGATTCAGGTCGGGGCTGGATGTAAAACAGACTATGTACTCGCTCTTTTGAAAAAAGTGGGGGGGAAGGGTTGAGGGGATAATGTTGATGGAGGGGTTGGAGGAACTATTATAAACTTATGATATGAGCCGGCCAATTGGTGCAAAATGAGGGAAAGAAAAGGGTTTTTCGAATAAATTTTCAGCCACCTCGCCCCTTGAAGTTGCTTTTCTTTTTGTGCGACCGTAAGGACACAATTATATATTTGACGCACCGGGGTTCGGACAATTCGTTTTCGATCAGAAGATCGCGGTTTGAAGTGGTCTTTTTACGTCGCTTAATTCAGCTGCAATAGTCATAATTTTAGTTAGCTAATGTTCTGTTTTTCTCTTTATGACATATTCTGTAATGTAAGAGAAACAATTGCACTTTTCCACAAATTGCTTTAATGCGTACAACGCGTTTCGGCTCACAGAGCCATCATCAGGTACAAGACTTGTACCTGATGATGGCTCTGTGAGCCGAAACGCGTTGTACGCATTAAAGCAATTTGTGGAAAAGTGCAATTGTTTCTCTTACATCATGAAGAACTTCCACGATATCTCGCCTGAATCTGTTGAACAAATTCTGTATATATTTTCGGTATTTTTTCTTTTTTTTTAAATAATGCATGTATGTAATGTATTCTTCTGATAATCAAGTAATATGAAATTGTAATTGTAATCTGGTGTAACAAAAATAATGCTGATGATACACCAGGGTTGAAATTCGCTATGAAAAAATCATTTGACTTGACCGGGAGGGTTCGAATCCCGGTCAAGTCAAATGATTTTTTCATAGCGAATTTCAACCCTGGTGTATATGCACCCGTGCGAGTGACTTCGTACCACATCATTTTTAAATACAATGTTTGGAAATGCTGATGATGTTGGAAAGAGTCTTATAGCTCAATTGTGACCACTGTAATAATTGCTTTTTTTAATCACGTTCCATGGGAATAATTTTCCCGGAACAATAAACATTCTATTCCATTCTATAATTTGGCAAAATAACCTGGAATTGGTACCCCGCCTTTAAGTGGTTTTCGAAGGAAAACTCGCGCAGAAATATTCGATATTTCTTGTTTCTTCGTTTTCACTGAAGAATCGGGTCGACGTTCTTAATAGAGCGCTGGGTTGCCAAAGTGAGCGCTCAAATTTTCACTTCGCCAACTTGTATTTCGACCCCGACTTGAATGCCAAATGGAGATTTCTTCCTGATATTGTACGACCGTAGACCCAGCTGTACTTGGGACCGAACTGGAGACCAATCGAGGAATTCCGTTAAGAGCTGGCTCATTCCGTCCCCGGGTTTCTCTCCTCTGTCCCTTCAACCCACATTGCCCCTAAATACATTCCTCTATGAAGTAATAGAATGACATTTTATTTAAAGTCTATCTCCTAATAAAATAAGAGTACATTGTGTAACGCCTGCAGTAAAGTTGCGAATAGCCCTATACAGGCGGCATTGGGCGCACGAGCACAGCGAGTCAGACCAGCCGCCCAAGGAACGCTATTCGCAACAATAACGCAGGAGTTACACAGACTATTTTTCATCATAATTGCCCGGTAATGATAAATATTTATGTATAAATAACGGCACATGTGTGCATAAAATAAGCCTTAAAACGCCTTGGGGATATTCCCGATAATAGCGATTGCTCAGGTTGCGGAGGAAAAAAATTGCTGCTGCTACTGGATTCTAAACAAACTATAATTTTGTCATTGAAAACGTAATTTTTAAACAAAAACAAAGTGTGTAACAAAATTGAATGCAAGAATTAAATATTTCATTTATTTTCTCGTCCATTCACGAACGGTAGATCAGAGATTGCCAGTAATTTAGTGAAGCAAAATGAAGAAACCACAGCACTGATTCCAGTCGTTTTACTATGGAAGTAAAATATGGGCCCGATCGGGGCCCTGAAACTTTTGCTTAGATGGATTTTCTCTACATTCTCATTCTCTACATACCTTAACCACCGAATCTCAGAAGAGAAGTATGGCGTTTTTCGATAAAATATCGATACACAGTTGTAAGAGAGATACAATTGATCATGCGTTTTTTTCATCACCGCATCTACGTGATACCCTGCGAGCCACCACGGGGGTGTGTGGCAGGGGTGAAGATCACCAAACATGCACTATTGACTTGCAACTAGGATATTTAATGAAGGCATGCTAGATAATAGGGTCACATGCAGCTAGATGGATAGTATCTACATAATAAGAAAGGGATTATCGGTTGTTATTACATGCATCATGCACTACAGACTACTCTAACTATATTTCACCTACCTATCCCTTTGCTACGCTGCCTATTGTTCTCTCTTATAGTACGCGGGAAAAATGACATTTTAAATCTATCGGTACGACAATCTATCTCTCTAATCTTGTTAATATGATCAAACCTAGCATAATACGCAGGGGTTCTCAAAATATATCTAACGTCATCTGTGAACAAATCGGTTTCGAATTTACTTAAAAGGTTTAACCTAAATTTTAACCTGCGTTCTGATAGTAATTCCCATCCTAGTTCTTCTATTAAACTCGTAACACTTATACAATTATCATAACGGCCTTTAACAAACCTAGCGGATCTCCTTTGCACGCGCTCTAATTCTTTTATCATACCTTCCTCGTAGGGATCCCATATACTAGAGGCATACTCTAAATGAGGCCTGACAAGTGTAAAATAGCTTCTTTCTCGTACTCTCTCATCGCATTTGCCTAGAACCCTTTTTACGAATCCTAATCTACGGTTTGCTACACTAGTTATTTCCCTGATGTGTTTCCCCCATGGCATGTCTTCAGTGATGGTGACGCCTAAGTATTTAATTGATTCTACGTTACATATTTTGTTTTCTTGGATGCAATAATTATTCCGGGCAAAGCCATTCTTTTTCCAAAAGTTCATTATCGCACATTTCTTCAAATTTAATTCTAGCTGCCAACTATCACACCAATCATCAATCGCATCTAAATCCTTAGCTAAAAACTGTCTGTCCTCTTCATTTCTAATTTCCTTATACACTACCGCATCCAACAGCGCACGCAGAGTATTATTGACGATTGAGCGTACGGGAAACCTCCGCGTTATTTGTCTCTGTTCCCGGGCGCATTATAAAAAAAACTTGTCCTCTATCTGATGTGAAGAACAACTCTAATTTTATCAAAAATGGAGCTTGAATTCACATTATGTCCAGTTGAAGAACGACAAAATAGGGGGGAAGGGTAGATCTCCAACTAACAAGGATGCCATTTGTGTACAATACTAATTATAAGAAGGAAGAACTCATGAGAAAATTATTAAAAATGAAATGTAGGCATCGGATTACCGTCTTTTTTCATAATTTATTCGCAATTTACTGAGCTATTCGAAGTGAGGATGCAGGAATTCCTCATTAATGGCACTGTGGCACTCTTCACTTGTAGCTGGAAAGAAAGTTTCAAAAATGTGGGCATTCATAATAAAACGGAAAATATTCGAAAATCTAAAAATTTTTATAAACGTCTTACTTAAGAGAATATGTCTTTCAATGTTTTTAGTCAGTTTAAGTAATATCCTAATCAGTGCTGACACTTGGAAAGTTTTAGATAGTTGAACAATGGGATGATTAGCCTCTTCTTTTGTCAATACAACATCTCAATGGAATGCTCTAAATAAATATGAAAGTAAATATTTAATCTTTACCGAATGGATAATTTTATGAGTTGATGAATATACGGCTGAGATATTGATAGTACAGTAAACTGTTCGTGTTTCATTGGAATAAAACACCTATGAATCAGTGCAAAAGTAAGCATTACAAATAAGAACGATATGTTGAGATTTTTTGTTGTATTTCATCGGAAGGACTGAAATTTTAGTGTGATGGGTTGTAAAATGATTTGTGCGCTTTTTAAAAATTATTCCGTGAGAATAAAAAATCGTTTGTCATATTCTACGAAGTGAAGATACCGTATTCGTACCGTTCGTTAAATGATTTACTATGCCTTAGTGCACTCAAAGCTGGACTATGGACTTACGTGTTGGGGCGGAGCTTATTACAGCACTTTTAAGACAGCCTATTTCATACAGAAAAAAATAATAATACTTATATTACAAAAAAATCGCTATGAACACTCCCGTCCTCTGTTCAATGAATTAAAAATACTCCCACTGAGGTACTTGCACTGCTATAAAGTACTGAAAATCTTTTATTTACGTAGTGGTTACAGTCCATCTTTATTAGGGAGTGATATCATGTTTAATTTTCGAAGAGGTTTCTGGGTCCTGACACCCAAACCTAATCTCACAATGCATAAAAGATGTTTTCTGTATATGGGGCCCAAATTGTATAATCTCCTGCCAAATGATGTCAAATAATCTACCCATTTCAATAGGTATCAATGACATTCTAAAATAGTTGTTGACATTTGATAATATAGAAACCTTATTGTAAAGTGTCAGTAAATTTAATATATAATAAGTATGTTGTATTTTCAATTGCATTTGTAGTACACTTACCTTATTTTTATTTTTGTAAGTTCTTAAGCCAGCACAGTGGTAATATTTAATTTTTTACGCACCTATTTTTGTTTGTATATTTTTCATATTTTGTTAATCATGGTTTGATGTGTTCTTTTCCGCATTAATGATTTTGAAATTGGCCTAAACACAGGCTCAATGCCTTATAGGCTACATTACTTCCTTAATACATTAAAAAATATTTGTAATGAAACATGTTAGGAAGAATAAACATTATTATTATTGCCGAAACGATTCCTGCTTAACGCAAAACAGAAAAGCAAAATGTGCAAATACTCGAGGAAATTGTCAGGGATGATTTAAAGAAATGAAAACTCTAGTGACTCTTTTAAATCTGTTATATCTGAATTATTACTAATTACGTGTTACGTTGTAGTTCTCTAATGTAATTGAGAGCATGACTGCTACTACCCATTTACATTCACTCATTTAAAACATATTTTTTGTGATGGTCGAGCATTATTTGATTGAATAGAATTATCATTTGGAAATAAAATTTATTAATTATATTTGGAGTTATCCAGTCATATTATATACTGTTTTAAGCTGACGAATTATACTAATTGCTAATGTTACAGTCAAATAAATAAAATCCATTCTTCTAAGTCCTAATAGCCTATGCTGCAGTCTTTTTACGCCTTTATGAGGTTTAGACTGGCCTTGTTTCCTTCTCAAGGGTCATTAGAAACTCTGCCGATACATTGGCCTCCTTCGATGACTCAAAAACACCTCTCTCTTTAACGTGCCGCAATATGCCTGCCTTCATCAGCTAGAAGAATCCTCCTCACCCCTCCCGACCTCGGATCCAAAACCGCAGCTGGGATAATTTTTCAACCGTTTCGCGATTACTCAATCTCCATTTCCAGACGACGGTACAAGAGATGCCGGTTAGAGAGTTCGGGAACGCAGCGAAGAGAACTAAAAAGAACAGATAGAGGGAGAGAAAACAAAAATGAAACGAAAGCGGAGAAATTGCACGCGTTGTCGGCCACGAAGCAATTATTCAACTGTATGTCGGGGATCATTTGCACGAATGATGGGGTAGTGCTCTCCTTCTCTCGGTGGATTTCAGAAATAACAATCTCGCGGAGCAGGTCCCAGATAGCGCGAGAGAGGGAGAGAAGATGTGTTTTGGTGTTATTTAAAGGCATAAATTTCGAAAGCGGAGTCGGGCGAAGAAAGGTCATGCGGTATCGCATTATTTTCCTTCGTTTTCATTCCTTGATCCCTGGTAAATGGGCGTCGGGAGGCTGGATGGAGGACTCAGTTAGGGGTCGCCTTTGTGAAGGGAGTGACCGGAACGCGTAGCCATGGAAAGAGAAAAGTACAGGAATAGATGGAGTTAGTAGGTACAGGGAAAAGGTCCAGAGAAATGTGCGGGCAAGTGTTCGTCCTTCATCTGTTTCTGTCGGAACATTTAACCTCCAAGTATGACGCAGCGTCACTAAGAGAATGCTTGCTGTTGAGCGTTCTACTGACAGTATACAGGATGGGTCTTTTTCCGTACACTCTTGGCAAAAATTGGTTTCGTGCGTTTACCTCTAGGTCACCCTGGAACCCACTAGCATCAACACGTCAAATATAAATAAGTTTCTTAAGAGATAGGTATTTGGATACGGGAAAACTCCTCGATGTGTACTAAGTATATTGCAATGCACTATGATAATTTCCAGACTGCAATTGACAAATACACATCTTCTGAAGACGGAAGGTGCGACGTTGTCAGTATCGGCGGAAATATTCCCCTTCTACTATTTTCGTGTGCTAACAGCACATCAATGAGTCTTCCAAAATGCTAATATCATTCCCTTAAGTAACTTCGTGCGGTGTCGTTCATTTGGCAACAGCGTTCTATATGAGGGCAGTTCTGTCAACGAAATGTTGAAAGTTCTATAGATGTCGTAATGGATCAGATACCACGTGACGGAGTCATGATTGAGATCTTGTGTGATATGGGAAGCTTGAAGGTAGTTTGAGTAAGCGGGCGGGCTGATGAGTGGAGTTGTACGTTGATGTAGGGAGGGAAAACGCTGAAAGATGAAGCGTGGGTGGGTTGAGAATATGCCCGCTGGGGAGATTATACCCCGAATCACACACAGACGACCTCTTGCAGAAAAGAAAAGCTCAGCGGTGGTCGTTCGTTATTAAGTATTCGGCTCGTCAACGGAAACAAGGAATTTAGGTCGAAAGGATACGGAGGAGAAAAAACATATTACTGGAAATAAACGATGGCTTTTTTCCCCTCGTAAAACTTAGCATTTCTCATCCTTGCTTGAGGCTGCTTCTTCTCTTCGAAGGTGAGAGCATGACTTAAGGGCATGATGCTATTTAGGCACAGAATTCAATTGAAATTAACGACAGATATTTCATATCAAACTTCCCATAAAAAGTAGCAGAATCAATACAAAAACCTGTTTGTATAACTACAATTCACAGAAAAAATCTTGCCTTTACCATGCAATTAACAGACCATACTCAGGCTGCTTATGAATTCAAAAACTTGCATCCGTAATAAAGTAAGCCTACCTTCTTTTTCCGATAGATAACCCGAGTATTTCTCAATTTATGACTCGCGTACTCAAGTAAGCCGTCTTTTGAAGTTAGGTTCTTGAGAATATTCATTTTAAATGCAGTTATTTCGTGGCATATAGAATATGGCCTCCCGTCTCTCAGCCTCGTGCCGGCGCAAGGCGTTCTCCTCGCTTTCTTTCACTCGGTCCGAGCTTGACCCTTGACCTTCGCGTGGGTGTGGCCGCGCGATTCCTCAATGCAACGTCCGGGTGACCAGTCCGGTCCGCATCTATCCCACCACCACCAGGAGGCAGAGAATGGGTTATAGCGAGGTGGTGTAGGGATTTATTTGTACTCCCTTCGCCATTTTTTTATCTCGTTCTCATTGTGATGGTAGCATCCGAAAGCCCATTTTGTGGCGGTGAATTAAGGTCTGCTACGCATCTGAATCTGCAATCACTGGGTATTCCGGTGAAAGTGAAAGGTATTCCACCGAATTTTTTTTCCGCCGATATTTTTATTTAATCACCATCAACACGGAAAGCATAAATTTGACTTAAAACCACCCCTCTCTCAACTTCTGCCTCAGAAGTTCATCTATGAAATTATATGCTTGGCCCTTTTTTATTTTAAATTCCACGGTGCGTCTGTTATCCATTTGAGATGCGCTGTTTAATATTCCGTATTTACTTATCCATCATATCGTCATAATATTATGATCATAATATTTATCCATCCATCTGATTTGAGGGTAATGAAAATTTTTTTGTTTTTCGATAGAGCGAGCTGATATTTCGGAATAGATAAACTAATCGCATTGGAAGCCAATCTTAAATTCCTTTTCCATGAGCGAGATTTATTACGTCTTTAAGTAGATGCGTCTTCCTCATTTGTTGATTTATGTTTCAGTATTAACTGAAAATGTAATTTGTCGAAACTTAGGGTGATCATATTTCGGAGATTATCTTATGAATTACGAAAATGGCCATTGGAGGCGATCATCGTCTGTTTTTACATGTATACGGATATTCATTTGTTACATCTAAAAAAAGATCCTAATTAATACACTTTTGTAGCTTTATTAAAATTATAGTTAATGAACAAGTTATTCATTTTCTGCGATACAGTCGTTTGGATAACTGAGGTATGCATCGCCCAATAAATTTCCTTTCAGTTAAATAAAACTGGTGTTTAATGTCCATATAGCTATCCAGGTACGTATTTTACGTGCAGGAACGCCGTAGTTGTTTCAAGTTCTATATCAAAAAAGAAAAATGATTTTGATTTTTGGTAAGAGATTGTAATTCAACCCTACGAGTGCGATTCACAGTTTGCTCATCAGATATGGGTTATTTATTCCAATGGCAGTCAGACGGCCGGGGAAAATAGGTTGAATTTTCTCGAGGTGCAGAGAAAGAGTGTGTGAAGAAGGGATGGAGATGATCGAGAAGAATGCGCTCGAGGAGACCTAAAGTGAAGATTGAAGGAGGAGGAGGAGGAGGAAGAGTCGGGATGATGGGGGGCGTTGGGGGCGGGGGGAGGAAGGAAGGCAAGATGGAGTGGGAGGAGGGTGGCGCAGAGAAGGCCGTTGAGAACGGGAAGTTACTCTCCGGAATCCACAGGTGGGCGGGGTCTGGTCTGGCCCGAGGGTTGCCAACCGAATCCCCTTCCCTCTCGTTTCGAAAACGAGCGGTGGAGAGCGCAATCGCCATGCAAGACAGTTGAAAGAGATTAAAAGGGGGTGATACTGCTGTAGAGCGTCAATAATCTGGACGTCAAAAATCCGGCACGTCGATAATCCGGATTCACATCCGGCGAAAATGAAGTTGAAGTGAATTCAGTGTCCATATTTGTCGAAAGCGTTGATGCGAGACTCGGCGGGGTCGTCAACCGCTACAATGTAACGATTCATTAAAATACTACGTAATAACTTCATATTAATTAATGGTTTTGTTTGTCTGCTCTAATAATTTAACTACAATACCAAAGTGGAATACTTTTTTGACAGTTTTTACCAGTTTCTAAATGTTAAAGGCATCAAACAACCTTTTTTTGGTCCTGTTAAAAAATCCGGACTTTTTGATAATCCGGACAGCGTCTGGCCACAATTGATCCCGGATTATCGACGCTCAACTGTAATCCTGCAAAAACCGACCGTCGGGGCGAACGGTAAGGAATGGGCGATAAATGGACTGATGTATCAGCATATGTATCTAGTGGGAATTACACGTACAGAGCATGTGTGGCGCAGCATTAAAGAAACTAGGTTTTGTTAAGCGTATAATAGGAAGGTCCTCTGATGAAAAAGTAAAAGAGAGATGCGACTTCGCTCTGGTCAGGACCCATCTCGAATACGCCACGATCATTTGGGACCCTGGTCAAATAGATTTAACCAAAAAAATTAATAAAATACAAAGGAAAGCAGTGCGCTTTGTTAAAAACTGCTACAAGCGTACATATAGTGTCTCACAACTTCTAGAGGGATTAAGGTGGGAGCCCCTAGAGGCTCGGAGGCTACACGCTAGGCTCAGGTTGCTTGATAAATTCAGAGCTGATATTTTTCAGAGCGACACAGAAAATATTATCAAGACTCCTCACTACATCTCTATGTCTGACGGATTCGTTAAAAAAGAAAGATGCACTGCCGAACAGATAGGTACAAAAACTCGTTTTTTCCGCGAACAGTAAGCGACCATAATAAAAACTGAGCTCCGCTAAATACACTCCTATAATTCATGTCACCATTTCTTCTCCAAAAACTTACACCTTTACATGGCTGGTGACCTAACATTCCCTGCCACACGCCCATGCTGCAGCTCGCAGGGTATTATGTAGATGTAGATGTAGTATTTGTTTCGTCGATATGAATTGGGAAAAGGGCTCGAGATCCTTACTTGATGCAGGACAGACTTTGAAAATATTGCAAAATAGCTGTGCTATTACATTGAATGCTGCTGTCTACCGCAAGTGCACCAAGTTTCTCTGAGGAAGACTTATCTATATAGACCGGACTCTACCTTGGTAATGTGGCGTGTGCTACAACCAGATGAGCTACCGAACCTCCCTTCTCCTTCTGTGGAATATTGTGTGTCCTGCACAAAAACATTCTTGCTCTCATGTAAATACATTAAATTCGGAACGGCAAATATTTAAGAGTCGGCACTGCAAAATTTGAAGAAAAGATACTGCTTTAGGATAAATGTTAGGCTTACGAAAAAAACTTGAGATCAATTATTGAACAGAAATAATGATTTCTACCCAGAAAATATGAAAATTAAATTTGGTACTGACAACTATTATGGTAGAATACATTTGTTACGAATGTTTTGAAGGAAAGGATGCGAGGAAGGAAAAGCAGGGGGGAGGACAAGGTTACAATTTTGAAGGGTACTCAGGAAGTACTGAAGGTTAAGAGTTACGGAAATTGAAGAGATTAAGCGGATGATGATAGTGATACGTAATTACAACGAGCCATATTAAGACAACATTTTCTCTTCGTAACTGAGATTCCTATTTCGAATAACTATTGCTAATACTTGAGAAGCATTGGAATCGTAACGTCCCGCAAGTACTTATTCGCTAATGCATCGGAAATCCATTACTTTAGCAGCGAAAAATCATTGTACATAATTTTAATATATAGCTTTCGTTTACTCCAGCGCACATATGTAACTAGGGAGGAGGTTCAAAAGCATTAAAAATATTAAAATGCAAACAAACTAGAGAAGAAATTTCGTCTCTACTTGATTTTATCTCTTGTCTCTCGTCGCGGAGGAAATCAAAATAGATAATCCGGACTTGCATGCGCACGCAATATATATTCGCAAAGGTTGTTATGGTTACGATCTCTCCTTACCCCGAGGAGAGATCGTAACCATAGGATGGCAAAGAAAGGATGGCAAAATAAATGGAAAGTCGTTTGCGAATTTTATTCCTTACCTCCCTTCGCCCAATTCACTCTGGATTGGATAATTGGGGAGGCGACCGACGGCTAAGGTCATTTGCGCCATTGGGGATAGGTAAGGGAGGAAGGGTGGATAGAAACCCGGCGTCGGCATTATCCTGCTCTTAACGAGAGGCGCCAAGGGGACCACGGTTTGACGTCTCATCCGACAGACGGAGTGCTGCACTTAAGCGCCCTCCACTAGATACTTACTAGTAAGTAAAGGATCGGGTTTCCTCTGAAAAACATCTGCCTCTGCAGGGATATGAACTCTGGCCGCCCGTGAGGTAGGCGAGTACTCTAGCCACCACACCAACCCGATCCTTTCCCCCGATTCACTCTGGCTCTTTAAAGAAGTTGTGAAAAGTAACGCGAACTCCAGCCTTCATCACATTATTCCATCCCTTCCCTTTTAATCGCTCCGTTTCCAAATCTGGGGCGGATATTTGCACCAGATTGTAGTGGAGAGGGTTGAGGGGGCGGCAAAAGAACGACGCTGGAAGCCGTTTGGGACTCCAGGTTCCAATCCTTTCCAGTTAAAAACAATTGTGTCCTTTTCGAGGATTATTATTTATTGGATAAACTTTTAATTATTCTAACGAATTTCAATGGTAATATCACCATATAAGGTAAAATTGGCAAACAAATATTTTCGAATGTTCATGTATGATTGAGGTAATCACTTAGGAGGTAATTCACTATTCGTTAATTCTTTCACTTCTGATGAATAATCTTCCCACAGGCCTACAAACTCCAACTATTCTTGATATGCTTCCTCAAGCCTAACGTTGAACGTTTGATTTATTTTCATTGTGTGTAATATTCTTTGAGCTTGGTTTTCCAGGAGAGAGTATATGTCCTCTCGCTGTACCTGGACAGGTTCATTCAAGCTAAACTTGCGGTAGATGCTGCTCATTCCATGCGTTTGTGTAAATTCGGCAAGACTCAGTTCTCTTCCACCTAAAGAGATCTAGCTGGTCTGTGCAACAAACATATTACTCCAAGGATACTAGACTTGGACTACTTGAAAAATTCACATGAGGCGAGTTATGACGCAATAGACTTTATTTTTACCGTATAATATGCTTCTGGAGCATGTGGTAATGACACAGTAAGAGAGATGCACTGCGTTACTATTACGTACAAAAACTCCATTCAGGAGGATGCTGAAGATTAAATGGGTGTGCTTGATGAGAAATGAAGAGGTTATCAATAGAATTGACGAAGAAATGACCACTATTCAGAAAAAGTAACCAAAGTATTGAGCACACTCGGAGGCACAGTGGGTTTGGGAAGAAAAAAATGAAACGAAAAATACGCAGTGGGAAAAGTCCCAAGAGTAATGCCATGAGACTAATAGTGGGACCGTACGAGGACAGAAGTAGAGAAGGAGAACTACCAGGGATTATGAGAACCAGACTCTAGTTCTCTTGAAGGAGGTGTGATGGCCGCATTCAAGTAGTATTAGGATTGAGGATACAGAATGACCTATCGTGTCAAAGATTCTCCTTTGGCAGGAAAAAATACACGATCCGTTGTTTGTTGTCGTCCAAGAATGGGAAATTTCCTCTTCTGCCATAATATTTTCCAGTGCCCATTCGAAAGGCACCTGCCTAAGGTTTCAAAAATTCTTGAGATGCCGAAGAAGTGACAGGAACCGTGATTCCACGAATTCTTTTACCCCTCATCGTGTGACGTTATTCTCGTGGACTCATGAAAATGCCCGCTTGAAGGTCCAGTTTACTTGTCTTTATTTTTAATTTTCGTTTACGTGTGGCTTTTGCTTATTTCAGGCAATTGATATAAAAAGCTGACAATTTCATGAGAATATTTGCTTGACTCAAGTTTCCCCCACTGTAGGAAGTGGAAACACCGAGCTATACTCTGCCCTTTGGAATTTGATTGATTTTGCTTGCATGGATGGAAGCTGTTAATTCCCTAAAGCATAAATTTTACCGGGAATTGAGTCTCATTATAACTCTCTTTTTTTTGCTGCCGGACGATTCTGTAGGCTTCTATAGGCTTCTGAGCTTGTCATCAGGTTTTCCAGGGACCGGACCAACAGAACTTGACACACATCCATGCCCTGGGTGGTGAAAAACCCACCCAGGCGGGACTCGAACCCGCGATCCTCGGTTTAGCATGCGAGGACTTTACCCCGGCCGGCCCCGGTGGCGGCGGGGTAAAGTCTTCTTCGAACACTTACGTTAACTTTCAATATGGCACCAGGACCAAATTGAAAATGTCGCGTCGTCTCAATGATCCAGCTCACTATAATTGTCGCATATCATTTTGGATGTACATACCTACTTCTCGTGAATATAATTTGGTTTTCACTGTCGACTGTCCAAGGACTAAAAAACTGTTATATTTTGATAATTTCGTATTTGCACTTGATTGGGACCGCTTCAACATAATTTCGACAAATGTTCGATCAATTTTGCAGTAGCTACTCAGTGGTGTTAAAATTCCCGTTTTAAATGCTTTGAGTGCATTGAGGCATTCCGCAATAGTTTGCTATTTTATTTTTCATGGAAATCAATTCTTCGGAAACTTTTACCACAGTGGTTTCTTTTTAGCTACGTAAAGTTTTATCCGGATGCATTTTTTAGACCATCGTTCTTTCATCGTTGAAGGTAGCTAGGTACCTTTTCATTATTATGTAAGCGCGTTTCCTCGCATGCAAAATATACTTTCTTGAATCTTAATGGATATCAGAGCATGCTCTCTCCCGGCGCGAAAGTACGTGCCCACAGATTCTCCCCATTGGGTTTGGATTATGCATTCTCGTCATCCTTTCGCATAGTGCGTCCTAAGTCTTTAGCTCTGCGGTGTCCCGATATTTTTCCCTCCACCTGTCCATTAACTCTTGTTTTGAACATCTTGAGGTCATTATTGGTACCTCGGAAACTCTCATGCGTGAGTGAAAACTTGGTCGAAGACTATTTTTGGCATAAACTTGCGTAATTTACCTTCCCGACGAAAACAAGTTGCCGTTGTACAAAATTTCAATGAATCTTCCAATACAGAATTGTACATTGAAGGATTTATTTCTGGAATCGCTGTCAAAAATGTTTATTCCCCAGAAAAATTATGATTTTTGCACTAATTGTTATTTAAATATAGTCGTCACTGGTTAAAGAATTGTAAAAGTCCTGCGATATATTGTTTTAATCTCGATATGGCTTATGCCAGTTTGAGAGTTTCCCTT
Source organism: Ceriagrion tenellum (assembly GCA_963169105.1). NCBI lineage: Eukaryota > Metazoa > Arthropoda > Insecta > Odonata > Coenagrionidae > Ceriagrion > Ceriagrion tenellum. The sequence goes on along the minus strand of OY720640.1, from coordinate 118,507,055 downwards.
CCTTATTATGTAGCCACCTTATTATGTAGCCATCTAACCATCTAGCTCCATGTGACCCTATTATCTAGCATATCTCCCTTAAATATCCTACTTGCATGTCAATAGTGCATGTTTGGTGATCTCCACCCCCTGCCACACACCCTCGTGGTGGCTCGTAGGGTATCACATAGACGTAGACGTAGACGAGAGGCACTAGGCTTTGTCTCTATAAGGCTTCATGCAAAGATGCCTAAAGAACTGTCAAATCTGAAAGGACATGGCCAGCGCGGGACCATTCCGTCGCCTTCGACACATCCCGTAAGCGGCCGTAAAAAATATTGAACCTTGCTCGACACGTGCGGACACTCCCACATTAGGAAAATTTCTCTATGCCTTGACAATATCACGTCGAGGATTTGGCTTCTTGTACCGAGCGCTGAGGTAAATGCGACATGATCTGATCTCGAAATGTTTGGTGGAGCGACTTTGGATTTCTTGTTTTTGAACACCAATTTTCAAAGTAAGTAATGTCAACAAAACCTTTCTTCAAATTATTGCCATTCTCCGAAGAGAATCGAGAGGTTTATTCGTATCCGCTCAGTATTGAAAAAGATCGAGCGAACTTCAATCCGTTAGAACCGGTGGATAGTTTGCCTTACGGAAAAGATTCTTTGCGCTCAGTATTTTTCTGAGCATACGCCGTGTAAGTGTCCTAATACTATGAATTAAAACAGAAATTGAATAAAATTATCAGCGAAAAGTACCCCATAGCCATGATGGCGAAAATGTCGACGCAAACACTGAAAGACATCTTATTTATAAACGAATAGAATCACTGGAACATTTCGGGCGGTTTGTAATTTTAACCCATCTCATAACTCTTCGTGCGTGTGCATGCGACTTGGCACTCCAAAACAAACTAAGGCTAGAAGATTGAGAAACCCTTATGATTAGAGATGTATCCAGGAGATGAAATTCGTCGATTGCAGTAAATCAACTTGATACAACTACCTCTTATTCGAGACCAAATCGATCGAGATGACCTTAACCTTTTTGCACCACTCATGACAGTCGGAAACGTACAGTGCAGCTGGCCAAATTAATTGCTTGCACTTAAGGTAGTCCGAGCGAGATAGCTCCCTAGATATAATAGAGACCATATTCGAATTATACGTTTTAATTTCACCAGCTGTGGAACACATCAATTAAATATTGCATTATTAATGATGCAATAATATAGTTTTATATGGCAGAAATTGTAAGTGATTAAATGAAAATATCTAAATAAGTCTTTAACTTGACTATTTTTTTCGCGCGGTGCGTTTGAAACTCCATCGAAACGGAAGGTTCTCTGTGATACCCAAGAACCTACTGAGGTGACAATATGATTAATGTTCAAGTATAGTTGAGTAAACATACAAACTACACGTTGTTAGTTTTTTTACGACATCTAAGTGCATACACGTACCATTTCCCATGTGAAAGGGATGGTATTTTTTTGGCAAATATCTCCGAAGGTAATGTGGTAAGGGGTTGGATTTTTGGTGTCACTAGAGGGGTGAGATATTTTTATTTAAAATGAGACCAAATTCATCGATTTCTACGTGAAATGATATTTCGCTCGGACTACCTTATAGCGATCTACAACTACTCCAAGAGCATTTGCGGTAAGGCGACTGAGCTGATTACAGGCAGGCCATTTTCGTTAAGCAATCATAATATACTGAGTTTTTTTCCGGGGGTATTAAGTCGAGTGCACAGTATTTGTTGTCTGGGGTGTAGGTATTATTTATTTTCGTGACTATGAGAGCGAACTGTCTGAGCTCTTGGAAACCTGATGTACACAGAAAATTTTAATATTCGTCATGATTGCTTACAAGAAAAGGGAGATTATGTCGCAGATCAAGGAGAATATAGCAAATGTATACACAGGATCAAGAGAAATTTCTCTCAAAGAATGTCAAAATACCTCTAAACTCTTACGAAGTTGTTATAACATTTGGTCATCGATACGCGAATAATTGCAGAATGTGCAGTGCACATTAGTGTGGCTTATTTTAGTTACATGCCTATGTGGTCCAAAATTTACTCAATTGAAACGTATGTACCATCATTTTTCATAAACAACTGTTGTTCGTGGAAATGTAGCCCACTCTTTCTCTATAAATATAGGGTCTTTGATTTAGTTTGGTGGACTGACGGTGGTTTTACGGGTTTTCCACCGTCCTATGGTGAATGCCGGGCCAGTATTTTCCCGTACCAGTGAAAGATATTCCAGTGAATACCCTGAAGAGGCGACAGCCAGAAGCGAGGACCACACCGTTGTTATTGTTTCTGTTATTTTTGTATTTGTTTGGTGTAGAAATAACCATATTTTGACTTGACTTCGTGATGTGCTGCAAAAGTTCTATCATTACCATTAAATTTTGAAAATGACAATTCATTCAAATTTAATAGCTACGATCAATTATGTCGTTCATCTATAGACTGATAATCCCAGATTTCCTGTTAACCAATTAGATTGGATTTTTGCATAGGTATTGGCAGGAAGGCTACCTGTCTAACCAATAAAACATGCGTGATTCTCATTCAGGATAATCCTATTTTAGAGTGGTAGTGATTTAATGACAGAAATGGAATTGTACTCGCATAGTTAACGTATCGTGTTTCTCACAACGGAGTATGTACCGCTAATGCAATGATAGAGCACTGCTTTCTGAAAATAGTTCATATTTAAATAAATTGAGATCAATCTTTGTATCACCGCGGCAAGTGTTCTGTATTCACAACTTTGTTTCCCAGAACTTTGAACCCGGACACCATGTATTTCTTAACTCTTTTGAACATTGGGATGGAAGAGGAAGGTGGAGATCGTTGTTATATTCGAGTATGAGCCTGTCTAGTAGTTAATGAAATGTCTGGCGTGTAGTATGGTCGATGGCACGTCCGCTTCGCGCGTCGAAATATTTCGTCCGCGAGAACCGAGCGATCGATCTTGCTTTGGTTGGCGGACATGAAGCGGTGCCCCGTCTTTTGAAGCTCGGTAGCTTCTATCTCAGACTCCCATCTCTTCGATGCATACGGCAGCCATTTCATTCGATCCTCCGTATGCCCTTTCCTTATATTACCATATCCTTGAGAGAGTAGTCGAGATAACCTTTTGCCCTGGCCCCCGACCATCCCCATCGCTTTTTCCTCGTTCCTTACCAGTTATTAGCCCTCTATCTTGAGCGTTCGACAGCGTTGGGTCGAACTGTTCGTCTCGATCTATTGTGTCAATCGCCTGAGCTTCGACACTGTTCTTCCTACCCAAACAATGAATCGGTGCGCACAGCCTCGACCACGGGAGACGTGCATTTCTCGTTCTTCATTCCTGCCTTCTGAAACTAATTCCACCACTTCCCCCTCGCTCGCCCCGTCTTCATGGTAACCGATGGAGCAATCCGTCTTGTTTGCCCCTCTGCGCGACCCATCTTTTCCTTCTCCGTGTCAGTCTATTCGTCAGCTCTTGGAATATGCTTATTCTAGTCCAGACGGTAAAGGTATAAGCTGAGCCGGAGGATAGTCACAAGACACTAGATTTCTTGTGTCTTGGTTCGAAGTAAAAGACTCAAGCACTCTTCAAATTCAGTGCGTGATTGTAAAGATTACGGTATCTGTCCCTGACCCCACTATTTTTCCAGATATTTACCGAAAAATAAGAGCCATTTTACATGGGAAATGATATGGTATCCACTCCGGAGAGACATTTTTTAAATCAAGGAATTTTTTAGGAATTAATACATCTTGTGGGAAATTCAACTGCTTGTAATTTGCTTTGATTCTCAATATTTTTTTAAATTCAATAAATAACTCACGTCAGTAATTTTAACAGAAACGCAAGAACAATCTTCGATAGTGGAGGCATATTCATCGTGCGGCATTGAAAAAAATGAGTCAAGTTAAAGGTTCATCACTGGCTATTATTTAATTATTGAGAATTTTGGTCGGATGACAATATTTTGGCGCGCCGACAAATCACAAAACGGGCAAATTTCACCAGTAAAAATGTATTACACGACCTAGGTTTTGCCTTTTACAGCTATAAAATCAGGTGATGTAAAAGGCGAAACCTAGGTTGTGTAATAAATTTATACTTGTGGAATTGGATCGTCTTGTGATTTGTCAGTTGTGTTTCGGTTCCCCAGAATATCACCAGATTTTTCAGAATTTGTATTTTTGCTCCATCGGTATTATGGTGCTTACTTCATACTTTTGGTCGCATTAATATCTCCTGCGTTGCGCATTCTAGTGTAGTTGAACCTTCTTGCCGCTGCTCAACATCAATCGTGCCCCGACCCTCCCCAGGTAAAGAGGATCAACCCTAGAAGACCAGCCCTAAACTTGTTCAGCTGATTTCTCTTAGATTTCGTTTCATCCTATTCATATCAATTCTCTTGAGCGGACGGTATCAGTCCCGTTATTTTCAAGTCCACCTTTCGCCATTGTTCTTAGCTCCCAGACGCGGTCATCTGTCGCTCAGCGAGTTGGTTCACTCTTTGCTGATCTTGGTTAATTTTATTAACCCTTTGAATGCGGCATGAAGTGATATCACGTCATGCCGCATGTCATGGTTGTCATGGTTGTCTTTGCGCTGGTGCTGTTGACGTGATATCCCGTCATGGGTACCGTGAGTGTTCCAGCTTTCCCTAGGGGGCCTAATTAAAGTTACCTAGTGAAAACTGGAACCCTCACGGTACCCTTGACGAGATATCACGTCATCAGCACCAGCGTGAAGACAATCATGACGTGATATCACGTCATGCTGCATTAATAGGGTTAATTAGGTATTTTCATAGGCTGTTGGCATACTATTGTAGGCTAGCGGTAGTTGATATAAAATTGTGAGCTTAGCTGGGCCCTGTTGGTGATGCCGCTATATGTTTAAAGAGGGTACAAGAGAATAGGGGACCAATTCAGGCGTTTGAAAGTGGGTCTACGAGAGGCTTGGGGCTCAACTAATATCTTTTTACTTGGGTTTCCTCTGGGACCAAAATCATCCAGCTTGTATCCTTCTGTATGTGAGATCAACAGTCCACTTCCACCCTCCACCAGCCACGCCCTCCTCGCCCACCGACCACGCCCCGTCACGCCTTTCTCCCGCTCTCTCTCACGAGATAGAGAGGAAGAGAGTGTGTGAGAGATAGAGAGAGAGAGAGCCTCCTCATCGTAACAACGCAAGCAGATTGCTGTGGGTGAGGGGAGCCAGCGAAGAGAGAGAAGCCTTTAGCTCTCTCTCTCTCTCTCTCTCTCTCTCTCTCTCTCTCTCTCTCTCTCTCTCTCTCTCTCTCTCTCTCTCTCTCTCTCTCTCTCTCTCTCGGGAGCTTGGTATGGGCAGGGCTGGGACCTGTGTTCTTGAACACCACACTGTAACACATCATATATTAATTTTGTAGCGTGTCAGTCATTCTGTATCCGTTTTGTTTCTTTCTCTGTCAATTTTTGAGCTAGAAGAGTGAGGTTTGGTCCGTTGAATGTGGAATCTCTGTCTTCATGATTGGGTAGTAGTTTTGGATTTTTATTGGGCGTGAGGCAATTGGGCGTGTTAGGTCACCAGCCGTGCAAAGGTGTAAGTTATTTGGAGATGAAATGGACCATTTTTGGGTTGTGGTTGCAACAACCAGATGCTGGGAAACACAGTGACAAGGGAGAAAGGCGAAAAGGGAGAGTGGAAGAGTGTAAAGGTTGAAACAAAAGAAACCCACAGTGATCTCCTATTCAAATGGCTTGAAAAACAACAAAGGAGAACAGTGAATGAAAAAAAAAAACATTTTCACCAAGGAGCTTTTTTAGACTAGGACATTTACCCCAAGAGCCCCAGAGCTGACATCTCTGGGGCGGGTACACACCCCTGCTCACGGAGTGTGCAGGCTAGCTGCCTGCTAGTAATATTATTTCTTTTTCGGGTTTATTCCACCCGAAGTTCGAGAAAAAGGACCAATGAAAGACAGAAGACATTTTGATGCTGGTGCGTGGGTGGTCTGGATGCTGACCCGCGGGAAAATTAATAGAGTAGGATAACGCAGAAGGTGGCACCGAACGAAATCACGTGTGCTGCTCCAGAAACGAGAGAAGATATAATTAAAAGACTGCGGGAGTGAAAGCCATCGAGTTGGCGTGAGAACAAGCAAAAATGTCGACGAGGAATGAGTAATGGACATGCATACATGGAAGAATCTACATCTACATCTACGTAATACCCTGCGAGCCACCACGAGGGTGTGTGGCAGGAAGTGAAGATCACCAAATGTTTGATAGGCTCACTATTGGCATGGTATAATTCTATTCTAATTGATATGGAAAGGATCACTATTGACATGCAACTAGGATATTTAATGGAGACATGCTAAATAACAGGGTCACATGCAGCTAGATGGTTAGTATCTACATAATAAGAAAGGGATTATTGGTTGTTATTACATGCATCATGCACTACAGACTACTCTTACTATATTTCACCTACCTATCCCTTTGAAACGCTGCCTATTGTTCTCTCTTATAGTACGAGGGAAAAATGACATTTTAAATCTATCGGTACGACAATCTATCTCTCTAATCTTGTTAATCTGATCAAACCTAGCGTAAAACGCAGGAGTTCTCAATATATATCTAACGTCATCTGTGAACAAATCGGTTTCGAATTTACTTAAAAGGTTTTACCTAAATTTTAACCTGCGTTCTGATAGTAATTCCCATCCTAGTTCTTCTGTTTAACTCGTAACTTTTATACAATTACCATAACGGCCTTTAAGAAATCTAGCGGATCTCCTTTGCACACGCTCTAATTCTTTTATCATACCTTCCTCGTACGGATCCCATATACTAGCGGCATATTCTAAATGAGGCCTGACAAGTGTAAAATAGCTTCTTTCTCGCACTCTCTCGTCGCATTTGCCTAGAGTGAATAGAATGAATGTAATGAGCATCAGCTTCCTTGATGACGAGGGCCGTGTCAAATCTCGTCATCAAGGAAGAATGGACCAATTCACCCGGACGGAGACGGTTCCCCTGCCACACACCCTTTGGGTGGCTTGCAGGGTATGACGTAGATGTAGATGTAGATCCATGACATGCTACTTCTCTCTGGTTAGGCCACACCTCGAATACGCCGCGAGCATTTGGGACTCTGATCAAATAGATTTAACCAAAAATATTTATGAAATACAAAGGAAATCAGCACGCTTTGTTAAAAATTGCTACGAGCGTACATATAGTGTCTCACAACTTTTAGAGGGATTAAGGTGGGAGCCCTTAGGGACTCGGAGGCTGCACGCTAGGCTTAGGTCTCTTCAGAAATTCAGAAATGATGTTTTTCAGAGCGACAAAGAGAATATTATCATGACTCCTCACTAAATCTCTAGGTGTGACAGATGCGATAAAATAATAGAGATACATTGCCGAACAGATAGGTGCAAGAACTCGTGCTTTCCGCGAACAATAAGCGATCACAATAAAAATAAAGTTCGTTAAATACACTCCTATAATTCATGTCACCATTTCATCTCCAAAAACCTTACATCTTTACATGCCTGGTGACATAACACCTCCTGCCACACGCCCCTGCGGCGGCTTGCATGGTATTATGTAGATTGGAAATTATGGAAATGAGAAACTCAATTTCATGAAATTAAGTTTAAATCCAACTATGCTGTTGTTCTCTATTCTTAAGTTATTGAACTAAGCTTGATAATAGTATTTAAAACAGAGACAGCAATTTCCCTATTCCACAAGTACGCATCAAAATACCTTGTGGAATAGTGCAATTGTTGTTTCTGTTTCAATGTGACGAAATTCCACCTTATCTCGTCTAAATCTGTTCACAAAAATAGTATTTAATTATAACGCATCGTCTTTTTTCGAGTGTTGCTCTCTTGTTTAAAGTTTTTGTATTAAAATGGGAAACATATTTACCATCTAAATGATTATAATCGATAGAAAAATATGATCGGTTGGTTGGAGCAGGACTATATCATTTACCTTTTGCTTAGTAGTTGTTCAGTTGAAATTTTACCTATACTATCGTTCGACTATTTGGTAAATTTGGTATATGATAATTTTTTAAGAAATTGTTGTGACAACCTTTCGGGAAATCCTGTGTTTATAAATTAAACTCTAGTAATAATTTCCATTTGTCTTACCTCTAGTTTGTATCAATTCTTTGCCACGACAAATCAAATAGAGCAATCATATTAAATCTTTTCTTAAGCTAGTTAAACTCTGATTGTTGAATTTTTTTTTATATTAACTTTTATACTGTCGCTTCTGTGGTGATCATTTTTCTCTATGTATTGTATCTGTCCTGAAGGTGCCCCCGACAGCAGGCAATGCCTTATGGGTCACCTAAAGTTCCTGTCAGCTATTTTTGCTAAGTGATTATGTAACCTTGGATAATGTTTATAGGGGCAATAAAATTATGATTTATTATTATTATTACTAGTTGATAATAAGGTACTGTCGATGGCGGCTGAAAACGCAGAACCCGAACACCGGTTTTGATGCTTCTAGAGGGTCTGGAAATGGCCATGCAAGGAAGTTATTTACGTCATAACATGCTTGTGGTGCTGATACAAAAAAGCCTGCGGGGAAAATTTCACACTACCACAGAAAGCGTTTAAACACGCTTCGCAAAGTATTCGGGAAAGCCACGAAAAGCCAGTCTTTCGAAAGTGGACGATGGGCCCAACACGTGGAAAAAAAGGTTTGTTATCAGATGAAAGATGTCCTTTATGACTCATTCTCTAATCCGATTCTGCAGTCATTGATGGAATCATAAAAAGCTCCGGGTCCTTTTGTTGGTTTGGAACATCGCCTCTCCCAGTGAGCAGGGGAGATAATAAAATTTATTCAAAGGAAAGCGATGATGTATTGTAATTTCGTTCGGCTCGACGATCCTGTTGTCCGTTGAATCGGGCAACATGCCTTTCTCTCTCCGTCTCTCCCAGGTGGTCAGCACGTATCCGTGATGGGGGAGGCTGAAGTAAATTCAAATTCTTGTAACAGCCAGAAAAGCCTTCTTCGCACGCCAGCATTCGAAAATATATCTTTGCGTCCAATTTTAAATTTTAGAGTCATGGATAGCGGAGTAGATCCCGCAACCTTTGTACTTGACGCTTTTGCAAGGATTGCCCGAAAATCCATCGTTTGCGGCCACGAGGTCACGATTGCACATCCTTCAGAACACTGAGGGATCCAAATCCCCGGTGCACAAATCCGATATAAAGTCATACCTGCCTCCGATTCGCTTATCCGCGTCGCTTATCACCTTTTGCTTCCCTTGCTGTTATAATACACTATTCATTTTCCCTTGCCTGCAATCTATGTCCGACAGGTTGACTGTACTACGGACAAATATCATTCTACAAGGAGCTGCGTTTAAACTTTGATCTGTTGTTGGATTCAATCCCAATATTTACATTGTTAACATGGATATAACACGATTGATGACAGCCGATAGTAATAATGTTTTTTTTAAGCATTGGAGAAGTAAACTCATAAACTTTTAAACTACGATTTCAAAATATTTTTCTCTGCCCGTTTATTGATGCCCCCTCGGATTGTTTCAGGCTACCGTTTACAAGGATCTGGAAAGTCATTTGGCCATTTTATTTTTGCCCATTCACCATCGCGAAATTACAGCCTCACATTTTCGTATTCGACATCTTAATGTACCTCTCTGCGAATATTGTTTGTACCATGTTACTTCCAGCTCCTATCCGCCAGGTTAAAACCAGAGTATGCGCTGTGATTTCGAATGGATGGCTCAGTGCCCTACGTACTGAGCGCCATCTTAGCCCATTTTAAAATATCCAGAGTATTTATCAGTGAGGGCCGCATTATATTCTATGACATGAACATGACTTACGCCCCGACAGTGTTTGCAGACAGTTTTTCCACCATCGATTATTATCAAAGCTGCTCGATGTTTTAGCCTTTCCTTGACTCAATGCCTGCTTTTATGAAATCTTGGTAAACGGCTAAACCTTTTGCCCTGAACAGTTGATCTTTAAACACATCCTGTTATCCTCGTGTTATTATTATGCCTGTTCATGCATTTCACACAATATTTTATATCTAATTCATTGTTCTACAAAATACTGTTCTATCGATAACTTGATAAAACTTAATAATCTCCGCTACTCGAATGAGTGAACCAATTCAGACTAATCTTCTTTCGGTAACGATGACGCCAGAGAAAACATCCAAACCCTGAAGAGGCAGCAATTGTAAAGCAAGGGCACGATGGCAAGTTGGTACGTTTTTTGCTACTCTGTATTACTGCAAATTTGGTAATAAACAAGTATGAAGTGGCTGGACTGTTTCGGGATTACTTTCAAGCCTTGCCCTGCCTTGCCTTTCATACTTGCCAATGTGATATTTATTGGAGAGTAGACGTGGGATAAAAGGAAATCTCTCAGAAAGGTATTTGACGAAACGGTACAACGCACTAAACCTTCTCCTTCTGTACTGTTCTTCGTATGTGAGTGGGTAGTGTGCATAGCTTTTCCCACACGGACCAAATCCTCTCCCATTCCATTCCCATGAGAGAGAGAGAGAGAATGGAGATACGGAGTGCGAGGGAGGCTAAAGGTGGAAAAGTGGGGCCGTTTTTAAGGGCAGAGAGTGCAGCAGTGGCGGGCGATGTTTGTGAGGGGGAACACGTGCGCGCAGAAGTGGACCGATCGGCGTGGTGGAGGAGGAAGTCATGGAAACGCGGTCTCCTCTCGACGGCAGATGAGGGGAGTGCGCCCCTCCCTTCACGTCCTCCCTCGGGGCCGGCCACACCCTTTTTAAAAACCTCTCCCCACCCTGCTTTCCCTCCTTCAACACGATCAGGTAGTAGTAGTAAGTATTGGTAGGCTTATAACTTGTCCCGCATTGCTTCTCCCCCCCCCCCACTCCGATGCCACGCCCACCTCTACCCTTCACCTCCGGCGTACTTTCCTCTCGTTTCACTCCCAATGCTCTCATCACGAACTGGTCGCGTATAATGCGTTCTACGGTTATTAATACACCTACAGGCCAAGTCGCGTTCGCTCATCCGTTTTGCAAAAAGGAGATGTATATCCCTTCCTTTCCGTTTTGTATTTACTTGGGCGTTACCATCGAATTCGTGCTGAATAGAAAAATTATGTTGAAATGAATATCTTTGTAAATTTCACGTAGGTGACTTTAATAACTACCAGTTTCATCGCTGTGCGACATCACCAGGTTACAAATGCAGGAAATGCACAACCATTGTAACGTCGTGCCTGCCTTTGTTTAATTCCATTTTTATTTATTTTTATTTTATTTATTTAATTTTCGTTCGTTATTTGGGTTTTGCTGGAATTAATTTATATGTTAATGTATGTTTATCTATATTGATGTTTTATATTGTTTATTGTTTGTGTAAAAGGTTGCTATGTTGTTGTTGATTAAAAGAAGGGAGGATTGTTAAAAAAAGAACGTTGAAGTGGAGAGACGTGTATTAAAGTGGGGCAATGCCAAATTAATATTCCAAGGGAATTTGTTATCATTTTAGGGATCCCGACGTCACACCATATATACACTGAGTCAATGAGGGTGGAAAGGCTGAGCAAGGTGGGGGAGGGGTATAGCTGGAAGCCCACACCACACCCATCTTCCTAGCTTTCCTCTTCCCTGGAAATTCACCCCCCCCCCTCCACCCTCCGGCCATCCAGCTAAACCCCTTCCCCCCCTTGCCCAGCCTTCCACTCCCATCGACTCGGTGTATATATGGTTGTGTATTTCCTGTATTTGTACCTGGTGATGCCGCACAGCGACGAAACTGGCGGAAATTAAAGTCATCTATGTGAAATTTACAAAGTAATTCATTTCAACATGAAGCAATTTCACCAAGTCACGCCGCAAACCATTCAATTAAGAAAAATGATGATACCGCAGAGGATTTTTTTCGAGTTGTTCTTGCTTCTCGATGGCCAAAATGAAGGCTAGGGACGGATGGTAAAAATTTCAAATTTTAGTCCCAGTGGAAAATGGTGGAATATATGACAAGCGAGGATGTGCTCGACACGGTGTGGTAAAGAGTGCCAACTTCAGGGGGTGATTTAGACAAAGCGGAGTAGTTGTTGGTTGAAGCAGGCTACGAGGGACTTAAGGTTGCTGAAGGCCGTGATTGAGAGGTAAATGTTGGCTGAGCGAGGAAAGACGAGAATATGCTTGATGGCCGGGTGAAGTGGGATAGGAGGCAGAAGAGAAGAAAGGGATCACTTAATGACCTTCTCTACTCTCTTCTACTTTAATTCGCCAAAACCGGTAGGTAACCCAATAAATATTTTATAGGGCAAGCATTTTTCTGTAAATCTCCACAGTGGTGAACGAACGATGACATTTTTTGCGTAGAAAGGTTTTTTAATTTTTGCTACCTGAGAGTTTAACCAAAAATTTAGGTAAACTTTTTGTGCAAAACATTCTTAATCGCATATTATTTATGCTTCTTTAATGAAAGTATTTGTGTAATATGTAATCCCTTATACTATATATTCTTGCTCTCCCAGCTGAAATTATGAAGTAGCTGAGTGATTGTTTTAGTTTAAGATCAGATATATTTAGCATTTTGATCGGTTCTAATGAGCAATTACCTGTTTCAATCTCTCAGTTTACGTCGAGATTCACTTAATTGATGGCAATTTTTATGATCGCATGAGTGGTCGACACACTTCTCTCTATTGCACTCCTTTCCTTCAATCTCTCGATACTCTTGTGTGTGTATGTTTAGCGTCTCACCAACCCACACCTCAAAGACGCCTCTCCCATTCCGTCTGGTCTTCTTAAAACATTTAAGCTTGTGTAATTTTTTTTCTCCTAGCAATTTAAGACCCAATATCCGCGACTGTTCCCAGCCTTCGTCTTCCCTTCTCGCTCATTTATCTCTCATATCGATATAATATATCTTGCGTTGGAATTACGCTATCTCACTTATTGGATTGGATATTTGGGGAGGCGACGGCTAAGGTCATTTGCGCCATAGTGGATAGGTAAGGGAGGAAGGGTGGATAGAAACCAGGCGTCGGCATTAGCCTGCCCTTAACGAAAGGCGCCAAGGGGCCCGCGGCTTAACGTCTCAACCGACAGATGGAGACGGAACTTGAAGAGCTCTCCACAAGGCACTTAAGTAGGTATAGGGTTCCCTCTGAAAAACATCCGCCTATGTAGGGATTTGAACCCTGGCCGCCCGTGTGGTAGACGAGTACTCTAGCCACTACACCAACCCGATCCCCCACTATCTCACTTATTATATTCAGAAAGATTCGAGTAGTTTTTTTTTAATTAGTACATTTATGCCTTGGTTATGGTTTCCAAAAAAGAAATCGGTCCCACCTTTCGGCTTTTTGTAAATGCGTGGAGGCCTTGTTTTTTTCATTTTGTTTTTTTTAATGTAAATCTGACGGAATGTAAATGATTATTCCAATAAAATTCTCTCTCCTTACGCGCTTTTTGTATAGTAATATAAGGGGTTTCTTCCTCCCGTGACAATTTTTAATGTCCGATTCACGGAATGCATTCTGATTCAATCGGAAGAGATCTCTTTTAGACTGGGGAACCCCTGAATTTCATACCTCTTTTTCACTTGCAGCCTAACTTCTCTTCGGTAAATCGTTCGTAAGTATTTTTCTCCCACCGCCAACGAAATGTATATACCAGTTACGAACATTTTATTTCAAAATCCACTCACTCAAAATCGTTCAAAGGCGATAGATATATTTATGTCAATTACCTGTGAGAATTACTTTAATTTTATTTTAGGCAGGCATGAACAGACTTGTTCGCATTTTCTTCGGTTTGACACAAGTAGTTCGTCATTCCTTGAGAAGTGATGTATCTACGGTATATATTGCTCCAGTTATGAAAGTATTCAAGCATAGCAGATGAAATTTTTGATGAAATTGCCATGAGAAAAATTCGGCCTGGACCGGGAATAGAACCACGGACCTTTGGTTTGCCGGACCGATGCGCAGACGTAAGTTTGACATAAATAGCGTAGTAGGTTCGACATAAATGGAACATTTCGGCCTGGACCGGGAATCGAACCACGGACCTTTGGTTTGCCGGACCGATGCGCAGACCCCTAAGATATCGAGGCTTCCTGAGGAACCAAACTACGCCATTCATTCATAACTACGCTTCCTCAGGAACCCTGGATAGCGTAGTGGTCTGCGTATTGGTCGGACAAACCAAAGGTCCGTGGTTCGATTATTGGTCCAGGCCGAAATGTTCCATTTATGTCAGACCACTTATCTTTTTGGTAATGGTGCTTTTTCTCGTGTAATCCAAATGTATATTCATACACTTTAGTCGACTTGTGCGGGGTTATTGGACGTAGTGATCCCCGAAAGTGAGAGAGCAAAGTTCTTATTACAGGTCGCTTCGAGCCTGTCCACAAAAGGTGCATTGAAATTGTATGCTATAAACATGACTATGACCAACATTGCCTAATTTCAACAGTCTGCGCGTTTCATATAACTACACTCCTCGAGTACCAAAGACAGTTGTGGAACATATATATTTGTATAAATTGAATCAAATATATGTTAACGATACGAGTGAAGCTGAACCTGCCCCCGCGGCCTCCTTCTTTAGGCTGTTACCACTTTAAATCGCCGATTTTTTCGTGAACGGAATTTATTTCCCATAAAAACGTATTTAGTCACAGATATATTTCACTTATGTTTCTCAAGACAAGTCCAACCATAATACTTAACGCTAAAAATATAGATAAAAATACGAACATCTCTATGCAAATATGAATATTTACATTTTTGAAAATATGTCCTAGTCCGGCAATTTAACTTATTTTTTTCGGATGTGGTATCCCTGCTCACAGGAATGTGATTACGATTTAACCCAATGTTATACGGTATTTTGGCAGAATCGAAATGCCTCTTGGAGGTTAAATAGAATGAGTCTATTTTTTCATGCTGGCCACGGTGGCGGCGGGGTAAAGTCCTCGCCAGCTGAACTGAGGGTCGTGGGTTCGAGTCCCGCCTAGGTGGGTTGTTCACCATCCAGGGCATGGATGTATTTCAAGTTCTGTTGGTCCGGTCCCTGGAAAACCTGATGACAGACTTAGCAGCCATTCGGGATTCCAGGGACATACGGGCCATCAGAATCGTCCGGCAATCGTCCGTTGATTGAGGTGATTGTTGTAATACTACGGACCTCGGTTTAAATTTTTTTGTTTGCCAGACATTTTGAACGAATCAATTACTCTCCGCCAGTTTTAAGTTCCGCCAGTTTAAACTAAGTTTTTACAGAATTGCAAAATAAGATTCTTTGAATTATGCGTTTTCATTGTGCGACGTGAAAAAAATTTAGTCAATTTAAAACTTAATACTTGTATACATTGAAAAATTCAGGGGATATCTATTGTTTTTTGGTTGAATATCAATGGTTTTGCCTCTCACAGCTGCCTAAATTTATGGAAAAAGTTTGAATTTAGTCTCTTTTATGAATCACGTATAATCTAGTTCTAACTATCTTAAAATTTCAAGGAGCACGTACGTAAATCCAAACACTTTATTTTTTAATCATATATGAGGACCCCAGAAGTCAAGGGGTCTAAGTAACAAGATCGTTGTTTTGAGAAAACTTAAGTCACGGTTGAAAATGTTTGGTACAACCCACTAAGTAGTTAAGAGGCATTACCCTAGATAGCATAACATGTCAAGAAAATCACTTGGATCCCTTAACCACCTAACAGATTTATATTTTCACATCCCATTCCCGTACCTAACTTACTTTTTTTTAAATGTCACTTAGAACCCTTGACTTCTGGGGTCCACATATATTATTTCTCATAGGTTTTTTTTGTCGCAACGCCATAACTCCCATAATTCTTCATGAAAATTAATTATTCAAATATCGTTTTAAAGCTTATGTTGACCGCTTTTGACAAAAAATTTGAGAAAATGATTTTAAATTAAAGTTTTTGTTAAAAATTTTAAAATTAAAGTTTTTGTCAAAAAAATTATAAAAAATTCACAGTGCCATCTGTTCAATTTAATGAACTAATATATTGTCTACGGTTACGTGCTTAAAAGATAATAGGAGGCGCCATCTATTAACACATCGTTTAGTTAGATTGTTTACATTCTACATGCAATCAGTGTGACCGTTCTCGTTATGTATCTTTAACTCAAACATAAATAACAAATAATTGTCCATGGGAAGAAACAGTTAGAAGAACAGGAAGAATGAAGGAAGAAACAGGAAGAAGCTGCATACTGTGCGAAATATTCGACAGGTAGAAGAACAGGAAGAAAGAAGGAAGAAACTGAAAGAAGCTGCATACTCTGCGAAATATTGGCACGGGTCAGCTAGTTATTCTTAATTATTTAATTAACGATCTAAGATAAGTGCCAATTATTTAACGCATTTATTTTTTATGCCTCTATCCGTCATTGATACATTTTCTCGTGCATTTTTCTTGTTTATTACTATCAATTCATCGCGTTCGATGTAGGTATCTACATGGTGTCGGTAGATCGATGTCGAGTCTTCTATCGATTTCTGGGATCGTGATTTTTCATGTCGAATCTGACCAAGTGGTATATACATCTAGGAGAATTGAAGGAAGGAATAATTTAATTTCAAGGAAGAATTACTCGGCCCTATCACATTAACCCTTTCAATACTGACGGGTTATATATATGTCCCAGTGAATGTTTTGGTATGACTGTTGGGTCCATCACGCCCCATTCATGTATTTAAAAAATGCCGCTAGCAGTCTTTTTGATGTAGTTGCCTTGACAGGTGGCAGTACTTGATTGCAGCAACTCCGTTTGCTTTCAAACACATGTTTTTGCGCGGTGGAAAATATACTGATATTGATTCAAACATGAACACAAAATAATCAGTCTTGAAGGGGTTAACCCTTTCCGCTCCTGTGATACCAAATGGAATCACGTCGCTTTTCTGCGTCGAGCGTCGATTTTTTCATATGTATTTCATTTAGGAGATGATGTAATCTACGTAAGGTGAAAGTATGTGGTGAGATAAAATAAATTTATGAAGTAATGAGAGTAATTTGAAAAATTCGACGCTCGACGCAGGAAGGAGACGTGATTCCATTCGGAAACACGTCGCTTTCCCGCGTCCGCGTCCGGACCGGAAAGGGTTAAATATACTAACCTTTCCATTCGTTGCAATTCAAATAAAAACGAGGCAGAGGTTATGAGAGCCAATGGCAACGTATTAGAGGTTCGATATTTATAATTTTTACGGAGCTACGAGTTTATTTTCTCATTTATTATATCATCGACCATTCCTATGCATTCTTTACTCATTCTTCTTTCGTTCGTGCCTTTCGAAGGGGAAACGTGAATCGATGTCCAGGAAGCCGTTAGGAATTCCAGTGTGGAGATCAAACTACTCGCTCCCTCTACCCTTCCCTCCCTCTCACCCACCCCCAATTCATCCCCTTCTTCTCCCCGCACCCCTCATCTCCCTCCCGGGGCCGTATATTACTCACAATGCTCCTCCCACGCACGTCGAATAACTGGAACTCCATTCAGAGGTATTCCTTTGCTCTCTTTTTTTTACGCCTACTCCACCTGTCTGGCTCATTTCTCTCTCTCTCTCTCTCTCTCTCTCTCTCTCTCTCTCTTCCTCCCTCCCTCTCTCTTTCTCTCGCTAGCAATTCATTTTCTTGTTTTTTTTTAATGGCTTAGACGAACGAACGTCACGAGCGTGCAAGAGTTTGTTCCTTCCCCGCAAGAATTCTCGCTCGGCTGCTTTCATCTCTCTCCGCTTAACGCTGGAAACACGGAGGGGGGTCATTTTTGACCCCTTTTCGATTTTCGCTGTTCGCCGTTTCTTTAGTTCTGCACGGATCTTACTTTGAATTTGTGACTTTTATCCAATTAATGCCCTTTAATATCCAATATTTTCGATGGATTATTCTTGAAACTTTGGCACCTATAATAAAAATATCTCACCCTTCTAATGACGCCAAAAATTCTACCCCTTACCACATTACTTTCGGATATACTTGACAAGAAATATCAGCCCTTTTACTTGGGAAATGATACGTGTATGAACTCCAGAGAGACATTATTTACAAAATGAGGTCTTTCTAACACTTAGATGTCGTAAAAAACTAACAGCGTGTAGTTTGTATATTTTCTCAACTATATTTGGAAATTAATCATATTGCTACCGCAGTAGGTTCTTGGGTATCACAAAAAACCTTCCGTTTTGAAGGAGTTTCTAACTCACCGCGCGAAAAAAATGAGTCAAGTTAATGACTTATTTAGATATTTTCATTTAATTACTTACAATTTCTGTCATATAAAACTATATTATTGCACGATTAATAATGCTATATTTAATTGATGTATCGTAGAGCTGGTGAAATAAAAACGTATAATTTGAATATGGTATCTATTATGACTAGGGAACTATCTCGCTCGGACTAACTTAAGGTGGATGGACGTTCATGTCCGGACAACCTTCAGCAAACTTTGATTATTCATATTTTTTTCCGTCACGCTTCGTTGTCGGGAGCCAATCAGAGGAAAACTTTCTTCAATGCTTACTAATTTTCACTTTGAGATTTTTCAATATAATTTTTAACTTAACAATCAATCACAGTCTTAAAACATTGTTTGCCAGTATTTTGCGTATTTCATATTTTGTTTTTAAGATGGGAAATTTAGCAGTATCTTTGCAACCGTTTAATCGTTCGCAAAAACAAAATACGACAGGCATTGGCCCTCCATTTAATCAAAATAGGATCTGCTCTGACGAGAAGACGATGGAAATCTGAAAAAGTATCGTCCGATAACGTCACGTCAGATAACTTGGTTCGCAATTCCGCTATAAATGAGGAAAGTATTTCTAGTAGACCGCATTTAGGATATTTTAGCTGTGGACCATTCGTTGCGTGAATGTGTACTTTACCTTGTTTTCCTCTCCAATATTTGGCTTATGAATCTCCTCACCTTCCCAGCCGAACCCCCTCGGTTGCGGTTTGCAGGTAACATACTGATCTTTGTTATTATGGATGCATGCTGTAGTTCGGTGGTGGGATGCGGTTGTAATTTCTGGGCCGGCGGGGGCGAATGGGGAAAGTTGTGTATGAAATGGGGGAGTTCGGTGAAGAAATCAGAACACGTTTTCTGGGGGGCTACTTCACTCAACTTCCACGAGAAGAGTGGTTGTCTTTTACTTTATTTATTTTTCCATGCGAATAGCACTTTTATGGCTGCTCCACCTCTCACAGTCTGCCCATCACACCCTCCTTCCTCATCAAATCCGCCATCCCCACGTCCCTTATCGTATCCTTCCCTCTCAACCTCCGCAGGTTTTTTTTCAACCCCCCTTTTTGTCCGAGAATTCTCATAAGGTGGATATTTTATGGAGATAGACGCCAAAAATCCTCAGCTTTCCCATTCTCATCGCTCAATCACAAGGTATCAGCCGAGGGGTATGCAACTCTGAGAAATGGTGTACGCTTGTTGAGGAATGGTCGTGAGATGGACAGAAATGGTTTGAAATGGACAGAAATGGTCTGAAATGTATAAAAATGGACTGAAATGGATGGAAATTGTTAGAAAAGTACACAAATGGCTGAAATGGAAATGCGGTGTGCGCTAGTTTTTGAAGTTGCGTACCCCTCGGTATCAGCTGTATTGCACCTCATCGGCTAATCCTGTTTCCCTTACTCTTTTAAGTAGTTCTTTTTATGTAATTTCTCCTCTCATGTCTCTTTGTTTGGCACAAGTATTTATCCCTCTTCAGACTTTTTCGATTGTTCATCCTTCTATAATATTCTTCACACACCCATTGTAATGGGTATCATATCATCACTCTTGGGTTGGCAGCCCTTGCAGTATAAACAATGCCATGGGAACGGGGAGTTTGTTGAAAAAGGGGAGAACGAGTGGGGGACAGTGTCGAGCGAGGAGGTAAAAAAGTGTGGAGTAGTGAACCTGTGTGTGGAAGGAAAAAGGAAGTGTAATACAGTGTTGAATGTGAGATGTTGTAAAAAGGAAGTGTGTTTACTAAAAAAAAGGAGGGAAAAAATGAGTGTAACATTACGAACGAATAAATCGAGTGTTACACCATTGTGCCTCAAGGGGTGCCCAATCCTTCCGGTTCTTGTTTTCTGTGTACCGTTCTGTGTGGTGATCCTTTCCTCTTCTGGTCTTTCGTGTAATATCTTCCTTTCTTGTTTCATTCGTCCAGTTGACCATCAGCGTCCTTTTCCAGTGCCAATTTTAACAATACTTTTCATCATTCCCAACCTGGTTTGCTAATACCCATGTTATAGAGTGCCACGATCGAGGGCTTGTTTTTTACGTGCTGTTTCCTTTTTAAGTTGTCCTGTTTTGTTTGTAAAAATTAGATGGTCACCTTTTTATCATGAATTTTTCCTGGCATAGAAATATTTCTCGGTTTATTTTATCTCGCTTATTTTTGTATTTCAATGAAAGCGACCTATCACTCGGACTGCGAATCCTTATGTACGCATTCATGTACAACATATGCGTGTATTCAACTGCGCATTTTTTTAGACTTGAGTTTTCTTTGGTGAGGACCCTAAATCTGGTACACAGATCATTTTACAATCCATATTAATTATTTTTGATACTGTAAATGGAAACGTAAATAGTGAACAATGAAAACCCCTGAGTAGTTTTTATTAAAAGCGGCTGGAAAGAGGCCAAAACGATTTCCCGAATTAGTCGTCAAGAAATCTCGAAATAAATATTTCTGGTGAAATTCCGCTTACACTACATATGTAAGAAAGTAATACTTTTCGCACTCTCAACTCATCTATGAGTTGTTGAGTATCGTTTCATTGTATTCAAGTCGAACCACTATAAGTTTCTATAATAATTTTTACGAATTCCCGCTCTTTAATTTTATTTTAAAGGAAAATGAAATGTGAGAACCAAGCAAAGGGAGGAGAGGGAGTTTGAAAGGCAATTTTCCCTGATTTATGGAATGCGTTCCTCATCGGTGGGGTGTGCGATCTCCGATGACAACCACGGGGGGAATTGGTGTTTCCATGTCTACCTAACAGTTTCTTTTTTTTTCGTTGCAACGACCTTCCCTCGAGATTTCACCCTTAATGGGATGAGGTTGTTTTACTAACGGTTCGAGTCTAAGAATGCGCCATCTCGCGAGTTTATGATTTCCGTTTTCTGCCGCGGGAATCCGCCGTGATGCTGAAGGTGAGCTAATGGATTTTAAAAAAACCGCCTAGAGCGAGTGAATGGAGGAATCTAATTCCCTACGGGAGGTGCCAGAGTGAAAATTTTACAGTCGAAACAAAATCGCTCGGATTTTTAAATCCAACGCAGGTAATTGATACTCGTAATATATCCATCCTAGAGCCATCGTGGATCTCGGATTACGTCCTTAAGAAAAAAATCGTGTTTAACGCAAGTACCGTACGCAGATAAATTCGGCATAAATGACTATATTATAACGATACAGTTGAAGAAATACGTTCCGAGTGATTGCTTAGAACGATATAAAGTGATGTTCCGAAATTGCCGAAATTCTTTTTTCTCGTGCATCCTGGAAAAGCGATGATGCCATACACGAACTGAAGAATGATACAACATGTCCATTATTCAAAGAGATATTCCAAGTAGCCGGGTTTTTTCACGTTATAATAATAATAATAATTTGTGATCTGCTCTTTGAGCTTCGGCAAATGTACCCAGGACACTCTGTTAAAATGGTTGTCCTCATCATAGGTGTGCTCGGTGGAGTTAAGGGCTCGCTGCTGGAGAGCCTGTACATTCCGTCCTGCGTGGCACGGGCGGAGTCACTTGCAGCTCGCGTGCAGAAGGCCGTAATACTTGGGTCCCTCCGTCTACTCCGTGCGCACGACCCAACCGCAGCGTAGCCACATAACCGATGGGCGTCGGACGTGGCTGCGAGAACTGCACCACCTCTCTCGAGTCCTCGGCCATTATGACGGCAATGTAACCCGATGCGTGCCGAGGACTCGTACGGGAATGTTACTAAAGTAACGATACAAACAATAATTTGTCTTTTTGTAACATAGAGAAGAAACTGGGTAAATAATAGAAAAATAGGAGTAGATAAATGTCAATGGAAGAAGAGTGTCAGGGAAAACTACTCTGGGATATTCGATTCAAACTTAATCGTTATCTTTGAGCTTTTTGACTCATGAACATGTTTCCCATCTGGAAGAACACTTTTAGATTAGGTACTAACACAAACAGGTTTAGAGTGGGGGAGGGAGAAGAGACTTGCTCTCTAGACTTCTCTCGAGTTTACTATCGCCATTTTTAACCTAATCTCCCCTGAAATGGAATTCCTTGACGGATATGAATGCTGTTTTTGACGATTTTCTTTTCCACGACCGTAGAAAAAATATACATAAAGGACTACTGGAATAAATGTATGTTGGCTAGGTACCCGATAATTATTGATATGTTAAATTCAATTTGCGTTTTTTTTTTCAAAATAATTAATGAGTAATTATTTTGAAAAATGTCAGCACCTGAATAGCGGCCAAACGACGACTCAGTCCTTTAGCAAGCTGTGTGAACAAGAAAAGATGAAAAAAATTCAGAAAATAAATATACTCCCTGAGGCACTGTACTCCTCAATTCATTAAAAAAAAAACGCCGATGCACCTCGGGATAAGGTCTCGGAGGAGTTTTCCATGAATGACAATGAAGCGGCACGAAAATGAGAAAAAAAATAAGGGAGTTAAAAAAAAGGAGGAGTGAGTAAAAGTGGTATATGGGAGGGGGAGGGAGGGGAGGGAGGGGAGGAAGGTGAAAAAGATTTAGGTAGATTATTTTCCTCCCTCGTGTGCTTCACCCAACGCCACTGGCATGCGAGAGGGCGCCGTTCCGAACCTGTCAGTACTAATTCGCCCTCAGGACGCTGTTGGGGCGCGTCTGTGGACTGAGCTAAACCACTCAGATCCTTCCCCATCCCTTTTTCCTTTTTTCCCTTTTCCGCTTCCGCCTCAGCGTAAAGTCCTATTCCGACCCCGTCCAATGCATCGAGGTGCGTTGATGGCGTCAAAAACACGTGGTCCCCTTCAGCCCTTTTGCCCTCTATTAAGTCTGCAAGTAACACTTCGATTCTGCTTTAACAATCGCGTGACCTGAGGCGAAATCCTAACCTCCCGGCTGTCAGCGGCGATAATTATTACTGTCGGTGCAAAAATTATGTAGACTCGAGTTTGGATATTGATTAAAAATGAGCCGTGGTACCCACACGAATGCAAGTTACACCAAATTTTAGCTTTTTTTTATTTTACGTTTAACAATAGTTGCCGATTATTTTTACATAACTTTCTCGATTTTTTATAATACATATTTTATTGCTCTGAGAACAGAAAAAGTGCCGTTTTTGAACGGAGAGCTCTCTTTGACATTTAATTGTGAAGAGACTTAAATTTTAATCGTAATGAACCTGTAGAATTGTGTAGGAAAAACATATTTAAATGTATGTTTAAACGTTCAGTTCTTTCTAAAGTGCCATAAAAAAGTTATTAACAAGTTTATGATACAACCTTTTCTTGGTTATTAAAAGTAGTAGAAGCAAGATCTTTGTCTTGTTTTGAAGCTCTTTACAGCAGTATTTGATAACAATCACCATCGTAAACTCACATTGTGATATCGATTTTTAACGAGTTAATAAACAACCGATTATTTTAGCGGGCTCAAGCCAGCGGTAAGGCGGCCGTCTTCGCGAGAGAGGGTGGTGAAAGTTTGGCCGCTGTAGCCACTTGTTGGTTGCGGGCCGAACCTGTTACTCCTATACGCTCCTTCTGCGCATTGCCTCGAGGGGCTAAAACAATCGCTGCACACGCTCTTTTCATGAATTTTATTTTAGGTTACAATTGTGCTCTTTTTAGTATCTAACCATTTTTCATCACCTTTTACTCATCATGGCCTTTTCTCGTAGTAGTCACAATTGTAAATTAATTTTCCGTTGATGAACTTATTTTAATACACTCTGCAGTTTCAGGCTTCACTTCGTGGAAGTTAATAGTATTCATTTTTATTCTCTAAATATGGAGACTTGTTGTAACATGTTGCACTATTTATTTTCACTGGAAATATACATTTTTCGTTGTTAGAGAAAACTCAATGATAAGAATTGTCAACGCTCTAGTTTAGATTAGTTGGAAATGAAATAATTCTCATGGACACATGCCTTATGGACACACAAATGTATTAAATGATATTCATGCAAGTTTATGAAATCTGCGATTGCAGGACAAACTCGAAGAGTGCGATGCGCAGTCGCGTCCATTCGATTTTGACATATTTATCGAAAGTGTGGCTTTCGAGAGTTGCGATTTGAGAATTTTGTTTTCATTTGTTTACGAAAATTCTATTAAATTTTATCGCAGATAACCTCAAAAGCCGCTTCAGCATCTTTCAGCAGCAACGAAAGCCTACTCTTTGGATGTATTGTTATTTTTTTTGGAATAAAAACGTAATAAATGTGTAAACAGAACAATAATCAGTAAGAAGAGATGCAAATGGAGAAACCACTACACTATTAAATTAAGGGAGATCGAGCTGTACGGCCTCTCAAGATAGCAAAAATAAATTAGTCTCCAATGGCCGTAAAAAATGGCACCACTCGTCAAACATGCAACCACACAACACTTGCTGTGTTGGTTTTGCGGGAATGGGGAGTCCACAGCAGAGACCAACCACAGCCTCTCCACCAGAATACCCTCCTGTGATGGTTTACGGGAATGTTACTTCCTCGCCAGTAACAACCACAGACACACACACACACACTCAACCCAATTGGGATCCTTTTCAAGGGCTAATGGGACCCTGATAAGGATGCCTGAGTCATAACCTGGGATCCTTTTCAAGGGCTAATGGGACCCTGATAAGGGTGCCTGGGTTATAACCTGGGATCCTTCATAGGGCTAATGGGACCCTGATAAGGATGCCTGAGTTATAACCTGGGATCCTTCATAGGGCAAATGGGACCCTGATAAGGATGCCTGAGTTATAACCTGGGATCCTTCATAGGGCAAATGGGACCCTGATAAGGATGCCTGGGTTATAACCTGGGAACCTTCATAGGGCTAATGGGACCCTGATAAGGGTGCCTGGGTTATAACCTGGGATCCTTCATAGGGCTAATGGGACCCTGATAAGGGTGCCTGGGTTATAACCCGGGATCCTTCATAGGGCTAATGGGACCCTGATAAGGATGCCTGGGTTATTACCTGGGATCTCATAAGCACTCAAATCACTCACTCACACACACAGACGGGCCCAGCTTCTGGGGGAAATCGCTCAAAAAGAGCGTGGTCAAAATATAAACAAAAAACAAACAAGGGTGCCCATTGAAAGCAACTACACAGAAAGTGTTGTTTGTTGCATGTTTGACGAGGGGTGCCAATTTTTTACGGCCATTGGAGACTCGTTTATTTTGCACTGCTCTTATCGATTACCAATCGAGTCACGTTTCATGTGTGAAGCCGCCCTTGGTGATCTCTAATCGACTTGATTGCGTTATTAAGGCTCGCGATTGCAATTCACTCACATGGGAACATTTCAGGTGCAAATCTCGGCGGAATTTTGAAATTTCAGTGAAGTGATGATCGTAGTTGAGTGGAGGTAGGAGGTCTTACTTACTCATCTGGTATTTCTTTTATTTCTTCCGTCCCTCGTGGGCGGTTCTCGTCGCCTTGGGAGACGGAAGACGGAGACTGGGGCCGTGTGAGAGAGATGGCACGTCGAAACTTTTTCGCTTTAACATGCACGAGGTGACAACTTCCAAGCCAGCCTGCAGAGGAGAGGAAATCTTCAATCCCCTACAGTCTCCAACTTGGAGAGCCCCTTTTTCAACCCGCCCCCCACTGATCCTCGCCCACGGGGGTGAGGGATGTTGGGTGCGGGAGAGTAAACCCTTCGCAATTCCCCCGCCCAACCTTTTCAAACTCCCACATAAAGGGACGAGACTGAACGCCTTAGGGTGCGTATATAGCTCCGCGTCACGTATACGCCACGGGCCGCGACAGCGCAGACACCACTTGGGGCTCTTTATAGCTCTGCGCTGCGCAAACAGATGAAGGACGATATGCGCGACGAGAAATCAGTGCAAAATTCCATGCATTTCATCGGACCACGCTACATCCTCTGACTTGTTGGTTGATTGCTACAGTTGCGCTTCAGATTTGCCTCTGAGTATTTCTTTATTTCGCTTCGGTTAGTTGGGAATCTCATTAGTTTGCTTTCATTGTCCTTTTCGTTGTTAACGGTTAGGCTCTATTAGATATAATCTGGGTAGAGTATGGTTAGGATCTAATATTTTGGGGTCATTATTAGGTGTAGTTTGTTTGCCAGGGGTTTAAGGTAGGCTATTAATTTTAACCTTTCATATTCAGATTAATAATACATATCTGATAAGCAGATGCTGTAGATAAGCGTTGAAAATTGTCGATGTTAGCAATATTTTCCATGTTCTCTTCTTAATGCGAAAACTACCTAGTTTATAAAGAAATGTTATCATATTTGCTTCGCATAATCGTTCCAGTTGTTGAAAATGCGTTGTTTTTAAATGGACCGAAAGAATGCAACCTTGGCGAGGTAAATAGCAGCGTTCTCTAAGCGCCTTTACCCTTGGGTGTAATATCCATCCTAGAGATGGGCGCCGTCTTGATTTTGGTCGGCGGCGACGGCGTCACGCCGCACAGTGGGGTCAAACCCCCCTCTCGGGGGACGAAAGTCCAAAAATAGAAGTTCGAATTTTAGTATCTGAAAGAGTTGGTTGGGTAACCTGAGCCTTGAGCTGTAAATGATTCATTAAACAGGTAGATAAGTATGCACCTGCGCGCATTAATCAGCGTGGTATTGACAGGTTAGCGGAGCACTCGTGCTACAGACGCCAAGCCCAAATTTCACCGTGTACATCAAACGGCTACCACAGTACTCTGATAGAACCGATTTTAATTTTGAAACATGGAATCAAACCATGAAAGTAAGCATTATTATAAAATGTTTTTCAAATTTTTATTTAATCATATGGAGCATGATAATAATCAATAAATGTTCATAAGAATTTGGCAACTATTTTTAAAGATAATGTGTAGTAATGTACTGAAAAGTTATATTTCCAAATGAGTTCGAGTCGTGATATTCAAAGCACATTATTAAGTAAAACATTAGCTACCGATTTTTGAAGAAATCTACTGCATAAGAGCTGCAAAAAGAGTTTAAAAATCGAATTGCTGTAGCAAAGTCAGCAGGAAATTTACTCGACATTTATATCTTGGTCGGGGTAATTGCTAAGGCAATGTCTATGGAAATTAATAATTTTTTAAATAGGCCAATATTTGAGCTTCTTGAAATACATTTGACTGGGAAAATAACACGCACATGTTTGCGCAATTCGGTGCTGAAAAGACGGATCGAGTGGTCATAATAGGCGCTGGCGTAAACCTGGTAAACATTCTAGGACCATGGAAACCATTGCAATTAATGCAACTCGCCAATTATTATTATATTTTCCAAAATGTTGACGTCTAATTCGCATTCAGCGACCTTTAATACCCATGTGGACCAATTTTCAGGGTGAAACAGTAATATTTCAGAATTTTGGCCATGTTTTTGGGATTCCGCCCCACTGTGCGCCACCGCCGAAAACTCTGGAGCTAAATAAAACAATGGAAACCACGCTCAGTCGGGCAGCTGAGCGGACATACAAGGCTGGCAGTGGGAAGGGAGAGGAAAAGTTGACAAGAAGAACTACCGTGGAAGTGGAAATCAATCAAAAACGCATCTGCTGGAACAATTTGTTAGTACCTACTCTTTCGACTGTAGGACTGGGTATTAAAATCCAAGTCGCGCCGCGCCTCCACCGCTAAATTGACCGGGTTCATATCCTTATTTCTCAAAAAAGTGATCTACCTATAATAATATTCATATGATGAACTAAATTTGGAATTTGTATCGAATGTCTGATTATTAAGATTTGGTTCGAATTGAGGAAATAAATGAACCAATGCGATCGGAATGGAATCTGGAATCGTGCTCTTTTTTATACTAATGTGCCATATTTTACGTGATTTTGAATTTGAATTTCGGCAATTGAGAAATGTTTAAATTCAAGATTCTGGAAGTTATATGTATAGCTAATGCATAATAACCCGCGTCTTCCATCCTCTAACTTCCTCCGCAAATGTTTCCCATTCTGTTGTGATGCAAAATGTGTCCAATTCCAAGGTATTTCAAGAAAGGGGCGGTAATTTATTTATGATCCGATTTTTCTTAATCCCTCTATTCCTTCCGATTTGACATATTCTCACTTCGGCCTTCGGCTCTTTAAAGTCATTTCCATTTCAAGGGGAAATAGAGCGAGGGTTAGGAGGAGAGAGAGAGTACGCAAGCATTTTTCTGAAGATGTCAGATGCCTTTAAGTATATACTTGCACCATTCTCCCTCCTCTTCTTTCTTTGCGATTCTGGTTCACCCTTCATGTAACGCGCGGCTGGGAGCAATCTTGTGGGCTCAGATACATACAGATATAGGTCATCTCCCGAGGCCCTCTCATCCACACAATTTAACTCCCACTTTCTTCAATCTGTTTAAATGCTCCAGTGTGCCCTTTTGACGCTCGCCATACGTAGGGGGCATATTATGAGGTTCCACGATGGCACCCGTACCAGGATGAGTGGATCATGGTGCCTACCCACACACGTCTCCAATTAAAATTGTTCTCGTCGTTAGACGAATGCATGGGAGATGAGCCAGTTGAATCAGGCCTGGGAGATTGCCATACAAAACTTCTTCTCATATGTCATGCGTCAGTGAATTAAACGTTTTGCGTTAAATTTTGTATTTTATGATTTTGGAGAATTTATGTCATGAGAGCGTGACTAAAGGAATGCATGGATGGAATAAAAGCGAGAGGATATTGTTGCGATGTGACGTCGGGATCTCTCAAATGATAACAAATTCCCTAGGAATATTAATTTGGCGTTGCCCCACTTCAATACACGTCTTTCCACTTCAACGTTCTTTTTCTTAACAATCCTCCCTTCTTTTAATCAACAACGACATAGCAACCTTTTACACAAACAATAAACAATATAAAACATCAACATAGATGAACATACATTAACATATAAATTAATTACAGCAAAACCCAAATAACGAAAGAAAATTAAATAAATAAAATTAAAATAAATAAAAATGGAAATAAACAAAGGCAGGCACGACGTTACAGCGATTACCGGGTATGGTTGAGGAAATTACTAGAAGAGGGTCAGTTTACTGGGACCAACGATGAAATGCAGAACTTTAAGAAAATATAATCTTATCAAATTTCAGAAAAATATCAATTCAATTTTACAATTTCGCCTGGAGAAAAATTATTTTGACATGATGAATAGGTATACTATATGTTTTATTTTGGATTAGAAAATCAGGGGTATTCGTATGGTGATTGTTATACTGGCCTCCAAACTCGAGGTCCCATTTGCAACTTCCTGAATTGGACTATTAGGTTCTAAAAAGTTAACCCTCTAATTAAGTCAGATAAAAATAAAATTCTCCAATAGCCGTAAAAATGGCACCACTCGTCAAACATGTAACCACAAATACACTTACTGTGTTGGTTTGCGGGAAAGGGGATTCCACAGCAGGGACCAACCACAGCCTCTCCACCAGAATACCCTCCTGTGATGGTTTACGGGAATGTTACTTCCTCGCCAGTGACCACCACAGACACACACACTCAACCCAGTTGGGATCCTTTTCGAGGGCTAATGGGACCCTGATAAGGATGCCTGCGTTATAACCTGATATCCTTCGTAGGGCTAATGGGACCCTACTAAGGATGCCTGGTTATTACCACAATCACACTCACACGCGCTCAAATCACTCACTCACAACACACAGACGGGCCCAACTTCTGGGAGAAATCGCTCAAAAAGAGCGTGGTCAAAAGAAAAACACACAGAAACAAACGAGGGTGAGCGTCGGATGCGCGTATTTCGGCCACAAGGTGACCCTCTTCAGCGAGCTGAAGGGAAAAGCACTTGCAACACGAGGTTGTAAGTGGATCTAATTGTGGACCTCTAATTAAGTTATTTGACAATTACGTTAACTCTTGGATAATATTTGGTTGTGATTATAGTTTAACGTGAGGACGCCATATACTGGTTCGTCACCGAACGATTCTCCAACACTCATTGCATCATTGATCGTCGCTCTTTTTTTTCTGAAACGCGCTGGTGTGTTCATGTCTGCGCTTTGAACGAAGAGCACTCAAGAGTTATCGAATCTTTGTTGCCCAAAAATTATTGCCCTTAGGACTTCAGATCATCTAACTATTTCCGTCTACATGATCGAATTTCCAGCTTCGCTGTTCACCTTGTGAAACCTCGTAATTTGCCCCAATGACTTTATTCCCTCTCAGATTCACGTTTGAGTCACGATCCAGATTCCTGCTCTCGGCCCGAAAACAGCGTTGAAGTCTCCATTGCCAGCGGGGATCAGTCGAGTTTTCCACGCATAGACTCCTACAACGAAAGAAAAAAAATAGCATTCCCTCTTGAAGTGGGTCGCTCGATTCGGCGATCATTTTATTTCGCGCCTGAAAAATATCAATTCGACAACGCGAGGCACGGAGGGAGAGAGAGAGAGAGAGCGAGCATGATTCTGCGGAATAATCGAACCTCGCACCGCCTCGGGACAGTACTTGTGGGTATCTCACCCACTCGTCTGACAAACGTAACGACGACGCGGAGTTTTGGAAGATCGCGCAAAAAACATCGCTCCACGCATTTCGACATTTGCCTCCGAGAGGTGCCGTGCGGCCAACCGGCACAGATCTTTGCAATTTCTCTCTTTGTATTAGTCACTCAACAGGCACTGCGGGGGAGACTTTCCCCGACGAAATCATTGCCCTCATCCAGCCAGTCGCCTTGAGGCTCTTCTCCAGTTCCCGATGGCATTATACCCTATATGTGATGAGAAAGTGAAAGAACGTTGTTATTTTTCAATCGTTAGGCCTCATCTGGAATATGCTGTTAGTGTATGGGATCCATACGAAACGGGGTTGATATCAGAGTTAGATCGCGTCCAGCGAAGAGGAGCTAGGTTTGTGAAACGATGCTACGATAAGTTTGGCTAGCGTGTCTGGACTGTTAGAAGAATTAGGATGGGAATCGCTATCACAGCGTAGATTAAATTATAGGCTTAACCTCCTAAATAAATTTCAGGAAAATCACTTTACTGACGACGTAAAAAACATACTATTAACCCCTTCGTACTACAGCAGATTAGATCGCGCCAATAAAATTAGAGAGCTAATTGTAGAACCGATAGGTATAAAATGTCATTTTTTCCGCGTACCATTCGGGACCATAACAGCTGTGATCGTCGTCATGAATAGTTCGAGTATTGACAATAGGCAGGCAGTAGATCTTTCTCATTATATTCTCTACTCTCTTATTTATGCATGATGTTCTTATTTCTACATGATATTTTGAATCTGTAGTAGTAGTCTTTGTATCCCTTGCATGTTGGAACGATTGAAGATAGAATGTTTCTTGGGTATTAGATTTTTAATTGGCGCTTTGCATGTGTGGTACGAGGGTTTTAATGTAATGTCGGTGTTCTACCATATCATTCATGCATGCCTGGTGCGAAAGCACCCCCTGCCACACACCCTTTGGGTGGCTTGCAGGGTATGACGTAGATGTAGATGTACCCTCGTGCGGAGCATTTTTCTTTCATGGCCAAAAGAGCCAACCGCATGTCACGCGGGCTTCGAATGGGTCGAGAGGACACGGTTTTTCCACGAGGTATGGAGACCAGGGGCCTGCTTATCAGAGCTGCAAGTCTGCAAGTTACAAGTCACGTGACTGTTTTCACTAGGCGGATGGGTTACTCAGATATACCTTACCAATAATAATAATAATAATGTAATTTATTTAACACTTACAGGAAAACCCCATTTACAAGTGTTATAATAAATTTTAAAAAATCGTGGAAAAACAAACAGTAAATATATGAGCAGATAAACACATTAGACACTTGCGAATTTCCACAGAGAAAAAATCATCGCGGTCAAGGCGGATGATTTTTTTCTCTGTGGAAATTGGCACTTTTGTGCATTGCGGGTGACTCCGTAAAAGTGGAACTCCGCGGCCAGTCCCGGATAGGGTAAAATTTGTCACACTATACGAGGGTAAGTCAATAAATAACTTGCAAAACAGGATAGAGGCAATAATTATTAAAGTAACTTCCTGAAATTTATTTCACTTTCCTACACATTCACCCTATATCTTCAGACACTTATCCCGTCTCTTTGCAAGTCCTTGATAGCCGACAGCAAAGAAGTCTTTTGTTAGCTGTTGCAGCCAACGAGTATTCTCGTGCACTACGGAATTCTCCTTTTCAAAATTTCGACCGCCCAAACGATTTTTTAGGTGCCCGAACAGATGAAAATCACCGGGGACCTTAAGTCGGGACTGGACGGTGGATGTTTCGAGCGTTCCCAATGAAATGTTTACAACTGATACTGATGATGAAATGCTGACGTTTGCGACTTATTTATTGACTTACCCTCGTATATTACTAAAAAAAAAAGCAGATATTTTCCTCCGTAGACTCCTCAATGAGTCGAAGAATATGTCCGAATCGGGGTTGTGCGCGAGAAAGTCATTGGCAAAACGCATAATTCGGGTAAGCGGCTGAAACCGCGTGACATCCACCCTTCTGAATTGACTTTTAAATAGTTGTGTGCGCCTTGTCCTTCGCGTGGGGACGTTTAAATTCAACGGGCCGAGAAGATGGCTAGAGTCAACTGCCCAGTTCAAAATATTTCGTAGAAATATTACGTCAGCGGCATTCCTTCTGACCTCAAGAGGAGTAAGGTGAAAACAATTGCATAAGTTGGGATGGTCATTCTTTTGAAAAACAGGACCATAGCGGCATAGCCATTCAAAAAACCGCATCTGGATTCTTTCATTTGCAGCTATAGAGGTTTTATGATATTGGTTCCATATAATACTGCCGTACTCCCAAAACCGGTCGAACAATGGAACAATACGTTCGAACCACAGTGTCAATGGTAAAATCAATAATAAACTCGTTTATTGTTCTAGGAGTGAACTCCTTTGGAACATAGAAATGAAATACAGTGGTGAGCAAAACAATTAATATGTGAATAAGCCAATCAGGAAACAAAAAAGGGAAGTTATCATATAAATTGCTAACAATAGACATATACAACATTATCATTTAGCAATGTAGGAAAAGAACTGAATTTCTTCTTTTAACAGAAAAACGAACATTAAACTTATCAATAAACAAATAACACAACTTTTAAAAAGAAAATTTAGCTTAACAAATGAAAAGAAAAAAAAGGAACTGAATTGCTTCTTCTTACGCAACAATGGACATTAGTCACATCAATGAACTGATAAATGAGTTACATGGTCAGCATTCCGGAAAGTAAGTGTGTGATAATCTTTCTCTTAAATATAACCGATGGTGCACTGTCTTTTACCAGTTTAGGCAAGTCATTCCACAGCTTTGAGGCAACAACTGTAAACGATATCTGGACTGTAGCTGTCCGGAACTGGGGGGGATACAAAAGACAGGGGTCTTGTCTAGTAACAACATTAGTGTATTTACTACTTGGGAGAAAAAGATCCATGATGTACTATTAGGGACAATGTTCCGCTTCAAGACCAAACCAAAGACTTCTACTAGTTCAAAAAAAAGGCGGGCCTAATCAAGACCACGAGACGTAACTCGTATTTTGATTATTACGATACATTAACCAAGCTCAAAATTCGCTCAAGGAGACTTTCATTTGTTTGTTGATTTGTTTATCGGGCGAAATTCACGACGACACAGAAGTCGAGAGAAAATTATTAAATATCTTGATGTTTCACACTCCTTAACTTATTAGTGATAAAGAACCACTTACCAATTCGTTTCTGTTGAGTAATATAATCATTAGTAACAGGAAATGCGAACTGTAAGTTACAAGAAATGTTATTTACGCCAACATACGGTATGTTACCATGAAGTTTTGTTATGATATTACGTTGCTAGGCCATTTATAGTGGTATAATAAAGATAAAACCAACTAAACATGATATCTTGAAATGTAAGGTTTATTAACAACTACCATTTAGAGCTCATCCTATAAGAAATTCGTCGAAATAAACGATCATTACTAATGATGTTAGGTGAACCCAAAAACTTGCATTCGCTCGGGATCTTTTAAGGTAAGTTGTGACATTCAATTGCTTTCCAGCACGTACTCAACCATTTGTATGTACCCGAAAACATTGCACTAACTTTTGAATTGGAAATATTGCAAGGTGCACGCCCAAAACGTATCGTAATAATCGAAATACTAGTTATGTATGATCTTGATTAGGCCCGCCATTTTTTTTGGACTAGTAGAAGTATTCGGTTAGGTCTATCTGAGTAACCCATCCGCCTTGTGAAAATAGTCACGTGACTAGTAACTCGTTGACTTGTAGCTCTGAGAAACAGGCACCAGCAATAGGTTTTTATGCCATCCTCTTCCAGCTAATTTTGATAAATTCACTCACTATTGAGACTCCGTCAAATCATGGAGCCTCTCCTCATTTAGCGGTTTTAAGGAATCCGTCGCAATGTCCTATTACTATCGTATCTCCTATGTCTCTCTCTTTTCTTTCGATGAAATTATGTACTCTGTCCTCATTTAATTCTTCCGTGTCTTTGAAGAGTTTTCCGTTGTATCCTCCCGACTTACTTGCTATTCGGTCTTCATCATACAGTATTTGTCCATCCTCTTGCTTACTAACTTTCGACTATTTCTTCCTACCACTGCAGAAGCATCTCACTAGCTTATAAGATTCATCAGGTCGCCCATACTTCATTAGTTTTTCTACTTCATCGCATTTCTCCGTGAAATAGGCTTCTTTCTTAATAATTCCTTCCCAATAATCGATATTATCGTTGAATTCGGTCTAAAGGTCGTTTGCAATCTACTATAGTGCGTAATATTTTGATGTCAGAAGTGTGATATATTCTTCTGTCTTCGATTATAGCGATCAATGGAACGAATATCACAGCATTTTCTTGATTTCTGTTCTTTCTCCTGTCTATTTTCCAGTATTTTCAACACTTTTCCTCCGTTTCTTTTTTTCATCTCACGTACATATTTACCTTTTCTGTTAATCCTTCATTAATAAACCTCTGAAAGTAATCATTACTCCCCTGAATCACCTGTTTCATCGTCAGTGATGCTCTGTCCTTTAGGTCCCATCCTGACTTGAAATATGCACTTCATTTGATTTTTTTGATTCCGGTCAAAGAATTCAAATAATCCCCTAGCCAGCCGTTTCTCATCCATCTAACCCAGGGTTTATTATCACAATTCAATAAATATTTTTTATGGACTTTTAACCAGGAGTTACAAAAACTAATAAAATAAAGTTGCATAATGTCTGTTTTAAAATGATGCTCAATGGAAAAACGATTAGACCCTGTAAATTCTTTCGTATTTAGCCAAAATGCTTAGATAAAATTATTTTTTTTATTTATAGGAACATGAGTG
Source organism: Ceriagrion tenellum (assembly GCA_963169105.1). Lineage (NCBI taxonomy): Eukaryota > Metazoa > Arthropoda > Insecta > Odonata > Coenagrionidae > Ceriagrion > Ceriagrion tenellum. The sequence goes on along the minus strand of OY720640.1, from coordinate 118,471,460 downwards.
TCTTTCCTTCGTCTTATAAAAATTCATATCATTCATTAGAAACAAATTTAGTGCTAAAGACAAGCGCATTCGTATTCTTGTTCGTTTTTACATATAAAATGCAACAATGCAGACTATCCTAACTTCGCAATTAAGGTGCTGCGCTGCTAGCAGGTAAACAATGCCAATTTATTGCAGATTGTTGGGATCGATTGTCGCATGAGTAGCATCACACGTTGCCTGGTGTATTAATTGTTTGATCACGTGACCCGGCTGAATTATTTTTCCCGCCATGGCTTCGTTTGCATTCTATCCCTGCGTCATTCCTCTCTGCTCACGTTTTTTCAAGACTTGGTTTCAGTGAGGAGTCCTTTAAGGCGATTATTACTCCATGAATCTCGTGTCTTCCTTCTGAACTGCTGTTTCTCGACATAACCCGAAAGTGTGAACCGAGGAGGTGGCATGCGAGATGTATCTACAAATAGTTGCTCTTCGCACGTGGCGTATCTGAAAGGGCTTCCTGTTCGACACTACTCTGACGTAAGTGGAACAAAACTTGGCCAGACGTAGTCTGGGATAATATTTTAGAAGCGAACGCTGAAAAGGGCAGCATGTATTGTGTTCTTTTTCTCGAGTTTTTTTCAGCAAAAAAAGAGTGTAAATTGTGCTATAATTAATTAAGCTCCATTAAAAGCATTACAAAGTGGGCACAAATATAACGCGAAAGCGCAGGCGTATCCGATCCCATTTATTATTAGTATTAAAAAATAATCACTGGTCTGTCACAATAAAATGAATGTTTCTTTTGTCGATTTAATTTCAAAGGAACAAAAAATCATTTGAAAACGATTAAAATTCTTTTTCTGTATAATCCTCATACGCAAAAAACACAAGATATTCTTCAAAAATAAATTAGCATGTACACTGTGGCTATATAAATAAAAATAATTTCTTGTTCATATCTATAGTAGTTAGTCTTCACAAAATCATGGTCGCGATGGTGCCCGTAACAACATACTATACGCATGGTAAACTTTTTCTAACTTAATTTTTAACGGTCCCTCCCCAAGCGAAATGAAAAAGATACCAGGCCTCCTAGGTCTTCATTAAAGGTTGTATCAGCAAATTTAAGAGGCACTCAATATGCTAAAAAGAATGCTAATATCGTGGTTTTTGTAAACAAATGTTGCATTTCTAAACATGCATGTTGTTAGTAAAACTAATTTCCAATAATGAAAACCTAATAGGAATGAAGAGCGTGTAGGTATGAATCACAGACATTGTTGCGCGATAACTTTTAACCTCCGCGAGTTTGATTATATTTTTTTGTGTGGCATTGTGCAACCCTTTGCTATAACCATGTGCGCCCACTCCATTTTCGTGCATCGGAAAACGACTTCGTGGCAAAGCGATCATAAAAACCTCTTCATTTTTCGCATATTCGACGGCCATTTCCGGTAAGTGAAAAACGAAAAATCGGGTACTTAAAAAAAATTAGGTACTCTATGAAAACGTAATTTGACAATTGAGAATGATTTTTCATACATAATTTTCAAGTACGGTGCTGTTTCTGATGCTAATTCTTTATAAACTCGGACGGGAATCTTATCGGGACCAGGTGATTTCTTGGGGTTAATGGATTTCAGGTGACATTCTATGCCGCAACTAGAAACATTTTTAGACTGAATTGGATTTTCGTGTAAGCGAGGAAATCTAGCGGCGTTATTCTGAGGGCATGAAGGGGATACACTTTGAAAAAAATGTGTTAGAGATATATATTTTTTTTCTAATCTATCGCAAACTCTTTCTCCTTGACCGTTTCTCATTGACGTTCTAGTAGATAAAATTTAGATTAAACCTTTAAAGTAAATTCGAAACCGATTAGTTCACAGATGACGTTAGATATATATTAAGAACCCCTGCGTATTATGCTAGGTTTGATCAGATTAACAAGATTTGAGAGATAGATTGTCGTACCGATAGATTTAAAATGTCATTTTTCCCGCGTACCACAAGAGAGGACAATAGGCAGCGTAGCAAAGGGATAGGTAGGTGAAATATAGTTAGAGTAGTCTGAAGTGCATGATGCATGTAATAACAACCAATAATCCCTTTCTTATTATGTAGATACTAACCATCTAGCTGCATGTGACCCTGTTCTCTAGCATGTCTCCATTAAATATCCTAGTTGCATGTCAATAGTGCATGTTAGGTGATCTTCACCCCCTGCCACACACCCTCGTGGTGGTTCATAGAGTATTACGTAGATGTAGATTTATTCCCTTGAACCTCCCTCACGTAGGGCCAAAATGCCTTTGGGGTTTTTTTTTTCCAAAAATTCACCTAATATTTTACACGTGAATTCCATTAGTGCTTTTCTTAAGGCCACTTTTTCTGTTATTTTAGCTCTTATATATATATATCATAAATTTTCTTCAGTTCCCGATGGGCGTTCTTCATTTTCGCGTGAAAGTTTCGTTGTCGCTCAAGAGATTTCCGGACGTCTGCATTATACCACCTAGGTTCCGTATTGATTTTTTTAGTTTACTAGTTATTGCGTTATTAATCCTTTGCCAGTCGCGTGATGGTACGAAAAGTATTCCATGCGTCGTTTATGGTATGGTTTTGGCGTAGATAACTAAACCTAACATAAGAGGTCGACAGTTCCTGTTTTAAGCAATTGAAATCCACATTGTGGCATAAATACACTTTTTTTGTGGTTACCCTTTTGTGAGTATTTATATAAAATTTAGTGCTCACTACTTAAGGCAGTACAAGTACTAACCTCGCATGATATCTTCGGCATGATATGCTCTTGCATGTTTTCGTACCTTGTAGCGCTATTTTTTGTCACATTAATAATACTAACCAGTACTTGTATCTTGAGTAGTGTACTGCATGGTCGCATGTTCTTCTATATATCACTCTCCAAGTTTCTGGTCTGACTGCGTACCGTTGTTCTGATTGCTTGTGCCTGTGCCTGGCGTTCATCTACATCTACGTAATACCCTGCGAGCCACCACGAGGGTGTGTGGCAGGGGTGAAGATCACCAAACATGCACTATTGCCATGAAAGTAGGATATTTAAGGGACACATGCTAGAGAACAGGGTCACATACAGCTAGATGGTTAGTATCTACATAATAAGAAAGGGATTATTGGTTGTTATTACATGCATCATGCACTACAGACTAACTATATTTCACCTACCTATCCCTTTGCTACGATGCCTATTGTTCTCTCTTATGGTACGAGGGAAAAATGACATTTTAAATCTATCGGTACGATAATCTATTTCTCTAACCTTGTAAATCTGATCAAACCTAGCATAATACGCAGGGGTTCTTAATATATATCTAACGTCATCTGTGAACAAATCGGTTTCGAATCGGGGGAACGTGCGAAGTTCTGATCGAAACTGGGATGAATGCGGAATGCCTGGTGTGGAATCACCCCGTGCCACACACCCTAGTGGTGACTTGCACGGTATTTCGTAGATGTATACGTAACTATGTTATTAAGCCTACCTCATGAAGATCCCAAACACTGGCGGCGTATTCTCAGTGGGGTCTAACAAGGGAGAAGTAGCTGATCGCTCTAACTTTATCGCCGCACTCTCCAATAATTCTTTAACAGACCCAATACACGTTTAGCTTCGATAACGTAATCTGACGGAAATGCGGAGACTGGTGTTGTGTCCTTTCCTCCATTATTCAGCGATGTCTCACGTGCCTCCCCTGTAGCCAAGCTCTGACCAAAATGCCAACGTCCTTTCGAGCGTGTGACCTTGATCTTGAGAGGCACCTGTGGACTCCCAGTCGGGCCACACCCCAAACGACGAAAGAGTCCCTCCGTCCTCTTCCTCCTCATCCAAACTTCCTGCTCTGACTTTTCTTCTACCGCGCACATGCCTCTACTTCCATTTGCTTGGATTTCCCTCTTCAAATTCCCGGGTGACTTATTTGGAATGAGCGATTTTAACAATCTTTCAATTCCGCGAGCGTAAAAATCAATAGGCGGCATCGTTTGCTGGTAACGATCGTTAAGCGTCACGGTTGTATTCTGCAAAGACTTGGTGAACACGCTTTAGAAGTAGGAGTTAATAAGTTAGCTTTGTCCGAGCTACTTGTCAGTACTTCGCCTTTATAGTTTACCAGTGGATGAGCTGTAGATCTTTTGCTTTGAACTTCCCTATATCTGCATCTACGTCATACCCTGCAAGCCACCCAAAGAGTATGTGGCAGGGGGTGCTTCCACACCAGGCATGCATGAATGATACGGTAGAACACCGACATTACATTGAAACCTGCGTACCACACATGCAAAGCGCCAATTAAAAATCTAATACCCAAGAAACATTCTATCGTCTATCGTTCCAACATGCAGGGGATACAAAGACTACTACTACAGATTCAAAATATCATGCATAAATAAGAACATCAATATTATATCATGCATAAATAAGAACGTAGAGAATATAAAGAGAAAGATCTACTGTCTGCCTATTGTCACAATTTGCACTATTCATGACGACGATCACAGCTGTTATGGTACCGAATGGTACGCGGAAAAAATGACATTTTATACCTATCGATTCTACAATCTAGCTCTATAATTTTCTTAGATCTAATCTTAGATCCCTAACGAATGGCCAAAATGCTTTTGGGTTATCCCGTGACTGTTCCCCAAGCGCTTTTCTCTTGAAATCCATTAATGCATTCATAAACTCTGCCATTGTAGCGGATTTCAACAACTTGCATTTTTCAATTATTTACTCGCGATCATCAGCAGATAAATCTGCAAGGATTTTTTTCATCTTGCCGTTGCATACTCTCTTTCGCCTCAACGATTTTCTCACTTCCGCGTCGTACCATCTCGGTTCGCTGCTCTCTTTTTTTTACTTTACTTGGGAGGTAAATTTCCGGAATTTACATTCGAAAGAAAAACTTTTCAAGCACCCTTCGCATCTAACTTAACTATCGATTCTTGACAGACGGGAAAGGAATTTTTTAGATGAAATTTGAACCCTTTAAAATCAGCTGGTTTAAAAATTTGAAATTTTCATATTCTTTCGGAGTTTTTATTGACATTTGAGGAAAACACAGCTCTACCTACCATATGGTCACCGATTCCCTCAACAGTGTCCACCTTTATCACTGATTTATTTATGCCTTACCGATAAAATTCCCGCCCTAGTTTATAAAGGATTAGCATCAGAAACAGCCCCGTACTTGAAAATAATATATGGAAAATTTCTAGCAGAACATCGTGTCCCTTACACAAGAGCACTGCATAAGGACGGAAAACTCCCATCTCGACTCTGTTGCCAATGGAAGCGAAAGTATTGAAGTTCCACTTTTGGCCACAGGCTGCGCTGTTTGAGTAATTGATCCTAATAGCAGACGTCTCTGGGCTAACTACACGTGTTTTTACGTTTCCTATTTCTCCGCCAGTACGATGATTTATACTGCAAGTAATACTTTAAGGCATTGGATAGTAGATTTATGTACCTAAGGTACCGAGCCATCGACGAGAAAACTCTCGAGAGCGTCGCGAAATAAATAAATGACACCGAAGGCGTGCAGCATTAGGTGATGTGATCGGTGGATTCGTATACCGAATTCCACCCTAAAATTTCTAATTTATGATGTAAGAAACGGACAAGAGTACATTAAAATAATAATTAATGCAATTAATACGAAAGCTGGTTCATTTCCGGTTATTCGATGCCAATTTTAGTATTTCGAAACCTCCGCTAGCGAAATCAGCTGATGATGGCGAAATCAGCTGATGTGGTTGGTCAAAGTTGCGAATAGAATCTTCGCAAGTTTGTGCTTCCGGCGGGCTAGGTATGAAAACAAGGTTATTGTACCCTATCTCGCCATGAACGTCATTACTTAAATTGACACAGCCAACTAATCATCGTTAATCATTTGACTCCATTAGCTTGGTCTCTTCTCCTCAAATGTCCTCAATGGTCATTTGACCTCACATGTAATCTTGGGCATGATGTAATCTTGCATGATTTAGTACCTTGTAGTGCTATTTATCTGTCACATTATTAATACCAACCAGTAGTTGTACCTTGAGTAATTTACTGCATGGTACCATGTTTTGCTACGTATTACTTTCCTGGTCTCTGGTCTGACTTAGTTCCGTTGTCCTGACTGGTTTTGGCCTGTGCCTGGCATTCGGGGAACGTGCGCGGTTCTGATTTGAACTGGGATATGTGCTGCATGCCTAGTGTGGAATCACCCCGTGCCACACACTCTAGTGTTGGCTTGCACGGTATTTCGTTGATGTAGATTTATATAATAGAATTATTGCTAAATACACGTCATAAGGCAACGCGTTAAAATTGCGTTTAATTGCCAATCCATCAAACCTGCTTGGTGCAGTTTCCATACTTTTATCTACTGATACCACTATATATCTACATGTACATAGTACCCCGAGTGTAGCCGCATGAGCGTGGAGCAAGGGGTGTTAGGACTCCATCCGTGTAAAGAAAAACGGATTAGGTTTGTGGAGGTGACGAGCATTATGGACTCAACTAGAATTAAATTTGAAGAAATGCGCGATTATGAATTTTTGGAAAAAGAATGGCTTTCCCCGGAATAATTATTGCATCAAAGAAAATAAAATATGTAACGTAGATTCAATTAAGTACTTAGGCGTCACCATCACTGAAGACATGTCATGGGGGAAACACATCAGGGAAATAACTAGTGTAGCAAACCGTAGATTAGGATTCGTAAAAAGGGTTCTAGGCAAATGCGATGAGAGAGTACGAGAAAGAAGCTATTTTAAACTTGTCAGGCCTCATTTACAATATGCCGCCAGTATATGGGATCCGTACGAGGAAGGTATGATAAAAGAATTAGAGCGCGTGCAAAGGAGATCCGCTAGGTTTCTTAAAGGCCGTTATGATGATTGTATAAGTGTTACGAGTTTAATAGAAGAACTAGGATGAGAATTACTATCAGAACGCAGGTTCAAATTTAGGTGAAACCTTTTAAGTAAAATCGAAACCGATTTGTTCACAGATGGCGTTAGATATATATTGAGAACCCCTGCGTATTATGCTAGGTTTGATCATATTAACAAAATTAGAGAGATAGATTGTCGTACCGATAGATTTAAAATGTCATTTTTCCCTCGTACTATAAGAGAGAACAATAGGCAGCGTAGCAAAGGGATAGGTAGGTTAAATATAGTAAGAGTAGTCTGTAGTGCATGATGCATGTAATGACAACCAATAATCCCTTCCATATCATGTAGATACCTACCATCTAGCTGCATGTGACCATATTATCTAGCATGTCTCCATTAAATATCCTAGTTGCATGTCAACAGTGCATGTTTGGTGATCTTCACCCCCTGCCACACACCCTCGTGGTGGCTCTCAGGGTATCACGTAGATGTAGATGTAGATGTATGGGAGTGTATTGAATGGAGCTCAGTTTTTTATATGGACACTTTTTTTGCGTTGAGAGAACCAATTTTCGCTCCCATCTTTTCGTCAATATATCTCTCTTATTTCATCGCTTATATCAGACCTCGAGATGCAGTGTGGCGTCATGATAATATTCTCTGTGTCGCTCTGAAACTCGCCAGTTCTGAATTTCTCAAACAAACAAAGCCTTGCGTGTAGCCGGGTCTCAAGCGGCTTCCGGCCTAATCCCCCTAAAAGCTTCGAAAAATAATATGTTTGCTCTTAGCAATGTTTAACGAAGCGCGTAGCTCACCTCTGTTTTTTTTATTTGTTTTGTTAAATCGTCCTGTCCAGGGTCCCAATTGCTCGCGTCGTATTCAAGGTGTGGTCAAAACAGAGGGAAGTGACACCTATATATTTGGCTTTTTCATACGTGGACATTCCTCTTATAGGCTTGACAAATCCTAGCTTCTCTAATGCTCCGCAGCCCATGGTTTGCATGTGTGCTCCGTCTCGATATGTCTGAAGTTAGGGTAATTCCAAGATATTCGTGGGAATTACACATACAGAATATATGTTGCGCAGCATTGAAGAAACAAGGTTTTGTCAAACGTATAATAGGAAGGTCCTCGGATGAAAAAGTCAAGGAGAGATACTACTTCTCTCTAGTTGGGCCACATCTGGAATACGCCGCGAGCATTTGGGACCCTGGTCAAATAGATTTAACCAAAAAAATGAATGAAATACAAAGGAAAGCAGCGCGCTTCGTTAAAAACTGCTACGAGCGTACATATAGTGTCTCACAACTTTTAGAGGGATTAAGATGGGAGCCCCTAGAAACTCGGAGGCTACACGCTAGTCTTAGGTTATTTGATAAATTCAGAACTGATATTTTTCAGAGCGACATAGAGAATATTATCATGACTCCTCACTACATCTATAGGTCTGATGGATGCGATAAATTAAGAGAGATACACTGCCGAACAGATAAGTACATGAACTCGTTCTTTCCGTCAACAATAAGCGAGCACAATAACAATTGAGCCCCACTAAATACATTCCTATAATACATGTCACCATTGCATCTCCAAAAACTTACACCTTTACACGGCTGGTGACCAAACACCCCCTGCCACACGACCATGCGGCAGCTCTCAGGGTATTATGTAGATGTAGACCAGAAGACCTAATATTTACTCCACAAGCAGTGTAAATTAGGCGTTGATGTGATGAAATTAATGGTACGTACGCACGCAAGTTTGACGCAAATCTTTGCGATTACAATAATCCCTCCGACGACCTCTTCGAAAATCCGTTGCTTTGCTTCGAACCGTATTCAGAGTGTGCATAAACCAACCGGGTTTATCCCTCCGCCGACTTCTTGATTGGCGCTGAAGTCGAAATCTCCTCTAACCGTGGAGGATTTTATTTTTCGTTTTTGCAATTTGGAATGAAGAGTGGTTTTTGTAGTTTTTTTTTAAATTTCCCCTGCCGTTAGTCGCATACTCGTGGCGATTATTTCACTCCCCACTCCCAGGTATAAACGTCTCCCGCTCCCTTTATCGCTTTCAATAGAGGTCGCTGACATCACAAACTTCGAGAGGTGACGACGTCACACGATCGCACGAAATGCAAAGATGCTGAAGCAATCATTAATTCTCGCCGAAAACGAGTGCGGGACAGAAGAGTCGTCTGTCTTGGAACGAGGAGCGATACTTATAAATCACAAATACCGGTCCGTCTGGTTTCGCTCAGAGGTCGAGGGAAGTTTCGGTCTTGGGTGTATATTTTCGCATCAAGACGGTTGTAATGAAGAGGGCCTGCGACGCAAAAATGTTCGAGATCAAAGAAAAGTATTCCTCATCCTCGATTCCAATGTTAATTGGTTTGGATTGGATATTTGGGGAGGCGACCGACAGCTAAGGTCATTTGCGCCATAGAGGACAGGTATGGGAGAAAGGGTGGATACAAACCCGGAGTCAGCATGAGCCTGCTCTTAACTAAAGGCGCCAAGGAGACCACGGTTTAACGTCTCATCCGACTGATGGAGTACTGCACTTAAGCACCCTCCAATCTCAAGCACGGATCGTCTGAAAGTAGAGATCCTCTGAAAAATATCCTCCTCCACGGGGATTTGAACCCTGGTCGTCCGTATGGTTAGCCAGTATTCTAGCCACCACACCAACCCGATCCCCAATTTCAGGATAATGGATAGTAGTATATATGTTCGTTTCCGCCACCAACCACAGGGGAGTTTATTCTTGAATGACGTCATGGCTCGTACTCGCAACCGTGCGAAAGTAAAATGTTATCTCGAAAGTTTAACGGTTTATTATCGTTGAGTTTTCTCAACTTGCCTGGATATTATTAGTGCTGGGGGAAAAATTTATAGGTGGTGTAGCATTCGATTTTTGTATAATTTTATTCACCCGTTAGGTCATGCATTTAAGTACGCATAGACTTCGTCAGAAGGAACATAATCTAGTACGAATTTCCGCAGAGAAAAAAATCATCCACCTTGACCGGGATTCGAACCCGGATCCCTCGATTTCCGGCCGAGTGCTTTAGCCAGTTAAGCTACCTGTGGACCTTGTGGAGTTTTGTGACCTTACGGGACTAGCACGCACATTCGCAATTCGCACAATTGTGCATTGCGGGTGACTCCGTAAAAGTGGAACTCCGTGGCCTAGTCCCGGATAGCTTAAAATGTGTCAAATGAGAGTGAACGCCTCTCTGTGTTCGAAGTACGATCTTTCCTCGTGGGCAGTGGCGCTAAGCGCTCAGTAGCGACTGATTGTTAAATTGTATGTCCGGCAGTCGAGAACATCTAGTCCCGTAAAGGTCACAAAAATCCACAGGGGAAGATGTTGCCTCGGTAGCTTGCTTAAAATTTGTCATAATCCAGTACATTTTAACGAGATTAAATTAAACACTCAATAGGCTTTGTTACGATAATTAAACAAAATTAACAATTTTTATAGAATACAAACACAGTATACATGATAAGGTTTTAGATTTCATAATAGTCACAGGTTTAAAGTTGCATTACATTACAATTTCACTTCATTTTGATGTTTCAGAAAAAGAGAAAACTCATCCACATTATAAAATACTTGGCCAAGAAGTAAACGTTTCAGTTTGATTTTGAATTTCCCCAAAGAATTAATATTCCTTACGCTATCAGGAAGAAGGTAATATAGTTTTATTCCTGTATGGAAAGGACCATCACCGTATCTTTTTGGGTTCCTTAGTAGCACATGTAGTTTTTCTCTGGATCTAGTTCCATTAACTATGGTACTCCTCATTTTTACCGAAATAGTGTATATTTCTTATAATAAATATCCACCAGTAAGTTAAGCATGTATAGAGATGTTAATGTTAAAATTTTAAGATCTTAAATGTGAATTCTGCATGATTCGCTATATGGCAATTTTAACATGATTCGTATCACATTCTTATGTATCAGAAAAATTTATGTGCTACGGCTACTATCACCCCAGAAAATAATGCAATATGAAATAGGGACTGAAAACTTGCAAAATACACACATTTTAGAATACTTCATCTACATCTACGTAATACCCTGCGAGCCACCACGAGGGTGTGTGGCAGGGGGTGAAGATCACCAAACATGCACTATTGACATGCAACTAGGATATTGAAGGGAGATATGCTAGATAATAGGGTCACATGGAGCTAGATGGTTAGTATATACATAATAAGAAAGGGATTCTTGGTTGTTATTACATGGATCATGCACTACAGACTACTCTAACTATATTTCACCTACCTATCCCTTTGATACGCTGCCTATTGTTCTCTCTTATAGTACGCGGGAAAAATGACATTTTAAATCTATCGGTACGACAATCTATCTCTCTAATCTTGTTAATATGATCAAACCTAGCATAATACTCAGGGGTTCTCAATATATATCTAACGTCATCTGTGAACAAATCGGTTTCGAATTTACTTAAAAGGTTTAACCTAAATTTTAACCTGCGTTCTGATAGTAATTCCCATCCTAGTTCTTCTATTAAGCTCGTAACACTTATACAATTATCATAACGGCCTTTAACAAATCTAGCGGATCTCCTTTGCACGCGCTCTAATTCTTTTATCATACCTTCCTCGAATTGATCCCATGTACTTGCGAGATCCCATATACTAGCATATACTCTTTGTCATGGTTGAGCTTCACGTACGCTCTCCCTGCGTTAAAAATTGCCTAAATGGCTCATTCCTTTACCGATTTAATCGAGCTTGTGGTGTGTCCCTTCTTTGTAAAAAAAATACTCCCCCGCCGTGTGAGATACTGTTCCGACTCGATATATTCGTTTGGTTGAAAAGTGATTTTCGCGGTGGGAAACCATTTTGCGAAAATATTCTCCATCCTCCCTTCTCGAAATATGCATTTCCCCCCTTCGTCTCCGTTCTCCCTATTTTCGGAAATGTCTATCCCTGCTTCTCTGCCCCTTGTGTTTGTTTATTTTCTCCGACTTTTTTCCTGAATGCCTGCGACGTTTTTTTTATCCTTTTTCCCGAGAGGACCACCCTGCTGTGAGGCACTCTGCCTGAGAGAGAAGTTGAGAACCAGACTTGTCTTCCCCGCCCTCTCCCATTGGCCCTTGCTTTTTGCCACTCTGCCCGAACAACAGCCCCCTCATCTTCTGAGGAAATGGTTCACTCGTGCAGACAACGGTTTGCAATTTCTCCCCAGCATCGTATTTGCATATACATATATCGTATTTCACCGCATAATCGTCGCATATTTTATGCCAATTTTTTTCGCTAATAAGTAGGGCACGACAATTATGAGGGGAAATTAAAAAATAAAATTGCGCTGGTATTAGTATACATGTGTCATTTATAACGTACTTAACTGCCTTTATTGCAAAGCTAGGATCTCATGCATGGTAGACCAACAATAAAAACAGTGCACTAAAATTTAAGACTACAAGTCGACTCTAGCGCAATAGTGCAATCAAACCGTAGATTAGGATTCGTAAAAAGGGTTCTAGGCAAATGCGACGAGAGAGTACGAGAAAGAAGCTATTTTAAACTTGTCAGGCCTCATTTACAATATGCCGCCAGTATATGGGATCCGTACGAGGAAGGTATGATAAAAGAATTAGAGCGCGTGCAAAGGAGATCCGCTAGGTTTCTTAAAGGCCGTTATGATGATTGTATAAGTGTTACGAGTTTAATAGAAGAACTAGGATGAGAATTACTATCAGAACGCAGGTTCAAATTTAGGTGAAACCTTTTAAGTAAAATCGAAACCGATTTGTTCACAGATGACGTTAGATATGTATTAAGAACCCCTGAGTATTGCGCTAGGTTTGATCATATTAACAAGATTAGAGAGATAGATTGTCGTACGGATAGATTTAAAATGTCATTTTTCCCGCGTACTATAAGAGAGAACAATAGGCAGCGTAGCAAAGGGATAGGTGGGTGAAATATAGTTAGAGTAGTCTGTAGTGCATGATGCATGTAACCCCTTAAACCAATAATCCCTTTCTTATTATGTAGATAATAACCATCTAGCTGCATGTGACCCTGTTCTCTAGCATGTCTCCATTAAATATCCTACTTTCAGGGCAATAGTGCATGTTTGGTGATCTTCATCCCCTGCCACACACCCTCGTGGTGGCTCGCAGGGTATTACGTAGATGTAGATGTAGAAGGAAGGGATAGAGAGTGACGCAATGCGAGTATTGTTGGGTACCGTCAATCGTGCTTGACGAAGTGCGTGACGTATGTGGGAGGGACAGTGTGTGGAGTGTGGGGGGCTTTGTTGGCCTGCCTCCCGGGATGATGTAGAGAGGCGAAGGTGGACTGGATGGGGGGCGGGGAGGGGGCGGAGGGCATGTTTTGGAATTTCGCCGGTTGCGGAGGGGAAGGGGAGGATGTTTGGAGATGGAGGGACGAGAGAGTGGCAATGCCCCCGTGACGAAGTTATACACATTCGCCCTCTTCACAGCCAACCTTCCCCTTCTCTTATGTTACTCTCGAATTCCTCCGCTAAGGCATTCACCTTTCCCCTCTCCCGCACCGACCACCCTCTCCTTCCCTCGGCGGCCGTCGCCCTGGCGACGAGGGCGTCCGTACCTTCTCATAGTCTGATCATGTTTATCTTTAGCAGTTTCTGCAGCATTTTTAGCATCCTGATAATTTGGTGCTTGCCCCTGAAAGCGAATTTCTTCACTTCGTACTTTTTCAGACGTCTACATCTACGTAATACCCTGCGAGTCACCACGAGGGTGTGTGGCAGGGGGTGAAGATCACCAAACATGCACTATTGACATGCAACTAGGATATTTAATATAGACAGGCTGGATAATAGGGTCACATGCAGCTAGATGGTTAGTATCTACTTAATAAGAAAGGGATTATTGGTTGTCATTACATGCATCATGCACTACAGACTACTCTTACAAAGTACATGTCACCTATCTGTCCCTGTGATGTAGATGTATTTCACCTACCTATCCCTTTGCTACGCTGCCTGTTGTTTTCTCTTATAGTACGCGGGAAAAATGACATTTTAAATCTGTCGGTACGACAATCTATCTCTCTAATCTTGTTAATATGATCAAACCTAGCACAATACACAGGGGTTCTTATAACATATCTAACGTCATCTGTGAAAAAAAAACTGTTTTGAATTTACTTAAAAGGTTTAACCTAAATTTTAACCTGCGTTCTGATAGTGATTCCCATCCGAGTTCTTCTATTAAGCTCGTAATACTTATACAATTATTATAACGGCCTTTAACAAATTTTTCCATGCAAGTAGGATATTTAAGGGAGGCATGCTAGAGAACAGGGTCACATGCAGCTATATGGTTAGTATCTACATAATAAGAAAGGGATTATTGGTTGTTATTACATGCAGCATGCACTACAGACTACTCTTACTATATTTCACCTGATAGGTTTCATCATGCGCTAGACATGCCTTGTCTTAAGATATCGAAGAATCTTCGGGTTCTCTTCCGCGTGTTTCCATTGTCAAAGACGACAGTTTTGACAGCGTTGGAGCATTCTAGCTGCAACGCTGTCTAGACAGCTTCATCGCTGTCGAAACTGTCTCCTTTGAAAATGGGAACACGCGGAAGAGAACTCGAAAAGTCTTCGATATCAATCTGAACGACTCCGCGGAAGCCTTAGAGTTCATGCCTTGCCTGAAGTTATCATAAAATCTTGATCCCATTTTGATAATTTTTGTCAAAATAATAAGCTAATTGATCGTTGGTGAATTTGGTAACTACTATACTAGCACATCTCGCTGTTCCCTCGCTTTTATGTCCCATGTCTCAGGGTATCAATGGCCTGAGGAAAAAATGTAAATTGAGCAGGAAAGCATTCATGCCATGTTATTTGCATCCTTTTAGGTGATTCTGAAGTCTCCTTCTGGTGATCCACCGGAAACTATTGACCAAGCCGGCTACCCGTCCAAACACCGTGATAACTATTTTAAAATGAGGATTTTGAGTTTATTTCGTATCACTTTCTGGGTAACCATTCTTTCAAATCCAATTTTGAATGAATAAAATTTGTTTTTCCGCAGTGAATTAAATAACTTACGAAGTTTTCACAGTGAATTTAATAACAGATGACGTTAATCGTCGAAACAATGGTCGTATGTTATTAAATTCATTGTGGAAAAACAAAGTTTACTCTATTAATCCAAAATGTTTACTAATTTCCATAAAGTATCGCAGGAAACCACCAACTCTTCCAAATTCAATTTTTTTAGTTCTTCCTTCATTGAATTGGGTATTTGGGGGAGGCGACCGACGGCTAAGGTCATTTACGCCATAGGGGATAGGTAAAGGAGGAAGGGTGGATAGAAACCCGGCGTCGGTATTAGCCTACTGTTAACGAAAGGCGCCAAGGGGACCACGGTTTAACGTCTCATCCAACAGACGGAGTACTCCACTTGAAGTGTACTCCACAAGACACTCAAGTAGGGATCGGGTTCCTCTGAAAAACATCCGCCTCTCCAGGGATTTGAACCCTGGCCGCCCGTGTGGTAGGCGAGTACGTTCTTCCTTCACTGTCTAGTCCAACTACAGTACAGAGATATACGTGATAAAACTAATTGATTAGTGAACGTGTGAAGCCTCATCATTTCGCCCCTTAGCGAGATTTTGAAAGGTGACTCCTCGTTTTTTTCGCGGCAATATTTTCTTTGCGCAATAGCGTTCAACATGATCGAATTGTAGTTATTTTCTTTTGCCTTTGAAAATTGTCTTTTGCGCAATCCTTGATTATGTCATTTTGACCATCGCTCACTTTCTTATGACCTTTGTGTGTGCCTCTGTGGTCAAATCGTTCCGATTCCTTGAAAGTTTCCCTCGTGCTCTCGTTGCGAACGCGTCTCCGGAATTCGAACCTCGTTTCTCGTTTCATCGCAAAAGGACCGCGGATCGATCCGTCGCTTTGTACTGCTCAACTTTGTTTGTCTTGCTTTCTTGTGAGAGACGGATTGGTTTTTGTATCGGGGAGAAAATGATCCTTGAAAAAGAAAAATTGATGGATAAATTTAGTTGACACTTGTAATGTGGGCTCAACGACTTGAATGCCATTTCCGTCATATTCTGTTTTTTTTAAATGGAAAAATTTCCATATTTTTGATGTTTCGTCATTAAATTCATACTTTAACTGGCTATTTCGTTCTCAAATCGCACTATAATTTTTTTTGGATTTAATTGCGATGGTTGATAAATCTTGAGAAAAATCGTATTTTTTAATAAAAACATCCTTTTTTCCAATTAAAGAGCTTAATATGACCATGTTCTCCGGTAAATTGAATCAAGAATAAACTCTTAACACCCAAGCATTCTTAATGATATAATTATCAGCAAATAGCTGCTATAGTTTAAGGTATAATGTGGCATTTCAGCACAAGTCGGCCCCGAAGGCTGGAAAAAAGGATTCATAAAAAAATATATCTTTCGGACAATATGCTAAAATTTGACCGTGGCTTTTTTTAATTGCTCCGTAATATCAACAGTGAAAGCAGATATTTTGTTAAGACGTAAATGAATAAGGTATTGAGATTTTTTTTATAACTTACACAGTGTAGATGTTACCCCCTTCAGCCCACGTCCCCTTACTTCCCGATTTTCTGATCCCACCCGTGGCAAGATAACCCTTTTATATAGATCAAATTCTGTAATCAAGGATTTTTACATCAATTTCCGTTTTTTACATTTAGGTGTATTGTTGAGCCGTATATTATCAACAATGGTTTCTGCGCAATTCACCATTTCTAAGGAATTTCTAGAATAACAAAAGGAAGAGAAATGCAAAGTTAGGTGCCATGATTCAGGAAATCACGTGGTCTTTAAAATAATTATCCAGTCGCTCTTGAATATTGGTGAAAAATGGAGTTTGCTTATAATTTGAATTTAGTCCGAGCGAGATAGTTCCCTAGTCAGAATAGAGACCATATTCGAATTATGCGTTTTAATTTCACCAGCTGTAGGGCACATCAATTAAATATTGCATTATTAATGATGAAATAATGTAGTTTTAAGTGACAGAAATTGTAAGTAATTAAATTAAAATATCTAAATAAGTCTTTAACTTGACTAATTTTTTCGCGCGGTGAGTGAGAAACTCCTTCAAAACGGAAAGTTTTGTGTGATACCCAAGAACCTACTGCTGTAACAGTATGATTAATTTTCAAATATAGTTGAGAAAATATACAAACTACACGCTGTTAGTTTTTTTACGACATCTAAGTGTTAGAAAGACCTCATTTTGTAAATAATCTCTCTCTGGAGTGCATATACGTACCATTTCCCATGAAAAAGGGCTGGTATTTTTTGGCAAATATCTCCGAAGGTAATGTGGTAAGGGGTTGAATTTTTGGTGTCATTAGAAGGGTGAGATATTTTTATATAAAGTGAGACCAAATTCATTGATTTCTAAGTAAAATGATTTTTCGCTCAAACTACCTTCAATGGAAAAGATCTCGCCAATCCGAGTGCCGAAGGCGAAGATATGAACTCGGTTTTATATTGGAGCACAACTCTCGAGTACAAGTCGAAATACTAGACATCTTGATGGGCTCTCTGAAATAATTATGCAAATTAAAACTTGGAAGAATGTGCAAACTGGGTGGGAGTTCAAACACGTGCGAACGTAAAGCTAAGATATATTTTTACCGTTACGGAGCATTACGGAGACGACATTCCTCTTACCAGCTCTCAGCGTCTTCAGTCGTTAAAAAGTCTTCCCTCACCATAATTCAGGAAGTAAATGTTAATTCTTCTCCTCTGTGTCTTTAATTTTTCATTCTTCAGCTGTCATGGGAACTCATATCGATGCCGCACAGTGGACCCAAATCTAAAAAAGCTCGCCAAATGTCATTTTTCAAATTTCTACTCTGGTAATTATACTGCGCGTGATGATCTGTGGAACCCGTCAAGCATGGGTAGCGAGGGGTAAATTACTAAATTTCGAAAACTCCGACAATTTCAAAGAAGTAAAACTTTCAGATGTCTTAAAAAAATTAATGCAGGTAATTTGGAACATTTAAGCATCATCAGGGAAATAACTAGTGTAGCAAACCGTAGATTAGGATTCGTAAAAAGGGTTCTAGGCAAATGCGATGAGAGAGTACGAGAAAGAAGCTGTTTTACACTTGTCAGGCCTCATTTAGAATATGCCGCTAGTATATGGGATCCGTACGAGGAAGGTTTGATAAGAGAATTAGAGCGCGTGCAAAGGAGATCTGCTAGGTTTGTTAAATGTCGTTATGATAATTGTATAAGTGTTACGAGCTTAATGGAAGAACTAGAATGGGAATTACTATTAGAGCGCAGGTTAATATTTAGGTTAAACCTTTTAAGTAAATTCGAAACAGAGTTGTTCACAGATGACGTTAGATATATATTGAGATCCCCTGCGTATTATGCTAGGTTTTATCAGATTAACAAGATTAGAGAGATAGATTGTCGTACCGATAGATTTAAAATGTTATTTTTCCCTCGTACTATTAGAGAGAACAGTTGGCAGCGTATCAAAGGGATAGGTAGGTGACATATAGTTAGAGTAGTCTGTAGTTCATGAGGCATGTAATAACAACCAATAATCTCTTCTTTACTATGTATATACTAACCATCTAGCTGCATGTGGCTATATTATCTAGCATATCTCCCTTAAATATCCTAGTTGCATGTCAATAGTGCATGTTTGGTGATCTTCACCCCCTGCCACACACCCTCGGGGTGGCTTGCAGGGTATCACGTAGTTGTTGATGCACGTAGATCATTACCACTGATTTAGAATGCTTCAAGGTTTTTTTACGTTAGTAAAATCGTTAAATTTTATGACAAGTTACTGGCATTTTGAAATTAAAAGAGCAATATCATTTGATTCTACGGCAATGAAAAATGAAACAACAATTAATATTTAATGTCAACCAATCAAAACAGATTGTAACTTATTTATGGTGGCGGTTCTAGCCTGTCCTCACAGATTGTAAAATTTACCGCCGAATGGGCCACTTAAGCTCTAAAAGTGTGGTCAGACATCGACAATCTGGATCATTTGCAGTTAGAGTGATGTTAAAACAGATCATGTGTTTTTTCATCGAGAGTAATTTGGAGATTGGTGGCTTAAGGGCTGACACCATGTGGCGATATTTAGAACAGAGATACGAGCGATCAGTTAGCCAGGTGAGCTTGTGTTAGCTAGGTATTAACAATGCTAATAGTTAATGCGATGGCTGCGAATGTTCTTTGTGAACTATCGAGACTAATCACGTTAGTTTGCGTCCAACGAGATGAAAGTTTTACGTAATTAATCATTTGCTCCGAAAGTTATTGTAAGAACAAGTGTATTTTCTTGTATTATTTTTCCACTCCGAGTCTAATTAAATGGTGACTCGAAGCTAGGTTGAGAAATGTGAATTATGCAAAGTTAAGGGTGGGAATCCAAGGTTCTGTAATTTTGATTAGAGCGTGCGGTGCTTGCGGTTGAGGACTCGACTCATCTGGCAACCCTGGTT
Source organism: Ceriagrion tenellum (assembly GCA_963169105.1). NCBI lineage: Eukaryota > Metazoa > Arthropoda > Insecta > Odonata > Coenagrionidae > Ceriagrion > Ceriagrion tenellum. The sequence continues at coordinate 118,452,015 of OY720640.1, read as the reverse complement.
CTAGTTTGTGAAGCGAAGCGAGGACTGATGTTTTTTGGGAAAGAGTATTTTTCGTTTACGAGTTCAATCCCGTTACCATCCCGCCTCGAGCTCACAATCATAGCCACTTTCACTCTCGGGACGTTGCTACCTATCAAAATTCCTATTATGTAGAACGTCAAGTTCCATAGATAACTCCCATGAGTGGATTTGGTTTTATGAGAGGAGCTGGGTTTGTAAAACGATGCTGTGATAAGTTTACTAGTGTGTCTGGATTGTTAGAAGAATTGGGATGGGAATCGCTATCACAGCGTAATTTAAATTATAGGCTTAACCTCTAAGCTAAATTACAGGAAAAATATTTCTCTGACGACGTAGAAAACATACTATTAACCCTCTCGTACTACGGCAGAGTAGATCGCGCCAATGAAATGAGAGAGAGATCGTAGAACCGATAGGTATAAAATGTCATTTTTTCCGCTTACCATTCGGGACCATAACAGATGTGATCGTCGTCATGAATAGTACAAATAGTGAGATTAGCTAGATTGTAGATCTCTTTCTTTATATTTTTTACGTTCTTAATTATGCATAAAAATCGGATAAAGTGGAATACTGTTGCAGACCAATCCTAGGATTGTAACCAGAGAAGATTTATGCATGATGTAAATATTGATGTTCTTATTTATGCATGATATTGTGAATCTATATTAGTAGTCTTTGTATCCCTTGCATGTTGGAAAGATTGACGATGGAATGTTTCTTGATTAGTAGATTGTTAATTGGCGCGTTGCATGAGTGGTACGCTAGTTTCAATATAGTTTCGGTGTTCTGCCGTAGGTATAGTTCATGCATGCCTGGTGTGGAAGCACCCCCTACCACACACCCTTTGAGTGGCTTGCAGGGTATGACGTAGATGTAGATTGATTCGCTTACTTGTTTTCCTAGTTATACGGAAGTAATACCTGGGTGAGAACATTCTCCCCGTAACCAAATTTAATTCTGTTTCAAAGTATTCGTTAATACCTATTCGTTGGAATGTTCTAGTCTTTAAGATTTTAAAAATTGATTTAACCAGCGGGTAAATTTACTTTCTATTTTTACTCTAATACCTGAATTTTTTGTAGGTGAAAAACGAATTGAGAGAATGGGTGTATTCTCGGAAATAATGCCTCATTTTTATTCTTTTGTAAAACATTTCTCAAAGTATTCAACTCTTTCTGATAGTTTGTTGCTTCTTACCTGTCGTGAATAAAAAAGAAGGCATTGGTGAGAGAATTATTATGAGAAGCTGTGAGTTCTGTAGTGTGGCCACTTCATATCATGCATGATTATTTCCATTCAAAAATAAAATTCTAATTATTCCTAAATGGAAATGGCTAAGCGTGATTACTTATGCTCGACTATTTACAATCCGAAGCTTTGTAGGATAAAAGACTGGTCAAATTTATTACCTTTTTAGTTTAAATGGGGAGGTGACGGAGGACAGTTGATTTGTGTCACGGAAGAGACATGAGTGCGTTTTTACGCGCAATGGTCGCTTGGGTACTGGAGTAGAGGCCTGCTCTAATCGCAAGGTGGCATAAAGAGGCAAAGTTTAACGCCACCTGCGCGACGGACCGAGTGTTTAACTTTAGGGGCGCGCCTTAAGATCTATGCAGGGGTTGGGATTCCATTTGCAAGTTTCCGACAATGTCTGGATTCAAACCCGGGCTCTCTAGATGGTAACCCAGCACTTAAGCCACCGCACCAACTGGCTACCCCTTTTCATGACTCTAGTTTTCTCGTATTCCCAAGCGTGCTCAACGGCAGGCTAACAAAGAAAACCCTCTTTGTTTATATCGCATCTGCGATTGGCTGTCTCGCGACGCCAATGTGATTCGATACGCGCCACCGCGAATATTTGTTCGAGGGGCCACCGTCGCTTTTCCTTCACTCCCCTTCACCCCAAATCCACCTTCATCCACGGCGGTAAATGCCACAGCGGCATGAGGCCACCTCGATCTGCAAAACACCTTCCCCCTCTCACTCGAAGAAGTATTTAAAAGGTTCCCGGCATGCAATTGTTGCTCAGGCGATGAAATGGCCTGAGCTGTAAAAAGGATCGGGCATGAGCGAATGGAAGAATAGTAAATGGCGAAGGAGCAGTGTTAAAAACTAGGGATGGTCGGATCGGATCTGCGGATCCAAAGATCTGCAGATCTTTACATGGGATGAGATACTGATATCGGATCCAAATACTACAGTAAATCAGATATGCATCAAGAGAGTTTTAAGCGATTGAAGTGCCGGCTGTCGTCGGCTATCGGCGGCGCTCTGCCGAACAAATAGAATGCTGTTGATGTACTTCATTCGACAACCGGCTTTTGCTGAATGTAAATCAAATTCACCCTTTATTTTCCATCTCATTATTCTCAAGAATCAAATCTCAAGATGTGGTATGACAACAGTCATTGCATAAACGTGACAACAATCAAGGATTAGTATTATTTTGGCATCGACATTGTCTTTATTTTAATATTTAAGTTACATTTTTAAACTTGATGTTTTTTTATTTTCAATATAGCCTCCAAGGCTTAAATTCTATTATCATTTGTGAATTGTATGTACCCTTAAATACATCCAAGGATCCGAAAATAGGAACTGAGATCCGGGATCCGAAATGAAGGATCCGGATCCGCTACTTTATTCGTTTTTAATAAAAACGAATACAGTAGCGCTCTGAGGCAAGATAACGGAAGTTGGTGAGCTGGAAGAGGAAGGAAATCAATGCAGGAACCGTCAAAAACGATTGAGATGAAAATATAGCCTCGCCTCTAATTATGACTAACTAATATTTCTGAGGCCACAACCGACGTTTTGTATGATTAGGAAAAAATCGAGGATTGTTTCAAAATTATTCACCACTTGACTCTCATTCGCGAGAAACGGGTGTTAGTTGAGATAAAGCTGCCTCATTTGAGTCACCTTCACTGGAGAGATGCAATGCTGATAGTATTATTCAATCTTCGCCAGTATGAGGCAGAAATATTCCTGGTGATTTTCTTTTGCGGTTTAATGAATTCAGAATTTACATTTGAAGCCAGGGTGAATTTACTGAGTTATTTCTCATTGGAGTGTATACTTGGATAAGAACAATTTGTTTATATGCGAAATGGATGACCTTCCACTGACTTGTCGCCTGAATTTTTTGCAATCATCTCCAAAAATGTACTCTGAGATTACAATACCAGTGTCTCCTCTTCTGCCTCTTGTCTTAACTTAATGAGCATCTGTCGAAGGCCTTGAACTAATGAGTTTCGGACATATCCGATATGCGTTGATGTTCTTGAGAGGCCATCCTTATTGTCTTCTTTATTCCTATTGTGGCAAATGCTAAGAGAGTACGAGAAAGAAGCTATTTTACACTTGTCAGGCCTCATTTATAATATGCCGCTAGTATATGGGATCCGTACGAGGAAGGTATGATAAGAGAATTAGAGTGGCTGCAAAGGAGATCCGCTTGGTTTATTAAAGGCCGTTATGATAATTGTATAAGTGTTACGAGTTTAATAAAAGAACTAGGATGGGAATTACAATCAGAAGGCAGGTTAAAATTTAGGTTAAACCTCTTAAGTAAATTCGAAACCGATTTGTTCACAGATGACGTTAGATATATATTAAGAGCCCCGCTAGGTTTGATCATATTAACAAGATTAGAGAGATAGATTGTCGTACCGATAGATTTCAAATGTCATTTTTCCCGATTACTATAAGAGAGAGCAATAGGCAGCGTAGCAAAGGGATAGGTATGTGAAATATAGTTAGAGTAGTCTGTAGTGCATGATGCATGTAATGACAACCAATAATCCCTTTCTTATTATGTGGATACTAACCATGTGACCCTATTATCTAGCATACCTTCATTAAATATGCTAGTTGCATGTCAATAGTGCATGTTTGTGATCTTCACCCCCTGCCACACACCCTCGTGGTGGCTCGCAGGGTATTACGTAGATGTAGATGTATTGTCTATTCTCCTTTACCTTCCCCGCTTATTCAACAACCTTCCCTCTATTACGGCCTTCAGCATCTCACTACCCGTGCTAATCATCTATCCTGCTTCCTCCTAACTCCTCTAGGAAATAGGTGTCAGGGTCCTATCTGTGATCATTTAAGTCGATGATTTCATTCGGGAAAACAAAGATATCCGGCCATGAGTGAAATTGATCGCAATATGTAGCGTGTTGGTGTCCCTTTGGCGTTTTAAAATAACTCAAATAGTTTCTGGCCTTGATTCTGGTTTGTTTTACGCTTCACCTTTCTCGAAGTTTGTTCCCTTTGAGGCGTTGGTAACTCCAGAAAGCTCTTCAGTGCCTGTGCAAACATTTGTACGTGGGCAGGGAAAGGCGGCTGCTTGGAGTCGAATCTCCCGAGGCTGTCATGATTTCGAACTTATTGACCCTTCAAAGGTTACAATGGAGTCAAATAATAATTCTCGCTCACCAAGCCGCTCCGGCCGATTCGATATCCGGAAGTCTGGAACAGAAAAACTTTCACCTCTCGAGTGCTCGCGGCGAAATTCGCTCAATCTTCGGTTTTTTCGGCACGTCTTATTTTAATTTCATCTTTTTAATAATGTATGGAATATAGATTACCGTAGCCGGAAGCCGAGCATTGTAAATTGTCCGAACTTAATACCCTTCGTCTTATTTCCCGATTTCGTGATGCTCTTGATATTCCCTTGTGTTCATTCAAATGAAAAAATTTGTTTGAAATATCTTGTACTTCTTTTGAGATAAATCATATGTGAAGTTCGGGAAAGAAAATTTAAATATGCAGTCATAGTTCTAAGAAGATGCAGGATGAACAGTTAAGGCTTTGTACTATTACCTACATCTACATCTACGTAATACTCTGCGAGCCACCACGCGGGTGTGTGGCAGGGGGTGAATATCACCAAACATGCACTACTGACATGCAACTAGGATATTGAAGGGAGATATGCTAGATAATAGGGTCACATGGTTAGTATCTACATAATAAGAAAGGGATTATTGGTTGTTATTACATGCATCATGCACTACGGACTACTCTTACTATATTTAACCTACCTATCCCTTTGCTACGCTGCCTATTGTTCTCTCTTATAGTACGCGGGAAAAATTACATTTTAAATCTATCGGTACGGCAATCTATCTCTTTAAACTTGTTAATATGATCAAACCTAGCATAATACGCAGGGGGTCTCAATATCTATCTAACGTCATCTGTGAACAAATCGGTTTCGAATTTACTTAAAAGGTTTAACCTAAATTTTAACCTGCGTTCTGATAGTAATTCCCATTCTAGTTCTTCTATTAAACCTATACTCGGATCCTCGTATTAATTCTCGTACTCAGACTCGTACTCCTCGAATAATTATCGTACTCAGGAATGTGAAAATAGCATGAAGCTGTGATTGCTCTTTTAATACTTTGGAAGTATACATTGAGTGAGGAACCGAGTTACCTGAACGTTCAAAAAAGAAATTAAATGGTGCCTCAGGCAATCAAAATTGAGCTTATTTATGCGATAAATGATCCTCCCCACAATGGATATGGTGCGGATGTAGCCCAATTACGGTATAGAAACGCTACACTTATCCACTAAGCACTGGCTGGCGCTAAAGTATATTTCACTAGCATATAATACAAATTTTGGGATCTGCACTCGAGAAACAATTCGGTTGCTAGGAGATGAGGTTTCGAAAATACGAGCGAAAATTAAAAAAAAATCGTCGAGAGTTCACCTAACAGCACGGTTCAGTCATTCCGATGTACTGGGGCGTAGATCTCATTTTTTTTGGAAACAATTAGTGCAACATGTTTTAAGAAACCCCCTTTTTGAATATATAAAATTCGTGATCTATCTCGTTTTAATATACGTAATTTTTGGAGCGCTAATGATTGATCGGAGATTTAAAATATATGTATTAACAACTTCTTTTCCTTTTTTTAAAAATCCGTTGTGACAGCTGAAGGAACAATACCGTCAGCATAAACTCAAATTTGATAAAATACCGTAATGGAGACTCCAGCTTCGCAAACACTCTTGGCACTGGTACGTTTTACGACCAAGTTTTCGGAAAACTGTCACCCATTTAAATACTGATGCATTTTTAACCCTTGGATGCCGATCAAAAGCCGTGGTAATTATGAAAATGCTAGTCAGCTACCGCCACTCTCTGTTATCGCCAGTCGGATTCAAACCTCATGTGAGAGGCGCTGCTACCTGCCTGCCAACCGCGTCCTTCGGAAGGGACGATAACCCGACGGCAGCGATGGAACCTCAAAAAGGAGCTGTGGAGATGCGAGAAGGGCGGATGAATGAATCAGAGGCGATGAGTGCGTTGCCTGGGCGCCTGAAGTGGTTCTGCCCCTCACACCGTCACGCCCTCAAGCGATAATGGAGGATGCTGAAAAGAAAAATCAAATCCACCTCCACTGCTAAGTTTATGTACCCAAGGCGGACTTAGAATGTATACACCACGGTTTTCTTTCCTTTGAAACTGTCGCTTCCGAATCCCGGATATCGAGATAGCATGATGTTTCGACGACAAAATTAACGAGGATACTTATGCCCGTATTCATAGTCGTATTCCTAGGGGCTACATGGGTATCCCCTTGCCAGGTAACACCTAGGGGTCCCCTATGCTAAGCGATTCATAAACCTTACCTGGGTAAAACCCACCCAGGGGACGCCTGGGTAAGAGATTTGGCAACAATCCCGCGGAAAAGTACATTTGAACGGTTCCCCTGAATGGGTCTCGATGTTTTCGATGCTCACTTTTCACCGTAACCAAGCACGCTATAAACAATAATATACTATACTGTTACACGATGTGATGAAAAATGATTGAAGGAAAATGGGAGAATGTTTACAATATTACTTAAATATTTATTTAATATGAATGGTGAGGAATACGAGGATGGTTCAATAAGTACCCGTGTTTGTAAACAGAAGACGTTACTATGGAAAGTTGTTGATATTATCGTGTACTGTCAATGGTACAGTAGTATCAATTCGTCTCACGAGTGGGCAGCAGTGCCGCGTTAGGTGAGCTTTGGGTAAGCTTCATGCCTTACCCAGGAAATCGGAGGCCTGGGGGAGGGTTAGGGGACGACAGTTCCCTGGGTAACGACTATGAATACCATTTCTGAGCCAAGGGGTTCCCCCACACCTGGGGGACACACAGGTAACGACTATGAATACGGCCTTTAGATTGCAATGGCAATAAAGCTATCACAGATTTTAATTAAAAGGGATGCTGTTGACGAAGTCCTGAATGCATCATAGAATTTCAGAGAACGTGAATGACCATCAATAGAACTCTGTGCCTCGGCAAAATGTTCGGTAATCTGCCATTAGGAAGGATTCTTTTGGTATTCTCAATGGCAGTGACCGAATTTCTCGTTAGTAAAAGTATCGTTCAAACGCTTGTAAAGGAACGTATTGCCCCAAAATAATTAAAAACTTTGAATTATGTGATGCTCATGTTCATATGGGACACCTCTGCTAATTAGTAACTAAAAGCAATCGTTGATGTGATGACCAAAGCTTTTTCTTCTCCCGCCAGCGCTCGACGACTATAGTCTCGGTATGTTTTAGAACGCGCAGGATCTGACGCAAGCGAAAAGAAATCGCGCAGTTATGTTCTGAAGTGAGCATATGGCTGAAGCGAAAGGAGAAAATCTAATGTCAAGCACAATGGATTTTGATTGCAAAGAATCATCGGACTCACCGAAGATACCATCACTCCACGTAAAATATGATACATACCAATCACGCCGTTTCCTTCCGGGGTAGGCAGAGTCACTCAGATTCACTCATAAATACATATTTGTACACCTAACTCTGCTTCAATAATTTCCTCCATACTGACCCATCCTTGCAAACCTCTTTTGCTTCATAATGGTTGTGAATAAGCTCGAGATAAAACTTTTATTTCCCAGAATCTGTTGGGTCAAACTTATTATTGTTGGTTTTTTGTTATCTGATTAATTGAACAGTTCATGGGTCGATTTCGTATCCCATCATGCAAAGTGTTTGCGTGTAACCACGCTCTATCCCATGCGTGATTTCCTTAATTGTCCTTTTCCATCAATTGTTAACGACCCATTCTTGTGGAATTAAAGAACAGTGTCTCCGATTTCTTTTTCTGAATCTCCTCGAGTAGTTGAGTAGTCTTAGAATTTCTTTTACTCTTCAACACGTTATGCAACTTGGCGATATTTTTAAGTATAGATCTTTGGCCATTCAAGCCGCATTTTTCCGTCAGTCAAATAGCACCCTAAACGAGTTTTCGATTGGAAAATGTGTCCTATTATGCCAGATCGAGGTGAATTTCGGGCAGCAATTAATTTTCGAGGTAGAAATAGGGAGACGAGATGGGAGAAAAAAAGAAAAATACTCGCCCTAAATTCAAGAAAAATGACGGCTATTAAATGCATTATGTCATAATTACGGACAGCATATTTTATAACTCCAAAATCTGATGTATTCAGGAACAGGCCTCAAATTTTACCTCATTCGCCAGGAATGGTTTCGAGAGCACTCGTGAGACTTCGAAGTTGATTACTCTGGCATTATATCTTTTTCCACTGCATTCTTCTACAGAATTTCTATTTTCACTTCAACTTTGCAGTTCAGAAGAAAATTATCTTACAAGAATAAGATCAGGTCATGAGACTCAGAAAAGGTTTACTCAACAGTTTTATTTTCGGGTAATGTGGCAGTTTGATACGATTGTAACCTGAAACAAGGCCAACACTTAAGACAAGGCGCATTTAATTTCATATTTGAAGAATATACTTCATGTTTGAATGTATGGGGAAAATGACTAGAAACATAGCAATATAGTCTTAATCTGAGGCTTTCCAGGCGTGAGATGTAGAGTAGTTCTATTCGGGATGCCCATCGGGTGAGAGACTCCGTAAGTGCTAACGTTTCGATGGACGACTCGACCATCGTGTTCAGGCATTCTTCTCTGAAGATGATAGACGAATCGGCCATCAAATCAAAATTTATAAAAATAATATATACATATGTAATGCTATTCTTATCATCAATATTTATATTCTAACTTTATCATTTCTATCGATCTGTTTCCAGACAATCCATGAAGTCTTCCGATCCGGATCCGAACCAGAGGTGGAATGGTGTGCGGCAGCGGCTGCTCTTCTTCAGGACGAGGTTCGAACCCCGCCAGTGGTCTTCCGAGATCGGTTGATGACGGACGCCGTGCTTGGAAACATGCCGATCAAGACAGAACACTCGTACAGCCTTTCATCTGACGGGGATTCCATGAGCGCAGATTCACCTATTAGTCTCGAAAGCAAAATGGACGGTGAGTCAACAAAATATTTATATGAAACTGCTTAAATACGAGTAGAATTCGTCAAACACAATGGCGTAATTGAAATATTATGATTTGACCAGGAAAGGAATGATAGGTATAAAGTTTTTTTTCTGACTAATGGCCGGTTGCAAGAAAATTTAGTTATGGAATCAATAGTTATGAAGCCCATAAAGTTATAGAACTCATAAATATATTCGGGTTGCAGGAACACATCTATTAGTTACTTACCTTATTTACCAATAGTTACTAGCTTCGAATATTTGATCTAATCTTCCACCGCCGGATAAAAGTTACGAAAGTTTAGTCTATGAATAATTGATAATGCACATTATAATTAGTCAGTAAGAGTAAAAAAACTGGTCTTTTTTCAGAAAGAAACTCTTTTATCAAGTAATTAAGTCTCCAAGCGGTTCTTTGCGCATCCGCCATCTTGTCTACTTATGGAACTCATAACCCCATGCCATAACTTATGAGACCGATGAATTTATTGAATGTTTATGCAACACTTATTGAATGGTTTCCATGGCTTATGGGTCCCATAACTTTATGGAATACATATGTTACGTTCCTGCAACTGGCCATAAATGATTTAAACAAATGCCACCGTGATGAATTTGTCATCTCGCAGTTCAATTGTTGTGAAAGATTCCGCGGAGTAGTCTTGAATCGTGAAGGCTTACGGGATTGCTTCCGTGTTGTGTCATTTTTTGACGATAGTATCTGGCTGGAGCTGGAACGCTCGCGAAACCGTCGTCAAAAACTGACTCATCGCGGAAGCAATCCCGTAAGCCTTCATGATTCGCAGTTCAATTCCCCAAACGCCATTAAACGTGTTCAATGATTGGCTGCAAGTCTTGCTCAACTCTGTTCAACTCAACATTGCTATTAACTTGGACAGGGTATAGGCTTAGGCTGCTTGAGAAATTCATAGCAAATGTGTTTCAGTTTGACACAAAGAATGTCATTTTAACGCCGCACTACGTATTTAGTTCCTACAGAAGCGATAACATAGCAGAGTTATATTGCCGATCACATGAAATAAGTGACCAAAAAACTGGGTTCCACTCAAAGCACTCCAGACATATACTTCACCTTTTCACCTCCCTATACCGTTCCCCTCCACATCTTTACCCGGTTGGTGTCCTAACACCCGATGCAACACGTCATTGCGGCGTCTCGCAAGGTAGCGCGTAAATGTAGATAAAAATGGAGGCATATCGCTGATCGCACCAATACGTAAATCTCTGCAAGTTGAGAAATATCAGCTGGCCACAACAAATTATTTGGCCTTTTATTTTTGTGACGTGATGCCATTAATTTGTCAGTCAAAGCTGTATATGTTGCATGTGTTGCAAAAAAGTTAGGAAGGTCATCGTCGTTGAGAGTTACCTTGTTGCCAGTTGTTCCTTGTCGAGTGAAGCGTAAGCGTCCAAGCCTGACCTTCCTTTTGGCTAGGCGATTCCTCGAGCGCCCTCCAGTAAACGTGTAATCACCATCCGTCTTCTTCTGCGGCCATTGTTTCCAGCTTGACCTCCATCCATTCATCTTCCTCTTCTTCAGTGTTTGAGTGCTCTCTCTCCCACAAAGGGCTCGAGGCGGATCTTTTGGTTCACCCCGTCGTGTCGATTAGGCCACCGTACGGTCATGAGGATGAAAGAATTGACCCGGCCTTCTTTGAAGCGGTAAATGAAGTAGATCCAAGTCACCTTTCCCATCCTAAGTCTTCGGAGGAGGCTTTAAGTTATTGAATGGGGATGAGAAATATAATATTATGAATTCCATCTATTGAAATTATTTTTTTTATCCGATAAAGAGGTCGTTTTCGTGTGGTTGGATATTGAGACTTTCCTTACTTGGCGATAAACCAGTTTTGTGGAATCTTGTTTGCTTTGCAATGGTTCAAGTACCTACTTGTCGGAAATATTTTTATAAATTTTAGATTCAGTGCAGAAATATTACTGCTAGATCTTCTTCCGCCATTTGTTTATCTGAAATTGCTATCCACATGCTTGCCTCACTTTATATCCATTTCCCCTCGAATATGCCTTGAGTGATCTACATCTACATCATCTACATCTACATCTACGTCATACCCTGCAAGCCACCCAAAGGGTGTGTGGCAGGGGGTGCTTTCGCACCAGGCATGCATGAATGATATGGTAGAACACCGACATTACATTAAAACCCTCGTACCACACATGCAAAGCGCCAATTAAAAATCTAATACCCAAGAAACATTCTATCTTCAATCGTTCCAACATGCAAGGGATACAAAGACTACTACTACAGATTCAAAATATCATGCATAAATAAGAACATCAATATTTACATCATGCATAAATAAGAGAGTAGAGAATATAATGAGAAAGATTTACTGCCTGCCTATTGTCAATACTCGAACTATTCATGACGACGATCACAGCTGTTATGGTCCCGAATGGTACGCGGAAAAAATGACATTTTATGCCTATCGGTTCTACAATCAGCTCTCTAATTTTATTGGCGCGATCTAATCTGCCGTAATACGAAGGGGTTAATAATATGTTTTTTACGTCGTCAGTAAAATGATTTTCCTGCTATAATTTAATCTACGCTGTGATAGCGATTCCCATCCTAATTCTTCTAACAGTCCAGACACGCTAGCCAACTTATCGTAGCATCGTTTCACAAACCTAGCTCCTCTTCGCTGTACGCGATCTAACTCTGATATCAACCCCGTTTCGTATGGATCCCATACACTAACAGCATATTCCAGATGAGGCCTAACGATTGAAAAATAACAACGTTCTTTCACTTTCTCATCACATTTTCCGAGTACTCTCTTGATAAAGCCTAGCTTCCTATATGCTTGACCGCATATTTCCCTAATATGTTTTCCCCAAGATAGGTCGTGAGTAATTGTGACCCCTAAGTACTTAAGTGATTATGCATCTCAGCTATTAGGGAATTATCTATTATTCCGTGACTGCTTCAACTGATCAACATATAACACTAATGATTCATATCTGATTCGTGATTCTAACACAAAAGAAGATGGTTTGAGCGGATAAAATATTTTATTGCACTCCTAAGGCTCATGCGTACTTATCTAATAGATTTTTATCAACTTTTTATCCACTCAGCATTTGCTCAAAATTTGCAAGTGTTGTGAACTGCAGGATCGCAATTAAGTATCTGGAAGACATGTTAATGAGTCAATACATTCTGTGACTCTAATAGGACACAGTTTTCAGAGCGACACAGAGAATATTATCATGACGCCTCACTACATCTCTAGGTCTGACAGATGCGATAAAATAAGAGAGATACATTTCAGCACAGATAAGTTCAAAAAAATCGTTCTTTCCGCGCACAATAAGCGACCACAATAAAAACTGAACTCCACTAAATACACTCCCATAATACATGTCACCATTTCACCTCCCAAAAACTTAACATCTTTACACGGCTGGTGATCCAACACCCCCTGCCACACGCCCATGCGGCGGCTCGCAGGGTATTATGTAGATGTAGATGTAGGACAATGAAATAAACCACTACTGAAGCAGAACAAGCATTTATTAACCATAGTATGTTATTAGCTGCCTTTCACGTCAATAGAATTTCAGTGCTGAGTTGAGTTGCTAAACAATAGGTGACATATTACCTGCTCCAATAAATGTTGCGGTGGTGATTGAGTCACCTTAGCCACCCGCTCTCTTAGAAGGTTCCGTTTTTTCGAAGCTTCTATCTCTGTCTTTTCTTCCGTTAAGGGTAATGATTAGGGAAACTTGGCCGCAGGTGAAAAGTCGTAAACCTCGCGGAAACTGTACCTGACTTCACTCCTCACGGTGCCTGTTGGGACAATGGAGAGCTCCAGATAGTTAAGGAGACGGACCTCTATAAACATGTCATGTTCTGATCTCGGCATGAAGTGTTCTCTCGCCCTACCCTCTAATGGTTAAGGCGCAGATAGCCTTCGCTAATCCGTGAAATATTTCCTTTCCCTCTTCCTACCTCTCCTTCCCCTTCGCCGGCGCACCATTCTTACTGAGGAAACAATGAGTTTCGATATTTATGGCGGCTGACCCGTGGAAGGATAGGTCAGGAGAGGCCCGGGTAAATCCCTTCCTCTTGGCACCAGCGAACGGGTTCGGCGGGATCACCCATCGAGGTTCAGCTACCTCTGCCGGAAGGATTGCTTTCATAGATGGTTTTGCTCCCCTTCGTCTGTATTCGAGTTTCAAAGGGACTTTTCCACCAAAAATAAGAAGAGCGATTTTCAGTTGTGAAACATGCGTATGGCATGGTTTTCAATCACTCCGTGATAAAAATAATACGTTTTTTTGAACACTTATTGGGAACAAATCCAATAACTTCACTCAAATCATTCGGCCGATATTTTTGTTCATCTATTAGAATGCCAACCACCGACATGTTACAAAACATTACGCCAGCTCACTTCTCCCCTTTGGACGTCGTTCGTGCTCGCTTATGCGTCGCGCCTTTGAGCACATTGAATAGAAAGCCCTAATTCTTTGTTTGGTGATAATAATGTAGCTGTACATGCCATATGTATCTACAATTAGTTCAATATTGGCCTGTACGTGCGTATATCTGGCAAATAAATATATTAGATCTAGATATGGTCTAAAAACAAATGAATGTCTTAGGTCGTCATTGAAGTAGCTTGGGAGAAAATGTGAAGAGGAGCATTATAATCATGGTAAAAAAAATTGTTGAGCACCGTGATAATGTTTTTACTTTCGTGGCTCAAGGACTTCTACAGTGTGGGTTTCAATGAAATTCACTGATAGCATGAGCCAAGGAATTGTTTCGTTTTATAAAATCATTCATCAGAACATCATTTCAACATTAATCAACATTCATCATCAACATTCATCTTCAACAGAACTTCATTTACTCATACCCTGTAGTTATAATCCCAGGTGGCATTTATTATTATTGATAGAAATGAGCGAATAATCATTTTTTGTTGTTTTCGTACCTTGACTATGGTTTTTTTTTAGATGTGAAAATCTCGTCGTAAGAACCCCTGAAGTGTGATGGAGTAAGAGGCAAGTAAGAATGAGTCATAATTAGCAAAATGTGGAAACCTATTCGCTAGGAATAAAGTTCTAATGTAGTCATTAACCAGTCGAGTAACATCTGGGTGTAGCCATGAGGAATCGAAGGGAAAACTTATTTCTGTGGTTAAACAGGTGAAAATCTTGCACAAACACTTCATTTTGAGCGTGTGTTTCTCAGTAAAACACCTTTTCATCGCCCGAAAATCTCATTTTCCCGTAACAAATATTCCCATTCATTATTTACCGGCTGAACCTGTAGTTACATTTGTATTGATTTCTTTCAAGTCGTACTTTATTTATCTCGCGAAAGAAAAATCCCCAAGTCCAGGAGATTGTTATGGGTGTATCTTCACCCATCCGTCTTTGCAGTAACAAATTTGGGAATTTCAACAATAAAACCACACAATAAAGAGTGTTTGCTTAGTTTGAGCTGCTTCTTTCATAATTTCATTTTTATTGTGTTCCTGATATTTCCTTTGCTTCCTACAGTCCTGTGCTATTGACAGCATTTTTTCAGAACGCCCTAGGAAATTCTGCAGATCGTCCAGAGTAATTTTGCAGAACGTCCAAAGGAATTCGGCAGGATGCTCGGAAGAATTCTTTAAAATGGCGTTTCAATATTTTGAGGAATGTCTACATAACTTCTCAAGGAATTCTGGAGAATTATGTTTTAGGAAATACTACAGAATTGTTGGTCAGGATTACCAGGAAAACAAACCGGTTTCTGAAAAATTTACCCATGCCATGCCATGAATTTGATCCTCTCTTTTCCAGAGTTTTAAGAAAAAAAAAGATAAGGGCTTCCCGGCGTTTGACTGGATTGGATTTTTGCGGAGGCTACCGACTGCTAAGGTCATTTTCGCCATAGGGGATAGGTAAGGGAAGGAGGGTGGATAGAAACCCGGCGTCGGCATTAGCCTCCTCTTAACAGAAGGCGCAAAGGGGACCACGGTTTAACGTCTCATCCGACAGACGGAGTACTGTACTTGAAGTTCCCTCCACAAGGCACTCAAGTAGAGATCAGGTTTCCTCTGAAAAACATCCGCCTCTGCAGGGATTTGAACCCTGGCCGCCCGTATGGCTAGCCAGCGCTCTAGTCACCACACCAACCCCTATCCCCCCCCGCCGTTTTTTCACTCTTTTCAGCAATTTATTTCACTCTTTTCTATACATATTACAAATTGGTACGCAAAATTCTGTTCTGCCAAATTGTTCAAAAATCTTTGAGATCTCGCCCCGCCCAAGTTGACGTCGACCTTCCTGGGAAGGACTTAGGGAAGCGATTCTTTAGGGGGAACATTACCGAAGGATAATAACGCACAATCAGATTTTCTCGTCTCTTTCTTTATTCTTTCTCGAGGATGCAATTTGGTCTCTCTTTCTTAGTTCGGTTCCGCTAGAAAATGGCTTCAGCGCCATTTAGTTCAAAGTTCAGTTACTTACTGGAAAATTCATCCTTCGTTATATGAGGTCTATAACGTTACTTGAATATTGATTCAATACGAAATGTTTGTGCAGCTGAACATCACACGAATATTCCCTCATGCGGTCAAACGACGGGGGGTATAGGGGTTGGTGTGGTGGCTAGAGTACTGGCTAGCCATACGGGCGGCCAGGGTTCTAATCCCTGCGGAGGTGGATGTTTTTCAGAGGTAACCTGATGCCTACTTGAGTGTCTTGTCGAGTGGACTTCAAGTACAGGACTCCGTCTGTCGGATGAGACGTTAAGCCGTGGTCCCCTTGGCGCCTTTCGTTAAGAGGAGGCTAATGCCGACGCCGGGTTTCTATCCACCCTCCTTCCCTTACCTATCCCCTATGACGCAAATGACCTTAGCAGTCGTTAGCCTCCGCAAAAATCCAATCCAGTCAAACGTCGGGAAGCCCTTATCTTTTTTTTCTTAAATCTCTGGAAAAGAGAGGATCAAATTCATGGGATGGCATCCGCAAATTTTTCCGAAAAAAATTCAAAATCGAAGAAAAGGATTGTCTCTCTTTTTGCTGACCTTGAATTCGGATCGGCGAAGATCTCGAAGTGGGTGAAGGGAAGTGTTTGCGGCTTGTAAAGGGTGGAAGGTACGACTCTTCGGCGGGTGAATGAGAAGAAAAAGAGGAATGGACAGGAAGGAGGGACGCCATCGGATGATGAAAAAAGAGAGAGGTTGAAGGAAGGGGAATGGAGGAAAGGCCGGTCATTGACATTGGATTCCACCACGAACTATTACATCGACCGCTTCAAACGGAGGAGGTGAAAAGGAATATAAGTCTTCCTCTCCCAGAGTCTCATATATATGTAACTGACAGCTCGCGGTGTGGCGATTTATCGACTGTGATATGCGATAGGACGGAGATGTCTCAACATGATGCCGATCTTTCGGAATGATTGATGAGTTCTGCATTTTTAGAAGTACTGTATACTGTGATGCGCGGACATTTAATGCTTCGAGAATTGCAATTTACGGTGCAATGCGTTAAGTTCAATATTTGAGATGCAGTGCGATGTCTGCAATGTGAGAAAAATGCCGTTTTTGCGATGCATAACTAAAAATCGGGGTGCACTGTTGATATTCTAACATCGCACAACTGAAAGATAGTCTCCCAATGGGCATCGTTCAGTGGGAGTCTTCATGGAAACCGAGTTATACTATAATGATTTAAATTGTTGAGAGTAATAGCCATTGAGAAATATTTTGAAGTATAGTCCTCAAGCTCTATAGTATTGTTTCAAAGATGCATAAATATGGGTGATAAAATACAAGGGACTAGACGTTAATTTATTTTTTCATTTATTCTTCCACGAAAAATAATCCCTTAAATGCAACCTGTCACTGACGTTTTTTTTATCTTTTTTGATTCTAACAATTATAATGGGGATCGGGATGGTGTGGTGGCTAGAGTACTCGCCTACCACACGGGCGGCCAGGGTTAATATCCTAGCAGAGGAGAATGTTTTACAAAGGAAATCTGATCCCTAGTTGAGTGTCTGGTGGAGGGCACTTCAAGTAGAGTACTCCGTCTGTCGGATGAGACGTTAAACCGTGGTCCCCTTGGCGCCTTTCGTTAAGAGGAGGCTAATGCCGGGTTTTTATCCTCCCTTCCTCCCTCACCTATCCCCTATGGCGCAAATGACCTTAGCCGTCGGTCGCCTCCCCAAATATCCAATCCAACAATTAAAATGAAGGCTTTTTAACAAAATAAGGTATTCGAGGTATAGATAAAAAGACTTCCGATCTCTTACTCCATCGAATAACGCGGCCAATCCGGTTTTTTTTACCAAATTACGCCTCGGAATTGAATATCTCATTTTTTCACGCAAATCACGGCCTGCTTACAACGGAAGGCTTTTTTGTAGATTTTGTACTCGACTCATTAAATATTTCCTTGCCCCTCTGGCACCGAACCTATTTTCATTACTATTATTTTTTTCCACACTGTTTCCAGATTCCACCTGCTCAGTGACTTTTAAAGCTGCCTTTTATGATTTTTATTGCCCAAATCAAAATGCTACGCTCTAGAAAGCTGGTGAATCACGCGTTAAGAGGTTGTTATCGATTTCCTCGCGCTATTTCAACTTTCACAGCTTTTAATGCCTCCATTCACTCAACACCTACCAATCATCATTAGCAATCGTCGATTTGATGATTGAAGCTCTCCACTCCCTCTTACAACTAAGAGTTTGCATCCCAGCGTAGTGCCTTGCCATGGCCCCTAACATAATTTCTCTCGTGTATTCCACCCTTGATCTTCATTTGAAAGCCTTTCTTTTATTTCTCCTTACAGTATTTTTCCTACTTATGGTCAAATGTCTGTATTATTAACATAAGATCCCTATTAAAGAAATTTTAATTAAGTGTCCTCTCTGTGGTAGCTTCTCTGCGATGATCGGATTCGTCTGTTTCTTCTTCGTACGCCCTTGTTGTTTGGAATTTCAATCTCTGCCATAATGATTTCTTGTTCTTAAAACTTGAATATTCGTAAAATTCGTAATTATTAATGTGCGTGTAACATTATGAAATTCTATTTTAGTATGCCGTTAATATCGGTGTCATGTCAAATATTGTTATTTCGTAATGTTGGATTCTCTCAAAGTTACTCCATAATCAATGATTTCATTGAAAATTAAGTTTGCCAAATGTTTATACATATGTTTGCTCCAAATGGAGGAGAATCAATAAAACGTGGAGATGGCAGTCCAGATGTATTATTCGATTGTTAACTTCCTCCTTACGGCCATAAATACTGGAGAAAGTTGGTTCCTGGTATCAGCACCGGTACATAGCTCTTGGCTTCCCATGCCAAGGGTCGATATTTGAATACCAGCTGGAGTGCAGATCCTTAAAGAGTGTAGAATATACAATTGAAAGTTACTTACCTGTCCATCGAATAGGACGTTAAACTGTTGGACTCCTGACGCCTTTCGTTCCGGTGTAAGCCAAAATTTGACGATAACGATGACGGTTTCTTTCCACCTCTCCACCGTTTCCCGAGTATTGATATTGTTTACAAAACCACCTCCGACTCAAATGACCTCTCAGATTCCCATATTTTTTCCTCTCATGACTACTCCTTCGAAGGTAATTCGGACGAGTCGATAGTAATTTAATCCATCTCCGCGGTGCTTCCCATAACGGTGTCGGACGCCCAACGCTTCCGAGGGAGTAAGCTGAGCTCCCATTGTCTTCTTCAACGTGGAAAGAACACATGGATCACGACTTCATCCATGTATTGTGTCGAAGCCGGTTCATTGCTCCTTGCCAATTCTTCGTGCGTCATTCTGTAAGAGAAATAGGCATCATGCATTGGATGCCTCCACGACAATTGCACACCAAATGTATGGTATTAATTGAGTTAACCATACTCATTAGTCTTCCGGTTTCAGCGATCGTTATGTTTCATTCTAACCTGTCATCTACGAACTCAAACAGTCCTTGTATCTCTTCTGTTTCCATTGTATTGCGTTCCATAAAACTCCGTTGTCCCTGAATTTGTAGACAATCCGTTCGGACGTTGTCCCCCTGTTGCTGCTTATGGTTTCTTCATTTCCCGTTCTTCTGTGCGCCTCGTTTCTGATCCTTTCTGTCCATTCGATGCTCAGCATTCGCCTTCTGCACAAAGTTTCTGAAGTCTTTACTCTATTTTGACCCAACTTTCCAGCTAACTACGTCAGCCTTGAGACACAACGCTACTTCCAAATAAACGTTTTTATCAAATAACGTATCATAATAAATTACACGCTCCTCGGCCTAGGTTTCGTTGTGGTACAAATATTAATAGGTACTCCTAATATTGTACAATGCATTCTGATAGGTATATTATTGTGTACCATATTCATTTGGTGATATTGTACCTCAGCTCAACCAGTGTCGCGTAAAATAGAATTTTTATGGGTAAGTCAAGTTATTTGAAGCATTAAATTCAAATTTTTACTAGGTTTACACCCTATCTTTTTTCTGTTTTTTGTCAATAAAATTTGCCAGACATTAATTTTTCCAAGAGAGTGTATAAAGGATTTTCACCTGAGCGTATATAGGCGAGACAGGAAGGACCATCGAGAAACGGATAAAAGAGCATGAAAGGAGCATTGGACTTATCCAACTGGAAAAGTCTGCAGTATCAGAACATAGCCTTGCCCTGGGTCACCGTTTCGATTTCCCTTCTGCCTCGCTATTTTCCCGGACCTCAAAATGTTGGGAAATAATATATAAAGAATAAAGTTTCGTGGCCACGAAACGTCATCTGAATAAAACTCGACGCAGCTAACCCGAAAACAATGGAGAGAACTGCAATCCAGCGCTGAGAAAGCCTCAAACAGAAATTTAATATATAAAGAAGTCACACTAATTCAAATTGAGGAAAATAACATCAATAGAGAAAACGGCCTCAATTGAAGTAAGACCTGGAGACCGGTTATAAACGAGATTCAAAGGAATCTTAACGGCTCCCGCAACAATGGGGTATCGGATATATATAACCGGCAGTATCCCCACGCGGACCCTTAGGGCCGTATTCATAGTCGTTACCTGGGTGTCCCCCAGGTGTGGGGGAGCCCCTTGGCTCAGAAATAGTATTCATAGTCGTTACCCAGGGGGCTGTTGTCCCCTAACCCTCCCCCAGGCCGTCGATTTCCTGGGTAAGACATGAAGCTTACCCAAAGCTCCCTAACGCAGTACTGCTGCCCACGCGTGGGACGAATGGATACTACTGTACTAATGGCAGTACACGATAATATCAACATCTTTCCATAGTAACGTCTTCTGTTTACAAACACGAGTACTGAATCACCCTCGTATTCCTCATCGTTAAAATTACATAAACATTTAAGTTATATTGAAATCATTCTCTCATATTCCTTCAATCATTTTTCATCAACATTTTGCAACAGTATACTGTATTATTGTTTATAGCGTGTTTGGTTACGGTGAGAAATAAGCATCGAAAACATCGAGAACCATTCAGCGAAACCGTTTATATGTATTTTTGCGTGGTTTGCGTGGGATTGCTGCCAAATCTCTTACCCAAGCGTCCCCTGGCTGGGTGTTACCCAGGTAAGGTTTATGAATCGCTCAGCGTAGGGGTCCCCTGGGTGTTACCTGGCTAGGGGATACCCAGGTAACCCCTAGGAATATAACTATGAATACGGGCATTACCCTGATGATGATGGTTGAGTCAGAAATCGAAACGTTGAGAGTATTAGATAATCTTACCCGGTGTGAAACCCGAGAAACTTTCACCTAGAGAGTGTATGTTACTTTATAAAGTACTATTTGTGCCTCTCCTTCGGCTCTTTTCTTATATAATGATAATAGTGTGAATGAAAGAGTGGATTAAGCCATCGCTTAGAGTAGCACGTGTAAGTAATAATGAGTCCTGCCGCGACTTTTGATGGTGAAGAGAGCCGAAGGGCAGGGAGGCGGGAAAGTCGAGAGTAGAGGAGGAAGTGAGTGGGTAAAGAAATCTTACACCGTGCTGCCTCTCGTTTCCCCTCGCCTCCTTCTTGACATATTTCTCTTTCTCTTTACTCTCTCCACCCGATTCCTTATCGCACGCATTCTCACGATTGAACGAAAGGAGATTTCGCGTCGTCCCAAAATTCGTGCCCGCGTCCGTTCGAGTGCGTATTTGGATCGTGCATTCTCGAGTCTTTGCGAGTCTCACGCGATCTCCCGAACACTTGAAGTTTTCGACGATAGATAGGTTCTACCTCCTATTTTCTTTCTTTATGTTTTTCTCTCTCTCTCTCTCTCACTGGTTGCTCTCGAAAGGGCCCGGAGGCTCCGAAGGCCCTTTACCGAGCCAACTTCGAAGGAGAGAGCCAATCCTTTAGTATCCGAGGAGTCCACGCCTCGCCCTGGAATGCGGGCGTGGGGTAGGGCGATGGAGAAATGAAAGGGGGGAGGGGCTGGAGGGGGAGGAAGGGAGGGGAAGGGAGGGGAGGTGCAATAGTGGAAAGGTACTGCGTTTTTCTCCAATGGGCGGGTCGGTATGGGGGGAGTTTTTTTTTTTGTTTTCGTAAAAAAATTTAGATTTGAGTTTCTTATTTTATTTATTATTTATATTTTTTGTTGAAGAAAAGGGCACGTGAAAGAGGCGTTCGCAGTGGGCGGGATTCTTGAATCCTCATATTCTTCGATGTGGTTTTTTGTGGGAGTCGACTTTTAAAAGACCTGCAAAATGGTTTGGGCGGTGATTTTGAGCAGAGGCAACTTTTCTCATCCTGCGGCAACCGAAAAGTTTGAGAGATATCGCTTTGACATTCTTTTCTTTAAAACAAATGAAAGGATTTTTTTTAAAAATGCAATTTTCTCGCCATGCAGTTGAATTAGTATTCCTGGAACTTCTTTGGGCTGAATTTCCAATCTGTTGAAAAAGTAGATGAATAAGGGATATATCTACATTAGTATATGCATTTTACATACTTTTAACATTCCCCAGGCTCGTATATTTTCTTGGTAAAAGTGTTGTCCTCCTTTGTTTTAGACGCCGCGAATCTCCGAAGATCGATTCAACGTCGTCGTATTCGACATTTTAATCGACATCGACGCGTTATTTTTTTAATTTTTTATCATATTCTTGATTTCGGTAATGCTCGTAGTAATTCTTTAAAATCGCGAGCTCATTTCCATACGAAGCAGTCGGGAAAGTTGAAAGCTCGCTCTATGCGAGACAAATATAACCAGTGTTACCGAAAGCAAGAATTTGATGAAATAACGGAGCTTACCGAAACATTAAGATCTTTCACCTGGCTCAATTACAGTGATTCCGCGTATCATTCACGTTAATCTGCATTTTTCATACGCCCATCCGTTGATTTTCTCAATCATGTCGAATTCTCTCCCTTTTTGGTTCGGATATCGTTTTGTGTTGCAATAAATTTGAATTATTGCACAATAAATGTGATTATTATTCAATAATTAATATTTTTCATGGTTTGACAATTAGTTGCGTATCCTTCTTTAACATTTCATTGTTGTTTCGTTCATCACTCTTCCAAAGCCTTGCGTCGTTTTAATTTCCGATGTTTCAACGAGACGGTTGACGGATGAAAATTGCCATTAGTGGAGGCGACGGCAATGCAGCGTTGAGTCATTTGAGACGTCTCGTGGAAACTTTTTTTTAATTCTCCTCAAGATTCCATTTTAAATGGCCATCCCTTAGCGTCTCCGATTGATTTACTCCTTTCAGCGAAGCTCATAGTAGGTAAACGACCAGAAAAAGGATCGATCAAACTGTATTTCCAGGGAGAATGAGTGGGGAAATACCTTGTTGTCAAATTCCCTCGGGGATTGAAGTCTTTCTTGAGAGGTTTAAGGTCGGAATGTTTGAATCGAGTTTTACTTTCGCCGTGGATAATTACGTCTCGATTGCTCAAACGGATGTCGAATTTGGTAGAGATTTGCTCGTTGGCGATTGTTCCTAGTCGACCGTGCGTGTTATCTTTCTGAAAAGTACTCCTGTTGGCAAAAACGTGAGTCTTCTTGACCCGTTGTGTTGATTAAATAGATTTCAGTTGGTAAGAAGTATAAAACCTCTTGAGTGAATCTTAAATATCGAGTTGTGAGAAGATTAATGCCCGTATTCATAGTCGTATTCCTAGGGGTTACCTGGGTATCCCCTTGCCAGGTAACACCTAGGGGTCCCCTACGCTGAGCGATTCATGTACCTTACCTGGGTAACTCCCAGCCAGGGGACGCCTGGGTAAGATATTTGGCAACAATCCCACGCAAAAATACATATAAACGGTTTCGCTGAATGGTTCTCGATGTTTTCGATGCTAATTTCTCACCGTAACCAAGCACGCTATAAACAATAATATACTATACTGTTACACGATTTGATGAAAAATGATTGAAGGAATATGAGAGAATGATTGCAATGTTACTTAAATATTTATGTAATTGGAATGATGAGGAATACGAGGGTGATTCAATAAGTACTCGTGTTTGTAAACAGAAGACGTTACTATGGAAAGATGTTGATATAATCGTGTTCTGCCATTAGTACAGTAGTATCAATTCGTCCCACGCGTGGGCAGCAGTACTGCGTTAGGGGAGCTTTGGGTAAGCTTCATGCCTTACCCAGAAAATCAACGACGGCAGTCCCCTGGGTAACGACTATGAATACTATTTCTGAGCCAAGAGGCTCCCCCAAACCTGGGGGACACCCAGGTAACGACTATGAATACGGCCCTTATTATTATTTTAGGATATTGTGTAGAAGTGCTTGTGAACGAAACGTCACTCCCTGCCACGAACCCTTGAGGTGTGTAAGGTATTAGTTGGATGTATAAGCAATAATTTCAATGTAAATCCAAAGGTCATCATCCTTTTAACACTGCTTACGTAAGCACTGCCATTTTTTCATGACACGTGTATGCCCCAAAACACGATTTTAAGTAGCGTTTAATTCACGTTTAACTCAAAAATGGGAGAGTTTTTTGAAGCAGTAGCTTCGAAAGCTAGATTTAGGGCCGTATTCATAGTCGTTACCTGGGTGTCCCCCAGGTTTGGGGGAGCCTCTTGGCTCAGAAATAGTATTCATAGTCGTTACCCAGGGGACTGCCGTCGTTGATTTTCTGGGTAAGGTATGAAGCTTACCCAAAGCTCCCCTAACCCAGTACTGCTGCCCACGCGTGGGACGAATTGATACTACTGTACTAATGGCAGTACACGATAATATCAACATCTTTCCATAGTAACGTCTTCTGTTTACAAACACGTGTACTTATTGAATCACCCTCGATTTCCTCATCATTCAAATTACATAAATATTTAAGTAATATTGAAATCCTTCTCTCATATTCCTTCAATCATTTTTCATCAACATTTTGTAACAGTATACTGTATTATTGTTTATAGCGTGCTTGGTTACGGTGAGAAATTAGCATCGAAAACATCGAGAACCATTCAGCGAAACCGTTCATATGTATTTTTGCGTGGGATTATTGCCAAATATCTTACCCAGGCGTCCCCTGGCTGGGAGTTACCCAGGTAAGGTACATGAATCGCTCAGCGTAGGGGACCCCTAGGTGTTACCTGGCAAGGGGATACCCAGGTAACCCCTAGGAATACGACTATGAATACGGGCATAAAACTACTTCTAAGAATACAATGCCAAAAACCTGAGAATGTTGGGAGAAAGTGGAATTTTATCAACATACACTCACCATGTTTTATTATTCTTGTAGGCAAAATGAATATTGATATTTTTAGTTTCTACATTGATACTTAAGGGTACAAGAGTTATAGGGTTAAAGTGTGAGACGTACTGGTGGTGGCTATGCCCCAAACCACGATTTTGAGTAGCTATTTACGTTGAATTTAAAAAAAGTGTGAGTTTTTCAATTGAGTTGAATTCTTTATTTCAAAGAATATCCAAGTCTTTTTGAGTGCAAGAACGGTGGAAAAGATCACCATGTAGCATATCAATGTGGCAATTAATGCCTAGTAGATTTTATTTTCATATCTGTCTTTCAATTAGTTTATTTAGTCCACGCCTCACTGCGCGCCTTTCCTCAGAACTTAGTTCTGAGGAAATCTTTTGTCAATAACATCAGTTCTTCCCATCAACCATCGTTTTACTCATTCATGTGTCACAGAGACATAAAAGTTTTCATATGGCACGTGACTGATTTGATAACTTAAAAAAGCGTCCGAAGTTTCGGCGCCGCGCCTTGGTTTATCTTACGAGAAATCGCTAAGATTCCACTCGGACTGGATGAAGAGATTTTATATGACCGTTTTCCATTTAGCTTGAGGGGGAAAAAAACTCTCCTGAATTTGGCGCGGCATTTGCGCTGATATGCCCCGCTTCTCTTATAGTATATCCCTTTCCGAACGATAATTGCTGGGCATGTCCAAATAAAATTGACCCAAACACTCTGATTACTATGCGATACGCCTTACTTATTCCTCATCATGCGGTCATAACATTTGCCCCAAATTAACTTAAACTGTTCGACATTTGATTGGTCGTCGCCGGCCGTCGCTCATTTGAATCCCCTCCTCATGAACGAGAACATGTATGAACGCGAAGAATCAAAACACAACCTAATTTGTTGTAATGATAATACTTAACTCTGTTTTTCTACATATTTTTATTTGTTACAATATGTGGACGAAGTTAAGTATTATGATTACAATGTAAACAGATTCCACCAAGTTACGCCTGATACTTCCAACCCTTGTTTTTTGTTTCAAAAATAAATATTTTAAATTTCCTAAATATCCCATGTGACCAAAGATGGGAATAAATTCCAAGTACGCACATTCCACAGTCTTTCAGGCGATAAACTGTAAGTTTGAACGGAGGCAGATGAGATTTTTTTGTGATCATTTTTGCTGGTGTTCCCAAAACCCGTATCATTGCAAATATTTCGTGAAAACACTTCTATCTGTCGAGGAATATCATTTTTCTATACATTACACCCAAAAAGGATGGGACTTACTCGAAGTAAAGCTGTCATTACCGTCGGTGATTCAGTCACAGCTCCAGTTAACAGCAACTCTCCGAGCCTCCAGTCAGGAGCAATTTTTTTTTTTAAGATGATGAAATCTATTTAACATCAATAACTTCAAATCCCGAGAATGAACTCTAGTGTCTAATTTATGTGACATTGAATGCCTCTTTATCGGTAATTGCGGCAAACATCTATATTACGGCTCTGCATTTTGGCTCATTTTTAACAATAGAATGACCGGCCTCAGCTGTATACTTATACCGCGAGCGGTCAGTTGGTCACTTTCTCAGATTTGGCGCTGTACAGTTTTATTTTGTACTTTTTGAGTTCATTGTGTCGTATTTGGAGTCTTCTTCTGATTACTTCTGTTAGGTAAAAAAGGGTAGACTGAAAGTGTTTCAAATATTATAAAGAAGCTCTGTATAGACATAAAAGCATATTTCTTTCGATCGTTGCTTTGATACCGGTAGCCACACATTTAAGAAGGACATATTATTTATAAATATTTTTTTATGATACAATACGGAACACGTACGTAAGTATGAAAGAAAAGTACAAGCTTTGCATGATCAAAGCTTTAGAGACAATGCTTTCCATCGTGTTACAGCTGACAGTTAAGTATGACTTTACTTCTCTCCTGCGCAATTTTTGCATGCACATGCATCGCTGTCTCAATGACCACACAATTTTGTGGCACCTCGATCTGTTGTACTTTGTTTTTTTTTGGTTTTTAGAGATCAACTTGGCATTATTTTCGGACTTAACCAACCGTAGGGCTAGGTCCCAGCGGCCTAACTGAGGATCTACCTTACACATAGGGTGCGGATAATTCTTCAACACGTGATTTCTCATGAACTCTGTCATCAAATAAATTGATGACTTCATTTTCTTTTTTATATTCCAAAATACTGTAAGTCAGGGAGCCTCAATCTTCTTGTTCAAATCAGAAAAAAGTACACGTGAAAGACACGTAAGCGGTCAATTGACTTTCCGCCGGTCATTCTAGCACTAAGCTTTCCGTCGTCAGAAAAAAACTCATCAGCTTTTATGAACTGCAAGAGTTTATTTATATACGCGTGAGCACAGAGAAGATGTTTGAAATTCCAAAGAGGAAAAATTATTCACCTTGATTGGGATTCGAACTCGGTTCCCACTCATTCCGGACGAGTGTTCCGGACGAGCCAATTTAGCTACCTCTGTGGGTGTCTGTGGGCTCTAAGGAACTACATGTTACAAGCTGCTGGGCATACTATTGCGAATACACCAGACCTAGCCACGGATAATTTTACAGGGTCACCCGCAATCCACAACTGTGCGGAATTCTACAGAGGAAAAATTGATAATACAAGTTCTTTTTTAACTTTGTGGTATTCCATTTTTTCTTTCAGATGATTTAATGGTAACATTTAAAAAACCACAACTTAAAAAACACATGAAGATGACGCTCAAGCGTTGAAACCCGGGTCGTGTGTGTGTGTTTTTTAAGTTGTGGTTTTGTAAATGTTACCATTAAATCATCTGAAAGAGGAAAAATTGGTCAAAAGATAGAACACCTCTCAGATTGCAAAGTTCAAGCATTACATCTCGGGCTGTGGTGCTTATCGCACGATTTGGACTGCCCTTTTCATAGTATGCCCGATAGTCTGTAACATCTTGTCCCATAGAGCCCCCAAACATGCTCATGGGAAGAGGACACCTCGGGATATTAATTGGCTAAAGCATTCGGCTGAAAATCGAGGGATCCGGGTTCGAGTCTCTAGTCAAGGTGGACGATTTTTCCTCTGTCGAATTTCGCACATCTGTGCATTGCGGGTGACACCGTAAAATCATCCGTGGCTATTTCCGGAGTACTCACAATCCACACAGAAAAGATGTCAATATCAAGGAAAGTTGGGAACTTTCGCAAATATACGGATTCCATTGAGAGTCAATTACCATATTATCTTCAAAGAACCACGGAATTAGCCGCGCGCAGTTACTTCAACGGAGTCACCTGGTAGTGATTACACAGTTGTGTGAAATTCACGATGGAAAAATCATTCGCCTGGACTGGGAATCGAACCTAGATCCCAGAATTGGTTCGAGCACTCGATGCAAAATCGAGGGATCTGGGTTCGATTCCCAGTCCAGGCGAATGATTTCTCCACTGTGAATTTCGCACAATTACCATATTATCTTTTTTTTTTTACTTGAACCGATGGTTTAAAACAGGGGTTCCCAACCTTTTAGCAACTGCGTACCACTTGAAATTTTTAGAAATTTTGGCGTACCAACAGTTCTATATTTAAAAAAAAAAACATATATTTACTGGCAAGCATTGATTTTTTTTGGGATAACCCGCGTCAAGATTTAAAAATTCCAACCTTTCATCTCCTTTTCCTGGAGACCTCATCATTTTTTTCATCATTTGCATCAACTTTTACACCCACCCCCCCCTTCTTGCACCTCCGTAACGATATAAATTGATGCAAAATAAAGACAATTAGGTCATTTAGCCCTGATGAGGTCTCCGGCAAAGGAGAAGAAACGGCTTTTTTAAATCTTGACGCGGGTTATCCCCCCCAAAAAAAACCATCACTGCTTGCCGAACATGGACCGAAAAAGTTTTAATAATTTAACATATATTTTCTGTCGGAAATCTGCCCAATGGCGTGTTTTATTTAAATTAAATTACTGATAAAGCTTCATATTTAATTATTAATGCAATTGTTTTTCGGTTTTTTCAACCTTATATCAGGACAACAATCAATATACATAGAATTTTTTTCATGCAAATTTTTATTAAAAAATATATTAGAGATATATGTATATCAATAACATTTTTACAATAAAGATAAAAAGAATACGTTAAGCAGAGGAAAATTTGCGTTCTCACGCACACAGAGGCCCTTACTAGCCTATCGCTCGTAACCGCTCGTATCACCCACGCGTACCACCTAAAACGTTCCCGCGTACCACACATTTCAGAACATTATTTCACATTTATTATTTAAAGATCAAAACTGGTTTTGAATTGAAGAGACAAAAGAGTAATTAACTTGTAATTAATGGATTTTTTCATTCAATTTTGCTATTGGGAGTATTTCATTGAAGGAGTGGAAGTTGGTGCCGATCCGATCACATCAGCGCAAGAGAGCGACAAGAAGGGGAACGCGCAGATGAGCACGGGCGAAACGTTCGATAACCTGCGCTGATTGATAGTTAAGCGTAGGTTCACAAAAGTCACTTACGAACACTTAATATTTAGATCTGGAATTTGCTCAAATGCGAATTGGAAATTTTCTTTACTACAGAGTAGCCAAAAATGTACCATTTTCCACGTTTCCAGCCGTTGCTGGAATTTACCTAAAAAATCGCGATTGTGATTATCAACATTCTTTTAATGTCTGCCGCACTTTAACTGGACCTTTCTTCTTTCTTGAGTACGAGAAAGAAGCTATTTTACACTTGTCAGGCCTCATTTAGAATATGCCGCTAGTATATGGGATCCGTGCGAGGAAGGTATGATAAAAGAATTAGAGCGCGTGCAAAGGATATCTGCTAGGTTTGTTAAAGGCCGTTATGATAAGTGTATAAGTGTTACGAGCTTAATAGAAGAACTAGGATGGGAATTACTATCAGAACGCAGGTTAAAATTTAGGTTAAACCTTTTTAGTAAATTCGAAATCGAGTTGTTCACAGATGACGTTAGATATATATTGAGAACCCCTGCGTATTATGCTAGGTTTGATCATATTAACAAGATTAGAGAGATAGATTGTCGTACCGATAGATTTAAAATGTCATTTTTCCCGCGTACTATAAGAGAGAACAATAGGCAGCGTATCAAAGGGATAGGTAGGTGAAATATAGTTAGAGTAGTCTGTAGTGCATGATCCATGTAATAACAACCAAGAATCCCTTTCTTATTATGTATATACTAACCATCTAGCTCCATGTGACCCTATTATCTAGCATATCTCCCTTCAATATCCTAGTTGCATGTCAATAGTGCATGTTTGGTGATCTTCACCCCCTGCCACACACCCTCGTGGTGGCTCGCAGGGTATCACGTAGATGTAGATGTAGATGAACCTTCTATCTGCTATGATGTGTACTTGATCTAAAACGAATGGAAAGCAAGCGATGTATTTTGTAGCGAAGTGAGCATGATAATTGGAGTGAATGGAAAGCACCCAGTTTCGAAAACTATTTTATTTCCAGAAAAAAACGAACAACGACCTCCCCACAATACAATGATTCCCTCCACATTCAACCTTTTACCACGGTTTATTGAAGGACTCATTCCAGTGCGCAGGGTCTGAAACGAACGGAAAGCCTGTATATTATTTTGTTGTGAGGTGAGTAGCGCACTAGAGCGAATGGAAAGCTCCCTTCATCTAGCCGCGTCTAATCACCATCGTTTCTGAGAAGATACTCACGTGATGCCTATTTCCTTGAAACTTGTTTATCTTCGTTTATCTCGTGGTCTCGATTGCGTCAAATCGACAACGATGATCGGTAGATATAATTGGTTTCCCTCAGGTGCGAGACCGGCTGCCCTTCT
This sequence comes from Ceriagrion tenellum, assembly GCA_963169105.1. Lineage (NCBI taxonomy): Eukaryota > Metazoa > Arthropoda > Insecta > Odonata > Coenagrionidae > Ceriagrion > Ceriagrion tenellum. Next base: position 118,421,089 of record OY720640.1, on the reverse strand, counting down.
TTTGCTGTGATGGGAGACCCAATCGTCGTGGCCATAAGCATGCATCTGTATTCACAACCCCTTGCTCCTCCCACGTCTTACAGTAACCCCCATTCTGAGGAAAGAATATTTTCTCCCTTTCGAGAAGGCGACAGCTTTTATAAACATGACTATTTGTGGAAACAGGTGCAGCCCGCTAAGTAAACGCTGAGTGATTGCTTGCGTCGCGCCAAACTCGCCGCAAGTAGATAAATGACACATTGTTGATTTATCTGTTCGCGTAGGATAAGGAGCCTCGTTAATGTGTTATTAAACATCAGTCACCACATTGCAACCTGTCCTAGTCGACGGAATTGTTCCGTCCTCGTATTCCTAATGAGCCGCCACTCTTCTCGTGTACGCAAGAAAACGCCTTCGGTTCACGCCTAACATAAGCTGTGTCCAGACTCGTTCAGCATCGGGGAGCGTATATTAAGATTCCAAAATACTTTACTCTTTACGGAAACGGAGCATGATTTTCTAAACCCTTCCCACTGGTGCTGCCATGTAAGAAGTTCAAGACAAATATAGAAAGTATTATTTCCATTTTTTCTTTCGGGATTCCGCCGCGTCGCTGTTCTTCAACAACGTTTCTCCTCCTCTCCTAGAGGTGTCTTGAGATCGAAGACATGAATACGCCTCCAGTAGAGAAGGAGAAACACTGTCGAAAAACAACGACGCGGCGGGATCCCCGGAAGAAGAAGTGGAAAGAATATCTGCTCGCTGCGGAAACCTTAATCAGAAACATAGAAAGATTGAAATTGGAGCGCCATTAACGAGTGAAGCTCCATTGGTGACAATCCGGCAGTCTTGTGCTTGATTTTGGATTATATTGGTACATTTATTTATTTTTTCATTTGTTTTGATACCCAATAGTACCTTTCGGGAAAAGTTGTTCAGTAGAAGTATTTTTCTGGCAGAGATAGGTTTTACTTTTATATGGCCTTACATAATCAATATGCTTTAGAAAATGTGTCTGAGGTAAGAGATAGCCTACATAGAGTAAATATCTAAAATGCATTTAAAAAGGAATACCTTGAGATGCCTTACTATGTTAAACGCGGAAAGTGCATTGGTATATATGGGCAATAGACTCTTTAATAAGTGAATGCCGAGACATCTAATGATATAGCGGCTGCATACATACATAAATGGTTATAGACTAATAATATTTCACTTCGGAGTATCTTACTCTAAATGATTTGAGCCTGATATTATAAGTGTCCCCTTGATGATATTTTTTTAAACTATTAGGAGTGGCATCATTTTGACTTCCTGTCTTACGCACCTACTGGGAAAGCACTAATAGCATTTTTTCTTGAAGCTCTCGTAGATATTCGTTGTACGTGGGTACTTTCTTTGCATTTTATCCTCTTGTAAAACATTAATATTGAGCTCTTGGTGGGTAAACGGTTTTACATCGAGTATTTGTCGAAATATTTTGTAGGTGCTCTCAGTATAACGCTGTTCAAAGTGAGTGAATAAAGGGTAAAAAGGCAATACTACGAGTGGTTGGCGGAAACTAATATTTGACAAAATTTTGTCGTCTTAAATAATATCAACTCCAGATCCAATGCGTATCTCTGACAGGAGGAATCAAAACTTTGCGAAATTCTTGGTTCGCAACACACGCCGTTCTGACTCGTGGTCGTATTGCATGTAAGTAAGGGGAGGGGGGGGGAGACATCTTTGCCCCCGGAGAAGTGCTGACCGAAGCAATTACAAGGGCGAGAGCGAGGAGACGCACAGTGAAAAAGTCGCGGAAAAGCTAAAGCATAGGAGTTCACGTGGAGCGAACGGAAAGGACAAGGAGTAAGGGAAAAAAAAACAACGAGCGAAATGCGCTTGCGTATTTCATAAATTCTATTCCGCTGACCGCGCAGTGATACTCTCCTTTCCCTCCCCCTCCTGCGCATTGCTGATAGGGAGAGGGTAGTAGTGAAGATGTGGAGTGGGGCTATCGAGTCCACGGGCATTGTCGCTCTCCGTTGTCCATGGGGTTGGAGAGCGACACAGCTGCGATGAAGAATCAACGGTTTGAAAGATGCGGGGAAAATCAGATATTGCGTCGGTTTCAAGTGGCTTGCTCGACGTGTGTTGTGCACATTCCTCGGAGACTGTAATCCTCTCGTAATTTCCTCGTAATTTCTTGAAGTCTGTTTCATATCCTATTATATTAAATGACCAATCTTTGTTTGTGTGTTTACGTGTTTGCTTTTTCCCCCTCCGAAACGGCTCAAACGATTTTTGTTAAATTTTGTATACAAAGGTTTTTTGATGCGAGGAATTTAATGCGCTAGGTCTCCTCCTTGTAAAAAACTGCAAAGAATAGTTAACGATAAGGATTCAAACTGAAGAAAATCAAATAAGTTACGCAGAATTACATTCCATTTAACCTTCTCCAGATGGCATGTCATATAGTGTTACATTTTCAGAATATTGCTTGAAATATCAAACATTTCCATCAAATAAACTCCACTTTCTCAGGCGAGATATCGTAGGACAGCATAATGAGTAATGAAGCAGGCAAGACTTGCCTGATGATGACTGCTAGTCAGTCGAAACACTTGTAGCAAGAGGTGAAATAAAAATTAGTAGACAGTACGAGATCGTTTGAGCTTCATTACTCATTTCCATCAAGGAAGAATTACTTGTGTTTCCTTGAATATTCAACCAATTATTCAAAATTCAATCAAAATTTCAATTGCATTTTTTAAAAAGATTCTCTATGTATAGTTCTTAAGTTGTCAACTAACCCATTTTTGCGTTTCAAAATATTTTTAAAATGCTATAAATATAATTTGAATACGGACTCATTTTAACGAACTTAAGTATATAAATATATGAACATTCTAAGGAATTCTAAAAATTAAGCCAAGCATTGATTATGACCTGTGGGCAGCGATTGTTCCGGGTTTCCATCCGCGTGTATCCATTATTTCGGACAATATTTCGCCAACGTTCCAGTTGGCTTCCTCAGGTCCACTGAAGTGACGATGCAGGAATTGGTCCTCTTAATATACACGTAGTTTGGCGCCTAATTTGTGGAGGTGTGCTCTCATTGGTTGGATTCTCTGAAGACCCGTTTCCACGCGCTGGCGAGGGTGTAGCCGTCTTCGCGGTTGAAATTCGCAGGTGTTTTTGCGATTTCAATTGCTTCCCTGATGACTCTTGGGTAATAGCGGCCTTCTTTATTCAATAATGAGGCGTTGTCAAAGTCAATGCTGTGGGTCGGTCCACTCCATTGATGTTCAGCCACCGCTGACTGGCTGAATTGCCTGTTTTTTGCGGCCCTTCGGTGTTCTTGCACTCGGCATTTCAGAGCTCTTGAAGTCTGGCCGATGTAGGAATTGCCGCAACTACATTTTATTTGGTATACTCCTCCATAGATGTCTTTAGGGTGGTGGTCTTTCGAGTTGACGAGGATACTCGCCATCTTGGTAACGCATTTAAATCTGGTCATGACGTTGTGTTTCTGGAGGGCTCTTGCGATTCTTTCCGTGGTCCCGGCGACGTAAGGTAAGATGGCGTGTGCCCTCGCCTTTTCTGTAGTACGGCTCTCTTCATAGGCCCTCTTTGGGGCCATCAGTTGCTGCTTCCGTTCCATCTTGCGGATTATCTTCAGGATGTTTTCTCGCCGGAAGCCGTTCATCTGGAAAGTTTCCATTAGATGTCGTTTCTCTTTTGCGATGGAAGCAGCGTCTGAGAGCGAGCATGCTCGGTGGAATAAAGTTTTAATTACTCCGGCTTTCTGTTGAGGGTGGTGATGGGAGTAACCATTTCAACCGCGAAGACGGCTACACCCTCGCCAGCGCGTGGAAACGGGTCTTCAGAGAATCCAACCAATGAGAGCACACCTCCACAAATTAGGCGCCAAACTACGTGTATATTAAGAGGACCAATTCCTGCATCGTCACTTCAGTGGACCTGAGGAAGCCAACTGGAACGTTGGCGAAATATTGTCCGAAATAATGGATACACGCGGATGGAAACCCGGAACAATCGCTGCCCACAGTCAGAATCTCCGCGGAAGCCTACTGGGAAAATTGATTATGACCTCTTTGGTTTTTAACATCAAGTTATATTCACTATTATAGATCGTAGAAATAACCAAAATAAAAATATCGCCTTGGGCCGGTAATCGATTTTTTTCTCGTTGCAATTTTCACGTCTCTCATCATCCTTTTTTTTGTGGCTAGTATTAACGTCATCTTGCTATTGAAAAGGAGAATAAGTATTTTTTTTTAATATTATACGTTTGCATGTTTGTTTGGCAATTTAAGATAATAGTTGAATTATTAATACCTAGATAAAATACGTAGGAGGTGATTAAGTTTTTCTTGGTTATATACTCAATGGACGAAAATTAATACTGACTTAAACTATGATTTTGTTGATATGTTGAAATTTTTTGTACGAATCAAGTTAACTAAATTCAACTCAATGTCGGCACCAAATTATATCCTTAGATGTGAACGATATTTCGTGGATTTTTCCACAATGAATAACTGGATTAAGTGAAATCTTTCTTTAACAGTCAAAATTTATTACACAACCCGAGTTCTGATGTTTCACGTATTGTTTTTTCTTGATGATAATGTAAAATAATTATATCTCGGTCGTGTAGTATAGTTTATCAATCTGTGGAAAATTTCGCTAATTTCAAGTTCGAAAAAATACCTCATCTTGTCGCCCTCGAATCTACGAAGTTTTCAAAGCATTCATCCATCTGTGAAAGAAACCAACATGTTAATTTTTACAAGTTCACTGATTATTCAAATTATCGATGTTATGGTGTTTATTTAAATTATCGATGATTTTTTGAATTATCGATTTATCGATGTTATATTATTAAAATTATCGATCGGACTTGAAGATAGTGTGAAACGCGGAAACTCTTGTCCTGCAATAAATTTGTTTATCAGTGGAAAACGTTAAACACCATCCAAGTTATTCATGCGGCAACGACTGCTTGAGTTTTTTTTTATAAGAGCAATACTCCTTAACTAAGCATGTTTATTAATAATTGTAACGATTTAGATCGGGATTAATCGGCGCCAGTTCCCTTAAGCAACCCCGCACCAAGACGCGGTCGCTCATCCCCCGCTGTCCTTGCATCATCGGTTTTCTGTCTCTCTTTCTCTCCCTCTCTCTCTCTCCCTCTCTCCTCCTACCCCTCCCCCTACTGCATCTATTATCTCCGCTCCGCCTTCTCTCTGCCATTCACGGTCGCACGTGGACATATGTGGAATATCAAAGTGATCCACAAAAGAGAAGCCGTTCCTTGGTCGGCCGACGGCGTCCCAGATGCCGGCTGCTCATTGTTAAGTGTCTCCCTCCCTGCGAGAGTCTCCGAGAGCAGCCGATAAGAGGGTTCCCCCGCGTTGTGGAGATTCGTGGCCGCTAAGGGTCGCAAAACACGATCTGGCTGGAATATATTAAAAAATCAGGGCGGGAATTTCCGAACAAAAGTGGAGTAACCGAAATGAGTAGGTATACTTCGGATTGGATATATGGGGAGGCGACCGACGGCTATGGTCATTTGCGCCATAGGGGACAGGTAAGGGTGGAAGGGTGGATAGAAACCCGGCGTCGGCATTGGCCTACTCTTAACGGAAGGCGCCAAGGGGACCACGGTTTAACGTCTCATCTGACAGACGGAGTACTCTACTTGAAGTGCCCTCCACAAGGCACTCAAGTATGGATCTTTGGGTGGATCAAGTATGGATTGGCCTTTGGAAAACATCCTCCTCTGCTGGGATATGAACCCTGGCCGCCCGTGTGGTAGGCGAGTACTCCAGCCACCACACCATCCCGATCCCCATTATAATTGTTAGAATCGAAAAAGATAAAAAAATTCAGTGACAGGTTGCATTTAAGGAATTATTTTTCGTGGAAGAATAAATGAAAAAATAAATTTATTTCGAGTCCCTTGTATTTTATCACCCATATTTATGCATCTTTGAAACAATACTATTGAGCTTGAAGAGTATACTTCAAAAATATTTCTCAATGGCTATTACTCTCAACAATTTAAATCATTATATTATATCTCGGTTTCCATGAAGACTCTCACTGAACGATGCCCATTGGGAAACTATCTTTCAGTTGTGCGATGTAAGGGAGGAAGGGTGGATAGAAACCCGGCGTCGGCCTTGGGCTACTTTTAACGGAGGGCGCCAAGGGGACCACGGTTTAACGTTTCATCCGACAGACGGAGTACTGTACTTGAAGTGCCCTCGACAAGACACTCAAGTAGGCATCAGATTTCCTGAGAAAAACATCCGCCTCTGTAGGGATTTGAACCCTGGCCGCCAGTGTGGTAGGCGAGTACTTTAGCCACCACACCAACCCGATCCCCCGAGTACACTTCGGGCCATATGAATTCACAATTCTCTTCGGATAGAGCTAATGCAGCCATCCACAAGGTTTGAGAATGATAACTTCCTATCCACTCCAATTTTTTTGTTTTAACGGGCGGAAATGTGTCTAAAGAAATTGGGTGTTTCGCAGTACACCGTACAGTATCAGTTTTAGTAAGCAGTACATTATCAGTTTTAACTTTTTGCGCTCATATACTTGGAAAATGAACCAATCTCAATTCTGTTTACTTTTTTGCATGAAACATGAACAAATGATGAATTAAATAAAACGAAATGAAGTGTAATTGTAATTTTTTTAGGAAATGTATAAATCGAGGCGTGTAAAAATGGCTCATAATTCTCCGTCATGATATTTTTACAAATATAAGTCATGAAGTACCACGAACCGGGGTGAAGCCGTAACAGCGATTGTGTTTTTTTTGGTCTCCTAAACTCATTTTTACTTCTTTTTTAACGATATTGTTGTTGAGGGAGCTACCAACTAATCGTTTCACGTTTGAATATAACTCCTATCAGCTCAGAAATAGTTTTCTTTGTACTGCCTTCACACCGCGAAGTCTATTTCAACTTCCTACGATAAATTTCATGCTCATACTCCGTCAAATTCTGTGCGCTTATTAAACGCCTGACCAACCACTCTGCTCTTAAAACTTTCCGTAGCGAAGCTGGCTGACCTTACCTTAAATCCATCGCAATTTCATTTGAATCATTTGGTGGCGATCTCCTTGATCGCCCCCTCAAGGTTTTTCGGAGGATAATCCTTTTTTCTCCGGCCATTGGCGTAATTTGTCCATTTCTACTGTGGGGGCAGAGACTAATGGGGATTGCGGGTACATATTAAAGCCTTTTGGAAGGAATAGGCGACCTATGAATAATTCCTATGTTCCTCTATTTACCCTTTCAATATTCTATTTAATCATTTAAAATTTTTCACTTCATCAGGATAAGTCAACCTGGGTAACGAAAAATGTCCATGTAAACTTCGCATTCCAAGTTTATTGAATTACAAACATTGTCCACCATCAAAATATTAGAGAGGAGAGCAACTGGTAACCCTCACCTTCGCCAAATTACGCCTATACCTCCGGTCACCAAGTTTTCTTTGAGACCTTGGCAACCAGAAAAACTGTGGTCATGACGTCGAAAAGATGTAATATAGGTACATAAAACCTCAATGTACCGTGGCATCCCTCCGAATTGTGCTTTGTAGACCTTTCAAACAATAAAATAATTTCGTAAAACGTTGATTTACGTTAATTTTTGCCTGCAGATGGTATTCTGAGCGAGCAAAAATACTTCAACGGCAATACTATCAACTAGAGCGGCACAACTACCAGGGGAATAACTCATTTACTCCTTCTCGTCGTACCACAGTGTAACGCCACAATCAATTGACTTGACAACCACTGAGGTATGGCAATGTCCTATGATAACGTGACCACACTGGAGACAATGTAATCAATAGGAGATTAAACTCCAAGTCGTACTTCAGTACACTGTCTGGTCATGCCATTCAGTATTTACTTCATGAACCCACGGCCGTGGTTTACCTCCCTCTTCCGTAATTTCGACAATTCCTTCCAGATTCTAAAATTTCTTGTTTGTATGTACCATCTTCACCCCGCTAACCGCCATCACACAGGTTTACGGATCTGACATGCGTTTCGGTTAAACGGTTCATTTCCTCGCGCTCGCAACTTTTTGAATTTTGAAGAGTAGTATCGAGGACAGCTGAAAATCAATCCCTCTCCTTAGAGCGCACGCACAGCAAAATTCCATCCCCTTCGCCTCGCTCTCGCTGTCATCCGCTGATTTCGTCGTCTCCGCCGTCAAAGGGTCAAAGATCCTGCACGAGGCGTGAATATTCCCCTTTCTTTTGTCTTCTCCCACTCGCTCTTCCTCCTCTGCACACCTTCGCTTTGGCTGGCTCAGCGGAAGGAAAACGAACCTCCTCGACTCAAAAAGTCACCACCCGATAGCCCACAGTCCATTTCGAAGGATGTACAGCTCTCGCTTAGGTACCTGCCGCTGCACAGAGGACGATTTTTGGGTCATGGACTAAGTAACATTTAAAATCTGGCGAAGATTTGGAATTGATCCAAATTGGTCCAAACGGAACCCCCCCGTGTGCCTAATTATGGAATTCTTCGATCACTGGGTATCGAGAGATCAAGTCCATTGTTGCCATATTTTACACCTCGCTCGCCTTGCCTCGATGATCTTGTTTTTAAGGATCATCAATAATATCTCTCGATTTCTGTCTTTCCTATAGTGCCCTAATTACTGTTTTTACGTTGTCTATTCTCGAGGCGTCGTGTTACTTATCGGGTGCGAAAAAAGGATGTCATATTCTTACGTCTCTTAGTCAATTAATGAATGAAAGTTGGCAATTTTCCACAATATAAACTTCAATACGACCGGTTTCGATGTACTACATCATCATCAGGTGTGATGATGATGCATGATGATGTATGATGATGTATGATGATGTATGATGATGTAGTACATCTAAACCGGTTGCATTAAAGTTTATATTGTGGAAAATTGCCAACTTTCATTAATTTTGTCATTCCACCAGATTACGCCTGAAGCGTCTCTTTTTAGTCTCTTAGTCAAGTTTCAACGATACCCTTTTAACTTTAAAATTTGCAGTTAAACACGCGTCATTCATTTTTCCAAGGTAATTCACCCACCAATTTCCTCCCGCCGAAGTTAACGCAACCTTTTTTGAGCTTATCCAAAATTCCCTTTGCTTTTTTTCCCACAAGAATGGCACCCGGCATGTGATAGTCGCTTTCTCGTCACTTGCATAATTGGAGAGATAAAAGAACATGGCTAAACTTAAGTAAGCGTTCATTCCTAGCTGACGGAACGACCAACACGCTCCGAAACGCTCCTCTAAGCAATTTCAATTTAATCTCATTCGTGTATTTTTTCTGCGTGTTCTTTGCGACACATCGGGGTGAACTCATCGAGAATATATTTTTTTCTCCATTTCTCGCAGCATGCACGACTGCAAAGATTATGACGCGAATATCTGGAGCGGTTCGCTTAATTTTTTATGAGCCATCTATGTCTTCAATTCCACATTTGAAAGCTGACGAGTGGATTTAATTTTATTTTGAAATAGTTTTCGTTTTCCTTCTCCTGCGAACGTGAATCAACTTTGTCCATCGCGCGTGTTCGCCGCAGAAATGATATCGTCGAGCGTAGAGTGCCTTTGGCCTTCAGTCATTTGCCCATTAAACGTGAGTATATGTCTCTATGAATGAAAAAATACTCTGTGACCATCGATTGATAATAATGTTGACGAAAAAATAATGCTGAAATACGTCTTAATGTGTGTATCTGCCGACACTGCAAACACTGAGGCGTTGCATGAAACGTGATGGTTGGCAAATAACGTATCACTGGTAATTTGAACTTGATGCAAGTACACCAACGTTTAACAGAAAAATTCATTATCATCGGTGAAGGTTTCAACACTCAAACATTTACTGCGAATAATCAAGTTGATTGGGAGAATGTTTTGAACTCCTTTGACGTTAATGTTTAATCCAAATGCAATTTTCATTAAAATAATTTTCAACCGTCATCCTGAGTAAAACGTAAAATAACTTGATTTGATGATGAAATGCAATAACACTCGAGAGAACGTTTTTGTTATTTCAAATCCTTTTTTATTTCAATTTTCCAATGAAATGTCTGTATGAGGAAGTAATGGATCTCTTATGAAAAACCTGGTGTGGTTACCTATGCGGTAAAATGCTGCAAAGGGAGGCTGACTTGTTGGTGAGAAAGTAGTACACCGATGTGGGCAAGGACTGATTAAGATTATCGGCGAAAAGGGTCAAGGATATTAAGCAGTGTCAAAAATAGCGTTTTCGGCTCAAATATATATTAGCACTGAACTATTTATTAATTGTCGATGCAAGACTTTGACGGAACTTAGGTCAATTAGTTTGTCGGTATATCGAAAAATTCGCTCAATCGTCTAAGTTAATTCGAGTTTAATTACTCTGAATTGACTGAGAACGAATTGAAAACGCATTTTTATTGTGGTAGGTTAGATCACATGCATTGAATGAGAGAAATATGTTGAGGAATGGACAGGTTCATATCGCCACTATTTTCGATTACGAACAGAGTCTATAAGAGCCAGATTGATGCAACCAGTGACGTAAATGGCAACGAAATATAGCGTTGTTTTTACAACCAGTCCAAATCCTATCAATTAGCTGGTAGAATACCAAGTGATGATGCTTAGGAATTGAACACTTGGTGATATTCCACACAATTTTTCAATACCTGTACCGACCGGTTTTAGTAAGTAAAACATTATCACCATATTCACTCTATCGGCACGGTATACCTGACACATGTATTACAATACAAATTATGATATGTTAAATATTGAAACCGGTTGGTGTAATAAATAATTGTGTGAAATATTACTCGAGTTAGCACTAAATTAAGATTATTTGCAGACGATACCGTTATCTATCGTGAAATAAGCGAAGAGGCAAACTTAGAAGTTCTGTCCTCGGGGCTTAACAACGCTCGTTTCAAATTAGCGAGACACTAATGTTCACTCGTAGCAGTTTTTAACGAAGCGTGTAGCTTTTATTTGTACTTTATTAATACTTTTGTTGAATATTCATGCCCAGGGTCCCAAATGATTGCGGCGTATTCGAAGCGTGGCCGAACCAGAGCAAAGTAGCATCACTCTTATACTTTTTCACCCGAAGACCTTCCTATTATACGCTTAACAAAATCTAGTTTCTTTGATGCTGTCCCGCATATGTTTTGTATGTGTGTTCCCCACGATATATCAGAAGTTAAGGTAATTCCAAGATATTTTACTGTATCTGAAGATTTTACGTCCACTCCACCCACAGTATAAGTATGGCATTTGTGTGATGATTTTCGCAGGATGTAAACTGTGGTGCATTTACTCATATTTATTTCTAGCCCCCACTCATAGCATCACGAACAAACGTTGTTAATATAAAATCCGAGGATTCCTGCTAAATTGTGTGGAACTTATGCATGATGCATAAATAAAAAACTCAGCAGTTTTCCACGATATAAAATTTACTTCGACCTAGGTTTCGATGTTTTTACGTCATCATCAGGAACAAATGACGTTAGGTGCGCGTAATATATAGTCAATAAAGAAAGGAGTGGGGAGGGGGAAATGATGGAAGGTGGAGAAAGAGGGGAGGTGGGGGAAGTGGGTGGGGAAAAACCGAAGGGAGGTGACCGGAGGGAGGGGAGGGGGATGTAAACGAGGCACACGGGGTAGTTAGGGTGAACAACAGCCAGTAAAAATCAAATACAATGATGATAATTATGATATGAATTGTAAATATGAAAATGACAAAAAAATTATGATAAAAAAAGCCAACAAATGCCAAAAAAATAAATGCCAAAAAGCAAAATAAAAGATATGATAAAAGCTTTTTATCTCCGTTCCGTTTAAATTCCGTTGAAAAATATTATACTTTTTGGTGGTTTTGGTCCAAATGATGTAGAGAGAGTTGTCTTCTCCAACGTTCCGATTTCATTCTCACCATTCGTAAGGGCTTGAAAAGTTTCTATCGTCATCTAAATATGTTAGTAACTCTTGTTAAGCACCACAGAACTTTTATCGAAAAAATCATGCAGTAAGTTTCGCATTAATAATGAGAGTAGGGTTTTAAAAAACAAATAAGATTAGCTGAGGATGGAGACTTTAGCGCGCCCTTCCGCAGAGGCGCGGGCAGTGTGTGGGTCGGGAAGGGTCAAAGGGGACGGTCAAAGGTGTCTCGCGACCACGTGGCCGACCAACTGCGTCCTCAAGAGCGAAAGGGGGTGAGTTTGGGGAGCGATTAGAATAACGCCCAAAGAAAGCTTTTATCATATCTTTTATTTTGCGTTTTGGCATTTATTGGCTTTTTTTATCATAATCGTATTTGAATGTTACTTGCTGTTGTTCACCCTAACTCCCCCGTGTGCCTCGTTTAAAATATTTTAAAAAATGGCAAAAGAATGGCTGCTATCCCATAAAAATATTGAATCTTTTTTCTGATTCCTTGTGTGAATTTCGTGTTAAATATTATACAAAATGTTACATTTTACAACATTTTCCTCCAAATATTATTGTAAAATTTTTATAATGTTTAAGATAGTTTCTTTGTTTGATGAAAATGTTGAATGTGGTCAAATATTGTTGTTGTTCTCTGTTTTTTGTTCTAAACTCTTAAGAGTCCGTTATTTATAACCAAACAAATACAACTTGAAAATTCAAAAAGTGGTTAAAGGCTGTGTATATATGTTTTATGTTTATATTTAATGTAATTTTTTTTATTTTGTATCACTAATTTGTAATTACATAATATCACTGCAGCTTATATGAAGGGAAAATTGTACAAATGCTGGTGGCTCAGTTCTGGTTTCAACCTTGGAGCCCACCTAGAGCTTTCATTTCCACGTTACTTTTTAAAAAAGTATATTTCTTAATTTATTGTTATTTAAATGAAAGTAAATAAATTCTATTCTATTCTTTACCTCCCCCTCCCCTCCCTCCGGTCACCTCCCTTCGGTTTTTCCCCACCCACTCCCCCCCCCTTCCCCCACATTTTAAAAAACAAATAAGATTAACTAAGGGTGGAGACTTTAGCGCGCCCTTCCGCAGAGGCGCGGGTAGTGTCTGGGTCGGGAAGGGTCAAAGGAGACGGTCAAAGGTGTCTCGCGACCCACCCCCTTTCTTTCTCCCCCCTTTCTTTCTTAGCCCCCACTCTTTCTCCACCTTCCATCATTTCCCCCCCCCCCCCACTTCTTTCTCTATTGACTATATATTACGCGCACCTAACGTCATTTGTTCCTGGTGATGACGTAAAAACATCGAAACCTAGGTCGAAGTAAATTTTATATCGTGGAAAACTGCTAAGTTTTTTATTTATGCATCATGCATAAGTTCCACACAATTTCGAAGGAATCCTCGGATTTTATATTAACAACGTTCGTTCGTGGTGCTATGAGTGGGGGGCTAGAATTTAATATTAGTAAATGCACCACAGTTTACATCCTGCGAAAATCATCACACAAATGCCATACTTATACTGTGGGTGGAGTGGACGTAAACTCTTCACATACAGTAAAATATCTTGGAATTACCTTAACTTCTGATATATCGTGGGGAACAAAACGTATGCGGGACAGCATCAAAGAAACTAGATTTTGTTGAGCGTATAATAGGAAGGTCTTCGGGTGGAAAAGTAAAAGAGAGATGCTACTTTGCTCTGGTTAGGCCACGCTTCGAATACGCCGCAATCATTTGGGACCCTGGGCATGAATATTCAAACAAAAATATTTAAAAAATATAAATAAAAGCTGCACGTTTTGTTAAAAACTGCTACGAGCGAACATTAGTGTTTCACTAATAAGAAAGGGATTAAGCTGGGAGCCCCTAGAGACTCGGAGGATTAGTTTGCCAAAAAAAATCAGAACAGGTGTGATTCAGAGCGGCACAGTGAATATGATCATGACGCCTCACTAAACCTCTAGGTCTGACAGAAGTGATAAAATAAGAGAGATACATTGGCGAACAGATAGGTACAAAAACTCGTTATTTCTGCGTACGATTAGCGACCACAATAAAAACTGAGCTCCACTAAATACACTTCCCTAATATACGTCTCCAAAACACCTCCCAAATCTTACATCTTTACACGGCTGGTGTACTACCTCCTCTACTCCCACGGCCATGCGGAGACTCACAGAGTAGTATGTAGATGTAGATTACGAAGTGATCTTTCTTTAATAACATGCCAGTGGCTACCCAAAATAACCAACCAGTGGAGATTTCGGGAAGTTGAATTGGTTCCCGAGTGGCTCAAGTGAATCTTTTGGGAAACGTCTACAACGTTATCCGCATGGGTTTTTAAACATCGTGGTAGTGATGTCATCCACGGCTAACTTACATAGTATAAGGATATAATGGCTTAAGCTGGTCAGGAATACCATGAACGTGCCACTGAGCGTGCTCGAGAAGGAAATTTCTTGGAAAAGATTATAGAGGGCGGCGGAGATGATGTGTTGAAGGAAAAGGCGCATGCGATACCACAGCGAGTACGTATCCGTGTTACTATTACGTAGTCGGAACCCGTCCTTCACCTGTTTCGACTTTGCGCACACGAGTCGTCTTCGTTATACGCGCACGCGCTGTTTGACTGTTTATTATCTCTTTGAACTGCGTATCTCTATCTCTCTCTCCAGAGAGAGAGAGATGAGTTAGTTGCATTATCTCATGCAGGCACACGTCGTTATTCTATGCTGTTTGTGCGAAAGAAGCTTAACTTGCGGGAATCGGCAAAAGTTTGCTGGTAACGTCAAGAGAGAGTTGCACACACGATCCCCGTCCGTTGTGTAACTGTGCCAGGGAATGTTTTCATGCACACTCAAAGGCCCGATGTTTACAAAAACATGATAAAAGAACATTTCTTGTTGTGTCTCAATCGAAACAGAATGGTAGTTTTCCATTAGGTAACTAGGCACAGTTGTTTATCGTGTTCCTGAACTCATGAATGTATTTCGCTGCCCCTACGAATGGCGAGACTCTTTCGTGTCCGCCTGGTTATGTTTAACGCCCACGCTAACTTATCCACTTCCATAAACCACGACCTGGGACTGACTCCTGCATTAATACAATGATATCACGTCGTTAGCAACACACTTATTTTGTTGCGATTACCTCTTTTGCATCTTGGAATAAATTGGATCGTAAATAGAAAAAAAAATCTGCTTCGTTGCTACGAGATCGAGTCATTGCAGAACTTTTTGAATTCCTGGATAAATTTATTCGTGCGAAATTTACGATTCTCTTAACTATACATGTTAAATAGTAAAAATAAAGGTGTGGTTTCGTATACAGATGAGCAATAGAGATTAAAGCCCCCGGGTATATAATTTTTGGATATTTTTAATCTGTCATTTTTAAACTCGCCGCCGTCAGTAAAAAAAATAATGGGGAATAGTAATTGACCTCATACTACACGAGAAAAAACCCCGATAAATGACTTTTTACCAGCGCGTGACTAAAAGATATAAAGTTGGATCTCGCGGAGTGTTTCAAGATCCCCACCAAATTGAAAAGTCTTGGTGGACGACTCTTCAATTACATTCATTTGCGAGAATGTGTATTTTTTTTTTGCTAACCGGACGATTCTGTTGGCCCGTATGTCCCCGGAATCCCGATAGGCTACTGAGCCTGTCATCAGGTTTTCCAGGGACCGGACCAACAGAACTTGACACACATCCATGCCCTGGGTGGTGAAAAACCCACCCAGGCGGGAGTCGAACCCGTGACCCTCGGTTAAGCAGGCGAGGACTTTACCCCGCTGCCACCGGGTCCGGCTGTTTTAAAGACTGTTTATCACTGAAAGACTTGAACCTCACTACACATACCAATGGATTGCTGTGTAGAACTAAGAAAACATACTTACACCCATTATATTGCAATAAGAATCGAGGGAAGCAAATGAAAATCAAGAATTGTATTATCCTTTAAATATAAAAAAATCACAGTTCAGACTCATCATTTACCAACGATCACAGTCTTCGCATCTAACCAAAAATCGAATGAATCGATGATAGCGTAGTCAACACTAGCCTAGCGGCGCGTGAAATCAAAACTTTAATGGTGGGGAGTGTACAGTTCCCTAAAATCCTTTGTCTCAGAAAGATTTCGAACCATCAACAAACTCAGCAAAGATTAAGCCTATCATACCCAGAATATTGACTCATAATTGAATTTGGAACTTTCGGTCAGTTAGATAGGACTTTCCAACCGCTGTGCTAACATGCTATCGCATCGTTTTTCCAACAGTGTTGGCTATTTCGTCGGATTGGATTGGATATTTGGGGAGGCGACCGACGGCTAAGGTCATTTGCGCCATAGGGGATAGGTGAGGGTGGAAGGGTGGATTGAAACTCGGCGTCGGCATTAGCCTGCTCTTAACGAAAGGCGCCAAGGGGAACACGGTTTAACGTCTCATCCGACAGACGGAGTACTGTACTTGAAGTGCCTTCCACAAGACACTCAAGTAGGGATCGGGTTTCCTCTGAAAAACATCCTCCACTGCAGGGATTTGAACCCTGGCCGTCCTCATGGTTAGCCAGTACTCCAGCCACCACACCAACCCCATCCCCGCTATTTCGGCTTTGAACTTGAATTTCTTGAAATTTTGAGTTCACATCGTGTGAATTGACATCGTGATTTTAATTTTCCAGAAAAACCCTACAGATTTGAGTTTAGTTGTCTTGACTGGGAAAGCAACTATTTCGTGCCGTGCCCACCACCGCTCTTGCATTTTTTCCTAAATGTTTGTATTTTACGGTGAACTGAACTTTCGTAAGATAAAATTATACGCCGAGTGAATAAACTGTCTTATGTCTACCCAGAATCTTACATTTACTTCGAGTAATATTTTAAGATCTTTAAATATCTTTAAGATCTAATCGATTGCCTCCTCTGCTACTTCTCGTAACAACAATAAACAAGTACATATTTAAATATCATACAACTTAATCATCCATCCTTTAGCATGCTTCTTATATTAAAAAAAGAAGATACCGAAGTTCTTAAAGGTTTATATTTAAAGGGTTAAATATTTACAAAATTGTGCCGAACCCTTGATCGGTAGTAATGAAAGTGTGGAAAGTACAAAGCAGCATTTTATTTCGTGAATTAGTTTTCCACAAATTTAAGCCTGAACTTGTAATCATGTGACTATTCAATCCGGATTTACTTATATGACGATTCAATTGATCTAATTCAATTTTTTTCTATTTCATTGAACCCGCTTCATCTCCGCCCTCGTTCCGTTGGTCAACACAGACATGGAGGAGGAATGCTTCCCCGCCATCCCAATGAACACAGCGTCCGGCGGAGGGTCCAGGACGTGCCTGGCCAACCGGAATGCGTCGACCAGCGCTGGCTCGAAGAACAGCAGCGGCCACCAGAGCGAGCACCACTCGGCCTCGTCGTCCACGTCCTCCGGCCAGTCGCCAACATCATCATCCGGTAGATTCGGCTCTTCAGCGCCTTCGGCGGGCGCGGGAGGGTCGGCGTCGAATGCCGCGTCCTCGCCTATGGACGGGCTCCTCGTGATCAAGGACGAACCCCTCAGCACCCCAAGTTCCCCCGCCGCATCCAGCGCCCCTTCGTCGCCACCCCTCTCTCCGGGATCCCCGTTCGCTCCCGCATCCCCCACATCCTCTGCATCGTCCCATCACCACGCCGTCAAGCAAGAGTACAAGGTAAGTGTACCTATTTAATTTATTTATGGAAAGGGCAAATTTTCCCCGTCTGTCCGAAATTCCCCTCCCGTGAAGAAATACAGGTGTTGGCTCTATTTCATTCGCTTGCGGCCTTTTCTATTTTGCTTAATTATATTAGAAATATCAACATGCACTACGTTTACCAATCGAACTCAGATCGATTTGGGCCGGTTTAGCTCGGTATGGTAAACGCAGCGAGATGAACCGATTTATCCATGGATTTCGCATTGGCGATCCGAGTCGGCTGGCTTAGAATGTTCAGATCGGTCCGAGACATGTCCAGGATCATGGTCCGAGATCATATCGATCTGAGTTCGATTGGTAAACGTAGTGATAGTAACATACTAATGATAATTATAAACAAACACTCATCATCTTCGTGGCGCTACACTCCTTGGTTAGCCTATGCCTCCTCAATCTGCTATAACTCCACTCCGCCCCTCATGCGCGTTACGGTAGCCGTACCACTATGGTACTCAAATCGATATGGTACATCGATGAATATTACTGTCGATTTTTAGTATTTGTTTTCTCCTAAATAATTGATGAAAAAATCATTTTATTTCTGGTATTTGTGAATATGTATAACAAATTATAATTGTTATCCTTATCATATTGTGGTATACATTTGATGCACTTAGTATACACATAACGTCCAACCTTGGAACGAGTAATTGTGGCCGTAGCTCCTCGGTGCTTCGCCCAACTGCGTTATGGCAAGCCGGACACTGGCCACAACAGAGCCATGATGCGGCGAGCTATAGCTACCACAGACGAACCAAACCTCGGCCAAATACTGGCCGTATTTTCTGTGTCGACTGGGGAAGGTATTGAAAACTTTAAAGTTCTCTTGCCGGAAGTGCAATGGTTTTTGTTCTCTGCGATGGAGATGGGCGACTTAATTTTACTATCATCTTTGAATTTGTAATAAATACATATGAGCATTGCTTTCCAAAAAAAATTAATGCTTAAAAACTAAGAAATTACTAGGAATGAAAACATTCAGCCCAGAACTTCGGAACCTTATGGATAGGGTCATAAGTATTCATAAACTGCTGAAAAAACTATTGTTAATTTTGTGAAAATAGGGTGTGTGTTGCGGGTTGCCTACCCTAACGAAAAACCTGCCGCGGCGGCACCGCTAGAAGCCATCCTGTCGGAATATAATTTTACCACTGTTCCTCGGGTAGGACGGGCTACATTTTGCCGCATGTCGAACTTTGAATTTCGAAAAAAGTTGTTTCATGACCGCCCCCTAGTGTATACCTATAAGGAAACTAAAAATGATGATCCCTGCTGAGTATTTGAGAAATATATATTTGACTCTCTTTCACAGTCATCTTGCCTATGACCTTTCATTTTGGGGACATGCATCTGATATTAAATTGGTACTAAAGGTTTTAAAAAAAAAGCAATACGCATAATGACTGACTCCTCATCTAGTCATCACAGCAAACATCTTTTCGTTCAAGGGAAAATTCTCACAGTGCATAGTTTATATGTTATTGCTGACCTAATGTACTATATGTCAAGGAGCAAATAAACACTTTCCCCTTAAGACCATGTATCCTATGTCATAGTACTTGGACGAATGGTAAACTTGATGTGCCTCAATGTAGACTAGCAATGACGCAGGCTCAATTTGGAATTCTTAGTATTAGCCCTCTAATGGCCAGTTGCAGGAACGTAACATATTTATTCCATAAAGTTATGGGACCCATAAGCCATGGCAACCATTCAATAAGTGTTGCAGAAACATTCAATAAATTCATTGATCTCATAACTTATTGCATGGAGTTGTGAGTTCCATAAGTAGCCAAGATGGCGGATGCACAATGAACCGCTTGGAGACTTAATTACTTGATAAAAGAGTTGTCTTGAGACAAGTGGCCAGTTTGTTTACTCTTACTGACTAATTATAATGTGCATTATCAATTATTCATAGGCTAAACTTTCGTAAATTTTATCCGGAGGTGGAAGATTAGATCAAATATTCGAAGCTAGTAACTATTGGTAAATAAGTTATGTAACTAATAGATGTGTTCCTGCAACCCGAATATATTTATGAGTTCTATAACTTTATGGGTTTCATAACTATTGATTCCATAACTAAATTTTCTTGCAACCGGCCATTAGTGCTGACCCCTGCCAGCGGTTCTAGTGAGAAATGCGGAGGGTAACTAGAATGAAATGTATCACTCTAGGAAAATAAATATTATAAAGTTATTGTTTAAAATATCCATATGCAGTTTTTCTTATTGCGTATGCATTGAATTAGGTAATAATAAAAAAACGCTTATACTTCGTACAAAAAATAATTGTAATTATATTTGTGTGCAAAAGTTAAACAATATTTTGCCTATGAGCCGATATATCGGCCCGCCGCACTGAAAGGGTTAGAGTTTTTAATAATTCACCTGAAAAAGCCAGAGTAGTGTGTACCACTAGATTAAAGAATGTTAATCTTATCTTAACTGATTTCCAACCAAATCTATACTGTGGAAGTGTCTTTCGAATGCGGTTTTAATGACATATTCTTTTTACTTTGTTTTAGAGATTAATTATATTTATTTATACGCTGCATGTAACAATGCTGAAGAATTTCCTTGAGTATTGATTTTTTTATGCCTGTGATTTTGGCAAATTTTATTTGATCTATGTACCAGGTGTATGTCTTATCTTGACGACATGTATTGTGGCATTGCCATCTAATTATGAATAAACATTATAATTATTATCGTAATAGGGCGTGCAGAGCCATCCTAGGATGAAAAGACTTGAGCGCCAGTATTCTGCGTAATCGAAGTCCTTGACTTTTTTCCTGTGTCATGTGTAAGCGGAGAGTGAATGTTATCGCTGATAAATCAAGTGTGCATCCAACTGTTTCCCTCTGGACAATGTGATTCCTCCGTCTGAATTTTCGTTCTTTTACATTTCATCAAAGACAGGAAACCAACAGAGTTTACTAAAGCAGCCAACCATTCTCCTAGCTGCAAGATCCACTCTCTTCAGCCAACAGAACCGAGTTGTGGTCCCAAAAATCAACATTAAGTTGGAACCAAGCTCAACGGGTTAGTTCTTTCACGGATTTGCTCTATATCTCTTAGCATTCCCATCATGTCTCTCTTACCACCTTAATGTTTAATACATAATATTTTTGTTTAATCTCACAGGGTTCTCCCTGCCACCAACACCACCCTCATCAAGCACCAGTGACAACGAAGGAAACCTGTCCCCCATCCATCACCAACCGTCATCGCCAGCTACCGGTGCAGTGAGTCACTCAAGGCATGGCCGAAGTCAGCAACAGAATGCAGCCACCCGTCTCTATTTGTCAGCTAGCGGGTCTTCAAGCCGGCAGCCAATTCAGACTCCTCTCATCAGTAGTCAACCAGTAAGTGCTTTAGGACAGATATTTTGTGTATTGACCTGATGTTTGCCGAGATCGCCATCGGAAACTACGTCATGTCCAGAACAGGAAAACGTATTGGCGTTTAACCGGCTCCTATTTGTGTTATTAACAGCTACTTAAAGGTAGTTTTCAGTTTGGCTGTCCTAAAACGGTTAGTGGCATCAGTTACTCGTATCCTTCATTATTCTCGCCCGAAAAGCTGAATTTGCGTTGCATGTCGATGGGGCCTGCCACCTCAAATGTGTGTAAGTTGCATCGCAAGGCATATCTTGCTCCATTGGTGTCTCCGGTCTGCAGTGAAACCTCACTCTTACATTCCCGGAATTAACGTTTTCCTTTACGACATTTTCTTCAAAATTTTTGCAAACTTGTAATGACTAAGACCAAGAATTTTTGCATTCTCTTAATTCAGTGTTACCCTTTATTTACTTTTTCTTATCGTGAAATATCCCGCGATTTACGACAGCTGACAGAGGGCAAGAGAGCGGCCGGCGCATTCAACTAGCTGACGACCTCTATCAGCGAAAAAATTATACCACCCTGAAATTGTAGCCGAATAGAGGAGTGTTTGCGGCAGAAGTAGAATGGGTAGGGTCAGGAATGAGTGGGTAATAAATGAATGTGGGTTAGATGCTCCAGTAATGGACATATATGAAAGGCGTGTGCTTCGTTGGTTTGGTCATGTTGAGGGAATGGATGAGAGTCGAATAACGAAACAGATACATAAGAGTGAAATGAATTGTGCGAGAGGTAGAGGCAGGCCGAGAAAGTTGTGGTTGAGGAAATTCTTAGGGGGAGGAATATTAGGAGTCTTAAAAACAGGAGGGCGTGTATGAAGCAGTGCATGGGGGTAAATGAAGCAAAAGAGGTTTGCAAGGATAGGTCAGTATGGAGGAAATTATTGAAGCAGAGTTAGGTGTACGAATATGCATTTATGAGTGAAACTTTGTGACTCTGCATACCCCGGAAGGGAACGGCGTGAATGGTATGTAATTTATTGATGCATAAAGGGAATGCCCGGGCCGATCGTAATGAAACAAACGTTTTCTCCCATCCTGTTTTATTTTCTGTAGAAAAGTCGTAATTTTATGATTATCAATGCCGTCGATGTTCTATTTCCCGCGCGACAGTGAAAAAGAGAGCCCATTGATCTGGCCTCTAGCAGACATTCCAAAAGATGCCGGAGTACTGCACATTTAATTTTGATTCAATTACTGTCAGAATTTAGAGAAACATTTTCTCCAAAGGTGTTTTGTGTAAGTTTCGATCGTTCAACTTTATTTATTGGAGAGCTGTTATTAATTTTACGGAACAACCTAATTCCCGTTTGTATGGGCTTTAAGGACCTGATCGTGACACCGATGACTTCGCCTTGAATCCTGCACTACGATCGCAGTACTTCTTAAAATATGAAGCCAACGGATTAACTTAGAGCGATTTTTATTTATACTACAGTTTTCCAAGGATTGTGCGCAAATTCTGAGAAGTGCGGTCTGCGAGTCCACGGTATACCGCAATTCGTTGAGTTTTGCTAAAGGAAAAGGCACCTCACGCAGCAGCAAGACTAGGGATTGATGACCTGAAAGCATCACATGGCTGGATAGACGGTTTCGAAGTTCGACGTAATTTTGTGTAGAACAGCATCTGTGGTGAGTCTGAAAATGTAAATCCTGAAACAGTTTATCAGTGGAAGAGCTCTACGTAACATTCTATGCTATGCTAGCATTCTAGGCTATGCGCTGTTTAAGAAATGTTTACTGTGGGCGAGACAGTTCTTTTTTATGATATACTGCCACACAAGACATATGGGACATATAAATGTCGGTTCTATTATGGGATATTTAGAGAGTCCAAATTTTTAAATTCAAAACTAGCTTGGATTCTAAAAAGGCAGGTTCAGTGAAACCCAGCTAGCCCTCTTTCATCACCATATTCTTTCCGCTGGGGATAAGCTTGTCCAGGAAGACGCGATATTTTTAGATTTCAAAAAAGATTTTGTTAAAGTTCCACGTTCAAAATTACTTGTAAAGCTGAAAACCCATAACATACACCACAATATAATACACTGGATTAAAGATTTCCTAGTTAACCAAGAAAAGAGGGCAGCTCTAAATGTTGCTAGTTCAGATACAGTGAAAGTAATACCAGGTGTACCCCAGGGAAGTGTCATTGGTCCCTTATTATTGCTTTTATATATTAATGATGTCACCACTGTCGTTACGAGCAAAATTTGCCGTTTTGCAGATGACGCAGTATTGAAAAGGATTATGGATACTGAGTCTAACTGAATTGCATTCCAGAAAGACCTAGATGCTAAAAACGAATGGTGCCTTGAATGGGACCCTTATGAAGTAGATCTACTTTCAGATATAGATCGAGTACAGTGGAGAGCAGCAAGATTTGTAAAAAACTGATACGATAAGCATAGAAGTGTTACTGAATTGCTGAGGGATTTGGTATGGGAGCCTCTATATGATCAAGGGGAAAATATAGATTATATCTTTTATGAAAGTTTGATATCGACTATTTTTCGCTGGACGTCCAACATATTTGGCTAGAGCCAAAAATTTATGGTAGAAAATTACTTCTCAGTAACCATGGTGGAAATGATCTCAGGCATAAAATCGAGGAAATAAACTGTAGAGCCAAGAGATGTATAATGTCATTTTTTCCACATACAGTTAGGGACCATAATAGTTCTGCTAGATCAGTCCTGGTAAACTCTGACCCTCACTGGGTGAAGTAGGTTTAGCATTGTGCTAAATGTCTGAACGTCATTATTAGCTTGCTTGAAATATCCAGCAAGATATACCCAGATATTTCAAGCAGGCAAGATATAGGCAGATGATATATTCCTGCAAGATATA
The DNA here is from genome assembly GCA_963169105.1 of Ceriagrion tenellum. NCBI lineage: Eukaryota > Metazoa > Arthropoda > Insecta > Odonata > Coenagrionidae > Ceriagrion > Ceriagrion tenellum. Next base: position 118,397,087 of record OY720640.1, on the reverse strand, counting down.
GCTCCTGCATGACTAAGTACCTTGTACTACTACTCATTAGTTGCATTAATAATACATATTAACCAGTAGTTGCAAATAGTATACTGCTTGGTAGCATGTTCGTCTATGTAGCACTATCCTGGTTTATGGTCTGACCATACATTGTCATCCTGACTGCTGATGACCTGTGCCTGGCATCTGGGCGAGTGTGCGTGGTTCTGATTTCAGCTGGGATGAGTATTCAATGCCTGGTATGGAATCACCTGAGGCCATGGACCCCAGTGGTGGCTTGCACAGTATTTCATAGATGTAGATGAAGACCCAAGACTCAAGTGGGATCCTTGCCATGGGGACAAACACAGTAAATCTCACCTCACTCTTTTGTTAGGAAATTAATACAGATGGCTGTGAGAGACTTAAGTCCTTTGCTTTAGGAATATCTAGAAAATCACATTTTTTCAAAATTATGACCTTGCCTACTACCTATGCAGCCAACACACAGGCATGGGTGACATCTGGTATCCTTAAAGGCCAAATAAATTTCCCTGGATGCGAAGACTGGGGAACAAGACAGAGAAATCCTTGTGTTACTGGATCGGTGGCGTGCACACCCTGCAAACTTGAAATTATGGAAAAAATGAATCAGTATTTTTCTCAGCCAATTAATCTGGTCAGCTGGAGCCAATAGATTAGGAAGAGTTCATTGAAAGTAAATGAAATTATGAAACATTTGGTTATGATTTTACTTCATTTTCCTGCAAAATAAGATTTCACTCAATTTACATTTTCCCATGAATTGCCCTTTTTTTCCTTTGTCCCACTCGAACATGTAAAAGAAGGCCAACGCTGTATTGGCAATTTTTTAAAAATACGATAAGCATAGAAGTAGAACATTACTCTGCGTTTTACACCACAAAAACATATGTTTTGATCCTCACTCAAATCTCAACACTAACGTAAGGTATTTATGAGGAAAAAATGTATGCAACTATCCCATTATGAAAGATGAACAATAGAACTCTGTATTCTATGTTATTTCATGGATGGAAAATTGTGTTAAAAGGTTCTTTTTTCTCATGATTGGCCAGAAATATTGAGAATATCAGTGAGAATTAAAGATTTAGGTAATTCCATTGCTTCTGCGTTTCTCTGTGTTGCATATTTTGGAGATGATTTCTCATGACCAATGCTGGCCTCATCTCCAGATCAGGTTCCAATGCCGACTGGTGGAATTGGGCATGTATAAATTGTGTCCTCGGGGTGGCCTTCCAGCATCGCGTCCAATCAGCATCAATAACCCTGGTACCCTAGATTTTAGGATATTTTTGTTCAAGAGTCTTTTCCATGTGTTGTGGAGTCTGTGGCCATCGTCTCTATTGAAATTTTTTTATATATAACTAGATGACCCAAGCAAATATTTCGTACAGTATGCACCTTCTTCCTGTTTCTACCTTCTTTCTTCCTGTTCTTCTTCCTGTCGAATATTTCGCAAGGTATGCAGCTTCTTCCTGTTTCTTCCTTCTTTCTTCCTGCTCTTTTACCTGTTTCTTCCCAGGGAAAATTATATTTTATGTTTGTGTTCAAGATACATAACGTAAACGTAAACAGTAAATGGTTACACTGCTTGCAAGTAGAATGTAAACAATCTAACTAAACAATGTGTTAATAGATGGCACCTCCTACAGTCTTTTAAACACATAACCATTGCCAACATATTAGTTGATTATATTGTCAACAGATGGCGTTTCGTAATTTTTTTAACAAACACTTCAATTTTAGATAAGGGAGAGTGAAAACTTCAATTTTAAACAATTTGTCTATTTTTCATCAATATCGGGGAACATAAGCTTTAAAGCAATGTTTGAATCATTAATTTTGTTGAATAGTTATGGGAGTTATGGCCAATCCACAAAAAAAACACCTTTGGGAAATAATATATACAGATAGAATAGAGACAAGGGCCACAGACTCTACAACACATGGAAAAGACTCTTGGACAAAAACGTGCCAAAATCAGGGTCCTCGATGTTGATTGGACACGATACCGGAAGGCCACCCTGAGGACACAACATTTACATGCCCAATTCCACCAGTTGGCATTCGGACCTGATCGGAAGGTGTGGCCAGCATTGGTCACGAAACGTCATCTCCAAGATAATGCAATGCAGCAAAAACTGGAAGCAATGGAATTAGGTGCACAACATTGCTGCAAAAGTCTCAATCAGAAATTATGATGTAGTTGGAAACAAATCATTGTCATGAGAAGCCATAATAATACTCAAGTGTAATTATATCAAAATACAAACCAGTTTAAGGGTTAATCAACTATTCTTAAAACTCTCACCCAGGAGTCAATTGCCAAAAGCTAATGAGAATAGATTTTTACTTCACTACTGGGTGAAAATTGGCTAAGTTTGGCATGTTATCACTTGGCGGCTTGTCAGTCTCTCCTCTTGAACCTGCATCTTCATCTGTTACCCTGGTCCCTGGATGAATTATCATGTTGAGGGGAAGGAGGGGAATCTTTTCAAGTTGGATGATTCCTGTCAAACTCCATACCTATTAAATAATATGAATCCACCTTATTGAGAATGCTAAAGTTGCAGAGGATATGAGAAAATCTTCAATTAAATTTGAAGTGCTCGTTGGACTCTGAATCCATCTCTTGAAATGAAAAACTGAAATGTATTTTTGCTCTGACATAGCACTGACAAGACAATGGTTCCCTCATGAGTGATATTTAAATCTTTCTTTGCAGAAGGGGTCCACTGGCATTTTGATGCTGACAGAAGAGGAGAAACGGACTTTGTTGGCAGAGGGCTATCCCATCCCCACGAGACTTCCCCTCACCAAAGCAGAAGAGAAGTCTCTCAAGAAGATCAGGCGAAAAATCAAAAATAAGGTAATAACACAAAAAGTACCTAAGTGTTTCTTTAATTTTGCTTCACACGATCATAATTCGCGTTATCAATCGTTTAATCTCACAACAGGCTCCTCAAGTGTATTAGTTAGGCAATACAAGGGGCGGGCTGTCTAGTGATGAGCATTCACACACTGCATGTTTGAGTATCTGAATGCAGTGTTTCATTTGTTTTGCATGTACCTGAGGAGTCCACAGAATTTACAATCATATTCTATAAAGATTGCATAAAATATGAAAAAAAATTTTGAATTTATAACATAAAGGTCAATAATGACATATCACCTCAGATTTTTTTCTTCCAGAAAATATTTCTGGTTCCCTCTTAAACTTTTACTAAGACAAAAATATGTGTCACAAAGATAAAAAATATCCCTCTAAATATGAGGTGAATGAAGGCGAATGAAATGAGCTTTTAATTATTGGGGCGACAAATGAAAAAATATTATTATACTTTGACACGAGACATATCAATATTGCACTCTAGAAACATTCACAATTTAATTCAATATGAGAAAGTTGAACAATTTTGTAGTTCCAGTGCAACTGCTACCAGCTCTGTATTAACTTATATGCTTGCATGTTTATTAGTTGCGAGTTGGAAATAGGGATGATCTAAATGCTACTGGCTAGTAGGTCGGGTGCTTTTCTAAGTAGTTAGCATACTAGAATGCCTGTTCAGACATGGAAACAATAGCCTTGTGATCACTGGAGTAATATTTTAACTACTCAAAAAATGATCATATGAAGCCACCTTTCGGAAGAGTGGGTTTTTATTTATATGTAGGTATTTGTATGACTCAATTTGACATGTGAATCAGTGAAAGTGGCATGGCTTTTGTGTGTTATGCATTTTATGTGAATTAATGCATGTACTATCAAATGACTTTACTGATCTCCACAGTATGTAATCCTTAATGAATATGTTCCATCACAAAATGTAAGAGTGTGAGTTCAAACCATTATTGCTTCTCTACTTGTAGATATCAGCCCAAGAAAGCCGGAGGAAGAAGAAAGAATACATGGATGCCCTAGAGAAAAAGGTTGAGAACCTCTCAAATGAGAACAGTGAGTACAAGAAGAAGATTGAGAGTTTAGAAGGGAACAATGCATCGTTACTCAGCCAGCTTCAAAAGCTCCAGGCTTTGGTTGGAGGCCATACCACATCCAGCTCATCAAGCAGTCGGATAAACAGAACTGCAGGAACACAAACTGCAGGTGCACCATCAGTAAGTATTATTTGTCCTAATGATTGATATATTTGAATGTCTGTCCTATCTAGCAGCTGTCAGTAGTCCATCCATTTTCAATGCTCTCACTTCCAGCCATTTTTTAAGGACTCATTATAAGCCTAAATTGTGATAATCGTATGATTATTTCCTTGGATGAGGATGGAAAAAATGAATAGTACAAGATACAAAATCATCATAACTTGAGATATCCATTGAAAAGAAAGAAAATCAATTTTTCATTTTTGAATGGTGAAAGAATTTAAACTGACACTCCATTTGAGCACAGTCAACTTTTGTTTCAAACAATTTCACTTTATGACAAGATTAATGGTTGGTTACTACTGCACTCCCTGAAAAAACTAGGCCTGTAAATTGATACTTACAACTATGCTCTCAGTGGTTCATGAATCACATGGAACACATTTGAACAAAACAAATAAAAACACTAACCAATGCCAATTGTAAATTAAAATACAGAGAACTCAAATGCATTCAATACATTACACAACCGTTTATTTATTTATTTTGACAAAATAATGATGAAATCCCAGGAAGCCCCTTGTATTTGGAAAAAGACTATTCAATGCTATTTATAACAGGGCGTAGACCATCAAAAATATTCTTTAATCAGTAAAATATGTACTCATCGCATACATAGTTGCTTGTTCCTTGAGGAATAAATGATATCATTAATTGCAACTAGTGGAAATACTTTTAATTTTTGTTAATGATAAATTATTCTATCTAATGAGGTCAGTTTATTCGGGTTTTTCCCACGTTGATTCATATTAAAGGACAGGTTTTGCTAATGTTACAGCTAGCGTCATCAGGTCCTGACGATGCTAGCTGTAACGTTGGCGAAACTGTTCTCCGTTAATATGAATCAACGCAGGAAAAACCCAAATAAACTGACCTCAACAAATCACCGTGGAATCCTGTGTACCAATTTTATTATATCTAATGTTCATCAATTTATTTTTCCAGTTACACTTGCCATATCCTGTCACAAGGAGTTCAATTAAATAAATATTATAAAAAATTGAGAGTTATATTTTTGAAACTCTCATTATAATCATGGGTAAGTCTCATCCTCTTTATAATTGACAAAATGTACTTGACATTTTGCCATGTATTTCTATCAATCTGACTTCAATTTCTCTGTGATTGCAGGTGCTGGTGCTTTGGTCTGCCAACTTCTGGTTACGTATATGAATATATATTTGTGCATCATTATTTCATCGGTCTATTGCTCACTGCTAGTCTTCCATTATCATACACCATGTACAAAAGAATGAAGCTTAGCACCCACACTGTTTCCATTGAATGGACCTCACAAGATACCATCCGGCTTGATTTCATCTTTTACCAATGGAGAATCAAAACTGAATGGTAAATATTGACCCTAATGTCATTCTTGTGATGCCATCAGTAGTGTGATAATCATAAAATTCTCATTCATAGCTGAGCTTGTAGCATTCATATTTGAATGAAAATTTGGCCATAAACAATTATATTTAAGCCAGTTTACCTATATTTAAGCTTGGTAATAGATGCCTTTTGTGGGTGTACCTCATTATTAAAGAATTGGACTTAAAAGGCTCTTATTCAGGTATTTCTGGTTCATATCCCTGATGTCATAATTTTCCACCTACAAGCTCATAAATATTTGACTGATTTCTGGCTGTTGAGTGCCTGAGAAACCAAATTGTTAACCTTGCTGCCTTTGTTGACATTGGAAACGGTATAAATCTTACCTTTCATATGGCTATGGTTTTACTTATGTCAAATTCAAATAATCCAACATCGTTTGTCCATTCATGCTTATTTTATGTATGTATGATATCACTTAATGCATACAAACTCACCCAAACCAAAGGCTTGGCAGCTGGCTTGACCAAAACTGTTGACTGTGCCAAAGATGAAAGATGAAGACTCATCAGTGTTGATAAAAGCTGTGGGAGAGATGCTTATACTTATTCTTGGACGAAAAAAGTCAGACATTCCCCTGCCATACACTCCAGTCACTAGAAGATGGTAATTTTACCATGAATATTGAAATGGATGGGTCTGCATGAGTGTATGCTTCAATGTCCTTAAACAATGATCAGCAGGCATAGAGCCTTCATATGTACTTTGAGCTATTGTAACTGTCTCCTGTACAGAAACCTCCTAGGTCTACCCATTGGCTCTTTCCCATTAATGCAATTTTGTTCAATGCACTTTTGTTACCACATCAACCACCATATTTATGTAATAAACGTTTATTCTTTTATTTACAGGTATTTTCACATGGTCCAATTCTTCTAAAATAGCTATTAGTCTGGATAGCACTGCCAATTGTCGGTGGTGGTATTTAGATCTGGCAGCATTATTGCATCAGGATTGTCAATGTGATTGTGTGTGTTTGTGATTTTTAAACTGATTCCAGAAGACTTCGTTCAAGGAGTGTTGATGCAGATATAATTTTAGTGTGTAGACTTAAGCAGTGTGCTGAGTATGATTCAAGAATTGAGGTTTCAATGAAATGATTCCATGTTTATCTCAGGATGCTGAAGTTCGAAAAAGACGTACATATTATGGAAATATTCATTATGTGTGATGTATATCTGTTGTACCATAAGTATCTGTGCAAGTGAATTTTCAGCAGCATGTATTGCAATGGTGTTTGCCATGAAAGGCGTAAATTTAAATGTGATTAAGAGGTATATGCTACCATAATGTATTTTGAATGTTCTCACAAATATTGATATGGTTTTATCTTTCCATATGAGAGAGCATTTCAAATAGTTTATAAGTAGCATTAAGAATTTAAAAATAATCATGACCAAGATACATACCTAATGAAATTCTTACCGCATTATTGAGACGGATGAATTTTTACATTGTTGCAATGATTTATCAAGTGCAAGGAGGTTATTATACCAGCCTAATCTCGCATAATTGGCACCTATGTAAGTTTTTTTTACATTTTAATTTATGAGGGTGTGATACACTTCTTTACATTTTTGACATACCTAATATTTTTTTTGATTTAACCTCCATATTTTGTATAGAGGATAATGATAACTTGTTGTTATAAAGGTATGTTGCATGAACGAAAATAGTCTGCTCTGGGAAATTTATATCTCAGAGCATGTCAGACATCCAAGTGAGATATGTATCACTGATTAGCTGAAGATCCCATGTCATCTAGGAAAATAGTTATTTATTTTGGACTGAGTTTTGTGGAGATATCAAAGAAATGCAGTCACATATTTTTACTGAACTTACGATAAAGTAGCTTTCACCGAATTAGTAAAAAGATATCTCAAAGTGGGTATGACAAACATATTAGCCTCATTTGACTGATGTTGACTATGTACAGAGATGGGTATTTTGCAGTAACATATATGCTGTCAATCTTTCAATATATGCTTACTCATATATATATATGTGTGTGTGTGTGTATATATATATGTACATATATATATACACACACACAAATATAGTTTGGCAAACCTAATATATGTTTTTTCTAAGAGATTCTATTGTATGTTTATGTCATATCAATAAACCAAACATATTTGCATGGTTGGATAAGGCACATTTTGAATGGGCTAATGTAAGAGTTTATTTTTAGCCATTTCTGATGGCAAGATTATTTATGAAAGATTTCTATATAAATTTAAGAAACATGGAAGAGATTTATAAGTGAACGTATTCATTGGTAAATGTTATCATTTTAACTGTCATGCTAAAATGAGATATGCGTGACATGATAGTTTGATGGTGAAAAAATATATATTCTGTTACTTATATTAAATGTATTTAATACTCAGCTTACCGTTTGTGTATAGCTGGGACCATTGTTTCCTTGTCAAGCTGTGAATAACATAATCTTTACGTGTGTTACTGTTATGAACTGCCAAAGGAAATGCCATTTTGAAAGGATCAAATTTATTAGCTATTACATGATGAATTTTGTATCGCTTTAAGTATGGAAATGTATGCATACTCTGGCTGTCATTATGAAGTTGAGAGAGCATCAGACTATTAATGGATTACAAGCATTCTAATCATAAAAAAATGAGACTGAAGCACTAGTACCCACATTTTAATCTTCAACTATTCCAGAAATGTGATTTTGGGTAATATATTTTTGTAGAATTTTAATCCAATTTATGGAGTCTGGAAATTTCAACATTCCAACTGGGTACTGCAGTGGTAGGTGAAGAGAGATGATAAAGTGAGGGTGATAAAGAGTGCTCAGAGTATGCCTTACTGAAATCATTTCATATACTTTTTTTATCATGTACAAAAATATTTCTGTACTTAAAAATCACAAATATCATTTGCATTTTTTGTCAATGGAAGCAATGCTGAAGCAGAGAAAGAAATACGAAGAGATTTAGCTTTATAATTAATCAGCTTGTATTGTACAAAGATCTATTGACTGTGCTTGATCTAATTCATTCCATATCATCATCAGGTTATTAATGTCTGTACGTCCATTGTTGTTGCCCATTTTTTGGCCTGATGGAAGTGTAATTTCATGGGTCGTGCAATTCAAATATAAACTTATGTGTGTTAGTGATATTTTGATTCAAATGATGGATAATATTTACAACAGATTAAGGTAATGTATGGTACTTGACCTGCCAATATGAACTACTGAAAGGAATTCAAAATCTTTTCAGGATTGGAGACTATCTGAATAACAAAAGTCATAGTACATAGAAGTTGATTACCACAAGCTGCCAATCTATATTTTTTAAACATTTGGCTGACATCTTAAAACCTCGAAATTTAATGAATACCTATTTTTTAAGAAATGAAAATAGTATTTGAAATGAATTTAATTACTTAAGATGGTAGTCATATGTATGAAGGTCTGTAGTTAACTAAGCTAATATAAAAGTGAATGTGTATGGTTGTGCATTTTAAGTGTTTCTTGGAAAGATAATTTTGGGGAAAATGGTGGGATTTCTGTGTTTTTAAAGAATCCAAGATGGAGCTGGGTTGTTGGGAGTTCATATAAGTTTTGATATACTGTACATAGATAAGTTGCATAAATTGTTATACCAATTGCCTGTTGCATCATTGCACCTAAATGTATAAACAAGGATGGATTTGAAAAATAAATATCATTTATAACAGATTAATTTTTGAGATTATTTAGTTGCTCTCTCCTATTAATCGTATTACAAAGCTACAAATCAACACAAGATGTTTCATAAATGCTTACAAGAAAAATCATTGTGTAAAATTTACTGCTTTCTTCCGGACCATTCATTGGTGAGGGTTTGAATGTAGGACCAGCCCCTGCATGAGATGAGAGCTTGGGGCAACAAATCATACAACCACAGTGCTTTCCTAAGGGATTGAGAGGCTCTCTGCACAGTGCCGTAGCTAATGTGTGTGCTGCCCGGGGCGGCCCTTTAGTTTGGTGCTCCCAGCCCCACAAAAAAATACATTTTGCACTGTGACACATTCCTAAAGTTATTTTTAACTAGTTTGTGTACCACCAAGATATTGATTTCACACACTCAAATATGGTATGATTTAAATACACACCAAAAATACTCGCACTTTATTAGTAACTGCGTTAACAAAAAAGCAAAAAAGAACATATAAGGGAACATTGAAAAGAAGGTGAAAAAAATTAACGCCATCTATATTTCTGAAATGAAAACTACAATTTTATGCCACAAATGCTACACTGTTTTTAAAAATAAAACATTTTTTAAAAACTCAGTATAGCAAAAGAATGCTTCTTTGAGTTAAAATCTAATGGTATTATAGCCTACAGCAGACCCCTTAGTGCCACCCCTTTAAAAGTGTACCCAGGGCAGACAGGCCCTCATAGCCCCCGCCTAGCTACTCCACAGCCTGTGCAAATGAAACCTGGAATCCCCAAAACTTAGCCATCCTTTATTAATATATAGTGTCATCTTTTGCACATATTTCATGGAAAGAAGGAAATTATCTGACAAATTGTTTAAGATTTCAATAAATTCAATATGTATTACTCATATGTGAAATGACATAAGCATAATGAAAAGATTCAGGTTTTATTTTGATAAAAAAATTTACTTAGGTATCGACATTTTTTATTTGATCCAAAATGCTAAGCAAGTACAGAGGAACCTCGCTTAGCGAGCATAATTCATTCCAAAACCTTACTCGTAAAGCGAAACACTTGTTAAGCAAAACAGTTTTTCCCATACAAATTAATGCAGAATTCGATAATGCGTTCCATGCCGAAAAAATACTCAAAATATTTAATGCATAACGTTTATTCAAAGAAAATTATATGTACATTGTTAAGGAGCGTGATTCATCTTCCTCTTTTCTTTTATTGTGGAATGAACGAACTTGGAATGAGAATTCGATTTGTAGAAAACAAAAAAAATCGAAATAATAAATTTACTATTTATGATACGAGCCTAATTCTTTTTTACTAGAAAGCTGTCTAGAGACATTTGTTTTTGCCAATGCTTCAGCAATTGGAGGAAATGTGACAGCATTATCATTAAATAAATTAGTAGCGTGCATAGCCACTGCCGTGTTAGGGTGATGCTTCTCAATGTACGATGCAACAGTTTCCCATGCTTTCAGCATTTCTCTTATTGCACCAGAAGATGTTTGGTTTGCTGTTACCTCCTCCTCCTCGGACAAACTCTCCTCCACAACTTCTTGCTGTGAAACACGATGTTACTCCATAAGCTCTTTGGTGGTTAGCTCTTGGCTATGCTCTTCCACAAGCTCATCGATATGTTTATTATCCACCTCCAGTCCTATGATCTTGGCCAAAGACGCAATCAGTCTCCACAGGTACTGTCTCAAACCCTTCAAAGTCACATTCGACAATGCTGTCCGGCCAAAGCCTCTTCTAAGCAGAAGTGATGGTTCTCCTGGTAACCCCTTCCCACGCCTTTACGATCATCTTGAGGCAGGCAACGATGTGGAAGTGATACTTCCAAAACTCTCTGAGAGTGAGATTAGTCCCTTCAGTCACCTCAAAACAAAAAGCACTTTAGGGTGAAAAGCTTCTTAAAGTTAGAAATAACCAGCTGGTCCATAGGCTGGAGTAACGAAGTGGTGTTGGGTGGCAGAAATTGGATCTTGATGAATTTAAATTCTTCATGGGGGTCATCTTGTAGTCCTCGAGGATGGGCAGGAGCGTTGTCCACAACAAGCAAGATTTGGGAGTAGTAGATTCATCTCAAGCAAATATTTTTTCACAAAAGAACCAAACACTAAATTGATCCAATCAGTAAATTGGTCATGTGTCACCCAAGCCTTGTTGTTGGATCTCCACATTAAAGCAGCGGTTTAATTTTCAAATCGCCGTTTGCATTGGCACTAAGTAGCAGCGTGAGACAGTCTTTCATTGGCTTGTGGCCCGGTAATGCATTCTCCTCTACTTATATAGGTTTGCTCCGGCATTTTGTTTTCAGAAGAGACCTACTTCGTCACACTTGAAAACCTGTTGCTACAGGTAACCCTCAGAACCTACGAGCTTGTTGAAGTCACCGATTAAGTTCTCTACTGCCTTTGTGTCGGAGCTTGCTGCTTCATTGTACCTCACAATGCTGTGGATGCCGGGTGGTCTTCTCTCCCATGACTTCCCTTAAATACTTCTTCTTCAGCCGTTGATGATCCTGGAGTTTTCTTAACGAGGTCGGCGAAAACCATTTTCATCTTCCCACAAATGATGTTCTCATTAATTGTGTTGCCTTGCAGCTGCTTTTTGTTTATCCATATGAGAAGCAACCTCTCAACATCATCTAGAATATGTAACCGTTGCATAGATTTTCTTGTCACTCCCTTTGAAAGATCTATCTCCTTAATCTTGGCCTTGTTCTCGAGGATAGTTCAAATTGTTTATGTAGACCAATTTTATGTGCGTCCTGGATGAGCCACGCTAACACCTCGTAATGCTTTTCAATGATTTTATTTATGTTTCATTTCTACGGTTATTTTTATTCTCTTATAGCTGTCTCCTTGCGGCTGTTTCTTCAGGGATATATTTTTGCAAGGGTTATTAAACTTTGCACAAAAATAATGTCTGAACACAAGTTTGGAAAAATGTGTGATCACAAGCAACACTAAGATCCTATCGGAACGAGTGATAAACACAGACTGATATAACAGGCATAAATGATTGACTATTGGGGTGGGGGGACAGACAGCGGAAATCTAAGCTTGCTGTCAGCAGCAGGCTTACAGCTAAAGCATCCATTCCTTGGATTGGCTGATTTCGAGACATTGGGCGACTACAGCGCTCTGCTGGCCCTATACAGAGCCCCCTGCACCACTCAGTCCGACCCCCTTGCCCACCAACTCTCACTGTTGCATGTGCACAATCCTGGACTTCCCCTCTCCTCGTCACTTGTTATGTGAAACGTCCCTTGATCAGCGAATCATTTTTTTTAAATTTATTTTGCTTGTCGTGCGAATTACTTGTTATGAGAAGTGCTCATTAAGCGAGGTTCCACTGTAATGGGTAAAGTTTCATTTGTTAAAGCATGTAACATAGCTCCTCTATTGGATAGATTCATCCATAATTAATGACTTTTCAGGGAGTTATGGGGAGACTAATGGCTGAATACCAGGCAGAAGTAAAAGGAGTGGGAAACAAGAAACACCGGGCAAATGAATGGAATGGAATGAAACCAGAAAATTCATTATCTCCAATAGATGAAGACTGAACGTTGAAGAAAACTTAATGAAGGCATTCTTGGCATTGTATGCAATATGTTTCTACATAAGGTTTCTCATTGAAAGAGAAAAGTATCATTCTGTGAGCTGGGCCTGCAACCCTGGGGCCACTCCAGTCAGCATCTTTCAGATGGCACAGGAAATATCATAAAGGACCATGCGTATGGAATTGGCAGAGTTAGGTACTCCCACACCTTACATGCAGGTCTCCCAACACCATCTGAATGTGGCAAGTCTAGGTGGGGTCCCTGAATGAAAGAGGCCTCTGAATGAAAGAGGCCCTTTAATGAAAGGGGCCTGGTGCAGCAGAACCTATAACACTACAGAAGGCACACTGGAATCAAGATGTTAAGACTTTTAGACTACATCTTTCTGTCTGGACCTAAGATCTTACATAAAGACCTCAATACATACACACATACCAATCATGCCGTTCCCTTCCGGGCTAGGCACTATGACAAAGTTTAGCCTAACTCTGCTTCAATATATTCCTCCACACTGAACTATTCTTGCAAACCTGTTTTGCCTCATTTACCCCCATACAAGGCTTCATGCACACCCTCCTCTTTTTAAGACTCCTAATATTCCTCCTAAGAATTTTCTCAACCACATTCAACCACAACTTCCTCGGCCTACCTCTCCCTCTAGCACCATTCATTTCACTCTATCATATCTGCTTCATAATGAAAAGTAAAGAAAACTTTGTAATTCCACATAAATATTTATTGTACGACCTAGGTTTCGACGTGGCACGTCATCATCTGGTACAATTTGCATAGAAGGTGGGGAATATATAGTCACACACAATTGATTTCAAAACCAAAATTCCACCATTAATTTTTAAAAATAAACGCACTTTAGCCGCCAAAGACTTGATTATTCAGAAAGCCGACAAAGGCAACGCGGTGATGGAAAAAAGCAGTTACATTGAGAAATGTGAGGACTTCATAAAAGCAAATAACATAAAAGTCCTTCGTTCCGATCCTACGCCTAAATTTCAACAAGAGTGCAGAAAAGGAATAAGAGCTTGTGAAGGACTGTTCAAATGGTCGGAAGGGTCTCATTTTTTCCAAATGAATCCTTCCGCTCCAAGGTTTTTCGGTTTACCAAAAGTGCATAAAAAAGACATCCCGATAAGACCAGTAGTTTCAAGCGTGTCTGCCCCTAACCACGTGCTAGCGAAAAAACTTAATGTGTTGTTTAGAGACCTGTCTCAATTTTCCGCGGAGTACAGTGTGTTAAACTCAGTGGACTTTGTGAACAAGCTCTCAGAAAAGACAATATACAAAAAGTGCACTTTAGTGTCTTTTGACGTTAAAGATCTTTTCACCAACGTGAACCCGAAAGAAGCCGTGAACCTGGCTGAAGACATCCTCCTTCGAAAGTCCAAACCGGCACCGATTGTCAGCGAACTGTGTCATCTTCTCTCAATGTGCGTCTCCCAGAACTATTTCGTTTTCAACGGATCGTTCTACAAACAGTGCAATGGTTTAGCTATGGGTTCTCCCCTGTCCCCTCTTTTGGCAGATATTTTCATGGACTCATACGAGAAGGACTTATTCTCCTCTGCCCACCCCCTCACCAAGAGCGTAGTTAGCTGGCACAGATATGTGGACGATGTATTCTGAGTCTGGTCAGGGACTGATAGACAATTAGACAAGTTCCTCTCTCATTTAAATTCATTAAAACCTAATATTCAATTCTCAATGGAAAAAGAAGAAAAGGGTTCCCTGAATTTTCTAGATATCTGCATTTCAAGGTCCCAAGAGCACTTTCAATTTTCTATATTTCGGAAAGACACATACACGGACCATGTTATCCATTCCACTTCCAGACATTGTTTTTCACAAAAACTTTCTGCATTTCATTCTATGATCCATAGACTATCATCTATTCCAATGACTAGTTCAAAAATTTTAAAGGAACTTAATACTATTAAAACAATAGCAGTGAATAATGGCTACCCTGAAAAATTGATAGACAAACTCTACCAGAAGAAAGTGGCCAAACTAGCCAGAAGCGGTATCTATGGGTCTCAACCTAGTGAAAAAGTGAGTGCTCAGTGGAGAAGGTTTCTCTTTTTAGGCCCATTATCCCTTAGGGTATGCAGTAAAATCCCCAAAGACCGAATAAAATTAGCTTTCTATAATAAACAGTGCCTGAGGAATTTGATTTCACATACCAAGGACAGAATACTTGAAAGTGATAAAAGTGGCGTATATAAATTGAATTGTCAATGTGGAGCAGCATACATCGGCCAGACTGGACGCAAATTTAAAGAGAGGATTAAAGAACACCGATCGTGCGTCAAAAATAAGGACCCGGCGTCTCTCTTCGCCAAACATCTGCTGGATGAGAATCATCTTAGTGACTTCGTGCCTTTGATCCTACACATAGAGAAGAAGGGACTAAGACTTGACGCATTAGAGCAATTTGAGATTTTAAGAAGTGTCAAAAATAAGGAAAATATTGTAAATGAAATTTTGTATCCTTACCACTCCCCCCTTCTATACCTTCCTTCCTTCCACACCTAAAGGAGGCCATCCCTTTTCTTACCTTACCTCCCCTACTACCTCAGATTACTATGTTTTCACGGACGCACTGGAATTCCCCCTCTTCCCTTCCACCAGAACCACGCGTCACCACCGCTTCCTTCCCCCCCCCTTTTCCTTTTTTTGTGACAATGTAAGTACAGAAATTCCTAATCCTCTCCTTCCTCCTTGACTCTATGCTCTTAAACCCATTCCCCACCTCCTTGGCCAAACTCCGCCCCTGGGAATTCCACCCCTTAACCCACACCTCGGACCGTTGTGTTATTGGGAATTTTGGTTTTGAAATCAATTGTGTGTGACTATATATTCTCCACCTTCTATGCAAATTGTACCAGATGATGACGTGCCACGTCGAAACCTAGGTTGTACAATAAATATTTATGTGGAATTACAAAGTTTTCTTTACTTTTCATTATGTTAAGTCGATTCCATGAAGTCACGCCCGAGACAACGAATTATATCTGTTTCATTATTAGACTCTCATCCATTCTCTCAGAACAGTCAAACCAACACAGCCCACTCCTTTCATATATGTCCATTTTTGGAGCATCTAACCCACATTCATTTATTACCCACTCATTCCTGACCATATCCTGACATACCTATGTTTCACTACCATACAACAAAGTGGCGATAAGTACACTTTTGTACAAGGCGATTTTCGCTTCCTTGGACAGGCATTCATTCCTTGATATGCTCCACATGCTACCTACCACTTTCCTTCCAGCATTCACATGTCTCTTAAACTCCTCATCTATTCGTCCATCTTTTGCCTTGCTGTCTTGCTTGAGAGAATAAAACAACAAGAAATGCAAATCAAAATACTCCCTCCAACAATCTTAGCCCTTTTTACCCACTTCCAAAACTTAATTGAAGGGAGTATTTTGAAGAATTATACTATAATGTTGCAGGCGCTGAGGATGAGCCTTGTGACGTAGTATGCGAAAATGTGATGATGGAAAAGGAGATCAGTGAGAATGAGTTCATAATGGCTGTGAGAGTATTGAAAAATGGGAAGGCTGCAGGCGTAGATGGGATATCCAGTGAAATGTTGAAGTGTGGGTGTAATTTACTCATTTGTCGGATGTGAGAATTATTTGATTTATGCTAACAGGCTTCTATTGTTCCAGTGGATTAGAAGAATGCAACCATCGTTCCATTGTACAAAGGGAAGGGAGGAAAGACAGAATATAATTATTTTCAGGCCATTAATTTATTGAGCATTCCAGGAAAAGTGTTCAGCAAAATTTTAATTGGAAGAGTGAAGAATATTACTTCTGACAGAATATAGGGTGTGCAGTGTGGGTTTATGCCTGGGAGAGGATGTAGTGACGAGCTTTTTGCGCTTCAGCGAGTGATAGAATGTATGAGCGTCCAAAAGAAAGTGTACTGTGCATTTGTTGATTTAGGGAAGGCACATAAAGACAGGGTAAATAGAAAGAATTTGTGGAAGGTTTTGAAGGACTATGGAGTGAATGGGCAGTTATTGAATGTTATGATGGCAATGTATAATGATAGTAAGTCAAGTGTGAGAATTAACGAGGTTATGAGTGGTTGGTTTGTAATAAAACAGGGCATAAAGCAAGGAAGCACTAAGTCTCCATGGCTGTTTAACGTGTTTACCGATAAATGTGTTAGAGATGCACATAGTAAAAACGATGGTGTTTTGATTTGAATTGTAAACGTGCGAGTTCTACCATATGCGGATGATGCTGTTTTGATCTCAGAGAGCCAACAGGGATAACAGATGCTCCTAGATAAGTTTTGTGACTCAACAGAGAGAATGGAATTGAAGGTAAATGCGTGCAAGACTAAAGTAGTAGTTTAAGATAAGGAGAATGGAGAGAATAACTCTATGATGAGGGCAAATAGTGAAGTAATTAAACAAGTGGATGGTTTTTCGTACTTAGGTAAGATGTTTGCGAAAGATAAGGAGATAAAGAAATGTGCGAATGCTGGAAGGAAAATGGTAGGTAGCATAAGGAGCATATCAAGGAATGAGTGCCTGTCTAAAGAAGCCAAAATCGCCGTGTACAAAAGTGTACTTGTCCCCAATTTGTTGTATGGTAGTGAAACATAGGTATGTCAGGGTAAGCATGTAAGTAGACTAAACACTGTGGGTATGAGTTATCCGAGGAGTGTTTATGGCAAGAGTAGGATGGATATGGTCAGGAATGAGTGGGTAATAAATGAATGTGGGTTAGATGCTCCAAAAATGGACATATATGAAAGGAGTGTGCTTCGTTGGTTTGGCCATGTTAAGAGAATGGATGAGAGTCTAATAATGAAACAGATATGATAGAGTGAAATGAATGGTGCTAGAGGGATAGGTAGGCCGAGGAAGTTGTGGTTGAATGTGGTTGAGAAAATTCTTAGGAGGAATATTAGGAGTCTTAAAAAGAGGAGGGTGTGCATGAAGCCTTGTATGGGGGTAAATGAGGCAAAACAGGTTTGCAAGAATAGTTCAGTGAGGAGGAATATATTGAAGCAGAGTTAGGCTAAACTTTGTCATAGTGCCTAGCCCGGAAGGGAACGGCATGATTGGTATGTATGTATGTATGTCTAATTTTATGAACAAGATTTTGCAAATAGGTATATCAAGTACCTTCCTAATTGCTTGTAATTTGTCTTGTTTCTCTGTGATTCAGCTCTATCACGTTTGTGAGTATTTAAATGCTATAAGTGCAGCAAGAAGCAGAAACCTATTCGTAGACATATATGCAGTAAAAAAAGGAATTTGAAAAACGTGATGCGGTACTACAATTCAGACACCGAAACACGTTTTCCGTGTATTCTTCCAGCTGCTACAAGAATACTGAGGAAGAACCATAATTCTATTGGTGAAGTTTCCACCCATATTTTAGGAGACAATTGGTGTTCCTCATTGCATTTTTGAAATACCTGACTAGCCTTCAGATTAGTGAATTTATATATTATTTCAATGATTTCAGGAGTGGCAAAGAGGTTGAAAGCATCGTGCATCATAGAAATATTCATACATTAGAAAGCCCATATGTCGGATGCAAAATGTTTTGAGGTCTATGTTAGGCCACCAAGTGGTTGTCTCCCATAATGTGTTACTTTTTATTTCAAAGTATAAGGTGATTATAATGACAGGTTTATGCATTTATCCGTTTGAAACTCACCATTGCTTTCATTTTGCATTACAATTTCTTGGCAACTTAATGTGATATCATACGAAGTATAGCTAAGTGACGACAAAAGGAAGGGTATGGCTCTAGGTTTCAATCATGGCATTGAAGCATATTTATAGCCAAATTGGATAAGATGAATTGAACTCTTATATCGATTCTTACGAAATATGAATATTTGAATTCATGTTGAGCTGCGCGTTTTGATGTAATGTGATAGGTACTAAGTGGAAGTGATGATAAACATACAATCTTAGGCTTTAAACTTGAGATTGAACCAAATTTGCAATAATATGTGTTACAATGGGTAAAGCTCTGATAGAGTGACTTAGAAACACATTTTGCCAGTCGCAGTTTAAAGGAAAGACATTAAATGGAGTCGCCTCATCTTCTGTTTACTGGCATTTAAGTTAACCCTTGTTAACACATGTGACCTGACTTCTCTCATTACAAGCACTTGGCTAGGATGAGTATGGCTCCCATCCCGCACCACCATCCTCCTTACCCTTCCCATTCTACTTAGGATATCCTCTATCCGGTGGACAGTACAGGAGCTACAAATCTAGTGCAATGCATTTAAAAAAGTAAAAATAAAAATATCTGCTCTGATTCCAATACTATCCTCATGTGTTTTAACAACAGGAGCACATTCAAGACCCCAAGAGTGCAGCGGAGATTTTAAAATAACTTATGCTCCTTCCAGTGCTAATATAAACGCTCATGCAAAATTCCAATCAAATCATTCCAGGAGTTCTAGAATGAATCAGGAATTCACATGCATACAAACACAAGCATCCCCATATCCATGTTTATTTTTACAGATTAGGTCATATTGGATGGAAATGCATACTGGATATAATGATATAGTATTTATTTTGATGCTTCCTGTCAGCTTTTCATGAACATTATTAAGTCACAGATTTGCCACCACTACAAACGGCCGCCTGTGGCTTTTGAATATGTTGCCTAAGGCTTGGCCCGGCACAGGATGTGACTTAATTATATCTCTTGATTTACAAATATTTTAAAGCTTTATATATTTATCATTCTGTCTGAAATGCCTGGGATGGTAATTTATCTATTTAACAATGGTAAGAAATAATGAAATTCTATATGTCTTGGTAAATTAATTTTAACTATGCATATTCATTTTTGACAGATACGTTTTATCCTTCGGTGTGATCTGAGGCCTTAACCACCCTTATGGGAAAGTCGATAACCACTCCTCCACGACTAATAATGAAAAGTGAAAAAATAATGGAAACAATATCAAGGAAAACTTACGAAGTGGCCAAATGGTTATAGCAAATGATTAAATGAAAGTGTTAATTGTGTGGAGGAATTTATTTGTGTCTGAACATCTGGCTCCTGACTGTGAAAGCCTCTTTATTTCTTCCATCATCGTGAAGAGATTCTTCCATCATCATGAAGGAATGAGGGTCATTTAATGGGTTTATCAATGTTAAAATTTCTTGGTGAATTTTTAAATGGAAAGACAACAGCCAGGTAGACTTTATTATGCTAAAAGTAGTATTTTGCACATCTTATGCTTAAGCCGCTCCTATTTCTCTTGTTCACATTTTCAGAAGTACAGGCCTGTTGATTTTTCCACCTCTGCTCTCTGGCATCTCATCCAAAAACACAACTCCTCCATGTAATTGCATGTGTTCGTCTGCTCTCTCTGCGAATAAAGTGGAAGGTGTGCCATTCATTATCTCAGAGTAATGGGTTTCATATTTTTGTGAGCTATTTTAGCAGGACCCAAGAGCGTACGTTAGCACATACAATACTTTTTGTATTGTAAACTCACTGAAAACATTCCATTGAAGGCATTGGAGTAGTGAACCCAGATAAGAACGCTATAAACTTTGCGATGAACGATAAATGGATCATCAATCATTGTAACAACAAACAACATGACGTGGTATTCCACACATTTACTTACTCAAAGCCGACCATGGTTTCTACACAGTATACCAAGATTAGATTAGATTAGATTAGACTGTTGGTGGAGTTCCTCCGAGGAGGACCTGGGGCACCTAGACCTATTGGTCCTTTGTGCTAACCACCATGTCTTGGTTACCCGTGAGGCTTCACAGTATACCAATATCAAGGACATTTGGCGGCAGGCCAAAACGAACCGAATCGGAATGTAGGAGTGAGGGGCTTATATGGACTAGTCTTGTCTTTACTTTAGTGGTATCAATTACCATTCCTTGAGAAAATGTCATACCGATTGATGAATAGAACGATGTGAGCTAATGAGACATTAAATTTTCGGTCGGTATATAAATAACAGGTATGGCCAGGTATTTCAAAATAGTTTCCCAATTCGCCTAAAAAATTTTACAAACGCTTTTTATTGCAGAATAATTAAATTTTTTACCTTTACTATACTGATCTACTCCATGAATATTGGTAAAATAACCACGGGAATTTGCATATTGAAAATCTTTCAGGGTCATCCCATGTTAAATGATCCAATAAATGTAATGGGTTGCATGACAGTTTTTGAAAAGTCTAATATTTTCCGGCACATACCTACATACATATTCTGTAAAATGATTGCTTTTAAAAATACCTTCTAAAACTTTTAAAAATACCTGCTACCTAAAAATACCTATACCTTCTGGTTTTCACGCAGCAACCATTTAAAAAAATATTATAAGTTTATAGGCGCTTTTAGGCGCTTATAAGTTTTGAGAAGTTTCGTGTCTACTGTTTCCCTAATATCTCAAAAAGTAATTGAGATTTAGCGAAGGTGCTGAAACCTTACTATTTTAAACAACATTTGCATGAAGCTCAGCTTGAAGTCAATAGTTGTTTCTACGGAAAACTGGCCTTGGACTCGAGAAAACTGTGCAGAGGAGGAAATATTCAGATAATATAGCTTTTGTACTTAATCAAATAGGTAGCGTAGAGAAAGAATCTTGGGGATTGTCACGCTTATGGCACTAACCTCTATTCATTCAAATGCTAAAAAAAATGGTTACGCGCTCGCCATAAGACTTTTTGAGCTAAATTTTCCGTTGCAGAAGTTTTATAAAATGTAGCCAAAAATACAAAAATGTGCAAACGTACACCAGCAAAGTTTGAGTTTCTACTCTTAAGAGATTTTTGGCTGTTGTAAGTTATGAAATGTTGAATGACAATGATAATAAATTTGGCTCACCAATTTTGAGTGTTCCTTGGGAACCCACTTGCTGGACGGGGATGGAGAACCTGTGGCACGCGTGCCCAAAGTGGCACGCGGAGCTGGGAGGGCGCTAAAGGGCTCTATCTCATTCGATGAGTTGGCACGCTAGTCGAGCGAGTATACTCTTATTTCATAAACTTTGGCACTCAATCGCCAAAAGGTTCGCCACCCCTGCCACAGGAACAATCAGGAAACATCGATTTTGATAATCAAAAGTGGTTGATAATCTGTATTTTTGCGATCAAACCTCAACCAAGCACTCATAATTGACTAAATAAAGAATTACACCATTATAAAATATTCCATTTTCAGTTTAATTCACTTTCAAAAACTATATTTGTGCATCGAAAACGGTCATTCAATCGTACGTTGTGTGGAATAAAAGCGAGTCGTTAACTCTCTAGTACGTCGGAAGTACATTAATTGATACATTTACTTCGCCCACCATCACGGGAATACACATTTCTGATGTCGTACAATCATGAAATCTCCTGCATATAATTTTCCTGGATTTATGATATTATAAACGAGAGTGTGTCCCAGATTTCCACTTCACTATGGCAGGGCCGCCCACAGGGGGGATGTATGGCGCAAGTTACGCCATAGAAAAAAATTTCGGGGGGGATTTTTAAAATGTATAGAGAAATTCACTAAATGTAAATATTTTTACCCGTTTACAGTAATTTATATATGAATCGAAAGGTTATAATAATAAATGAATGTGAAGCATTAAGTGTAGTATAGTAAAACATTGTGTATTTATAGAGAATCATCCAGCCAGCCGAAAGCTTCTTTTATTTCGGTCGCGTCTCTCTATATACTCTTCCTGGGCTGCCGCATCGTGCAGTCGTCGAGGCCAACATAAGATCCCCGAACGCAACCCAGTAGCATAACTGACTCAGCATCCCTCAAGTCTTATTCCCGGCCCCTCCTCCCAACATCTGCCAACGGGTCACATCACAGTACAGTCAAAAGGCTTAGACTTACGGATCGTGCATACACTGCACGTTACCTTTTACGGTGATTTTTTTACCTCCGCTTCCCCTCAGTCGACAACTGTAGCATTTGTTTCATCCCCTCGTACCCTCCCCCCCTTCGATAAGTAACTTCTTCTCTACATTTGAAAATTTCAATTCAAAAATATTTTCTTATTTTTAGTAAGATTATTTTTTGGGGTGGGTTGAAATTGAGCAAAGTAGCAGAGCTAGAGATCATAGAATAACGCTATTTCCAGTTTATAATTATAAAACTATATCAGTTTATCGTAAATATTTAGTAATATTGACGTCCAGCGCTCCCTGTTCCCACGCCTTTCCCTTCACGAGCGCACCCGTGTTCCGAGGAGGACGAAGGAAAAGTTTACAATTTTTATGTATACACATTCCAAATAAGATCGGAAGTGAAATAAGCGAAAATAAGATCAGAAGTGTACTTTCAAATTATTGATTTCCTAAGTCTTCAGCCGCAGGATCAGTTTTCGGAAAGTTCACTGAATATTGTCAAACAAATGACTTACTTTTCCCACGAAGGTTTACTCAATGTTGTAAAAAATATGGATAGTATCGTGAGGCCGATTCTCGTCAGTGACTTGTGTGAGCATTACGGAATCGTTGGTGAAGAACTTTGCGAGGAAGTTAATGTTTTTAGTCAACTGTACATTGAGTTAGCTACCCGAACATTGATTTTCAAGATGTGCTGAGCTTGAATGACGAGTCTGAGCCCAAATAATGACGAAAATGACACCCAAGATTCTTGTGACGACAAGCCTGATGGTCCAAGTACAGATTCTAATATAGCAGAACAAATATTTCTGGATCAATTGGTCAAGAAAGGGTTCATTGGGCCTTATAGATGTTTATCACTGTCGGCCATTGTTTAAAAAACTTGGTCTGCTAACTGTGCCGTCCATTTATGTTTATTATGCTGTGCTATATGTTAGATCTAACATGTCTCTATTTGCTAAAAATAATAACTTTCATAACCACTACAGCAGAAGATCTGAGGATTTGCATATAATGCTACAGAATTTTAAATTGTGCTCCCGGGGTCCCAAAGTCATGGGGATAAAATTATATAATGCAATCCCATGCCATATTAAAAAAGTGACAACTTTGAATGCCTTCAAAAGACTCCTACATAACTTTCTCCTCGAGAAATGTCTGTACAAAGTGGAGGATTTATTTATATGGGTCTTTCTGTGTAAATATGTTTTTTTTATATACTTGTTGAATTATGACGTGTTCCATGTAATGTCTCTGGAACAAATAAAATCTAATCTAATCTAATCTATTAAATAGTTCTGGATTTCCTTACCTAACGATGTTATACCAGATACTTATGACATTACCAGCAACAAGTTGCTCAGCAGAGAGGGTTATGTGCAGATTAACCTATTTGACTGCGGCATGACGTTACAGCAAATCATGGTTGTCTTTACACTGGTGCGGGTGATGTGATATCACGTCTAGTGAAAGGCCTCCTAGTGAAAGCTGGAACTATCACGGTACCCATGAAGGCGATATCACGTCGTCAGCAGCAGCGTCAAGACAACCATGACGTGATATCACGTCATGTCGCACTCAAAGGGTTAAGAATTGTAAAAAAAAATAAGCTAAGAAGCAGCATGGGAGATTTCTGGCTCTCCGACACGCTTGTCCTTTCTTCCGAAAAAGACATTTTTAAAATCCATTCATAACAGTGAAGTTGTAGAGAAATTTGCTTTGTCAAGTGAGCAAAGAAAAAAAACTACTACTGTGCAATGAACATCAAGGGTAGGGTAGTTATCCACCACCAGTACTGATTTTATGTGTATTATTTTATTATTATTTGAGTTTTTTACCAGTATAATTTGTAAATAAGAGCTATGAATAATGATGTAAATGGCTTCCATTTAATCAAAGACAAATCTTTTTTAAAATGTTTGGTTTATTTAGATTTTCTTATTTTTTGCACATTTCACTGGCACGGCTCTGGCGAAAGCTTATGGCGTTCGGATGCTCAGAAGATGATGTCATGGAAGGGTAAAGTTTGGTGGAAGGGGTAGGTAAAGGGGACGTAGGGAAAGCAAAGGCATCGCATTTGTGCCATGCATGAGTGCATTTCAAAATATGGAATTTGTATGACCTGGACAACTCAAATGCCGCGCATCCGAACGCCATAAGCTTTCGCGAGAGCTGCATGTAACTGTAAGGTGTGGTATCATGTATCATAATAGTGTCTTTGTAGTAAGTTGACCGCCTATTTTGCTATGTACAGGATCCAGCTGTGTAGTTTTAGGAGCGCAATATTCAATATATTTCCCATATTTTTTCTTAATTCAAAATATGAAAGAAGCCTTCAGTTACTATATTAAGATATAAAAACCAAACGATTCTCATTTTTAAAAATAATTCCTTTTTTAAGCATGCTACCGTAAAAAATAAACTCTCACATCCTTATGGTTTTTCGTAGCATTGTATTAGGTTTTAATTAGTTCCCCTATATAAGCTCAATAGTTTGCTGAAGATTTTATTTATATTTTTTAGAGTTAGTTTTTGAGGACTTGGTCATAAATCATTGTAGCCAAACCCTAAAAACTAACTTTAAAAATATGGATATCACAGCGATCGACAACGTGTATGATGATTTAAGATATTATTTCCAGCAAAGTGTTAAAAACGATTTTTTGAAACTAATAATTTAAAAAACTTACTGAATCCTCCGTCCCCCTCGGCGTCATTCCGTACTACCTTGAACAGGCTATCAAATGATGACCTGATAAGTAGCTATATACCGGCCGGGGGAGAGTTGTTGGTTTCGGGGGGGAATAATGCGCCATCGGCATTGAGGGGGATGGGCACCCCTGCACTATGGGATCTTAAGGTTGTGGATTCACTGGTTGTCTCGCGGTTTCGCCCAAACTTTGCAGTTGGACGGATGTTACCGCCACTACGTTTCTTATTGGAACGGTTTCTTTGGTGCGTCCCAGGCCCTGAGTCTTCTAGACGACTGTCTGTGCCTGCGAGTCGACCGCTTCGTGAGCAGTCAGGACACAGACGCAGTGCTAGTGGGACGGTGTTCTCTCGTACATTTCGGTGTGTACCGTAGGGTGGGTGGAAAAATGCGAATTTTCGAGTATCGAGTTCTAATAGTGTATCTTATATTAACGGAAAATATTTAAAGAATTCCTAATGTTTATTTCAGTTCGCGCAAACGGCCTAAAGTTTGAAAAAAAATTACAATAAACACTTAATGTTTCTTTAGCGCTCAAATTTTACGGATGAAGTTTTTCGACTTCTAATAACGAAGAATTGCTTTATTTTAGCTGCCTGATAATAAAAAAAAATATTTTTAAAATCCTGCATTACATTTTGAGTTCGAACATAAGGCCTAAAATTTGAGAATTTTGGAGAAAGCTGGTATTCTTACAGTTTTACAAACCGACGCACTGTTGCATTAAAAATATATACCTAGCCATTTTACTATCCCATATGTTCCTATTAGTTATGCTATGTTATTTTATGTGTTCAAATTTTGATCTGAATGTATCAACTAGCGGCTATTTGCCTATTTCGCAAAATTACATTTGCTGAAATGACCCAGATCTCACCACGTGGAGGCGGCTGCGATTCGAATTCCACCCACACCCTACCCAACCATCCAACCATTCAGGGCGTGGTAAATAATGCTGGTTAGCCTCTTTCAGGCAAGGGCGTTACCTTGAAATCGGATTTTTGGTCGAATTTTTGCATCAATGATCTGCAGTGCAAAGTGGCACCTATGTAACCATCTCTGTTTTCTTGTCCACAAACTTTTCCAGAGGCCTCTGCCACAAGTTTCATGCATCGTTCAACTGCTTGGGTATGGCAAGGGAAGCTTACAAATTCGAAGTCGGGCAGAGTCTTACTTTCCATAAATGATGAAATATCCTCTGTTGTTAAGCTTTCCATTATAGGAGGAGGCGACAGGTTACATTGTGTCCACTCAATCACCTTGGTGTAGTCCGTGGCACCAAAATTTATTGCAGGAGAAATAAAACTTCTAATAAATTTCCCCTTTATCTGCTGACTTCTTGCTTCCATTATCCTCCTCTAACCCAAATCTCGTACATCTTGTGTCTCATCCACTATCATGTTCTCTGGGTGACAGAGGAACGCGTTTCTCTGAATTACAGGATCGATGATTTTTTTAAATGTTACCCGGCAAATTTCTCGTTGTTTGTACGATCTTAAGTATATGCTTAGGACCGCATTTAACTGAGTTATATTTCTTAATGTCGAACCAGACAGGAGCATATGTCTTCATAATGTAATTGGTAAGTAAATTTAGTTCATTCGTGGGACTAGTTTCGGAAATGAACAATCTTAATACGCGGTTGGCGCAGGTCAACCATCGGGAATGTCTGAGAGGTCCAGGATCTTTTACAGCGAGATCTGGAGCACACTTTCCTGTCCGGATTGCCCTGGAAATATCCAGAAGGTGCTGCTGGTCTTTGCTGAGATCAGTTTTTGTTATTCTTACCTCCTCAGATTTGATTGTTATGAAATGTTCCACAGGTAATTTCTCACAGCCAGGCAGTTTTTTGCCGATTTCCCCACAGAACGACGCTGGTCCTGTCGTCTCTCCGTCTAAGTACTCAAACAAATGTCTGAAGGGCAGCTCGTTGAGGTGAAGTAAGCAAATGAACCATTGCAATGGCCGCTGAAGTTTGATCTCGATGTTGCGTATTACGCCATTTTTCCATCCTGTATTTGTCTAAGCTATGATTATCTCATATTTTGTGCAAGGTACGACTGTTTTTAAAACTGTAAAAATACCAATATTCTTCATTTAAAGCCATATGCTCGAACTCAAAATGTAATGCAGGATTATTTTAAATGTTTTTTTTCGATTATCAGACAGTTTAAAATAAAGCAATTCTTCGTTATTAGAAGTCGGAAAACTTCATCTGTAAATTTTGAGCGCTAAAGAAACATAGCGTGTTTTTTGTAATTTTTTCAAACTTTAGGCCGTTTGCGCGACCTGAAGATAAACATTGGGAATTTTTTCAATATTTTTCCGTTAATAAGCATACGAATACGCAGCTTTTCCGCACTATTAGAATTCGATACTCGAAAATTCGCATTTTTCGACCCACCCTAGTGCACAGTGCCATAGGATACCTTACCTTACCCACTTGGCATTACGCCCCTAAAAGAGCCCGTGCCTCCTCAATAATTCCTCTCCAGGTCTCTCGCTCCAAAGCAAGAGGTCGCCATCTCCTTACACCCATTTTCTGCAGGTCCTCTTCCACATCATCCAGCCACCTTTTGCGCGGTCGCCCCGTAAGTCTTCTACCCTCTGGCCTCTGGCTGAACGTCCTCCTTACTGCCCTATTGTCAGGCATTCTTTCTAGATGACCGAGCCACCTCAGTCTGGCACACTTGACTTCACATACCAGACTAGGTTTATCATATAGTCTATATAGCTCGGCATTAGTGCGGATACGCCAAACGTTGCTTTCGTTAATTGGTCCGTAGATTCTTCGCAGCATCTTCCTTTCCCACGTGTTGAGCAGCAGCTCATCCCGGCTTTTCATAACCCAGGTTTCGCAGGCATATAGGAACCACGGATAGAAGAACTGTTCGATATAATCTTTCTTTGGTTTTCCGACTCAATAAGCGTGACTTAAATGGGCGCTGGGGGCCAAAGTAGGCCTTATTCCCCGCATTCACTCTTTCTTTGATTTCCAGTCTGTTATCACTATTTTCTGACATCAATGAACCTGAACATTTAAAGGTAGGCACTCTCTCAAATTGGTATCTACCTACTGCGAAATGTGCTGGAGGCTCATTTCCAGTCCTTTTCATGACCATAACCTTAGTTTTTTCCTCATTTATGAAGAAGCCTGCCCTTTCTGATTCTTCATTCATTTGCTGAAAGGCTTCTCTCAGGCCCCGCTCATTCCTGCTGATTAAATCCACGTCATCAGCATATGCCAGATACTCTACTGTCCTGTTTAATAATCTTCCGCCAGGGTTAATCTCAATCTTCCGTAGAACTCTTTCCAATGTCAGGTTGAAGAGGGTACATGACAAGGCGTCGCCTTTTCTCAGCTCTCTATTAACCCTAAATTCTCGTGACAAACTTCCCGACATCTTTATTTTGTTCTTTTTTCCTGTTAGCGTCATCTTAACAAGTCGAATGAGTTTGTTCGGTATCCTTAGTGTAAGAAGAGTATCATAGAGGAATGACCGTCCAATGCTGTCGTATGCCTGTTTATAGTCGATGAAGATCTGGTACACTGGTATATTGTAGTCATAACATTTTTCCATAAGAATTCTTATTGTAAAAATGTGATCAGTAGTCGTGCCATAGGATGTGCCATAGGATGCCAGCCGATTTTCCCAGGAAAATGTCGATTTTCTGATTGAAGAAGTGAGAGACGAGGCTGTAGAGACCATACTGTGAGGCGATTCCTGTGAAGTGCACGCTTCTTAGCTCAGCGGCGTAGAGTTTTCTTTACTTATTCATATTCAGCGCACGCTAGCCCAGCAACGTTACGGCAACCTTGACAACGTTAGGTGAGCGTTACCATTTCCACCATTCGACATCGTCACAACGTTGTAGCAACGTAAACTGCTACTGGGGGTCTTACTCTAACGACACCAGCAATATCAGACCACGGTCCATTTTTGGAGCAGAAAATGCCACGACGAGGTGACGAACCTACTCGACCTCAAGTGCAGAAGGACGTGCTTTGTATTCTCATATGTATTCCGTCTATCGGAAATTGCAGTTCCCTTTTGGCTGCCTTGAGATTGAGTCGGATCTTCACCTCGTCGTAGCATATTCTTCTTCATAAATGGACCGTGATCTGATGTTCATGATGCCGTTGGAGGAATTCGCTAAATATGAATAAGTACAGAAAACTAGGCGCTTCTGAGCCGGAAAACATGCCCTTCACAGGAAACTCCTTGGAGAAGGTTTTTGTCAAATGCTAATGAAGGAAATTGAAGTGAAATTTCGCCATTTATTCCATTTGTATGGTCTTTTCCTTCCATTTTACTGCCCAGTCCTGGACACAGTACATGCAGAAATGTACGAGAAAACACAGTCCAGCTGGCGTTGTGAATTGCGTACTCAGCAGTTAAGAACGAAAATCGAATATACAGTAGAGCGTCAATAATCCGGATGTCAAAAATCTGAACCGTCGATAATCCGGATTCCCATAAAGCGAAAAATTAGTCGAAGTGAATATAATAACAGTACATATTTGTCAAAAGCGTTGATGAAAGACGTATTGCAATGTGTTTCATTATAATACTACGAAATAATTTATCTTAATTAATGGTTTTATTTATCTGATCTGATTATTTAACTACGGTGCTAAAGTGAATCACTGTTTTATGGTTTTTAGCAAAGTTTCTTCATGTTTAAGGCATCAAACAGCCATTTATCGGTTCTGTTCGAAAATCCGGACTTTTTGATAATCCGGACTGGGTCCGGCAACAATTGATCCGGATCAACAACGTTCTACTGTGCACTCATATCAGTGAACCCACTTGACCGTCAACACTATTCTACTCATTTCAACTACTCAAAATCAGCTCAAATGAGTGATTCAAATTTCAAAAGGTCGTAATCCTTGCTAATACATAAAAATCTAATGGTGTCTCTCTTTCATCATCACAAACAAAACGACTGCATCGATAGAGCAAAAATTGGCGTAGCGTATATGCCTATACGCCAGTCAAAATGTTTCACTCATTAATACATAATTGTACACCTAACTCTGCTTCAATAACTTCCTCCATTCTGACCTATCCTTGCAAACCTCTTTTGCCTCATTTACCCCCATTCACTGTTTCATACACGCCCTCCTGTTTTGAAGGCTCTATTCAATGAATTATGAGCCATAAAATTCCAGATAGAAATTTTCCGATCCAAACTACTCCTCAGGTTGCCAAATAAATATGCTATTATTGATACCGGAGGAAAATGGAGGATTTTCGCATTAGAAATGTACTTTTTATGGAAATACAAAGCGTACAACAAAATGGATTTCAAGCATTAAAGTTGACATTCTTCCATCACTCTGAGGGTGAAAATTACGGACCGATATCCTGATTGAAAGTAATTTCAAAGAGCAAAAAATAAATCTCGATACTGATTTCAGTGGTTTAAAATGATCCATTTTTGGGGACCTGCCAAAAAAATATGATATCCCGTGCAAACTTATGGAAAAATTTGAAATAAATATAATCCTTACGGATAGAAATTCCGAACAGAGATAGGGCGGGCTTAAAAACAGTGAAGAGAACGTAATACAAGGCCTGCAAACCCTTCACGACTCGACAGACGAAATTTCAAAAATAACAGGCCGTAAAATTTCGCATCCGCGCATGGACAAGCCAGTCACCGAACGAAGCTATTTTGCGTGACCGCGCAGGCACGTTAGGAGCCAAAAATTATTTAAAATTTACTTATAAATTCTGTATGATTCAATTTTTAGGATATCAATCCCTTTAATAAATAATATATAACATTTCCACTGAAATTATGAGGCTCTTTCTGAATGGAATTGCGACCGTGCTTATCGCCAAAATTTTGACCCAAGTTTCTATTTCCAAGACTATGAGAACTCGGTCGCCATTCAGAATTCTAAATGTGTGTAAATAGCCATCGAAAGTTGCCATTATATTCTGGGTTGCAATTCGGTATTCTGAGCGGCAATTAGCACCGGCTAGGTTCGAAATAAAATAGCACAGTCACCGGGACCGGTCTATTCTGAATAGCAATGGCAGTTTCTCACGCACGCAACACAAAAACCGCCTTTAGTAATGATTTCATGCAGTTTTTAGTATTAAACCGAGAAATGTCATTTAACGTGGTGAAAATTCGCTTCAATTATAGCAAATGATGTATATTTGAGGGTACGATCGTCTGCTATTCAGTAGGAGGGTTTTCAAAAAAATAATTTAACATACTTTGCAACTCGATAATATCACTATGGAGTGGAAAAATGTTATTTCCTGTAATACAATTGACTTGTACAGTGGCATATGTACCCTTGCTATTGATATTATTTGAGGCCTACACTTCAAAATCTTGGCAACATTTCATATATTTCCGAACACGTGTGTACTCGCCATGAATGTTCGAGGCTTGGGCTACATGGAGTAAACCAATTTATGTGGGCGTTATTTACACACCTCACATTTTAACAGTGAACTTGATTCCAACTCAACTCGTAACATGTACCTACATAGTCACCCCGCGAGGCGTATTTAATTCATGCGAAACCGTTTTCATTGATGGCATACAAATCATAGTGTCAAAAACCATAAATTTTTGTCACTAAAAGCTTTTAATAAATGGACAATTTATATGGTTAAAAATACAGTAAATTGGTTTCTGTACTGTATAATTTGAAATAAGGCCAAAGATAAAAATTTTCTATGCCCACCTCTCTCTCACATTGACGAACTGCAGTCATCCCATCGCGAGTTTAATAACATGCAGTGAGACCTCCCAGCACGCTACTGCCAGCACAAAACATCATCACTGAGTAGGGCAACGATCATTACAACACCGGCGGTTCTCTATCGTAGGAATACTAGGGAGCTTACAAGCAAAACACTTTCTGTCAATAAGTACATAAGTCGACTCTTTGGTAGGTACTTACTTAAGGTCGCTACTTTCTCAAAACTGATTCAGAAAAGTATCACTCTATTGGTTTATTAATCATAGGGATCGTAGATATAATTGGCTTAAATAACTAAAAAATTAAAAGCACATCTCATACCACAGTACACTCACATGTTTAAATTCACCGTTCCGTCGTTTGATTTTCGTCAATCATTTTTCAGATTATAATCCTTCGCGCTTGTTATATATATTTTAAACTTTATAATACGTAACACGTATGTTATGTTGTACTTCGGTATGTACACGATATATACTATACGCAGAAATTAATATACCATTGGAAAGAGAGAGAATAACTTCGCAAACTTGCTTCTCCTTGGTTGACGAAATCTAACCTTATCGTGACTAAACATTTTTCATACCGGAAGGAGCGGGATCTATAATAGCGAGTCAGAACTCGGGAATATATTTTCCACCTGGATTCAGAATACGGATCCGGGCTATTCTGAGCGATGGAATAGCCCGATCTTGAAATAGCGACCCCGGAATCAGGCTTAAGGTAGTTTGAGCGAAAAATCATTTTACTTAGAAATCAATGAATTTGTTCTCGTTTCAAAGAAAAACATCTCACCTATCCAATGGCACCAAAAATTCTACCCCTTACCACATTACTTTCGGAGATACTTGCAAAAATATACCAGCCCTTTTACATGGGAAATGGTAGGTGCATACACTCCAGAGAGATATTATTTACAAAATGAGGTATTTCTAACATTTAGATGTCATAAAAAAGTTAACAGCTAGTAGTTGGTATGTTTTCTCAACTATCTTGGAAAATTAACCATATTGTCACCGCAGTTAATTCTTCGGGATCACAAAAAACCTTCCGTTTTGAAGGAGTGTCAAACGCACCGCGCGAAAAAAATGAGTCAAGTTAAAGACTTATTTAGATATTTTCATTTAATTACTTACAATTTCTGTCACATAAAACTATAATATTGCACCATTAATAATGCAATACTTAACTGATGTGTCTCACAGGTGGTGAAATTAAATCGTATAATTCGAATATGGTCTCCATTATGACTAGGAAACTATCTCGCTCGGACTACCTTAAAGTCTTATGATTCTTCGGAGGGTAAGGATACAAACGACAACGCAAGGGCCGTCATTTAATGAAGGAGGGGCGGAGAGAGAGAGAGATAGTGAGAGCGACGCAGATCTGGCAGCACACCGTTGTCCATAAGCCCCATAGTAAGGTGAAAACGTGGAACGCGCTAAACATATATTTACATCACTCGGTCAATTTGAGCCCTTAAATAATCCGCATATGAAAAAGACTTCCCTGAGGACAAAATACTATTATCATTGACGTTTATACGCCGTTTGAAATCGCCGAAAACAAGTAAAATAGGAGAGGGAGTGTATATCGCTCTCTTATGGCCGGTTGCAAGAAAATTTAGTTATGGAATCAATAGTTATGAAACCCATAAGTTATAGAACTCATAAATATATTCGGGTTGCAGGAACACATCTATTAGTTACTTAACTTATTTTTATTTACCAATTTTTTTTTATTTTTACCAATTTATTTATTTTTTTACCAATTTTTATTTATTTTTTATTTTTATTTTTTTTTATTTACCAATTTACCAATAGTTAGAAGCTTCGAATATTTGATCTAATCTTCCACCGCCGGATAAAAGTTACGAAAGTTTAGCCTATGAATAATTGATAATGCACATTATAATTAGTCAGTAAGAGTAAACAAACTGGTCACTTGTCTGAAAACAACTCTTTTATCAAGTAATTAAGTCTCCAAGCGGTTCCTTGCGCATCCGCCATCTTGTCTACTTATGGAACTCATAACCCCATGCCATAAGTTATGAAACCGATGAATTTATTGAATGTCTGTGCAACACTTATTGAATGGTTTCCATGGCTTATGGGTCCCATAACTTTACGGAATACATATGTTACGTTCCTGCAACTGGCCATTAGAAGCATTAATCCGACGATTTAAATGGGGTCATTTCCTCAGGTCATGAATTATCACTGGTTGATGCTCCGTCGTACTTTTGCTTTGGAGGTACTTCATTGGGTCACCCACCTTGTATAAATGTCTGAAATAAATTTGTTCCTAAAGAACGTGATTTGAAAGCCACCCATTTTTTCCATTCATTAAAAAAAAATAATTTCCACGAAAGCCACATGTCTTCTAAAAAGAGTAACTTCGGTGAGCGTGTTAATGATCACAAGGTTTTAAGGCCAATTTTACCTGCAACAAATATTTTCATTTCTTCTTCAGTCACCTCCTCATTTGGTTTCAGCACAATGAACGCCCGAGCGCAGGCAGTGCGGATGACATCAGGTACACCAATAACACCAGCTATTGTAACTGCTGGATGTCTCATTAATATATCCTCTATGTCTGATGGAGAAACCTATAATTTAATTGAAGAATTGAAATTTTTTATTATTTCGTAAAAATTTCACCAAACATTTTAGTGAATTATGATGTGTTGCATATATCCCTCAACTTTTATATTTAAATGTATTTTACCGTTCCATTATATGAGTTGATGAATATAAAAACATTTAACACAGCATTATTCATATATTGTAGCTTACCAATTTGTCTTTGTGAATAAATGTGAAGCTACTCCTGTCCAGAATGAATAAATTGCCACCTTCATCAAAATATCCGATATCTCCCGTGTCAAACCAACCGTCTTCTTCAAGTTTTGTATAATATCCCTGAATTTCGAGAAGGAAACATATTGTTAAAATTGTATTTTTATCTCCGGATCCCCTGTAGTTTAGTTCAATGGAAAGAAAAAATTATGTTGCGTGTACACCAAGAAAACAGTTAGGGGAGTTCGGGTAATTTGGGCCTGCGTCCAACTGATAGATTTACTTTGCATTCAGTATAGTTAGTATCACATTTGATCATAGATCATTAGGACGTTCCTTTTAGACCAAAACAAAGAAGGCGATTTCGGTCCCATTGAGCGAATACCACACGGCTCTCAAAAACAAGCACTGCGGGCAGTCAGCAGTCTCAGAGCATGCCTTCTCCAACCTCGGACAGAACATAATGATCAGTGACGCACGAGCGTTGGCCAAAGAAAATAATTGTATTCCTCGACTCTTCCGGGAGGCAATTTGAATGGAGAAAGTAAAAGAAATTTCAATAGAGATGACGACCACAGACTCCACAACATTTTGAAGAGACTCATGAACAAAAACGGGGTCCTCGATGCTGATTGGACGCGATACCGGAAGGTCACCCTGAGGACGGTATATATAGGCACCCAGTTCCACCAGTGGGCATCCAGAACCTGATCTAAAGGTGTGGCCAGCATTGGTCACGAAACGTCATCTCCAAGATTACGCAACGTAGCGAAACCCGGAAGCAATGAATTGCATCTACATCTACATTATACCCCGCGAACCGCCGCAAGGGCGTGTGGCAGGGAATCGTAAGTCACCAACCGTGTAAAGATGTAAAATTTTTGGAGGTGAAATGGTGACATGTACCTGCTATGGGAGTGTATTTGGAGGAGCACAGTTTTTATTGTGGTCGCTTATTGTGCGCGGAGAGAACAAGTTTTGGTACCTATCTGTTCGGCAGAGTATCTCTCTTGTTTTATTTCATTTGTCAGACCAAGAAATGCAGTGAAGCGTCATGATAATATTCTCTGTGTCGCTCTGAAACACACCAGTTCAGAATACCTCAAGCAGCCTAAGCCTGGCGTGCAGCCTCCAAGTCTCTAGGGGATCCCACCTTAGTCCCTCTAACAGTTGTGTAACACTATATGTCCGTTCGTAGCAGGACCTTTTGACGAGTCAAATTGTTAGTCATGGTCAAAAAGTCCATCAGTAACATCCTCCTTTTTCTCACAAATCAAATATCGTTTGAAAGCTCTTTTGTTACCATTAGGGAGCAGGACTGAAATGAACCAATGCCTTGTCACCCCTTACCAAAACCTTGGATGGTGGACTTAGTACTCTCTTCAAACTTCTTCCCCCACCGCTCAGCACCCCCGTACTTCCCCTCACTTCGCTTTCCTTCCCTTTCCCGTTTCGCTACTTGCCTCTCTCTTCCCTACCTCCGTTGTCTCCCTATCCTCCCCCTCCTCTCGCAATCAGCTGTGCGCTGCTCGCACCGGGTGGGAAGGTTTATTACGTGGCTGTTCCGCGCCTGTGGAGGAATTCATTTATTATCCCACGCCCTCTGATTTGGGTATTACTCTCAATTCCAATATAGTTTTCCCGTTATGGTCCTCGGATCAGTTATGTTTCTGACGAAGAAACAACTTATCATTCAGCAAGGACCATGCAATTACTAGACCCGTTCGGTAACTAAAGAAGAAGAGCGCCGCAAATCTTACCAAGGATGATATTAAGAATAAGAATGACTCTCGAAGGCAATATTGGAGCGATTTCAGCGCATTTTGAGCTGCTGACGCGGAAGGACGCAGCGAAGGAGCGTTATTCGGTAGATGGACAATATGAGAAGACGAAGAAGAGCTACCATGATACGTGCGCTGAACTAAAGACCATGCTCTCCCAATTACCTGATGTGCCAACGTACTACAAAAAGCGCGACTCTCAGGCTGATTACGCTAATATCCAACTTCCCGTCCAGCTTCCGAAAACGTCGCTGCCGAGCTTTTCGAGTACGCTTGCCGATTGAAAATCGTTCTGCGAGCTTTTTACAGCAATGTTAGTTGGATAACAGCGATTTTCGGTTGGAACAAAGTTGTAATATTTAAAAATTTGTTTTAGAGACTCGGATGCGGAGTTTGTGGAAAAAGTCTCTGTTACGGATGCCAACTACAAGCCGTCATGGGAGGCCCTGAAAGCCAGGTACAAAAATCCACGACTGTTCGGGCATACACATTTGTCTATTCGAATGTATCTTCCAAAGATGATGAGGGAATCAGCGCGGGAATTGCGGGCTTTGGTTGACAGAACTCTGCAAGTGGTTCGGGCGCTGAAGATCCTGGATCGACCAGTGACGGCATGGGACGACTGCCTTGTCTTCCTCATGTTTGGATAAGGAGTCGCGAAAATCATGCGAGACACACCTGACCAGCAAGAACGGGGTGAGTTATCTCACCCCACAGGGTCAGCCGATATGTCCCAGGTTTAAGGAACTCATTGAGTTACTCGGGGATCGTATCCGTGCGTGAGAGATTATAGCTCCTCTTAAGAGTTGGGACATAGTGTGCTTCACGATGGCCAAAAATCTTCCCCATCGGGGGCGAAGTCCTTTAACGTAGAGACTAAGCAACTATCTTCTGCAAGCACATATACTTGTCCCATTTGTTCATTGGACCATCATATAGCCGTCTGCCCCAGTTTCCTAGAAATGATTGCTGTTAAACGACGGGATCGAGGCTCGTAGATTACACCTCTACTTCAGCTGTCTTGGTCGTCATCAATTCAAGAACTATAAGACTGTACAGTGCCGTGTAACTTGTCAACGACGGCATCGCTATGTTACATACGGGAATTGCATGCGACGATTCGTGTATTATTAAAGGTACAATGGCTGAACCTCAATAAAAGTCTCCGGAGGTAGGAAAGAGAGAGGCAAGTAGCGAAGTGGAAAAGGGAGGGACAGCAGAGTGAGGGGAAGAACGGCGGCGGGGGAAGAAGTGTGAAGAGAGTGCTAATTCCACCATCCAAGGTTTGGGTAAGGGGTGACAAGGCATTGGATCAGCTCAATTCTACTCCCTAATGGTGACAAAAGAGCTTTGAAACGAAATTTGATTTGTGAGAAAAAGGAGGATGTTACTGATGGGCTTTTTGACCATGACTTACAATTTGACTCGTCAAAAGGTCCTGTTAAAGTCGATATTAGTGGCTGTATTGTATGGAATTTTAAGACATTACAAGCAGTCTGTGGGAAACAACTTATTCTATATAAGTTCTCAGTGTCAAATTCCTTGTGATTAGATCAAGAAAGTTACGATGATTGTGGAAGTAACTGAAAAAAGACATCAGACCCTTCACATGCAGTAGAGTTCATTAAGCCATGGCAAAATTCCATGGCAATATTGACATTGCCTTCTGCAGGATGGTTGTTTACCGGTCAAGAATAGCATTCTATGACAGAGGGAAATGAGATGGCGTTACATCCGACTAACTAGGACGGGAACGAAAATTTAAAAAAAGAATTTCGTCTCGAATGTCTGTTGTGAGAATATAACCCGCATAGATTCAAAATACTGTTCACTCGATGTCCTCAAGTTAGCCGTAGGTCATGAAAAACAATCTTTTTGGTGTGGAGTTCGTTTTTAAAGACTGATCGGTAAGCTTTCGCTAGGAGCTGGCTGGAGTCAGCTCCAGGCTCCTTTACTTCCGCCCAACATAACTTCTCCTCTAACACTTATACCTTTCCTTCTGGTTTGAGGCTCCAATTCTGACGGAACAGACTTAAAATACATTATAAAAGAAAACAACGTGACCTGAGGATACGACATGAAAGAGCAACGGAACTAGTACCGACTGTATCGCTCAGCAAAAATTATGCAACATAATTCATGTGCCTGTAAAATATCGATCGGTTTGTGCGCAGTACTTATTCTATCGTCTAATTTCTCTCCTATATTTTCGATTTCCCTCTCTTTCTTGGTACGCCATTAGATCCCTCGTAAAATTCCCATAACGTCTCTTGCACCTTATATCGTGCAAAATTCTTATTTTCTTCCTTCCTCAGCTACGCTTTTCCAGTTTCTCCTCTCTCCCAGTATTCTCCCCTCAAGTTCCTAGTATTCTCCCATTTATTTCCCAGTACTCTCCCCTCTATTTCCCAATATTCTCCTCACCCCTTCAGCGTTTTCTCTCTTTTAAAAAAGTCCTCCATCATTTCTTCTGCATTCATCTAACCTTCGTCAAAATTAAAATTAATGGTTGAAGGCGTAACTTTGTTGAATGACACTACTGACATGACTAAAAAGAGAGAACTCTTGGTATTTTCCACACTTAAAAATTTGATTCCCAACCCAGGTTTCGACTGCCTTGCAATCATTTTCAAAGGTACATTATACATTTTACATTACATTTTATTGTACCTTTGAAAATGATTGCAAGGCAGTCGAAACCTGGGTTGGGAATTAAAGTTTTAAGTGTGGAAAATATTAAGAGTTCTCTCTTTTCAGTCATGTCACTTTGTCAAAAGCTTCCTATTCTCTCCAACAATATCCAATACTTCCTCGTTTGTCCTTCTCGCCACCTAGCTCATCTTCTCCATTCATCTCCAAATCCACATCTCAAGCGCGAAAAGTATCGCGCACATCCTCCCTTCGCCGTGACCAAGCCTTAGACCCGTACAGTGAGTATTAGTCTTTAGAGAACCTTATCACTTGCGTCTTCTTATGGCTAATCTTCAACCCAAACCTCCCGCACTGCACCTCTAAAGCATTCATCATTGATTTTAATCCATCGGCCGGGTAAAAAACAAATACTTGATCATTTGCAAATCTCATGGACTTCATCAGTTCCTCTCCTACCTTTATCCCACACTCCATATTTATCCATCCCTCCCTTACCATTTCTAATAAATATGCGTTGAAAAGCAAAGGTGATTGTGGGCATCCTGTCGCACTCTCCGTCATATCGGGGCCCGTCCCGATTTTCTGTCTTCCGACCTCACTTCCTCCTCCTTACTCTTAAAAATGAGCTCAAAACGTTTCCCCCTTAAGATCTATGTAGTTACCTATAGCTGAGGACGCTAATTTGCAAAACCTGATGTTTGGCGAATAAGTATGAATAAGCTGATTTGCATAATAGGATTGGTAATAGGTTTGCGAACAAGCCGATTAACAACATCCCCTTCCATGACTGCTTCCAAGTATCATTCGCGCCCTCCCACCCGACATCTCAATATTCGCGCTCCGCCATTGGGAGCAATAAACGCAAAGCGTTTAACGATGAAATTGACGGTGAAAATTATTTTAAGAACCATGAAAAACAATAAAAATTCGTAGCGCCCAGGTATAGAGGCATGCTCATTTGGTGAATGTACTTTAAATTTTGCTGGCTAGCACTTGCCTGATCTCCAACTTTGATTGGTATTCATATTGTTTACTCAAATGAGGTGTGAGATTGCTCTTTCAAACAGAAGGTTAAATAAAATATTAGTTGGCTGTTTTATCACCCCACTTCCAGTGATGTTTTTGCCCTTGAAAGCTGCCTATAATCGGTACTGCGGGCTGTGAAATTTGGACCAGTGATTCTGGTCGGTGACTGTATTATGTACATCCGCTGAGATTCCCATAGGATTGGCCATACAATCAATGCTCATGACCACTATTTCGGTGAAAGTTTTATAAATGGCCTCCACATGTCTCAATACAATTTTCAAGCCACCCGTGACCAGGCAACGCTGGACATTCTCCTCTCGACCGTTCCCACCAAGGAGATCACCCCCGGGGAAAATATGATTCATCGGCATCATTCACATTCTCGTTTCTGATATACTCGTCCCATTCTCTCTGCGTCAAGGATTGAGCATCCTCAAACACGCAACAATACTGCATTGTTACCTCACTGTCTAGCAACCTCTCCTTTTTTACTCTCAACTGCTTACGCACAACATTCTTCCTTGGCACCCAATTTCTGCCCAGATTCACTTTGGAGAGTACCAAATAGTTGTCCGTTCCACATTCAGCACCCCTCATCACTCTCGTGTCCCACACAAACTCCCTCAATCTCTCATCATGCATAACTAAATCAATCATGCTTTTACAATCGCCCTTTTGCCAAGTATACATATGTATTCTCTTATGTCTAAACCACGTTTTCGACACAAACAATCCTTTTTCCAAGAACACACTCACAAATTTTTCACCATTATCATTTTTTCGAGGGTCACCAAATGGCACAACCACTCTCTTATTTGCATCCCGCCTCACACCAACCCAACCAATACATAGTACAAAAATTCTCTCACCAGGGTCACATTCATTTAAAACCTCCCTCAGTTTTTCCCAAAACTCATTTTTTACACTGTCACTCTCTCCATCCACTGGTGCATAGCACGCCACAGTCAAACCTCTCCTAATACCTACT
Source organism: Ceriagrion tenellum (assembly GCA_963169105.1). NCBI lineage: Eukaryota > Metazoa > Arthropoda > Insecta > Odonata > Coenagrionidae > Ceriagrion > Ceriagrion tenellum. The sequence continues at coordinate 118,355,661 of OY720640.1, read as the reverse complement.
TTCATGCAAACCCACAGCAATCTAGGGGATACTAACTCGTACTTCCTTACCAGTAACCTAGCCCTCTCATTAAGAATGAGTCCTAAACCTTGACTGCCGTGTACAATATCGTCAACTCCTCACCAAAGTGCCAGATCACGGCCATCTATAGTAACAACATCCCGCCCCTTACGCTTAGTTTCACATACACACAAAACATCCATTCGTTTCACTTTCATTTCATTCAACAATTCATGCTCCGTTCCGCATACCCCTCTCACATTCCAAGTACCTATAGTCCAAGTTGTATTGCTATGTCCGTATCTCAATAGGCCAACCTTATTCAGCTTCCGCCGCCCATCGTGGCTTTGGCCGTCCGAGGCTACTTCGTGACTTTTATGAGTAAATTGTTATTACAGTATGTAAGGTTACCTGCCTTTTCCGTACCCGCACCACGTGCAGATTTTCCTGCTAATGGTTACGGAGCTCTACTCGTCAGTTTTGGCATATTATTGCCGGTATGCCACAAGAGAAACTAAAGCATAGTAATACCCTAGGCCTACTTTCACTATTCTACTCAAGCTAGGATCCCTTCTGAAAGGACTACCTTGAGAGCCAGCATACAGTTGCCTGCGACCCACAACTAGGAGGTATATGCAGTGTACTGACACACCTGTAAAATGGCTTTATGCTGTATGTAATCTTTTTGCCAAATAAATAATAAATGTGGAGAAGGATTTAAAATCAAATGAGACTCTGATATGGGACTCTGAGGTTTCTTCACCTTCTCAGCCTTGGGGTTTATATATCCTTTCATCAGGCATGGCCCTCTGATCCACAAGTGTCCTCGAGAGTTCCTGCCCACGCCACACTTTCTCACTGGATCAACTATCTGGAAAGGAAAAAGAAATATAAGACTCATGAATTTGAGTTCATGTCCATCTGTTTTTTTGCAAAAATTGCTCCTTTAATAGACATGATAATGAATTTCATTATTAGAATGTACTTCTTGAGTAGGTATTTTAGCAACACTTTCGCGCCCAGCGACGGCTATAGCCGACGTGAATTTTCCTACGCAAACGCAGGAATGTTGGCTTTAGCCGACGCGAGGGATGGGAAGCGGACGACACGGGAGCAATAATCCCAGGTATGCAGTGAGCCCTTGCGACCCAGCTTTGGGACAGCCCAGACCCTTAGGACAGACCATTAGGATGGGTATCGCTATCACAGCGTAGATTAAATTATAGGCTTAACATCCTAAATAAATTTCAGGAATATCGTTTCTCTGACGACGTAAAAAACATTATTAACCCTCTCGTACTACGGCAGATTAGATCGCGCCAATAAAATTGGAGAGCTAAACCCAATCTATTCCAAGAAACTGGAGATACTACTCACGATAGTTACTTTAAAGAATTGTGGCGGCAGACAACATTCGTTCTGTATTCACCCGTGAGATGTGTCGACAGGAGTGAAGCTGGAGAGGGCCTAGCATAGTGAAGTACAGAGACTCATATGGGACGGACAGTGCGGTGCCGCCATATTGTGTGAAAGTTGTACCTTAACGAATTGCTGCAAAATAAACAGCGGTAGTCTTGACAACTTGACCTTGCATTTCATATATCCCCTTGTACTAAAGTGCGCTGCACAGTTCAAAATCCTACCGATTGAAAATGTTATTACACTTTGTTATAATCACTGAAAAGTAGTTTAGTGATAAATACAAAAAGAAAAGAGTGTACTGCCTAAATGCTGAACTTAGAAAAGTTAATGCGTATTTAGTTCACACACAAGTTTCACACACAAAGGTTGCAGGCAATGAAGTGATTATATTCCACAACTTTTCTATAATATGGATGGTAATCTGTAAAACTTGGAATCTATGAGGGAAATTAAGAGAAGGACAAAAGATTGGATATCAATGCACATAAATCATGTTTCAATCTCGATCATCAATTTCGGTGTTCTACCGTAACATTCATGCATGCCTGGTGTGGAAGCATGTTGCTTGCAAAAAATAAAAACGACTGAAAAATGATTTAATGCAGCTGCTAATTAGCCACGAATGGCTTATTAAGGGCTATTAAGTTATAATTTGATAAAATAGAGTTCATTTTGCATGATTTATTTTATATTGCTTTTATTTGAGTTTGCTTTCATATTTTAGGCATTGAAGTTCTACATTTTTTGTAAATTTGGTAACATTACAAAAAAACATGACATATATGAAAGGAGTGTGCTCCATTGGGTTGGCCATGCTGAGTGAATGGATGAGAGTCGAATAACGAAACAGATATATAAGAGTGAAATGAATGATGCGAGAGGGAGAGGTAGGCCGAGAAAGTTGTGGTTGAATGTGGTTGAGGAAATTCTTAGGAGGAGGAATATTAGGAGTCTTAAAAACTGGAGGGCGTGGATGAAGCAGTGTATGGGGGTAAATGAAGGGAAAGAGGTTTGCAAGGACAGGTCAGTATGGAGGAAATTATTGAAGCAGAGTTAGGTGTACAATTATGAATTAATGAGTGAAAAATCTTGACTGTGCCTACCCCCGAAGGGAACGGCGTTCTTTTTTTGCTTATATTTGTAAAGTAAAGCCAGTAATATCCTCCGGGAATTTTTTCTTTGAGCATTTAGAGAAATTTTAAGACTTTATTTTTCATTTTCAATGGATTTTCACTTGAATTCTACCAATGCACCACTTGCTACAACGCGATTTTCAACGCACATCCATGCACACGTCAATTGAGCAATTAAGAGCTTCGTCTAAATTTGCCATAAATTAGCGCTCGCTTAGCAGCATGGTACTACTAAAATTGTGCATTCTTGTGTTAGTATGTATTTGTGTGAAAATAGTACCATAATGGCTAGAGGCTTACTGGTGCATATTTTGTGGACTAGGATGGTAGCTAAGGACACGGAGCAATGAGCCATTCACCGTCGGTTAGGGAAAGAGATTTCACCTTGCCCTTTAACGCGCTTACTAACTGAATGGAAATTATTTCGAGGTTAACTATTGAGTTCTCTGCGGAATAAAGCACATGTACCACTGGGCTATAAGGTATATTATTTATAGGTATATTATTATACATAGAGGTTATCTCTACTTTTTGCCTATAGAAATACATATATTGTACCAGTATTTTTAATTACCTTTGCTTCATAAGATGGCAATATCTTTCCGCATGAAACGCGTTCACCTGAAAGTAAATGAAATTAGTTATTTTATTTCTTTAAAAACTCTTTTCTTTATGATTTAAAAACTCTGAACTTGTCTCAAGGCTCTGGTCGGAGTGAAGGATGCAGTATTGAATTCGGTTGCCATTCGATGTGGAGTTTTAGGCTGAGGTGTTAACTATTTTGCTACATATGATTTTCACAAAGAAGGGTTGACTTGACCATAGAAATCTTAGTCCTTCGTGTAAACTACCAGTGCATGCATAAGGCAAGAAATGAGACGCGAAAAATGATAACTTTGAGGAATACATGAAACTGAAAAATCTGGAAGAGTTTTCAAAAATATTTTTAATCACAAAATTGAATTAAACATTCAAGACTGCCAGTATTGGAAGGAAGATTTAATGGTAGTGACTTATGTAACACCATGAGGGGAAAAATATATTTCACCAGATTAAACACACCAATAAAATCTAAAAATGTACCTGACAAAAGGCTATGAAGGACTACTGCAAAAATATGCAAAAGCCACAGATAAAGAAGACATTTATAAGTCGGAAAAAGTATTTAATATTTCCGCTTCCAGAAGAATCTCATCTACATTTACACATTTCCTCGCAAACCACCTCAAGAACATTTGGCAGGTGGTGAGTTACCTTTAACATACACTATAATACACCAGTAATTTTCATCAACATGCACTTTACTACATATCCGCTACAAAACCTATTGCTTTCATGTATATTGCTACAACGTAAACAAGATACTACAGTCGTGCATGGATCATGCGAAACAGGATGTTAGTACTGTGTAGCAGATTAATACAATAACATTAGGAAGCGAATAATAAAAATCATCAACTCGACCTGCCAACATACCTACTTCAAAGTCACATTGGCAGACACTGGTCTCATTAATTCATTTGATCGATTGCGGGTAAAACGACAGTTAAACATCCCTGTTCAGCATTCTATTTCCCCAATTTTATCCTAATGATCTAATCTACCATAGTATGTGGACGTTTGTGGGTTAGTATTAATTTTGTTGGAAATTAAATTATTCTTGAATATACATAAAAGATGAAGTCTACTGTTTAATCGACGGTCGGAAATCGATTCCAACCTCAGTCGTCGCAAGAGGCCTTCTATCTAAGACGAGACTATCATAGCGGCTTTAAATGTGTCTTGCTGTCTGTACTCGTTCTCCGTCATTAAGCCAACCTCAAGAGGGTCCGTCGGCGGTCTAACATAGAAGAGGTTGTTTATTTCTCTGACATGATTGTCGCTTTTTCCAAGTACTCTTTCAACAAATCTCAATTTACGATTTGTTTGACATACAAAATAAATAAATGCTGACCTTTGACCCTCCCCTTAGGGGCACCAAAAGAGAATTAAACCTCGGGAGTGATGGCGTCGTCTAATACAATCCTCTGTACACGGTCGCTAAGGAATTGTCTAGTCTAGGAAATTACATCGTCATCAAAGACAATAATTTAGATTAGTAAGTAAATTTAAGTGGGGCACTCTCTCAAATGCTGTATTTTTAAGTCAAGAAAAATTGCGTCTTTCGGAACAATACCTTTACCGCTGACTAAAATATTGTGGGAAAAGAGTGCTGATTGTTTCGCAAGGTCTTCCCTTTTTAATGCGAGGTGCATTTTTATCAGCAAATTTTGTACATAGAGGTGTCTCATGGCTGAGCTTACAATTATGTGTTCAAGGTCTTTGAATGAGATAGATCTTAGGGATGCCGGACAGTGATTCGACGGCTGTTCCTTATCATCACTTTTTTAAATGGGCGCTACATTGGTAATTTTCCAGTACCTGAGTACAAGATGTTCCGTAAATGATTTACTAAATATTATCAACAAATGAGGGGCTATTTATGAAGATAGTTTTCTCGACACTTGGGAAGGAGTTTATTCTGGACCTGGTGACTTATTTGGAATGAGCTATAACAGCAAAATTTCTATTCTATAAGCACATATATCATTAGGTAATATCGAATGCCGGAAACGATCGTTTACCATCACGGATGTATTCTGTGAAGACTTGGTGAACACACTTTGAAAGTTGGAGTTTTTAAATTAAGCTCGTCCAACCTCTTTTTTATTAATTCGCCATATCGTTTATCAATGTATTAACTGTAGATATTTTACCTAAACCTCCCCGTGCGTATCACTAAGGTTCTGATTGGTTATCCTGTAACTGTTCTTCAGGTGTTTTTCTTTTAAAATCCATAAATGAATTCCGAAGTGCTTCCTATGAAGCAATTCAGAAACTTCAATCATTGACTCGCGATTATCACTGGACAAATCTGTGCCCAATTTTTCCATCTCTGCGTGGCATGCTCTCTGTCAGGTTTTGTAATACCCGCATTGTACCATGTTGGTTCGCTGCTCTCTTTCTTTACTTCACATGGGGTGTGTTCTTTTATTCCTGAATGCTCTGTCAAAGAAAAGTTTTCTTTGTATCCTCCGCGTCTACTTAATACGTGCTTCTCGGTAGTCGGGAAAGGAACACCTTATTGGCCATCTTCGGCTTCGGTATGGCTTCGGCGTCAGCCCTTGGTAGAGTCCTTCGATGTATTGCTTCAATCAATGCTACATTTACCAGGTTAAAAATTAATAAGACATGACAGAACGGGGAAAAGGGTAGTGGGATTGGTATTATTCTTTGTTCAAACCTCTCTGTAACTGTCCTAGCCAATTCTCTCTTCATTTGTTGCTCAAGGCCTGAATACCTGATTTATTTTGACGCCAATGCGGTCCAGTTACTAGCATGTGCTTTTTACCGTCTGTCCAGTTTCTGATTTATTCCTGATTTTTAAAACGATCTCATAATTTCTCCTACTTTCACAAATATTGTTGCAATATGAGATTTTAACTCGGGTAATCATAGTAACGAAAGTCACGACCTTAGGAAACTCGCCTTTTTCAATAATCTCCATATCGTACCTTTCGAGCCCACACATCACACCGCCAGAAGTCAAACACTATTGCATCTTTTCTTCGGAGATAATTCAGACAAAATCATCTATAGAACTCAATCTCATTTTCCTTACCTTGCCTCCCACGACCTCATCCTCATTCATTAAAGACTCAAAACTCTCCGTCCATCTCCTCTTCCATTCACTTTATGTGATTTCAAAAACTTTGATGCCGAGAAATTTTATACTGATCTCTAGGCTCAAGAATGGAATCGTGTTTTTAAGTCAGAAAGTATCTATCTAAAATTGTAAGTGCTCAACGCAAACTTTCTCATGAGAATTACTGCGTAAACCCCTGTTAGGACACACATCACCAAGCATCATCGATCATCATGGCTTACCTGTGACATTTGGAAAACTATAAAGGAAGAAATCTTCTTTGGATGGCTATTCTTTGCTCGGGAAATGTTGAATGTCACGAAAATTTTAAAACTGCTAAAAATTAAGTAGAAAGTTTTACAACTCAAGCGGAGCGTTGCTATTATTCCTCTCGTTTGTCCCATTTGACTGATACAAACCAAGCCTGGACACAGCTACGTCATCTTGAACGTATCCCCTTTAGGTAACATTAAATGTCATTATACCTATCACTAGACGAAGTTAACGATTACTTCTGCTCAGTTTCCTCCTCAAAGCCTTCAAATGTTTATCCTATAGATCCGCACGTCACGTTCAGTGACGATAACTTTTATTTTGAGCAGAATACGCCAGATGCACTGCTTAAATATCTAGCATGCTACAAATCCAAAGCCACTTGTACTGACGCTATCCCTATTGATCACGTTAAAAAAACCTTTAACTGTAATCATGCCCGCCATCCTAGATATTTTAATCACTTTATCTTTATATCTTTCTCCACATAACCTTCGTGTTGGAAAACTTCATTAGTTCAGCAAATCAATAAAGTTAAAAAGCCAATTTCTCTCTCGGATTACCGTCCAATATCCATCTTATGTGCAATACCCAAGATCTTTGAGTGAATTGTATTGCAGCAAGTAAAGAAATTACGTCTGTTAATAAGATCATGGACCCATTTCAATCTGGTTTTCTGCAGGGTTTCAATACTTAATCCGTCCTGTTAAAAGCCATTGATGATGTAAGGTATGCCATTTATATAAAATTGTTACTGTGCTGGTTATATTTTGTTTTAGCGAAGCATTTGAGTAGGTCAATGACCCAAGGCTGCTACATAAAATGAAACATCTAAATTTTTCATGCTCGGTACTGGACTGATACCACAACCATCAAGTTAGACGCCGCCAAGCTGTCAAGACTTCAAGCGGAATCATTTTGAAATGGAATGCCTGTCGTGTAGCTCAAGGATCGGTATTTGGACCTCTTTGCCAGTCTCTAAATACCTCTTTTATCTTCTAAAAACTGTTAAGTACTGTAAGCATATGCTTTATGCGGACGGATTGCAAATTAATTGACACTAACTCCCCAAAAATTTAGGAAACACCAGTGAAAAAATAGATGATATTGCCTCAATATCTGACAGGGCCGATTATAATCATCATGACTTCAATTGCACTAAAATCAAAGTTATTATCATTAGCCCTTTAAAGCTCGTAATCATGATTGATCTCGATGGTATGTCAAATTTTGATTTGGTAAATATTAATGCTCCATTCTCAACCACAATAAAAAATCTGAAGGTCACCATGTTAACTAATCTCTCTTGGTAAAATCAAGTAAATAAAATTTCGAACCAAATCAGCAAAACATTGTACTCATTAAGTTAACAATGGGCCACTTCTCTTTTAACAAGGAAACGGTTAATAACCTCCCTAATTTTTCCATATTTCGATTACTGTGTTTAGTTTACAAAGAAATCCCTGCTGTTCTTGATTCAAACCATCAGCGTTTGATAAAGCCATGTGTAAAATTTGTGTTCAACCTGCCAAGAGATGTTCGCATATCGCGCCATTCCTTAAGGAAATTGAATGGATGACCACCAAGAATGATAGACATACATAGCCTCATTCCATCTATTCTTTATTTCGTACTTGAAAGCCCGAATATTTATATGTTCTCTTCACAAAATATGTAATACAACCAGTATAACTACAAGAACTGATGTGAATTATATTTGTTGTTCATTGGACAAATTGCTTTCTAAAATCGTTCCAGGTAATAAGGTCCAACTTCTGAAACTCACTCAAAGTTGAGTAAAATGAAGGCCTCACGTTAAAAACCTTTCATCCCTTCGAATATATGTAGCCAATTACAAAATGCCTCATGACTCATGTGCCACTTTATCAAATGTATTTTTCTTTCTTTATCTTTTCTATCTACTGGGGTTTAGCTATTGTTTGTTCATTACTGCCCTCATACTAATCCTTTGTTATGGTCTCTATATATTTTTTGTTCCTTATTGTATTTTTTGTTGGTATATTTACATTTTTTTTCTAGCTGTACTATATGTTCGTAGCATCACCAATTTAATTGTATAAATATTCATGTAATGAACGGGGCTCAAATCCCTCTGGTTCACTTGATGAACCCTCACAACAATCATGCATGTATCGCATATTGTTGTTTTCATGATGAAATCATTTAATTTGTTTAATAATCTTAGAGGACATCAGGTCGTAGATAAATTAATTAATTTTCATTCATCATTCATTTATTGGTGTAAAACCAAAATCAGTCAGAGGAAAGTTGCGTAAAGACGCGATATTTGAGGAATTGATACAAGCACTGCTAAAACCAGAATATTTGTATCGAAGTGACTATTGGACAGTAGGGTGGACCAAAATATCAAAGTGTCGAAAATGTAAGGTCTTGAAGGTTAAATTTTTTCCTTTGAATGCCAACGTAACGCATATGAAATTTGAAGACGGTCATCTGTTGGCAACCCGTGCCGCAGGGTTGCCATTAATAATGTTAAAGATATTTTGATAATATCAACTAACAAACTTGCCTTTGTTGTTTCACTTATTTCAAACATGGTTAACTCGAAAAAAGAGAAGCAATTCGGGAAAAATCTCGGAAAGTCGACGATCAAGAAAAGTGTGTACGGCGTTTTGCCTAGCAATTAGGTATCGTCAATTAGGATTTTTTTTTTAAGCATTACTTTAGCTATTCTAACAGCAATACAGTAATATTGAAGTACGAATAATTTGCATGATAGAATGATACACCATTCAAAAGAAAACTTTTTCGATACATGCAATACACACCGAGTAATCAAGGAAAAACTACTTTTCACGCTTAAAATTTTCCACTTTGGCACCCCTGCAGCACGGGTTGTCAGCGGTTGACCGTCTTCAAATTTCATATGCGTTATGTTGGTATCAAAAGGAAAAAATTTAAATTTCAAGATTCACAAATTTCGATATAAACGAAAATTTTGAAAATTTTGGTCCGTCCTATTGTACAGTCATTTTGCACGAGCGATAGCAATGTCCATTCCTCATCGGTAATATAATGTTTTGAAATCTGATCAACATCATAAACCATGCCTATAAGATGTGATTTCGTATTTAACAGTTAAGTCGATATTTCTAGACTTATTCAAGAGCATTTATATCATGGTATCTTCACCGGAGTCATTTGATGGTGAAACAATTTGTAATCTGATGCCTCTACTCACGGCATTTCATTTTTAGAATCTCATTAAAACGTGCATCCATACTTACGGCCATCGTATGATCCAATTGTTAGACCAGATATAGTATTTTCTGCGGTGGGTTTTACATTTCTGTTAACTGATGAAAAGGCGGTATACAAAATTTCTGACATGCCGTACAACTGCAAAGAAATACAAAAAACATTAAAACATTCCAAATTGTACTAACTCGGACACTAAATTCCAATTTCGTTGTAAAAATCGATTATTGTCAAGAGGTCATCAAATCACAAGAGTGATATGAGAATTAATAAATCTTTACTGAAAATACACGTATGAACGAAAATCGAGGATACGATTATCAAAGTCCTTTTATTGTTCAGATTACATCAACTTTGCACCCGAACTGTTTGGAAACGCGCTGCCTCGTGCGCAGGAAATAAATGGATATTTGGTACACACTTAATTCCGCAGTGCACATGAGCGAATGTAGAGCTTACAGTGGCTAAAATGTACTTATGTCGCCAAATAGGACGTTTAACTATGGAACCCTTGGAGAAAATATGAAAATCAAGCCATGCAAGTTTCCCCTTCATTCTCTTCTCTCCTTTAAATTGCGCATTGTAATGATGGACAAAAGACGTCACATGCAGCTGAATTCCCTCTCCGCGGTAATCATTTATTGCTCCCTAATGGCATGAACAAAATGATTGCCTAAATAATGATTTGTGTGATTAATTAACACTTTAGTTTGGCTCATGTATCAACTCGCGATAGAACGAGCTTTTTTTGTTACGCGTTAGCACGTGGGGCGGAGAAAAGGCCAACGAGTAGTATGCAGCTAGACAAGGAGTAATAAATAATTCAAAGAATCTTTATTTGACTCTTTTGTCATACAAATGTTTAACGGACAAACTTTTACGTAATATTATTACGATGCAAATGAAAACATTTGCAACTTGGATATAAAAGGAAATGATCGAAAGTAGTTGCATGTAAATAATTGTTCGTTTGGTGACTGATAAAAAAGTGTTGACGTATGGCTTGATTTTTCTAAATCGCAATAAAAGTCACATGTAGAGTGATATAAAGAGTTCACTTTGACCGCATTGGTGCATCAACTTATGTAACTGAATTAACAAAATCACAAAATGTATCATGGTGATAAGAAAGTATACAATATTTTCGGATTTTCATTGCGATACATTTTTGTGTACTCATCGTCTCCATTGACTTTGTGGTCACATGATATACAATTGCATAACCTGTGCTCACAGCAGATTAGTCTATTATAGGAATGGCACACATTGTTTTTTTTCTATTATTAATAGATTGGGCAGTAATGAAGCAATCGAGGGGAGAGTCGAAGATTGTCTCTCTCTCTCTCCGAGAATGCCCTAAAAACAAGTTCTTCCCAAAATACGAGTGAGAGAAACTGGAGGAAGTCGGGAACAATCAAGTATATAAAATTACCACCAAATGAAAGATAATATATTTCAGCAACTTAACACGTACAAACAAAGTAAGGGTCAGCCAACCTGTGTTCTGACGTCTAAGTTTCAAAATCAATCACCAACTATACAAGACAGCAAGAGTAGAACCTCTCAAGACCACGATCAATATCAAAAGAGACCGATTAGCGGTTTTCATCGTAGGAGGTGAAGTTTAGACGGTAGGAGAGTGGACAGGGTGAGCAAAGAGACGATTGGTTACCTCGGAGGGAAGTTTCCGGCAAGGTCAAAAGTGAAAGTTGCGAGGGGGTGTAAGGGGGAACAGGTGATTGGCAGCCTTGGAGGGGAGGTAATTTTGTGGAATGGGAACACATGCGGTGTAAGATTGCAATTGGAGATTGGGAACTGCTTTTCATCTCCGATCGCGGATTTCTGGTTTTTTGTCTTTGTGCCCAGTACTTCTGCCTTAGCACATCCTCTTAGTCTTCCGTCTCCAACTGCTATATAAACGAGAGAGGATCTGGTGAGGTGACTTGGCGGACAGGACGTGGCAAGCAGGACGTGGCAGGCAGGACTTGCTGGCAGGAGATGCTGAGTCGCGGAGATGGCTGGAATTTGCGATTGTCGTTGGTGCGACAGATGTCGTGCCAACTCACTCGGATAGACTTGCCCGAGGCGCGCCCCACCACTGACGCGCTAAGTCCTTCGGCTAAGTCCGGAGGATAAATAGTCCGCAAAGGATAAATTGTCAGCAACTTAACACGTACAAACAAAGTAAGGGTCAGCCAACCTGTGTTCTGACGTCTAAGTTTCAAAATCAATCACCAACTATACAAGACAGCAAGAGTAGAACCTCTCAAGACCACGATCAATATCAAAAGAGACCGATTAGCGGTTATGCGGTATTAGCGGTATGCTAAAAAAATGCTACATCCACTGGGAGAAAACACCAAAAAGTTGACTTATCGTTGGGGGGGAAATTATAAATACACTGGAAAACTAAGGGTGCAGATCACAATCTCTGTCGTCACACCAAAATATTAAGAGCAACAGAAATTTGCCAGTAGATTAACACACCCGAAACCAATCTTCCAATCTTGATGTCACAGTGGGAGCTGGAGATTACTACCATAGAAATTCACTCAAGGTATATGTCTGTTCTCACTCTTCACCCTGTGATTATTCGAGTCTCCCCCACTTATCAAGTTTCAGCACAAAATCAGCACATCGTCTAACATGCTCATTAGCAGATGTACTCCCCAAAAACAGCAAAGTATGACAAATTCAGAGTTCAAATAACGAAAAAATCCCCAAATGAAATCAAAGTATCACTTGCCCACCTTTGCATAGTCTTATTTCTTAATAGACATACAAGCACTGAACCAAATAACCTGACGACCAACATTTGACACAAGTGAAATGCAACATGAAGGAAAAAAACCAAGGCTATACCCTCCAGAATAATGCAGACAGCAAACGAAACTAAGGTCCAACCTCCATAGGACAATAAAACTTTCCACCAAAGTCGACAAAATACCACTTTTGTTCAATGCCTACTTAAACAAGAGAGAGACAATTAAAGAATACTCAAGAAAGGAGTGTAGCAAGTAATTACCCTCTGCAGAATTTATTATTCAAAGTACTAACATAAAGAAATTCACACCTTTGACTAAATATTATTGAAAAGTATAGGTATTATAATGAAAGTTCAAAAAACAAGGCCTTGTATTAATGAAATATATACTTAACATTATCATCGATTAGCAATATAAAGGGAAACATGTGTGGGTTTTGAGATAACAATTGGTTACTCCAAATAAACAATAAACTTAGAACTAATTACATTTTGTCATACAATCACATGGATTGTACTGTTACACCGTTGACACAGTCAATGAAAATGAAACTTGACTGAAAATGACTGTTTCCCTCAAAATAGCCATTTCAGTTTTAAAGAATTTACCTCTCACCAGGACAACTATCTCTAGTACACAGCAAAAATTTGAGGGAACGATACAATAATTGCAGTGGATACTAGGGGAGACGAGAGGATCAATTAGGTCCAGGGCCCAGGTTAATCCAAACGCGTTAGAAAAACTATTTAAACAGAAAATTAATTTAGAGGCCACATACACAGTACATCAAGTGGATTGTTGAATTAGGGTGCTCAAAAGAAAACCCCTGACCAGCAATTGCTGGATGCCCATTGCGACGAAACTAAAATAATTTCAGTTAGTCGGGCGATGAGGTTGCAGGCTCTACGCCAGAAAATAAGGATTTTTTCCAAATTTTCGTTGCTTATGATCAAAATGATAAAAATTCCCTAAGTCGCATGTACACCCCTATCGGACAGAAAACAAATACATTCTGGCATTAATGCCACAAGTTAAATAGCAATCATTCCGAGAATCAACCAATACGTGCATTGGCATTAGAGTATTCAGAACCTCAAACTATTAATTTAATCGTTCAAGGGTTAAATCCTCAAACTAAATCAGTCAAATCGTCAAGGGATATACTCTTACAAAAAATAAAAAGCTCAAAACATCTTGAGAGTAGCCAGAATTAAGGCAGTAAATGAACATGGTTGTAACACATAGAAACAGTGAAGCTTGGGTTCTTAACGTACTTGGGTTGCAGCGTCCAGACCAAAATAGAGATAATAATAACTTGGGTTCTTAATTGAGTTGGGTTGGAGCAATACATCAAAAGTATAACAGGTAATTTAAAGAATACACTATTTTAAAATTATATTTGACAATAGTCATCACTAAGATCACTCAATTTCAAGAAAAACACCAGTTAGGATGGGAGGCTATGGTGGCAATCAAACACAATGAATCTCAGCGGCCACTGACCCCTCCGCAACTTATCTGGAAACGAGACACCTCGGGGAATGTTCCATGGCCACTCTACCCCCATCTCCCTCCTTATCACACCATCATTCCTCCCATAGCACTTAATTCGCTAATAGCATAATCATCACAGAAAATTTTATAGGCACACACAGCAGTAACACAGAACAAGATACATATTGATAGTACGTAGTAGATGGTTTGTTAAATTGAGCATTGGAGTAAACTGAGGGAAAACCATAACAATGAGGGACGTTGACATATGATAAATCATGAATTGAATTATTGGAACATATAGTACAAGTGATATTTAACAATACCCAGCGTCTTGACTTATTGTAGTCAGACCTTAACTCCATGATAACCCTTCAGTTGAGAGACATGGAATATTCTCTCTCTCCCCGGGGTTATCTCAAGTAATACCATTACAGGAGAAACATTTCATAAGGGTGAAGGGTCCTTACCAAGTAGGCATCAATTTAGCCATTTGCATATCTGCCTTTGAACTAATGGGATGATTTTTACTCAACACTAAATCCCCAGGTGCAAAGGTTACTTGAGAGTGGAGTTTATTGAAAGCTTCTCCCTGTTTTACTTTCGCCTTGTTCAAATTGGAAAAGACCTGACGCAAACAGGAATTCCTCTGCTCCTCACTGACGTTATCACAAAAAATCTCACTTGGGATAGACCAGTGATTTGTCAGAGGATGAAACAACTGTCTACCAAAAAACATTTTGGCAGCAGAGTGACCAGTACTGGCATGTGATGCAGTGTTGAAGGCGAAAGTTAAGTCAGGAATGAAAATGTCCCAACTAGAATGAAGATTATGGCATAGAATAGAGAGGGCTGACTTTAGATTTCTGTGCAGCCTTTCAACTTGGTTAGAGCAAGGGTAGTAAGGGGAGGTGAACACTTGCTTTATGCCAAATAGTAGGCACATCTGCTTGACCAGATGAGACTTGAAAACAGCAGCCTTTTCAGAGACAAGATATTTTGGATATCCCAGTTTAGAGAATACTCTTTGAGTGAGCACTGAAATGACAGCTCCAGCCGTAGCCTTACGAACAGGTTACAGGACACAAAACTTGGAAAATCCATCAATTAATGACAAAACATACTAATGCTTGTTCTTTGTGGAGGGAAGTGGACCAACAAAAACTATGAAGAGTCTTTCCCAAATGTCATTAGGTGGTTTGGAAGATAACATGCCAGGGGGAGAATTATTTCTTGGTTTGCAAGTCTGACACGTGGCACTTTCTGACCATGTCAAAAATTTCCACCCTCATGTTGATCCGATATTTTGCTGTTTCTCCCTCCAATATTCAAAAGGGTGAAAGAAAGAGTAAGGGGCCATCGACAGGAAATTTGGGAGACGTTGTAAGTAGTTTGCAAACGATCTGAAACATCTATCCCCACTTTGGTGGAGTAATAGAACATTATGATTTCTGGTTAATTCATCTGAGGATCCAAGTGTTCATCTCGAATCTTAGTTGATAAAAGTAAGACAACCTTATCATTAGGTTTATACCACACAAGCGTAATTTCCTATTGGAAACCAAAAATGCTGTTACCAACTACTCTATCTTTTGACTTGGCGATAAACATAGGTGCCATATCACCATTATTTTTCCTTACTATCTCACTGCTGTTAGACCTTTTTTTAGTTCAAGTGCTAATGAGTAGGATATAAACCAGTTATCAAGGGTGTCATCACTTCTAGTTTTATAAATATGCTGAACCATTCTTTCCACTATTGAATCTGGCCTGTAATCACCATCATCAGGAGATTTTGCTTTCCAACATAGACTTCCCTATTACTGGTGTAAATTTTTCGCATCACTACTGGAACAGGAGATTAATAAGAATAATGGAAGAAAATGTAGGGGAGCAACAATTTGGTTTCCGGAAAGGGAAAGGAACAAGGGACGCCATTGGCCTGTTAAGAATAACTGGAGACAGGTATATAGAGAGAGGAAAAGGAATGGCGCTTTGTTTTATTGGACCGGAAAAGGCTTTTTATCGGGTTGAATGGAATAAAATGTTCGAAATTCTAAAAGAGAAGGGGTTGGTATGGAAGGAGAGAACACTCATTAGAGAATTATATATGAGGCAAAAAGCTGCGTTAAAAATAAATGAGGAGATAACAGAATGGGTGGATCTTGATAGAGGAGTAAGGCAGGGATGCTGTCTGTCGCCAACCTTGTTCAATATATATGTTGAAGACATGATCCATAAATCTTTTGATGGGATAGAGGAAGGAGTCAGCATTGGGGGTAGGAAGATAAGAAGTATAAGATTCGCAGATGACATGGTAATATTAGCAGATGATATGCAATCACTTCAAAGGTTGATAAAGGTTTTAGAAAAAGGGATGAAGGAATAAGGATGAAGATAAACCTAGGAAAGACAAAGGTGATGCCAGTAAACTGTGAAAATTATACGAGTGTGAAAATAAATGAAGGTGTATTAGAAAAAGTGAAAAGCTACCGGTACCTAGGAACGATGGTGGCAGACGACTGGAGAAGTATTGCAGAAATAAAAGCAAGGATAGCAATGGCAAAAGAGGCCTTCAGCCAGAAGAAAAACTTGCTCTGCAATAAAAGCCTGGATCTGGAGCTGAGAAAGAGACTAGCTAAATGCTATTCATGGAGCGTTTTCATGTATGGATGTGAAACATGGACATTAGGTAAGAGGGAAAGGGATAGAATAGAAGCTTATAAAATGTGGGTGTGGAGAAGGATGGAAAAAGTAAGATGGGTAGATAAGATGAGAAATGAAGAGGTTTTGAGCAAAGTAAAAGAAGGAAGGTCGCTCCTAAAGGATATTAGGAAAAGAAAAGGAAACTGGTTGGGCCATGTGATGAGAGGGAAAAGTATAATAACTGTGGCACTTGAAGGTTCAATTGAAGGAAAGAAAAAGAGAGGAAGGAGAAGAATTAAATTGTTGGATCAGGTGAAGAACATCAGCTATGATGAAACAAAGAAGGAAGCTCAGGACAGAAGCGGATGGAGACGACAGTGGTGTACGGGACCTGTCAGCATACAGAACACCAAATGATGATGACTGGCGGATATTTTTATCCCATATCTTGCGGGCTTGTATGGCATTTAAACTCCAAAACTGCCACGGAATCGTTCAAGCACCTCATATACTGTAACCACTTCACTCAAGATGTAATTTTTCCGGCAGTCACTTAGCAATTGATAGAAAATAGCCCTGATCGAAGAAAATTAATCTATTCTCCTGATTTCGCGTCTATCGTGAATGTTATCAAATATCAACATTCGCAGAAAATTGTTTAACCTGTTTATACTTTTAAAAATTCTAATTTTTTCAGTCCCCGTACCACCTGTTTTCCAGAGATATAAAACATTTTTATGACCCGATTTTT
The DNA here is from genome assembly GCA_963169105.1 of Ceriagrion tenellum. Lineage (NCBI taxonomy): Eukaryota > Metazoa > Arthropoda > Insecta > Odonata > Coenagrionidae > Ceriagrion > Ceriagrion tenellum. The sequence goes on along the minus strand of OY720640.1, from coordinate 118,338,252 downwards.
GCACCCCATCTAGGTAAAGTAATCTGTTTACGCCTTCAATTCCGTTAGGTCTGTTTCTTTAGTATACGTTGGATGGTGAAAACTAATCTGAGCCGTTTGCATTTTTATTATTGTAAAAGATGCAATATCCAGCAAAAGGGAATCAGGGAAAAACGTTGCCAAGAACCCAAAACATCCGTAACGCTGCGTGCCTTACCAAGTGGCACTAGAGAATATTTCAGCACGTTGCATTTTTCGATCCGAGATCTTTTTGATATTTTTACAGCAGACCACTCCGTCACTTCGTTTTTTCCAACAACTAGTCTGATTGTTTCCAAATGTTCATCCTCACTTTTTCAGAATATGATTCGTGATCAGAGTGATACGTTATGGTGTTACATTTCTCCTCGTCACTCTCACTCGAATCGACATTATCCTCTTCACTCTCGCTTTCAAGCATTTTTAGTATTTGCTATCTTTCAGACTCACTCATGGTCGAAAAAAGTCTCCTTGAATTTTTTTGACACCGAAAAAAGAAAAAGAAAAAAATTATAGCAAGTCCATGAACTCTCGTGAAAAAAGCGGATACTAAGGGTATTAGAATCCAAAGTGTACCAATCTATATTATTAATAGGTGCAAAGATAATTACTGGCCAATTTGCGGGGCGGAGACACAACGAAGCAGTGACTAAAGCGAATGAAGGTATTCTTTCCTCAACAGCTTTTTGCAACTGAGTCTGAAAAGAAACTGCATCCCATTCTTTTTCCATTGCGCGAACTGCAACTAAAGTAGAGTTTAGAATTAGTAGAATGGAAGGAGTATCGAATTTAAGAAGAATTCGCAGTGATTAGAAAAAAATATTCTGGGTCCGCGTGGTATCGAGGGTTAACGATGCTTTTCCATTTAGTGTTATCTTCCGTAAACTTCCCGATGGCCAGAAGAGTTATTTCTCCCAAGTCACTCGTATTATTTTTCTCTATGAAATACTTCAAGATGAGGAAGAGAGGAAAATTTTTAAGGCGACGAGACCACATGCCCCGAAAAGTAGATTTAAGGTAGGTTTATGTGAAGAAAGAAACTAATCATAGGACATGGGCGGGGCGTGTTCAAAAAGTAAGAGCCATTTCGTGGAAGTCCCGCATTAGCGCTGCGATCGCTGTCCTGCAAACGAAAATTATCTTTTGTAACATTTTGCCTCTCAACTGTTTGAATCCGAACGAAAATAATTGTTTACCTATCGTTGAGTTTGTTTGAGATGTTTAAGTCAGTAGGAGATACCGCTTACTGTGCAACGCAGTCTGTAATCAGATTTCAGAACGCGAGGAAGTTGAATCCTGCAATCCAAACAAAAGTGTTTGAGATTTATGATAAAAATTCAGTGATTGATGGAATTGTTTGGACATGATCAAGATATTCCAGCAAAAGGCTGAACGAGTAGTCATAAAGAACCAAGGAGTTGTCGACCTTCTATTGTCTGTGGAGATTCGGTTCGCAAAATTTGTGAGGGAAGACCAGCCAAGTCGGACCATGCTCCCAAAAACTATTATCTCTTTCTGAACGTCATACTGCGCTATGACATCAACTGTGCGCCGCGGAGAGTTTTTGCCATCGTTGGCGGCGGCGCTGTTCTTAGAATAAGAAATGAACAAATTTGTATTCAAATGCAATGTCTAGCCCGAATGCTTTGTTTGTTGCATAAAAAAAAACGGTACTTACTTTTTTGAACGCGCCTCGTTCGTCACAGTAAGAAATTCTGAAACTTACCACCATTAGATGTACGTTCGGCAATTTCTCCGCAAATAGTTTTGCAGTGGCTACTGTAAATACTGATCCTCCACTGAAAACATTTTTTACGGATGAAAGGTCGTAGTTACCCAAATCTGGAGATTGTATGAGTATATTGGCTGCATATGGATATATGAACAGGGTATCAGGCTGAAAAATTGAACCAGGGTCATCAATACGAACCTTTTACTCAAATGTAAATTATTCATTGAACCAAGAATTTTTCTAATAATTGAGTATTACCTTATACTTTTCAATTAGGCCGGGCAGCAGCTTCTGATCAAATTTGCTGATGCCGAGGAACGAGAATCCATAGACAATGGACCCAACAACACCTCCATACGCTGATATCAAATGATTCCCGACGGTTGCTAATAGAGAGCGCCCCAAAATTCTTGGCCTTCATCAGATAATTGATAAAATGAAAGACAGCACACATTGTGAGACAATATGTGCAGAGTTAGAGTAGTCATCCGATTTGTGATATGGTTTTTCTCAGTTACACATATATATTTAGTATGTGCTTACTTGTCTACTCGATATTCTTTGTTAATATTACTCACTCTTCAATTTTTATTGGTGCACCAAAGTTAGAGAAGGCTGTGACCATGTTGCGGTGAGTGTGCAACACTCCCTTTGGCGGTCCTGTGGATCCACTTGTACTGACGACGATGTAAACGTCCTCTTCCGGGTTTATTTCCACATCATGTGGGTAACCTATAGTAATAAATCAAGTATCAAGCAAATTGCATCAGACTTCATTCTTGCTATTTTAAAATAAAACAGAGAAAGTCTCCACAAGCCGTAAACAACTGGCACCCTTCGTCAACAAACACCAAACTTACTGTGTTGGTATATTGGGAAACCACAGCAGCGACCAACCACAGCCTCTCAACCAAGAATACCCCCTTTGTTGGTTTACGGGAATGTTACTTCCTCGCCAGGGACCAAACACAGACGCACACACACAACCCAAATAGGATCCTTTGCAAGGGCTAATGGGACCCCGCTAAGGGTGTTTGGGTTATAACCTGGGATATTTCACAAGGCTAATGAGACCCCGCTAAGGATGCCCGGTTATTTACACAAGCACACTCACGAGCACACAAAATCACTCACACGCACAAATGGGCCCAACTTCTGGGAGAATCAGTTCAAAAAGAGCGTGGTCAAATCAACACAACAGGACGAGGGTGGGGGTTGAATACGCGTATTTTGACTACAAAGTAGCCCTCTTCAGCGAACCGAAGGTAACGCATCACGTCAACGCAAGGTTGAAGTGAGGAAGGGTCAAGGCATCCGAGCTGTAAATAAAGTCCTCCTCACTTTACGATGCAGTAAGTTTGACGCCCAACACAGTAAGTTTGGTGTTTGTTGACGAAGGGTGCCAATTGTTTACGGCTTGTGGAGACTTTCTCTGTTGTATTTTAATTGTCTAGCCGTAAGAAGCTCACCCCATGTTTGTGATGGCTTTCCCTGCTATTTTACTTGAATCCTTATTTCGCGCTCGTATGGGCGTGATGGATCTTAAAACAATATTTGATTTTTTTAATCCGTCTGAATAATCTTTACGACAACACTCTAGTACTCGAATAATCGATAATATTTCTACGTAGAGAGTCCACATAAAATAGGTTTTTACAGCTAATCACAGAACAAGAGCTGTCGACTGAGGAAAGATGAATCAGAATTTCAAGTGTGTCGCATGTCTTGCAGTGATAAAAAAAGATGGATTTGAGTGATATGCCTAAGAAACAATCAGGATTATAAGGCTGAATCTGACCATTTTGAATCCATAAATTTAAGATTCCATCTCATCATCTCCAGATATCATCTTGCCCCAGTGTGTGGCAAATGGATTTGATTAGTTTTCTGCGTGCGATAGGTGATTAAAAGTATCGGTGACTCCTTAATTTGGAGGAAAAATGTATTCTAATTCTAAAGGCTGAATTTGGATATGAAAGCAAAATAAAAGGAGAATTCGGTTGAATCTTGAATTCGATTCGTCGAACACAAGATTCCACTGAACCGGGCAGATCACTGAACGAATAAGCATTCCAATGAGTGAGAAGGACAGGAATTTTTCGGGACGGAGGTAATTGTCATAGAGTGAGTCCACCATAAAATTAATATAATTTTCTCCAATTAATAAATTAATAAAATTTTCTTCTATTCATGCATCTTTATTTTATAGAAAAAATTCCTATCTATCATTTGAACATATCTTCGCTAGTTTTCGTTCACAAACTAACTCTGAAAATTCATTATTAAATGCAAAAATGAGTTAAACTTAGATAAAAGCCATATTTCTCTGCCAAATATGAATATCATTTTCACGGGGTACAATTTTTTAGCAAACACTCCCAGGATATTTGATGGTAAAAAATAAAGTGGCCATATCATATTAGTGCTTGAGTTGTTAGCATTTTACCACTTAAACTGAAGCACATCCTACATCCGATATAAAAAGCGATGTAGTAGACCAAAATGGCCGAAAAAGCATTTACTAAAATTAAATCGTTGAATAATGAGTATATTTCTTTTAATTTTTGCTTACTATAATAACTTACAGCTGTCAATGGTGGAATAGCTTTTTTATAGTCAAGGCAAGAATATGGAATTCAGTATTTGTTTTGACTCGCACAGGTGCGGTAGAGCTTGCTAAGTAGGCGATTTTAGAAAAAACATAATAAAAAAGGTGACGCCCGAGATTTTGTGAGGATATAGGACATTGAGGCTGTTTTAATGGGAAGCAGTGAAAAATTATACAACGAGAAGAATAGAACAAGGGTATGTTGCATTTTATTGGTACAATTTAGCATTGGCTCTCATAAAGAAATTCTTAGAATAAATTTAGTACTTACAGGAACAGTTATCCTCTGCTACAATGTCTTCTACAGCTGTAAAATTTTCCATTTTGCCTCCAATGGAGAGCATTTGGATATCCCATTCCAGCTGCTCAGACGCCCACTTCATCTTATCCGCGGTGCTGGGATCACATAGCATAAAACGACAGGATACCTCTCTGGCTTCTCGTTCATAATCCTCTGCAAAGGTAAAGAACGACATCGGTCACTCCCGGGGAATGATAATGGTTTTGAAGGGTTTAATTCTTTATTCATCCTCCGATCTGAGAAATTCTTCACTTTGGGCCTCAGAATGTCACAGTTTATCCTACTCAACATTATAAAACGAAAAGTTTATCCAAAAACTCCAACGTCTTCATAAAATCTTTTTCGTTCAATGACCAGACTTAATTAAACTTTAAAACTTGGCTTATTATCAAACGTCGCCACTCCGCAGATAATTGGCTGCTTTTTGTACACCTCAAGTCTCACATTCGACCCCATATCATTCACATAAACTCCATCGGAAATGCGTGTATAGGTCATCTCTACTGAGGTCAGATCTGGTCTACTGAGGGATTATGTTTTGCTTATTTTCCTTAAAATAAATCGAAGTCGTGCAAGATTTGTTAAGGGAATAGGAGGGTACTCGGACGAAAAAGTAAAAGAGAGGTGCTATTTCGCTCTGGTTAGGCCACACCTCAGATACGCTGCAAGCATTTGGGACCCTAGCCATAAATATTCAACTATAAAAATTAATAAAATAAAAAGAAAAGCAGCGCGCTTCGTTAAAATTACTATGAGCGAACAAATAGTGTTTCACAGCTCTTAGGGAGATTAAGGTGGTAGCCTCTAGAGACTCGAGGGCTACACGCTAGGCTTAGTTAGCTTGAGAAATTCAGATGTGGTGTATTTCAGAGCGACTCAGCGAATATTGTCGTGAGGCCACGCTACATCTCTAAGTCTGACAGAAGATATAAAATAAGGGTGATACATTGCCGAAGAGTTAGGCATAAAAACTCGGTTTTTACTCGCACACAAAGCTACCATAATGAATACTGAGCTCTACTCAACACACTTCCATAATACACGTCACCATTTCACCTCCCAAACACTTAATACCTTACATCTTTACTCGACTGATGTCCTAACACCCCGTGCCACACATCCATGCAGCGGCTCGCAGGGTAGTATGCAGATATATAAAAAATATCAACAGCAAGTTTTTCATTTTATGGTTTTTAATAATAAATTCAATGAGCTGGAGCTATCCACGTAAACCTATGCATGTATTATACCTAAGTCTGCTACCTGCCACCTCGAGGGCTGAGCCCGCGGAGGCGGGTGTGAGAAAAACGAAAATGTTTAAAAAAGTTTTATAAGCCTGTTTATGAATTTTCATGAAACTGTATTCATGAAAAGTTAGTTATGAACGCATAAATTGTGAATATTTGTTTTGAACCATTCTGGTATGAAATATTTGAGAAAAGTAAATTACTTAAGAATTTTTTTAGGATTTCAATTAAGCAAAACTTGGAAATACAATGAAATCAATTTGAATTGATATCACTCTTTTTGCAAAACAATATATTTTGACATTAGACCTTACCAAGACGTCCGTCTAACCTGCGAGACATTTTGAAATATATCCTCCCTCCAACCCACACCCCCCCCCCTAAGTCATCCATTCAAAAGGACTAAAGAAAGATTTCACTGTAAGTGGGATTACGGTTATAATGAGTACGTACATATATCTCTTGGAGAGGCACTTACCTTTGCTATCTCTGCTATGGAATCCTCGTACGGCTCCGCCGCATATCCAAACACTAAGTTGGACCATATACATCAAGGTGACATCACAAGTTGCAAAACACAGGAAATCGCCTTTCTTGAATCCCAATCGTGTTAAGCCACTCGCTATTTTCATGGTCAGAGGTTTAATATCACTGAACTTGTATGAGGATCCAGTTGACACATCTTGCTTCAATTTGAAGTTTAAACAGTGGTTAAAAATTGGTGATTTATGGCTACTAGCATAAACAATTTTATTTGTTTTGGTATTCATGCCGTATGCGGATATTAAAACCGAGACAAGATGTTACGTATCGCCAACAGGAAATAATAATCTCTAGAATACAGTGCTGCTGTGCAATCGAGCGCTGCCTTTGGGGGGTGCTGCCCACATGGGATCTATACACCAACATTCATGAATGGGACTGGCGCGATGACGCGTGGTAGAAAAACAGATTGTGAAATGTCGGAGCGAGGCCGTCGGATGGACGGAGCCGCTTACTTAAACCCTGAGTAATTTCTAAGTGATTGATAATAAAAGGGTTTTTACCGAAAGGTGTGTATCATTGTGAAACAACTATTGCGACACCTCACAGTGTATAATATTTTTACACCATTGTTAGTAATACGCGATTGAATTTTTGCACTGTTAAAAGATATACCTGTTCGTATTATTGCATTGTTTATTAAAAAAATACAAAAATCAATGTCACTACACATACCGAATGACATGGCTGCGAAGAAATTCTTCGGAATTATTCAAACCTGAGCAACACAGGTCGCGATCCTAAAAGGAGTGATTTAACTAGACTAAGGATGATGACGAACTTCCACTGTGTCTCGAGTTTTGTGGAAGGACAAAATGTATGGGGTAGGTATCGAAGAAGTGAACGCATTGTTTTGTGATAAATTTGAGTGAAGCTAGGTGGCAAATGGATGCTTATAAGTACTCATTTAAGTATTTTTTTTACAATTTTGAGATTAAGAAACGCTTTACTTTGGCCATTATATATAAATATTTTCAATAGAAACTATTTAGTCTATTACAGTCATATTCCTCTTTCACCAAATTGTCATTTACTTTTTTATACCGCAGGCAATCCATGGACCACGTACGACATGAATACCCTTCTTCCACTAATAACTTTTAATTCAGGAAAATTAGGATCTTTGAATATTTCAATAATCCTTTTGCATTTTTTTATGATTCTCTGATAAATGATCCATCTAAAATGAGCCATCGAGAACTCTAAAGTTGCAATAAACTATATTATAGACCTTGAGATAATGAAAAGCTAAATGTAATTTTTTTTAAAGGTTTGGTATTTGCGCGGCGAGTTTAACATGTGGAGTTCTCTCGAGTCGCAATACGGGTTGAATTTCATGCTGCTGTCAACATTTCAACAATGCTCTTCTTCAGGGTTATTAAGATGAAGGATGAGTAATCTGTCGAAAAGTTAGCATCAGCCAAATATTTAACCCAATGTTTAAACCCGAAGAAATTTCATGCATGTAATCTTTTGTTTCGGACACTAAGTGAATTGTTTGAAACCGCTGAGATGAATGAATGAAGAATGCTATTTATAAATATTCTCATCATTAACACTAACTGTTGCATGCTATTGAACACAGTTTTTCGCAAGCAGCACCAAAAAAGAGGCTATTATTCTCCTTTTACCTAAAGTAGACGTATGACTTACCACCCAAATTTGATCCTTCAATAGCTCGTAGTTCATGTCCAGACTTTGAAAGATAAAATCTGTTATGCTTACATTGGGAGCAACTTTAGACGTATTCTGGAATAGTGATGTCACTATGTTGGGATCCGTGGATGACATATTCATCTGAGTTTGTTCCTTTAATTGAAGAGATTTAAAAATAACTGTTAGCTAATGGAAACTGCATTCTTCCTACTAATTTTTACTCCCTAGCTCTTCTCAATAAAATTCTTTACTTTGTAGTGTTGAAAGTGTTTTATATGAAATACCATTGTTTTTTGCAAAATCTCCCCTGAGAAATTTTATTATGTCTAGATTGAGATGAATTAGAGTAGTTTTGACATATGTTTGGTAGAATGCGAACTGATACTGTCATAACAAGATTTCAGCACATGGAATGTGGCATTCAGATTAATTATGCGTGAAAACTTAGAAATGGCAGAACAATATCAATATTTTCATGCTAAAAAAGGTGTGTATATCACAGAATCGACTGCATAAAACAATAATGATTTATTTAATATGCGTGATATGTAGTTATGATGAAACATAATTTTGTAATATCTTGCAGCCTAAACTACCTTACTAAATTATTTTCAATATTTATTAAAATTATTGTCAAAAATATTGTCGAGGCCTGGAATTGACGTCTTCGCGGTATCTTTCAAGCCACCCCAAGGAGGCGTGGCTTGGTGTGGATACCAGGCTTGAGCTAATCGATAAGCATACTGTCATGCTCTTAGTATCTGTTGTACGAAATATACCTTTAAGTATCGTATGTATACCGTATGTGAAATGACGGTTTCAGTAGCAATACGTTGTCTTGCTGCCATTTTACTCATGAGGGATGGACAGTGTACGTAGGCATCACGGGTGCAAAGAGAGTTTAGCCATGCCAACAGCAAAAACGATGTTGATATTATAAGTCGTGATTTTACAGTTAATTACTGACGCGGAGTTTAGAAAAAATAATTTTTAAATATGTGATTACAGTCCTGTAAACAGGCAATTTAAAAAATGGGAGATTTACAACAAATTATATCAATAAGTTCCTCACGCTAAAATTGAAATGAATGTAAATTCAATAAAAAGAGCACTAACTTTTATCCATGAACAGCACGTAAAATTTTGTGGATGGCGAGTTCAACTTACTAGTCTCTGATTCCGGGTCGTAATGAAGTACATATCAAGTGCTCCAAGAGTTCTCTATATAGACCAGTCGGGGCCACATATATCACTGCCCTTACAGAAGTCCATTCAGTCGAGATAATTGCAGTGTCTACTGCTAGGATTGCAATCTTGTTGATACGGAAAATATTGGCTAGGAACATCTCAACCAGAAGCCCATTCTTTTCCGTCTTATCTTTACGTTTTTAGGGTTTCTTAAATTTGTGTTCGTTTGGGCGGAGACGGAGTGAGCTTCCCCAATTGCGTTGGTTTCGACCCTGAGATTGCAGTTTCGTGAAGTAGAATGATTTGTTGGCGATGCTGCGGAACTAGACTGGATTTATGACTCCTATAGTGGGAAAATACGACCAAATTTACAAGATAGTCGAGCCACCGTAATTTTTTTTCCCTGGGACGAGATGGGAACACCATCGTTGAGTGTGGTAGGATTTGAGTCGACCTTCGGAGAGAGCTTTCGTCAATTTGTCTTCCTCGTTGAGTGAACAATGGTCGGGTGGAACTACTATCTCACATATCACATGGCTTGCCCTGGGGGACGCACATGCGGGAAGTAGAATTTCACTTTCTCCCGGCGAATGACTGCTGTGAATAACGCCGTTAGAGAAGATGGAGCATCTTACCCGGACGGAAACCCGAGAAGAATTCACAGCACATACGGGAAATTTGCATATACGAAATACCGTGCAAGCCACCTACAAGGTGTGTGGTATAAGGTGATTCAACACCAGGTATGAAGCACTCATCTCAGTTCAAATCGGAACCGTACACGATCGCCCCGATACCAGACACAGTCCAAAAGTATTCAGGATTACAATACGCGTATATAATTAGTAATTGTCGCATATAAGTACTAAAGTGACTCAGCATTTGATAACTCGGTTTGATTACTTATGTCCGTTTCGTTGGGCAAGTTTTTTTCCAAAACTTCATAACAACGGACTTTTTAAAATTATAACTCCCAAGTATTGCACCATATGTTTATTGCATCTTTCTTCACCGTAATTCTGTCAGACTCTGTGTTCATATCCCTGTACAATAGTGCGTCTACCACGAAATGGCGTATTTTTCTCGTAACGACAGTGGTGATATCATATATATAGATGAGGAATACCTATGAACCAATAACCTGGAGGTCACCCGATGATAACCGTATCTCAACTAACGCCATCTAGAACTACCCTTTGTTCGCGGTTATCTAAGTAATCTTTAATAAAAGATATTATATCGTGATGTATTTCTTAGGCTTCCAGCTTCACAAGTAATTTCAAATATTGAATTTAACTGAAACCCTTTTTGAAATCAAATCGCATCTACCAGGGAGAGCCTTTCTCCGCCGGAAAGAAAATCGTGAAGAAAGAGGGCATGCTGGGTTCCGTAGGACCTCCCATTTCTTAACCCATACTGATTTTGAATTAAGGAGGTTGGTTCGCGACTAAATGAGTCATAATTCTAGTGGCATCCCGATTGTTTTAGTTATGTGCAGGAGCCTTTAAAAGAATACTGCCATGATTTGTAATATGTCTAATTTAGAGGAAAGCTGAAATATCGCATTAAAAATTAATATTAGGAAGACCATTCTACGAAAAGAATTTTTAATCGAATACCGAGAATGGAGTCGTGCAGCCATTATGCCCAAGTAAGCAATTAGATTTATGAAACCTTTTCAACAATATATATCACCAGAAATATCTAAAAATTCATGTGGTTGTTATATTACCATATTTTCTCAAGTAAACCCTACATTTACATTTATTTCAAGGTTTATTCATTTCTAAAAACTTTGGTAACGCTGTACAGAACTTTTTTGATGTCCTTATAGTGACTGGTGTTTGATGTGCATGAACTGAAGTGCTTTCCTACTTTAAACACATTGAATAAGTTCTTTTTAGAAGTACTCATACTGCATAATAGTCCTTTTCAGGTCTAAATTGATCACTGAATGGTGTTATTGTGGAGATCAGCACTATAACGCACTTTATACATTGTTTTTGTATACTTTAATTGCTGCTACTTATTGTCCTTAGATCCATCCTAGCGGTGGACGAGAGGAAAGGTATTGGCTCCAAGGTTATGAAGTGGAAGGTGAGAGGTTCGTTCCTCTGAAGAGGAAAATTTTTTTCTTCTTTTTTCATTTTTTTTTCACTAGCATCTTTTAAAAATTTTGTTTTCATCATCGTAACTCGCTTTAAAAATATTCTCCCCCCCCCCCTCCGAAAAGATAAAAATTGAACATTTGAACGAACGTTTCGTTGCCTACAAAAAATTGACTGTCATCATTTCGATCAGATCGACAGTTCAGACGCTAGAGCTCAAAATTGTGAGGAATGATATGGAAAAAAGAGTAAAGAAAGTAATTTATAGAGGTGATGGAATAATGGCTTTAAGAATAGGAATGCTACCTACGGTCATAATTCAAGTATATATGCCTACTTCTGCCTAAGACGATGAACATACATGAATTCAAAATCACAAAGGTATACATTAGGATTTAAAAACAACTAGTTTGTATTATTCAGAAATATTTATAATATCAAGCGTTTATTTTAGCTCTAAGTGCCGCATTTATCAGTCGTTTTTAAGTGATGTTAATTATTATTATGTGTCAACAAAATGCTTTAGGAATATTTACCGGGCCTGTTTGGGTTATATGAAGCCCTTCGTTTTTTGACCGATGTTCGTTATTGATCGAGGTGGTACTATATTGTCAAACAAATAATTTACAGCATCTGAAATGTGCCTCTCTGTTTGAATTCCCACGGTATGTTTAAGTTCACTTCCATCGCTGCCACATGTATGACCGACCCCAGCGCCCCGATCAGCTAACTACTATGTCTCGGATAAAATTTCGATAATAATCATTTAATTTCTCAAAAACTAAGTCGGTTACCTACCGTCATTTTTGCACTAATCAGTTTCTTAAATCGTTGTTTATGTCATATCCGTTTTTTGTAAAAACGACATGGGTTTCAACACTCTAAATCTATATTTTATGTACCAAGGATCCTACCGTACTACGTAATGTAAATGTAGCTATTTTCAAATGCGATTATTGGAAAAACCAGGGCGGAAAGGTGTATTTCTAATTAAGCCAATCGATAGAGGGCCTTTTATTCTATGATTCCTGCGAATATGAAGAAAATGACATGGACTTCAATTTCCGGACCAACCTCCTTAACAGGTTTTGAAATACCCTAAAATACTTATACTACATTTCAGATGTTTTTGTCAATATTTATTTTATTTTCCTTTTATTAATTTTTGTCAATATTGGATGCTTTTTAGGCAAAATTTTACTTAGAGTATTCATTATCTTCGGTTTGAGAAATCTGTGCGCCGAGATACTTCATTATATTATTAAGTAAAGATACTTTTAATGTTATCCAGCAAAAATCTTGGAAAATTGTAAGCGACGCCGTAAGAAAATTCGGTTTTACAATCGCGCGTCGCGGCTCGGTTCCCCGCAGAGATTCATGGAAATACTGACTCCATTTCCCCCGGCAAACAAAACGGCATTTTCCCTCCTCCGTAACTTACGCCGCATTTGTCCTCATCGCCCCTCACGTGTCTCACCGACCAGCGCTGACTTTCCGACCCCCTAGTTCACAATCGTAAGGGTTGCCGTTACAACGCCGGCGATACGAAAACTTTCGCGGTCGCTGTGATACTGACTTCCAGTTGGTAAATGTCCCCCCGAAGGCTACGAAAGGAAAATTTGGATCATAGATCTCCAGTCACTGGCTTGTGCATCATTTTATCCCCATCAAGTCCCCCCGTGGAAAGACGAAAGTACAGAGTATATACCATATATACTCTGTGGTCTTCCTAAGACGACTTGAAATAGGTTTACACAAAAAAGTTGCAAAATGCTAATATTTCCTTATATTATATCATACTAAAATTTCGATCTTTGAGACCAGGGATAGCCACTGTTACAACAAAGTAGTATTTGAAGGCAAGAGTGGTGACACGTACACGATCTGTTGTACCTTAAGTTGCTGTATGTAGAAATGAGATGGCACAAAATAATTTTTTCGCTCGCATACATGAAGAGCAGCATAAATAGAAATCTACAGAAGAGCGATGAACTGTAAAATATCAAACTTTACTAGCACCAAAAGGAAGGTAATATTGGTAATATTGTCAGTCTGTGAGACCAGGCGTCACTAGGATTAAATGCAAGAATTAATAAATGACTCGTTTTCACTTTAACTTGTTTGAATTTTATTATAAAACTGAAATGCTGCTAAAGCAATAGCTCTGAGATTAAATAAAATCTTAGAAGTACACTTACAGAGTATACTGACAGATTCATAAACAAACAAGAACACATAAAGATAGGTATACAATGGTTTGCAGTGTGTTTATATTAATTACAGGTGAAAAAAATTGGTATTCATAATTTGGTGGAAACAGGATTAGGGTTAGAGACTTTATTTTAAAAAATATTAGGATTCAAGGTTTGCACTCTGAATTCAACCCGCCACTAACCAAAAATGTAAACAATATTTTGCACTCTATTTGCTGCGTAGCAGCTGACTACCTTTCATTCCTAATTAATTCTCTTCCAAAATCTCAGTGAGTTAAAATGAATGACGAGCCAGTTATTAATAGTTCAATCTGTATTAACATGGGAGTGGTATTGGTCTGGCATTTGCCTAAAGTGAAGGGAAACCCACAAAACCTTCACAGACCACCTTAACAATCATATTACCATTCTCATACACATTTGCCATGACAGCTGAAAAACATTTTGCTTTTTTTAAATTACCAATCAATAAAACATTCACTGACATTTTCCAAGGTAAATCACTTCAATGACATTCTCCATGAACTGTATATATAAGGGAGGATAGGCTAAAGAGGTTTACAATACAACCTTAGGAAGCCTGTTCAACTCCCAACTAACCAAACTTGCATCTCACCACAAATATCAGACAATTAAAATACAGTGATCAGATTCACACAAGTCATATATGTCTGAGAACATTGACATATTGAAAGTGAATATGCCGTGATCTCTTGATATGGCAGAAAGTCACATGACCACCACAAAAATCAAAAGAAGGGTGAGAGTCTTCACCAAAGGGGTTCAAACCGCAACCTTGGAAAACCCACCCACCCTTCTATCACCACTACAAGAAACATCAATCATCCCTGTCTAAGTGAATAATTTACCACCACTGAAATAGTTTCTGCATCACACTAATGCTCCAAATATTTACAAAACATTTTATTTGTTGTATTTGTTCTTTGCAAATTGTGTGTGGTAGCAGTAGTGTGTAAGTAATTGGATATGCACCCCCTGCCAACTATTTCCTGTTAGCTTAACATCACAGGCTCACCTACCAATTGCTGAACCTGATGTTCATGACAGCCTGATCTACCTAGCACTACCTAATCCTGGCTTCAGCGGGATGTATTACATGGTGAGGTATACATATTCTCATGCACACAAAATACCATCATTCACACACTCAGCATTTCATCCATACAGGTTAGTTAGGTGCACTTTTTATAGCTACGACTACACCAAACCATACAGCTACATTCACTACAACCACATATTCATTCAAACATTCACACATATACCCACATTCACTCTCAGTGTAACCTGCACTTTGCCATGCATTAACTGAAATATTAAGTACTAACTAAACGTACTAGTGACTACACTCTACCAAGTGAAATTCCTGCCCAAGTTGTTTCACCTCATCCACTGCTTGATACTGGCTAATTGCATGATCAAAAAACTCAAACTAAAAATGGTTATCGTTGGCAGGGGTGTTTAAAATGGATGTTCTCATGGAGAGAGATCGCATAATGGTGAGAGTCCATTGATAAATGAACAGAGTGAATATAATACATATATGATTAAAATTGACTAGAGCTGTATCAAAAGTTACATAATTTTATTCTCTTTTCTTCTCATATGATCCATTACTTCTTAGGTAACCTTCTCCACATGCTGCAGAGGCCTGAGATCCTGAAAATAAACATGGTAATAGTTAGGATATAAAAATATTACAGTGCCACCAGATATAAACACATGCAAAAATTGCAAAAAAAAACATAATATGCATGCAAGAGACATATGAAGGCTGTTGAATGATTGTCCTTTCAATGATAGCTTCGTGTAAATTGATGAATTTCATAAATTGAATAACTTATGATTACATATGCGCTGATATGTAAAAGATTGGCTTAGGAGGAATATGATAAAGGTTAGGAAAAAGAGTGAAGGACTACAAGGAAAAAAGAGAAGGTGATGATCTATTTGGGTTTCTGAAAGAGATAGGAACACTATAAGTAGCGGCTGAAGGGGAATATTGATTTCATATGTTGTTCTTCTTTTGATTACATGTGGAATTGAGACATGATTTAATTAATGCATGGGGATCGGGTTGGTGTGGTGGCTGGAGTACTGGCTAACCACACAGGAGGCCAGGGTTCAAATCCCTGCAGATGCGGATGTTTTACAGAAGAAACCCGATCCCTACTTGAGAGTCTTGTGGAGGGCACTTCAAGTAGAGTACTCCATCTGTTGGATGAGATGTTAAGCCGTGGTCCCCTTGGCTTCTTTCATTAAGAGCAAGCTAATGCCGAGGCAGGGTGTCTATCCACCCTTCCTCCCTTGCCTATCCCCTATGGCGCAAATGACCATAGTCTTCGGTCGCCTCCCCAAATATCCAATCTAATAAATGCATTATGAAATAAATGAAATTAACAAACATTTGGAAAATTGGGCATCTCATAGGAAACCTATGTATGACTGAGGAAGTCTTCAAGTACAGTTGCAGATGAATAAAACTTTAGGCAGTTGTTGGTGTTTATCTGATAATATTATGTACACTGATTGCTGTATGGCAATTGTTTAGTGTTTATATTTGTAGTGTATATTTTTGTTGCAGGTGTCTCAGCTGTATGAGATTTTTTTTGTTCGCTTCCAGTACTTTCGGTTTGTAAGATGTTCCAGTGACATGAGACTGAATGGTGTTTCATTAAACTTGTGCATTTAATAACTGTATATTATTCGCTGATCCTATCAAACCTCAACAGCAGTGTTATGCAGAGGCATGTTGAATGCTTGGCTTTCTATTGGCCTTCAACCTCATTAAGGTGGAAAGGCTTGGAATTTCCGATGACTCTGATGGTTGGACTGGCAGGCGCATGGATTTATGTTCCTTGAATGGACGTCCAAGCTAGATACATATGTAGGTAGGAGCCCAACAAATGGTAGTTCTACACATGGAAAAATTAACTTCATTTTCATTTGAGGTAAATTGCCACAGTAAATTATGGTAATGTTGAAAAATTATGTAATATACCAGTTATTCAAAATTTTCAGCTATTAACAGCAAGTTAATGATTAAATATGAAATATGTACAAGAGCAATAGTAAGGAGTTAACAGCATTTTAACCATTGCTATTGCTACAATAAAGTATGAGAAGAAGTAAAAGAAAATATTAAAACAAATATGGCAGAAGACATGAAATTTGGATTTCTCTTGTTATGGTAAGAGAAATTTTTATTCAAACAATAACCATAGAAATATTGCAAGTTAAAATAATCCACAAATGAGTTGTACGTGCCTTCATTTATAATTAGGGCCTTAATAAATGTGTATAGATTTTGTATAAAGAATATTTTTGGAATATATCAGCATTAAAAATATCTGAAATGTAGGTGAAATTTCCAGATAATTATGGTGATATTCAGGGGTTGTGGTAAATTATGAAAAATACCTTGGAAATTCACCAAAATCTGTAGGTAGTTGATGTGATGGTGTCATATTAAAGATGCTGCTGGGCATGGCAAAAGGATTCTCATGTAATAATTTATTTCCCCAAAAATGGAAGCCATTCAAAGAGAATTGAACCCTATCGACTATGGGATGCCAACCAACATGTCACATCATGGCCTGACCACATGGCCTCTGTGGTCATCACCACAGGAAATCCTTGCACAGCAACTTCATTGGAGAATACGAGGATTATGAGAGAGAACAAGATAATACGAACAGCAAGAGGAAAACGCGAATCAAAATAGAAACTTGGAGCATTAGGACAATGATGAGGGATGTGTAGCAAAAATATAATTAACAGGAAATGGAGAAAGGGAACATAAATTCTTTGTGGCTGAGCAAGGTAGAATGGAGGGACAGCAAGGACTAATGGAGGGATAGTTACAAGGTACTCTGCAGTGGTGAGGATGAGAGTCAACATGGGATTGCTATACCACTAAATGCAAAATTGTGGATGAAGGTTAACATGAAAGGGGTAATGAGGGACAGGCTACTAGTGGTATGAATAAAAGCCCATAAAGCAAATTTTGTATTGGTCTAAATGTAGATATCTACTAGCAACCAGAAGGAGGAAGAGAAGGATTAGGTGTATGATCAACTAGAGGATGTAATTATAGAAGTCCTGGGCAAGAAAAACCTGATAGTTATGAGGTATTGGAATGCAGTGGTAGGGGAAGGAAGAGATGGATATGAAGTGGGAGGGTATGGGCTAGGAATGAGAAATGACTGAGGAGAGTAAGCAGTCAAGTGTTGTAGAAGAAATATATTTGTAGTATCAAACACTTGGTTAGTATATCATCCAGGGTAGATGTACATTCGGAAAATGCCTGGGTATACAGGAAGATATCATATTGATTACATCATGGAAAAGCAGAGTGACAAAACTCACAGAGCTCTCCGGGGGCAGATGCAGACTCAGATCCAAATTTAATTATGATGAAGTTAGATTTTAGATTCAAAATCTATACAAAAATAGGACGATAAAGAGACAGAACATGAGCACATTTAAAGGAAAGAAAAAGGAGGGGCAAAAGAATAGTATATATAAAGAAT
This sequence comes from Ceriagrion tenellum, assembly GCA_963169105.1. Lineage (NCBI taxonomy): Eukaryota > Metazoa > Arthropoda > Insecta > Odonata > Coenagrionidae > Ceriagrion > Ceriagrion tenellum. The sequence goes on along the minus strand of OY720640.1, from coordinate 118,320,088 downwards.
GTAGTAATAGTATGTATAAAAGACGATGAGACTGAAGAGATTACTCTAGGGAGAGGAGGGAGACATAGGTGAAGCTTTGAAAGGAATCTATGGGATAATGGTAGAGGAAATTAACTGAAGAAAAATATACTATGACCAGGCTGTGAAAGCAGAGAGTGGAGAGGATCTACAAAGAAAGGTACATGAGATCAAGCAGGTTATGTAAGTGGGAGGGGGGGGGGGGCAGGACACCCATCCATAGCTGTAGATTTCTGTTATGGGGGCAGGACATCAGGTCTGACTCCATGCATTAGATTGGGCATGAAATATCTCCTCCTAGAGAGCCTTCACCTGACTATGCCCATGCAGAGAAGTATGAAATGAATATTAATATTGATAAATGGAAGGTGATGAGGATCTACAGCTAAAGAGAAATAAAATTCAAGTTGGAAGGCAAGGAAATCGAATAAGTGAATACTTACTTACATTTTTTGGGGCATTGTATGGGGCAGAAGCATGTACTCTCTCAGATAGCAGGACAAGAATAGGCTGCAGGTACTCTAGATAAGGGTGTGGAGGAGTACGGAGATGATGCATTGGATGGAAATGAATACAAAAGAATAAGTGCTTGATATGGCTGGTGAGGAAAAAAATTCCTGATGAAATTATGGGGAGGAAAATTAAGTGGCTGAAAGCTGTAATAAGGAGAGAAGTGCTACTTACAGACAAAATAGTATGATGGGTGTTCAGCAAGCAGGAAAGGGCAAGAAAGAGAATATAGGTTTTACAGATGGGGTGAAGATGGGTACTTTGCAAGCTGAGATGAGAAGATAAATACTAAGAGTGGATATGGGCCTGACCATCTAAAACTCTAGAGGATTTTGCTGGCTTCCATTTAAACCTGCCTCTAACAGGAGGATAAGTTGAATGAAAAGAATCGAGAAATCTTTGGACCATAAGTTTCCATTTTCCACCAATATACTACAGAATTATGTAAACAAATGGTAAAAGCTTTGAAATCCTAAACTTGGAATACATCAGTGAGGCTACATCAAGGTATAGGGCCACATGGACTGAAGCAATGGTGGAGGAATGTAGATCTGAATGCGGATGGAAGTAAGGGAGTGGCTGTCATTGTTTATATTTCTCAAGAGTGAAGCTGCAGCAAAATTGTCCAAGTTGAAGAAATAAACAGAATAAACATGGGTCAACTGGATGACATAGAACAAGAGTCGTTTTGAAGACATTTTTGTCAGAAATATGAGGACAGGAACATTGACACCTTCTCTCCTGTTTTATTGCCTCTCTGTCATTGCTTGCTTAATAATGTTAGCTGTGGAGCATGGGTCTAGCCAGGATTTATGTTGGAGGGATGACACTCACCTTTAGCAGTAGATCAATGCTGGGGGAGGGGCAGTGCATCATCCTGTCTGGCTTCACAGAGCAGATTTTGATAAAAACGTCTTGTTCAAGGGCCACTCCCCGTGGCTGTACCCATTCTGTGGAACCAGATTTAAAGATTTGACATTTATATGCCACAGATGAATTCTAGAAATGGTAACCTATTATTTCAAGTATGAGCATGGAGCAGCTACAGGGTTTTGTGTGACAGGGTACTGAAGTTTACATCATCTTCTCAGAAAAGCTTAACACAGTCCCTGGTCAGCTTGAGATAAAAGTAAGTTTCGATTGACAGCATCCTGTATGTTAAGGGAGTTCATGATAATTTTAATGTAATTGTAGTTTATTTGGATATTTTTGGCCTCCTGTAAAAGCAATGCCATTGCCCATAATTCACCGGAGTCACTACAAGCCACTTTGTTATAAGGGACCTAGAGAGAGTTTGAAGAATTCTGGGGTGAGATCCAAAGATTAAGATGAGTATAAAAATTCAAATGATCAGTAAGAAGTTCAAACTGTTGTCTTGGCTTGATATTGCTGAGTGTGGACTAATTTCCATGAGTTTGACACTCCACAGGGAGAAATCATTACTCTTGACCAGAACTGGAACCGTAATCCCTCAATATCAGGGCGAGTGCTTTAGCAAGTTAAGCTATTTCTCTGTCCTCCTTCCCAAGGGATTTAAGTGGGTTACAAAAGAATAGTCATACAGCTAGAGGTAACTCAAAGAAACTGCCAAATGTGCCCAAACAGATATTGAATGAAATAAAAGAAGAAAGGGAAAGAAGAGTGCCATAATATTAACACCAGACCTGATCGTGCTTTTGCCACAGCAAAGCTTAGCCATTATAACTATCATAATCACTGGCAGTAAGCTGAGAGGATACTACGCTATTTAGAAGCGATCATTGAGGAAGGTAGAAAAACACTAAATATTCACTTGAAGGGTGGATATGTTGAATCAAACTGAAGTTGAGAAAAAGATGAGAGTATTCAATGTACTGGCTTTGATGTTGGAAGAGCCGTAGCATGGACTGGTAAGAAACTGTTTTGTGTTGCCAGATTAACCATTGAGATTAATGTAGCTCTTGAAGCACATGGGCTACTGCACAAAAAAATACTAGTCATTGTAATTAATAGTGCCTAATGGACACTTTTGCAACCCAAGTGTCAGTACTCGGAGGATAAGATGTTCAAATAGTCGATTTTATTGAATGCCGCTCAATCAGCAGTTAAAATGCTAATACCTCATAGATAAAAGTGGTACTTAGGGACATTACATATTACTCTATCATTTAACTTGGTTTGGATGGTATAAGTGAATACTTTGTCAGAATTTAAGTGGTTAAGGATGTTAACACATCACAGGAAACAATTTCTCAAGAACATTTCAACACTAAATGTGTTAAGGGGAAAAGATTCTTTTGAAATTGAAATGAAAATTCAACAAAATAGAAAACAATTTTGCTAGGGGCTACGGAGGTGGTGGAGAAGAGTCAATTTGGACTTACTGCATAGTCATAGTAGTTGCAAAAATCTTAAGAAATAATTGTATTCAACTTTACCTTTTACTGACACACATGTTAGGTACATTGGCAATGGAGTTTGATTGGTTTAATATTTTAAGTTGTCATTCAATAGCAGAAAAAATATTCTGTTGAGGGAGGAAAATAATGCATGTCTACCTCTACAGATTTGAGATGATATGATGGCATAGATGTTAAGTTCAAGTGAAGTTAAATCAAATGGATAACTGTTATACAATCCACATATAAGTGACTGTCTTTACATGACTAAGAAGGAAAAGAATGAAAATGTGAGTGAAAAAATTCAGCAATATTGAAGTTATGAATCAAGGAGGTACAGAGGATTTCTAAACACTAGCTTTCGTTAAAAAAAGGGCAAAGACTTACCATTTCATTTGTCTGACTTCTGCCAAATAAACTGGAACAAGCATCTGTCAGCTCATTTCATGAAGAGGTTATTCCCCTCATTCATTGCTGATTTCTGGATATTTCTTCTCAGGATTGGTGAATGAAAAGTCCTGGAACAAAAATTAAAGCTTGTCATAAGGACAATAATTTATGCATCAAAATTCACAAGTAAGTTCAGATGCTCGTATTTATAAAGATAACTTATAAATGTGAATAATTCAGAGAAATTTGAAAATAAAAAATGAAAACATAATGGACAGTCAATTAATAATTTTTATAAAAACTACCTTGAGAAATGGTAAACAAGTGCTTTAAACTTTCCTCTTAAAATATGCCAATGGCATTGTTTTGACAGCTAATTGTCAAGATGATAAAATAATATGTTGTTCTTAAAAACCCGAAATTCATACATCAAGGCACAGTTAACAATAATTGGAAAAAATCATCATCCAAATGAAAAAAAGATTAACTAAAACACCTCTGGGCTTTGTAAGCCTAAGAATGATAGAATGCACTACATGTAAGAACTTACAGAAGTAATTAAGGATAACATCCAGGCAACCAATTAAGCAGGAGTAAAATTTTTAGTAGCAGTCCTCAGTTATAAAGGAAATCCCTAGGATTTTTCACAAATTCATCTAGAAGAAATCTGAACTCTTCATGCTTGCAAGTTTCTGCAAGAATACCATGCACATTTACTTACCAAATTGCTAAATACAATAGAATTTTAATGAATAAATATATATTGATTTTATTGGTTTCAAAGTCTCTTTAAAAATGAGAACCACAGCATAAAGTGGAGTTATGAATATGAATTTTAAACAACAGCAAAAACAAGATGTTTTGAAAACATATTTTGGATAGCCTAATTAAATTTACCAAAGTATGTAATGATAATAACTACATGGAATATCAATATCATAAACCTGAATTAAATTCAGGTAAATAACAAAATATTGTAAGATTGCAGGCCAATTATAAAGAATAAAAATTAATCATTGCAGTACAATGGAGATTATTAGATATTAAAAGAATAATTTGTCAATATCTATTCTAAGTTATAGCTTGAAACCTTCAGTAAAAAAGCAATTTATGACAAGATGGCGAGATAAGGGGTCGAAATAGAATGCATAATTGTCCCAGCAGTGCATGTTAATACATTCGTTAGAGTCCAGAGCAGAAGCAGAAGGCACATAACAGCAAGTAACAGAAATGTGGATCAATCTTACGATGATATAAAAGATGATGGGCAGATGCTGTCAATTCCAAAAGGGCATATGCTCCTTCAAGCTTCCACACTTTATGAGGGTGGGTGGCATCATCTTCAATCATATCCCTTGAAGTTGCATCCATTGGGGATGAGCTGCCACAGGTAGCTGATCGGGGATGAGCTATGGAGAGAGCGGGTTAATACAGACAGAAATAAACTAAAAATAGTAATCTAACTTTGCAAAGAGACCTAGCCTTAACTATGCCAAAAATATATCTGACCATAGTGGTCCAAATCTAAAACCTAGTGTGCAGGCCTAATTCTGCATCTAGCTCTCATTCTTCCAGAGGATGTTTTGTATTTTCATCATCTTCAATCATCTCTCATGAATTTATGTCCATCGTTGGGGATGAGCTGATGCCTATGAAGAGAGCGCGTTAGCATATGGACATAAATACACTTTTAAAAATGCTAATCTACCTGTGCAAAGCGACTTAGCCTAAACTGCGCCAAAAATTTATTTGACCATTGTGGTCCAAATCTAAATGCTAGCGTGCTGGCCTAACTCTGCTTCCAGCTTCCAATCTTCATGAGGACATTGTGTTGTCATCATCTTCAATCTTCTCTCTTGAAGTTGCATCCAACGTTGGGGATGAGCTGGTACCTAAGGAGGGAGCGGGTTAGCACATGGACATAAATACACTTAAAAATACTAATCTACCCCAGCTAAGCGACCTATTCTTACCTAAACCAATCATAAATCTGACCAATAGTGGTCCAAATCTAAACCCTATTGGACCAGCCTAAAACTGGATACAACTTCCGTCTTGATGTGGACCTAGAGAGAGAGATACTAACTACTTCTACTACTACAGCCACTACTGCTACTAACCAATAAATGGAAACACTAAATAACTAAGCCATACATGCAAAGCGACCTAGCGATAAACGTGCAAAATATAAATCTGACCATAGCGGTCCAAATCTAAAGTCCAGTGTATGAACAACCTAATTCTGTCCCCATCTTCAAATTTTCATGAGGCTGCATTTGCATCTTCAGTCTTCCCTCTTGAGGTTGTATCCATATATTGTGGATAATATCAGCAATCATTTCTTCAATCTTCATTCTGCAATGTAGAAGAGAATCAAACAAAAGTAAGTAAAATAAGATATGTATCCTCTTTTCTACATTCCACACTAACTTGCCTTTACATACATGTTTCAACTGCATGCATTGTATTCTCTACATTAATAGACTTCAACAGTTGTATAAATGGGTAAATTTGACCCCATTTTGCCTGTTTTGAACAATGTGAGGAAACTTTCAAGATTAAGAAACTATGTGAATGATTCTGTTCTTATCTACATACTTCCTAATGCAATAATAATTCAAAATTGAATTAATGAGCTTGTGGCAAAGGCAAAATTCTGGTTCTCATTTTTAACAAATGAATTAATAATTCAGCCTCAAAGTTTAGAGTTTACTTATGGCTCATGAATGTCCAATGGGCTGCTAGCAACCCGCATCGCAAGAAATAAATTAACCATGAAAATGGCCACGGATTTTCTCTTATGTTATATATAGTTATATTTTAAACATTAAAAAAAAAACTCTTTGTGATTTTTCAGCCATAAACATGTACCGTTGTTTACAGTTTTTCAAATTATATATCATATTTATTTATAGTTGTGTGTGTGAGAATCATCAGCACTAAAATATAATTATCGATGGAAAAAATTTGATGCTGAAACTTGTTTGAAAGAATACTGAATAAATGTAACAATTATTTATTTATCAAATGAATTTGGAAGAAAAATAATAGTGATGTATAAAACTCTTTGTGTAGGAAATTACTCATCGGGCACATCTCCGATGACCGTATTCCACGAGCAAGTCCCCGATGAAATTGCCTTAGGTTTAGTAAACTGCTTTTTTTGACTTTAATGCTTTATATCTTACTGTAGATTCATGGAAGACCTTATTGTATGTACGGTGATGCTATACATTGCGAAAAGAACATTGAAAGTCAGCCCTGTATTTTTCCAATCTACTAATCTGCCATAGTAGGCCTGGATTTAAGTCATCCACCAGAGAACAGTGGTGAATCGTCTCTTATAGAGACGAATAGTTCAATGAGCCACAGAAATATAATTTCCACATGTAGTTCCAAAACTCTCTTGAATAGAGAGAGGGTCAACTTCAATGACGACCAGGGTCATTCCACCTTATTCAACAAACAATGGTTCCATGGGTAATAGATTTTTCAATGTGCAGAGCATTTATTTAACATTAGCGAAAGGTGCCCGTTGAAACTCAACGGGTGTGAAAAACACTGAATTTATTATATGTACGAAAGCCACAAAACCTGAAGAATAGTGAGCAGTCTTCTTTGAGTAGTCTTCGGAGTGAATGAACTTAATCGCTTCCCTTATGTACATACATTTATTTGCATTCAATGACTTATTTCAGTTGCGATATTCATTTTTAATGTGGGCGTTGAGTATCTTCAAACAGGATTGGAGAGTATGGGTACAATCCAGCAGTTGAAAATGTCAAACGGATCATTTGCAGCAGCAGTCATGTTCATTTGACCAATTAATCCTCCGTTACCTGGATTGCGTCTTGGCGTAAAGGGTAGCCATAATCATAGGTTTTGTTTTTTTAAATCAAAAATATATGTTGATTCTTAGGGCAATTGTCGATTTTCATGCATGATTGGCATTCATTGAGCAGAATACCCCGTTCTTCTTTCGGGTAAGATGAATGTAGTGACGTTATTATAGTTTCCGCCAGTTTAAACAGATTGATGTTTCAAAACAGACGCGTCAATATTTAAACCAGATTTATAGCTGGGTACCCTTCCGTGGTTGGGTTAGGATGAGATTTTTGCGGTTCTTAGTGTAACCCGAGAAACACCACAGGAAGGTGACCGACTTAGTTTCCCATTTTTCTAGATATAGGTATCCTTTCTTGGTATTTTGTGTTGGATTTTTTTCCTTTAATGCTAATAAACGCTGGTCATCATTAAAACATCGGTATCAGCTCATTAGAAAATAAACTCAAACATTATAATTATGGCTTTCCCTCAGGTGTGTTGAATGTATTCTTATTGTAAATATGCATTGAATTTATCGATTACCCACCTAAGCAATCCATCATGGGGCCCTTAGGACTCTGGGCCCATTGGGGTCCATGGGACTCTAGGCCCTTCTTATACAGATACTCTCTCAACAATGGCCCTGCAGGAAAAATGTTATTTAAAGAAGTGTGAATATCTTTTGAAAATCAAATCTTTGGTTGCCAAGGAAATAAGATGTGGTTGATTTCAGAGAAAATGTGAGATTTTTCTGCAAAAAACATGGCTTTCACACGAATACGAAATGTAATAGAAAATTGATTGCAAGAATAAGAATTTTCATTTATTCAGCCATCCGATAAAAAAATTCCAGCCCTCCATCTTGAGTGAAAGTACTTTTAAAAAGCAAAAAATAAAACCACTGCACCAAACTCAATGATTAGCAAGGACCACCAGAGGGGTCTTTGGGGGGCCTTGGGGGACCCTGACAGCTTTTTAATATATTCTATATTACCCACAGATATATTTTCTATCTACATGCCAAATTTTAGCTCAATCGATTCAGTAGTTTTTGCGTGATTGAGTAACAAAAATCCTAACATACAAACTTTCACATTTATAATATTAGTAGGATTATAAAAACCGAATCAAAACAAATATGCTCATTTTATGGTTTATGACGCTTAATACAATAAGTATGCCCATATCTGCTACATGCTTGCTCCAGCTAGAGCTGATTGTGAGCCTGCGGTGAGTGAGAAAAATGCTAATGTTTGAAAAATTTTCACAAGCACGTTTGCGAATTTTCATGGGATAATTCATCAAAATAGTTAATGAAGTACGTACATTTCATGAAAAAAGGCTGCCATCAATTCCGGGATGTACTATTTTAAACGTTATTAAACATTTTTATCACTTAAAAACTAATCATTAAGAGGAAATTCAAGGAATTCAATCTGTAATAGTATCATTATCTTTTAAAAAGACTAAGGTTAAAATAAGGTGAATATACACTACGTTTACCAATCGAACTCAGATCGATATAATCTCGGACCGATCTGAACATTCTAAGCCAGCCGACTTGGATCGCTTGGTTTACCTATGCGAAATCCATTGAAATATCGATTTGAATCGTTTCATAGCGAGTTGAAATCAGAGGAACTGAATAATTGTACCTTCTAACATAGCAGTCAGCACGGCTTCACTAAGGGCAGGTCTTGCGAAACACAGTTTGCGCTCTTCCTTCATGATATCCTAAAATCAGGTGAATGGAAAAAATAAGTCGACGCGATATTCCTTGATTTAAAGAAGGCATTCGATAAGGTTTCTCACAAAAACCTCATATATAAATGGTAATTGAGTGGAGTTCACAGAAAAGTAGTGAATTGGATTGGAGACTTTGTCGGTGATCGTACCCAAAAAGTAGTTATTGATGGCTTCAGCTCTGACATGGCCGAAGTCAAATCCTGTGTTCGGCAAGGAAGAGTGATCGGCCCTCCTGTATTCATAATTTATATTAATAACCAACCCAAGTTTTCGCGTTAGCAGTAACTTAAAATTATTTGCTTACCATACAGTTATCTACCGTGAATTAAGCGATGATGCGGACTTAGAAGTTCTGAGATCTGACCTTAACGTTCATTCGTGGTGCCAGGAGTGGGGGTTAGAATTAAATATCAGCAAATGCACCAAAGTCCACTTCCTACTAAAGTCATCACACAAATACCATGCCTATAAAGTGGGCGGATTAAACATAAAATCTTCATATACAGTAAAATATCTTGGAATTACCTTAACTTCTGATGTATCGTTGAAGCACACATACAAAACATATGCGGCACAGTATTAAAGAAACTAGGTTTTGTATAATAGGAAGGTGCTTGTATGAAAAATAAAAGAGATGCTACGTCGCTCTGGTTAGGCCACACTACGATTACTCTTCGAGCACTTAAGACCCTGGGCATAAAGGACGAACCAAAAAAATGATAAAATACAATGGAAAGCAGCGCGCTTCGTTAAAAACTGCTACGAGCGTACAAAGTGTCTCTTAACTTTAAGAGGGATTAAGGTGGGAACCCTAAGAGACTCGGAAGAAACACGCTAGGATTAGATTTCTTGAAAAATTTAGAACTGATTTTTTCTGAGCGATACAGAGAATATTATCATGACGCCTCACTACATCTCTAGATCTGACAGAAGCGATAAAATAAGAGGGATACATGTCACCATTTCACCTCAGAAACTTACATATTTACCTGGCTGGTGACCTATCACCCTATGCTACTCGCACATGCGGCGGCTCGCAGCGTATTATGTAGATGAAGCTATGGCTTGAGCGCGCCGGTAGAAAGGCCTTTCTGAAGGTTGATCGACTGATGTGGAACAAGCGCATTAGATTCTTCCACCCAATTTTCTCACGCGGAGAATTTCCTGTCTTGGATATTGGTGCGGATTGCAATGCGATTAATCCGGGTACGTACGAATTCTTTACTGAGGATATCACTGATGGGGTAAAAGTGAATTTCTTCAAAAATTACTTTAATACTATTATCAAACTTTAACTAAACCATAAAAGAACTTGCGTTATGTAGGATATAGAACGATTGCGTATGAATGTAGGTATAGCGTTAAAATATAGATCCAAATATTTACCGAAGAGGAATCTCAATTATTTTTAATTGTAAATTATCATGTTTTACAAAGACCAAGATTTCAGGGAAAATCCACCGTTCGAGATCCGTCGTCATCAGAGGAACCAGACGTTTCAGGTGAGTAATTCATTCGTGCTCTTCATATGGGCGGATCGGGGCTCGACGACTTGAAGCCGAGTGGAAGGCATAAACCGGAGACTCAGTGAAGTGTGTCGGATCGAGGGAAATGAGTTCTTGGACCAGAGGCCGGTGGTATATTCTTGTCGGATGCAAATAAATCGCTCGAATGTCGACTATATGTACGAGGCAACGCAGGAAGCAGTTCACAGGACATTTGAGCATACTTGTCGACTTAGCTGTTGAGTAGAGATTAGATCAGTTACTGAGTCGACAGAATGTGTATTACAAAAATCAGTTGTTTCGAGTAAGTCATGAAGTGGGGTAAAAAATTCTGAATTTCCGGTGATCATCTCATTAATAGTATTCAGAGTACAGGGCCGAAGAATTGTTTAATCGATGACAACAAATTGGAAGTATTCCCGAAACGAAATAATGAGAATTCAGAAGCAATAGTTTCAGTAGCAAATTGCCGTAGTTAAAAAAAAATAAGATGCGAGAAGTGCACAGCACGGAGTATCACGTCATTATTGGCTGACATAGTTGGCTGACAGGCGATATTTTTAATGGTGAAATCTTTCCAAAATTGTTCACCATATATAGAAAAGATAGATCCAATCGAGCCACATGTGGAGTATTTGTAACTGTAATGAAAACAATCGTCAGTCAAGCGGAAATAATTATAGAGACCAGCCTAGAATCTGTATGGTGCTCAAATAGAGGCCCTAAACAAAAAAATGCTTGTGTGCTCGTACTACAAGCCAACTAACACTGACGTCACCTCAATTTTAGACCTAGGAACGCAGATAAAGAGGATTACATCCAGGAATCCCGAAATAAATATGATAGTAGTAGATGGAGATTTCAATGTCTCCCCAATAGATTGGAAGACGCACAGTTTCAATACCGGGGGGAAAGACCAAGACATCTGCGAGCCCCTACTTTTTATGATCACATCAATAGCACTACATCAAATAGCTACCATACCAAACAGAGGGGACAATATGATTGATTTATTGGAAACAAATAAACTACACCAAGTGATAATGGTTGACACTGTTGAGAAAATTAGTGATAACGGTAGTTACAGCTAAAATTTTCGTGAGCGTCAATTAAAGTTTTAAACAAATAAGAAAACATTACATTTTCAAAATGTCATATCGGTACGATCAAATTCTATTACCTTTCCGAATTTCCGTAAAATTGCTTTCCCGACTTGCAAGAATAGAGCATAAAGTAAGACGCGGAAGGTACTCGGAATGTTTTTATTCGATCGCGCATTCAGGAATTAGAAAACACATACCAAGTAAAGTAATAGAAGAGAGCAGCGAAACAAGCTGGTACGACGCGGAAGTGATAACATTGGAGAAAATCGTCAATGAGACAGAGTGAATGCCACGCCAAGATGATAAAACTCAGTGTATATTTGTCCTCTAATGAAGCGTTTCGGAATCCGTACATGAATTATAAAAGGATAGCACTTGTAAAACTGTTACAGGATAAATCATGCACTTTGATCGTGTGTAAGGGAAGATTGAGGCTAAAGATCCACAGTCAATGCACTGAGAAACGATAAAGGCGAAGTGATTACCAAAACAAACCAAATTTTTAATATCCTTCTAAATCATTAAATTATCAAAGTATGTACAGCAATTATTCACAGAAAACATACATAGATGATCATTACTGACAAACGATGCCGCCTATTGTGCTCACGGAACACCCTATCTGTAATAAAAGCTCAGTCCAGATAAATTTACGCGTCCTGAAGTAATTCCTTCACACGTGTATAGAGAAATAGCTTTAGAACTATTTCCAGATAATAATCAGAAAAATATCCATATGTAGAAAATCCATCACGGAACACGTAGTACCCAAGGACTGAAAAATTGTCAATGTAACGACTATATTTCAAAGTGGCAATGGAACAGCCATCGAATTACTGACCGATAGCCCAAACAATCTATTTCATGCAAAGACCTTGAATATATAATTTTATGCTCAGTAGTGAGACATCTTCCTGTGCAGAACTTGCTCATAAAAGCACAACACTGATACAGAAAGGAAAGATCTGGCGAAACTCAATTAGCACCGTTTGCCCACGATATTTTAGTCTCCAGGGAATATAACGTAGAGGTAGATGCACATATTCTTGACTTGAAAAAAGCATCATATAAAGTTCTATTACTACCTAAGTTGCCACTATCGGATGGCTATTGAGTACGCAGGATAATATTCTTGCTCTAAATTTTTGTATGCTTCGAATTTTCTAAAAAATCACGTTTCTTATGCGAAAGTTTTCAATTTCTCTCCAATTACGACAATAGCATCGTTTCTTGGCAACCTAAGTAATAACTTTGAACGGGATATATTTGTTATGGCTTATATACGCCATATAAAAAAGGTGTGGTGCTTGTATGTTCGCTACTCTTTTCCTCAAAAATCACTGAACCGATTTAGCTGAACTTTTGCATGGCATTGCATGGCATATGTGCTAACGTGAATATAAGCCTATAAACAAATGATATAAAAATTTTAGTGATGTTAGCCAAAACCATACCACAGATGACATATGGAATACTTTTCGTAGCATCACACGAATAACCATAAATAAGGAAAATTCAGTAAACTGAAAAAAATAGTACGGAAAAAAGTGGTATGATGCGGACATCCGGAAATCTCACGAGCGACAGCGAATTTTACACGCAAAAATGCAGAACGCCCATCCGGATCTCCCCGACGAAGAACTCGAGAGAATTTGTAAAAAATATAAGAGCTAAAAAAAGCGACCTCAAGGAAAGCGTCAAAAGTAAAATACTAGGCGAGTCTTTGGGAGACAACCGGAAGGCATTTTGGTCTTAAGTGAGGGAGGTTAGAGGAAATAAATTCACGGTAGCTTTATTTTTAAAAACGGCCTAGAAGAAAGCGCTAGTGACAAATTAATGGAATGAAATATCTTTATCACCTTTTTTTCAAAGCGTCTATGCAACATGTACTCGGAATAACACCGCTACACTTCTTAGCCTAAGGAAAAAAGGGAACATATAGAAGGAATGCATCAAAATATGGTTATATTGAATAAATGAGGAAGTTTTACAGCTGTAAAGGAAATAAAAATGAAATAAATCGTAAATAGAAAATCCTACCGCACTCTTTCAACTGACCCTAAACTCTCACCGTAGCAAAAATGCAACATTTGTTTTCTATAGAAAATGTAAAAAGATTACCACAATATATGTGTATTTTCCATCGGGACTCGGTCGACAATAGTCATCAAATATTTCAACGGAAAAATATACATCGGGACATGGGACAGTGGGTTTAAGGGACTTCGGACGAATAAGTGCAAAAGAAATGTTATTTTACTCTCCCTAGGTCTCATCTCGTGTACGCTGCATTTGAGTCAATGCTTGGGAGCTTACCCGAGAAATGCACGACACGCAAAGGAAACTCACATTTCCTCAGAAAAAGTTTCACGAAAAACGTAAAAACAACAGCTCGTGAAAGAAAGACACTGAGTACGGCGGGAGCATATCCTATAGGCTAAGATAAATTTTAAAATTCGAATTGGGCGAGTTACAGCATGTCACGGAGCATATTATTTTCACCTGGCTCTCCACTCAAGTCCTACGCAAGAGTTTAAATTATAGAGATAACGTACACAGGCAAAATCAATATAGATACGGTCCAGCAAATAAAGAATTCAGTATCCCAAGTGGATATCAGATTAGCGCAAGGAAGTTTAGCAATGTGTAAAATGATCAAGAGCAACCAGTGCAGGAAAGAAAACAGGGTTAAAGATACGCTTCCGTGGAAATCATTAAGATTTAAAAAGAAGTAAAATTCCACCGAAATGCGATACAAAAAGCACACAACAGAGAGTGAGAAAATTTTATCGCACGCCAAGAAGTGCAGAAAACTAATAAGGAACATGGAGCTCGATGTGTTGGAAACTTGGTCGTTGCGGAGACAGGATTTACCTGAACAGGCGGTTTTTGACATAATGTTTTGGAGACGAATAGAGAATTGAAATAGGTAGCAAGGGAGACGAATGAGGACACGTAGGATAAGACAAGGAAGGGAAGGAGGCTTATGGCGGAAAATTCGGAGAAGATAGAAAAGTGGATGGAGGGCCTGTTTTTAAATGCGTGCAAAATATGTTGGACGGCGTAAGGAGGGTTCGAGGAACTCGAACCAGACTCGAGGAATCAACTGGTCCCGATAGAATTCCCGCCCGATTTTACAAAGAATTGGTGTCAGAAATAGCTCCGTAATAAAAATAATAGTTTTAAAATCTATAGCAGAACATCAGGTCCCTTAAAATTGGAAAATAGCGAACGTTCCACCTATCTTTCAGAGCAGTGATAAGGAAGATCCTTGCGACTGCAGACCTACCTCCCTTACATCTGTCTCGAGCAAAATATTGGAACACATAATCGTCAATTCAACTATTGGGTATTTAGATAGCCTAAACTTGTCGATTTAAAACCAGCATGGATTCAGAAAATTCAGGTCCTGCGAAACCCAGCTAGCCCTCTTTCCTCACGATATTCTTTCCCCTGGATATGGGCTCGTGCAGTTAGACGCAATATTGTCTAGTTTTGTAAAAAGCCTTTCATAAAGTTCCACTTTCGAAATTACTTGTTAAGCTGAAAGGCTATGGAATATATCACCATATGATATATTGGATTAAAGATTTATGGTGGCTTACACGATATTTCGTAGATGTAGACCAACATATCGGCAGGTTAATAACAAACAACATAAAATGTTGCTTTGTACTTTCCACGCTGTTTGATTAATATCGACCATGGTTTCGACAAAAGTATGCCAATATTAAAGTATTATTCCTTTCTTTGATTGTCCATATACACACAGCAATGGCTGAGATTGGGAGGCGAGAGAGAGAGAGAGAGAGGGCAATGGAAGAAATCGAGAGGCTTGGTTGAAAAGGAAGAAAAGGAGAGTGGGAGGAAGGTCATGCCTATGTATGTTAGAATTTAAAGGAAAGAGGGCGAGAGAGGGGGGAGAAAAAAGGGCGTGAAACGAGATGACAAGGGAAATGCTATGACGCAAGACAAACATCGTACATGACATGACGTAAATAACATCAAAATGCTAATGGCATCAGCGGTAATTGTGAGTCAAATGTGAAGTCATTATCAAGGTTGCAATAAGTTTTTACTAAATTCACGATCTCGGAATTTTTATAAAATCTAAGCTATTACCCCTTACGTTGTTCATGTAAACAACATGAGTGTACATGTATACTCATGTGGTTGCAGTCCAATAATTTTTATGTCAACATTGAATTTCATATACCATCTTCCACTAACTTAAGCCAGAAACTTTTACTTGTAAATACCCAATGATGAGGAAACGAGATGACACAAATACAGCTTAAGAGGAAGAGTGCTTGTGCCCCATGGGCACGTTAAAAGGTGCACTAAACTTCATTTCAAAGATTATTTACAAAGTGCATTTCCACTTAGCGAGTAGTTCACAAAGTCCTGCCCTAACATTTATTGGGGCTAAAGCCGCCAATCGAAATTTTAGGTAGCAACCTGCGATTCATAGCGAAAATCTACCAATCCAGTAATTGCCAAACCTATATCCAAAACTACGCAAAATTTCGGAGCACATTCTCAAAGTCTGCGAAATGAGTGAACTTAACACGTATTCATTAGCGAATGTTTTAACTAGGCTCATTGTTTCCAAGTATAGGAAGGTTACTAACATTTCTGCCGACTAATGCGGAAAATTAGATATATTTCCTCGGGTCACTACGAACGGTTTTGCTAGAAAATCGCGGTTGTATGAAAAGTAACTCGGTGACGTGAGGTAGCTAGCATATAAGGAATATCCCGGCGCCCCTCTTGGGTCGTCGGCCCTAATAAACGACAGCAAATAATACGTATACTCCAAACGTTATTTTGGCATAGGCAATTTACCCACAGCAAAAGATACAATTATGAACATTAAATGAGGTAACAATGTTACTCACCGCTGTTTATTTCATCTGGATTTCCTTCCCTTCCAGCTGGACTGGGTTCTATCACAATCAACGCTAACACGACACTATCAACTTCTTCGTCAGGATCTTTGTCACTGAAATGATAAAAATTGGTGTAAATTAAATGTCCTGAGAAACTGTATACTAAAACGTCGTAAAAAGCGTGGATAAATACCAAACTTAAGCGCGCCGTGTGAATTGAAAAATAGTTTCTAAAACTGATATCATGATGGTAATAGGAGATGTGGATTATGAAAATCCATGTCTCACTGTAAGGATGAAGTTGAAATTAAAAGCGGTCTAACCGATTCATCCCAGGAACTCGTAAGTATGGAACCAGTCTAATGCAGTCCACCACTACGGCCTATTTGACTGCAAACTGCAATATCGCCAAATGGTTTAAGGCTGGGAGGGCGTCATATGAGACTATTGAACAACATGAAGTCACAAGGATATTGGCCTTGAACTCATTCGGAAAACCATTCAAAGCATGGAGTAACATCGATGAACGAAAATAAAGAGCGAAATGAGTAAACATTACGAGCAAAACATACATGATAAGATCAAAAAGACACAAGAAACGCCGGGAAAGGCGACTGTTGGCGTGATTTCCAATAAAAGTAACACGAGGTGGATTTCAAATAAATGAAGGGAGATAATTTTCCCCTACCAAGAATATCGACAAATAGATCGCTTATCGACTATGTAAAATCTTATTTGAAGGATCGTCCAAGTTTTCTAGAACGGCAATAATCTCCTAACTAGTACTAGTAACAATAAACTCCATTAAAGAGAGACTGACACAATATTTCCAGTAACTTAAATAAAACTTTATATACTCCACTATAGGACTATAGTGGAGTTTTAAGTTACTAGGAATTACTTCCACAAAGTCAAGCCTGGAACCATTTCCTTTGTGACAATATTTCCACTCTTGCTGTAACCTAATGAATTATTTAGTATCATCACTGACGAAGACAATTACACACTCATCTTCAAATGAATACAGCCCATTCATCACGGTCCTTAAGCTCACGTTGAACATTTAACAATTGAAGAGGCAGATTGATTTTTATATTAAAAGGAATTCAAAAATTCAAAAGGCCGCGATAGCTAACGCTCCGTAAATCATAAAATGTATTTAGCTTTTCTAGGACAAAAATCTCCCGCCAAGTAAAATCATACTGCAGCTCCCAAGGCTAAGAAGAAATCAAGTTTACTGACAAAAAAAGTGATTCATTTTTTGAAGAACTACATAAGTGCTAACGCGATATTTAGTAAGTCGAAAATCTAAACACTAAACACAGCAGTACTGTGCACTTAAGCAGTAAAATATAAGTTCTAGAATATGATTAGCATTAGATGACAGAGACTGAGAACTTACCTCCGACCCCGAAGACGAACGAAACGGAAATGAACGGAAATCATCTGGAGGGGGAAAAAACCACGTGATTTTAACAACTGGATGACGTCACCAAGGGAAATTTTCATAATTAAATTCAAATTAAATATGTTGAAAGCCATTGCACAATTAAAATTGATGAAACTATTTGGGTTGAATTTTTAGCGAAAAAGTCTTGGAAATAATACAAAGTTATCGACGATTTCAGTATTATTATATTATTTAGGATTCCCGCCAATACCACCATTGGATAATAAGCGAGATGGCGTTAGGGAGATGTTTCTTAACTACAATGGGAAAGTTATTTGGAAAAGCCACAAATATTGAAAACAAGCGATACGAGATGTGAGTAAATTTTAATTCTTCTTTAGCTAAGAGGGAAGTCAAAATTAACTCTCGGGAAAATTACAAAGCCAAACTGAGAAGAGCTCACTGAGAGGGAAAGAATCTAGTGATAATAATAGCTGGATGTCGTCTCATACGGAAACTTTTGAAGTGTGACATTTGAAGTCGGCCTTTATTGGTATCTTTAGGGTGATTAAATAAAATGATGCCGTTGCTTTCATTTTTAGGATACAATTGTCGGCAGTAATAACAATTATTTGAAAATTTCAAATTTTTATTTTATTAAGGATTCCCGCCTTGAATATGATTGACTAATAACGAGATGGCGTAAACAGGTATTTTAAAACTGCTCCACAATCCACAAGGTGAGCAAATTTATGTGATTAGTGCTTGGATCGAAGGATAATCACTTACTCCAGAGAAAATTGAATAAATCAGTTTCTCTTCGGGAAAATATGGGTTTCGGAAAAAAATATCGTTTTTACCTCATCGCCGACGCTCCAAAAATAACGACACTCCTTAGAGAAGAATACTTATATGAAAGTGTAAAAAATATATTGTTTGGATCATATACCAAACCAAATATCAATTACCAAATGCTTATGTACCACGAGTGTACTCTTGCCATGAAGAAGGAAGTTTGCAAATTATGTGACAGTAATAAGCCATTCACATGTCATTACCTGAGTTCTCTCTTCTCCTAATGAGAACTGACTCATTTTAATATCAGAGGCCATGGCCATGAGACTATCATTATTATGGATGAAATAATACAATTTTAGGAAGGTCCAAAAACAGCCGAAAATTAATGAAAGAAGTATAAATCATTATTCTTAACTTTCTTAACAGATTCATTATAAGCGTTTGCCGAATAGTTCATTTGCTCTTTACCAAATGTATTCAATACCATTAAACAGTAAGAATAAGTCATTCGTAAACCCGGTAGATACCCGCCATGGTATCTTTTCTACCCAGCTAAACTTATTTTATTAACTATTGAAAATACTTATTTTATAGTAATGGATAGTTTATAATAGTTAGTTTCTAGTTTATTTTTAATTTCCGATATGGAGAGGTTCCACAAAGTAAAGCCTGAATTTATTAGTTATTTTCTGGCATCCGATTGTATGTGATGCAGGCATTCGCGGGGCTAAGATGAAGGGGGAGTCATCGAATTTCCGAGGTTTCCGCCATATTGTTTCATCTTGAGGATAACATTAAATGAATATTAATTAAATTAAGTTAATAATATTAAATATGATACATATCGTCCTCAAGATGAAACAACGCGGAGGAAACCCCAGAAAACCGAAGACAACCTTCATCCGAATGTATGTTTGTTACGATGGTAATGTTAGCCATCGTCATCATTAATAAGTGACCGGTAGGTGAAGAGAAACGAATTTTGTTTACGCTAAACCTAGCTGATATCAGATTTGCCAAGGTGACTAAAGGCAGGCGCTAATGCGGGTGAAAAATACCCACGACTTACACAACGGTAAGGAACTAGTGAAGCTAATCGGAATAAGAAACAGTAATTCAACTGAGTGAGCAATAGCTTCTGGGAAAATAAATCGATAAGCTAGACCAATAAAAAAATTCTTTCACTTACAAATTTTGTCCTTGGTAAATCAATAATGTTTAATCCTCAGGAGGGGAATGAAAATCACGACTTATTCATTAAATCATAAGGTAAAGAGAAAATACATTAGAGAGAAATAAAATCCACACTTCTGCATGGTTACCGTTTCAAATTCCTGAAAATGGATCGAATTTAGACAGGATTTGAAAACGATACAAAAAAAAGAAAAAAAACTGGCCAACCTGAATAAGAATTTAATCCTAGCTTTCGTCCCTCTTCCCTTTCTTGGTCCGCTGACACGTTCTCTCGAGCACTATCCTCGTAGGTCACAAAATGACTTGATACATTTTACTCGTCAATGCGAGCGATCAGATATTTCTTGTAGTTCATATTTTATCTAATCACTAGAACACTTGAACACACCACATAAAATGCCAAATACATCACTTGCTGTGCCACAAATTCGTGGTGAGGAAGGCTTCTATATTCCTCAATGGGATATCCAGGACCATATCCATTGATGGTGCGAAGGCTCCCGCGGTGTTCCGATGATATAGGCTGCAGGATAGATGTTTCGACCCGAAGACGCCTGATGGAACGCAGGCCTAACTGCTGTTATCAAAGACAGCAACACGGTGAAACACCCAAAAATACAGTCTATATCACCTTGTCATTGAGTTGAAGCACTTAAAAATATCGGTGGAAGAATAACCATGAAATGAATGTGTGTTAAAAAACTATGCGTAGTTTTAAGCCACGAGGAAAGTCAATGTTTTACCTTAGGTGTCTTCTCACGGTAGGTAAAACTTTCAATACTTTAAAAACGTCTCCTCTTAAAACACACGTTCACCTACAATTCACGAAGATCGAGTAGAATTTTAACACTGTCAACAAAGTGGCTTGACACAACAGAATTGTTTCACTCACTCAGCGGACTTAATAGCTAACTATCAGCCACCACTAGTCACTGCTAACTCCTATATAGATTTTTCGTATCAGTTGGATATCTCTCACTTGTCACTGGCAGGTTCAACTAATTGCGTTCAAGTGATCCTCTTGAGTTTGTAACGCAGTCTATCTGCTTGGTTTCCCGAAAGAAACAAACCTTTTTCTGACTCACGGAAGGAGACTTGAAGAGTAAGTTTTACTTACGCACCAAGGCAAAAAAATCCAATGCGTATTCCTCGCCATTTCACACGCACGTTCGGACTGTGCAACTGGAACGGATGGGAAATTCAACCGGGGCAAAAGATTAGGGAAACGACGGAATACTATTATGGCTCTCGTTTGCTGAATGCCCTTGACTGTTGAATTATGACTCGAGGTACATAATGGCAATTGGCGTAAAGCTTCAAACCATCTTCAACTAAGTAAAAGTGGAATTAGAAGGCCATAACGTATTTCCAAATGTGGAACAGAAATTTCGGAGGGAACCCTTTTTTTCACGGGCGCGGCTTTAAGACAAATTGGCACAGATAGAAACGACATTATTCGATCTCTGAAAAAGGATACATCCCCCAGCCGGTGAGGGTTGCAACCACGTGAACTGCGGGTGCAGGTTAACGTATTCTATTGCTGTAGCGGCGAAAGAGCAAAACCTAAAATTAATTTAATGAGATTCAGTTGAGACTCCAACATACAAAGAGTAAAGTTTTTCTACAATCATGTTTATATTTGGGGCCAAGATTATTAATTATTATTTCAAAGTCTTAGTCGGGAATTGGAAAGAAGAAATGAATGAACGGTTATCTCCAATGCGTCAGCAACAACCGAGATGAATATGCTTTGATGAACTTTCATTTGAGAGATGCGAGACACGCGTGATCTTCCCCTGCTTCTCTCGAGCCCAAGAGGGAATGGACAATGCGTACCGCAACGGCCTTTCTCGAATGTGACTCGTAGCCTATGGTATGCCAACGTATGGTACGCACAGCAGCTACTTTACTTCTCGAAATAGGTTATAAAAGACAACTCGCTTCGCTCGGTAGAGGGCTCCGCCCTGAAAATGTGAAAAAATTTCCTGAAAAAACTGTTTACTTCCCAGGGTTATAGTCGTCGAAATCCATTTTGAAGAGTTTAACTTTGGTGTCAGGGTTGAGCATCCGCCATTTTGAAAAACCTCGGCGTCATGGTTATTAAATTTAGAGTACGGACTGTGAAAACGAACTTTCCGAATTTGACCATTTGTAACTCCGAAACTACGGGGCTTAGAAAGCACCATAGTCAATCCCAGGGCGTGTGATTCCTAGCTTGATATCATGGGTGGTTCTAGGGGTTATATTCGTTATGTTATGCAAAACAACACTACCCGACTTCCTTCGACTACGCAGTAGGTCGGGGGAACTGCTTAAAGAAAACTCCCCTGCGTTGAACTGTGCAAACTTGAAGCGTACAAAAGTACAGTCAGATTCAAATGTATTGCCAAGAATCGAGCGGCGCCACTAACGCTTTCAAGGAAATCGAGTTTCACTTACGGCGCTGTTATTCGTTGCTATGCGTCGCTACCTATTCTGCTGTTTATTTGCACGTATTCAAATGGTAATAGTTGAGCAATTGCTTGTATTGTACTAAATCGTCATTGAAATTTCATTTGTTTGGATTTTCGATTTGAGTATAGAAAATTATTGGTTGTTAATCACAACTGTCACCCTAAATGAATATATTGCGTAGTTTTTGTCGTATTCGTATGCAAGGAACGATCTGCGTTTAATTATAAAGTTTGATGTGTCCATTAATCAATATGTCGCAGCATGTCATTGTTATTCCAGCTGATCGTATTTGGTGTTCGGACACATGCCTATAATTCATTGCCACTTTCATAAAACTAAGGTTAATATGCAATTACTTCGTGCCATTTATAAGTCGGTTTCAATATCTTTGCAGAAAAGTTAATATTGTGCGGTGCTTGTTCTATATCTGGTCGTTTATGTGAACTTATGTTTAGATGACTGCCATGGCTAATCACTGGAAAGTTAACGAGAATAGTACCAGTTGCAGGATATTAATTTTGATAGAGGTATTCATTAGGACCCCGGAAGTGAGCTGTCATTTGTTCTGTATGATCAAGCTGATAAGCTATATTTATGCTCTTCATGATGATTAACTTCCTCATGAGTTAAGTCCATTTCTTGAAAGTACTGGTTGTACCCTCGTACTCTGAGAATGATGTAAGTATTTGATCTAGTCTTACCTGATTTAGCGGGAATATCCTAAAAAGCACGCAAAAAGCACGCTAACTTCTTCATGTTCCGTTAACTTTAATATTTTGTTTTTTTTATGATATTGGGATGAAATATGAGGATTTTTGAAAGTCGTATTTTATTCAGATGTAAAATTCTGCCTTCGCAAAAAAAGTATTGTTATTTTGACGTTACTTTTAGTGATTTCGGGCGCTCTCAGTCATCTCGTCATTATCAGAATAAACAGCAGAATATGTAGCGGCGCCTAGCAACGAATAACAGCGCCGTAAGTGAAACTCGATTTCCATGAGAAGCGTAAGCACTCGATTCTTTGCCATTCATTTGAATCCGACTGTACGTGGAAAAAATGACATTATAAATCTATCGGTTCTACATTCAATTACTTTAATCTTATCCCTGTGATCGTTTCTACCATAGTAGTTTGGCTGTAGCAAAATATGTTGAGCGTCCAGCAAAAATAGTCTAAATCAAATATTCGTAAAGTATTTAACCTACATTTTCCCTTCGATTGGATATAGGTTCCAACCCTAATCTCTCAGCAATTTAGTAACACTACTATGTTTTTCATTACAATTATTAACAAATCTAGCTGCCTTCAACTCTATTCCATCTATATGTGTCACTAGTATCTACTCCGTAAGGGTCCTACGAGGAAAATAACATCGCTCCTTTACTTCCTTGCCACATTTTCTTAGTATTCTTTCAAAAAATCCTGATTTACGATTTTCCTGTCCGCAAATTTCACGTATATGCTTCCCCCAAAACAAGTCCTGATTAACAGTCACTCGAAACTGACTCTACAATTATTAATCAATTTTATACGTCTCGTTGGTAAAGGTACCTACTCTTGTAAGGGAAAAATTTATAACCATACACTTTTGAAAATTTAATCTAACTGCCAAGTGTCGCACCTTTCGTTTACAGCATCTAGGTCTTTCTTCAACGTAATTCTATCAAACTCCGTGTTAATATGCCTGTAAAATACTGCGTCGTCCGCGAAAAGGTGATTGTTGCTCGTTAGGACGGTAATGATATCATTAATATACAAATGAAATGATAAGAGACAAATGACACTCCCCTGGGGTACACCGAATGTGACTTAACTGTATCTGAACTAGCGCCATTTAGAACTACCCTCTGTTCGCGGTTACTTACGAAATCTTCAATCCAGCATATTATATAGTGATGTATTCCATAGGCTTTTAGCTTAATAATTACTTTTGAATGCGGAACTTCATCGAATTTTTTTTGAAATCTAAAAATATCGGGTCTACCTGGGTGAACCTTTCTCCAGAGGAAAGAACATCGTGAAGAAAAAGGGCTAGCTGAGCTTCATAGGACCTGCCGTTTCGGAATCCATGCTGGTTTTGACTTTACAAGTTCTGAATATCTAAATACCTCATAATTGTGCTGAAGATTATATGTTCTAATACTTTTCCTGAGATGGACGTGAGGAAGATAGGTCTAGGTTACTTGGATCTTCCTTATCGCCGCTCTTAAAGATAGGAGTAACGTTCGCGATTTTCCAATCGCAAGGGACACGACGTTCTGCTAGCGATTTTTCATATACTATTTTCAAGTACGGTGATGCTTCTGACGCTAAATCGCAATATCGGGCCAGCATAATTTTCAATCAGTCCGCAAGGTTTTGGGAAACGGGGATCCTCTGTTAGTAGAGAATACAGGCTTCCCACCCTGCCTGGCTCGGGCTCGAATCCCGGCGAATTTTTGCGGAAATCCCATTTCCTTCTTCAGTAAAATGTTGAAAAAAGGTCAAGTGAAGCACTCCCTCAAGGTGCGGACGTTCAACCTTGGTGCCCCTGGTGCCGTTCGATAAGAGCAGGCTAGCGCCGACCACAGGTTTCCCTCCCCACTACCTTCTTCTCCGAAAAATGTGACAATGGTATCATTAGTATGCTGACCTCTTGCAATAACTAGAATAGGAATCGTTTTCCGACCGTCGACGAAACGTATTTTATTTTCTGGCGATGTTATTAATATTTTATGAACTCCCGCTTACTAAGGTATATATATCTTGTTGTAATTCGATAATATGCGCACAGTTTGGCTTCCAAACGAGAAATAATGCTTTTAAGTTAAATTGTCTCCAGCAAAATCAAGGTGTCACCACTACACCAAACGAAATGGACATATTTCATTATAATTTCGCCTAACTTCCGAATACCACGCCAATATCTTTAGTCATAACATGCTTTACTTAAGGAAAATCTTAATAGTATAAACCTAGTTGCGTTTCCATTGCTGCATGCACGGTGAAGACTAACCTTAAATAAATGCAATTTAATGAAATTTGGCCCAAGTTGGTCCTTTCGTCCTACTAGAAAAATTATTAAAATACGCAAACAATGACACTTGAATGCCGTACTAACCACTTTAAGAACAAGTTAATTCCGACAACAGGTTTCACTCAACCATTTCTCAATTCCTTCAATAACCTAACCCTCTGCTAATTTGTCGATACGAACATCAGTTGCCAGTTGCCTCCCTCGAATGTAGGACCGACTGAATATATACTTTTATGTATGTACTGTATGTGTTAAATGTGTATACATTTCTGACTCAATATGAGAGGAACTCTTGAGAGAAGTGTATCGGCTTGCATTGGTGGCCAGTATGCAGTGGTTTCCCATTCCGATGGGTTCTGGCTTGAGTCCATGGGTCAGGACACCAATTTGAAGATGATTCCAAGAAAACTAGTTCTCAAGCTCCATGAAATTGCGATGTTTGCAGATAGTTGAAGTACGCGCAATTTTCCGGGTTACCGAAAGATGCTACATAATCCTACGCCCTGTATCTCTAAATATAAAAGGTAATAGAAGAGACAAAATGATTTGGCTGAAGTTATGTGTACAAATATTGAATGAACCTTATCTGTATAAATACCAAAACGCAGAGTAAAATGAAGCAAAACGCTGAGAATCTCCTTTAGCATAAACTATCCCTCTGCCATATCTCTCTTCCATTTCCTTTGCCGTGTTCCCATTCATTTTCATAATTTGTGTCCCATAGTCCCAACACCGCCTCCTCCTTGCATAGGTGCCAAATGATCGGGTAAAGGAGAGTTAGAAATATCACGTTCGCGTTGTTTTCATCCTGCTCATTTTTCAATGCAATATCGGTATCGGGATACCTTTCTCTCTTTATTTTCAAATTTCGGCCAGACCGTTACCATCTCTCGTCCCCTCGCAGTGTAGAAACTTCGTCAAACCTTCCAAAATAATATGGAACCGAGGCCGTGGCCATATGACTGGAATGTGCCAGGAGATGGTCGTGCGATCAGCCCAGGAGAGTGACGCAGGACGACCCGAGCATACTCAAGGGCATTACTTCATTCAAGCTTCGCGCAAAGTTCGTCGCTCGATAAGATTTCACTAGTGCGATGGCCTGGTGATGAGAAGATTGACGTGTGTTAATGATGAGGCATTTGCTATGTGTACTGAGTGTGTTGCTTTCTAGTTTCAGATGTTACAAACTTGACGTACTCAGATTTAGTTTTTGCATGGGGAAGGATTGCATTATGCATATCGAGGTAGCAAAATATCCGTGCGGAGCCTCGATTCGCTTACAGGAATACGGGATATTCTTTTATTCAAAGAAAAGGTTTACGCAGTTTCCCGCCATCAACAATGCCTAGTAGTGTGTGTGCTACGGTGTATGCGGAACTAAGTGTCTTTATATTTAAGTGTGTTCCTGTGCGCCCAACAGTAACGAATGATGTGCAACTTCCAAAGGGTTCCGGAAAACTGCATAATTCCCTGTTTTCCGCCTCAAGGTTGAGTGGTGTGTAGTCCGGAGTGATTGAAAATCAACAAATAATGGATGGCATACCATATAGATTTCAGGTATGTAGTTATGCTAACCAGTGATTTCTATGCCTACAGGGAATATCTTGTTTTATCTAGCTCTATTGTTGAGGGTCAGGATGACGTTGGTAATCGAAATGAGTTGTAAACTTAAGTTCATGATTACATTTTAGGTGCAGATGGCAAAAAGTTTAACGAAACAATAGTTTTGAGAAACGAAGGTACTTTAACTATTCGGGTGTTCCACTGACAACACTTTGCCCTCCACATTGATCTCTAGACTTCGGCTGAGAACGCAGAAAAAGTTGTCCCGCTCCGCCCGAACGCAGAAGAATTTGTCGACAGCAGAAACAACTAATGCAGTGAGCACCAAAAAAAATGCCAGTCATTATTTAAAATCCACGGAAACCTACGCTTGAATAACTGAGAAATATTTTGGAGGATTGCTCTGTCACTCGGTATTTTTTGTGTATTTGTGTCTCTGTCGGTATATTTGGTGCACGTTATCAATCTGAAGGGAGTAATGAATTCTTGTACTTTTCCCGGTCCTGTTGTACCACTTATGATGCTCTTCTTCAGTGGATTACTCTGCCCCTCAGTCGAAATTCTCGCCACTGACTGCGCGCGATGATAAGGTATTTACAGTACAAAGGTTTTTTTCACTGATTTTCAAAGTTCAAATGACGTAACGAGGGAGTAAAATATTAGTCTCAGAGATATCCCCAAACTCGAGTGATCTAAATTATTCTGCTAATCAGAGTCTTACGTAAAACCTCATAATTTCGAGCACCTTCAGTCCAGGCTTGCTAATGGCTATTAAAAATTGTCCATTCCATTGATATTAATAGCGTGTTGCATTCGTCTGCATTCGTCATCAAATCTTTCTGACACAAAAATCATAAATGCATGCTCGAAATGTAACTGAAGAAAGATTAATCGATTATCTCTAACTTCTTAGCAGGCGATCTAAATTTTAACAAGGAAAAATACCAGTCCAGTCTATTTGTTTGAAAGCTAGTACTGACTACTATTTTTATTATTTTCCTTTAAATGTCGGCCTATTATTATCTTAATATTCCCAGTAAATAAATTACTGCATTCAAGAATTTATTACATCAGTGCAACAGCGAAGAAATATTTTCTCATTGCTCGCGTTCAAACGATGGATACACCATATTAGTGGTAGATGCACAGGCAGGAGAGATAAAATTAATGATTTTTATGCTGCTGAAAGATTAGCATAATCATTAACACTTTCCTTCAATAAATATTTAGCATATTTGAGCATTTTATTGGAATTTTCCAAATTTTATTGCGAAAGATTCTCTCTTCTGATTATTCCACGAGAATCAATTTATCCTTACACTCGAAAGCTACCATTACATTCCTCATGTTCTCTTTTTATTTTTTACACCATTCAAGCTTAAATCGTCTTGACACTTCAATTCCCTTCAGAAAGCACTTATAAAACGTGTGACGCCGGTATTATTTAGTCTTTTGTAAAGTATATAACGACTGCTTTGGAATAAAAAGCACTGAATTGACAGTGGAAATCTCTATTTTATCATGTTAAAAAAGTGCGAATACCCTGACATCAGAACAAGCATTCATCATACCTTAAGATTAAAAACCACCTGCCGTGGTGTATTTAGTACGCCTACGAAAATAACGGGCAGTGATCTTCTTATGACAACGTTAGAAAAAGTTTTCGTTGATTACCAGTCTAACACCGAATAAAAAGAACCATCGGCTCGTGAAAGTCAAGAATGTCTAAATTGTGAATTGTGTCATCCTTAGTGAATACACCTTCTAAGTGATGATTTAATTAATTGGTTTTAAATAGAGATTGTGTTGTTTCCTTTGTCTCCTGAGCTTCTGCCTTAGTTAGTGGTTATACGTACGAGGTTCTTTACTCTCCCGCTTGAATGTGTATGGAATATATTCATCATATATTGTGGCAATGAATTTCGTGAATTAAGCTTCTAACTTCTCTCCGAATTTTACATAATCGCATTTTTCAAATAAATAGACTTTACCTTTGGGTTTTACAGTGGAATCTACTGTTATTTTCAAAGCCGTTAAAATTACATCATGATCACTTATTCCTTCGAGGGTATCGACTTATTTGACCATTTTAGTGTGACAAACAGCTAAAAGGTCTAATATTTTATTACCTCTCTTAGGATCGTTTACTATTTGAGTAAGAGAGTGGTGTGAATGTGCATTTAGTAAGGCCTCACTTATATCACGCTTCCTTGAACTGGTTCAACGCTATTGGTATTCCAAGTTATAGCCGGAAGGTTGAAATCCCCACCGATAACTATCATGCTTTTGTTATCTTTCGCGGTAAATGACGTTAATTGAGTTTCTAATTTGTACTAAACGTCGATTTTGGAATATGGTGGCCTGTAAAATGAGCAAACATGCATATTTATTTTTATTTGTTGCTTAATGGCACACCAAACGCTATCCATTCCAATGTCGTCTAAAATGTGTGCGGTTCTATTCAAATAAGATTTCATTGCTTTAAATACTCCGCCGCTTCTATATTTTCGATCACGACTATGAATTTTATATCCTGTCGGAAGAACTTCGCTAAAGTTAATATTTCCTCCAAGCCAGCTCTCTGTTCCATATAGTGTAAGCGTTTTCAAATGTATGTTCGACTTTGGCACGTTTTTTCATTACGCTACGGAAATTTACTATTACTGACTCTATTTTGCATTTAGCTTGAATGTCGGTTCGAGTTTTTCGGTAATTTTGTGTGCTATCTTTTTGATGTACTTGAATCTGATTGTGTCACCATCCTACCGCAATCTATAGTTGTTATAACAGTATTAATTAATACAGTAAATCTTCAGTTTGGAAAACTACGATACGGAAAAACCTACCAGGGTTAGCATTAATTTTATATCAGATGCACACGCGATCTACCGAGTGCCAGCATGATGCTTACTAGTTCAAATAATTTCCACTTACTCTTAAAAATGGGAGTTAATAATAATTTATCGATATTTAAGTATATCACTCAATGATTGAGCGTTATAAGAAAGGGACTCTTAATGAGGGTTCTCCAGATGAGATGTTCGTCATCACCATCCTCGTACACGAATCATTTGGTTCCGGGATTACATTATGACGCGCTATCAAAAGGTGTTGTTCCTACTGCAATATGGAACATTTCCCCTCTACTCTACACCTCATGGCTGAGTAACTTATTCTATAAGTAGGTATTCTACTTTCAAATACCTATTCAGAAACAAACCTCGTAAACCGTCCACATGGGTTATATACGATATTTCTCCGTGAATCTTGGAATTAAAGACGCAGGATATAAGTAACTGAACGAGGTAAGACGAGTTATACCTACATTAAATTCACGCAAAAGACATCTACATACTACCCTGCGAGCCGCCTACCACCTCAACACCGAATGATTTATTCTAGTTGTAGTATTCCAATTTGATATAGCCATTCAGAAACAAAAACCCCTTCAACTGTCCGCATGGGTTGTATTGGATAATTTCCCGTGAATGATAGACATAAAGACACATCATATCAGAAACAAAACGAAGTTAGACGACTTATACGAACATTTAATTTACGCAAAATACTGAATCATTCAGATCGATAATATTTTTGGGAGAAGGAAGACGGATGATTACAGGAAGAGCAAAAAGTGGTAACACATTCCCATCATCAAATATTGGAGTTGACATCGAGAAAACTTATCGGATGGTAAACTGTGACATGAGCAAGGAAAGAAATGAACAGGAAATCCAAAGTTTTGTGTTAAGAAACTACAACATTATAGTACAGTCACTTATGGCTGTGCTTACACGTACGTATAATGAATATGAATGAACAACTAGTAATAGTCTAATAAGTTCTATTTTTCGATCCTTGACTTGCTGTTGGGCAGTACAGACCTAAAAGTATCATTTACTGGCCTGAAACACACAAGCAGTGGGGAGAGTTATCATCAAAGTCGCTCTCATAACTCGGCCGGGCTAAGTTAGCACATATCCTTCATAAACGCCCATTACTGGAGCATCCATAATAATTTTGATAAGCCTTGGATATATTACGCATCTCTCCTTTGCGCCATGTTAAATACGAAACTAATTATGTTAAACTCACGCTAGTTATGCTATCGTTTTGGGCCACATGCATGACATTTGTAACTGCTCGTTCACTCCACATTCTCTCAAAAACTTCAAATACCAATTTTATTCACACCTCCTGTCTTTTGCTTTTATCGCTACGCTAAATCCAAAAATACATTATACTCTTCATTTTGGAAGTACATATTCTTCCCTGTCAATGAAGTAAGAAACGCTGAAGTGAGAACGGCTGTTCACCACATTCACTACCACTCTCACCCCGCAAAACAAACCTACGGTTCTGTCAACATTAGTGTTCCTGGATATATAGATATTTGTTTTACATAACAATTTTCTCGGAGTATACTATAAATATATTGCTCCATCGATCGACATTATATAATTACGGTCAACCAAACTATCTCTTTGCACAGAGGAATCACTCCAAAGGAGCCTTTAAACACTAATAATTAAAATCATAATAGTGACTTATGACTATTTACAGCGACCCAGATGGTCAGTACGCCATATTCCTTCCTAGAGGTGGATTGCGGACAACCGTATTATGACAGTCAAGAAACCTTACCGATACGATACTGGCAAGATTAGAATAGTTAAGGCAGGTGGAGCATTTCTCGAAGTATACTTGTGAATATGGGAAAAAACAAGAGACCAGAAGAGCATCTACGCTACCTTAATTCAAAATCACCAAACAGCCAAAGAATAATTAGGGAGAGCAAGGTGACTCAATCTAGTCGTTTCCTAGTAGGATGACAATGCCAGCTAACGATATCATGGCGTAGGATATATTGCCTGATAATTTTCGATAAATATATAAGAAATTAGTTTAGTGTAAAAGCTCTGTCCGAGAATAATGCGATGGATGTCAAGAACTAATTAATACACTCATTTGAAATACTTAAACTGTAGTGGTAATACGTCCCAAAATCAAAATTCGATAAAAGCACCGAGATATTAGATTATAACGTTACTACAGTAAGGAGTTTCGGCAAAAAGCTAGAGCAGACTTATTCGTATTTAAGTTATACCTCGTTGGTTGGTTGGCCAAAGCCAAGCTAAGGCGGGTTCGCGTGTGAGTGTTCCTACCTACCGACCTATCCCCACCCCCCAACCTCGTGTACCTATTGGACCGCTTTCCCGCAGGAGAGCGGAGAACAACCCTCTCTGCCCCAGCGTGTGATAACCAAGGTCTCAGTTAGCTTGGCCACGCCATTGTTTGTGTTGGGCGATGTTCTGATTTTTGGTCCCCAGCCTGCCTAAGAGTGCAAAGGCAGTGCAATGGCTGGGGGTGTAAAGTGGGGCCCTTAGCCAGGCCAACGAGTGCGTCGGGGGCGGCTAAGGGATCTTTCGTGTACCAGCCGAAGTCTTCTCGACCCCCGGTCCCCCGACCGGAAGCCATTCTCTCCAGGCCGGAACCGCGGACCTTAATTCCCCGGGCGGGGAGGTCCCTTCGGGAAATTGGGTACGTAAGATAGGCTACCGTGGGTCGGGCCGCTCAAACGTTCCAAATCCCTGTCCCTATCACGTCGTCGATGAACCTGAAAAGAACTGTCATCACGTCGGCGTCCTATCAGCATCTGACGGTCGCATCGAAATTGCCGCCCTTATATAGGTAGATAGATGACGTCACTGGGCTGCGAGTGGGGGTGGAGATGTGGGGGGGGGGGCAACTTGATCTGGTATCGTCCAATCAGGGAGAGGCGTTTCCAAAACTTCCTTATATGGTGATCTTCCTCATCGCTAGCTACTAAAGGCCTCTTCCCGCGCAACTAAATATTAATTAGTTAGCTTTTATTTTACAAATTATTATTACGTTTATCCGTAATTAAATGCCCTGTGATCATCACTTTAGTTTTTAAAACTGTAATTGCAAATAGGTCGATCTCCATTGCTATGACTCTCGATTGCGGTATTTTCATCTGTTGATGACATATTTACATAGTAGAATCAAGTCACGAGTATAATTACGTTTTTTGTCTCATTGTCAACTGTATTTATATCTATTTTTTGCATGACAATTATTTTTCATTTGTTGCGCACATAATAATGTTCTTTTCTTCTAAATGAATAGTTCTGGTTCGTTTAGAGACAGTCTTTGACAAAGTTAATTGTGCACGGGTTTAAGTGCTTGTAGATTTTGTTGATCACCACATAAATTTAGCGTGTATTCTTCGACACATCTACATCTACTAAATACCGTTCAAGCCAAGCCACTACGATGTGTAGAACGGGATGATTCATAACAGGCATTCAGCACTCATTCCAGCTCAAACAAGACCCTTGCACCCTCCACCAGCCACTAAGTACAGGCCATAATCGTGCCATAAGTAGTCACGATAACAGTTGAGCGATCAGACCAGAAACTAGGAGAGAAGTACGTAGACGAACGTATCGTTCAATCAGGGAGGGGTGTTTCCAGAACTTCCTAATATGATGATTTTCCTCATCGCTAGCTCTGAAAGGCTTCTTCCCGCGCAACTAATTATTAATTAGTTAGCATTTGTTTACAAATTATTATTGCGTTTATCTCTAATTAAATGACCTGTGATCGCCACTTTAGTTTTTAAAACTGTCATTGCAAATAGTTCGATCTACATATCGATGACTATTGATTACGATATTTTCATCTGTCAATGAAGGAATAATTTAGAAGTGTTCGGTCATGGATATGGCTTTGCAAGCCATCCTTTACTAGTTTTGTCTCGTAGTACAAAACAAAACAGAAATCACCAACTCAGTTTTTGTTTTAACTTTTGAAAAATACTCTTTTGAATCATATTCACTGGAAAATGATATTTATTTATGATGATATTAAATGATATTATTTAAAATGAAACTCATATTATAAAGGGATAACCAAAATCAAGCGTAACTCCTCTAGCATAATGATCTTCACTCATCTCACAATTTGGCTAATGACTACAAAATTATTGAAAAAAATTGATGATATCAAGAAAGGATTTCATTGTCTCAGGTCTTTATAGTTTTATTTCAAAAGTGTTCATCGACTTAGATATGGCAATGGAAATATAATCTTATTTGAAACCTGGAGCTACTTAAAGAACTAAAATAGGATTAAAATTTTGAGGCACCTATGTGATTCTATTTGGGGTACCTCATTAACTCCAAAACCCGTTACTCTTTACTATTGTTTGGAAGAATAATGCATTTTCTCATCACATTTTCCGAGCACTCTCTTGATAAAGCCTAGCTTCCTGTATGCTTGACCGCATATTTCCCGAATATGTTTGCCCATCATATTATTATGCGTATCGCTCTCCTAGTTTCTGTTCCTCCCGCTTTTTTTCATTCCTGACTGCTTTTATTATGTGCCTAGCAGTCGGAAGAAAGAGCATGGCTAGAATTTTAAATGGAATGATGTATGTAGTCAGCTATAATTTGAAAGGGTTAGATATATAGCGTAGAATCACCTCATGCCACAAATCCTAATGCTATCTTGCACGTATTTCTTAAATGTATAGAGGTGTGATGATTTTGTTGCATCCAAAAATATGTCGTTAGACCCAAAAAAGGGTAAAATATTTGGGCGTGTAGGAATAGATAACTTTTGGCCAGAACGCCTGTACGACGGAGGATAAAATTTACGCACAAAACCAAGATTTGTGTCGGTATATAAGGAAGTACCTGTTATCAGTTCAATTTAGCAATGATATTGCAATACATTGGCGAAGGAATAAGTGTGAGAGCTTAGTATATGAGGCCAAATACGTACTACCATACACAGAAACCCAAGTGTTCACTTCGATATAAGAATCTTGACCAAAGTCGTGTTTCTCGCATTTAATGCGAAATGAGAAACGTGATTGTACCTTTCGTGAAAGCTTTATTTCTCCGCATGACAGAAGAAAATTTAATATAAACAAGCCAAACAGTCTTAAATATTTCCCTCGGTACGTAATACATAATGCGTCGCGTTGGTCAAATGCATCACGAACAACACATTCATATAATATTAGCAAATTACGCCCAGCAGATTAATAATGAATTTACATCGCCTATTTTAAATATAATACGAATATAAATATGAAGTTTACGGACTCATTATAGAAGTCTTGGTATGGTCTAGGTATTTATGACTTAAATGGGACGCAGTATTTCTTTAGTTGAAGGGCAATTCTCATACATTCGCAATCTCGTAGTGCAATTTAATGCTTTCCCATCTTCTCTGCGAATACAGTGTGATATGAGAAGCAAAATGTTAGTCATCATTCTATTATTTGTGGCAAATTGCCGAATACTCAGGTCCACGAAACTCTAGGGCCTATACAATTAGCAGAGTATATACCGAAGAAAGCATTTATTTGGAATTTGCACGATGAACAATGAAACACGAAAACGAACCACTTGTAATAGTGCTCGGCTATCCTCCACAATAACTCAGAGAAAACATTTTCAATAATTGCGTATCTGAATTACAAGGCACTCACCCAAAAAGATTTCAACTTGATTTTTTGAATCCCGTCCGTTCTATTGACATCTCTCAAATTCACACCAAAATGCACTTAAACACTGAAATGAGGCACAGTCTAACGCTGGATTTAAAACACTCTCAGTACGTTAATTCTGGAAACTAATATCACCAACTGAAGCACATTTAACCACGCAAGAATTATTTACAGACATCACCTTGATGCCTGAAGATGGGTATTGTAATCCAATTGTCTAAAATCTATCCATCACAGAAGACAGTATTCACTTTCAAACACTACACAAGATGAAGCTTTTTTAACCTCAAATCCAGAGATATTTCCCGGGTATAACACTCTTAACTTTAGTCAACACTCATGTCCGGCAAGACGAAACTCCATTGGAACGAACACTTCACATGATGCAAAAGAGATTAATTAAACTTTTTGAAGAACAAGTATTCGCTTCCCACATTCAATTTAGGCTAATATTCTACCACTCATGTTCAATTAGCGTGCAACGAATAGGGAAATATGAAATTTAATGGAAAGACAGAACTTAAGGTGTCTGTGATAACGAAGAAATTATATTCCACAACCGGGTGATGACTCAAAACTAGGTTAACATGCAGGAGGACTTGGGCAAACTGAACTAAGTTGATGGATTTCCTCCCAAACACCATTACGTCATTCCTCAGCTATGTATTCACCATCGGCCTCCACAACCATTCTGGTCGGTCAAATGCAACTACCTCACTTGTAATGACCTCAGCTAGACTTCAAATTTCCTTGAGAAATATAGACATTTATATTTCCGCTGACAAATTCTTTCATACGCATGTACTCGAAGGCCGATTTCGCACAGATGAAAATGAACATAAGGGTATGTACCGGCCGAAAGGAAACGTGACTGCCAGACAGTTTCAAGGTACCCATATTAATATCATAAGAATGAGATATGCTTCTCAAAAATTTTAAAATAGAATACAGGCTTTTCACAAAAGTATTTACATCTGTATATTATTAGCACATTATAACACGAGAAGATGTACAGCTTTGTGCTTAATCCAAAACACGGTAAATTTTCGGCAAATACAGTCGGCGATTTATACATCAATGAATAGTGTTTTTTCAGATGAGAAATTTCTGGTATGAATCATTTCAGGTTACAACAAAAATCTGACTAATACCCAGTCACAACAGTTATAAAACCCAACCAAAAGACTGAAGTACTTGGCGGCGAAATACAATTCTAATTTATGAATATTAAAAGTGTAATTTATTGATCTTACAGCTAATTTCCTAGAACGTTTCTCAAACTGATAAGTAGAGGTTACAATTGTTTTAACGTAATGTGACCGTAGTAACTGACAACTCAATATTTATCTAGATAAATACTTAAATAGACCTATTAAGGGTAAGAGAGTTTCGCCATTGAGGATGAAAATTGAAAACATGATCGACTCTACCGAAAGGGGAAACCGCCCTCTGCTGGGCGGTTGTGTTGGAATCACTCCTTGATGCAAGATAATTACGATCGAATTCATGGAAATCGAACCGATGGATTCGAGTCCAAATGAAAAATCGTGCTTCGGGACATAATGAGTAATTAATATTTAGAATTCAGGTATCAAGCTGAGAAAATTATTATAAAGCCAGGGAAAAGATTAACTTAATGTAACTTACTTTGAACTTTCACAAATACTACCAAAAAAGGTCGTTAACTACGTGGAATATTATACAAAAACCATATAAAATTAGGAAACACTCTAATGCGTTATGCGCCTGCCTGCGTCCGCAGATGCGTAGAACAACAGGTAAAAATAATGGACTCATGGTACTTTACATTCTATATATCGCCTAAGATCTTTACACGGAAAGTGGTATCAGTCATTAAAGGAAGCTAACATGAAATAATATTTTTGGAGGCAATGAAGGGCTAAGAGTTGATCATATTTCAAATGATAAATCTTAAAATACCAGTGTCATTACTGGATTATTCCTGCTCATTGACAATAGTCCGTAGAAAATCACATATTTTCAACTTTGCGGAAATCTTTCAATAACTTGTAAGCGAAATACTTTGCAATTGTGCGGTTAAAGTCGAAATCTGTGCAAATGTATACCATGCCTAAAAACAAAATAATTGGTCGAAAAACTCCACAAGGTACACAATTTAAGCTGTAAGAGAAAACAACAAGTTAATATTCTGAATTTCACTGATAAAACTAACGCTCAAAAACCCTAAAAGGCCCTTACCAGGTATGTATCAGGAAAAGTTATTTTTGCTAAATATCTTAACATCATTATTAGAAACTATCACCGCTTTAAATTTCCGTCATGATAGAGCTTTTGCTTAATTTAATACCATTCACTATTATATATCAATTGAATTTATAATATTAACCAATCGTTGTATCTTAGTTAAAGTATAGTGCACTCGTGTTTCATCGTTCATCGTTCAAATGCCAAATAAATACTTCCTTCGGTATATACTCTGCTAAATGTATATGGCCTGAAGATTCATGGACCTGATAATACGGAGACTTGCCACAAATAATAAAATGATGACTGACATTTTGCTATTCTAAACACTATGTATTCTCCATGAAGAAGAATAAGCAATAATATGCTCTACGAGATTACGAATGTATAAGAATTGCCCTTGAACTTGATTGAAGAGATACTGACTCACGTTTAAGTCATGAATACCTACACTTCTACGGCGAGATTCTTACGTCGAAGTGAGCAATTGAGTTTCTGTGTATGGTCGTACGTTTTTGGTATCATATACTAAGCCCTCACACTTATTCCTTCGCCAATGAATTGCAATATCGTTGCTAAATTGCACTGATAACAGGTACTTCCTTATATAACCACACAAATCTTGGTTTTGTGCGTAAATTTTATCCTCCATCATACAGGCGTTCTGGCCAAAAGTTTTCTATTCGTACACGCCCAAATATTTTACCCTTTTTTGGGTCTGATGGCATACTTTTGGATGCAACAAAAATCGTCACCCCTCTATACATCCACAAATTACGTGCAAGATAGCACTAGGATGTGTGGCATGGGGTGATTCCACGTTATATATCATACCATTTCAAATTATAGATGAATACATACATCATGCCATTTAAAATTCTAGCCATGCTCTTTTTACCGACTGCTAGGCGCATACAAAATGCAGTCAGGATTTTAAAAAAGCGATAGGAACAGAAATTAGGAGAGCGCTACGCACAATAATATGATACTTTACTACAATTGCAATTATATAACTAACGAAGACTCTGATGGCGGAATGCATTATACTTTTAAACAATAGTAAACGGGTTTAGGATTTATTGAGGTACCCCAAAATAGAATCACATAGGTACCTCAAAACTTTCTTCCTATTTATGCTCTTGTAGTAGCTCCAGGTTAAAAATAAGCTTATATTTCCATTGCCATATCGAAGTCGATCAACACTTTTGAAACAAAAACTATGAAGACCCGAGACAAAGAAAAGCCTTCTTGATACCATCAATTTTTTTCAATATTTTTGTAGTCATTAGCCAAGATGTTAGATGACTGAAGATCATTATGCTAGAGGAGTTACGCTTGATGTTGATGGTCTCGTTGTACTACGAGTTCATCATTTTCCAGTAAATATGATTCAAAAGAGTATTTTTCAAAAGTAAAAATAAAAACTGAGTTTGTGATTTGTTTTACATTGCATTACGAGACCAAACTAGTTAACATGGATATGGATAACGTGATTTCTGTTTGGTTTTGTACTACGAGACAAAACTAGTTAAGGATGGCTTGCAAAGCCATATCCATGACCGAACACTTCTAAATTATTACTTCATTGACAGATGAAAATATCGTAATCAATAGTCATCGATATGTAGATCGAACTATTTGCAATGATATTTTTAAAAACTTAAGTGGCGATCACAGGTCATTTAATTAGAGATAAATTCAATAATAATTTGTAAACAAATGCTAACTAATTAATAATTAGTTGCGCGGGAAGAAGCCTTTAAGAGCTAGCGATGAGGAAAATCATCATATTAGGAAGTTCTGGAAACCCCCCTCCCTGATTGAACGATACGTTCGTCTACGTACTTCACTCCTAGTTTCTGGTCTGATCGCTCAACTGTTATCGTGACTACTTATGGCATGCTTATGGCCTGTACTTAGTGGCTGGTGGAGGGTGCAAGGGTCTTATTTGAGCTGGAATGAGTGCTGAGTGACTCTTATGAATCATCCCGTTCTACACATCGTAGTGGCTTGGCTTGAACGGTATTTAGTAGATATAGATGTATCGAAGAATACGTGCTAAATTTATGTGGTGATCAACAAAATAAATAGCACTTAAACCCGTGCACAATCAAATTTGTCAATGATTGTCTCTAAACGAACAAGGACTACTCTATTAGAAGAAAAGAACATTAATGCGTGCGAAACGAATTAAAAATAATAGTGATGCGAAAAATACGTAGAGATACAGTTTATAATCAGACAGAAAACGTAATTATACTCATGACTTGATTCTACTATGTAAATATGTGATTAACAGATGAAAATACCGTAATCTAGAGTCATAGGAATGGAGATCGCACTATTTGCAATTACAGTTTTAAAAACTAAAGTGATGATCACAGGGCATTTAATTACAGATAAACGTAATAATAATTTGTAAAATAAAAGCTAACTAATTAATATTTAGTTGCGCGGGAAGAGGCCTTTAGTAGCTAGCGATGAGGAAGATCACCATATAAGGAAGTTTTGGAAACGCCCCTCCCTGATTGGACGTTACTAGATCAAGTCGCCCCCCCCCCCCCATCTCCGCAAACCCCACACCTCCGCCCTCCCCCCCGCACACCTTCGCCCCCACTCGCAGCCCAGTGACGTCATCTTTCTACCTATATAAGGACGGCCATTTCGATGCGACCGTCAGATGCTGATAGGACGCCGACGTGATGACAGTTCTTTTCAGGTTCATCGACGACGTGATAGGGACAGGGATTTGGAACGTTTGAGCGGCCCGACCCACGGTAGCCTATCTTACGTACCCAATTTCCCGAAGGGACCTCCCCGCCCGGGGAATTAAGGTCCGCGGTTCCGGCCTGGAGAGAATGGCTTCCGGTCGGGGGACCGGGGGTCGAGAAGACTTCGGCTGGTACACGAAAGATCCCTTAGCCGCCCCCGACGCACTCGTTGGCCTGGCTAAGGGCCCCACTTTACACCCCCAGCCATTGCACTGCCTTTGCACTCTTAGGCAGGCTGGGGACCAAAAATCAGAACCCCGTCCCACACAGACAATGGCGTGGCCAAGCTAACTGAGACCTTGGTTATCACACGCTGGGGCAGAGAGGGTTGTTCTCCGCTCTCCTGCGGGTAAGCGGTCCAATAGGTACACGAGGTTGGGGGGTGGGGATAGGTCGGTAGGTAGGAACACTCACACGCGAACCCGCCTTAGCTCGGCTTTCGCCAACGATCCACAGAATAACCATTGTTGTCACCTTATTCATTGTACATCTCGATGAACAGATAAGTTTAATTTCTAAACGATGTTTCTGTTTTTCGCGCGAGGTATAACTAAAATACGAATTCGTCAGCTGTAGCTTTGAACCGAACGTGAAACTCCTTACTGTAGTAACCTTGTAGCAGAATATCTCGGTGTAATTATCAAATATTGATTTCTCAACGTATTACCACTACAATTTAAGTATTTCAAATGAGCATATTAATTATTTCTTGACATACGTCGCATTATTCTCGGGGCGTACTTTTATAATAAACTAATTGATAATTAAATTAACGAAAGTCATTAGGCAATATTTCCTACGCCCTGATATCATTAGCTGTCAATATCATTCTATACGGGAACGGCTTGATTGAGTCATCTTTCTCTCCCCAATTTTTCTTTGTCTCTTATCGGTGATTTTGAATAGATTGTTGGCGGCGTACATGCTCTACTGGTCTCTAGGTTTGCCCATAATCGTTAGTATACTTCGAGAAGTACTCCACCCGCTAGTCTTTCCTGAATCGTATCAGGAAGGTTTCTTGACCTTGATAATACGGTTGTCCACAACCCACCTCTAGAAATTAATGTGTGGTACTGACTTTCTGGGTCGCTGTAAATAGCCTTAAGTCTCTAGTATGATTTTAATTATTCGTGTTTAAATGCTCCTTTGGAGTGATTCCTCCTTGCAAAGGGATGGTTGACCGTAATTATATAATGTAGATTGAAGGAGCAGTATATTTATTGTGTACTCCGGGAAAATTGTTCAGTAAAACAAATATCTATATATACTAGAAAACTAATATTGACAGAACTGTGGGTTTGTTATGCGGGGTGAGAATTTTGGTGTATGTAGTGAACAGCAGTTCTCACTTCAGCCATTGCCAGGAAAGAATATGTACTTCCAAAATGAAGTGTATAGTGAATTTTTTGATTTAGCGTAGTGATAAAAGCTAGAGACGGGAAAAGTGAATGAAAATTGGTTGTGGAAGTTTTTGAGAGAATGTGGAGTGAACGATTAGTTACAAATGTCATGCATGCGGCCTAAAACGATAGCATAACTAGTGTTACTCTAACATGATTAGTTTCATATTTAACTTGCCGCAAAGGAGAGATGCATTATATCTCCAAGGCTTTTCAAAATTATTAATGATAAATGTTAAAGAGAGGCGTTGTGGGATAATATTGGTGTAATATAAATAGATGAGATAACATCGGATGGGTATATAAACGTGCGAGTTTTGTTGAGCGTATATGAGCAGTGTGTCTCTCTGACATTTTAATGGAGTTACATAATATTTCTTCGCAACTTTTTCCGGAATACGGAAAAGAGATAAGTGGAATAATGCGTGAAACATTAAATTAATTGATAGTGATAAGGATAACGATTTGAAATACTATATATGTAAAGGAGGAAATAATTGAGCAAGTAGCCGGTTTTTTTGGGTATTGGTCGATTGTTTGCGGAATATGGAAGGATCGATAATGATAATAAAAGAGGTGGGAATATCGGTAGGGAAGTCCTAGGGAAAATTTGTGCTAAATACGTAAGAATGGGTGTTTACCTAGGAAAGCAAAAACCGCAATTAAAAGAAGTGTTCTAACGGAAATATTGTACAGCAGCTAAACCTGACCGGTTGATAGCAGATTGATAGGGTTAGAACTATTTGGTTCATGAATGAAACAGGGTTGGATGGTCCAGTAATGGGCATTTATGAAGGATTTGTGCTACGTTAGCCCGGCCGAGTTATGAAAAAGAATTTGATGATAACTTTCCCCACTGCTTATGTGTTACAGGCCAATAAATGATACTTTTAGGTCTGTACTACCCAACAGCAAGTCGAGGATCGAAAAATAGAACTTATTAGACTATTACTAGTTGTTCATTTATATTCATTATACATACATGTAAGCACAGCCTTAACTGACTGTACTATAATGTTGTTGTATTTTCTTAACACAAAACTATGGATTCCTTGTTCATTTCTTTCCTTGTTCGTGCCGTAGCTTACCACCCGATAAGTTTTCTCGATGTCAAC
Source organism: Ceriagrion tenellum (assembly GCA_963169105.1). Taxonomy (NCBI): domain Eukaryota; kingdom Metazoa; phylum Arthropoda; class Insecta; order Odonata; family Coenagrionidae; genus Ceriagrion; species Ceriagrion tenellum. The sequence continues at coordinate 118,277,251 of OY720640.1, read as the reverse complement.
CCTAATGATTAAAGATGGGAATGTATTAACTCTTTCTGGTCTTCTGGTAATTATTCGTCTTCCTTCTCACAAACATATTATCGATCTGAATGATTCAAGTATCTTCCGTGAACCGAATGTTCGTATAACTCGTCTAACTTCGTTTTGTTGCTGATACGATGTGTCTTTATGTCTAAGATTCACGGGAAATTATCCAATATAACCCATGCGGACAGTTAAAGAGGTTTTTGTTTCCGAATAGCAAATTGAAAGTGAAATTGCTACATCTAGAATAAATCATTCGGTGTTGTGGTGGTAGGCGGATCGCAGGGTAGTATGTAGATGTATTTTGCGTAAATTTAATGTGCGTATAACACCTCTTACTTCTTTCAATTACTTATGTCATGCGTCTTTAAATCCAAGATTCACGGAAAAATATCGTATATAACCCATGCGGACGGTTTACGAAGTCTTGTTTCTGAATAGTTATTTGAAAGTAGAATAGCTACATGTAGAATAAGTTACTCAGCCATGAGGGAGTACAGAGCAAATTTTCCATAGGAACAACACCTTTTGATAGCGCGTCATTATTGGAATCCCGGAACCAAATGATTCGTGGAAAAGGATGGTAAAGACGAAGATCTCATCTGGAGCACCCTCATTAAGAGGAACGTTTTTTGGGAATTTTGGAGAAGTCCCTTTCTTATAACGCTCAATCATTGTATGATATACTCGAATATCGATAAATTACTATTAATACCATTTTTAAGAGTATGTGGAAATTATTTGAACTGTTAAGCATCATGCTGGCACTCAGTAAATCTCGTGTGCATCTGATATAAAACTTATACTAGCCCTGGCAGTTTTTTCCGTATCGGACAGTTTTACAAAGTGAAGATTTACTGTATTAATCAATAAAAACTATAGATCGCGGTAGGATGGTGACGCAATCAGATTCAAGTACATCAAAAAGAGAGCACACAAAATTACCGAAAAACTCGAACCGACATTCAAGCTAAATGCGATATAAATTTAGTAATAGTAAATTTCCGTAGCGTAAAGAACTAACGTGCCGAAGTTGAGCATACATTTGAAAACGCTGACAGTAATTGGAACAGAGAGCTGGCTTGCAGAGAATATTAACGACAGCGAATTTTCTCCGACAGGATAAAAAAATCCATCGACTTGATCGACCAGATAGGACTGGTGGCGGAGTATTCAAAGCAATGAAATCTTATTTGAATAGAACCGCACACATTTTAGATGACATTGGAATGGATAGCGATTGGAGTACCATTATGCAACAAATCAAAAGAAATATGCATATATGCTCATTTTACAGGCCACCAAATACCAAAATCGACGTTTTGTACAAATTAGAAACTCAATTAACATCATTTACCTCGAAAGATAACAAAAGCGTGATAATTATCGGTGGGGATTTCAACCTCCCGGCTATAATTTGGAATACCAATAGCGTTGAACCAGTTCAAGGAAGCGTGATATAAGCGAGGCCTTACTAAATACGCTTTCACACCACTCTCTTACTCAAATAGTAAACGAACCTAAGAGAGTTAATAAAATATTAGACCTTTTAGCTGTTAGTCACGCTACAATGGTTAAACACGTCGATATCCTCGAAGGCATAAGTGATCATAAAGTAATTTTTTACGAATTTGAAAACATCGGTAGATTCTATTGTCAAACACAAATGTAAAGTCTACTTATTTGAAAAATGCGATTACGTAAAATTCGGAGAGACGTTAGAAGCTTCATTCACAAAATTCGTTGCAGCAATGAAAATCGAGAGCACCGAAGTGTCATGGAGATATTTTTTGGAAATACTACATAATGGAATCGATGAATATATTCCATACAAATTCAAACGGGAGAGTAAAGAACCTCGTTGGTATAACCACGAAGTAAGGCGGGAGCTCAGGATACAAAGGAAATTACACAATGTATAAAACAATTCTATTAAGTTAAGTAAAAAACAACGGAGCTTGCGGCGAGAGAAATATACATTGTTAAGCATTCAAAAACGAAGGAAATAATGCGTGCTACTCCGCGAAACTTCAAGAAAAAAATCCTCGGTGAATTATTAGATGAAAATCCTAAGTCATTCTGGTCTTACGCGAGAGAGCTGCAGGGATAATCTTCGACAGTAGAGTCTTTACTGGATATGAACGGCAAAGTGGTCACCAACAATATCGACAAAGCCAATTTATTAAACCTCTACTTTGAAAGTGTATTCACTAAGGATGATACAATTCACAATTTGGACATTCCTGACTTTAACGATCCGATGGCTGACATAACAATTCAACGTGATGGAATACATAAACAACTGCGTTTAGATTAAAAGTAACGATTCCCCAGGTCCAGAAGGAGTACCTACACGCGTGCTGAAGGAGCTAGCGCCACAGATTGCACCATTCTTAGAAATTATATTTTAAAAATCCTTACCCGAAGGCAAGGTGCCCCAAGACTAGAAAATATCCAAATTCTCTCCGGTATTAAAAAAAGGAAATAGAAGTGACCCAGGAAATTACCGGCCTATATCGCTAACATCACTTTTATGCAAGATCCACGAACGCATTGTCAATAATAATATTATGACATTCCTGGAAAATCGTAACTTCTTACACAACAGTCATCACGGCTTCCGTATGGATAGGTCCTGCGAAACACAACTTGCGCTCATCATTAATGATACTCTAAAATCAGGTGAATCGATTAAGGAAGTCGACGCGATATTCCTTGATTTTAAGAAGAAATTCGACAAGGTTCCCCTGAAAAAATCGTATATTAATTATGATCATGCGGAGTTAATAGAAAAATAGTGAATTGGATAAATGACTTTCTCAGTGATCGACAACAAAAAGTAGTTATCGATGGTTTTAGCTCTGACATGGTCGAAGTTACATCCGGCGATCCTCAAGGATGTGTGATCGGCCCTTTTTTATTCCTTATTTATATTAATGACCTAAGTTCTATAGTTATCAGTAAATTAAGATTATTTATAGACGATACAGTTATCTACCGTGAAATGAGCGAAGACGCGGAGTTTGAAGCTCTATCATCGGACCTTAACAACATTCGTGGTGCTAGAAGTGGGGGTTAGAACTGAATATCAGCAAATGCACCGCAGTTCACTTCCTGCGAAAGTCATCGCAAAAATGCTATGTCTATACTGTTGGTGGAGTAAACATTATATTTCAGATACTGTTAACTTTCTTGGAAATACCTTAACATCTGATATATCTTGGGGATTACACATAAAGAACATGTGTGGCGCAGCAATAAAGAAACTAGTTTTTTGACGTATAAAAGGAAGGTCCTCGGATTAAATAGTAAAAGAGAGATGCTACTTCGCTCTGGTGTGGCCACACCTCGAATATGCCGCGAACATTTGGGACCCTGGTCAAATAGACTTAACAAAAAAAATCAATTAAATACAATAGAAAGCAGCGCGCTTCGTGAAAAACTGCTACGACCGTACACATAGTGTCTCACAGCTTTTACAGGGATTAAGGCGGGAGTCCCTATAGACTCGGAGGCTACACGCTAGGCTTAGCTTGCTTGATAAATTCAGAACTGATGTTTTTCAGAGCGACATAAGGAATATTATCATGACTCCTGACTACATCTCTAGGTTCGACAGATGCGGTATAATAAGAGTGATACACTACCGAACATTTTGGTACAAAAACTTAAAATAAAATTTAGCTCCAATAAATACACTCCTATATCACGTGTCACCATTTCATCTCCTAAAAACTTACACCACACGGCTGGTGACCTAACAGCCCCTGCCACGCCCCAATGCGGCGGCTCGCGGTGTATTATGTAGATGTAGAGGTAAATGTCTCTCATCCCCTGGTCGGGACGAGATAACTGCTTAATGTGCTCCATGAGCTAATTCTCCGCGTAGCACTGTTTCTATAAGTATGTTTCTATGTATTAGTCAACAATTAAAGGTAATAAACTAAAAACACCTGAGAAATAACTAACAACCTTTTTCTTGCTCCAGGGAATGTTGAAAACTGGCGTACATCCGTTATTTCCACCATGAAAAACCAAATTCAATAGTTTCAGCCTTAACTTTGTAAAACTTTTCCATGTTCAGGAAAAAACAAATTTTGTAAGTTTTACTCAGAATATTTATTGTGCGACTGGTTTCGTCGAATAGTCGACATCATCAGGTCCTGATGCCAACTATTCGACGAAACCGGTCGTACAATAAATATTCTGAGTAAAACTTACATAGTTTGTTAATTCCTGAACATGGAAAACCAAATTTGGACAATTCTACCAATTGATACGCTTTCCAAAAAATCGTATAACCGAGTGTATATGCACATTATCCTTGGATTTTAAGAAAACATTCCAAAATCTTCAACAGGACAAACTATTAAATAAAGATAAGTCCTGTGGAATGAGAGGTCATGATGAAGTAACCCACGATATTCTGGCGGATTTGGATGAAAGAATGTATCAAAAGGAGGAAAAAGTTCCGGTATATTAACAATGGCGCTTGGCGTCTAACTAGGGTGTATGTTCGTCCCCCATTCATTACTATTCGCGTCCCCGACAGGAATTATGTAACTACCTGCAAATACGAAATTACTATAAAGGTAGGATATAATGCCCTACCACTGAACATATACTGCGTTTGGTGTAACAACTGTGTATAGGTTCGCTCCAGTCAAAATTAGTCACATTTTCGCCGCATCAATAAACCCTAGCTCCAATGAATTCTGGCTTGAACATCCGAATAGTTATCGTCATCCGTTTTTATATATTTTAGTCCTTAGAACCTTTTTATAAATCTTAATCTTACACACAAATCCATAGCTCCGCAAATACCTATGTTCTGAGCAGTGTAACCTAGGTAGGACTAGAACCCTTGTCAATAGTCAACGAGGTAGGAAACAAAAGTTATCCTGGAAGGATATTATGAGAGAAGTAATTTCGAAACCATTCGTGTGAATTATTATTTTAAAATAAGGACAAAATCTAAGGAAGCCTTGTGTAAGACTTAAGTTAGCTATTTATCCAATAAACTCACAAATAAATTGTACCGTACGTGTCATGACTGAAGAACGAAGTGCGAAAGGAATATAAGAAACATTTGCTATATAGTGCATTAACTCGGACCAAAAACTTCTGCATCTTCTATTATTAGATCACATTACTGACAGGAACTGATCTAAGTTATCGTCACATTACTTTCATTAATTTTTGTCAAAGAATCTTATTTTACATGTATTTTCGTTAGTTATAATGTTCTTTGGTCAAGAATTTGATGACTTTAATATTTTAAATGCTATCGAAAGTATGCAGCTTTGCCATTTTTAATTGTTTTTAACCCAATTCTTTTAATGCGGTGTTAGACTAGTAATAAACGAGAACTTTTTCAAACGAAGTCATAAGAAGATCACTGCCCGTTATTTTCGTAGGCGTACTAAATTCACCACGGCTGGTGTTTTCAATCTTAAGGTATGATGAATGCTTGTTCTGATGTCAGGGTAATCGCACTTTTTTAACATGATAAAAAGAGATTTCCACTGTCAATCCAGTGCCTTTTATTCCAAAGCAGTCGTCATATACTTTACAAATGACTAAATAATAGCGCAGTCACACGTTTTACAAGTACTTTCTGAAGGAAATTGAAGTGCCAAGATGATTTTAGCTTGGATGGTGTAAAAAATAAAAAGAGAACATGAGGAATGTAATGGTAGCTTTCGAGTGTAAGGATAAATTGACTCTCGTGGAATAATCAGAGGAGAGAACCTTTCAAAATAAAATTTGGAATATTCCAATAAAATGCTCAAATATGCTAAATATTTATTGAAGGAGAGTGTTAATGATTGTGCTAATCTTTCAGCAGCATAAAAAATCGTTCATTTTATCTCTCCTGCCTGTGCATCTACCATTAATATGGTGTATCCATCGTTTGAACGCGAGCAATGAGAAAATATTTCTTCGCTGTTGCACTCATGTAATAACTTCTTGAATGCAGTAATATATAGCGGTAATATTAAGATGATTATAGCCCGACATTTAAAGGAAAATAATAAAAATACTACTCAGTACTAACTTTCAAATAAATAGACTGAACTGGTATTTTTCCTAGTTATAATTTAGATCGCCTGCTAAGAAGTTAGAGAATCAATAATCTTTCTTCAGTTACATTTCGTGCATGCATTTATGATTTTTGTGTAGGAAAGATTTAGATCACGAATGCAGACGAATGCAACACGCTATTAACATCAATGGAATAGAAAATGTTAAACAGCCATTAGCAAGACTAGACTAAAGAGGCTAGAAATTATGAGGTTTTACGTGAGACTCTGATTAGCAGACTACTTTAGATCACACGAGTTTGGGGTTCTCTCCGAGGCTAATATTTTACTCCCTCGCTACGTCAGTTGAACTATGAAAATCAGTGAAAATAACCTGAAAAACTTGTACTATAAATACCTTATCATCGAACGCAGTCAGTGGCCAGAATTTCGAATGAGGGGCGGAGTAATTCACTGAAGAAGAGCATCATAAGTGATACAACAGGACCGGGAAAAGTACAAGAATTCATTTCTCCCCTCAGATCGATAACGTGGACAAAATATACCGACAGAGATACAAATACACAAAAGATACCGAAAGACAGAGCAATCCACCAAAATATTTCTCAGTTATTCAATCGTAGGTTTCCGCGGTTTTTAAATAATGACTAGCATTTTTTTTGGTGCTCACTGCATTAGTTGTTTCTGCTGTCGACAAATTCTTCTGTGTTCTACGCGGGACTTTACAGATCGATGTGGAGGGCGAAAGTGTTGTCAGCGGAAGCAAGCAACGTGGTGAACACCCGAATAGTTAAAGTACCTTCGTTTCTCAAAACTTTTATTTCGTTAAACGTTTTGTCCATCTGCACCTAAAATGAAATATAGTCACATACTTAAGTTATGACTTATGATTACTAACATTATCCTGGCCCTCAACAATAGAGCTTGATAAAACACTCCCGGTAGGTATAGCAATCGCTGGTTAGCATATTTACATACCTGAAATTTATATGATATGCCATCCATTATTTGTGATTTTCAATCACACCGGACTACAGGGAATTATGAAGTCTAATGTCGCGCGAAAGAAGCCCAGGAGCACTGAAGTTTGCCGGAACCCTTGGGATTTTGCACATCATTCGTAACTGTAGGGCGCACTCAGAACATTACACGAACACACTTAAATGAAAAGACACTTCGTTCATGACACTTCACTTAAATGAAAAGACACTGTAGCATACACTTTACTTGGCATTGTTGATGGCGAGAAACTGTGTAAACCTTTTCTTTGAATAAAAGGAATACCCCGTATTCCTGTAAGCGAATCGAGGCTCCGCACGGATATTTTGCTACATCGGTATGCATAATGCAATCCTTCCCCATGCAAAAACTAAATCCGAGCACGTAAAGTTGAAACACGTGAAACTAGAAAGCAACACACTCACTACACATAGCCAATGCCTCATAATTAACACACGTCAATCTTCTCATCACCAGGTCATCGCACTAGTGAAATCTTATCGAGCGACGAACTTCGCGCTAAGCTTGAATGAACTAATGCCGTTGAGTATGCTCAGGTTGTCCTGCGTCACTCTCCTGGGCTGATCGCACGACCATCTCCTGGCACACTCAAGTCATATGGCCACGGCCTCGGTTCCATATTATTTTGGAAGGTTTGACGAAGTTTCTACACTGCGAGGGGACGAGAGATGGTAACGGTCTGGCCGAAATTTGAAAATAAAGAGCGAAAGGTATCCCGATGCCGATGTCGCATTGAAAAATGAACAGGATGAAAACAACGCGAACGTGATACTTCTAACTCTCCTTCGCCCGACCATTTGACACTAATGCAAGGAGGAGGCGGTGTTGGTACTATGGGACTGAAATTATGAAAATAAATGGGAACACGATAAAGGAAATGGAAGAGAGATAGGACAGAAGGATAATTTATGCTGAAGGAGATTCTCAGCGGTTTGCTTCGTTTTATTCTGCATTTAGGTACTTATAGAGATAAGGTTCATTCAATATTTGTACACATAACTTCAGCCAAATCATTTTGTCTCTTCGATTACCTTTTACATTTAGAGATACTGGGCGGGGATAAAATAGCATCTTTCGGTAACCCGGAAAATCGCGCGTACTTCAACTATCTGCAAACATCACAATTTCATGGTGCTTGAGACGAGTTTTCTTGGACTCATTTTCAAATCGCTGTTCTGACCCATTGATTGGAACTTGACCCCATCGGAATGGGAAACTACTGCACACTGGCCACCAATGCAAGCCGATACACTTCTCTCAAGAGTTCCTCTCATAATGAGTCAGAAAAGTATGTACCTACATATATATCCAGTCGGTCCGTCATTCGAGGGAGACAACTGAGTGTTAGGTTATTGAAGGAATTGAGAAATGGTTGAGTGAAACCTGTTGATGGAATTAGCTTGTTCTTAAGGTGGTTAGAACGGCATTCAAGTGTTATTGAAAGCGTATTTTAACAATTTTTCTAGTATGCTGAAAGGAAATTCTTGGGTCACATTTCATTAAATTGCATTTATTTAAGGTTAGTCTTCACCGTGAATGCAGCAATGGAAACGCTACAAGGATTATACTATTAAGTTTTTCCTTTAGTTAAGCATGTTATGACTAAAGATATTGGCGTGGTATTCGGAAGTTAGGCGAAATTATATTGAAACTTGTTCATTTCGATTGGTCTAGTGGTGATATCTTGATTTTGCTGAGAACAGTTTAACTTTAAAGCATTATTTCTCGTTTAGAAGCAAAACTGTGCGCATATGATCATATTACAACAAAATATATATACGTTAGTATGCGGGAGTTCATGAAATATTAATAAAATCGCCAGAAAATAAAGTTGTTTTCTAAAATATGTAAACAATTAAATATAAAGTTTTGTCGACGGTCGGAAAGCGATTCTAGTTATTGCAAGAGGTCAGCAAACTAATGATACCATTATCACATTATTCGGAGGAGAAGGTAGTGGGGAGGGAAACCTGTGGTCGGCGCCTTCCTGCTCTTATTAAACGGCTCCAGGGGCACCATGGTTGAACGTCCGCACCGACAGAGGGAGTGCTACACTTGACCTTTATTCAACATTTTACTGAAGAAGGTAATGGGATTTCCGCAAAAATTCGCCGGGATTCGAGCCCGAGCCAGGCAGGGTGGGAAGCCTGTATTCTCTACTAACAGAGGATCCCCGTTTCCCAAAACCTTGCGGACTGATTGAAAATTATGCTGGCCCGATATTGCGATTTAGCGTCAGAAGCATCACCGTACTTGAAAATAGTATATGAAAAATCGCTAGCAGAACGTCGTGTCCCTTGCGATTGGAAAATCGCGAACGTTACTCCTATCTTTAAGAGCGGCGATAAGGAAGATCCAAGTAACCTAGACCTATCTTCCTCACGTCCATCTCAGGAAAAGTATTAGAACATATAATCTTCAGCACAATTATGAGGTATTTAGATATTCAGAACTTGTAAAGTCAAAACCAGCATGGATTCCGAAACGGCAGGTCCTATGAAGCTCAGCTAGCCCTTTTTCTTCACGATGTTCTTTCCTCTGGAGAAAGGTTCACCCAGGTAGACCCGATATTTTTAGATTTCAAAAAAAATTCGATGAAGTTCCGCATTCAAAAGTAATTATTAAGCTAAAAGCCTATGGAATACATCACTATATAATATGCTGGATTGAAGATTTCGTAAGTAACCGCGAACAGAGGGTAGTTCTAAATGGCGCTAGTTCAGATACAGTTAAGTCACATTCGGTGTACCCCAGGGGAGTGTCATTTGTCTCTTATCATTTCATTTGTATATTAATGATATCACCACCGTCCTAACGAGCAACAATCACCTTTTCGCGGACGACGCAGTATTTTACAGGCATATGAACACGGAGTTTGATAGAATTACGTTGGAGAAAGACCTAGATGCTGTAAACGAAAGGTGCGACACTTGGCAGTTAGATTAAATTTTCAAAAGTGTATGGTTATAAATTTTTCCCTTACAAGAGTAGGTACCTTTACCAACGAGACGTATAAAATTGAGTAATAATTGTAGAGTCAGTTAGTAGTGACTCTTAATCAGGACTTGTCGATATTGCTCGATATTTGACTGCTTGATATTTGTCAATAAACCGAATGGTTGTTAGAAATGTTTTATTACAACGTTTAGAATACAATTAGTTCGCATGAAATCAAGTTTCCTTTGCAAAATGTTCCTCTGATTTGCTATAAGGCTTCGTGTAAAAAAGTATGAAATTGACTAAAAACCAAATGGATAATATTAACCTATATCGCTCTTATCTACAGATATCACTAAGAAGAACACCCATGCACAGTTTCATCCTTGAATGTGCGTGGACAAAAATAGCCTCCGCAGAGGCCATAAGACGACCATGGTGCGTGCCATGGGAAACTATTTAGCACATATTTACAGCATAAAAGCGTAACCATGGTGGTAGAGAAGAAAGAATATTAATCCTTTGAATACCAAGCGTAATTGCAAACAAATGTTTCAAAAGTAATTTTTCAGAAAAATGAAGATTTTGTGAAAGATATTTATAAAACCATTAGCAAAAGATTCCTTTTCATGCTCACTCACCTAAAGGAGTTTTGGCAATTTTTGCAAGGATAGATGTAATTGAAAAGTTAGTTTAAGATGGGAATGAAAGGCAGAGAAAAATTAATTTGTCCGTATCCGAATGGGTATAAAAATAGGAAATTTTGATCTTTTTGAGAAAAAAAATATATCAATACCTAGCCTAGTGTATAACAAAAGAGGACAAAGCAAAACATACGAATTACTAAGTTACAGCTATCATTTCTAGCCATCGGAAAAAGAGTCGCTCAAAGGGACTCTGGCACTTTGGCGATGATTTTTGAGCGTCGCTCCCTGCGACGTTGGCACTCTTAGGGTTAACCCAATACACTTAAAATATGGCCAAAACTAGTTCAGTCATAGATACGATAGTTTACTTTGGCTTTGGGATAAAATATGTGATAGAATGTTTGGCGAAAGGGGAATGGGAGGAAAGTGGTTGCGTTTAATGAATGTACTGAAGAGAGTTTGGACGATGCTGAGTTGTAGTTTGAAATCGTCCAAGTAAGCAGGAACTGGAATATAGAGCATGCTCTAAGGGGCGGTATAAATGTAGTTTTTTTCAGCCTCTCTCGTTGAGGATAATCGTCCTTTGTCGGTTATCCCGGTCCGAATATTAACATAGTCATAACGGAGACAATATTCGAATTTAACGTTTTGAGATATCTCTATATGTCTTCAATACGCGAATACGACGCACATCCTCGTCCTTTCCTGTTTTATTTCTTTGACCAAGCTCGAGCCTGATTCTCCCAGAAGCTGGGCCCTATTGAATGTGTGAGTGAGTGATTTGTGATTGCTTGTGAGAGTGATTGCTGTGTGTGTTTGTGATCAAAACTCAGGCATCCACAACGGGGTCTCTAAAGCCCTGTGAGGAATCCCAATTGGGTCGAGTGTGTGTGACTGTGAATGGTCACTGGCGAGGAATTAACGTTCCCGTAAACCTTCACAAGTGTAGATATCCTGGTTGAGAGGCTGTGGTTGGTCACTGACGCTGCCGTTAAACCAACGCAGTAAATATTATCTTTTCTATCTTTTGACGAGTGGTGCCAATAGTTGCGTCCATTGGAGAAAAAAAATTCTCACCCTATTTTGTCTATAAGTCTTCAACTTGACTACTTTTTTGAGAAGTACGTTTCAAACTCCATAAAGGAAGGTTTTAACTTATTCTGCAAAAGTATATTCGGTTACAATATGATGTATTTTCCAAAATGTTTAGAAAACATGCAAACTACACACTACATTTTTTGACCAAATCTGTTACAAGTTTCTGTTTTCTGAAATAAAGTCTCTCTGGAGTACGTGAACGCACCATTAATAATGTGAAAGGGTGGGTATCTTTCGTCAAAAATATCGGAGAGTAGTTCCGTAAGAGGGCTGAAATTTCGGCATCTTTGGAAGAGTGAGACCTTTTTCTTTAAAATGAGACCAAATTCATTGATTTTTACCTTGAAATAACATTTTGCTTAAACAACCTCTATGGGAAGCACAACAGTGGGTGGACCCTTGGTCTACCTATCGCCGCAAAGGGATATTACTGTAACGCCGCGGTCCTTTCCGCTGCACTCCGTTCCTCGAGTTATTGTTTGTTTCGTGCGTTTTAAATGTTTACTAAGTTTATTGATTATTTTATGTTTCGTTTTCTCTTATTTCTTGTATTTGTGTTTTAATATTTAATTTGTTTATTTTGTATGATCGTTGTTGGTTGTGAGGGAGTTGTTTAAGTTTGGAGAGAGGGGATTGTTGGAGAGTAGTGAGAGGAGATTATGGGTGCTTTCGATTTAGAACGGCGATCGCCGGCGATAGACGGCAGTTGCGCAAATCGATCTTGCTTTGTTCGGCTCTCCTCATAGCGGAGAGCCACCGATAGCCGGCGATCGCCGTCTATCGCCGGCTGTAGCCGCAAATCGAAAGCACCCAGTGTAGTTAAGAACCGTAAATAAAGTGCTACCAAAGAAAACACCCAAGGCGTTGCAGCACCCACTGCATGACGGGGGCAGTCAAGAAAAGCGATGGACTTTTTCCACCCTCCACGTGAGACCAAGTCAGATTTTATGGGTCCTGCTCCTCCCCTTCCAAGCATTCGTAAATTATCGCAAGTTCGCTCACCTGTTCCTCTCTCGGAAGCTGGCGTATGCCTCTCGCCACTTCCTGGACGCCTCCAAGACATCGCTGCGGGTGTCACCGGCCGGCGGGGCGTTCGGGGTCGAGGTGGCCGCCTTCTGTGGAGACCGGCGGTGCGGCCCGCGGGTCGTGGGGGCGACGAACGCATCCGCCTCCGCTGCGGCCCGCCTCCTCTCCTCGTTCCTCCGCGCCAGCATGCGACCGCTCAGCAGGGCAGCCGCGATGTTCCCGCACAGCGTTATCCCGGAGGTCAAAGAGCTTGGGGCCTCATCGGACAGGGCGAAGGAACTTAGGTCCCCATTGCCGAGGTCTTCTCCTCCTGATTAAGAGTGGCATTAAAAGTTGTTGTGAAAATAATTGAGCCGATCTCATGAACTAAATATGTGACGATTTCATGGGATAAATTGTGCGATACATAACTTACCCGAGACAATCAATCGCTTAAGGTGGCTTGAGTAAAATATCATTTCGCTCAAACCACCGGTGGTTGATTGAGTCCAAATTTCATGTAAGTTATGCTTGCATCGAAAAGAAATTAGCCTTTTTTATTTAAATTGTAGATACTTTGAAATTTTGGCCTACTGTATAGTGTGACGTTTATGGTAAAAAGCTTACATTGTTCAATACTTCTACATCTACAAACTACCCTGCAGCCGCCGCATGAGCGAGTGGCAAGGGGTGTTAGGACACCAACCGTGTAAAGATGTAAGGGATAAGGTTTTGGGACGTGAAATGTTGACGTGTATTATGGGAGTGTATTTAGTGGAGCTCAATTTTTATTTTGGTTGCTTATTGTGCGCAGGAAGAACGAGTTTTTGTACCTATCTGCTCGGAAATGTACCTCTCTTATTTTATCGTTTCTGTCAGATCTGCAGAGATTTAATGATGATATTCTCTGTTTTGCTCTGTATCACACCAGGCCTGAATTTCTCATGCAACCTAAGCCTAGTGTGTAGCCTCCGAATCTCTAGGTGCTCCCACCTTAATCCCTCATAAACTTGTGAAACACTATATGTTCGCTCGTAGCAGTTTTTAAAGAAGCGCGCAGTTTATCTTTGTATTTTATTGATTATTTTGGTTAATTCGAAATGACTCAGGTCCCAAATGTTTCGAACGACTCCGATAACTACACTCCAAATGTACAGGCACTGATGCGTTCCCACAGAATGATCCCTACGGGCAGGGTTCAAAACATGACGCTTCATTGGTATTCATTGGTGTGTGTTTGAGTACGCTCATGTATTTCGATGTGAGCTAACTTGAACGCCTTTAATGGAAAGCTCCAGAAATCACCCTCTTAATTACGAATTGAAACTTTACAAATTCCTCCGGTTCGCGAAGAAATTAGAGGTGGGTCGTTCGCGAACGAACGGGTCCGAAGGAACGCGTCCATGGATTGAACGGGAGGACCGAGGAACGACTTCTATGGAACGACCGTTCCTTTCGGTCCGTTGTTCCTATAGGCCCGTCATTTCTGCCGCTCCTTATCTTTAAGAGATAGGATTTTTTTATAATACCCAAAACATTTATCTGGTAATGCTAGAGGTAGGAGTACTTATTTTCTTTGTATGAATTAAAGATATTTACGAAACCATGCAAAAAGTTGGGAATATTACCCTACCTCTTTCATTTCATCTAACATTCTTAAACGATGTCATGACAGTAATTTAAGTATTTTTTACTTAATTTAATCACCTTGAATATGTAAAAAATAAAATACATGGCCACCAATAAAAAAAGGAACGGTGAACGAGTGAAAAAGAACGGGTCCCAAAATGGACCTGTCCGGAGTGAACGAGTGACAAAAATGCACAACTTTCGGGGTCGTACAAGTATTACGTCAGATTAAACTTAATGGTTGAAGGCGTAACTTTGTGGATTGATACCGCAGACATGACGAAAAAGAAAAATCTCTTAGTAAATTCCGCACTTAAAACTTTTATTCCCGACCTAGGTTTCGATTGCCTTGAAATCATTTTCGAAGGCCCTTAGAAAATTCCATTCATTCCTATGAAAATGGTTGCATGGCAATCGAAAACTAGGTCAGGATAAAAGTTTTAAGTGTGGAATTGACTAAGAGATTTTTCTTTTTCGTCATGATTACGTAGGATGATTTATGTCATATTTGACCCAACCTCTCCCCCTATGTAAGACAATCTAAGTTTTTCCAACCCCCCCCCTTCCGTCTCAGTCTTACATAAGACGTGAGACACTTGAAACTACTCTTCGTTAAATGCTCGCTTTTGTTGAGCATGGAGGTAATGCAGCTAGCCAGTCAGGAGATAGAATAGGAGCATTGGAGTAGCGGTGAGATAACGGAAAATACGCCATTCCTACCTCCATGTACCTACTAAATTTGATTCGGAAACGATAGAGTGTTTCAAGATGGACAAAAATCTTACGTAAATTTGTTCCGGATCCTCTGTGCCCCCTGCATAAGACAATGTAAAATGAGCTCAAACCCCCCCCCCCCCCACCCACAAAAACATCTTACGTAATACTTGAATGGCCCCTTGCCCATCTCTAGAAGAAATGCCCCAATTACCCGCCAGTGGTCTCCACGGTCTCGCCGTCTGAGGTCGCTTTTTCCTCGCCCCGGTGGCGATGGCGTCGGGGCTAGCAGACGCCGTCCTGCCGACGCTCTGCAGTCGGGCCACGGCGCTCGCCGCCCTCCGCACCCTGGTCCCCGCACCACTGCAAGCAGCCGCACCCGGCCTCATGGGAGGGGTTGCCGACGCCTCGGCTGACTCGGGCGTATCCTGGCGATTGGCCCCAGGCCATTCGGGTTCCTCTGCACCCTCTTCAGAGGACAACGCCGAGTCATCCTCATCGTCATACCCGGAGATCGCCCCTGTCGTGGTGGCGGAAGAAAGGAAAGAGTGCACGGTCACTTCATAAAGTTATTTGGCCACATTAGGAGGACGACCCACAACTCGGCCTTGCTAAGCCAAAATACAGTAACTGACGAAATTACACATTTTAATATTTGATTTGATTTTGTTATTTTCAACCTTGTAGATTTCAAAGAACGAAATAAAAAAACTGTGCCTGTAGAAGTTAGCCAGATATCACGTCAAACTTTCACTGTATGTACAGTATAAAATTCAGTTTTCTGGGCCAGATAACAGTAACTACATGTCTCTCTCACAGAGAATCTCATTACTTCAGTGCCCTAATGAATTATCTTAATTCCGTATTTCACGCACTGACAATCTAAGCATGTACTAAAGCTTATAATCTCTTCAAAGATGGACTAGATGAAGAACTGAAGACTCGAAGGTGAACATTTTTTCGCATGCAATAACTCACAACCAACAATGATGCTGTTACTGTCTTTTAGCTTAGCAGGGGAGAAATGCGGTCATTTACGCAGATATCGATGATGAATGATTGATCATGGACTAAAGATGGCTCTAGTTTGATGATGTTAGAAAAGGAAAGAACCGAGTCTAAAACTTATTTATAAATTTTGAAAAAAAAATCCTGGTTTCGCTGATGAAATACATTGCCCATTGAGGACCAAAATTAAGGTAGTTTGAGCGAGATAGTTCCCTAGTCATAACAACAAACATATTCGAATAAAACGTTTTAATTTCACCAGCTGTTCAACACTTTAACAAATAATAGGAGAAGCAAAAATGTGATTCTTTACGGTGTCCCGGAAAAAATTCCGAGTGACTTGGAGTCTCACACTGAAAAAAAAGTGCATACGCTCTACTGCTAAAACGGATTGGTGCTTTAGTTTTGCTGAATCAGCAGATTTTATAGCTGTGGAGGTATGTAAGATACTGTACAGTCAGTCGCATTAAGCTGGGTACCTGTAGATTTACAGCAGACGGTGTTTAGATGCACAGTGAAATGATTTGGTTGGTAAGCTCATCCGGTGACACTCGCTTCCAACTTGAGTCACGTGACTCGGCTCCGTCGCTTCTTAGCGGACCTATGGTTGTCTCATTCCGCCATTGTTTCTTTCTAGTGCAGAATGAACCACGAGGTCAACATCGTGAGGTTCACCTCGGGTGATAACTTGAAGCCATAACAGAGATTTCAGGCGAAAATACCAAAGATACCGGTGGAATTGCTTTTCTCAAGTCTGGCGGATGCGACGTGTAGTACTGTTACTGGATCAAACTGAGCTTTTTAATTATTTGCTCTTAGTCTATCAGTGTGTTTTGGTACTCCGTAGTGCTTCATGAGTGTTTTATTCAACGAAAAAGGAAGAGCTAGTGAGATGATTAGTGTGGTTTTGAGCGTCGTAAAGTGGTTATCACCTCTTCTTCATCTCGTTTGATCAGTGCTATGCCTCACAGCATTATAAAGTGCATAAATAGTTGTGTGTGTATGGACTGTTTTTGAGGGTAACGATTGCATTTTTAAAAATCATTGGACGTTAGTGCTCTTTATTTGTGTTTTTAGATGATTACTCTACGAGATAAGAGCCCATTTTAAAGAATGTGTCGAGGAGGAAGCCTCGTAAACAATTTACAAGTGCATATTGGTTTTCGTGACTACTGCATCAAGTGACGTGCTTCAGAGTAATAAACTCGAGTATATTACTGTTTGTTGTCGTAGAATTGTGTCTTACATTGATATAAAGACGTACAATTGTTATCGTATTGAATTGTAATGATTTCGCTCAGGTAATGATTGTAATTGCGAATATGTTTACATCAAAGCGCTGATATGTTTACATTCTGCCGTAATTCTTTTTCGTTTCGTTTTTGTTATGGTTGCAGAACGTTGTTATGGTTCACGCAGAAAAATGTTTTCTTCCAGTGCTTCAACAGTGTATCGCATCATATTTTATGTTTTATCTTGTAAGTGGATAAGTTAAATCAGTTTCGTTTTATTTTAAGCTCAGAAAGGATTCATGAAGGGACAAATAGGTATCCAGATTAAATAGTGACAATGTTCGCTGTACCGTGTGCATGTTCGTTTTTCGTTTACAGAATGATGGTTAGTTTGTGAATGTGAGTATTTTTACATTTTCTGTGTAAATGGCAGATATTATCCATTAACTAGAGGCAAACATTTTCCATTTTGAGTGTTTTTATATTGACGGAACGGTGAAAACCTCAAGAAAGTACTGTGATTGTTTGAATATAACTGATACCTTAATTTGGTGCGAGTGGATGGAGTACGTTAAACTTTGATGTGGTGAAGCTGCAGTGTGTCCAATTGATTTTATGAACGATCTGTGCAAGTTTGTGGTGTATTACTACGTGTGGCAAAAATAAAGTTTATAACAAGCACGTATTCCCGATTTTTCTGTACATTCAGCTTCATTGTTTCTAGGGCAGTCGCTACCTACAATTATGTACTCCGATACGATAGTGGCGATAATAGCATACTAGGTTAGTAGCTCAGTGGAAAGGCTCTAAGAATACTATTTTTTCGTATGCGAGTAAGATCTCTTAGTAGCTGACTAAGTTAGTCACCTACTAGCACCTCTTTGCTGAAATCTATGGATACGGCCGTACGGGTCTATGTTTGACGGTAAGTATCAACTGCGAAATGTTTTTTATTATTTCCTACTAGAACTCTTCCACGGAAGAAATTTTTAAGCAAAACGTATTAAATAAGTTAGTAGCATGCGTTAGGTAAAATATTTTTCATTCCAGTATTGAGATATTTTTCATTTCATGTGATTAGACTTGTTCAAAATTATCCAGTATGCAGCCAAGTGTAATGCTTTCAGATTTATTCGACATCGCATATACTACTTCCATTTTTGTGATGCACAGGAAAGTTATTTTTTCTGAAGAAGTATTTTATGTATAAATATATACATATTCGTAATATACCGTAGACCAGCTAGAAATTTAACAGATTATCGGCAATATATAGCTAGTGGCTAATCTGCCTAGCTGGTGTTATATGCGAAGCAATCGGTTAGCTACTCCATATGGCTGGAGAGCTATACCGTATTGCCGTCTTCCTAGAAATATCTATTTAGACGGATAGATGGCTCAGCTAGAAATTTCTCGCTGTATAGCTACACGTCTAGCTGTCCCATATACTGCTAGATATTCTGGCTATACAGCTAGAATTATAGCTGTACAACCAGAGTTTTTTCTCAGTGCATAATGTTGACTTTGCTGTTCGCACCTTTAAAAATGCTCTTCCAAAGGCTACATTAAATCAAGATCTTCGTTGTTTTCGTCTGGGAAGGAAACCAACGAACAAACCCCCGCCATTGAAGGTATCTTTGCCTTCGGAGAGTGTCGTGTTAGATCTGCACAGTGGTTTTAATGATCTTAAGAAGTCTAGTAATATATTTCTAAGTACTTTTTCTGTATCCCGCGACCGTACAGTGATGGAGCGGAATTTTCTAGATTCTGTTCGCGAAGAACTAAAAAGCAGAACCGAAGCTGGAGAACAGGACCTCATCATCAAATACATGAAAGGTATTCCGAAAGTTGTATAAAAAACGGGATTTAAGTGGCGTGTCTAAAACAATATCTAAGACTATGTCCAATCTTAGTCTTTATTACCAAAATATTCGAGGCATGAACACTAAACTCAACATTCTCCGACAAGCAGTTGCACTTTCGCATTATGATGTCATAATACTTACAGAAACTTGGTTGTCGGATGATATTTCATCCACTAAACTAGACTGGTCGGCTGGGTCCGTTTCCTGGGGCCGCACAAAATTTTACCTACTCTCGAGGCCCCGTGGAAGGGTCGACCCTCATTTAGCTGGACCCTAACTCCAAATCCGAGCCTTAGCGTCGATCCCTCACCGCGGGTGGGTAATAGCGCCTACTGGCCAACCGCATAATAGTTTATAACTTTTAAAAGTTAACACCGAATCTGAATATTATGTTCTTTTTTGTATTACAGTAGTCACTGTGGCGAAAATGGTTTTTTAACTACTGTTGTACGATACATATTAACCATTTTACGTGCTCTGAAAAACCAAGCTGCATAAACGTGCGTAACCACTTAACTTAAGGAGTATTCCAGTTCTTTGGGAAAAGGCATTCAGCGGCATATATAAGACATTCAACGTGTCAATTGCGCGTAGAGCGACATATGTCAGACGTCCGTGTTTTTGCGCGTACATCAAGACTGGCTGTGACTTCTAAAACTGGCTGTGGCTGTGACTTCTAAAACTTCCGTGTTTGCCATATGAGTTTTGCAATAAAAACTAAAAATTGTGCGTTTTAATATTATTTAATAGTTAACTTCTTGTTTTTTTATGGGAATTGAGCCATAGATAATAGACGTTTCACGTGTCTATTGCGTGTAAATCAAGAACAAACGGCTAAGACCTAAATAAGTACCTTCCATTTTTTTCCACAAAGCTGTGCAAAAATATTAAAAATTTTCGTAAGTAGAACATTTAATATATATCTTCCTTGAGTGTTATCGGCATTGAGCGATATTCATGAACATAATACGTGTTTTTCCGCATATAGCAAGCCATACAGCCTTGCTATTTCCCAAAGTATCCTCTTTCCAATCACAAAAGTTTGCTTAAAACTATGAATAGCTGTAGAGGTAGGCATATTGCAAAAACAAGAGTAATTACAGGCAACGGAATTTATGGAAAACACCAATGCAATACCTAGCTTTTAATATGGTTATATCTACACAATATTGCTAGCCACTCCTAGGGTGCATGGCAGACGGTGTTGAATTATACTCTATTCTACATCTACTTATTACCCTGCAAGCCATCACAAGGGTGTTTGGCAGGGTGTAAATTAACATCAGCATGAACTACAGTGAAGAAACTTACTGTCACTTACAATTACCACTCTATCGGTATGCTAAAAAATGCTGAATAAACTACTCAAATAATCTATAATGAAACTATGAAAACGTGACATAAGAGTCACGCAGGGAACATGCAAAACATAGTGATAGTGCTACTCGGCAAATTGAGAATTATGCATTAAGGTGCATATGAAGTAATCAGCTACACTACCTGTCAACAAACCTAACTCAAAGTCTCAAAGCAGCCATTATGGTCTCTTAGTGACCGCGGGAAATATGACATTTTAAACCTTTCTGTTCTACTATCTATTTCCCTTGTTTTATTCTCATGATCTGATCTACTGCATTACGTTGGAGTTCGTAAGGTATTGAAAACTTCTTCTGAAAATAAATCTGTTTTGAATTTACTTAAACGATTGAGTCTAGTTTTCAATCGACGGTCTGGAAGCGATTCCTATCCTAGTTGCTGTAAGAGGTCAGCAACACTAACGAGACTATCTTAACGGCCTTATACGTATCATACTGATCATCTCTGCACGCGTTCTAACTCCTTTTTTTAAGCCTATCACAAGTGAATCTCAAACACTGGGAGGGTGTTCTAAGTGGGGACTAACAAGGGAGAAGTAACTGATTTCTCGAACTTTATCGTCGCACTTCCCAAGTACTCTTTAGACAAATTCCAATTTACTAATGACCTGAACAGTAATTTCCCGAATATGTTTGCTCCACGAGAGATCATTAGTTAGTTTAACTCCGAGGTATTTTACACATTATACAGTCTCCATTTGGGCGTTTTGTCCGTAAAAACTGAACTGAGAGGTGTATTTCCGTTTCAAGAAGTTCACTCCAACACATTTATTTCAAATTTAATTCTAGTTGCCAGGCATCTCACCACTCTTGAATTGTCTTGTGGTCCTTCGTTAACGCTTCCTTATCATTATCGTTACGGATTTCCTACTACTTCACCAATATCGTTGAAATACAGATGGAATAGAAGTGGATCTATGACACTCCCTTGTGGGATACCCGAAGTAACTTTAACCTCATTGGAGATGGCACCGTCTAATACTACTCTCTGCCTGCGGTCGATTCGGAATCCTCTGATCCAGGAAACTACATACATCGTTGTCTAAGCCGTAAGGTTTTAGTTTGAGTAATGCTTTCTTACAGTAAAAGAAAAAGAAAATAGACCGGGTATGTTATGACTTCTTTGTTCATCGCTTTATCAAGAGTTCACAATAAAAAGTAAATCTGGCTTTCAATGAGATCTTAATTTAAACGCAGTGTAGTATTACGGTAGTAGTCTACATTTACAGCGCAGCTCGCGTGAGAATCACACACCTACATTAATTTTATAAGACATCATGTTGAAAATCAGCGAACTTTGGTGAGGATAGCTGTCGGCATCCAGCGGTAAAAATGGGGAAATGACTGATTCGATGTCTGTCTGATTCGAGCCGTTTCCGGCTTTGCATTAGCGCGGTTCGCCATCAAAGTTTGCGTGCTCATATCATCGTTCGCCATCGTCGCCAATTCGTGACGCAACGCAAAAATTTATCAGCTCCCTTATTTTTAATAAAAGTGTTGGTTATAACTAAAAGTGGCTAGTAAATTCTAGTTGACGTTATAGCGCATCTAATGACGATATCGGAGTGTGGTTTTAAGTGGGGGATTCCACGTTGCCGATTATAAATTTTATGGTAAGTAAATAGGATAAATTTTGGGCGATGAATTATTCGTGTGAGAATGTGAAAACCTTGGCTAAGTTTACCAGCAGAAAAACACATTGGTGAGATCCATTGTGTAAGAGCGAGAGCAGGATGGCGGTGAAATCGTTGGTAATGTCGTGGAGGGAATTGTGCCTAATGAAGGACTTGCTTATGTACGAGAGGGCTCAGTGCAACAGGAACGAGATAATTAGCAGAAACAGGCGGAAGCTCAATTTTTGCTAGCACGCCATGCGCAAAATGTTACTGCTCCATTTGTAAAATGTGTCATCGAGAATTGAAAAAAATCTTGTGAGTGCTAATTTGAAAAAAGAGATACCTACACATATCTTGTATCTATGTGCATTTTGTTATTGCCAAATACTCCAATGCTTGTAGTTTCTATAACTTTGGTAGCATAACCATTGGTAGTGAATGATTATGAAAAATGATTACTGTCAGACCATTTTTGTCTGTGTTAAGGTAGTCCGAGCTGTGTTAAGGTAGTCCGAGCGAATTATCATTTTACTTAGGAAGCAATGAATTTGGTCTCATTTTAAATAAAAATATCTCACCCTTTTAATGACATCAAAAATTTAACCTCTTACCGAATTACTTTCCGAGATATTTGCCAAAAAATACCAGCCCTTTTACATGGGAGATGGTACGTGAATGCACTCCTGAGAGACATATTTACAAAATGAGAATTACACATTTCTTACACTTAGACGTCGTAAAAAAACTAACAACGTGTAGATTGTTCTATACTATTTTTGAAAATTAATCATATTGTCACCGCAGTAGGATCTTGGGTATCGCAAAAAACCTTCCGTTTCAAAGGAGTTTCGAACGCACCGCGCGAAAAAATGAGTCAAATTAAGGACTTATTTAGATATTTTCATTTAATTACTTACAAATTCTGTCATATGAAACTATATTATTGCACCATTAATGATGCAATATTTAATTGATGTGTCCTACAGCCGGTGAAATTTAAACGTGTAATTGGAATATGGTCTCTATTATGACTAGAGAACTATCTCGCTCGGACTACCTTAAGTTCAACATGGGTTCACCTCACTGTCAGATCAGGGCTGTCTTAAATTCAACATGGGTCTACCTTACAACCATTACCACTTGGTTTGACATTCAGCTCTGCATCTACCTTATTCTTAGACTAGGAAATGGCTGTGAAATTCATCTGACACTGCCCTAAAAATGTTGCCTCTGAAAATCAGTTCTCTTTTCTGTCTTAAAGTCAGATCGAATTTTTACTCAGTGAACAATATCCATTAAATCATAAAATAACTAGGTTTCTCGCGATTCAACATCCAAAGCGCGAGAATAATCTTTAGGATTCGTCGAGAGGTGGACATCGCCACGACGGCATTTTATGATTTAGTTCTTTCTGGCTCCTTGTCGTTATCTCTAAGTTAGCCCACTGAATTCAACTGATACATGAGTGGTGTCGTCGCACGCCGATTACAATTCATTGCCCCTCCAGACGACGATGATGCGGCAGTTAGACATAAAAGGCGAACATTCCCACACAAAATTCCATGCACAAAATCGAAATACTTCAGAATATAAGCTCTCACGCTCACAAGGTAGGCTTTATACTTATTCTTCATAACTTACTCTTACTAACAGCCTACCCCGCTTGAAATATCCGGAATGATTTTGATTTCTGCAATATTTTGCACCTTGTGGTATTTTTCTTTAACGAAACTCAGACAAAAACAGCAATAGGACAACCTGCAATAACTTGTCTATTCTGCTGTCTCTTTCCCTAATTTCACTCAAATTATCTGATCTAGTGTAGGATATGTGAGTTCGTAATATATCGACAAAGTCGTCAGAAAATGCATTTGTTTGGAATTCACCTAAAATATATATTATCATGCTGGATAAATGTTTCTCGGGTGTTGCACCGGGTAAGAAGGTCCACAGGTCCCGATGTTTGGGAGAACGACTTGATCTTCATCTTCAGGGGTTTGATGCCGTGTTTTAACTAGTGAATGTGAGTGCAAAGCTAGTGCGAAGAGTATATACACTGGCCAAAATGAAAAACATGGCATCAAACCCCTGAAGATGGAGATCAAGTCGATCTCCGAGACGTCGGGACCTATGGAACCTCTTACCCGGTGCAACACCCGAGAAACATTTGTCCAGCAGATACGCCGGGAAAACCTTAGAACTTTCATATGGCATCATTTTTAATGCCGACGAGTGATTCCCTGCAATGCGTTTGCAACAGGTCAGTCGGGACAAAAAGATTATCATAAGAGTCTATTTCGAATCTTATGGTTTAATTGTCGATTTCTTTCCAGGCTGCCATAGGGATCGAAATGAATGACTATCAATTAGTAGTCAAACAATCCGATGCTTCTAGCATTCCTGAAAAGGGTTTTTTCATAGTCCGTCGAAGGGAGGAGCGGTGTCAATAAATGCCTCCTATTACTTTGTGTGGGGGTAGAAAGCAACCTTGGCCGTCATGAAATCATCGAAGAGCTCCTCCACCAATCCATTTTTGCTCCTCCACATCTGCTACACTAAATGATTCGAAAGTGGAAACGGACATACGACCGATTCTTTTCCTAAAATCCCTCTTCAACTTTGACCATTGGCTGTTGGGTGTGAGTTGGGTGTGAGTGGGTTTGACCATCTGTTGGGTGTGAGTTAGACGATCCTCTGGATGAACAAAACTATTGAGAGAATGGTTCACCGTTTAATGGTGATAGCCCAACTCATTTTATTTTCCGTGTTCCCTCAATTGGTCGGTGCTGATTGTTGTGCCCTTCTCCACATACCTCTGGATGACTGCTTGCAGCGTCTCTCGATCTCGCTTTTTCTCAACGCAAAGAAACGTGCCCTTGGTTGAGCGGTCAATACCGCCAGCAACCCACCTCAGGCGCCCCCGATTGTATTTTCCTTTACCAAAGGCACTCTCGTCAATTTCTACACCACCTAATTTTTGGCCACTTTGCAGCAACCATACGATAATCAGCTCCCTGAAGGAGGAGAGCATGTGCGCCACTGTCTTCAGATTGAGACCCAATTCCCTTTCAATCATAGAGGTTGGATATTTCAGGATCCACCCAACGGCAGATGCCATCACGACCTCGCTCCTGGATTTAAACTTCCCGAAGAAAGTTACCTGAAGGAGGCATGCTTCCTACCGGTCCCCACTCCGCACCTGTAACGAGCTTCTCCCTCCTCTCGATTTCAGCCCTCTCGAGTCACCGCAGGCACAATTCCGTGTTGCGGGTGTGATTCCCAACGATAAAAGGAAGTGCATTGTTCCCACGTTGGAAATATGCTGCATGAATGCTGCCACGCTGCTTAGAAAAATCCATCGTTTTCCTGTCCTTGCAGATCTGCGTCTGAGGAACGGTGTAACCCGTGTTTATATATGAATTATTTTCGCAACGTGGAGCAAGTTCCACGAATGTGTTCATATTCCTGTATGTTCCACGGAATTAGTACAGCAAAGCATCGACCATCTTAAGACGATGAAAGACACCACTAATCGATATGCTTGAGTAGAAGTTTTTGAAATTGTCGAAGTATGGAAATCCTGTACAAAAAAACCATAGGGGCCATCAGCCGTGGATGCGAACGGACGAGACGCTTTGTTAGGAATTCGAGGCGAGCTGGTCTCCCTTGCTCACTACGCCTAGCGTCCAGCCACGTTGCCTTCGCCCATCAATGAGTAACCGCGGCAATTCTTTGGTAACCGCGAACAGAGGGTAGTTCTAGGTGGCGTTTGTCAGATACAGTTAAAGTCCCATCCGGTGTACCCCAGGGAAGTGTCATTGGTATCTTATTATTTCATTTGTATATTAATTATATCGCCACCGTAGTTACGAGCATAATTCGCCTTAGCGCAGACGACGCAGTATTGTACAGGCATATTAACACGGAGTCTGATAGAATTGCGTTGAAGAAAGACCTAGATGCTGTAAACGAATTGTGTGACACTTGGCAGTTAGATTGAATCTGAATAAGTGTGTGGTTATGAATATTTGTAGGAAGAGTACCTTAACCAACGAGACGTTCACAATTAATCAAGCCGAACTAATAAATGTAGAGTCAGTTAAGTACTTACTGTCGGTGCAAAAATTATGTAGACTCGAGTTTGGACACTAATTAAAAATGAATCGTGGTACCCACATGAATGCAAATCACATCACATTTTAGCTTGTTTTATTTTACTTTTAACAGTGGTTGCAGATTATTTTTATATTACTCTCTCGATTTTTTATTTAGGTGAGAACAAAAAAAGCGCCATATTTTTGCCAATTTCGAACGGAGCGCTCTCTTTGACATTTAATAGTGAAGAAACTTGAAGTTTGATCATAATGAACCCATAGAATTTTGTAGGAAAAACATATTTAAATGTATTATGAAACGTTCAATTCTTTCTAATGTGCCATAAAAAAGTTTATGAAACAACTTTTTCTTGGTAAAGAAAAAGTATAAGAAGCTAGATCTTGGTTTTGTTTTGAAGCCCTTTACAGAAGTATTTTATAGCAATTTCCATCGTAAACTCGCATTGTGATATCGATTTTTTACGAGTTATAAACAATCAATATTTTATCGAGCTCAAGCCAGCGGTAATTCGGCCGTCTTCGCGAGAGTGGGTGGTGAAAGTTTGAGCGCTGTTGCCTCTTGCTGGTTGCGGGCCATCCATCCTTTGGAATCTCTTTGGGCACATTGAGAAATTCAGTGCAACGACAAAAGGTCCTTATGAGTAAAAGGTGCTGAAAAATGGTAAGATACTAAAAAGATAACAATTGCAACCTTAAATAAAATTCATGAATAGAGCGTGTGCAGCGATTGTTTTTGCGCTTCGAGGCAATGCACAGAAGGAGCGTATGAGTAACGGGTTCGGCCCGCAACCAACAAGTGGCAACAGCGGTACAGTGGTGGAAGAAATTAACGCAATTT
Organism: Ceriagrion tenellum; assembly: GCA_963169105.1. Classification (NCBI taxonomy): domain Eukaryota; kingdom Metazoa; phylum Arthropoda; class Insecta; order Odonata; family Coenagrionidae; genus Ceriagrion; species Ceriagrion tenellum. Next base: position 118,250,083 of record OY720640.1, on the reverse strand, counting down.
TGCGAGCGCCAGAATGCGGCATTCTTGAGAAATTCTAGAAGCAGCACACTCTTCGAAAGATTGGCAACACTGAGGAAGACATCTCTACCACAAATATTTGAATTCCACAATGGAACTCACATTTGCCGGAGCCTAGAACTTACTCATCAGTCGTACCTTTTTCGAGCTTTCTTCTCATGTTATTCGCGCACTCAGTCGCAGTGTATCGCTGTGTTTATTTCAGGCTGTTTCTTACATTTGCACCAAATAATGATAAAAAAGATTTAATAAAAATAAGTACAATCTACGTGATGTAATTTTTCACGATTTTCCTTTTGTATATTGTAGAAGTTCCGATCTCAAAATGGATATTTATTAATGAATCATTCATGACCCAATATAAATCCGTCTTTAATGAGATTAAAGTATGAAAACATAAACATAAGTAAATATATAATTTCATGAATTAAAAATAAATGTTCTCGCATCGATACCGAATAATCTAGGCATATTTTTCCGACATTTCTTTCATCATATCACAGAAAGCTTGGTGCCGTGCTGTTCAATGTGAAGCTTTAAAATAGCTTTATCTATTTATGTAAATGCACAACATAAGAATAAAAATTCAGAAACATTTGACCCAAATTAGGTGTAGTTAACAACTATTTTACGTCTGACTGCATAATATGAATTGGCTATAAATTCGCCCCACATATGAAATGAAAAAAGCCTTTTAAAAGAGTTTAGTTTGGAGTAAAATGTCATTAATGAAATAAATTAATAAGTAATGGTTAATGTCGCAGCTGTCAGATGTATTTGGCCAGCGTTCGGTCCGTGTCCGATTTTTAACGAATGTAAATGAGTTTTTATATCAGTTTTCTCATATTGGTGATATTAATGAATGTAATATGTAGTTGCAGTGACTAGCTGATGATATGAATTGTTATTAAATTCGAAAGAGATGAAATTTTCATGTAAAAATCATTTTACTTGACCAAAAATTGAATGAAAAACTCAAAAATGTCTCGACCAGGTGTGGGATCACGGTTCTTTCCTTCTCGTGGTCGTTATAGTCATCCAAAAGGCAAGCTGAATTGGTAGGGCAATGCTCAAAGTCCTGCTCAAAGTCCAAAGAACCATAATTGCTATTTAGGTTTGCTACCTAGTTAAAACTTCCGGGATTTCTTATGTCAAGGAGAATTTCAGATGGAGTTTCGGATCCTTTCGCTGAAATTATTAGCATCCGTATGCGTTACTATGAACTAAGTTACTTTTACAATGCGTGGTGATATCATCTGCGAATGTTTAATAGAGATATAAGGGTAGGAAAAAGCATACTCTTCTCACTGGAATGCGAACAGAAAGCAGTAGTTCTCAGATTTCACTTCATCAGCCCATACCATTCCAATCAAACGCCATTCGTTCCCATCGTGCATGGGTTTTGTGGCCGGCTGACTTGAGCCAGAGTTAAAGTAACGAGTATTCTTGGAGGACACTTGAGGATCCCAAATGGTTTCCCCATGTTAAACAAAACTTTGCTAATACTAATCCATTCAAAATCGGAATGTATGAAGGCCACATTGTATTGATTTTGGACACAGTATGCCTTTAGTAAGAGCTTACTTTCCCCTTATATTGCGGGCGATACCTTTTCTGCCAAAGATAATGCTTCGGACGCCAGTCGTTTAACCCACAGGGTCAGGGAAGAAGTGGTATTTGACTTATTTCACCCCCACGAAAGTATTCGACGGGTGCTTCCAAAATTTTTGAAGCACGGTAAGCCTTTTCTTTCCGGTGCAGCGAGTATTTGACACCTGTGCGTCATTCAGAACAGCAAACTACCCCGACCACCACCACTCGGAGCTCTGCTAAGGTTTACCGATGACTAATTCATTGAGACGAACGTCAATAGACGGACAATCAAAGCAGACAGCGCAAGCAGAGATATTTTTTAAGTTTATAGCGGCCTCTCCGTAAATTCTTGGAGGAAAAAAGATCATATTAGCCTTTAGGTATACCTCATCTTTCTTCATGGTGGAAGAGTCGGGTAGTAGGTTTTTAAAAGGCAAATACATTTGTCGAAAAATTACCCGAATAGGTGTTGTACCTTCGACTTTCACTCTCTGAACTTTTATTTGGAGTTTATGCATAAAAATTCCTATTTCTTACCGCTATTAAACGAAATTCATCAAATTGCCCGCTAGAATGAGAACTATGTTTGTTCTAATGTGTATCAATATTCGCTTTTCGTCCGCAACTAAGAATACTTCAGAGTTCACAAATGTCAAAATTCTAGGACATGCTTCAAAACAAACCATGTAACTCAGATGGAGTGGGCTGCAAGAAGCCCAGACCTTAACACCTTAGGAAGCATTTGATCGTTCATTGTGAGGGAAATGCGAGTAACAAACGTTTTTCGACCCCCTCAAACGAAACGACCCCAAATTTTGACGCAATGTGGAAAATGGTGGAGGAAGAATGGGAAATGAACCCAGTAAGATGAAGCCAAAATGTGGACAACTCCATGTCACAGAGACTTGGTCAAGAAATCGAGAATGGTGGGGTATGGATTGATTATTAGGCTAATAAACATCCTCATCATCTATGTAAATTCAGCATATTTCTCGATGATCAATTACTGTGGATATGTGCACACATAACTCATGTCGAGATAATTATGCATACATTTTAACCTTTTCCACTCATTCTAAATATAGCATTATAATGTTCCTTTCCAAAATCCATAAGAATTCATTGAAATTGAAATCTAAAGGAAGAAATTTATGACCCTGTAAAAAGTCTGTTAATATTTGCATGTAGGAAACCCACAACTTTAACCTCCGTAGAAGCAATAATATTACGACATATTTGAAGAGGGATCTATTCTTTAGGGAGGTAGCAATAGTATGACCTTTGATGGTGCTCATTCCTGATTTTTACTCCATTGACTACTCAGCGGATTTATGAGTAGTATACAAATGAGCATACGGAAAATATCTAATGACTGCCTAGTCGCTACATGGAAGAGATGATTTTTAGTATTTTTTCACTTTCTAAAGGGAAGATACGAGATACAATGTAGTCGGAGTATAATTACGCGTCAGTGTAAGTATGCTCCTCATAAAATTTAACTGCATAATTTTAGCCCAAAGTTTTTCACTGCGAATACGTCAAAAGGTATTTAAATGGTTCAATAATTTTACCAATCCTATAAGTATTATCCTCCATCCTCTAAGTTGAACTGTTGAATTACACGGTTAATATATTGTTCATAGAAAACCTAGAAAACGATGCTGGAAAAACTTCACAAACCGTGTTAATGAGGTAATGTTGTCGAGAAAATTCCACACTTATTTGGTCTGTCACTCAGATAAGTAATCGGTATTTGCAAATTCGGCAGGTGGAACCAAACTATAATTCCTAATAAAAATTATTTTCCTGTTTCCTAAATCATTTCAAATTAATTTACAAGTGAAAGTAGCATGAGGTGGGAAGTTTACTAAATCGAGTAATTGACGCAATCAGAGATCCGGTCCATTCGCTCGTTCATGAATAGCGATTGATTGAGTGATTAATTGGCGAGTGAGTGGATATGAACATCAGACGACAGGCAGGACGTAGAAATCAAGTGAGGCCGAGTTCCTGAGAATGGGAAGTAAACATCTCATTTGACGAGCAAGGAGACCGCTCTGGTTACTTTATAAAGCCTGAATTTGTGTAAAACTCACACACTTACGGTTGAGGTCGGTATCCATTTGTTGGACCTTCCGCGATTCCTAAGAAGTTTTGGCGAAATTAAAGTCACATCGCATACATTAATTATGAGGGCGCTAGAAGAGAGAGAAATAACATATGTCTCTGCATGCCGATAAAAACAAGGAAGTGCTAATATTTATTGGACTACTACAGTGAAAGACGTGGAAGATAACTATTAGAATCTACAATCGTTTGCTATTGATGATCGCGCAATATATACGTGAAACGTCTTATATCTGTCGCTGAATTCCGATAACAAACAAGGAAGAAATCTATAAAATGTTACATAACTATTAAATTGATAGTTTCTTGAAAAAATCCGATCTAGTAAAACTAGTAAAATTTATAGCCTTTTGTTATTTCCCTAAAAAACATGTCGGAAATGTCTTGCGAAATTGCGTCCATTATGGATACAAACTGCCTTGAGCTAATGCTTGTTGTAAATGTATTCTCTTTTAAGTTCCCTATATCAATTCGCAAATGCCCTTCCATATTGAGTGGAATATTGCATTAGTTTCAATTTTCTCCCTGAAGGAGCAATCTTAACCCATCTAGTATTTGACATGAAGAAGTGCATGATTGTTTCGGTAAGGATATGAAACTTATTTGATTGAACAGGGATTGACGTAATTGTCTCTTAAAAGAGTGCATATTTAACCTTAACTTAAGATGATAGAACATCGAAACTTGGACCAGAAGTATTATAGGGGTGGGAAATGTTTGGTAGATTATCAAAAAAAACCTCATTTACTTATTTTCGCAAATATTCCATCAGCAAGTAAAATGTACATAGTTTTTCAAGATTTATCGACGTAATGAACCACAAATTTGACCAAGAATAAAATACTTAAAATGACTGAGTTTACCATCGAAATTTCAATAATCCGTCATAATACTTCCTGTCCTAAAGTAGTTGATATATACTATACAATAGATAAAACTATACCGGTTCATGATTTTACAAGTATTTTCTGGAGAAAATAAAAGTTTCAAGCCGATTTAAGCCAGACTAATTCGATGATGCGCTGAATAATTTTTATCTCAAATACTCACAACTCCCACATCCGAAAAACGTTTAGGACTGGACTACTGAAATTAGTAAACAGAATTCCGAACTCCATTAAAATTATTAAACATGCTAATGTGAAGTATAAACCCCACCTCAGGATACATAAAGCTGTAGATGGAACTACGATATCATAAATCGCATCACTGAATTATTATTGTTATGATTACGAGACGATTATCATTGTACCGCGTCTCGGTGACGAATAAGGTCGTATTATAATGGCTTATCCCCCTTGCATCGAAATGAATATCACGTATGGATTCGCACCGAGCGTTCAAGAGAAGAGTTAGCATGGTCAGCATTGCAGTGCCATGTGGGTCGCCGACGGCTCGACCGATGTGTGAAAATCTGTCTTCGAGTGTCTAGCACGTAAAGTGGTTTTTGTCAGCGAAAGGCGTAGTTCGTAATGTGGACTGTCTTATCGATCCGCAAATTTAGCATTCGATTGTAAAACTTTCCAGAAGTAGTTGTTTGTTGCAATAAGATTCTGTGGTTACCGTGTCCCTAAAAGTATACTCAATCAGAAAATAACAATTAAAATCAAGGCGATAACGAAAAACCATGATGAGGGTGGTCGTTATAGCACTTCATCACGTGAGTACGGTTAATTACAGTCTACCATATCGACAATAACTAAACAGAAAGAGCATCTTAGAAAAATCAAGGTGTCCGACAAATCCAACACTTAGCAGAAAGGAAGAAAGCCTATTTTTGAAAAGGAGAGATTCCTGTTTTAATAGATTAGAAAGAGGGGGCTGAGGGTTCACACTATTACTGGACATACTTATTGAGAAAGCCAAGCAGATTTTTGACGATTTAAGGTCTCATATAACTTTGACAAATTCTGTCCGCTACGAATACTTCAAAACGAGCAAAGGTTGATTCGATCGTTTCGGAGGAAGTACGAGAATTGAATGTTGTGCTGGCGCAGATGGAGAAGCCGCGGAAAAATATTTTCGGCACTTAGTGAACTCATAGAAAACAAAGGTTACCGCTCACACCAGGTGTTTAATGTAGATGAGAAGAGCCTATAATGGATAAAAATGCCCGAGAGGACGTATATCACAAAGGAAGAGAATTTCATGCCTAATCATAAACCCATGAATCACAGGTTAACGCTTTTGTTGAGAGCTAATGCTTCAGGTGACTTTAAACTGCGGTATATGTTCGTCTATCACACAGAAAATCCTAGAATCTTCAAGAAATATGAAGTTGAAATTCTAACCCGAGTGTCTTTTGGCGTTGCAATAGGAAACCTTGGGCGACACGCCCAATATTTAACGATTGGGTGTTAACGGAGTTGTGCCCCTCACTCAACATTTACCTCGAGAGAATCCAATTGCCACTTAAAGCGATATTGGCGTTGGACAATGCCCTAGGACACGATCAATGCCGCCGCATACCTCGAGGCCGAATTCGGCTTCTTTAAAGTGCAATTACACCCTCCCAATAACACTTTTTTGCTCCAACCAATGGATCAGAAAGTTATTGCAAATTTAAAAAATATATTAAAAAAAAGATTGTTTGCCGAGTACTTCGATGAGACCAGCAGTCACGATTGTATCTAACAAAAATATTTCCGAAAACCTCAGTATTATAGATAGCATTCGGTTAATCGTGGAGTCTCGGAATGAATATTCCACCAGATACCTCAATTCTGCTTGGAAAAACATTTAGCAGAAAGTTACTCACGATTAATCAGGGTTTGATGAAGAACACGCAATAGACGATGAATCCATCAATATGGATGACCTGGAGAGTGAGCTGGTAATAGCAGAGCTCCAAAATTCTAAGAAAATAGCTGAAGGAAAAAAACTGCTAGCGGCACAATTACGACGATGGAAATACCGTGATTTTTGAGGACATTAAAGAATTACTCGTTGCCTGGGCACGGTTGAAAGGATTGCATAGAAATATCCTGGCGTAGAAAGGACTGAACTTTTATCGTGCAACTATAAAGATGAGGTGCTTAGAAACTCCAAAAACTTCATCTAGAGAGTGATAAATATACGACTTTACATCAATTTTAAGTAAATATTGTAATTATTTCATATTCATTGGCTAATTGATTGTTATTGAAACCGAGGTCTTAATTATTGCCCGCTGAAAGTTCAACTTATCCTCGGCAATGCTTCCATTAAAATGTTTTGTCCTCAGTGTTCTTAATGCATATTACACGTTATCCTATTTGGTAAACGGATGCCTTCAAGAAGGCTGTTGGTCCCTAAAGTAAACAACAAGCCCCAAAAAACTCTTCCTGATGAGTCAGTCCAGCTGTTTCGAGGAAAGTGTTTTGAGTAAGGTTTCACCTCCGCTTTTCAGTCTAATGTAATTTGCTATTTAATCTCTGAGGGACGTCCTTGACGGGACGAAGATATCAGGGCTGCCGGCTTAGCGTAAGAAGAAGTAAGACCTTCAGAAGCAATACACTTGCTGGAGATGACGACGACGGGCTAGCTGGACTCATCAGCTGTTCCAGCAAGTGCTGCACATAAAAAAACTCCCCTTTGATGCCATCGAGATTCATGTTCGACTTTCTACCTCCATGGAAATACAAAGAGAGCGACATTTAAACAGCTGGCACTGCGTAAGGAGAAGGAATGTCTGTGAACCAGAGGACAGCCGAGCGACGTGGCGATATGATAGAATATTATTATTCACGGATAGGTTTCTGACAACTCCTTCACCTGTTTTCTATGTTATCAAAGCTATTCATCTCTCATAATTAGCCTATTTTCACCATAACTTATGACTTGCACATAATTTTAATAAGTTCACAACTCCACTTTATACATTTAAGCTCGTTAGTTTGCGTATCGTGCGGGTGATTGGGACGTAGAGATGATGGCTCGAGGACAAAATAAAGACGCCTATTTACCAATGCCGAGATTTCGCAAAGGTATGACTAAATCATTGCTTACATTCTCTAATAATAGGTGGAAAATGCGATGGTATGTAAAGTCGCTGAGATGGCGTTGCTTTTAGACGGCGAATACGGGAGTGAAGTGGTACATCTTGCGGAGTAATGCAAGGAAAATCAATGTGCAGTCAGTATTCATAGGCGAATTAAAGTATAAGTGTTAGTTACATAACATTAAAAAATTACAGAAAATTTAGAACCTGTACTAGATTATGAATGACTGGACACACTACCACTGATGTAATAGAAACGATCCCGCGGCCGCTAGGATGCTGGTTCACTTAACGATGAAATTCAATTAACGAATGGTCCCGTGGAACCGATTAATATCGTAAAGGAGGGGTCTACTGTACTACATTAATTATGCGGGATAGCTCGACGGTCTGGGGTAAATTCACGTTTTACGATAACAGGCCTAGTTCATTGTGCGAATGTCCACATGATGGTTCCTTCGGAGGAATTATTTAGATATCTTTCTGGCTAGTGGTAGATATGAAAAAATTAGGATTTAATTGTCAAAGATACTTAAGCCACGAAAGCTAGACACGATGCGATGCTCCGGTGACGGGTGTCATCGTTGCATCAAGTATGTCGTTCGAGTCGAGTCTTAAAATAGAGAGGGAAAAGAAAGACGAGGTTTTTTGCTCTGCACTGCATAAATTACACATGATGTGCTTTTCCATTACTATTTTTATTGTTTCTATACAATATCCCATTTATGCGTTGGGAATTGAGTAATGTGAAATCAGCTTTTGTACGAAATGAATACTGATATTTACTCGACGTACATTAGCGTCATAAGCTATGAGTCAGGCTTTGGCAGCCGTATCTGCGTGGAAATATTTATTGTACATGTAATATCTCCACAGAATATTAATCACACGAGTTTAATCATTTCATTCTGTTCCTCACGTCACACAAATTAAAGTTTTGTCAGCGTCCAGAGGAATTGTTTTTATTATGGTTAACAATAGTCTCCAGCTAATACTGGCTGTAAATGTTTACTCTTTTATTAAACTATATTACGAAGGAAATGCTTTTATTTATCGACTAGACCATTGAATAAGTTTCTTCACATTTCAGCGATATTATACCATTGAGTATTTCACGCGTAGCAGTGCTCCATTATTTGATATGAATAAGAAAATAATATGACTGAATAAGTATTCTTGCTATTGTCTCTTAACATTGTGCACATTAGCTCTTTGTTAAAGATGATAGAATGTCTAACCTTGGAATGGAAATATATTAGGAGATAGAAATACAGGGTGCACCTGCAGTAAAAATCATTTTCCTATTTCGCCATGGTTCCATCAGCAAATAAAATTTCAAGGCTTATCGATTCAGAGACTACAATTTTGACTATAAATGAAAGTCATAAAATCTTAGTAATTAACTTCCTAATTTTCAAATGTATGAAAAAGGTATTACGGAGAATTAATTGGAAAAGGAGTATTGGTCATAACTGAAACTATAAACTATAAACATGGCTATAAAAACAAGAATACAGAAATATGATAATGCGACGGTATGCTGCGGAATTTTATAATCAAATACATCAAACCCACTTCAGAGAAATGCTTTGGATCAGCCGACTCAAATTAGTGTCCAGCATTGCAAAAACCCATTCCATTTATATAACATCCTGATAAGTATGACCTTGGCCTCCTCTGGGTGCATGAAACTGCAGCAGGATAAAAAGTGTGTTGATGAATTTAATATGTGGAGAAATTTAATATTTCCAAAATCACGGACTTTACACTTCTTTGAAACACGAATATTACTATCTTTATATTTTGCCTGCGTAATCGGGTAAATGAGATTACGCTCAAAAAAGTTTGAAGTCATCTAAGCTCTTATAAAATAACGAGTTGAAAAGAGAAATAAAGATAAGTGTTGTGCTGAATGGAAGAAACATGGAGAAAATTAAGAAGCACTTACAAAAGAAACCCATATTTTAAAAAAGCGAAGAAAGCAAAAATTAAACCATAATGAAAAGTTATCCATTATATTTATTTAAAATAAAGAGTTACAGATGTCGACCACTATCGGTATCATGGATTGGGAAATATTGCCTAATGACTTTCGTTAATTTAATTAGCAATTAGTTTATTATAAAAGTACTGCCCGAGAATAATGCGACGGATGTCAAAAAATAATTAATATGCTCATTTGAAATACATAAATTGTAGTGGTAATACGTTCAGAAATCAATATTTGATAATTACACCGAGATATTCTGCTACAAGGTTACTACAGTAAGGAGTTTCACGTTCGGCTAATAGCTACAGCTGACGAATTCGTATTTTAGTTATACCTCGCGCGAAAAACAGAAACATCGTTTATAAATTAAACTTATCTGTTCAACGAGATGTACAATGAATAAGGTGACGACAATGGTTATTCTGTGGATCGTTGGCGAAAGCCGAGCTAAGGTGGGTTCGCGTGTGCGTGTTCCTGCCTACCGACCTATCCCCACCCCCCAACCTCGTGTACCTATTGGACCGCTTACCCGCAGGAGAGCGGAGAACAACCCTCTCTGCCCCAGCGTGTGATAACCAAGGTCTCAGTTAGCTTGGCCACGCCATTGTCTGTGTGGGACGGGGTTCTGATTTGGTCCCTGGCCTGCCTAAGAGTGCAAAGGCTGTGCAATGGCCAGGGGTGTAAAGTGGGACCCTTAGCCAGGCCAACGAGTGCGTCGGGGGCGGCTAAGGGATCTTTCGTGTACCAGCCGAAGTCTTCTCGACCCCCGGTCCCCCGACCGGAAGCCATTCTCTCCAGGCCGGAACCGCGGACCTTGGTTCCCCGGGCGGGGAGGTCCCTTCGGGAAATTGGGTACGTAAGATAGGCTACCGTGGGTCGGGCCGCTCAAACGTTCCAAATCCCTGTCCCTATCACGTCGTCAATGAACCTGAAAAGAACTGTCATCACGTCGGCGTCCTATCAGCATCTGACGGTCGCATCGAAATGGCCGTCCTTATATAGGTAGAAAGATGACGTCACTGGGCTGCGAGTGGGGGCGAAGGTGTGCGGGGGGGAGGGCGCAGGTGTGGGGTTTGCGGAGATGTGGGGGGGGGGGCGACTTGATCTAGTAACGTCCAATCAGGGAGGGGCGTTTCCAAAACTTCCTTATATGGTGATCTTCTCATCGCTAGCTACTAAAAGCCTCTTCCCGCGCAACTAATTATTAATTACTTAGCATTTAATTTACAAATTATTATTACGTTTATCTCTAATTAAATGCTCTGTGATCGTAACTATAGTTTTTAAAAATGTAACCGCAAATAATTCGATCTACATTCCTATAACTCTAGAATACGGTATTTTCATCTGTTAATTACATATTTACATAGTAGAATCAAGTCATGAGTTTAATTACGTTTTCTGTCTGGTTATAAACTGTATCTCTAAATATATTTCGCATAACTATTATTTTTTATTCGTTTCGCACGCATTAATGTTCTTTTCTTCTAATAGAGTAGTCCTTGTTCGTTTAGAGACAATCTTTGACAAATTTGATTGTGCACGGGTTTAAGTGCTATATATTTTGTTGATCACCACATAAATTTAGAACGTATTCTTCGATACATCTATATCTACTAAATACCGTTCAAGCCAAGCCACTACGATGTGTAGAACTGGATGATTCATAAGAGACACTCAGCACTCATTCCAGCTCAAATAAGACCCTTACACCCTCGACGAGCCACTAAGTGCAGGCCATAAGCATGCCATAAGTAGTCACAATAACAGTGAGCGATCAGACCAGAAACTAGGAGAGAAGTACGAAGACTAATGTATCGTCTTATCAGGGTGGGGCGTTTCCAAATCTTCCTAATATGGTGATCCTCATCATCGCTAGCTACCAAAGGCTTTTTCCCGCGCAACTATTTATTAATTAGTTAGCATTTAATTAAAATATTGTTATTACGTTTATCTCTAATAAAATTCCCTGTGATCGCCACTTTAGTTTTTATAACTATAATTGCAAATAGTTCGATCCACATATGTATGACTCTTGATTACATTATTTTCATCTATCAATGAAGGAATAATTTAGTAGTATTCGGTCATGGATATGGCTTTGTTAGCCATATCCATGTTAACTAGTTTGGTCTCGTAATGCAAAGTAAAACAAATCACAAACTCAGTTTTTATTTTTACTTTTGAAAAATACTCTTTTGAATCATATTTACTGGAAAATGATGAACTCGTAGTATAACGAGACCACCAGCATAAAACGTAACTCCTCTAGCATAATGATCTTCAGTCATCTCACATCTTGGCTAATGACTACAAAAATATTGAAAAAAATTGATGGTATCAAGAAGGATTACCATTCTCTCGGGTCCTCATAGTTTTTTTTTCAAAAGTGTTGATCGACTTCGATATGGCAATGGAAATATAAGCTTATTTTAAACCTGGAGCTACTAAAAGAACATAAATAGGAAGAAAGTTTTGAGGTACCTATGTGATTCTATTTTGGGGTACCTCAATAAATCCTAAACCCGTTTACTATTGTTTAAAAGTATAATGCATTCCGCCATCAGAGTCTTCGTTAGTTATATAATTGCAATTGTAGTAAAGTATAATATTATTGTGCGTAGTGCTCTCCTAATTTCTGTTCCTATCGCTTTTTTAAAATCCTGACTGCATTTTGTATGCGCCTAGCAGTCGGTAAAAAGAGCATGGCTAGAATTTTAAATGGCATGATGTATGTATTCATCTATAATTTGAAATGGTATGATATATAGCGTGGAATCACCCCATGCCACACATCCTAGTGCTATCTTGCACGTATTTCGTGGATGTATAGAGGGGTGATGATTTTTGTTGCATCCAAAAGTATGCCATCAGACCCAAAAAAGGGTAAAATATTTGGGCGTGTACGAATGGAAAACTTTTGGCCAGAACGCCTGTATGATGGAGGAGGAAGATAAAATTTACGCACAAAACCAAGATTTGTGTGGTTATATAAGGAAGTACCTGTTATCAGTGCAATTTAGCAACGATATTGCAATTCATTGGCTTAAGGAATAAGTGTGAGGGCTTAGTATATGATACCACAAACGTACGACCAAACACAGAAACTCAATTACTTACTTCGACGTAAGAATCTCGACCAAAATCGTGTTTCTCGCAAATGATGCTAAATGAGAAACGTAATTGTACCCTTCGTAAAATATTTATTTCTCCGCACCACAGAGGAAAATTTCATAGAAACAAGCCAAACAGTTTTAAATATTTCCCTCGGTTTCATACGCAATGCGTCGCGTCGGTCAAATGCATCACCGACACAACATTTATTCCGAAATATTAGCGAATTACACCCAGCAGCTTTTACCTAATAATGAATTTACTACGTCTATTGTAAATATAATACGAATATAAAAATGAAGTTTACGGACTCGCCGTAGAAGTGTAGGTATTCATGACTTAAACGGGAGTCAGTATCTCTTAAGTTCAAGGGCAAATCTCATACATTCGCAATCTCGTAGTGTATATTATTGCTAACTCTTCTTCTTTGCGAATGCACAGTGATAAGAGGAGCAAAATGTTGGTCATCATTCTATTATTTGTGGCAAATCTCCGTATACTCAGGTCCATGAATCTTCAGGCCATATACATTTAGCAGAGTATATACCGAAGGAAGTTTTTATTTGGCATTTGAACGATGAACAATGAAACACAAGTAATTAACTGCTGAGACGAAAACAAACCACTTGTAACTAAGCTCGGCTATCCTCCACAATAACGCAAAGAAAACATTTTCCATATTTGCGCATCCAAATTACAAGGTACTCACCCAAAAAGATCCCGTCCGTGAAATCGACATTTCTCAAATTCTCACCAAAATGCACTTAACGACAACACTGAGGCACAGTACAACGCTGGATTTAAAACACTTTCAGTACGTAAATGCTGGAAACTAATATCACCAACTTAATCATTTGAAACCACGCAATAATTTTTTCAGACACCACCTTGATGCCTGAAGATGGGTATTTAAATCCAATTTCTAAAATTTATTCGTCACAAAAGACAGTAATCACTTTCAAACACTACACAAGATGAAACTTTTTTAACCTCAAATCCAGAGATATTTCCCGGGTATAACACTCTTAACTTTAGTCAACACTCAACGCCGACAAGATGAAACCTTCATTGGAACAAACACTTCATATGATGCAAAAGAGATTAATTAAACTTTTTGAAGAACAAATATTCACTTCCCACATTCAATTTAGGCTAATATTCTACCACTCATGTTCAATTAGCGTGCAACGAATAGGGAAATATGAAACTTAATGGAAAGACAGAACTTAAGGTGTCTGTGATAACGAAGAAATTATATTCCACAACCGGGTGATGACTCAAAACTAGGTTAACATGCAGGAGGACTTGGGCAAACTGAACTAAGTTGATGGATTTCCTCCCAAACACCATTACGTCATTCCTCAGCTATGTATTCACCATCGGCCTCCACAACCATTCTGGTCGGTCAAATGCAACTACCTCACTTGTAATGACCTCAGCTAGACTTCAAATTTCCCTGAGAAATATAGACATTTATATTTCCGCTGACAAATTCTTTCATACGCATGTACTCGAAGGCCGATTTCGCACAGATGAAAATGAACATAAGGGTATGTACCGGCCGAAAGGAAACGTGACTGCCAGACAGTTTCAAGGTACCCATATTAATATCATAAGAATGAGATATGCTTCTCAAAAATTTTAAAATAGAATACAGGCTTTTCACAAAAGTATTTACATCTGTATATTATTAGCACATTATAACACGAGAAGATGTACAGCTTTGTGCTTAATCCAAAACACGGTAAATTTTCGGCAAATACAGTCGGCGATTTATACATCAATGAATAGTGTTTTTTCAGATGAGAAATTTCTGATATGAACCACTTCAGGTTACAACAAAAATCTGACTAATATCCAGTCACAACAGTTATCAAACCCATCCAAAAGATTGAAGTACTTGGCGGCGAAATACAATTTTTATGAATATAAAAAGTCTGATTTCTTTTTCCTACAGCTATATTTCCCAGAAAGTTTCAAAAAAAGGAAAAGTTGAGGTTACAATTATTTCAAAGTAATGTGACCGAAGTAACGGAGACCTTAATATTTATATAGATAAATGTTTAAATCGACCTCTAAAGAATAAGAGAATTTCGCCATTGAGGATGAAAACTTAAAAACATGATCGACGCTACCGAACGGGGAAATCGTCCCGTGCAGGGCGGTTGTGTAGAAATCTCTCCTTGATGCAAGATAAATACGATCGAATCCATGGAAATCGATCCGATCGAATCGAGTCAAAATGAAACAACATGCTTCGGGAAATAATGAGTAATTAATATTTAGAATTCAGGTATCAAGACGAGAAAATTGTTATAAAGCCCGAGAAAAGATTATCTTAATGTAACATACTTTGAACTTTCACAAATACTAGCAAAAAAAGGTCGCAACCTGCGGGATTCTTATGTCGAAGTGAGACCTTGAGTTTCTGTGTATGGTCGTACCTTTTTGGCATCATATACTAAGCTTTCAAACTTATACCTTCCCCAATGTATTGGAATATCATTGCTCAATTGCACTGATAACAGGTACTTCCTTATATACCGACACAAATCTTGGTTTTGTGCGTAAATTTTATCCTCCGTCGTACAGGCGTTCTGGCCAAAAGTATCTATTCCTACACGCCCAAATATTTTACCCTTTTTCGGGTCTAACGACATATTTTTGCATGCAACAAAATCATCACACCTCTATACATTTAAGAAATACGTGCAAGATAGCATTAGGATTTGTGGCATGAGGTGATTCTACGCTATATATCTAACCCTTTCAAATTATAGCTGACTACATACATCATTCCATTTAAAATTCTAGCCATGCTCTTTCTTCCGACTGCTAGGCACATAATAAAAGTATTCAGGATTAAAAAAACGCGGGAGGAACATAAACTAGGAGAGCTATACGCATAATAATATGATGGGCAAACATATTCGGGAAATATGCGGTCAAGCATACAGGAAGCTAGGCTTTATCAAGAGAGTGCTCGGAAAATGTGATGAGAAAATGCATTATTCTTCCAAACAATAGTAAAGAGTAACGGGTTTTGGATTAATTGAGCAACCCCAAAATAGAATCACATAGGTGCCTCAAAATTTTAATCCTATTTTAGTTCTTTAAGTAGCTCCAGGTTTCAAATAAGATTATATTTCCAATGCCATTTCAAAGTCGATGAACACTTTTGAAATAAAACTATAAAGACCTGAGATAATGAAATCCTTTCTTGATATCATCAATTTTTTTCAATAATTTTGTAGTCATTAGCCAAGATGTGAGATGAGTGAAGATCATTATGCTAGAGGAGTTACGCTTGATTTTGGTTAGCCCTTTATAATATGAGTTTCATTTTAAATAATATAATTTAGTACCATCCTAAATAAATATGATTTTCCAGTAAATATGATTCAAAAGATTATTTTTCAAAAGTTAAAACAAAAACTGAGTTGGTGATTTCTGTTTTGTTTTGTACTACGAGACAAAACTAGTAAAGGATGGCTTGCAAAGCCATATCCATGACCGAACACTTCTAAATTATTCCTTCATTGACATTTGAAAATATCGTAATCAATAGTCATCGATATGTAGATCGAACTATTTGCAATGATATTTTTTAAAACTTAAGTGGCGATCACAGGTCATTTAATTAGAGATAAACGCAATTATAATTTGTAAACAAATGCTAACTAATTAATAATTAGTTGCGCAGGTAGAAGCCTTTAAGAACTAGCGATGAGGAAAATCATCATATTAGGAGTTCTGGAAACACCCCTCCCTGATTGAACGATACGTTCGTCTACGTACTTCTCTCCTAGTTTCTGGTCTGATCGCTCAACTGTTATCGTGACTACTTATGGCATGCTTATGGCCTGTACTTAGTGGCTGGTGGAGGGTGCAGGGGTCTTATTTGAGCTGGAATAGTGCTGAATGCCTGTTATGAATCATCCCGTTCTACAAATCGTAGTGGCTTGGCTTGAACGGTATTTAGTAGATGTAGATGTGTCGAAGAATACACGCTAAATTTTTGTGGTGATCAACAAAATCTACAAGCACTTAAACCCGTGCACAATTAACTTTGTCAAAGACTGTCTCTAAACGAACCAGGACTATTCATTTAGAAGAAAATAACATTAATATGTGCGCAACAAATTAAAAATAAATGTTATGCAAAAAATAGATATAAATACAGTTGACAATGAGACAAAAACGTAATTATACTCGTGACTTGATTCTACTATGTAAATATGTAATCAACAGATGAAAATACCGCAATCGAGAGTCATAGCAATGGAGATCGCACTATTTACAATTACAGTTTTAAAAACTAAAGGGATGATCACAGGGCATTTAATTAAGGATAAACGTTATAATAATTTGTAAATTAAATGTTAACTAATTAATATTTAGTTGCGCGGGAAGAGGCCTTTAGTAGCTAGCGATGAGGAAGATCACCATATAAGGAAGTTTTGAAAACGCCTCTCCCTGATTGGACGGTACTAGATCAAGTTGCCCCCCCCCCCCACATCTCCACCCCTACTCGCAGCCCAGTGACGTCATCTATCTACCTATATAAGGACGGCCATTTCGATGCGACTGTCAGATGCTGATAGGACACCGACGTGATGACAGTTCTTTTTAGGTTCATCGACGACGTGATAGGGACAGGGATTTGGAACGTTTGAGCGGCCCGACCCACGGTAGCCTATCTTACGTACCCAATTTCCCGAAGGGACCTCCCCGCCCGGGGAACCAAGGTCCGCGGTTCCGGCCTGGAGAGAATGGCTTCCGGTCGGGGGACCGGGGGTCGAGAAGACTTCGGCTGGTACACGAAAGATCCCTTAGCCGCCCCCGACGCACTCGTTGGCCTGGCTAAGGGCCCCACTTTACACCCCCAGCCATTGCACTGCCTTTGCACTCTTAGGCAGGCTGGGGACCAAAAATCAGAACCCCGTCCCACACAGACAATGGCGTGGCCAAGCTAACTGAGACCTTGGTTATCACACGCTGGGGCAGAGAGGGTTGTTCTCCGCTCTCCTGCGGGTAAGCGGTCCAATAGGCACACGAGGTGGGGGGTGGGGATAGGTCGGTAGGTAGGAACACTCACACGCGAACCCGCCTTAGCTCGGCTTTGGCCAACGAACCAACGAGGTATAACTCAAATACGAATAAGTCTGCTGTAGCTTTTTGCCGAAACTCCTTACTGTAGTAACGTTATAATCTAATATCTCGGTGCTTTTATCGAATTTTGATTTTGGGACGTATTACCACTACAGTTTAAGTATTTCAAATGAGTTTATTAATTAGTTCTTGACATCCATCGCATTATTCTCGGACAGGGCTTTTTACACTAAACTAATTTCTTATAAATTTTTCGAAAATTATCAGGCAATATATCCTACGCCATGATATCGTTAGCTGGCATTGTCATCCTACTAGGAAACGACTAGATTGAGTCACCCTGCTCTCCCTAATTATTCTATGGCTGTTATCGGTGATTCTGAATTAAGGTAGCGTAGATGCTCTTCTGGTCTCTTGTTTTTTCCCATATTCACTAGTATACTTCAAGAAATGCTCCACCTGCCTTAACTATTCTAATCTTGCCAGTATCGTATCGGTAAGGTTTCTTGACTGTCATAATACGGTTGTCCGCAATCCACCTCTAGGAAGGAATATGGTGTACTGACCATCTGGGTCGCTGTAAATAGTCATAAGTCACTATTATGTTTTAATTATTAGTGTTTAAAGGCTCCTTTGGAGTGATTCCTCTGTGCAAGGAGATGGTTTGGTTGACCGTAATTATACAATGTCGATCGATGGAGCAATATATTTATAGTGTACTCCGAGAAAATTGTTATGTAAAACAAATATCTATATATCCAGGAACACTAATGTTGACAGAACCGCAGGTTTGTTTTGCGGGGTGAGAGTGGTAGTGAATGTGGTGAACAGCCGTTCTCACTTCAGCATTTCTCACTTCATTGACAGGGAAAAATATGTACTTCCAAAATGAAGAGTATAATGTATTTTTGGATTTAGCGTAGCGATAAAAGCAAAAGACAGGAGGTGTGAATAAAATTGGTTGTGGAAGTTTTTGAGAGAATGTGGAGTGAACGAGCAGTTACAAATGTCATTCATGTGGCCCAAAACGATAGCATAACTAGCGAGAGTTTAACATGATTAGTTTCGTATTTAACTTGGCGCAGAGGAGAGATGCGTAATATCTCCAAGGCTTATCAAAATTATTATGGATGCTCCAGTAATGGGTATTTATGAAGGATATGTGCTAAGTTAGCCCGGCCGAGTTATGAGAGCGACTTTGATGATAACTCTCCCCACTGCTTGTGTGTTTCAGGCCAGTAAATGATACTTTTAGGTCTGTACTGCCCAATAGCCAGTCGAGGATTTAAGCACAGCCATAAGTGACTGTACTATAATGTTGTACTTTCTTAACACAAAACTATGGATTCCTTGTTCATTTCTTTCGTTGCTCATGTCACAGTTTACCACCCGATAAGTTTTCTCGATGCCAACTCCAATAATCGATGATGGGAATGTATTACCACTTTTTGCTCTTCCTGTAATCATCCGTCTTCCTTCTCCCAAAAATATTATCGATCTGAATGATTCAGTATTTTGCGTAAATTAAATGTTCGTATAAGTCGTCTTACTTCGTTTTGTTTCTGATATGATGTGTCTTTATGTCTAAGATTCACGGGAAATTATCCAATACAACCCATGCGGACAGTTGAAGAGGTTTTTTGTTTCTGAATGGCTATATGAAATTGGAATTGCTACAACTAGAATAAATCAATCGGTGTTGATGTGGTAGGCGGCTCGCAGGGTGGTATGTAGATGTATTTTGCGTGAATTGAATGTAGGTATAACTCTTCTTACTTCCTTCAGTTACTTATATCCTGCGTCTTTAAATCCAAGAATCACGGAGAAATATCGTATATAACCCATGTGGACGGTTTACGAAGTTTTGTTTCTGAATAGGTATTTGAAAGTAGAATACCTACTTATAGAATAAGTTACTCAGCCATGAGGTGTAGAGTACAGAGAAAATGTTCCATATTGCAGTAGAAACAACACCTTTTGATAGCGCGTCATAATTGTAATCCCGGAACCAAATGATTCGTGAACGAGGATGGTGAAGACGAAGATGTCATCTGGAGAATCCTCATTAAGAGTCCCTTTCTTATAACGCTCAATCATTGAGTGATATACTTGAATATCGATAAATTCTTATTAATGCCATTTTTAAGAGTAAGTGGAAATTATTTGAACTAATAAGCATCATGCTGGCACTCGGTAAATCGCGTGTACATCTGATATAAAATTAATGCTAACCCTGGTAGTTTTTTCCGTATCGTAGTTTTCCAAACGGAAGATTTACTGTATTAATTAATACTGTTATAAAAACTATAGATTGCGGTAGGATGGTGACACAATCAGATTCAAGTACATCAAAAAGATAGCACACAAAATTACCGAAAAACTCGAACCGACATTCAAGCTTAATGCAAAATAGAGTCAGTAATAGTAAATTTCCGTAGCGTAAAGAAAAAACGTGACAAAGTCGAACATACATTTGAAAACGCTTACACTATATGGAACAGAGAGCTGGCTTGGAGGAAATATTAACTTTAGCGAAGTTCTTCCGACAGGATATAAAATTCATAGACGTGATCGAACATATAGAAGCGGCGGAGTATTTAAAGCAATGAAATCTTATTTGAATAGAACCGCACACATTTTAGACGACATTGGAATGGATAGCGTTTGGTATACCATTAAGCAACAGATCAAAATAAATATGCATGTTTGCTCATTTTACAGGCCACCATATTCCAAAATCGACGTTTTGCACAAATTAGAAACTCAATTTACATCATTTACCTCGAAAGATAACAAAAGCGTGATAGTTATCGGTGGGGATTTCAACCTTCCGGCTATAACTTGGAATACCAATAGCGTTGAACCAGTTCAAGGAAGCGTGATATAAGTGAGGCATTACTAAATGCACCTTCACACCACTCTCTTACTCAATTAGTAAACGAACCTATGAGAGGTAATAAAATATTAGACCTTTTAGCTGTTTGTCACACTAAAATGGTTAAATAAGTCGATACCCTCGAAGGCATAAGTGATCATGATGTAATTTTAACGGCTTTGAAAATAACAGTAGATTCCACTGTAAAACCCAAAGGTAAAGTCTATTTATTTGAAAAATGCGATTATGTAAAATTCGGAGAGAAGTTAGAAGCTTAATTCACGAAATTCATTGCCACAATATATGATGAATATATTCCATACACATTCAAGCGGGAGAGTAAAGAACCTCGTACGTATAACCACTAACTAAGGCAGAAGCTCAGGAGACAAAGGAAACAACACAATCTCTATTTAAAACCAATTAATTAAATCATCACTTAGAAGGTGTATTCACTAAGGATGACACAATTCACAATTTAGACATTCTTGACTTTCACGAGCCGATGGTTCTTTTTATTCGGTGTTAGACTGGTAATCAACGAAAACTTTTTCTAACGTTGTCATAAGAAGATCACTGCCCGTTAATTTCGTAGGCGTACTAAATACACCACGGCTGGTGGTTTTTAATCTTAAGGTATGATGAATGCTTGTTCTGATGTCATGGTAATCGCACTTTTTGAACATAATAAAATAGAGATTTCCACTGTCAATCCAGTGCTTTTTATTCCAAAGCAGTCGTTATATACTTTACAAAAGACTAAATAATACCGGAGTCACACGTTTTACAAGTACTTACTGAAGGAAATTGAAGTTCCAAGACGATTTAAGCTTGAATGGTGTAAAAAATAAAAAGATATCATGAGGAATGTAATGGTAGCTTTCGAGTGAAAGGATAAATTGACTCTCGTGGAATAATCAGAATAGAACCTTTCAAAATAAAATTTGGAAAATTCCAATAAAATGCTCAAATATGCTAAATATTTATTGAAGTAAAGTGTTAATGATTATGCTAATCTTCCAGCAGCATAAAAAATCGTTCATTTTATCTCTCCTGCCTGTGCATCTACCACTACTATGGTGTATCCATCGTTTGAACGCGAGCAATGAGAAAATATTCCTACGCTGTTGCACTGATGTAATAAATTCTTGAATGCAGTAATTTATTTACTGGGAATATTAAGATAATAATAGGCCGACATTTAAAGGAAAATAATTAAAATACTAGTCAGTACTAGCTTTCAAACAAATAGACTGGACTGGTATTACTCCGCCTTATAATTTAGATCACCTGCTAAGAAGTTAAAGATAATCGATTAATCCTTCTTCAGTTACATTTCGAGCATGTATTTATGATTTTTGTGTCAGAAAGATTTAATGACGAATGCAGACGAATGCAACACGCTATTAATATCAATGGAATAGAAAATTTTATACAGCCATTAGCGAGCCTGGACTGAAGAGGCTAGATATTATGAGGTTTTACGTAAGACTCTGATTAGCAGAATAATTTAGAATTACTCGAGTTTGGGGTTCTCTCTGAGGTTAATATTTGACTCCCTCGTTACGTCAGTTGAACTTTGAAAATCACTGAAAATAACCTGAAAAAAGTTTGTACTATAAATGCCTTATCATCGCGCGCAGTCAGTGGCAAGAATTTCGACTGAGGGGCAGAGTAATCCACTGAAGAAGAGCATCATAAGTGGTACAACAGGACCGGGAAAAGTTCAAGAATTCATTACTCCCTTCAGATTGATAACGTGCACAAAATATACCGACAGAGACACACATACACAAAAAATACGGAGTGACAGAGCAATCCTCCAAAATATTTCTCAGTTATTCAATCGTAGGTTTCCGTGGATTTTAAATAATGACTGGCATTTTTTTTTGGTGCACACTGCATTGGTTGTTTCTGCTGTCAACAAATTCTTCTGCGTTCTCAGCGGGAGTTTACAGATCAATGTGGAGGGCGAAGTGTTGTCAGTGGAACACCCGAATAGTTAAAGTACCTTCGTTTCTTAAAACTTTTGTTTCGTTAATCTTTTTGGCCATCTGCACCTAAAATGTTATCATGACCTTAAGTTTACAACTCATTTCGATTACCAACGTCATCCTGACCCTCAACAATAGAGCTAGATAAAACAAGATATTCCCTGTAGGCATAGAAATCACTAATTAGCATAATTACATACCTGAAATCTATATGGCATGCCATCCATTATTTGTTGATTTTCAATCGATCCGGACTGCACACCACTCAACCTTGAGGCGGAAACAAGGGAATTATGCAGTTTTCCGGAACCCTTGGGAAGTTGCACATAATTCGTTACTGTTGGGCGTACTCAGAACATTACACGAACACACTTAAATATAAAGACACTTAGTTCCACACACACTGTAGCACACACACTACTAGGCATTGTTGATGGCGGGAAACTGCGTAAACCTTTTCTTTGAATAAAAGGAATATCCCATATTCCTGTAAGCGAATCGAGGCTCCGCACGGATATTTTGCTACCTCGATATGCATAATGCAATCCTTCCCCATGCAAAAACTAAATCTGGGTACGTAAAGCTTGTAACATCTGAAACTAGAAAGCAACACACTCAGTACACATAGCCAATGCCTCATAATTAACACACGTCAAACTTCTCATCACCAGGTCATCGCACTAGTGAAATATTATCGAGCGACGGACTTCGCGCGAAGCTTGAATGAAGTAATGCCCTTGAGTATGCTCAGGTTGTCCTGCGTCACTCTCCTGGGCTGATCGCACAATCATCTCCTGGCAAATTCAAGTCATATGGCCACGGCCTCGGTTCCATATTATTTTGGAAGGTTTGACGAAGTTTCTACACTGCGAGGGGACGAGAGATGGTAACGGTCTGGCCGAAATTTGAAAATAAAGAGCGAAAGGTATCCCGATGCCGATGTCGCATTGAAAAATGAACAGGTTGAAAACAACTTGAACGTGATATTTCTAACTCTCCTTCACCCGACCATTTGACACTAATGCAAGGAGGAGGCGGTGTTGGTACTATGGGACTGAAATTATGAAAATAAATGGGAACACGATAAAGGAAATGGAAGAGAGATAGGACAGAAGGATAATTTATGCTGAAGGAGATTCTCAGCGGTTTGCTTCGTTTTATTCTGCATTTAGGTACTTATAGAGATAAGGTTCATTCAATATTTGTACACATAACTTCAGCCAAATCATTTTGTCTCTTCGATTACTTTTTACATTTAGAGATACTGGGCGGGGATAAAATAGCATCTTTCGGTAACCCGGAAAATCGCGCGTACTTCACCTATCTGCAAACATCGCAATTTCATGGTGCTTGAGACTAGTTTACTTGGACTCATTTTCAAATCGCTGTCCTGACCCATGGACTCAAACCAGACCCCATCGGAATGGGAAACCACTGTATACTGGCCACCAATGCAAGCCAATACACTTCTCTCAAGAGTTCCTCTCATATTGAGTCAGAAAAGTATACACATTTAACATATACAGTACATACATAAAAGTATATAATCAGTCGGTCCGTCATTCGAGGTAGGCAACTGACAACTGATGTTCTTAGCGGCAAATTAGCAGAGGGTTAGGTTATTGAAGGAATTGAGAAATGGTTGAACGAAATCTGTTGTTGGAATTAGCTTGTTCTTAAAGTGGTTAGAACGGCATTCAAGTGTCATTGTTTGCGTATTTTAATAATTTTTCTAGTAGGACGAAAGGAAATTCTTGGCCCAAATTTCATTTAATTGCATTTATTTAAGGTTAGTCTTCACCGTGAATGCAGCAATGGAAACGCAACTAGGTTTATACTATTAAGATTTTCCTTAAGTAAAGCATGTTATGACTAAAGATATTGGCGTGGTATTCGGAAGTTAGGCGAAATTATATTGAAATATGTCCATTTCGATTGGTCTAGTGGTGACACCTTGATTTTGCTGGAAACAATTTAACTTAAATGCATTATTTCTCGTTTAGAAGCCAAACTGTGCGCATATTATCGAATTACAACAAGATATATATACCTTAGTAAGCCGGAGTTCATAAAATATTAATAACATCGCCAGAAAATAAAATAAGTTTCGTCGACGGTCGGAAAGCGATTCCTATTCTAGTTATTGCAAGAGGTCAGCAAACTAATGATACCATTGTCACATTACTCGGAGAAGAAGGTAGTGGGGAGGGAAACCTGTGGTCGGCGCTAGCCTGCTCTTATCGAACGGCACCAAGGTTGAACGTCCGCACCTTGAGGGAGTGCTTCACTTGACCTTTTTTCAACATTTTACTGAAGAAGGAAATGGGATATCTGCCAAAATTCGCCGGGATTCGAGCCCGAGCCAGGCAGGGTGGGAAGCCTGTATTTTTAACTAACATAGAATCCCCGTTTCCCAAAACCTTGCGGACTGATTGAAAATTATGCTGGCCCGATATTGCGATTTAGCGTCAGAAGCATCACCGTACTTGAAAATAGTATATGAAAAATCGCTAGCACAACGTCTTGTCCCTTGCGATTGGAAAATTGCAAACGTTACTCCTATCTTTAAGAGCGGCGATAAGGAAGATCCAAGTAACACAGACCTATCTTCCCCACGTCCATCTAAGGAAAAGTATTAGAACATATAATCTTCAGCACAATTATGAGGTATTTAGATATTCAGAACTTGTAAAGTCAAAACCAGCATGGATTTCGAAACGGCAGGTCCTATGAAACTCAGCTAGCCCTTTTTATTCACGATGTTCTTTCCTCTGGAGAAAGGTTCACCCAGGTAGACGCGATATTTTTAGATTTCAAAAAAAAATTCGATGAAGTTCCGCATTCAAAAGTAATTATTAAGCTAAAAGCCTATGGAATACATCACTATATAATATGCTGGATTGAAGATTTCGTAAGTAACCGCGAACAGAGGGTAGTTCTAAATGGCGCTAGTTCAGATACAGTTAAGTCACATTCGGTGTACCCCAGGGGAGTGTCATTTGTCTCTTATAATTCCATTTGTATATTAATGATATCACCACCGTCCTAATGAGCAACAATCACCTTTTCGCGGACGACGCAGTATTTTACAGGCATATTAACACGGAGTCTGATAAATTGCGTTGAAGAAAGACCTAGATGCTGTAAACGAAAGTTGAAAGAAAGAATTATTTCTTATGATTATTCAACGCTAATGAAGGCGTTTGCTCGGGAAAATCAACAAATAGTAATCTCGTATTTCGGCAAGTGTTGACGATGTAGCGTGTGCTGTTTAACGTCAGGAATTGTCCGACCATAAGTGTGGTCTCCTCTTTTTTCTATTCTCACAAAGAGACACCCGAGGCACCTATTCGTCGCCTGAGCATCATAAGAAACAGGCGGCCTGATGGTGTCAACTATTTGGACGGCCAAAAGATTAGTTATATGTTTCACAGTTCTGGACACCGTTGGCCGCGAAACAGAGCTAGCAATCCCTACATATGTACGTAAAACACCAAAGAGGACGAAGAGTAGCAGTAGCAGTATTTATAACTGATCATTACCGATAAAGAAAATTTGAAATATGTTATTAGTAGCAATTGATGATAGATTACGAGTGAAACATTCATGACAATTTCGGCCGATGTTAAATTCAGCCTGGAGATTTTTTAAATTACTGCGTGATAAAAAACCGCCGTGATATATTTTTTTTTAATTTGTAATATGGTTTCAACAATTCAATATTGATGTCTAAGCGTAAAATCTCAAAGCAATGAGCCACAGTAGCACAAAAGGAACTGTCAGTCCTCGCGGAAAGTGTCGATATATGAACATTAGTTCTAAGAAGAATATACTCGATCACTACGGGTTTTGAGGATCGGTATCCTCTATTAAACTCTTCGTCTGTCAACACTCATGTCTATTGTTACAGAAAGTTAGATTACGGATTTTAAACAGAGATTGACGTATATCATAAGCGGTCCATCACCAGACCCTAGAGAGGCGATTGCCATTAAAGATTCACACTTGAGTATGAATTTTGTGGAAAGTATCACGAGAAAAAAAGCGAGGTGAAGTCCTATGATATGACACGTAACTCAGAGGAAAAATTTCTCTCTGGTCGTGAATATAAAGAAGGAAAAAAAACGGCCGCCTGCAGTTTCAAACCGCCCAACCTTATCGTACGATTCCGCGGCGCTACCCACTACACCAAACGATCATATAATACTGTCGGGCGATAATAAGACTTATAAGCAAAGTCTCTTTGAGGGTGATTGAGACGGGTGATGTGAGACTCCGGAACAACCTGGCGAGAGTAAATTTTCCCAGCTTTTTTTATACCAGGGTAGGATATTTCTGATTGTAAACTGATTAATTACAATACAACCAGGATATGTTTGACGAAGTCCAAGGCGAATTAGCCTTTGGCCTCGTGCACGACATAGAAAATACGGCATTCAAGTCGGCGAAACAGGGTACGTAGTCTCCCCTCGTGAGTAATTTAGATTTTTTGGATCCTGAATGTGTGTTTTTCGCAGCCTTTAGTGATACCCTGGTACATCGACATCGGCAATCACATACGCCAATACATCCAAACAAAATTCCATTGCACGGAAATCCTAATCAATTCAAGGTAATCAATAATCCTAATGAATTTTAAGACGTTAATCTATGCCTTTAGCACCGTATAAAAATTGTACAGTTGGTACGTAAAGACACGAATACTTGTATGTCGTAAACAATCACAGAACTACCGACGTCCTACAAATAAAAACTCTAATTAATTACGGTCAGGAGCTAAATTCACGAATCAATGATTATTTGGCCAAATAGTTGCGGTTTGCTTGACTTATGAATACTAGATATATAAAACAATGATGATTTGACGACTGTGAATACATATTACTCAGAGATTGATGAATCTCTGATTTAAGAATCAAGGAGTGACGAATCACTGATTCTTTGGCGACTATGAATAAGAAACAGTAGTTAATTAGAGATATAATCATAGATTGAAACGAATCAGTAATTGTTGAGGACTATGAATACCGGCCTTAATCTGGACTTGTTGTGGGGGAAGCATATACGTGAAATTTGCGGACGGGCAAATCGTAAATCAGGATTTTTTGAAAGAATACTAAGAAAATGTGGAAAGGAAGTAAAGGAGCGATGTTATTTTCCTCGTAGACCTCACTTGAAGTACGCCGCTAGTATATAGGACCCTTACGGAGTAGATACTAGTGACACATATAGATGGAATAGAGTTGAAGGCAGCTAGATTTGTTAATAATTGTAATGACAAACATATTAGTGTTACTAAATTACTGAGGGATTTTAGGGTTGGAACCTCTATCCGATTGAAGGGAAAATATAGGTTAAATACTTTACGAATATTTGATTTAGACTATTTTTGCTGGACGCTCAACATATTTTGCTACAGCCAAACTACTATAGTAGAAACGATCACATGGATAAGATTAAAGTAATTGAGTGTGGAACTGTTAGATTTCAAATGTCATTTTTTCCACGTACAGTCGGACTCAAATGTATTGCAAAGAATCGAGCGCTTACGCTTCTCAAGGAAATCGAGTTTCACTTACGGCGCTGTTATTCGTTGCTAGGCGCCGCTACATATTCTGCTGTTCATTCTGATAATGACGAGATGACTGAGAGCGCCCAAAAGCACTAAAAGTAACGTCAAAATAACAATACTTTTTTTGCGAAGGCAGAAGTTTACATCTGAATAAAATACGACTTTCAAAAATCCTCATGTTTCATCCCAATATCATAAAAAAAAACAAAATATTAAAGTTAACGGAACATGAAGAAGTTAGGCCCCATTACGTGCTTTTTAGGATATTCCCGCTAAATCAGGTAAGACTAGATCAAACACTTATATCATTCTCATAGTACGAGGGTACAACCAGTACTTTCAAGGAATGGACTTAACCCATGAGGAAGTTAATCAGCATGAAGAGCATAAATTAGGCTTATCAGCGTGATCATGCAGAACAAATGACAGCTCACTTCCGGGGTCCTCATGAATACCTCTATCAAAATTAATATCCTGCAACTGGTACTATTCTCGTTAACTTTCCAGCGATTAGCCATGGCAGTCATCTAAATATAAGTTCACATAAACGACCAGATATAGAACAAGCACCGCACAATATTAATCTTTTCTGCAAAGATATTGAAACCGTCTTATAAATGGCACGAAGTAATTGCATATTAACCTTAGTTTTATGAAAGTGGCAATGAATTATAGGCATGTGTCCGAACACCAAATACGATCAGCTGGAATAACAATGACATGCTGCGACATATTGATTAATGGACACATCAAACTTTATAATTAAACGCAGATCGTTCCTGGCATACGAATACGGCAAAAACTACGCAATATATTCATTTAGAGTGACAGTTGTGATTAACAAACAATAATTTTCTATACTCAAATCGAAAATCCAAACAGAAACGAAATTTTAATGACGAATTAGTACAAAACAAGGAATTGCTCAACTATTACCATTTGAATACGTGCAAATAAACAGCAAAATAGGTAGCGGCGCATAGCAACGAATAACAGCGCCGTAAGTGAAACTCGATCTCCTTGAGAAGCGTTAGTGGCGCCGCTCGATTGTTTGCAATAGATTTGAATCTGACTGTACATGGCAGTAGGCTACGGGACCTGCCAAATAAAACTCCTCTTCGCCAGTAAATATATGTCTTCGCGAACGAGTCTTCGAACGAGTTTTTGTACCTGTCTGTTCGGAAATGCAACTCTCTTACTTAATGGCTTCTGACGAACGTAGAGATCGATCGACTGTCATGATAATATTCCCTGTGTCGCTCTGAAACACATAAGTTTTGAATTTATCAAGCAAACTAAGCCTATCAATTCTAGATTTTTATTGTGGTCGCACATTGTTCGCGGAAAAAAAACCAGTTCTTGTACCTATCTGTTCGGCAGAGTATCTCTCTTATTTTATCGCATCTGTCAGACCTAGATATGTAGTGAGGAGTCATGAAAACATTCTCTATGTCGCTCTGAAAAATATCAGTTTTGATTTTCACAAGCAACGTAAACCTAGCGTGTAGCCTCCGAGTCTCAAGGGTCTCCCACTATAATCCCTGTAAATGTTGTGAGACACTATATATACGCTCGTAGCAGTTTTAAACGAAGCGCGCTGCTTTCCTTTGTATTTTATTAACTTTTTTGGTTAAATCTATTTTACCAGGGTCCCAAATAATCACGGCGTTTTCGAGGTGTGGCCTAGCTAGAGCGCAGTAGTATCTTTCTTTGACTT
The DNA here is from genome assembly GCA_963169105.1 of Ceriagrion tenellum. Lineage (NCBI taxonomy): Eukaryota > Metazoa > Arthropoda > Insecta > Odonata > Coenagrionidae > Ceriagrion > Ceriagrion tenellum. The sequence goes on along the minus strand of OY720640.1, from coordinate 118,219,992 downwards.
TTTCATCCGAGGACCTTCCTATTATATGTTTAACAAAACCTAGTTTCTTTAATGCTGCGCCACATATGTTTTGTGTGTGTAATCCCCGCGATATATCAGAAGTTAAGGTAATTCCAAGATATTTTACTGTATCTGAAGATTTTATGTTTACTCCACCTACAGTACAGGTAAAGCATTTTTGTGATGACTTTTGCAGGAAGTGAACAGTGGTGTATTTACTGAAATTTAATTCTAACCCTGGCACCACGAATGAACGTTGTTAAGGTCAGATGACCGAGCTTCAAAGTCCGATTCTTCACTCATTTCACGGTAGATAACTGTATCGTCTGCAAATAATCTTAATTTACTGCTAACTCTGGAACTTAAGTCATTAATATAAATAATGAATAATAGAGGGCCGATCACACTTCCCTGGGGAACACCGGATTTGACATCGATCATATTAGAGCTAAAACCATGAATAACTACTTTTTTGTTTTCGATCACCGAGAAAGTCACTTATCCGATTCACTATTTTTGTATTAACTCCGCATGATTACAATTTATAAATGAGTTTTTTGTGAGGAACCTTGTCAAATGCCTTCTTGGAATCAAGGAATATTGCGTCGACTTGCTTAATCAATGTAGCCGGCGGATTACCCGAACCAAGGAAACGCAAACGATTGATCACCTGCAAGCCACACAGTCACGCGAGACTCTCCTCTGCGTCGCTCATACCCCAGCAGCTTTGCACACTGACCCCGAGACACATATGGCCCAAACTCAGCCCAGACGGAGAAGGGTCTCTAACGGCGCAAGGAGGAACATAAACAATTGAGTTCCGAAAACCTCAGGCGGTTGACACAAACCTATCAGTCCCAACAAATCGCGTTTTAGGTAATGCGAACGAGATAGTTCCCTAATCATAATAAAGACCATATTCGATATCTATGTTTTAATATCACCAGCTGTGAGAGACGCGAATTAAATATTGCACCATTAATGGTGCAATAATATAGTTTTACATGACAGGATTGTAAGTAATCAAATAAACATCTCAAAATATGCCTTTAATTTGACTTATTTTTCTCACGCGGTACGTTTGAAACTATATCAAAATGAAAATTTTATTGTGATCGAGAAGAATTAATTGCGGTGACTATATGATTAATTTTCAAAAATAGTTGAGAAAACACGCAAACTACGCACCGTTGATATTTTGACGAGATCTAAGTGTAGGAAATGCCTCATTTTTATTATAAGTCCTCTCTGGAGTGCATACACGTACCATTTCCAATGTAAAAGAGCTGATATTTTTTGACAAATATTTCTGAGAGTAATGTGGTAATGGGTTGAATTTTTTATGGCAATGGAAGGGTGATATATTTTTCTTTAAAATGAGACGTAATTCATTGATTTATGGGTAAAATGATATTTCGCTCTAACTACCTTGCATACACAGTTTCTTGAATATAACCCATGTTGCTACTTATCTGAAGAACTGGAAGAACATCTATACATAGGGGCTCCTATTTGAATAGGAAGAGTTACCAGGATCTAAGGGAAACAGGATTAGAGAGGAAAGGGTGGAGGGCTGTAGTCAACCAATCTTAGGATTGAGCTTCCGATATTTATGACACTGAATACGCCTTACAAAGCCAATTGGCATGACATTCTTTCACGATTTGAAACTGATTTCAAAACTTACTTACCGTTCTCTTCCGCACGTGATGTTCGCACTTCTTTGCAGATCAAGAAACAAGCCTTGGGGAGAAGGTAAACTAATCAAATATACTACCTGTCGACTAACCTACTTCTACATCTACATTTACAGCTACGTACTACCCTGTGGACCGCCGCATTGGAGTGTGGCGGGGGATGTTAAGACACCAGCTGCGTTAAGGTGTAGGGCTTACAGGGAGGTAAATGGTGGAGTGTATATTGGGAGTGCTGAGTGTTTGGAGAGGAGCTCGCTTTTGCAATGGTAGCATATTATGTGCGTGATCGAAAGCATGGACCATTGAGAAAGAATTCGACCTGGCAGGACTGCCAGCGAAACTTTTGTCCCACAAACAACTGACGCGGAAGAAATCCCGGAAAACATGGAGAGATCTACATTCCAGCTCCGCGGAAACCTGAGAACCAAAATAAGAATTGATAAAGAAGGTACAGAAGAGTAGAAGAGGAAAGTGTTATATGGAGCACCATACAGAAAAGAAGAACCAGATGGATTGGACACACCGTGAGACACAATGGGTTTGTGAAGAACATAACTGAAGGAACAATAGAGGGATAGGTCCCCAGAGTAAGACCAAGGAATAAGTTCATAGACCAAATAAAGAGGAAAGTTCATAGGAAGAAACACCAGGAAGTAAGGTAACTATCCTAAGGGTAAAAATACTCATTTAAAGTTTTAATGTTTAGACATTACCCAGTAAAAGTTTAAATTTTTTAACCCACCCGTTAAAAGTTTAATGTTTAATGAGTATTTGTACCCGCCCTCATCTCCCATCCTCACAGCCGCCTCCCGATTTTCCCTCCCCCTCTCCTGCGCCGTACACCCCACCAATCACTCCTCCTGACCTTCAACCCTTGCCAACACACCACCCTAATTGCTCATCCCTCGCCCGCTCCCCCCCCCAACAAGCCTGAAAATAAAACATCATAAACCCGGTAAAACACCTGAAAATGACGCTTAAGCGTAGAAACACGGGTCTTGTGTTTTTTTAAGTTTGTGGTATTGTTACTATTACCATTAAATTTTCTGGAATATGGAATGCCACAGAGTCACAGGGGAACGTATTGAAAAAATTAAATAGTTAAACACTGAATTATTAAGATCAAATATCATTTTAAGGCAGGAAAGTGCCTCTAAAATATGGCTACCGTTTTAAGGTTTTCCTATCCATTTTTCTCCGCTGAGGAACGAATTATTTCTCATCTATTTTTTTATTATTTTTGTGCTGTTTCTCTGTTTTTGCAGAACGATAATGGGAGAAGATCCCGACTTGATGCAGTGAGGTACTTGTATACAGGAGATGAAATGCTTGTGGAATTTTTTGGTGGTAACTGGGATAAAATTGATGTAAACAAAAGTACTCTCAAAGGAGACAAAGTTTCCAAGACCTGATTCGATTACTGTGGTATAAGACAATGCATTAACCGTCAGGGACTAGAGTGGAGAGGGCTTTATGATAGCATGCATTGAACCTTGAGTTTCAACAGTTGCCAATATTCATGACTAATATGTTCTATGTGATACTGTAAATATTACCATTCAATTTTCTGATTAAATTTTTTCATCGTGCGAACATATAAAAGTGTAACTCTCAAGGGTTGCCAAAATTTAATGCTCCACATTAAAAAAATACTTCCCAAAAACTGAAATTACTGCGTTGAAACGGCCATCCACAGACGCGTCTTCATTGATCACAAAGCCTTAACAGGTTATCACGACACTACCGTATCTTACATCAGAGTGCTCTGACCAATTTTGTGGACTGTACAGAGTTACAGGCTGAAAGATTAAGCTCGAAAATACCATTATGGTGCAAAATAAAGTCGTGAACTAATGTAAATTGCTTTGTAACTCCTTATTTCTTCTATTTCACTTTTAACAGTGGCATTTTGTACTTATCTAAATTACTACTCTAGATGACAAAGAGGTGATTGTTACAGTGAAAGCCTGGTTTCGGAACCAGGGTATCGAGCGATTAAAGTGGTGAAATTATGTGCTTTTTAGAGAGAATGTCTAAATATTCCGGACTAAGAAAGCGAGTGCTTCCAGAATGTTGAGGTGTATAGGGTTGATGAAAGAGCATCAAGATCTGAACATCAAAGAGGCCCCCGAGATCTCCGTTAATACTTACTCAATGATGCGAAACCATAACAGCAGCCAATGAGACTCTTAGCTAGGTTTGCCCACTGGTAGTGTTGCCTGTGGATTGATTTACTCCCTCTTATTCTTATCTGTGACCTTATACTAACAGCTGGCCGTACGTGCTTGCGCTGTAACTCTTGTTCCTTTGTGCATTTGTTTTTTTGTAAAAATATTAATACTTAGTCGCATACATCGAGCGTATCGCTTGTTTGAGAAATTTTGCCTCGTGAAAAGTTTATGCAGGTTTTTGCTTGTGCACCAGTTGCTACAGTTGCAACCCCCCCTGGAGGGTTGTGTTTGAATCGCTCGAGTTATTCTCGACCACGTAACTAAGGAATCACGTGGTACAACAAACTAACGGTTGGAGATTTAGGTGCGTTTCACTTACTCATATGGATAACTTAAGCGTCTGGAACGTGGTGTGCTGTGTCTTTAATCGTAATATAATTATCCATTAACAAGTTTACTTCTGGAATAACTCGATTGAGAACGCTGCGTGAGATTTTTACAAGTGGTTCAAATACACCTGAATCTCGACCCGTTCGATGTTGTGCCACGTGACTCCTTAGTTACGTGGTCGAGAATATCTCGAGCGATTCACACTCAACCCCCCCCCCCCCCCGGAGCGAGGACTGGTAACAACTGGGCTTACAAGCCCTAGTTAATAGCCGTAGGAAGGCCATAGAATTTGGAAGAGATTATGCGTATAAAAATAGTGAGTACATAAGACACCATTATTTCATAAGTGAATATTTCATTTTTGTTGTATCAACAGTTTTTGGGAAAAAAATGTCGGACATTTCTTCTATAGCAACCCACAGATTAGTTCACTTTGCACTTGCATGAATGATCAGGCATGCATTTCAGGAAACTTACAGCAATTGCTCTTTCAGCACTACATAGGTTATTAAGAAGGAAGCTTTAGGACCTAAATCAAATAATTAGACATTCTAAGAATGGAAAAACTTAAACGTTGAGTCTCAGTGTCAGCATAAGCTTTCCTTGGAAAATGGAGCTTAAACCTTGTTCGCTCCGCAGTCTATTCACAGTATTTTATTCTTTTGATTTCACTTGCCCTATAATTTCGAGTTTCGTAAAATTTTATTGATATCGATAGAGTGAAAAACCCATTCGGAACTTATATGAACAGCAAAGGCCGTTTTCGAACTTGGCAAGTCAAGCTGTATTCCCTTGGTACCAAGAGCTCATCGTGCTAAGAAGACGTCAAATTCAAGTGACCATTGACGCCATACTGTCTCGATGAATAGCAAAGAAACAGAGTAAATGAAAATTCAGCGAAGTTATGCTCATTATATGTTGATTAATTATGAATATTAATTAATCGTTGAACAATTCCCAATTTACGATTATAGAGACCGGTAATTTCCAGAATGTGTTCACTTCCCGGGAGATTGACTCTGAGGAATTTAGCATATTCTTGAGTCTCTAATTGGTTGCGCTGTATGCAGTAGCTGTAATGAGCAGTGTTTTTTTTCCATTTTACAGATAATCATTACAGTACATTTTACTACCTCTGCGTCGCATTCAACTCATCGCAGGTTTTTGTCATCTACACTACCGATATTGTTCAAATACAAAATAGGATAGAAATGGGCTATAACTACAAAAGAAAAGCAACAAAAAAACATAAACTTATGAAACTCGGACCGCCAGTCCCTTCACAGTGAACATGGAAACAAACTGCTGTCACGGTCAATTGCACATTTTGTTACTGTTTATCATGTACCCAGCATATTTCCATTTCTGGCGTAAAACAACACCCGGTACCTTACTAACAATAAGTTAAATTGTGGTTGCATTTTATAGCACAACCATGAGTTGGTAGGCATCTCTGCGAATGATGGTGCTTGAACGCAATTATCCTTATTATTTAATTATTCTGCACTTTATGTCTCAAGGTGTTCATTTAAGTACCGGCTCAGCAAGTATGGCCATGGAATAAAAAAGAGGACTATGTAATATTATTTTTCATTTCGGATATTTACGACAAGCATATTAAAATTTGGAAAAGGAGCCCCTGAGAAATTTTTTTACACTGTTTAATTTAAACCCATGCGTGAAGTTAACGTTCAAAATAACTTTATGATACGTGTGAGGACATACCTGCTAATAATTTAATACAATTATCGTTAACAACCAAATGAAGAGAAAATGGAAAAACATCTCAGAAAATCTTATAAAAGGTACAAAGAGGCATACAAATAAAACAGTGAATAACCCTGGAAGACGACTGTTTGATCTTCGATTGCCAGCATCTAGATTAGCTGTTGATTGATTTATCGTTCCTCGGCTAGCTGTCGCTGGATTGATGATTTCTTGTTCGGCTGCGCGGTGATTTTTATTCCAGTTAATATGTCGTATCCTGTGCCCTGTAATTGAGCCAAACGAAAATTATCCTAATAAGAGCTAACTTAACGATAATAGGCACATTTGCAACGACCATTATCGAAGGAGGAATTCAATTGATATGGAACAACCTTGCTCATAAACGTGAGTTTACACAAAGAAGTAACTTCCATGACAGTCGCCATGAAAATCGCTTACAAGCGGCACTTCGATGTGTAAGCAATCACTTCCATGTCAGTAGGGATCGATACTGACGGTAATTGACCGCGGTTGCTACTTGCAAGGAAAATATACAGGTTTCTGTTTTGCTTGCAAGTAGCGTAACGAATCTGCAATATAATTACATCGTATTCGGTGGAATCTTGGTCACATGACAGCAGACGGAGATTTTAAACTGTGAACAATGAAGAATCGAGTAGGAGTTGAACTCGTTGTTCCTTAACTAAATAATAATATGTGTTTGAAAGTATTTTAAATGCTGAAGAACCCCTCAGGTAAGCTGAATGGCTTATATCTTAGTAGATATTAAATATTATTGTCACTATTGACACTCTTGATTCGACGTAATAATGCTTAATAATTGTAGTTCATGCAAACTTATTACACCCACGAATGAATATGGGAACCAAAAAGCTAAATGCGAACTTCATTGTTGTCAAATGTAGTCATTTTCATAATTACCATATTCATTGTTTACTTCCGTCATCCATTTTGTTCGGAAAAATCCAGAAATAAAGTGAAGCAGAACGATGCCCTGCGAGTTGCGATACGATCCGAGATATCGCTGCACTCGCAACCTCCATTAAAGTAAACTTCCATGCGTAAAGCCGCCTTAAGGCAGGGTCGTTCGATTCGATATATTCGTAGCTCTATCGATATGGGTCTTCTCAGCAATTTCCACCACACGGCCGCCATTAATGTTCTCTTTGAGCATTTTGTGTCAATTGCACACCCAAGAAAATCAGCGACAATGCGGCGCCAGCCGTCATTTCGAGCGCATAAGCACCGAAAAATAATCAAAAACGTTGGAAATAGTATGCCGTGCTCATTGAAAATGCACTCAAATAAGCACATGAATGCCGGTCTTGTTTGCGTTGCGAAGACTTGTATCGAAGGAACAACACAATCAATATCGAAGGACTTTACTGTTATGACTGGAAAAATGCTGTCATTAAAAATATGATGGTGTGATAATCTGTGCATTCTGTGTCTTAATTTTGCTTTTCAATCGGCAAACCATTTAATCAGCGAGAGCTGGATAATTTAAACAGATGAAATAATGCCATGCAAATATGTATTTATCCTGACTTGCATGTTCGAGCCTGAACCACCTTAAGAATGAAAGCTATTAGCTAATGCACGAATGATGTATTGAGTCAAACGGATTATGCATGAAAATAAAATTAGCAAAAAGAAAATTAATGAAACTTTATTTGCATAATACCCCTAGAAACTGATCCTCTGTCGAAAGGCCACCTGTCTTAACGACGTTTATTCTGCAGATCCATCGTGTCACCGGTCGCTGAATACAGGTTTTACTGTACCTCAAGGGTGTTTGGCGGGGGGTGAATTATCACTAGTATGCGTAGCGCAAATTGCTACCTTAGTTAATTTAACTACAACTACAGATGAAGTAGCTAAATCCTACTGTAGCTGCAGATATGCATAGTTAAAACACTATAAAAATTTATTTCAGCTGAAATTGTTTCTATCCTTCGTGGTATTAATTACATTTTTAACCTATCCTTTCTGCCGTCTATTTCCGTATTTAGATTCTCATAATCTAATCTACCATATAATGGCGGAGTTTGCTCATTGTTATCAAGGTCGACGGAAAATAAATTGATTTGAAACTTGCATGAAAGATTTCGTTTAAGTTTTGGTACGGTCGGTTTGAAAGCAATTTCCATCCCAGTTTTTGCAAAAGGACAATGACACTAACGAGGTTACCATTGTAGACTTTGGCGTATCTTGCCGATCTCTGCAGCATGCGTTGGACTCGGTTTGTAACCCGTCCTCGTGAGGATCCCTAATAAAGGGGAGAGCATTCCAAGTGGGATCCAACGAGGAAAAGAAAACCGATTTCCGCTACTTTATCGTCGCACTTCCCAAGAAATCATTGAACGAATCCCAATTTACGAATATAAAGATCTGTTAATCCTCGAGTATGTTTAGTTCACGGCAGATCATTCGTGACTTTGACTCCAAATTATTTAACGGTTTCTAGAGTCTCTAATTGGTTGCGCTGTATGCAGTAGCTGTAATGAGCAGTGTTTTTCCCCTTTTCACGGAAAATCATTAAAATACATCCTACTACCTCTGCGTCGGATTTATCTCATCGGTGGTTTTTGTTAACTAAACCGCCAATATTGTTAATATACACAATAGAAAAGAAATGGGCTATCACTACTATAAAAAGCAACATAAAAAACAGGAAACTACTGAACTAAGGCCGCCGGTCGCTTCGCAACGAACATGGAAACTTCTTTCACAGTCAATTTAACATTTTGTCACTGTTTATCATATACCAGGCATATTTCCATTTCCGACATAAAATATGCAGGTAAAAGGTTTAATTTTAGTAGCATTTAAGAACACAATTATGGGCCAGATGGTGTCCCTGGATGGTATTCCAACTCAATTACCCTTATTATTTTTATTCTGCATCGCCACTATATGTCTCAAGGTGTTCATTTAAGTACCGGCTCAGCAAGTATGGCCATGGAATAAACAAGAGGACTATGTAATATTATTTTTCGTTTCGGGTATTTATTTCAGGTGTAAAAACATTTGGAAAAGGAGTCCAGTTGACAGTTTTTACTCTGTTTAATTTAAACCCATGCGTGAAGTTAACATTCAAAATAACTTTACGGCACTTGAAAAGGCATACCTGCTAATAATTTAATACATTAATCGCTGACAGCAAAATTATGAAGATATAAAAAAATATGTCTGAAGAACACATATAAGATACAAAAAGACACATCAATAAAACAGCGAATAACAATGGGAATCGATTGATTGGTCTTCGATTAACTGATCTCCGATTGCCAGTTCCTTGATTAGCTGTTGGTTGATTTGTCATTCCTCGGCTAGCTGTGGCTGGATTGTTAATTTTTTGTTCGGCTGCGCGGTGATAACTATTCCAGTTAATATGCTGTGTCCTGTGCCCTGAAATTGAGTCAAACGAAAATTATCCTGGTAAGGGCGAACTTAACAATAATAGCCCATAGATTGACTTCTTTCACTCAGAAATGAACACTGATCCTTAATCTTATGGTATCTCTGATCACTTATAGCAGATATTCATAAAAAGTCAAGTTTAGCATTTTAAAGTGAGTTTTTTAAACTGACATAAAAAATTAGGGATATCGGGCTATTTTTTCTGTGACTCAGCCTTGAAAGTGGAGGTCAAAACGGGCTCTTATGGAGATTGCACGGATTTCAACGGAAAAACATCAATTCGAATGAGAAAATATATTCAAGCTTTTAGTAAAAACTATTTATACTAAGCAATAAAGACAAAGAGACCTAATAACAATGAATTACAAGCATATTACCAACTATTTTTGTAATATAATAGCATATTACTGCCGTACTCTAAGGCCGTTTTCGAACTTGGCAAATCTAGCATCTTGCCTTGAAACCTAGTACGCATCGAAAGCTATGACGTCATGGACAAGTCATCACCAAGCGCTTGTTCACTAGCTATCGAGGAAAGATACCAAGTCAACGAAAAAGGAGACTTGCTATGCTTGCTAGGTTTTAAGTTCGAACTCGGGGTGTGATAATATGGGCTTGTACAGAAGATAGAAATGAAGAAACTTTCAAATGGATACTACTATATCATTACTACGTATAATTGTGTGATATTTATTATTTTTTTGCGGAAAAATTGATGAATTCGTTACATTTAAAGGCTTTTCAAATGTGAATATACTGATAAAAGATAGTTGTTTATGTGTGTTGTAGTAAGACCTAATAGTTGTGTGAATAATTCCATACATTGTAAATGTACCGTCCTTGTTTACTTCATTGAACCTACAAAATCTATCTTCCTTACTGTGGAAGGAAAAGAAATGAAATAATGATGAAAGAATTATGGTCCGATGGAAAGTACTCTAAGGTAGCCATAATTTCATTGGCAGCATTATTTTTAGCTAACGAACATAACAATTGTTAATAACGTTAACATTGGAGAGGTTTTCACAGCATTCATCAAAGAAATGGGACAATAAACCTTTAGAGTAAATGTAATTTATTTTCAGCTTAATTATGTTAGTTACAACGCGCGTATTTATCAGTCAACAGTCAGAGATCATAGGTAGTAAGTTCGGAGTGTAATGCATTAATATATTGTTACTTGTTTTTTCATACAGGCAAAAAATATTATGATGTCTTTTTTTGCACAAAGACGTTGATTGTGGTGAAATACAGAGAGCGATATGTCGTCCACTTTCGCTGCCCCAAGTAATCGAAGCATATTAGTTAATCACCATATTATGGTATATGAGAATTATTTTATTCATAAGCAATAAGATTTTAAAAATAATATTCTCTGTTACTTTGCCGTATAAGGTTGGGAAGCATTTTAAAGAAGTAATCCACTTCCATCACCCACAATAATTATGGACACGGATAGCGCTTTTCGTATGTTTTACGAAATGAAGGCCGCATGGTGTCTCTTCCACCGTAAAAGGGCTACGAAAGTGTCAAGTCAAGATTCTACCCGGTCGGTCTTGGGATCAAGTTAACTTGATATCAAGTTAACTAGGCGTTTGCCAAGTTCGAAAACGGCCTAAGTCATAATGCGATAGTTCCATGAAAATGGCGCTGCAGTCAGCTCATAAGGCTAGGTTCTTCAAAATCGATTGTATTTTTCCTTTGATACAGGCCTTCGCAACGTAAATAAAGTAAATAAGTCTGTCATAAATGTGCTTAGATTGGTGTATTCTTCACATGCATACCATAGTTTATCAACGTTTTTGTTGATTTGGCAGTGCATTTGTATTCTAAACGACAAATTTCGCCGTATTACTGTTGTTTTCCTTGGTATCTTAGGACAGTAAATGATCATTGAGCACACTAATGGCGGAAGTGCGGTGGAAATGGTTGGGAATACCCATATCGAAGGAAGAATACAACGAATACGATATCGAACGGCCTTGCACGCAAGCAGCAATGGAATTTGTGCAAGATATACAGTTTACATTATTTTATTTAGTTAAAAAATGTTATGGCTCAAGTTTTTGGCGCGGGATTCAAAATTTTGACGAACACAGCTTAAGACCACATTATTTCTGAATCGCCATGAATCCTTGATATTGGTCAGAATTCGCTGTAAAGCTGGATTTACACGTGAAAATTGACTCCAATGGAAGTTGCAAGAGTAGCGATATCTCGAATCGTATCGCCACTCGTAGGAAATTGTACTGCTCACACTTAACTTCCGGCTTTTTCCAAACAAATGGATGGCTTTCGTATATCGCTCTTCATGGGTACAACCAATTTGCATAAATTTCATTAATTTTGCTTTATTACAACGTATCCACTAAGACAATTATGACAATAATTATTGTAATTATGTAATTATTGGCAAATATTGACGCTTAAGTTTCGGGATCTTTAGCATTTAAGGTAGTCCGAGCGAGATAGTTCCCTAATCATAACAGAGACCATATTCGAATAATACGTTTTAATTTCACCAGCTGTAGGACACATCAGTTAAATATTGCATTATTAATGGTGCAATAATATAGTTTTATATGACAGAAATTGTAAGTAATTTAATGAAAATATCTGAATAAGTCTTTAACTTGACTCCTTTTTTTCGCACGGTGCTTTTGAAACTCCTTCTAAACGGAAGGTTTTTTGTGATACCCAAGAACCTATTGCGGTGACAATATGATTAATTTTCAAAAATGGTTGAGAAAACATACAAACTGCACGCCATCAGTTTTTTTACGACATATAAGTGTTAGAAATACCACATTTTGTAAATAATGTCTCTCTGGAGTGCATACACGTACTATTTCCCATGTAAAAGTCCTGGTATGTTTTGTCAAATATCTCCAAAAGTAATGTGGTAAGGGGTAGAATTTTTGATGTCATTGGATTGGTGAGATACTTTTCTTTAACATGAGACCAAATTCATTGATTTCTAAGTAAAGTTATTTTTCGCTCAAAGTACCTTAAAGCATCTTCAATGGCAAATAAATATTTACTTATGCATCGATGAGTCCTCTTCCAATTAATTTATTGGTTGTTTACATTTCTATCTCCATTTGTTGTCTTGTGACCACGATTTCACCGAACGTGATGCGATTTTATCGCAAAATGTTTTCCTATCTATTGTCCGCTACCGCCACAAACCTTTCCGTAACTTTTCCCTCAGTATGATAAGATCCTCTCTTGGCATTGCAGCTCTAGCTGATCGTCGTGTCCTCAACGGCGAGGATTTCTTCTCGAACATTATTAATGGCAAATACACATCATCTGACCTTCTTTCTCTTTTCCCGCTTCGAGTGTCTTCGCGCACGATGAGGTCGAACGACCTATTTCATTGTTTCACCCCACGCCTTCCTGTCTCTAAACGTTCTCTTCTATTCAGACTCCCTTCTTCCATTAACTCCTTTTCAAAATGTGTTCCCAAGTTTGATGCTTTTTTTCATCCCTCATATATCGTGCACCATCTCCATCCTAATTTTGTCTCTACTCCTCTCTCCATCCCATGAACACTTCATTTCCACGTTTGATACTTGATCTTACAGTTGAATATTGTTTTTTTTTCATTATTGTCTATGTTTTGCTTGCTTTTCATTGGATTTTTTCGTCGCTCATTATGTGTCCTTTGTAATTGGCTTTGAGCTGATTTTGAGCCTCCTTAAATAAATAAATAAAATCGATATGATACTTGCCGGCAAAATATTAATCAGTCCAATTGCCTTTCAAGTAGCAACCGTGGTCGCTTACCACAACTATCGATCCCAACTGTCATGGAGGTGCGTGCTTGAACATGTCTAACATAATTATGCAAAATATATACGAGTATATTAAAAGACTATGCGATAGAATTGAATTCAACCCTCTTCAGTCCCTATTTTCCCTTTCGATACGAGCAAAGAAACTGAGAAACCTTGCTTTTTGTATGAATAAACAAATGTTTATTTAGTTATTATCATCGGCCCAATACCATTACGCCAGCAAGCAAGAAGAGATACGAACAGCATAAATAAATGACTTTTAAAACAACTTGCTAGGCCAAAATCGATCTCCATATCACGCATGTAAGTGAAAAAAAAATGTTTTAAGAATGGGTACAACTTATCATCATGTATTCATTCTGATATTTTCATTGTCACGAAGTTTTTTGAAATATAATGGTAAAAGAGCTCTGCATAGAATATTGTCCCTTGAGTACTTTCAGTAAATGTTAAGCATACATGGAACAATGGACTATTTCATGCCTGAACGGCGGAATGATGAATAGATAAACTGTAAAAATATGGCCTTAAAACCGTATTGTACTTAATACTAAATTCATAGCAGCCCGTGTTTGTAACTGCGATTTTTTAGTCTCTCCATTCAAACGCAATTTTAATATTATCCGAGGCAAGAGAGGCTAGCATTTTCACAAATTACATACTGTTCAAGTGATGATGAGCCAGATTGTGCATAAGTATTAAAACATTCTGAAATTTAATCTCTGCACTAACATAAGTTTCTATGAGAATTGTAGTAGGACTAGTGTGAGACAATTCTGTTACTCATCTATTCCAATATATGATCGCGTACTCATTTTTTCTCTTAATGCAAATATCTAAAACAAGTATGGGTAAATTTCCGTGAGACAGGTCTGTCGATAAATATTTTTTTCCACGTTTAAATATCGCAGCTTTGCAACAAAAATTTGAATAAAAAATGTGTAGAAAAAGCAAATTATTTTTTGTAAAAATAACTTTCAACCTACTTAAAACTTACGGATGTTAGAAGTTGTTACATTCCAGATACGTGGTTTTCGGAGGCAACCGTCTTGAACTTTCGCATAGTTTATGGTAATGGGTACCAGATGGCGCAGTATCAATGTAAATTTAACATCTTATCTTAACAGTAATAAACCACAAACACGCGATATTTTTTTTCATTCGTGGACGATGAGAAATTTAACTTAGAAAATAAAACCCTTTCTCCAGAGTGACCCAGCAAGCACTTATTTCATAATATAATAACGAATGCATATTATGTTATAGAAGTGAAATGATGAGGTATCCCCCTGGTGGATATTATTGAAACTCGGCATTATGGCGTGAAGCAAAGTAGAAATATGTGAGAGATACATTATTTTCAAACGGTTAGGAACGCTTTACTTGTAATATTACGGAAATTAATGTGATACGCTTAGCATATTCAAAGATTAAGACTTATAAAGAGATGTTGTTGACACCTATAGAACGTTTGGTAAGCGAGAATTGACGGAAAATCGATGGAACTGTCTCACGAACATTTTCACAAATATTCAGCGTCTTCATGGCAATTTAATACATTACCTGATAGCAATTCTTCTTCTTGGTATCTAGCTGGATTGCTCATCGCCGACTGAGGAATGGAAAACTCTGGAATCAATACAGAGAAAAAAACCCTAATTATAACTAAACATTTTGCTAGGTGTAAAAATGCGTTTAAAAAATAATGTATTAAGTCAATACACCTAGATTAGTAGAGATTAATTTCAAATGAAATTTTTTAGTAATAATTGCCCAAAAATAAGTACAGAAGATGTTCAAAAATTGAATGGGTGAATGAAATGTTAAATAAAGTTGAATATAAGTGTGTAAACAAAAATTTATTTGATGTATGTCCGTCACTTAGATTCGAGTAAATAATATTATACATCCACAAATGAAAAAACGACTTCGTTTCCTTCCACTGATTTATTTCTCTGGGAAGAGAACCACGAGAGCGACTTCAAACCGGAGATACTACACTTTGAGATAAAAGGGAGGAAGATGGACAAGAAGGAGGAGCTAGAAATAAGGAGGAACATGAGTAAATGTAAATTACTAAACGACATCCTTTTTGAAAAAATTTCCCCCCTCCTACAAGTCTCTCTAAACCTCACCGAAAGACGAACACCCAGGTCCCTCCCGCCCAACTCCACACCCGCTGATAACCCACCTCCACCTTAACGACCCTTTCCAAGTTAACCCACCCCTCCCTCTACCTTCCATCCCCCGCCCCCACCTTTCTCACCAACACGGTCCTCCTAAGGGTTTTCCCTAATTCTCACCATAACCGCCACCCCTCACCTCTCTCCGGGTTTCCCCTTCCCCCCCCTCCTAGCACCCATTCTTCCACCCCTCTCCAACCTCCCCCAAGACCCTTCCAGGTATATATTTGCTTGAATTTTAAAATTTTTTGTACTTGAAAATGACCTCTATGTGTCGAAACATGTCGTACCAAGAAAATAAATCAGTGGAAGGAAACGAAGTCGTTTTTTCATTTGTGAATATCAACTTCCACATAGTTGAGCCTGATACCATTGAACGTATAAATATTATACATCTTCTAGGTACTCAGATACATTACCTGGTTGATTGAGCAATTCTTCTTCTTGGTATCTGGCTGGATTGTATACCGTCGCTGTGAGTTGGACAACATCTGGAATAACAACAGGACAACTCCGGAATCAATACAGAGAAAAAAAAACTTACGATCACCAAACATTTTGCTAGGTGTAAAAATACGTTTAAAAAAGAACGTACTAAGTCAATACACCTAGATACGTAGAGATTAATTTCATTATAAAAAATAATATAAAATTAATAAAAAAAGAGAAATTTTTTAATAAAAATTGCAAAAAATTAGTACAGAAGACGTTCAAAAATTGAATGGGCGAATGAAATGTTTTTTTTTTTAAATTGAATATAAGTGTGAAAACAAAAATTTATTTGATGTATGACCGTCACTTAGATTCGAGTAAATAATATTATACGTCTTATAGGTACTCAGATACATTACCTGGTTGATTGAGCAATTCTTCTTCTTGGTATCTGGCTAGATTGCTTACCATCGCCTGAGCAGTGAACATCTCTGGAATCAATACAGAGAAAAAAACCTAATGATCACCAAACATTTTGCTAGGTGTAAAAATACGCTTAAAAAAGAACGTACTAAGTCAATACACCTAGATAGGTAGAGATTAATTTCAAATGAAATTTTTAAATAATAATTGCCCA
The DNA here is from genome assembly GCA_963169105.1 of Ceriagrion tenellum. Taxonomy (NCBI): domain Eukaryota; kingdom Metazoa; phylum Arthropoda; class Insecta; order Odonata; family Coenagrionidae; genus Ceriagrion; species Ceriagrion tenellum. The sequence goes on along the minus strand of OY720640.1, from coordinate 118,203,531 downwards.
AAAATAGGTGCAGAAGACGTTCAAAAATTGAATGGGTGAATGAAATGTTTTTTAAAAAGTTTAATATAAGTGTGTAAACAAAAACTTATTTGATTATCACCGTCACTTAGATTCGAGTAAATAATATTATACGTCTTCTAGGTACTCAGATACATTACCTGGTTGATTGAGCCATTCCTCTAGTTGATATCTAGCTGGATTGCTTACCCCCACTTGTGCTTCAAATCTAACTTTGGTTAATACAGAAAAAAACATAATTGTCAAACATGTTAATACAATAACTTCGTGATAAAATTTCATCGTTTTTAAAAAAATAAACATCCTAATCATTGCTATATTGAATTATTACATACAAATATATACTTTTATGTTGTGAAGCATTCCCCTTTATTGAGTTGTTTTTTTGACATTTTTGATTTAAGATCCCTAACCCTGAGTCGAATACAATTTTCTTCTCATCCACGTGAAAATCTACGATCCAATTATATTCCCCCTTAGGTATTGCTAAACATATTTTAAGATGAATATACGTTTAAAAATGGACATATTATGCAAAGACGGCCAAATACAGAGAGACAAATTGCAAATAAAAAACATCTTAATAAATGCTCAAAAGTGAGTACAGAGAAACTCAAAAATTGGAATGGCCGAATGAAATTTTCATAAAAATTGAATATAAGTGTGTAAACAATAATTTATTTGATCTATGACAGTCATTTAGATTCTAGTAACAAATATATTACGTATTCTAGGTACTCAGATACATTATCTGGTTGATTAAGCAATTCTTCTTCTTGGTATCTGGCTGGATTGTTTACATTCGCCTGCATATATGACTTCGCTGTGGTAAATAGACAAAAAAATAATGGTTAAACTTGTAAAAACAGTTTATGGTTGAGATAATGATATAATTTTTAAAATAAACATTCCAAGCAGTGCTGCAGAGTTTATGTTGGAAAGTATTCCCTATTGTTGAAATGATTTTCTAACGTTTTTGACTTGAGATTCTTCTCTTCTGCACCTTCTCTTCTGATAATTTTCTCCTCTTCCACATGAATTTCTATGGGCCAATTACATCCCCACTTAGCTATTGTTAAACATTTTGCAAGTTGCAAATATACGTTTGAAAAGGACATACAATGGCAATACAGAAAAAATAGAGTTATTGTGAATGGAAATAAATAACAATAAATTCCCAAGAATACGTACAGAGAAAGTATAAAAATAGAGAGGTCAAACTTGTTATTACAGTGAATGGGTGAGATAATATAATCATTTTTTTATAAATATTGCAATGAACATATTCTGTGAATACGGAGAAATATATAGAGAGTAATTGCGATTGAATAACATTATTTGGAAATTCCCAAGAATAACTACAGCGACAGTCCAGCTGAATGAAATGTCTAGAAAAGTTGAACAAAAGTGTTTATAAAAAATTATTTTGTGTGTGCATTGGTCAGCATCAAGTATCAAATATTCTGCGTCTTCAAAATGGTTAAACATATTAACCTGGTTGATTAAGAATTTCTTTCTATCTAGCTAGAATATTTACCGCCGCCTGTAGTCCAGCATAACTTCGGTAAACGGAGAGAAAACCTAATGGTCACGCTCGAGAATACAATGATTGCGTGAATATATATCGTGATATTTAAAACAATTATTCTAAGTGGCAAGTGTTGCCGCGAGACGAGACGAGACTTGAGCTAGTCTCGCCTCAGTCTCGTTTAGTGTTGCCGCGAGACTCGAGACTTTCTCGCCTCGTCTCGAGTCTCGTCTCATTTTCGATATGAAACTCGAGACAAGACCCCAGAGGAGAATTTGAGATGAGACTCGAGACAAGACCGCTTTTAGACGAGACAATACCACTTCCACGAGAATCTCGAAAATATCAAAATACAGAAACGTGTGATTAATTGGAATTTAGTGTAACATTATCCTTAAAACCACGTCCTTCTGATAAAACTTAGTAGGTGCCACGATTTCCGCTCCGTTTAAGGCATTATTTTTGCCATATAATTCAATGATAATTTTGCGATAAATAAGCTAACAATAAATGATTATTTTTGCCGACACTACTTCTTCTGGCGGAATGTCCGTGACTTCTGGAGCCATGTATGGACGTGTTATTGGCTTACTACTTTTCATTATAACCTGCTATAAATAACTTGAAAAACTTATCCAGCAAAAAGCCCACTATTTTCTAAAGGAGTAACTTTCAATACTCACTTCTAGGACAAAAATATCATGGGTTATACTCGTACATGGTGGTTTGTATCGCCCAGTGGGGAAATGTCTCTCACTACGAATGTTTCTCACTACAAAGCACAATTAGAGTGCAAAATTATCTTACTTTCGTAACAAGTAAAATAAGGGAGAACTTTAATTTAATTTCATAATGATGGAAATTATGACTACGGAGATGCAATAGTTGACGGGAGAGCGCAGAAAGACCTCCCTTTCCGATTTTTTGATGATGATGACGATGTTACTCAAAAATTTATTCAATGTGTTGAACCCCTTTAAATTCCCATACAGTTACACCCACCGTTACGTTCCCTTAAAGGACAAAGTTGCGGCAGAGGGTACTTGATCGTTATAATAGGATGCAGAAGGTGGTGTTGAATTTGTTGAAACAAAATTAATCCAAACCTTTCTTTCACCATCAATGGCAGGACATCCATAGCTGGAAAATCGTAGTTCGGAATCACTACTCATTTCATAGACGAAAATTGCGAGTACAAATCTAATATTATTGACTTCGTTCAATCCAATGGTAACCACACAGGAAGAGATATCATTGAATTTAATATAAATACACTAAAATTCTTTGAACTTGAGCACAACTGCAAGGAGTTACCGTAGGTAACGCCTCCGCATATACTAAATTCATGGAGAAACTCGGCAAGAAGCTACCATGTTATGATAGCACTGATCAGCATTTTAGAGGCATGGCTCAAAGACTTTACCTTGCAGTACAAGATCTTTTGCAAATATTATCTCTGGAGGATGGGGTTTCAGACGACCAGCTTCTATGAATTGCCAGTAGTGATGAATATTTCGAATTTGATGAAGAAAATATTACTCCAATTGCCAAAATAAGATCTTTATATTTAATTAAAAAGTGAGCAGTTAAGAAATAAATTCCGTGGCGCTTGCAAAGCTGCAGGGCCGCAAAGGTGCTGAACCATCTCTGAACCATGTAATTGATGGTGGAATTCAACGGAAGATATGATTGGAACAGCGCTTAACGTAAAGAGAGGTATTTCAATCCTATGCAACAGTATCAGTGTGGCCTGAAACACCCCAAAAGCAATGGACCGGAATGGGCACTGCTTGAAAATGCGCGCAAAGCTTTAAATTAGGAGGAGAAAATTACGTTACCCTTCGAATCGTTACCGTTTAATTTAATATGTACCTCAAGAAAGGGTGGAAATACTGGGCAACAAGCCTGGAAGAAATGAAGGTGATGAAGAACTGTTGCTTCCCTATCTAGCTACTCTGGACAAGATATTAATACACTACCGCCTGACGAACTGCATTTGTTGCGCGGTCTTAATGCTTGATCCTCGTCATAAATGTGAAACTTTGTCCATGACGCCATAAGGAAAAGAGATGCAGGATAATTCCCTATTGAAATTTGAAGAAATGATCAAAGTCTATCACGATAATTATTCCACTCGAATCCAGTCCGCTCAGTCAATGGATCAAGAGAATCTTGAGAGGTCTTCTTTGGTATAAAGTGATGAGGACGACCTACTAGACGTAAGTATATTCTCTACAGGACCAGGCAGGACCCGGTATTGAGGGGTTAGTTCTTTCGACTAAACGTTTCCCTTTATTTACCCCTCGTCAATTAATTTCACTTACCTTAACCATTTTGACAATTCAGATCAGAAAATTAAATTTATCCCTGAACTTTTATAAATATTTTTTAATATTCAAAGAGTTTTCGACCCTTTTTTGTCATCAGTTAATGATTTTACTAAATTAACCCCAAATCAGTCATTCTAGTATGAAGAATGGAGGAAAGAACTTGAAGACTGTCTTAAAAAGCCGAGATCCCCCACCCCAGTAGCAGAGGACATTGTCACAACGTTGTAGCAACGTTACAATGGGAAAACCAAAACGTTGGCATAAATTCTCCCAATATTGCCACAACGTTGCGTAACGTTGCATAACGTTGCATGCACGTTGTCACAACGCTGAAGATCCCACCTGAAAATGTTGTAACAATGTTGTCACAACGTTTACTTAACATCACAGTAACATTGCATGCACATTACCACAACATTGCATTGTAACGTTTGAAAAAAAATTATAGCAGGGTAATGGTACACATATTTGTCTTCACTTAAAATTAACGAAGATTTAGTATATATATATACATAATGGTATAACTTCTTACAACATGAATTGATATTTCACTTCTCCTTTGTTAAGAGAAATAAAAAGTACTGAAAATCAATGTAACAATGAAACCTCATAGCAATAAAAAATCTTCCATCTTTAAATTTTCATGGCACACCACAGCAGAGAAACACCACCATGATGGACGAAAATGTGAATCATATACCATCATGCCATCTTAAACTACGAATGCATCAAAAGTGATGTTACTTCTAAAACCCTATCGAGTATAACACAGCAGTTACAGGCCTCTCTGAATATGCAATTATTAATCTGAGAAAACATGCCAATTTTATAATTTTGCTCTCTGTGCAGTTTAGTGACAGTGTAGCAATAAAGCTAGTCTTATTTAGGCTACATCGCCTGGGTTATTTTTTAAACATAGGAAAATGGAATGAAGGAGCAAATGATGATCATTCATCCAGTGAAAGATATGTAAATGAAAACAAAATCGTAGTCCAGGTGGGCAAGGGTCAATTATAAACGACAGTCAGATATCAAAATGAAAACAAAATGGTGATACTGATGGCTTGCGTGGTTAAATAAGGTTGGTCAGGTAGAAAAGAGTAATCCAGGCGGGCGCGGGTCCAAAATAATAATTTAGGCGTGGGAAGGAGATGTCCAAAAATCGTAATCAAAACAGGCAGAGGTCAATATATGCAGATGGAGAATATATCGGCAGATCGTAACACAACCACATACGACGGTACAAGGTCCGTCCGTCTGGTCCAGGAAGAGTTCCACAAAAATGGTTGGTCAGGTCGATAGAGGTAGATCGACTGGATCGACAACATACGATCTCACAGACACGAACAAACTCTCCGAATTTCGAATTGTCTTCAAAAGTCTCTGGCCGTCTGACATAGCGGCCTCCCCTCATTTCTTAGAATCCATTTCCCCTACCTTCCCCATTCCCTCGCGTATGTGTATTAAATCGGAGATAAGGTTTCTTACGGCATTCAAGGGGCGGAGCTTCGAAACGTTACTATCACCCTCTATGCGGCGGCGATGTCCACTATGTCGCCCTGAACGGCTTGTCCGCTGATACATCTCTGGAGAAAAGGTTGCGACCAGCTTCCTCTCCAGCACGCTCTTCAATGTCCGTTGGGATCTACTCCGGAGAGATCTGATTGTCTGGGGAGTCGAACAGCGTTGGATAGTTGAAAAATCCGTTTAAAAGAAGTAGAGACCTAGAAATATCCAGCTTTCCTTTTGACGTTATTTGGAGCAAAATGTTCTTATTTAATTCCAGTTATAAATATAAGCATTGCTAGAATGATATTTCTCCAAAAATAAATAATAAATTTGCAGACGTAGGGGACAATTTTCGTTCTGTTACAGTATTTGGATAACACAGTGAAAATCACTTCGAAAAGACAACATTTAATTCCAGATATCATCATCCATTAGGCATTACTAGAAAGACATTTCCCCACAAAATAATAATCGAGAGGTAAATGACACCATCTGAGGTCAATGACCCCTACAGAGGTTAATGACTCCACCAGAGGTCAATGATCACACATGGTGTCAATAACCCTCAACAGAGGTCAATGACCCCACCAGAGGTCAAAGTTCCTGCCAGAGGTCAATGACTCCACAAGATGACAATGACCACATCAGAGTCCAATGACCACACCATTAGTCAACGACCCACCAAGAGGTCAATAAAACCCTACAGAGCCTCAATGACAACACCAAAGGTTTACGACCACTGAAGGCCAATGACCACTGAAGAGATCAATTACCTCATCAGAGGCCAGTGAACTTTAAAGACGTCAAAGACCCATCAGAGGTCGACGACATCGTCAGAGGTCAATGACTTCCCATAAGTCTATGACCAGAAAAGAGGTCAACGACCCCACAAGAGGTTATGACCTCAAAAGAGGTCGATGATCACACAAGAAGTCCATGTCCACAAGAGATCATAATGACTTTCGGAGGTCAATGATCGCACCATAGGTCAAAAATCCCTTCAGAGGTCAATGACCAGCTAGAGATCAACGACCCCTCCAGAGGCCTATGACCCAAAAAGAGGTCAATGACCCTATCAAAGGTCAAAGACTCAATCAGGGTTTAATGACCCCACAAGAGGTCATTCACCCAACCAAAGGTGATTCACTCTATCAGATGCCAATTACCACACTGGAGGCCAATGACCCCACGAAAGGTCAATGACCCATCCAGACGTGAGCGACCTCACCAGAGGTCAATGACCCCATAATCCTACAAAAGGTCAAATACCCATTCTGAGGCCAATGACGACACCAATAGTCAATGACTTGCAACATAAGTCAATGACCCCATCAGGGATGAATGACCCACAGAAGATAACGACCCCACAAGAGGTCAATGACCACTCGATGTGTCAATGACTCCACCAGAGGTGAATGACCAGCAACCGAGGTCCATGACCCCTTCAGAGATCAATGAGTCCTCTAGAGGTCAATGACCCCATCAGAGGTCAGTAACCCCATCAGAGTTGAATGACCCACAACATAAGTGATCACTTCAGAGGTCAATGACCCCATCAGAGGTGAATGACCACACAAAAGGTAAATGACCCACCAGAGGTCAATGACCCCACTAGAGGCCAATGACCCCACAAAAGGTCAATGACTCATCCAGACTTCAACGACCCCACCAGGGGTCAATGATCCAAGAACCCCATAAAAGGTCAATGACCCATTCTAAGGTGAATGACGACACCAATAGTCAATGACCAGCAACGGAGGTCCATGACCCATTCAGAGGTCAATGACCAACCAGAAATCAATTACTCCATAAAGAAATCAATCACCCCTTCAGAGATCAATTACCCCAATACGCAAGCGACATCGCAAGAGGTCAACTACCGATCAAAAGTCGACAAACGCGCCAGCGGTTTGTATCCGCACAAGAGGTTAATGACCCCTGCCCCAGGGTTAAAGTGACCCCTTCAGAGGTCAAATTTTCAAAATTATTTACTACCATTACTTCAAGTCCTGTAAGTGAAAACGAATGAATGCCCTTACGTCTAAAAATGGATTACTAATTGCTTGATAAAATACATTCTAGACATGCGAAAATTGATTTACGCAGCTAAAATTAAATAACAATATTTGGCGTTACGCAGTAATTTTCTCTATTTTTCCAAAATCCTGATAGAGAATCAATAGTATTTGCTTACGTAATAAAAAATGTAATTTTCTGGAGAAAAGACGTGGGATAAATGCAAATGAAATTTATTGCGATAACTGGATACACTACATTGGGATTTTCTAAAAGATTCTCCATCTTTAGTGCAATTCCTTTGAGAGAAAACGAATGTACATGCTATCGTCTGTAAAATGATTATTATTGGTTAGATAAAAGACATTCTAGACATGCAAACTTGATTGTAGCAACTGGAAAAAAATAATAATACACGGCGTTTCGAAGTGATTATCTTTGAGTATTTCGAATCATGTGAGAGAAACAATAGTATTGGCTTACGTTAGAAAAACATTTAATTCTGGAGAAAAGTCGTTGTATAAACCCAAATTTATTTATTACAACAACTGGATTAAAATAACAACATTGGGATTTCCCAAAAGATTTTCCAACTTAAATGTAAGTCTTTTGAGAGAAAAAAATTAATGCGCACCAGTCTGAAAAATGTTTTGGAGTAAAGATATTCTTGACACGCAAAAATTGATTATAGAACTGAAATTTAATAAGAATATTTAGCGTTTCGAAGTTATTTTCCCTGAGTATTTCAAAGCCTGTGAGAGAAAACAAAAATATGCGCTTACGTTAGCAAAACGTTTATTTGATTCTGGAGAAAAGTCATTCTGTAAATGCAAATTGATTGATTATATATCTGGAATTTAAAATGAACATAGGTCTTTTCCAACTTTAATTCGATTCCTGTAAGAAAAATTAAATATATATACTCGTGTATATATATATATATATATATATTAACGTCAGACAAATTATTATTTTTTGTTTGTGAAATGACATATTAGACATGCTAAAATTGATTTTAGTACCGGGAATTAAATAAATATATTTGGCGTTTCGAAGTGATTTTCCCTGAGTATTTCAAAGCCTGTGAGAGAAAACGAAAATATGAGCTTACCTTAGCAAAACGATTATTTTAATCTAAAAAAAAGTCTTTCAGTCATTGCAAATTAATTGCTTATATATCTGGAATTTCAAATGAACATGGGCATTTTTCTAAGTGACTTCCCCTCTACAATTTTTTACCTGTAAGAAAAAATAAAATTATGCGCTCACGTCAAAAAAAAGTTATTATATGTTGGAGTAAAGACACTCCAGATATGCAAAAATTGATTTTAGTACCCGAAATTAAATATAATAATTTGGAGTTACGAAGTGATTTTCCCTGAGTTTTTAAAGCCTATGAGAGAAAACAAAAATATGCGGTTACGTTTGCAAAACGTTTACTTTAATCTGGAGAACAGTCAATCAGCAAATGCAAATTGATTGATTTTATATCTGAAATTTCAAAGGAACGTTGGGCTTAAGTAAATGATTTCCCATTTTTAATCAATTTCTGTGAGAAAAAAAAATGTATCCTACCTTCTGGTGTATGATTATTATTTGTTTTGGAAAAGACCTTCTGGACAGGCAAAAATTGATTTTTGTAAATGAAATTAAATAATAATATTCGGAGTTTCGAAGTGATTTTCCCTGTGTATTTCACAGCCTATAACAGAAGACGAAAATATGCGCTTACGCTAGCAAAACGGCTATTTTAATCTAGAGAAGAGTCATTCAATAATTGCAAATTGATTGATTTTATATCTGGAATTTCAATGGAACACTTAGCTTTTATAAATTATTTCCCATCTTTTATTCAATTCCTGTGAGAACAACAAATATCTATGCTACCTTATGATGAATGATTATTATTTATTTGGGAAATGACATTCTAGACATGCTAAAATTGATTTTAGTACCTGAAATTAAATAACAATATTTGGCGTTTCGAAGTGACTTTCCCTGAGTATTTCAAAGCCAGTGAGAGAAAACAAAAATATGCACATACGCTAAAAAAATGGCTATTAAATTCTGGAGAAGAGTCATTCAGTAATTGCAAATTGATTAATTTTATATCTGGAATTTTAAATGAACACTGGGCTTTTGTAAATCATTTTCCATCTTATTCAATTCTTGTGAGAAAAATAAATATATATGCTACCTTATGGTGAATGATTATTATTTGTTTTGGAAAAGACATTCTGGGAATTGCAAAAATTGATTTTAGTAACTGAAATAAAATAATAATATTCGGCATTTCGATGTGATTTTCCCTGTGTATTTCAAAGCCTATGAGAGAAAAGAATAATTTGCGCTTACGCTAGAAAAATGGCTATTTAATCCTGGAGAAGATTCATTTAGTAATTGCCAATTTATCGATTTTATATCTGGAATGTAAAATGAACACTGGGCTTTTGTAAAAGATTTCCCATCTTTTATTCAATTCCTGTGAGAAAAAATAATATGTATATGACCTTATGATGAATTATTATTATTTGTTTGGGTAAAGACATTCAGGACATGCAAAAATTGATTTTAGTACATGGAATTAAATATTAATATATGGCGTGTCGAAGTGATTTACCATGTGTATATCAAGGCCTGTGAGTGAAAACGTAAATACACGCTTACTTTTGCGTCCATTATACTCGTCGTCGTCCAAACGTCCAATATAATCTGGAGAAAAATCTTTCTTTAAATGCAAATTGATTGATTATATAACTGGAAATTCAAATGTACACTTGGCTTTTCTAAATTATTTCAAATCTTTAAATCAATTCCTGTGAGAATAACAAATATGTATGCTACCTTCTGATGAATGGTTATTATTTGTTTGGAAAAAGACATTATAGACATGCAAAAATTGATTTTAGTACCTGAAATTAAATAATAAGATTTGGCGTTCGATGTGATTCACCCTGTGTATTTCAAAGCCTGTGATAGAAAACGAAAATATTACCTTACGTTAGCAAAACGCCTATTTTAATCCGGAGAGAAATCATTCGGTAAATGCAAATAGATTGATTATGTATGTGAAATTTCAACTGTAAATTGGGCTTTTCTAAATGATTTCCAACTTTAATTCAATTCTGGTGAGAAAAAACGAATATATACGCTAAGGTCTTAGAAATGCACATTGTTTCTTCGGGAAAAGAAATTCTAACATGCAAAAATTGATTTTAGTACGTGAAATTAAATTAAAATATTTGGCGTTTCGAGGTGATTTTCCATGAGTATTTCAAAGCCTTTAACAGAAAACGAAAACATGCGCATATGCTAGCAAAACGGCTATTTTAATCTGGAGATAAGTCAATCTGTAAATGCAAATTGTTTAATAATATATCTGGAATTTCAAATGAACACTGGGCTTTCCTAAATGATTTCCAATCTTTAATTCATTAATGTGAGAAAAACAAATATATATGCTACCTTCTGATAAATGATTATTATTTGTTTGGAAAAAGACATTCTAAACATGCTAAAATTCATTTTAGTATCTGGAATAAAACAATAATATTTGGCGCTTCGAAAATATTTTTCCTGAGTATTTCAAAGCCTGTTAGAGAAAACGAAAATATGCGCTTACGTTCGCAAAACGTTTATTTTAATCTTGAGAAGTCATTCTGTAAATTTAATTAATTGATTATATAGCTGTAATTTCAAATGAACATAGGGCTACATGATTTCACATCTTTAACTTAATTCCTGTGAATGTCAAAAGACATTCTAGACATGCAAGCATCAATTTTAGTACCTAGATTTAAATAATAATATTCGGCGTTTCGAAGTGATTTTCCATGAGTATTTCAAAGCCTGTGAGAGGAAACTAAAGTATTCACATATGTTAGCGAAACAACTATTTCAATCTGGAGAAAAGTCATTCAGTAAATGTGAATTGGTTTAATATTAGCCTGGAATTTCAAATGAACATTGTGCTTTTCTTAATGATTTCCCATCTCTAATATTAATCCTATAAGAAAAACGATTTAATGCGCTCACGTCGAAAAAATGAATATTATATGTTGGAGAAAAAACTCTCAAGATATACCAAAATTGAATTCATTATCTGGAATTAAATAATAATATTTATCGGTTATATGTGATTTTCCCTGAGTATTTCAAAGCCTATGAGAGAAAACGAAAATATGCGCATATGTTAGATAAACGTCCATTTCAATCTGGAGAAAAGTCATTCTGTAAATATAAATTGATTGAATATTAACCTAGAATTTCAAATGAACATTGGGCTACTCTAAATGATTTCATATCTTTAATTCAAATACTGTGAGAAGAAATAAAAATATATTCTAACTTCTGATAAATGATTGTTATTTTTTGGGAAAAGGCATTCTAGACATGCAAAAGTTGGTTATAGTACCTGGAATCAAAAAAAAATATTTGGCGTTTCGAAGTGATTTTCCCTGAGTATTTAAAAGCCTGTGAGAGATAAGGAAAATATGCGCTTACGTTAGCAAAACGTCTTTTTTAATCTGGAGAAAAGTCATTCCATAAATGTAAGTTGATTGAATATAATTCAAGAATTTCAAATGAGCATTGGTATTTTTTAAATGGTTTCCCATCTATAATTGTAATCCTGTAAAAAACATCAATTTTTGCGCTCACGTCAATAAATGATTATTTAATGTTGGAGAAAAGAACCTCTAGATATGCAAAAAATGTTATGAGTAAGTGGAATGAAATAATAATATTTGAATATATATAAGTGATTCCTTATATATCTGGAATTTAAAATGAACATTGGGCTTTTTTTAAATGATTTATACCTTTTAAAAACGAATATATGCGCTCACTTCTGAAAAATGTATATTATATTTTGGAGAAAAGACATTGTACACATTCAAAAATTGTTTTTTGCCACAAGAACTGATTGACAATGTATTTCGTTTCGCAGTGATTTTTCCTGAGTATTTAAAGCCTGTGAGAGAAACTGAAAATATGCGCTTACCTTAGTAAATTGTCTGTTTTTTTATGGAGAAAAATCATTCCCTTTAATGTATATTGATTGATTATATATCTGGAATTTAAAGGATGCTTTTCTTAATGATTTCCCATCTCTTATATTACTTCTATAAGAAAAAAGATATAATGCGCACACGTCGAAAAAGTGAATATTATATGTTGGAAAAAGTACACTCAATATACGCAAAAATTGATTTTAGTACCTGGAATTAAATAATAATATTTATCGGTTCGATTTGATTTTCCCTGAGTATTTCAAAGCCTATGAGAGAAAACGATAACACCCGCTGACTGTAGCAAAACGTCTATTTCATTCCGGAGAAAAGTAATTCTGTAATGCAAATTGAATGATTATATATCTATAATTTTAAATAAATATAGGCCTTTTCTACACTATTTCCATCCATTTCCATCGTTAATTCAATTCCTGTGAGAAAAAACAATTATATATGCTATATTCTGATTAATGACTTATTTTGTTCGCGAAATACCATTCTAGACATACTAAAATTGATTTTAGTACCTGGAATTAAATAAATATATTTGGCGCTTCGAAGCGATTTTCCCTGAGTATAACAAAGCCTGCGAGAGAAACTAACATATCAATACACGCTAGCAAAATGTTTATTTAAACCTGGAGAAAAATCATTCCTGTAAATATAAATAGATTGATTACATTTCTGAAATTTCAAATGAACATTGGGCATTTTAAATGACTACCTATCTTTAGTTTAATTTCTGTGTGAAAAAAAACGAATATATGCGCTCACGTCTGAAAAATGTATATTATTTTTTGGAGAAAAGATCTTCTATAAATGCAAAAATTGAGTATTGTCACAGGAATTAATTATCAATATTAGCCATTCAAAGTGCTTTTCCCTAAGTATTTTAAAGCCTGCGTGAGAAAACTAAAATGCAGTTTTGTTAGCAATACATTTATTTTAATCCCCTATGACCCCACCTTAAGTCACTTACCCCACAAGAGGTCAATGTCCTCACCAGATCTCAGAGAATATCTGACAAGGAACATTTACGAAGTGTTACGCCCCGAATTGATTCATACCTGGCAGGTTCGTAGATTAAGGTGAAAAAATGAGATTTGTGAAATCTTACGTGCCCTCGTGGCCTACGAGCCGAGATATTAGTGATTACAATCAGCGAAATCGCAACCCGGGCCTCACGCTGTGACGTCACGTTCACCGTCTCTACGAAGTAGCCGCCCGCGGAGAGGGAGCCGTTCCCTGCCGGCGACGCTCGGCGGACGGCGGCGGAGCGACAGCGGTCGACATTCTCTCTAATACGCAGAATTCTCTGTTTCCTATTAGCCTCTCTGTATTCTCGATTTGTTTTCATCATTCTGGGACGATGGAACCACAACTATCGGATCGATCCTGGGACACGTCAACGAGTGACCCAAACGGACGAATTGCCTTTGCTCAACCGTGACAAAAATTTAATCGTCCTGTGATGAACAAGGAAAATGTGTTGCGATGTACTCTCTTCGGATCTACGAAGGGTATCCGAGTGGACCGATGAAAGGAACCACCACCCTTTCGGGGTCTCGCTGCCGGGAAAACCACGGCGATGCGAGTGAATAGGGAAATGGTCCTTGGTTCCTCGTGGGATGTAGGCATAACTTGAGCTTTTCAAAAGAATGTACTCGCATACTGGCGCCTTCCGAGAAGGTCCCATCCTCATACAATAGGCAGATTCTTATTCCCATAAGCAACAGCAATCGGGCCACTACTTGGCCTCTCTAACTACCAGACCCGGCGATGTTTTCCCTTTTCCATTCCTTAATCCATTCCATTTGTAATCTTTATTTCGTTCGTTCAGAAGATTGAAGTATAAAGCTCATACACACAAAACAGTCCACCTTCAATCGCAAGACATCGGCGCTAAAGGGCATTTTCAATTGCCTTTCGACAAAGGGCAAATTTTAATTGCCTTGCGATAAGAGGATTGGATATTTGTCATGTTCTTACAGTGTTCGTTTTTACCCCTTCCGGATTTTCATCTCCCTAGCAACATCACTCCTTTATCCACCTCTCTGCTAGTATTCCCTCGTCCCTAGGTCACACCTTCCCTTTATCTTTGCATACGTCCTAATTTGAAGTCCATGAAATCTGTCGAAATATACTTTGAATCCTGCATTCTGCATCTAAACTTCTGATAAAAGTTTTTTTGGTCATTTAAATTATTTGACCAATCAATCTTGCGTCATTGATAATGCGACATGCTAATAAGTATAGACATTACTTTGTTCTCAAATGCGCATGAACTCATCGGATTTAAGTGCAAGTTAAAGGAAGACTCTAGAAAAATATTATATAATTGAGCATTTTTTATCGTAAAAAAATGTTTAGACACAAACATAGCAATTCTGAAAAAAATGATTGAAACACAGGTGAAACTCACAATGGGCACGTTTTATAAATACGGAGTACCACACACATTTTCGTCTGTATATTCACAATAATTGTCATAAATTTTTTCGTCGAAGCAGTACTGAACAGGAGTAATGTGGTTGTTTGGCCTTTTCTCTAAATACCCTGCCTTGAACCACGCATGCATAAAAAAATATTTGAATCTTGGGGCCGAGAACTGGAAATGTGTAAGTGATTGCATTTTTAAAATATTGTTTCTCTGGATTAGGTTCCCATTTAACTGATCTAATAACACGCGACCAGAAACTTTACGCACGGAATTTTTCCACTTACGGAAAAAGTATACATCTAAAGGTTGTATCAGTCCCGTAGTTTTCAGGGGTATCATCCTCACTAGAACTCTTTTATTCTCCTGCGTCACTTCAGCAATGGCGTCTTGATCTTTGTAGGGACTCCAGGAATCCATCAAATGAACGCAATCTTTGTCTACTTTTGGGGAAAGAGCACGTCCGAAATAGTCCTGTATCAAAATGTTTTTCGTTAGTAGCCCTGAGGTTGATACCACACGATAAATATTAGACGCATCAAAAATGTTTGCATTTCTGGGAAACTTTGTCCTTTTCCTGTAAGCAGATGAGGAGGGGGAAAGGAGATCACCTTCTATTGAAATTGCATTTACACTTTGGACGACTGATTCCACTATTTTCACACCGCAAAATTCCTGTGTGCAACCGGAATGAATTTCTTTTTTGAAGCCACTCTGATCAGTGTTTAGCACGTGCGATGCACTTCTGTCAATCACTGTTTTCACTTCCTCTACGAATTCCATGGCTTCGACGTGATACACCGTAATTCCAACGAATATTTTTTTGAAATAACTTTCGTCACCTTTCGCAAAACTATATTGCGGCATTTATTCCATTTCCATATGCAGACGGGAGACGCTTTAAAGTTTTGTACTCCTTGCTCCAGTTTTTTATCTTCATCGAGGGCCCACCTTCGCAAATCCCTATCGTGAACCACTAAATGATCTTCTTTTGCAATCTTGAAGCGGGAAAGAAGAGCTGTTCGGATGGACCTATACTTTTCTCTCAAAGCACCAGCTTCCATTACCTGCTTTTTGTAGCGATGCAGTTGTGCCCTACTAGTGATGAAGCAAAAATTGTGTTGAACTGTCTCCAGCCGAAGATTTTCCTTCTTTCCGGACTTAAAAAAGTCAACAGCCATTCTTTTCTGGACCATTGATGGCTCTGGCCTTGGTTTCTTCATCGGTGATACATCGTTGAATGGCGAAGAAGAAGTAGGAGAAACATCTTCATCCGTTTTGCATTCACCGCTGCTCTCTTCATTATCCTAAACGGTTACCTCATTCCTCTCACTGTGAAAGTCAAAGATTAGATCATCTTCGATCTCACACAGGTATTCGTCGTCATCCACACAGGATTTAAGCATCGCTGAAACTCATTCATTAACACATTTGAATGATAAATCTTTGATTTGATACACAAATAGTGAAATATGCCGTAATAAAAATGTTACAAAAATAATACTATAACTTAATACTAACGAAGAACTTACATGCCAGCTTTTCCGCCAGTTCGGTTTCTTCTGCAGTGGTTTCCGAAAAAGGAAGCGTATCAGGAAATCTACTCTTCATCAGCTTCAAGACGTTTAGAGGATTTATCACAAGGGCCATAATTATCCCGAATTAATCTTATAATCTACGAAATGACAGAACTTGCAGCAGAATAGCACAACCCACAAGCATCCAGCGTGTTAGAGGTCAGCGAATGCGTCCGAAAAATCCGAAATGAATCGTGTAAATGACCAAATTCAACATTTTATTCCTTGCTTTCTCGTCTGGTCTGATATCTTAAATTCAAGAAGAAACCGTTCACGAAAGTTTCGGGTGATTTTATGACAGTACCTAACAATTGTATGAGGATGGGACCTTCTCGGAAGGCGCCAGTATGCGTGTACATTCTTTTGAAAAGCTCAAGTTATGCCTACATCCCACGAGGAACCAAGGACCATTTCCCTATTCACTCGCATCGCCGTGGTTTTCCCGGCAGCGAGACCCCGAAAGGGTGGTGGTTCCTTTCATCGGTCCACTCGGATACCCTTCGTAGATCCGAAGAGAGTACATCGCAACACATTTTCCTTGTTCATCACAGGACGATTAAATTGTTGTCACGGTTGAGCAAAGGCAATTCGTCCGTTTGGGTCACTCGTTGGCGTGTCCCAGGATCGATCCGATAGCTGTGGTTCCATCGTCCCAGAATGATGAAAACAAATCGAGAATACAGAGAGGCTAATAGGAAACAACGGAGAGACAGAGAAATCTGCGTATTCTCCTCCCCAGAGACGAATGTCGACCGCTGTCCATCCGCCGCCGTCCGCCGAGCGTCGCGAGCAGGGAACGGCTCCCTCTCCGCGGGCGGCTACTTCGTAGAGACGGTGAACGTGACGTCACAGCGTGAGGCCCGGGTTGCGATTTCGCTGATTTTAATCACTAATATCTCGGCTCGTAGGCCACGAGGGCACGTAAGATTTCACAAATCTCATTTTTTCACCTTAATCTACCAACATGCCAGGTATGAATCAATTCGAGGCGTAACACTTCGTAAATGTTCCTTGTGAGTCCAATCACCACACTAATGGTAAATGATCCCTCCAGAGGTCAATGACCCGCAATGGAGGTCAATGACCTTACCAAAGGTCAATGACTCTATCGAAGGTCAATGACTCCACAAGAGGCCATTGAGCCCACAAGAGGTTAATTAATCTATCAGATAACAATGACTATACCAGAGGTCAATGACCCCACCAGAGGCCAGTGACCCCATAAATGTCAATGACACCACCAAAGGTCAGCGATACCATCGGAGGTCAATAACCCAACATGGGGGCAATGTCCCCACCTGAGATAAATGAATACACAAGGGGTCAATGACCCGTAGCAGAGGTCTATGACCCCTTCAGAGCAATTTCACCGGAGGCCAATGACCATTTTAGGTGTCAATGATCCCATCAGAGTTCAATGACCCACAACAGAGGTCAATAACCCTTTCAGAGGTCAATGACCCCGACAGAGGTCAAAGACCTTACCAGAGGTAAATGACCCCCACCAGAGGTGTATGACCCCACAAGAGGTCAATGACCCTGCAGGAGGTCAAACACTCCCTACGGAGGTCAATAACCCCACCATAATTTATGACCCGCTACATAGGTCAATGAACCCTTCGGAGGTCAATGGCCCCACGCAACGTGTATGACCCTACCTGAGGTCAAATACCCATATGGAAGTGACCCCTTTAGAGGTAAAAAAAATTGCCAAAGGTCAATGACCTCCCAGAAGTTAATGAGCCACCAGGGGTCAATGACCATACCAGAGGACATTGACATCACCAGAGGTCGATAACTCACCCAAAAGTAAATTTCCAATCGTAATTCTAGACATCATAATTAATATTTGCTTTTCTAAAAATTCTTTCTTCCAGTAAATAATAATGACTTTTCGCGATGAGCGCATATATTCGTTTTTTCCCTCAAAATTTAAATTACACAGTGTAAATTTCATTGAAAAGCCATCTATTAATTCCATATACCATAATCAATATTTATATGTCTAGAATGTCTTTTCTGCATCAAATAATAATAAATTTGCAGACGTATGCGCATATATACAATTGTTTTCTGACACAGGAATTGAATTAAAGATGGAAAATCACAAAGAAATTCCCAATGTTCTTATTAAATTTCATATATCATAATCAAGGTTTGCATTTCCGGAATATCTTTCCAGCAAAAAAAAGATCATTTTTCAGTCGTGAGCGAATATATTTGTTGTAGTCACAGGAATTGAAATAAAGATGGAAAATAATTTTAAAATGTTACCTATTAATGGGTCATTGAACTCTGGGATAGGGGACATCGACTCTGGTGTGGATATAGACGGCTGGTGCGGACATTGACATTTGTACGGTAATTGACTTCTGGGTGAGTTGATGACCTTTAGTTATGTCAATGATCTATGGTGATGTCAATGACCTCTCTTGGGGTCATTGACCTCTGGTGGTTCATTTACCTATGGGAGGTCATTAACCTCTAGCGATTTCCTTGAAATATGAAGGAGTCATTAGCCTCGTTATTGGTCATTGACCTCTGGTAGGGTCATATACCATTGGTAGTGTGTTTGACTTCTGAAGGGATAATTGACCTCTGTAGAGGGTCATAACCTCTAGTGGGGAAATTGACCTCTGTACGGTGTCATTGACCTCTTTCAGGGTCGTTGACCCCTGGTGGGGTTACGCTCCTCTGGTGGGGGTCATTTACCTCTGAAGGGGTCATTGACCTCTGAAGGGGTCATTGACCACTGTTGTGGGTGTTAGACCTCTGATGGGGTCATTGACACCTAGATTGGTCATTGATTTCTAGTGTGGTCCTTTATCTCTGATCGGATCATTGACCTCTGAAGGGGTCATTGACATCTGTTACGGGTCATTCACCTCAGGAGGGGTCATTGACCCCTTGTGGGGTCATTGACCTCTGGTGGTATACTTGACCTTTGGTGGGGTCATTTACATTTGTCAGGTCATTGGCCTTTGGTGTGGTCCCTGACCTCTGGCGTAGTCATGGACCTCTGGGATGGTAATTATTATATGATCGATAATTTGACCTCTGGTGGGGTCAATGACCTTATATTGGGTCAATGACCTCTGATAGAGTCATTGACCTTTGGTAAAGTCCTTGACCTCTTGTGGGACCTTGGCCTCTGGATAGGTCGTTGATCTCTGGTGGGGTGATTGACCTCTAGTTTGGTCATTGGACTCTTAAAGTCATCGAGATCTGGTGGGGACATTCACCTCTTGTGGGGTAAAGGAGTTCAGGTGGGGTCATTGACCCCTTCTGTGGTCATTGAACTATGGTGGGATCGTTTACCCCTGGTAGGGTCAATGACCTTTTGTGGGGTCATTGGCCTCTTGTGGGGTCATTGACCTCTGGTGTGGTCATTACCTCTTGTGGGTATTGATCTTTGAATTGAAAAAAAACTTCCCAAAATGGAGAATATTAGATTCCGAATTATCCATCTCTCTATCGCAAAGGTGGAGGCCTGAAATAGACGTGTGAGCAAGATAAACGTAAGCCCAGACGAGGAGTAGTAGTAGTAGAACCTCTGTTTTGAACTGTGTCGGATGTAGGAATTTTAAAATAAACGGATGTCCATTAATGCACGGATAAAAAGTTTGAATGAAACTGAAAATTAGCGATACTTCAGGTGAGGAAATATTGAGGTTAATGCCTTTTAACTGCATTAATCAATGTCTTTCATTAGTTCCCTCAAGGGAGAATACAACTCTGTGATATGCAAAGGGTTTCGTAAAAGACACGACGAATTTTCAAACACAGTTGCTTCGGCAAATTTTGCATGAAATTGACGGAATATCAGAGGTGGGAAATGTGAAGATAAATGAGATATTACACTCATATTTTGGAAATGTGAACATATTTACAAACTTGAAAAATTATTATAATTGCATCGTGGATTATTCCATGTCTTCTATATTTTCTATTTCAAGAAACTTGGGAATCGTCGAATCCTAAGAAACCGACTACGTGCAAGTTGATGTAGTATCCTAGCATAACGGAATGGAGAGGGAAGGGAAACATACCGGAATTACACCACGGGTGGTGGAATAAAGGAAGAGTACGTCAAGATTTACCATCGTGTTAAACCAACTGTTTGCAACGAATACTCTAGACGATTCCAGGTTCAGTGGATTTTGAGTAACCGGTTAGACAAAGAAAAGTAGTCCCACAAATTCACTCCCTGTATTTATTGTGTGCAAAACGTCCATTTCGATATAGTGAAAAGTAATTCAGTAAACACAAATTGATTAATTATTAATCTGGAATTCAGTTGAGCATTGGCCTCCCTAAATAATTTCCTATCTATAAATCAATTCCTGTGAGAAAAAAAGATTATATGCGCTCATTTATGCAAAATGATCGTAATTTGTTTGGGACAAGAAATTCTAGACATGCAAAAATTGATTTAAGTATCTGGAATGAATTAATAATTTTTTTCTTTTCGAAGTGATTTTGCCAGATTATTTCAAAACCTGTAAGAATAGGAAAATAAGCGCGTCCGTTAGCTAAACGTCTATTATAACAACGAGAAAAGTCATTCAGAAAATTAAAATCGATTGATCATATATCTAAAATATTATTGAATATTGGGCTTCTCTAAATGATTTCCCATCTTTAATTTTATTCCTCTGATAAAAAACGAATATATGCGCTCACGACTGTAAAATGATTATAATTTGTTTGGGAAAAGATATTCTATACATGCAAAAACTGATTTAAGTACCTGGAAAGAATTAATAATATGTGGCCTTTAGAAGTGATTTTCCCAGAGTATTTCAAAGCCTCTGAGTAAACCAAAATATGCGCGTCCGTTAGCTAAACGTCTATTTTTACCACGAGAAAAGTCATTCAGAAAATTAAAATCGATTAATCATTTATCTAAAATATTATTGAATACTGGGCATCTCTAAATGATTTTCCATTGCTAATTTCATTCCTGTGATAAAAAACGAATATATACGCTCAACACTGTAAAATGATTATAATTTGTTTGGGAAAAGTAATTCTATACATGCAAAAACTGATTTAAGTATCTGGAAAGAATTAATAATATGTGGCCTTTAGAAGTGATTTTCCCAGAGTATTTCAAAGCCTCTGAGTAAACCAAAATATGCGCGTCCGTTAGCCAAACGTCTATTTTTACCACGAGAAAAGTCATTCAGAAAATTAAAATCGATTAATCATTTATCTAAAATATTATTGAATACTGGGCATCTCTAAATGATTTTCCATTGTTAATTTCATTCCTGTGATAAAAAACGAATATATACGCTCACGACTCTAAATAGATTATAATTTGTTTGGGAAAAGTAATTCTATACATGCAAAAACTGATTTAAGTATCTGGAAAGAATTAATAATATGTGGCCTTTAGAAGTGATTTTCCCAGAGTATTTCAAAGCCTCTGAGTAAACCAAAATATGCGCGTCCGTTAGCTAAACGTCTATTTTTACCACGAGAAAAGTCATTCAGAAAATTAAAATCGATTAATCATTTATCTAAAATATTATTGAATACTGGGCATCTCTTAATGATTTTCCATTGCTAATTTCATTCCTGTGATAAAAAACGAATATATACGCTCACGACTCTAAATAGATTATAATTTGTTTGGGAAAAGTAATTCTATACATGCAAAAACTGATTTAAGTATCTGGAAAGAATTAATAATATGTGGCCTTTAGAAGTGATTTTCCCAGAGTATTTCAAAGCCTCTGAGTAAACCAAAATATGCGCGTCCGTTAGCTAAACGTCTATTTTTACCACGAGAAAAGTCATTCAGAAAATTAAAATCGATTAATCATTTATCTAAAATATTATTGAATACTGGGCATCTCTAAATGATTTTCCATTGCTAATTTCATTCCTGTGATAAAAAACGAATATATACGCTCAACACTGTAAAATGATTATAATTTGTTTGGGAAAAGTAATTCTATACATGCAAAAACTGATTTAAGTATCTGGAAAGAATTAATAATATGTGGCCTTTAGAAGTGATTTTCCCAGAGTATTTCAAAGCCTCTGAGTAAACCAAAATATGCGCGTCCGTTAGCCAAACGTCTATTTTTACCACGAGAAAAGTCATTCAGAAAATTAAAATCGATTAATCATTTATCTAAAATATTATTGAATACTGGGCATCTCTAAATGATTTTCCATTGTTAATTTCATTCCTGTGATAAAAAACGAATATATACGCTCACGACTCTAAATAGATTATAATTTGTTTGGGAAAAGTAATTCTATACATGCAAAAACTGATTTAAGTACCTTGAAAGAATTTATAATATTTGGCCTTTCGAAGCGATTTCCTCAGAGTATTTCAAAGCCTGTGAGTAAACGAAAATATGCACGTCCGTTAGCTAAACGTCTATTTTAACCACGAGAAAAGTCATTCAGAAAATTTAAAATTGATTGATCCTATGTCTAAAAATTTATTGAATATTGGGCTACTCTATATGATTTCCCATCTATAATTTTATTCCTGTGATAATAAACGAATATATACGCTCATGACTGTAAATAGATTATAATTTGTTTGGGAAAAGATATTCTTTACATGCAAAAACTGATTTAAGTACCTTGAAAGAATTAATAATATTTGGCCTTTCGAAGCGATTTTCCCAGAGTATTTCAAAGCCTCGGAGTAAACCAAAATATGCGCGTCCGTTAGCTAAACGTCTATTTTTACCACGAGAAAAGTCATTCAGAAAATTAAAATCGATTAATCATTTATCTACAATATTATTGAATACTGGGCTTCTCTATATGATTTAACCATCTTTAATTTTATTTCTGTGATAAGAAACGAATATATGCGCTCACGACTGTAAATAGATTATAATTTGTTCGGGAAAAGTAATTCTATACATGCAAAAACTGATTTAAGTACCTTGAAAGAATTAATAATATTTGGCCTTTCGAAGCGATTTTCGCAGAGTATTTCAAAGCCTGTAAGTAAACGAAAATATGCACGTCCGTTAGCTAAACGTCTATTTTAACCACGAGAAAAGTCATTCAGAAAATTTAAAATTGATTGATCCTATGTCTAAAAATTTATTGAATATTGGGCTACTCTATATGATTTCCCATCTATAATTTTATTCCTGTGATAATAAACGAATATATACGCTCATGACTGTAAATAGATTATAATTTGTTTGGGAAAAGATATTCTTTACATGCAAAAACTGATTTAAGTACCTTGAAAGAATTTATAATATTTGGCCTTTCGAAGCGATTTCCTCAGAGTATTTCAAAGCCTGTGAGTAAACGAAAATATGCACGTCCGTTAGCTAAACGTCTATTTTAACCACGAGAAAAGTCATTCAGAAAATTTAAAATTGATTGATCCTATGTCTAAAATTTATTGAATATTGGGCTACTCTATATGATTTCCCATCTATAATTTTATTCCTGTGATAATAAACGAATATATACGCTCATGACTGTAAATAGATTATAATTTGTTTGGGAAAAGATATTCTTTACATGCAAAAACTGATTTAAGTACCTTGAAAGAATTTATAATATTTGGCCTTTCGAAGCGATTTCCTCAGAGTATTTCAAAGCCTGTGAGTAAACGAAAATATGCACGTCCGTTAGCTAAACGTCTATTTTACCCAAAAGAAAAGTCATTCAGAAAATTTAAAATTGATTGATCCTATGTCTAAAAATTTATTGAATATTGGGCTACTCTATATGATTTCCCATCTATAATTTTATTCCTGTGATAATAAACGAATATATACGCTCATGACTGTAAATAGATTATAATTTGTTTGGGAAAAGATATTCTTTACATGCAAAAACTGATTTAAGTACGTTGAAAGAATTAATAATATTTGGCCTTTCGAAGCGATTTTCGCAGAGTATTTCAAAGCCTGTAAGTAAACGAAAATATGCACGTCCGTTAGCTAAACGTCTATTTTAACCACGAGAAAAGTCATTCAGAAAATTTAAAATTGATTGATCCTATGTCTAAAAATTTATTGAATATTGGGCTACTCTATATGATTTCCCATCTATAATTTTATTCCTGTGATAATAAACGAATATATACGCTCATGACTGTAAATAGATTATATTTTGTTTGGGAAAAGATATTCTTTAAATGCAAAAACTGATTTAAGTACCTTGAAAGAATTTATAATATTTGGCCTTTCGAAGCGACTTCCTCAGAGTATTTCAAAGCCTGTGAGTAAACGAAAATATGCACGTCCGTTAGCTAAACGTCTATTTTAACCACGAGAAAAGTCATTCAGAAAATTTAAAATTGATTGATCCTATGTCTAAAAATTTATTGAATATTGGGCTACTCTATATGATTTCCCATCTATAATTTTATTCCTGTGATAATAAACGAATATATACGCTCATGACTGTAAATAGATTATAATTTGTTTGGGAAAAGATATTCTTTACATGCAAAAACTGATTTAAGTACCTTGAAAGAATTTATAATATTTGGCCTTTCGAAGCGATTTTCCCAGAGTATTTCAAAGCCTCGGAGTAAACCAAAATATGCGCGTCCGTTAGCTAAACGTCTATTTTTACCACGAGAAAAGTCATTCAGAAAATTAAAATCGATTAATCATTTATCTACAATATTTATGAATACTGGGCTTCTCTATATGATTTAACCATCTTTAATTTTATTTCTGTGATAAGAAACGAATATATGCGCTCACGACTCTAAATAGATTATAATTTGTTTGGGAAAAGTAATTCTATACATGCAAAAACTGATTTAAGTACCTTGAAAGAATTAATAATATTTGGCCTTTCGAAGCGATTTTCCCAGAGTATTTCAAAGCCTGTAAGTAAACGAAAATATGCACGTCCGTTAGCTAAACGTCTATTTTAACCACAAGAAAAGTCATTAAAAAAATGTAAAATTGATTGATCCTATGTCTAAAAATTTATTGAATATTGGGCTACTCTATATGATTTCCCATCTATAATTTTATTCCTGTGATAATAAACGAATATATACGCTCATGACTGTAAATAGATTATAATTTGTTTGGGAAATGATATTCTTTACATGCAAAAACTGATTTAAGTACCTTGAAAGAATTAATAATATTTGGCCTTTCGAAGCGATTTTCGCAGAGTATTTCAAAGCCTCGGAGTAAACCAAAATATGCGCGTCCGTTAGCTAAACGTCTATTTTTACCACGAGAAAAGTCATTCAGAAAATTAAAATCGATTAATCATTTATCTACAATATTATTGAATACTGGGCTTCTCTATATGATTTAACCATCTTTAATTTTATTTCTGTGATAAGAAACGAATATATGCGCTCACGACTGTAAATAGATTATAATTTGTTTGGGAAAAGTAATTCTATACATGCAAAAACTGATTTAAGTACCTTGAAAGAATTAATAATATTTGGCCTTTCGAAGCGATTTTCCCAGAGTATTTCAAAGCCTGTAAGTAAACGAAAATATGCACGTCCGTTAGCTAAACGTCTATTTTAACCACGAGAAAAGTCATTCAGAAAAATATAAATCGACTGATCATATATCAAAAAAATTATTGAATATTTGGCTTCTCTAAATGATTTCCCATCTTTAATTTTATTCCTGTTATAGATAACGAATATATGCGCTCACTACAGTAAAATGGTTATGATTTTTTGGGAAAAGATTTTATACATGCAAAAACTGATTTAAGTACCTGGAAATAATAAATAATATGTGGCCTTTCGAAGTGATTTTCCAGAGTATTTCAAAGCCTCGGAGTAAACCAAAATATGCGCGTCCGTTAGCTAAACGTCTATTTTTACCACGAGAAAAGTCATTCAGAAAATTAAAATCGATTAATCATTTATCTACAATATTATTGAATACTGGGCTTCTCTATATGATTTAACCATCTTTAATTTTATTTCTGTGATAAGAAACGAATATATGCGCTCACGACTGTAAATAGATTATAATTTGTTTGGGAAAAGTAATTCTATACATGCAAAAACTGATTTAAGTACCTTGAAAGAATTAATAATATTTGGCCTTTCGAAGCGATTTTCCCAGAGTATTTCAAAGCCTGTAAGTAAACGAAAATATGCACGTCCGTTAGCTAAACGTCTATTTTAACCACGAGAAAAGTCATTCAGAAAAATATAAATTGACTGATCATATATCAAAAAAATTATTGAATATTTGGCTTCTCTAAATGATTTCCCATCTTTAATTTTATTCCTGTTATAGAAAACGAATATATGCGCTCACTACAGTAAAATGGTTATGATTTTTTGGGAAAAGATTTTATACATGCAAAAACTGATTTAAGTACCTGGAAATAATAAATAATATGTGGCCTTTCGAAGTGATTTTCCAGAGTATTTCAAAGCCTCGGAGTAAACCAAAATATGCGCGTCCGTTAGCTAAACGTCTATTTTTACCACGAGAAAAGTCATTCAGAAAATTAAAATCGATTAATCATTTATCTAAAATATTATTAAATATTGGGATTCTCTAAATGATTTCAAATGTTTAAATTTATTCCTGTGATTAAAAACGAATATATGCTCTCACGACTGTAATTTGATTATAATTTGTTTGGGAAAATATATTCTATAAATGCAAAATCTGATTTATCAACCTGGAAATAATTCAGAATATTTGAAGAAGAAAAATATTTGGCCTTTGGAAGCCTTTTTCCTAGAGTATTTCAAATCCTGTGAGTAAACGAAAATATTCGCGTCCGTTAGCTAAATGTCTATTTTAACCACGAGAACTGATTTAAGTACCTAGAAAGAATTAATAATATGTGGCCTTTCAAAGTGATTTTCCAGAGTATTTCTAAGCTTGTAAGTAAACGAAAGTATGCGCGACTGTTAGCTAAACCGCTATTTTAACCACGAGAAAAGTCATTTAGAAAATTAAATTCGATTGATCATATATCTAAAATATTATTGAATATTGGGCTTCTCTAAATGATTTCCCATCTTTAATTTTATTCCTGTGGTAAAAAACGAATATAAGCGCTCACGACTGTAAAATGATTATAATTTATTTGGGAAAAGATATTCTATACATGCAAAAATTGATTTAAGTACCTTGAAAGAATTAATAATATTTGGCCTTTCGAAGCGATTTTCCCAGAGTATTTCAAAGCCTGTAAGTAAACGAAAATATGCACGTCCGTTAGCTAAACGTCTATTTTAACCACGAGAAAAGTCATTCAGAAAAATATAAATCGACTGATCATATATCAAAAAAATTATTGAATATTTGGCTTCTCTAAATGATTTCCCATCTTTAATTTTATTCCTGTTATAGAAAACGAATATATGCGCTCACTACAGTAAAATGGTTATGATTTTTTTGGGAAAAGATTTTATACATGCAAAAACTGATTTAAGTACCTGGAAATAATAAATAATATGTGGCCTTTCGAAGTGATTTTCCAGAGTATTTCAAAGCCTCGGAGTAAACCAAAATATGCGCGTCCGTTAGCTAAACGTCTATTTTTACCACGAGAAAAGTCATTCAGAAAATTAAAATCGATTAATCATTTATCTACAATATTATTGAATACTGGGCTTCTCTATATGATTTAACCATCTTTAATTTTATTTCTGTGATAAGAAACGAATATATGCGCTCACGACTGTAAATAGATTATAATTTGTTTGGGAAAAGTAATTCTATACATGCAAAAACTGATTTAAGTACCTTGAAAGAATTAATAATATTTGGCCTTTCGAAGCGATTTTCCCAGAGTATTTCAAAGCCTGTAAGTAAACGAAAATATGCACGTCCGTTAGCTAAACGTCTATTTTAACCACGAGAAAAGTCATTCAGAAAAATATAAATCGACTGATCATATATCAAAAAAATTATTGAATATTTGGCTTCTCTAAATGATTTCCCATCTTTAATTTTATTCCTGTTATAGAAAACGAATATATGCGCTCACTACAGTAAAATGGTTATGATTTTTTGGGAAAAGATTTTATACATGCAAAAACTGATTTAAGTACCTGGAAATAATAAATAATATGTGGCCTTTCGAAGTGATTTTCCAGAGTATTTCAAAGCCTCGGAGTAAACCAAAATATGCGCGTCCGTTAGCTAAACGTCTATTTTTACCACGAGAAAAGTCATTCAGAAAATTAAAATCGATTAATCATTTATCTAAAATATTATTAAATATTGGGATTCTCTAAATGATTTCAAATGTTTAAATTTATTCCTGTGATTAAAAACGAATATATGCTCTCACGACTGTAATTTGATTATAATTTGTTTGGGAAAATATATTCTATAAATGCAAAATCTGATTTATCAACCTGGAAATAATTCAGAATATTTGAAGAAGAAAAATATTTGGCCTTTGGAAGCCTTTTTCCTAGAGTATTTCAAATCCTGTGAGTAAACGAAAATATTCGCGTCCGTTAGCTAAATGTCTATTTTAACCACGAGAACTGATTTAAGTACCTAGAAAGAATTAATAATATGTGGCCTTTCAAAGTGATTTTCCAGAGTATTTCTAAGCTTGTAAGTAAACGAAAGTATGCGCGACTGTTAGCTAAACCGCTATTTTAACCACGAGAAAAGTCATTTAGAAAATTAAATTCGATTGATCATATATCTAAAATATTATTGAATATTGGGCTTCTCTAAATGATTTCCCATCTTTAATTTTATTCCTGTGGTAAAAAACGAATATAAGCGCTCACGACTGTAAAATGATTATAATTTATTTGGGAAAAGATATTCTATACATGCAAAAATTGATTTAAGTACCTTGAAAGAATTAATAATATTTGGCCTTTCGAAGCGATTTTCCCAGAGTATTTCAAAGCCTGTAAGTAAACGAAAATATGCACGTCCGTTAGCTAAACGTCTATTTTAACCACGAGAAAAGTCATTCAGAAAAATATAAATCGACTGATCATATATCAAAAAAATTATTGAATATTTGGCTTCTCTAAATGATTTCCCATCTTTAATTTTATTCCTGTTATAGAAAACGAATATATGCGCTCACTACAGTAAAATGGTTATGATTTTTTTGGGAAAAGATTTTATACATGCAAAAACTGATTTAAGTACCTGGAAATAATAAATAATATGTGGCCTTTCGAAGTGATTTTCCAGAGTATTTCAAAGCCTCGGAGTAAACCAAAATATGCGCGTCCGTTAGCTAAACGTCTATTTTTACCACGAGAAAAGTCATTCAGAAAATTAAAATCGATTAATCATTTATCTACAATATTATTGAATACTGGGCTTCTCTATATGATTTAACCATCTTTAATTTTATTTCTGTGATAAGAAACGAATATATGCGCTCACGACTGTAAATAGATTATAATTTGTTTGGGAAAAGTAATTCTATACATGCAAAAACTGATTTAAGTACCTTGAAAGAATTAATAATATTTGGCCTTTCGAAGCGATTTTCCCAGAGTATTTCAAAGCCTGTAAGTAAACGAAAATATGCACGTCCGTTAGCTAAACGTCTATTTTAGCCACGAGAAAAGTCATTCAGAAAAATATAAATCGACTGATCATATATCAAAAAAATTATTGAATATTTGGCTTCTCTAAATGATTTCCCATCTTTAATTTTATTCCTGTTATAGAAAACGAATATATGCGCTCACTACAGTAAAATGGTTATGATTTTTTGGGAAAAGATTTTATACATGCAAAAACTGATTTAAGTACCTGGAAATAATAAATAATATGTGGCCTTTCGAAGTGATTTTCCAGAGTATTTCAAAGCCTCGGAGTAAACCAAAATATGCGCGTCCGTTAGCTAAACGTCTATTTTTACCACGAGAAAAGTCATTCAGAAAATTAAAATCGATTAATCATTTATCTACAATATTATTGAATACTGGGCTTCTCTATATGATTTAACCATCTTTAATTTTATTTCTGTGATAAGAAACGAATATATGCGCTCACGACTGTAAATAGATTATAATTTGTTTGGGAAAAGTAATTCTATACATGCAAAAACTGATTTAAGTACCTTGAAAGAATTAATAATATTTGGCCTTTCGAAGCGATTTTCCCAGAGTATTTCAAAGCCTGTAAGTAAACGAAAATATGCACGTCCGTTAGCTAAACGTCTATTTTAGGCACGAGAAAAGTCATTCAGAAAAATATAAATCGACTGATCATATATCAAAAAAATTATTGAATATTTGGCTTCTCTAAATGATTTCCCATCTTTAATTTTATTCCTGTTATAGAAAACGAATATATGCGCTCACTACAGTAAAATGGTTATGATTTTTTGGGAAAAGATTTTATACATGCAAAAACTGATTTAAGTACCTGGAAATAATAAATAATATGTGGCCTTTCGAAGTGATTTTCCAGAGTATTTCAAAGCCTCGGAGTAAACCAAAATATGCGCGTCCGTTAGCTAAACGTCTATTTTTACCACGAGAAAAGTCATTCAGAAAATTAAAATCGATTAATCATTTATCTACAATATTATTGAATACTGGGCTTCTCTATATGATTTAACCATCTTTAATTTTATTTCTGTGATAAGAAACGAATATATGCGCTCACGACTGTAAATAGATTATAATTTGTTTGGGAAAAGTAATTCTATACATGCAAAAACTGATTTAAGTACCTTGAAAGAATTAATAATATTTGGCCTTTCGAAGCGATTTTCCCAGAGTATTTCAAAGCCTGTAAGTAAACGAAAATATGCACGTCCGTTAGCTAAACGTCTATTTTAACCACGAGAAAAGTCATTCAGAAAAATATAAATCGACTGATCATATATCAAAAAAATTATTGAATATTTGGCTTCTCTAAATGATTTCCCATCTTTAATTTTATTCCTGTTATAGAAAACGAATATATGCGCTCACTACAGTAAAATGGTTATGATTTTTTGGGAAAAGATTTTATACATGCAAAAACTGATTTAAGTACCTGGAAATAATAAATAATATGTGGCCTTTCGAAGTGATTTTCCAGAGTATTTCAAAGCCTCGGAGTAAACCAAAATATGCGCGTCCGTTAGCTAAACGTCTATTTTTACCACGAGAAAAGTCATTCAGAAAATTAAAATCGATTAATCATTTATCTAAAATATTATTAAATATTGGGATTCTCTAAATGATTTCAAATGTTTAAATTTATTCCTGTGATTAAAAACGAATATATGCTCTCACGACTGTAATTTGATTATAATTTGTTTGGGAAAATATATTCTATAAATGCAAAATCTGATTTATCAACCTGGAAATAATTCAGAATATTTGAAGAAGAAAAATATTTGGCCTTTGGAAGCCATTTTCCTAGAGTATTTCAAATCCTGTGAGTAAACGAAAATATTCGCGTCCGTTAGCTAAATGTCTATTTTAACCACGAGAACTGATTTAAGTACCTAGAAAGAATTAATAATATGTGGCCTTTCAAAGTGATTTTCCAGAGTATTTCTAAGCTTGTAAGTAAACGAAAGTATGCGCGACTGTTAGCTAAACCGCTATTTTAACCACGAGAAAAGTCATTTAGAAAATTAAATTCGATTGATCATATATCTAAAATATTATTGAATATTGGGCTTCTCTAAATGATTTCCCATCTTTAATTTTATTCCTGTGGTAAAAAACGAATATAAGCGCTCACGACTGTAAAATGATTATAATTTATTTGGGAAAAGATATTCTATAAATGCAAAAACTGATTTAACAACCTGGAAAGAATTCAGAATATGTGGCCTTTCGAAGTGATTTTCCCAGAGTATTTCAAAGCCTGTGAGTAAACGAAAATATGCGCGTCCGTTAGCTAAATGTCTATTTTAACCACGAGAAATGTCAGTCAGAAAATTAAAATCGATCGATCATATATCTTAAATATTATTGAATATTGGGCTTGTCTAAGTGATTTCCCATCTTTAATTTTATTCCATTGATAAAAAACGAATATATACGCTCACGACTGTAAAATGATTTGGGAAAAAATATTCTATACATGCATAAATTGATTAAAGTACCTGGAAAGAATTAATAATATGTGGCCTATCGAAGTGATTTTCCAGAGTATTTCAAAGCCTCTGAGTAAACCAAAATATGCGCGTCCGTTAGCTAAACGTCTGTTTTAACCACGAGAAAAGTCATTCAGAATATTAAAATCGATTGATCATACATCTAAAATATTATTGAATATTGGACTTTTTCGTTTCGTACTTGTTCGAAGTTACTTGGGTATTTGCATTCTAAAATGCAAATTGATTGATATTATGTCTTGGAGTTTCTATTATACATTCTACTCTTCATAATGATTTCCCATCTTTTTTGTATTCCTATGAGAAAATACGAATATATGCGCTCATGTCTGAAAAATTATAATTATTTGTTTGGGAAAAGACATTCTAGACATTCAAAAACTGATTTTAGTACCTGGAATTAAATAATAATTTTCGGCGATTCGAAGTGATTTTCCCTGAGTATTTCAAAGCCTGTCAGAGGAAGGGAAAATATGCGCCTACGTTAGCAAAATGTTTATTTCAATCCTAAGATAAGTCATTCAGTAAATACAAATTGATTAAATATTAATCTGGAATTCAATTGAACATTGGGCTCTCTAAATGATTTCCCATCTATAATTCAATTCCTGTGAGAAAAAAGGAATGTATCCGCTCACGTATTTAAAATGATTATAATTTGTTTGGGAAAAGATATTTTAGACACTCAAAAATTGATTTTAGTACCTGAAAATAAATACAATATTTGGTGTTTCGAAGAGATTTTTCCTGAGTATTTAAAATCTATGAGGGAAAACAAAAATATTCGCTTACGTTTGCAAAACGTTTATTTTAATATGGAAAACAGTCAATCTGCAAATGCCAATTGATTGATTATATATCTGGAATAAAAAATGAATAGTGGGGTTTTCTAAATCATTCCCATCGTTGACACACATTCTAGACATGCCAAAGTTGACTTTAGTACCTGAAATTAAAAAATACTATTTAGCGCTGCGAAGTGATTTTCCATGAGTATTTCAAAGCCTATGAGAAAAAACGAAAATATGCGCTAACATTATGAAACTTTTTTTTTAATCTGGAGAAAAGGCATTTAGTAAATTAAAATTTATTGAATATTAATCTTGAATTCAAGAAAACATTGGGCTTCTCAAAATTAATTCCCATTTTTAATTTAATTCCTGTGAGAAAAAACGAACATGTGCGCTCACGTCTGAAAAATGATTATTATTTTTTTGAGAAAAGACATTCTAGACATGCAAGAACTGATTTTAGTACCTCGTATTAATCAATAATATTCGGCGTGTCGAAGGTATTTTTTGCCTGAGTATTCAAAAGCCTGTGAGATATAAAGAAAATATGCGCTTACGATAAAAAATGTTTTTTTTTAATCTGGAGAAATGTCATTCTATAAAAGCTAACTGATTGATTTTATATCTGGAATTTCAAATGAACATAGGGCTTTTCTAAATGATTTCCAAACTTTAGTTCAATTACTGTAATTAAAAGTAAATATATATGCTAACGTGTGATTGATGATTATTATTTTTTACGGAAAGACATTCTAGACATGCAAAAACTGATTTTTGTACCTGGAATTAAATAATAATACATAGCGTTACGAAGTGATTTTCCCCGAGTATTTCAAAGCCTGTGAGATAAAACGAAAATGTGCGCTTATGTTAGCAAAATGTTTATTTAAATCTGGAGGAAAGTCATTCCTTATATATAAATTGATTTATTATATATCTGGAATTTCAAAGGAACATGGGCCTCTCTAAATGATTTCCCATCCTTAATTCAATTCCTCTGAGAAAAGAGGAAAATATGCGCTAACGTATTTAAAATTATTATTATTTCTTACCTAGAATTCAATATTAATATTTGGCGTTTTGAAGTTATATTCTCTGAGTATTTGTCAGCGTGTGAGAGGAAACGATAGTATGTACTTACGTTAGGAAAACGTCTATTTTAATCTGGGGCAAAGTCATTTAGTAAATGCAAATTGATTGAATATTAATCTGGAATTTCAAGTGAACATTGTGCTTCTCTAATTGACTTCCCATCTTTAATTCAATTCATGTGGGAAAAAAAGAAAATATATGTGCTCACGTCTGAAAAATGATTATTATTTGTTTGAGAAAAGATATTCTAGACATGGAAAATTTTATTTGAGTTACTGGAATCAAATAATAATTTTTGGCGTTTCGAAGTTATTTTCCCTGAGTATTTCAAAGCCTGTGAGAGAAAACGAAAATATTCGCTTCCGATAGCTAAACGGTTATTTTAATCTAGAGAAAAGTCATTCTGTAAATGCAAATTGATTGATTATACATCTGGAATTTCAAATGAGCATTGGGCTTCTCTAAATGATTTCTAATCTTTCATTCAATTCCTGTGAGAAAAACATATAATTGCTAACTCCTGATAAATGATTATTATTGAGGTCTGCGATCCCACCATAGGTCAATGGCCACACAAGGTGTCAATGATGACCCGTAAAGGAGGTTATTGACCTTACCAAAGGTCAATGACTATCAAAGGTCAATGACCCACAAGAGGTCATTGACCCCACCGGAGTTCAATTAATCTATCAGATAACGATGACCAAACCAGAGGTAAATGACCACACCAGAGGTCAAGGACCTATCAGGGGCCAGTGACTCCACAAATGTAATGACCCCACCAAAGGTCAGTGTTACCACCGGAGGTCAATAATCCAACATGGGTCAATGACCCCACCTGAGATCAATTGACACACCAGAGGTCAATGACCCGTAACAGAGGTCAATGACCTCTTCAGAGCAATACCACCTGAGGTCAATGACCATTATAGGTGTCAATGACCCCATCAGAGGTCAATGGCCCACAACAGATGTCAATAATCTCTTCAGAGATTAATGACACCACTAGAGGTCAAGGACCTTACCAGAGATAAATGACCCCCACCAGAAGTGTATGACCCTACCAGAGGTCAATGACCCTGCAAGAGGTCGAACACACCCTATGGAGGTCAATTGCCCCACCATAGATTAAGGCCCGCAACATGGGTCAATGATCCCTTCGGAGGTCAATGGCCCCACCAAATTGTATATGACCCTACTGGAAGTCAACGACCCATGGAAAGTCAATAACCCGTTCAGAGGTCAAAAAAATCACCGAAGGTCAATGACCTCCCGGAAGTAAATGACCCACAGTGGTCAATGACCCCACAAGAGGTCAATGACAACACCAGAGGTCAATAACCCACCCAAAATTAATTTTCGTAGCAATGCCATTGTCAAAGGATAAGAGTAGCAACGTGATAATCACAACTATAAACCATAAAAATTCAATTTTAATTCGAGATATCGTAATTAATATTTGCATTTCTAAAAGCCTTTTCTCCAGTAAATATTAATAATTTTTCGGACGTAAGTGCATATATTCGAATTTTCTCACAAAATTTAGATTACATAGTGTAAATTTCATTGAAAACCTTCTATTAATTCCATACGCCATAATATATATTTGCATGTCTAGAATGTCTTTCCTGCATCAAATAATAATAATTTTGCAGACGTAGGCGCATATATATTTATTTTCTGTCTCAGGCATTGAATTAAAGATGGAAAATAACTCTGAAATGCCCAATGTTCTAACTTCATTTTATATATAATAATCAATATTTGCATTTCCTGAATATCTTTCCAGCAACAAATAAAAATCATTGTTCAGTCGTGAGCGCATATATTTGTTGTACTGAGATGAATTGAAATTAAGATAAATTATTTTAAAAATTTTACCAATTAAGGGGTTTTGGTTTTGGGACCAAGGGACCAAAAAAAATTAACCAAACTCTGGGAAAGGTGTCATTGACTATGGTGTGAAAATAGACCGCTGGTGCGGACATTGACATTGGTACGGTAATTGACTTCTGGGGGTTAATGACCTTTCGTGATGTCAATGACCTCTGGTGATGTCAATGACCTCCTGTGGGGTCATTGACCTCTGGTGGTTCATTTACCTCTGGGAGGTCATTGACCTCTCGCGATGTCGTTGAAATATGGAGTCATTGACCTCTGAAGGTGCCATTGATCTCGTTATGGGTCATTGACCTCTGGTAGGGTCATATACCATTGGAAGGGTCATTGACCTCTGAAGGGTATATTGACCTCTGCTGTGGGTCATAACCTCTGGTGGGGTAATTAACCTCTGTAGAGTGTCATTGACCTCTTGCAGGGTCATTGTCCTCTTGCAGGGTCATTGACCTCTTGCAGGGTCATTGACCTCTGGTGGGGGTCATTTACCTCTGGTAATGTCTTTGACCTCTAGTGGGTTCATTGACCTCTGAAGGGTCATTGACCTCTGTTTTGGGTCATCGACCTCTGGTGAGGTCATTGACACCTAGATTGGTCATTGATTTCTGGAGGGGTCCTTTATCTCTGGTTGGGTCATTGACCCTTGAAGGGGTGATTCATTTCTGTTACGGGTCATTGACCTCAGGATGGGTCATTGACCCCTTGTGGGGTCATTGACCGCTGGTGGTATCTTTGACCTTTGGTGGGGTTATTTACATTTGTCAGGTCATTGGCCTCTGGTGGGGTCCCTGACATCTTGTGTAGTCAATGACCTCTGGTATGGTCATTATTATCTGATCGATGAATTGACCTCTGGTGGGGTCAATGACCTTATGTTGGGTCAATGACCTCTGATCGGTCATTGACCTTTGGTAAAGTCATTGACCTTCTGTGGGACCTCGGCCTCTGGAGTGAATGTTGATCTCTGGTGGGGTCATTGACCTCTGAAGTGGTCATTGACCTCTTTTGCGGTTCATTGACCTCTGGTGGGGTCATTGACCCCTAAGACCAAAATACTTAGTTGTATATTAAGGATCGTTTTCTTTGCTGATATTACCTCTATTTTTCCCATAGGACGGGACTTGTCAGCATACTGAAAATTACTATATTTGCAAAATAATTCACAGCAACAGTGGGTTATCAGTTTCGTAAATAAATCATATTATATTAAAATTGTTTGCATTTTAAATGTTTACATTTTAACATAAAAAATACTGCCATTTTTATTTTTTATTTCTTTTCTAGTTTAACTCGTTAGTCTTCTGTCTTACCGCAGAAACATGTTTGATCGTGGGCAGATCATAAACAACGGAGAAATTTAACTTCAAAAATTGGACTACGCCCTCGTTCGCCACGAGGGTCGGTGTTAAAATGATGTGCCGCTGTATTTTGAGGTTTTGTATCTTCGTCCGTGTAATTGATAGTGCAATACTTTATACATCAATTTTAACATAATGTTATCTTAATTTCAACAATATTTTTTATTATATACTATAACCAAAAATGAAGACACGTTACTGGCATAATCGACACAGCATTACCTAAACTTAGCAGTTTTGTCATGTTCATGAACTTTGTACCTCAGCCTTGGAAAAACTGCAAAATATACAGCAAAATCTACATCTCACTTCTCACAAAAGGTTGCAAGAGTTGATAAAGATACAAAATGGCAAGCGAAATTTTTTGATACGCATATTTTGTTGTAAATGAATGAAAATGTTTAAACATTATCTAGTCCCAAAATTTGCACTGAATGAAAAAATTAAAGCCAAGGAAATGATATAATTTAAACTTAATGCATTAGTCATTTTTATATGATCTGAAAGTACATGATTTATGCGTAGTGTAAATCGTATTAGATAATTCTGAATAAAATTACTTTTTTCATGTTATTTTTCATTCCACGCAGCTTTCAGTAAAGTCAAGCAACTACTATCAGCCGGATCAGTCTACGCAGGCACAGGGAAATGATTTGAAAAATGTTTCCTTTGGAGTCTAGTGCATTATGGAGCAGAAATAGGGACATTCAGGAGAAAAGAGGAGAAATATCTACAGAACTTTTGAACACGACAATGGAGAAGAATGGAAAGATTGAAGTGCATTGATAATGTATGAACCCAGGAAGGGCTGGCGATGACAAATGGGAAAAGGAACATTTTGAGATCAATAAGAAAGAGGAAGGCGAACTGAATGGAACACGACCTGACGAAAGATTTCCTGCTAAAAAGAAGATAAAAAGGAAAGATCAAGGGAAAGAAAAGGAAAGGAAGACGAAGAAATAATACGTTGACTGATATTATGAAAGGAAGTAGTTACAAAAAGTAGTTACACAGAGGCAGCACAGCATGGACCAACATGGAAGGAGCAGTTCAGTTGAAACCTGTATGAGGACAGATTCAACTTGGGAGAAGATATATTCGTAAATATTATAGTGTGCCATCCAGGAATAAACTTCATCAATTATATGTGTTTTTTCACGTCGCTGCCTCCAGTCGAAGATTGAAGTTAATACTCGACGTACACAAGTAGAATAAAAACGTTTCATTGTTGATGTGCAAGTTCACTATGCCAATTAACTACGCCAAGACTACATGATGGGTGGAGTAAACATGGAACCCTTAGAAAAATACTTTGGTATACCTAAAATACTTTAGTATCACCTTAGTTTCAGATATTTCGTGGAGAACACACATGCAAAACATGCGTGCGGCACAGCATACAAGAAACTAGAATTTCTCAACCGTCTAATAGGACGCCCGTATGAGAAAGTTGAGTCGCTACTTCGCTCTGGTTAAGCCACAACTCGAATACGCTTTGAGAATTTTGGATCCTGGCCAGAAATATTTAACCCAATAAATAAGGAAAAGATACATGGGAAAGCTTCTCTCTTCGTTTAAAACTGCTACGAGCGAACATAAAATGTTTCACAGCTTTTAGAGGGATACGGTTGGGAGCCGCTAGAGATTCGGAGGATAACCGATAGGCTACGTTTCCTTGAGAAATTCAGAACTAGTGTGTCTCATAGCGACACAGAGATTACCATTTGATGCCACGAAACACCTCCAGGTTCGACAGACACGTTAGAGTATGAGAGATACATTGCCAAACAGATAGGTGCAGAAATTCGTTCATTCAATGAACAACAAGTGACCATTATGAAACCGGAGCTCAAATCAAAACACATACATTATTCACGTCACTATTTTACCTCCCGAAATCTCATTCTTAACACCTTCACATGGCTGGAGTCCTAACACCCCCTTTTGCATGCTCATGCGGTGGCTTGCAGGATAGTATGTAGATATATCGAAACAGAAAAAAATTCTCAACACTATTTGCATACGAATCGGGCCCTGTTTCACAATAACTGGTTGACGTCATATGTGGTATCCACAGCTTTAACTAGGTGTTAGCGGAAAGTTTGCGTCCTGCATAATTTTTTTCTCGCAAGACCTCTGGCTTTTTACCCCGGGGGATTGAGTTTGAACCCCGATTGTGGTTGTGATTATTCAGTACTTAATCTAGAACCACCACTTGAATGCTGCTGAGAAAAGCAAGTGCTGTACTCAGCCGATTGGGGTGTCACCTATGATTGATTACTCGTGTTACGAATGTGTTTGCAATCATTTTTTCCTTTGAATTAATCCTGCCTGTAAATCAGTCTTCATCTCATCCAAACCTCTTGATTGGGTTGTTAATGGATCCCGACTAAAACATGAATTTTGCGTGTAATATTGTAGGGACTTTAAATCTTCTTTTAGCTCAAGGATCTTTAAATTTGTATCCCATTTTAACTTTTTATTTTTCTCGTGGAAATCTCACGGGCCATTATTTCTTTTTTTTTAATTCAGCGAGGTAAAAAAAAAGTACATTCTACTTGGACATGCCGAGGAAATACGGTGAGACAGAGATTTTTCGTGTGTGAAAAAGTTATGATCAAATGAACGCGAAAAAATTTATGAGGAAGACTATACATGGATTGAAAGAGGAATATTGAGAAGAAAATCGAAATGAAGAGTTTATAGCGATTGAAGATCTGTTTAAGGTTTCTGCGGCGAGTAGGTGTTCTTTCCATTTCTTCGTCCGTGATTCAGCCGTGTCGTTGTTTTTCTTACAACGTTTTTCCTCCTCTCCTGGTGGCGTATTCAGGTCGAAATGCCCCAACAACATATCGAAATGCCCTAAAAACATTGAAAACAGAACAGAAAAGATGGCTATCACCTAGCAATTACATGGAAAGGAGTGCTATCGCAAATCTGAGGGAGGAAAATGAAAAATAATGCCAAAAGTGGGAGCCAATGAGAAGCGACCCACCCCACTGACTCCACTATATAGCTCCGGCCAAAAAGAAGCGATCCCATCTTCGACCTGAAGACGCCTCCAGGGGAAGAGGAGAAACGTTGTCAGAAAAAAACAACGAGGAGGCCGAATCTCGGAAGAAGAAATGGAAAGTTTATGGCGACATTTATTCGAGTGATGCAAATTGCTTAAAATTAAGTGACTGATATTCCAGGTCCTAAGGCTAAATAAATACTTTACCTGGCTCAAGAACTTGGTATTTTCGGACTTTGATTCCCCTCCCAGTTGGCGGGGGTTTGCTCTCATCAGCCATCTGTGCAGGGAAACCGACATATCACATTATACATTACCAGCAATATTAGAATTGATAAAACAGAGTAACTGAATAATTTAAATATGTATGACGAGTATCGATATCACATATCATCTCGCATTTACCCCCAACTTTTGCGTTGGTACGGTTTTTTTTAATGGACTAATTACGTTAGTTTTGTGTTCATTCAGAAATATGTGAACTTGACTCGTATCTAAATCAACATCTACATACTACCCTGCGAGCCGCCGCATGGGTGTGAGGTAGAGGGTATTAGGTCACCAGCCGTGTAAAGATATAAGGGATAAAGTTTTGGAAGGAAAAATGGAGACGTGTATTATGTGAGAGTATTTTGAGGAGCTCACTTTTTATTGTGGTCGCTTACTTTTCATGGAAATAACGAGCTTTTGTACCTATCTGTTCGGCAGTGTATCTCTCTTATTTTATCGCTTCTGTCAGAATTAGAGATTTACTGAGGAGTCATGATAATATTCCCTGTGTCGCTCTGAAAAACATAAGTTCTAAATTTCTCAAGCAACCTAAGCCTACCGTGCAGCCTCTGAGCCTCTAGGGGCTCCCATCTTAATTCCTCTAAAAGTTGTGAAACATAATATGTTCGCTCGTAGCAGCTTTTAACGAAGCATGCTGGTTTTCTTTGCATTTTATTGATATTTTGTTAAATCTTTATGATCAGGGTCCCAAATGCTCGCGGCGTATTCTAGGTGTGGCCTAACAAGAGCAAAGTAGCATCTCACTTTAATTTTAAATAAACGTGAAACATTTCCGGATCAAATGACCTTTTTCATTCCTCAAAGCAACCTCAAATAAATAACTTGTGAAGAAACATACAAACGAACTGCGGAATCACCATACATACAAAATAATTGATATTATAATCTTTACCAAAAGTCAAAGAATCCGTCCATCATCAGAGCAGAGCTGGAATTTTACGTGATTGACAAAATTGTTTTCAAACTTTATTGATTGGAGGCATCCATTTATCTCTTACCCTTAGAAACGGTTTCTCTGGAAAAATTGACTGAATTCTAAAAAAAAGAATGCCTCCATTTTTCGACTGAATGCCTACAGGACTAGCCTAGGTGCAACATTACCGAAATCCTTAACGCTTATGTACTTCGATACATTAGCTTTAAAGACAACTACGTGTCTTCGGTCGTATCAACTTTAAAACTCCACAATGTTATAGTGCAGTTGTACTAACAAACTCACTTCATCAACCGCGAGCTGGACACGTGAACCACTCCACGTGGAGTAGCTTAAAATTATTGCAGCTGCGTAACCACAAATTCAACCAATATTAACTGCTAAAATCATGGTATTGTTTAAACTTTTCACACCATAGTCACGCCTGAACATGAACCTCGCAAATAAAAAATACGCCGCGAACATTAGAAGCAAGAAGAAGTATTCATTCGATGGTGCTTATTCAGAAATACAAAAGCACTAGTGGAAGTTGTAAACAGAAATATACAAGATTCAGCAAGATTTCATCTGCAGCAGAATTTGAAAAGGAAGAAGATGGTTTGCCGACTAGGATTGGCGGAATATCAGAGGTCTACCGAACGAAAACAGATACCATGCTGGGAGGGTCATCCGATAGCATGTGTGTTGCATCTGAAGCCATCGGG
This sequence comes from Ceriagrion tenellum, assembly GCA_963169105.1. Taxonomy (NCBI): domain Eukaryota; kingdom Metazoa; phylum Arthropoda; class Insecta; order Odonata; family Coenagrionidae; genus Ceriagrion; species Ceriagrion tenellum. The sequence goes on along the minus strand of OY720640.1, from coordinate 118,160,990 downwards.
ACCATAATTTGTATATATGTAAACGTATATGTGCGAAGGGTATTTTATTTGTGTTTCAAGTGAATACGTTTCTGTGACCTAGAAGAATCAAAGTAAATCTCTGGCTGTGAAGGAACCTAGCAATATGCAGAGAGTAATTCCAGTGTCGAAAACGAACAAGAAGAGGTAAGACATAGTGAGAACCAAGATGTGGTTCTAGAACCAACTCTGGAAGAAATTGAGAATGTGATATATACAATAATGAATGGAAAATCCCCTAAAGAGGACGGAATATCTATCGAATTAATGAAAATTGGAGGTAGGTCACTGATACAGTTTCTCTACAAGATGATAGTGAGAATCTGGAAACTGGAAGAAATTCCAAAGGAGTGGAAGGAGGCAGTGATTGTACCGCTCTACAATAAAGGGGATAAACTAGACTGCTCAAATTACAGAGGGATATCTCTTGTTAACTGTAAATATAAAATGCTTTCCAAAATTATATCAAATAGATAAAAGTGTACGGAAATGAAATAATTGGGGAACATCAAGCAGGGCTTATGAAAGGGAAATCAAATATTTGTTTTGAAAGAGCTGGCTGCAAAATATTGGGAGCATAACAAATATCTATTTGTGCTATTTATTGATTTAAAGAAGGCATATGATAGTGTTTTAAGATCAAAACTTGTGTGTGGAAGGTTCGAGAGGTAAAGTGAGAATTGAACGGGAATATATTGATACCTTTGACATCAGCGCCGGGGTAAGACAAGGAGATGGATTTTCTCCACTTTTGTTCAACTACGCCCTTGAAAAAGCTTTGAAGACAACAAAGGCCGTACCAAGAGTGAAAACATTGAAGGACGATTCAATGTACTAGCATTTGCAGACGACGTAGCCCTAGTAGCTGATAGTAAAACAGTCCTAAAAGCACTAGCTGAAGTCTTCTTAGAGGAAGCAGGCAAAGTTGGTTTACAGGTAATCGAAGGAAAAACTAAATATATTAAAATAGCAAGAGCCAATCAACTCAACGCTGGAAGTCAGGGGTCACAAATTTGCAGTAGCTGAAGAATTCAAGTACCTGGGAGTTACCATCACCAGTCAAATTTAGACGGACCAGGAAATACAAGTAAGATTAAATGCAACCAATAGGTGTTACTGTAGTTTGTGAAAACTGTTGAAGAGCAGGCTCCTGTCAAGAAATACAAAAATTAGGATATACCTAGCGATTATCGAACATGTTCCCTTGTATGGGTCAGAAGTGTGGGCACTGACAAAGTACACACGGAAAAAGTTGCTAACTTATGAAAACAAGATATTGAGAAGAACATATGGACCAACTCTTGATGCAGGAACATGGAGAATGAAGAAAAACAGAGAAATCAGAGATTGATACAGAAGACCTGATATTGTGGCCGTGGTTAGAAGCAGAAGGGTAAGATGGCTTGGTCATGTCAGAAGTAGAGAAGAGGATACAGCCATACGAAGAGTGAGGAGGGGACACCCAGAAGGAAGGCGCCCACAAGGAAGACCAAGAATAAGATGGAATGACCAAGTAGCCAATGATGTGGGAAAACTGGGTGGTGACATTGAGATGGCAGGAAACAGAAAAGTCTGGAGGCAACTTGAAGGCGAGGCAAAAAAATCAGCTTGGATTTGAGCGGCCCCCGGAGTAAGAGTAAGTTCTTTTATGTATTATAAATGGTCGAGAAAGTTATAATTGATTACTGCATGATAGATATGTTATCTCTAATGGCTCGCTCAATACATATAACTAAGGTAGTAAATCCAAAACAGTAAAGTAATAGTTTAAAAAATGAAGAAATCAGTGAAAACAATCCTATATGTATTAACACAATCCTATAGTATAATATAAAGAAATGTTGTGTGCTTCAGAGCGACACGGGACAAATAATTTAGATGCCTCACTACATCTGTAGGTCTGACAGAAGCGATAAAATAAGAAGGACACATTGCCGAACAGATAGGTACAAGGAGTCTTTCTATCCGAGCACAACAAGGGATCACAATAAACACTCAGCTCCACTCAATACACTCACACAATACACGCCACGTCACCATTTCTTCTCCCAAAACCTCATCCCTCACATCTTCACACGGCTGGTGTCCTAACACCCCCTGCCACATTCCCATGCGGTGGCTTGCAGGGTAGTATGTAGATGTAGATTATCACCCGTGACCCACTTCGTGCAGCGGAGTGCAGGTGTTTAAGTCTAACTTGAGACTGCCCGACTCAATGAGGTATACGGAGAGGGCACTTGCTACACTGGCCAATGCTAGAGGCTGTAGCCAATCCGCCATCTTAGTTCAACCTCATTTTCCTGGAGCGCTTGCAGGAATAACGCACTAATTTCGCAATTTTACTGTATTCCATCGATTAATGACTAGAAATCAACATGAAACAACTTCTTTAACGTGCATTCTTGCACTTATTGTTCACAAGCTGTGTCCGGAATGCGTTGCATTGCCTTTTTTTATTATAAGTTATACAACTTATACAAACCAGACACAATCACACGTACAAAATAAATAAAAGACAATGGTCTTTTTGTGTAATCAAATAGATTTGAGAAAAAAATTATTCACGTAAGTTAAACATTTTATTGCTGAAGCAGCGCAAAAATTTTAGATTTTTGAGCTTAAAAATCCACTTATAGGAAAAAGCGAAGCGTATACGAAAATCGAATGCAGGAATTGGAAACAATTCAAACACAGAGACCACTGCACAAACCTTATGCTACGTGCAAAATAAATTACGTACCTGTTACCACAATTTATGTCTCACTCATATGATTCTGATGCACGTGATTTGAAATACTCGGGTGTATACGTTAGCAAAGACTTAAGGTGGGGGCTGCACTTTGACTATATTGTCAAAAAAGCCTTTATGTCACTCCTCTGGGACATGAGGAACATCAAAGGAAGCAACAGGGCCACAAAAGAAATGGCATACTTAACCATTGTCAGACCTATTGTAGAATATGCCACCGCAGTGTGGGACCCCCACGAAATAGGGCTTACGAAAAAAATTGAAAGGGTGCAAAGAAAGGCCGCAGGATATGTATTAGGTCGTCACTAAAAAACCGACAGTATGACGGATATGATTAAAGTTCTGGTATGGGACACACTCGAAACAAGAAGGAGAGTTAATAGGATGAGTGCAATCTACAGGATTGTCGCTGGGGACGAGGGTTGGAGTGAACTAAAAGATGCCATTGAGAGGCCTAATTATATAAGTAAAAATGATTACCCATATAAAATAAAACTAAGAAGTCAAAAGACAAACACTGCCAAGTACTCTTTTTAAACAGTGGTATTCTCGATTGAAATCGGCTCCTTGTTGAAATATTTGAGCCCTTACCTAAATCCTTAAGGTTATTTAGAATTAGAGGAACTTCGGGTGTTATGGAATAGTCGGGCAATATGGAACACCGTGATTTCTCATTCGTCAATTGGTCCAAACTGGACTCGCTACAGAGCAACTGTCTCGAGGCAACGTGTGAGTTACGGCGCAGAAAAATTGTATTCGTAGTTTCACAACATTTTTGCTGGTAAGTTTTCGAAAATATGTGATAATTATTGAAAATGTACACTAGTGATTAAAACAGCGATTTATTAAGTTAAAGAGTTGTAGATTGTTATGCATTGCTCGGTTTTAGGCTATGGCTACAATTGGTTCTGTTGTGATGTTTTGAAACCCAAGATGGTGTGTCGGGCATTTTGGAATACTAGGTATTCCATATTTCCCGACACAAAAACGATAAGCAACAGCACATTAATAAAAAAGGAAAGAAGAAAAGCAACAACAGTGGTCCTGGTAACTCAGATAAAAGGCAAAAACAAGAGTGCTTCAAGCCACGGAAAAAAAACTTTGCCAGAAATTAGAGTTTGTTTCTAAGGACGCTTCCAGTGGCAGTGACGAACCTTTTCACTCAAAGGTTTCGTCACAATTGGACTTTGTACAACCATCTTCTGTACAAACAACATGATGATGCAGAATGTTTGTTCTGTGAAGGAAAGTTTTCAGACGATAGAAGAGGAGAAGTTTGGGTTAGATGCGTTGTTTGTAAAATGTGGGCCCACCTTGACTGTGCAGGTGCTGAGAAGGAGAATTATATTTGTGACTAGTGCAAATAGATAAATGTATTATTCTATTACTAAAAAGTAATTCTTTTGAGATTTCAAGTTGAAAGCAATCCTATAAATGCGTTTTTTATGCAATAATTTTTTTTCAAACTTACATGATCATCTACATTTTTACCACCCTATTCCATAATTCCCGACTATCCCATATTACCCTCCAAGTGCAACCTTTTATTTAAACTTTTTCTCAGTGGCAAATGTTTTAAATTTTACTGAGATAAACACAAATATTTAATACTAAATAGTTGAAGCTTATGATAAAATGTAAAAGAGAGCTAAGAATGAGTTAAATTTGGATATACAACTACAAAATTAAACGGTGTTCCATAATACCCGAAGTTCCTCTAAATGCTCATTATTCTTGAGACAAATTCAATTTTAACCATATTTTTGCAGTATTGTATTACGATATCTATATGTATTATGATAATATTCATTTTATTATCACCAGGTATTTGCCTAACTGTAATGTAATTAATGAAATGAAACGATGTAATAGGACTTCAGCACATATTTTCCTCTCAGCACTAGCCTCAAAAACCAAATTGTCAGCAATATACCTAGCTGTATGGGATTACAATCTAGCTCGCGATAGATATGATTCATGCAGAGTCCTCTGCATTATGGCAACTACACATTAAAGTTGTGTACTATATGCGCTAATCTATACATTTATAACGTACATCCGGTTTTGGCAGTTATGCTTTCATCGGTTACACTCAATGTTCAATGCTCACTGTGTATCTTATGATGGCGTTACTGCCGAAACCGATTGTGCTCGTAATTATAAATCTGTGGAAGACACAAAGTTTCTTCAACTTCAATGTTGACCTTTCACCAAGTGAAAACTTCACAATTTGAACCTTTGTAATGTAGTTGGCGCAATGTAGAGGACTCTGTAATGTATGTGGTTACCAACATCTGGCTACAAAACTATGCAGAATCGCTGTGCTGCTAGAATTACCTATTGAAGTAGCTTGATGTATCTGCTAGAAATCTCCGGCCCATATCGTTCGATGTCAGTTGTATTCTTCCATTTATATAGTTCTCCACAGCCAATTTCACCACATTCCCGCCATTAATGAGCTATTTGAGCATTTACTCGCATAAAACACCCAAGGTAACTTGCGAATACGCGGCACAAGTTGTCATTTGGAATATAAAGACACTTAAAATCAACAAAAACGTCGAACAACCTATACTATGCTTCTGGAGAATACAGAAAAATAAGCACATTATTGGCCCATTTATGCACGATGCAAAGTACTAAATCGAAGGAAGAATATAAGCGATAATGAACGATCTTGTTTCTGGCTCAGCAGCTAGGCATCAAGCTGTCCCATATACCGCGAGATTTTCTAGCTGTACAGCCAGAATTATAGCTGTATAGCTTGATTTTTTTCTATGACGATTTCGCTTTTATTTTCAACGTATGAATAGAAGATAAAAGGTTTTAAATAGAAAATGTTTACCTTATTCGGTGGCGGATGCAAAAGTTATGAAGAATCTTGTCCGTAACGCTTTCAGAAGAGAAGTTTTAATCCCAGACTTCCACGACTGTCACACATAACGAAGCAAGAGTGACTCCTAAATATAAGTCGTCCCATTATCTCCTTCAATTTTTGGAGAGATATTTGCCATGACCACCAAGATAACTGCGTATCACTTGACGGAACCCAATCCACGTGACTGGAAACGTGCACCGTAAATCCGCAGACATGATAAAATGTTTCAATACCTCTTCATACGATCTTTTTACATCTGATTCGAAACAATGAATTCTTCGCCATTATGCTTATCAGGGAAATGTCAGTCCATTATTCACTCAATCATTTAAAAGATTGGAGTGTTTTGTTAGATTATCATTTATTTTTGATACCTTCCTTTCAGGTTGCATAATATCGATCAATTTAAACACAAGAAAAAATTTAATGTACGAGAGTTATGGGGGCATATCCGTTAAATATTTGTGTGTAATTCACAGTGGAAAAATCATTCGCCTGGACTGCGAATCGAACCCAAATCCATCGATTTTGCGTCGTGTGCTCTATCCAATTCAGCTTTCAGCTTTAAGGAACAAGTTGTCCTCACGGGTACCGTGCACGCAATGACAGAGGTACCCGTTAGCGAGCGCTAAGCACTACAGTCCAGGGGGTAAAGCCCAAGTTAAAACACAAAGGTGTTTCCTTTAAACATAATCAAAGATTCTGTAGTTACCTGTATGGTTAAGGCACTCGAAATCGATGGATCTGTGTGCGCCTCCCAGTCTAGGCGAATGATTTTTCCACTATGAATTTCACACAATTGTAAGAACACTTGCGGGTGACTCCTTTATAGTTACTGCGCTGCTAGTTCCGTAGTTATTTGAAAATGCTTTAAACATGATGGAACTTAAGGAAATAAATCCAAAATCTTGATATATTTGATGCTCTTCAGGTTTAGCTTTGTGGAAATCCATCATCACTTTAGTATTGCAACATTGTATATTTGGACTGAGATATATTTTAATACAGGTATGTAGTTTTTATGTGTCCGCGTAATAGATACTCGTTTCAACCTTATTAATCCCGAAGGAAATATAGATTGTTGTTTCATTTCGGTCCAAAGTCCCTGTTATTTCATGCTGCCAGACAGATTAGCAGTGTGATCCAAAGCCTGCCATTATACGCGTTGATAATTCGTAATAGGTACTAATAATTTATCGGTGATATTACTCGGTGGAAAACTGTCGTAAAACTGATAACCGCAATGAATCTACCACTACTACAACTACTGAGCGTCAATTATGGAACATTCGCCGATAAGAGATACCGTGCGACAGCGACATGGCTCGGAATGACATGGTTGTTGTTGAAAATTACGGATATCGTTATGATTTCGAGCGACACAGACAGGCTAAAGTCAGGAATATATTGGGCGCTTTCGGTTAGTTTCGGCGATATCCAGCATATGACGGGAGTGATTGGCGATCACCAGGAGACCGCATGAAATGAAACAGCTCAAAGCGGTCATTCACGCGTACGAGATCCGTCGGGAGTTTTGATAGGCCGTAGAAGACAGCGTATATATTATGTACACATTGCTCTTCATTTGTCCAGCTCACCTTGGAGACGATATCCAGAGGAAAATCAATTTTAAAGTGGCGTTTGAAACCAAAATTTTTATAGATCATTTCCTTCGGCTGGAAGCGGAGTTCCACTCGGCAATTTCCATCAGAACCAATCGTAACCGACCAGCGACATGGTGGAATTAAAAGTGTTACAAATAAGATAACATACATACATACATACCCATCACGCCGTTCCCTTCCGGGGTAGGCACAGTCAAAATGTTTCACTTGTTGATACATAATTGTACACCTAACTCTGCTTCAATAATTTCCTCCATTCTGACCTATCCTTGCAAACCTCTTTTGCCTCATTCACCCTCATACACTGTTTCATACATACGCCCTCCTGTTTTTAAGACTCCTAATATTCCTCCTCCTAAGAATGTCCTCAACCACATTCAGCCACAACTTTCTCGGCCTACCTCTACCTCTCGCACCATTCATTTACTCTTATATATCTGCTTCGTTATTCGATTCTCATCCATTCTCTCAACATGGCTAAACCAACGAAGCACACTCCTTTCAAATATGTCTATTACTGGAGCATCTAACCCACATTCATTCATGACCCACTCGTTCCTGACCCTATCCATCCTACTTTTGCGACAAATACTCCTCAGATAACTCATACCCACGGCGTTTAGTCTCCTCTTATGTCTATCCTGACATACCCATGTTTCACTACCATATAGCAAAGTGGGAAGAAGTACACTTTTGTACACGGCAATTTTCGCTTCCTTAGACAAGCACTCATTCCTTGATATGCTCCACATGCTACCTACCACCTTCCTTCCAGCATTCGCACGTCTCTTTATCTCCTCATCAATTCTTCCATCTTTTGCATACATCTTACCTAAGTAAACGAAATCATCCACTTGATCAATTACTTCACCATTCGCCCTCATCATACAGTTATCCTCCCCATTCTCTTTATCAAAAACTACTACTTTAGTCTTGCACGCATTTACCTTCAATTCCATTCTCTCCGTTGATTCACAAAACTTATCTAGGAGCTTCTGTAATCCCTACAAATAAGATAAGAGTGGTGATAATTAATCAGAAAAAGTAATGAATAAAATTTTTAAAAACTAAGCACTCTACAATAATATAGATGGTGTTTTAACAAGATACTTGGAATAAAATGAAAAACAAATGCATTCATAAGCACAAAACCTAAATTCTTTCGGAATTTTCCCCTTGAGAATTTGGACATAAGAGCACTGCCACGACAGATGTTATAACTTTTCTGGTTTAAATGAGTGGTCAAGAATAATCGTAAAGTGTAACGAGAAAACAATTGCGATAGAAAAGTAAACCACACTGCAATAATATTGAAAATATTTTGAAATTGATATTCGAAATTAAGTTTTGAATAATTTATACATCTCCCAGAGTCTTTAATCACATATCCGATGGACGATTTGGTTTAACGTCTACCGCAACGAGAGATGCCAGAAAATATAGAATAAAAATTACTGTTGAAGATAATTAGTAAATAAAGTCATGAGATAAAAATTGAAAAATATTTATAAACCATCCCGCTGATGCATTACATCTATTTCAAAAGTGAAAACAAATTATAGTAAGGAGTATTTAACATTAAGAGTCATGAGAAGAAAATTACAAAAAAAATATAAGAGCACTGCATAAAACGTATTTTCGAATTGGTATACGACATCTTTACGAAGACTAAAATCCTGGTACGCGGAAGAGAGAAGATGAATGCAGAAGTCACCCTGAGAGGAGAGAAATTAGAGCAAGTGGATTCCTTCACCTATCTCGGAAGTACCATCACGTGGAACGGAAGAAGTACAACGGACATCAAGCGGAGAATAACTGAAGCAAATAAGGCGTTCATTTAAAAAGAAAGCTGCTGAGCTCAAAGAAGAGAGGACCACAAACCAGGAAACAGTATGTGAACACGGTCTCACGTTTATCCCATCATGGAGAATCATATAAAATACGGGGACTTATTGAAAATGTTTAATTTCCATAAATTATCTGATCGGAGAATATTGAATGATCTAATATTTTCACATGATGTAGTAAACAAAGGAGAATGTGGCACGTTGTTGAATAGATAAAATTTTCATGTTCCATCGAGAAAAGGTAGAAATATGATGACATTTTAATTAATGAATGTTAATAGTGAACTCTGTAAAAATTCGCCTACAAACAGATTGTGTATTACATATAATAAATATTGTAACGACCTTAATATGGATCAAGATAGAAACAAATTTTTAAAAGAGGCATTTTAAAAAATAGTGAAGTAACGTTGTCGAATTGTAGACTAAATAATGTATTTATGTATTTACCCATTTGACTGTAATGACCAGGTATGACCAATGTTAATTTTTTCAATTATTCATTGTTTACCCTGTAATTATATTTATATGCTGGGTAAACATTAAAAACAATAAATAAATTTTTTTAAACATTCGTGTGGAGCGTAGCACCCTATGGTTGGGAATCCTTGGAAACCTGGTGCTGGAGGAGGATGCTGAAGGTTAAATAGACGGAAAAAATTAGAAATGATGGAAGTGCACAGAAGAATAGAAGAGGAAAGGACCATATGGAACACCATACAGAAAAGAAGAACCAGATGGATTGGACACACCCTGAGACACAATTAATTTGTGAGGAACATTAGTGAATGAGAAATGGAAGGAAAAATCCCCAAAAGAAGAACCAGGAATAAGTTCATGTACCAAACAAGGAGGAAAGTACAAAGGGGAGTATACCAGGAGGTAAAGGAACTAGCAGTAGATAGAAAAGGGTGGATGGCTGCAGTCAACCAATCTTAGGATTGAACGACCAATGATGATACGAAATTTTCTTTGGAAAAGAATTATCTCCATGGACTCGTTGGGGAGTTTTTTGGGTCATTTTTTAGTGGAAAGTTTGGTTAAACGACCAAGGCCAAGATGAAAATTAAACACTTTACGACTAAAATGAGTGGCAAAGATCGATCAAAAAGAGTATCGAAAAAAAACAACAATAACATTTAGAAAAAACATCATCTGAAACAACATGAGAAGTATTTTCAAAAAGGTGCTTATAAAATAGAAATAAAAAACAATTTCCTCTTTAAACGTAAAGCGGAAATTTCATGGGAATTTTCCGAAAGAATTTCAACTTTGTGTTTATACAACGGAGAGTGCCAGTAAATAAGTGAAAAAATAAGTGAAAATAATAGAGAAAAACCGATAAGGAGGATGGAAGGAATTGGAAGGAAGGAGAGAGATAAGAACGAGGAGGTATTACGTAGAATTGGAGAAGAGAGATATTTGGCAAAGATAATCAAGAAATGACAGATAAATTGGTAAAAAAATGAAGAATGAGTGCCTTGCGAAGACTGCCTCTGAGGAAACGACAGAAGGAAAGAGAGTACGAGAAAGAAAATCGAATACGATGCTGGACATTGTTAATATTGGAGGAAATTAAGACACAGGCCACGGACTGACAGGTATGGAGGAGGACCATAAGAGAATCTGCCATATGACAGAACAACTCACGGTAGAAACGTTTTACGTTGTTCAGTTTAACGTTGAGTGAAAGCAGCTAGGGCCATTTCTTTTGGAGAGGGCCGCAGATATAGGCAGCCACAGGAGACTGTCTCTCAGAGGATTGAATCCATCAATATAAGCCAGCAGGAAGCTATGTGCCTGGAAAGTGAACAGTGTGTTTCTGTATGTGTACACATTGTGCATAAAAGACAGGAAAAAGCTGTGTGCAAGAAAGATAACAGTGAGAGTAAATGCGTGTGAATAAAGTACATAAAGACATAAGAAAGCTGTGTGCCAGGAAGGTAAACAGTGTTCCTCTATGCGAGTGAATAATGTGTATAAAAGCCAGAAAAATGCAATGGGCCGTTAGTTTTTGTGTGTGTCTGAACGGTGTGCATAAAATCCAACAAAAGTCGGTGTACCAGGAAGATGAATATCGTGTATCTGTGTGCTAACAGTGTTTGTAAGACCCATAAAAAAGCTGTATGCTAGTAAAGTGCGAATAATGTGCTTCTCTGCGTTTCAACTGTGGGTATAGAAGCCATAAAAAAGCTATGTGCCAGGAAGATGAACAGTGGGTATAAAATCCCGCAAAAAAACTATGTGCCAGGAAGATGAACGGTGTGTCTCTATGTAAGGACCAAAATTTTTCATCAATTTGATACTTCAAATTCCATTTTAATTGTAATGGGTGTATAGAATTGGAATTGAACACCATCAAATTGATAGTTGAGATTGGTTACGAGCTAAGGTCTGCTCTTTTGTACTCCGTAAAAAGGTTCGTAATCTTCAGCATTTACAAATCAAACCCACGAAAATTTTGTGCACAAAAAATTAATGAAGCTGAAAAATCGCTCATGATGAAAGCGCGACTGCTGTGCTCAAAGAAAACTGTATTACGACCGTGACAACAATATGCAATAACCTTCGTGTGGACCATGGCATTCTATGGATCGAAGGAAACAAACATTGTCAAAGTTAGTCAGACAAGACGAGAAGTCTTCGAAACCCGGTGCTTTAGGAGGATGCTGAATATCAAACGGACGGGTAAAATAAAGAAATTCAGAAGTTTATAGAAGAGTAGAAGAGGTTAGAACCATATAAATTACCATATATCAAAGAAGTGCCGGATTAATTGGGCACACTCTGAGGCACAATGGATTTGTGAAGAACATGTTTCAAGGTACAATTGAGGGAAAAGTCGCCAGAGTATGACCCAGGAATTAGTTCATGGATCAACTTAAAAATATTCATGGATCATCTTAAGAGGACCCAAAAAATCCAAACTTGATGGTATTGGGCACATAGGACAAATAAAGAATAAAGAAAATTAGGACAACCTCCAGGGAGCAAGAAACTAACATTAGAAAGAGAGGGATGGATGGCTGCAGTCACCTAATTATACAATTGAGGCAGTTTGAGCGAAATACCATTTCATCTAGAAATCAATGAGTTTGATCTCACTTTAAAGGAAAATATATCACCATTCCATTGACGTCAAAAAATCCAACCCCTTACAACATTGCTTTCCGATATTTACCAGGAAATGCCAGCCCTTTCATATGAAAAAGAGTACGTGTATGCACTCCAGAGAGACATTATTTACAAAACGAGGAATTTCTAACTCTTAGATGTCGTAAAAAAAACTAGTGTTCTGTTTGTGTGTTTTCTCAACTATTTTTGAAAATTAATCATATAGTCACCTCAGTGCATTCTACGGGATCACAATAAACCTTCCGTTTGTATGAAGTTTCAAACGTCCCGCGTTAAAAAAAGAGTCAAGTCAAAGACTTTCATTTGATTAGTTACAATTTCTGTCATGCAAAACTTAATTATTGCAACATAAATAAATAATGCAAATTCCCATTCGTGAGTCTCACAGCTGGTGAAATAAAGATGATATTGGAATATGGTCTCCGTTATAATTAGGGAACTTATTAGCTCGCACTACCTTAAATATCAACGATGATAACAGTTAATAAACATTATGGATATTTAGATTTGGGCGGATTCCTTAACTAAATGAATTCAGTATGGAGTTAAAAACCTTAACCAGTGGTCCGTGATGTATAAATATGTTTTTACTGTGCCCACATTGTCTTGAAATATACTACTGCTTAAGTGCGAGGGCCATGATATCAAAATTTAAGTGGCATGCCAAAGTGAATGAAATAAACAATTAATTTTATCCTTAGAGTTATGCTGCAATGTTTACGCCCTTCATTGTGTGGGTTGCCTACACACCAGGCACGGATAGCTAACAAGAGGCCCTTGGGACCAAAGGACCTTGGGCCCCCTGAGGCCTTTTTACATAGCCTATGACCAATTTCAGTGAACTCATATACATGAATACAAATTTTCAAACAATCTGTCGTCGGGTTTTCCCGTGAATAGCGGACAGAGAGTCTAACAAAGAGAAAAAAGTGCTACATATTATTTTATTTATTAGTAGAGAATTAGAGATAAAAAGCTCCGGAGCTGACGCTCTGAATTGTATCTGAATAAAAACCAGAAGTATCTGAATTTATAATTTCCGTCCACTCACCACGAGCTCCCTTCTTGGTGTTGCTGTTATTATTGTCACACCCAACTCCACTCCCTATCCGAGAGGGGCGGGTTGTGGGTGGCAAGTCTGGTACTCTTTCTTGGAACCAGTTATTTTGTGTGTGGGGTGGTTAGCACCACACAGACTTCCACCATTGGCCGGCAGAGCCGTTACCAGGTACGCCACGATGAGGTTGGCGGTCCTCTTTCGTACCCGGAAATAATATTAATAATTAGCATAACCATCTGGTGGAATTACTTCTTTTCCACAGCCAGGAAATTATAGGCGACCAACACGATATCGTTCTCCTCGACCACCTCTCGCACTCCATGTGTGTCATTGAGTTGTCGGTCCCGGCTGAGGTAAACGTGGATGCAAAGGAGGCGGAAGTACGGACGAAGTAACAATACCGGCTTTTTGAGCTTCGGCAGATGATGGAGAATATAGCAAAAACGGATGAGTAAGTATTATTTTGACCGTAGATCTTTTTACTATTTTTATGATACGTGTGGTAATATATTTCCAGCATAAAGACCAATCCATGCAAGTACACAATAAATAACGCGTTCATGCTTTACGATGATATGATAATTGAAGGTAGTTGATTGAGGTTAATTTTATATATTTAAGCTTCAACTAAGATAAAGATTAACTTTATTTTAGTATATCCATAAAAAATGTTCTTTAAATCAACAACAAACAAATTTTTATAAGAGGAAAATCAATCATTTGTCTAGGCAATCAACAACATTGCCTAGACAAATTTAATACCCATTAATGTGATAGCGGTCAGTTAGCAGCCACTTCCAAGGGCCATGTGAACGCAAACTTGAGACCTGCAGCGGTGAATCGAATCCTAACAACCCTCGCCCGGCTGTGTGCGAGAGAGAGAGACACTCTCTTCCCTCTAAGGAGTGGAAAGGGCAAAGGGGGAGGTGCCGCACACCGCTCTTCAGACGATCGCTCAGTGGGTGGACGGGCGACCGTCCCCTAGTCGGGAGTCTGTCTTCCGTATTTTGGAAATAAATCCTTCCACCACTGTTTCCCTGAGGCTATACCGCCACATATGCAGATCTCTTTCCAAAGGATCTCCCTTCCCTTCCCTGACGGTGTCAGCGGGTGATCGGCTGGAGGACGGGTGACAGGGCGAACGGAAATCTATGTCACTAGGGCGGCCACGAACAGGAGCATGGGAAATAAACAGAGATGGGCGAGAATCGCCCGGATTTTCCTATCGCCTGAAGGTCTCTAATGCTTACCCAGAGGGGTGAGGGCATTTAAGAAAATATGGTCTCATTTCCCTATACTGTCCATTCCACATAGGATTGATGCTGCTCAGCGTGGTTTAATGAAAATCCAGATGTTGGAGGATACTTATTAGTAGAAGAATGACTAAGAAAACCTTAATTTTTCAAGGAAAAAATGCAAAGTGCATAACCTTTTCCATTATTTCCGCGTCAGTGTCAATGTAGGTAACACTTCGCTACATTATGCTATAGTAGGTGCATCTTATACTTGCATTTTCGAATATTTGGATTGTTGAACTGAAATACTGCACGACTATAAAAATCCGAACTCAAAACGATATTTTACATAAGAATAATGGGTTATTAGTCCGATTTGGTAAAGACGAAACTACAAGGCCGGCGTCGATGCTGTGTCGACGCAAATAATTTAGCTCTAAATTATTGATATTAATATCGTTAAAACTTTAAAACATACATTCCGTAAAATGATTTATTGAAAAGGTGTTCAAAATGTTTTTTTCGGCTATACCGGTTGGATCTTATAACTGTAGTGGTGCTGAATGTGTTAATCAACACGTCGGGAGTGACAATTATACTCACTTCATGACTCTTTTGTCGCAGTTTCACGTGGTGTGGCCGCGGGATCTACATCTATATACCACCCTGCGAGCCGTCGCATGGGCGTGTGGTAGGGGGTGTTAGGTCACCAGTCGTGTAAAGATGTAAGGGATAAGGTTTTGGGAGGAAAAATGGTGACGTGCATTATGGGAGCGTATTTAGTGGAGCTCAGTTTTTATTGTAGTCGCTTGTTGTGCGCGTAAAGAACGAGTTTTTGTACCAATCTGTTCGGCAATGTATCTCTCTTATTGTATCGCTTCTGTCAGCCCTAGAGATGTAGTAAGGCGTCATGATTATATTCTCTGTGACGCTATGAAACACATCAGTTCTGAATTTATCAAGCAACCTAAGCCTAGCGTGTAGCCGTCGAGCCTTCAGAGGCTCCCACCTTGATTTCTCTAAAAATTATGAGACACTAAATGTACGCTCGCAGCAGTTCTTAATAAAGCGTGCCGCTTTTCTATGGATTTCATTATTTTTTTTCGTTAGATCTTCAAGACCAGGGTCCCGAATGCCCGCGGCGATTTAGAGGTGTGGCTTAACCAGAGCGAAGTAGCATATCTCTTTTTCTTTTTCATCCGAGGACCTTTCTATTATACCTACGCTTAATTAATCCAAGTTTCTTTGATGTCACAAATGTTTTGTTTGTGTGCTCCCCGCGATATATATGAAGTTAACGTAGTCCGAGCGAAATGTCATTTTACTTAAAAATCAAAAAATTTGGTCTCATTTTAAAGAAAAATATCACACCCTTCTAATTCTAACACCAAAAATTCTACCCCTTACCACATTACTATCCGAGATATTAGCCAAAATTATCCAACCCTTTTACATGAGCAATGGTACGTGTATGCCCTTCAGAGAGACATTATTTACAAAATGAGGAATTCATAACACATAGATGTCGTAAAAAAACTAAATAGTTTGTACGTTTTCTCAGCTAAATTTGAACATTAATCACATTGTCACCGCAATAGGTTCTTGGGTATCACAAAAACCTTGAGTTTTGAAGGAGTTTTGAACGCACCGAGCGAAAAAAATTAGCCAAGTTAAAGAGTTATTCAGATATTTTCATTTAATTACTTACAATTTCTGTCATATACAACTATATTATTGCACCATTAATAATGCAATATTTGATTAATGCATCCTACAGCTGATGAAATTAAAACGTATAATTCGAATATGGTCTCTATTAGGACTAAGGAACCATCTCGCTCGGACTACTTCAAGATTAATCCAAGACAGAGGTTTCTCTCTGGGGGAGGGGGAAGCAGATAAGGGGATCGGGGAGGGAGCGGGGGAGGGTGAATCACCGCGGGCGGGGAGGAATCTCCTATTGTGTCACCAAAGGGGGGGGTCGGCGACGTCCTCCGCATCGAGAAAGCGGCCTTCCTCGGAATGCGCTGCCTCGTGAGTTATCTTGGTTGCCGTGGACGACGGGGGGGGGGGGGAGGGGCGGATGCGGGGGGCGTCGTGTGATTCCAACGCCCCCCGCTCGCCTCCTCCCAGAGCTCGCTGGCGGGTTCCACTGACTCCTCCCTTGGGCGGCAGCTTCGTCTTTCTCCGGCGTGACCGGTTTTAGAGAAAGAAGAACGGCCGCGATGAAATTTGAACCTATTTTCATGCACAACAACCTCGCGGCAATGGAGCTGTAACCACGTGTTGGTCGAAGAAATAACTTCTATTATCCGATATGGACCCCGCCGGTGCTTATGGAATTTCTTCCACTTTCCCTTCACTCACCCGACACTCGGATTATTTCAAATATATTGGATTGAATTTTTGGGGAGACGACCGACAGCTAAGGTCATTTTCGCCATAGAGGACAGGTAAGGGAGGAAGGGTGGATAGAAATCCGGCGACGGCATTAGCCTGCTCTTAACGAAAGGCGCCAAGGGGACCACGGTTTAACGTCTCATCCGACAGAGGGAGTACTGTACTTGAAGTGCCCTCCACAAGACACTCAAATAGGGGGCGGATTTCCTCTGAAAAACATCCTCCTCTGCAGGGATTTGAACACTGGCCTCCAGAGTGGTTAGCCAGTACTCCGCTATTGTCTCATCTGTCTGATTTGGCTGCAGTGCCATCTTTAAGCACTGGGAAACATGACACATAATGGAAATAATTAACTTGTCCCCTTCATCGATTCTTGCTAGGGGTGGAGCTATGGATAAGGAAAATGGCATGAAAGAGAAGAGCCACTAATGAGGTTTCAAGCAGAGGTAGTAAAACAGTAAGGTGTATCAAAACTCACCCTCACATAGATCACATTCTTATGAAGTGAGAGTTCAGAAACCAAAAGACAAGAACAGGTACAGTCCACTGTATCTGTTTCGAGTCTCCTCACATGGGTTAAAAGTCCACCCCCCTCCCCCCAGAGGCTACCAGCTTATCGCCTGGGTAGGTAAACAGTGGGAAAGGGATAATGGGAGTGGGAAAGGGCTAGCGAAACACACAACCACTGTGAGGCTGAAACCATGAGGCGGATTGACGTCTAAAGGACAACAATGGGCCCCCGCCTCCTCACAGCCCTCGTAGCTGTTGGGTTCCCCCAACAATGTTGGACCAGTCACCATCAGTCTTGCTTACGCGAAGACTTAATGCACATCTAATGAATATCGGCGAAGCCCATTATTCAAATTCTTGAGATAGGGTATCTGCTGATTCCCTTTAATGGTGGACGTAGTGCGGTCTGTCGGAGTACATCATTGGATCAGGGTCCTACCAGACCAATGGATGGTCTATTCGGACCAATTCTGGTTAATTATAAGACCCTTCTCCTTTGTAGTCCCCGCCCACCTATGGTCCACTGCAGTGAACATAACTTTTTGATGTTGAATTACCACATTCAATTCAAGAAACTGATGAAATCTTGGGAGGATGTGTGGAAAACAGAAGAGCTGACGGAAACTCAGCCCAGTACAACCTTTCAAAAGTTTTGAAAGAAAATCTGAAGCATTATGAGAATCAAATGAAATAGAGCTATCATGAAATTAAAAAAAGAGTCAGGGGCTGCAAAAATAGCTGCCGACAGAAGGTATCCTATCGAGAGGAAGATGTGTATCATGGAGAAAGTCCTTAAGTAACAGGCTGGAGAAGGCAGGACAAAAGTACAAGAATTGATGACGAAATTTTCTATAACTCAACATGGGACCATATTAGCTGGACAACAAAAAAATCTAGCAATATGTCACTGAAAAATACATGTGATGAAAAGATGGAAGCTGTTATCAGGAGAGTGAGGGACCACATCAAGAAATATCGAAAAAGATATTGAGAAATTAATAGGAAGATTAAGCATGAGAAATGGGTCTAATAAAAGACAAAGATTGAGCTAAGAGGTGGATTTCATAAGCAATTAATGAAGGAGAAGTTCTCAGCAACAAAGTGACAGCGAAAATGGCAATAAAGGGGACAAAAAATATTCTAGTCTCGGATCAAAACTCAATGCAACCATTAAAAATCTAGGTAAGGGCAAGGCTCCTGGAATCTAAAAGGTTTATCCTAAGTAAGTAGCTTATGATTTGACTTTTAACCAAACTATACAAAAAAACTTGTGATGGGTACAGCAGATTGAAGCAAAATATCTCCGATTGTAAATCTAATGGATAGGCATCAAGGATATTTGAAAGAATCATCACTATGAGGATGGAATACAGAGTAGACAAAGTCCAGAAAGAAGATCAGATTGGTTGCAGTTAAAATAGAGACACATTGAGAAGCTAATCTGGACCCCACTCTCCTCACAAAGACAAGAAATGGAGTATTTTTTTAGTCTTCATTGCTTTAGTGCAATCTAGGAGAGAAATTTGACATAAAGTACTAGAATGGATTCTATGAACTCCTAAGGACATAGGCCTTAAAATGGCTATGGAAACATCTACAGAAGGGTGATTATCAAAAACTTTTTTGATATGTCAATGAGCTTGGGGTCAGAAAACTTGGCTTTGGAGCTCATATATTGTAGGACTTTCTTAAAAATTTTTGTCAAATGTTCTAAGGTTCCATCAGGATGAATAAGTTTCACAATTTTAGGCCATTTTGGTAAAAAGTTGAAATATTTGGAAGATGGTACTCTGCCATGTTATTTCATCAGAAACTCTTGCACATTGTCTGGAGGTATGTAAAATGGCATGGTAGCAGTACCATGAGCACTGAACCTCACAGAAAAGGAAATAAATGTGTGTGCAATTCAGGATAGGCAACCAGGCAAGCACATTGTGGATTAGGAGTTCGATGCCCATGCGATTAACATTATCTCTTTGCACAGTGTGCAAATGGCATAAGTGGAGAAAAGGAGAAAGGCAGAAATGGATTGCATCAGGCTTTAATCGGAGGAATTTTAACATACTCGTCTTGCGAATGAATCACCTTATAATTTTCTGCAGCGAAATACATTTTCCCTGAATAGAACATTTACTGGCTCGTTATCCTGTCCTTTTCAACATATTCAATTGTTACTCTGCACTGTCGTTCAGCTATTTTCCCTTAGTAATGGAGCTCTTGTGCATCAAATGGCAGGTGTATCAGCAGAGTTCTCAACATAGTATTAACTACAAGTAAGTGCATTGTAGAGGACTCTGAGTATCAGTATTTTCAATACCAGAACCTACAGCAGTACTTTTTTCTAAAACTGAACAGTGATACAGAAAAAGCATAAGATATTACCTAATAGAACAGTCAACCAGTAATATTTGACCATTCCTATTTTCCGTGGTTTTTATTACTAAATTAACGATTGATATCAATGCTACATTGTCACTATCCATGAAAGCACCATTACAATGTTAATGCAGGACCATAGTATGCTGGAAAAATGTTTGAACTCTGGAAAATTGCAAAAGTTTTTCATATTCACGACATACTTTCCTCACCGGCTGGCTGATGCGATCCCACTTGGAAAGAGCAGAGCATTCTCTTACTTGTTGTTGTTTTACTGTGTTAAAGTTCTTACATATATACATACCAATCACACCGTTTCCTTCCAGAGTAGACACATTCACAAAGTTTCACTCACAAAATTCATGATTGTACACCTAACTCTGCTTCAATAATTTCCTCCATACTGGCCTATCCTTGCAAACCTCTTTTGCCTCATTTACCCCCATGCACTGCTTCATACACGCACTCATGTTTTTAAGACTCCTAACATCCATCCTCCTAAGAATTTCCTCAACCACCACTTTCTTGGCCTACCTCTCGCTCCATTCAATTCACTCTTATATATCTGTTTCGTTAGTCAACTCTCATTCATTCTCTAAAATTCTCTAAAGACAAACCAACGAAGCACACTCCTTTCACACATGTCCATTACTGGAGCATCTAACCCACATTCATTTATTATCCACTCATTCCTGACCCTATCCATCCTACTTTTGCCACAAACACTCCTCAGATAACTCATACCCAAGGCGTTTAGTCTACTCTTATGTTTATCCTGATCAGGTAGAGAATTTCCTCGTGTAGAGATGTTTCCAAGGAAGTGGAAAGAAAGAGAAGATTTCAAGTGCCCAAATTTGGTCCACCTGAGGATACCTTATCGTGGCAACTCCACACTATTGAGGACATCATCAGACTCAAAAACAGCATTAGGCATGTAAATAAAGCTGAAATGAATTGTTTGTATCCTCCATCATCAAATATTTTAAAGGAAGTTGCTTAGAAAACACAGATAAATTGGCAAGCAGCAAGCCTCTCAACTGTAAGCAGAGAGAGAGAGCTATGAACCTCATAAAAATCCTCCATACCACATGAATGAACATCTGGAAGGGTTATGGAACTGATAGATCCACACTGTTCAATGAGTAGAAAAAACCTACTGTAAAATGCTTTAAAGCAACTATTTGATAAATGTGCTTGTAAATGTGAAGGGAGAGAATCTTATGACTGCCCCTTATAGCAGAAAGTTTCTGTGTGAGAATGGATATTCCTGTGTAATCAGCATGGAGATCTTCTCACGGCGATATATACAGAGGGCAAGAAAACTGCTTTATGTGTGATATGGAGGAATGTCATGTTTTATCAAAGACTAAACAAGAGGAAACCAGGAAGTAATGAGTGTAAAATGAGGAAGTTTAGAGCAAGAATTATTCCGAGGATGATAAGGACACTGCAGGAGTTGATCAGCTAAACAGTTCTTTTGATCCTCGACTATCAACCTCAGTGACTAAAGGGCGGTAAAGGGCTTAAATGTAATTCAACACACTAGGCACATCTTCCAGGCAATGTATCAGGTTCAGATTGCCTTCATCTACTGGTGCAGAACTAGCAGATGGGCACAAATGCCTCATCCACGACATGATTGCCGGGTTGCCTATCCTAAATTGCACTAATATTTTGTTTCCCTTTCCGGGTGATCTGCATTCATGGTGCAACTGCCATGCATTGATGCCTCGCTACATCTCTAAGTGTGACAGAAGGGATAAAATAAGAGAGACACATTGCCAAACAGACAGGTACAAAAACTCATTCTTTCCGGGCACAATAAGTGACCACAATAATACCTGAGCCCCACTAAATACACTCCCATAATACACATCACCATTTCTACTCCCAAAACCTTATCCCTTACATCATTACATGGCTGGTGTCCTAACACTCCCAGCCACACACCCATGCAGCAGCTCGCAGGGTAGTATGTAGTTACACCAGAGTTGAAATTCGCTATGAAAAAATCATTTGACTTGACCGGGATTTTTCAACCCTGGTGTATATGCACCCGTGCGAGTGACTTCGTACCACATCATTTGTTAAATGCAATGTTTGGAAATTTAGTATGTAGTTGTTGATGTGTGTCACTCATGGAAAAATAAGGCAGAACACCATCTTCTGAAAATACCAAATTTTTACGAAAATGGCCTAAAATTGTGCAACTTAAAGCACTTGGAAAAACTGCAGGACGTTTGACATTATTCCAAAAAAATCCTACATTATATTAAGCTCCATAAGGAACATTTGTGACCCATAGCTAAATGGAATCTGAAAAAAATTTTTTCGATCACCCATAAAATACTGTCTCAATGAAGACCAGTCAGTAGCGATAAAATGAATACCTATCATTGAGAAAGCAAGTGTAAGGAAGGAGTGAAATATGAATGCATGCTTATTCCATTGATATTAATTTCTACATCATGAAAAGGATACAAAAAGTCAAGTTAAAGAGTTTTGGCAAGAATACGCACAGAGATAAATGCAGCATGCTGTGTTTTGCCAATGCCACACCCGTGGCAGCATAGACAGAAGATCTTAGGATGACTCTTCATAAATTATAAATATATCAGAAGAATCAGGCCCAAGTAATAAAAAATACAAAATAAGGGTGATGTAGTGAGGAAGATGAATTGAAGGAGACAGGTAAAGTGGAAGTATAGGAAGAATTCTGCCAATTTGGAGACAGGAACACCAGATGTGGAGGAAGTTAAAGAGAAATAACTAGTAGCACATCACATGCAAAAAAAGCAATCAAGCAGATGAAAAACTGACATTCAGTAACCCAATCCTTGAATTAAGGATGCACTTCATAATTACGTATATCTGGAATATCGATCTCAAAGGCAGTAAGACTTGGGCAATAAATGCAGTAGAGAAGATTGTAATAATTTAGTATACAGAGTGGCAGAAGGATGAAAACATTAGATGGAATGATCAATCAATTAACAAAGAGGTACACACTGAGAAGGGCAGGAGAGGAGAGGTTCCTCATCAGAACTCTCAAGGAAATGAGGAAAAACATGATACAGCATATTTTAAGGCAAGCTTCAAACGAAGGCAATCTTTGAGAGAAAAGCATGTTGGAGGAAGAGGAAGACCTAGGATGATACACATGGAGCCAATAATGATATCTAGGGGAGAATGGGTTAAAATTAATCGTCGATGGACTTAATTTGTGGAATTTTTCCATAGTTTGGTATGAAATAACTTTGTTCAGAGGGCCAAAATTCCCTTTGTGCCCCATTTGTCATATAAAATATGTTCCCTAATGATAATGTAAAATATGTTTTTATAGTCCTTTGACGATTGTTAAACTGCTTTTTAATCCTAAAGATTGTTTTAATGTTATGGACAAAAGTGGTATTTATATGCTACAATGTAATACACCTAACTGTAATTGTTTTTATTTAGGACAAACTGGTAGGAGATTTAATGCACGAATTAGGGAGCATAAAAATTCATTGATTAATCTTGATTGTAGGTCTATATTTGCAAAATATTTAATTGATAATGATCATGCTTCTAATTTTAATCTGAATGTGTTACATTTGGGGACAAAGGTGCCAAATTAGATTTTTTGGAAAACGTAGAAATAAGGGCATATCACAGGTTGTGCAAGGAGAAGATGGTAAATGAAATTGTTCCTATGAACTCACCTCTTTTATCTGTAAGAGTTCCCCTCCTTCTTATACCGAATTATGTTTTCAAAATACTGACCTTGCTTCCTCCCAGTAAGCTTGCACATATTCACTTTACTTCCCTCCTCAACCTCTTTTCCTTATTCCCCCCCCCCCTCCTCTGGCTCATGGTATAAATGTGTGACACTGATGGCCTCGGCGTTTAGTAACCACTTGAAAATGACGTTATTGCATTGAAACCAGTTGAGGATAATAAACCAAGTGGAAAATTACAAAGTTATTTCATTCCAAACCATGAATGGGTTAGCTGGTAGAAACATTAACTGGAAAACTGTGTCCATCCAACATGTACTGATGATGATTATGAACACACTGGTGCACTTGTGATGTAATAGGAAGTTTGTATATCTTACTTTATTTTGTCAAGTTAGGTTTTTGAAGTTAAAAACCATGGTACATCAGAAAAACTGAGTAATGCACCCTGAGAAGTACCTAATCAATATTCCTTAGAAATAACTGTAAAGACTAGCACCTGAAAGTTTGTGTAAAGGAATAATTAATAGCCTGAGACCAAAGAAGAGCTCATGTGCCTCATGCACTCAGTATACTAAAAGCATTCGGACCAAACATCAGAATGCAGTGCCAAAAATTATGCTATTCTCCAATGGAAAGAAATCACAAATGGGAATGCAAATTTCCAAGCTAAAGTTTCTTTTGCTCCTGACGTTTCCACTTTTTTTAGGAGTGTAGCAACCCTGGATAACAAAGAACTGGGCTTGTATAATAACTGAGCTTGTTTCCAACAGAAATTATACAACAGTTGTCATCTACATTGGGTGTTCTTGTCAATTTCAAATATCAAAAGATAGTTTTTATAGCAGGTTCAGCTTTCGACTCTCTCTGCTTGGCTTTATAAGTTGATCTCAGTAATACCCATACACTTGCTGATCCCAAGAATTAACATCTTCACAAGATTATGTCATTTGGCAAATCTATGAGCTGGACAAGGGAGATAGGTAAATGAATAAGCCTTATCTGACACTATGAATTGACAACACATACTTCAAACTATAAACATTTATTCAAAACCATCATGAATAGCAATAACAGACACTGTCTTGGAATGAAAATGTATTCTTTGTTCAGTTGAAACATATTGATGTCACTATGAGTTTGCTGTATTAATATCTCATTGGAAGCACCGATAAATATATGATGTAACTTGCTGGTTTGTAGATGCTGATGAAATGATGGAACTTAATAGCAACATTTACTTGCAAGTGCAAGATCCCGTGGGGCATTTGCAGTCACTCCCTTTGCTGCAGCAGCAATTTCCTGAAAAAGAGAAAGATATTTTTGAACAAAGTATTTCTCATCTTCCAACTAGCTAAAATTACCACAGTAACTTTCATAAATCACAGTGGAAGTTTTGCAATTTATCAAAAATCCCTAAAAATTACAGTAACTATTAGTAATGTTCACCTATTTGTCAAATATTATTCATACTGATACATTCCAAAGATACTCTCTTAAGCCAAGTCTGTATGCATACATATGTATTTCACTCTGACTTGATTATAAATAATGGTGTGTTCAACTCATATGTGGAATATTTTTACTTGTGGAATATCTACGCGGCTGTCAATTGAGTGGTTTGAGCAATTTTGAATGAAAATTTCTCATGCCATGACAAATAGAAGCTAATTTCATGTGTCCAGCCACATTTGTGTCTACATTTTCTCGAAATAAAATACATTGATGTAGCAATTGTAATAGTAAAAAAAATATCATTTATCCCTTATTTGGTTTCTATTGGCATTCCTGAAAATTAAAAATTAGTAGAAAGAAAGGTATTTTTTTTAAATTATCATAATATACCATGATAATTTACCTCAAAAGAAAATTGTGGTAATTTACCCATCGATAGTTGCTGATTTTAGCTAAAACCTTTCAAAAATATCCATTTTAATCCACCTCAGTTCAGTTCAAGTTCACACATGGTATCTTGATGATCTCTAACCTTCTTATGGGGGTGGGCCAATGTATCAGCATTTGCATCTCTGACAAAATGTGCAGTGGGCCGAAATATCAGGTGCACATATTGTATCACTTTAGTATGCTAATATAATTACAATCAATTTTTAAAATGATGTAAAAGTATTTGATAATTATTTTAAAATTCAATTTATATACAAAAAACTATATGGAAATCAATAACATCATAATATTTTTTCCAGAGATGATACATTTCATTAAATTGCCATCCGCATATCTCACTAATACCACCGGCAGGGGGCAGCTTTATGAGGGTTTAAGTGCACTAAACAGAAAGGACTAAGTTCTCAAATAATTTAATATGAAAAAACACAACAAAGACAGAAATCCAAGCATACAGAAGGGAGAAGCCAAATGCAGAGGTCACACTGAGAGGAAGGAAATTAGAGCAAGTGGATTCCTTCACCCGCTGAAAGAAAGAAGTATGATGGATATTAAGTGAAGAATGGCTCAATCTAAGAAATTGCTCATGAAAAGGTGACTACTGTGCCCAAAGAATATTGGACTACGAACATGGAAACATTATGCAAAAATATTCATGAGGAGCATGGAGGGAACCCCAAGGATCAATAATGTATGACCATTCAAAGCATGGCCATGGACCATTGAAAAAAAAGACCAGAAATATTAGAGGTATTTGAAGCATGGCTTTGAATGAGGGTATTGAAGATAATACATATTTATGGAAAAAAATAAGATACAAAGAAGTTCACAGAAGAGAAAAAGACTATATGGAACACTAAACAGAGAAGAAGAACCAGATAGATTGGGGACGCCCCGAGACAAATGGGTTTGTTAATAATACAACTTAAGAAAAAATGGAAGGAAATATCCCAGGAGGAAAACCTACAAGTAAGTTAAGAATATATTTCATACAGGTTTCATAATTAATTAAGGGGAGTAAAACTCAGTTGTGCAATATTAGTGGGGCTATCATTTGAATGGTTTGAACCAAAGGTTCTCATACCGTGCCAAAAGAAAACAAATTTTCAGTGTTCTGCCTTTTTTTACATTTTTTACATTTTTAATTCATTAATATGGATATATAGTAACGGTTTTTATGTCATAGTGATGGTTTTTATGTCATAATATCCCTGATTATTGCCACTGGGTTTCCTATTAAATCCTTCATCAGGTATTGATTATTGAAACTTTAAAAGTATTGGAAAATCACGGTGCTTTAACGTTCCGAAATTTCGAAAAAAAACTGTCATTGACAATGGTCATTTAACTCAAAGGAAAATTTGAGTAATTTACCCATCTCCAGGTGTTTCATGAGAGGATGGGTGGATAATGTTAATGACTCTCTCTATCCTAAATAAACAGGTAACTTAAGATGATATTTTGGCATTGTATATGTTATACATATTAGCAGTTGATAACAGTGTTACACTTCAATCCTGAAACTTTTTTTTGACCTTTTAAAAATCCATTCATGATCATAAAATAAATAAAATGGTCCACGAAAAGTTTTAAGATTGAAATTTAATGCTGTTATCCACTACTATTATACATAAAAAATTATGGGCCCACGATGTACAATTGAAGGAACTTGGTTTGAAAGATTGGATGGAAAAGAAAGATTCAATAGGATTGATACAAAAGGTGGACTGAAGAACCTGTTGGATGTTTTGAGGTAAACATCACATTAATCTTATCCTTTTATTGGGAATTGATTTATTTGTTTGAATGCGAATTGATTGTTTTTTTAAATAGTTTTGCATGTCATGACAACCCATGTTTTAGATACTCAGCGATAATGGAAAAAAAACTGTCGACTGCAATTTTTGAACAAAAATGCATTAAAAAAATAAAATTGTTTAAAATTTGAAATTTAATGCTGTTATCCTCTGCTAGTATATATAACAGTGAATGCTAAAAATATAACTAATTTCAACAACACAATAGGTAAAATCCAAAAGAGCAAGAAAGCCCAAAAATGTATTTCAACTACCAGGAATAGTAATTACCTTGGCAACTGACATGATAAATCCTGACTGTACAATACAGAAGCATAGTACATACATACCTCATGCCAGGTTGTATACAAGTCACTAAAAACAGTAGTGCCTCATTAAACAACATATCAGCAAATATGAGGTCACTGATGTTAACATTATTAATTTGCTAACAGAAGGAAGTCTTTTGAAACTTTTATGAATGTTTCACCAATTCTCACCTGCATTGGCCTTGCTACAACATTTGCAGTCGGAACCACAATTGCAATTTTCGGTACACTTTTTCCCCTCCGCCTTGGCACAAGTGTCTGTAATTAAGACAGAGCATGAGAAAACATATTTGAATGAAAGATAAATTCACCAATAACATTTTCAGTGGACTATAAATCTTCCAATCTTTAAAAATCTTCTTTAAAAAAAGATTTGTTTTCGACAATATGAATTATTTTTTGTGAAATGGTATATTTATGAGATTCTCAGATATTTTGGATAACAATTTAGCACTAGTTGCACAGATATTGAGACGTTAGTGAGCTAAATGATATTGCATTCCACTCATGTAATTAGGAGCACAGTGTTTCTAAAAATAAAAATAATATAATAAAACTTGGTAATTAATAATAATGGATCATCAAAAATAGATTATTTATAAATTTATACTGGCCACAATAAATAGGTAATTATAGGCACAAGACAACACAGTACAGTCAGAAGAAAATGAATGAATTTCATTTCTATGAACTTGCCCAGAACACATGAGAAAATTATTCGCCCAGAATTTGGCCCATCACAGTTTTTCAAAAAAAAAAAATGACTTAGACAAATCCCAGAAGAAGATATGGGAAAAATACCTGCTCGAAAACCTTAAATTGAACTGGAGAAAATTCTCATTTCGTCTAGTCATCCAACAAAAAAGAATCAACTGATAGAAATAGCTTGATCTGTTTCCCCCTCTACATGGAGCTTGATAATGACCTCCTCCTAATGGTTTCAGCTGGAGTGTGTCACTGCAACTGCCATGTGTTATGTCTTTAGAATGCGTCTCAGAGGTTAAAATTTCATTCCCATCTCTTCAAGCTAAAGTAGAAGCAACTAGATTCAGCAAAAAAATTTCCCTCATGGCAGAGTATACAGGGTAGAACAAAATTCTATGATGAATATTTGCCAATAGGACTGTAGTTACACTTCAATAGCAATCATATTAGCATTGATATACCCATGTAAAAATATTTGGGCTATTACTGTCCTGAAAAACTAATATCTGAGCTGGAAGTGGTATGTTACTGGACTGAACTGGTCTGTATTTTAACCCTATGGTATAGTGATGCCAGGTCTCACAGAACGACTGTGAAATCTTTCTGGTGATGCAGGCAAAGTAAGAAATTTCCCAGTACATTCTCTTCAGTAGCTTCGTATTTAATACGTTTCCTTGGATATACCAGCCAAGAAATCGCTTTGTGTAAGAATATTGTTAGTCATATATTATACTGTTACTTTCGATCTAACTGACCTTGCGTCACCACTCGCATCTTCAAACACAACCCATTTCATTGTGCTATGTAAAATATGATAAACTACAAATGCAGATGAATCATTTCTGACATAGTAAGACAATTTTTATATGCTAATACCTTGAAATGGCTATTTTTCTCTAATGAAGTAAAATATTTCCCTATTATATCCAATTTACTCAATAAAAGCTTGAGTATCTCCTCTTCCTGTTGCCAAAATTTTCAATTAACAATTTTAGATTCACATTTGATTGCTGCTTTTCAGAGGTCGTTTAAGAAAAAACTAATACAATCTTTTTTAAAATTTCAAAGTCCTAATTGATTAAAGAGACCGACTTCACCACTCCTGTCCCAATAATTCACATCACTAGTGCAGAGTTAAAGATGTTTGAAACCAGACCAATAGCAGACCACGTCCAGATCAGAAATTAGTCATTCAGAGAAGTTAAAAGCCAGTTTCAGACTAGTTACAGACCAAATATTTTTGCCTGGGTAATTAGTGATTATGAACGTTTGATTGATTCATCATTCCTTTTCATATAAAATAATCAACACAACCACAGCAAGAAAGGAAGTTAAGCCATTGGTTTCACGCACAAAAATGACTGAGGATAACTGACTCATTTAACAACATGTTATATTATTATACTACACCGAACCATAGCTTAATAATATGGATACACAAACAGGTTTCAAATTATGTATTAATGCGGCAAAAACTCAAACTTTCACGACAGCAAAAGTTTATAACCTATGGGGTGCTTTAACCTTCAAGAAATAATTATCAAACCTATAAATATAACTGATGAGGTCCATAACCTTTAATCAGAAAAAAATCACAGTTCTATATTTTAGGTGGTAGGATAGATTTCCGTTTATTTCCGTGAAACTTGGCATTAGCAATCCAAATAGATAACATTTTAAAAAATGCATGATACCAGCTTGGTTTCTTGGAAATTATTTGTTATTTTCACACATTGCCTCATGGTGAATGATATATTTAGAAATAATCCTATTCTTCTTGAACATATTTTCCCATAAACGTGAAACAATATGTTTCATATTACTACAATGGTCGTTTACAAATATCAAGGTATTATGCTGAGTAACAAAAAACGTGTTTACATATGATTTTCTCTTAAATTTGGGATTCCGTACCATAAACCCATGTCGTTAAAATTCTTAAATTAAGACTAAAATTGGAAGACACAACTCTCACATAAATTGTACTATTACACAATTGGTTATTTCCATAACGTACATATTTCTGCGTTATCAAAAATGGCTAGTCTACATAGGGAATTCTCTATCGAATCAAAGAAATAACGGACCCATTTGCCCTAAAATCTGTGTTTCTTGGCTGTGCACTACCCATGCTGGAATATTATTCTCTCATCTGTGTCAACTGCATCCCCAACCTCTCTTAAATCACTCAACCACCCACGTAATTTCTTTTTAGCCATAGTCCGTCATTGCATGACCTCCCTTAGGCATTGCTCACGTGAAGACATCCTGTCATCTCCTGGCCTATCACTCCTATCCCATAGTCAGCTGACTTCACACCTTAAATTCTTACCCTCCATCATGAATGGGTCCCTCTGCTTTGATCTTCTTTCCTATTTTTCACTCCGACTATCAGCCTGCGCCACTCATAATGTGAGTCTGTTACACTAACCCAAAGTCCGTCTCTCCATTTCCC
This sequence comes from Ceriagrion tenellum, assembly GCA_963169105.1. Lineage (NCBI taxonomy): Eukaryota > Metazoa > Arthropoda > Insecta > Odonata > Coenagrionidae > Ceriagrion > Ceriagrion tenellum. The sequence goes on along the minus strand of OY720640.1, from coordinate 118,130,248 downwards.
AGCGATCACTATTCCACTGCCTACCTTCATTGTTCAACACTAATAGTCACCCTACCCATGACCTCTTCTCATCACGCAACGTCTTTTCCTCCCAACTGAAACATTACTTCATATCATCATCTCCTCAAACTTGCCTTTTGCATATTTTTAATATTTACGTTTTTTTTACTGTTATTTTCACTGTTAAAAAAAATTATTCTGTTTGTTGAAACCAATGCAAAGATCTTAGTTGCTGTTTTTGAAGTTTTAATAAATAAAATAAAATAAATAAAATAAATAAAATAAATAAAATAAATAAAATAAATAAAATAAATAAAATAAATAAAATAAATAAAATAGATAAAATAAATAAAATAAATAAAATAAATAAAATAAATAAAATAAAATAAATAAAATAAATAAAATAAATAAAATAAATAAAATAAATAAAATAAATAAAATAAATAAAATAAATAAAATTAATAAAATAAATAAATAAATAAATAAATAAATAAAATAAATAAAATAAATAAAATGAATAAAATGAATAAAATGAATAAAATGAATAAAATGAATAAAATGAATAAAATGAATAAAATAAATTAAATAAATTAAATAAATAAAATGATATGTCGCGTGAAGAGGCCTTCACTTGAAAAGTTACCAAGAAGTACGCTGAATGAATCAGGATTACCGCTCCAGCCACCGTAAGGAGGAAATATCTTAAAGCCCAATCAGCAGAGGAAATTGTATCTTCTCTCAAGCGTTAAGGGAGGCGTTGAAGGGGGTTATGGGTCAGAGAATACTCACCCTTGCAGGCAGCACAGCAAGGAGACGGCATGATGACAATGACGGTTCTCGCAGTTATTCACTCGCTCAAGACTGGACACTTCTGACTCCTTTTCGTACTCGGCTGACTCTGGCGCTCTTCTCCGCGGGTGCACTTATATATATACAGCTCAGGGGGGGGGGGTCCACTTAATGCTCTCCTCCTACTAGCCGGCAGGCAATTTTCTTTCGTAAACGGGGGGGAAAAAGATCGAGAGGACGAGAGGGGTCTCGACGCTGTTCGGCGCTTTGCCGTGTGCAAGCCAATGGGCCGATGGGATCTCGCCTTTGCACACGGCCCCGCGCTATTCGAATGCCCGTCAACGGGAACGGGAAATGTTTCCTTCCAACCCCTCCTTCCCCCTTTTGCACTCCACGCGCGCCGTCGAGTGCCGTGTGCAAAGGCAGAGGGGGAGAGAAATCTTGGAGCCGCGCGCGTTTGAAACTGCTTCACCGCGATACAGTGCGAGGCATCTTGAAAAGACGAATAAATGAAAAGGCTCAAAGTGGCTCTGGCGTCGGGGCATCTTTTTCATTAGCCGGGCAGTTACTTCAACGGAGTCACCCGCTAGTGATCACACAATTGTGCGAAATTCACATTGGAAAAAATCATTCGCCTGGACTGGGAATCGAACCCACATCCCTCGATTTCGAGCCGAGGGATCTGGGTTCGATTCCCAGTCCGAATGATTTCTCCACTGTGAATTTCACATAAACGGGGTATCTTGATTAGAAAATTCTGAAAACTCAATGTGGCTTGAGCGAAGTCTCATTAAACCCAGAAATCAATGAATTCGATCTCATTTGAAATAAAAGTATCCCACCCAAAGATACAAAAATATACCAGCCCCTTACCGCGCTACTTTTCGAGGTTTTTTACGAAAAATACCAGCGCCTTTACTTGGGAATTGCACTCCAGAGAGACCTCATTTTAAAAAAAAATTCCATTGTAAACTCTTGTAAAAAAATTGAGTGTGTGATTTTTATATTTTCTTAACGATTTTAGAAAATAAATCATATCTACATCTACGTAATACCCCGAGAACCGGCGCATGGGCGTGTGGCAGGGGGTGTTAAGTCACCAGCCGTGTAAAGGTGTAAGTTTTTTGGAGATGAAATGGTGACATGAATTATAGGAGTGTAATTAGTGGAGCTCAATTTTCATTATGTTCGCTTATTGTTCGCGGAAAGAACGGGTTTTTGTACCTATCTGTTCGGCAGTGTATCTCTCTTATTTTATCGCATCTGTCAGACATAGAGATATAGTGAGGAGTCATGATAATAATCTCTATGCCCTGATAAAAAATTCTGTATAGTTTCCTTAAAACACTTCTAAAGAATTTCTTAAAAAGTTCTGTAGATATTCCTTAAAGTATTGAAACGCCATTTTACGGAATTCCCTACGACGTTTAGAAAAGGAACTAGGTCAACGGAAACCTCACATATTTCCGTAGAGTTGCTGAAGTTCTACAGAACAACCTGTAAGGAGTTATTTTGTTCTGCAGAAAATAACTCTACAGAACATATGTTCTATAGAGTAAGGCTCTCATGTTCAGTACAGATCCTTAGACAAGGAACTTGTTCTGAAGAAAAAGAGTCAATTTCTGTAGAATTCCTTACGTTCTACAGGACAGCTTCTGAGGAATTGTTTAGCAGGGTGTTGCTCTGAAAAATAACAGTTCTGAATTTATCAACCAACTTAAGCCTAGCGTGAGGCCTCCGAGTCTCTAGGAATTCCTACCTTCATCCCAGTAAACGTTGTAAGACACTATAAGTACGCTCGTAGCAGTTTTTAACGAAGCGCGCTGCTTTCCTTTGTATTTTATTAATTTTTTTGGTTAAATCTTTATGACCAGGGTCCCAAATGCTCGCGGCGTATTTGAGGTGTGGCCTAACCAGAGCGAAGAGGTATCTCTCTTTGACTTTTTCATCCGAGGACCTTCCTATAAAATGTTTGAAAAAACATAGTTTCTTTAATGCTGTGCCGCATATGTTTTGTATGTGCGTTCCCCACGATATATCTGAAGTTAAGATAATTCCAAGATATTTGACTGTATCTGAAGATTTTGTGTTTACTCCACCGACAGTAAAGGTATGGCATTTTTGTGATGAATTTCGCAGGAAGTGGACTGTGGTGCATTTGCTGACATTTAAGTCTAACCCCCACTTCTGGCACCACGAATGAACGTTGTTAACGTCCGATTACAAAACTTCTGAGTCCGCGTCCTCGCTCATTTCACGGTGGATAACTGTATCGTCTGCTAATAATTTTAATTTACCGCTAACTCCAGAAATTAGGTCATTAATATAAATAATGAATAAATGAAAAATATAGTGCCACTTTGCTATATGGTAGTGAAACATGGGTATGTCAGGGTAGACATAAGAGTAGACTAAACGCCGTGGGTATGAGTTATCTGAGGAATTTTTGCGGCAAAAGTAGGATGGATAGGGTCAGGAATGAGTGGGTCATGAATGAATGTGGGTTAAATGCTCCATTAATGGACGTGTATGAAAGGAGTGTGCTTTGTTAGTTTGGCCATATTTAGAGAATGGATGAGAGTCGAAGAAGGAAACAGATATATGAGAGTAGAATGAATGGTTTGAGAGGTAGAGGTAGGCCGAGAAAGTTGTGGCAGAATGTGGTTGAGGAAATTCTTAAGAGGAGGAATATGAGGAGTTTTACAAACAGGAGGGCGTGTATGAAACAGTGTATGGGTATGGGGTTACATGAGGCAAAAGAGGTTTGCAAGGATAGGTCAGAATGGAGGAAATTATTGAAGCAAAGCTAGGTGTGCAATTCTGTATTAACGAGTGAAGCATTTTGACTGTGCCTACCCCGGAAGGGAACGGCGTGATGGGTATGTATGTATGTATGTAGTTACCGCATCAATTTTTTTCAGGATCATAAATAAAAACTTCCGTTGTGAAGGAGTTTTAAGCACACCTCTTGAAGGAAATGAGTCGAGTTAAAGATATATACAAATATTTCTATTTAATTACATAGACTTTCAGTCAAATAAAAATTTTTATTACAACATAAATATTGTAATATTTAACCTATGCTCCCTAAAGCTCTTGAAATGGAAGCGTATAATTCGAATATGGATATCTATTACGATTAGGGAACTATCTCGCCCAAACCACCTTAAAACTACATCACCGCGATGCAATGCGAGAAGCTTCGAAAAAACGAATAGATTGAAGAAATTGTTGGGGGCTCTGGTCTCAGGATCTCTTACTTCGGAAATGCTGAAAATTTAAAAATATGTGTATAGTATGCATGTGGTAAAGTGACCACAATAAAAACTGCCCTCCACTTACACTCCCACAATGCACTTCACCATTTCACCACCCAAAACGTTATCCTTTACGCGTCTGGTGTCCTAATTCCACCTGCCACACGCCCATGCAGCTGCTAGCAGGTATATTAATGTATTCTCATCTGCTGCATAGCACAGGCAGCAAGTCGCGCATGTTTCCAGTGTAGCTCTCTGTACATTCGTGCAGTTGGAAAATACATGAATTCAAACAGCCTTACACTGTGGCATCCCTATGGTGTAGCGCACGCTTGAGAAATTACGCCTCCCAATGGATATTATCAGGTTTTTGCTGATCAATCCTCAGTCCAAGTATCCGACATTGGAGTATTTGGGACTGGCCACAGTATTACCTTGACGGAGTGAGCCGCAACTACACAAAAGTGCGAAATTCCACGGAGGAAAAACATCATTTGCTTTGACCAGGACTCGAATCCAGATCCCTCGATTTCATTCGCAACCATTTCCACCACATGGCCACCATTAAAGTGCTCACTGAGCACTTCTCTCAACTGCACACCCAAGAAAATCTGCGGATATGCGGCGCCAGACATATTTCGTACACAAATGCACTGACAATTCATCAGAAACGTTGAACATCCTATGATATGCTTATAGAGAATACTAAAACAATCTCATTAATGGCGGATTTGTTTGCGTTGCGAATATCTGTATCGAAGGAAGAATACAATCAATATTGAACGACGTTGCTCCTATGGCGGGACAAATGTGGCCATTAAAAATATGTTCGTGAGATAATTCGCATATTTCGTAACTTAAGTTTCATCAGGTAACCCATTGAATCGGCTAAAACAGGATTAAAAAAATGAATAAAAACGAGTAATATAGCGTTTGTTTTCATTCACTTCACTGAGGCCAGAGCCAAGTTAAGGCGGTTCGAGTTGGGTTACCATGTTCTGAAGTCCCAAAACCGCGACACGTCTAGTTTCGGACAATAAAACCGAAAAAGTCGCGACGTTGTTCACATAAGTCAAACTAATGATATAAAGCTAATTTATTCCTTGATAGCAACTACAAAGTAAAATTAATTCTTGCAGCTGCGGATATGGATATCGGACCTCCTATATTTTCCGTACATATCCTGCTCAGCACAACATATGTCCGGGATTTTGGACAACATGTCCATATGGCGTACATTCAAAGCTTCACTTGTTTAGGCAATTATAATCCTAATTTCTTGATATCCATTTTGCTAACGGGTTCGCGCCACCAAACGCTGGTTACGTGTTTCGTGGTCGCGGAATTTAGATCACGACGAATTTAACATATATATATGGAGTAATTGCAAGAAAATATTTCTTCCTCGGTGCGAGAAATGTTTCCTTGGACTTGTTCATTCGTAATGAGAAAATAAACATTCAAATTTCTTGCACAGAAATTGTTTCATCACAAGCGAAAAGTCCAGTGAAATTGAATAGTAATAAAATGTAGGAATCTTATTACCCATGTTTTAAAGTTATTAGCAAATTTCTGTTGTAATTAAAGGTAAAATATGGCTGTTCCATGCAAATGGCGCTGTAGTCGCCTCCAATGGCCTGACAAATGAGGTCATTAAAATATATTCGTCCAATAATCTGCGTATTTTGTATCTCAATTTAGTTTTTAACAGGTAACTCGTTACATCAGAGAAATCAAAACTTTTTAAACTGAACGGATAAGAATGTGTAATTTAGAATTTGTCTTAACTCACATAGTCAGGCTAGAGCCAACTTAATAGGTGACATTTCACCTACATGCTCCACACTACAGACCTTCTACTAATTTCAGAGAGGCTATCGAATTAAATGTATTTTTCAACAACATAAAGTTGGAGAAACATGAGAGTCATACAGAAAATTCCGGGTGTTACGTTTGTACTGCGAAGCAGATTTTTAATCACTGTCCTGCTAAGCTAAAAGACAGCAGCGTCGTTCGATTCGATGTATCTCTAACTCCATCGATATGGGTCTTCGAAACCATTTCCACCACACGCCACACCACATTTCCATCAATGAGCTCACTGAAAATGTCCCACCATTGCACACCCAAGAAATTCTGCGAATATGCGGCGTCAGACATCATTTCGAGCACAAATGCTCTGACGAATCACCAAAAATGTTGAACATCCTATGCTATTTTTAAAGAGAATAGACTAAATTGGCACATTAATGGCGGAATTGTTTGCGTTGCGAAGACCTATATCGAAGGAAGAATACAATCGATATTCAACGACCTACATTTTTCATAATCGAGTCTTCGATTCTTCGTCAAGTCCATCTTCGAAGATATTAAAAGCGTTAGTGGATTTTTGCAGGGTGTTACATGAGAATAAAATAAGGGAAGGAGTTTGTAGAGCAGAAAGGTTTCAAGTGTCGTTTTTCCTGAGATCAATAAGAGACCATAATGGCTGCGTTATGACTGAATTAGGTTATGCCACGCCGCGCTCCTTTCTGTAAGTTAATGTTTATTTTGTGGGTTTTAAATGTTAAATAAGTTTACTGTTCATGTTATGTGCTTTGTTTTACATAATTTCCTGTTTTTGTGTTTTAATGTTTAATTTGTTTATTCTGTATGGTCGTTGTTGGTTGGGAGGGAGTTGTTTAATTTTTGGAGCGGTTGATTGTTGTAGTGGAGAGAGGAGCAGAAAGAGGTGTATGAAAAGTTCGGAAATAAAGCTCTACCAAAGAAAACTCGAAGGGGTTACAGTTAGTGGACAGGTAGTGTAGCTGATTAATTCATGTGCACCCTAAAGCATGCTTCTAAATCTGTCGAGTAGTGCTAACACTATTTTTTCATGTTCCCTGCATGACTCTCATGTCACGTTTTCATAGTTACATTATAGTTTATTTCAGTAGTTTCTGTAGCATTTATAGTGTACCGATAGTGTGGTGCCTGTTGGTGAAAGTAAATGTCTTCCCTGAGTTCATATCGGTGATAAGTCTCCCCCTGCCTAACTTGTGGTGGCTTGCAGGGTAATAACTAGATGAAGATGTCTGTGGGGAGCGAAGATCAATCATAAGGGAACAAAAGTAATGAGATTCTCTGTGAGAAAGACGTGTAGTTACTGTTATATGGCCTAGAAAACTGACATTCATGCTGTATATACGGTGAGAGCTGGACGTGATATCTGGCAAACCGCCACAGATACGGTTTTTCATTGAGTTTTTTGAAATACTCAAGATTAAAAAGAACAAAATTAACTAGAACCTCAAAATGTGTAACTTGGTCAGTTACTGTCTTTTGCCTTAGCAGGGCATAGTAGGGATTAGGTAGTAAATCAAAACTACGCTACCTAACGACAAGCCTAGTTATGAGTCTAATTCACCACGTTTACCAATCGAACTCAGATCGATTTGGCCGGCTTGGCTCGGTGTGGTGAATGCAACGGGCTTACGAGATCGATATGAGAAGTGGGCTAACTCGGCCTGCTATCTATGCCAGTCTGAGATTTCAAATATCGCTATGAACCGATTCAAACCGATATTTCAATGGATCTCGCATTGGTAAACCAGGCGTTCCGAGTCGGCTGGCTTAGAGTGCTCAGATCAGTCCGAGATCATATCGATCAGAGTTCGATTGGCAAACGTAGTGATTGACAGATTTTATTTTATCTTATAGAGCGCGGGGAAAATGATATTTTAAAGATGTCTGTTTCGATGATTCCACTCTCACGATATAATCTGAAGTACAATTCCGGGTTTCGCAAAATACTACCGATGGAGTCAGAAATAGATCGGCATAGAATATACATAAAAGACGTCGTAATTTTAACCGACTGTCTAATAGCGATTCACTTCGAAATGTAAGCAGTTAGACGCACAAAATAAACACAGTTAGGGTTGGTATTTAATTAATAAAAGGCATTAATCAAAATTTACCGTGAAAATAAAACAGAAAAGATGGACAACGTTTAACTTGTCCTGCGATACCTCCAAGAAATTGGTTACAGACATAAAAATCTTAAAGTAATCGAACATCGTTCAATTCGTATAAATTTTTATTACCACACACTGACCTGTATTTCGACAGCAGTCATGTCAACAGGCATTAGATTGGGCATTGGATAAGGCATATCAACTGGCATTAAGCATGAGTTGAGTCGAAACCTAGGTCGGTGTGTGGTCATAAAAATTGTGTGAAAATTTCACAAAGTTTTGTTATTCTTGAGACGATGACATCAGAATTGATAAGAGGACAAACAGGATAGAGAATATGACTTGTGGAAACATAAACATAATAGAAAACTTTAAACGCCTTTGGAGAGAGATCCGAACAAATGGCCTTCACGATGAAGCAAGTGAAAAAGACAAGAGATAGAGATTGAACAGGCATTTTTTGAATTGGCAATCTGGAGTAGAATTTTTCCATTGCATCTTATCAAGTTACAATGGCGTCAAAAGAAACCGGCAGACAGGTAGTTATCGCAAAGTAAAGAATCGCAATATGGGTCACCGCAGCAAGTAGCGTTATACAAGCCACGAATCTCGTGTACCTATATATATCTATAGCTTAATCTTAATATTTATCTTTGTCCATGGCATGCCCCCGCCGTGGAACATTCCTTTCGCGTTGCTCTGTGGGCATATTACTAAAAACTTAGTTCAATTACTAAAAGAGTATACATTTCTCAAACAGCTATGCTGCGGTTTCATTTCCTGAGCTGATTTCTCCACTAATTTCCATTGGAGAACACGTAGATTATGTCTCGAGGGAACAGAACAGCGGACATCTTCATTCAATCGGGCAGTTGTATTCCAGTGTTGTTTTCTATGAGTGATCCGAAGTTCAAAAAACGTGATCAAAAGGGAATTGTCAAGGCATAAAGAAATAACCTGTACACAGGATGTATTTCATTCGCTCCAGCGCGTCATAATTGCGTAACGCAAAAATGCTGATGTATTCCATTCGTTACAGACTATGCGCAATAAACATGCGCGCTTGACAACAGATTGGAAGCAAAATTGATGCGCACTAAAAACAAAAGAACGTCGATAATGGCGTCCGAGCTTGTTGGCAAGTTTGTTGAACCCTTAGGAGATGTATATGTGGATCCCAGAAGTCAGGGGGTCTAAGTGACATAAAAAAATATAAGTTAGGTACAGGAATGGTATGTGAAAATATAAATTTTTTAGGTGGTTAAGGGATCCAAGCGATTTTCTTGACAGGTGATGCTATCTAGGGTAATGCCTCTTAGCTACTTAGTGGGTTGTACCAAACATTTTAAACTTCGACTTAAGTTTTCTCAAAACAACGATTTCGTTACTTAGACCCCTTGACTTCTGGGGTCCTCATATAATAGAGACACTGTGGGCGAATAAAAGTGTTTAGAGGGCAACCCTCAAGTGTATGATGTTAGAGAAGGCAAAGTCCACCGATAACGCCTACAGTGCGCATGTTAAAATGGTATTTTTCAAATTAAAATAAATACATAATTTGGAATTATTGAGCGAATTTGCAATTTGAAACGGATATTTAATATCAGAATGAGAATAGCTGACATTCTTGTTAGAGAAGGCGTCACAATAAAATAATAGTTCATGTTTACTCATACCTCTTCTCCAGGCTCAAGCGTATAACATCAACTGGTTGCTATGACTCACGCCATATGTGCCAGATTGTTACTAACAATACATTGCAAGGACAGCCTGCACGTCCTCTATTGAATACATCCTCTAAGGTAGATTCTTAGTTAAGGCTTAAAGTATTCATATTGTTAAGTTTTTCATTACTCTTTAATGGAAATAATACGCTTTAAAATACTTATTTGGAAAGTATCCAACACGTTTACATGAAAATTCGGCCGTGAGTGTAGTTTACACACAGAGGGAGGTAAAAAATTTTCCACCATCACAATTTGTTCCATTCAGCGTCGTTCGTATGCGCTAAGGTCCAATGTTTGCTTCGGCGATCGCGATGGATTTCGCCGCGGACGGTGGCCGTGGACCCTTCATGGGTCGGTGGCGAAAAAAAAAACAAATGAAAGGCGGTAGGCGTCCCAATGAAGTTGACACAGCATTATTAACATGCCGTTAGAAAAAGCGATATTATTTTACACTTGACTTTTATTCGTGCGATCATATGGATAGGTAAGATAAAAATATGTTAACAATTATTTATTCAGGCACATTTGGTGGTAGTGGGTCTAATATAACCATATATATTAAGCTAAAATGCAACGCCTCAATCATTATCGTGAGTTGATTGAAATTGGTCGAAAAATTGATTCGTGAAATATATCCAGCTTCAATCGTATTATTTGGGCGAAATGAAATGATTTGGTTATTTAATGTTTAACTTGTCAGACAAGGCTATATTGGCATTTATCTGTGCTCAGCTCCACTGTTTTAGAATGCAATAAACACCAGTCACGAACAAAAATTTTTCTCCCCTTGATTGCGGCATCAAGTGTGGACAACTAATGTTTTGCCCTGATGTTAGTCGAATGGTTGACTTAAGCCACTCTCAGGTAAAGGCTAGTTTATTATTGATCTTAAATTACCTTAAGGTACTCTGTTTTCGTTGGATTCCAGAGAAGATTTCTCAGATCATTATAAATAAACACTCTGAACAACTGAAACATAACGTAGAAATAACTTGCATCGGTTAAGAGAGGCTTTTACGGAAACAAAATGTCTCGCAATTCATCAAAAGGTGTTTCATCTCTGAAAGGCAGCGGGTTTTCCCGTCAATTGGCCAACTTCCGTAGCTACAGAATTCAGAGAGGGGAAATATTCGCGGCCCCCGCTAGCCATCTTAGTACTGCTCATCGGTCTGACGTAATGGTTTCCAAAGAAGTGTCGTCAATGGTTGCGTACCACCATTTCCGCCGCCGACATATTAAGCCCCCAAAAATTGCGCTGAAGTGTTCCGATTTGCACTTCAACTTCAATTTTTCAGCGGAAAGCTTCCACAGTCACCTCTTACTGTACGGCAGTAGACAAGAGAACCTGCCTGGAATTGAACCTACATCTACGAAATGCCGTGCCAGCAACCACTAGGGTGTGTGGCACGGGGTGATCCAGACATGAATCACTCATCCCAGCTGAAATCAGAACCGCGCACGTTCCTCCGGAATGCCAGGCGAAATCCAAAAGCAGTCAGGATGACGATGAGCGGTCAGACCAGAAAATAGGAGAGTGCTACATGCACGAAAATGCTACCATGCAGTACAGTATTTAATGTAAGACTACTGGTTATTATTACTGCGACGGATAATTAGTGCTGCAAGGCACTAAATCATGCAAGATCTATATCATGCCGGTAATTGCATGCGAGGTTAGTAGCTAATAATGATCATAAGCTATTTAGCACAAGTGCAAAAACATATTATATCTTGTCAGGAGACAAAGTATCCTAGAATTGGTCAATCGAAACTATTATAGCCCTTTATCGGACGTGGAAAAAATGATATTTTGAATCTATCTGTTTCACAGTCTATTTCCTAGTAATGATGTAAATTACTCTCCATGGGAAACGATGCGTGGTCACCTAGTCGCGGCATTTCTCGGACAACGATGGGAACCACGTACAGTGATTTTCAAAAGTAATTTAGGGCACTTTTGAAAATCACTGTCGGTAGTTCCCATTCCCAACATCATAAGTAATTTAGGGCATAGATTGCTCTGGGTTTGCATGAAAGTAAGTGGTAGGAGAGTTGTGATTTTGGCGTGCTATGCACCAGTGGGTGGAGAGAGTGACAGTTTGAAAGATGAGTTTTGGGAAAAACTGAGAGAGGTTTTGAATGAATGTGACCCAGGTGAGAGAATAATTGTCCTAAGTGACATGAATGGCTGGGATGCATCTGAGAGAGTGGTTGGGCCATTTGGTGACCCCCGAGTGAATGATAATGGTGAAAACTTGGTGAGTGTGTGCTTGGAAAAAGGATTGTTTGTGTCGAATACATGGTTTAAACATAAGAGAATACACATGTATACTTGGCAAAGGGGCGATTTTAAAAGCATGATAGATTTCGTCGTGAATGATAGGAGATTTAGGGAGTTAGTGTGGGACACGAGAGTGATGAGGGGTGCTGAATGTGGAACAGACCACTATTTGGTACTCTCCTAAGTGAATCTGGCCAGAAAGTGGGTGCCAAGGAAGAATGTTGCACATAAGCAGTTGAGACTTAAAGTGGAGAGATTGCTGGACAGTGAGGTAAGAATGCAGTATGGTTGCATGCTTAAGGATGCTCTGTTCTTGGAGCAGAGAGAATGGGACGAGTATATCAGAAACGAGAATGCGAATGATGCGTGGGAGTGTTTAAAAGGAGTGATTGTAGAATGTGCTGAAAGTGTATATGGGAAAGGAGTGGTAGGAAGAATGAAAGGTGATGCTTGGTGGAATGAGGAGGTGAAAATGGCAGTCAGGAAAAAGAAAAAGGCGTACAAGAATATGATTGCTACCAAATCTGAGGAAGTGCGCACTAAGGCATGCGAGATTTACAGAAAGAAAAAGAATGAATGCGAAATCGGTGTGAAAGAGAGGAAGGAAAGAATGCGTGCGGATGAAGCTAGCAAGATGAAGAGCGAATCGTGTGGGATGAGAGGAATATCAGGGACTGCTGGAGGGAGTATTTTGAAGAATTATACAATAAATGTTACGACATTGAGCATGAGCCTTGCGAAGTAGTATGCGAAATGTGATGATGGAAAAGGAGATCAGTGAAAATGAGGTCATAAAGGCTGTGAGAGTATTGAAAAATGGGAATGCCGCAGGCGTAGGTGGGATATCCAGTGAGATGGTGCAGTGTAGGTGTAATTTATTCATTTGTCGGCAGTGTGAACTGAATAATTAATGCTTTCAGGCTTCTGTTGTGGAAGGGAGGAAAGACCGAATACATTAATTATCGGGCCATTAGTTCAATGAGAATTCCGGGAAAAGTATTCAGCAAAATGTAAATCGGCAGAGTGAGGAATATTACTTCTGACAGAATATGGGGTGTGCAGAGTGGGTTTATGCCTGGGAGAAGATGTGGTGATCAGCTTTTCGCGCTTCAACAGGTTATATAAAAATGTACAAATGTCAGAAAGAAAGTATATTGTGCGTTTGTTGGTTTAGAGAAGGCATATGATATAGTACATAGAAAAAGTTATGGAAGATTGGGCAGTTGTTGAATGTTATGATGGCGATGTATGATAAGAGTAAGGCAAGTGTAAGATTTAACGGGGTTCTGAGTGATTGCTTTGCAATAAAACAGGGCGTAACGTAAGGATGCGTAATGTCACCATGGCTGTTTAATGTGTTTATAGATAAATGTATTAGAGGTGCATGTAGTGAAAATGACGGTGTTCTGATTGGAAATGTAAACGTGCGAGTTCTACTATATGCGGACGATGCCGTTTTGCTCTCAGAAAGCCAACAGGGATTACAGAAGCTCCTATATAAGTTTTGTGAATCAACAGAGAGAATGGAATCGAGGGTAAATGCGTGCAAGATTAAAGTAATAGTTTTGGACAAGGAGAATGGGGAGAATCACTCGTCAATGAGGGCGAAAGGTTAAGTAATTGAACTAGTGGATTATTTTTTTGTATTTAGGTAAGATGTTTGCAAAAGATGGACGGATAGATGAGGAGATGAAGAGACGTGTCAATGCTGGAAGGAAAGTGGTAGATGGCATGTGGAGCATATCAAGGAATGAGTGCTTGTCTAAGGAAGCGAAAATCGCCTTGTACAAAAGTGTACTTGTCGCCACTTTGTTGTATGGTAGTGAAACTTGGATACATCAAGATAAACATGTGAGTAGACTAAACACCGTGGGTATGAGTTATCTGAGGAGTGTTTGAGGCAAGAGTAGGCTAGATATGGTCAGGAATGAGTGGGTAATAAATGAGGGTGGGTTCGATGCTCCAGTAATAGACATATATGAAAGGAGTGTGCTTCGTTGGTTTGGCCATACTGAGAGAATGGATGAGAGTCGAATAACGAAACAGATATTTAAGAGTGAAATGAATGGAGCGAGAGGTAGAGGTAGGCCGAGAAAGTTGTGGTTGAGGAAATTCTTAGGAGGAGGAATATTAGGAGCCCTAAAAACAGGAGGGCGTGTATGAAGCAGTGTATGGGGGTAAATGAAGCAAAAGAGATTTGCAAGGTTGGTCAGTAGAGAGGAAATTATTGAAGAAGAGCTAAGTGTACAAATATGTATTTATGAGTGATACTTTGTGACTCTGCCTACCCCGGAAGGGGGCGGTGTGATTGGTATGTAAGTATGTGTAATTATGTATAATTAACCGACTACTGTTCGTGCATTTCTTTCAGCATTCCAATGGTCGTTTGATTCTAGACACTTTATTGGTGATTAAGGACGTATGTGTAGTTAAAATAGAGTCGTGAAAAGTCAAGGTGTGCTAGAATGATTTCGCGAAAAAACGAAAAGGAGACGTGTAAGAAGCACCGTCTCTAATTCCGTGCCAGCGGTATCGACATTTCTGTATCTGAATCTAAGTTTTGCGCGTGTTGCAAGTAATTTATGGAAAAGATAAAACTCTCCTCATTACATGCATGGCATGCAGCATGGCTAATTAGTGACAGTGGTTTCTGATAAATATCTCGGAGTTTAACTAACTCATAATTAGTTTACTGATTGTCCATCGTGGATCAGACAATTGGGATATAATTGTGCAAAACAATCGTAAATCGAGATCTGTTAGAAGAATTATAGCAAAGTGCGACGGTGAATCATGGAAGTCATAAAAGTCTTCCCTGGCAGACATCACTTGGAATTGACTACCAGTATGTGGCATCCCTGTGAGGTAAGCCGACAAACTAGAGTTTTATGAACCGTAGATAAATAATGTATCTTTAATTGTGATGCATATACATATATGCAAACTAATACTTGTATTATATCTATGGTGTAAACGCGTTCAACAAAGATAGGCAAGATGCGAAAGAGTTAGGTGTACAAATATGTATTTATGAGTGAAACTTGGTGACTCTGCCTACCCCGGAAGGGAACGGCGTGACTGGTATGTATGTATGTATTTAGGGCAAATTCAGAAGAGCCACTCACGCTTCTCAGGGATATTGACTAACACTTACTGCATTTATGTCACGGGAATATGGGACACGGCACAGAAAGATTTAATCCTGGAAATAAATAGAATACAAAGGAAACCTGCGCGCTCCGTTAAGAACTGCAGCTAGCGAACCTGTAGGTGTTACGCAGATATTAGAGCTATAATGTTGGGAGTCGCTAGGAGACCCGATGTTGGGATACTCTCAGACTGCACGCCAGGCTCAGATTGATTGAGATATTCAGATCAGGTGTGTTTCAGTATGACACAGGGAAAATCATATTGACACCACACTACTTCTCTAGGCCAGACAGAAGCGATAAAAGATGAGAGATGTATTGCCGAACATTTTGGCACAAAAATACGTTCTTTCAACGCCCAATAAGCGACCACAATAAAAAATGTGCTCCACCAAATACACTTCTATAATACACGTCACCAATTTATCTTCTAAAACCATATCCTTTATACCTTCACAGTTTTACAAACACTCTTAGAGTTATAATGTACAAAATACCCAATTAGAGGCTATAGAGTCTGTAAATTACCTCAAAATTAAACTAGCTATCGTCTCGTGGAACAAATATATTTGGGATGTGACTGGGCAGGCTAATCGTTAATTGGGATATGTTAAAAGAGTACTTGGAAAGAGCGACGATAAAGTTAGAGAAATCAGCTACTTCTCCCTTGTTAGGCCCCACTTAGAATACGCTGCTAGTGTTTGGGATCCACATGAGATAGGCTTAAAAACAGATTTAAAACGCATGCAGAGAAGATCAGCGAGATACGTGAAAGGCCGTCATGACAGTCTCGTTAGTGCTATTGACCTCTTGCAACAACTTGGATGGGAATCGCTTTCAGGCCAACGATAAAAAATTAAACTCAATCATTTATGTAAATTCAAAACCAAATTATTTTCCTACGAAGCTATCAATGTTACGAACTCCTAACACGTACTACGGTATATCAGATTATAAAAATAAAATAGGGGAAATAGATTGTTGAAAAGAAAGGTTAAAAATGTCGGTTTTTCCCCGATCGATAAGCGACCATAATGGTTGCGTTGAGACTTTGAAATAGGTTAGTTGACAGGTAGTGTAGCTGATTGATTCATGTGCCCCTAATGCATGTTTTTAAATCTGCCGAGTAGTGCTAACACCATGTTTCACATGTCACCTGCATGAATCTTTAGTCGCGTTTACGTAGTTACATTATAGATTGAATTAGTGGCTTCTGTAGTATTTTTAGCATACCCATTATGTGGTGCATTTTGGTGAAAGAAAATTTCTTCACTGAACTTCATGTTGGTGATAAGTCACCCCCTGCCAAACATCCTTGTGATGGCTAGCAGGATAATAATTACTAGTTATAACTCTAATGAGGAGAGTTTTTCCTTTTCCAGAAGTTCATAACAACACATTTTTTCTAGTTTAATTCTAGTTGCCACGCATCGCACCACGCTTGAATTTCCTTAAGGTCCTTCATTAAAGCTTCCTTATCATTATTGTTACGGATTTCTCTGTACACTACAACATCGTCTGAAAATAGACTTTACTCTCCACTTCCTCACCAATATCGTTAATATACAGAAGAAATAGAAGTAGACCTAATACATTCCCCTGAGGGGATTGTTGTGTGATTGTCGTGACTCCCTTGTGGACAATGTTGTATATTATGAAATATTAATTACCTCGTCAGACAATAAGTTGAAAATAAATTTACATTAAAAGAAAAGGTCCAATTATTAATCGACGGTCTGAAAGCCTTACCCATTCCAGTTGCTGCGAGAGGCCAATAACACTAACGAAACTAAAATAGTAACGGTCTTTCACGTTCCTTACTGATCTTCTCTGCACGCGTTCTAACTCTGTTTCTAAGCCTAACTTATGAGGATCCCAAATACTTGCAGCATATTCCAAGTGGGGTCTAACAAGGGAGAAGTAGCTGATTTCTCTACATCTTTGCACTTTCCAAGTACTCTTTTAACAAATCCTAATTTACGATCAGCTTGAACAGTAATTTCCCGAATATGTTTGTTCCACGATAGAGCATTAGTTAATTTAATTTGGAGGTGTTTGACAGATTCCAAAGTCTGTAATTGTGTTCTTATACTATTCCATTGCTTCTATTGGTTCTATTATATGCACTTCTTCTATGATCTTCTATTGAGCTCTATAAATCAGTTAATAACTGTAAATAGTCACTAAGTCCATCTTGTCGCAATGTCAGCCTTCCTCCTCGCAAGACGTTCTACGTTTGAATTTGACTTCGCCATGGTTTGGTGAAGCAGTGAGCTTCCGACGGATGAGTTCACCGTGTATGTTTATCCACGGTTCTGCTCTCATCCGCACGTATGTGCCCATGAATGACATTATCTGGAAGCTTCCCGAAAATTTGACCTTGAGGCGATATTGCGGGCGGAAGAGAGCGACAGAGATAAGGCCGGAGTACAGAATATTCTCCTAAACAAACGTCCATCGACGACGTACCTAAGCGATTAGCGGAAGTTCCCCCAAACAGATGTCTCTTGGCGCAAGTGGCTTCGAACGGCTACGACCATTGTGATACAAGGAGAGGGCATTACGTCATCAAACGGTAGCCTGGCAACCGAAATTACGACCGTATTTGTCACCTCTACTCGACTTCCCTTCCCTTTGGATAGAACGACATAATGGACGAATTAGCGGATGTATAGCGAGAATATCCACCATCTGTCTGAAATGTATGACAAGTAACCCTTGAAATTTATCCTGAGTACTTAGTTATAAGGATTCTGCGCGAGTTTATCATGGTATTTATGACATATTAAAATACTTGTAATTGGGGAAACCTGTAAGTGTTAAAGAAATTATTATTATTACTATTCACCGAGAATACGGATTAATATTAACGTCATTTAATAAAAAATACGTACAAGGATAATCGTAATTTAAGAAGTATATTAATGCTAATTTTTAATTAAGTTATCGATGGAAAACATCGTAAATTTGCAAAATTACTTCAGCCCTAAATCGGTAAAGGAAAATCTGGATCATGAATATATATTATGGATTGTTGACTCGTCGCCAAAAACTGTTGCCTTGAATTCCGTAAACAAACAACTTTTTTGATTGAGTCGCCGTCAAGTGATGAAAGACGGCAGTTCAAATGTAAATACAGTTTACGGATCGTCAAAAAGTGGGGGAATGAATTAGAAGACGGATACAAGTACTACAAGGATTTCCAAACCAAGATCCGACAATATCATCTATGGATGAGAAATTGGGCCAATAACTATCATTTTAATAACAACTAAAGGAGAGATTGTTGAACCTACTCCGAGGCCACACATGAATAGTAGGTTACACATTGACATCCACATCAATCTATCTAGATCATATCTTCTGATTCCTAAGGCTCTCAACAGGTAATAAACCAAATTAATGTGGCTGTAAATCAACAGTAAAAGACCCACACAGCAGAGAAAATTGGAGCACGATGGAAGTTTCATATGCCTCTTGCACACTTCCTGTAGTCGATATTTCCTCTCTAGCATTAACAAAGTAGCTGTTATGTCTCAAAGATAGCAAGCAAAAAGCCAGCCAGGTCTCAAAAATAGCCATCAAGTATTTCTTATCTCTTCAATCGTTATTGAATATTCACCACAGTCTCACGTTAACAACGATTAACAACGGCCATTTACGATTCGACTGAGAAGACTTTCTTCTAAGTGGCGCCAAGGACTGAGTGAACTAAATGTGGAAATTGAGGCAACACATTGCCTAGGCAACATTTCCAAACATTTAAATACATAATATATATTCATGATCTGGATTAACAGAGACGGCGTACAGGTCACGCCCACGCTACAGCTTCTGGCACCGGCAACAATAGCATGCGCCACCTCCATCTACCTCAATGGCAATTTAGTTCCATATCGTACTTATTGTGTTTCCTTCGATACAGTTCTTCGCAACCATTTCCACCACATGTCCGCCAATAATGTGCTAACTGAGCAATTACTGCGATGGCGCACTCGAGGAAACCAACGAAAATACGGCGCCAATCATTTAGAATACAAATGCACTGCCGGATCAACAAAAACGTTGAACAACCTATACTATGCTTGTGAAGAATTCACTTAAATCAGCACACAAATGGCGGACTAGTTTAGGTTGCAAAGACCTGTATTGGAGGAAGAATATAATCGATATTGATGGACATAACCTCAATGGCTACGACAATATGAAGGAATGGGAGTCAACAATGAATGCTATGGTGATGAGCACTCATTATGATACTGCATGTTAGAACACATGTTAGGTAGAGGTGGGAAGGCATTTCAATAAGAATCGGTTAAAGATTTAAATTTCAAGTTTTAACAACGGAAATTGGATACCGGTCCAATACGTTTCAGTACATTATGATCGAATGCTGCCTATCGATATAAAATGGAACGAGGAAACTTAGCATTCTCCATATCCTTCAAACAGTAAATAAAATAACTAACTTCGACTGTAAGTAATAAATTTAATTTGCAAACACTTATTTTAAGTTAGACAGATTAAAGCGTATTGTAGCGGAAGTTCTACACGATAAGAAAAACAATCGCACTTTTCCAAAGATTTTAATTTTAAGTGCCCTAATTTTAGTTCTATAGTATTGTATCACTCAACACATATCATATACCTCCATGTCCGTCCTACCATCCAAATAGTACACCGTCTCAACACTCACATCTCAAACTTGTCAAGTCCACTTACATCTTCCCTTCGCAATGACCAAGTATCCAAACCATACAGCGACACGCTCCATATCAGAGTCTTCTCAAAAGTCTTTTCTTTACGTCTCTACTCAGACCCCTCCTCATCAATTTCCGCCTATTTGAAAATGCTTCATTAACCATGGCCAATTTACAAATTTATGTCCCTACCACTGAATCTCTTCTTCTTTAAAATACTACCCAGATATGTAGACTGCCCGATTTGCTCTATTTTTGTTCCTCCCTTTTTTTGCTCCCATCCTTACATTCAGACACACCTACTTGCTTCTACACAATCTTATCACTTTTGTCTTCTCATGGTTAATATTCATCCCATACCTCTCGCAACGCACTTCTCACGCATTCACCATTGACTATAATCCCTTGGCTGACTGAAAAACCACTGCTTGATCATCTGAACATCTCACCGATTTAATCAGATCCCCTGCTACCTTTATTTCAACCCCTAATCCCTCCCAAGCCACACTCAAATTTTCTCCTGAATACACGTCGAAAAGCAACGGACACAGCCGAAACTCCTGCCGTACTCCCCGTCCTATAACGGCCATGCTGATTCTCCATCAAATAAACTACGTCTTTTGGTTCATATGATGATTCCGGAACAGACGTCTGTCCCTTCAATCAACCGGTAATTTCTTGAGTGCGACCATTAACTTCACCCACTCCAACTAATCAAACACTTTTTCTAAATCTAGGAAGCAATCAAAAGCTCTACCCCAGGTTCTAGGTTTCTTTAAGTTAAGGTCCAAACATATTTCGTTATTGGGCTTAGGCATTTGCTATGTCCAGCGCTAAATAATAATGTACGCTCAGTGTACTAGGTTTTTATTCCTTTCCTAATGGCGGACCACACAACAATTCAGAAAATTTTTTCTAAGTATTCATAACTCTATTACTTTTGGAAGCATGATATGACTCTGTAAATAGTATTAACGACTATCATGATACACTCTATGCTTTAGTTTCAGTACTTTCTTCTGGAGAGTTGTAAATACAGTTTTATTCGCATCAACCATTTAATTGAACTTAAAGAGTGGCTTCAACTTAAACTATATAGACCAAGTGCTATGCACGGCTCACCATACGCCTAAATTATTTGTAAATACAGCCACCTATAAGTAATCAAATGATAAAATTTAGCTAATAAGTAATGCTTGTATATAACTTGTGTATATATCTTCCAAAAGTTACCTAAAATTTTGTACATACCTAAAACCATGTATAAATGTCTCCGAGAAGAAAATCAAAATTAC
This sequence comes from Ceriagrion tenellum, assembly GCA_963169105.1. Taxonomy (NCBI): domain Eukaryota; kingdom Metazoa; phylum Arthropoda; class Insecta; order Odonata; family Coenagrionidae; genus Ceriagrion; species Ceriagrion tenellum. Next base: position 118,109,094 of record OY720640.1, on the reverse strand, counting down.
TTATTTTCTCATTGGATATTAGATAATTATGACCAAGTGCAATGCACGCACCAACTAATGTAAATACCGAAATCTATGCCCATTAATACATAAATTGTACGCTTGTAAATAATTATCAGATTGTATATAAATTCATTATTCCAGCAAGAGAAACAGAGGACATCAACGTCATCAGGGAAAGCATCCAACAGCTGTTTCTGCAGCAGTAAACAGCTGCAGAAACCGGTACCACGTCATCCACAGAAACGCCGACCATCACCGCGACCACCATCATCACCATCGCAACCCCCGCCTATGTTGCAAGGACCAAAGAAGACACCGAGAATACCAACTCCTACAATATCATTCAAATATACTGCATAATACGGCGGCCTGCGAGAGGTTTTGCCGGTTTTCCTCACGACCTAGGGCGAATGCCAGGCCATACGCCATTCCGGTTCAAATGTCAATCACACAATCACATATCAATCAATACTTGTATATATTTGTGTTCCTTTTGTTTTTATGTAAATATGCAATGCAATTTCAACAATATTCTAAACAGTACACACCTATCAACCCTGAAGAGGAGAAATCCATAAAACAGCATTCATGTATTATTTTATGCTTTTGGGAAATAAACATTTTAACTAACTAAACTAACGAAAAACGCCCCATATGATTATGCCACAGTGTGGTGAAACGCGTCGTGTTAGCAAATAAATCTGTGAGAGATCACCTAGTGTTTTTAATTCAACATGAATGAAGACAACTTCCACCAAGTACAGCCTGATAAAGTTCAATTTTCCTCGTGTCTTATTTGAACTGAGCTATTTTGGCGTATTTTCTATTCCGCGAGTACAAAAAAAATCAAAAGGCGGCAACGTTCGCCGGTGACGGTTATTTACCGTTACGGTGTGTTCTCTGACGACATTAGTGAACACGCTTAGAAGTTAGAAGTTTAATAAATTAGCTTTGTCCGAAATATTTCTTAATACGTCTCCTTAATCGTTTCTCATCGGATTCACGATTGATTGTTCGTCTTGACCCTCCCTTGCGCATAACCAAAACGCTTTTGGGTTTTCCTGTAACTGCTCTTCGAGTGTTTTCCTTTTGAAATTCATCAATACGTTCCGAAGTGCTACCTTCGCAGCAAATTAAGACCATTTATATATTTCAGTTATCGGATTGTAATTATCAGTAAGCAAATCGGCATGGAGTTTATTCATATTAGCTCTGCATATTCCCTTCCGAATTCGACATTTTTCGCTCTTTCGCAGTGTACCACCTTGGTTCGCTGCTCTCTTCTTTGGCTTTATTTGGTGTATTTTTCGACCTCCGAATGCACGATTTAAATAAAAGCTTTCCTTGTACGTGATGTGTTTAGCTTTACGCTCGATTCTGGGAAGTCTGACAAACTGTTCTTCGGATTCTCAAAGAAAGCATTACAATCAGAACTTTTAAAGGTGTTGAATTTTCTTCTTAGTTTAAACTTATGATCATATCGAATAAAACTTTGCTTAGTCGACCTTTGTTGTCAATATTAATCATTTGGTGAGGTATATTTGTTACCTCTCAATTAAAAATATTTCCTCCTCTGTAATGGGCATTTTCTCCATCTTTTGGTTCCACATGTTTGTTGATGGATTTGTTATTTATTAACTGCTAGTAGGGAGCTATTTCTGAAGTTAATTCTCTAAACACACGGGAAGGAATTTCGTCAGAACCTTTTCACTAGTACTTGAACATGAGCTAGGCGATTTTTAACAAATTTTCTATTCCACGAGCACAAATATCAATAGGCGGCATCATTTGCCGGTAACGTCATTGATGAACAGTCTTTGAAAGTAGAAGTTTAATAAGTTTGCTTTGTCCGAAATGTTTCTAAATACTTCGCCTTAATTGTTTCTCTTTAGATTAACCATTGATCTTTTGCCTTGAACTTCCCTAACGAACGACAAAAATGCTTTTGGGTTACCCTGTAACTGTTTTATTAATGTTTTCCTTTTAAAATCCATGAATGCATTCCGTAACGCTTCCTTCGTAGCGAATTTAGACGCTGTATATCTTTTTAGTTATTGAATTGCATTCATCACTGAAAACATCTTCACACGGAGTGATTTCATCATGGCGTGGCATACTGTCTGTCACCTTGACGAGTTTTTTCTCTTCCGCGTCGTACCATCTTGGTTTGATGCCCTCTATCGTGAACCGCGAAATCTTCCACGAAGATGTATCGTGATATTATCAATTCCATCTATACTCATGGATATCGGAGATTAACCCCCATCACCCAAGCCGCGAGCCTTGAATGACTCTAAATGAGGCATGCATCTCAAATTGCCGGGAAAAACCTTCATCGTCTCCGACCCGCAAGGCGCAGACCGGAAAGTAGTCAGGATTTACATGGCGAATCAAGAACTATGATAAATAAATGAGCATACAGTACACGGGTCAAGACACCACTACAGACCAGCATCACATTTTCCACTCGCCACCAAAATATGGACCCAACGAGGCACCAATTAATGCAAAAAACACAAAAACCTACTCCTACAAAGTGCCGAGCAAGCCGCCACCAGGATGTGTGGCACGGGGTGATTCCACACCAGGCGTGCACCACTCGTTGCAGTTCAAATCAGAACCTCGCACGTTCTCCAGGCCGCTCAGGACGCACCAAAAGCAGTCAGGAAAACAGCGCGCGGTCCAAACAGAAACAGGGTGAGTGCTACGCTGACGAACACTCTAACATTTAGTACACTCGTAAATAGAACCACTGGTTAGTATTTTAATCCTATTTATATATAAATCATGAATATATATTATGGATTGTTATTTCGTCGCCAAAAACTTTTGTCTGGAATTCCGTAAACAAACAACTTTTTGAAATGCGGTGTAGCCTAGTGATGAAAGACGGAAGTTCAAATGTAAATACAGCCGATAGTTTGTAAATAAACACGTCTTACTGGTTTTACTTGCAAGTAATCATAACGTAGAGGATAAGAAATGTAGTACTACACGCGGGACGTAATTATACACATTTTTAATATCGTTTTAATGTGGTATCTTGATGAGTATTCCCAAATGCCATCACTGCAGTGTAGGTAAAAAGGAATGCACTTACCGCCGCATAGAACAGATTCTTTTTTTTCTATTCAAGTCCCCTATTTTGGGTCCTCGCAGACGCATACCATGTTCTCCAGCCTGATACGAAGCAAGTTCTGTTTAAACAGGGCATTCTAAGTTCTTTATTCAAGCCTAACGAGCTTAATGCATTCAAATTAGAATCAGAGTCTGGCAAATATCGTCGTCGGCACACGATGGACGTTTCATAAACCTCTTACACATTTCCTGTAATAGATATTTCCTGTAATAGATATTTCCTTTCTAGCATTTACAAATTAACTTTTAGGTCACAAAAATAGCAAGATATTATTCAAAGCATCAAGTATTTCATATTGCCCCGATCGTTCTTGAATATTCACCACGGTCTTTTCGCGTTAAACACAATTAACTACGTCTATTTTCGATTCATCTGAAAAGACTTCTTTCGAAGTGGCACCAAAGACTGGGTGAACTAAAAGGGGAAATTTAGGCAACACGTAGCCAAGGCAACAATCCCAAACATTTAAAACTATAATATATTTTCATGGTACAAATATAGCAAAATACCGATAAAATATGCAGAAAAGAAATTCATGCCGGAAATTTCAACCGGGGTGAGTCGTTAAAAATCATACTATGTTGTTAAACGCAACTACAAAGTCTATTCTTCCTAGAGATCGTCAAACTGTCATAGAACTGATCTATCGCAACTCATATGTTCCTTTATGCACATGGAAATCGTGGCATTTTAAATCTATCGGTCCTGCAGTCTATTTCCTTTATCCTACCCTTACGATCGTTTCTACCGTGATCGGTTAGGTCTTGCAAAATATGTTGAACGTTCGGAATAAAAACGACTGCCTCAATCTTTCGCTAAATATTTAATCTATATTTTTCCCTTCGATCGTATAGATGTTTCCACTCCAATTCCTTCAACAATTCCATAACAAGGGCAAATTCAGTAAAATTCAGTACTTTAAATAGGCCACATACCGCATGAAACTAGTACGAGAGATTTATCAATTGAATAACGCCAATTGAACTATGAATTCCTCGACCGAATGAGACGGGGCTACATCAAGAACCTCGGCACTAAATATCTAATCCCACAATGCCCCAATAAACTCCAGATATGACGGTTTCAGAGCGAGTTTTACAAAATAACATACACCCAGTGGTAGAATTCAAATTATTTAAACAAGTTGTAATGAATTCAGTATTTTCTATTTTATCAAATAAAATAACTAGGTACACTTTACTTGCGAAATGTATCATACCGTGAGCCTTCAATAAGAACTAAATCGCATGAGCAAATATGAGCATTTCAATGATAGCTGAGCATTAAGGTGGTTTAAGCGAAATATCATTTTACCTAGAAATCAATAATGTTGGTCTCTATTAAAGAAAAAAAATCTCATCCTTCTAATGACACCAAAAATTCAACCCCTTACCACATTACCACACATTACCCGTACCACAGAGTCAGAGCTCGGCTCTCGTGTGCTTCGGATCGTTCTCTCCGGCTCTCTCCTGTGTTACGCAATGCCCAACTGCAGTGCATGTGTCAGATCCATCAAGCGCGACCAAAAGTCGCTCTCTTGCTTTGAGTGTAAGACTTATTATCATCCACTGTGCCTCTCAATATCTGAAGTAGGTTTTAAGGTGCTTAGTGACCAACGTAGATCATGGTATTGCGACGCTTGTCGGGCCAAGATCGGCTGTGTCAGTGATGGAGAGCAAACCAGAAAAGCTCCTGAGAACGAGTCCGCATGTCCTTGTTGGTCTTCAGATAGTGTGAGTGAAATCTTGAAAGATTTATCTTCTAGTATGAATGAAATCCGGATGGATCAGGGTGAAATTCGCAAATCAATATGTCACTGGGAAGAGTTGGCCGGGGGGGGGGTATGCAAAGTCTATCCAGCTGATTAATGCCTCCCTAGTCAAAATAAATGATTCCCTGAATCATCTTTTAAGTGAAAATATCAGCCTCAAGGAACGACTGAGTGAAACCGAAGCTCGCCTTAATCGTGTTGAGCAAGAGCAACTCCGAAACGTGATTGAGATCCATGGGATTCCTTACTCCGACGGCGAGATAGCTGGGGCCCTGATTTGTCAAGTTGGAATTGCCCTGGGAATAAAAGTGGACACCAGTGAAATTGATTACGCCTATTGGGGTGGTTCCAACCGTTCTGCAAACTCTCACCCTTCACCTAGACCTGCCCCTATTATTGTCCGTTTTTTTACGATTCAGCACTGCTGCTGCATTTTTAAACGGTAGGCGCACAAAAAGGGACCTGAAACTCAACGACATCGCTGCCGACCGGAATCCCACCAACCCACCTGTCTCTTTTAATGAATCCTTGACATTCTTAAACCGAAAACTTTATGCAATGGCCAGAGGACTAAAAAAAGAAGGTAAAATCAAATACGTGTGGATTCGTATTGGCCGCGTGTTTGCTCGTGTCCGTGATGGTGGTGAACGCATTTCTATCCTTGGTGAAACTGACCTTGACATTATAAAATAAGATACGGGGGCCTGTTCACCACCCACAGGTCTACCCATTGCCAGTGAAATCAACGTCTCCCTCGTTAACTGTCAATATTTACTTTGCCATATCGACGAATTCCGGGCCCATTTTTCTTCCAGTGCAAGTGACATAATCTGCTTGACCGAAACGTGGTTAAAACCAAATATTCCTAATAGCATGGTTGAACTTACTGAACACTACTTGCTCAGACATGATCGGATTGAGAAAGGCGGTGGCGGGGTTGGTGCCTACATTCATCATCGACTGAGTTCGTCGGTGCTGGCGACCTCTTCTGCGACCTATGAATGCCGACCTGAGTTCATGGTACAAATTTTTCCAAACTTCTCCTATTTGTTTTTTATAGACCTCCAAATGTTGGGTCCTTGACTGACATTGAACAGGCTTATACAACCTTTAGTTGTTTTACTAAACCTTTATACAACCTTTATTGTTATGGGTTGTTATTATAACTTATATGTTATGGGTAACCTAGGATTATACAACCTTTAGTTGTTTGTTAGTACCAAAACATTGTTATTGTGGGTAACTTTAACGCTGATCTGCTAAGGGATAGCTATCATTCTTCCTTCATCAGGAATTTCATTTTTAATTATAATCTTTATCTTGCCTCAACGCAGCCAACACATCATACAGAACATAGTCACACTCTTCTGGATTTTTGTATCGTTGATTCCCCTGAAAAAGTCTCTTCATTTTCACAATCCCCTGTTCCCTTTCTCTCCGCTCATGACAAAATTTCAATTTCCTACACATTCAATTCCCCTTGCTTTCCTATACCTAAAATTTTCTACCGTGATCTTAAAAATTTCGATGCAGCCAAGTTTCAGGATGACCTGCTCACTTTTGACTGGAACAACCTATTTAGCTCCTCGTCCATCGATTCAAAATTAGAATTCTTTACTCTGAAAATCTTACAGTGTATAAATCGTCATGCTCCCCTGCGAACATGCACACCTAGACGACCCTCAGCCCCCTGGCTGACTAATGACATTAAGCAAAAAAATGAAGAAGCGCGATGTGTCACGAAGAATTTTCACACGCACAAAAAGCCAGACTACTTACACTGAGTTTATCGTTTTGCGTAATCAGGTGAAGCATCTTGTCATGGAGGCCAAGAAAAAATATTATGTATCCACCTTTTCCAATTTGACTGAGTCAAACCAGGTCTGGAGGGAACTTAGAAGTCTTGGACTCATGCAGCGGCGAGACAAACAGCCCATGCGTGAATTCTCTCCAAACGAACTTAACAAGCACTTCACTCCCACTTTTACCTCTGAGTGAAATAGCATAGCAGAAATATTCTGTCTCTCTAACCTTGAATCACTCGTACCTCTATAACGAGAGAAATTACTTCTTCCAACACGTAACTCATCACAGCCAACGTAAAACGTTATCTTTCTCTAAATCCAACTCAATTGGGGTCGATGGAAACTAAGTTAAATTTATTAAGGCCTCGTCAACTGTACTTCTACCTGTAATACTTGATGTCTTTAAATTTTCCTTGAAGTCATCTGAATTTACGATTACATGGAAATCATCACTTATTACACAAATTCAAAAGGCTAAAAAACCAACTACTCCCCGTGATTATCGGCCAATCTCTATTTTGTGCTCTCTTTCTAAATGCTTAGAAAGGATTGTTCATTTATTGCTTGTACCCACTTTTTCTGTGTATATATCTCTCTGTACTCGAGCTCTAATATTAATGTACACTTTTTGTATGTTCTTTGTGGACCAAGTGGTCCAAGAAAAATAAATATTTCTTTATCTTTTATCTTTATTACTTCTCTAGATATTTGTCAAAAAATACCAGCCCCTTTAAAAGGGAAATGGTACGTGTATGCACCCCAGAGAGACCATGTATTAAAAATGAGATATTTCTAACACTTAGATATCGTAAAATAACTAACAGCATGTAATTCGTATGTTTTCTCAACTATATTTGAAAATTAACCATATTGTCACCGCAGTAGGTTCTTTCTTGGGTATCACAAAAAAACCTTCCGTTTTGAAGGAGTTTTAAACGCCCCGCGCGAAAAAAATGAGTCAAGTTAAAGACTTAGACTTTAGAGATTTTCATTCGATAACTTACAATATCTGTCATATACAACTATATTATTGCACCATTAATAATGCAATATTTAATTGATGTTTCCTACAGTTGGTGAAATAAAAAAGAATAATTCGAATATGGTCTCTATTATGACTAGGGAACTATCTCGCTCAGGCTACCTTAAATGCCCACCCATTACTATTCAAAGGCAATTGAGCTGTAGCAAAAATTAAAGGCGAGTGAGATGATGCGCAAATATAATATTCCCTGTGCAAATAACCGAACTGAGCCGACTGCAGCGTTATGGCCGCATTACTGTCAAAATTGGATCGATTTCTCATCATAAATGTAGCCATGATCGATGACATTAGGAACGATGAGCACGAATACAGCAAACAACGTACTGCTAACGTTAACTGATCGGGATGATAACATTGCCATTTAAATGATAATTTTGAGCCACCACATGATCGTGGACATTCTCGATAATAACGCCTACAGGCCACTTCCGCGTGATCCGACGGACACTATTATCAGAAAAAATAATAGATTAAACCAAGAAGGCGGGACTATCGTCACAAGTCAGGAGAACTCTTGTTCCGCAAGCATCAATTCCTCCCAGTCTGTACAGATTTCCCAAAGCTCATAAGGAATGATCACCACTGAGACCATTATTAAGTGCAATTGGAGCTCCCACATATAACTTAGCCTAATAACTAACCAAGGCTCTAACTCCTTTCGTGGGGAACTGCGTTCATCACGTGAAGGACTCCGCTAAATTCGTGAAAACGCTCGGCAACATCCATCTTGAAAGCACGGTCATCATGGTGAGCCTGGACGTCGTCTCCCTTTTCAAACGCATCCCAATAGAAGACACATTGGAATCAATTCAATCCCACATTGACGAAGTCATGATGGATTTGTTTCGCCATGTGCTGAGGTCAACTTATTTTCTGTATATACAAAGGGAACTTTTACGAACAAACGGAAGGAGTGCCGATGGGATCACCCTTGTCATCAGCAGTGGCGAATTTCTTCATGAAAGAATTCCTTCGAGAAGAAAGCCTTAACTAGCCATAATTTTGAATATCATTAAAAAATTTCACTAGCATTTCATTCAATCAGCAATGACAATTTTTACAAAACATTTTTGTAATCATTGCGCTAACATCAATCAGAATGACTTTGATCGACTAAAATTGGCGTAATATTAATCTAAATCGATATGGAATTGACGCTCGTCATCGTTGCCACCGATGCTACGATTCTATTTACTGTCAACGTCCATGTGCTGACTTCATATGCGCTGAAATCCGTCAATAGCTTAAAAAATGGCACTTAAATCATATAACCCCTGTTCTTTCCTTTAGACTAAGGCTTTCACTAGCACTAACTTACTGTCTCATCACAAGATAGTACAAGTTTATTTTAAAACGACTAGTTGATGCGGGCAAAGTGCGTGGCGTGGCATAATTGAAGAATATCTTGCCGTTGTCACTTAAGAACGACAAGTGAAGACGATTTGGCAGATTATAAATGAATTATAGGTTTCCGAATTATGAGTGACCAATGTAATTGCATATGTGGTGTAGAAATGCTTACGTCGATTTATATTCGGCTTCCTTATCGAGGACGAGAAAATGATTCTTAACTGGCGGCGACGATCCCCCAGATGTATCCATCTGTAGTCTGACGTGGGTCATCAAAGAATGAATTTCATTTGGTTTATAAATGAACTGATCATTTATCTTCATTCTAAGAACATCTACGACATAAATTCAACTTTTTGAAAAAATGGAAAAATATTTGGCCGCTTAAGTGTGTTCTCAGAACACTGTGCGCCGACTGCAGCGTTCGATTGTTGGTTATCGTTGGGCATTGCCATGCCAAAATTTAAAACACCTAGGATAACAATTTTTTTCTGTTATGAAATCTTTTTCTTATTCTGCGCTCGCACATATTTCCGGTTGAAGGAAAGATTGCATACTCTGATGCACGTTGTAATCCTTATTATTCATATATAAACCGTAGCAACCAGTATGATTTGAACCGTTTTTCAGCAATACTATAATATCTGGACTGTGTAATTCCAAAAGTCTTCCCTCACACTACCTCCTGGCCTGTAAGAGGAGTCGTTTCCTTACCTTCAAGACATCTGCGTGGTCCAACGGCTGAGGAACTCTGCTTTCCATCGACGATCCATCGTAGAACACATCACTGAAGGCCGTTTTACACGATGCACATTTCAGTACTGAAAACCGAACCAAACTCAGCCTGCTTAGAATCGTACCGTGTAAAGAGTGACATCGCATTCGAACACAAAATCGAATGCGATTCTCAATTCAGGAGAGAGAAATAAGTATGAAATCTCTAATCGACTCTTCGATTCAACGAAGCAATCACAGGTTAGCAGGTAAGCCGAGCGTTTTCTGAGGATACCGGTGCGGTGGTGGAACTGAAATCAACAGAGTCCTATAGATTTCAATATAATAACTAAGTAGTGATTTTATAAAATGGAGACTTCTTCCCTTCATCAATAAAAAAAATAAATTGGTTTTCTTCCTCTGATTTATTTTCTAGGTACAACATGTGTCGACACAACGGTGTCATCATCATGTACCTGACACCGTTGTGTCGAAACAAGTTGTACCAAGAAAACAAATGAGTAGAAGAAAACCAAGTCATTTTTTCATTAGTAAAAATCAACTTCCGCAGAGTTGAGCCTCAAACCATGGAACGTAATTCTTCCCTTATTCCCATAAGTCTAAATGGGTAGACCAAAAGCTAAAATCAAGTAGAGTCAATAGCACTAAGTAACCAATGAACGTTTCGGGAGTTGCTTGTCTTAAGCATCTAACAGATGATGGATATTCTTGCTTTACATCCACTAATTCGTCCATTCCGTCGTGCTGTCCATAGAAAAATTAAGGATGGAGTAGGGCTCACCAATATAGTGGTTATTTCGGTAGTTAGCTCACAGGACTGGATTGGATATTTGGGGAGGCGACCGACGGCTAAGGTCATTTGCGCCATAGAGGACAGGTAAGGGAGGAAGGGTGGATAGACACCCGGCGTCGGCATTAGCCTGCTCTTAACGAAAGGCGCCAAGGGGACCACGGTTAAACGTCTCATCCGACAAACGGAGTACTGTACTTGAAGTGCCCTCCAAAAGACACTCTAGTAGGGATCGGATTCCCTCTGAAAAACATCCGCCTCTGCAGGGATTTGAACCCTGGCCGCCCGTGTGGTAGGCGAGTACTCTAGCCACCACACCAACCCGATCCCCCTAGGATTGGATATTTGGGGAGGCGACCGGCGGCTAAGATCATTTGCACCTTAGGGGATAGGTAAGGGAGGAGGGGTGGATAGAAACCCGGCGTCGGCATTAGCCTGCTCTTAACGAAAGGTGCCAAGGGGACCACGGCTTAACGTCTCATCCGACAGACGGAGTACTGAACTTGAAGTGCCCACTTAAAGACACTCGAGTAGGGATCGGGTTTACTCTGAAAAACATCCTCCTCTGCAGGGATATGAACCCTGGCCATTAGTATGGTTAGCCAGTACTCCAGCCACCACACTAACCCGATCCCCGTTAGCCCACAGTTTGATGATGTAATGCACTCTCCTATCACCTCGGTGGTTCATGTATCCGATGAAAATTAGATTTACCACAGTTATGCGTCTATGCTAGATTCAATATTCCCACAACATCTTCAATATAGAGCCTTTTGCTATGATGACAACATGTACGGCTTGAAAACGGAGATTCGAGGAGTTAGTGTCCACGCGACTTACACAACCCAACGAAGTCAGTATTTACAGTTCCCGGGACGGAGCCGGGCCGCGACACGTGATCGAAAAATCAAAATTACTTCTTTTTTTCCAAGACTTTTGCTGAGTAGAGTTAAAATATGTTTACTGAATACCCTGATGAAATATATCGGTGCTCATATTTCTTAAACCAATGATAGTGACTGCTTTATGGACTATTCTACCTGAAAAAAGCGTCCGCAAAATTGGAAAGTTTCCTTAGGCTTAGGCGAAGGCTTAGGACAACACACAAATATCGACAAAAAACCCTGAAACCTATGAATAGCACAGGTAGAAATCATGTTGACAGATGATAATGTTTTTTATTTCATAAATCTCCCTACACTGCTTCACCATTTGTGTAAATTTTGAGATTTTCGTAGAAAATTGAAAACGGGCGTTTCCTTGGAATAAGGTCCATTTTAATCCGCCACATCCAAGTCAGGGCGAAGGTCTAAGGCAAATAGCTTACCATTCCATATTCAGAAATCATTCGTGAGTATATGTGCCAAGTTTCAAGTCTTTACTTCAAAAAAGCCATTTTGAACTTTAGTCCGGCATTTTTCGATTTCAGACAACTGTGCGCAGGTATGAAGGTATATGAAAGCTTGGATCGGTGGCGCTTCGAAGTGTTCGGAACGTGGAAACGGACCGCACCTCAGCATCGCGAGAAAACTGGCTCCGAGGAATCGAATTTAATTTTAGTTCCGTAATCGGTTCCGAGTTTTCGGCGCTGAATTCAGTACTGATATAAGCAACGAGCAAGACGGCATCGTCACTTAACACTCATCACACGCACTGACCACGCACTTATTGCGATCACTGACACTTTCACATCACTTGCTTTGCCGAATGCTCACTGCACACTGCCTGCACGGGAGAATTTCGGAAAACTAGCTTCTTCCTGTGAGTTTTCGCCTCCAGGGTTGCTATGGGAGATTGCCACAATCGCTGGATCAGGTGAGAAATGAAGGGGTGAAGGGTTAAATACAAATGCAGAACGTCGCATCAAACTGACGAATTAAAATTTTTTCAGAATGGAATGGCTGCGTGTGGATGAGAAATTTCTTTACGTCAAGATGTCCGACGAAGAGAGTCAGAAAAATAAGCACAACTGACATTTGACCTATGCGGTAGAAATTTCAAGATATTCAGAGATCAATACAAACAAGAGAAGTGCGCAGAAACACGCTTGTTGGAATAAGTGTTAAAAAAATAAGAAACGAAATACAGTGAAAATAAATTCTAGGTTGAATTGCCGAAAATAAAGGCTGCTTGCTCACAAATATGCTTGAAATTATGCTTTGAAGTAATTACAAAGATCCAAAGAAAAATAAATTGTTAGGAAAAAAACTTACAATGTTAAGAGAAGATTTGGAAGGGTGTAGAAACTATTACGTCGGTTATTTTTCTGATGGTAAAGGCGTGCTGTACTACAATCGCAAATGAAAAGGAATTTGTCAAAGCATTTAGGAGAATACTTAGGTAAGATGTTTAGGAAAGATGGACGGATAGATGAGGAGATAAAGAGAAGTGCAAATGCTGGAAGGAAAGTGGTAGGTAGCATGTGGAGCATATCAAGGAATGAGTGCCCGTGTAAGGAAGTGAAAATCACCGTGTATCAAAGTGTGCTTCTCCCCACTTGGTTGTATGGTAGTGAAACATGGATATGTCAGGATAGAGATAAGAGTAGGCTAAACGCCGAGGGTATGAGTTATCTCAGGAGTGTTTGCGGCAAAAGTAGGATGGATAGAGTCAGGAATGAAAGGGTGATAAATGAATGTGGGTTAGATGCTCCAGTAATGGACATATGTGAAAGGAGTGTGCTTAGTTGATTTGGCCATGTTGAGAGAATGGATGAGAGTCGAATAATGAAACAGATATATGAGGGAAATGAATGGTGCGAGAGGTAGAGGTAGGCCGAGAAAGTTGTGGTTGAGGAAATTCTTAGGAAGAGGAATATTAGGAGTCTTAAAAACAGAAGGGCGTGTATGAAGCAGTGCATGGGGGTAAATAGGCAAAAGAGGTTACATCTACATCTACATACTACCCCGCAAGCCGCCTCAAAAGGCGTGTGGCGGGGGGTGTTAGGACACCAGCCGTCAACAAAAAAAATAAAATAAAATAAAATAAAAGTTCCGCCTAGCATTTATTAAAGTCCTAAATTGTTCGGGGGAAAAACGAATTCCCATACCTATCCGTTCGGCAAAATATCTCCCTTAATTTATCGACTCTGTCGGACCTGGAAATATAATGTGGTTCTAATATGACTTTCTCCGTGTCGCTCTGAAAGATACCCATTCTCAATTGCTCAAGCAATCTAAGCATAGCGCGTAGCCTCCGAGTCTCTAGCGGCTCCCACCCTAAATCTTTCAAAATCTGTGTAACGCTTTCTGTACGGCCGTAGCAGTTTTTCACGAATCGCGTAGCTTTCCTTTGTATTTTATCAAGTTCATGGACTAGGTCTTTCTCCGCCGGATCCCATATGCTCGCTGCATATTCAAGGTGTGGCCGGACGAGTGCGAAATAGCACCTCTCTTTCACTTTATCATCCGATAATCTTCCCACAACACGCTTGACAAATCCTAACTTCTTCAGGGCTCTGCCACAAATATTTCTTATATGTGTCCCCCACGATAGGTTCGAAGTTATCGTAACTCCCAGGTATTTCACTTCATCTGTCGCATTTATGCTAACGCCATCCACAACATATACATGGGGATAGTTGGTTGGTTGGTTTGCGAGGATAGTTCAGTATGGAGGAAATTATTGAATCAGAATTAGGTGTACAAATGTGTGTTTGTGAGTGAAACTGTGTGACTCTGCCTACCCCGGAAGGAAACGGTGTGATTGGTATGTATTTAGAAGAATATTCCGGCAGTATGTGACGAGAGAAATCCGAGAATCCGCTGAAAATTTCCATGTTATGAAAATTTGAAAGAGTGAGGATTCTAAACACGGGCTCATTAGACACTAAGCAACTAAGGAATCAATTAATTGAAGCAATGCAAGCCAAACAGTTGAATCGACTTCGAATACGGGAAGTTACACCATCACGTACCCTTGTAAATGAACTCAAAATAAAAACGGGGCTTTCTTGTCTTTTGAAATCTTGGTTTGACAGTTTACTCAAAGATGAGACATTAAAAGGATAAGATGACAGACGGGGAAGGACACCGGTTGTATAAGGAAGTGAAAGCTGTACAATGTAGAGTTGAGGAATGGACTACGATCGGCGGAAATAAAATGCATCAAAGAATGTCGAGATTAAAGTGGAGATGGAATGGAATATTTGAAGTAAATAAGAGCATTTCTGAAGACAAGCCCTATCTTCTGCAAGAGGCCCAGAGTCTTGGATTCAATCCCTGAAACGAAATAAAACATTTTATTTATTTATTTATATATTTTCACTGCCCCGAATACAGCGCATTAGGCCATTTTACGTCGGGTGAACAACAGTAACAACAGACGAGACACAGACACCCATGTCCTGAGCAGATAATATTCTACCCAGGCGGGACTCGAACCCGCGACCCTCGGGTTAGCAGTCGAAAGAAATCACCGACCGTCATTTGACGAAAGTAATCACCATTATTTTGGGTATCAAACTGTGTTGGTCAAAGAGTAGCTCTTACGAGAGATAGGTTTGTCAGGCTAATCACACGGCAAATTCAATTCAAGCTCATGCAATGCTAATTAAATTGCTAAACTCATCAGAGGAAGACACGAATGCATTTAAATGCACGAACGACAGAGTTTGAGATTGATGCAGTATAGACCCGTGAACCACGCGCACCTTTTCTCCAAGAAATCTTAGTTGAAAAGAGGCATGTGTGTCTTACACGAGTTCCCTATCTCTCTTCCTTTACAGGAAATTCCCCAAGGTAGCTGGTTAAAACTCAAAATCAGAGCTCGGTGCTTCCACCCGTAGCCATTAACGAAACATTGTAGAGGTAATTTTTATTTGAATGAGAAGCTATTACCTTTATTTATCTATCGTAGAGTAACAAACGTAAGAACCCTAACGAAAACTTTGGTATTAGCCGAAAGTACTGCGGTCTCCAAAAAAAACTGGCGCTAGAAGTATGAAGGGTAAATGTCCCCTTCCGTCACACACATTTCAAACACTTATTCCCGGAAATTGGTGATTTTCAGGATAATGACTGTGACATAGTTTAGTTTTTGAAGATTCACAGTACGAAACAAATGTTACAGGAAAGTTGTTAGGCAACAGGTTTTTGAGATATTCACGATGGAAAATGACCAATTTTCGTCAGTTTTCCGACTTTTTCGACGCCATTTTCTCAGTTTCGCCAAAGCTCCGACAGAGGGATCTTTCTAACTTCACCTCTAGAGTATAAGCTTTATTTCCTCAGACAACGGGCCCTGTGGAGTGAAACGTTTGCTGGGATAGGACAGTACACAGGCTCTTGGTGGGGATTATTGGTGCTGAAAAAAACATTAATGACAATTTAGAAACCGTTTTCGTGATTTTCGGAAGGTTGGAGGTGATGAAAAGGGCATTTTGGAGTATTCCTGGATTTGAAATTCGTGTTTTTAAGAGTACCAGCGACTATAATGTCATAAAAATATGCCTATTATTTCCCCAGCCGACAAGATTACGGGCCCTGTGGAGTAAAGCAGGGGTGCTGGGGTGGGACGGTACGCGACCTCGAAAAGCCTATTTCCGAAGCTGTTAATGCCATTTTTGTCACTTTTGAAGTCGCTTTTCTCCATTTCCAACTTCTCCTTCACCCGCTTTACGCTTTTCTCTGCAATTTTTCCATCCGCTCTTACGCGTTTTCTACCTCTTTTTTGTCATTTCCCCACGTCTTCTAAGCCGCGGTCTCCATTTCTCCAACAGTATCCAGAGAGATTTTTCAGAGAAAATATACGTCATTACACGGCTCCTGGTCCTACATTTCCCCTTCTAATCACCAACCATCTCGAGGGAGATTTTTTTCGAGAAAATATACGTCTCTACATGGCTCCAGGTCCTACATTTCCCCTTATAATCACCAACTAGCTCGAGGGAGATTTTTTTCTAGAAAATATACGTCTCTAACTGGCTCCAGGTCCTACATTTCCCCTTCTAATCACAAACTGGCTCGAGGGAGATTTTTTCTAGAAAATATATGTCTCTACATGGCTCCAGGTCCTACATTTCCCCTTCTAATCACCAACGGCCTCGAGGGAGGTTTTTTCTAGAAAATATACGTCTCTACATGGCTCCAGGTCCTACATTTCCCCTTCTAATCACCAACGGCCTCGAGGGAGGTTTTTTCTAGAAAATATACATCTCTACATGGCTCCAGCATTGAAAACGCAAAAAAATAAGGAAGGGTAGGGTGTATAAAGGCAAAATAATGGCAGTGGAATGAATTGTGAATATAGGCTAAAATAGGAGTGAAACACTAGTTCAAATATCGTGTTTCCACCTTTCAAGCGACGATACAAGGCGCGGTTAGGAATAACATGGAACGTGAGATGTTAGTGTGGAAAGGCAACTCAGCGACTGTCGCGCCACACTGCGGTCAAAATTGGAAACAGTGCAATGGCGGCCGGGAAAAATGTCACCTAAAGGTTTGAAAATTTCCTATTTATCGTATATTAGTTATTCCCCCAAAATAAAATTATTACTATAAACCGGCAACTTTCTATTTTATGTCACATAATTTTTGCGGCGATACGATGAGTGGTAAGGGTCGACAAAAGTTTTGAAAGGCGTGTGACGGAAGCGGACATTCACCGAATGAAGAAAACCACCGAATTTTTTCTGACACTTATAAAAGTGTGGTGCGCGTGGTACCCAGGTAATCATTAGCCTTGCTCTCCATCCATTTATTTATTATTCTAAGGACAGCTTTTTCCACGTGGGATATTAAGCTTATTGTCCTCTAGTCCTGGCAAATTTTTGCTTCGCTTTACGCAGGTATCGGAATTAGTGTCGTCTTCGTGAAGTCTTCCGGTCACACTCCGTCCTCATAAATTCTACGAATAAGCGCAATAAGTTTCCCTCTTCTTTTATTCCCCATACTCTTTAGAAACTCAATCAGTTTGATCAATTTTTAATTAATAATGATATATAGAATAGTTTATTTAGTAACTTTTATCAATTCATCGTTGAGAAACAAACGTAAGAACGCTTACCGAAACCTTTGGTGTAAGTCGGAATTACTAGGGCCACCAAAAACTCGCGGTTGGCAAATAAGGCAAGCGACCGATTTTTTTCCGACACTTATAAAAACAGGGTCGCGTGGGACTCTAGTCTATATGGTAAATTGGCGCGTACTGACAATGTGGCAAATAATTCAGAGGAGTACAATTCAATGAGACTTACAAGAAATCTCCCTCGGCCGCCTCCAGAAGGCGTGGGTTCCTCCTCCTAAGGTCTTGGACACCTTACACGACGACGTGGCTCTGCGAACTTCAACCGAACACAGACTGAGAGAACGAAGCGAGGTGCACTCTTTCTTAAGCCTGAATCACATGATACTTGACCTTGTACAACTCCCAGGATGCTAGCTAGCACACTAAGACTTGTGAAAGGTCCAGTATCGTGTGATACAGACCAAGCATACTGGAAATCCTGCATGATCGCTAGCATACTAGCTGGTATCCTTGTTTTCGTAATTGGTGCGGTATTAGTTTCATACTTGCTCCTAGTAAGACCTAGTAGCCGCCGACCAATCACCTTTGCTCTTTGCAATGTATTCGTCATTTTTTGATGTCAGCGCCTCCATAGTCCCTCGTTACAATTACAATTTCCCGCGATCAAATAAACAACTCAAACCTCACAACAATACACAATGGCTAGGGCACCTGAGGCAATTGAGGTTTAAATCGATAATTATGGTATGATAATTCTAAATCATCCATTTTGCTCGTCAAACTTCTTCCGTAACTGTATTAGATCAAAAAAATAGACCTTGAGCAAGTTCAAGTGTCGTGTGATAGCTCCTAGGAAGGTTTCATGAATGCTAGGTTTCGTACTAGAAAGTCAGTACTCGCTACCATCCTCGGACTTGTACGAGGTCAAGTATCGTGTGATTCAGGCTTTAGTTAGCGCAAGACTGGAAGAAAGGGAGATGTGAGGATTGGGGTGAGGGTGGGATGGGGTTCGTGGTGTCCAAGGAGAGGTCAAAATAAAATGGGGAGTGGAACGACCGTGAACGCTCATCGGAGAAGGCGAAGCTAGAATAGGGATGCATTTGTGCCAAGTAACCAAGCGGCTTTCCAGTCACGATGCAGTTCTACAAGCGGATATTAAGTTAAAATGGAGAAAATCAAACGTGACCACCGGAAACTTGCGCAAAAGTGAAGGCCGCTTTACACGGTACATTTTATTGAACAAACGAATGTATGGACCCTTTCACGAGGAAAATTGTACCGTGTAAAGCGGCAAATTGTATGGTTGTCTGAATGACTGAACGGGAAAAAGAACCAGCTCTAGTTCCATTCATTTTCTTCTACAGTCTATGGTACATTCTTTTGTACAATAAAATGTACCATGTAAAGCGGCCTTAAGGCCTAAAACTATGCCGACTGCAGTGGCGGAATTCATTTCAAGATTCAAGCCGAATGACGCCTGCATTTGTACTTAGAAGCTCCTGGGTTGGGAAATCCAAGTAGGTAATCTACATCTACATAATTCCCTACGAGCCGCCGCATGGATATGAGGGAGGCGGTTTTAGGACACCAGCCGTGTAAAGACGTAAGGGATAAGGTTTTGGGAGGTGAAATGGTGATTTGTATTATGGGAATGTGTTTAGTGGAGCTCAGTTATTCTTGTGATCGCTTAAGATGCGCGGAAAGAACGAGTCTTAGTCTATACCAATCTGTTCGGCAATGAATCTCTCTTATTTTATCGCTTCTGTCAGACCTAGAGATGTAGTGAGGCGTCATGATAATATTCTCAGTGTCGCTCTGAAACACACCATTTCTGAATATCTCAAGCAGCCTAAGCCTAGCGTGCAGCCTCCGAGTCTCTAGGGGCTCCCACCGTAATCCCTAGAACAGTTGTGTAACACTATATGATCGTTCGTAGCAGTTTTTAACGAAGCGTGCTGCTTTTCTTTGTACTTTGTTGATTTTTTTGGTTAACTCTTTATGACCAGGGTCACAAATGCTCGCGGCGTATTCGAGGTGTGGCTGTTTTACTTTATTTGAAGATTTTATGTTTACTCCACCTTACAAGTATGGCTTTTGTGTGAAGACTTTCGCAGGAAGTGAACTGTGGTGCATTTACAAATATTTAGTTTAGTGATGAGGCAGAATCTAAAGGCGAATCCCAGAGGGGTTGTGGTTGAACCGTTCGAGTAAATTCCGATCACATAACTAACGCCCCGTTCGCATTGTTATCGCACTTAACGATGGTCCGTACGACGGTAGGCTGTGATGCACGTCCATACCATGGTTACCCATACTTCCTAACGTTGTCACTTCGCAGAGGTAGGACTGGTATCGCGAGCATAAACCGGGAATAACTAACTACGATAGTGAAAAATGGCAACCATTACGGTGAAATAGATTATGTTACTTTAATGAATCATCATATAAACGTGTCATCTGCTTGGAATAAAAAACATTTCGAAAGCCTTAAATCGC
The DNA here is from genome assembly GCA_963169105.1 of Ceriagrion tenellum. Lineage (NCBI taxonomy): Eukaryota > Metazoa > Arthropoda > Insecta > Odonata > Coenagrionidae > Ceriagrion > Ceriagrion tenellum. The sequence goes on along the minus strand of OY720640.1, from coordinate 118,088,991 downwards.
CACTGGAATATGGTGTTCCATATTTTATTCACTCGCTCTTCTCTTGTTCGTCGCGATGCTCTGGTGAGGAAGGCAATGGGGTGATGCTGTTGCCTCGTTCACTCCACAATTGTATGCAAACGTTGGGCCGTACGATGGCATTCCGAACGAGACATAGGGATGCTCAGGGTACAAAATCGAAGGGTTCGAGATTCGGACCTATTTAAACCGCGCGTAAAAAAATCTCACCCAGTCTTCCCGATCGAGTTATTCTCGCGGGAATATTGTTGATGGAGTAGAATATCGCGATTGTAGATACAATAAATCTGGCACATTCGAGGACGCATCATAACATCCTCTAGCTGTATGTATTTGATATTTTGAAATTATGTTCCAAGGGTTGTTCCCAGAACAAGAAAAGCTGTTTCTATTTCCATGGCAAATACCTCACAACAAAATGTGAAAAATCACTCTATATCTCCTCTTGTAAATGATAGACTCCTTGCCAAATCACGTCATATTATCTAGGAATGTCTTACAGTTCAAAAGGGGCACAACTGATTTTCTTGTTTCCCTCAGTGCATTGAAAACCACACTTTTTACTCGAAATAATCGAATTATATTTGTTATTTTTACTTGTGTTTGTTATTTATACTAGGGATTTTGGTTATAAGTTATATTTTGATTAATTGTTTCGGCATGGTCCTGGCTGATAATTTGTTCCCTTCACTGTCTTCAACATCACGTTCTCGTTTAAGCAAATTGAATCATATATATTTATTTATTTGAACTTAAACGAGCATAGCTGCTTTTGATTACATATTTCTTACAATTCGCTCTTTTTTACATATATAAACACCCATATCCTGGACGGATAATATTCTACGCAGGTGGGACTCGAACCCGCGACCATCTGGCTAGCATGCGAGGATTTTACCCCGCCACCACCGGGGTCGACAATTCTTGTAATTTGTTGTAATAATGATCATTTTAATTTCTGATTTTTCTATCCTTCACTGTCCTGGCTGGTTAATAATTACGTTTCGGTGTTGTGCGTGATAGTTTTTAAAATTGCCTTTGTCGTCTAGCTGATTTCGTTACCAAAATTTTGTGTAATTTTTTTGTATTTACGTTTGGTATTAGTTGCGCCGTGGTGGCATGTATTATGAATTTATGTTTCCAGGAACTCTGCTCCCAGAACAATAACGTTCTTTCTATTTCTATTCTATTCTAGCTGGCGTCACTAGGACCCGATCGAGGAGTTTTGACGCGGATATTCCTGCTTTAAATCCGCTAATTCGTCCATTTCCGTCGTGCTATCCATAGGAAAGAAAGTAAAGAGTACGGATAACCTATATGTATGTTATTCCGTGGTCATACCACAGTTTTCCCTCTCCATCTAGCTCACTCAGTTTTCTAACCAAGCGTGCGGCTTTCCGTGGTACTTAATTCTTACGCGTTGTATGCCTGTTCCCACGCGACAGATGTCGCATGCTGAATGAATCTCTCGCCGCAAAAAAACGAGGTGGTGGAGAGGAAATCGCGGGTTATTGAGTTTAGCGCATCATAACAACACTATACAACGTATGCCGGACACAGCTAGTAAAACTATATATTTGTGTCTAAATATTTTAGCATGGTTTTTCTAACCAAACTACACAGAAATGATTAAATTTGTTGAAATAATCACCTCTAAACAGTTGCTTCCACAGTGATTGCGAGAAACACATGTATAACCAGAGAAGCTAAATCGATCTTTTGACGGCATGCGCTCAGAAAGTAAATACATACGTTTTAAACGATATTTATATATACACTATACATTTTTATAGTTTACAAGTTACATTTTCACAGTTGTTCAACTAGTAGATGGGATTTAAATATTCATTTGATTTATTAATGCCCAAGATGTAGCATTGGAATCGGTTTATAGTTTGCTTTTTAAAATTACTTACACATTTAAGATTGAATTTTTGATGATTCGATGGCAAAAACTTAGTCAATTTGAGTCAAAAGATCTGTTTTGTACTGCACTTCGTATTTACTTAAAAATAATGTTTTTAAAGGGAAAATTCTCAAATTTTCACTAGAACGGCTTCTTCATACCATATGCATATAGAGCGTAACATTCTTATTTTTATAACAATGGCACATCGGCATGTATACTGCATTGTTTCAGTAAAACTTTGCACACAACATGGACCTTTTTACTTAACCTATCAAGCTTTTGTGATTTCCGAAAGTTCAGAGGAATTTTTAGGGTTCCATTGGACTTCAATAGCTCTAGGACTGAAATTAGGTTTAATAGGTGTAGTGTCCAGAGAATCTGGTATATTGCACTCTACGTCTAGGAGACTCCTAGAGTAGTGTGCAAAATTCTACGTAGTAAGCGATATACCACACAAACCTGTACCTTAGCTATATGCTACTCATACACTATGGTTTCTAATTATATTTGTCTATAAGACGTACGCAATTGTAATCATCATTGCCAGAATAAAATTTTTTCTATGGATAATCATGGATTTTTTTTAAATTTTATTTCTTCCAGCAATTTTCATTGGAGCTCATTAGTTCTGAATCCAAAAAATTAATTTTTGCGCATGGATTTTCTGTTTATAAAAGTTTTCTTCAAAAAAATAAACCTTATTTTTCATTATTTTGTTTGCATGACGCGCCACTTTAACGGAAACATAGCGGCTTTCGTGAGATCGGCCACACTCGCCACACTCTTTCTAGACTCACTCTGCCTGATTCTGCCGCCCAGAGTCCTCTGGATTTCAATATATTAATTACGAAGTATAGGAATACAACTGGGAGAGAGTAGTTTTGAGAGTTCATTCCAGAGGACTCTGCCGCCGCCAGGCAGTAAAGTCTCCAAATTTTGCATCGATCAGAAGACCATCGTAGCAACCCAGCACGCATTCACACTGTTATCGTACACTTAGTGTAAAACTCACCTCTGTCATCAAGGCATCACGATGAACAATGAAAGAGAAACTGAACGAAATAAGGAATATTAGCCAGTCGAACCATGCCATATTCCTGTAGCGTTTTGAAGCTTTCAAGCAAATGACTCATTTCTATGCTTGGGCATGTACGTACTTCTCTTAAATGACTGTCTTTTCTTCATTATCGTTATTCATAATTTCTGGTTTCGGCTCACGACACCCGCGCCACCACTGATAAGTGACAGCGTTAGGAACTCTGAATCACCATGATACGAGCATTCACAATTCAAAGATTCAAGATTCAAAATTCAAAGATACAAGATTCAAATCACAAATTCAGCCGACCATCGTGGCGTGAACGGGGCATATGCAAGCACCCGTTTTCGATGGCCTCGTTACTGGTTGGTCGGAATAGGCAGGGGGCCTAAGAGTTTTGCATTTGAATCTTTAAGAGCAGCAGGGCAGAAGGGAAAAAGATTATTCCAACCTTCATATAGCCTTTAGAGGTGAATATAGCCTCTGAGTTATTTTTACGGTAAAACGTGGAATTTACCGTATTTTTCAATATCGCCGTGGAAAAAATGTAGACATGCAATATTACTATGCAATCTAAAAAATTGACACCATTTTGGGCCCAATAGGCAACATTTAAATCAGCCTACTACACACACCTACCACTAAGCAGCATGACCTCTGCATGTTGCACATTTCTCCAACTCCAAGTGCAGGGTAACAAAAAAAGTAGATGATAGATAGATAGAAGTAAAAAAGCTGTGTTGCTCTAACACTTGAAGAAAGAGACATCCTAGTGAACTTCACTATCTATCTGATAACGAGGATATGTCATACATTTGTCCAAAACATTCTGAAGAGTGCTGAATACCCTCAACAGACGTGTTGATGTCAGTACCATTGCCAAAGACTATCACAGGGAGACATTACATCTTGCCTGACAGCAATGTTATGGCTTGAAGCAAGTCTAGAAACCCAATATGTATACTAACATACTTTGAAAGAAATACAGAACATACGTTTCAACAGAAATTTATTTCTGCAACAATTTTACCAATTTTAGAAATGTTAGCAATTATTGCTTTGTTTTTTGTTATTTTCAAGGCATTAAACAAATTACGCAGGCCTTCATCACCTTCACATTCCCATGTATTAACTAATGAATGAAGGCCAATTCCCTTCTCTGCCAACCTGTTTGTCATGTATGATGACGCACCCATATCCCTTAAAGGTTTCAATATTGGGACTAACCCTCTTTTCCTCTTGGTCTGCTCCTGCCTCTTCACAAGTGACTGCAGAGTGAAACTGTATTGTGAAAACATAGCTTCACTGACGCATAATTTCTCACACATTTTCTTTAAATTCAGTGCATCTGAGTGAGCACTGTGCCCATTATTTGAAAAGGCTCCAGGAACTCCTTTGGCCAAAGCACTGAATCATACTCCGTACAAATCATCTGCTTGGACAAGAAATGCACGTCAACGATTCGGCATCCTTCAATAGGTGAACAGGAATGGTCGATTTGAAAATCACTTACAGCAGCATTCCGTTTCCTTAGATTTTCCAAGCTATTAGCCTTACATGTAGACACAAATTTACCCTTAAAACGAACTGATGAAGACATTACTTTAGCTCTCGAATGGAATTAGCGATTCAAAAAGCCAAATTACACTGCCCAAGAGAGCTGAGATATAAAAATAGCCGCACTCTAAAGTAATAGAGAAAGAATAATAAGCAACTACAATACAAAATGCCGTATTGTAAAACTGAAGGTAAATGCCTGAAATATAATATCAAAAGCAATGAAACTCAACGAGGTAACGCAAACGAACAAGGTTGTCTACCGCAGTGCAACATGGGTTTCTTTACAGTGTTGTCAAGTTTATTTCCAGTAAATGTGTCTAATAAACTTTTTTTAATTACATTTCTATGAACAGAGCAAAAGCAATTTTTAGTTCTGTTATTTTATTTCATCCCTGCTTTTATTGTTATTACAATTTTTTGTCGTTAACGAGAAAACTTGAAAGTTCCTCTGAGACACGACGTCAATATAAAAGCCTTTCTTCATATCACTGAATTACTTCATTTGGAAGAAAACTCATGTTCAATATAGCCAAGATGAATAGTTGAAAATTATTTATTATTATTAATAACATTTTGAGCAATTTCATCTTGTTCCAGCCTAGTTAATTTGTCTTATGAAAGTAGTACTTTGAAGCGCTGAGGCTACCTGTTTAAAGAAAAATCATGAGAGTTTAATTTTTTATCAATACAGAAATATACTAAGACAACATGTACGAGGTGACCTCTTACTCTGTGGAATTTTGTGATCTTTACGAGACCAGATGTTCTCGACTGCCGGACGTGCAATGCAACAATGAGTCGCTTGTCGTGTGCTTAGCGCCACAGCTCAAGAGGAAAGGCCGTAATTGGAACACAAGGAGGTGTTCGTTCTTTTCACTGATTTTGAGTCAACCGGAAATAGCCACGGGTTAAACTTTAAGGAGTCACCCGTAATGCACAATTGTGCGAAATTCCTCAGAGGAAAATTCATCCGCTTTGAAAGGTTTACTCGGCGTATCTACTGGATAAATGTTCCTCGGGTGTTCCACCTGGTAAGCAGGTCAATAAGTCCCGGAGTTTTGAAGAACGATTTGCTCTCCATCTCCAGGGGTTCTGAATCAAGTCAAGTCAAAATATGTTTATTTCCACACCAAACAATATAGAATAACAAGAAACAAAAACAACGGTGTGGTCCCCGCTTTAGGCTGTCGCCTCTTCAGGGTATTCACTGGAATATTTTACACTGGTACGGGAAAATACCGGCATTCGCCCTAGGACGGTGGGAAACCCACCAAAACCACCGCCAGGCCAGGGGTTCTGAATCAATTTTGGCCGGTATATTTACTTATTGGCTTGGGTCAGGTGCCATCTGATTTGCTATGGCGTGTGCGTGTTATTCCGCCTTCCCTTCCGTATTTAAGGGTGTTGATGATATGTCTCCAGGTGTTACTTCATTGGAAACCAGCGTCTCTTTTGTAGTTTTTAGGTTGCAAACGGATCTCGATGGCTTCTCTGACAAGGCGATCCAAATAACCTTGCGTGCGGCTGAGAATGCTGGTCCCTTCTCACTGTATGGCATGGTCCTTCCAAATGCTGTGCTCCGCTACAGCTGATTTCTGCAGTTGAGCCAATCGGAAATGTTTCCGATGTTCTTTCAACCTTGTCTCTATTGTGCAGCCAGTCTCGCCAATATACACCTTCCCGCACTCACAGGGAATTTGATAGATCCCTGGTGTCTTCAAGCCAATCGGATCCTTTGCATTCACTAGCGTAGCTTACTCAATTAAGAAAATACTGCCCACATCTCACCTTGCAAATTATGATACTCGTTGCCTGATAGTATCAAACTTTCTAGGAACGTCTCACAATTTAAAAGGAGTATGGCTGATTTTTTGTATCCTTAACCTTCTCTCTCCACTATGCGAGGAAACCTAAATTATATGAGATAATATTGTTACTTATTTACTATAATAATTTGCTGTTTTTCTGTCTTATAAAATATCCGTTCGTTTGCTTTTTCATTTTTTTCAATGATAGGCATTACAAACTGTAAATTTTTGTTCTAACGTATTGTTTAAATTATTGATACTGAGACTGTTTTTCATTTACTTCGCTACTTTGATGTTTTTCTTTGCTGACTTGAAAGTAGTTTGTTTGTTTTCTTTTTTTGAAGGACTAAATTTCCAAAGAGTCACAGATTATAATATTTTTGTTTTGTATTTTATTCCTCATGAAGGCATGTTAGTTAAGTTGATGTTCGAAAGGACTTTGTCCCAGGACAATAAAATTGTTTTATATTCAATTCTAGCTTTAGGAGGGAAATCACCCACACGCTATAGCCAATCAGATGGCACCTGACCCAAGGGAATGAGTGTATATGCCGGCCAAGATTGAGAATACGGCATTCAGAACCCCTGAAGAAACGATATGTCGGGACTTGTGGACCTACTTACTCGGCAAAACACTCGAGAAACATTTATCCAGCAGATACCCCAGGAAAACCTAATATCTTTCAAAGCGGATCATTTTTTCCCTGTGGAATTCCGCGCAATTTCGCATTGCGGGTGACTTCTTAAAGATTAATCCGTGGATAGTCCCGGTTGACTCAAAATCAGTAAATTGCTTCAATTTAAAGAGTGATGCCAGGGTAAACCAGCATTTGTGCCGTTACATCTTGCGATATCTCATCGAGAAACAGCGAATTATGAAGGGAAGCGTTTTTCATTCCACAGGTACGCGTTGCATAAATTATAGCCCATGAGAGAAGAGAGATCTAGAATGAGATTTGAATAAACCGTATTTAGATTAATTATTAAAAGAATGGTATCACAAAAGAATCATCACCGAACTAAATAAGAAAACAGCATATAATGAACAGCATAATTAGGATTATTAATCATCTATGTTCTAATACACTTCTATTCGGGCTTGCCTGTGAGGACGACAGTAACGTCACACCAGACACAACCATTTTGGAGATTCCGTTGAGGTAAGTGTTAGGCGAGAACTCTAACCACAACACCAACCCGTTCCCCCCGATATCTCAAGTAGAGGTAAGATAGAGCTAGAGTCGTACATATTTAAGAATAGGCATCAAATAGTCCTTCACAACTAGATGTCCAAGGCGGACGAACAGCTCAGTCGGACGATCGGATAGGTATCCTTCCGCTCGTTATTACACATGGAGCTCCATTTACCTTAAAGAGCTCCTTCCAACGCACGCAAAAAGGGTGTAATCTTCGGGATGTAATCATAAAAAACACAATTTGCACGTATTTTTTTATTTGTGCCTTCTCTTTAAAACATACAAGGCAGGAATAACATCGACGATCATTGGAAAATGAAATCCTCCAAGCAGCATCCGAAGTCACGGAGGAAAATCGTGCGTCGATGTCATCTCTTCGCGAGCACACAAGTCACATTTTTCAGTTTCGAAGACAAGTTTTTCAAACGGTAGCCTCTTAGCAAAATATCAGCACAGTGAAACCCCTCTTAACGACCATTCTTATCAAACCCCTCTCGAAGACAATTGTCATCATCAAATTAATATGCGTTAAAATTCCCAGGAGCAACTAAATTAAGGAGAAATAAACGCCATCTGTATAGGTTTAAGCAAATCGTCGCTTTAAGAGTTTTTTTCCCATTTTTTTTTCAAATCAGCTGCCCGTTCATTTGCATGATATGAACTCGCAGAAACTGAACCCCTGTCGAACGACCTCCCTTCTCAACAACCATTTATCAGCGAAACCGTGGGTGTGTCTTAATACAGGTTTCACTCTACAGTATAGCCTTACCTACTTGACCGAAATGAAAGAGGCGGAATCGTTTCATGTAACCCAATTTTTTTCGGAAAACCTATGGTTGATATTGAAAGGTTAATTATAATAGTAATATTTATTACTTCACAAAAAACACTTGAATATACAATTAAACAATACATAAATTTCGTGAAATTAGGCACTCCACAAGGATCCTTGTGTCGGGGTTGCCATCAAATGAATAATTCGTGAAAATACGCAATTATTTCGTTCCTACGTTACTTAAATACATCGTGTAAATACATAACTGTGCACAACAAAAAGTATATATATATTGAAACAATCGATTAATATTTTCCTGCACTTCTTTGTACCGTTAGTAGACAGCCTAATCTCTCTCCATCTCTTGATTAATGATTAATAATAATGATTGAGGAGTAGAGCGGGCGTTGAATAATTCGATTAGTCAACATATTGGGGGACAATCTAAAAAAAGCATACACACATACTGCTTAGTGATACCAAAATCAGCCGTTATAAACCACACTATTTTTATTGAGAATTTAAAATATTTAGTGTCGTTCATTACGAAGTATTCCTGTTCATGACATCGATGAACGCGGTGTTCCGATTTGTGGAGTTCCGTTAAACGAGGTTCTACTGCATTAGATTTCCAATTATGGCAGAGAACAAATTAGCCCATTTTCAATTTTTTTCTGAAGATCCTGAAACAGCGATTGTTTCCGCACGTATAACCTTCGAAAATTACTTAACGTGGTCCCCACTCGATAAAACTAAATGAAATTCTATAACGTGAAGTTGGCCCGTCTGTTTTTACCGACCAACTCTCATTTCCGCGGGAAATCTTATCTAAATGGCGCAGTCTTCGTCTAGGGGAACCTATGAGAGCAACATCCCAAACGAAATCAAAGAAACTTTCGAATCGCCGCAGATAAACGGCTGTGCTAGACTCCCGCAGTGGCGAGGGAACGGTAAAGCTTACTGTTCAGGTAGAAATGTAACTACAAAGTCGAAACTTTCAATCCCTACGTGTTTCTCGGGTCCTTTTCGCATGGCGGTCGCCGTTTCCTCTAGGGCAGGCTATGAAATAGCATACCCAAAAGGAAACGAGGACCGCCGTGAAAAAAGGACTTGAGGAACACGGTCGAATAGAAAAATGCAAACTTGCAGGTTCCTTGCTCCACTCAACGAGGGAGCCTCACCGCGAAGGCGTAACGGCAAGAGTAGACAGTCGGCTTCCCACACGATCAGAACACCCGATAATTGGATCAGAATATCGCCCGAATGGGTTCCCAACAACGAAGACCGCCCGATCCTACAAGCTGATTCGCGTAAACGGGAGATTACGACGAAAACAAGCGGCCAAGCCTCTCGTCAAAGTCACTCATTCATGTACTACATTCACACATTACATCCATTCAAACCATAAGTATTCTGTGTTAACCTTCAACATTCTACGTAGTAAATACGACATTAGTTGTACCGGTGGTAGTTCTAGTAACGATATATCTAAATGCATCACACCTATCACTACAGTAATGAAATTTATTACCATCAACGTGTTTCGAAAACCAGACGACTGAAATAAAGAAGTGTCCATGCGGCCAATCAAATCGCCTCTGCATTCCCTGAAGAATTTCTCCAGGTCAGCCCTTTTCAGGAAATTTGCTGATTTTTCACTCATCCAATCGCTGACTTTCAATCGTAATTTACAGTAAATATATTCAATCATCGGGTCATCATCCGCGGAACTAAAAGATAAAGCCATCTCTTTCATTGCAAGCTCTTTGGTTTCACAAGGCTGATTCAGAACGAACTTAAGCTTACTCAAAAATTCACGCGCCTCAGAATCTAGGTCTGCTAGATTCTCTGCTCTGTTATCTAAGTAATTGTTATTAACATCGTGGCCATCGGAATTACTGCCATGGTCCTTGGTATTTTCTCTTTCTGAATAACTAACTTTGGGTGGCTCGATGGTTTGGTTTCGTAAATATTCCAGGAACGATGCCTGACTTTTGTTTCCGTCTTTTCCTTGATATTTGCAATATAATTCCTCGCGGAAGTGTTTAGCAGCTGGGGACAAGTTCCTATCCCGAATAAACTCTTCTAAAAACTTGTCACCACGTCCATTTAAAACCTCAGATTTTAACGTGTGCCAGTATCTAATGTAAAGTTGATTTTCCCACGAGTCACAGCTCCTTAATTTGCAGTGGTAAGGCTTTCGATCATTTAAACAACGAGAGAACTCATAGGGCATAACTACTATTCCAGTTTTCATACCAAGGATCAATGCATTCCTGCTTATGAAGTCGGATTTGAATCGAAATACAGTGTTAGGGAAGAGCAAGTCTCGTCCGAGGTCATTTTCAATCTCCATTCTTAATTCGTTCGCAAAGCCAATGTTCATCAGCAAGATGCAATCTTCGATGGTGTCGTTCGATCTCTGGAGGATGGCGGAAGACTCGTTCTTCTTGATGTTTAGATAAGACTTGAAGTACTTGGGTAGGCTAAAGGGCTCCTTGGCGGAATCAGACAACAGCTGATCGATAGTAATCTTCTTGTCAGTGTCCCGTACGTTCTTCACCTGGACCAATCGTAACAACCTACGAACATAAAATCTACAGTTAAAGAGACCCCACCGCGACATAATAATAAATAATTTATTGCTTTCAACAACATACAAAAAATATAGAATTAATTACAATGAAGAAATAAGAAAGCTGGGTTGCCTCAAAGGAAAACCGGTGCTGAAACAACCTTCATGATTTTATATGCATTGCTAACGCTTCAAATTTTTTTCAAAGAAGTGAAAGAAATTGACAATAAACTACATACCATTACCATCTGAAGTATTGCTGATGTAAGTATTAATATAGGATAGAGATTAAATTTTCCACGAGTGAAAAAGAGAAAAAATCTGATAGCATCAAAAAAATCTTACAACGTTTTCCACAGCTAGTAGAAAAATGGGATGAGCTGACCAGGACAATAGCAGATGTATCAGAAGAGGAACTCGTGAGCGAGAGGGCCAGAACGAAAAAGCGATAGAAAACGACAGAGATTAGGGAACATATAGTAGAGATAAGTAAATACAAGTGCCCCGAAAAGATCACTTCCAATCAAAATACTTTAAGATATGGGGAGGGCTATGATAGGGGTAATGATAGTTTTGTTAGTATTACTGACCTCTTGCAACATCAAGGAGAGAAATCGCTTTGAGACCGCTGAATAAAAATTAGACTTGATCACTGATGAATATTCATAACCAATTGATTTCAGACGAAGTTAATAATGTCTTACGAATTCCAGCATGCTACGGTCGATCGGATCATGAGAATAAAACAAGGGAAATAGACTGTAGAGCAGGCAAGTTTAAAATGTCGTTTTTTCCTCGGTCAATAGGACTTCATAACTGCTGCCTTAAGACTTTGAAATAGGTTAGTTGACAGCTAGTGTATCTGATAAATTTTACATGCTCCATAATGCTCGTTTCTTTATCTGCCGCGTGGTGCTAACATCCTGTTTTGCATGTTTCCCGCATGACACTTGTATCATTATTATTATTATTATTATCACGTTTACGTGATTGCATTATGGATTAATTAAATAGTTTCCGCAGCATTGGTTGCGTGCCTATAGTGCAGTGTATATTGGTGAGAGTTAATTTCTGCACTACAGTGTATGTTGGTGATAAATCACCCCCCGGCCATAAATACCCATGAGGTTGCTTGTAGGGTAATATATGAATGTATTCCTCATTTTGACGCACCTCCCTTCTCCTTCGGGCTTGGGCCACCTGTAGACTATGTCGTCCCATTTGTCGCCAGCTCTCATGTCGGAAGCCAGCTCAAATGGTCCTTGTACGTTATTCATGGCCCGCAAGGCGAATCTGATGAACTGCGACTCCTGGTAGTCGAAGCCATGTTTGTTGTCGCGGTACCCGTGACCCTCGAACACTTCCCCGGTGGCGAATCGGGACTCCCTTGAGGATGGCATTGGTGACTGGTGAACTGAAGGCTAACACAACAGATCTGGCGGTGTGAAAGGAAAAAAATGAGTATACTTACGGATGATTGACATCGATGGAAAATAAGTCTTTTTTTATTCATCAAATGCTAATTAAAAAGTTGATTATGCGTACCATACATTTTAGAGGAATTTATTTTTAGTTGTTAAGCTAATATATCATCGTCCTAAGTGTATAGTGTCCACGTAAGGCTGCTTTTGCTTGGCCGAACCACGAGTCTCATATTAAAAGGAATTTTTTTTAACGCACGATTCCAACACATGGGTGTTTTTTAGGTAAAAGTTACAAGAAAAAAGTGTCGTGTAATCCTATGATGAAGACTCGAAAGAAAGTCACTTTTGTACACAATGAAACAAATTTCCACCATGCTGAACAATACGTCATCCACGCTACACAGGGCTGGGTGATTCCCCTGCAATTTAATAGCTATGGCGAATATTACCTATTACAAATAAATTAGTTATTAAAAAAACTAGGGGCTGTTTTGGAATGAGAGACGGAAGTCAGATAGGAGCTCAAACTAACGAAGGAGTAAGACAAGGGTGCTACTTCCCACCAGCACTATTAAACATGTACTTGGAGGAGTCAATATTGAAGCACAAGAAATTGGAGTGAGTGAAATAAAGATAAACAGAGGAGAAACAAACATACTCGACTTCGCAGATGAAATCGCAGTCATAACTGAAAACTGCGATGATCTTCAAAGGTCAGTTAAAGTAATGGACCAAGTTCTCGAAGCATACAACATGAAAATAAATAAGACGAAGACTAAAATCCTTCCACCTGAAAGTCAGTAAAAGTAAGACGGTGGTGATGACTATTGGCAAAGTACAGAGCAATATAACTTTAAAACTCGAAAATGAAATATTGCAAACAGAGGAACAGTTCCTTACCTAGGTAGTGTAAGTTTACAGGGTGGGTTAGATTCGTGGGAAATTACTAACAGATTGTATAAAACGTCAAGTTTTTTACCACCAAGTAAGGAGTCTCCTATGGGACAAAAAAGTGCCAAGAGCTGCAAAAATGACCGTGTATAAGTCTTACTTTGTACCTATCATATCATAAAGATAAGAAACTTGTACACTATCAAGTAGAGACATCGGCAGAATACAAGCCAACAAAATGAAATTCTTAAGGACGATGGTACAAAAGACAAGACTTGACAGGCAGAAAAATGAAGACATTAGAAAACAGGTTAGATGCAAAATATCATTAATTGAAAAAGTCAAAAGATTCAGGCTGGGATGGTATGGTCATGTGATGAGGATGGAACAGACCAGAACAGCTAAGATATGGTTGGAAAAGGAAGTGCCATGGAATATAAGAGTGGGCAGACCAAGAAGGAAGTGGATCGACCAACTAAAACAAGACATTCAAGTGAGAGGGAGCTCTTGGGAGGAAGTTCAACATCAACAAACGTACCAAGATATGAGCAGATGGAAGAGGCTGATAGACAACACCCGGGAATCTGGAGTTGATACTTGATGATGACTAAAATCCCAGTACGCGCAAGAGAGAATCTGAATGCAGATGTCACCCTAAGAGGAGAGAAATTCACACATCTCGGAAGCACCATCGTCATATAGCACCAGAAACTATCACCCCGAGAGGAGAGAAATTTAAGCAGGTGAATTCCTTCAATTCTCTCGGAAGCACCGTCAAGCGGGACGGAAGAAGCACAACGGACATTAAGAGGAGAAGAGCCCAAGCTAAGGAGGCGTTCATGGGAAAAAGTTCACTGTTGTGCTTCAAGAAGATGGGACTGCAAACCGGGAATAGGTATGTTAAAACATTCGCGTGGGGCGTGGCACTCTGTGGATCGAAAGCATGGACCATTGGAAAACCTGAAGACAAAATGGACGGACAAAGAAAGAAATGTTGAAGTGTACAGAAGAGTAGAAGAGGAATGGACCAAATGGAACATCATATAGAAGAACGAGATGGATTTGACACACCCTGAGACACAATGGGTTTGCTAAGAACATAATTGATGGTAAAATAAAGGGAAAAGTCCTCAGAGGAAGACCCAAGAATAATTTACTGGGCAAAATAAAGAGGAAAGTACATAAGGAAGAGATTCCAGGAGGTAAGGGACCTAGCATTAGATAGGGAAGGGTGGAGGGCTGCAGTCCACCAATTTAGGTTTCAACAACTAATGATTATTTTAAAAAAATTTAAGATGTCAACTTTTACTAAAATCAGTATGGTTTTAGTAAAAGTTGACATCTTAATTTTTTTTTAAATGATGGAATACCACCAATTGAGACTGACGAAAGTGAGTGAAACTAATGATTATTTTTATAAAAAGACAGTGATGTGTTGTGGTATGTTTGGGGAAGAGCAAGACGAATTATCGTTCCATTCAACCTCTTGCACGACATAAATTATACGGCATTAAAACTGTGACTAGCAATAAAACAGTGTGGAATATTACAAAGTTATTATTATTATATCAGTTATAAACAAGATTGTTTTAACACACAATACATACAATAAGTATGACCGATCAGCTGCAGTGACAATATGATTAATTTTCAAAAATAGTCGAGAAAACATACTCACTGCGCTCTGCTAGTTTTTTTTACGGCATCATACATTTAAGTGTTAAAAATTCCTCATTTGTAATTAAGTCCTCTCTCGAGTGAATACAAGTACCATTTCCCATGTAAAAGTGCTAGTATTTTTTGGCAAAAATCTCCGAAAGTATTGCGGTAAGGGGTTGAATTTTTAGTGTCATTAGAAGGACGAGATATTTTTCTTTAAAATGAGACCAAATTCATTGATTTATAGGTAAAATGATATTTCGCTCAAACTACCTTAAATTGTACACATCGTCGATCTACTCCAACGTACTACGATAGATCAGATAATGATATAAGTACTACAAGTAGAACAGAAAGGTGAAAAAAGTTTTCCCGCGATCGATACGACCATAATGGCTGCGTTAAGACTTTGAAGGAGTGTAGTTGATAGGTAGTGTAGTTGATTAATTCATATGCACCGTGATGCATGTTCATAATTCTGCCTAGTAGTGCTAACACCATGTTATGCAAGATCCCTGCATGAATCTTGTATCGCGTTTACGTAGATAGATTATATAGGTTAATTTAGTAGTTTCTGTAGTATTTGTGGCATACCCATTTTGTGGTGCATGCTGGTGATAGTTAATTTCTACCATGTGTTGCGTTTGGTGATAAGTGACGACCATGCTTGAGGTGGGTTTCAGAGTAATATGTAGATGTGTGTACTGCGATTAAGCATTAGATGTAGATGAAGTCATAGGACATCAAAATGAGTTGTTATTCAATTACCCTTATCGTAGGACCGTAAGATTTGTTTAAATTTTATCGGATACTTCCATGATTTCACCTCTTAAGGGGGCTCACTACTTCTCAGATTCTCCTCGACTGGCTTCTCCCCTCCGAGACCTGAGTGGAATGGGAAAGTCCTAATCTTCCTGTCGAGGGGGGGAGTAGTTAGAGGAGGGGGTGACGGCAGAGGAGGTGGGGGCAGTCGGCCATATGCCGTGACTAGATCGCGAAAAAACACGAAACATGCGTTAGCATTTTAAAGTCTGAGGCCTTATAGTGACAAGCATAATAAAGTAGATGACACCAAATTACATACCAAAGACCATTATGTGATCTTACTACGTGATATGTTTCTTTTAGTGAATAAAAAGGGCAATGAAGAGGTCTGAAAAATGACTGAAAAAGGTCACTGAAAACACTAATTATCATTAATATGTCTAGTGAAGTGAACAATGTATCTCAATGAAAGCTCAGATACATTCTTTCCTAACAAAAATGTGAAAACTTAAACTTCCTAAACTAAAAAATAATAGGGTGACAATTAAAATAAAAGTGGTCTGCAGAGGCGATTTTAGCTGAGGTAGTGAGCCCCCTTAATGGATGGATTATATGAAACAACTTCGCCATGTTTATAAACCCTATAGACCCTTCGCCATGCCATAAATAAACAAGTTTTTAGCGAATTAAATAGTGTTGAAATCTATCTTATCCTTGTTCAGAGAGAATGCTCTTACCAGTTTCTTCCGTTTACGTTGGCCTGAGGACCCTCATCCGGCTCTGCGCCGTCTTGAAGGCCTGGATATTTAATGAGCGATTTGCAAACCGCGTAACACTTTTATCTTCACTGATGCGCAGTTCATATTATCTTATCGAATTACTTAAGATAATTGGGAACAAGATAGTGACAGAGGAAAAATATAGCAAGCTGGCACAACGAAAATATTTAAAAACATACTACGAGGCCCGTGGATTACGTTTCGATGGCCATGGTAACACCATTTTCTCATAGTGATCCCATGGCAAGCGGATTCTCTCGGATAACGATTGCCTGGTTTTGCGATGTTTATTTTCATTGAGGCAGTTTTAAGACTAAGTTTTAGAACTTCTTATCCGAATACTTCATATAAATGCAGATTACTGCGAGGTCTGTAGAATGTACAATGTACATGTTGCCTCAAACGGAGTTGTTCACGAATTACCAAACTGGGTGCTAGCATCAGAGCCACTGTTGTGACGTCACTGACGTCTTCTCAGACAAGCCCGCAAAGAGAAATATTGAAATATGAATGATAAATTATAGTATAGCATTCGTAGTACACCGATAGCTTTTGTTTGTTGGTGAAAGTAAATTTCTTCACTGTAGTTCATGTTGGTGAATAGTAACCCCCTGCCAAACACCCTTGTGGTGGCTTGCAGGGTAATAAGTGGATGTAGATGTAAATGATGCCGTTTTCTCCTTCAGTTCGGTGAATTATCTTTTGTAATATCATTCCACTTATAATTTCATTATTTAGTACGTTGATTTATTCCGTGCAGGTTTATCAACTGATAATTGCAAGTTGATTATTGAAAAATATATTTTGTCTAAAGCTTAAACGAAGGAAACGCTTTGGGATGCATTCGTGTATTTTCCAAACCAAAACACTCACGGAGCAGTTATGAAATAACCCAAAAGCATTTAGTCATACGTGAAGGAGTTCGAAGCATAAAACCTGTATTTAATGGACTGAGTAACGATAATGGCGAAGTACAAACAAACAGCTCAGACAAAGCTAATTCATTGAACCTCTACTTCCAAAGCGTGTTCACCAAGTCTTTGCAGAAACCATCCATGACGCTTAACGATCGTTACCGGCCAACGATGCCGCCTATTGATATTTGTGCTCGCAGAAAAGAATTTTAAAATTACTCAGTCCAAATATACACTTATGAAGCTTAACTTATAAAGTACGATTGTTTTCCTTCCTTCACTAGAAATTATCTATTGTCGATAGAGAGTGTGATGTCACCTACAGCCTACGTACACCTTTGATAATATTAAGCTCGATGGTACGTTCATGTTTAAAAGTGTTAATGTTACATTGAACTGTAACTTAATGATTTAACTAGCGGAAGGTACACGTTAAAATTCAACCTTGATCGCTTCCCTTGTGCACATACATATGATCGAATTCAATGACTTCATTGCGTTGCATTATTCAACATTGATATGTACGATCGGATTCAAATGTATTTTTAAAAATCGAGCGGCGCCACTTACGCTTCTCAAGGAAATTGAGTTTCACTTACGGCGCTGTTATTCTTTGCTACGCAACGCTATCTATCCATCTGTTTATTTGCACGTATTCTAATGGTAATATTTGAGCATTTGCCTATTTTGTGCTAATTTGTCATAACATTTTCTTTTCGGTTTGGATTTACGATTTGAGTATGGATAATTGTTATTTATTAATCACAACTGTCACTCTGAATGATACAATACGTAGTATATTGTATGCCAGGAACGGTCTGTGTTTAATGATAAAGTTCGGTTTTTCAATTAATCAATACGTCGCAGCATGTCATTGTTATTCGAGCTGATCATATAATGTAATAAAAAGTTAGAACAAAACAAGCAATCGCTCAACTGTTACAATTTAAATACGTGCAAATAAACAGTTGAATAGATAGCGTTGCACACTAAGTAAGTGAAACTCGATTTCCTTGAGAAGCTCGTTTCTTTGCAATGCGTTTGAATCCGACTGTACGTTGGGTATCTTATCCATTAAAATATTCAAACATGGCGGGTGAATTTTTTGAAGAAATTGCCGAGAGAAAAATTCGTCCGAATAAGATTGGCATGAGAAAAATTCGGCCGAATTTTTCTCATGGCAATCTTATTCAGGGTCAGTGAGTAGGGTACAATCCAGCGGTTGACAACATCAAAAGGAGCTTTCGCAGCATCAGCCATATTTATTTGACCTATGAATCCTCCGTCACCCAGACTACGCCTTCGTCGTAAAGGGTAACCATAATCATTGGTATCGGTTACTAAATCAAAAACATATGGTGATCCATAGTGCATTTGCCGATTTTCATGCACGGATATCCTTTATTGAGCAAAATTTCCCGTTCTCCTTTCGGGTAAGAAGCATGTAGTGAGTCATTACAATTTCCGCCATCTGAAAATAGATTGAAGTTTCGATACAGAAGGGTCTATATTTGAAACTGATTTATTACTGGTAACCCCTCCGTAGGTTGGGTTAGGATGAAATTCGTGCCGATATATCCGCGGGAAGGTGACCGACTTAGTTCCCTATACGTCTCGATATATCCTTTTTTGTATTTTTTTCTGTTAATGTTTATAAATATTGGTAATCATTAAAGCATCTGTAACAACTCATTCAAAAAATAAGACTTAAACACTCAATTTACAACTTTTCCAACAGGAGTGTTAATGTAATACGTGTTGAAAATATGCGTAGAATTTATCGATTACCCCCCCGAAGCAACCTATCATGGGGCCCTTGGGACTCTAAGCCCTTCTTATACAGATTTTCTTTCTACGTGCTATCGTGTTGAAAATATGCGTAGAATTTATCGATTACCCCCCCGAAGCAACCTATCATGGGGCCCTTGGGACTCTAAGCCCTTCTTATACAGATTTTCTTTCTACGTGCTATCATGGGCCTGCAGGATATTGTGATATTTAAATGCTAGAGGCGTGAATATCCTTTGAAAACAAAATCTCTGGTCGTCAAGGAAATATGCTATTGTTGATTTCAGAGAAAAAATTGAAAAAGTGAAGAAAATCGATTGAAAGAATTAGAAACTTCGTTTATTCAGGTATCCGATACAAAAATCCCAGCCTTCTATCTTGAGTAAAAGTACTTTTAAAAAGCAAAAAAATGAAACCGCTGCATCGAACCCAATACTTATCATGGACCACCAGGGGCCTTGAGGGCATTTTTAATATAGCCTATGTTACAACCAAATATATTTTCTGTCTACATGCCAAATTTCAGCTAAACCGGTCCAGCAGTTCATGTGTGACGAGGCAACAGACAGATAGAAACCATTATATTATCATATATTAGTAAGGATAACACCCGGAAAACTAAAGGTCGGTGGTTCGATTCCCGGTCAACGCGAATTTTTATAAAGGAAATTTCTACGTATTTCTCCCAATAATGATATTATCTGTGGTATTTTTAGAGTTTTTTTGCGCAATAAGTCTATTTTATGATGGTTACAACAGAAGTTACAGCGTACAGAGTTTTGTTCATACCTGAACTGGCCTACGCCACCTATATTACCCATACATTAGTCATATATATTAATCGATGTATAACCAGATATATTCCGTGCTGTACTCCTAAATGTTAACAGTAGTACTGCAGTTTAAATTTTACCGACTTCTAAGTTCACTTCGCTTTCAGTGGCCCATTTACACGATGCTTCCATTAGAACTGAAAAATCGAACTGAATTCCGTCAGTTTCTCATCATAGTGGATCAAAGTGTTGCATTTCATTGCCATTGTATTGCGCAATAAGTCTTGTTGATGATTGTTACCGTAGAAGTTGAAGCGTACAGATTTGAGCATTCCCAATGAAAACTACTCCAAAATTGAGCAAAATTCATAGCACTCTGCAGCCAATATGTGTTTCACGAGGTACAATAACTTTAAAACAGATGGATGAAATTCTTGCTTTACATTCGCTAATCCTTCCATACCGTCGAGCTTTTCCATAGTCAAGTAAACGGTTAAACAATACCTCTGAAAGAGAAGGGCATCAACGGGAATATCCTTCGCCCTTTGTCTGCCCAGTCACATTGAAACTGCCGAGTGCAAACAATCACCACCACAACGGATTCGAAACTCCATTGCCCTCATCAACTTTGAGCTAATTACCCTCGGGAATTTTGCCATCGTCTATGGAACATCTATTAGACCGTAGTTAATGGGCATACAAGTTGCGTTTTCATTATAAATAATTATATCGATAGCTATTTCGTTATAATCAGACAGGTAGATATAAAATTGTATTCACTTAAATGCACAACTGCCGTTTATCCTGATAAGTAAAAGTTGGAATGGGTAGCGGAGCGTTGCAATGGGTTTAGGCATTTATAGGTTTGCGCACTACTTCGGGAGAGCCCCTAAGCTACACGGTATACATGCTACCGGCGTGACGAAATCAGAAGTTTTCCCTTCATATCTTCCGTCTCATTGCTTATAGAAAAAATCTTTCTCGCTTATTCGTTAAATTTTAATGAAGAGGCAGTGTTTTAATTACGACTTTCTCGCACAAAAAGGGTCCACTCCTATCGATTTCTTAGTAAATCGCGTATAAACAGTCGACAAACGATGAACGGAGGTTAAAAAGATATTGACGGCTTCATGATTACATGCTCTACTTGTGATAAAAGTTTTACTTAAAAAACCATCGTTGCTCCTAAATGTAGTATACATTACCCAGTCGTGAAGTTGGGCGATTTTGCCGTGTTTTTATTACTTTGTTAAGACTAACATCAAGCAGGCAAATGGGATCGCTCTAAAATATATTTAATTTTAAAGATAAATAAATGTTCTTTCCAAAGATGGATAATATGCGCAATCAATCATGCTCAGTAGTCATGTGGAACATGTCAGGGTCCAGGTCTATACTATTTTGACGGCGCGAATAGCCAATTCCCGTTCTAACTCGGTAGGAGATTAAATGAGAGGGTAGGAAAAGGACAGACAGTTGCGGACAAACAGGAACTCCCTCCAACGGTTCAGTCTCAATCCCCGTGACGAGGAAGGGTATTCCTCGAGGGAGTTCTGATCCCGGCTTGAGTTTCTCTCATCTGCTTGTCTGCCTGTTCTCCTCCGCATAATCGGTAGTGTTATCAACACGAGATTCCTCACACTGTTGTCATGCGCTTGGTCTATCTGGAACTTCCTTTAAGTCCACTAGAAGCCCGCCTGTCTGTCGCACAGTGGGGCCAAAAAGTTGGCCAAAAATAAAAGAAAAACAAATGAAATTCTGTTTCAATCGTATGAAATATCGCGGAGTTCAAATTTCACAGAATGCTATCGAAAAGACCATCAAATGCAATCATCCACCTCATAATTAAGGTGCAAAGTGGCGTCCACGCGTCGCGATCTGGAACATTCTCGACTTCTTTTATACTCCTATCTGACGCTACCTCTCACCACGTTGCGTCACCCCATTCGGCTCATTCGAGAGGAGAGAAGCCTCTTCGAGCACGAATATAATCCAAGGATCTTCTGGTGAATCTCACGTGGAAGTGTTTCTTGGGTGTTCCATTCAGGTAAGGGGCCTCTTTATTCTGCCAACGTTTCGGAAAGCGACCTGCCCTCGGTCATAAGGTGGCCATTTGAGTCAAAACAACTACTAAGTCACACATTTTTTTCATTTATTCAATTTAAAAAATCTTGATTTCGCAGATGAATTGGGTTACCCATTTACATACAAACATACCAATCACGCCATTCCCTTCCGGGATAGGCACAGTAAAAAAGTTTCAATCATAAATAAATATTTGTACACCAAACTGTTTCAATAATTTCCTCCATGCTGACATATCCTTGCAAACCTCTTTTGCCATATTTACCTCCATACACTGCTTCATACACGCCCTCCTGTTTTTAAGCCGGAACCAAGCATATAGTTTCGTTCCGGAACGAAACTACAGGCTTCCTTTTTTACTATAGTTTCGGTTCGGAATTAAACTTCGTGTATAACTTGACTTTAGTTTCGTTATCGGAACGAATAGTTTCAGTTCAAGTGAAGTGGTGGATGGACTTTCGGTTCGCACTCAAGGTTCCGGGCCCAATCAGGACTTATCTCAGGGTATCTTCGTCGTTACTCGCACATCAACGGCGTAAATGATCGGAATCCTTACGGTATATCTTCAAGGTAGGCTTGGAAACAGTGCACCAATGGATATATCGGACTACCATAACAGTGAACATCTTACGCGTCTCAAAAAAAGATTACTTACTAACGGTAACATAATGCACGTGTACAAGAAACAATATAAAATATAATAATTTCAGTGATGGAAACGAGTATAATATTTGAAATTAAAACTTTTTGGAATCTTCGGAATCGGAGAAATATCTTACTAATAATTAAAAATCTAGTGGTGTCTGTCTGTCTGTTACTCAATGACTCATAAACCACGGAATCGATTGAAACAAAATTTGGCAGGGAGATACTTGATATATCTGGTTCACGCAGAGGCTATAGAATAAGGGTCTTGGGGCCCTGGAAGGCCCTGAAGTGGGCCCTTTCATCGCCAAAAATTAGCCCTGGAAGATAATTCTTGCCTGTATTAGAAACACGCAAAATGTAACTATACTGAATGTACAACAATCACGGGGTCGTAAGTCACGCTGGGGCCCCAGAGGGCCCAAGGTTCCTAAAGAATGCTTTCTTAAAAGCCTCATAAGTATTGAACGAGTGAACTGATTTCAGTGAAATTTTCACACATAGTTACTTTACTGATCCAGTGAATATTTTTAAAGGAAATTGGGACTATAAGGAATGCCCCTGGGCCCCAAGGGCAGCGAATTGGGCCGTCTGGTGTCTTGTGTGTTTAAAAAAATTCAAGTCTAAACATTTTGGACCAATTGCAGAGGTTTCTCTTTTTGCATATTTTAATTAGTTCTACTACAGATAGAAGGCTATAGTTTTCACCATTAGATGGAAAATAGAATACAGTCTCTTATTCTTCCATTCAATTATCTTATACGAATACTTATTACCTAGAAAACGCGTTTTTAATGACAAAATCATGAATTTTACTTCTGTCAACAATAGGATATTTCCTTGGTAACCGTGGAGTTGGCATTAGCTTTAGAAGGGAAATGGGGCCTTTACAATGGCGGCTGGGTTTTATATCTATAGATAGGTATTAAAGTTGAAATCTAGGCCGTATTCTGAAATGTTGCTGATTACGATATTTTCAGGGATATTTTTGCCTAAAATCGGCAAAATTAGGCCGTATTCTGAAATGTTGCTGATTACGATATTTTCAGGGATATTTTTGCCAAAAATCGGCAAAATTCATTTTAAGTGGACCCATCTAAAACAGGAGAATACCACGATGTTATATTATTGCAGAAAGCCTCTGGAATGCAAATCGCCTGTAGTTTAGTTTCCATATGTTACTGCAAAATTATGTCGAAACTCGGTACACATAATGTTACGCGGTTTTTATCTGCTGAATTAAAAAATAAAGCTAAAATTATAGATGAGTAAAACAGGAGAATGCCACGATGTTATATTAAAGCGAATAGCCTTTGGAATGCAACTGCCCTGTAGTTAAATTTCTATATGTAACTGCAAAAGAATGGTGGAACTCGGTAGGCATAATATTCATAATCAGTTTTGCCCATTATATGAAAAATTGAATGCAATTACTGCCCTCCGATCAGATCTCCTACATCGGAACCAGCTGCCGACTCTGTTGGCCCCATACTTAAGGAGCTTCTTGCAGGAATGAATAGGATACAGGATGAGCTACGCGACCTGAAAACTTCCATTGCCTCTCTCCAGGCCTCAATCACCGATCACACCGCCATCCTGGAGAAGCTCACAGCATTAATTAGTGCGATTAGTGATCAGATGGATGGCCTAAAGGGTGAAAATGAATCTTTACGTGATCGTGTTTCGGCACATGAATTACACCTTCGGCGTGCAGAACAAGTGCTTGTGAAAAATGTGATTGAAATGCTCCCTTTACTGAAGGGGAGTGTGTTGATGCTCTCGTGTGCCATACCGGTAGAACTCATGGTGTTCAGCAAGAGGCAATTGATATTGACTACGCCTTTAGACCTAAATCCTGTCCATCTTCCAATTGTGTTTCTAAGCCCTCCCCCATTATCGTACGATTCGTTAGAAGTGGTAACCAAATTGTTCATTCCCGCGGAGTTAAAAAGAGCCTTTCTACCCGTGACATCAGTTTCACTGCCTCTATGGCTCAGCCTGTTTATATCAACGAATCACTGACTAATTCCAACAAGCAACTCTACGCAATGGCTCGCAAGCTTAAAGAAAAATTCAGTGGACAATGGCGGCTAAGGTAAATTACCTAAAGAGCTTAATTAATACTGCTTGAAATATTCAACTTCTCTTTGTCCAACTCAGTTTTCCCTACCTTATGGAAAAATGCGCTTGTGAGACCAATAAACAAAGTCAGAAAGCCCTCATCCCCCGCAGACATCCATCCTATCTCCATTCTCTGTACCTTATCCAAAACTTTAGAAAAATTATCCATCACCAAGTGACTGATTACCTTTCCTCCAAAGGAAGACTAGACCATTTTCAATCTGGCTTCCATAAAGGTTTCAGTACACAGTCCGCATTACTCGAAGTCACGGATGACATTCGTAGTGCAATGGATAGTAGGATGGTAACCAATATGGTACTTTTTGATTTTAGTAAAGCCTTTGACCGTGTTATCCATGAGCGTCTATTGCATAATTTGAAAAACCTCAACTTTCCCTGTTCTGTTTTGAATTGGTTCTACTCATATCATGATAACAGAACTCAGGCAGTACTTGGTGCAAACAACAACATATCGTCTTGGCGGACTGTACCATGCGGAGTGCCTCAAGGGTCTATACTTGGCCCTCTTTTATTCAGCCTTTACATCCTTGACATAGCAAAGACCCTCAGACACTACAAAGACATATCCGCAGATCTCATCTGCGCCTGAGGCTACGCTAAGGATATTGGAAGCAAAGGTCCTAATCCCACGACCCAAGCCAGAGAAAATAGTAATCATCCCCGCTCCCATCCCGTCTCAGACATGTTCCTTCACGCCGAATGAACGTCACACTATTTTCTGTAAGGGGGTGAAGAGGGGAGGCCTCTTCCCATACCTCATCTATTTCCCCACTGAAATGAAATGGACAGTGGACCGAGGCGATCCAAACACCAGGTATGAGTAACCTCATTTTAAAGAAGCTGTTACTTAATACAGATGTTGCCGTTAAAAATACAGATGTTTCAGGTATTTAAGTATATCTTACAACGAATAATCAAAATGTTTCATTTTGCATGTCCCATTATATAATACATCTACTGAGGACTCGTTAAAATAACTATTTAGCTTTAGAGATGCTCAAATTATTGCATATAAATAAAAATGCAATTTCCTTAAGATAAAAGTACATCGTCCTTTACGCTGATTCATATATACATACGCCTTGGAGAAAATAACTCAAGATCAAACATGGTAGCCAATTTCATTCTAGGATGGTCACCGGAAGATGAAAATCGAAAGGGTCAATCACTAAAACACATTATCCTTTGTTTCAGGAAAAACGCCGGAAAAACTATTTTAAATGTCAATTTTAAATTTCTGAGTCACAAATAAATCAATTTAAAGATTTTCAAACCACCGCACTGAAGATATTTTCTGTAGTATATTTAAATAATCAACTCCATCATAGCTTTTAAGTCAATTTATCTTTAATGACTTCCAGCCAGATCAATAACTCACCATGTACTTAACAACGTCCCGTTGTCAACGAATATGAGTCGCTATCTCCCCCAAAGTACAATAAACAGATCTATACAGAAATTAGAACATTAATAAAAATAAAACATTCACAGTATGAACTGAACACCAAATAACATTTAGAATATTAACATCATGAAATAAACCACTTCATCAAAAGAAGTAACGTCATGAACTTAACAACATTATCAAGACCAACATAATATCAGATACTCATCTTTCAGAAACTATGAAATATAACCTTCCAAATAAGACGGTTTTTTCTTAATCCTGGTAGGCCTTTCTTCATAATCTTTTACATTAAGGGGTTTAGAAATGTAATGCTCATTGAGAGAGGGGTTTAGGTGGTAAGTGTTCCATCTCATTAGCCTATTTTTATCATCTTTTATTAATACTGAACGTGTGGCTGCAGTCTAGTGTACCACTGTACCCCTCTTCCACACATTGTCCTCCCAATGAACAATATTTTGGCCCCTTTGAAAAGTGCAGCACCTTGATTTTGTAGTTTTATCAAAGCCCTTTTTATTCTATTGAGCCCAATTAAGCTGTATTTGACTAAAATTGGGTACAACAGCGGGTTGCGACAATTCCTTGTTGATTGACAATTTTTTTTGTTCCACGACTGAAAAGTAATTGGGATGGGCTGTACTTAAATCCGAGAATTGGACAATTTCAATATTCTAAAAGCATTTCCTTCTTCTCTAAACCTGTTTCCCGAAAATATTACCCCTAGGATAGTGAGAACTAGAAGTGTTAATTTTGAAGTCCCATTGTTTCGCAAACAAGTGACAGTTTTTAGTACCAAATGGCATGTTGTCAGCCCTCATTTCATTCGGAATTCCATGCACCTAAAAAATATTTAAGTACTTTAATGAGTTCATCTGAGTCTTTTGGCCTTTATGTTACTAACTCTATCCACTTCGAGTGTTAGTCACAAAGCACAAGATAGGAAATGTTAGCATATCCGAGAATATCGCAAACTATTCTTTCAAACGGCAATGTGGCCGGCTCTTGCAACACCATAGGTTCCCTTGCATTGATGGGACTATATTTCTCACGAACTCCGCATTTAGCTATATATCTCTCAATTTCTGCATCTTTCCCTGGCCAATAAAACAAAGATTTCGCTCTTGACTTAGTTTTCACAACCCCAAAATGTGATTCGTGCAATTTTGACAGCACTTTATCTCTAAGTGACATTGGTACCATAGTTCTGTGGTCATAGAAAACAAGATCATCTTCTACAAATGTTTACCTTGAGTTTATAATAGAATCTAAGGTTTTCAGGAACTGTGGTCTTTGACGCGGGCCAGCCATTTTGATCTAAGTAATCAAGTTACTTATGATAAAATCTTTATATGTATCTTATCTAAAATCTTTATATGCTAAAATCTTTATACTTATGATAAAATCATTATGCTTCTGCTTTAAACTCCTCTTTCAGTGAATCGTCCATATTAACTGAATGCACAACATAGCTTAAAGAAGAGTCAACGCCAGTTGCATCACTTAGTGATGATGCCCTACTGATAGCATCAGCAATACACAATTTTGATCCTGGGGCAAACTGTACCTCAACATCATACATACTCAATTTGATCCTTATTCTCTGAAGCCTCGTTGAAGGCATTTTACTAATATCCTTAATCATTAGTGATACTAATGGCTTGTGATCGGACTGCACGATTGTCTTTCTGCCATGAACATACTGGTGAAAACTTTTGCAAGCGAAGAAAATTGTCAAATATTCTTTGTCAATTTGACCATAATTAACTACGAACGAGTTCAGGCTCTTACTAGCATAACAAACTGGCCGTCCCTCTTGCAAAAGAACACAACCAATTCCACACTTGCTACTATCTGTTTGAATTGCAATCTTTTTTCTGGGTCAAAATTCCTTAAAATGGGAAAACTAGTGATGTGTAGTGTCCTTAATGTTTTCAAACACTTGCCATGGATACTCTCTATCCACTGAAACTCTACGTTCTTTTTGAGAAGCACCCTTAATGGGGATGATATCTCTGCCAGATTGGGAATAAAGTTTCGTAAGTAATTAATGAGACCCAAGAATCTTTGCAACGCTTCCTTATCTGTGGAAACATCGTAAACGATCATTGCTTTTATCCTATCAGAATCTGGTGTTACGCTTCCAGCAGTAAAAATACGGCCTAAATATTCATCATGGCTTTCTTTTGTCTCTGCATGAATCAATACATAATCAATGTAAATAAACACTCCTTCGCAATTTCTCCAAAATAGGTTGTAATACATCTTTGAAACACTTCAGCTGAAATTGACAACCCAAATGGTAGTCTGTTAAATGCATAACACCCATAAATGGTGGAAAACGTACAGTGGAGTCTGCTTTGCTCATCAAGACCAATGTGCCAAAATGAATCTTTCAACTCAAGGATAGAAAAATACTTTGATTTACCTACACTTGCAGTTACATCCTGTAGGGTTGGTAGAGCATAATATTCTTTTGCGAGCGCATCATTCAGAGCCTTTGGGTCCAGACACAAATGTAACGAACCATTTGGCTTCTCGACAATTAGCAAATTGTTAACCCATTCGATGGGATGTTTGATTTTCGAGATGACTTGTAACTTTCAGAGCCTTTCCAATTCAAATTTCAGTTTGTCCCTAATTTTAAATTGAACCCTATGAGGAGTTCTAGACACTGGCAATGAGCCTGCCTTTAATTCTAGCGAATATTTCTGCGGAAACAAGCCAATCCCGGTAAAAACATCGTTGAACTGTTCAATCATTCCTTCTTTGGATTAACCGAATAATGTCGAATAAACTATTACATTTCTGTTTATGAGTCCCAATTTTAAACGAATTTCAAGACCAAGTTGGTTGTGCATTCTGGAAGGTTACTATAAACGACACCACATGCGACATTTTACCAACTTTTACATTCAATGAAACAGAACCTAACACTTAAATTTAAGAACCTTTGTATGCTTTTGAAGACACTTTGCAATCAATTAAGTCCACATAAGCACTTGTGGTTTTTCGAGTATGATCAAATGTTTGTTTTGAATTGAGACAGAATCCAGCTTCAACAATATCTCAACATTTTCCACTAAAACCTGCTGAAACCATACAACAGAGTCCACTTGCTTTTGTACTGTCTCCACAGACCCACAATATTGGTTACTGTCTTCTTCACTTTCGCTAGAGTCACTGACAATTATTTGTTTGACTTCCCACTCAAAATGTCTCCTGCCTGTTAGACAAACCTTAGCAAAACGGTTTGGCTTACCACACTTCCCACAAACCTTTCGTCTGGCAGGAAAAACGGCTGCCTTTAATTCATATTTACCGCCGCACTATCAACAATTACCGGCACTGTTTTCTTTGGGATAATCTGCCTCTATGCCACGTCGGAAGAGCCGAGATTCTTCTTTGGGATAAGCTGTACTGCTGTCACGTTTGAAGTTCCGGGACTTCAACTGCCTCTCCTTTTGCACCTCGCATATACTTGGTGAAACTCCCTCCACGACCTGATGAATATGTTGTTTGGTCAATTCAGCAAGTCTTAATTTATCGGCCGCACCACTGTGAGTGATCGATCTCACTTTAGTAATTTCCTCCTTGATTTGTCTGTCTGATGCTCCAAATACAACTTTATCTCTTAGCATCTCCATCTCGTTGGAAAAATCACAATTTCTAGCCAATCTTAAAACATCGGTGTGAAAAGAATCAAAAGATTCACCATTCTCTTGCGTGCGATTATAAAATAGAAATCTACAGTGCAATAGATTTTTCTTAGGGTGGCAGTATTCCTCAAACCTTTTCATTACTTTGCTCAGAGTTCTTTCAGATTTTCCAAGCCTTAATTATAAAGACCGACGGCTTGTTCACCGATGCAATTTAGCAACACAGCTAATTATCTTTCTTCGGTAGCGTTGAACAAATCGCTGGCCAAATTGTGTATTTGAAACTCTTGGTGAAACTTCCACCAGGCTTCACTTAAATTGTTCGCTTGCAGATATAAAGAACTAGTCGGACGAAAACCCATGGATGCCATGTTATAACGGTGCCGTGTAATACTTCACTTTTTTTCAGTAGGGACGGACCGACTGCGCCACGTAGTATATTTAAATAATCATCCATCATAGCTTATAAGTCAATTTGTGTTTAATGACTTCCAGCCAGATCAACAACTGACAATGTTCTTAACAACATCCCGTTGACAACGAATATAACATGAGCGTTTCCACTACATTTTCTAATATTACTCGAATGCACGCCATTTCATTACAAAGAATTAGTGAAAAATAACGGAGTCGTTTCAATGAAACGGAATATTTTGTGGAGAAAACTGTAATTTACCTTCGGGGCGTGAAAATAAAAGCTAAATTTTCACAAATCACTGCATAATTTATGTCAAATGAAACAGTTTTTTAAATTCTCATGTAATTATTCAAATGAATTTATTTAAAACCTGAACCGAAATTGGAAAATGTTTTTCCAAGGGTCATTAAATAAGGTAAGATTTTCTTCTTTATCCCTCTCAAAATGCAAGCTCAGCCTCTGAAAGAGACATCGAAAAATATTAAGTGTGAACAGAAGAAAATGTCATGATTAGCACTGTGGGGCTGATTTTAAAAAAGGAATTTCTCGTGTTAAAGAATTAATTTTAGCTTCTGTCTACCTGATAGTAATCCGTCTCGTTTTTTCGCTTTTGTCGGCTACAGGCTCAAGGATAATAGAATGATTGTGGTGATAGCGATCAATGATAAATATCTATTGATATTTTCACCTCACTATCGATACATAAGAGCACGATTGAGAGCCAGCAAATACCAGGACGTTTTTAAATAGATGTTTGCCCCTATAATGTGATACCTGGTGACAAACTTGGCTATTTAGTTTTATCTTCTGGAACGAGAAAATTTAAATCAATGAAAGGGAAGGGAATATCAAGCTCCTGTGGTTACACCAGTGAAGTCACTTGAGGAGCCGCTTCCACTGTCGCACATTCAGAAGTGTTTCTTATGGCGCCATTGCTTCCTACTATCTACCGCCTTTCTATTGACGTTAATCACAAATCCGCAACTTTTGCTCTCGAAGAGATTACCGTGATTACAGACAATTACAAACAATTACAGACACGATTGCGATTACAGATAGAATAATATTAACGAGATTACAGACAAATTGATAGAATAAAAGCAAGAGATCACTTCGGAAAAGCGATAAAAGACGTAGTTCTTCAAGATAAGTACAAAACTCTGGTATGTAGGTACAAGACCTTTGTACTAGAGAATACAACGATAACTTGTCTTGTTCTTGTCATGGGCATGGTCGCACGGTCGGATCCACCACGTGGTATTTATTTTTAACCGCTTTAGCTCTTCATCCGACCTGTTCATTTTTCTGATTTCTACATACGACTCCTTAAAATTAAAATTACAGATGCATAAATCGATTGAAAGAGTTTGAGCATGCTTAGATTACTTTTTTCATGCTTGAATTAATCCATCTAATTCAATAATTGCAACTTTACTGAAGTCAAACGGGAGGCCTCATACCGGCAGTTTAAACAAATGCTGAAGCACCTTAATGTTGCCTATTATCGGCAAACGATGTATTGCATTATCTCATTTATAAATGGAAATAATTGTGTATCAAGTTGTCTATGCCCAAGTTAGAATTATGAAGTCGTAAGCGTTGTTACCCATTTTACCGGGGTAAAACGGGAGGTGTCAGGCCAAAAGTCCAAACGAATTTTAAAGTTGCTTAGTAGTTACTGAGTACTTGGAAAGTTTCTTAGGAGAGCCTAGATTATTCAGGTAATTATACGTGGATCTTTGTTCCTATGACCATGCTTGGATTATGGAGTCGGAACCACTGTTTACCACTTTCCTGGAGCCGAACGGGAGGCGTCAGACCAAAAGTCCAAATGAACCCTAAAGCCGCTTAGTATTGTTTGTCAGGTCAAACATTTCCACGAGGTATACATAAAAGGTTGACTATTTCTGTGAGTTTATTTTGAATATAGACCGCATGCTTCACAAGGGTATACATAAAAAGTTAATTCTTTCTGTGATTTTTTTTAATCAGATGAAAGCATTACAAGAGTGTACCTAATAGGTTGTTTCTTTATGTGATTTTATTATGGTAGCAGACTAGAAACATTATAATGGTATACCTACAAGTGTAACTATTTTGTGAGCAGTTTTTGGTAGTAGACCAGACGCATGACAACGGTACACCTAAAAGGTCTACTCTTTCTGTGAGTTTATTTCGAATATACCCCGCTTGCAAAACAAGGGTCAACATAGAAGGTTAACTCTTTCTGTGATTTTTTTATATGAGATGAAAGCATTACAAGAGTGTACCTAATAAGTAGTCTCCTTCTGTGAGTTTATTTTTTTAACATAGACCGCATGCAACACAAGGTTATAGGTTCACTTATTCGGCGAGTTTTTTTTGGTAGTACACCTGACGCTTGAAAATGGTGTACCTAAAAGGTTGTCTCTTTCTTAGAGTCTACTTTGAACCTTGACCGCAAGCAACACAAGGGTATATATAAGAGGTTTGTGCTTTCTGTGAGTATTTTTTTGTAGCAGATCAGACACTCTTCAATGGTGTACTAAAGAGGTTGACTCTTTCTGTGAGTTGATTTTCCTAGCATAACAGATACATTACATGGTATTGCTAAATGAGCAGCTCTTTCTGTGAGTTTATTTTGGTGGCAGACTTCACGTATCACAATGGTAGACGTCAAAGGTTGACTCTATCTGTGGGTTTATTTTGTTAACAAAGGATTACACAACCTTCGCATTGCGAGGGTATGCTACGAAGACACATTCCTGGTTTAATTAATCTTTTAATAAGTTTTGTCCTCCATCCAACTTGTTTTTCAACTCAATAATTCTATTACAAAGGTGTGTCTGAGAGGAGTGAATGACACTTTCTGAATATAAGTTTTCACGTAGTAAACGAATACATGAGTATACCTGTATGGTTGTTTCATGCTTCATTTTTTATAATCCTAAAATATTATATTGTTTCGTTATTGAGTCTAGAAATGTGTCATTGTTCCGGTTTTTATCAGAATTCACCTTTTTCTTAGCTTATCTTTTTCTTATTCTTATCATTTCTCTTCTTTCCGTTGGTACTTCACTCCTCGGATAATCATTTGAACATTTTGTCTGTGGTGTCCATGCGTAAATTCACGTAGTTCTCTTTTATGTCAATTGGCGCTGTTATCCTTGAGCCTTCAGGTTGGAGGAGGAGGAGTATACCTTGAGGTTGGCTCTTTCTCCCAAGAAGTATAGAGTACAGGAGAGACAACGCCATCTTAAAGATTTGAGACGAAATCCGCAGCCAGGAATCAGTTACAAAAGAATCCCCTACGCGGTGCCACCGTAGACCCCTCATCTATGGTCGGCGTAATCCCACAGCCGCAATGGTAATTTCCCGATGAAATACATCGCACTGGTCTCGAGAATAATCACATAAAAATTATAAAAGTTATACATGACCTCACTAAGTATTTACACCTTTCAGATTATTGAGTTAGGCTGCCAGAGAGACCTCCAGTTTTACCCCGGTAAAATGGGTAACAATGCTTACGACTACATAATTCTAACTTGGGCATAGACAACTTGATACACAATTATTTCCATTTATAAATGAGATAATGCAATACATCGTTTGCCGATAATAGGCAACACTAAGGTGCTTCAGAATTTGTTTTAACTGACGGCCTGAGGCCTCCCGTTTTGTAGTTAATTGACTCTTCTAATAGATGTCATCGATGTGTAAGTCATGTGGAGCTCTCAGGTGGAGAGCCAGTCATCTGTTCTACAGATGGGCTAAGTCGATCATTTTAGTGATTCGATCATTTTGATTCGAGTCATTTAAAAGATTCAATCAACTGATTCAATCATTTGATCCATTATGACTCGTAAGTCAGATTGATTAGATGAGTCACGAGACTCGAGAATCGAAAGACTCAAATGAATCAAGATTGAAGAGACTCAAAAACTCGAATGATGCTAATTGATGCCATCAATCTATTTGAATAATTGATTTCCAATAATTACTATCGTGCTTAGAAATTTAAGAAGGCTGATTGATTTCCATATTTCACAAATTTTGGATCCGCATTAAATAGGAGATTTCCAAGTACTATAGTCACGAGAATATTTAGAGAGGCAAAACTGTCGCAGGCTCTGAATTCAAGAAGAATAACGTCAAGATATGTACATGAAAATTAAACCACTAGCTCAGACTACACAAATTAATGTGCATGAATGTTTTCTGATCTGCAGTATTGAATTACATTCAATTAGGAGCTTTCAACTGAGCAGGTAATTAAAATTCTTATCAAGTTTACCAACTGTAATGATGCGCTGGTATTGTAACAACGGTTAAATTTCATCGTTTTTAAAATGAGCGTCTTGTCTCTAACTATGCTATACAAACATAAACTCACTGACCAAATATTAATGGATATATGCCCATGAAGATACCTCTCTGAAATTTCATGACTAGACATAACGGATAACGTACATGTGAATGTTTTTCCACTTAATATCACATTCAATCACACGGCAGACGGAAACACAAAATGATTGAATGATCGAATCATTTTCCCGAAATGAATCATGAGTCATTTGACTCACTTGGTGATTCAATCATTTTGAACGAATCGATGATGAACGACCCATCACTAATCTGTCCAGTTCATGAGTAAAGGCTGCGTTGAGAACATGTACGTCAAGCTATTTCACGTTTGACTTCAGTAAAGTTGCAATTATTGCATTCGATGGATTAATTCAAGCATGGAATAAATAATCTAAGTATGCTCAAACTCTTTCAATTGATTTATGCATCTGAAATATTAATTTTAAGGAGTCGTATGCAGAAATCAGAAAAACTGAAATAAACAGGTAGGATGAAGAACTGAAGCGGTGAAAAATAAATACTGGATAAAAACAATGGATCCGACCCTACGACCATGCCCATGACAAGAACAGACGCTAACCACGACGCCACGCTGATGATGCTAGTAAAAATTACATATAGAATTTCAAAACATGGCTCCAGTGGGCTTCTAAGTTTGTTGCTGTCCATTTTTTGAAGTAAAGTATCAATGTATATATTCCTTCCGATGGTGTCATTTGTACACAGCAACAATTAATATTTGTATTTTTTTGGCTTCGTATTTTGGGAGCACACTAGCTCAAAATTCGTAAATTACCATAAATACTAAAGGGGGGTGTCCCCTCGTGCCTGGCAAGTTTTTGAGCAAAATTTATCCTTTAAATTCTTATTTTGCCAACAACTGACGCTTAATTATGATTATAAGCACCGTTTAGTCGTGAAAATTTCACGAACGCCAAAATATGCCTCTTACAGCTTATCTAGTTCTTTTATAATTAAAATATCAAATTCAATTTCATGTTTCAAAGAGAATTTGTAATATTGATCAAGGCAAAACACTTTTGGTTATTCAATGAAGAGTAACAGCGCTACGGAACGTCGAGTCCGATCCAAAATAAAAAAATCAGAGTGCATTATGGGATCGTGTCATTACCTACTACCAGTTTCAAAATTGAAGAAGTACCCTTTTGTGCCGGTAATGGCGCTGGGGTCGGGTATACCTTTAAAGCGGCAGTACCCTCTTCCATGGCAGTGCTTTTGAGGTTTGAGGTTAATATCGGATATTTGCCATCATTATAGAAAAAATTTTTGAAAGTATTTTTGAAACACCCGCATACAATGAATATGAAGTTTCCTTGACACGCAGAAACTGTTTCGACTCTCATTTGTGTTCCATACCCACGTCGATCTGTTACGGCTTAGTTCAACATTGGAGACTGACTGCATAAAGGAAATCATGGCGCCTCAAGTGCTACAGCTTACGTGTTACGTCCATCATAAAAAGAGCTTTACACTGGCAACGAAGTGCTAATTGTCTTGGCCACGTACCCTCATCACGGACATTACTCAAAAAACATTAAAACATGGGTTAAGAAACGTTTACAATTAAATCCTAATATAATCAAATACCTGCGTTAATTAGAAAAAGAAAACAAACGATAGGTAGAGTCACGGTGACTGTGAACTGCTTACCTCATCACCAATCCATTAAATTTCTCGCTGTCTACATATGTTACTTGGTAAATAATAACCGTCAGTTTCCAAAAACACAAAACAAGAGAAAAAATTTATATAATGTACTTAAATTTATATAAATTTATGTTATAAATAAAATGTGTTTCATACCCGAGACAAAATCGAAAATTACGGCGGAGAGATGGGTCGCATTAAACGCGAAGCATTCCAGACAGCATAAAAGTACGGAAAATACCATGGAAAACGCATCTAAACATTTTCCATTGATCAAGCAGTCGATGCTCCAATAATTTAAATAAACATTTTAGCGTTGTTATTTAGTCAGGGTCCGTGAATTTCAGAGAAGCAACGACCTCCTATATGCCTCGTCCGCACTGCATGAGCGCTTATTAAGGGTTTACTTTAAAGCACCACTAAAATCAAATGAGCGTCTACACGCAGCTGTGTCCCAATTCGCCATTTAGGCAGCTAAATTGGCAGATTTAGGGAGGACGCCATTTTGAAGTGTGTCCCAATTCGTTCTTTCGGCATCATGGGAGAGCGGATTTAGGAGCCTTTCTCGGGGGTAAAATTTAGGGTAGATGGAGTTCATCCTAAATCCGCCTCCATATTGAATTTCCCATCATGAAAGGCGCTGCATGCGTCGTACAAGGAAACTCGTACACACGGAAGTAGTTGAAAAGTGGCAAACATGGCCGGCAAGTATTTTGCCTGTAATTGAAAGAATTCTCTAATATATCGCAACCCAACATCCGACTTCAAAAGATAAAAGTCTACTAAGTACACTTAAAAAAAAACGAATTTACATCCCAGAACACCGACACAAACTTAAATACCCCGAAAACTAAAACCTAACGGATCTCCAAACAACGAAATGGATGAAAAAATGTTATTTCACTTTCCAAATCTCACAACGCATACGAAGGTAGCCACAGGCGCCAAAAGTCTTAATTTCACGTTTCTTTTGTTTCATTCAGTCCTTTATTGATTACTCATATGTTTTTCATTCCTTTCCAGCTCGGTAGACGGCAACACTAGCGAAGGATGTCCCAAATCAAGCTCCCTTAGCGAAAGGCCTCTAAATATTTAGGTAGCTAACCCGCATCCACCCTAATGCCTAATGAATTGGGACACGGCATTATTTTACGGCACGGGTTTACTTTAAAGCACCACTAAAATCAAACGAGCGTCTACACGCAGGTAGTAAATCCATTGTAGACCCAGCTAGTGTTCATTTACAGAACTTCCTATCGCGCGAGTGTTTGTGTTTATTTCGGTGATTTCTAAACACGTAAAACAGCGCAAACTAATGAAGAAAAAGAAAAACACGAACACAAATACTCAACTCCTCATATAAATAATGTAAACACAAGTTTGATACGTAAGACTATCGAAAATCCTCGACCTATCGATGACGAGGCATCGATTACCTCGAAGAAACACTATCGATATCTCCCAAGTCCACTTAATAAGGGTTCCTCAAGTCCACTTAAGTTGACCTGTCGCTAAAATGATGAGAGGGCGTCTACACGGGCAACATAGGGTAGTTTGAGCGAAATATCACTTCACCTAGAAATCAACGAACAGAGTCTCACTTTAAAATTTATGAAAAATATCTCACTTGCCTTCCCAAGATATCAAACTATCAGCCCCTTACCATACTACTTTCCGAGATATTTTCCGAAGAAATACCAGCCCTTTCGCTAAGGAATTGGTACGTGCATGCACTCCGGAGAGACATTAATTAAAATTCGAGGTATTTCTAGCACCTAGATGTCATCTAAAAACTATCAGCGTGTAGTTCGCATGTTTTATCGGCCATTTTTGAAAGCAAATCATATTGTCACCGAAGTACATTTTTCAGAATCACCAAAAACCTTCCTTTGTGAAGAGGGTTTAAACGTACCGTGCGAAAAAAATGAATCAAGTTGAAGACTTGTTTGGATATTTTTATTTAATCACTAAGAATTTCAGTCATACAAAAGAATATTATTGCATTGTTCATAATGCAATATTTATTTCATACATCCTAGAGCTGCTGAAGTTAAAATCTATAATTCGAATACGGTTTCCATCAGTACTAAGGAACTATCTCGCTAAAACTACCTCAAGGGAAAGGTACAATTATAAGCTCACTTAGTGCAATTAAGTGGTCAGTGTAGGCGTTGACAATGCACTTCAATGTAAAACGCGTGAACCACAAACGAATCATGGAGTCCAGAATGAGGGGTGCTTGCGTAGGAAGCACTAGGCCAATAGAAAACGAGCGAACAGCTTGGCCAACCTCTGGTTGTATAGTGTGCCTCTAGTCCGGGCTAGAGGCACTGTATTTCCCTAATCGAGGGCCACTACCCCGGACAAGTGTCGTGTGGCGCATCGCGGTACGCGTACATCTACATTACTTATTACCCTGCTAGCCACCACAAGGGTGTTAGGCAGGGGGGGAATTATAACCGACATGAAATAGAGTGAAGAAATTTACTTTCGCCATAAAGCACCACACTACAAGTATGCTACAAATGCCAAAGAAACTACTAAAATAATCTATAATGTAACTACATAAACGTGACACAAGAGTCATGCAGGGAACATTCAAAACATGGTGCTAGCACTACTTGGCAGATTTAGCAACATACACTAGTGCCATATGAATTAATCGGTTACACTACCTGTCAACCAACCTACTTCAAAGTCTTAACGCAGACATTATGGTCACTTTTAGATCGCAGGAAAAACGACATTTCAAACCTATCTGTTCTACAATCTATTCCTCTTATTTCAATCTTATGATCGGATCTACCGTAATATGTTGGAGTTTGAAAGATATTGAAAACTTCTTCTGAATATAAATCGGTTTTCAATTTACTAAAATTGAGTAAATATAAAAAGAGTAAAAATAAAAAAAGAGAGGAAAAATAAAATTGAGTCCGGAGAAAGCGTGTTCACCTAGTCTTCGCAGAATAAATCCGAATGAACTAAATGGACGAAAAGGGACACACAACTTTCTATTGGCGGTATAGGAAAATGCAGGGGGTTGATATTCATGAAGCATATGGTACAGTCGGATTCAAATGTATTGCAAAGAATCGAGCAGCGCCACTTATGCTTCTCAGGGAAATCGAGTTTCACTTACCGCGCTGTTATTCTTTGCTACGCGCCGCTACTTATTCAGCTGTTTATTTTCACGTATTCAAATGGTAATAGTCCAGCATTTGCTTGTATTGAGCTAAATTGTCATTACACTTTCGTTTCGGCTTGGATTTACGATTTCAGTGTGGGTAATTATTTTTTATTAATCACATCTGTCATTCTAATTGAATACATTACATTGTATTTGCTTTATATTTTACGCCAGGAACGATCTGTTTTGATAATAGTTTGGTGTCTCAATTAATCAATATGTCGCAGCATGTCATTATTATTCGAGCTGATCGTATTTGGTGTTCGGAAACAAGTCTATAATCCATTGCCCCGTTCATAAAACGGCATGAGGATTACATGCAAGTACTTCGAGCTATTTACAAGTAGGTTTTGGTAGTTTTGAAGACACGTTCTTTATACGTAAAGATGTAATACAACGTATTCAGAGCTGTTATCGTGTTGCTAACTGCGGGGATTATCCATTGAAGGTAAATGAAAAGTGTAGCAACGATTCCGGAGAGTGATCATTTTTCTTACCTTGACCATCGTGTAATTTCTTTATTACCTACTTTCTTTTAAGATGGAGATTCGAGTAGCCACTTTCTGTGAAAAAGTTTTTATTACTAAAAAAAGGGGTTAGCCGCGAAATAAAACACTCTTTTCACCCTAAGTATTTAATAACTTCACCTCGATCCTCTATCACACATTGAAGTCTTTTCTCCATTGACAAATCAAGTTCTGGAAAATCAAGGGTCGTCGCGATAACGAGTCCCATACTTCACGCACATGAGCTTCCAGAGCATCTTCTGTCCTCTCGCCCTCATTTTCCCACACACGGACAATGAGACCCCAGATATTCTCGATTGGGTTTAGATCGGGCGAATTTGATGGCCAAGGTAGCACTTTGATGTGGCGTTGCTCCTCAAAAAACCTCTTAGTTTCTGCTGCTCTGTGGATAGGGCAGTTGTCCTGAACAAACACCACGTCCTCACCCTCTGGCACGACCTCGGATATGTAACGTAATAAATTATTTCTTAAAATAACAAAATACTCCATTGATCTCATCCTTCTTGGCGTTACTAAAAAAGGCTCTGGCCTCGCAGCAGACATCGCCCCCCAAAAGCTTAAGTTAATATGGCCAGGCCTATTGTTTCTTACAATATGCTCCGGCTGGAATCAGCGAAAAATTGGAAATGCAGTTTTAGTAAATGAATCAACTAATCCAAAGGAATTTTGAACACATTATCTAATGTTTTACCTGGTGTTTCGTGGGCGCCACAGTTGAATTATTCCCTGTTGGTCGCTCCTGAATGTTTTTTCATCGCAAAAAATGACTAAATTCCAATAGGCTTCGAATATGCCTCAGCAAACTGTAATCTTTCTTCACGGTGCCCTGGAGTCAATGCAGAATTTATTGCCGGCCTGTAATTGTGGATACCTTCTTCGTGAAGGCGTCGTCGTATGGTTGAACTACTGCAATTTATCCTCACTTGCGTTCTGATGACAGCTGCTCCACCGCTCAACAAAGGCTAAGCCAAGCAACTTTGGCGCATTTGTTGATCTTCTTGTCTTGCACCAAGGCCGCCCAGATTTTGGTCGTGTTTTCAACTTCACATCACCCTCCCTGTATCGCTTAATCCATCTGTACATGGTGCTTTTGTTAACTCCTTATTCCCTGGCAATATCGCTCACAATCACTCCCGCCTCCACCATCCCTATAATTCTCTCGTTGACTAAGTGGCATTCTGATACGTTTTTAAGTAAAATCTACGTCAATGCAGTAACTCAATACAGTAAAATCAACGTCACGCTCCTAACATTCAAGACACTAAATGCATTATGTTATGCCTTTGTTTATTATGCTTATTGTTTTATGAATATGAGATGTTGATTGTTGTGAGAGCTCAGAGGGGAAGACCATGAAGACACTTTTAGCGGAACGGAAAGATACAGTGATCGCCTCTTTACCGTTCTAGGGAAAATAAAGAAAAATTAAAAACTGTATCTCCAATGAGTTTGGCGTCTTGTGGAGAATAAGCTCTTTTCCTGGAAAGCAAGCCTATTCTTTAACTAATCCAGGGCGGCGCGGTGGTCTACGCATTGGTCTTATGAGATAACGGTTAGTATTTCGAATCCCGGTATAGACTTATTTTTTCTTGTGGTAATTTCTCCGTAAACTGAAGTTCAACGGAACCCTTTTAATGGTCCTACGTTTCATCTCTTAATCATCATACTTTTTCCAAGACTTTTGAATCATTAATAACAATTCTTCATGACTAAATTATTATCTAAGTTCGCATCCACCGCCGGAGAGTTGTACGACTTTTGACTCTGTTTTCATCCCTGCCTTACCATAGTACAAAAATTTATATCTCCCGGTATCACCTAGCACTTTCCATATGTATCTCTGGACCGAGTGATTTATAAACCATGAGTTTGTTGCCACTAATTCTTGCGCGAAATTCAAATGCCTTCTCAACCTCTGTCATTTCGTGTCCCTAGCCCATGCCCTCCCACTTTAACTAAGAACGTTAGGACACCATGAAGTCTTGGAAACTAGAAAAAATGAAGAAGATTATGGAAAAAGGGAGTATGGATGCTTTGTGGCTGGGCGAGGCTAGATGGAGGGTAACGGGGACTTTTGGAGTCAAAGTAATAGGTTTATCTCCTGTATGGGAGATGAAAGGCAATGGCAAAGGTAGGGTATTAAATTCCAAACTGGGGAAGAAGGTAGTTAACATCGAGCAGGTGAGTAACAGGTTACAATTGGTTGGAAGA
Organism: Ceriagrion tenellum; assembly: GCA_963169105.1. Classification (NCBI taxonomy): domain Eukaryota; kingdom Metazoa; phylum Arthropoda; class Insecta; order Odonata; family Coenagrionidae; genus Ceriagrion; species Ceriagrion tenellum. The sequence goes on along the minus strand of OY720640.1, from coordinate 118,046,827 downwards.
CAAGCTCAGCGGACTTTGTATGTAATGGTTCTGGTGTCATGCTTAAAAGTGGTCATGGAGAGGAGGAAAAGGGATAGATTACATCTGAGGGAAAATAAAAGAGATTAGTTGAAAAAAGCGGAGTACAAAGTCTTGATAGTGGCAGGTTATTGGCCACTCAATTCAAATAATTAACACTTTGGAGGATTAGTCACAATACTAATAAATTGTCCAACAAATTCATTATCAGCCAATGTAATGTAATATTAGCACCTCTAACAGATGATTTACTAATGGAACTCTAAACGGCGGCAACCGTTTAACATACCGTTTTTTAATTGATGACCAACCCTCCAAAAACCCAATCAATTTTCTCAAATGCAATAAGATGATAATGAGGAGATGAATCATGCCCAAAAGCACTAAAAATAACATCGAAATGACAGTACGTTTTTGGCGAAGGCAGAAATTTATTTCTGGATAACACACGGCTTACAGAAATGCTCATATTTCATCCTAATATCATAAAAGTAAACAAAATATACCTAAAAGTTTACGGAACATGAAGAAGTTAGTCCCCTAAACGTTTTTTTTAGGATATTCCCGCTAAATCAAGTAGGACCAGACCAAACATTTATATCATACTCAGAGGACGAGGTTACAACTAGTACTTTCAAGTAATTAATTAATCCACGAGGACATTAATCAGAATGAAGAGGATAAATCTGGCTCATCAGAGCTATCAACTAGAACAAATGCCTGCACACTTTCGGAGTCCTCATGAACACCACTACTAAAATTAATATCACACAACTAGTACTATTCTCGTTACCCCTAACCCCTGGCAGTCATCTAAATATAAGTTCACGTAAACGACAAGATATAGCACAAACACTGCACAATATTGAACGCTTCTTCAAAGATATCAAAAACTGATGATAAATACCGCGAAGTAATGACATATTAACCTTAATTTCATCAACGGATTGTATTGGGAAAAACGGATGAATGGATTGTAAAATTGTGCCCGGACACCAAATACGATCAGCTCGAATAAAAATGACATGCTGCAACATACTAATAAATTGAAACATCAAACTTTATTATTAAAAACAAATCGTTCCTGGAATACAAATACGGAAAATAATACGTAATATATTCATGTAGAGTGATAGTTTTGATAAATAAATAATTATTTACATTCAAATCGTAAATCCAAACCGAAACGAAAGTGTAATGACAAATTAGCACAAAACAAGCATTTTCACAGCTATTATCATTTGAATACGTGCAAATAAACAGCTGAATTGGTAGCGGCGAGTAGCAAAGAATAACAGCACAGTAAATCAAACTCGATTTCCTTGAGAAACCTAAGTGGCTCGATTCTTTGAAATACATTTGAATCCGACCGTACATTGCCTCCAACAACTCGTCCTCTTCGGTGTCTAATCAATTTGGATTTTATCAGCGGCACTGATACAAAAAAATATCATCTGCTGAGATAAACTCATCCCACTGGATGGGGAATCACGCATTTAAGAGCAAGGACTATTGGTAGGCTTCATCATACACCTCCGGGTGAGGCTGACGAAAGGCTGTTGCGACGATCACTGAAAAGCAAAGGTAAGAAAATCTCACTAAGCTAATGTTACACATTCTGAACACGACAAACAATTCATAGGCAACAGTTTTCTACATCTACATACTACCTCGCGAGCCGCCGCTTGGGCGTGTGGCAGGGGGTGGTAGGTCACGAGCCGTGTAAAGATGTAAATGTTTTGGAGGTAAAATGGTGACATGTCTTATGAGAGTGTATTTGGAAGAACTCAGTTTCTATTGTGGTCACTTATTGTGCGCGGAAAGAACGAGTTTTTGTACCTTTCTGTTCGGCAGAGTATCTCTCTTATTTTATCGCATCTGTCAGGCCTAGAAATGTAGTGAGGCTTCATGATAATATTCTCTGTGTCGCCCTGAAAAATATCAGTTCTGAATTTATCAAGCAGCCTAAGCCTACATAGTGTATTGTACTTTCTCAATTTTTTGGTTAAATCTTTATGACCAGGGTCCCAAATGCTCGCGGCATATTCGCAGTGTGGCCTAACCAGAGCGAAGTAGTATCTCTTCTTTTACTTTTTCATCCGAGGACCTTCTTATTATACGTTAAACAAAACCTAGTTTCTTTAATGCTGTGCCGTATATGTTTTGATATCTGTCTGAAGTTAAGGTCATTCCAAGATATTTTACTGTATTTGAAGATTTTATGTTTACTCCATCCACGGTGTAGGTATGGCTTTCGTGTGATGACTTTCGCAGGAAGTGAAATGTAGTGCATTAACTAAGATTAAATTCTAGCCTCCACTCCTGGCACCACGAATGAACGCTGTTAAGGTCAGATGACAGAACTTCAAAGTCCGCGTCTTCGCTTATTTCACGGTAGATTACTGTATCGTCTGCGAATAATCTTAATTTACTACTAATTCGAGAACTTAGGTCATTAATATAAATAATTAATAAATGTGGGCCAATCACGCTTCCTTGAGGAATACCGGATGTGACTTCGACCATATCAGAGCTAAAACCATTATCAACGTTTTTACGAAAGCGGTAATTCTATGGTGAACTTATTGATTGGTAAAACATAAGCAGTTCGAGTCAATGTTCTAAACTCGATGCAAAAACTTTTAAACACCAGTGACTTTAGCCTCTCCTATTCCGTGAAATATTAACTATTTTGAATAAGTATTTCAACAAACATTGAAGTTTTTAACTTGTCCGCTCTCCTCCTTTTAAATTAGTCCGCTGATTTAAAATTGTAAAATTTTTAAATGGAGGACACCTTTTCTCTAAACATTTATTCGCATCCGTTTGAAATTAAGAGAAGCCATTGACTTTATGGTGCACGCAAGAAGAACGGCAAACACAAAATTCTGCGGAGATAAACTCATCTCACAGCCGGGGGAATAGCGCCTACAAGTGCAAGAAAAATTGATAGGCTTATCAAGCAGTGACTGTAATTCTCAGATCTCCCATCATATTTGTATTGTTATCTTTTTAAATTATCGGCTTCTATGTTACACACTTACTCCTGCATTATACTGTGTAAATCTTTTATATTATTCGTACTGAAATATGTACCTCAGAATGCTTCCACTTTTGATGCTATAACTAACCCAGGTTTCGGCGTATTGAAAATGGCAAAACATTCCGAAATCTGAGTCGGTTAGAGCAATTGCAATAGTACAGAGTGACCTATTCCAATAAGACAAACTGGGGCTTAGAATCAGTTGTCTCAGGCGTGACTTCGTGGAATTTACTCAACATTGTAAATGAAAGTAACGTTGTTAATCCACATAAATTTTACCGAGGAAGTCTTCTCGGGGCTTCCACCGGGAAGATTTCCTCCATATTACTCGCTCGGGAAAAAAACTAAATCACACTTCACATAAATTTTATTTAAGCCAACCCGGGTTTTGACGTGGCATGTCATCATCAGGTGATTACCTGATGATGATCAACTGACATTAGATAACATGTCATCATCAGGTGATTACCCAATGATCATCACATGATCACCTGCCATCAGATAACGCGTCATTATCAGATGATTACCTGATAATGACGTGCCATGTCGAAACCCAGGTAGGCTTAAATAATATTTATGTGGATTGACAATGTTACTTTCATTTACAATGGGCTTAGACCGCAGATTTTTTATCATACTAACGTGCGAATAATACACAATTTTATATGCCCATTCCTCCCAGAGACAACTGAAATGCGAATAAAAAATCGAAAAACCCAAAAGTTCCTAAACGCAACAATGCATGGTATCAAATAAATCACACATTAAAAAAAAGAGCCCTAGGATAGCGTAGAAATGAATACAAACACGGTGAAAACAGATAGAACAGAGATTGATGAAGATTAAACTTATTTTATAATCACGAACAAGGAATTCAGCAGTTGGGTCAGGTGCCATTGTGTAATACATTTAGATAATTTTTACATAGAATGTTAATATTGATATTTACTCGTTCTATTGACTGAAAGTTGAATGGTAGTTTGTTACGCAATCCTGTAATTGTGTTGTAAGTTCCCTTGCATGATAGATGTGTAATGAATCCAACTAAAAACCTCATATAAGTCATCATTTTCACTCTAGGAACAATCATAAATGTCTATTACTTGTTTTTTTTCAGTTAACCAGTACATCGACAACTTTTATACGGTTAAATCTTTGGATTACGTCATTGGAGAGTCTGCTTTGAGAGTTAACGCGGATTCCAGCAAAGGGAACCATTTCCAGATCAAAGGATAAGCCGTGAGCAACAAATTCAACTCGTAAGTTTTAAAACAGCACATTTTTATAGAGGTGCAACTTAATTATTAAAACATTGCAAGTTATTACAAATGATTAACTATTGCAGCCTGTAATTAGTACAATTGTTTGAGTACATGCAATTAAGATAAGCAGACTTCCAAGAACGACAATTTATTTGAAAGAGGTTCTGAAAAATACTATTATCGCAAACGCGTTTATGTGTACGTTTACGTTTATTACGTTTTCACGTGGTTTCTGTTCACGACCGTAAAAATTATTTAAATTGATAAAATCTCGATATAGTTATGAAAGTGAACGTTGACGAAATATTTTCATTTGGTGAACGATAATGCCAGGATCACATTAGAGCTTTCATGGTATTTCCGGCATTTAGTGGTAAAATCTATGTTATAAATTATTCCTTAACTTCAAGGTCGACCTTTTCCGACAGGAATCAACTTCAGAAATATTTAAGTCGATCAATACTTTTGAGGAAGAGTCTTTGCTTATTAAGGCAGTTTGAGCGAAATAAAATTTATCGTGTCTGCATCGAATTTGGTAATAATCGCAAAAGACTTCTACAGCATCTAAAAAACAATCACAATAATACATTAGTGTACTAATGCTGAACAATTTTTGCACATGAGCCGATATATCCGCCCTAAGGCTGCACTAACAGGGTTTATTTCATGAATATACATAATTGATTGTTGAACCGTCACCAAAAACAGTTGCCTAGCATTCCGTAAACAAACAACTTTTTCGATTGAGTCACCGTCTAGTGATGAAAGACGGCATTTCAATTGTAAATACGGTCTACAGATCGTAAATAAATAATCACGTCTTACCGGTGTTACTTATCAGTAATCATAATGCAGTGGATAAAAAATGTTGTACTACACGCGGGACGTAATTACACTCTTTTTTAATATTGTCCGGTCTACAGATATATTCAATTCCCCTCCAAGTTTAATTACGCAAATGCACAATTAACTTCTTAGCACTTCTTGAATATCGTTATACGGCAATTTAACAATAATACGAGGTAAAAAAAGTGGAATTAATTAGAAGACGGATACAAATACTACAAGGATTTCAAAACCAAGATCCGACAATATCATCTCGGATGAGAAATTGCGCCAATAACTATCATTTTAATAACAAATAAAGGAGAGATTGTTGAACCTACACGGAGGTCACACATGAATAGTAGGTTACACATTAACATCCACATCTATCTATCTAGATCATACCTTCTGATTCCTAAGGCTCTTAACAGGTAATGAACCAAAAAAATGTAGATGTTAATTAATAGTAAAAGATCCACATAGAAGAGAAAAGACTCACGATGGAAGTTTCATATGCCTCTTGCACACTTCTTGTAGTAGGTATTTCCTCTCTAGCATTTACAAATTAACAGTTGTCTCAAAAATAGCATTCTATTATTCACAGCATCAAGTAGTTCATATCTCTTCAATCTTTATTGAATATTCACCACAGTCTCGCGTTAACAACAATTAACAACGGCTATTTACGACTTGACATAGAAGACTTTTTTCTCAGTGGCGCCAAGGACTAAGTGAACTAAATGTGGAAATTGAGGCAATACATTACCTAGGCAACGATTACCAAAATTTCAATCCATAATATATATTCATGGTTAATTTCCTTTGGATAACGGGACGAACTGACGAATCAGCGAATGTGAAGCAAGACCATCCAACCTACGTTCGAAATTTAAGCCAAGTAACTCTTGAAACATAAATTGGCTACTAGGCGCTATAGATTCTACTCAATTTCACCAAAATTTTCACCGGAAATGCGTATTGTTATGAATTTATATAAATAGACAATATATACGTTGAGAGTTCTTTTTTAAAGAAGTAAGTTCATGTGGATTTCTATTAAGTTATCGATGGAATATAACTTAAAATTGCAAAATTATCACGTCAGCACGTAAGCGCTAAAGGAAAATCGGGGTTAACAAAGATGGCAGGTGAGCCACGCCCACGTAACAGCTTCTAGCATTGTCCACCATATCATGCGCCCTCTCCATGTAACACAATGGGCCGGATCCCCCCCGGGTACTCCAAAATAGGTCCTCTTGTTGACTCCTATCGGGAGAGGGAAAATCGGGGAAGACACAGGAAGAGACGGATTTGAAGAGATAAGGAACGCGAAAATTTTTAAGTACTTAAATTTCATATTCTTATTCATGGTTACATACCGCTCTCGTTTCCGGTAACGTTTGACGTACATATTTGTTCCTACACACCGTTTTTACTTATTTCTAATCGATGGCTGGACATTTTTTATTATTCGTGAACTTTCTCAACTTCCTTTAATGGAAATTTTCCAGTATAAAACTATGTATTCGCCTGACAGACCGCCCGAGACAATAATACAGTTGTATTTTATTGATTTGACTCGGAAATTAATATTAAGCAAACTATTTTTTCACGACAATATGGCTGAAAAAAGGCCGCCATCATGGATTCATCGCTCACGTGATTCTGCAAACTTTCCTTCCCCAAGCGGAATTGGACGCGTTTCCTGATTGGCTGCTTTACTTACTCTCAACTGCGCAATTACCTGTGACGAGGCAGAATGGGGAAATGGAGAATACTAGGACAAAATAAATGTCATTCCGTTTTATTCTTATAATTAAAACTCGAGAGGCTTTATTTCGCGTCCTCTGTGAATAAGTTCGGCAGGAGTGCATGGCTACAGTACAACTGTACCTGAGTATGGCACACATCAATAAAGTGCTTGAAATTGCGAAATTCACAATTGCAGATAAGGCTTTTAAAATAATGAGCTTGAGATAGCGTAGTCTGTTGCGAAGCAGGCGCGATTAAATCTCCCCGTTTCCTGTCTAAATGCTCTAAAATGAGCCCAAGCTGATATATCCACCCGATTCCCTCAATGTGAAAAGTTAACATTCTTAATGGCAATGGAATATATTCTCCTGAAAGAGAAAATCTGTTCCATGTAAAAGAAAGATAGGACAAAGAGGGACGAGAAGTGTTGGGACGGCCGCAGAATGCCAAGCGATTTGACAATCTCGGAAAGATATCCATAAGTGACAGGTGTCTCAAAGGGGATAAAAATAACTCCAACGTTATCTATAAGGGCTATCATCATCGATAGGATCATGAGATAAACATAAGTGATGGAACTTTCTTAAGTATTGCATCATGATTTCAAACAGTGGTCATTCTCTGTGAGAACACTCAGCACCATGTGACCTCACTGGAAATATTTTCGTAAAAAAAGCAATTTTTTTTGCAAAAGGCCTACCTCCTGTATTGACATGTGCTAACATGCATCGCATTTTTATTATTTCTGAACCTACCGTCATGAATTTAGTGTAAATATAAAGGAAATATCATCCTTTTCGAAAGTATTTCAAATATGTACAAACTTTTGTACGAAAAATTGCTGATGTTTACTAAAATTTTGTTTCAGTTAATTGTTAACAACTTAATAAGAAAACTTTTTCCTTCTTATTTTTGCCATCAAAACTGTATTATGAACTAAATATAAAGCAAAATAGAGTGTTTATCATTGTATTGTGGAAAAAATAATTGTTTAAAACTCATGAGAAACTTCACTCGTTCTGTTTCATTGCCTAAAACAACATTTTTCTACTTATCACTATTGAGTAGTAAGTCAACACTTTGATAAATCAGCAATAGTTGAGAAGACAATAATAGTGTTATCCGAATATTCAACATGTATATGGGTGGAAATGTAAAATTTTAAAAACCTATTCAGCCACAATGACCTTTTTCAATTATAATTTCAAATTAATAATGACAACACAAACTATATTTCAATCCACAGAGATTTTTACAGGTACAACATGCTTCAATGCTACTCCTTCCCCTCTTCATCCTGCTCTTTTAGTACCACTGGCTTCGATATTAATGCTTGTGCCTAACGATGACACAATAGCGTTGAAACAAGTTGTACCAATAAAAAAAACTCCGTAGATTGTGATTATTGGCATTGTCATTATTAATTCAATAGTGGACTTCCACAAGGTCACTCCTGAAATGATTTCATTCTTTAAACTTCAAAAATACACTTTTGAAAAATGCAATCTTTTCAGTGGTATACCTGCATGTAATGGCAGGAGAATGCAACGACTTAACATATTCAATCCCTCTTCGTTTTCTCGCTGAATCCTTTATCGAAAGATGGTGCATGCGAATCTTTGAGGATGTGATATATACTCAATGCTATACATCTCAAGGAACAAATAAGACGGAGGATAACCCTTTAAACTTTAATATAATTTTCAATTCAAGCATTAATTACAACAGATATGAACCGTTTGCAATGGTGGCATTCTGTCAAATAAGCTTGTGGCCCAAAATTTTACTCACACTTTCTTTGGACCAAGGAAATAGAGCATTCTCAAAATTTTGATTCAAAACATTGAATGCCACCGGTCCATAAGAAAGGTGGAGCACACAGGGCAGGCAATAGAGATTATTGCTGACTATCGATAACCGTTACAGACTTTCATCCACGTACCCTTGAACAGTGATGGTGAAAAGATAAACTATGACACCCCTGAATTACTTAACCATCAATATTTCTGCTCTTGTCCTTCCTTACCGATATGCCCCTCCCAGTAGTCCTCCCCGGAGATACGATTGGGGGACTATTTAACCTCCGGAATGTTTTTACCAGAAGGGATGTCATCATGTCATACTGAGTTAGGGTGCAGGGCTACATCTTCTGCGGAGATTAATGTGGTGGTTTCCCCTTTGCCCTCCACATCTCAGTACCCCGGCTGATTCCGTGAACTTCACTCTCGCCCGAAGCTGTGGCTGTTAATGCCGGTACGATTTTTGTTGGTCTGCGCCACCAATGCATTCTACTGAGACTGCTGCCTTTCCGTAGAGGGATCCGTACATGTAGCGTGTAAAAGTGGGTGAAAATTTTTTTTCCGTCACTTGGTCTCGAACACGCCACTACTCTGGTCCAAACCGGACCCGCTCAATGTCTCCCTCAAAATCATTGATGAGGCTTCTTTCCGCTGGAGTTGTAAAATCAGGCATTCTGTATCTGAATGGTCAATTGGATTGGATTTTGGCGAGGCGACCAACAGCTAAGGTCATTTGCGCCATAGGGGACAGGTAAGGGATGACGGGTATATAGAAACCCGGTGTCGGCATTAGCCTGCTCTTAACAAAAGGCGCCAAGTGAACCAGGGTTTAACGTCTCATCCGACGGACGGAGTTCTGCACTTAAGTGCCCTCCACAAGACACTCAAGTAGGGTAAAATTAATCGTCGACGGGCTTACTTTGTGGAATTTTTCCATGATTTGGAATGAAATAACTTTTTTAATTAGCGCCATTTTCAAGAGGTTTAGTAACCTCTTGAAACCCGGACCATAGCACAACACTTTCCCTCTCAACATATCTTCTGCTCTCGATAATAATACGATCATAATTCTCTTTCTTTCTCTTGACCAGGTACCGTGAAGCTGGGCTATAATTTCTCCGCTTGAACTGTTTGGGAATTTGCAGAGGGCGGTCGGTGTTGGTGCATCCAACTTCTGTCATGGCAACTTTCGGTGACTTCGAATTAGCTGCCACCGGGGAAGAGTTCGAGGGCGGCGGACACCGCGAGAACAAGCATGGCTTCGAATTCGAGCTGGTGCAGTTCATTCAATTCTTCTTGCTGGCCTTGAGAATTGAACCTGGATACTTCCAGTTGGCGTCCAACATCAAGGACAACAAATGGGATGACATAGTCTTCGTGAAGTATCCCGGATCAGATGGGAGGTGAGCGAAAGAATTCAATGGAATACGAAGTACAGTACAGCGATACATGGCGATGTAAACAGACACTACCTCATCTACTTTCAAACGTGGAAAAGGGTCACCTGGTAAATTTACTACATTAAGGATTCGCGTACCTACTTATCATTCAGTTGCTTGGCGTTGTGTTCCGACGTGCGCCAATAGTTGGCAAACGATCTCCCATATACCAATATCGATTGTATCCTTCCGTCGATACAGGTCAATGCAACGTAAACAAGCCGTCCATTAATATGCTTACTTTGGCGTTTTATCCATACAAAAAGCGAAGGTTTTTCAACGATATTATCGATTTGGCAGAGCAGTTGCATTCGAAGTGATGACCTGCGCCTCGTATTTGCAGATTTCTATGGGTGTGGTATGGCAGTAAATGTTTCGTGAGCACATCTATGTCAGCCGAGTAGTGGAAAAGGTTGTAAAGACCCATATCATTAGAGGCACGGTTTTATCGGATTGAACGACACTATCACATACGTTCTCCGCTTTAAATTGCACCAAAAAATGACATTGTGGGCATTTTCTGAAGTGCAAGAAGGAAAAGGAAAACTGCTTGTTAACAGCTAAGCCTGCTTCACCAAAACTGCTCTAGGCAGGAAAACTTTTTTAGTTATTCAGGGAGGGCCATTTCAATCGACGCTTAATACTTCTTAAAATACGCGACACTAAAAAAAAATTCCAGAAAGAAAGATGTAGGGTTCAAAGACGGGGACACCCAACAATGATCAACAGTGTCTCTCATTGAGAATGAAATTCGTGGTCATTTCAATGTGAAGATGATTTTTTTCACGGGAGACCCTATATTTTATCGCAGAAATGAAGAATAATTGAGTCAAAAACACCATGTCATCATGTATTCGACTTTGATTACCGGTGGAATTGCACCTGTTTGCATGTTAGGCAAAACGGACACCTGTATACTTGACTGACAGCGCACATACGGCTTGTCATTTGGATTCATTCCTGCTCAAAAGACAAGCCACTCCAGAACCCCGAAATGAAATGTTCAGGAAATGAACCGTTGCAGACATTGATTAACGTAAAAGCTGACGAATTATATACACAGTTCCTCAGCGACGTTCCCAAAAACGTCGAAGTTCTCCGCGACAATGAATCTTTGAGCTCTCTTGACGCGCTTGTCAGGCCGTGATGTCGCAAGATACGTGAAAGGCTATCATGATAGTTTTAATAGTTCTAACGAACTCTTGAAACCACTTAGATGGGAATCGTTTTCAGACCGTCAATTGAAAAATAGACTCACTCTATTGTGAAAATTCAAAACCGAATTATTTTCCGAACCGAATTATTTACAGACATATGTGGACCCCAGAAGTCAAGGGGTCTAAGTGACATTTTTGAAAAAATAAGTTAGGTACAGGAAAGGGATGTGAAAATATAAACCTTTTAGCTGGTAAAGGGATCCAAGTGATTTTCTTGACAGGTTGTGCTATCTAGGGTATTGCCTCTTAACTACTTACTGGGTAGTACCAAACATTTTCAACTTTGACTTAAGTTTACTCAAAACAAAGATTTTGTTACTTAGACCCCTTGACTTCCGGGGTCCTCATATAAGAGACAATTGTAACTCCGTTTAGACTTTGGAGTAGGTTAGTTCAAAGGTAGCGTGGCTGATTTATTCATATCCCCCCCCTAATGCGTGTTTCTAAATCTGCCACGTACTATTAGTGTACATTTCTCGGGCTCGCCACCGGGTATGATATTCATAGGCAGCCGACGTTTTGGGTTCCGACTCGTTACCCATTCTCAAGGCTACCGATGCGAGCTTGAAAAGACTGTTTACTTTGGCGCTAGGCGGGGCGGGATGGTCGAGCCCCGATTGTTGTGGTGGAGGACTGTTGACCAGCGGGGACTTAGCTCTGGCGTTCTGAATTCTTCTCAGAATTCTATTCCAAGAGCTGCAGATCGTGTAACCAGTATCCCGGTTGAAATTCTTCCTCTCCAACCTTATCTCTATCGCCTCTTAGGTTAAGCGATCCCAAAATTGGCCGGATCGGCAAAGAACAGTCGTGTCATCCCAAATGATCTTATGGTCCCGACTCAGGCTATGCTCAACTACTGCTGATTTTTCCGGTTGACCAAGCCGGAAATGCCTACGGTGTTCCTTCAGACGAGTGGATATAGTTCGCCCAGTCTCTCCCACGTAGACGTCACCACATTCGTATGGGATTCAATATACCCCCGGAGTCATGAGGGCAACTGGGTCCTTTGCCCTCACAAGGCGGTCTCTTAAATTGGCCATAGGTTTATGGACGCTTTCGATGTTGTACCTCTTCAGAACCCTCGAAATTCTCCCGGATATGGAAGATACAGGCATTTCGGCTCTCGCCGCAGGATTACAACTTCCGCCCCGGTCTGCAAGCTTTCGCTTATACCCGGGGGCTAGGAAGAGGTGGAAGAAAACGATGGGAAAGGAAGGTTAGCAAAACCGCAGCCCCTTCGAGGCCGACACCGATGAGGCGGATTGAGGTCAAAAGAACCTCAATTGGGCCTCCGCCTCCCCGAAGTGCTCGTATTAGTTTGGTTACCCAAACAACAGAGACGGTTTTGCTTTCGCAAAAACCTACTGCACTTCTTTGCGAATCCAGAGAGCCCGTTACCCAAAAATTTGGGATTAGGTGTCTCTCTGACTCACCCTATGGGGTGACGTCGTGCGGTCTGCCGAAGTACGTCCTTGAGTCGGGGATCACCGGACCCACGGAAGGTCAATTCGGACCAATTCTGGTCAAAGCGTGAGTACAACCCTTCTCTCAGTAGTTCCCGTCACCCCAGATATGGTAGATACATAGGGCAAAAACGCCCTGGCCGTAGGTTTAGGCTGGTCAACCTCCAAATCCGATTTTCATGAAATTTTCAAGGGACTTTTTGAAGGCCCTCGAAATTTGTCGCTCTCCGTATCAATTTTGCCGGAAGATTTTCCGAAGGTCACTAAACACACACTCCAAACACTCAAAACAAACACTCCATTTCGAGGAAACCAAGGTGGTTGCACGTTCATGTGGCAATTGGTACCACCGAGGAAAAGAAACTAATTGAGATCAGGGTTGAAGACCTGAAATTCCGATGTCTTCAAACATCACCTCCAGTTAGTGCCTCTCACATTAAAATTGTGCCTGTTTCAACCGTCCATCGAAAATTAGACTCAATCTTTAATGTAAATTCAAAACCAATTTATCTTCCGAAGAAGTAATTAATATTTTACGAACCCCAAAACACTACTGTGGATCAGATCATGAGGATTAAATAAGGGAAATAGACTGTAGAACAGAAAGGATAAAATGTAGCTTTTCCGCGATGGGTATAAAACTATAATGACTTCGGTTAATCTTTGAAGTAGGTTAGGTACAGGTAGTGTAGCTGATTAATTCATGTGCCATTTAATGCATGTTTCTAAATCTGCCAAGTGGTGCTAGCACCATGTTTTGCATGTCTTCTGCAGTAATCGTGTCACGCTTATATAGTTGCATTGTGCATAGTTACATTGTAGTTGCATTAAAGGTTATTTTTTTAGATTCTGTAGCAGTTTTAGCATACCGATGGTGGGCTGCTTGTTGGTGAAAGTAAATTTCTTCACTGTTGACTGTTCCTTTTTTCGGGATTCATTCCGCGATGTATGTTTTTTTAAACAACAATATTTCGCTGGTCCTCCTGCCAGCTTCATCAGGTTAACTGCTGTTAACTATTAAGCTGGCAGGAGGACCAGCGAAATATTGTTGTTTATAAAAACATACATCGCGGAATGAATCCCGAAAAAAGGAACAGTCAACACTGCATCCGCGGAAGCCTACGAGCTAATTTCTTCACTGTATTTCATGTTGATGACGTGTCACACCCTGCCAATTACCCATGTGTTGGCTTGCAGAATTGCAATGCAGAATTGCAGATGCAGATGTCAGGATAAAGCCAAGTGGTTTTCTGAATGCGAGTCATAAATTACAGAAAACTATAATATTTGAGAATTTTTTATATTTCATTGAGGATTAAACTAGATATTTGATTGTGAAGATCGCTCTCAAATAGCTTGCAAAATGCAACGTTCTCAAACATGTCGTCAATCAGTTACATCATCTAAAAATCCCTTTGTAATTATAATGCTCTCTCACACAAAATATTTCTATTTGCAGGATGTTACGCCTCGTCCAGGTGAAGCACTTCCAAAGCATCGATAAGAAGATTTCACCGGGTCATCTTCTCTCCGAAGAAACTAAAGGTCATCCCTTCGGTTTGCCGAAGTATTTCAAATCATTCCTGAACATCAAGATGAATGAGTCCACCACCGGCTTCCTTAGACCAAATGATTCCATTGAGGATTTTACCATGTTGACTAACACTGGGTTTGCATACGGCGAAAAATGTGGAGCTTTCGAATTGCGGGACGACATTTTTGAGAACCTTGGGGTAGATTTGCTTTTCTCAAACAATTTGATCCGGTTCAAGTCGGAGTTCAGAGGAAGAGAGGAACTGATTCTTCGTCTGAAAAGAGTGATTGTGGACTTCCCTTACGAATTTGCTCATTCTCTGAACGAGGGAAAGCGTTACACTCTCAAAACAGGAGACATACGTCAACCCGTAAATCAAATCCACGCCGAATACAGGCAGGCATTGATGAACGAAGTCATCGACCAGCATGGGAAAAAGTTCTCGAAGGACTTCATCCATGATAACGAAATATCCAGGGCCGCCAGACACTTCCGCGAAGAGTTATATTCAATGTATATCGGAAATGGAGGGAACCAGAATGAGGAATCTTTCAGGGCGTACCTGAGGGGCCAAGACATACAGCGGCTCAAAAGTAAAGAAGTCACCCTCAAGGAAGATTTGACGTCGGATTCAAGCGTTGGCGTGCGGCGAAGGATACCGCAGACGGCTGACGAGCTTGATACCGAAGTCGAAGAGTTCTTGGGGAAGCTGAAATTCGCCCTGCGTCAGCCTGGGATTGAAGAGACCACTCAGCTCTCAATGAAAGAGTTGGCGGAGCGTTTCGGTTTCGAAGAGGGAGATCCGTCGATCCAGATAGCATACATCTTGCTGCGATTTGCCATTGACAGATGGTTGACAGTCAATCCACCCGCATACCTGACGAAAGCCAACTTGGAAGGGTTCTTCGCGTGTTGCCGGAAAAATCTTGAGGAGCCCGAGCTGTTTCGTGTCTTTCAAAGGTCGTGGGTGACGATATTGGAAGAGGAATGCCTCGAATCGGACATGCGTTAAAACATCATCATGAAAAAACGCACGCATGGGAAGTCTGATGCCAGACATAGTCTTTCGCTTTCGTGACGCCCTAACGTTTCAGCGACGCTGGGGAATCTTCAAGCTCGTTGTCCCTGGCAACATTTTTGAACAATCCTCCGATTTTACTCGCGGTTTTCTGGTCGCCAGGGAAACCGACTCTCGGTTCCTGCGTTGACGCGCTTGCGGTGAAGGTTAAGTGGGATACATCAAGGGCCCAAGCGTTCGAAATCTTTCCACTGTCAATATATGACGCGTCCTTTTCCGGAGCGGTCTTCTTTTCTCGACGAGAAACGAAGACCGCTCCGGCAGAGGACGCGTCATACATTGACAGTTGAAAGATTTCGAACGCACCGGCCCTCGCTGTCTCCCACTTAGCCTTCTCCGCAAGCACGTCACCACAGGAACCTAGAGTCGGTTTCTCCGGCAACCGGAAAACCGCGAGTTTCATCGGAGGATTGTTCGAAACGGTTGACAGGGACGACGAATTTAAAGATTCCCCAAGGATCACTCGGAAAAAGTGGATCGTCGGTAAAGAGGAGGTCATTGTTTCGCATCGGATACCTCAAACGGTCGAGAGTGCGGCAAAAATGAAAAAAAAAACTTCAGGCTTATTTCAACGGGTTGGTCTTTCTTTAAACAGTGTAAATGCTGCTAAAGTGGAGATGAGAATTGTATAAAATATCATATGAATCATGGCTTTCCATGGACACGTTATCAAATTGGCCACGTAAAGGCACTATATTCGTAAAAATCAAATTATTTTAAACGGTCGAGAACGCGGCAAAAATGAAAAAAACTTCAGGCTTATTTTAACGTGTTGGTCTTTGTTTAAACAATGTAAATACTGCTAAAGTGGAGACGGAAATTGTATAAAATAGCATACTAATTAAGGCTTTCCATGGACACGTTATCAAATTGACCACATAAAGGCACTATGTTCTCACATACCAAATTATTTTAATGTAAACATTTACCGCTTCTGAAAAGAACTACGGGGGGTCCATAGGAAAAGTGTGGAAACACATTACCAATAATAATTTTTAACGCATAATGGGTGTTATATTCATATTTATCATATATTTATATTTTTGTAATGTGTTGTTCATCATGAATAAATCATAAATAAATCTGTCATTTAACTCATGTCGTTCGTATACATTTTTCCCCTTTGTTGTAGCCCCGGAGAAGGGGGAACAGAAAGCCACATTTCTTCTTCCTCAACAAACGCAGAGTTCCCGTTCCTTGGAAATATAATTACTTAAAATCAATAAGTTGGAAATACAGTAAATAAGCTAGTTCTCAGTGCGTCTGCTCAGGGAAAAACTAAGTTACATCACTCCCATAAGTTTGGGCTTCACCTCATGTGTCTTGCATCAATCACGTTCGGTCTAATGTGGTCAAAATGTATTTTTTGTTTGCAGTGGACAGCGCATCATTTACCGTTCATCCGTTAAGAATCTGTCTTGTGAAATACGCATTACTCTCCAATATTTTCTTTTTTAGGTATTCTACCGGTTAAGTTAGGTTTTGTTGAATGGCAGAGAATTTCCTCCCAGTTTTCTATACCCTCTGGGGCATAAACTCAAACTGGTGTTCCCGCTGTTTTTGTCATCTTTGCTCTATTTAGCCTTCTATGTCTTTCGCCACGTTATATGTAAAGCTTTACATATTGAGCCCCTTTCGCGACGAATTTTAACTGACTTAAACAGAAAAGAATGACAATTCCACTCGAATGCGCATCGACAATTTTGAACTTCTCTCGGTAAATCAAATATTGACTTTTTTGAGTGATCGCTCAAAAATCTTTATTTGAGAAACAAAGTCACCACATTAAAAAATTTAAAATCATGGTTCTATACCGCGTTCATCGCGGTAACCCTGAGATCATTCACCTGCAATAAAATCGTGACATCCGATCCATTCTGTTATTCTGTGACAATCAGTATACAAAATTTCCGACTCCGCTGAAGACTGAAGGGGAACTCGCCGGATCACTTTTTACGTGTACAAAAATCTCTTTCCTGCCCACAGAAAATACAGGGAACTCCTTAAATTAGCCTCGGCAGTGGTTTTCGAAATCTCTCCCTTGCGATTTCCTTAAATATTGCAGTTGAAACTGCCCCACTTAATCTTATGAAATCGTGTCATTCATAAAATTTAAAACTGAGATTAGCAGTTAAGAGAATAAAAGAACCTCATTCGACGCCCATTTGCAGGTAGGGTGCTGCTTGAGGGACAAAGGCAAATCAATATACAGTAAGGAGTCTTCACAACCTCTGAAATAATTATTTATTCGATGTAATATAAGTTGATGCTCTTTGGCTGCCGGGAAAACTTTTCTCCAGCTGGTATTATCCATTCCCCAGCTCAAGGATCACTTTTACGTAAATCCTTTTGAAATATTTGCAGTGCTGAATCGAAATGCATCCACATAAGGCCTTAGTTATTTTCAATATTTTCCCCCTTCCGATAAACCCCAGCTGCACTACGCGTTTCGGACTTAGCCGCAGGCATTTCTGCAAATACAGGCGAGCAAACAGCAGCAAACTCATCCCATTGAGCCACCGTTGCATTTTGTCTTGAACTTGCCATTTTGCCTTTGCCCTCTTGCACTGTATCTCACTGTCCCATCGCCACTTTCTGTTTCATTCTTCGGGGAATGGTGGATGAGTGTATCCCACACAGCATCCTCTCGATGTTCATATTTTGCCCCGCTCAGGGCAATTCCGTTGGAGGAGTCAATTGAAATGAAAGGTTCGCCCTCCCCTTCTTTCTCTATCCTCTGAGTTCCAGAAACTAACCAACTTATAGGTACGTATATTTTATACATACATCTATATAAAATATATCTGTCTATAGGCAGAGGGAGAAAGAAAGTGGAAAGGAAACAAAGGAACGAAGACAATGGTGGTGAGAAGATATAATGATGGAAAAAATTCAGCTGGACCGGGAATCGAACCACGGACCTTCTGACGCATACTCAGATAAGCAAGCTACCGCTCTAGTCCACTTCGTAACCACTGGACTTTGGGTGGGGGTTTATATGGGAAAACACCCCCAAGGCATGAAGCTATTGAAGCGGCCAATGGGCTCTAGGGTAGCAGTTCACCTAGAGGTCCTCTATAGGGAGAGGTCGGCTAAGTTAACTACTGCCACCACTGCTAGCTGATTGGAGCGCGCCAAGTACGTTCCCGCTTATGGGCGGACGTGGTAACTGCGTCAATAGTATCAATTTTTCCCGCTGTTAGACGGATGAAATGACTTTTTACACATCTGTCATGAAAGAATGAAAGTCTTAGCATAAAATGAAATTACCATATCCGTAAAACTCGGCTGAAAATTATATCCGAAATTAGAGGCGCTTGCTCGAACTATACGGCATAGGCATACGGGCATAACCCAGTACCGCGACTACACTTGAGTATAAGCAGCCATCGTAAATGGGTACATACTAGAATACGTTTAATTGATTCTTAAACATCAACTTGAACGAGATGTAGGGTTATAACAAGAGGAAAAACATACGGCGCCTGCAGTCCCGTATATTGGTTAAGATATGCTGTTAGACCTTAGCGGTGAAATTTAATTAAATGTCGCTTGTTTTTCTTCCAAATTAGAAAAGCAATCACTCGGAAATGTTTTAGGTTCAGTAACACTGCATGTACGTAGTCAACGTAGTACATAGGCGGCCCCATGCTGAACATTCTCCTCGAGGGAAGAGAATTATATTCTTATTGTTTATTATTATTAATAAAACACCGTTACAAGTCAACCATTTGGTCGGGTGGTAACATAAATTGGTTTTACCCAAGTCAATACATTAAAATTACCATAGAAAAACACAAATACATGCCAAATACATAGAAATAAAAGAAAAATAGAGGAAAAAACCCTTACAATTCAATTTTATTCAACCTTCTCATGAACGTCTTTAAGTTTTGCGGGAAGGGCTCGAGAACTACCTCTGGTAGACGGTTCCAATCCCCTATCCCCCGATGCAGGACAGAATATTTTATTGTATTTGACAGCTGTCTCAGAGGCTCTATCTTGTTTATATGGTCTTTCCTTGCCAAATAAAGCTGTTTTTTAAATCGGTTTGTGATGTCCCTCCACGCAGGATCACCAACATACAACAGAGATACACAACAGAGGTCCCATAAAACTAGAGTATTTAAGAATCCCATTGAAGTATAACACCTTAGTTGGCCTAATGGCAGTTTTTCTGACCTCGGAAGAAGATAAGCAAAAACCGGTAAGTTCCACGCAAGGTGTTGCTAAGTTTAAGTCCTCCGGAATAAGAGACGAGACAACTGAACGGGTGTACACAGAGGGTTCGCCCAAGTAAATTATACATGAAATACACGAAAAAAAACACAGCAATAACACAAAAACCAACTTTAACGGTGCACAACCAGCAGAAAGACAGTAATCAAAGTAGTAAATTAAACCAACAAAATAAAATCATGAAAAAATCAGGGGAAGTACATGAAATGAAATACACGAAATAACAATGAAACTTGATAGTTGTTCTCTAGGTCCAACACTCTCATTGTGAATTCTTCTCGGGTTTCCGTCCGGGTAGGCTCCATCTTCTCCAACGCCGACGTTTTGATGAATGAACCAGTCGCCCAGGCTCTCCTGCCATATGTCTCCACGATATCCGGCAAAATATCCCGTATATTGCAGAAACACAGCATACGGACAGTGAATTTACCAAATAATAAATTAAGAGGCCAGCTACTATGAGTAAAGGACCATTCCGGCCTGAAAGTGCCTGGCGTTTACCTGATACCATGCGAGTGCAGAGAGGTGTACATTGGTGAGACTGGTCGAACCATTGAAAAGAGAATTAAAGAATATCAACGGCACCTGCGACTATGTCAACCTGCTAAGTGAGCAGTCGCTGAACATGCCATCAATTTCGACCATGCCATCCGTTGGGAAGAGACCAAACTAATCGACCAGTCAAAAGGATAATGGGACAGACTAACCAAAGAGGCAATAGAAATCCGCCTCCGAGGAAATAATTTCAACCGTGACGAAGGGTTCAACTTAAGTAGGACCTGGAACCCGATCTTGAAAATGGCGGAAAAAGCAAATGCGCCTCCGCCAATCACAATCAACCTGACCTGAGAGACACACTATATTAACCGGCACCTCGACATTGTTCGGTGTGGAAATAAACGTATTTTGACTTAGACTTGATCCGGCATAAGAGCGCTATCAGATGTGTGTACACGACTGGACACAGGTGGCTTCGGACCGTGTTCTCGTTTAAGACACTCCCGTCATCTACATCTACGTCATACCCTGCAAGCCACCCAAATGGTGTGTGGCATGGGGTGCTTCCACACCAGGCATGCATTAATTACACGGCAGAACACCGAAACTACATTGAAACCAGCGCACCACACATGCAACAATCTGCATGCATTAACAATCTACTATCCAAAAAACATTCTATCGTCAATCGTCCCAACATGCAAGGGGTACAAGGACTACTACTACAGATTCAAAATCTCATGCATAAATAAGAACATCAATATTTACATCATGCATAAATAAGAACGTAGAAAATATAAAGAAAAAGATCTACAGTCTAGCTAATGTCACTGTTTGCACTATTCATGACGACGATCACAACTGTTATGGTCCCGAATGGTACGCGGAAAAAATGACATTTTATACCTATCGGTTCTGCAATCCAGCTTTCTAATGTTATTGGCTCAATCTAATCTGCCGTAGTACGAGGGGGTTTATAGTATGTTTTTTACGTCGTCAGAGAAATGTTTTTCTTGAAATTTAGTTAAGAGGTTAAGCCTATAATTTAATCTACGCTGTGATAGCGATTCCCATCCCAATTCTTCAAACAATCCAGACACACTTAACTTGCCAAATGTGGTTATGTTTTGAGAAATCTTGCCAACATTGTTAACTTAGAAGTGCGAAAAATGGCATATTTTGGTATTTTCTAGTCACGTCAAACTTATGGCATTATTTTCTGGGGATCCTCTCCTGGTTTTAAAAAGGTTTTTGTAATGCAAAAGAGAGGTATTAGATACATAGTTAAAATACCGGCACGAAAATCCTGTAAACCTCACTTTAAAGAGTTAAAAATTCTAAAGCTGCCAAGCTTGTACATTTATCACCTATGTATTTACATTTTAGATAATAAGAGTGAATTCACTACAAATGCCCAAATACATGGGCATAACACTCGGCAGAGAGTAGATGTGCACATGCTTCACCACACTACATCAATATATAATAAGAGTCCCTTCCATGTAGCCATTTAAGTTTTTAATCATTTACCTTCTGTTATTAAAAATTCCACTTCTAAAGCATCCTTTAAAAGAAAACTTAAAGACTTTCTGCTAAAGAAGGTCTACTAAAATGTACAAGACTTTCTGGAAGAGTCATTTGGACCTTAATCTCTTTCTCTGTATATATTTTTGTATTCCTGTGTTGTGTTATTCTTGTGTTGGGCCATTTTATCTTTTTTCTATGACTTATCCAACATTTTACTCTGGTAAAATATCAGGATCAATAAATATATCATAATTATTATTATTTCTAGTAAAATTATCATAGTATCGTTTTACAAACTAGCTCCTCTTCGCTGCACGCGATCTGATTCTGATATCAACCCCGCTTCGTATGGATCCCATACACTGGCAGCATATTCTAAACGATTGAAAAAAAACGTTCTTTCACTTTCTCATCACATTTTCCGAGTATTCTCGTGATAAAGCCTAGCTTCCTGTATGCTTGACCGCATATTTCCAGAATATCTTTTCCCCAACATATGTCGTGAGTAATTGTGACCCCTAAGTACTTAACAGACTCGGCGTTAATCATTTCCGTATTGTTAATTCTGTAAGCCCTACCTGGCCTATTTTTCTTTTTCCAAAAGCTGACTGCTAAGCACTTTTTTACGTTCAGTTCCATCTGCCACTTTTCGCACCAAGCATGAATAATAAGTAGGTTAAATATACTACGGCAGCAAGCAGCCTCCGTTTATAATCGCATGGCAATTACCAGAAACTCCTTGGCCAAGAATAGAGTACTGATCTTCAAAATATTACTTTCCCCCACCAACTTGCGAACGGGGCCTTTGCATACAAAGGCGAGGTCAAAGCAGGCTTCTGAAGTGGACGTCATAGATCCCTCTGAGTATGCTCTCTGTTTAGATAGTTTCTGGTGAGGCAAATATACATCTCTCTCATCTTAATACATCTCTCCAGATACAGAGGCCACACACGTCTCACAAACCCATAAATACCGGCTGACAGCAGTCAGCTTTAAGTCAGCCTTCAATTGTACTGTAGAAGGGAGACAGTGAAGCCGTCTCAGGTCAGAGAAGAAGTTCTCGCGGCAGTCTTGCGAGAATCGGGTGGTGAGCAGGGACAGGAATGATTCATCATGTAAATATATGTGCTGTAGGCTCAGTACAGTTTTTGTCGCCAG
The DNA here is from genome assembly GCA_963169105.1 of Ceriagrion tenellum. NCBI lineage: Eukaryota > Metazoa > Arthropoda > Insecta > Odonata > Coenagrionidae > Ceriagrion > Ceriagrion tenellum. The sequence goes on along the minus strand of OY720640.1, from coordinate 118,023,975 downwards.
TATCAGGCCACGGTTTCCATTTTTCCTACCAGCCAAATTTGCTGGACACCCTGGATTAGACTAAAATGATTCAATCCTTCAAAAAGGATATACAATTATGTTATACTTCCAAATTCAATAAACTTAGGGCTAGATATGGACACGTTGAGGACACAATTTTGAACCATCAGTCCATTAGGGCAGCAAAACAAGCGGTGGTCTTCATGCCCGGGCCCTAACCTTCAAAAGCAGCCAAATATGTAAGCCCTCTACTTACCACAAGGCTTAGTACAGTCCTAGCTTTTCCAACTTTCATCTTCTCAAAATGGCCCACACAATGTCTCCCTCGTGCAATTTGTGGACATGCTTGTTGGAATTACAGGCAGGTGGAAACAAACTATGGGGTTTAACGTCACAGGCGATAAAGTGGATGTGGCCACTTTTGCTCCACTTGTAGTCGCCCTAATCAAGGAGTAGGGCTACGCCCTTACTGAGGCAATAGGTACAAAAGAAGTGATACAAAAGAGTGGTATATATGAACTCCAGAGCGATGATTGTGGTATGACGTACGTGGGACAGACTGGTAGGAAATTTGTGACTAGAGTGAAAGAACATAGAGCCTGTTACATAAACAATAACTATAATTCAGTTTGCAAAACATTTAATAGAAAATGGACACTCCAGCAATTTTACCCCTAAAATTCTACACATTCAAGAAAAAGGACCGAAGTTAGATGCTTTGGAAGAATGGGAAATTTTGTACAGGGAAAATTCAAACGAATTTCAAATTGTTAACGAACATTTGTACCCCTCCCGTTCCCCTCTCCTACACGTCCTGACTCCTACCAAAAACATCCTTACTCATCCCACAACCACAACCCTCGCTCAACCTACAACCAATCCCCCGCTGCCGAGGCCATTGCCTCCTCCCACGACGCCCTATCCAGCGTCCGCTTCCCGGATTATGTCCAATACCCTAGCTCCTCACCCCTCCCCATCCAATCAAACATAGTGCCTCCCACCCCCACCCATCCAACCCAATACTTTCCCAACGCCTTACCTGTGACTTCCCCTCCCTCCCCTTCACCCACTCCCTCTCCTTCATCCATAGATTTTCATGTGTATATATAGAGTGCAAAATATGTCTTTGTACCTGATGATGCTGCACTGTGGCGAAACCGGTCGTAAATAAATCATTTACAATGTGCAATTGCAAAGTTAATCCTTCTATCCCTGAGGTAATAGGGCCAAGTTTTCCCATGCGACGACCTGTTGATGCACCCAGAGGCTACGCAGTTCGGCATGCAATGTCTCGCAATGAAGTGAACGTAATTGTTATTTTAATTAAGGTTTGAGATTCTTACATCGTGGAACGTTAAATCCGCAATGAAAAACAATAATCGAAGTGCTACAAAGGGAAACTCACGGCAAAAATAAGTCAACAACATACCTTCCACCTGACCTCGCCGTCTCAATCACCCTTTCCACGAATATTCTCAGAAATCCAAAGTCAACCAACAAATACCTTGTCGGGGAGCGTGTCGCGCGAGAATGTGAGGATTACAGATGTACTGTTAGTCAGCTCGCCGTTACGCTTCACTTTCAGTCGACGACAATAGATTACGCCCTGAGAGGCCATTTCTCTCTTTATCTCGTCGTCGTCAACGTACAGCAGGTCGTAGCTGCTTATCACTCCCCGACTTGCATTTAAGGTGCGATGCACCTCCACCTTCACTGGAATGTCCTGGAGACGCGTGAAAGAAAGGAGTTTCAAACTTTGAGCGTCATTTGCCGTTTCTATTAATAAAGTACCATCGCGCGGCTTTTTTGCGGATCTAAGATCGCCTGTAACAGTTGCTGAGAGGACACGACGGATGAGGAAGGGAGACACCTTAGTTAGTGACTCACCGTCCTTTGCACATCTCATAATCAGATACCGCCAACAAGCGGTCAACGTTATATCTCCCCCGCCCGTTTCCGGACGGGATCTTTTTGATGGAGAAAGATTTTCTGGCTCCATGAAAATTAGGAATTCATCGCCTGGGCTCCCCACTCACCACGGAGCCACACATTCGGGACGCCACACCGCCAACCGGTGTGGTCGCCAGGGCTACCCAAGGGATATAGCACTATTTTTTAGGGGGACTGCTTCGGGTGGGGCCTCCAGTGCATGGGTCCTCCTAACCCATACACCTTTTGCCGCCCTACACAGACCCCCGTCACTCCAGCGCTCGCCATCGAAACGTGTCGGTAAGCCGATTGATCAAGACTGGCTAGATCTTGACCGCCCGTTTACAGGGAATCCAGGGCCGAAGTGGGGTGTTGAACTCCGGCCCATACCGGGCTTCCGACACCCGGCTGGGTTCCAGATAACTCACCCACCAGGATCCCCTTCTCCCCCTTACGGGTCTCCGCACACGACAAACATGCGGGTAGATCGCAGGCCAGCTGGTATGGCCACACACAGACAGTGGACCCACAAAACTGTCCGGACGCATCCCTTTGCTGCCTGGGGGTTTGTTTTCGGGGTTTCACCTCCCCGCCCTTTTAGTCCCCTCTTACGACAAGCAGGGATACTGCGGGAGTATTCTCCATTCCCTTACCCGCAGGGGTGTCGTGCAGATTTTTCATACCAAGAATCTTCTTACTTTGGGCTACGTTGGCTGTTTCGATGAGCAGTGTGCCATCACGGAGTTTCTTCGCAGACTTCAGCTCGCCAGAGACAGAAGCAGACAACACTCGACGTATTAGGAAGGGAGACACCTTTTTCAGGGTCTCACCTTCTTTCTGGCACCTCATCACAAGAAATCTCGTCCTTTCACTTAGATCATGATCTCCCCCACCCGAGTCCGGACGGGATATTTTTTGGGGAGGAGGGTTATTGTCCGCTTTGCCCTATATAATTTTCATCCCCCGAGCTCCCCACCCACCACGGAGCCACACCCGTGTAGTCCTGGCGGCCACACCGCGAACCGGTGTGGCCGCCAGGGCTACCCGAGGGGATATAGCACCCTGGAGATGGTTGTCTGTTTCGGGTTGGGTCTTCGATATAAAGCCCCGTTTACACTGTGACTGTGTTCACTGAACTAAGTTCCGCGGGACTTAGTTCAGAACAAAGTCCCGCGGGATTTTGCTCTTAAAACAGTTCAGAGAACAATGTCCCGCGTTTACATTGTCGTCATCTGTTCGGGATATTTTGTCAGTTTATTCCGAGGCAACATGGAAGAAACAGCTCGTTTGGCTATAGCTAGTGCTTCCATAGTGATTTCAGAAAGCCGCAGAGATCCTCGAAAAAATCGTCGATGATGGGTGAGGTACTTTTTATCACGGAGAACATCGCATGGGGCATACAATTCAATTTTAAGTGATTTAAAAATTGAAGATCGGTTTGGCTTCAGAAATGTAGTGCGAATGACCGCAACGGATTTTGATGCATTGTTGAACATGGTATCACCCATGATATCGAGAAGCAACACATATTTCCGATCTACATTAAATGCTGGTGATAATTTAGCAGTTATACTGAGATACTTGGGTACTGGTGATTCATTGGGCAGTTTGATGTATCTTTTCCGAATTTCGAAGGCTTCTTTGTCTCGACTGATTCCTGTGGTCTGTTAGGCAATGAGTAAAGTCCTCCGCTCCCACGTCAAGGTAAGAGTAGTAGGTAATTTTAAAATTTTTATTTTGAGAAGAATTACAGATTGGTGAATATTAACTCATTACAATCGTTAGGGGAAACATTCATGAATTATTTAGGGGGGGTCACAAGATTTTTCGACTGATGGCATTTGCGATTCTCGAGTGAATTTTTCTAATTTTGCCTCGAAAGTATCTTGTCTATCTTGAATTGGGCAATTGCCGCAGATCTCTTGTCTTCCAATGCTCGCAGTTGACTTGCAACATGCTCTCCGTAAATGGAAAAACTGTCCTTATCTTCCCTCTTCAATCGTGCGCTAGCCTCGCTCATTACTTCTAACGCTTTCTGCACAGGATTTCCTATCACCCTCTTCTTAATTTTTCGTGGACCTAGCACTCTTTCAACTTGTTTGTCTAAATCACAGTTATTCCCTTCATCTTGAGATCCACTTGGGCCGGCAAAGGGGACACAAACGGCATCCTGGATCAAATTGGAAACATTTTATTTTATTTACGTCTACATCAAATTTTAATGTAACATTTGAATTAATAAATGTGAATTATTAATTTGTGATAAATAATTATGAAGTTAATATGTAACAAAATACCATTGCTACTAAATGGAAATCTTTCGAATATGACGGAACTTACTCGTAAAGAATGATATCAAATTATCTTTCAAGAGTTTGGAGATAAAGTATAATAATTATTAAATACATCAACTATTGATTTCAGCAGTTCCTTTGTCTGATTCATAAAATATGGTGATCAATTTTATATATAATGGGTAACCACAATAGTAAAGTTTTAAATTTCGTAGTGTATTAAAAACCCAATAGGTGGTCCTCACCTAGTATTTGCCAATGGCTAGAGTTATACGTCGAAAACGTTTTTTCGTCTGAATTTTGAGTTCATTAATGTTTCAGTTTCCAGACACAAAAGAAAAATGGACTCAGGTTGCCAAAGGATACGAGCAAATTTTGGAATTTCCCTAATTGCATTGGTTCATCAGATGGGAAACATGAGAAAATTGTCGCCCCACCTAATGATGGAAGTATGTACTTCAATTACAAGGGCTATCATAGTAATGCTCTCATGGCTCTTGTTGATGCTGATTACAAGATCATTTATGTGGATGTTGGCCAGCCAGGACGAGCATCTGAGGGAGGTGTTTCTGCTAGAACCCGTTTTTACGAAAAATTAATTGGCAAAGCACTTGAAATCCCTGATCCCACTCAACTTCCTGGACTGGACACAGTGGTTCCGTACGTAGAAGTGGCAGATGATGCCTTCTCTCTGTCGGAAAATGTGCTGAAGCCCTACCCAGGAATCTAACAAAAAGACTCTCCTCAAAAGGTATTTAATTATAGACTCTCGAGGGCAAGGAGAGTAGTGGAAAATGTTTTTGAGCAAATAGACTCAGTTTATAGAATATTTTTAAATACAATTGCTCTTAGAAATGTGAAAAGTATCATTTCAGTTGTTTTGGCCTGCGTTCACCTTCACAATTATTTGCGAAAAAATAAAACATCACGGATGAGATACAGTCCTCCTGGGACCTTAGACACAGAAAATATTGATGATGGCACAGTGGTTTTAGGTGAATGCAGCAATCACCCTGAGGCGTTTGACTCATTAGAAAGAAGAGCAAGACCTTCCCCGTCCAGCGCAAGTGCTGTACGTGATGCGTACTGCTCTTACTTTGCCAGTGATGCTGGTAGAGTCGAATGGCAAGACAGATTTATTTGAAATTTTGGACTATTTAAAATGTTTTCGGTATGATTTGTGAAAGATATTGCCGGTCAATGAATAAATAAGGTTTGAAGTCTATTTAAAAATCGTTTACCTTGTTCATTGGATCTTTATGGATTCCTTCCACGCTACTAGATAGGAATAGAAGATGGCGGTATCCATACCAGTTGGGAACATAAAGGTCGGCCGTTCCCGCACCGCTTTTCATGCTTTTCCTTACTTTAAGGTGCTCCCTGTTGAATTGGCGCCGTAAGTTTACCACTTTTTCTTTTATTGTTTCCGAAGAAACACCAAAGCAGAGAGCAATTTCATCGAAGGCGTCCTTCAATATTTTGTTTTTGTCTTGACCATTTCTAACATCCCAAAGAATTAGTCTGTTTTTTACTTCCTCTATCAAATTGCACACCGCTTCCACAGACCACTCCATTGGGAATTAAAATAAAATGACAAGTGAATATTTCATTCTGCTACGCGTAATCATTACGAAATAAGTCCACATGGAAAATGTTCCACTTCAAATAGATTTTTCTGTATATTTAGTACTTACGGTACTTTATGGCATCAAAGTAGCAACAGCGAAGGAGAAATGTGGGTAGCTGAGAAGACTTAAGTAATACAGTCAACTTCACTCACCAATGCAAGGGAACACTAAGCTTCAAGGAGAGAGTGGATGAGGCAGTTATTCCGCAGTAATGTTGCAAGGAAACAATGTGCTTTCCCATTTAATGAAGTTAAGACATTGTATTAAAATAAAATTTGATCTACACTCAGTAGTAGTGTCGCAAGGAAATAATTCACCTTCACATAAAATGAATTTAAGACATTGTACTAATCTAAAATTTGAGCTACGAAAGCAATTTACTGATTGGATTGAGCACATTCTGTAATCGTACGCATAAAAGTACACTATGTCCCGTGTCCCGCGGAAAATCCAACCATATCTACGGTGAACAGTGAACTCGGACTCGGGACAAGTTTCAGGACAAGTATTTCCCAAAATGTCCGAGGAACAGTTCAGTGAACATCTCGGACAAGTCCCGGGACAAAGTCCGGTGACAGCGTAAACGCACCTTAACGGGCCCACCAACCCGAGTGCCTCCGACCGCCCTACGCAGACCCCCACCTCCCTAGCACTCGCCACCGAACTTAACGGCAAGCCGACTGACCGGGGGTGGTTAGCCCCCGGCCTCCCGTTTACAGGGAATCCCGGGCCGAAGTGGGATATTGGACTCCGGTCCATACCGGGCATCCCACACCCGGCTGGGTTCCAGATAACTCACCTTGCATCTCCATCCAAGGGTCTCCATGCACGGCAAACACATGGGTGGATGTAGGCAAGTTGGTATCGCCTCGCACAGACATTAACCCACTATACTGTCCGGACGCTACCCTAGCTGGACTGGGGGTGTGTTTTCGGAGTTTACCTCCCCGCCCTTTTAGTCGCCTCTTCTGACAAGCAGGGATACTGCGGGAGTATTCTCCATCCCGCTACCCGCAGGGGTAGTAATGTGTATTATAATTGCATTTTCTTTGTTTACGTTGTTAGGAAAGATTATTTATTTTTAAATCCTTAATATTTTTTGGTAAATCATTAACAATTTTTAAAACCATTAAACATTTACATTTGAAAAAACTACTTCTTTGATTTATTTATTTCCAATGTCCCTGCCTCAGTGGAGTATCTATTAGAGCTTTTCGCGAATCGAAAAAATCGCTCAGGTATGAATTTTTCCCGTTTTGGAACCCCACTCAGCGGGACGCCGTGCCCTTCTCCCGGGCACTCGGCTCGACCCCCCCAACCCATATTAGCAGCCCCTCTCTTAATAGGAGGCCATGGTAAGTTTGTTGCATTAGCGGTGATTTTTAAAAATAATTCTTCGCTGTATACTTATTTCAATTTTATTTATTTATTAAAACGCCAAAAACAGCAACTAGGGCCTTTACAATGGGTTTAAATAAACAAAAAATAAGTTAAGAAATAAAACAATAATATAAAGTAAAAACAATGAGTACGATAATCAACAGAAAGGAAAAGAAAATAAATCAATTTTTCGGGGAGGGAAGATGAGGAGGAAGAATTTATGACAGCGTGAGATTACGGACCACCGTATCAAAACTATTTCAATCGTTAGCAACATCTCCTAATTACACCATTAACCCCAGAACCATCACTTTTTATGAAAAGTAGCGGCACCTAGTCACGTAGAATACGTGACATTAACATGCAATTAAATACCACTTATCTTCCTACACAATTCACGTATTTTACGCTAAACACGTTGCAGTTTTGCTCTGATCCTTAAGTCCAACCTTTTTCAGAATACAATGCATATGCTCTGTCGGGGATCCTTTTACTGTAATCAGTCGCTTCTCGGTTGCTGCGGGAGCCTTTTGAAAGGAGCCTCCAATGTGTTCTCCTCAGTGTAACATCCTTCGCTAAAATCCACCAATAGGTTCCGTAGAGAAACCGAACCGTTTTGGCGACATAGGTTCTGTGGCCAAACCTGATGAAATGCTGAACTCTGTCGCAGATGCCAAAGATGGTTTATCTACCTAGGAAGACTACTATACATTGAAATATTTTCGCTCATTTATGATTAGCCCCATACGGTACGCAAAATATAGTCTTCTTATATAAATGCCTCCTTCACTGCAGCTTTTTACGTCGCGAGCCATTTATTTTTTCAGAAATGTAAAATTATTTTCTCAAAAACTACAACGAGGAATCTATAGATTATTTAAAAGGGAAAATTCTTTCAGTAAATGTATACGTTAAACGATGCGTCCGCATTGTTTTTACAGAGTACTTATTAAGTAGTTCATAATTTAACCATCGGCAAAAAACCTTATTTAAAAAGAGAACGATGAACAAAATCTTGTTTCTCAGGCGCGGTTTTTTCAATGCGATTTTTTCTCTAGTACGCTTGAATTCAAGCAGTGTACGGTTTTCTTATTTTTCTGCTTACAAATAAAAATTGCCGTTTCACTTCGTATGTAATCTAATAAAACCTGGTTTCATGATATTTAGACAATTGGAGAGCTCAATAATATTGACTGAAATCCGTCAACAATATTCCATTCGCCCTTAGATCATCATATTGTTTTAATTATCACACCCGAGCATCTTATCTTTCCGATAAAAACTTTTTAAAAAATTGCTGCCTTAAGATAAATCAATTGCAAACCAATTGAGATAAGCCCATTACCACAAAGGATATATATAAAATTGCAAAACCTCTCAGGAGGCATTGTCTGACGAATGAGCTGGGAGTTTAGTCGTTCCTAAGTTTAAATAGGTAAGTAAATTGCTTTTCTAATTCCCTATGCACAACTGTTTAATTCTATACGTACAGTTTTATACTAATGTATTCGTGCCTGTCCGTATGACAGTCAATTTTGGTCCGAGGTATTCAGGAAGAAAATTAATGAGACGAATGTAGTCCGAGGCCAACAAAACCGGCAGTTAAATCAATGAAAACGGCAAATTAAATATTTGACGAATAATTTTCCATTTCTCTTTCTAGGAATCCAGTACCTTTAGTATCGAGTATATTTATCACTCTCTGGAAAAACGATTCAACTGGTTGCTCTATACCCCAATTACCTTCAAAGGATATCTATTTCATTGTACGAACAAGCCGTGACTACAAAAATAAAAGGTAAAAAAAAGTAAAAGGTAAAGGTAATAAAAGTTATATAATTATAGCTATGAATATACTTTGGTAGTATGCAGCTCAGAGTACGCAGGGCCCATCGAATCGTATATTTGAACGAGAAAGTACCGTAAAGTCATAAACTGCAGCAAAAGGTGCAGTTTAAACTAGAAAAGTAAATTTACATGCAAAGTGTAAACATTACTTATTGTATATACAGCTCCACAGTAAGGGATGTTTAGATGAAAGCGATAAAAATTCTCTTATAAATTTTCAAGGGTGCAAGCATTTTAAACAATTTCTATCTTCAACTCAGCATACGCATTACCTCTCATCAACCCATCCATAAAGCCTATTCTCTTCCTTTGCCTTCCTTGTCCACACAACATTCTCCGCTCTATCACGTCCTCCCTCACATACTCGCCTTTAATTGCCTACACCAACCTTCTCTTTCTCCGAATTCCCTTCTGCAGTACCCACATCTCGCCCAACATTCTTCAAAAGCACTTCTTAGTTTTTTTAGCTTTCCATCAATTGCACTTACTGCAATCTTCAACATAATCACGCCTCAAAAGCCCACATCCCATTCTCATATGTCATTCGCGCCAAGATCACCACATTGCTTTTTCTTTTAAAAGCACCCGAGACTGTATATTCTCACCCCAAACAAATAATTACTTTATCGCTGCACAGTCCAGAAAATTCAACAGCGCACCTGACAAGGTTAACACAATATAGAAATATGATATCGTTTGGCCTCTAATGAATATAGCCTGACGACGGAGCTATAGTGTCAGTCGCCTCTTAGTTCATATTAGGCTAAATCTTTTTCATCATCTTTTTAACTTCAATTGTACGCCGCACTCTAAATAAAGGAAGCATCATGCAAATTCATTAATATCAGTCGCTCAAGGTTAAGGAAATTCCGACTGAGGTATGATGACAAAATCCCGCAGTTTAAGTCCCAATACCAAATTTGAAACAGTAAAAAGGATATTTAAAAAATCAAAGGGTATATTTTAACCTCACATCACTTAACTTTCACTCTGATGAGAAGAGCGTTGAACTGTGTGAAGGAGTTACATAGTTACATTATTAAAATTACTTTCGCTCTACACAGACGCATAATATTTCACTTTTGAATATCTAATATAACAATGCGTTTCATTCAGAATTATGGAAAGCCTCCGAGCTCTGTTGCGTTGTACCTTTGTCTGCTGCAATGGTCACTAAACATCATCACTGAAATGATACAACGCAGAGGAACCCAGAAGCCTTCCAGAATTCTGTATATCAACGCTGCGAAATCCTCCCGCAGAAATGCGTTTCATTTCAGTACTTTCTTGTGTGCTTCTTTTCTACTCAAAAGTTGTTATTTTACCCCAAATAGTCCTTTTTGACAACGACGTCAGCCATAAAAATGTTGATGCCAAGGACAACCTCATAATAGTCCTTTAATGGGAATTGACGTCTGAGGCCTTCATAGATTAGGTTTAATATTATCAGTACGCGCATTACAGTGATATTTTACTCAGGGGATTTCACACCCCTACATCTCCATGTGCCGTATATGACAATTGAAGATAGCTTCTCTCGCATATTCTCCTAGATTGAAGAACACAAATTTGCCGTAGTGTTGGCGAGACTTTCTCCTGTAACTGTCGTCATACATGGCATGAATTCAAGAGTAAAAGTCCTTCCTCGCCTCTGAAAACATCTGCCATGACTTTGACAACAGATTTTCCGGCCTTGAACTTTTTAGAGGAGGCCTGGGAGGTGTCTTGTGCTTTCATTGCGTTACACTCCACTTCAAACTTGATCAGCATTAGCCTCCTTAGTTATAATGACAAACCCACGTCTCACGGACAGTCACCAAGGGCTGAAGAAAAGTTGCTGAGTTCTCACCAAGCAACTGTATGTTCTCGTTACACATCTGAAGTTAAGCATCTTTCTGAAACTGTGTCAACATTCGCAAAGCCCATCGTGTGCTTACTTCAGTAATGTTAAAATTCCTATGAATTACGGTCCAAACTGAACACACTAAAATCCCAATTTAGCCCACTATATGGGATGCCTTCAATCGTCCTTCGGCCGAAATAATATCTTCAACTTTATTGAACGATTGTGGAGTAATGGCTGTAACGGATTGACCTGTGAGGGTCATTTTCTGTGAATTTTCTGCCCCACTTATCGCTTGCTCCAAATTTTTACCGTATATAGTGAAGGCGAACAGTCTCCATACATGCGTTCACAAATTTCCTCCTGCCTGTTTCCCATTCTATTAAGGAATTTCATCTCACACCGGTTCTCCAAATCTAGCAATTACTTAGAATTCTCGGACATAGTTGCGTTCAACATGCTATTGCTCCTTGTGTCGCAAAGCTTCTGAGCTAAAACTAATTTGGCGTCACATCGCGGCATGTTCCAACCAGGTCGTTCAAGTTTGAGCCGGGTAAGTTTGACCCTTAAACCTGAGGCAGACAAATTATTGAACGCCCCTCGTAGCTCGGTTAATCAGGTGCTTCCAACCCATATCCAAGGAGCTATAAGTCCTTCACAACGCCACCCCAAACACCTTCGGACTACACTGATTTTCAATCATCACATCTGTTAATGGGTCCCTGTTGCTAAATATTATTATTCTCTTTCTAGGAAACAGGCACAAAAAACCAGGTTAAACTATCCCTGCTTTACCATACAATTTGAGTAAATGGAGAATAGTGCGAATTTCTTCAAAGGGCAGCTCTTTTAAGCCAACGGATAAGCAGTGACTACAAAAATCAAAGGTAAAATTTTCAAATTATACCTCGAATAACAAATACTTTTGCCTTACACTTGCTACAAGCTGATTGAAGTCATCGAATCTAGAATGCTTACGAGTACATAATTTAAAATTCGTGAATTGTGGTAAAAAGGGGATCGGGTTGGTGTGGTGGCTAGATTACACGCCACGGTTCCACGTGGCGGCCAGGGTTCAAATCCCTGCAGTGGTGGATATTTTTCAGATGAAATCCGATCCCTAGTTGAGTGTCTTGTGGAGGGCACATCAACTACAGCACTCTGTCTGTCGGATGAGACGTTGAACCGTGGTCCCCTTGGCGCCTTTCGCTAAGAGTAGGCTAATGCCGACGCCGGGTTTATATCCACCCTTCCTCCCTTACCTATCCCCTATGGCTCAAATGACCTAAGCCGTCGGTCGCCTCCCCAAATATTCAATCCAATTGTGGTAAAAGGTGCATTCTCTATTCGAGAGTATTTCGCCTGGTCAAGGGTACCCATTATTTCTCTATGAGGGTGCTAAACCGATAAGGTAAGGTTCGGTAAAAGTGAGCCATACTTTCAATGACGCAAGCTTCCAATAAAATTCCTATCCTCAAATGAGCATGAGACTTCTCTTCCTCCCATCCATCTTGTCCGCTCCCCGTTTTTCCCTTTCCTGCCTATACAACACCCTCCCCTCTATCACGGTCTTCAGCATTCCCTCGGACCTCTCTACTTGATCCAACCACATTCTCTGCCTCCTTCACATTTGGTGCCAGGAGTTGGAGCTAGAACTAAATCTCAGTAAAAAAGTACACTTCTTGTGAAGGTCGTCACACCAACAACACAACTGTGGGGGGAGTGAAAACACAGCCGTCTCATAAAGTCAAATACCTTTGAATAACCTTAACTTCAGACATACCGTGGAGAACACGCGTACAAACAGATGTGGCACAGCATAGAAGATTTGGGATTTACCAAGCGTATAATAGGAGAGAATTCGGATGAAAAAGTAAGAGAGAGGTGCTCTTCCATCTAATAAGGCCACACCTAGAATAGGCCGTGAACGTTTTGCACCCAGGACAGAAAGATTTAGCCCAAAATATTAATTAAATACAAAGAAAAGTTGCTCAACACGTTGAAAACTGCTACGAGTGAACATACAGCGTGCTCTAGCATTTAGAGGGATGGGGTTGGGAGGCACAAGAGACTCGGAGGCTACACATAACGCTTAGTTTGCTTGAGACATTCAAACTGATGCATCACAGAGCGACACGGAGAATATCATTATGACACCACACTACATTTTTCGGTCCAACAGAATCGATAAAATAAGAGAGTACCCTGGTTGCCGAACAGATAGGTACGGAAATTCATCGCTTCCACTCACAACAAGTGACCATATCAAAAACTGAATTCCACTCAAAATATACTTCGCTATTTCACCCCCAAAAAACCTTATCCTTTACGTATTTACGTGTCTGGTGTCTTAATACTTCCTAACACAAGCTCAAGCGACAGCTCGCATGTAGGTGTAGATTTCACTCGGCAGTATCCTTTCCTCACCATTCATACTTCACTAGCACATCTTCGTAAGTTTTAATTTCCATCAATGGCGCTTTCTCCAATTTACTCACCAAATCAGATTACAAACTCAAACGACGCAACCTTATCCTCTTTACAAAGAGATCTCGATTATGCTCTATGCAACGCTAACATGTATTAAATGCATATTGATCTCTTCCGCAGCTTTCAATTCACAAACATACATAGAGTTTCAGTCACCCTTTCTAACCATTACGAACGATAAAGGACATTTTTATCTTTAAGAGAAAAACACGTATTAAATGATTGCAAAAACGTATTGATTACGTATTAATGTATTTTCAAGTATATTTCAGTCGTTTAAGTGAAATTAATGATCATTTCCGATTAAACTCCCGTTCTGTAAATTGCCATACGGCCTAGAAAATAAGGGAATATGTGTCCAGCACGGACGTATATAAGACTGTCTTATGAGAACATAACATCACTCTCTTGGTAATTTCACAGCCATCGCAGCTTACCCATTAATAATTCAGCCAATCACACCTGATGGTATGAAGTATCGAGAAAACTGGGTTATACAATCGGAAAGTGGCATCTTACATTTTAGACAAAAGCCCTTACGATCAAGCGTTCTTTTTTACCAGAGCAATACGATTGATGTATTTGAAAAATCACCACGGATTATCATTGAGCCAAAACTATCAATATATATTAATTTTGTAGCGTGTCAGTCAGTCATATCCGTTTTGTTTCTTTCTCTGTCAATTTTTGAGCTAGAGGAGTGAGGTTTGGTCCGTTGAATGTGCAATCTCTGTCTTCATGATTGGGTAGTAGTTTTGGATTTTTATTGGGCATGTGGCAGGGGGTATAAGGTCACCAGCCGTGTAAAGGTGTAAGATATTTGGAGATGAAATGGAGACATGAATTAAAAGGATTGTATTTACTTAGTTTAAATAAGATCCAAAAGAGCAGCTGCTTGGGTGTGTGGCAGGGGGTGTTAGGTTACCATCCGTGCAATGATGTAAGTTATGTTTTTGGGTCGTGGTTGCAACAACCAGATGCTGGGAAACACAGTGACAAGGGAGAAAGGCCAAAAGGGAGAGTGGAAGAGTGTAAAGGTTGAAACAAAAGAAACCCAAAGTGCTCTCCTATTCAAATGGCTTTAAAAACAACAAAGGAGAACAGTGAATGAAAAAACAAACATTTTCGCTAGGGAACTATTTTTAGACTAGGATACTTACCCCCTGCGGGTACCCTGCTCACGGAGTTTTTTTTTTTTTAAATGCGTATACCTAAAAAATCGGTTCTTATTTTGTCAACATGCCTTACAATGATTGATCCATATACATCAGGAATAAGTATACTCTGATGCGTATTGTTCCAGCGACATGGCAAGAATCGGGACTTATATCACAATCGGAGTTCCTAGCAACAGCAAACTAATTCTTCGACTCAACAGCTTATTATCAAATGACATATCAGCGGGGAATCCCATGACTGAATTTCACAATCTTGCGTTCAAACCAGAATACAAAAAAAGCCATAAATTCGGAATAATCAGATCATCTCAGTACAATGTTGTTTTTGTTGTGACGACTGGAGATCCAATCACTGATGTAAATTTAATGCGACGCACATTTAGAGTTAAGAACAGCCAAGCTATATTAATTCCTTTGAAATGACCTCTACGCATAAAAAGTACACGTTGATAAGACAAAGAAGAATTTTCATGAACCATACTGTTCCTTTTATTTGATAAAGACGGATAAGGAGAGGCAATTCTGATAAGTATTCATTTAAATTAGAGCAGATAATTTAATCGTATCGGCAAAGCTGATAAACTTGCAAAAACATTACCGATATTTTCTGACGAAAAAACTGTTTTTAATGGTTTTATAACTATGCATTTATTTTTGATAAATGAAAGGACACAATTCTAAATCTCATAAATCGATATTATATTTTACATGAACGGTATTTAGTGCGAATTGGTTTTCTTACCATAAATAGTAGACCTATGAATAATATCACTGCTTTACCCGTACCTGCGGAGAGTCCCAGTGATCAGCAGCGATAGAGCTCGAGTTTAATTTTGACCTGTATATCTTCTAGGTCAACTTATTAGATGCAACCAATTCCACCTTACCAACGTCTTTCCTATTGCGCGAAAACTCTCGACGACCCATATAATATCCAAAACTTTCAAACGAATACGTAATTACTTTTCATTTGATTGCCTTTTCTGTATTATCTAAATTCACAATTATTCCATTAGAAATAAATATGCGTGTTTAATTTAGGACAAAGTAGTTTTAATAAATGAATAAATTGATATTATATTTTGAGAACGAGGAAATGATATCTAAACAGTTAAGAGATGGAATTATTGTGAACATGAATTACAGTACTTTCTACACATTTCTAGGTCTGACAGACGCGATAAAATAAGAGAGATACTATGCCAAACAGATATGTACAAAAACTCGTTCTTTCCGCGCATAATAAGCGACCACAATAAAAACTGAGCTCTAATGTAAACGATGGTTTCAGACCTCACTCGGTGGAATTCCTTGATTTCAGGGATAGAAGGATTAACTTTGCAATTCCACATTGTAAAAGATTTTTTACGACCGGTTTCGCCGCAGTGCAGTATCATCAGGTGATGCTGCACTGAGGCGAAACCGGTCGTAAATAAATCTTTTACAATGTGGAATTGCAAAGTTAATCCTTCTATCCCTGAAAACTGAGCTCCTCTAAATACACTCCCATAGTACATGTCACCATTCTACCTCCAAAAATTGTACATCCTCACACGGTTGGTGACCTACCACCCCATGCCACACGTCCATGCGGCGGCTCGCGGGGTAGTATGTAGATGTAGATGAAGTAAACAGACTCAAGCATAGGAAGAAAATGGGAAGATGAAATTTAAATATAATTACTACCTTAATTAAAAAAGGCATCAAAACTAACTCACATCAATGCCATCCCAATAAAGGGAGACCCAATAAGTTATTTTTTTGGTTCTTTTTAATATATTTTTTCCAAGTGCTTACATATAAACAAAGATAGAGATGTTTACAAATGATCCCATTATTTAAAAATATAATTCGATTAAATTTCAACCATCTGAACCTCGCAAAGTCCCAAGGACTTCAGTGGGTTTCAACAACAGAAAATATATTCCAAACATTTTCTTACTTTACACGTTTTCAGATAGTTAATTTCCAGGCTTCTTGAACTATTTTTGCAATTTTACGCGCCCTAAAACACCACACAGCTTTTCATAAATTTAATTCTCCAATCAACCATCTTTAAAGTCTTATTTTGACTACATTTTTTGAGCTATATTTACTCACACACATCACCCCATGCGTATTTTAGAGGTACAATATAATTTTCTTGTGCTAGAGAATTTTCTCTTTCCTTTGAAGTACGCGTTTTAAAATATCAAGAAGAGTCTCTCTCATTTGTCTAGTCTCAAAATGCCCAAATATTTATACACATCTTCAATCATTGTGTTTTTCTATTTTTCGACGTATAATATTTATATTTTTTCTTTATAGTTAATAATTTGTGGCACATGCCATTTATAATCTCCCATACAGATATACGAAATCGTATAAGTTCTCAGATAATCTTTGATACATTCATTTCAGAGCAGAAATTGGAATTAAGTTGTTAATGTATCATGTTTGATGAAAAGCAATTCTCAATTTATTATTCTGAGCGATGACTAGGTTCTTAAAGTGATATGCATCATCAATAATAATCCAAAAATATCCATTTTCATTTACTTGCTCTAATATTGGACATTTATAATCTACTAAACTTACGTGAAAGCAGACAGGTTAATGTTTGACAATTTTTTGTTGTTTCTCCGTTGATTTATTCGGTAGATCAAGCGTAATTCCATTTCTTTTTATTCATAACCGATTAATAGTTGTTACCTGTGACTTGCGAAAAAAAGTGTTAAAATCTTTCTCCTACATTACTTTTGCATCTCCAAATTAATGTAACTTAAAAGCAATACAGCACCATCAGCACTTAAACCTTCTTCACCCCGTGTCTCCAAATCTAGCAATTTCTTAGTAATCTCGGACATAGTGGCGTTCAACATGCTATTGCTCCTTGTGCTGCAAAGCTTCTCAGCAAAAACTTATTTGGCGTCACATCGCGGCATGCCCCAAGCAGGTCGCCCTTGTTTGAGCCGGGTAAGTTTGACCATTCAAACTGAAGCAGACAAATTATTGAACGCCCCTCGTAGCTCGGTTAATCAGGTGCTTCCAACCCATGTCCAAGGAGCTATAAGTCCTTCACGCCACCCCAAACACCTTCGGACAACACTGATTTTCAATCATCGCATCTTATAGTGGGTCACGTTTCTAATTTTATTATTCTCTTTCTAGGAAACAGGCGCAAAAAAACAGGTTAAACTATCCCTCCTTAACCATACAATTTGAGTGATTGGTGAATAGTGCGAATTTCTTCAGAGGACAGCTCTTTTAAGCCAACGGATAAGCAGTGACTACAAAAATCAAAGGTAAAATTTTCAAATTATACCTCGAATAACAAATACTTTTGCCTTACACTTGCTACAAGCTGATTGAAGTCATCGAATATAGAATGCTGACGAGTACATAATTTAAAATTCGTGAATTGTGGTAAAAAGGGGATCGGGTTGGTGTGGTGGCTAAATTACACGCCACGGTTCCACGTGGCGGCCAGGGTTCAAATCCCTGCAGTGGTGGATATTTTTCAGATGAAACCCGATCCCTAGTTGAGTGTCTTGTGGAGGGCACATCAACTAGAGTACTCTGTCTGTCGGATGAGACGTTGAACCGTGGTCCCCTTGGCGCCTTTCGGTAAGAGCAGGCTAATGCCGACGCCGGGTTTATATCCACCCTTCCTCCCTTACCTATCCCCTATGGCGCAAATGACCTCAGCCGTAGGTCGCCTCCCCAAATATCCAATCAAATTGTGGTAAAAGGTGCATTCTCCATTATAAAGTATTTCGGCTCGTCAAGGGTACCCATTATTTCTTTATGAGGGTGCTAAACCAATAAGGTAAGTTTCGGTAAAAGTGAGACATACTTTCAATGACGCAAGCTTCCAATAAAATTCCTATCCTCAAATGAGCATGAGACTTCTCTTCCTCCCATCCATCTTGTCCGCTCCCCGTTTTTCCCTTTCCTCCCTATACAACACCCTCCCCTCTATCACGGTCTTCAGCATTCCCTCGGACCTCGCTACTTGATTCAACCACATTCTCTGCCTCCTCCTCATTTGGTGCCAGGAGTTGGAGCTAGAACTAATTCTTAGTAAATGCACCATGATAGCACTTAGTAGTCCTCAAGAATCTGCTCCACCAATGGGTTAAGTCTTCTAGCCAAGATTTTGGCTAAGAGTTCATAAACCACACTTAACAGAGCTATGTTACGGTAGTTTTCACAGTTAGCCTTATCTTTTTTCTTATGAATTGGGGAAATAATAGCCAGACTCCATTCCTCGGGCATCTCTGATTCCCACATATCCACTATCAGCTGATGAATGAAGAATGTTAGCTGTACACCTCCATATTTAATCATCTCTGCTGAAATATTATCACTGCCTGCTGCTTTATTATTTTTTAGGGTTTTTATCACTTCCTTCACTTCCCCTATCGTTGGAACTGGTATTGGGATTGTATGTGTCTGAGGTTCTTGCCATTGGCGACCACACTCCTCTTCGGCTACTTCTGGTATTATGTTCTCTGCAGTGACATTCATAAGTTTAGGACATAGAATATAGCCTTGAGAATACCCGGTTATCTGAAAGTAGGTTCATTCATGACATCATTTCTAAGTTTAGCCCAAATTCTTTCATCCTTTCGTTAACTAAAAAACCACTCAAGCAATACACCATTCATATCTATATTATAAAATTTATGCCCATTATTTTACGCCCACAGAATTGAATGACTTTTTTGAATCATTAAAAAATAAGACTACATTATTTCCATTTTATAACGCATTTATTACAGACCCTCAAAGTTTATCCAATGCCAGTTAAATACCATTGGATTCCTCAAATCCATACTGATACTCAGACATAATATGGAATTTATCCATGCAGTTAATCAATAGGCTGGCAAAATATCTTTCAACGACTTAATGCAGGTAGAATTAATAGAAGGCAGAAAGGAAACGCTTTATTTTACACTTTTTTAATGAGGTCCTTATTAATTGCCTCTCATAAAAATGACGGCCTAAAAATACTGATACCTTCGCCACTGTAGATGAAGGCAGTTTGAAAAAAAAAACTTGAGAATCTCGCTCCTGCTCAATATGCTATGTATACACCCACTTGAAAACCTCAGACGATACTGGTTATAATTTATATATTTCGAACATTTTTGTTCATTCCGAGGCAATCATGACAAACTTGAGAGAGTATCGATTCGCCACCGGGGAAGAGTTCGAGGGTCACGGATACCGCAACAACAAGCATGGCTTCGACTACCAGGTTGAGCAGTTCATCCACTTCTGCTTGAGATCACTGAAGGTTGAACCTGGACCCTTCTGGCTGGCGTCCGACATCAGGGCCGGCGACAAATGGGACGACGTAGTCTACGTGAGACCCAAGCCCGGATTAGGAGGGAGGTAAGCCGAAGAATACAGTGGAATAAATAGTATACGTTATTCCTTGATTTCAATATGGCATTTGACAAAGTCCCTCACGAAAACTCAAATTTAATTGCAATCAGTTGGAGTATATAAAAAATAGTGAAATGGATAAGGGGCTTTCTCAGAGATCGAAAACAAAAAGTAGCTATTGATGGTTTAAGCTCTGATATGGTTGGAGTCGTATCCGGTTTTCCTCAAGGAATCGTGAGCGGTCCTCATTTTTTATTAATTATATTAATGACCTCAGTTTTTGAGTCGGTAGTAAATTAAGATTATTTGCTGATGACACACTTCGAAGTTCTGTCATCGGACCTTAACAACGCTCATTCGTGGTGCCAGGAGTGGGTGCTAGAATTTAATCTTAGTAAATGCAACACATTTCACATCCTGTAAAAGTCATTACACAAGTGCCATACCTATACTGTTGGTGGTTTAAACATAAAAACCTCAGATAGTGTAAAATATCTTGGAATTAACTTAACTTCCGATATTTCGTGGGTAACAGTCATACAAAACGTATGCGGCACAGCATTACAGAAACTAGGTTTTGTAAAGTGCATAATAGGAAGGTCCTCGGATTAATGTAAAAGAGATGCTACTTCGCTCTGGTTAGGCCGCATCTCGAATACGCCGCGAGCATTTGGGACCCTAGTCAAATAGATTTAATCAAAAAATTAATAAAATACCAAGGAAAGCGGCGCACTTAGTTAAAAACTGCTACAAGGGGTCATGTAGTTTATCTCAGCTATACGAGGGAAAAAGTTGGCAGCTGGTAGAGACTCGAAGGCCAAACGCTAGGCTTTGTTTGCTTGAGACATACAAACTTCTGTGTTTCAGAGCAGTATGGAGAACATTATCATGACACCACACTTCATTTTTCGGCCCAACTGTATCGATTAAATAAGAGAGGTACATTACCGAACAGATAGGTACAAAAATTCGTTCCTTCTACCCATAAAATGACTAAAATAAAAACTATTTGTACATAAGGGATGATACCCCTGGTCCAGGTAAAGCACTTCCAACAACATTATTAATATTTCAATAAAGCATTTTCACCATTATTGATATTTCATTGAGGTTTAAACTGGATATTTGATTGTGAAGATCGCTCTCAAATAGCTCGCAAAAAGCATCGTTATCAAATATGTCGTCAATCAGTTACATCATCTAAAAATCCCTTTGTAATTATAATGCTCTCTCACACAAAATATTTCTATTTGCAGGATGATACGCCTCGTCCAGGTGAAGCACTTCCAAAGCACCGATAAGAAGATTTCAGCGGGCCACCTTCTCTCCGAAGAAACTAAAGGTCATCCCTTCAGTTTACCTATGTATTTCATATCATTCCTGAACATCAAGATGAATAAGTCCACCACCGGCTTCCTTAGACCAAATGATTCCATTGAGGATTTTATCATGTTGACTAACACTGGGTTTGCATACGGCGAAAAATGTGGAGCTTTCGAATTGCGGGACGACATTTTTGAGAACCTTGGGGAAGATTTGCTTTTCTCAAACAATTTGATCCGGTTCAAGTCGGAGTTCAGAGGAAGAGAGGAACTGATTCTTCGTCTGAAAAGAGTGATTGTGGACCTCCCTTGCGAATTTTCTCGTTCTTTGAACAAGAGAAAGCGTTGCACTCGCAAAACAGGAGACATGCGTCAACCCGTAAATCAAATCCACGCCGAATACAGGCGGGCATTGACGAACGAAGTCATCGACCAGAATGGGAAAAAGTTCTCGGAGGACTTCATCCATGGTGACAAAATATCCAGGGCCGCCAGACACTTCCGCGAAGAGTTATATTCAATGTATATCGGAAAAGGAGGGAACCAGAATGAGGAATCTTTCAGGGCGTACCTGAGGGGCCAAGACATACAGCGGCCCAAAAGTAAAGAAGTCACCCTCAAGGAAGATTTGTCGAGAGAAAGCGGCTTCCCGCAGACGGCTGACGAGCTAGATACCGAAGTCGAAGAGTTCTTGGGGAAGCTGAAATTCGCCCTGCATCAGCCTGGGATTGAAGAGACCACTCAGCTATCAATTAAAGAGTTGGCGGAACGTTTCGGTTTCGAGGAGGGAGATCCGTTGATCCAGATAGCGTACTACTCACTGCGAACTCAGATTGACAACTGGCTGGGTGTCACACGAGCCAACTTCCTAAGAAAAGCCGACTTGGATAGGTTTTTAAGGATTCGTCAGAAAGAGTTGGCCAAGCAAAGGATGATTGCTCGTCTTCAACAGATGATCAGGTTGATCGTGCAAGGGCTAGAGGGAATAAAACTTTAAACGTGCTTCGTTTCCAGTTAACAGAACGCTCTTTTCTTGCGTTTCGGTTTCGATGAGGGCGAACCGTTGATTAAGATGGCGTGCTTCTCACTGAGAACTCAGGTAGGCAATTGGATGGTTGTCACATGAGCCAACTTGAGTTTGGCAGATAAAAGGCTGATACCTCGTCTTCAACAGACAGTGTTAGTGATGGGAGTGGTGTTTTATTGCTTTGGGAACTAATGTGTCGTGTACTTTATATGTACCATTAATGGCACGTTCCCTTTCTGCATCGGGGATGTAACGTCGATTTCACATAATTGACAATTATTTGATTCCCAATGAGCTTGGTCCGCAGCTAATAGTACTGCACCAAAAGTCTATAAATATAGCGAAGTGACCTGCTCGTCGTCGTCCCTGGCAACCGTTTCGAATAAACTCCGATGCAGCTTTCGGTAGTTACCGAGAAATATCGCTTTTCCAGTAGAGAAAATCGAGGATCCGTCAAACTGAGTTACATTGAATGACGTTCATGGACGTCAACAGGATGTAAGCTGTCCATATTGGGCATCAGTTGTGGTCAATATTGTTCGCCGGCGGCGGGATTACGTCCTCGCCAGCTAAACCGAGGGTCGCGGGTTCGAGTCCCGCCTGGGTGGCTTTTTCACCATCCAAGTAATGAATGTATGTAAAGTTCTGTTGGTCCGGTATCTGGAAAACCTAATGACAGGCTTAGCAGCCTATCGGGATTCCAGGGACATAAGGGCCAACAGAATCGTCCGGCAAACAAAAAAAAAGTGATGAAACCGGCCATTTCGTGGTGTTTGACATTCCCATACAAGTACGCGTCTACCAGAAGAGGAGGTGACATGAGAATCAACAGCCAATCTTGATTGATATTTGCCTTTTTTGAAATTCATACATAAATTTCAGTACATTGGGGTCAAGTTTGGACCAGAGGACTCCCGTTCCAAAGGTCACCGATTCGAGACCCCACATTAGACTCCCTAGAATTAGCAGACCTGCATTTTAACATTTTATGACATGATGGCATTCATCTCAGGAAAGTACTCCGGAGGTAAAATAGTCCCCCATCGGATCTCCGGGTGGGGACTACTGGGAGGTGGTACATCAGTCATAAAGGGCATTTCAGTGTAGGTACTTATTATAAATATTTTATAATTTATTTAATTAGCTTCGCCTCATTACATGTTACTCCTTAGTATCACATAGTTTCGTGATTGGGCACACAAGTTATAGCCATTGCAATTACAATCTGCTAGATAATCATTAGAAATAATTTTGAGGCCAAAGAAGGATCTGGTGTTTTCCCAGAATATGAAAAATATACATTAATTTGGAGGCCTCTTTAGCGCCGGGTGTTTTGTCAAATTTTATAGTAAAAATGGTGGTGGTGATGCATAGCTAATGAAGGTTTTATGAAAAAAATGAGCCATCGAAGCTTCATACGGGTGAATTAAAATAATTCCCAGTATCTGCAATGGTATTCATACTTTAAAAATATTGTACTGAAGAAGTTCCGGGTCATTGGTGAAATTGTACTGTACCCTTATTTCTTTTTAAAGTAGATTGGAAGTAATAAAAATTGTATTTAAACTTTGAGTTCACTGAGTTATAATTTCTATGTTTACATTGCTCTCTGAATTTTATTCCAAAATCCTTGGGTGTACTCATTTCCGAACTCCTTTCTTTTTATTCCTTTGTCAGAGACCGACTTACAGGAGATCACCCTTATGAAGGTTTTATTTCCATTCTGACGTGCTATATGACACGAGCACTGCAAGTCGTGCAGTGCACCCAGAAGCAGCGTCTAATGACAACTCATTTGGCTACAACACATTCAAAACTTAAGTTTCTTCTGGCTGCGCCAGTGTTCTGAGAGAGCGCTGAGTAAATACGAATCACAGCGATAACCTCCGGAAAAACATTGGTTAAATCACCATGGCCTACCTATATATTACTTACCTATTATAAATGACGTGAAGTTGGATCACACAGCTTTCACAAGATAGCTTAGTCCTATGTCTCTAGTCAGAGATAACACAGCAAGAGCCACTGATGGACCATTTCCAGATTCTAGGCTGGGAATCTTTCAAATCTTTGAAACATCCCTTCGGGCCTTGGCGGAAAAATTTTGTTTCCTTAACAATGTCCTCTCTGAAAAGACAATTCCTCCAACACTTTTAGAGTGCCGGGCGGCTGCCGACGAAGTTCTTGGCCTCTAGAAGGGAAGGTCGCACCCTTCAGTTTCTCTTCAACACTATCAACCAAAAAACAAGCTCTTCAGCCAGAAGTGCTTCCTTCCAATATCTATGCTGAAAGAACCAATAATTAATGCAATTTACATTCAAATTTTAAAACAAAAGCACAGTAGGAAAGCCTAGCCAAAGAAAAAAACCCAGCACTCAGAAAGATTCACGATTCACGACGGAGTTGGTAAGTCTAAATCGTTAGAAAATGAAACTGAAATGACTGCTCAAAAAATTACTCCATCGGAGATAAAGAGCCACCATAAACAATAGGTTCAAACATTTACATTATTCGTGGTGTTACAGAGTGTCCTTTGGTGAAAAAAGTTTGGGTAGGGCAACCGTTACGATGGAGGGTAACAATAATAGTGCATCGAAACCTTTTTTAACTTGCTGAAATTGCCACCTTTTGGTCCCAGTTCACAAGCCTCGATTTTAAAAGCCCTCATCCCATTCAAAATAATTTTGAATTCATTGAAAAGACTAAAGATTACATTTTCCTCGAGGGTGAAATAAAGGTCTCATTTGATGTAACTAATCTATTTCCTAGTGTACCTGTTGACATTGCTATCCAAGCATTAGAGGATTGGTTGAAGTCACTCTCTTTGGACTCAAAAACAATCGAGGAGTACATTAAACTTACCACTTTGGCCATGAACCAAAATTATTTTACTTTCAAAGGTTTATTTTTCAAACAGGATTTCGGAACTGCCATGGGCAACTCGCTTTCACCCTTTCTAGCCAACGTTTTTATGTCTCACTTTGAAAACCTTTTTAATGAAAAATTTACTTACTTCCCCTCTGTATACTTACGCTACGTAGACGACATATTTGCAGTTTTTGATACCACGAAATATAACCTGGATAATTTTGTCAGTGATCTAAACAGCCTGTTTCCATCCATGAAATTTATAATAGAAATAGAGAAAGAAAACCGTCTTCCCTTCCTTGATCTTTGCCTCAATAGATCTGGAGACAAGACATCTTTTGATATTTTTCGAAAACCAACACACACCGCCAACTACATCCACAACCTTTCATCCGACCATGCCAACCATAAACTGGCCGTCTTCCGCTCTCTCGTTCATAGACTTTTTAACGTCACTCTCGTTAGATCGGTCTTCAATAAAGAATTAAATATTATTAAAGATATTGCTAAACGGAATTGTTTTCAAGATTCAACAGTCAAAAACATAGTGAAGAAGTATTAATTTAAACATTTGATTTCTAACTCCACCACACACAAGAAAGATGAAGCCGAAAAGTATATTAAATTGCCTTATTATCCCCGTTTAACGAAAGGGATCGATAAAATCTTCACATCAGTTAAAACTAAAATCTCCTATTCTAACCAAAACAAGCTTAAAAACACATTAGGAAACGCTAAAAACAAAATTCCGGCATTAGAAAAATCAGGCATTTATAAAATCAACTGTAACACATGTCATTTAGCCTACATAGGACAGACACGACGTACTTTACAAACCAGATTCAAAGAACACTACTCTCACTTCAGAAATCACAATCCCGAAAAGTCTAGTGTAGCGCAGCATATAATCATGACCGGGCACGACGTAACAAAAGATAATTTGAAACTCGTAAAGCAAACAAGTAATAACCTATTAGACGCTTACGAGAGTATCTTTATATTTAAAAATAAAGCCAAACTCCTAAACCGACGCTGGACCCATCCCTCATTCCTCCCTCTACTCAGTTTTGAACTTTAAATAATTCGTCACGTCTCTTGACGGACGCCGTTAACCGATCACCTCCTTTCCCTTTCCGCCCCCCTCCCTCCAACGTACTACTTTACGTCCGTTGCAACCCCCACTCCCTTTTACACCTCCCACTTCACTTTCCCCCTCCCCCTATCATTTTCTTTGGTTGTTTTCATTCGTGTATTGTTTATCGCCCTTCCCCCTCTCTCTTTCCCTATAGGTTGACTCTTCCCCCCTTCCTCCTCAGTTTACCTTTTTTACAACTCGGATATCTTGACCCCTCCTCACTTCAACCCTGCGTTGAAGTGACGCGTTACCTTCGATTCTCTGAAGAGGGCTACTTTGTAGCCGAAATACGCGTATTCGACCCCCACCCTCGTCCTGTTGTGTCGATTTGACCACGCTCTTTTTGAGCTGATTCTCCCAGAAGTTGGGCCCATTTGTGTGTGTGAGTGAGTGATTTTGTGTGCTTGCGTAAATAACAGGGCATCCTTAGCGGGGTCTCATTAGCTCTTGCAAAGGATCCTATTTGGGTTGTGTGTGTGCGGCTGTGTTTAGTCCCTGGCGAGGAAGTAACATTCCCGTAAACCAACACAGGGGGGTATGCTTGGTTGAGAGGCTGTGGTTGGTCTCTGCTGTAGTTTTCCCAACATACCAACACAGTAAATTTGGTGTTTGTTGACGAAGGGTGCCAATTGTTTGCAGCTTTTGGAGATTTTCTCTCTTTCATTTCATAACCTTTTGGTTATCCAACATTGAGCAAAGCATATTATTAATACTTTAATACATAGGTAGTAAGTAGAAGTCAATTTTATTTAGATCATTAACTTAGATTAGATTTAGATCATTAACTGACAAGATGAAAAACCCCAAGGATAATTAGTAAAATAAAGAATAACCAGGAAGTTAAATAAAAACAAGGAAACGTGCTCTTTGTGCTGCCCAGTCACCAGGGGCCAACTGTTTAATAACCATTATTTTGATAACATAAACGGCAATTCATAGATGTTCTAGTCTTGTAAAATACATATAAAAAGTAAAACATACCTATCACAGAGAAAATATATCAACATTTATCACTTGTGCCGGATTAGAAAGAAATAAAATCTCACCCTTAAAAATTGAAAGTTTGGCACCCCTGCGGCACGGGTTTCAGGGAGTTGATTGACTCCAAGCTTAGTACACGTTATGTATCCACCAAAAGCAAACAATTTGAGCTTCAATACCAATCAAATTCAAGTAAACAAATCAGGAAATATTGGCCCATCCTAACGAACATTATGTATTTTAAGATCTCGAGGTTAAGAAGAAAATCTTCGCTTGACTAAAGTAATCGCTTAAGATGTTTTCTTAGAAAGAAAAGTTTAAAAAGACTTTAAACTAAAATTTTACATTCAAATCGTATGAAAAATTCCGGCATCTTTGATGAAAATTTACATCTCAAGTAATCCCATTGGTATTAATTTCTAGCATTTCAAGAATGCGCTCTCCAATATTTATTCGCCTCCGAAGGTCACTGTACTGAGGACAAAAATTTGCTTCGGTGTGAGTAGGAAACCAGAGTAATTGAACCGAGGCGTCACTCCACTTTCCGTGAATAAAAGGTGTGTGCAAGGGCAATGTGCTCTATCCTAATCCTCGCCACAAATATCTCCTCCCTCCGACATCTCCTCATGGAGGATAGCCAGGGATGTGGGACTCTCTTCATAGCCTGGAGTTCCTTTCCGGGTTTATTTAATCACCGATCACTTATTTTTCGGAGAGAATGTTCTTTAAGGCAGTTTGAGCGAAATGTCATTTCACAAAAATCAATAAAATAAATCACATTTTTAAAGAAAAATAAATCACATAAAAAAAAATATCTCACCCTTCCAAGGAGACCAAAACATCACTCCCTTACCGTACCGTTTTACAAAAATTTCGCCAAAATATACCAGCCACGGCACGGACTTAGATATTATGACAAATTTCGACAAATGGTACGTGCATACACTCCATAGAGATATTATTTTTTTAAATTAGGAATTTATAAGATTTATCCCTCGTAAAAAAATAAGCAGTGTGTAGTTTTTATGTTTCTTATACAATGAAACGAAATAAGTCGTCCAGTTATCGCAGTAATCTGTACAGAATCATTAAAAAATCTTCCATTGTGGAGGAGTTTTAAATGTGAACGTGAAAAATATGAGCATAATTTAAGACTTACACAAATATCCTTATTGAATTACCGAGGATTTCACTCATTTTAGATTATATAATTTCACCACTACCCTAGTAATATTTACTTCGTGCCCCTCACAGCTGCTGAAATTACAACGTATAATCGAATACGCGCGCTTCCTCCGGCATCCTGGCAAATACAACGGACGCACATTCGCGGTTCCGGTTGAATGTGTTAATTTGGTAATAAATCTAGTTTGAAGGTACTTCTAGAATCAGAAATAATGATGGAAAATTAAAATATTCTCAGAAAGGAAATAAACTGACCATTTCCGCCAGCCTTTGTCGCTCTCTATTTCACATAGAACGCGAACCACAAATATGGGTAAGATGTGCGAAAGGCTGCAACGCAAATCGGCTGAATTCATCAGACGCTATCACGACATACCTACCACTTATCTGAGAGGCAAAGACTAAATGCATCCGATGCATAACCTTTGGGTCAGGTATTAAAACCAAGCGATGAAGCATAGCAGCCATGGAGAAGTTCAGGGAAGAATCGCGCTAAAATCTTTTAAAAAACTTAACCCTCTTAGTGCCACCGAAATTTGGTGGTACCAGCAAAAAGTGCCAGCATGAAATTGGGAGTTTTGTAGCACCTTATGAAATAAAACAATAAGAAGTTACTATTTTAGATATGAATGTAATTTTTCTTATTTTTTTGCTAAAAATGAATTAATTGTTGTTTATAATATTCTGATACATTTCATAAAGGATAAATGTAATTATTACAACAAAATTAGTTTGAAAAATAATTTGTGCTCGAGCCGATATATCGGCCCATGGCACTAAGAGGGTTAAATTATTATAACATGATTTCTGGGCGTCTTCAGCCCTTACCTGACTAAAGATGGTCATATACTTCCCCATAAAGTTCGGTTAAATAATATCACTAGAAGTCGTCAAGTTAATTTTCATGTGCGGATGTGCATGTGCCCACAACTTCGTAGAAATAGTGACAGAAAGAGCTGTAATTTGTCGCTCTAAGTGTATTCTTCACGTAACATTACGCGGTAAATTCTACATGAGCAAGGGAAAAGAATGCATTCAGTCACTCTTTGTAGGATGGGGAAGGTGAGGAGGAAAGGGGATATGGGTAGAAGTGTTTATGCATGGCATTGCAAAAGCATGGATCGGCGCTTGGACTGTGTGTGACCTTCGAGCACTGCTTTCTGCGGTTAGTTGTATAAAAATGGCAAGAGAGTGAAAGGTTCCCTGGACTCTAACCCGAGTTAATGACCATACTTGCTGGGCGTTGAAGGAACAGCGGAGGTGGGGATAGCTAAGGGGTAATTCATGGGACAGGTTTCTCTCTCAAAAGTCTCTGAATGCTCACCTCGTAACCCTTACAGATCTTTGCCGCCACGGCCTTATGATGGCTGACCGTTGCACGCATTCATTTATTTCTGGCTGCCACCGTGCCAGTTAGTAGGCGAAATTCTAAGAATAACTGCTCATATTTTCAGCTTGAAAGAGGTACGTAAAAGGACTCGCCCTCGCGTTATCGTGAAGGGCACTACGTTGGTATGTGAGTACTCCTACAGTCCCTTATATATAAGCGGTTCTAAGGACAAGGTTTTACTCTGATCTTGACAGCCATAAAGGGACGATGGAGTTCTGCAACAGCATATCATCCTTCAAGGCGCATATCAAGGTGGTTGGCATTATACCATTTTTGTATTTTGGGGCTTCATCCTGGAGAGCAGAAGTTGCGTGTGCGGCACCGAACGTCGCATCAACTTAAAGGGGAAAGGGAGGATTCCCGTTCACCGGTGTCCAGCGAAGAAATGTAGGAAGTCAACCTCTATCACAGAAAGGACTCTTTTTCCTTGGTTCCACACCTGTCCAGAAGTCGTCCTCACTGTCGTGATAGAGTGGATAAATAGTTACCCAGCAAACATTATTTCCAAGGAGGTTGGAATCCACGGTGACACAGTGGCGAAGATAGTGAATGGCTTCAGAGAGCTAATACTGTATGCTATTCCAAGGCCATACTCATGAAGATTGAAATTCGAACACCCTAATGTTGTAAGCTCTTATGTATTTATATATCTTCAATGTTACCATGCTACATGAACAAACAAACCAATCAAAAACCCATCGTAGAGTGGTCTAGAGTAACCTAGAGAGATAATTTTGGTAGTAAACATGTTATTTCATCCCACATGAGTTTCGATAAGTCGATTAACAAGATTATATGACTCTTCCGAGTAACATTCATGCGCGTAACTGTGTTCAATTTCCATCGTCGCAACGTGACAGGGATACTATGCCACGAGCAAGGAAGCTAAATTTTCAACGTAAGCAATTGTGGCACCAATCTATTTGTTGGGAAACTTTTTTGACCCATAGTACTTCTTCGAATATGTTGTTAATCCCTATTGTGAAACTAGTTCTCGTCATATGCTGGCATAAATAACGCATACTATAGACCACCAGATGCCGATGTAAGCTCTATATTAGGACTAGAAAGTCAACTCAGTAAATTTAACACAAAAAAACTACTTTCATATAATAATGGGTGGGAATTTCAATCTTCCGTCCATAAACTGGGACACGTACGGTTTTATCACTGGGGGGAAAGAAAAAGACCTTTGTGAGTCACTTCTGTATACATTCACATCTCACTCACTGCGTCAATTAGTCACTGCTTCAACTAAAGGGAAAAATACACTTGATCTTTTAGCGACAAATATTCCACACATGGTTGTAAACATAGGTACTGATAAGGGAATAAGCGACCAAAAAGATAGTTAAAGCTAATTTTTCTGTGAGCATGATCAAGAAAAATAATCCCAAAGGAAAAATCTACTTTTTTGATAAGGCTGACTACGAAGGTATGAAACGACAGTTGCAAAATTCATTTACTAATATTCAAGAAATAAGTATCAACAGTAATACTGAGGTTTTGTGGAATACTTTCCTCGATGTTACACGATCAATAGTCAGCAAATACATACCAAGTAAATGGAAAAGAGCAAATGCAGAGCCTAGGTGGTATAACGCGGAGGTTAGGAAAATGTTCAAGTGCCAGAGAAGATATCATGCTAGGTTAAAAGGGGCAAAAATAAACGAATCCTCCGAAGAACTATACACAGTCACTGAAAATTACAAAATATCTTAACTCTTAGCAAAAAAAAGCGTGCCGAAGGGCGTTAGCTGATTTCAAAAGTAAAATACTGGGAGAACACTTGAACGATAATCCTAAGGCATTTTGGTAGTATGTTATGGATACTCAAGGAAATATATCAACAGCACACACGCTTAAGAACATCAAAGTGGAAAAGCTAACCAACAGTCTACAAAAAGCATCCATTTCGTGTAAGGTATTTGAACATATAATCGTAATATCCATTATGAGTCATTTAGATAGGGAGGAATTATTAATGGAACACCAACACGGAATTTGAAAGGTTATATCTTGCGAAACCCAACTGGCTCTCTTCGTTTATGACATCTTACTCTTGGGTGAAAATAATGTTCAAGTTGACGCGATATTCCTCGATTTTAAGAAGGCTATCGATAAGGTGCCTCATATTAAGTTAGGCTCAAAACTAGAAGCGTGTGAAATAGATAAAAACATTATAAGTTGGATTAATCAGTTCTTACATGGGCGGTAACTAAGGGTTTCCATAGATGATATCATGTCAAACACAGCGTCACATCGGGTGTTCCTCAGGAAAGTGTCATTGGTCCACTTTTATTTCTCTTATACATAAATGATATTAGCAACGTCGTTAAAAGTAAGCTTAGACTCTTAGTAGACGACGCGGTTGTGTATAGGGATATTATCAAATCCGAAGAAAGCGACTCGTTAACAATTGACCTACTTTCTATTCATGCTTGGTGCAAAAAGTGGTAGATGGAACTGAACATAAAAAAAGCCTATCAGTCAGCTTTTGGAAAAAGAAAAAGAGGCCAGGTAGTACTTACAGAATTAATAATACGGAAATAATTAACGCCGAGTCTGTTCAGTAATTAGGGGTCACAATTACTCACGACATATGTTGGGGAAAACATATTCGGGAAATATGCGGTCAAGCATACAGGAAGCTAGGTTTTATCAAGAGCATACCTGGAAAATGTGATGAGAAAGTGAAATAACGTTGTTACTTCTCAATCGTTAGGCCTCATCTGGAATATGCTGCCAAGGTGTGGGATCCATTTGAAGCGGGGTTGGTATCGGAATTAGATCGCGTGCAGCAAAGAGGAGCTAGGTTTGTAAAACGATGCTACGATAAGTTTAGTAGTAGGACTGGATTGTTCGAAGAATTGGGATGGGAATCGCTATCACAGCGTAGATTGAATTATAGGCTTAACCTCTTAGCTAGATTTCAGAAAAAACATTTCTCTGACGACGTAAAAAACATACTATAAACCCCCTCGTACTACGGCAGATTAGATCGCGCCAATGAAATTAGAGAGATAGATTGTAGAACCGATAGGTATAACATGCCATTTTTTCCGCGTACCATTCGGGACCATAACAGCTGCTATCGCCGTCATGAATAGTGCAAATAGTGACATTACCTAGACTGTAGATCTTTTTCTTTATATTTTCCACGTTTTAATTTATGCATGATGTAAATATTGATGTTCTTTATTATGCATGATATTTTGAATCTGTAGTAGTAGTCCTTGTACCCCTTGCATGTTGGAACGAGTAACGATGGAACGTTTCTTGGTTAGTAGGTAGTAGTAGTAGTAGAATTATTGATTAAGGGTGCGTCGACTACTGCGGTCATTTCGCACCACTCTCGTCCATAGATAATACCTGATTTGTATAATTGAAGCTAAATCGCTTAAGTCCTAGTGTGGGATAAAATTTGCGAAACATTGTATAATACGCATATACATATAAAAAATTTATAATTTATTAAAAACATTTATTTCTTTAAAAAAACGCAATTACTCGGCTGAGGCAATCGGGAGAGTCACCTAGGATATGTCCTCAGGTACCGTTGACCTTGTGCTTATCGCGAGAAGACCGGTATTTATCACACTCCGTCAGCATGTGTCGCACACTCAGAGGGGAGTCGCACTCGTCACACCAAGGTTGTCTCTTCTCTTCTGTAAAGAGGTATGAGTGGGTCAGGGCAGTGTGCCCTATCCTCAGGCGTGTGACTGCGACTTCTTCCCTACGAGTATTCCTGACGGAAGAGGGCCACACTGATACTACCGGTTTCACAGTCAGGAGCTTGTTGCTATTACTCCCATGCCACGATTCTTGCCATTTGCCTAAAATAACGCGTCGAAACATAGCCTTTAGGTCCTCCGCAGTCACCATGTTCCATATAATTTCTGGCATCTGTAATGCTTCCTTTGCAGCCTTGTCTGCGCGTTCATTACCAGCTATTCCCATATGTCCAGGTACCCACATAAAGGAGATCTTAATTCCCTTGTTGGTGAGGGAGTGAAGAGCGCATTGTACATCCTGGACGAGAGGGTGAAGTGGGTAATAGGCTGAAATGGACTTCACAGCGCTTAGAGAGTCTGTACAGATAAGGAAAGTGCCAGAATTGCAGTTTATATTTCCTAAGGCCGTCTTAATTGCGAGTAATTCTGCATTGTATATGCTGCACCACGGATGGAGCCTCGCCTTAATGACTGTGATGTGCAGAGGACACTGCGAAAGCACATGCCGAGCCGGACTTCGATCCATCCGTATACACGGGGATGAAGTCCGGGTGGTTATCCAGGAATTCATAAAATAGACTCTGGTATTCCTGGGACGTTAGAGAAGATTTATGGTGCTTGTGCAGTTCAGTGTGGCACTCTGGTCGTGGTATGGACCATGGTGGGTATTTTGAATACCCAACAGGATACACCTCCGGCAGAGATATGTCAATACTGTCCATAAAATCTTTAAATCGAATACTTAGCGGCCTGGTAGCCCTCGTCCTTCTGTTAAAAATATCTAAAAACCTAGGTTTAAAGACGATATTAAAACATGGGTGTTTTGTCATTGACAAAATTTTCGACGCATAGCTACATGCCAGCATTAGCCTGCGAGTAGCCAAAGACGGCTCCCCTGCGTCCACATACAGGCTGTGGATAGGAGAGGTCCTAAAAGCGCCAGTGGCTAGCCGTATTCCTGCGTTGTGGACCGTTGTTTACGGTCGCAGGTAAGACTCTCGTCCAGAAGAGTAAACGAAACACCCGTAGTCTATTTTAGACCGAATCAGAGAACGGTATAATAAAATCGAGGTGGTGCGGTCTGCGCCCCATGTTGTGTTGCTTAAAATACGTAAAATATTTAGACCACGGCGATATTTCTGGGCTAGATTGCGAATATGTTCCTGCCATGTCAGTCTCCGGACTAAAGTCATCCCCAGAAATCGAACGGATTCCACGAAAGGAAGGTTACTTCTTCCTAGGCGTAACTGCGGAGCTATATGGATACCCCTCAATCTGTGAAAGTGCACACACACAGTTTTCTGAATAGAGAAACGAAGCCCATTTCTCTTTGCCCAGTCATTGAGTTTTGTGACAGTTACCTGAGTTTTTCTTGAAACGCTGGCTAATGTGGACGACCTGCAGAAGATTGCAAGATCCTCTACGAATAGGGATCCCATTACCGGAGTTTTAATACAGTCAGCTATGCCATTAATGGCAATGGCAAATAACGTGACGCTTAGAACAGAACCTTGGGGAACGCCGTTTTCCTGGTAGTAAAACTGTGAGAGGCTCTTACCTACTCTCACTCTAAAACCGCGGTTTGATAAAAAGTTTCGTATAAAAATGGGTAGATTACCCCTAAAGCCCCAACTGTGCATTGTTTGTAGGATTTTCCTGCGCCAAAGCATGTCGTAAGCCTTCTCTAAATCAAAGAAGACTCCAATGCAATGTGGCGCAGAAGAAAGGCCTCCTGGATAAAATTATCAGTCCGTACGAGATGATCTATTGTACATCTACCCCG
Organism: Ceriagrion tenellum; assembly: GCA_963169105.1. Taxonomy (NCBI): domain Eukaryota; kingdom Metazoa; phylum Arthropoda; class Insecta; order Odonata; family Coenagrionidae; genus Ceriagrion; species Ceriagrion tenellum. The sequence goes on along the minus strand of OY720640.1, from coordinate 117,988,584 downwards.
GCGGAAACCACATTGAATGCTGGAGAGAAGGTTTCGCCGCTCTAACCACCAAACAAGCCGGCGATTAACCATTCTCTCCATAACCTTACACAGGCAACTTGTGAGAGAAATGGGCCTATAATTCCTCGGGTCATTCTTGTCCTTCCCATGTTTCGGTATCGGAACCACTTCAGACTCCCGCCAGGACTGTGGAAAACTCCCCTCAAACAAATTTGGTTGAGGGTGTGAAGGATCTCCGCCAATACACTCTTTGGCAAATTCTTTAGAAATACATTGTGGACATTGTCCATCCCGGGAGACGTATTCCGAGAGTCCGCAATGGCCGAGGCTAGTTTCCACAGCGAAAAGCTTTTGTTATAATCAGCAATGCCTTGCGTTTCTCGGAACGACAGATATAATGCTTCAGAGCGTTGTTTCATACCTCTGAAGTCGGCATTGTAGTTGGCGTCGCTGCTGATTTCGGCGAATGTGCGGCCGAAAATCTCGCACATAGCCGAGGGAGAAGTAATAACTCGGTCATCGACTTTTAGTCCGGAAACGCCGCATTGCTGATTGGAGCCCGAGATGCTTCGGACCTTCCGCCATACCTGTGCAACGGGAGTCCTGTGGTTTACACCGGAAATGAATTCCATCCAGGAGGACTTCTTCGCCTCTTTCACAATTTGTCGGGCTTTTGCACGAAGACGTCGGAAAGAGGAAAGATTGGTTTCCGTCGGGTACTTGTTAAAAATTCGTAGCGCTCGTTTCCGCAATTTCATTGCCTTGGCGCATTCCTCTGTCCACCACGGCACAGGAGGTCGACGGACGATGCCCGTAGACCGTGGAACGCTCATATTTGCCGCCTCTATGATTGCGGAGGTCAGAACTTCGACGTTGTGTGTTGCGTCACGAGTTGAGTCGTATTTGAACATAAAATTTTCTTTAAAATTTGGCCATTCAGCTTTCTGAGTAAGCCATTTACCAGGGGATATAAAATGCTGGTTAAAATTTCCTTCTTTACGTATTAAAAGGGGAAAATGATCACTCCCACAGAGATCTGTATGAACGGACAGGTTAAGTTTCGTGTAAAGACTGCTTGAACAAATGGCGAGATCAATGCAGGAAAATTCTCCGTTAAAACTGTTAAAACGAGTTTTCTCACCGTTATTAAGTAAAAGGAGGTTAAAATCTTGGATAAAATTTGATAAAATCCGACCTCTTCTATTGCTCTGCCTCCGAGAACTACCCCACAAAGGGTCATGTGCATTAAAGTCACCTAAAATCACAAAAGGTTTGGGTAATTGATGGACAAGATCCACGAGGTTGCGTTCAGTGACAGGTGCGCACTCTGGTAAATAAACGTTACACAACGTTATGGGCTCCGGTGCGTGCACAGTTACCGCCACTGCCTGAAATGGTGAATTCAGTTGTACCCGAGAGGTGTAAAGGGCCTCTCGGATAGCAACTGCCACTCCACCCTGGGCTCGCTGGCCGCTGGTGTCGTCATATCTAAAAACATTAAAATTTCTTAAAATACCCATGTCCGTGATTTTAAAATGCGTCTCTTGGAGACAAATACAAAACGGATTAAAATCTCGGATTAAAATGTTTAACTCTTCCTTGTGACGATAAAAACCATTACAGTTCCACTGTAAAATAAAATTCATTAGAATACGTTAAAAAGTGAGAATTTATACACAGCAGTCCGTCCGTCCGTTGGGAAAATCAGCGCCGAATACGGTTCTTTTTCCCCTTCTGTCTGGCTATTAGGATTTCTGAGTCAGACAGATTATCCTCCTCCATAGCCTCCACTGGGCATGGGGCCCGCACCTCGGTGGGGCCGGGGGAGGGTGTTTTCTCACGCCTGGTGGGGTGGGTCCGGTGGGTTTCTTTAGGGTCTTTTTTGGAGAACCCGGGCAGTTATTTGTTTTTACCGGCTTTGTAGCCTTATCCGGCTTGGCTTGTTCCACTTTCTGTGTCGCGTTCTGTTCATTTTTCTTTTCTGTTTCACTTGTTTTAACTGAATTATTTCCGTTGTAAGTAGGCGTTTTTGCAACAACAGCGTAAGACTTAGAAAATGTAGGGGCTATAAGAGTGCGGAACTTTTTTCGAGCTTCAAAATAGGGTAACTTTTCCACTGTTTTGATCTCCATAATTTTTTTCTCCTCTTTCATTTTGGGACAATCACGAGAGTACACTGGGTGTGTACCCTCGCAATTGACGCATAAAGGTTCAGAGGTGCACGCATCACCCTCATGTTTTTCTTTGCCACAGCGCGGGCAGGTGGCCTTGCCCTCACATCTGGTGGCGATGTGGCCGAAGTGTTGGCAATTGAAACATCGCATGGGGCTTGGTATGAATGGGCGTACGGGAACCGATTCATAGCCAACAAATACCTTGTCGGGGAGCGTGTCGCGCGAGAAGGTGAGGATTACAGATGTACTGTTAATCAGCTCGCCGTTACGCTTTATTTTCAGTCGACGACAATCGATTACGCCCTGAGAGGCCATTTCTCTCTTTATCTCGTCGTCGTCGACTTAGAGCAGGTGGTAGCTGCTTATCACTCCCCGACTTGTATTTAAGGTGCGATGCACCTCCACCTTCACTGGAATGTCCAGGAGACGCGTGAAAGAAAGGAGTTTCAAACTTTGCGCGTCGTTTGCCGTTTCTATTAACAAAGTGCCATCGCGCAGCTTTTTTGCGGATCTAAGATCGCCTGAGAGGACACGACGGATGAGGAAGGGAGACACCTTAGTTAGTGTCTCACCGTCCTTTGCACATCTCATAATCAGATACCGCCTACAGGCGGTCACCGTTATATCTCCCCCGCCCGTTTCCGGACGGGATCTTTTGGATGGAGGAAGGTTATCCGGCTACATGAAAATTAGGAATTCATCCCCTGGGCTCCCCACCCACCACGGAGCCACACATTCGGGACGCCACACCGCAAACCGGTGTGGTCGCCAGGGCTACCCAAGGGATATAGCACTATTGTTTAGGGGGACTGCTTCGGGTGGGGCCTCCAGTGCATGGGCCCTACAAACCCATACACCTTTGGCCGCCCTACACAGACCCCCGTCACTCCAGCACTCGCCATCGAAACGTGTCGATAAGCCGATTGATCAAGACTAGCTAGATCTTGACCGCCCGTTTACAGGGAATTCAGGGCCGAAGTGGGGTGTTGAACTCCGGCCCATACCGGGCTTCCGACACCCGGCTGGGTTCCAGAGAACTCACCCACCAGGATCCCCTTCTTCCCCTTACGGGTCTCCGCACACGGCAAACATGCGGGTGGATCGCAGGCCAGCTGGTATGGCCGCACACCGACAGTGGACCCACAAAACTGTCCGCACGCATCCCTTTGCAGCCTGGGGGTTTTTTTCGGGGTGTCACCTCCCCGCCCTTTTAGTCGCCTCTTACGACAAGCAGGGATACTGCGGGAGTATTCTCCATCCCCCTACCCGCAGGGGTAGGTTAGTAGGTTTTTATGGGCGCGTTGCATTGTGGTACGCAGGTTTCAATGTACTTACGGTGTTCTGCCGTATAATTCAAGCATGCCTAGTGTGGAAGCACCCCCTGATACACACCCTTTGGGTGCCTTGCAGGGTATGACGTAGATATGAAGATACCCGAAACTCATTCGAACTTCCCGCAACCACCCACCTACCGCTATGATATTGCCATTTTTCCGGCAGTGGAATACCACGTTTTTAGCTATGTTCGCAGAATTGTTAATTCTCATCGTTGAACGACGATTAAAAGATGTACTTATTCGTACAATAATTGGGAGTATGATGAAAACATTCATCTGTTGTTATATGACGTAGTTTTAAAAGTTTAAATAATAGTGAGCACGGTTAGTTTTGGGGAGGGGGACCCCCCCCCCACTGCGTGGGTCGAGGAGAGAGACCGGCGATGGGTCTCCGCGTCAGAGTAAGGGTTGGGGATTAGGAACGTCCGCGAGGTTGGCCCCATCCAACTTGAGACTACCTGAGATGTGACCCCAGAAAATCGGTTTTAACCCAGGTTTCCATTTAACTCACGTTTCGCTTAAGGCAGGTTCCACTGTTCTTTTATTTGAATAATTTCTCCAAAATATTTGGGGAGTTGTTGAAGTTTGCTGTCATAGGAGCAGGAAAAAATTTAAAGAGCCAGGTTGAAATCCGGCAGTGAGGGTCGACTTTGGGGCATTTAAATACAAAGCTCGAAAGCAGACCTGAAGAAAAAATAATTAATTGACTGCTATCACTTGATTTATATTCCATTCACAAGTATGACATCAATATTGTTTTAACGGAACCTCAGACTATGGATTATCTTATCTAACTGATAATCACTTAGTTACCTCAGCCTAATGATAAAGATCAGCGAGCCTATTGAGAAATCACAATTTAGGGATTCATATTATACTGCGATATCTCTCAGAACGCATTTTATACGAATGAGTGAGGCATTAGCAGTCCCTAAGTTTTAAACTGGTAGGTACACTGTTTGTTATTGTCTATACACGACTGTTAGTTTCTATACGTATAATATTGTACTAATTTATCAGTGCTCATCCGTTTGTCAGTCACTCTGGCACAGCAAAGTCCGAGCAATTTAAGAAGATTATTAACGAATGCAGATCAAGACCCAAAAACCTGGTATAAAATCAGTAATAACTGTGAAATAAACATCTGATGAATATAGATTCAATGTGTCTTTCTAGGAAACCAGTGAATCATAGGCACATTTATCACTCCTTCTTCCAACGAGAGCTTCGATCCAAGCTTCGATTGTTGCTTCGTAGCCCAATTTTCTTCAAAGGACAGCTGTTTTAAGTCAACGGACAAGTTGTGACCACATAAACTGAAGGTAAAGTTTTAAAATACCACGTTTGAATAACATTTATTGTTGTGGTATTCCATCTCAGAATTTTATGAGCTCATCGAATCATATATTATGACCGGAAAGTGCCGTAAAGACATATTCCCTTTCTATGCCTTCCCTGTCCACACAGCATCCTCCTCTCAATCACGGCCTTCAGCATCCACTCGCCTTTCATTACCTACAACAACCGCCTTCTGTCTCCTCATTTCCCTCTGCTGAGTTCTCTCCTCACCCTACATTCTTCACAAGCGGTTCTTTGTTTGTCTTGCTTACCTCAAATGCATTCTCTCTAATCGCTTCTAAAACCGCATCTAAAACGCCAACATCCTATTCTTATGCCCTTTTATCAGGCGTCTCAATGATGTTCCTCGAAACGCTAAACTAAAAAAAAAAACCTCTTAAAAAAAACTACAAAAAAAGACTTGGCAAGAATTTCGTTTAGAAACATGCACGATGTCGCAATCACATTTTGTAACCAACACGGATATATAATAGCATCTCTAAAATCCTATGAAAAAAAATAAAAGTAGATAGTGAAGCATTGTGTACTATATTAACAACCTCAATATTTGCTTATTTTAGTCTGATAGCTGAAAAATCATGGAGTTTCTGATAATATTTCTGATTTGTTTATTCCAAAACACTGGATTTTAAGAGATACGTATATTGTTGACTTATAAGGGACTGAATAATGATAAAATAAAAACTCAGCATTACAATCAAAAAGTAAGAGGATATACATATTAGTTATGCTGCCTGTGATTCCGGATTAAAAGCTATTTCAATTGATTTTATAATATATATTTCAACAATATTGATTATGATCAGGTGTTCTGTGTTCTCAGAGCAGAACTATTAATGTAAATGAAAATTCTTACAGGCCCATTTACTTAGCCTAAGTTATTATTTTTAAAATATGTATCAATAGAAATAACCTTTCCTCTTTCCCGCTATGCCTTCTCATGATTGATCCTCATGAATAAACTTGAATCAAACATTCATGTCCATTGTTCTGTAACAAAAAACAATGCATCGGCAAAGTATTTCCTCTCAACTACGCCAACGAACACCATACGGAAGGAAAAATCATTTTTTAAATATTCTCTTTCATGCATATTCCGTTTACTGCTTGAACTCCGGAAAACTTATAAAATAGTGATAAGTTTGTTCAGTAAAATGCTTTTCTGCTTAAACCGTGCACTTGATGACCGATAGCATTGTTGAAGCCGAGTTTCATACGCAATAATGAGCTGCTGGCTACGCCAACGCACGTATAATTCAGTTGTACGCCAATAGATGGCATTCGAGCATCTATATGCCTAGAGACACTGTATTAGGATAATAGGATAGATAATACAGTGCCTCTATATATGCCCAGAGTCATCCACATGCCGTCACAACAACTATCAAGTACTTGATAATTGTTGTGGCGGGATGTTGATGACTCCGTAGATGCCAGCGACTGGAAACCGGCCATGTTGGATGGTTCGCTCTGGGTGCTTAATTTCATCAAATGGTTAATTATTTATTAAATATTAGATTGTTTAACAATTAATTTCATTGATTTATATTTTTTAATTATTTAATAGCTATAATAAAAAATAACACTCCAATAAAAGTAGAAGTTATGCTGTTACTAGGCAATGTTTACAAATATTTGTCTTTACATATTTACGCGAAACTGTATAGTTAAAAAAACTTTCAATTATTAACCACAGAGATCAATTCAAATTAAGTTTCGTCATGCATATTATGATGACAGAAACATACGGGTGTCTAACGGAACGGCTTAGGAGTCAAATTTTTAAAAATGGATTTTACCAGTTTTCTTTTGCTATGTATTATTCTAAGTTTCAGTGACAATTTTCCCGCTTCTATCAGTCACCACTAAGGGCGCTGTAGGTTTCTCCACTTTTCATACACTTAAATTTTTAGGTTCGAATTTAGGCCTTTCTTAACATATTCCTATGCAAAAGCACGTATAGTCATTTTTTCATTCTTGTCAGGCTTATTTTTTTCAAGGGAGACTAAGTTTAAAATAAAGATAACTCGTAATTAAGAGAGGTAGAGTAAGGAAAGAATTTGAATGACGGGTTAGAGAACCCGAAAAATATTCAGTCTTTCGCTTCTCCCTGTATACCCGCTACCTCCATTGCCTGTCAATAATAACTGATGAGCTTAACAATCCAAATACGTATTTTTTTATGTAAAATCTTATTAAACCAAAAATATATTCATTCTTACAGTTAAAACGCATCAAGTGATGGGGAGTATCCAATCTAACTCGGCCAAAAGGGGGCCAATATTTGCCCATAACGGAACTGAAAATCGAGGGACATTCAACGATTGGAAAAACAACAGAGGAACGATCAATAAAGGGACGACCAACCAAGAGACAACCAATCAAAGGACGACCAATCATGGGACAAACAACCAAGGAACAAACTATCAAGGGACAAACAATCAAGGAACTAGACGACAAAATTAGACTGGGGCGCCAAGGAATCAAAATCAAACAAAACGGAGGTATTGCGTGTCACATAAGTTTAACTACGTGCATACCTAACATTAGCATTTACACACTCAACAGATTCACGCTTTACTTTGTGGGAGTTAGTAGTATGTACACTAAAAGAAAATTTTTCTCCAAGTGTTCTATCGGTTAAGGCAGATTTTATTAAACGTCAGAGAATCTCCTTCCATTATCTACCATTTCAGGGGCCTATCTCACTCTAAAATACCTTTTTCGCCTCAGCATACGATCTAACCTTCTTCATCCTGTCCACGAAACCTATCATCTTTCTTCCCCTTCCCCGCTTGTCCAACATCCTTTCCCTATCACATTCTTGAGCAACCCATCACCCTTTATTACATCCTTCAGCCATCCAACTTGCCTATCTCGAATTTTATTAAGAAGTTTCCTCGCCTACCTCCTCAAGCACTTCCTCGTTAGTCTTCCTCTCCACCCACCTCACCTTCTCCATCCTTCTCTACACCTACATCTCAAATGCCTGCAGTCTATTCTCGTCCTCCATTGACGGATTTTGTCGTTTCTGCCTCATATAACGCTACGCTCTTCACCAGCCTCTTCTTCATATCCTTACTCAATGTCCCCGTCCTTGGATCCCTTCTATTACTAAACGCCTCCTTAGCTAGCGCTATTCTCTTCCGTATGTCTTTGCTACTACGTCCGTTTTCCTCTAGCGTACAACCTACGTAGTTAAAATGTTCTACTTGCTCGAGTTTGTGTCCTCCAACTATAATGGCCAGCCTCGCTTTTCTTCGTTCCACAGAATCTCACAACGGTTGTTTTTGTATGGTTTTTCTTCATTTCGAATATCCCGCACTGCATTTTTAAAGCGTCTACCAAAGCTTGCAGTCTCTTCGAAGATCAACTAACCAACCCCTAGTCGTCCCCGAAAAGTCGGTTAAGACTTTATCAGTTGCCCTTCAACTTTGATCCCGACCTCAAGTTCTTCCCATGCCTGTGTTACTATTTCCTCAGCATAAATGTTGAAAAGCAAAGGCGATAACGGGCACCCTTGTCTTACACCGCGACCTATAATTCCCACACTGATTCACCATCAGCCACCCTCACCTGAGCCTTTTTCACCATACACTATGTAATTTTCGGATTAGTCTCCTGTCCCTCGTCTATTCCCATTTTCCCGAGAATCTCCGTTAGTTTATTCCAATTACCTTGTCAAAAGCATCTTCAAAATCAATGAAGCATGGAAAAACATCTTGATTATGCTCCATGTTTCTTTCAATGAGTGTTATCATCACCACAATCGCATCTCAAGTTGACCTTCCCTTCCAGAACCCAAACTAGTCATCGCCTAAATAGCACTTGACCTTGCTCTCCAACCTTTAATTGATTATTCGAAAAAAAAACTTCGACTGCGAGTGAAATGAAACTGATTGTTCAATAACCCTCGCATTCTGATGAATTATTGTCTTTTGGGGTAGGAATCAAGGACTTTTCGCAAAGTCCTCTGGCCATCCTCCATACCATACTACGAATAAATTCGAAAAAAGCTTGCCTACCTTTCTTTCGTAACTTCTTTAGCAGCTCCGAAGGTAATGTTATCTACTACTACAGCTTTTCTTGCCTTCATCTCTTTCATTGCTTTCTCTATTTCACTGTCGAGTATTTTCGGCTCGAGGTTATTTTCATCTAATGTTCCCTCATTCTCTATAACTAAAATAGCTGGTCTAAAATCGTTGTCATATAGCTCATCCACGTATTCTCTCCACCGATCTTGAATATCTTCCTCCTCGAACATTATCATTCCTCTTCTGTCTTAAATCTTTGGTACCGTTAGCCCTCTCTTACCACCCGATAGCAATTTTACTGTAGCGTGTAACCCTTGTACTTGCCCTTTTTTGCAGTTTCCACATTTCCTCGCACTGCTTTTTCGACCAATTTAACCTCGCCCGATTGGTTATTCGCCGTGGTTGATTATTTAACTCTTTGTATTTCGCCTAACCTATGTCGATGTTGAAGATTTTCCAATTTCTTCTCTCCTCCATTTTCCTATTCATTTCTTCCGCAACACACCACTAATTTACCCTCCTCATTTCAGTGTTTTAACTGTTTTCTCTTCCGCTCTTACAATGCCTGTTTTTATAGTCTCCCATATTTCCTCAATTGTTCGTATATCCTTGGCTTCGCGTATGTTCTCTTCTACTATCTCCTGGTATTCCCTCCTTTTATCCCCTTTCAGCCCTTAAAGATCTACCTCTTCATCTTCCTACTTGTATTAATCTTTTTGATTCTAACCTCATAATTCATTATTACTCAATTATTATCCGAGTCCTTAATTATTAATTGCCTGTTATGTGGAGGTCTAATCCTAAGGCTTGGGTGACCCGCCAATTTTTCGTCGAGTGGGTGACCGAAGTGTTTGCCCCGACTGTGAAAGAATATCTACAGAAGAACAAACTTCCCCTCAAATGCCTTTTACTGCTGGATAATGCTCCAGCACGCCCTCCAAACATCAGCGAGTACTTAGAAGAAGAGTTCGACTTTGTTCAAGTTTGTTATCTGCCACCGAACACAACCCCCCTGTTGCAGCCCATGGATCAACAGATCATTTCAAACTTCAAGAAATTGTACACGAAAGCCTTATTCAAAAAGTGTTTCGATATAACGAATGATACCAACTTAACTCTGAAGGAATTTTGGAAGAATCACTTCAACATTTTGAATTGTGTTCATCTTATAGATAATGCATGGAACCAAGTGACCTACCGTACTATGAATGCAGGATGGAGGAAACTGTGGCCAGACTGTGTTCCAGAGCGAGATTTTGAAGTAATCGAACCAGAAATTGTTGATGAAATCGTTTCCCTCTGCCAAAACATGGGGTTGGAGGTGGATAATGACGATGTTGAAGAGCTTGTCGAGGAGCACAGCAATGAACTCACTACTGAAGAGTTGCAGTACCTTCAGGCTGAGGAAGAAAAGAATTTGGCTGAGGATGTCTTCGGATGGGGAGGGGGAAGGGAAAGAGGAAGTCCCAAGTTCGGTGATTAAAGAAATGTGTGCTAAGTGGGGGGAATTGCAATTTTTTACAGAAAACTCTTTCCCAAACAGTGCGATAGGCAATAGGAGCCTAAACATGTTCAATGACAATGTGATGTATTATCGAAAAGTGTTACAAAAAAGGCAGAAGCAACAGACACTGGATAAGTTTTTTCCTTCAACCTAAAAGCGACAGAGGACTTCCTCCGAAGTTCTCACAGAGGGGGATTCCCCCTCCAAGCAGTAATTCCACCCCTTCCACCCCACACCTCCATCCACTCACGCCATCACATGGCAGTAAATAAGGTTAGTTTTCCTATTTTTCCTTGTTTAAATGCTTTCTTTAATGTTTTTATTTATATTTAACTCAATTTGTACTGTATTTTAACTATTCTCATTTAAAAAAGCATAGCTATATAGCCTGTAACTTTCATATAATAGCGAGTCAATAGGAGCTAGGAACCAATTATTGCTATTTCCTTTATTTCTTATGGGGAAAATTGTTTCGGATAGCGAACATTTCGGATAACGACCAGCTTTCTGGAACGGATTGTGGTCGTTATCCGAGATTCTACTGTATTTCCTCTAGCAGTTCGTATACTCCATGCACCTCTTCCTCCCTATGATTGCTTGTAGGCATGTACACCTGGACCAAAACGAAATTTCTACGGTGTGATTACATTCCTACCTCTAGCATCCCGTCGCTCACCTGTTCAGAATTTACTACCCTCATTCCCAAATTTGCATATAATACTATAGCTACCCCACGTTGACTCTCAACCCCACCGCTATAGATTACCCTGTAACTATCACTCCAGTAGTCCCCGCTGTCCTTCCAGCTCACCACGCACAGCCCCAAGGCATCCATTTTTCCTCTATCCATTTCCCGTTCATTATTTTCCAACCTCCCTGCCTTCATAATTATCCTGACGTTCCAAGTTCCAACCTATTTCGTTACTATCCTTCTCTTCTTCCTCTTCTTCTTATCTTCCGTGGTCCTTTTATTCTGAGATGACTCTGTTTGCACGGATTTTGTGAGATGGCGACCTCGGGGACCTTGCCTCCCCCGCAGCCGGGCCCGACACCCGCCCCATTGGGCGGGTCCATAAGTGCCTAGATTCATTTCTCTTTTAGGGACATTCATTATTCAGGGTAGTAAATAGTTGGGAGGGGACTCCACCCCCCCTTCCCAATAGGAATTTGTTTTTCACGTGACACCATCATGTGACTACCTTTCTTCTGGCTCCTACCCTTCGACCAATCACGCATAGGTGGCCCTACCGGGAGCAATAATAATTCCTCTCGCCAGTCCAGCGGTAGGGCTCAATGGAACACGCAAGCCCTTACACCACGTCAAGGTTTTAGTCTACGGAAAAAGTTAAAGGTAATTTAAAATATCATTAATTAAAATACCATGTGCATTTCCAGAATGTTGTCATATAATGGCACGACGTTTTCCGCCGATTTAGGGCATCTATGGGATATTCTGTTTCTCCATACACCATCATAAGGCGGTGATAGCGCCTGCAAGTGCTAACGAAGCGCCGCGCAGTATTTTTTCTTCTGACGTCGAAAACCATTGCGACAATAAGACAAGCGTTGCTTACGCTAAAATGGCGCGAGACTCGAAAAACAGATTTACATGGTCGCGGAACTACTCACTATTTTACCGTATGGCCGCGGCAGTGTGGCGTTATGAAGAAACAGAATCGCACCGCAGAGATAAAACAATGGGGAAGCTCCACACTTCCAATTTTAAAACGAAGACCTTAGTTATTTATAACGATATTTACGGTTCTGGGCATTCTGACAAATTAAGTTATTCAGACCTCTTTTGAATTAAACTGTAGCAAATCAATCATGTCGTAATGCACGGCAAGGCTGTTTCATACCACCTCGCTCAACGGGGATATATCATGATTTTTCTTAACGCTCTCACCGGGAAGGGGACCTTGGAAAATTATGGTTTGCCAAACCTCCTAATATGTCCGAAAACTTACGACGATATTTGGGATTGAATATAAGAGGGGAGGGATCTCCCAGAAAACAGTAGAATTTCATCATCGCAAACTGACACTCCACTGCTCATATTGACATTTGGGCTAGTTATGCTTGAATTTTGATGAAGTCCTAGCCCTGAGGATACCAAAAATTTGGTATCCTCAGGGCCAGGAATTGAACCAAAAAAATTGACCAAAACACAAGGAACGTCACTGATAGTGCTAGACAGCGTTCGGTTGGTGTTATAAGAAAAAATTTCATGAGAGAATGATAAAAGGATTTCACCGAAGCTGATTGTTTGAAAATCTGTGATTTTCAAAAAGCTCCCATCGTGTTTACGCTAGCTACAACAAAATCCGAAGTTACCTCACCCCAACTCCGAGTCGGGCAGCAACAGGATTGTACAGGAACGTGTACTTTCATCCTTATTTATTTCATCCATAGAGCCTACACTTCGCCGGTCCGCCATGTTTGTGATTCTACGTCTTCCACGCGTCGAAAGTTGAAAATGTTTCAACTTGGGCGACGCCATTCTACGCGAACTCACGCGATGAAATCCGGGCTTCTGTTTGGCTGAGGATCTAATCTTTCGCGTCTCTTCGTCTGAAACGCGTTCATGAAAACGTACCTCTAGCCGTGGAAGAGCGGAAGGTCCAGGAGTGGGGGTACAAAAATTAATTTACCGTGTTTTTTTGCTACGGACATTTCCACACTTCAAAATTGTTCCAACCTATCCAGTATAAGTCATTGTTTTGCACATGAAAGAACTCTGGTTCATAGTCACTTGTATGATTATGATCTAAAATATGCTTAGCAAAGAAAGAAGGCATATTCTTGTTCTTTACACACAACTCATGTACTTTCACCCGTTCCTTGAACTTGCGTCCCGTCTGTTCGATGTACACTGCATAGCACACTCAATTCAGCTTATACCTGTACAACCCGATTTTTTCCGCGGGTCAACGACAATATTTCTATCAACGAAATGGTTTATGAGGGATTACTAAGTTGCAGCTTTCATTTCACGATGTTAAGCAAGCTCCACAAAGTTTCGTCGGACACAACCAGACTGTAATTCATGATAAAGACTACTTGACCATTCGAGATATTTTCTCTATGGCATGCATATGTAGTAAAATAGATAGCGAGATCCATTGCTGTCCATTTGTTTGCATTATACTCAGCCAGCAGTAAATCTCAAGCCCTTAGGGTGCAGAAATAAACCTGCCACACGCCGGCGATAACAGGCGATTAAATCATTCACACACTCGAGGCTAATCCTCCACAATAGTTGCGTACACATAAAAAAGAGGCCTAAATCTACTTTTTATAAGTAACAACTATTGGGCGATTACAACGCAAACTCAACCAAGGCCGTGGCTAGGCCATCTCCGATTTTCACGTTTTTTGGCACATGGCAAATATATAATGAGGAATAACGATTTGCCAAATATTAGTCTTCTGTAATAATAAATGTTAATATCATGACACTTCAAATATCACAAATTAGCGCAAACTGACGCGCCACAGCTCCGAACTCTTATCTCCAATAAATGACGATTTTGCTGTCATATTTTAAATATAATGGCATTTCTGTAATTAAACGACATCATTCAGTGCTTTATATTAGCTTTTGGCTTCCAAGATCTATACTCTGAGCTCCTAGTTGACTTTAATTTTTCCATTTTTTTATCCAGGATTATATATCTCATAAATAATAAGAATAATCGTAATATCTCCTAAATTAACCCTTTCGCGCCGAGCGTCGACTATGGTGGTCAGGGATTTTCATACGCAAACGAGCGGACGACCATTATAGTCGACGAATACTTTCCTACGCAAAAGAACGAACGTCCACTATAGCAGTCGCAAGGGGTGGGAAGGTGACCGCCCCCGAGGTATTCGGAAAGGGTATTTTCTCACCCTTTCGCATCCCAACTCAGCAGGAGGCAAGGCCTTTTCCCGGGCAATTCCGCTCGACCCACAAGCCCATTAGTGACCAGTCCCTCAGCTTATGTCCATTGTTGTTAATTTTGTTGTATAGTGGTTTTTTAAAATAAGTATATGATGAATATTCCAAAATTTTAACATTTCAATGATTTCCTTGTATTTTATTAAGCATTGGCAACTTTTAAGCGAAATTTTAGCAATAATATTAACGGAGTTGGCTTTTTTTTCGTCGGAAGGCTAGTTTCCATCATGTTTCTCCATAATTTTATCCTAAAGATTAAAAGATTTGTAATAACTTGGTGTAATTTTATAACTATAGGTGATTAGAGCTGGCTTCTACTTATTGGAAATTCATCTTTAAAAAATGACACACCCAAGGTATTCTTTCACAATTTTTATATTGACGACTTGAGGAAATTCATAAAATTTCCTGATCACATTATTTAATTAGATTAATATCCTAATATCGTTAATATCACCGCTAGAAATTCGTTCAAAATTTTAAAATTATCGCGAAAACAAGGAGAATTCATTTCAGATATCCATGCTTTCAAGTTTGCAGCGAGTTATTGTTCTAAAAAAACACTTGAATGCAATAAGTTGACCGCAATCATATGCTGTGAAAGGTTCTGGGACCGGTGTCCCGCTGAGTGGGGTTCCAAATCGGGCGAAAGGCATACCTGAGCGATTCGTCGCCACGAGAGTGCTACGTACAGAGGAATACAGAAAATTCTCATGCTACTCGCAACAGGGGAAGCATTTCTCTTCGAGAGGCTTCGGCACGAAAGGGTTAATAATAAGAAATGGTCAAACTTAATTTTTTCGAATAGCAAGGACACAGGACTGTACATTAAGAGCATGAACCTCAATTCGTGGCACGCAACCATGGCACAATCTTCTTTGACTGAAGGCTCCGCCTTGTTGCTGCAACCTAACGGTCCTGTTTTCTGCTAACCTCTTAAACTGCAGATAATTTTCCGTTTGTTCAGTTCTTGTGCCGTTCGGATACTGTAAACTTGGTCTTCCTCTACCTTTCTTCCCGAGCACCTTGCCCTCCATCACATTGACAAAAGATCTATTGTGTCAGGAGATGTCCTAATAATTTTATATTTCTTTTTTCCATGGTGTTGAGTCGTAGGGTTCTCGTCCCATTGATTTCCATTAAAACCTCGTCATTACTTTTCTTTTCAGTCCAGCTTGTCTTAAGCATCATTCTCCAAATCTACATCTCTGCTGCTTCTAATTGCTCTTTTTCCCGTTTCCGGAGGGTCCAACTCTCGCTTCCATAGAGCAATGTACTCCAAAGGAATGTTTTTTCAAACATTTTCCGAGTTTCGATATTCATATGCTTGTCTATTAGAAGGTTTCTCTTATTTTGAAAGGCTTGTTTTGTTATTACCACCCTTTTCTGTATCTCTGCACAACATATATCTGCTATCCTCAGTAAACATACTACCTTAGCAAAATTTTTTCGCTTGTTCAATTTCCTCATGTTCTATTATAATTTCTATTATTATGGCACAATGGTGCATTAAAAATGGAAAGATGCAAAAATTGCTACTTTTGGCGCTTAAAATAGGCGATGTTTAACAGCTTTTTTTTGTTGAAAAATATATTTTACAATAGCTTACACCCTCATCTTTCAATAACAAATATAAAATTGGTGGGTGAATTCGTCTAACACACAAAATATTGGACGGACATAATGTCCTGCTACGCGCGCGCCCGCTTTGAAAATGACACGTTGGGGAGTAATGCGGATGATCTACGCATGCGTCGTGCGTGGAATATCCAAGTGAAGCAGTTGTGCCTAAGTAATTACTTCTAACCTCCACTTCTACCCGTATGAAGGTTTACCATATATTGTAAACGGGTTGGGAGGAGAAATGTATCTTCTGCACATCATCTGCTGTTCGAGTCCGCGAAGACAAAACGTCTTCAATTTATAGATCTGTTAGTTTACACAAGCGTTCGGTTCTAAACATAGGAAGATATTACGCCCTATACATGGATAAAAAAAAAAGGAAAAATTAATGTCATCTAGGAGCTCAGAGTATAGATCTAGGAAGCCAAAAGTAAATATAAAACACAGACTAATGTCGTTTAATTACAAAAATGTCATTATACTTAAAATATGACAGCTAGATCGTCATTTATTGGAGATAGAGTTCGGAGCTGTGCTAATTTGTGATGTATGAAGTGTCATAACATTAACATTTATTGCTACAGAAAACTAATACTTGGAAAATCGCCTTTCCTCATTGTATTATAGCTATTTGCCAAAATTTGAGAAAATCGGAGATGGTTGAGCCACGAATGCAAAGCCATTTGGTCGAGTTTGCGTGGAATCGCCCTACTACTTTAAGGGGATATGAACACTATTTCTTTTTTCTCCCTTATTCCTTCCCTCCCCTTTTTTTCAGGCTCCTGCTTCGAATATTTTTTTTTTCGAATTCAGGCTCCTGCTTCAAAGAAATATGTTTACCTATGAAGTGTTGCGATCTATTTTTTACGCACGCAGTGATTATTCTTCTCCATTTGCTTCTGATCGGTGTGCTTAACCCTATGAGAAAAAATTGGCAGATATACCTGCCAAAACCTAATTTGGATTTATTTAAAGGATCATTTTGGTACATGGGACCAACGGTATTCCATACGTTACCGGAAAATATAAAAAGCAAAAGCAATATTCATAAGTTTATGTACTTGATCAAAAATTGGATTTCCTTCAGACAAATGTTAAGTCACCTTTTGTGCGACAAGTGTAAAAAAACGAATGGGAAAGAAGGCATTTTTGCTCATTATCTGCATATATTTGCCACTTTTCTTACAATTATCCCAAAGCGGTCAGCGCCTATTTTTCATTAGGAAGGTAGCAACGATACTGGTAATTCCTTCAAGACTACCTAGAGCTTACAATTATAGTTCACTTTATATTAAGATTTGTCATTCGAAAGAAGCAATAAACACCATTATTATTTGCATTCAAAAGGAATAATTAAAACTTGTCAACTTAAAAACCGACCCCTTTACTCAAAAACTGCGAATGTAGTAGTAAGAGTTTTATTGTTGTAGGGTGCGCCGACGACTAGGTCATTTTGCACCGCTACTCAGTTCGTTGATAAAATAATCATATTCTCAATAGTGTAGACGTCCAATACATAGATTTAAATAAATAATAAAACAGGCTGATAAGGTCATATTTTATTAAAAATTCCAATCTCTTTAAGTAACAAAATAAGACGGTTTAAAATAATAGGGTCGTCTCCTAGAATGGATTCTAGGTCTCCCCCTATATTGAATCGTCTTCGCGCGTCACGATACTTGTCACACTCCATCAGGATATGCCGAATACTAAGAGAGCAACTGCACGCATCGCACTGAGGAGATCGTTTCTCTTCCGTAAAGAGAAAGGCGTGAGTCAAAGGGCAGTGCCCTATCCTCAAACGTGTGATCACGACTTCCTCTCTTCGGCTGCTCCTGACGGAAGAGGGCCACACTGACGTTGTCGCCTTGACGCTGCGGAGTGTTATTTTGTAGTCCTCCACGACTCCCTACACTGCTCTAGCACTACATTTCTCAGTGAGGCTCTTAGGTCCTCAAAAGGTACAAGCGCCGACATGTATTCGTCCTCATTTAGAGCCTCCTTGGCTAAGGAATCTGCCTTCTCATTTCCGGCTATTCCCTCATTCCCAGGGACCCAAGGGAACCAAATATTTACTCCCTTTCTCTTAAGGGACAACAACGAGGAGTGCATGTCCTGAATAATAGGGTGCATGGGTGAGAAGCCGGAAATGGATTTTATAGAACTCAAGGAGTCGGTGCATATGACAAAAGAGCCACTATCGTCACTGTCACTCATGACGTCGAGAGCAAACTTTATGGCGAAAAGTTCAGCTGTGTAGACGCTACACAGCGGATTTAACTTCGCTCTGATGGCCCCGTGGAAGGAAGAGAACGCTGCACACGCGCAGGCCGAGTTAGACTTGGAGCCATCAGTGTACACAGGCATAAAGTCGGAGTGATTCCACAGAAACATTAGAAATTGACGCTGGTACTCCAAAGGAGTAGTGGAGGATTTTGGTCGAGAGCGTAAAACTGTTTTAACCACAGGAGTGGGAGTCAACCAAGGGGGGTGTATTGAGTAGGATACAGGGAACACCTTTGGTAGTGTGAAATCACACCCGAGAATAAAATCGTGAAAACGCACATTTACGGATCTGGTTGCCCTAGTCCTTCGATTAAAAACCTTTGTAAAACGGGGTTTAAAAAGTATGTCATAACATGGATGACTCGTCATGGTTAAAACTTTGGAGACGTAGCTGCAAAGAAGCAAGGTCCTACGGTAGCACAGAGCAGGTTCCCCTGCATCAGAATAGATGCTTGGGACCGGACTAGTCCTAAATGCCCCTGTACAAAGTCGTAGCGCCGCGTTATGCACAGAATTTAGTGCTCGTAAGTATGACTCCCGAGCTGGCGCATATACAATGGAACCGTAGTTTAATTTAGAGCGTACCAATGCGCGGTACAATGAGAGCAAGGTGGTGCGGTCTGTTCCCCCCGATGCGTGATTTAAAAACTTTAAAATATTCAACGACTCCAAACAATTTAGCTTTAACATATTAATGTGGTCTGGCCAGTTAAGTCTGTGGTCTAGAGTCAAGCCAAGGAAACGGACCGACTCCACAAATGGGAGGTTTCTTCCGCCGAGACATAATGCGAGTTTCACATGGACGTGTCGCATACGGTGAAAGTGAACACACTTTCACCGTAGGGGAGTGGAAGCGACGTG
This sequence comes from Ceriagrion tenellum, assembly GCA_963169105.1. NCBI lineage: Eukaryota > Metazoa > Arthropoda > Insecta > Odonata > Coenagrionidae > Ceriagrion > Ceriagrion tenellum. The sequence goes on along the minus strand of OY720640.1, from coordinate 117,969,466 downwards.
AGCCCACGATCTGGAGAAATTAGGAGCAACTTGTGCTTTATACTTTTTCGGAGCCTCGAGGTATGTGATTTTATCCACCGTCTTAATCTCCATGATTTTCCGCTCTTCGATCATCTTTGGACAATCACGAAAGTACACGGGATGGGCACCCTCGCAATTGACACAATGTAGGTCACTTGTGCATTCCGCAGCTTCATGCTTATCCAGGCTGCAGCGTGGGCAGGTGGCCTTGCACTGACATCGTGTGGCCATGTGGCCGAATTGCTGACACTGGTAGCATCTCATGGGTGCCGGTATGAATGGCCGCACTGGGACCGATTCATAACCGACGAACACTTTGCCGGGGAGGACGTCACGCGCGAACGTAAGAACGACAGATGTCGTGTTGACCCTTTCTCCGTTGCGCTTAACAGTGAGTCGACGAGCATCATAGCCCCCCTGAGAGGCCATCTCCCGCTTTATCTCGTCGATCTCCACGTACAGTAAGTCGTAATGGCTTATCACCCCCCTACAGGTGTTGAAGGTGCGGTGCACCTCGACCTTGACGGGAATGTCGCGCAGCTTTACGATCTTTAACAGTTTCTCACTCTGAGCCCTGTTTGCCGTTTCGATGAGCAGTGTGCCATCGCGAAGTTTTTTGGCCGATTTCAGATACCCAGGAACCAAACCCGACAGAACTTTACGAATTAAGAATGGGGACACCTTTTCCAGGCTCTCACCTTCCTACTAGCACCTCATCACTAAATAGCGCTGACTAGCGCAATAAACATTATCTCCTCCGTCCGAATCCGGACGGGATCTGTTTTGGGGTTGAGAGTCATTGTCTGCCATGTCCTAGGTAACATTTATCCCCCGACCTCCCCACCCTCCACGGAGCCACACATTTGGGACGCCACACCGCGAACCGGTGTGGTCGCCAGGGCTACCCGAGGGGATATAGCACCCCGGAGGTGGTCTTCTGTTTCTGGTTTGGTCTTCGATATAACGGGCCCACCAACCCGAGTGCCTCCGACCGCCCTACGCAGACCCCCACCTCCCTAGCACTCGCCACCGAACTTAACGGCAAGCCGATTGACCGGGGTTGGCTAGCCCCCGGCCTCCTGTTTACAGGGAATCCAGGGCCGAAGTGGTATATTGGACTCCGGTCCATTCCGGGCATCCGACACCCGGCTGGGTCCCAGAGACCTCACCCACCAGGATCCCCTTCTCCCCCTCCGCACACGGCAAACATGCGGGTGGATCGCAGGCCAGGTGGTATGGCCGCACACGGACAGTAGACCCACAAGGCTGTCCGGACGCATCCCTTTGCTGCCTGGGGGTTTGTTTTCGGGGTTTACCTCCCCGCCCTTTTAGTCGCCTCTTACGACAAGTAGGGATACTGCGGTAGTATTCTCTATCCCCCTACCCGCAGGGGTGGCGAATATAGGCTTCACAGAATGTCCAACTGCTCTCTTAGGGCTGTTGATATCTTTTTCACTTAAATTTCTTTTCTCGATTATGAAAACGGTGACTCAATCTGACACCACTTAATTCTTCTAACCGACCCGGGTTTCGGCATATCAAGCCACTTTCAAGGCACATGTTTATTAGGTGGTCTGCACATATATATTGCAAGGGCATAGGGAGTGGGGGTGGAATAATGGGAGAAAACTCTCGCTGGCTGTGGGAGAAGGGCGTGGGTCGTGTAGATGGTTAGGGAACGCTGAATGAACAAACTTGGGAGGGGAAAAAGGTGACCCAGGGTGAAGTTTTAGACTGGTGGGTGACTAGCTAGGTTATGAGTAGGATAAACTTAGGGTTGAAGGCGTATCTTTGTGGAATGTTACCGCAGACATGACGAAAAAGAAAAATCTATTAGTATATTCCACACTTAAAACTTTGAGTCCTGACCTAGGTTTCATTTGCCTTGCATTAATCATTTTCATAGGATTCATTTGTTATGCGTAGGAGATGTGAATGGGATGGGAACATATGGCCATTAAAAAAGGTTATAATCACCGGGACAATTCAAAAATACAAACTATTGCATAACATCCAGGTTTCGCATAAAACCCAGGTTGCATAAAATCCTTGTTTTTGACGTAACAAAATTCTTTTTCGCAGAAGTAGCAAGAAATGGAGCCTAATGGACTTATTTCAAGACATGTTCATCATGAATTCAAGAGCACTTGCGGATCAAGATTGACCAGCCAAACCAGCTTAAGAACAGTAATACCGCCATCGACGATACTCTTATCATGTAAAGGGAAAGTTCTGAACTTCTGACTTAACTTCGCTGGACCGTCGCAATCTCTATACCAGACCTGGTCAATTCTTGATCACTTTTTAAACAAATGTCAACTAACCAGACGCAGCTAAGGCAAAATGATGAAGTTCTGTGAATAGAATTTAGGATATTTCATTTGGACCTAGCTGAAGTTGTAACTGGGCAATAATCATTAAACAGTAATCAGAGTTGCGGCTAATTGAGAAGTAGCCATTTGTCAGTATTGAATAGAATAAATGCTTCGTCTTTTACTGATTCCCTTTAACATAGAAATATACCCAGCAACCGCAGACAATCTACTGGCCCCAATTTTTCTGTGTTCGATTCTCAAGACGGTTTTCTACGAATGAAATTGTGAATTAATGCTAAGTTTTCACGGAACATGTCAATTTGGTTGACCTGTTTCTACGCATTAAAATCAGTGCACATCTGCATTTGGACCAATTATCACCAAAGAAAAACCTAATCGATTGCATCAAATAAAATTGCTCTACACGAAAAGAATTAAAAATAATACGAAATCTTGAATATTGCATAAATATAATCATGAATCAATAACATCGACAAGTAAACAAATGTGAACGAAAAAATGTCCTCAGCAGATAGTAAAGCGTTCTACTCGCACAAATTAGATCTAATGTAATAAAATAATGTTAACTTTATCGCATATCCTGTATCTGTGCTCATGTTTATTTCAACAGAAATGATAAAAATTGAATTCAAGTTTTTCTGACTTGCATTTTCTTATTCTCACGTCTCACATGCATTCTTGCATGCTGCTATTTACCTCCTCCTTCAGTTCTACGAACGATAACTTATAGTTCATAGCAATATATATGCATCATTCTGAAACGAAAATTAGGATTCACCGGATCATCGTTGGAGCTGAAGAAGGAGACCTCTAGGACCTCATCTCTTCGGAATCAGCAGATACTTCGTGGGAATCAACGTTCATCGCCCGTCGAGACCGTCCTAAGCGGGAGCTAGGGCGTAGACTCCGGGCAGCCACCGGCGTCACTTGTTGTAGTGCGCCAAACGGGCAACCTAGCGGTCAACCAGTCGCTACCCCCACCCCCACCGGCTATATAAGCGGGACCACCTCGAGTCGCAGAACTTTTCTTCCAGGCCGGCAATAGGAACTTCGCGCTCGGACCGGCCACCTTGGTGGAACGGTATCCGGTGCTTAGCACCCTATTGGCCGTAGGAGTCGCCCCGCCCGGGGAATAACGACTCAGGGTCTTCGGAGTTGAAGTAGATTACAAGGGCCCGGTCCTTGTACGTCCTGCTTCCGCCACACTAAACCCTCTCGGTCGCCCCCGACGCACTCGTTTGCCTGACCGAGGGCCCCCAATTCTCCTTGGCATTGCACGCTAACGCACCCGTTAGCCGCCAAGGAGCTCCCTTCACAAACAAGAGCGGCGCGAGGTTAACGTAGTCCCTCGTTCTCAGTCGCGGGGCACAACCGGGAGCTTCCGTTTGTCTGCGGGCAAGCGGTCCAATAGGTACACGCGGGTAGGGAGGGACAACACTTCTCAACCGCTCCCCCCCCCTAAGGGGGGGAAGCGGCACTTACCCTCAGGAGGGCCCCGAGGCCCTCTTCAGGACCAAAACTACACCGCGTCGAGTCCTTTTCCTCCGCTCCGTATATAGAGTACCTAAGCTTTGACCAACCGTATAAGAGCGGTACCCTAAGGCCCTCTTCAGGGCCAAACTCCCCTCCGCGTCCCTTGATTCCTTGGTTGACAGCCGTATAAGAGCGGCCAATCAAGGCCCTCTTCAGGGCCAAACTCTACTCTTCCGCGTCCTTTGCCTCCTTGGTTGACAGCCGTATAAGAGCGGCCAATAGGGGCCCTCTTCAGGGCCAAACTCTACCCTCCCGCGTCCTTTGCCTTCTTGGTTGACAGCCGTATAACAGCGGCCAATCAAGGCCCTCTTCAGGGCCAAACTCTACCCTTCCGCGTCCTTTGCCTTCTTGGTTGACAGCCGTATAACAGCGGCCAATCAAGGCCCTCTTCAGGGCCAAACTCTACCCCTCCGCGGTACATTTGCCTCCCTTGCAGCGTCCAGTTCTCTCCCTTGGTTGAAAACGGTAAGAGCGGCAAATCAAGGCACTCACTCCAAATAACTTTTAATTAAAACTTATTCACTTGAATTAAAACTTCTTAGTCTCACACCAATTACGGAGCACACAGGCCGCCTATCGGCATTTCCCCCACCAGTCCTCAACTGTGCCTATTACTCTTGGTCGCTTGGACAAGGCGAGCGTTGCGTGGTTCCGCGTAACGGAACCGGGTCAAGCCTCACTGGCCCGGCTGGGGGCCAGATGCGGCGATGGCCCACCTGATGCTCACCGGCGTACGCACGGAGGTGTGGACGGACCGGTTGCGCTCCAGGGCCCTGAGGACCTCGCCCCGTGCAGTTGTTCAATCCGGACACCCCCAGCTGCAAGTCCCCTCCCCCCAATGGCCCGCATCCCCGAGCACCGACTCGGACGCCTCCACACCGAGGGCGCCCAGGGTAGTCGTGGGTCACCCCTCCCCACGCCCAGCGTCCTGCCCTACGATGAGTCCCGGAGCTAAGGCCCCTCTGAGGAACTCACCCGTTCTTTCCCCGGATGAGGAAGTCAGGGCCCTAACTTCTTTCCCCCCTTTCCAAATTCCTCATCCCGCTCGATCCGTGGCGTCGCCGGATTTCGAGTCCCCCGTCCCTACAGACCCGACCGTCGGTGGCCCGAGACCGGCGGCCGCAACAAGCACGCCGACCACATCAAACAACGGCCACTCAACACCCAATGGCCGGACGTCCCTATTCAAGCCGATCGGGCCGGCACCCCCCACCATCTCACCCCCTAGCAGGCCACCATCCCAGATCCCGCCCCTCATGTCGGTGAACCCGTTCATCGTCGGACCTCCTCCTCCCCTCACCCATGGACCTTTCCTCCCACTCCTCTCCCTGCCCTTCCCACAACCCATCCGGCCTGCGAAGGGAGCCCCGCCCGCACTAGCGAGGACCCCTGGCGAGTGGACAACCCCCACCGGCCGTCGTGCTGGGTCCATGAAGTCAGGGCCCTCTCCCCCCGACACACGCCCTCCCAACCCTCCCGGGCAGGTCCTCTCGTGGGTGTCCATCGCCAACCTACCCCCGAATACCACGCAGCGCCAAATCCACTCGTGCTGGAAGCAGGCCTTCCCCAGCCTGTCTTCCGCGCGTATGGACGTGCGCTCCGTCGAGAGGACTGTGAGAGTCCAGCTCTGCGGAAAGGGCCTGGAACTCCTACACGGTGGAGAGAAACGCTTGGCCCACCTAGTAGGAGAGCCCATACGGGTCTCTTATCCGCTGGGTCCCCGCTCCGTCCCTAAACAAAGTCCCTAGGTCCGAGTCATTTATTCAGAACACCTTCTCCTTCGTCGTTAAAGGGGTGGACTTTGCGACGCCGGAGAAGGGCATCAGAGACGGCCTGCAGGACCTAGGTGTTCCTGTCCTCGTCATCTGGAGGATCAGGGCCTGGCGGACGAAGAGGCCGAGCACCGTGATGCGAGTCGTCACGGAGCTCCATGCAGAGGACCGATGCAGGGACCTGATGCGGCGCGGGATATGCTTCTATGGGAGAAGTTACCGATGCGAAGCATCCAAGCCCCCCTCCCCCCCTTCCCAGGCCAAGCAGTCTCGGCGGAGTGACGAGCGGGCTCGTCGCGGACGCCCTTCCGGTCCACGCCGGGAGGGGGAAGGCACGGTCCGTCAGGCGCGCTGCCCGGACTGCGGCGGCGAGCACAGGGCGGGCGATGGGAGTTGTCCCCGACGTCCCCGCGCCCCGCCCTCGCTCGCCGCGGCCGCCCCAATTCACCCCGACCCGTCTGTTTTGCAGGCCATCCCCGCCCTCCCCGTAGACGCGAAGCCAGTGACGAGGAAGGAGCTCCTCCACCTGCTGACGATGGTGCTGACCAACATCCACCAAGATCAGCGCCAGGCAGTAGGTCGAGCCATCGACGATGCGGCAAAGACCGTACTGGGGATGACAGTCACCCCGCTGTACTCCCCACGTCCGGCTTTCCCATCGCTCTTCTCTGACCTCTTCAATGGCGAACGATAAGTCGAGGGTTTCTTTTATAAATATTCGCGGTGGCCTGGGCCAAAAGAGGCCCCTCCTGAAAGAGCACATACGGACAAGGAAGGTCGCCATCATGGGGCTGGTGGAGACCTATCTGCGTCCCAACTCAAGTGTAAATATTTCTGGATTTCAGGAATTCAGCACCGCGAGGCTTGGCAACACATCGGGAGGCACCACACTGCTAATCCGCAATGACATAGCCGCCGTCAGGGAAGACATCCCACAAGACTGCCTCACCCCGGGGAATGAAGCAGTTCTCGCCCGGGTCCACTTCAAGAGGAGGAAGATTTTAATCTGTGTTATTTATTCCAGGCCCAACGTGGAACTCCCTGTGAAACTCCTGGACCACATAATAGCGTCCTGTCTAACAGCCATAATTATAGGAGACCTGAACGCAAGAAACACCTCCTTCAGGGACCAGGCGACGAATGCTAAGGGGAGGATTCTGCAAACCTACCTTCTGCAGCACTCCCTAACCCGCCTGGATATCCCGTCGCCCACCTTCGTGGGCAATGGGTGTTCATACCCCGACCATGCCCTGGTAACTGGAAACCTCATGTCACTCTCGGGTGACGTGACGGTGGACGATTGCCTTACTTCCGATCACCTGCCCTTTTCCTTCCCCCTCTACCTCGTGGATCCTCTCCCTTGCATCTCCGTCACCCGGCCCGACTACAAGAAGGCAGACTGGGACACATTCAACAGCACAATCGCTGAAAGGACGAAGCACATTGAAGGCATAGAAACAACGGACCAGGTGGACAGTGCCCTAAAGGCAATGGAGGACGCCTTTAAAGAGGCTGCGGGCTGCATCCCGACGAAAACAATCGACCCGAAGAGGCCACCACTACCCAGGGATGTGGTGGATATGATTAAACAAAAGAGGTCGATATACCGGGATTGGGTTAGAACAAAAGACCCCGACCTAAAGACTGAATGGAATAGAATGAATGCCCTCATCAGAAGGAAGGTCATTCTGCAGAAGGAAAAAAGTTGGGAAAATGCCTGCAGAACACTCGATTACAGGGACGGCGGCGCATTCTGGAGAAAATTCAAAATACTGACAGGACAACACAAGGCTAAAACATGCCCGTTAACTGACATTACTGGGGTTCCGATCGCTGATGCTACAGCAAAAGCTGAGGAATTCCGGAGAGTCCTGTCGGAAATTTACACGCCCGCCGAAGATCCCCTCTTTGACGAAGTCAAAAAAGACAGATGCACGAGGGCAGTGCAGACTGCTGAAATACTTTTAAGACCATTGCAGACACCAGCCAGGATAGAGGACGACCCGGTACTCCAACCAATCTCTGAAGAGGAAATGGAGGAAAGCAGACCGTGGAAGAACAAGGCACCGGGCGACGACGGTATAACCACCCTTCATGTCAAAAAGGCCCCTGCCTGCGCCCCACTCCTGATGTCTATCTTCAATGCCATACTATGTATTGGATACTACCCTGATTCCTGGAAAAGGATTACAATGGTAATGATACCTAAGCCAGGAAAGGACAAGAAGAAAGCGGAGAACTACCGGCCCATCAGCCTCACTAGCACCATCGGCAAGTGGTTCGAAAGAATCCTAACAAGACGGATGAGCACCGTGTTCGAGGCCAATGGTGTCCTGCCCCAACACCAATATGGCTTTCGACCACGTAGATGCACCACCGACCCTCTGGCACTCCTAACAAGCACCGCCACGGAAGCCATAAACAGAAACAGATATGCCGCAGCACTGTTCCTGGATATCGAACGAGCCTTCGACAGTGTATGGCATGATGGGCTGATGTGTAAAATGGCAAAACTCCCAGGGGTGGGTGCAAACCTACTGCGCATCATAAACTGCTTCATCAGGGACAGAAACGCAAGGGTAAGAGTGGCCTCAAACCACTCTGCGCTCTTCCCCCTCCAAGCAGGTGTCCCCCAGGGCACCGTACTATCCCCCCTGCTGTTCACCCTGTACTGCCATGATATGCCAACTGATGGTAGGGCAAGAGGCGCGGTCACTCTATGCCAATATGCAGACGATACCGCGATATGGTGTGCAGGGAATTCCGCCCGGACTGCCACAAACAATCTACAGAAGATGGCAAAGAGATTGGAAAAATGGTTCACCACATGGAGGATGCGACCCAACGCAAGCAAGTCGCAACTACTCATCGCCAAACCTCTAGGAAGTAAACCAGATGGTTGCAGGCTACGACTATGGGACCAATGGATCAAGGACACAGATACGGCGACGTATCTCGGGGCACTAATCGATAGACATTTTACTTTCAGGAAGCACGTGAGGAACGTGGTCGCAAGGTGTAGTAGGCGTAGTAACCTGATCAGGGCGGTCCGCGCAAGGGGGCGGGGAGTCTCGGCGAGGTGCGGCCTGCTCCTATACAGGTCGTTCATACGGCCAGTCATGGAGTACGCCGCGCTGGCCATTCTCCCGCTACGACAAACTTTAAAGTCGTACGCCACCCTTGAGCGAAGGATCCTAATGCAGACCTTCGACCTGCACCCATTGACCCGTTCCCGCACCGTATATGACCTAACTAATAATGAACCTCTGCTTCACAGGTTGTGCCGCCTACGCTGCGACGGGACAAGGAGGATAGCGGAGAACAACAGGGCGCTTCTGGATTCCATAATTGGTACAGCAGGTGGTCCACTGCACAGAAAACCTAAGAAAAAGCTGTATTCCACTCCAAGATTCATCTCGGACCACCTCCATCTATATCACCCGGAGGTCGCGCTACCACCTCATACAATCAGACCCACGGTTCCCGCACCTGCGCAGCTTACCATCACACCAGGTTTTCCTCTCCGCCCCAAGAAAAAAGGAAAGAAGAGAAAGAAGAAGAGAGGAGAAGAAGAATCGGCGTCCGACACAGTGGCCCCCCCAGCAACCCTTGCCCCAAGTGACTCCCCCCCACCTCCCCAGTGATACCCATATTTATTCCTCCCTCCCCCCAGTGATATTGACTATTTATTATCTATTTATTGTTAACAGAGACATATATTCCATGTTGAAATATCTCATAGTTTAACCACGTTATTAACGGATCCCCAGTGATTTCTTTATTACCAGAGACATATATATATATATTATTTATTGCAGAGACTTATTCAGTGTTGACTTTTAAATTTCTAAGATTTGTTATTTCTTTGTGTTGTTTTGTTTTATATTGTTAAGTTTGTGGCCTGGCGGTGGTTTTAGCGGGTTTCCCACCGTCCTAGGGCGAATGCCGGGCCAATATCTTCCCGCACCTGTTAAAGTATTCCAGTGACTTCCCTGAAGAGGCGACAGCCTAGAACGGGGTCCACACCATTGTTTTTGTTATTTGTTATACTTGTATTTGTTTCGGTGTGGAAATAAACATATTTTGACTTTGACTTGAAACGAAAATTAGAAATAATTAGATGGACATTCCTCAATCTTACCAATGTTTTCATTTTTAAGGCGTAGAATATAGGCCTAAAAGAAAAAACGGAAAATTAGGAAAAAATACAGTATTTTCCAATTTTTTCTGCCTCGGAATCAAATCAAATTGTGGAATATAGGTCAACAACCGATGCTTATCAGCGATCGAGATACTTAATTACAATTTATCAAAATCATAACAGTAACTGCCACTAATATGTGTACATAAAGATTGACTATTAACTTTTAAATTTCATTTGATAAATATTGTTTATTGAATGAAACTGAAAAAAAAATTTTTTTTAAACGTCTCATGAACAGGTCCTACAGCGCATAACTTGCTCTAAATTAATATAAATGTAAAAAGCAGTAATTTTCTCCAAATTAATATGGAATGGCTATTAACTGTCGGCCCCGGTGGCTGTGGGGTAAAGTCCTCGCCTGATAAACCGAGGGTCGCGGGTTCGAGTCCCGCCTGGGTGGGTTTTTCACCACTTGATTTTAACTTTTTTAACATCTTCAAACACCACCCACCCCAATATTCATTTTAAAGTAGAATATATGGGACCAATTTTAAACTTTTCAGACTGCATTTTTCACCACCCCGGGGCATGGATGTATGTCAAGTTCTGTTGGTCCGGTCCCTTGAAAACCTGATGACAGGCTCAGCAGCCTAACGGGATTCCGCGGACATACGGGCCAACAGAATCGTCCGGAAGCCAAAAAAAAAAAAACTCGGCCATAAGCTGAATCTTTTATGTAATGCCATTGTGTAAAGTTGTTCTTTTGTTTCTCTTTTGGCACAAGAGTTTTATTCTCTCGAATTGGTACTGTGCTAATTGCAATGAATTCCTATACAGTCATAAGCCACAATGCTGTCTTTTTGTGAAGTTAACCTCAAACCAAATTGTTCTTAGTCTACCTAAAGTCGTTTTCTATATTTCCCATTTCGTGGAATACATTTATAAGGAAAATGTTGAAATAAGAAAAATTGAAATAAGAAAACAATATTATGTTTTCCACTGGTTTATTATACAGCTAAGAAGTTTTTTAACATCTTCAAACACCACCCACGCCAATATTCATTTTAAAGTAGAATATATGGGACCAATTTTAAACTTTTCAGACTGCATTTTTCATCGAGAATGATAGACACCAATTCGATTAACATCGGAAGCTCCAACGATTTCATCATCCTTTTTCACACAGGCTCGCGCATTTTAATTCTATTATAAACCGCCTTATTAATAAACCTCCGTATAATTTTCATTTAAACCTTGAACTTCAAATTATAAAACAAATAGCTCCTAGCAATGATTACGACGCGAAATTTCTATCTTTGAAATCAGTTAAATAACAAGACCAATACAGCAAGCCTCTCAACTCTCACCGCCGTCGATTAATTTTAGACACACCCGAAAAGAAAGTGGTGCAAATACCTTTTTTCGGAGAAAAGGCATACTCAGGGATTCAATCAAGGTTTGCTTTTATAGGCCAAATACATAGGGAGGACTGCTGTGAAATTCGAAAGAAAGTATTAATTCCCCAAGTGAAAGTAGCGCGCACAAACTTAAGTGTGATTGTTACAAATTTTTCTATATTGGTCAAACTTGTCGAAAGTTTTGCAACAAGATTTAAGGAAAATAAAACTGGATTCGCACTGGAGACGTTACTTCAAGCATCGCCAGGCACATAATAGAACAGGAGTGTTTCAGAGGTACACAGAAAATGTCAACTTGACCCAACACTACATTTCTAGGCGAGACAGAAGCGATAAAATAAACGCACTTCAATTCCGAACAGATGGGTACAAAAATTTGTTCTTTCCACGCACAATAAGTGACCATAATAAAGACTGAGTTCCACTTATTACACTCCAATAATACACGTCACCTTTACACCCTCCAAAACCTAATCCTTAACACCTTTACACTGCCTATGTCTTCTCATCCCCTGCCACACACCCATGCGGCAGCTTGTAGGGTAGTATGCAAATGTAGAAGAAGACCACAGCAGTGCCTTCGAACCCGATGCACAGCACCTTGTTTCGAAATGCGAGAAACGGACGCGTTCAAACAAAGAGAAATACACTTTCGCAACAAAGACCCGTCATTAGCCAATGACATACGCTTTCTCCACCTTCCCCTCTGCTATTAATCCCGAACCCATCTCACAGGGGTTAAACTCTTCCCCAGTCCCAATATTTTCAGCCCCAACCTCCACCACATGACCTGAGCGGACTGTACAATTTACTTTTAGAGTTCTCCCCACTCTCCCGTTACTTCCTCCCTTCCCCAAATCCTTTGCACTTAAAGGAGGAACCTGCGCTTCCAAGTACTAATTTCTTATGAACAATAAAATTTGTTGTTGAGAGTAAATGTAGGCCAAGAGCTGCCTAGCATACTTTTTAAATCCCATTCTCTGGGTAAAATCTATTGTCACTAAGCGATAAACCGATGCTTTTGCCCAGTGACGAAAACCAGATATTAATCTGACTCCATCCCCCATTGCTACTACGGCAGGATGTGATATCACGATTTTTGTTTCAGACTGTGGGAATGGTATAATATTTAAAAATATTTCACAATGTGTATTAAATGCCTAAGTACTCAATACAATAAATTAGAGAAAGTACCGGAGTACACTGAAGTACCGGAGGTGTCATTTTGTCCGCTTATCATTTATAACAATTTATTATATTCTAGAATTTCATTTTTCTAGCATGGGAATGTATACATTTATACGTATATTTTAGCACCATGCAATTATCATGTAAATTGATGGTAAAAAAGCATCACTAATAATTTTCTCTTTACCTACCCTGGTCGAACAACACCCATGGGTGCGTCCAACACCCATGGGTGTACCCCCATCATGCATGTGCATACACCCATCCCAATGGGTGTACACCCATCCCAGTGGGTGTACACCCATGAACCCTTTGCAAATGCATGGGTGTGCACCCATGGAGATGAGTGCACACCCCAACCTCATGGGTGCACACCCATGAACCCTTTGCAAATGCATGGGTGTGCACCCATGGAGATGAGTGCACACCCCACCCTCATGGGTGCACACCCATGAACCCTTTGCAAATGCATGGGTGTGCACCCATGGAGATGAGTGCACACCCCACCCTCATGGTTGCACGCCCCACCATGGGGCACATAAAATAATTACTCCAATTTGGTATACATCGATTTAAATATTTTATTGTTGAATCAGTTAGCATGGAATTACACAAGTAAAGACTTTTTAAGTTTCAGTGGGGTAATTGGAAGTATTAATTTTTGATGTGAAAAAATAATATTTATAGTCATGATTCAAAGACAATTGGATGAAATATTTCCTCTATACCAGCCATGGAAATTGATTGGCTTTCCTGTTTTATTTGGGATAAATGAAATTTTCTGGAAAAAAGAAATATCATGGGGGCAAAAAAGATGAATTTGGTTTCTTTTTATCAGAGCAAAACCCATTGTTTATTACATTAAAAAGAAAATCATTGTTACAGAAGAGCTTAAATAAATTCATGGTGTCATCAATATGTATATATATATTACTCTTTCAACAGTTTGCATTTTAAACATCACTCTAGAGTTTAACAGTGCTATTTTAAGAATTTAGATGCTTCTAATTTTATTTCCAAAATTTACACCATCCCATGACAGTTCCAGACAAAAAAATCACAATCACATAAAAGTACACTATATTTCCTAAACAGGCACTCTACACAAATGTGTTAACATGTAACAAAGAATACATGTCATGCATCCTAATCTTTGTCATATATATTTGGCAAAGTACTCACATAGGTGTCAGCACCACAACGCATCAACACTACCTTGCAATTTATGTCCTCAGCATCTATGAGTGCCAATGATGCAAACACAATGGGAGAACATACAATTATGTTCTCTGCTTTGGCACCAGCCTGATGCGTTATAATTGAGGATTGCTCAACGTTTATATATTGTATCAAAACCTTCACACATTTCTGTCCATCTTTTAACACCACAAATATTTTTTTAATGACTCCATATAACTCTCTATTAGCTAATTGCACTACAGAATCATTAGACTTCTTTCCCATCCTAGAGTAACACTCTGCATGATACATTGCCCCATTCTTAATGAAACTCTGATAGGAGTAGTTAGATGGTGTGATACCTTCATCCGCTAACAGTTGCCTTTCTTCTATGCTTAACAGGACATATCGTTCAGCTCCTAAAACTGTTGTATTTTTTATCTTATTTTCCCTAGCAGAAGCTCTGAAACATATCATTTTCTCACAAAACTCAGAAACTTTATTACTCACTGTGTATAAGTCTAAAGTCTGAGTCATGAGCCTGCACATTCCATACTTTTCAACAATCTGGGATACCACCCCAGTTGTACCCTTAACCAGCTTAATGAGGAAACCATTAGCACTTTCAAATGAAAATGCTGAATAGCACCATAACGGGCCATAGAGCTTAACCATTTTTCCCAGGTGCAAAAGAAGATGAACATTTATCCCCATATAAGGCCTGCCATAAATTCTCTGATACTCAGCTACATACAACACTAGAAACCAAGCTGCATTAGTCAATTCTTCTTCAGAAATTTGATCTTTGAGCATAACAAAAGAGGCACTGACTAAAAGGCAATGATGCTTTAAGTATACTCTAGGCAAATCTTTAACTAAACAGGGCAGACTGTAATAAAGGAGCCAAGAACGCCATTCATTAGCTTTAAAATGAATCCGTGCTGATAACTTTCTGGGGCGCCTGGAAATTGAAGTTGGTGGAGTAATTGTTTCGAGGCGTGTCTCAATTCTGTTCAGAATATCTTCACCAACATAAAATGGACTATCCTTATCAAACCACAAACAAGTCACACTTTTGCATACCCCAATTAATAAACAATGCAAGTAATCAATTGAAAAACCAAAAACAAGATTGAAATAGAGAAGAGGAAATAGGGTGCTATATCCTTTTATACCTCTAACATGAATATCATCTGTATTAATGCGGCGACTGTTTGCTTTCAATTTCTCAGCTTCAGCCATGTCACGCCTTATTCCATCATCATTTCGGTCTTCAACTGCTACAGCCTTCTCTGATGCTTCCTCTGATACATACTTGTTCACAGTATAACTTACACTTAAATCATCGAGCAAGCAGAAATCACTATTCATTAAATACTTAGCATGGTTACTGGTTACATGTTCCAAAACAACTCCTGGGTGTAAACAATAAGCACAGCCATAAAACCCATTGAATAAGCGACTGCCTTGAACCTTTGGCTTGGCCACTGAATCCAGAACACACTGAAGCAATATGACTTTGCTATGAACTACTTCACCTTCAGGCATTTTCCACGTCAAACCACTAGAGTACAAGTCTTGAACTTCTTTAACAAATGGTGAAAGGAACAGTGACATATCCGGATCCTGCGATCCAAACCATAATCCTGCGATTAAATTGTTAGACTGATTAAAGCGTACACTAGGTGGTAATTCATTCAAACGGAAATGTATTGGCCAAAGAGAATTTTTGGATGACTTAAAGACACATGCACCATCAGTATTGCAAGTTAGACTGATATTATATCTATCATGAAGAATATTTCCAGGCTCTGAAAGCTCCTTATAAATAGATCCATCAAAAATATCAGATATTACATTAGAGTCAACATCTCGAGACCATCTGTAGTGTAAATACTCTTCAATTTGTTGTGTGTTTTCAAGAAGAAACTGCAACTGATCCCTGATAGGCAAAGTAATGAAAAAAAATCCATCATTGAGAGTTTTTGTCTCACATTGTTTTTGGCATGACTGCACGGGACAATCCAAAGTTTCACTTCGATTTTCATCACTTTTTAACTCACCAACATAACAACCACACGAGGAACAGTAGAAATGAATTGAATACATAATGGAACCAAAAACTTTTCTAAAAAGGTAGGTGCTTGATGGAATGCACTCACTCCCCAAAAGATGATTAATAAGACTGCACAGTTCTTCTCTTGCTACCGCTGTGAGTCCATGGCGAAATGCATAACTGAGAACCATCATCATGGCTTCAAACTTAGTTGTCTTGGAATGCATTGAAATTGGCTCTTCTAAACTTTCCAATTTTTTAGGGCGTTTAATGTTGCTGATACGGTAAGACTACCAATTTTATTGAATGATTGATCCCACTTTGTGTGATTCTTTGGCAGCAATGATAACAATTTGATTCATCCATTCCTCATGCATGAAACAAAGTGATAGTTTTCAGGTTACCAAATATTCATCCACCACCATTCCTAATACAGTGATTATTTGATTTACCTCCTCTTATTAAGTATTTAAATATATAACAGGTTTGATTAACATCCGTACCCTTTGAAACAAATTTATTCAATGTTTCAGGATACAGAAAATTTAAAAAAGAACACTAATTCCCTGAAGGATAGACCTACTAATCAAGTAAGTGCCTTAAATTTCTCTTGCCTTCAAGTGATATTTTAGCATTCTCTAAATAGCATGTTAGGCTTGCAACCACTCATCACCATGAAACAAACTTTTCTAATATTTTCAGAAAACTGAGAATTTGCAGTACCCTTCAGAAAAAGGTAAACCTCAAGGACAGGGGAAGAATTTCAGAGAGAAGGTTAGTGTTATAACATACAAATAACCTTATCTACTTTTCATCTTTGTACCCTCTATATTTTTCGTCTAAATTGCCAATTTCATTCTAGGAGAAGGGGAGTACGGATTTATTTCCATTTGATGATGAAAGTGATTACAAAAGTGTTGAGGATGATGTGCTGTGTGCTGAGTGCAAAGGAAAAGTGGACGTCATTAAAGAGTTAAGGAACAAGTTAAAGCGGCAGAATGATGAAATATTAAAGCTTCAGCAAGCGGTCATCACAGCAAAAGATGAAGCCGCTAAATGGAAGAATAAAGCAGAGGATGTAGAAGGACCACAAAAAAATTTGGATAGTTTAAAGAGTAGAGTAGCACAGCTGGAAAAGGATCGTCAAGAGTATATAGACCTAAACAAGTGGTGGCAACAAAAAGAAATCAGCAGGAAATCTAAGACAAAATCACCCAGTTATCATTCATCTCATCACAAAATTCACCTCCACAGCCACAGCAGCTCTTCCAGCAAACGATCTCACCATGGTACCTCTTCTCGAAAGTCTACATCAACTTCTACATCCATATGCAGTCAAAGTCCAGAAAAATCACCAGGGCCTATGTCTCTTTTAAGGAGCCCCTCCACTCCATCTACTCCAACTGCTGCTCTGCCTCGACCCAATTATAATGTCAAGTCATCACCTGCACAACTTTCCACCATAACAAGCAGCCCAATATTAGTGTCACCATCTTTGGTTCCACCATTTCAATGTAATGGTGGAGAACTCATCACCCAGAGAATTGAAAACCTAGGTAAGGATCACTGGAAAACTTAGTTGTTTATGGGAATTCTGTATTATTTTCATATATATTTTAACCTTAGAAACTTTTGTATTACAGAAACTGCTGACAACGTTGATTTGGATGGGGTAAATGCACTGGACACCACTAATGGTTCAACCCTTTTGACAGCTACTAATGACCGGCATGTCAATACTGACTTACCCTGTGATTTAGTCCGAATCGATGAGACTGGAAACAGAAATGGTGTCACCAGAGTAAACACTGATGTGACTGAAGCTGATCGGGTGAGTCAGTCCAAGTTGATGTTTGGATGTTTTTTTTGTTGTAAGTATGTACATAATTCATCATTATGGAATTTCATAACCCAATTTTCCTTTGTAGCAAATCCTGCTGGACCGAGAGGATGAAGAACCTGCGTTTGGCATTACTCTGGATGGGGTGAGAACTATGCATGCATTTAAGAAAAGTTTATTCGCACAATAGAAGTATAATGTTTTGGAATCCCTGACTTAGTCTTTCTATAAGAAGCTTTTGAATACATAGTCTGCTGTTTGCAATAGTTTCTTCTCATATACGAAGCGAATTTGAGTAGCACATGTTACTTATTCTATATTATTCTAATGTTGAGTGCCGAGATTGTAATACTTCCTACTGATTACATTCCAAATGGTTTCCACACATCAAAAACCCTATTCCTCCCAATTTGTATGGTAAAAATAGTATCTTATATGATTGTGCCTGCTTGCTTGCAGGAAATTCCTTCAAAGCACAACCTACTATTGGGGTTAAATATTCCTTTTAGTACTAACAAGTAAGGTTTTTGAATATTTGAGTATTTTTGTGATTTTATGTCTCAATGTGAATTAAGAGATACAGGTGTACTGAAATTTTAGTCATAATGTGAGTTGTACATTTGGAGGGGGCACTGTATTTTTAGTTCAGACCTAGATACCTCACTCACATCATTTTGTCCCTATTGGTGGTTTTTGGAGTGTGTCAGCATGCATAATTATTACATATATTTCATCTCATATTTAAACTCGTACTTTACACAGTGAGGTTAATGTGCATCATGCATTTGTTTTTTTTTAGGTCACTCCATTGTCATATGCCCAGTTCAAGGCATGTCGCCTTCAAGGCATGAAAGGCAAGCCTGGCTCAGCAGGTGATTCAATGTGTGTGAAAAACCTAGCTGCTGCCCTGTGGCCAGCAGAAACATTGATGACACGCAGTGCCACAGGGAGGCAGGCAACTGTGTCAAATAAAGAGGCTCGCCCTGAATTGACCCCAGTCAAGAGGAAGTACTGTGCTGGTATGGTACAATACATTGTGTTTTATAAATTGTGTCCCATTGCAACTGACCTACACACGTTCCCTACTCGGTACTTAGTATTCCCTCTTATTGAAGTCATAACGTATCTGTTGCAGATTTGCTGGCTTGGCGCATAAGGCTTGAAGAGCCGTTAGCCACCAAAGAGGACATAGCCAAGAGGACCTCATCAGCCCTGATCAATAAGCACTTGATGGCCAAAATTAAGGCTCTGCGCCGGTCTGCAGGACTGAGAGCAGATGAATAATTTGTTTTGTATTTTAAAATTTTCATATATATGATTATTTCCATTTTAATAAAGAAAGTTAAGTGGAATCAAATTTTACTAGATCATTTTAGCATTAGAAAATAAGAGTGATGCAGTGTAATACCACCATCTACATTGCTTTTAGTCTTATGTCTTAATGCAGCTTTGGGGTGGGTGACTGTTAGTTGCACACCCATAGGAGTACGCTCATTGACACCCGTAGGTGTACACCCATGGTAGTTTTTGGTCAACACCCATGGGTGTGTACCCATGGGTGTGCACCCATGGGTGTGCACCCATGGGTGTTGACCAAAAACACCCATGGGTGCACACCCATGGGTGTTGTTCAACCAGGGTATCACCTCATTGTAAAATGAAATGCAACAATTCTTCCAAAACTTACCCATATCTCTACTAGTAGTTACGGCATGAGCACATGTCTTGTGCCTCCAAACATTTTCTGGATTTTCCAGGCGGGGAAACACATTGAAGTGCCTTACTAAGTCATGCAGGCTTGCTAGAGCCACAAAAAATACCAACGTCAAAGGGTCTGCTTTTCACAAAATTGACGACACGAACGAGAATAGGCCATGTATTTAAGGAACTACTTTTAAAAAGCAGAAAACCATCAATGTTGACATGAAGCTTTACACAATTGTCTCCATATTCAGTGCTTTGCAGCAAGCGATGGAGAATTCTCTTCTTTAAGGCAATGTGTGCATAGGACCCATTTGATACTGCTCTGAACTCTGTTTCTTGAGGAGTCTGAAGCAAACTTCTGGAATCGGAGGGTAATTCTGGGTGATGTGGTCGCAGCTTAGCAAGGAGTTCACGCAAAGCATCATGCCGAATGCAATCACGCAGGCTCAAATGACGTAAGTGGATTGCAAGTGGTCCTCTGCCATAATGCTCAACATCACATTCACCATCAGGATCACTACTGTCAGAGCACAAACAAGAATGAAGGGGTTGTTAATAAAAAACTTTTTTAGGATTGCTACCACTACTATTGCTACCACCAGTAGTCTGAAATTCATTTACTTTTGGGTCTGCTGGCACAAGGGAGGAATGAACTGTGGATCGAGTAGTAGTAGTGGGGTTGATAGGGTGCGTCGACGGCATGGTCATTTTGCACCACTACACGTCATAATTATAAAAAATAAATATACGCTGCATATTATGGTATTATAATAAAGTACTTTATATAAACGCTGAGTCAAAATTAAAAATCATTTTACATCCTTAAAATACTATTAAATACACCAGTTTCATTTAAAAATTCCAAAACGCGGTTGAGAACATCTGGGTCATCGCCTAGAATGTACCCCAGGTCTCACACTAGCTGCAGCCTGTTACGCACCGCCCGATATCTCTCACACTCTGTCAGGATATGTCGAATGCTAAGAGGACAGTCGCAGTCATCACATCGTGGTGGAATTTTCTCTTCGGTGAAGAGGAAGGAGTGGGTCTGAGGGCTGTGCACTATCCTTAGTCGTGTAATTACGACTTCCTCTCAGCGACTCTTCCTGACGGACGAAGGCCACGCTGTCACCACCGGTTTTAACCCGCGCAGTTTATTACCTTCGGCGGTTCTCCACGACTCCTTCCACTGCTCTAGGACTGCATTTCTTCATGCCGCCTTTACATCTTGGAAGGGTACCGGCGTCGATATCATGAGTCCATGGCGAGTGCCTCTTTCGCTAAAGTGTCGGCTCTCTCGTTCCCGGCGATACCTACGTGTCCAGGGACCCACATGAAATAAATCTTAGTTCCCTTTTTGCCGAGAGAGAAGAGTGAAGACTAAATCTCCTGGACTAAAGGGTGCGCAGGAAAAAGGCCGGAAATGGCATTCAGTGCACTTAGGGAGTCCGTGCATACAACGAAGGAGCCACGGTCCTGTATCCCATCCAGGGCCAGCCTAATAGCGTACAGCTCCGCTGTGAAAGCGCTACACATCGGATGAAGCCTTGCTTTCGCAGCTTCGTGATGGGGTGAGAAGACTGCGCACGCGCTGGCGGTGCCTGATCTGGAGCCGTCGGTATAAATAGGCACGAGATCTCGATGGGTGTCTAAGAACATATAAAATAGACGCTGGTACTCTTCTGCAGTGGTAAAGTGTTTTAGACGCTTGTTAAGATCAGAATTGATTTTAGGCGCGGGAGTGACCCAAGGCGGACTTTTGCAGCCTCCGATAGGGTATATGTCTGGGAGTGTAATACCCTGCGCTTGGATGAAAGTATAAAACCTAATGCTAGCAGGCCTAGTGGCTCTTGTCCGGCGATTAAAAAGTTCTATAAATTGAGGTTTAAAAACAAGGTTGAAACATGGGTGGGACTTCATAGATAAAAGTTTTGCAAAGTAATTGCACATGAGCAGGATCCTTGGTGGCACAATGGCGGCTCTCCTGTATCCACATAGACGCTTTGCACCGGACTAGTCCGGAACGCCCCAGTGGATATCCGTAGGCCTGCATTGTGTACCACGTTCAGAGTACCGTTGGTATGACTCCCGTCCGGAGGCGTATACGAAGGAACCATAGTCAAGCTTCGATCGGACCAACGAACGGTACAACAATATCAGCATTGAGCGATCGGCTCCCCATGTTGAGTGGCTTAAGAATTTTAAAATGTTTATAGTCTTAAGACATTTAAGTTTTAAAGTATCGATATGTTCCCGCCAGTTGAGGCGACAGTCAAAAATCATGCCTAATAAACGTACAGAGTTAACAAACGGAAGGTTTGTACCGCCCAAGGTTAGTGATGGGGGAATGGTATGACCCCTACACCGGCGAAAGTGGAGGCATTTAGTTTTCTCCAAGGAGAATTTAAAACCGTTATCTTTGGCCCACCTATCCAACTTGTTTAGAGTAAGCTGGATAAGTCTGCCCGCGGTAGCTGGTTGGGATGACCTGCAAAAAATTGCGAAGTCGTCCACAAACAGTGAGCCAATTACCGGTGTTTTTACACAGTTAGCGATATCGTTAATTGCTATAGCAAATAACGTTACGCTAAGTACTGAACCTTGGGGAACACCGTTCTCTTGACTATAAAATTTCGATTCGTGTTGGCCAATTCTGACTTTGAAAACTCCGATAAAAAATTTTGAATAAAATTGGGTAGGTTACCCCTAAATCCCTATTCGTGCATCGTTCTTAGGATTTTGTGACGCCAAACTCGGTCGTATGCCTTCTCTATGTCAAAAAATACCCCGACTACGTGTTGGCGCAGAAGATAGGCTTCCTGGATATAGTTGTCAATTCTGACTAAATGATCGGTAGTGGAACGGCCTCTGCGGAAACCACATTGAATACCAGAGAGAAGGTTTCGGCGCTCTAGCTACCAGACGAGCCGCCGATTCACCATTCTTTCCATTACCTTACACAGTCAGCTGGTGAGGGATACAGGTCTAAAGTTATTCGGGTCGGCTCGGTCTTTGCCTTTTTTTAGTATAGGAACTACCGCAGACTCCCGCCAGGACGGTGGAAAAGAACCTACTAGCCATAGTTGGTTGAAGGTATGGAGAACCTCCAACCCTGATGTTCCCTATTTCACCGAAGTGCGGTGGCTAAGCAGGGGCAAGGTACTCCACCACTTTTTTCATCTTAGAGAAGATATTAATTTGTTTTCAGAGCTAAAAGGACAGCCAGAGCCATCATTACAAGATCCGAAATGGATTGCTAATTTAGCATTTTTGGTCGATCTAACTGCCTTTCTAAATGTAAGTCAGAAAGCTTGAAACTCCAGGGTGATAACCTCCTTATCACAGACATGGTGACTAAAATTAAAGCCATCCAAAAGCAGCACAACTCATCAAAACTCATCTCTCTCTGAGCAAAACGGATCACTTTCCTGAGCTAGGTAAGTAGTAATCAAAAATGAATACATGATAATTACTATCGGAGGTTATTATTGTGTCTAATTATTTTCCGTGTTTATTAACAGTATCTGTCAAAGACGGCGCAGAGTTCCCTCGGTACTTGAAGGAGATCGAAACCCTCGAGAACGAGTTCTCAAACCGATTCCAGATTAAGTGCTCCAAAATTTGAACTAACATCAGAAAGAAAACGTGATTATTTTGCTATTTCGAAAACGCAGGAAATAAAAGTTCATATGGAACAATTCAGAATCTATGATAAATGTCTGCTTCAGGATATCGCTGCACTTGCTTCAAGACTCGATCGTTTTGTGAAGCCGTTTTCGGTAGATGTTGATAATGTTTCTTCAGAACTGCAATTTGTATTGTTAGAGCTCTAAAGTGACGATCAATTGCGAGATGTATTTTATAACTCCAACCAGCTAGTGCAATTTTATCGATGTTTACCGCCGCAAAACTTTCCGAAAATCCGCAGAGAAGCGGCAAAAGTGATGTCAATGTTTGGATCTACTGCTATTTGCGAAAGGTTTTTTCTGTGTTAAACAACACCAAGACTAAACTAAGGTCGAGTATTACAGATGTCATTTTGAACAACACACTAAGAGTTGCTGTTAGCAGAACCATTGCACCAAACATAGACGATATTGTCTCGACGAAAATAAACGCAAGGAAGCATCAACAAGAAACCGATCCCAGTTGTACTTTATTTGTTGTTAATGAACGCGTCACTCAGTCCTGTTGAATGTGGCTACGCGCGGCGTTAGCGTAGCGGCGGCGTGGAGCACGACAGAGTGGGAGGCGAGGGCATGGGAACATGTTGACCGAGAGGGAGAAAGAGACAAGAGTGAGCCCTCCCTTCGCGCGCACGAAACTCTGTCCTGGTTTGCACCGTGCACGGGTGCACTGCGCGGCGCATGCACGCTTGGCAGCCCTGCTCTAGACAAAAGTGAAAAAATTGCACCAATTTGATACTATGTTTTTGGCAATTCAATGCTATTTTAACACGTATCCTTGAGGCACATGACATATAATGTATTTATTTTTATAAAATACGGAGTACAGCTTTACTTTTAATTACGTAAAAAACATACTGTTACAAAGATTGCAAACAATGTTAAGTTATTACGCCGATAAAAATACTTTTACAAATAGTTTACGCAGAATTTTCGAATACCGCGCCAAAAACTAAAATCATAACCAGCATTAATTTTTGGAAAAAATATTTTCCACAATTCTCGAAACGTTTCCACAAATATAGGCATGTTGAGTTCATCCGTAAAAAAAAGATTCACTTTTATAGTATGTGCCCGTAGAGTTCTTTTCACATATTAGAAATATTAATAAATATGGACCCATTGCACCGCTCCTGATACCTTAAGTAACAGACGTCGTCCTTCGGCGCCGTCCTCGGCCGTCGCGACGCCAACTGACGACGGGACGCGTCCGAACGCCGCTTAACATCGAAGGAGTGCGCGCTATTTCATAACCTCCTTATCCCTTCACCGATTAAATAAACCCGCTCGAACCAAGATGTTTCACGGGCGAGGGAATCTCCTCTTTTCATTCACGAAAACCATCTTAAAATTTCCTTTTTCAATCCAATACCCATAAATATCTGGAATAAGTGACCTTGATGCAAATTTCATCTTAACGAACCATCAAATTCCCCTATTTCTTTCCGAGTTAATCGCTCAATTGCCGAGGGCTCCACTTATGTCACTCCACATTTACTTCCAGCTGCCGCCGCCCACATGACGTTAATCTGTCCATCTAATTGAATGAAGGGCTCGGGGTGAAAATTTATTCCTTTCGAGCTCGAAAACGGGGATCTCGTCTTATGAACGAACAGCCAACGTCTGGAGACTCATACAGTGAGATTGAAACGCTTCGTGGAGCAGGAGCCACACACTATCACTCGTTACAAATCAAAATTTTTTCACAGCATTTCATCAACATGCATCGTCTTTCGCTGATACATTCATGCCTGGCAGTCGTAATGTTTACGCTTCTCCTGTTGAGCTCTGATGCAGCAGATTTCAGCAACCCTTTTACTAACAGAACGATGGAGTTCTCCATGTCGTGCAGGAGGAACGAAACAGGCCACCTCTTGACTGATTTTTTGCTCAAGAAAACGTCACCGGAGCTGCCGAAATACTGGAGGTTGAACTGGGAACACGGCGCGACGGAGTCTGGTGGATTGCAGACATTTTATTTGCACGCAGCTATAGTCGGTAAGGCTGAAAATTTTTTCCCAACCCTTTTCGCATACGATTTTAGAGTCGATTCCAATTTCGCATTCGGACATGCATTCGAACATCAGCATCCGACGCACCGTTCACTTTCGATGTCGGCACAGAAAAGAGACAAGGTTGAATGTCGGAGAATTTACTTATTGGAAGTCAATTAGATGCATGGTGATTATAGCAACTCTTACTCTTCCACACATTTTTAAGTAGTATGTTTTGGTGGAAAAATGCGTGTGTTTTAATCACCACGCGCAGACGAGAGAGCTAAATCGTAAGCGTTAGGCATCAAGCTTTTTACTTTGACTTCCTCAATGAAACCCTGTTAATATTCCTCTTCTGCATCCGCTGCATTCGTGCATTGCTTTATACACGCTTTAGTTCCCCACG
Source organism: Ceriagrion tenellum (assembly GCA_963169105.1). NCBI lineage: Eukaryota > Metazoa > Arthropoda > Insecta > Odonata > Coenagrionidae > Ceriagrion > Ceriagrion tenellum. The sequence continues at coordinate 117,944,189 of OY720640.1, read as the reverse complement.
CCCTGCTAAGAAATTCCTTAGAAGCTGTTCTGTAGAACGTAAGGAATTCTACAGAAATACTCTTTTTCTTCACAACTAGTTCCATTTCTAAGGATCCGTACGGAACATGAGAGCCTGACTCTATAAAACATATGTTCTGTAGAGCTGTTTTCTGCAGAGCAAAATAACCCCTTAGAAGCTGTTCTGTAGAGCTGTTTTCTGCAGAGCAAAATAACCCCTTAGAAGCTGTTCTGTAGAACTTCAGCAACTATATGGAAATATGTTAGGTTTCCGTTGACCCAGTTCCTTTTCTAAGGACCTATATGGAGAGTCGTAGGGAATTCCACAGAACGTCCTAAGGAATTCTGAACAACGTCCTAAGGAATTCTGCAGAACGTCCTAAGGAATTCTGCAGAACGTCCTAAATTCTGCAGAACGTCCTAAGGCATTCTGAGGAACAACCTAAGGTATTCTGCAGAACGTCGTAGAGAATTCCGTAAAATGGCGTTTTAATACTTAAAGGAACATCTACAGAACTTTTTAAGAAATTCTGTAGAAGTATTTTAAGGAAATTATACAGAATTTTTTAGCAGGGCGACTATGTCATTAACTTCACGCAATGGGGATGACATTGGAAACAACTCTTAATTTCACACACCTTAATAAATGCCTGAAGTATAATTATTATTAATAAATCACAACGATAAACTTATAAAGTGAGAGTGATTAAGGTGGCTATGATCAGACTATATGAGTCAAAGCAAATACTAGAGTACACGTTTTTCTTGGCTTTAAAATCATGATTTCGCTGCTGATAAAATGGGTTACAGTTTGAAAACGAAAATTAAGGTATAAAATATGTACATTATTCAATTGACTTAAGTTACGGGAGTATTTCGCCAATAGCAAATAAGAAATAGATAGCAAAACTCCTGTGTTCTATTTTTACTGACCTCTCAGGACTTATTGGATAATTCATTTTTCTGCTGTAATCTGAGCTATCTCCACAAGAGCTCAAATACGTATCTTCTGCCCCTAGGATTTTTAAAAAACCTTCTGACCCGATTTTTAAAAATCTCAATTGACTAAACGCAACCAAATATGCTATTAAAATTCTCATTTCTGGAACAAGTGACCCTACGGCCATAACGACCTTAAGTGAGTTGATTTCACTTTGTGCAGCAAAAGACACTCTTTTAGGATCCAAATCCAATTAGGAAGACATATTCCGGTTTTCTAAAAACCAACCTTAAGATTTTGCCCGGCCTGTAATGGTATCCATCACCTGCTGTTACAGTTTTGGGAAGTCACAAATATTCTTCTATAAGTCTAAAAAATATGCATAGGAAGATATACCGATAGGTTTTTAATTGGCATAAACACACCCACCGAATTTTCGGATTTTAAGTAAAATCTAAATATTTCTCACGTAGTACGACATAACTGCGACCTTTTTTGAAGAGGAAAACGGGAGAGTGAATGAAGGGCAGAAAGTTGAACGGGAAATACGCGAGAGGATATAAACGTAACCAAACCATTGAAGTAGATGAAGAAGGCACTACGTCATCAAACTGAAGGCAGACAATCGAAATAACAGTCATATTGGTTATTATTGCTCCTTCCTTACTTTTCCACGGATATCAGGACAAAATGGACAAATCGGCAGGAGTAACGCAAGAATATCCGCCATCTGTTTGTCATAAAAGGCCAGTAACTTTCGAAAAATATTAGACACTACTTGGTACTACGAATTCTTCTTCATTTTACAATGTTTTTCACCGGGAATGAGGATTATCACTAATTTAAATAAGTAAAAACGATACGTTATGATGATGCATATTGAAGACGAAAATGAACGCAGATTTTTAGAAGTTGGGTCCCGATAATGGCAACGCTACCGGGACCCAGCTAATTAACAACTTCATGCCAACAGCCATCAACTTTCAATTTTAGGTTAACAACCATATGAAAACCCTTTTTTGTTAAAATAGACCAAGGTAAGGAACGAGTAAACAAAATTGACAAGCAAAAGATAGAATGGGATATGAGAATCATGGCGAAACGTGGACTTGGAAATAAAAGGGCTGATGTCTCCCGTCCGTCTTCCCGAAAGAAAAGCTATAAATATGATGATCGGAAATCTAAGGGAAATCAGCTTCTGGTTGCCTCATGTTCTGCAAAGTGGCAAAAAGCGGAAAAAGTAGCTCATTGCAAAGGTTGCTAGACTGTCTAATAATGTTCATCTGTTCAAAAGCATCCATCTTTAAGCCTTTTGGTGGATCATTTTAAAATTTCGAGGATATAATTAATACTTCCTCGAAGTGACGCCTGAAGTTGTAAGTTTATAAAGTTGTTAGAAATTTCTGATTTAAAAAAATAAATTCTCTCTGGATACAATACGAAAGCGACAAAATAAGAGATAACCTGCCGAACAGATATGTACAATACAGATATGTATGTACAATATCTCGTTCTTTCCGCGCACAATGAGCAACCACAATGACCTCTCAAGGTAGTATGCAGATGTTGCTGGCTCTATTCAGAGTGGGTTGGGGCATGGTTGGGGACCAACTCATATCAAAGGTTTTCATATCATTGCATAAACAAAGGATAATACGATGTATTGGGCATGGGTGCAGAACCACGAAGGAATGAAATTTTCCATGAAAAACTCATATTTCTTCACCGGGATTCGAACCTGGATCCCCCAATTGTCGATCAGGTGTGTTAGGCAGTTACACCATCAAGCTTTCTTCCCTCATCATGTTGGAGGAATAATATTCACTCCAAAACCTTTTCAGCGGTCATTACTCGGAACCCAATTAATGTTAGTTAATCAGCGGCCGTGGGGGCTACTGAGTTGCAGTCGGTCCTCGAGCCAAGTGGCGAAGGAATTCTCTTCTTGAGGTTGCGGGCGCAGTCTCCCGCGTAACAACGAGCAATCGCCAATTCACCACAGTGACGAGCCACAACTGTGCTTCCCTTTGCGTTCCCGGTATTATATTCTCATACAAAGCATATGCGGCACAGCATTAAAGAAATTAGGATTTATCAAGCGTATAACGCTGGTCTGCGTTTCACAACTTTTTTTTCTCAGGTCAAGGGTTTCTAAGGTGATCTTTTCGATTTAGTGCATGCTGCTTTAAAAAATGTAACTCACTTTGCTCAGTCAGGTCACGTTTCTTTGCTACCTCAATATTTAGGTTGTAGCCCATTAGGTAAATAAGTCATTCAACCCTTTGAAATTTTGAAGTTCTTTGTCACAAAGATGAATTATTTCCACATTACATACTTACATTAAATGTATCATATTCAAATAAATATGGTAAAAAAGGGTGAAAAGATTCTTCCTAGTATCAGTGTTTTATTTTAGACCTGAAAATGACACTAGAGGTGCAGCCATACTATTACCATTTACTCCGTATTAGAATACGGAGGTCCTCAAATGAACAAGTAAAAGAGAGATGCCACTTCGCTCCGGTTACGCCACACAAAGGAAAGTTGTGCGCTTCGTTCATAACTACTATGAGCTAACATTTAGTGTTTATGAGCTTTTAGAGGGATTAGGTTGGGAGCCCGTAAGAAACTCGGAAGTAACACGCTAGGCTGAGTTTGTTTGAGAAATCCAGAATAGGTGTGTCTCAGAGCGACACACAGCATATAGTTTTGACGATGTATAACATCTCTAGGTCTCACGGAAGCGATAAAATAAGAGATACATTGCCAATAGATAGGCACAAAAACTCGTCCTTTCCACGCACAATAAAAGACCATATTAAAAACTGAGCTCTACTTAAAACGATACCGGAATATACTTCATAATTCCACCTTCTAAAACCTTAGCCTATACACGGCTGGCGTCCTAAAACCCCCCGCTACGTGCCCATGCGGCGACTCGCAGGGTAGTATATAGGTGTAGATGTAGATGCGCGTCGTCATAAATAGTGAAATCTGATCATTTCGTTGTGATCTATTATTTGCGCTGCACTAGTGCTGCCAAACGTTCGATTTTCAGCCTTTCAGTAAAATTGTTTCGACATCATACACGGCTTTGATTTGATTTTGGAGTTCTTTTGATTTTCTCAAAAATTTGTGAAGTAATTCGCGTATCTGCAGTGATTGGATAGTTCATTCTTAAACTGTGGAATGAATTGAAGTTCGCCCCTCTTTAGTTAAAAAAATTACTCCTCAGCACATTTTTATCCACTTGACGCAATGAAATATTAAAACAAAGGCGGGGAGACGGGGTTTGAACAAATCCATCTTCCATTTAGCGATCAGCGATGACGCAGCAAATTGTATCTAATACAATATATTTTGACGGATCGAGTTGAACAAATTTTATGTTTCGTTACCATCGTGATAAACCAGGAATTGGGATATTAGAATGTGGCAAGCTCCCAGGTGGGATAAATTAATAATTTGGTAACAATGCGATATAATTACGAAGAATGTAATGCAGTGGTGCAGCACGGCTCCGATACTGTGGCTGATATTTTTAAGGAATTACGGCAAAATAAATCATTTTATTCAGAACTTAAGGCGTGCAGCTTAATGGATAGAAGTCCTGTTAATTCCTAAATAGTAGGTACCACAAATGGAAACAGACCTTAATTTATGGAAAATGATGACTAATGAACAGTAATTTTTCATTTATATTAATAACAGGTCATCATCATCGGTCGCTCAATCCTAAGATTGATGGACTGTTGCCCTCCACCCTTCCCTATCTAATGCAAGGTCTCTTTCTTTTTGATAGCTCTTTTTACGTACTTTCCTATTTATTTGTCCATGAAATTATTCCAGGGTCTTCCTCTGGGGACTTATCCTGCTATTTTGCCTTCAATTATGTTCTTCACAAAAATCCATTGTGTCTCAGGATGTGTCCAAACCATCTGGCTCTTTTGTTCTGTATGGTATTCCATAAAAGCCTGGATCTGGAGCTGAGAAAGAGACTAGCTAAGTGTTACTCATGGAGCGTCGTAATGTATGGATGTGAAGCGTCGACATTAGGTAAGAGGGAAAGGAACAGAATAGAAGCTTATGAAATGTGGGTGAGGAGAAGGATGGAAAAAGTAAGATGGTAGATAAGATGAGAAATGAGGAGGTTTTGAACAAAGTAAAAGAAGGATGATCGCTCCTAAAGGAAATAAGGAAAAGGAAAGGAAACTGGTTGGGCCATGTGATGAGAGGGAAAAGTATTTTGCAGGCCTCGGTGGCGGCGGGGTAAAGTCCTCGCCTGCCAAACCGAATGTCGCGGGTTCGAGTCCCGCCTGGGTAGGATATTTACACCTCTCTGGGCATGGTTGTGTGTGCAGGAAGGTTTCTCGGGTTTTCCACCGGTTGATATTCTGCATCTCTCCCGACGTTTCGAACAGCGACTTGCTGTTCATCCTCAGGGGATCTTCTGAATGCCGTATTCTCAAAGTGGTCCGGTATATATACATCCCGTTCATGGTCAGGTGTAATCTGATTGGCTCTCGCGTGTTACGCTTTTCCCGCCATTTTTGTCATATATAAAGGTGTTCACTATTGGTTTCCACGCATTGCTGATTTGAAACCCGGTGTCTCTGTTGATGTTGTTGCGGTTGATGCGGATGTGAATGGCTTCCTTGACGAGGCGGTCCCAGTAGCCATGTGCACGGCAGAGCAGTTTCGTCTCCTTCCATTGTATGGCATGGTCCTCATTGATACTATGCTCTGCCACCGCGGATTTTTCCGGTTGGGCCAGTCGCAAATACCTCTGATGTTCTTTCGTCCTCGTTTCAATTGTCCGACTGGTCTCTCCAATGTATGTCTTCCCGCACTCACATGGAATCTCATAAACTCCTGGTGTCTTCAGACCGAGAGGATCCTTCACTTTTACTAGTTGGTCTCTGAGTTTTGGAGGTGGTAAATGAACGGTCTTAATATTGTATCTGTTAAGGATACGTTGGATTTTTCCCGATATGGTGGAGACATAGGGAAGGAAAGCTTTGGAGATAGGCTTTTCTTGCGGCTCCCGTATGCCGTCAGTGGGCTGTCTAAAGGCCCTCTTCAGGGCCATGGAAATTTGAGTTTCACTATAGCCATTTTTCCGAAACGTCTTCTTCAGATGTTTTATCTCATTCGGGATGCTCTCGGTATCAGGAATGTTCTTGGCTCTGTGCAATAGGGTAGACAGCACCGCCTCCTTCTGTGATGGGTGGTGGTGACTCTGATTGCTCAGATACAGGTCCGTATGAGTCGGTTTCCTGTATATGCTGTGTCCCAGGGTTCCATCTTCCTTTTTCCGGATTAAAATGTCGAGGAACGGGAGCTGGCCATTTTCCTCTTTTTCCATGGTGAATTTAATGTTAGGATGCTGGCTATTCATGTGGGCGAAGAACAGGTCTAGGGCGTCCGTTCCGACGGATACTGGATCGCAACGCCAAAACCCTGAGAGATCTCCACCTACGCCTCTCTTCCTTTCTCTCACCGATGGACTGGGAATATGTTGATCTGGCCACTACAGCCTTGGGCGATTCATTGCATAACCGAGACACGGAGAGATTGAAACAGAAGTTTGAGCGTCTACCAAGAACAAAAAGACAAGCCAAGATACCAGATCGCCACCGTTTGGTTATAAACCTTACTGACGAGAGGATCGACGAAGACACGATCGCTGTTCTCTCTAAGGGTCTGAACTTTGCACCAACGCCAAGATCAATACCATTTAGCGACATCATCGGTGGAGTAGAGCAAGCAGTGCGTAAACTACCCAAGGACGCCGCGGAAGACATAAGAGCTGAGATATCCATGACTTTGAAGAAAGCAGTACTGCCCAAGTCCAATATCAATTTCAAAGAGAGGACTGCTCTGCGAGCCTTACAGAGAAATACTGCAGTAACCATCCTACCAGCCGACAAGGGCAACGCTACCGTTCTCATAAAAACCGTGGATTATCATGAGAAGATGCATGAGTTACTCACAAGCAACTCGTACAAGAGAATTCCACGGGACCCCACGGACTCTATAAACAGAAGGACTATCAAGCTCATCAAAGAAGCGGGAATCCCATTTGAGACAGCAAGGTACCTTAGAACAGAAGCACCGGTGCCTCCCAGAATTTACGGATTACCGAAGATACATAAGGAAGGAGTTCCACTTAGACCAATCGTCAGCGCCATAAGCTCGCCAACTTATAATTTGGCTAAACATCTAACCGGCATACTTGCACCACATGTGGGCGTTAGTGACCATCATGTCAAGAACTCGCTGGAATTCGTCAAGACAATAAAGGAGATTCGAGTGGACACTTCTGACATCCTTGTCAGTCTGGACGTGGTATCACTCTTTACCTGTGTACCATTGGCTGACACAATGCGACTCCTGGCAGAAAGATTCGACTCTGACACGGTCAAGCTATTCCATCATGTGCTGACTTCGACCTATTTTTCCTTCGATGGAAAATTCTACGAGCAAACGGAGGGTGTAGCCATGGGTTCGCCGTTATCCCCAGCAATTGCGAATTTTTACATGGAAAACTTCGAAAAGCAAGCCCTCAACTCAGCTCCACTGCAGCCCAAATGCTTTTTTAGATATGTGGACGACACATTTCTGATCTGGCCACACGGAACGGACGCCCTAGACCTGTTCTTCGCCCACATGAATAGCCAGCATCCTAACATTAAATTCACCATGGAAAAAGAGGAAAATGGCCAGCTCCCGTTCCTCGACATTTTAATCCGGAAAAAGGAAGATGGAACCCTGGGACACAGCATATACAGGAAACCGACTCATACGGACCTGTATCTGAGCAATCAGAGTCACCACCACCCATCACAGAAGGAGGCGGTGCTGTCTACCCTATTGCACAGAGCCAAGAACATTCCTGATACCGAGAGCATCCCGAATGAGATAAAACATCTGAAGAAGACGTTTCGGAAAAATGGCTATAGTGAAACTCAAATTTCCATGGCCCTGAAGAGGGCCTTTAGACAGCCCACTGACGGCATACGGGAGCCGCAAGAAAAGCCTATCTCCAAAGCTTTCCTTCCCTATGTCTCCACCATATCGGGAAAAATCCAACGTATCCTTAACAGATACAATATTAAGACCGTTCATTTACCACCTCCAAAACTCAGAGACCAACTAGTAAAAGTGAAGGATCCTCTCGGTCTGAAGACACCAGGAGTTTATGAGATTCCATGTGAGTGCGGGAAGACATACATTGGAGAGACCAGTCGGACAATTGAAACGAGGACGAAAGAACATCAGAGGTATTTGCGACTGGCCCAACCGGAAAAATCCGCGGTGGCAGAGCATAGTATCAATGAGGACCATGCCATACAATGGAAGGAGACGAAACTGCTCTGCCGTGCACATGGCTACTGGGACCGCCTCGTCAAGGAAGCCATTCACATCCGCATCAACCGCAACAACATCAACAGAGACACCGGGTTTCAAATCAGCAATGCGTGGAAACCAATAGTGAACACCTTTATATATGACAAAAATGGCGGGAAAAGCGTAACACGCGAGAGCCAATCAGATTACACCTGACCATGAACGGGATGTATATATACCGGACCACTTTGAGAATACGGCATTCAGAAGATCCCCTGAGGATGAACAGCAAGTCGCTGTTCGAAACGTCGGGAGAGATGCAGAATATCAACCGGTGGAAAACCCGAGAAACCTTCCTGCAACTGATACACCGGGAAAACCTGAGATCATACATGGTTGTGTGTGTTTGTCCATATATTAAGTATCTAGTAATTGGCTTCGGCTGTTAAATACAAAGAAATTATTATTATTATCGTGGCACTTTAGGGTTCAATTGAAGGAAATAAAAAGAGAGGAAGGAGAAGAATTAAATTGGTGGATCAGGTGAAGAGCAACAGCTATGATGAAACAAAGAAGGAAGCTCGTGACAGAAGCGGATGGAGACAGCAGTGGTGTACCGGAACTGCCAGCAGGCAGAACACCAGATGATGATGGTATTTCATAAGGTCCTTCCCCTCCTACTCTTCTCCAAACTTCACCGTTTCTCATTTCGTCCGTCCATTTTATCTTCAGCATCCTCCTCTAGCACCAGGTTGCGAAGGCTTCTCGTCTATTCTAGTCTTCTCAATGTCAACAATAACCACTGAGCGATAGTGCGCCTGAAGTTGCACAATTGACAGAAAATCAAAAGAAGGGCCTCCAGCCGAAGTTGGTAGAACACGAGAAGTAGCGACGATGAATTGGCGTCGATCGATACCTAACGATCAAAAGGTGCCGTAATAGAAGACGCGTTAGGCCTCTTGTCCACGTCACGGTCACGGCGTGTTAGCCGTACATTTGAAAAAACGTGAGAGCTTGTACATGACACGGCAAAACCACCGGGCGAGACATCGGCCAAGTACGGCTCAGTAGCGTTTTATCTGGAGCTGTGCAGGACGTGCGTCATGAATTTTCATACGAAAAAGAAGATTATCGTTGCTTATTACATATATAGGAAACTGAAAAAAGTAAAAAAAAAGGGAAAGACGGTTTTGGATACATCCGATTTTACAAAAAAAGGGAGGAATATGGCGCATTTCATACACTTGTCAAGAATCAACTGAGGGAAGATGAAGACAAGTTTTACAATTATTTTAGAATGCAGAAAACTACATTCGACAACTTGCTTCAAAAATTATCCCAGAAACTAAAACATCAAGATACTATCATGCGACACAGTATATCGCCCGCAGAAAGATTGGCTGTAACTCTGAGGTAAGTACAAAATCAAATGACATACTTTTGTTTAAAATTATTTATTGCACACAAACAAAATTGTACTGAATATTTATTATTACTTTAACAAGATGTGAAAAAATACACTAAGCTGAATATGCTACTGGAATGCGGTACTAAAATCGAATTCTCCTTCAATAGAACCTTGAGAATCTGCCGAGGTACTTTCCGCATTTACACTGTGTGCAGATAATTGCGATTCGGGTCGGTAGTGTATTGGCTCCAAACCAGAACCGTGTCCAAAATCATGTGAAGACGTCTGTGGACGACTTATTCCAAAGCCCGATCTAGCAGCTGTAGAATATCCATATGTTGACAACTGCGCATTTGCCGATGCTGTACCACTTAGATATCCTTGATGGCCTTGATCCCATTGGTTTCTTGGTGTAGGTATATACTGAGTACACTGTCTTTGTTGAATCATTTTAATGATTGAAATGACTTGAAACTGAAAGTCTATCATATTTTCATCACTGAACTTGTCAACTGTATCAGCAATTCCCCTAAAAAAGTTCATACTACGGCTTTTCTCTTTCTCATCCCGTTCTGTTGAATCCATAAACTTCATAAACCTAATGTCAACTTCACTAAGTTCATTTTTTTTTTTTAACCCTTTGAGTCTCACTCTTTCAGTGTTCCCCAAGCTTGATTGATTCGGGTCTGCACTATCATTATTTTCATTACTGAGGCTAGAATCATTAACATGTTCAGTCATGTTAGAATCGGTCTTGCGATGCTCAACAATTTTTTTTAGGAACATCATTTCATCATAAAACATGTATTTTCTTTTTTTTGCTCCAGAGCCAGACTTACATTCATTAATTTTTTTGTCATTTTATCCAACTATCTTTCATATTGGTCCACTTCTTCATCACCATTTGCCCTGAAAATAAATACAATATTAATTACCCGACTACGGTGAAGCCAAGAGTTATAATTTAGACCGGTATGTTGTATGTATGTTTGTGTGTAAGTATGAGTGTGTATGTATGTATGGATGTGTGTGAGTATGTGTAATTAAAGTATAATTATTTTTAACCCTCATTGTCCACAAGTACCATTTTGGCACACGAAAAAAAACTAAAAGCAGTCAACTGAGCACTAACGAGATGTAGGCTCAGCAGACCCTGCTGTCGCCACTACTGAAAAAAATTTACCCTATAAAACAAGAAAATATTCTCATATGAAATTGTTAAGTACAAACTATTCAATAACTATTCAATATATTGTTTATTAAATAAACCACCTACACTTATCATATTTTATTGTATTTAATACATCTCCATAGTAGTTCAGAGTATAGCCGTGGTCGTATGCCACCTATCCTAAAAAAACAATACAAATAATTATATATTAAATATATTAAAATATATTATATGTGTAAGTGTTAACTTCTTACTTATTTACACAATAAATAGAGAATATTTTCTTGTAATTTTTATCTGTAGGTACTAATCAGGTTTTAGTGTTTGAACTATTTTGTTTTATATTTCAGGTATCTAGCAACAGGGGATACCTTTACTGACCTACACTACAACTATAGAATTGGAATAAAAACCATAGGTTGCATCGTACGTGAAGTATGCCACTACATTTGGTTAGAACTCTATAAAGAATATACGAAAATGCCATCTAAAGAAGACTGGCTACAAATTGATAGCAAATTTCAAGAATCTTCCAACTTTCCGCTGTGCTTAGGGGCGGTCGATGGAAAACACATCAGAGTTATTAAGCCAATCGACAGTGGCTCGATGTTTTTAAATTACAAACATTTTTTTCTATAGTTTTGATGGCAGTAGTAGATAGCGATTACAACTTTATATTTGTTGATATTGGCGCCTACGGAAAGGAGTGTGATTCCAGTGTTTTTAAAGAAACGCCATTTTGGCAAAATTTAACAAACAACACATTAAACCTACCCGATGCAACACGCTTGCCTGGAACTGACTACGATTTACCATATGTGTTCGTTGGAGACGAAGCCTTTGCTTTGCATTACCACTTACTTCGTCCATTTGGTGGTCATCAACTTGATCCATTAAAACGAACATTTAATTATAGACTCACAGGAGCACGAAGATTTGTTGAATGTGCGTTTGGGATTTTGTCCAATAAATGGCGTATTTTTCACCGGCCAATGAATGTGTCCATCGATTTGGCGGTTGATATTGTGAAAACCTGTTGTGTTTTGCAAAATTTTATACATAAGCAGGAAAACTTTCAGTTTCATAATGCGAGTGAAAATGAGTCCACACTTGATTCAGAATCGGAACTAACACGAATCCTATCACGAATGCTATCCGTTACCTATCACGAATGCAGTTCGCGGAAGTTTGTTGGCTAATGAAGTTCGCAACAGATTTGCACAATATTTTATGTCTAATGAAGGTCGCCTCTCTTATCAAAACAACTATGCATAAGTAAAAAGTTAATAATTAAATATCTGTAACTTACCAAACTTGTTTTTTTCATCACCACTTGAGTCTTCAAATGTGGGCTGTAAATGAATAAATATATCTTTCCAGGAATCATATTTAAGCCGCTTATTTTTATAATCATCGATAGTCTTATCCCATATTATAGGCCTTTCCTGAATCAATGTAATTAATAATTCTTGATTTATGCTCATTTTATAACAAAATCGGGAATCAGCGTATGTAAACCGTCACAAATCCGTGCATAGGTCCGGCGCCGTCGACACACTCCCATGGACTGCCATACAACACTGTTGAAAATCACGCCGTGCGTAGACGCGGCGCGCCGAGGGGCAGACACGGCGCACACGGCGGCGGCGCCGTGCCGTCCGTGCCTACACACGGCGAATTAACCGTAGATTTTCACGGCGAAAAACCGTGCGTGTACAAGAGGCCTGAATCATAAATTATGGAATTAAGCAAGCGATAGTCATCGAATGAAACTGCACCTGATGTTGCCACATCTATAACGTAATCAAAAGGATCTCGAGAATAATAAAGTAGAGATGAAAATGTGGCAGCAATGACTGTTATATCCATCGATGCAATACTATTTCTTTAAGTCCTGCAATGGTCACCCTGGAATCTGAGTCATTCTATACTACATTGCGTTTCCTTTTCCAGTTAATCCACCGGTGCCTGCTGGTTATCAACTGTTCCATGGAATCGGATACTACAAGTTTCATCGAGCGGGAGTTTTCTTCGATGTGGCTTCCGCCATCTGCGCTGCCGAAGGTGGTCACCTGGTCATAATTAATTCTGAATCCGAGGCCGGAGTGGTAAAGACTCTCTTCCAAGCTAACAAAGATACAGGATCTTGGGCTTGGGTGGGATTCCACGACAGGCTGAAGGAAGGAGAATTTGTCACCATATTCGGTGAGTACATAATATTCTTCTTTTACATTCTGTCAGAGAAAATTCAGCTTGGATTCCAACATTTTGCTTGAGAATATCTTGTCAATTTCCAAATACAAAACGAATTAAAAACCGACCAGTTTGAGCACAAAAGGAAATCATGGCGATTAATAATTGTCCACAAGAAAGGAGTCACCTCGACGGATGGTAGCGATGAGAGCTTTTCAAAGTTAGAATATCTTAACATCCGAAATAAATGGAACCACGGCTCAGGTACATGGAAAACGACTTGCCTCAATGACCGGAGCTTCTCTGTATAAGGGAACTGTACGTGGCATCCGAGGAATTCCATTTTCACGGTGATTGTCGATTGCCGTAGCATAAAAAAAGTCGCTGATGTTCACCATATCATTTTATGAACGGACGATGACTTAGTGATGGGAACAGAAAGTTGGTTGTCAAGAGAAGGTGCCTATTTCCGAAAATGCCAATTTCCGATGCCGAAATGTTTACTTATCCCACAAGGTGTATTCCGAAGGATTTTCATGAGAATTATAGTCCTTTTGTAAAAAATTTAATGATATCAGTCCGGACCGTTCTACTGACGCTACATGGAAAAATTTTCTGAGCATCACACGAATAGGTAGGTATAGATGGCGCAAACAAATTCGCCCCGATCAACTTCCCCCCAGAGTTTAGAAATAATTATCCTCCGAAACATTCATGGAAATAATATTTGGATATTTTCTAACTGAATATCGTGTCCCTAATATTGGTCGTGTTCACTATGTCCCTTCATTTCCAGTGGAAAAAAACATTTCATCATTTCCGTTCTTCCATTTATTTCCCTTGTTGCGATCGTTTTTATGGTTGTACTGTTGATTTTCCAAAAAAATTAATATTCATCCATTCGAGTATTTTACCATTTGATTGGCAGACTTTCGTGATTATTTTTGTCGAGTCTTATTCTAAGGTCCCATTTCCTGGCACATCGTTCTGTTGTCCCTCTTATAGATGACCCACAATTTGATCCTCGATTTCCTCGCATCGTCTCCCTCTTCTCAATTCGTCCAGAATTCCTATCCTCTTCCTCTCCTCCCCATGGTGCACCCTCTATTATCCTCTTCAACATTCCCTTTCTTGTCAAAATGTTCTCCATTAATATCTTCCGCCTTCTCTGATCCTCCGCCACAAGCTTCCTTTCCTCATCAACCGTATCCAATACCTCCTCGTTCGCCCTTCTCGCTACCAAGCTCACTCTCTTTACCAACCTCCAAACCCGCATCTAAAACGCCTCAAGTCTACAAAAATTAATACCAAATTATGACTAAGTTTTACATGGTATTTCAAATATCTTTTTCTCTTTGATTATCTTATTGTTTCCATTCCAGGGCAACCACTTCGTTCGACCGGATATCACAGATGGTTAAATGCAAATGAGCCAAATGGTGGAACAAATGAAAACTGCGGAGGCGTGGCGCACAACGCCCTTCTCGTTGATGCTTTTTGTGATACGAATCTTCCATTCATCTGCGAGTATGATCTTTCATGGACTGATAGTTAAAGTTTTTTAACGGATGACCTCACAACAAAATGTCCTTGTCCAATAATTAACGAAGAGTTGTGGTGCGTTATTATTAATTGCATCTCACAGTATTCTCCTTGCCGTTTTTTCTTATGGTTGTGTATTGGATAATAAACTCTGTAATTAATGTCATATCTCCTGCAATATTATTAATTTACATCATACGAATGATCGTGTGCATGATTGTTTGCCTTGAATCAATCATGCCTTGAACGAGGCATGAACGCAATGCGCAATATCTTTCGCATGGATATCGCCCATTATAATAGTCTAGAGAATATGCATGTAAGTTCGGGGACCATATCCAGGAAGACTCAACACGGTCGAATCTCGAAAAACCCATGGATGTGACGTCACGTCCCCCGGCAAATCTCTTTTGCGACCTCCTCCTCGACAAACTTTAAAATCTCCTTAATTGATAATTTCGAGAGTCTATTTCCGAGCCTCAGGAGCAACGTAAATCGGCGTCAGAGACGAGAGGTCTTATCCGTATGGACACGACACAGTTCAGCCATTGAATATCAGAGGATCAGACAACACCTCCCCCCACGAATTTCAATCTTCGAATGGCACTATTTGAAAATTTATGGGCGGAGACGTTAAAATTTCGTCATTGTCGAGGTTCGAAAATCCCGAGAACATGCCGCATAACGCCATCAAATCACGCCCGCCTCCGGGGGCCCAGCCCCGGAGCTAGAATGTGGCAGATATGCAACATGGGTACACGCATACGCGGATAGCTCCAACTCATTGGACTAAGGGTCACAAACCTTTTTTTTGGTATTCTGCCGGTAAAAGTAGGTTTTCATGAAAGTCGGAGAACCTCCTACGGTTTCCGACACTTTCAACGGCCGAACTATCTCTAGCATTTCCTTTTTCGTCTCTGCATACGATCTACCCTTCTTCATCCCTTCCATGAAAACCTATTCTCATTCTTCCCCTTCCCCACTTGCCCAACATCCTTCCCTCTATCACACTCTTCACCAATCCATCGCCCATTATTACATCCTCCAGAAACCTACCCTTCCTATCCCGCATTTCATTCAGAAGATTCGTTTCCTCGCCCATCATCTCAAGCATTTCCTCGTGTTGAATTTGTTTATATAACTCTGAGGAGAGACGATACGACTGCGCAGGCGCAAGATGCACCCGACTTCGATCCATCAGTAAACATGGGGGAGAAGTTTGAATGGCAACCCTGGATTCCCCAGGAGAGTCCCTAGTACCTCAAATCAGAGGTGGAGGACTTCTTCAGCATACTCAGGCGCAATTCTACATCTGGTGGTGGTACTAGCCAAGGTGGTTCTACGGAATACCGACCAGGATAAACGTCAAGAAGGTACAAATTGTTTCTCTGGATATAAGCTTAAAAACGTAGATTCTCAATCGATTTCCTCACTCTCACTCCTTACAAATGCAGAAGGCCTTAGAAATGAAGTTTGCGAATTTCCACGGAGAAAAAAATCATCCTCCTTGACCGGGATTCGAACCCGGATCCCTCGAAGGCGGATGATTTTTTCTCTGTGGAAATTCGCACATTTGTGCATTGCGGGTGACTCCGTAAAAGTGGAACTCCGTGGCTAGTCCCAGATAGCTTAAAATTTGTCTTAGAAATGAAGACGACCCGTTTGCTGGTTCTTTTATGTTGACAGAGAGGACAGGTAAGAGGAATTCGTCCAAACAAGAGAACACTAAAGACCTCGCAGACTCACCTGAGAGGAAAAAAGGGACTTGGATAAAACACAGACCAAGAAGGCTTGCGCCAAATCGAAGATTTTTACGCTGACAACCCTGATTTTAGCGCAATTACCCTCACCGTCCTGAAAACATATTTATCTAGAGTCAAAATATTAGGTCCCCGGAAAAATCAAAAGAGCTCCTAGTTAATGTGATGATCTCCTCAACACTTACCGAACTAGAAGATAGAAAAATAGTCAAAGAATAGGCCTTGATAAATCGGATGCATTGGCTAGTCAATGCGCTCCAGCAATGATATGGCTTCGTTTTCCCGTATTCCAGATTCTTCCTCTGAAGAAAAATTGTCAATCTTTTGTATCCTATGCCACATATGGTCCATTCATGGGTTTTTACTTAAACGGCTAATACTTCATTCATTCATTGGTCTGATTGACAAAGGTGAACTGGCATTAGAGGCGGAAGAGAGAGAATTATTATTTCCAAACATTGCATGTAACAAATGATGTGGTACGAAGTCACTCGCACGGGTGCATATACACCAGGGTTGAAATTCGCTTTGAAAAAATCATTTGACTTGACCGGGATTCGAACCCGGATCTCCCAATTGCCGGTCAGGTGTGTTAGCCAGTTACACCACCAAGCCATCTTCCTTCAAGGCGAATTTCGAGGGAGGTTTATGCGAACTAGATGTTCAGGCTTCAAGTCTACATTGTAGCACATGAGACGAAGTCGTGCTTACAAAGCCACGGTCGCGGTGGATAAACCCAACATTGTCGTTATTAAAACGACGAAATTGACAAATTTCCAAACAAAATTTGTTGCGGCACAGCTCTTCCCTAAAAAGTTGTTGTACCCCATGGGCGTCGTGGAACCTTGTTGGCCTGTGAGTAGGGTAAAACTACACTTAGGATATGGCACTCGCCATGGTGGGTGACCGGAATATCCATGGCCGTACACTTCTGGAAGTCTCACATCTGTTCCTTCCATAAAATTTTTAAAACTGACGCTCAGGGGTCTGGTGGCCCTTGTCCGCCTGGTAAAAATGTTTAAAAACCTGGGATTAAAAATTACGTTGAAACACGGATGAGTCCTCATGGATAAAATTTTTGCGACGTCGTTAGCCATTTAGATGTTCCTCCGGGAATGCAGCGGGGGCTCTCCGGCATCCGAGTATACGCTTAAAACGGGAGACGTCCTGAACGCTCCCGCCGCCAAACGTTGCCCCGCGTTGTGAACCGTTGCCAGCGGTTTCAGGTAGCTTTTGCGGCCCGAGGAGTATACTACACATCCATAATCCGACTTGAAACGCACCATTGCCCTGTAAAATGAAAGCATGGTGGTCCCGTCGGCGCCCCATGTAGTGTGGGATAAAACGCGTAAAATATTTAAAACATTAAAACATTTTTCTTTAAGAATCCGGATGTGTTCCTTCCAATTAAGCTTGGAATCGAACACCATCCCGAGAAAACGAACCGATTCAGCGTATGGTAAAACCCTACCACCGAGACGTAACTCTGGTGGTATATGGTTGCCCCTGAAACGGTGAAAATGTACGCATTTTGTCTTTTCCGCTGAGAAGCGGAAGCCGTTCTTTTGGGCCCAGCCGTCCAGTTTATTAAGACAGAGTTGTATCTGCCTGGACGCGGTTACTAGTTTGGATGACCGGCAGAAAATAGCCAGGTCATCCACAAATAATGATCCCATGACAGGTCCCGTGATGCAGTCGATAGCGTCATTGATCGCAATAGCGAACAATGTCACACTAAGGACTGATCCTAGAGGCACTCCATTTTCCTGCGTATAGGGTTCGGAAAGATGCTTACCTACTCTGATTCTAAAAACTCGGTCCGATAAAATTTTTTAAATAAAAATGGGAAGATTTCCCCTAAATCCTCAGCCATGCAACGTGTTTAAAATCTTCTGACGCCAGACCCTGTCATACGCCTTCTCCAGGTCAAAGAAGACCGCGAAGACGTGCTGGCGCAGAAGAAAGGCCTCCTGGATGGAATAGTCGCTCCGAACGAGGTGATCAATGGTTGATCAACCCCGCCGGAAACCACACTGGATATTCGACAAAGGTTCCGCCGCTCTAACCACCAAACGAGCCAACGGTTTACCATCCTTTCCATTACCTTGCACAGACAGCTGGTAAGGGAGATGGGCCTGTAGTTACTCGGGTCCGTTATGTCCTTTCCCTGATTAGGGATCGGAACCACCGCAGATTCCCTCCAGGAAGATGGGATACTACCCTCGAACCTGTGTACAAAGCAAAATTATTTTAGCAAGTGTACCGCCAGAGAAATGGACTGGCCATGGGTTGCCTTCTTTCACCCTTTCTAGCAGACATATTCATGGACTTGCCGATTTAAAAAAAATAGAGGTAATAGAGAACGAAGAATCTTGCCCAACGCAAAGTACCCCAGGCCTAAGTAATGCTTAGTTCCTGAGATATTAACGCTCAAAGTTGTCGAAATTCCAACGGCACGAAAAACAGGCGAAAAAGGGGGCGTGGTCAGATCGGGCAGGTCTGACGCCACTCCTGTCGTTCGGATGCCGCAGCGGTGGTAGACCGTGACCACGGTGGTCGTGGGCAGACCCGGCGTCTGTCACGGGAACTCCGAGCGGTGTCACCGGTGAACTTAGGGCAGGAGCGCTACGCCTAGAACGGTGGAGTATTCGATGGATGCAAGCACGCAAACATCTACGCTGCTATCAACGATGGAAATTCCGCTTCCAAAGTAACGGAACCGAAGGGAAATTTAACCATATATATTAATTTAAAGTCACATATCACCGGCATTGTCTGAACTTCTTACACTGTAGAGACTGGTTTTGTGAATGAATTTGTGCGTATAATTTATGGAGAGCTCATTCATAAGTCCCTACTTACAGGGCAACATCACGAAACCTGTGTTTAGGTTGCTAACAACAATTTTTTTCTCTTAAACAAGAGAGAAATGTGGGAAAAGTGTAAGATTTTCTCTGCCATACGACTGGGTTCGCGATAAAATTGCAACTATACGATTTCTTTCCACTATTTGACCTGCCATTGCATTTATTTTTGTTACATTTTGAGGAACCGAAACGGAGATCTCGGGAGAGAGAAAGTTCCAGTTCATTACAAATGTGGGGCATGATAAAGTATTTTCTTATCCTTATTCTGTGTATTATTACTCTAGGAATTTCATCTTTCGTTCACGGCGCTATGCGGCATGATTTCAAATGATATCGCATAGGCATGTAAAGCAAAAAATGACTCCACAATAAGCGTAATTAATAAATTTATCACCATATGCTTTGCATCTGCACGAACGCTGTTCGTGTGGGTAACATAACTTACGACCATTTTTGTATATTGTCGAACGTTAAGGTCTTCCGGGTTTTCCACCTCGTTGGTTGATTGTGCAAGGAAAACACTCCACGATCCAACGATCCACGTTTTCATTACATAAAATACGCCGTTTTAAATGAACCTCTTCACAAACCTCTGGTATTACATACCTTGGGCACCTGTTATCAACTGTCTCACTTCAGAAAATTCTTCACGGTGAGCGAAAAGTTGATTAACAAATATCAGCATTCGAGTATAATTGCTAGGAAATTCAAAGTGAATACGTCGCTTTACTACGCAAATTGACATCTTTGCCTAATGTAAACACTCTTCAAATAGACTCACAACTGATCGGAGCTCTCTCTCTCTTCCCAAAAATGTTTCCCTAAACACCCTCGGATTTCAAAATGTGCGGCAACGACACACCTTCCGCCTATTAATCCAGGCAAACTATAGAATCCCAAAATTTGATACTAGGTATACTCTCTATGAAGGATTAGTTGAAGACCCAAGTAATAGTTAGAAAGTTAAAAATGATTCAGTTACGGTTGTAAATGTTCTGGATTGGGAATTTTACTTAATTTCTGAAACATATTAAGCCGAAAAATAAATTAGCAGAAGCTTATAGAAGCAGAAGGGCCACGATCCTGTACTACACTGGAGTCCTGTGCATCCTATGCCTTAATCCACACCACCACGGCAAATAATTATGGTACGAGCGTAGAGTTGTTGTTAATTACGCATGAGCAGATGCGTACACAGTCACCATTAATATTGCAACGTATTTACACCCAAAATTGCGCCAACGCATGAACTTGTGGACATAAAATAGCTCCATATATATAGCTCCGCTCCATGTGAACAGGTCTTAATACGATGAATTGAAGAGGAGCGAAATTCTAGAGTTGCCTACAATTTTCTCGCGAACCCGGGCCTATGGGAGAAAAAGCATTGACCCTTTTTCTACAGCTCTCCCCAGTCGTAAAAAAATTAAATCTATGGCGTCACCTCACCTCACCGTAGGTCTCGTGATTTCTCCTTGTTAGGATCTTTGTTGATCACAAGTCTAGACTGACAATTTTTTGCTGTTACTTAATGTTCCGGGAATATTTCGCACTTCACTGTGCATACATTTTTCAATACTTTCTATCGAACGCGTCCTATTGCACTATCGATGTAATATTTCCTCATGGAACTGCAACAAAATTTTAGAATCGAACCTTTCGAAAAGATCACATTTCTAAGAATATCGAAATGCTGCAATAGAAATTGCAAACAATTAATACATTATTGTATTAGGAAAATCACAGTAAATAATTAACGAAGTGATTTAACAGTTTGTATTTCGGACTACGTCTATATGTCGCACCCCATTTTAGGTACTCCATCATCACTAGAGCGTCGACTTCATAGGCAGATTATCTGACTCGGCACGAACTTCCACGCAGATGAAACACTAAGAAATAAGAAAAAAAGGGAAAAAAGATAAAAATTACAACAAAATACTTATGTATATACTTTATGAAACTTAGACACAATATTTCAACGAAGTATCACGAGGCTAAAGATAAATTAACGGTAAGTGAACGGTGATACTCGCCGAACTATTCGCCGGTATCTCGTATGTCTCGTACGTTAGACGCGAGGTGTGACGTCACGCGTATAACTACCAAAATGGCGCGGAAAAAGCTGCCTTTGAAACGACATCATCTTTTCAATTCACTGCAGTTCAATAAATATGGATCGCTCAGATGAAAGAAAAGAATGTGTAGGAAACATTTTTGGTTATCTATATGATGTATGAGTTAAAACAGCTGTAAAAAAACCTTGCAAGTTCTCCATTGGGAAAGAAATCTTTTTTTAACTGTGACAATACATTACTCAAAAAATGGTTTAAATTGTTATAGATATGTTGATGATATTTTACGTCGTTGGACGGGCAGCAAGCGACAATTGGACAGTTTTTTTTTACTTTTTTGAATTAACTTCCAGCCGAAAATTACTTTAACAGCCGAGTTTGGGGGGTCAATTTTAAATTTCTTAGACCAAACTATATCAATCCAAAATAATAGACATAGGTTCTCCATTTATAGGAAACCTAAGCATACCGATTCCGTAACACCCAAGAGCTCATGCCATCCATACTCGCACAAGCATGCATCTTTTCAATCAATGATTCAACGTCGTGTTAATATCCCATTGTCAAATTCAGATTTTGATAAAGAGCTCAATATTATACGACAAATTTCCAATAGCAACGGATATGATGAATCCCTTATCACGCGAATTTTGAACAGAAAACTGAAACGTCGCGCTCTTCCACAGTCCTGTTCCTTGTCGCCCGTCCAACCTCAAGAGAAAACCAAATGGCTAAAAATACCATTTATTGGCCCACTGTCATACACTGTAGGTAGGTAGGTTTGGATTTATAGGGTGCGACGACAGCTATGGTCATTTAGCACCACGGTGTATCAGTATTAACAATCAGTGGATGTTATTTTAATTTTTATACGGAAATTTATGTTATGTTGAAATCTATAACTTATTATTTAATTCGGTCACGTTTAAAAATTTTAAGACTTGATTAATTGAATCAATGCCATCTCCAAGAACTTTTCCTATCTCTCCACGTAATTGTAAGTTCTGAAGTGTACCGCTATGCTTTCTGCATTCGGTCAGGATATGTTTCACACTTAAGGGAATACCGCAATCCTCACATATTGGCTGCGACTTATCTTCTGTGAAGAGGTAAGCGTGTGTTAAGGCACACTGTCCTATTCTGAGCCGGGTTATTGCCACCTCCTCCCTGCGGTTACTCCTCACAGAGGTTGCCCATGGTGATGTTATAGGCTTTATGGTTCGAAGTTTACCTTGTAGCTCGGACCACTTGTCTTTCCACTTCTTTAATGCTACGCTTCGTAGTACGGCTCTAAGGTCCTCGGCGGGTATCAGAGTTACTTCCGAATCAGGTACATTCAGGGTACTTTTGGCGGCTAGATCTGCTTCTTCGTTACCCTTTATCCCCACATGACCAGGGATCCAGATAAAAGAGACTTTGATTCCCTTCTCACCAAGGGATGAGAGAGCAAGTTGTATTTCCTGGACCAGAGGGTTTCGTGGGGAAAAGGAGGAAATGGCTCGGAGGCTACTAGCGGAGTCCGTGCATATGAGGTAGGCGGCATTTCCATTCTTGATTCCGTGCAGCGCTGTCTTAATGGCATACAATTCCGCAGTGAAGACTGAACAGAGTGAGTTAAGTTTCACCTTCGTGACGCCATGATGAG
The DNA here is from genome assembly GCA_963169105.1 of Ceriagrion tenellum. Classification (NCBI taxonomy): domain Eukaryota; kingdom Metazoa; phylum Arthropoda; class Insecta; order Odonata; family Coenagrionidae; genus Ceriagrion; species Ceriagrion tenellum. The sequence goes on along the minus strand of OY720640.1, from coordinate 117,921,242 downwards.
GAGATACGACTGCACATGCGCAGGAGGTGTTTGACTTCGACCCATCCGTGTAAATGGCAGTGAAGTCTGAGTACTTTCCCAGGATTTCTCTAAATAGTTGCTGATACTCCGTAGGTGTGGTCAAGGATTTACTGCAGCGGAGGAGCTCGGAATTACACACCGGTTGCGATAGTGACCAAAATGGATGTTTGGAGTACCCTGAGGGGTACACGTTAGGTAAAACAATGCCACTGCTGTCAATATATTCCTTAAAACGCACGTTAAATGGCTTGGTTGCCTTTGTCCTGCGGTTAAAAACATCTAAAAACCGTGGGTTAAAAATTGCGTTAAAACATGAGTGGTTCTTCATTGACAAGACTTTTGTGACATAGTTGCACATGAGTACCTCGTGGCGGGTAGAGAGGGGTGCCTCCCCAGAGTCAGCATAGATGCTCGGGATTGGAGAGGTCCTGAATGCGCCAGTGGCAAGTCTCAAGCCAGTGTTGTATACCGTTGTCAATGGTCTAAAATAGGATTTTCGTCCGGAGCCGTAAACGAAAGACCCGTATTCAAGTCTTGATCGAATTAATGGCCGGTATAATAAAAGCATGATAGTGCGGTCAGCGCCCCAAGTCGAGTGACTTATGAATCGAAGAACATTTAGGATTTTAAAACAATTATTCCTTAATGATAGGATGTGCTCGCGCCAGTTAAGTCGTTTGTCAAAAGTCATGCCGAGGAATCGGATGGAGTCAACATAAGGAAGGATCCGCCCTCCCAAGTTTTAGAACCGGTGAGGCATACTCCCCCCGCCACCGATGGAAGTGTACGCATTTCGTTTTGTCGGCAGAGAATCAAAAGCCATTCTGGCAAGACCATCGAAAGAGTTTGTTGAGCGACAGTTGGATAAGTCTTCCAGCACTAGTAATGGTCGATGATCGGCAGAATATCGCCAGATCGTCAACATAAAGAGAACCCGAAACGGGGGACCTTATGCAGTCCAGAACGTCATTAATCGCTATAGCGAAAAGTGTAACACTCAGTGCAGAGCCCTGAGGAACTCCGTTTTGTTGGGTAAAAAGGCGTGATTTATGTCCACCTACCCTAACTTTAAACACTCGATCGGTTAAAAAGTTTTGGATGAATGCTGCAAGGTTGCCCCTCAGACCCCAGTTCTGCAGGGTCATTAAGATCTTGGGCCTCCAGACCGTGTCGTAAGCCTTCTCTATATCAAAAAACACTGCAACAGCATGTTGACGCATGAGAAACGCTTCCTGTATGAAATTATCTACCAGAACTAGGTGATCAGTCGTCGATCTTCCGCGACGAAATCCGCATTGGAAGTTAGAGAGCAGATTTTGCGTCTCCAGCCACCAAACAAGTCTGCGATTGATAATCTTCTCCATTAGTTTGCATACGCAGATGGTCAGAGAGATGGGTCTGTCATGGGTCTTCGGGTCGCTTCTGTCCTTCCCTTGTTTTGGGATGGGTAATATCAGGGACTCCCACCAAGGTTGGGGAAAACTCCTCTCCAACCACACCTGATTTAGGGTTTTTAGAACTTCCGTCATAGCGCTCTCAGGCAGGTTCCTTAGGAAGGCGTTGTGAATACCATCCATACGAAGGGCGCAGTCACGACACTCGTCTAGAGCAGATGTTAGTTCCCACATGGAAAACGGAAGATTATAAGTTTCGGTGATGCCTGGCTCTCTGCAAGATATTTTGGTCGCTTCAGCTCTCTGCCATCTAACATTAAAGGATGCATTATACGCAGAGTCACTGCTCGCATCATAAAGTTGCTGGCCAAAAACCTCGGTCATTTCAAGGGGGTTTGTAATGACCCTGTTATTCACATTAAGACCAGAGATTCCACAGTTCTGTGGGCAGCCAGAGATACTGCGTACTTTACGCCACACCTCTGCAATTGGTGTTCGGTTATTGATCCCTGATGCAAATTCTTTCCACGAGGTTTTCTTCGCTTCCTTAACGACTTGCCGGGCTTTAGCTCGCAAGCGTCGGAATGCAGAAAGATTTCTCTCCGTAGGGTATTTATTAAACATTCGTAGCGCTCTTTTCCTTTCTTTGATTGCCACTGCACACTTTTCGTTCCACCATGGAACTCCTGGCCTACGGAGTGTTCCTTTAGACCGAGGTATTCCGCAGCAGGCTGCGTCGATTATTTTCTCTGCCAGCATTTCAATGTTCTGTGCCCCGTCAATGTTTGCGTCGTGAGCAAAGTTAAAATTTCTTTTATATATGGCCCAGTAAGCCTAGGTAATAAGCCAGTTATCAGGTTGAATAAAATCAATGTCAGATGTTTTTCGCAGATTGATGAGAAGAGGAAAGTGGTCGCTACCGCACAGGTCATCATGAGCGGATAGACTGAAGTAGGCATAAGGCTTTCGGAATACACGCAGAGGTCAATGGTTGAATAAGTACCATTAAAACTATTAAAATGAGTTTTTTCGTCACTATTCAGTAAGATCAAGTTAAAATCGTTAAAAAAGTAGATAAAATGCGCCCTCTGCTGTTAGCCTGGCCACTGGAACTACCCCACAGGGTATCATGGGCATTAAAATCTCCAAATGAGAGATACAGTTTGGGCAATTGGCTGACGAGAGATTCTAGGTTAAGACGGTTCACCGGCGCACCCTCGGGCAGGCACACGTTACATATCGTCACCTTGGGGATTCGGACGGTCACAGCAACCGCCTGAAAAGGTGTGTTCAATTGCACTCGGGAGATGTGAAGGGCCTCCCGAGTAGCAATCGCCACTCCACCGTGGGCCCGTTGGCCGCTGTTATCGTCGTGTCTAAAAATATTAAATCCTTTTAGAAAAGCCTTATCAGTAGGTTTAAAATGCGTTTCTTGTAAAAATATACAGAACGGGTTGATATCTCTTATTAGGACACTAAGTTCCTCCTTATGCCTATAGAATCCGTTACAATTCCATTGTAATATAGAACCCATGAAATGAAGATTAAAAACGGATAAGACAAATAGGGTGAATATTAGGCTAATCTTGCTTACCCTGACCTCTTGGGATATTGGGTCGCCTAAAGCGGTTTCTTCTCCTTCCCTGTTTAGCATGGAGGATATCCGTCTCCGAGAGGTATTCGTCCTCCTCCATTGATTCCGGTTGATCCAACTTCAACAACCCGGAAGGGCCGGGAGACTGAGATTTCACGCGTGTCTGGTTACCGGAAGAGATATTTTGTGGGTTCTTCTTGGGAGAGCCCGATTTTGGTGCTTTTGTATTAGCCGGTTTTGAAGCCTTATCCGGCTTGGCAGGACCATTATTTGTTGTCATTGTTTCCTCAGTCACTATAGTTTCTGTCTGGGTGCCTATTGTCGTCTTTGATGTAGGAGTGGCAGCAACAGATGCCCAAGACTTCGAGAAAGTTGAGCCTACACGGGCTCTAAATGTTTTTCCAGCTTCTATATACGGTACTTTTTCTAAAGTTTATATTTTCATGATTTCCCGCTTTGGACACTGACGAGAATAAACAGGGTGTTTACCCTCACGCAGTGTACTTCTTTATTACAATCCGCATCACCATGCGCCTCCAGGCCACAGCGGGGGCAGGTGGCCTTGCCCTCACACCGAGGGGCGATGTGGCCAAAGTGCTGGCAATTAAAACAACGCATGGGAGCAGGGATATATGGCCGTACCGGGACTGATTAGTATCCAATATACACCTTGTCGGGGAGGTTGTCGAGAGCAAAGGTTATAACTACATATGTCGTGTTCTTTATTTCTCCATTGCGGCGAGTAGTAAGTCGACGGACGTCTGTGACCCCCTGAGAGGCCATCTCTGTCTTAATCTCATCGACTTCTACGTATAGCAGATCGAAATGACTTATGACTCCCCGACTGGTGTTCAGGGTGCTGTGCACCTCAACCAAGACGGGAATGTCATGGAGCATCTTCGTTTCTAACAGCTTTTCACTCTTCATCAAGTTACTGGTTTCAATTAAAAGAGTACCGTCCCGCAATTTCTTTGCTGATTTAAGTTCCCCAGGTATTTGGCAAGATAGAGCTTTTCGGATTAGGAAGGGAGATACCCTCTTAAAGGACTCCCCTGCCTTTTCGCATTTAATAATAACGAAGCGTTTGCTTCCATTAAAAATATTTTCTCCTCCGTCCGTATCTGGACGGGATCTTTTTGGTGGTGGAAACGTTTTGTTATCCATGCCACAAAATTCTTCATCCCACGGGCTCCCCACCCACCACGGAGCCACACATTCGAGACGCCACACCGCCAGCCGGTGTGGTCGCCAGGGCTACCTGCGGGATATAGCACCCTAGAGGTGGTTGTCTGTTTCGGGTTTGGTCTTCGATGCAACGGGCCCACCAACCCGAGTGCCTCCGACCGCCCTACGCAGACCCCCACATCCGAATTTTAAATAATTTTAAACATAATGGATGGAGAGTTTTTTTATATTTCACCCTAACCGTCGCTTAGTTAATCACCACGCGGTCGTTAAAAAGGGAGACCGATTCTGATAAATCAGGACAGAATCTAAATTTGAAAAGAATTTTTCAACTCATACATATTTTAACCCAATGGATGGAAAGTGTTTATATGAAAAATTAATTCACTGGATCTACCGCTATTTAATAACCACGGGGTCGTTGAAAGAGGGGACCCTATCCTGATAAATTAGTAACAGAATCTCAAATTGGTATACATTTTTAAACGCATACATATTTCAACCCAATGGAAAGGAAGTGTTTTTATTAAAAATAATTTCACCTGATCCAACGTTAGTTAATCACCACAAGGTCGTTGAAAGAGGGAACCAGATCCTGGTAAATCAATAACAGAATCTCAATTTGGTATAATTTTTAAACGCATATATATCTTAACCTAATGGATGGAAAGTTTTTTTTTATATTTCACTGGATCCACCGTTAGTTGATCACCATGGGGTCGTTAAAAGAGGAAAACCGATCCAGATAAATCAGTAATAGAATCTCAAAATTGTATAAATTTTTAAACGCATACATATTTCAACCGAATGGAAAGAAAGTGTTTTTATAATAATTTCACCTGATCCACCGTTAGTTAATCGCCACAGGGTCGTTGAAAGAGGGAGCCACATCCTGGTAAATAAATAACAGAATCTCAAATTGGTATACATTTTTGAACGCATACATATTTTAACCTAATGAATGGAAAAAGTTTTTATTTAAAATATTTCACTGGATCCACCGCTAGTTATTCACCACGGGGTCGTTGAAAGAGGGAAACCGATCCTGATAAGGCAGTAATAGAATCTCAAATTTGTATAAATTTTTAAGCGCATACATATTTTAACCCAATGGATGGAAAGTGATTTTACTATAAATATTTCACTGGATCCACCGTTAGTTAATCACCACACGGTAGTTGTAAGAGAGAATCAGATCCTGGTAAATCAGTATCAGAATCTCAAATTAGTATAAAATTTTAAACGCATATATATTTTTAATGGATGGAAAGTGTTTTTATTAAAAATATTTCACTGAATCCTCCGTTAGTAAATCACCACAGGGTAGTTGTAGGAGGGAACCAGATCCTGGTAAATCAACAACAGAATCTCAAATTGGTATACATTTTTAAACGCAAACATTATTTAACCGAATGGATGGAAGGTGTTTTCATTAAAAATAATTTCACTGGATCCACCATTGGTTAATCACCAGTGTATTTGTAAGAGGCAACCAGATACTGGTAAATCAATAACAGAATCTCAAATTGGTATTTTAAACGCATACATATTTTAACCTAACGGATGGAAAGTCTTTATTAAAAATATTTCACTGGAATCAGTCCCGAGGCCCGATCCCGTGGTTGTAGACGAGGGACGTAGAAAAATCGTCATCGTGGACGTTCCAGTGCCCTTCGAGAATAAGACGGCCTTGGATGTCGATAGGCAGGCAAAATTCGAAAAATACTCAGTAGGATCGACCAAATTAATGATCTCAGATGCCATCCAATGGTCGCGTAATATTTACGTTCCGCACGTGATGGACAAAATTATGTATCCCACAAACCTTGGGCTCCCACCCGGTCAGGGAACGAGTCTCTCTTCTCGAGACTCAGACGACAAGACCCCAATGACCTATGGAACTTTTATTTCGGTGTTATTTCTTTACTCCGTCCTGTCGATTTTAGGATTTTTAATCCCCGGCTTATTTATTGTTATCCCGGCTCTTTACACCGTGGAGTTTTTCAAATTATTAACGCGCTGGAATTCTTTTTTAATACTACCGACTCTCTACAACGCGAGTTTTAAACTTATTTATTTCCGTTTTTAAAATTTTTATCCATGCCGGCGTGATATTTCAAATTCTGTAAGGGGTTTTGTCCTAAGAGTGGCTCCAGCGTAGCTTACCTTTTCCTCAGGGTTAGGCGGAAATGAGACTTCCTCTGTTAATTTTGCGATTAATTGTTGTATCGCGGTCTTTTTAATTTCTTCTCTTTCATTATTTACGGCATTCCGGATCAAAATTCAAAATTAAATTTCAAGTATTTTTCAATAACGTTTTCCGGACCTCTGGAATGGCAAAACCTGGTCGCCCATGCCAGGATTTATTTTAACTTTTTTAGTTTTTCAATTTTTAACTTTTTGAACCCATTTCTTTATCTTTTTAACCTGAGTTTTTAATATTGTGAGACTTTTACACGAGGTGGGACGACTGGTGACGTCAAAAAGGAATAGCGAATTTTTTATCGAAAAATTAAAAATTATGTTTAATGTTAGTTAGAAAAACTAAATTTGTAAATGTATATTTTCTAATAAGCAACTCTAGCATGTAATGTAAATTTTTGTGCAATAAACAATGTTCATCTTCTTATCGTGTTTTAATAAGTTATTCTGAACTCGTTGAGTTAAAGGCCACATCGCTGCACCTGACCAGAAGGCAGTAGATATATCGGACACAAAATATTATTTATCGCACTCGGATCCTAAGCCGAAAAGAGACTATTTAAATTTAATTTGAGTCTGTCTCGTCCCTTTTTATTGGCATATTTTGTTCCCTAGTACCTTATAGAGTTTTTCTCTATTTATATTTTTGATGTTTTTCTGGTATGTCAGCATGTGGCAAAAATTTCCATTGCCAACGATTGATGAAATGTTGATTCGACTGTCGGGTGGTACCTGGTTTGATAAAATTGATGTCATAGGTATTACTCCAGGCTGGAGTTGATAAGGCATCACACATATTTACTTAAAACATACACAAGGGACTTTTTCGCATGCTTTACCTGCCTCCTGGTTTGTGCTCAGCTCCTGCAATTTTTCATGGAGAGCATATTAGCTGGGTTGGATAGTGCCTTGGTCTACATAGACGACATTTTGTTTCAAGCACTAACTGAAAAGTTACTATATCAATGAGTGCAGGTGGTGTTGGAGATTAGAGGGTGCAGGATTCAAGTTGAAGCTTGAAAAGCATCTGTTTGGAGTTGAAATATTATATGTTGTTGGATACTCAGTTTCAGGCAATGGCATCCAACCAGTAAGAAAATTAAGTCTTTGTTAATTACTCCCTCTCCAACTAAGATTTCCGAGTTGCAGGCTTATCTTGGATATGTAAATTATGACAACAGGTTCTTTCCTAATAAGGTCACAGAGTTCGCACCCCTCTTAGAGTTATTGTGTGAAAAGGTTCCATGGAGATGGACAGAGGAGGAGGCATGCGTTTCCTATAACAAGAGAGTAATGTCTCCAGGGGCAGTCTTAAAATGTTTTAATCCCAAGTCGCTCCTTGTGTTATATTGTGATGCCTCACCCTATGGATTAGGAGCTTTGCTATCACACATTGGTGATGATAATTTGGAGCATCCCATTGCTTATGCCTTAAGGGTGCTCTGAGGGAGGGAGAAAAACCATGCACAGATTGACAGAGAGGCATTGGCAATTGTGTTTGGTGTAAAAAATTTCAGAATGTTTCTAGTTAACTGAAAACTAAAACATCACTCCTCATTAATCATTAAAAATCAGCACCATGGAATGGCAAATGATTACTTGTTCTTGGAGAAGTCTCCCCACCCTTTTAGTCGCCTCTTACGACAAGCAGGGATACTGCGGGAGGATTCTAATACCCCCTGCCCGCAGGGGTGCTAGGATATGCAGAATCATGAATTACACTAACTTTTTTCCTCTAACTCATTTCAGATGACTATTTATTAATAATCTGTAGACCAAGGTACATAACGCCACAAACTATTCTTCCTTAAGCATTTACCACTCAATATTGCTCACATGGTCCTCCACACAGATGTTGCCTACAGAGACCATGACGAGTCCCGCCTGGGTAAAATATTATCTGCCCAGGACATGGGTGTTTGTGTCTCGTCCGTTGTTACTGTTATTCACCCGACGTAAATTGGCACATCGTGCTGTATTCAGGGTAGTGAAGATAAAATAAATAAATAAATAAGCAAGTTCATTTCCCAAGTCCATACATTAAAGTTAATGAAGACAGGCTTACTTTCCTGTTTATTGTGACTAGGAATTGTGAAGGAACAACTGAAAAAAACTGTGCCAACCAGAGAAGAATCTGCACTGCACTACATTCCCAGCAACATACATCATAAAATAGTTACCCACAGACAAGGGTTGTCACAAATTTGCATAACTAAAGATGCATGGTAAAACACTTCATTAACACATGGTGATAGGCATACCAGTATCCCTTAGTCAAAACAAACAAACATTTTTAAATGTATAATCATTACCACACAAATAACAAGTTCATTTTGCATGTTTATTGATGAGGTATACAGGAAAGGCATTTACACAGTAGACATTATCATACATGAGGCCCTTAGTTGTGTAGTGAGGTATGGAAATTGTGAGAATAAAGTTACAGAAATAGAGCCAAGTTTCTCTCCTGTTTTTGTCCAAGCTTTTGTACAGGCACTCCACCAAGTTCCCACACAGTATTATGCAATTACCACAACATATCCATCCATACACCAGATTGTGAAGGTACCTAACTGTGTGAAATTACAATGACGAAGAACTCAGATGAAGATGGGCTGAACTCTAAATAGAAATTATACGAAAAAACTAAGCTACACTAGAAAGGGCAATGAACGAGTAAAGGCAATCCATTGCATCATAGCCAGGAAGATAAGCTGCATATATTATGTACATAGAGGACATTCACAGATAATGCATTAAACAAATTTCTATTGACATTTTCTTTTCGGATTTTTAACTTTACCTCGACCATTTTCTTATGAGCACATTCTTTTCCTCCCCATCACTGAATAATGCAAGATTAGGAAAAACATTTGAAATGCTCTAAGTATTGCTTGAAATTTGTTCAATATTCCTGTTATACTGAATTTGGTGGAGGGGACTGAAAAATGTGGAGAGAAAAATCCAAAGGTATGAGCCAACTTTGGCACACCTGACATTGAAGGGTTAATTACATAATGTGCACCACACATTAAGGTTTAAAATTCTCAGCATGCATCCCCAAATCACATCACCTCAAGACCAGGAATAGAGCAAAGCCCTTCAACTACAGTAGATTCTGGTTATTTGGGGCACCAATTAATTGGGGAAGTCATTTATTTGGGGAAAATCCTAACGAATAGAACCAATTGAAGAATATCTCCGAGTTTCCTCCACTAAACCACACCATCATACTGTAAAACTGGGCCAAGCTTTGGTGGCATTGGCCACACTTTGGAGGAAACAAGTTTATCATGCTAAGAAACCAATTCCACAATTCTCCTTCTTCAGTCATTCAATTTAATCTCCCAAGTGGAGATCTAATCCAGCTCACAGACCAGCCAATGGCCAATCTGATTTCTGTCATCACTTGACCTCATCCAGGTCGCAACATTTCATTTGAGCATAGTGGACTCTGGAGGCAGAGGTTGAGCTGTAAAAGATGGATCGAGAGATTAACATTTTGAGGAAGAAAGGGTGGGGGCAAATAGGATCAGTAATGGCTTAGTTCACAGGATAACACGAGAGAAGGGTTGACACCTGAAGTGAGCATCTACATGAAAACAGGGTGGTTTTCCCTGAATTCCTAGTATGTATACACCAAACTGGGGAGAATGGTTAAGACGAATAATGTTGCTCATGAAGAACTCTGTTGGGAACATGCCCCACAAATTCCAACTGACTCATGTAGTCTGCCTCTCCCTGTGTAACTGACCAATCTACACAGACTGATTACAATGCTTCTATTATAGGTGCAAAGATTACGTAGAAGATTTTTGACACTAATTGAAAATGAACCACAGTACCAAAATGAATGCAATTTACACTAAAACGTTGCGTATTTTATTTTGCATTTAGCAATAGTTGCTGATAATTTTTACAATACACTTATGGTTTTTATCATGATGAGAGCAAAAAAGTCATAATGGCATTTTCCAACAGGATGCTCTTCCTAACAATGAAGACACTAGAAGCTTGATCTTGACAACATTTTTTATTATGCAGGGACAACATATTTAAATGTATTTTCACACTTTCGATCCTTTAAAAATTACCATTAAGTTATCAATTTTACGAATTAACATTTTCTTGGTTATGAATATTTTCTTGGTGCTGGAACCATGACATTGGTCTTGTTTTGAAGCTCTTTAGAGTAGTATTAAAAATAATTACCATCATTTGCTCATTTGTGAAATTAGTTTTTAATAAATTAATAAACAACAGAGTATTTTAGTGGACTGAAGAAGGCGGCGACCATCCAAGTTTGTGAGAGGGGTGGTGTAAGTTTGTGCATTGTTGCTAACTGGGGGTTGTGGGCAGAACCCGCTACACATCTGCTTCTTCAGATTTACTTATAGTTATCTAAGTGATAGCTGTGTAATTGAATATAGGGAGGATGGCATTGAATAATTAAGTCCGTTTGGTGTCGCTGCTCAGTTTTAGGAGGTGAAGTAAATCTAAAGAATCGGTGAATTTGGGAGCAGGGTAAATTTACGAATTCATTTACTATACATCAATTACAGCTTCTTAAAATGACTGTGGCAGAAAACATGCGATGCAAACTATAGTGACCAATGTCCCATCTTCCAATGCGATGTAAAAAAACAAAGTATGACAGTGAAAAAATTAGGAGTTGATCTTAGAAAGCCGCGCAGGGAAATAATTTTGATGGAGCCCTACCCCTTGACATTAGGTTTTTTTTTAAATCATTAAGCAGATGTTGCAGTATATCTATCATAGTCCAAAGAGAAAGTTAAGACCAAGTCTTAACATTGTGAGGCAAAAATATGTCTCTGTCCAGTAACCAGTGTACTCAATCTCCAGTAATTTATACCGCAAAACAAAAATTGAATGAAGGCATAAATCTATGGTTGAGTGAATAGCAGTCTGTTAAAAACAATTCTAACAGCAGGATAATTGGGCATAGAGCTTTTTCAATCCACATTCAAAGTATGAGCTGTTTTTAAGAGGGAGATGTTAAGCTATTCCAGGGAAAAAATATCAAATTAAAAATCAGAGATGCATAGTTGCATTGTTCCAAATGCAGCAGAGGTTATTTGTACGATTCCATACACACTAAAATATTCATTTCTTATTTAAAAATAGAATTTTAGTCCAGGAAATGGATTTTTCTCTTTGAGGATATGGTCTTTTGAGTAGTAAATAGAATCTTCAAATTCATCTCTTGAGTATAACTGTATAGCATGCAAGTTTAAATAAACACTTAAATGCACTTCCTAAAATGGACTTCATGAACTTCCATAACACATTTCCCGAACAGGTAACTAAGGGGAATATTTATAAAATTGAATCAACTCACAAAAAACTAAGTAACTTACCACAGGATCAGTCATGGCACAATTAACTATCGGGATTTCGAAACCACTAGGAATTTCAGAAAACAAAAATACATCAACTCTTCAAAAATAAAAAATGTTTACAAATATGCCTATTAAGTAATTCAGTATTTAAAAAAAAACTGAATGAGCAGCGGTGATAGACAAAGGCTGAACTTTACACATCTTCCAGCAGAAGTCAATGAGAGATCTTAGAGTAAACAAAACTAGCAATTCCCCTCTCATTCTCGTCCACACACAAGTACACAAAAGCCTAGGCCCTCCCTCCTTCCCTAAAAAATCCTTGCTTAAAGCAAAATTTTCCTGTTGAGCATCTTCTCCCTCATTCTCCTGCACCAACTGCAGGGAGGGAGGTATTTGACCATTCTGTTCACTTATAGCTTTCCCAAGCAGGGGGAATGGTTTGATTGTTTTGCCACATCAACGTGAACTTGGGACTTAAAAGTTTTTCGGCTCTGAGGTGGTAAGCCTTTTTGGGAGGGGAGTATACATGATGGACAGATAGGTGAACAAATGATTCAAATTAGAATGGGCTATTTTCTGGCCACACATTGGTGCAACTTAGCTCATTTACACAATGCTTCTTTAATGGTGAATGTCCTCCTGCATCTGCTCATGAGGCTACATGCACCAATTATAGCCTAATGCATTGTGATCATGAAGTTAAATTCTTGCATATGGGCAGGTGTCAGACGTCGGTATATAAAGAGAAACACATAGTACAGTGGTGGAAGAAATTAATGCAAAATTTTTGTGCTCGAGAATGCAGCATTCTCGGGAACTTCTAGGAGCAGCACACACTTCAAAAGACTGGCAACAATGGGGAAGACATCATACACCACAAATGTTTGCAATCTGCAATGGACCTCACATATGTCGGAGCCTAGAACTTACTCATCATACGCCTCTTTTTCGAGTTTCCTTCTCATATTATTTGCACATTTAGTCGTGTTGAACCACTGTTTATTTCAGAATGTTTCTTACGTCGAATACTATCATTGTTACAGAAAGACTGATTATAACAAATATTGACTATCCCAACCAACTCAGAATATATGCTGAAATCTTCATCTGATACCACCAAGGGATATTTACTGTGGCCGTCTTTCCAAGGATCTTTTTGAATGATGCGTCCTCTGTATCTTGCAACAAAATGATATAAATCGAGATTTATTCACACCAAATGTTGATAAAAAAAAGATTTAATTAAAATAAGTATAGTCTACATGATGTAATTTTTCACAATTTTCATTTTATAGTTTGATGAAGTTCTGATCTCAAAAAAGATATTTATTATCGAATTGTTCATGACCCAATATATATAAATATATATAAATCCGTCCTTAGTTCATCAGAATGGCATTGAACTACAAAAACATACGTAAATATAATATATAATATCACAAATTAAAAATAAATGTGCTAGAATCAATACCAAATAATTTAGGCATATTTTTACGACATTTCTTTCATCTTATCATAGGAAGCTTAGTGACAAGCTGTTAACTATGAAGCTTTATCCAAAAAATGCAGAACATGCGAATAAACATTCAGAAAAAATTAGCTCAAATTAGGTGCAGTCATGGATGTCTGACTGCATAATTTCACATCTGACTGCATAATATGTTCTTATATTTATTAGCTATAAATTTGCCGCATGTATAAAATTAACATAAAAGCCTTTACAGAGACTTCAGTTTCCACAAAAATGTCAAGAATGAAATAAATTACTAGGCAACGGTTAATGTTGCAGTTGTTAGAAATATTTGGCCAGCAATAGAGTGGTCCATGTTCAATTTTCATCAAACACAAATGAGTTTGTGTATGACTTTTCTCATACTGGCGATATGAATGACTGTAATATGCAGTTGCAATGACCAGCTGATGATATGAAATTTAATAAATGCAGAAGAGATAAAAATCCCCATGTAAAAATCATTTTACTTGACCAGAAATGGAATTCAAAACAAGTGTCTCGACCAGAGGTTTATTCCTGTTCGGTTCTTTCCTTCTCATGGTTGTTATCGTCATCCAGAGAGTCCAGCCTAAAGTGCAGCCTCTGAGTTTCTAGGGGCTCCCACCTTAATCCCTTTAACAGTTGTGTAACACTATATGTTCATTCGTAGCAGTTTTTAATGAAGTGTTCTGCTTATGTTTATATTTTGTTAATTTTTTTGGTTAAATCTTTATGACCAGGGTCCCAAATACTTGCGGCGTATTCAGGGTGTGGCCTAATGAGAGTGAAGAAGCATCTCTTTTTAACTTTTCCATCTGAGGACCTTCCTATTATATGTTTAACAAAACCTACTTTCTTTAATGCTGTGCCACATGTTTTGTGTGTTCCGCACGATATATCTGCAGTTAATGTAATTCCAAGATATTTTACTGTATAACTAATAACTGCAGGTTGAACTTAGTGAAACCTCTCCATACTTTACGGAAATTTAAATACACTTTGTATAGGTTCACTAGATGCGTTTATGGAGAACGAAACCATGGTCGTTCTCCATAAACCCATCTAGTGAACCTATACAAAGTGTATTTTAACTTCCGTTAAATAATTTACTATATTTGAAGATTATATGTTTACTCCACCCACAGTGTAGGCATGGCTTTTGTATGACAACTTCCACAGGAAGTGAAATGTGGTGCATTTACTAATATTTAGTTCTAAACCCCACTCCTGGCACCATGAATGAACGTTGTTTAGGTCAGATGACAGAAATTCAAAGTTTGCATCTTTGCTTATTTCACAGTAGATTACTGAATTGTCTGCAATTAATCTTATTTTACTGCTAATTCGAGCACTTAGATCATTAACAAAATGATAAATAAAAGAGTTAAAATCTTCCGATATAAAAAAAGAGCCTTCTTAAAATCAACGAATATCGCTTCAATTGGCATATTCGATTCAACTGATTTTAGGATATCATGAAGCAAGAGCGCAAGCTGTGTTTCACAGCACCTGCCCTTACGGAAGCCATGCTGACTGCTGTGTAAGAGGTTACAATTATCCAGGAATGCCATAATATTGCTAACGACAATGTGTTCGATGATCTTGCATAAAAGTGATGTAAACAATATAGGCCTATAATTTCCTGGGTCACTTCTATTCCCTTTTTTAGACATCAGTGTGATATAGGTTATTTTCCTGTCTTGGGGCACCTTTCCTTCGGAAAATGATTTGTTAAATATAATTTCTAAGAATGGTGCAATCTGTGGCACTAACTCCTTCAGCACACGTGCAGGTATTCCTTCTGGACCTGGGGACTTGTTACTTTTAATCGAACGCAGTTGCTAATTACTCCATCACACTGAATGGTTATGTCCACCATTGGCTCGTTAATGTCCGGAATGTCTATGTGTATTGTTTCATCCTAAGTGAATACACTTTCGAAGTAGTGGTTTAATAAGTTTGCTGTATCGATGCTGTTGGTGATCATTTTGCAGTTTGAATCCAATAAAGACTCTTACTGTTGAAGATTCACCCTGGAGCTCTCTTGCATAAGATCAGAATAACTTGGGGTTTTCATATAGTAATTCCCCTAGGATTTTTTCTTGAAGTTTCGTAAACTACTGCACATGATTATCTTTGTTTTTAAGTGTTGGGCAACGTAAATTTTTCTCATCGCAAGTTCCATTGTTTTTTTACAAGACTTAATAGAATTTTTATACAGGTTGTATAATTGCCTTCGTCTCCTCAGTTCTCACCTTACTCATGGTTATACCAATGAGGTTCTTTACTCTCTAGTTTGAATTTGTGTGGAATATATTTATCGATTTCTTTACGTAATATTTCCAAAAAATATCTCCATGACACTTCGGTGCTCTTGTCCTTCATTGTGGATACAAATTTCGTGAATGAGGCTTCTACCATCTCTCCAAATTTTATCTAATCGCATTTTTCAAATAAGTAGACTTTCCATTTAGATTTGACAGTGGACTCTACTGTTGTATTAAAAGTCGTAAAAATAACCTTATGATCACTTATGCCTTGAGGAAATCGATGCTTTATAATTGTTGGGTGGCTAACATCTAAAAGATCTACTGTTTTATTACCTCTCCTAGGTTCATTTACAACTTGAGTACGTGAGAGGGGTGAAAGTGCATTAAGTCAGTCCTCGCTTATATCACGCTTCCTTGAACTTGTTTCTACGCTATTGGTTTTCCAATTTATAACCGGGAAGTTGAAAGCTCCACCGATAATTAATACACTTTTGTTTTCTCTCAAGGTAAATATAGATAACAGAGTTTCTAATAATTAGTGCAATTGAACAATAGTATTATGAAGAACCATGATCACGACCCAAATTTATAACCCGGTTATAACTACTGAGTTTTCTTATTTCAAGGAAAATTTCAGATGGAGTTATGTATCCTTTTGGTTTATTTATGTGTGTCCGTATGCATGACTTACTTTTAAATTGCATGGTGATATTGTCTGCAAACATTTAATTGAACTATAAGGAAAGGAAAAAGCATAAGACTCTCACTCGCATATAAACAGAAAGCCATAGTTTTCTGAATTACCTCATCAGCCCAGACCATTCCAATCAAACGCCATCAGTTCCCATCAATCATGGGTTTTGAGGCCTGCTGACTTAAGTCTGAGTCAAAGCAATGAGTAATCTCGTGAGACTCTTGGGGATCCCAAAAGGTTTCCCCATGTTGATACAAAGCTCTGCTAATACTAATCCATTCAAACTCCAAATGTATGAAGGGCATATGACATTGATTTGGGACGTAGTATACCTTTAATAAGAGCTTATTTTCCCATTATGTTGTGGGTGATACCTTTTCTGCTAAAGATCATTAGCCGGCTGCGTCATTTAACCCACAGGAAAGAAATGATATTTGACTTCTTTCACCCCCTCAAAAGTATTTGATGGGTGCCTCCGTATATTTCGATGCACAACGAGCCTTTTCTTTCTGGTGCAGTAAGTATTTGACATCTGTGTCATTCACAACAAACCACCCAGATCACCACCACTCGGAGCTTTGCTAAGGTTTACTGATGACTACTTCATTGAGATGAGCGTCACTAGACAAGTAGAGCAGACAGCACAAGCAGAGGTATATTTTTAAGTTTATAGTGGCCTCTCCATTAATTCTTGGAGGAAAAAAGATCTTATTAGCCCTTTAGTATGCCTTATCTTTCTCACAAGAGGAGGAATTAGGTAGTAGGTTTGTTAAAGGCAAATACATCTGTCAAAAAATTATCAGAGTAGGTGTTGTGCCTTTGACTTTCACCCACTAGACTTTAATTAGGTGTTAAAATGAAACAAATCCTATTTCTCATAACCATTAAAGGAAATTCATCAAATTGTCCGCTATAATGTTTATTCAAATTTTTATCAATACCATTTTTTGTCTGCAACAAGGCATATTTGCGAGTTCACTAATGTCTAAATTGTAGATGGTTCAATACAAACCATGCTACACAAATAAGGCAGGCTCAACGAAGCCCAGACCTCAACACCATAGGTAGCATTTGGTCATTCATTATGAGGAAAATGCGATAAACAAACGTTTTGCGACACCCTCACACGAAACAACCCCAAATTTGGATGCAACGTAGAAAATGGTGGAGGAAGAACGGGAAATAGACCAAGTAAGATGGTGCCAAAATGTGTAGAACTCCATGTCATGGAGACATGGTCAGGAAATTTAGAATGAAGGGGGATGGATTGATTATTAGGCTAATAAACATCCTCATCCTCCATGTAATTACTAGCTTAATTCTTGATGATCAATTACTGTGGCCATGAGCACACAAGACTCAGGTTGAGAGAATTTGGAATACATTTTAACATTTTCCACTCTTTCTAAATAAACCTTAATTGTGTCCATTTCCAAAATCCATGCAAATTCATTACCACAAAGAGATGAAATTTATGAACCGGTAAAAAGTCTGTATATATCTTCATGTTAGGCACACTCAACTTAAACCTCCATAAAAGCAATAATATTAACACATATTTGAAGAAGAATAGACTCTTTAGGGATATATCAATCGTATAATCTTTGATGGTGCATATTTCTAATTTATACTCCGTTGACTACTCTTCAGATTTATGAGGAGTATACAAATGAGCATATGGAAGATATCCAATTACTGCTTTGTTGCTACACAGAAGAGACAATTTTTAGTATTTTATCACTTTCACAGTGGAAGATAAGCGATGCAATGTTGTCGGAGTAAAATTTATGTGTGACTGTAAGAATGCTCCTCATAAAATTGAACAGTGTAATTTTAGCAAAAAAATTTTCACTGTGAATATGTCAAAAGGTATTTAAATGATTCAATAATTTAACTAATCCTCCAAGCATTATCCTCCATCCTCGAAGTTGAACTGTTGAACAACACGGACAATGTATTGCTCATAACAAACCTTGAAAATAATGCTGGGAAAACTTCTAAATCCTTTTCAATGATCTTTTCAAGAATATCCCACACTTATTTGGTCTCTCACTCAGATAAGTAATTGGTATTTACTAATTTGGCTGATGGAACCAAATTCTAATTCCTGATAAAAATAATTGTCCTCTTCATTAAATCATTTCAAAGTAATTTATAAGTAAAATTGCCTCAGGTAAGTTCAGTAAATCCAGGAAATTGACACAGTCAGAGATCCGGTCTATTCCCTTGTTCATGAATAGCTTTTCATTGATTGAATAATTGGTGAGTGAGTGGATATGAACATCAGATAACAGGCAGGATGTAGCAATCAAGTAGGGCCGAGTACCCAAGAATGGGAAGTAAACATCTCATTTGACGATCAAGGAGACCGCTCTGATTCTTTTACAAAGCCCGAATATGTGTAAAACTCACACACTCATGGTTGAGGTCAATATCCATTCCCTGGGCCTTCTGCGAATTCCAGCAAAGTTTTGGCAACAATAAAGTCACATCACATAAATAAATTATGAGGGCACAAAAAGAGACCACGCCAAGATTTGAACCTCAGACTTTCTTGGCAGCAGACTAACACTCTACCTCTAGGCTACTGCATCAATCAAGTAATTCCACGTCCAGTGTTTCTTACTACACATTGATAGAAGGGAATTCACGTTTAAAAAATGGACCAAGTAAGATGTCCTGGAAAATAGTAGTTTTCAGAAAGTAAATAATAATACATTAGGAGAAGTATTTGAGATGACCTGAATGCATGAGGGCTGAATTTTACCTTGGGTACAAAGGTATCGGAAATATTTCTAAAGAAAATTTTTCTCCTCAGGGAAACCATTCTAATCTACCAGATTTCCCATATTTTACCTTGAAAGTCACAGAATAGTACGCCAAAATGTTAAAGGCAATGTATGATATTTCACCAAAGTAGTTTGAGGCCTATTAAAACAACGTTCATCCACAGCTATTTCCCACATGTGGACAAACTTTTTGTTGTAAGGGGATTCGATCTGGAGAATAAAAGCATGTGGTGCCCCAACTAAAAATTCAATCATTGTAACTTTTCTCAAGTTTAAATCGAGAAAATCAATTTGCTAGGGTCCAAAGCTCTAAAAAAAATATGGTAACTACCTCTACATGATTGACTATGACTTCGGAACATCAACTGGCTGCGGGGAAAAGCAAACATGAATTTATGAGGAGTGATCCTCTGATTTGTATGGAGTCCCATTTGCAAGAGGAAGCAACTCAATGCAATGCATTGGCAGCCTGAAATATAAATAATAGTCCATTTTTACCTTATTTCAAAACATTGTCACAAAATAAAAATAGGACTATGAAATTCATGAATAAAGTAAAATATTAAAACAATGCACAGCATAAAAAAGGCAGAATCTCCTAAACAAAGGTTGTTCATGTGAATTTAACAGGAATGAATTTCCCCCAAGTCCACCAATTTGGCCATTTTTAAGTACCAGAATATTCCATAATTCCCATAAAAATTTTAAAAACATTTTTGGGCCATTTTGGGCCAGCCAAAAGCAGACCAATTAAGTCACTGAATTAACTTACAACCATCCAATAAACAACTTATCTCAAATTGCAACAAACACAGAAAAACATTTTGAATTAGTTACTATAAACTATCTTCTGGAAATGTAACATAAAGCATACATGAAGCAGAGCCAAGCTGTATTATTGCAATTACTTTTACTTAATTGCAATGCAAAAGCAAAAGTAATTACTGTAAGCGGTCTTGTTTCTGAGAATAGGGCTGTTATTTTTTTTCAGATATGTAATTTCACTTCCAGGCATGGTGATCAGAAATTTCATTAGATACTACTCTGTAGGATAGCCAATTTGATGGTAGGTCGGTTATGATAAAGTCAACTATTATGGTCCACTTTGAACATACTTGAGTTTGATGATTCTTTAATAATTTTAAACAGAAAGAGTAGCAAATTTCTCATATCATTAGAGGAAGCACAATTTCCAGCATGTTTATGTTAACATCTCCAAGCACAAGAATATTATCAAAATTCATAAAATTTATAAATTGTAAATCACCACAAAATTAATTGAGGACAATGAATACGCATACAGGAGACATATAACTTAAAACAAGGCAGGTTATTTAGAGGTAACCTTGAGAATTATAACACAGCACTCATTCAAAGTCTTTTTCAGTGGAATCCTTGTAATCAACAACTGACCCATTTACACTAGATTTAGCAAAGGTAGCAAGCTCTTCTCATCTTCAATCTGCTGTAAAATGAAACAAGTTTTTAACCATTGATAGCATGTACACATTTTATTTTCTAGCATTGAGTTGGCAGGTAGCTAGTGATAGCCCAAAGCCAAGCCAGCAACCAACACACCCTCCAACTTATTCATGCAGAGCCTCAAGGGACTCAACTGCCCTAGGGGTACCGAGGAAGGGCATAGAGATAAGAAACTCATATGACTCACATGCTGATTTTCTACTACAATTTCTGGGGATAAAGGTGTGCATGGTTCACAGGTTTATGCGGTAGGTCCTGATAAAGTACATCCTTACCTCAAGGATTGGGTTCCTTACTGTCAGATTCTTCTTCTGGTGTAGAGCCTTTTTTGCCTTTGCTGTCCTACTAGTTATTTCACTTTACGTTCTCCCAATGCTGATGATTCTATCTCCCTACTGGCAGAATTCTTCTATTACTAAGAGCTTCTGATGGACAGAGCAGTGTACGGGTGGAAAGTTGACCAAAGAACGATTGACTGTATGCTTTTGTGTGAGCGCTGATGGAGAAAAAGAGGCCCCTCTGGTGATGGGGAAGTCTCGTCGGCCGAGATGCTTCTAGAACACGGGTATGACCAAGTTAGGTTATCTTGGTATTCTAACTGTAAGGCATGGATGACTTCAAAGATTTTTGAAAAAGCTTAGGAGGTTTGATAAAAAGATGAGGCAACAAAATCGCAACTAACTCTTGTTTCTAGACAATGCAACATGTCACACCCATCCCATCAAGCTGACCAATGTCCAGTTGCAGTTTTTCCCACCCAATACCACATCAAAATTACAACCTCTAGACCAAGGCATTATCCGGACATTCAAATTAAAATACAGAAAGCGGATGATGTAACATTTGATTGCACGGATGGATGAAGTTGCCACTGGATCAGATTTAGCAAAGAGGATAACAGTGAGTGACGCTGTGTCATTGGTGCTTTCTGCATGGATAGATGTTGAAAGCAAAACAATTATGAGGTGTTTTCAACAGTGTGGATTTTCGGCCCTGTCAGTGAAGAGGAATTCGAAGAGATACCATCAGAAGATGTGGAAGTATTGGCTCGAGCTGCAGGGTTTGAGTCATGAATATATATTACGGATTCGGATGTTCAGCATTGTTGCCTAAATTTCCACTTTTAGATCACTCATTCCTTGGCACTTCTTCAATTAGAGTCTTTTCTGTTGTTATTGTAAATAGATTGTAGTTGTTGCTAATGTGAGACTGAGGTAAATATTCAATAACGATTGAGGAGATATGAATTACTTGATGCTTTGAATAATGTCTTGCTATTTTTGTTATCTAAATTTACTTTTTAAATGCTAGAGAGGAAATATCTATTACAGGAAATGTATAAAAGGTTTATAAAACATTCATTGTGTGCCGATTACCATGTTAGCCATAATCCGATTATAAATGGAATGCCTTAAGCTTGTTTTGCCTAAACAAAGAATTCAGAATGCCTTGTTTGAACAGAACTTGCATCATAACATGCAAAACAGGGTATGCATCTATAAGGACCCAAAATAGGAGACGTGGATTGAAAAATAAAAATCTGTTCAAGGCGGCGGTAAGAGCATTTTTTTACCAACACTGCAATGATGGCCATAGGGAATACTCATGAAGTCACCTCGCATTATTATGAAATTTCCGTAGAGCGATATTCACGAAGTGCTAAGAAGTTAATTGTGCATTTGTGTCATTAAATTTGGAGGGGAATAAAATATATCTGTAGACCGGACGATATTAAACAAGTGTATAATTACATCCCGCGTGTAGTGCTACATTTTTATCTACTTCCCACTGCATTATGATTAATTGTAAGTAAAACCCATGCATATTTATGGTAAAACCAGTAAGACATGTTTATTTACAATCTGTCGACTGTATTTACATTTGAACTTACGTCTTTCATCACCAGACAGAACCACTTTCCAAAAAGTTGTTTGTGAATTCTATACAACGCTTTTTGGAAACGAGATTCCAATCCATAATATATATTCATGGTTTGAGTACAGCCAAACGGTGACTGAGGAGGAACACCGCACTGATTGCTATGACTTCAGCGGTGATTAGGAGGACTCCATACAAAAAGAAGCAACAGGTAAGATTTTTACGACCAAATGGCATAATTTATTCCAATATTTCAATGCAAGTTCGTCCATCGCTCACATTTTTTCCTATCTCTTTTCCGATGGCATTGTTTTATAAGGAACCATATCTGAAGATGAAGATGATTCAGACACAATGGAGTCAACTGAAGAACCGAATTTGAGTGCTCAGGAAGCACTTTCAACGATAGAGAAGTGTCATAAATCAGTGAAAAGTGCCAATTTCCACGGAGAGAAAATGAATAAACTATTTACAGAACAAAAAATATGTTTTTGAAAATGAAATTACAAAACGAAAGTGCAAAGGCCTAAAGCAAACTTCTATAGGAAAGTTTTTTTCGCCTCAAAGTGAGCAGCATCAGTAGTAAGAAGACATTGATTATTTTTGTATGTTTTATATGTGTGCGAAGTCAGAATACAATTTCAGAGCTTCCATTTTTATTAAAATGGTTGATTTATGTAACAGTTCCGACAGATTTCAGACCTTTAATTTCTATCTCTCAGAGCTTCCATTTTTATTAAAATGGTTGATTTATGTAACAGTTCCGACAGATTTCAGACCTTTAATTTCTATCTCTCGCAGGTACCAAACTACAATATGTTCTAACCTTATAAGTCAGAGTGATAATATTTTTTTTCCAAATTCAGTAAAATGCCTACTATGTTGGTGCAATCATATAATATTGATTTAAAAATATAATTTCCACGAATATCATGAACTCATCTCTATAGCACATTGTACTTCGTAATAAGATTCCTGTGCGATATAATTATACAGTGCGGACATATGTAATATTAATTAAATTACTCTGTGCATGAAATTTCTTAGAAAGTCACAAATAACAATAAAGCAAATACCATTTGTGTAGCCATAAGTAAATCGCAACCTCAGTAGTTTCTCAATATTTTTAAATTGAAGTGCCTGCTCACACTTACGCTGAAAGAAAAACAATCCATTCAGGCACCCATACCCCTCTTGAACGACCACCCCTCTTAACCACCATTTGTCACCGGAACCGTCAGAGGCCGCTTAATATAGGTTTCACTGTATAATCACTCGTATCTGTCAGATATTTCCATGGTCACAGCGACCTTTCTCAACAAGAATAGTGAACTATTGTGAAGAGAGGAGACTAGGCAAGTGACGGTTAAACAGGGGAGGAGGGAATGGAGTGGAGTTTCTCATCTATGTAGATCATGCAGGATAGTGAATATCAATTTAACTCTCCTTTTATTTATAATGCATTACAGAAAATAATTACTCTCTGTAGATACTCTCAAAGAAGATAATGACAGGTTGCCCTAACAGTTTTTGCACTCATTACTCCATCATTCATCCACTCATCATGGTTTTTTTTCAAGACTATTTTGCTAATTTTGGTGACAAGTGGCATTATAGATTTGATTTCATTCCCTCATAATGGTATGTAAACCATGTCTGTAGGTAGAGAAATTCTTGTTCATTATGTTAGAAACCATTACAGAAAAAATAATCCTGCGGTCCATTATCAGCATCTCATGGTGGCCTCAACCTTGAAAGGAATTTATTGTAGCAGGTAGCCATATAAGTGGGACTTGATGACTCATTTTGTTTTAAAGAGAGCAATGGGTATGATATGTTAGGCAGTTAATACATATATGCATAGGTGTGATGCGACAAGTCTGCAGCAAGTTTGTAGACACATAAACTAGGTTTGATTCAGGCTTGTCATGACAAACTTTTTGCAAACTCACAACTTTGCCATCACAAACTTGTGGCAAGTGTGCAGCAAGTTTAGCATGCTATCTGGGGTTAATGTGACTGGGAGGAAGAATGAGGTCTAAAAATTGGAGAGTGACTAATTCCTGACAATATTTCTATAGACTTTGTTAAAGAAGGCTCGTTAGAACATGCTGCAACTTATTTCCTACCATTTATTACCACATATATGAAACTCAACCATTGGATACAGACGTGTAAATAAACATGACAGTATTCAACTTATCAGTGACTTTTCAGTAACAAGCTGTAAATGACTAATCAGTGCTATTTTCGTTTCACATTCATGATTTCTTCCATATTTTGTGCAGTGCTCGCAAAACAGTAACCCCAAACACAAAAATCAAATGTCTTGAGTCCATTGGGCTGTTGAAAAAATGTAAAAGAAGTAATAGACAACTCTTCTAAAACTGATGTATTTGATCCACATGATATTCACGGGAGTGTGATTAGGCAGTCTCTCTCAATACTCAATGTTATAAACATCAATGATTACGTCTCGACTGATGAAAGCACACCACCTCATCATCTCCTGACTAACGCAATGATGTACCAGCCTCAGCCCTGTATCAATTGAATCCAGCTAAAAAAGACAGAGAAAACAATCGTGACTCCTGTGATGAAGTCACTGAACGACCAAACACTACTGCAATGGAAGCCTAGGATGCTTTCACACTTGTGTCCAACATTTACACGATACAAGATATAAATGATGAAATAGACATTTCCCTATTTGTAACATAAAGTTGCCTGCAAAAGAGAATTGTTATTGCAGATAAACAATTGAGCATCAAAGTTTTTCAAAAACACGGATAAAAAGATTATAATCAATGCACTTCCACATTTTGGTGTAAGATATACTCTAATGATATTGGTGGTAAATCTTTCCTTCGGTGCAACCGCTTATTACAATTTTCAGTTGAAATGTATGTTCTCACGACTCTCCTTAAATCCCGAAACATCCGAGGTTTGAATATGCCTAATGAGAGCTCTAGGCTTCCACCCACACGTCACTCAGCCATGGCTTCTCTTAATTTTACGAGAACGGATTCAAGTAACATTTGAATGCTTTCAGTTTCAATCCTGTAGCAATCGATACCTATACAATCATTGCCGACTACCCATTCAATCCACGTCGCAAGACAGCGATCCATAAAATTTCATTATTAACACAGCAATCATAACTTACGTGCCAGACAGCCAGCGGGTATTCCAGCGAAATATGATAGCTCATAACTGACTCTTTTATCAGTACGGAAGCAGCACAGACGAACGGCTCACAAGCGAGTCGGCCTACATGCCATTCATCATGACGGCTGCCGGTCCAGTGAACGGTCCAGAACGTCCTTCCACCTGAAACGGGATACAGAATGGTAAGGAAGAAAAGATAAGTACTGCCGATGGTGCACTTCCGTGGAAACATTTCCTGCTCACGCCAGCAGTTACGTATCAAACACCTTACAAACTTACTTAACCAACTTACTAACACACACTTACTACCAGAATCACTAGCGAATCAAATTAACCATGAGAATATCCTTTAGATATATCTATGCTCAATGAAATAACTTCACCGGTTGACGAAGCATCCTTCGATAAATAAATGGAAAAAACACTAATTACCTTCGGCGCCATTGTCTTCCGGGGCGGCCCGTCTCGCCGATCACAGCGGCTGACGACGGCGAGACTCTTTGTTATGAAGTGTACTACACAGTGAGGACGACAACGGTAGACAGCGCTTCAGTTGTCCGTGTGCCTGAACCTCTCTCCCTTCCCTTACCTTCCCCCATCCTTGGCTAACCCCTCAAGTCCTCATCCCCCTACCATGCATCGTTGTGCGTGTTGCGTTGTGGTGGGTTATAAGGGGTATTCTGGAAATTAAATTCACGCATACAGAAGGAAAAAAATGCTAATTTATTGCTTAGGACAACAATTTCATAATACTTTGGGAAGAAAAAATTCAGATGAATGTACGAGCTGATCCACGATACAAATTTCAGACCCAAGCGCCTTTCTCAGGGAAATATGGAGTCGAAAGGCCTGAATGGAAAAATACGTATGGGCTAATTGTATTGAGGAGAACTCAAATATTTCCAAGAGACCCCCTTCAGTTCATTTATCACGGTCACAATCATTAGGAACGAAGTCAAAAATGAATATTGTTCGGCGAAACTTGGTGGAATCGATTCATAATGATAAAAATTAAAGTGACGAGGCATAATAGGTACCTAAAAAACCTTTTTAATAGCACAGTAGAAACGGTTCAGCCGTTTGGAGATCATCAGGTACAATGATCATTCTATATACCTGATGTACGAACGGTTGAACTATGTGGTTAAAAAGATTTTGTGGATTTAACCAATTTTTTTAAATTTTCATCATTAGGAACGAAGTCATTTCGCCTATAGGAATACGCACATACTAGGGATGAGTCGATTCCACTTTTAATAGATTCCGATTCCAATTCCGATTCTTTTAAACTGATTCTCGATTCCGATTCCATCGATTCTTATTCCTAATAACAGGTGAGATATTGATACACCAGTAGCGCACGACTATTATTTAAAGTCAAGTATTGGCTGAAATAAAATAACAAAGAGAATTAAGTCGCTCAAAAAGTATATTTATAAACAAATAGCAAATATATCCTCAGCTTATTGAGGTAGATAATAAGTACAAATTGAGAGCCTACACCCAAAATTACTGAAACAAATATAATGTAATAATTGAAATTTGATTTGAAAACTTTTCTATCCGGAATCGATGGAATCGGATTCGACTTTAGGCGATCGATTCCCAATACCGATTCTAATCCTGAGAATCGGTGGAATCGAGAATCGACATTTGGATTTGACTCATCCTTAGTATATACGTGAGGAGTAGAGTAAGGTTCCACTTCTTCTTATCTCTCTTCGTTTCACCGTTGCCTCGCCTTCTTCAACCGTTCGTATATCGCCAGCTTCCGGAGCCTTCTATAAACCTAATTCTACGATAAGAAATTCAGATGAGGGCTGGACCTTGGAGAGGAGCGGAGCTTGGTTTGGAGAGAGGTAGGACAAATGGACCAGTGGTTACGAAGGTCCGCTAAGCTAGACCTCGTAATAAAATCGAGCGACGAGTGCGTACGAGAAATCGGTTGTGCCTCCTTTGAGAGATTTCTTAGACATCTCACGTCGCCCCGAGGACAGAAGAATCTCTTCCTTTTGGAACTGTTCGGTGCTTTTACCTCTTGGATATCCACTAATACCATACATAATATCGTAATAACATACATAATATCGTGTCTAATGTAAATAGGAAATTTGTGGTAAAAATAAGTACTTCGCAACTCTCGCTTCCCCAAGAAATTCCCTCAGTAAGTTTTACCTATGAAATGAATCCTTAAACTATGGCGTCGACGAGTGGTGACGCACACAGTGGAATGATGGCGGAGGATATATGCGCAGAACTTTGCGTTAATGCATTATCTGACGTGCCAGACGTAGAAGAAATTGAGGGCTCATGACAAGAACTTGCTCTTTTAATTTTTTGAGGACGTTCTTATAGTAAACGTTCTCAGTTTGCTCATACTAATAGAGAAGAAAATTATATCGGCGACAGCCATATGAAGGACACTTATGAGTGTCCAAGGCTTTTAGGAGAATTTCAAGGCAGGAAGGAGTCACCAATGCACCCGATAACTGCGAATGTATTTTGAAAGTCGTATAATTGTTTTCAGGTACGTTCTCCTTGAAATGACGAGCAACGAGACCAATTTGTACCACATCCAATATGAAAATAGACCAAAGTATTCACAGGAAAGTGGAAAATGGAAAAAAAAGCGACAGCAGAGAAGATGAAATTTTATATCGTAGTTATTATATTGATGGGAAAGATCGGGAAGTTTAAAATCAGGGAATACAGGAGCAAGAATGCCGATATCAGCACACCTATTTCTGGATATTTTCTTGGAAGGAACAGATTTGAACAAATTGTGAGCCTGTCTAAGGAAGCAAAAGTCGCCGTGTATAAGAGTGTACTTCTCCTCACTTGCACGTATGGTAGTGAAACATGCAGGGCCGTCGCATGGTTCGAAGGCGCCCAAGGCAAGAGTTTGGTCGGCGCCCACCTCCCCCCCCCCCCCCCCCTACAGAGGTGAAAGCGATCGGGCGCTTTCGCCGATACTCGGTTTGGACGGTTTGGACCCTTGCCGGGAGGAGCGGAAATTCGAGCCGCGAGGAGTGGGGGCGCGAGCCCGAGCCGGGTCAGCTGTAGAAGTCGTGCGGAGCGGACTGTCGCTTGGAGGCCGACCTCACAAGCTTGTGCACACAGTTACCTATGTACAGAACGTTAGCGTACTCAGCCATGTATCCTCTGTGTAACACAGAGACAGACACTAATACAGTCATTGTAAATAAAGTTAGAAAAACGCCAAAAAAAAACATTTTTACCCACGGCGGCGCCCCCCCGGATCGCGGCGCCCAAGGCGACCGCCTCGGTCGCCCCACCCACGCGACGGCCCTGGAAACATGGGTATGTCAGGATAGACATAAGAGTAGACTAAACGCCGTGGGTATCTATGAGTTATCTGAGGAGTGTTTGCGGTGAAAGGAGGATGTATAGAGACAGGAATGAGTGGGTAATAAATGAATGTGGTTTAGATGCTCCAGTAATGGACATCTATGAAAGGAGTGTGCTTCGTTGGTTTGGCCATGTTGAGAGAATGGATGAGAGTGGAATAACGAAACATATATAAGAGTGAAATTAATGGTGCGAGAGGGAGAGGAAGGCCGAGAAAGTTGTGGTTGAGGAAATTCTTAGGAGGAATATTAGGAGTCTTAAAAATAGGAGGGCGACTATTAAGCAGTGTATGGGGGTAAATGAAGCAAAAGAGGTTTGAAAGGATAGATCAGTATGGAGAAAATTATTGAAGCAGAGTTAGGTGTACAAATATGTATTTATGAGTGAAACTTTGTAACTGTGCCTACCCCGGAAGGGAACGGCGTGATTGATATGTATGTGTATGAATTCCTGGCATTTCAGGGATAATGTAACATTTGCTGACTCTGCAGATTTGTCTGAGGTGTCCTCATTAATCAACTTTAACTGTAACGCAAATCGAGGACCCTTTTTCTTTAGAGATAAAACTTGATCCATACCAAGAATAATTCGTGAACATTTTTATGCAGCATTGAAAAATACAATTACTTGCAAATTAGTCTTGTTATTTGTTTGAGGATGTGGAACTCAATCTGACCTGATAAATTCTGAATACCACTAAATCTATAAGTTGTAGCTAAAACGTGGTATGATTAAAAATTCAAACCAAAATTTTATGTGAAATGAACATGAATCAGGTTTCCAAGGGTTTTCAATAAATGGAGGAATAGCTGTGAATTTTTCCTAAAAATCGCAGTTTTCTTTACTCCAACCTCAATGAGGCACGGGTTAACGTTCTCCCGTTGAGCTGAAACTTTGCCAATCACATTTTCCAGCCCATTGTCAACTTCAAAGGGGGGTCCTTCGGATGATTCGACGGGAAAAAATTTCTCCATATGGGTATATATCTTGTGACCGCTCCACTGATCACCCTCCCTCCTCCCTGCGGAGCAAGACTGCATCCGCCACAACGTTTGCGGCAGCTATGGACCGAAAATAGCTCGATGGCTTCGTGAAATCGCCATAACTACGACTGGTGCCGGTGGCTTAGCTTGGTGCAAGGATGTTTAAAAATTATCTTCCGACCTTCCCGACAAGAACTCCAGAGGACCGATCTGCGACAAATCACCGTTGAGGTATTTCATACATCGTTGCAAATCGGTCCATCTAGCAATCCTGCTCGGTACGTTGAAAACAAGACGAAGGGAATCGCTCCGCGAGAGGACTACCACAAAATTGTTATTTCGTGAGCGGCTACCCTTTCGCATACTTTGTTAAGGTGGCATTGGCCTTAGGGTCACTTATTCTAGAAATGCCATCAATTTTAATATATCACCTTTAATGTGCGTTTTAAAAACTAAAGGGAATAGAAAATAGGGGATCTAGGCTTGTTTTTTTGTGATTCGTCCTTGAAAGTGGAGATTTTAATATGGGCGCGTATGGAGAATGCTCAGACTACAGCAAGAAAACGTCAATTTGAACGAGAAAGAATAACCAAGCTTTTATTTTAAACTGTGTACAAGACGCGTACAATTCTGGACATAGAATAACAATGAAATGCCAATTACTGCATTAAACACTGACTAGCAGGCAACTGATTTTATTTTCATTCATTGTTCTCCTTTGTTGTTTTTAAAGCCATTTGAATGGGAGAGCACTGTGGTTTCTTTTGTCTCAACCTTTACACTCTCCCTTTTGGCCTTTTTCCCTTGTCGTTTTGTTTCCCAGCATCCAGTTGTTGCAACCACAACCCAAAAATGATTCATTTCATCTCCAAATAACTTACACCTTTGCACGGATGGTAACCTAACACCCCCTGCCACACGCCCAAGCAGCCGCTCTTTTGGATCTCATTTGAACAGACTAAACACACTCCTTTTTATTCATGTCTCCATTTCATCTCCAAATAACTTACACATTTGCACGGCTGGTGACCTACCACCCCCTGCCACACGCCCAAGCTATAAAAATCCAAAACTACTACCAAATCATGAAGACAGAGATTCCACATTCAACGCACCAAACCTCACAAAAAGTGACAGAGAAAGAAACCAAACGGATACAGAATGACTGACACATTACAAAATTAATATATATAGACAAAACGCGCCATACAAATGGCGCTGCAGTCGGCTCCTATGGCTGGACAAATGTGGTCATTAAATATATATTCGTGGAATAATTTGCCAAGTGGGTACCTTAATTTTGGTTTTTCATAGGTTGCCTATTTCATAAGCGCAAGCAGGATTTAGTGAACCAAAAATAAAACTGCGTAATAAAGAATTTGTTTTGACTCTCATAGTCAGTCGAGAGCCACGTTAACTCCGAAGACCACACTTTCCCCCAACCCCTCCCATTCTACTCCGCCGTCGTGGGACATGGCCCACCCTCACTGCCCACACTTCACCCCTCTCCCCCCTCGACTCCCCTCCATCAAACTTCCCCCCTCTTTCCCAGGCAGTGACATTGCAATACAAATTCCTGATGCTCTGCATTCTCGCCGTAAATTGGATACAATGTAGCGAGGAGGTCGATGGAGGAACGTGCCATGCGACTGTCACTGCCCCGGATGTCATTTCGGTGCTTGGAAGAAGATGCGAGCTTCCTAAAACCTCCATTTGCCTTCATTCGTGGCCTGGCTTTGTGGTTGGTAGGTGCTCATTTAAATATTGCTTTTGGCGCACGCTGGTTCAGATTCTGTCTCCTGGCTATTTACCTAAAATCTAAATTGTCATTCAGACACTGATTACGATAAGAGCTCTGTCCATCACAATTAATTTACAATCTCATCATCGGATGCCATGAGGATATTCGCCGTAGAAATCAGTACCGCAGGAGCCTGCCGTGCAATCCTTTTTGTGAATCCGCATTGAAACTCCAAAGGCAAAGGATGGAATCACTTCCCATCTAATGCCTGAGAAAGGAAACAATCTGAGGGTGAGTAGATTAATGACCAATTATCAAGGTTTCTTTTTTATGTCGGGATGTATTTTTTTCGTGGTCGGGAACGCCTCCTTCCTCAAGTGCTTTACATTTATACCCAACATGCTGTTCCCTTTCAGGATAGGCGCGATCAAATATTTCACGATCACGGATTAATTTTCGGTGATAGGCTTGCAATGCTCTCACTACTATTTCCCCAGACTTCCGTTAAGTAGTTTTATGCCACCACCCAGATACAACGGCCTAAATTCGCTCGTGCTCTGCTTCACCCATTCCGTCCATTTTGCCCCAATCTTTCATACCTCATTTGCTTTAGTTTCTCTCATACCTCACTTAATACGCGCTTTCGTGTTCTGAAGACTCCAAATATTCCCTCATTGTATGTATATTGTCCTCGTCTTAATTTATTTTGTGCCCTGATCATTGGCATAGCCAAGATTTATTAATCCTAAATCAACCATCAAAATAAATAACATTTCCTGTGCGCACCTTATTTATATTCTATTTGAACTTAATACTGTGAATTTTTTTACTTGGTTTTAATTTTAATTTTTAAAAATAATTAATTTACATAGTTCTCTCTCCTCTTGGCTACGCCCATGGGTCTAATTCCACCCTGTAACCACCTTTAAATTTTATATTGTTAGCCACGTCTTTTTGTGGGTAGAATGCAAAATACCGAAATGGTCCATTGAAGATCTATAAGTTATACACTCGAAATCGTTGAGACTTGATACATTAAGCCGTACGTGTTCATGTAAGATTTCATTTTCGAATGTATGAACCAATTAGAGTAGGTTTTATTTTCCTTTTCACGCATTCAAACAATTTGGTGTGGTTACACGGTGAATTTTCGGTGTTCATTCATTTGCACCTTTAATCGTACGGGTGAAATCATAGTGTAACCAGCCCTTAAATGTCCATCACATTAAACCACACACTAGAGCATTAGAAAATACCGGGGAAGTTCTATCTCGCATTATCTGAAGGGCGACTTCCCCCGTTTTGTTGTTACTTGGGATTATCCATTTATTTCTTCCCTAGAAGCATATCTTGGGAGGATAGGGTTCAATCATAAATGTACCTTGCCAAAATTTGAATTATATTCCTCGCTCTAATGATATGGACGAACAATGCCGTTCATCTCGGGACATGTAATATTCTCAGGTAGCGAGCCTTATAGGAAGCTTATCGGATTCATGTCGAGACTCCTCCCGAAAAATGCTATAGGGAAAAATTAATGCATACCTAAGGCTGAGGTCTACGCTCGAAAGGAATGAGGATAATGGCCGATACGTTAATATGGATCGAATTCCAAACGTGTAGTTATTAGAATAGTGGTCATTTTTTTCAGCCGCTATAATTGATTCTTTTTATCCCTGTGTTCGATGCCTTTAACAGCACAGTTTAAATTCCATTCCATGTAATCCATTATTAATCTCTTTAACAGTAGATGTTGAACGTAAAATATTAGTTGGGATTCGATTTCAATTCTCAACGAATGGCTTTCGCTGGAGGGAGTTTCATCATGGAAGAAGGAAATACCACTTTCTTGCATGGTTTCATCATTCAAAATATTTCAGTGATAACCAATTAAATGGCCTTTTGTTTTCATTTTCTCTCACAAGTCGTTCGCGGTCATGAATTATTTGAAGGAAGTTGGGCATAGTTGCCTAAATGAAAGTTCTGGAACCCCTCTCCACCCCTCTCACTGGCTAAGCATGACTTCCCCAACCTCCCAAAGCGTCCCAAAGAGTCCCCAACGGAAGCGTCGAAGGCACGAACTAGAGTGACACCTGTGATGAGTCGTTGGAATTTAGAGACCTCATCATCGGGGATCGCTGTGAAGGACGCCGTCGACGAAATTGAAGGTGACTAGTGGTTATTTTGTCTAGTTAATTACTTTAGGATGCTTTGTCAACCGGTGAAGTAAATTTATTGATCTGTAATTATATAGGAAGGATCTTCTAATGGCTAATTTGAACTGATAGCATGATGGTAATCCCTCATTAGCGATTAGTGTAATGAGACCTGACTAGAATGGCGACGTAATTCTGTGTGAGGCAGTAGCCGATATAAGTATGCTGTTAATCGTTCATTCATACTATTTATTGTGGTGTTTTGCGACAATTATTTCAAACTATTTAGCAACTTTAATCATATTTCGCCTTGTGGTTATGTGTTTACGCCATTGCGGAACTAGTGTGTATTTATTTAAGATCGTTTCGATAGTGACTCTTGTAGCAAGGGTAGGTATGTGGTACTTAGCTGATGGTGTGAAAAGGAAGTGTTTCCATTCTAGCACACCATTGGCAATACTTATAATTTTTATACTACCATTAATTCCGTACTAGATGGAATTCTTCGGGGTGTTTACTGAATCGGCAACCGCCATGGAAAGTGGTAACGAGAAATTTCACCCAGGCTGACTTGCCGGTCAGGTATTTTTCTGTGATGCTTCGATACAGATGATTGTGGGTATGAGATATCATATTGGGTTCAAATACCAGCTAGCTGTCCCCCCACATAGCAGAAACACATCTCTGTGATGTCTCAGAGATGTCTCATTGAATCTCTCAGAGACATTCCGTGACTTCTAA
Source organism: Ceriagrion tenellum (assembly GCA_963169105.1). NCBI lineage: Eukaryota > Metazoa > Arthropoda > Insecta > Odonata > Coenagrionidae > Ceriagrion > Ceriagrion tenellum. The sequence goes on along the minus strand of OY720640.1, from coordinate 117,886,723 downwards.
GAGACGTCTCTGAGACAGCTCAATGTCCGCTCAGAGAGGTCTCAAATGGATCTCAGAGACATTATGTAATGTCACTCGGGACCCCGCTTGGGCTTGCATTTTTCAGACGGAGCTGGGAAGCCCACACCCAGGTGTGGCTGTGCCCGATCCCACTGATTTAGTGCATACCTTTTTTTTAATTCTCCCACACCTTCTGATATAAGCCAACAGTTGTCACAGTCCATAAGAGCACTGAATACTTCTCCTGAGATAACTAATCATACTGTACAAATTTTACCCATGTCGGATAACTGGAAGAGAGACTGAAATCCCTTATCGGTATTATTGAAGAGAAAAAAATAATAGTTGAAATTTTACAACTGGCAAATGGTAGTGAAAATACTCCAGCTTATGCAAGCTCTAAGAGATTAGAAAGCTGTACCTCACCAATCTTCCTCTACACCAATCACTCATATTGACAGCCAACCGCCATTCTTAATCAACTGACAGCCACGACTTACGAATGATACTAAAAACATAAATGCAAATACTTTAAACTCATGTACAAACATAAATACCAGGGAAAATAAATTGTAAACACACATTAATGGAAATAGAAGGGATTACTCAGCCTCCAGGGAGTTACTATACTTAGTGTTATTTTGCAAATACTTAAACATTCAAAAGTAAACTGCAGCAAAATAGACTTTATTTGAAGAAAGCATTTATTTTAAGGATAATATCAGTTGGTGCATGGATAAGCAACAACAGCATACATACTTCATTTGAAGTACTCAAATGCAAAGCCTTCCTTAAGGATCCGAAGTTTCATTGACATAATTGACATGCATAATTGGAAAAACCTATTCAAGTGATTATCAAAATTTTTCCCAAATGACACCTTGAAATGGTTTGATTTTTCCCTGGTTTCATCATGACGAAAAACTATATTGAAAAAGTACACTTTCAGACCATCAAGCACCTAAAGCCATGACGAAAAACTATATTGAAAAAGTACACTTTCAGACCATCAAGCACCTAAAGCCTTTACTATTATAATTTTTTTAAAAATTGAGTATTTCAGGTATGTTTGTGAAATACTTCACACATTTGGATCGTATGAACAGATTTACTACATTTTTTTGTTTTACCAAGGTAGATGATATCAAAGCATAAAATTCTTACCCTTGGTGTTGTTGCACTAAATTATAGCCTCAGACTTAGCCATCTCATACTGCAGTAGGAAGCACGCCTCATCGAAATCTTAAACAAAAAATAATATAATTGAAACAATGCACAATACAATTTCAATTCAACTTAGTGTACATAACAGAAGGGTATACTGATGGAAATAACTACCATTTTGACCAAGTTACTCATTGACCAAGTCGAATAACTTCCGCCCAGCAATTTAGTCACAACAAAGTAACTAATATGAGACTTAATATTTTTCGCACGCATCACAAACATAAACAGTACTGAGGCATAGGGGATGAATGCACTTACCGTCAAAAAGAAGATTTCAGCATCTTGGAATGGTTCCACTCCTCATTCGATTCATTCCATGGTTGATGCCGGTATTTATGTATGTACATGAGTTTAAAGTATTTGCATTTATGTTTTTAGTATCATTCGTAAGTCGTGGCTGTCAGTTGATTAAGAATAGCGGTTGGCTGTCAATATGAGTGATTGTTGTAGAGGAAGATTGGTGAGGTACAGCTTTCTAATCTCTTAGAGCTTGCATAAGCTGGAGTATTTTCACTACCATTTGCCAGTTGTAAAATTTCAACTATTATTTTTTTCTCTTTAATAATACCGATAAGGGATTTCAGAGTCTCTTCCAGTTATCCGACATGGGTAAAATTTGTAAATCCCCGTTCACATATCTGCACAGAAAATGAGTAACTGAAATGGATATGCGGTCTGCAAATATCTCGGGTCTCTAATTTACCTGCATGGTTGATATAAAGTAGATATGAGGATAGTATGGTAGACAATAGATGGTAGATTTATTTGGTACAATATTTACAAGTCATGGAAAACAAAGCTCTAAGAACCACAGGACAAAAATACCAATTTAACATGTTTTTGTCTAAAACCCGAAAAAACCTGAAAAAGCCCAAAAAAACTCACTGGGCTGGATTATTTAGAAAAAAAAACAGGTTTTTGCTAACCCTGATTCTGGGAAAAGTGTTTAGTAAAATTTTAATTGAAAGAGTGAGAAATATTACTTCTGACAGAACATGGGGTGTGCAGTGTGGGTTTATGCCTGGGAAAGGATATAGTGACCAGCTTTTCGTGCTTCAGCAAGTGATAGAAAAATGTATGGACATCCAAAATAAAGTATTGTGCATTTGTTGATTTATAGAAGGCATATGACAGGGTAAGTAGAAAGAAGTTGTGGAAGGTTTTGAAGGACTATGGAGTGAATGGGCAGTTATTGAATGTTATGATGGCGATGTATGATAATAGTAAGGCAAGTGTGAGGGGATACGGGTTTCTGACTGATTGGTTTGCAATAAAACAGGGCATAAAGCAAGGATGCGTCATGTCAGCATGGCTTTTTAATGTATTTATGGATAAATGTGTTAGAGATGCATGTAGTGAAAACGACTGTGTTTTGATAGGAAATGTAAATGTGTGAGTTCTACTATATGCAGATGATGCTGTTTTGATCTCAGAGAGCCAAGAGGAATTACAGAAGCTCCTAGATAAGTTTTGTGAATCAACAGAGAGAATGGAATTGAGGGTAAATGCGTGTAAGACTAAAGTAGTAGTTTTTGATTAGGAGAATTGGGAGAATAACTGAATTATGAGGGCGAATGGTGAAGTAATTGAACAAGTGGATTATTTTGTGTACTTAAGTAAGATGTTTGCAAAAGATGGACAGAAATATGAGGAGATAAAGAGACGGGCAAATGCTGGAAGGAAAGTGGTAGGTAGTATGTGGAGCATATCAAGGAATGAGTGCCTGTCGAAGGAAGCGAAAATCGCTGTTTACAAAAGTGTACTTCTCCCCACTTTGTTGTATGGTAGTGAAACAGGGGTATGTTAGTATAGACATAAGAGTAGACTAAACGGCAAAAGTAGGATGGATAGGGTCAGGAATGAGTGGGTAATAAATGAATGTGGGTTAGACGCTCCAGTTGTGGACATATATAATAGGAGTGTGTTTTGCTGGTTTGGCCATGTTGAGATAATGGATATGAGTCGAATAACGAAACAGATATATAGGAGTGAAATGAATGGTGTGAGAAGTAGAAGTAAGACGAGAAAGTTGTGGTTGAATGTGGTTGAGGAAATTGTTAGGAGGAGGAATATTAGGAGTTAAATACAGGAGAGCATGTATGAAGCAGTGTATGGGGGTAAATGAGGTAAAAGATGTTTGCAAGGATAGGTCAGTGTGAGGGAAATTATTGCAGCATAGTTAGGTGTACAAATATGTATTTATGAGTGAAACTTAGTGACTCTGCCTACCCTGGAAGGGAATGGCGTGATTGGTATGTATGTATGTACAGACTAAATCTTCTTCAGTTTTCTTCGTGTAGCCCGGCAGTTGGTGCATTTATAATTCTTCTTTGATGTCACCATGAAGAAATGCTGTTTTTACATTAAAGTGTCCATCAAACATTGTACTGCTGCTGTACTCATAAGAAGTATAAAGGTGTTCTGTCTTACTACTGGTACTAAGGTTGAATCATAGTTTTCTCCACTGTTGTTCCCTCTTCTCTTACTAACCTATCACTGTGGCATGTATGCTGATCAGATAACTTTATAAGCTTTGTTTCCAAATTCTTGTACATGCTGAAGATCAAGTTTTATGTCAGTCCACTGTTTGTTTTCATCAATTGCTTTACTGGGCAAGCGATTTTGCAAGTAGCTTGAATTCATGACAGCTTTCCCAATATTGTTTTAGCAAATTGTGGCATACATCTTGCTGATTCAGCTAGAGAATGATTCTTTCTGCTATTCCATTCTGTTCCGAAATGTATGGCACCTTGGTGTGAAACACCATTCCTTCTTTTTTAAAATACACTGAATTCTCTTTCCTATGTAATCAATGACACTGTCCATTACAGAATCTTTAGCTTTCTTCCATATTTTTTCGGAAACTGCTGCAATGTATTCTTCCAATTTATTTGGCACTTCTTCCTCAAACCATACCAGATATACAATGATGTAGCAGTAGTAATCATCCATAAATATGAGAAAATAACATAACTTTCCAGGTGTTTCTGTACACATTCGGCCATAAATTTCCGAGTGAATGAGTTCTAGGGGCCTATGGGCTTTATATCTGCTTGTTTTGGGAAATGATTTCTTTGATAAATTTCCTTTTACACAGATCCAGCACCTCAAGAATATATTGTAGTTATCAATCTCTGTTCTTACTGCAAGTTTATCATGAATTTATCTCTCCACTGCAACTGAATCTCTATGTCCAAGCCGCTTGTGTCACAGGTGAATACAATTCTGGTGATTGCCATGCTTGAAAGAAGTAACTTTTTCTTGGCGAGACAATTTGTAAACGACAGAATCGGTATTTACCACACCTTGTATTGTACCTGTCTTTTCGATTATGCAGTCATTTCTCTTGAAGTAATAATATTCCGTTCTTTAGCTATTTTCATAGCTGACATCAGACTGCCTTGCAAATCTTGTACATACATAACATCCTTCAATGAAATTTTTAAAATTTCTGTTGGAGATGTTTGGCAATCTAAATACCCTTCTTCTCTTCCTTGTGCAATGATGTCTTCCCCATTGGCAACTGTTACTTTACCTTCTTCATTCCGATGTAATCTTGTAAAGAATTCAATATCATTTGCCATGTGGCTTGTAGCATCTGAATCGACCTACCATGAACAACCAAACACCAGAGCAGGCAATAGATTCAGGTAGACATCCTTTATGATTCCTGCCTCATTACTGTCTCTTTGGTTAATCAAATTTTTCATCCTTGATTTCCATACTCAGCAATCCCATTTTAAATGACGTAGTTTCTTGCAAACGAAACATTCGGGAGTGTTTCGCGCTGAGGAAGGCAAAACTAAGAAGAAATAAAAGCCGGATTCAAAATATCTATATATATAGTGGACTGTAAGTACATGTACGCGTTACAAAAAGGGACTGAGATCCAATCACTTCCACAATGTGCCCAGCAACCGCTGACTGACAAAAGACAAAAAAAACAAAATAATAATGAAAAGGCAGTGAGCGCAATTTAAATGTCTTGGCGCCAACATACCGGCCCCCTTGGAACGTCTGGTTCCAAAATAAGTTATGTTGTCACAGGTAAAGGACATAGCTTAACAATAGGCCTTTTAACAGAGCCATTGGATGTCCTTAATTGAGCAACTCGAACCCGTCCATCAGGTCCCTTAAACACTTCAGTTATAGTCCCTAAATTCCATTTTAATGGTGGTAGATGATCATCCTTCAAAAGTACCACCATCCCAGGTTGATAATCTGGATAGGTTTGCCGCCAGCGACGACGCTGTTGCAGGTCCTGTAAATAATCCTTGGTCCAACGGTTCCAAAATTGCTGCAGCCATTGTTGTTGCTGCTGCCACCTGGAAAGATTACTAACCCTTTCGTCAGAGTAGTCAGGAGATGGTAATTGGGTCAAGGGTTCACCGATGAGAAAATGTGCAGGTGATAAATAACTAACATCATCAGGTTGGTTGGATAGGTAGGAGATTGGTCGGGAATTCATACATGCCTCAATTTGTGCTAATAATGTGGCTAATTCCTCATATGTAACAACGTTTTCTCCTAACACTCTTCTTAAATGGTATTTCATTGATTTCACGGCAGCTTCCCATATCCCACCAAAGTGTGGTGCATAAGGAGGGATAAAACTCCATTCACAGCGGTTTCCAGCTAAAAATCCTTGTATCTTCTCAGAAAAATTATTTGATTGAAGTAACTGGTACAACTCCTTAATATGTCGTGCAGCACCTCGAAAATTAGTTGCATTATCAGACATGATGTGAGAAGGTATGCCACGACGTCCAATGAATCTTCTTAAGGCTGCAAGGAAGGATTCCGTGGTTAAACTGGTGACGGCTTCTAAATGTACTGCCTTGGTTGATAAACATACAAATATTGCAATATATCCCTTAATAATTGTCCTGCTTCGTGAATTACCAAGCCTTAAAAGGATTGGACCAGCATAATCGATACCTGTGCCCTTAAATGGTCTTCCAGGTTGCACTCTCAAAGAAGGTAACTCTCCCATTAATTGTTTTGATGCTTGGACCTTCAGTCGGTGGCAGCGAAGACATTCATGCACTACTTTCCGTGCTAAACTTCTAACAGCTGGAATCCAAAATCTCTGACGGATGGAGGCTATTAATAGCTGTGGGCCAGCATGTAACAATCTTAAGTGCTCGGCCTTCAAGAGTAATTTAGTAAAATGATGTTCTACTGGTAATATGAATTGATGAGTTGCATCATAACATAAAAGAGACTGTTGCAATCTTCCACCCACTCGCAATAGTCCATCTTGATCCAAAAAGGGTACTAGACTCATTAATTTGCTCTTGTGAGATATTTCCCTTGTGTTCACTAAGTCATTGATTTCCTTATAGTAGTGAATGTGCTGGACCATTTTAACACATGACAGTAATGCAGCATCCAGTTCCCTTGCAGTAAGACATGATGTTTGACGACTGGACTTAGGCATCCTGGAATTATCAATAAATCTTTTGCAGTATGCGATAACTCGAACAAGTTTATGTAATTTGGAGAATCGCTGAATCCAGTCTTGAGGAGCAGGATCAGCACAAGAATGCAAAACTTTCACCTCAGGAATTATCTGATTGGGTAATTCCAAAGTTAATGTTGGCCAGAATGATTCCGCTAGATTAAGCCATTCTGGACCATTCCACCATAATCTAGAAATTGTAAGAGAATCAGCAGTCATTCCACGTGAAATAAGATCTGCTGGATTGCACACTGAAGGGACATGTCTCCAATGAGCGTTAGATGTGATATCTTGAATAATGGATACTCGGTTGCCAACAAAGGTTTTCCATCTTGATGAGCTTCCTGCCAACCATGTTAACACCAATGTGGAGTCACTCCACAAATAAACCTTATGTACACGTAGATTCAGAGCTACTCTAGCCTTATCATATAGCCTTGCTAGGAGTAAAGCACCACATAATTCAAGACGAGGCAGTGATACTGTTTTCACAGGAGAAACCTTAGATTTAGAACACAAAAGTTTAGACACATAATTACCCTGACAATCAATTGACCGAAGATACAGACATGCACCATAAGCCCTTTGGCTACTATCACAAAATCCATGAATTTCCAGGTTGGGCTGAACATCAAACTTAATTTTAGATGTGTCTTTGTGGTGTAAGGTTGTATCATGATCACATACAGCCTTACGATCAATTGTTATCTTAGTAAGTATTGGAATTTGTTCAAAGAGCCTTGTCCAAGTACTCGACAGAGAAGGTGTAAGTTCCGCATCCCAATCAATTCCTTCTTGCCACAGTGTCTGCAGAAATATTTTGTATGAAACAACTGCAGGACTGATCAATCCAAGTGGATCAAAAATGGTTGCTATGATAGACATCACCTTTCTTTTTGTTGCACCTGTTACAACAAGATTATGATTAGGTAAGGCTAAGTTACTTTTTATTTGAAACTGATCGCTGGCTGGATCCCAGTGTAATCCTAATGCAGTAACAACTCCATGTCCAAGGGATGACTGAAGTTTTGTTTCTTGTAAATGCAAAGGGATGTTTGCCAACAATTCAGGAGAATTTGTAGACCATTTCCTTAATGAAAACCCAGCAGTACTTAATACTGAGGTCAATTCCTTGTAGAATTCCAGTGCTTCTTGAAGGGTAGATGCACCACTAAGAAGATCATCCACGTAAAAGTCTTCATGTATAATCCTTGAAAAGATAGGATGGCTCTCTTCATTTTCTTGAGCAAGTTGTTCCAAGCACCTTGTGGCTAAAAATGGAGCAGAAGCAGTACCATAGGTCACAGTAGTGAGATGATATTCTTCAACTTCGTCTTGTGGTGACTTTCGCCATAAAATCCGTTGTAGCTTGCGATCATCAGGATGAACTAATATTTGTCGGTACATCTTCTCTATGTCAGCTACCATAGCTATCTGATGAGTGCGAAATCTGAGAATGATGCAGTATAGATCTTGCTGAGTTGAGTGTCCCACCATTAATATGTCATTCAATGACAAACCTGAAGTAGTCTTGGTACTGGCATCAAAAACTACTCGCATGGATGTGGTTGAGCTGGAGGCCTTAAAAACAGGATGATGTGGAAGATAAAAACTTGATTCTTGAGATTGTTGAACTTGATGTTGCATGTGCCCTAGTTCTAAATATTCCCTCATGAATTCATGATATGACTTAAACAAATCCACATTCTTGTTCATTTTCCTTTCTATTTGTAGCAATCTACCCAATGCTGTGTGTCTTGATTTCCCCAGCACCATAGAATCCATTTTGGTTGGTAGTTTAACTACAAATCTTCCATCTTCCTGACGCCTGGTATGGTTGATGAAATGCCTTTCACATTCCCTTTCTTCAGATGTTAAGGTAGGCGTTTGGATTGATTCAATGTTCCAGAATTCCTGGATAAGGTCTTCCAATGATACTTGAAGGCAATGTGATGCAATTTGTTGAGGTTGAAATGAAGTGTCATTATTGTTACTAGGAATGACACCTGCCAGGATCCATCCAAAGAGGGTTTCTTGAAGAATTGGAAATTCACCTGGTCTCTTCATTTTGTTTGGCCCTAGCACTTCATAAAAGATTTGAGCACCTAACAATAGGTCAATTGCGTTTGGTTGGTTGAAGTATTCATCAGCCAAGACCACATTTTTTGGAATATTCCACTCGCCGATGTCCAGTCTTGTGGATGGAATTGGACCGGTAATTCGGGGAATTATTGCACACTCGATAGTGGTGTCATAATCACTAACGCGAGATCTTAGATTCAAATATAGTTTACTATTTGTTTCTGATCGTACCTTATCTATCCCCAAGATTGGAGTATGGTGTTTGACTTTGGGTAGTTGCAGTTTCTGAGCTAAATTTTCAGTGATGAAATTAATTTGAGATCCTGAATCAAGTAAGGCTCTGCATTGTACAAATTGCCCAAATCGATTCCTAACCTCTACTAAAGCAGTGGCTAACATGACTTGTGGGAAGGATTTCATTTTGAAGGCGCAATAGTTGCTTGAAGACTTCTGTAAAGGAACTGCAGGCGAGTTCCCAAGACTCACTTGTTGTGATGATTGAAGAGTTTGTGTCCCATCTTGTGAGGGCTTAGTTGTGGAATATCTACGATGCAATAGAGTATGATGTCTTCTGTTACACTCACGACACCTCTGTGTGGAGCATTTATGATCCTTTGAGTAAATATTCAAACAGTTGAAACATAAATTATGTTTCTTAACTAATGTTCTACGTTGTTGAACCTCCATTTGCAAAAACTCAGGGCATTTGTACAAATGATGATGCTCCTTACATAGTACACATTTTCCACCTATTGTTACATATGACTGATGGAATTTTGATTGTGGCTTCACACTGGAGCTAAATTTAGCTGTTGGCACTTCTGAAGTGGATCCGATACTTTCTAACGCCTTGCATTTCTTCTCTAAAAATTCTAAAACTAGCCTCAGTGTGGGCATTTCCTCCGCTTCGGAATGAAGTTCCCACTCCTTTCTCGTGTCACTGTCCAGGTGATCCAAAATCATTTGATTTAACAATATATCAAACAATGGCACAGTGATGTTTAAGGCATTTACTCCGTTTACATTCGCTTGGACATGATTGATTAGTGCTCTCAGCGAATCAATTCTATTCTTAGAGACGGTTGGCATTCTTAATAGATTTTTCAGATGTGTTGAAACAATCAGCTTTGTATTGTGGTACCTTCTTTTTATTAGGTCCCACGCTACATCAAAATTTTCGTTCGTCACCTGAAGATTTTGGATTAATTGATGAGGCTCTCCTTCTAAAGAAGACAATAAGTAATGGAACTTCTGCACGGCCGACAATTGTGAATTATTACAAATTAATGCTTCAAATGTATCCTTAAAATGTAGCCACTCTTCAAAATTTCCCTTAAATTTTGGTAATTCAATAGTTGGAAGTCTAATTTGAGGAGCATTATGAAGTCGAAAATCAGCTGAGTTAACTCGAGATGACTGACTCGCGTGATCCTCACTTTCTGGTTGAAGCAATTTAAGATAAATTGCTTGCACTGCATAATACTGTTCTTCAAATGCTGCCCTGTCCTCCGAGTGATCTTCCTCACTATCCTCAAGCTCTAATTCTTCTTGAACAGAGCAATAACCTTGATAAATCTCCGACAATCTTTCCTGTCTGACCCTCAGTTCAAGTACACTTTGAGAGCTTTCATTAAAATTAGTAGCGAAACTATGTAGTCTTGCAAGAGAAGCTTTGATGATACCTCTCTTTTTAATTAATGATTTCCTTGTCTTAGGATCCATCACAACTTATTAAGGCATGCATGAATAAGATTAAGTAAATAAAGAAAGGATAGGATTAACCTGAACTCTGACATCAAGGGCAGTAATTAGCAGCTGTCGCCATCCAGCACGTTGAGCAGGATGAGCACGTTGACCAGCATGAACACGTTGAGCAGGATTGCTGTACTCCATGAAGAAAACAATGTCATACGCAGCAACTCTCCGACATAACAAGTTAGCCCCAGGCAAAATGGAAGTTGATGTTCCCGTTCGAACTCGTCGTATCCCACGTAGAGATGACAGAAATTAAACGATGACGAAGTATGATTGAAAGTAAAACACAGGCATTAGCAATATAATCACAAATTGTAACGTTCAAATTCTATTCGGATCCGGCCCGAAGGACCAAATGTTTCGCGCTGAGGAAGGCAAAACTAAGAAGAAATAAAAGCCGGATTCAAAATATCTATATATATATTGGACTGTAAGTACATGTACGCATTACAAAAAGGGACTGAGATCCAATCACTTCCACAATGTGCCCAGCAACCGCTGACTGACAAAAGACAAAAAAAAAAAAACAATAATGAAAAGGCAGTGAGCGCAATTTAAATGTCTTGGCGCCAACAGGGAGTTCTTTATGATTACTTCTTGCTGGTCTGGATTCATGTGATTTTTGTGTTTTCAAAGCTAATTCTGATTGCATTTTACTCAATTCATCATACATTATAGGCTCATTCTTTCGCTTAAATTCATCATCTAGTTTCCATTTCATTATTTTAGTGTGAGTTCGTCAATTGGACGTGTATCAAGGGTGCCATATTCATATTTCATCCACCAAGTAAAAGAGCAGCTAAATGGAAATCATTAATGTCTTATCCAATTCCCCAAAAACATTTGATTAATTCTAATTTTGACCTATATATTCTTGCATTGATTGACCTTTTTTGAGCTTGAATTGATAAATTTTTGGCAGTAGATATGGTAGATATGATTTATTGCTTGAATTAGCCCTTTGGAACTCTAACCACATTGCTCTGGCACCTTCACTCTTGTTAATGTGTATTATTTGACCATCCTCAAAGCTAAGAGGTATGTATAGTGCTTTGTACTTTTTCATCCTTTCCTTTGTATCCCACCTTGGGATTTTCTGGTTTCTCTTCATTCACAACTTTCCATGTATCTTATCTTATAAGAACCATATTCATCTTGGACTTCCATGGTTGAAAATTCTTATCATTCAACTTCTGGATGGTTATCCTTTCGCCATGAGCTTCAAATTAATTTAAAAAATTATATTGTCTGCGTTCTGCTACGTTATCTCAAATTATTTTTTATTCCATCACTTATGCACTAAGTTCTATCATGTTTTGTTTTTATCTTTCAATTTTACTAAATCAAGTTTCATGAAATATCATCAGTGATTTAAAAAAATTACAAAATTCAGTTTTTATGTGATAATCTTTAAAACATGCACACAAAGCCATCTTACAATCTGGGCAGCACACTACACTTCTTTTGGTGGAGAAAGCCTTTTTTTTGTAGTGGTTGGAATTAAGTCTACAGTGTCTCTCAGTCAGTCTTGCTGGGGAAGGAGTGTGGGAAGGAACTATTCTCCCTGGAAACTGGAAATTGGAATTTATTTGTTTGTGTGGCTCATGTTTTTTAATAAGCTTGTCTTTACTATTATTTTACCTTCACTAAGTTCTCTCTTTTAAACCTCTATATCTTTCAGAGTGTTTGGGTGGCAAATTTTGGATCTGGAAGGTTTAAAACTAATGACTTTCTTAACTGATGTATAATTTGTTTGTATTTGTTTGTATAACTTTTTCTCTATCCATTTGGGCTCTTAGCATCAGAATTTGTGAATGGTTTTCATTCTTGATGTTTGCAAATAGCTTGCCCATTCAACTTTTTTATATTGCTAATATTTGAGGACTAATTGGGGGCTTATGTTTTGACAAAATACAAAACTTGATGCAGCGTCAGGGCTTCACTTGTACTATAGCCATATTTTGTACATTCATTGCTTCGAATGTGTCAGTGTTCTGACTACCCTTCGAATTTCTTACTTAGGTTCATAGTGCCAAAGAACGTTGAATGAGAGCAGCAGACATGAGGGGAGTCTGAGGACAGAGCTGATTCTTATTTGTTGTTTGCTGAGACATCCAAACCACTGACCGGAGCTGCTCTAAGAAACTTTTCCAGCTGAAAGTGAAGTGTAAGTTAAACTAATTACCAGACTACTTTCTAAAGCAATTTGCAGTGGTCATGGCTGATAATTAGTAGATTATTTGAAACAGAGAGAAACAATAAATTTCATCTCTTTAAAATACTTGATATGGGACTCTAAATCAATTTGCTCTGGTACAGCAACCGATTTTCATCACATTCATAATCCATATTGAACACTTTAAGTGGTGGAAGTCAGTCCTCTTGGTTTTAAAAAATGACTGCCACTTTACTGGACACTTAACATTAGTGCTTTTATTGCTGTGTAGAATTTATGAACTTAGTTAAATATGCCTGTGCTAGTCCCTTATAATTTTGAATCCCTTTTACTTATGCTCTTGCCATCAGAGGTTTTCTGTACATAGCTTGCAATCGGGACTCGAATTGGATGGGGAGAAATTACACCGATCTGGAATATATGGATCTTGGGTAGTTTGAGGTGGGCATCAGAATTGACTACATTTTAGAAATGGAATCCCAAGGTTAGTTATTGAATTGTGTAGAAAATCTGTGAAAAGTGTTTAATCTACTTACTGATATAAAGAAGAGTACTGGTATACCTGGACTTACCTTGTGTCGAGGTGTGTCAGTTTCAAAGATATATTGCGTTTTCTCGTTAGTTAATGGAAAAACTAGGCCAAGATAATAGGACACAATGGAGTTCAGATGAATATGCTAATATTGAAAAACACTTAAAATATAATATATCACATGTAAATGGAGTAAAAAATCATTTTGAAACTAATTATTCTGACAAGGAGACATTGCGTAACAGATGTTAAGGATGCAGACGAAACAATATTTATCTGAAAATGGAGTAAAAATGGCAGAAATATGTTGTTGCTTTCTGCTCCCAAGTCCCGGGTTTGTGAGAAAGTTGTCATAACAGTATTTTGTCCCAGTCGTATACTTAACTTTGTGCAGCCACCATCAGAAGGCGCAGTGGCCGTGGGGGTTAAGGTGATAGGTTCAGTGCTGTAGTGAATTTTTTTTGGCGTGGGTTTGTGGCTCGCAGGAGGCTGTTTTGGTTGGATATTTTTTGGAAACCATGATAGATGCCTGATTCTAAACATGTGCAGCAGTAACCTTAGCTTTTTTCGTTTTTAACCTATTTCCTGGATTTTCAACTGCCCAGAGTGTTGTAGACAATTGTGAAATTTTATTATCTATTATGATTTTGAAATCAGATGATACTTCTGGGGAAGGCATAGCTCCGATCGGTCATGGGACTTTCTGGAGGCCGTTAACAGAAGACAAAAATGTTAATATTTATCGTAAAGCAATGTGATTCATAGAATACATCATCCCATATTAGCTCTTTTCAAGCCTCTTATCCATACTCTTGGTGTTGATTAGGGGATCGTATTCTCCTTTTTCTAAGCGCAGGTACTAAAATACTTGAGTGATTTAAGTAATGTGATCATTCAAAAACACGTCCGTCACCATTGAAGGCAAGACATGTGACTAATTTTATTACGACAATACCATCTCCATAGTGCTAGGGGCGCTGCACATACAGTAGCAGAACAAAACACTGTTGAAATAATATTGCATCCTTTTGTAAAATTTTTGTCAGAAATACAACCCCAAAAATATTTGAACACCTCTCCTCAAAAATTAACATATGGTTCTCTGAAAGATAAATCACATAAGACACACAAGCTATGTAACTGAAAAAAAATAATTCAGGCAATACAGCTCTGATAAACAACAACCAACAAAGAAATTTTAGCATAGCAAATAATCAAATCTTACACAAAATGATCCGTCACTTCAGCTAAAAAGTTCTCATTCATTCTTGGTCCCATTCTCATTCATAGTACAATTTTCAGTTTTAGATTGAGGCAATACCTTGGTAAAAATGTCGGCAATATTAACCGAAGAAGCTACGTACATTGCCTTGACTTCTCCACTGTTCACACAGTCTCTCATAAAATGGTATCTGATCATCGTATGTTTATTTCTTTCAGTCAATTTCTGGGATTCAGGTTGACTGATAGCTCTAATATTGTCTCCATACACTGCAATAGGTTCACTAAGTGGGTGGCCTAATTCTGGTTATAGGTCCCTAAGCCATATTACAGTCTTACATGCCTCGAATAATGAGTAATACTCAGCTAGCATAGTGCTTGTGCTGATAAGATTTTGCCTTTTACTCCTCCAAGACAGTGCCGTAGCTGAAATTAGAATTACATGACCTCCAACTGACAGTGAGTCAGTATTATTGTTGGCCTCGTCCACATCACAGAACACAATTAATTCTAAGGAACTTCTTTTCCTGAAAACTAACCTGTACGTAGCTGTTTTCCCTAAGTATCTAAGTACCCTTCTCACTGCCTTCCACTGCACAGTAGTAGGATATTGACAATAAAAGCTAAATCTGGACAAGTGCATGTACTTATATACAGCAACCTACCTATTGCTGCACGATAAAGTTCTTGGCTAACAGGGTCACCTAGTTCATTGAAGTCAGTACAAACTACTCCTGGTGTATTCACACCATTACATTCAGACATTTCAAATTCATTCAACTCATCATTAATGTAATTTTCTTGGTCAATTTGCAAGATCTCTCTGGCCTAGTGAAACATAAACCTACATACAGGCAGTCCCCGAGTTACGTAAGAGATGCGTTCCGACAGACTAAGTTAGTCGAAAATTCTGCGTCAGTGCTCCAGAGATTTCGATCGATGCAGAAAAATGCGCGGTAAATTCTCGGCAAAGTTTCATTCAATTCACTGCAACATTCATGAACTCTTATGCGTATTCTTAATTTATTAGAGAATCAAATAAATATTAATATCGCCTGAAAGTTGCATCTCGTGAATTGCTAATCAAAATGCGTAATATCATTCCTCGAATTGACCGATTGCGTGGATTCAGGAAAGTACGGTAATATAATGCTACATTACTAAACTGAATACTAATATTGATTTATTATGTTATTCTATGATCGCAGGAGCCATATAATGCATAATTTACTAATCTTTAATCATTATATCTTCTGCCTTTTAAATGTTGCGATGATTGATGGATCTGGTGGTTTCATTGTCACAGTTCATACTTGTAGGAGGGGTGTCGAGGATTATGAGCAAATTACACATAAAAAATACCCGTAAATCACTGAGATGTCCATATCAATGCTTACATTCACACGCACACACTCAATCTTTCACACACGCACACACTCAATCTTTCACACACGCTGACACATTTTCATTTTCTCACTGCGATGTCGAAGGCTGCACGGTGACGTCACCTTTGGTGTCAGCTGCTGATGAGGTTGATGTGGAGTCAACTTTCGTGAAGAAGCTGTGCAGAGATGTTTGTATGGATGCCTTATTTTTTTCACGATATAACTTCGTAGCAATAGCATCTTGAAGTGCCCTACTGACCTGTGCGAACCTGTCGATGTTAGAATCCATTTGTTCAAGTTTTTCCACTGCTGAATTAATATGCTCGAAAACCTCAGACAATCCTTTGGCCGTAAAGCATTTTGGTTGTCCACCCACATCATTTTCAGAGCCCCCATCATCATCTTCATCCCCTACATCTGCCCTATGTGCGCCCAACTCGATCATCTTCGTTTGTCCACTCCTCGTGTGAATCCAGCAGCTCCTCCACGTCTTCCGCCTCCACTTCAAGGTCGAGAACATGTGCAAGATCAGGAACTCGGTCGATGACTTCGTCTACTTCATTCGCCATAAATCCCTCGAAATGCACGTGACCGGGGCAAAATTTTTTCCAAACACCATTCATATTTTTGCTTGTTACTTCTTCCCAGGATGATTCTATGTTTTTTATTGCGTGATACACATTGTAGCCCTTCCAAAACTCCTAAGTGTCATTTCATCATCCCCATCTGTAGCGGCAATGGCATCAGAAAATGTCTTCCGTAAGTAATAAGCCTTGAAGGATACTATGACTCCCTGATCCATTGGTTGTAGAAGGGACGTTGTATTTGGGGGCAGAAAAATCACCTTAATAAATTCATTTAATTCATCCAAGTTTGGAGGATGGCCGGGTGCATTATCAAGTATCAGCAGGATTTTAAGTGGAATTTTTTTCTTTTAAATGGAATTTTTTTCTTAAGGCAGTACTCCACCTCTGGTGAAAAATGGTTGCAATACCAGTCCTCAAATTAGGCAGATGTAACCCAAGCTTTTGGGTTTGATTTCCAGATGACTGGAAGAGGGGATTTATCAACATTTTTTAATGCTCACGGCTTTTCCAAACGATAAATTAGAAGAGGTCTCAATTTGCAATCTCCCATCGCGTTACCTCCAAGCAAGAGAGTCAGGTGGTCTTTTGCAGCCTTAAAGCCAGGTGCGGACTTTTCTTCTTTCGAAATAAATGTACGTTGAGGCATTCTTTTCCAAAAAATCCCCGTTTCATCGACATTAAACACCTGTTCTGGTAAATAGCCACCCTCCTCAATTATTTTTTCAAGGACTTTCGGAAAATTTTCTGCTGCCTTACCACATAATTTTACGTTATGCAAATTTCAACGATTTTTAAATCGATTTAACCACCCATTACTCGCGACAAAACTTCCACCCATCTCTCCTTTCTGATTCTTCAACAGTTCATAGAGACTTATGGCCTTATGTTGAATGGTCGTAAGACTAAGCGGTGTACCTCTTCGATGCTGCTCCTCCATCCACACTGTCAGTAATTTTTCCATTTCAGCCAGAAGACAATTGCGTTGCTTGGTAATGATGGTGGATCTCATACAAGCAGAACCTTTTACATGTTCTTTTATTCATTCCTTATCTTTCACAATTGTGTTTATAGTTGACATGGCCATGTTTAGAACACGTGATATGTTCGAATCGTTAGCCCACTTTCATATTTCTTCACGATATCAATTTTCTCTTCTAAAGTGATTGTACGTCGCCTTTTAGAAGCACCTGGCTTACTCTCACTTCTACGCTTATCTGCTGTTGTCGGAAGATCAAAAACACTTCACCATTGTAATTTTTCACAAATCCAACTCTCAACTTCGAGTTCCAGAAAATGACTGAAGGGATTTTGCCAGTGCTATCATGCCCTACGTTACAATGCACCAATCAAACGAGACGTCTTTGGTTGGCTGAGTTAAATATATTGTTGCATCGTTTGCAGCTAACGGGGACAGTGCTGGATTAACAAGGCAAAGTAGGATGTTGCCTATGGGCCCCGAGAGTTTTTCCCCTCTCTTCTCTTGCTACTTCCTCCTCCTTTTCCCCTCAGCGGACCTCGTTGCTTGCTCTGCCCACAGGCCCCCAAGTCCGGCACTGAAAGTGGCGGATGCGTACGTTTTTTTTTCAAGCAAAATATGAACAGAATATTATAATAATATACTTTAAAGTACAGAATGATGTGTTAGCCATAGCCTCCGAGATATAACATTACCTCTTACTTAGTAGTCCTTCGAAAATCACGGGTAAGTCTCTGATCGCTGTGACTTTCCTATGGCCAGGTTCAAAAAAGTTATTTATAGTCAATTTCTATAAAAATAATATGGAAGATGATGATGGCTTCTCATTGTAATCCGATTTTAGAGTTCAAGAGGATGTAGGTAGATGTTCGTGGTTAGAAAAAATACGAGTTAATTTCTTGGCAATACGTCATACTCTGTTGCACAACCGACTGCCGCCTTACCGTGGGCTGTTACTGTGGGCCAATTTCCATCACGTGGGTACTAACCAAGTCTTTTCCTCAATAAAGATTTCTGTTAGAACTTCATTTTCTTTTAAATCCACATATGGGCATGGTCAAACTTAAGGATACAATTTTAAACTACACGAAAGTCGGAGTTCGGGTTTCAGGTCTGTATGATGCTTAGCAAGCTATACGATACGTACTGGAGTGAGCGCAACCACTTCTATCGCTAGGACTGTAAATTGCAGCGTTGATCGGTAACTTGGGTAGAAGATATAAAATTTTAAAGCGATTTTGCTACAAAAATTAATGAACATTAATGAAAATTCCGTAGATGAATGATGAAAATGGGCCAATTTGTTTTTGAGTATCACGTTAAAAACTCGATAACCATTCGATATTTTCTTTGTCAGTAGGTATACGAGCGAACATTTTACTTTTTTGTACTCGCGTTCGAAAATTAACGGAATCACTTCAGATAAGGTTACCACTTACGTAAGTACGGATTTACGTAAGTCGAGACATACGTAACTCGGGGACTGCCTGTATAGTGAAATAGGACCCAACTCCTTAGTTTCAAAAGCTTCACCAAGCCCTCTTTTTACATGAGCAATAAAATCAGCGGTTCCACACAATATTAAGTCATCTACATATGTCCCTACATACCCTTTAATATGCACAAAGACACAAGGGTCAGAGTAGCACTGTTTTAGTTTTAAATTCACAAGAATTTCCCTCAATGTGTTGTTCCACTCTTTACCTGACTGTTTGAGTCCATACAAGTTTTTCTTTAGCAGACACATCACCACTGTCCCCCTCTTACCACATTTCGGGTTGCTCCATATAAATAACCTCATTAAACACACCATTCAGGTAGGCAGCAACGATATCTACATGTTCAATCAACCATTTGTTATTAACAGCTATTGCCAACAGTACCCTTAAGCTATTCTTATGTATCTCTGGGCTATAAGTTTCCCAAAAATCAAGTCCTAACTTTTGGGTGAATCCCTGTGCAACCTGTCTAGCTTTATAAACTAATTCTCCATCAGCTCCACGTTTTGGTGGAGGGAAAACCCATTTACATCCAATTATATTAACACCCTTAGGTCTTTTGACTATTTTCCAAGTACCACTCCTAGAATGGTTTCCCATTTCCTTCTGCATCGCGAGGAACCACTCCTCCCTCTCCATGGCCTCCTTAGCTGATTTGGGTGGGATTACCTGGTGACCTCCCCTCTTACATCCGATGCCCCTAATGCATAGGTTGCAGCAAGGCAAAGAGCAAATCAGAGTTTGCCTCCTCTAGTGCCCCGAACGCCTTAGACCTTGTCCATTGACATGGTCCCCATCAAGGACCCCTTGGTGGTTGTGCCCCTTGGATACAGTCGTTCTCATCTTCTCCCTTAGTGGTGGTCATCTCGTCAAGGAACTAGGCTACCTCCTCTTTGGTTGGGGGCTGGTCAGGATGTGGTCTAGGTACCCACATGGCGCTCTCCTGTCCTGGACCCCAGGGTGGTTGCAACCTCAGGACACCCTCATTGTCATCTTCTTCTGCATTGGCCAGCTTGTCAGCAAGCCATTCTTTGGCCTTGAATGGAAAGCATCCGTCCCAGAAAATAACATCTCTGCTGTTGAAAACTCGTCTCTCCCTGATAAATTCCATAGTCTGTATCCCTTGGTTCCCTCTCCATATCCAAGAAGTATGCACTTCACTGCCCTTGGAGATAGCTTGCTGCCCTGCGACTCCTTTGGGGCCCAGGCCTGGCAGCCAAACATGTGAATGTGCTCTAAGTCCTTCTTCTCCAGTTGTCTTGCCTTCCAAATCACCAAATCACGGTGCTGCAAAGCCGATGGTGCTGGATGGGCACCTGTTGCATGTATAGCAGGCAGGTTGGAGAGCTTCAGCGCAAAAATAGAGAGGCAAACCAGATTCACGCAGCATGCACCTTATTGTGTCACAAAGAGTTAAATTCATCTTCTCTGCCAGACCATTTTTCTGTGGTGTATACTCCATTGCTCTCCTGTGAAGAATCCCATTTTCTGCCAGATATGACTAAAAATTGTTTGATAGGTACTCAGTTCCCCTTTGGTTTGAAGCTCTTTCACTTTCTTGTTGTGAATATTTTCCCACCTGGCCTTCACTCTCAAGAAATGTTCCAAGGCTTCACTCTTCTTTTCCTTCGCCACCATTGCAACATATCTAGAGTGCTTGTCAATGAAAGTAATTATAAATCTCTTTCTGCCTAGGGACTCTGGATGGATAGGACCCATTATGTCAGAATGAATTCTATCCAGAACACCAATGTCTTCCTTTTCATTTGTGGGAATTTCCGCCTCTTCATTTTTCCCATCACACAGGACTCACAGACATCTTCCTGGGATGTTGTCCTCAAGGTCATCTCTGATAGAACTTCAATTTTGTTCAACACCTGTTTGCATGGGTGGCCTAGCCTGCTGTGCCATGTTGACTGGGATACTCTAGATGCCTTCTTAAAATTTTTATTATATTCCCCTCTTAGATTTTCAATAGGAATTCCGCCTACAGTTGATATAAAATAGAGTCTCCCAATTCTATGTGCCTGAAAAATTAGGTTCTCTCCTTTGTAGACTTTGTTTATTCCACCCTTTGCTCTAAATTCCAGCCCTTTCTCCTCTATCTGGCCTTGTGAAATTAAATTATCCTGCAAGTTAGGTACATTAAGCACATCAGATAATTCAACTACCTTTCCCCCACATTCTTACGACATGGAAATTGTGACCGATCCAATTCCTGCAATAACTATAGCTGAGCCGTCCTCGATCTCCACTTCTCCGGTATATTCACGCATGGACTGGAAAAGGTTCCTTTTTCTAGTCATATGGTCCGAAGCACCGCCATCAAGAATCCAAATTCTGTTCTCCCCGGGCATATACTTCTTGGCATACAGTGCAACATGCTCCCTTGTTACCACCGAAGTCTTTTTCTGGTGATCTAAATTTTTCTCTTCTTTCCTCTCCTTTTCCTCCGTTTCCTTCATCATAGGACAGTTTTGAGCTATGTGTGACTCCTTTCCACAAGCATGGCAGAAGAATCTAAATCCCAGAGACCTGCCTTTCTACAGCTTCTGGGCAGGACTCTCTTTATAGTTACCTTCACGGTTCTCCTGGTGTATCTTCTGTTTGCTTGGCATCTTCACTGTCTTAAAGGCGATGTGCTGAGAATCTGCGTTATCATGAATCTCTCGTTCACATTGTAGCAATATCTGTTTCACCATAGACATCTTTACTTTATCAGGCTGAGCACATAGTGTCTTCACTGTGACTTCGTACTCTGGCAGCAGTCCTGACAGGTACAGGTATGCTGTCTGTCACCGAACTCTAGTTCGTTGGATATGAGCATTCGGTTCAAGTTCAACATATGATTCATATACTCCAAAATTCTCATCTTTCCCTTCGACAACGAGACCAAATTTTTGAGTTTTAGCATCGACCCTTACTCAGTATTCTGCTGGCATTGCTCCTCAAGGATGGCCCAAGCCTCCGATGCTAATTCACTCTCCATGATGTCGTTCATGAGATCCTCTCCTGTGGTCCTCATAATAAGGTCAAGGGCCGTAAAATTATTCTTTCTCCTTCTCCGCGACTCTGCTTGGCTCGGAGCAAAGTCCGTGTCATCGCCATATCCGATTATGGCCTCCCAGCACTCCTGGCGTAGTAGTTCTGTTTTTATGCATGCTTTCCAAGCTGGGTAGTTCATCCTCATGAGTTTGGGCATAGAACTCACGATGCCCATGCTCTCTCCATTATTGGTCGCCATCTTTTCTCTTTCTTCTTCTTCACCAGCCAGTAATTACTCCGAGTCAAATGATGAATGAACACTTCTATCACTCTCTCCTGTTCCAAAATATTCTAGTAAAGGCACCTGGGCCCATAACCTATTGGTTATGGGATCGTATACTCCTTTTTCTAAGCACAGGTACTAAAATACTTAAGTGATTTAATTAATGTGATCATTCAAAAACATGTCTGTCACCATTGAAAGCAAGACATGCGACTAATTTATTACGACAATACCATCTCCATAACGCTAGAGGCGCTGCAAATACAGTAACAGAACAGAACACTGTTGAAATAATATTGCGTCCTTATGTAATTTTATGTAATTTTTTGTCAGAAATATAACCCCAAAAACATTTCAATACTTGATACCTGTTTTTATCTCTTTCCTGGCGGTAAACTCTTTGCGATTGAAGGAAAACTTGAGTAAAAAATATCTGCATTGGAGCACAATGTCTTGGAAATTTAAAGCAATCACATAGCTTTACGATAAATATTTACATCTTTGTCTTCTGTTAATGGCCTCCAGAAAGTCCCGCGACTGATCAGAGCTATGCACCGAGCAAAATAAGGTGACTATTCACCGTATATTGATCTATATATTAGTAGTGATCACATCAATCCAATGCTATCACCAGGAAATTTTTGTCTTCATTTTGATGTTATTGGTATGAATACAATATACTTTTTCAGCAATATATTTCCAAATCAAATCAAAAGACATTATGTTGTGTCAAGAGGTTGGTATAAGTTGTGAATAGGAAAGGGAGAAGAATACATATCCTTACCTTGGTGAAAATAAACCATGGCAGATAGTGTGACAAAAGCTTGCTTAATGCTCTAAGAGAGTAATTCAGACTAAAATATCGCTAGTCTCTTTTCTTTTGTTTTTAGGGCTGTAGGCTTAAGTCACGATAATTGAACGGGTGAGAGCAAGGATTGAACACGCAAATTTTTTGCTTGGATTGGTTCATTGATGTTTTGTATTATTAATATACTTGTGTCTTTGCATTATTTAATGCATTGAAAGATGAAAATGGCGAACAAAAATTTCCCTATTGCAATGACATATCATTATGCCATACTTAACCATAAAGATACTATGTTATGATAAATAAAAACAACTCAATGCAACTTCTTGATGAAGAGGTCCATGGTATTAGTTTTACAAGTTTTTATTAACTGAACGTCACACCGCCATGACAGCTTACGCACATCTGGTCATTACAACAAAAAAATGAAAAGCGCTTGTCGCTAACATCCATTTTTTTCATTACGCACTTTAACATCTCCCCTTAATGAAAAAATGTTATGTACCCTTAATACAAGAAACAACAAAAAAAGCATTTTCATCAGCAATATCACAGCAATTGGTGCATGTTTACAATAACAAAATACATTCAAATTAACTCTTCTCTCATATTAAATTTCAAAAAGTATTACACCTCTAAATTTCATGAATTTCATTGACAAAAGGGGTTTAGTAAAAATATCAGCTATCTGTTCATTTGATGGGCAATACTTAAGAGAGAATAAACCACTTCTATATTGATCACTCAATGAATGATAACGTACTTGTATGTGTTTACTATTTCTCGTCATTTGACCTGATTTTATCATCTTAAGAGCGCTTTGGTTATCTATGTTAAGAGTCACAGGCACAGTTTCATCAATCAATTCCTCTATCATAGTTTTCATAAATTCAATTTCTTTACAGCAATCGACCGCAGCTATGTATTCTGCTTCTGTAGAAGGTAAGGCAACAATTTTTTGCTTACGGGAGCACCAGCAAACATTATCACATAACCTGTCGTACTTTTCCTGTCTTTATTGTCACCCGCAAAATCTGAATCACAGAATGCTTCTATACACAGGTTACCTTTAGAAAAGTAACGAATTCCCAATTTCATTGTCCCTTTTAAATATCTAAGCGTCCGTTTCACATTTTGAACATTTCGTTCGGTAGGCCTTTCCATTGATCAACTCTCAAAATTAACACTATATGCCATATCCGGTCTTGTTTTGCAACTCAGGTAGAGTAGACTTCCAATGGCTTCTCTGTATGGAAAGGGTGATTCCATTTCATCTTCGTTTTCGTCAACAGCAGGCAATATAGGCGTAGTCATTGGTTTGCAGTTTATCATGTTGAAACGCTTCAGCACCTGATTAGCATAGTTTTCTTGAGTTATGTACAGACCATCATTTGTTCTTCTGATTTCCATGCCTAAGTATTTTTCAGGATTTTCAGAAATTGTCATGTCAAACTTTTCTTTCATCTTCAACAACAACTCATTCATCTTCACTGAGTTTTTGCCCAGAAGAAGTCCATCATCCACATGGATAGCTAAATATAGGCTATTGTCAGAGGTTTTAAAAATACACTGATCTGTCTTGAGTTGAATCAGCCCTTCTTCTTTGAGAAAGGTTGTCAGTGTGCTGTTCCATCTTGCTGGAGCTTGCTTCAGTCCATAAAGCGCCTTTTTTAATTTGCAGATTTTTCCAGCATCTTGGAAACCTTCAGGTATTCTCATGAAAATCTCTTCTTCCAGTTCTCCATACAAAAAGGCTGTTTTAATGTCAAATGTTTTAATAGACAAATTATTCCTGGCAGCAATAGGAAAAAGAATTCTCAGGGAGCTCGTTTCTACTACAGGACTAAATATTTCTTCAAAGTCTATGCTGTTGGATTTCTGTTCACAGCCCCTAACGACAAGTCTCGCCTTGTATCTTCCATTGTCTTTAATTTTGAGAATCCATCTACTAGTAAGGATACCTTTTCCTTCTGCTTCTCTGGGGTCAACTAATTCCCACGTTTTATTTCTTTTTAATGATTCCTTTTCTTCATTTATTGCTCTCTGCCATCGATCTTGGTCTTTTCCTTTCATGGATTCACTGTAGGTCAGCATTCCTTCCTGGTCATAGTCAGAGACAAAGTTTTCAAATCTCTGTGGTCTTTTCATTGCACTCCTAGGCCTTAAACAGTATATGTCACTTCTTTCTTCATCTTCTCCATGTAGCTCTTGAAAAGGAGTATTTTCGGTATCTTCTTCTTCTTCTACTGCAATTTCTTGATGTGCCCTCCTGTGGTACGTTTGGAGATCAAGTTCCATTGACTGATCAGTAAAAACCACATCTCTTAATACAACAATTGTTCTTTCATTTGGATCCCAAAGGCGATAACCATTTGTTGCATAACCCATGAAAATATACCTTTTACTTCTACTGTCTAACTTTTTTAGGTGTCCAAGAGTCTTGGCATAGCCAACACAGCCAAAAATCTGGAGGTTAGACAAGTCGGGTCTTTTGTTAAACCATTTTTCCGCAGGAGTGGTTTGAACTGCTGTCGTAGGACTTCTATTCAATAAATAGGCTGAGGTATACACAGCTTCTCCCCACATTTCCTTTCCCAGTTTGGAGTCAAATATTAATGCTCTCGCTTTTTCTATCAAAGTACGATTGAATCTCTCGGCAGTCCCATTTAATTGAGGAGAATAGGGGATTGTAAAGTCTAACACTATGCCCTTCACTCTACACCACTGTTTCAAGGCAAGATTTTGGTATTCCCCACCGTTATCACACCTAATTTTGGAAATTTTGTGGTTAAAATGGGTTTCTACTTCATTAACATACTGTTTCAAATACATTGATACTTCACTCTTATGAGTTATAAGATACACCACACAGAAATGTGTATAATCGTCTACAAATGTTACAAAATACCTTTTTCCATCATGTGTTGGAGGATCTATAGGTCCACAGACATCTGAATGTATCAATTGTAACGGTCTATCAGCTCTTACCCTGTGTTTTACAAAAGGTTGTCTCACCTGTTTTGCTTGCATACATACGGAACAAACAATATTATTTTCTGAACTGACAAGAGTTTTCGAAATGCCATCACACAAATGAGGTATTTTCATCAAATTTTTGAAGCTTATATGCCCTAATTTTCTATGCCATTCTATGATTGGATTATTGCATTGTATTGCTAAGGCTTCAATCTGAGACTTCGATTTTATAACATACAATCCATTGTCATTTTTATTACCCTCAAGTACCAATGAATCGTTCTTAAAGACTTCAACTCTTTCCTTGGTAAACACCACAACACCATCATATTCAGTAATTGCACTCACTGACAGAAGATTTCTAGAAAGATCCGGCACATAGTAAACTTTTTGTAAATCACATTTATCACCAATAAATATTCCAACTATTTCTGCATTCATGCTTTGGTTTTTCTTTGCTATCTTAATGTTTTCTGTACATGATTCTGCATTGGTTAACAGTTCTTTTTCAATCACCATGTGACTTGAGGAGCCACTGTCAACTACAAAATCAAAATCGGTATTCAAGTTAGCTTTAACATTCATTTCTGTTTGAAAACACAATTTATTATCACTTTTAAATTTGTTCTTATTGTCCCTGAAAAAACAGTCCACTGATTTATGATTCGTTTTACCACAAAGAGAACAACGTTCATTTCTAAAGTAGCAGTCTTTTTCAGCATGATTATTTTTCTTACAAATACCACATCTTCTAGTTAGTGGACAATTTTTCTTAATGTGTCCTTTTTCGTTACACGAGTAGCACTTAGGAGAGTACTTACTCAGGTTACCTTTTATTTCAGCTTTAAAGGATACGTTTGCATCTTTAGACTCCAAGTTGAGCTTGTTCTCTTCAAGTTGCAGCCTCGCGCACAAGTTCTGTAACGTCTGGTCGGCGCCACTCGTTGAATCCCAGGCACTGCTGAAGTGTTTGTACTCTTCAGGCAGGATCGTCATAATCTTCGTGATGATCATGGTGTCATCTATGGGTTGATCCATGCGGTTCAACTTGAATGCGATGTTCTGCAGATGGCTTATGTTGGTCATCATGTCTTTCGTTTTGTCGTAGCGAAAGTTGTAGAACTCTTGAAGAAGGAGACACTTTTGTTGCCCGGTTTCCCTCTGGTAGATCCTTTTTAGAGTGTCAAACATTTCTTTCGAAGACGTACACGTTAAGATGTGTGACACTACTTGTCTATCTATCGTGGACACGATATAGTGTTGTGCCAACGCGTCTTTGGTTTTCCATTTCTTAATTTTAATTGCATCAGAACCCTGATCACTTAACGTTTCACTACCATCAACTATATCCATTAAATCTTTCGCACTTAACAGAATTTTGAGCTGGAAAGTCCACATAGGATACGAGTCGGCCGCTTTCAATGTCTGCACATGTGCGGTATCTTCCGATGTTGGGAGCGACATTTTTCAGTTGAACTGTATGACGATGACTAAATGTTATAGAAATATTATCTCCTTATGTTTACACACGTCTCTGGGCCCATAACCTGAAGAGGTCCATGGTATTAGTTTTACAAGTTTTTATTAACTGAACGTCACACCGCCATGACAGCTTACTCACATCTGGTCATTACAACAAAAAAATGAAAAGCGCTTGTCGCTAACATCAATTTTTTTCATTACGCACTTTAACACTTGAAAATCAAGATTTATAGGTGACATCCATTTTTAGTACTTTCTTCATTATATGTAATGGAATAAACAACCTTTTCTTTAAGTTTTGCCCTTGAGTTGACTCGCTTGGGATCATTTTAGGTAAATTTTGATTTTTTTTATTATGGTTAATCATATATTCTTGCATTTACATACAATAAATATCTTGACACTGACTCTTGGATAAGGAAGATGGCATGAGATGCTCTTGAAATATATTGTAAGCTTCGAATAAAAGCTAAGTGTGAACTGAGTCACATCTTGCATTTTACTTGTGGACTAGTGGGTGAGAGAAGCAGGGCACAGGTTAGATTCTGAGGACTTGGTCATGAGTCAACTTGGTCCTTTGTTGTAGTTGAAATGATAAATATTAACTCAGCCAGTACAAAAGCTATGCTGTTCAGAAGAAAACAAAGAAGAACTATCCTGGTGATAATACATTATGATGCATAGATTGTAACTAGGCTGTGTGTAAATGGTGCATACAGTGTGCATACACTACAACTCTACTGTGTCAAAAGTGAAAAGCTCAAACTTTAAAGCATGCAGAAAGCATAACTGACAGTGTGATGGTGCAGGGTGAGGACACTGTAAGTACACTGTGCTATCTCTGTGCAGACAGCATGAGGACTCAGTGTGCTCAGAGTGAGGACCATGGATGTTGAATGAAACTAAACTTATGGTTATGGTATGGTTCGGAGTGGGTTCAGGTTAAGTTTTGGTTGAAGGAAATGAAGTGAAAGAGGAACTTAAGTCTTGTAATGGAAGTTAAGTCTTGGGAGACATTTAGTTTCATTCCAAGTCAAAACTTCAAGAAAAAAAGAAAGCTTATAGTTTTGTCCCAAGACTAATTTTACAACACCTTTTCAGTTACTCATTCTACGGCATTCATAACTGTTTTAAAGTTTTAACAATATTTATATCAATTTAGCGTTCAATTATGTGCATCAACACTGTGTTGTCACCAGCTCCGTAGTTTTTTTCTTTTCAAAGCTTGAGCTTCTTTTCCAGGACATATTTATTTACTCTTATTCATCCTTTTACTTATAAATATCCTCAACCCTCTGGATTTTTATTACTTTTGACAAAATATCTAACTGTGCAACATCAATCCTATGTGGAATGGACAGTACAGAGAAGTGAGACATTATATTTATTCTATAACCCCCACCCCTATGGGTAAGCATTTATATGGCTTAAGGAAGTGGCTACTAACTGGTGACTTTCCATTCAGGAAAACCCAAGTCTTTCTAAGGACTGAAAGTATGACTGCCAAATCCCTTAACAAAGACCCTCAGCTGAGGGCTAATTTTTCTACATGAGTGTGCCACCCAAACAACCTGGAGGCTGATCTCCAGTAATGATAAGTTGTGAAGATAACTTGGCCAGTTGGTGGACTTGAGGGATATTCATTCTGGTTAAACTCATGTGAACAATCATCATTTCAATGATTCCTCCTTTTTTATATTGCACATTTATTTTTGCTCATTTTAATGTTTTATTATGTATTGCAAAATCATATTTTTATTTTGTAAAATTATGGTATGGAAAAAGATAAATGGAATCATCTTTTTTTTCAGATTGCCAGTGCATAGAACTTCATTGTTACCACTTGCGGATGTGTAACAGCACTCAGCATAAATTGGAGGATCACCCCTTTCAAATTCATGTGGAACCTAGGAACTTCAGTGATGGTGTGCACATGGGTGTTCCCAACGCTGCATGCTTTTGCCTTTAAGGTTGCTTGAAGTCATTCTATTTAAAATAGGGGTTTTCATTCAACCTGAGAAAAATTTCTGGAGAAGTTGAGATTTTTCCCATTGCATAATTGTTCCTCAATCATGTTTTGATCATTATTCCTGAATTCCTAGTTGAATGTTGAATCCTGCGGAGTTCAAACTTCCTGGAACCACCAGCCACCGAGGGCTCTCTAAGCTCGCTGCAAGGTGAGCTTGAGTGCTTGATGTGGATATGATTGTCAACCTGGCATTACTCACGAGTGATTTCTAATCAAGGATACTTTCGTGGGGTGCTGCTGACACCTTTTTTTCTACAGGGTGGGTACACAACATTTTATTTGTAAAAACCATTCATGTTATTTAAACCTATGTTTTGTAGTTTTTATGCTTAGGAGGATGAGTTGACCCTTCATGCTTGTAATCTCTAACTGGTGGTAGATCTACGGGAGAGGATTGGGAAATTCCCCCTCTCCCACCCAATCCAAGAGAAAAAGTTTTTTGCTGAGGATAAGTTCTGAGGGATAATGGGGCTCAGCAGTGTTAGTTGCTGAGTGTAGAAGGAGCTTACTGGGTAGTACACCGGGTTGCAGTGTTGATTGGACCTGATTTAACACTAATCAAGCATCGTCCTCAGGGAAGAGGTGACTCACCTTTGCCTTGAGGGTGATGCCTGATTAGAGTGTTGAAACATCTGCTACAATCAGCACTGGGACCAGTTGTTCCACTCAAGAAGCTCCTTGTTCACACATTCACTGGGAAACTTAGATTATACATAAGTTGCTGAGTGCTAATTTGGGAGGTAGGAGGGGAAGTTCCCCCCACAAAATTTATGTGGCCTCTGTCACCTCAGTAAATTACTTTCTCAGGGTCTTGACTATGAACTATCGTGAATTATGTTATCATGGCTTAGGCACTGTAGTCCATTGTCATAACGTGCTCACAAATTTTGCCTTAACTTTTCAAAAATAAATCATCCTGGTTTCTACTAAAATAGATCACAAATTGTACTTTTCACTCTTTATTTCAACATCAATAAGTTCTAAAATGATCAATCATCTTCTTTTTTCTTTACAATCATTGCAAATGTTCATCAAATGGTTTGAGCACATCCACTTATCGCACTAGCTACAGAACATTTTTGTCTATATTCCTCGGACATACAACACATCTACCACTTTTTCCTTGTCTCTTTTTCGTTGCAGTTTCGTATGTTGATGAATCACTAATATGTCTTACTTTTCAGTTCCATTTTCTTTTTCAGTTTTTAGTTTTGAATAATTTTAATTTCTGATCTTCTTATAAACTCCCTCATAATTTCTTGTAGGAATTTTGATATACAAATCTTGCTTCTTGGATTTACATTATTGTATATAACAAAAAAGTTAATGCCTGCCATGTTTACAAGTGGAAAAAAATTACCATCGGCCATCTATTTGAGTTTCTTGAAACATATGTTACGCACATCTCATCCTCTCTGTCAACACCACCCTTAGTAACATCATAAAAAGATATTATCTCTGGTTTCTTCTTGTCACCTGTCTACGTGCCTATGCTCATACTGCTATGCATCGTTGATGACAAAATTACATTTTTACCTTTGTTTAGGAACATAAGATAAGATAGTCACGTTCTTTCTGAATCCAAATGGACTACTATTATTCTCCCTCTTTTTTTGTGCCAACCATCTGAGGTGGCAATTCTCTTTTTTTTAGAGTTCTCACTAGTGTCAATTTACTTTGTAACTAATCCTCTACCTAGTGAACACTTGCAAACTAGTTGTCAGCCGTTACTTTTCTCCACATCCCTACATTTGGTTCCACTAAGTGTTTCACCACCTCTTTAGGAGTATTGTCTTCTTTGTAGGGCCCTTTTGGTTGATTCTACGCATATTACTCCATATTGTCAATATAGAATACCTGAGTATTAGCCAATGCAAATATTTTAATGTTGTATCTTGCAGGCTTATTTGGAGGTATTGCCTGAATGAACACCTTCCCCTAGAGCTGACTAATTGTTCATCTACTGTGTACTCCGATATGGCATACTAATCCCGAAACCTATGAATCAGAGCTAATTTGTCTATCATTTTTCTTTCTTCCCTTCCCTTCTTTCTGTGTCCTTCCTTCCCTTTACTTCTTTCTGTTTATATCATCTAATCTGAGACACTGTAAAAGAGAATGGAATCTTCTTTTCTTGAACCCCTACATTATGTCAAAACCCAAGTCATCTTGATCCCATAAATCCTTTATATTTTGTCACCCAGATCTATTGGCTCCTGCAAAGAGCAGAAGCCTTGTGAAACATTCAATTTCTCCCTCATCAGTTGGCCTGGCATCCTTCACACAGGAATAATTCACTCCTACTTTTTGAATTTGAATATTTGGGCCTACAGTAATTGTATATATCACTCGCCTATCAAGAAACAATCAAAACCAATCAATATGACTTTTGATTTTTTTTATCGTACCTTTGAAACCAGACTTTTTGGATATTATATTCCTTTTTTGGTGTTCTTACTTAGGGGCACAGTTCCTTTTGGTTAATGTAATTATGTGGTCTTTACCGAATATAAGATTGTAAATTTCAATGGGCAGTTCATCTTCAGGAGTGTCAGCCTCCTCTGTTTTGGTGTCATGTTCAGAAGACTCAACCCAATTATCAGAAGAAACATCATCCAGGACAGTCAATTCTTCATCGGATGATTCATTCAAGAGTCATATTATTCTTTCTCTTTCCTTCTCTAAATTTTGACATCTACTGATAAAAAATTGCAGTGTTTTAAATTTGCAATAAATTTCACTAGCTAAAGAATATTAGAAATGTATTAAAAATATACAAACACTTTGTTCCATTGCACCAACACAAGAATGAATTCTAAGCAATCAGTATAAAAGATATTCCTTCTAACATGAAGTACCATGTAATGTACCATGCAAAGTGGCAATCCATCAAAATCATGTTTCTGAAATATATTTTAGTAGTAGGTAAAATTAAACTTCCAGTAATAGGTGTGTACCTTTTACTGGGTGACCTACTACACTCGATATGAAGTTATGAGTGGTGATATGGAGAGAAATAAAATAATATTTTCTGAGAAGTTGTAAGTGGTCAAATCTAGCAGAAAATCTTCAATTTACGATAAAAGATTATGACCATTAAAATATTTAAATATGTATTATTTCATGTATATTTTTCAGTGGTAGGAATAAAAAAAGTATTCTACCGGTTAAGGTAGGTTTTTCTGAATGCCAGAGAATCTCCTCTCAGTTTTCAACACTTTGAGGGTCCTATCTCTCTCTAGCATATCCTTTTTCGCCTCAGCATACAATCTGCCCTTCTTCATCCTGTCCATGAAACCTATTCCCCTTATTCCTCTTCCCCACTTGCTCAACATCTCCCATCACATTCTTGAGCAAACCCTCACCCCGTATTACATCCTCCAGCCACGTACTCTGCCGATCTTTAATTTCATTCAAAAGTTTCCTTTCCTTGCCCGCCATTTCCAGCTTTTCCTCTTTATTCTTCCTCTCCTTCCACCTCACCTTCTCCACCCTTCTCCTCACCCAATTCTCAAATGCTTGCAGCCTATTCTTGTCCTCCTTTCTGAGTGTCCATGTTTCTGCCCCATACAACGCTATGCTCCACATCAAGCTCTTCACCCACCTCTTCTTGACATCCTTACCCAAAGTCCCCGTCATCAGCTCCCTTCTATTACTTAACGCCTCCTTAGCTAGCGCTATTCTCTTCCATATGTCTTTGCTATCATGTCCATTTTCTTCTAGTGTACTACCTAAGTAATTGAAATGCCATACTAGATCGAGCTTGGTCCTCCAACTTTAATCACCAGCCTCACTTTCTTTGTCCTAGAGAATCTTATTACTTTTGTTTTCTTATGATTTATCTTCATTACTAATATCCTGCACTGCATTTCTAAAAAATCTACCAAGGCTTGCAGTCCCTTCGAGGATCCACTAACCAATGCCTGATTGTCCGTAAATATAACCAAATTTATCAGATATCCTCCTACTTTGATTCCCACTTTATGTACTTCCCATTCCTATCTTACCATTTCCTCAGTGTAAATGTTGAAAAGCAATGGTAACAACGGACACCCTTGCCTCACCCAGTGACCTATAGTTGCCCTACTATATTGTACTCATCTCTCCCTTTCCACACTACTGCATTCCAGTCGCCCATTACTATTAGGCTTGTTTGCCCGGGACTTTTCTGATTATCTCCTCCATTGGTTTATACACCTCATCCACTTCTTATTCCCTATGATTATTTGTGGGCATGTACACCTGGACCAATACTAAATTTTTAGGGTGTGCTTGTATTTCTACAATTAGTATCCTGTTGCTCACCTGTTCAATATTTACTACCCTCCTCCCAAATTTTGCATTCAATACTATAGCTACCCCACATTGACTCTCAACCCTACCACTGTAGATTACCCTGTAACTATCTCTCCAATAGTCCATGCTGTCCTTCCATCTCACCTCCCACAGCCCCAAAGCATCCATTTTCCCTCTATCCATTTGCAATTTAATATTCTCCAGCTCCCCTGCCCTTATCATTGTCCTAACGTTTCAAGTCCCTATTTTCAATGGTACTTTCCCTCTCTTCTTTATCTTCTTGTCTTTTTTGTTCCTTGTATTCTGCGATGACTCTATTGTGCAAGGATTTCGTGAGATGACGACCTCAGGGGATGGTGGCGGGGGATATGATGGTCAGTACTGGCTGGTCTACAAGCTGGAATAGGTGCCCATGTGGAAGATTAGATCAAACGAAAGAGGTAGTATGTATGAAGTCGAATTCCCAGTTTAAAAATTTGCATTTACTGGAAAGTGATGATCCATTACTGCCAATGCATGGCCTAGTTAAATGGTGTGCTGTTGCGATGAAATGGAGAAAACTCAGAGATATCATCTATTTGTTGTTATATGTCCGTAATGAATAGCTGCCCCAATTAACAGGTGGCCCAAATAACCAGAATCTACTGTAGTTGAAAGTCCTCTGCCATTCCTGATCTAGTTGTGCTGTGGTTTGGGGATGTATGCTGAGTATTCGAAGTCTCAATGTGTGTTGCACATGGTGTAATTAACCCCTAAATTTCAGATGTGCCAAATTTGGCTCATGCCACTGGATATATCTCAGCTCCTTTATCAATTACTACTGTGTCATTCAGTACAATTAAAATATTTGACAAATTAAAGGAATATGGTGAAGTTAAAATCTTTTCTGTATTTGGTCATTGGTGTGGAAGGAAAGTACTGTGCTGAAAAAAAATGGCTGAGTGGGGTTAAGAATCTGAACAATGAATATGCCAATAGAAATCTGTGTAATGCATTATTTGTGAATGTTCTTGTATATGAACCTTTCTCTTACTGGGTTTTTTCATGGCTGTAAGCCTTGCTGGCCAGGTTTTTTTTTAAATGTCCACTCCATGTGCCAAAGGGACATGCTCGGCACTTAATGGGGACAATTTTTGTGCCTGAGAGATACGCTTCTAAGGTGAAGGTTAATAGATGTGGCTTATCTTCTTAGCAAGGATAAAATGGACTACCTTTACTCATTCATTGCTTGTTTTGAAGTAGCTAAGTGTATTCCCATTATTTATGTTTTGAGTACTGTGCATTTAAGCATAGTTCTTTATCATTGCCACTTGGGCACTTCCCTGCACAATGTGTAAATGGATATATTGAGGTAATTGCATCAAACCTAGTGGGAATTTACTGGAGTGTCTGTGCAAAAGCTTGGGAAAATACTGAAAAAATACCCCTGCTCTAGTTCTGTGCCTTTATTCTCTTGATTTATGTAAATCACTATGAACAACTGCCTCATGTAAAACAGTATTTACTGTTTATGCATTTCCTGAATACCCTATAATAAACCATGCAAAGTGAACTTATTTCTATGGTGATTATTTAATGCCTGTAAATATTGTTGATTGAGGACTGGTATGTATGTCACGAAATATCAATAAAGGATTTTTCTGTTCCTCTTTAGTCAAGCAAATTTGTAAACCCTTGTCTCTGTAATTTATGTCAATTTCTGGGGAGATAAAAGTTGCTGCTGCTGCAGGTTCTTCACTGGTTGGCATGATTGTTTCAATTTTTACTTAGTAATAACAAATCATTATATATATAGGTAAGTAAGCTTTACTTCAATAACTTCTATGTTAGGGCTGAGAAAATAAACTTGCTGATTATGTGGTCTTTGTAGGTAGAGTGCAAAAAGCATACAATTTTGTGTGCTAAGCGCTTCGGTAAAATTATTTATGTGGCATTCATTACCTTTCTCTGAGATTAATAAATAAATTATCATCTGAATTGAGTGGAAAAAAAGTTAGTGTAATTCATGATTCTGCATTCTTAGCACCCCTGCGGGTAGGGGGTATTAGAATCCTCCCGCAGTATCCCTGCTTGTCGTAAGAGGCGACTAAAAGGGTGGGGAGATTACCCCAAGGACAAAAAATCATGTACCACTCCATGGCACTATTTTGTGTTAATAAGGAGTGAAATTATCATGGTCCCCCATTGGTACATCTTAGTTGGGTCAACATATTCACCACACCAATCCATCATTTTCTATCAGTATATTCTGGACTCCACCAAGTCCTGCCAAAAATCGGCAAACTTCATGGTCAGGTTATTCAATTGTTGAGGGACTACGTTTACAGATCATTCTCAAATAGGTAGAAAAATAAAAAGCCTAGGTATAAATTTAGTCTCCACTCAATTCATTGACAGTGAATTTGCTTCCTTTTGCAGAAAGATAGGCATGAAAGTGTTTCATCAATTATGGGAAAAGGAATACTTGAAAACCAGAAGAGCTTACATCCTGATCCATGAGATTGTACCAGACATTTTTGCTTGATTCTGCATCTTCAAGGCCTCTGGGAGAAATGTCCCTAATTCAAAAGAATGCCAATCCTAAAAAATTGAGCCTGCATCACTTGTGGACTTAACAACAATAATTTAAGAGCTAGGGATGGCTGGAGTAGTATTTTTGGGTAAACATCACCCAACTTCTGAGGTAGGGCAGGGTAAAAATAGTGAAATTTTCTTAATTTGTTGTCAAGATGTAATTTTAAAATAACATGCATTTCCCTGTCTCTACATACTGTCAGCAGTAAGGTGAGCAAGGAAATGAAAAGTATTAAAACTGCAGGTGGCCGTCACTCACGAGGTGGTCTACGGACATGCTGAATTACCTTAAAGTGGCTCCATTTTTACATGCACTTGTGGAAGCTAAGAGGATTTAATTTACAAAGCAACATATGATAAAAGCAGAGATATCTTGCTCGGTTTGTGTTTGATCAGATTTAAGGGGAAGATGGAGGGAAAATATGCACTCATGACATTTTCATGGGTAGGCTGGACCTCTCCTTGGAGATTTAAGGGTAGACAGGGCCAACTCACTAAGCTAACCATGGTTGGAGTCCTTAGTTATAAAATGAGTCACGGTATCTTATACCAATTATGTTCCTACGACTCACTCAAGTGCAAGTCTTTGCTATTTCTTATTTCATTGCTGTGGAGGTGCTGTATGAGACATTATTTTACTTGCAATTTGGTGCAGAGGGCTGTTAATTGAATAATTGGTAGCAGTCCACTAATCAAGTGTATTATTTTACTCTAGAAACTTCAAATGGATAAGTGTAATATATGTCCAGGTCTCAAATGTTTCTGACGTCATCACTTAGGTGAAGGAAAATGTGGAGATACTAACTTTTTAATCCCCTTTGAGTACAATTCTAGAATATTTAAACGGAAAGATGGAGTTATCAATGGGCATAGACTTATAAGTTCCTCGCTCTAATCTTGACATAAAATGTACATAGCCCAATGCAATATCAAGTAATGTCATATAGAGCCTAGAAGAGGGGAATGCTGGTCGCTCGATAGGTTCAGTCATAGGCCAAATTGCCTGTGCAGGAAAAATTACAAATTTGTGCGAAACATTCTTTCACAATAAAAAAACTGACTAATTTGAAAATTCTGTTAAACTAATTTTCACCTGGAACTCTATGAAAACCCTCGTGGGAAACAGTAAAAGTTTACTCCATCAAGGAATTATACTCCTTAAAAATAGAAACCTACCGCTTCTATAATTGATAATACACAATTTTTTATTACTTATACCAGCAGAGGACAGTTAAGTGACAAAAATAATGTACAAAACGTTTAAAATGTTATGTTCTGCCACAACGGAACATGAAATCAATAAAAGTTTGACGCCAAGTTTGAGGTAGCATATCGAAGGGATTGAATCGATGAAAGTGGTTAAATAAGGTGGGTGTCCCTGATATGGCCATGCTAAGGTGAGAATTTTTCTAGCCGCCATTTTGCAAAAACAATTTAAATTAAAAAAAAATATCATTCCCAGGTTCCCTCTTCGAAAACACTTAAGGTTATAACGTTTATCTCTCCATATCCACGAGTACGACTTTATTGAAACTATCACATTTTGTTAACAATAGTATTGCCAATACAACCTAATACACAGCATCTCTAAGAACGACCTCGTTTAGGCTCTGCACTATTACGAACATATGCTAAATGTAAACGGAAAACACTGAAGTTTAAACATTAATTTCTCCCTTAACATATTAAACGATTTTTACGAAACTATCACATTTTGTTAAAAATACTTCCCAATACAAGGTATTAAATAGCATCTATAAGCAACAATTCATTTAGGAACTGTACCGTTACAAACACGGGACAAATTAGTGGGGAAACTCGCCTTTGGACGAGAAGAATCTCAACGGAGACTAATTTAAAAAAATTTATTTTTCCGAAGCGGAAGTATGTGATTTAAATGAAACTACCGCAGCTCGTTCATATAACCGTTTCTAATGACAAGCCATAATCAGTATCACCATTTAGTTTAGTAACTGTACTATTACGAACATATGCTAAATGTAAACGGAAAACACTACAGTTTAAACGTTAATTTGTCCATTACTAATACGCTTTTTACGAAACTATCATTTATTGTTAAAAATACTATTCCCATTACAACGGTATACAAGTCATCTATACTCACGACTTCGTTTAGGAACTGTACCGGTACAAACACGGGATAAATTAGTGGGGAAACGAGCCGTTGGAGGAGACTAATCTCAACGGAGACTAATTTTTAAAAATTTATTTTTCCCAGATTGAAGTATGTGACTTAAATGAAACTGCTGCAGGTCGTTCATATAATCGTTAATAATGACAAGCTTTAATCAGAATCACCATACACGACTTAGTTTAGTAACTGTACTATGACGAACATATGCTAAATGTAAATCTCGACTTTAGGAACTGTATTAAATTGTTTCTTACCTTGTATGTATTCATATTCTTTCTCCCTTACAGCACTTACTGGTTATTCCACGTCACCTTAGAGGTTACCAGCTAGACGCGTTTCTCTTTTTTAATGGTTTTGAACCAAACGGATAAGAGATCCCCGATAGGCCTATGGGAAACCGTTTTGATGAAACCACTCACAGCCCATGCCCTGAGTGTGAACACATTCGGGAAGAATCAAGACGAAATCTGCCTTCCTCCCGTATTATGTGCTCAGTTTCCCTATTCGAGTTCTTTATTATTAACGACGGCTTTGTTGCATATTTGGCAAGAATCAAGATGAAATCATCCTTCTTCTCTGATAATGTCCCTAGTTTCCCTATTTCTTTTATGTATTGCTTATGAATGGCACGTATTCTTGAAGTTATAGGCGGTATTGCATTTAGGGAAGGGCTGGAGAAAGTTTTTTACACATAAATGCGAACTATCCTTTAACGAAGATGACACACCGTATGATTGAAGGGGAATGGTTGTATGTTGAACACTGTGAAGCAGCTTTATCATTAATTCTATGTCAAAAGTCAGCCGTGATTTACTTTATTTGTTCTCCAATCCGTATTCTACGATTCCATACCATTTCCACTGACATTTCCACCACATGATTCCATGACATTTCCACTAACATTCTGTGTATTCTATGTCAAAGACTGCGGTAGTTGTTTGTGGAGCAATCTTCCTAGTTGTGAATCGAAGCGTACATGTTAAAAGAAGTGATACCTATGTACCTAGGGTATGTTATCAAGGTTCACCTAGCCAAAGAGCGCATAAGGCGCACGCCCAAGGTTTTTCCTCAACATCTGTCCTTTGCGACGCATTTCATATCATGCCTCCAATTGCAGACAT
This sequence comes from Ceriagrion tenellum, assembly GCA_963169105.1. Taxonomy (NCBI): domain Eukaryota; kingdom Metazoa; phylum Arthropoda; class Insecta; order Odonata; family Coenagrionidae; genus Ceriagrion; species Ceriagrion tenellum. The sequence goes on along the minus strand of OY720640.1, from coordinate 117,847,113 downwards.
CACACTGTACCCAATCCAACCTACCATCCTCATGACTTCGGTCGTACTTCGGGCAAATGTGTTTCCTATCAATTCCCTTCAAAAACTGTTTCCCTGATTACACGGCGAAAGGAATCAGGTTCAACTTCTTTAGCACAGTCCTCTCCCCGAAGAATTTGATTAATTAAAAAACATACATGTACCCCGCAATTATAACCATCCCTTTGAAGTTGGTATCTATGGCTGACTTCCACCCACCCATCTAAACTAATGCACTCCTCACTCATTGTGTTACGTTTAGGAATGAAATCAAAAAATTTCATGGTGTGTGTCCTACGATCTATATCTTTATCGCGCAATGGGTCGAAATAACTTACTGTTTTTAGGGAGAAATTTACTAAGTAGAGGCACCAGTGGTTACCGTCTCTATTATATGGAATTAAAAAAACTTTCTTGTCTCCCAGTCTCATTTGTTAGCTGGGATTTTACGTTAAATTGAAGATTAATGACGATAGTGCTGAGTTCGCAACCTATGTACATTGTAGAAGTCTGTACCGTGTGTTTTAATGTGGTGGCAAAAACATCTATTATGAAATTATTTAACCGTTGCCTTCCGTAAAGTGTCTGAAAGTCGCATAGATATACGCGAGTCTCTCCTGCATGTCCTAACACGTCCTCCGATGCTGAACCTTTACCATGTCTGTAGTAACCGTCCTCCGCGACCATACCGTTATTGTAGAATGCGAGTGTTTTGTGTCCTATTGCTACCTTCTCGCCTTTATAGCGCCATTGTGGTTCCTGAGATAATTGAACAGTTATGTCCCTATTCTGTATTATTGTTTCCTTTTCTTGTGACTGCGACACCTCCTTGGCTTCATACTCTGTGATCCCGGACGTTGAAAAATGCTCTTCCCTACGCCTACCAGCAACTTTAATTCTCTTTGCCCAAGATTCCTCTACGTCTAGAGTGTCCATGTCCACATTTCTAGCCCGCCTCACGCGCTTTCGGTCTTCTTTCGGTATATTTAACGTAATTTCCTTAGCCCTAGACAAAATGAAAGGTTTCATGGCTCTGAGGAACCTACCTGGACGTTCGTGTAATGTGGAATTTAGAATGTTACGTTTAACTATCCCGAACCAGCACTCGACATTCGAGTTGCTGTATCGCCTACCAAACGTTTCCTCCTGATCCTTTCCCTTGATAATGTTGGACTACAGCGGAAGGTATGGAATGTACCGTTTCACCAAAACCGAAAGAAAGTATGGGGAATGAAATTCATTTACCACTCCGGTGGCATCCAGGGGGGCAGTATCCGCGAGTTTCTTGAAATGAATGTGAAAGGGGCTACTCTTGTACAGTCTATCCTTATGGCCACTTGGCTCTGGGAAATCATTGCGGTGGTCATCTCCGGACACGTTTGTGCTCCCTTGAACGATTTCCTTCAATTCTGTCATCGCCTGCGCTACAGCTTCTCCTTGGAACTCACTTTTTAGGATCGTTACCAACAACCGGAAAACGTGTTCAATGGTAAAAACGGAGTTAGCGCGAATTAAAAGACTAAATGCCGATTTAAAAAATTTCCGGACTTTCTTTCCACTGAACTCCTTGGCTAAACATTGTCCAACCAAGTGCATGAAATGAGCACAACATAGAATGGTGGGGGTATCGACAGCTACATTACTTTTCCCGTAAACAATTGCGTACGTCATTTCAAGGTATCCCAGAAGAGAATTCGCGGGGGACCACGCACGGATCGCGGCGTTTATAAGGGCGAAGCTGAAATCGCAGACAATGGCGGAAAAAAAAGGCATTTTAATTTTCCCTTTCGTAGCAGCAAATTGGTTGAACTTAATAAGGAAGGTCAAAATGTTTGCTGCATCGTGCGAGTCCGTCAAGAGCTCCATGACAGGCAGAATGATTTGGTTTACTTTTATGACACCGGCGTAATACAAAATGCGTTTTTGGGACGAGGGTAGGCGTTGCACGACAGACCCCGTGGCATCAAAATAGAAAACAGGTTTTTCTTCGTTCTTAAAATTACCTAGTATATGTATTTGCTCTTCAGAAAAACAAATAATCGCCAAGGGAAGACTAACCTGTTGGATGTACGTGGAACCTTCTTTGCGTTCCAAATTGTACATTGCCGAAATGTCATCCAAAGAATCTTCAGCAAAATCTTCGTCGGATTTCGCTTCGGCGCGCGCCTTCTGCAACACCCGCAAAGAATGTATGCCCACGATATGCCCTTCCCTAATGGCATCAGCATCCGCCAAGTTAATTGCCCTACTGCGATATGTTAAAGGTTTCTCCACTCTGAGCGCTTTCTTTGCCGCGTCCCTTACCGACCCTGCCAGCGGACGGCACCTTTTCGAACCTGGCTTATGATTGTGGTCGCCCCAGCTATACACCCGGACTGGTACCCTGTCTGAAAGCGTAGAACTGCTAACAACGAAATTAAAATGCTTGCAGCCCTCATGTCGGCAGGATTTCTTTGGTTTCGGCTTCTTTGACCTCAACCTCGCTGCACTCCGTCGATTTGTCAGTGGTTCATACTGGAAAGGTCATGTATCGTCGCCAGTTGCAATCGATTTCGTGAAATAAATGTCACTTTGGGCAGTCTTTAACAGGTCTTTGCAGTGTTCGACTCGGCCATGTTTTTCATAGCCAGATAGCGAATGTGGCACAAATCGCGCACAGACCTTCCTTTACCCAAATCCTCGGTCAAAATTGTAAGCACAGTATTTTTAGGTATCCCTGACATCTTCTCGATGAGTCGTGCGGAAACACATCTATCTAATGCCATGATTTCAGTGATTTATCGAACATTTTCGTCCGCACGTCTTGTTCGCGGCTTTGATACTCGTGGTGCGGCCTTAATGTCCTCCCTACCGTCACTTAACAGAGCATACCAAAGAAAAACTTTTGAACGACTTAAGCATCCACCACCATAGGCGTATTTCATCATATCAAACGTTTCACTGGCTGATTTACCAACTAATACGAAACTTGATGTTGCCTCGCTGCTCAACCGCCATTTTCTGACGAGTGTTAGACAGGTACTATTACATTCGCAGCCAGAACGCATTGTTGCTGTGATACAAGCGCTTTGAACTTCTACACGGTTGTTACTGAAACTTCAAGGATTTTAACGCTGCAACTGTTCACGAGATATCATTGCATTGTGGAATTCCACACCAGCAGTCCTGACTCAACTGGGACACACTGTGTATGTTCACCGCACCATAATCATAGTCAATCGCTTCCATTTCGAAATTTGCTCTCCGAGCCTTCCAGATGAAATTAATGTCTGCAAGGACCTCCACCACCACGCTGGAGTGGTGGGAACGGTTTACGCTGTCAAGTGAAGATATGGTTGGCGTCGCAGGGGTGGTAAAGTGCACTGCGTAATAACAGAAGACCTTTTTGCTTTGGGGAGACCGCGAAGGCCCTTTTCATTTGGAGCACTTTCTTCGCTGCGTTACGAAAGATATATACGTACAGAAAGTAGTTTGCCTCGCATTCGCGGTCAAAATTTCGAAGAAGCTGTATAATGTTTTTGGATGCAAATTCTCAATACATTCAAAGATCAGAAACCATTATTTTGTAATAACACCACCATCATGAACTCCCGCACGCTTCCCAAAGAATAAGATGGAGTGTGCAGACTGATAAGGCGGCGACCATTGTGGCGGTAATACAATTCCTGCAAAACTGTACGTGTACCGAGGAACAGGTCGCACAGTAATGATTTCTCCTACTTCATTGCAAGCTTCTTAACCCAAGAGTATTTATTTTCTGCATTAAGAGAAACGTTGTTTCCAACCCCAGACATCACCCACATGACACAGGTAATGGTGGAAACTCAGTACAAATCGATACGTGTAAACCAATGTCAAAATTCATTCTGTTACGGGCCATAGGGACAATTATGTCCCATGGCATAAAAACCAAAGTTTTGCATGAACAAAACCACAAATGTAGTGTGAAAAGTACCAGATTCATAAATGAAGAATGTACAAAAGCAATAATGATGTCATAGTTGTGTTTCGTCACATTGTATTTTTTTAAATAAAAAATCAGATTTCAGTTTCATAAATGGCATTTCAAGCAAAAGAAGTTATCAATCAGGGAACAACAATAACTAATTGATCTCAATTAAAGGATTGTTTCATCAAAGAAACTGATATATTGGTACCTTACGTATAAAATTTAAAACCCTAAACTGCCTCACCTAAATTTGGAACCTTTTCAAAAACATGGGACAAATATGTCCCTTGGTCCTTATAGGGTTAAGGAAGAACGATTACAACCACGGTGTGAAGGTTGTGACTGTCAGTAAAACACCTCCAAACGGAGTTCGATGAGTACAGGGTTTTCCGTGAGAGATCTAAAATTAGAGGAGGGCTAAGCATGATCCTAGGAGACAATCCGGAGTCTACTACTTGGCTACTAAAATTAATCAATTTTACTGGGCTTACAAGTGATTTATGAGTTATTTAAGTAATATCACAGTATGAAATGTAAAATTTTTACAAATGTAGCTTTATATCTTTCGTTGTAGAAATTATTTTAATGCTATAGGTACGGTGCGATATGACCCTAGCCTTGGATGCACCCCAAAAACTAACGACTACTAATGCTCGGTCTAACTTCTCGATATGAGCCCGTGAGGAATTGAACGAGTAGTATTTTATGTATCGAGCAAGGAGACGCAGACTTAGCCACGCGTTCTATGGACCTTTTCCAAACGATTATAGATAAGGAAATTCTGCTCTTAGCACCCAGCCTCCATCAGTTTCAGTGAACATGGGAAAGTACTGTGATAATATTGCTCGACAATATTGACTGAGATTTACGTCTTTCACTCTATGGTAAATCGAAATTGTGATGAAATTTTACACAACTCTAGTTCAGAAGGTCGACATGAAAATCATCCGTCGCCCTCCTGCTGCTACTCAGAAGAAGAGCGTTTGCCAGATATGTAAATCAATCGTACAAACTATGCATCAAAGGCAAAAGAGGACTTTTAATGTAGATATGCGCTAGTCCCTAAATGATACTCGAAGTAATGGTTTCAAACAACCACAAAATGGTATGTAGCATCGGGAACAGCGAATAAATTGGAACCAGGAAGCGTAGGTAAGACCGGGGCACGTTTACGCACGGGGCATGTTTACGCAAGGTACTTTCCACAAAATCTGTAACAGTTAGAGCGCCACCAGTCATGACAGTATTGTGCTGCTACCTACCCCTCGCATTCACGCCACTTTGGGCGACATGCCAGCGTTCGTTTTTGCGCAAAGAAGATTCTTCTGTTTTTTCTCAATGTAAGTAAATTTTGATAGATGACTTTCGAAGCATGTAGTGAGTTAACCTTTTATATTTAAAGGCAGATATATATATGTTTATAAACAATATTTTATCTTTATTTAAGCCTGTGTTTAATTGAACTGACAGTTCTAAGGTTATAAATGCTAGGGTAAAAATAATTTCAAATGTGGTGGTGGGGCACGTTTACGCATTCTCTTCGGGGCACATTTACGCTGTGCGTAAATGTGCCCCAGCTGTATATATTCATTTCGTGCCAATTGATTATCGAGATAGGTCCTTAAATGAGTGTCCTAGGCCTTCTACTTCAACACAGGGTACTTTCCGACCCCTGAACAAATAAAGCCTTTTGAAAAAAAGACCAAGGCTTGACACAAAAAAAAGGAAAAAGAAGTCTGCCATCCTTACCGATACACCAATCAAAGAATCCCTCAGAAAAGAGCAGGAAGAAACAAAAGCTAAAAAAAACTAAGAAGGAAAAAAAATTGCTTTGTGTGTCTAATGCTTTTAAAACAAAGGCAACAAAACCAAAAATTGTAACTAAGACAAAAGGCAAGATCCTACCAATACAAATAAAACAACAAATCAATGATGACTCAGAAGATGAGGATGAGGATTGTGTCTATATTTATTGCGTGCAATGATACAAATGTAGCAAAAGTAGGCAAGAATGGGTGCAGTGCACGCGATGACAAAGACGGGCCCACGAGGATTGCGCCACAGGGAACAGTTTGTTTTTTGTGTGCATAAACTGCAACAGTGATGATGAAGATGCCGAATAAGTTGCGTAATGCTTTAATATGTTGTTCTTCTAAAAATAGTTTTATGTACCACTAATAAAGTTTTTGTCAAATTTATCTACATTCAAGCGTTATTTATTAGTAATGTAATTTAATCCCAGCTGTTTACTAGTGCGTAAACGTGCCCCAGTGGATGCGTAAATGTGCCCCGTATCCGGGGTACGTTTACGCACCCGACATGAGAGTGAATTAGTTTAATTTTCACAGTTATATAGGAGATATTGTAAAAAATATGTTTGAAACATTATAGCCTGATAACTGGTCTATAACGTTAAAAAATGTATACTTTAAAAGAGCAGACAAAAAAATTGTGAAAAATAATATAAAAAAATCCGCGTAAACGTTCCCCGGTCTCCCCTACTGGAAAAATTCTCTCTCCTTGCACCAGAAACAATCGCCAAACGAATCACCCAACACGAAAACTTAATCTGGACTATGAATAGACATGACTGTCTTCAATGCTGTGTACGTTTTCCACTCCGTTCAAACTTTGACGAAGCAGCCTCCTTTTTCAGACCATAAAAGATGGGTGTCATTGACTTAACCGCCTTGTTTTCTGTTTTTATTACAGTGGTTTTATCGCCCTTCTTTGGATGAACCTGAGGCTATGAGCGCTGAATGAGAACGAAAGAGTCCATTACTAATCCGCATATATGAAAGCACAAGCGGCCTCGATAAATTTCACAATGTACGCCATTTTGATACCCATTTTTCTATAAATACCTTACCAAGTAATTTAACCTACATGTTTTGAAAGTATTGTCATTCGTTTGGAAGGAAGGCACAACTGCATCAGAAATGAAGACTGAACTGATTGTGCGCAACATATCGATAACACAATGGGAATTTCCGAAGCGATGGCCATCAGAATATTCTCTCTCCAATTATTTGGGTAATATGCATAATCAGATGATGCGGATCCGAGACGTTTATTTATTTTATTTTTTGATCATGGTTTACTTGATATCGTCAGACGGGCTGGCGCCGCTGGTGGACTGCGGGGTTCCTCTGCTCCCACCGCTTCTCCGCGTTTCCGTCCCGGCCTATGTGCGGGCTCCTCCTTTCGGTGCCAAGTGGTGTGGGGGACTTTCTGGTGGTGCATCGTGCGGGATGATGGTCGCAGCATTCTGCCTTTGGGGGTGCCTTTCCGGAAGATGACCTACTGTCATTGTCCTGGATGGGCTCAACACTTGCCGCCGCCGCAGCGTCGTCTCCTGCTTTAAGTAATTCTTTGCGGGGGTCCCTCTTGAGTTGTCGCAGGTGGGAGTGCAACTGCTGTCGCAGTGGAATCACTTTCTTCCTCTTTCACTTCATTGTTACTTGTATTCGCCACCTTTTCACAAACTTCTATAATATTCATGATAACATTCTGCTCATGCACACTATCACACTCATTTATTCTCGCATTCTAGCCCACATCACTTGTGCCAGCTTCGATTCACTTCCACGGTGGCCACACATTCATTCCTTTCTCCTCTCACCCCGTTGGCAAGACCTTCGGGATATAGTGAGGTCCCGTGCATTTATCGAGTGCTTCTTGCATACTTTTAAATCTAAAAACTTTCGTAGGCACCACAAGCAAAGAAGGGGATCGGTTTGGTGTGGTGGTTAGAGTACTCGCCTACCACACGGGCGGCCAGGGTTCAAATCCCTGCGGTGGTGGATGTTTTTCAGAGGAACCCGATCCCTACTTGAGTGTCTTGTGGAGAGCACTTCAAGTACTATACTCCGTCTGTCGGATGAGACGTTAAGCCGTGGTCCCCTTGGCGCCTTTCGTTAAGAGCAGGCTAATGCCGACGCCGGGTTTCTATCCACACTTCCTCCCTTACATATCCCATATGGCGCAAATGACCTTGGCCTTCGGTCGCCTCCCCAAATATCCAATCCACAATCAAAGAAGTACAAAACCGAAATCTCTTTGGTCTTTTTAATAGTGGTTTTTGAGTTCTCTCTGGATCTTTTAGACTCCATTAGTCTTGATGGATCGATGGCGTAAGACAGTATTTTCATTTGAAACTACTACTGCGGGTGACCTGGATTATCAATTCCTCCATCAGAGTACGATCATGTGCAGTGAGTTAAATTAAACACACAAAAACATAAATATCGCTGACACATGAGAATCAAATACGCTATTAAGTGACGAAACGTTCTATGACCTAGCCAAAAGGCTGATGTGGCCGGTTAATCGTTACATTACATAGCTGAACAGATAAAAGATTTTCATTATAGTCTTGGTTTTTTAACGTAGCCTGGAGGCTGGAGATGTAGCGAAGGCATTGATCACTTAGTCCTGGTCTGGCTTGTCTATCAGGCTCCCCAGGTATCACACAGCTAAACACTACTGCTAAATTTTGTTGACACTAATTATGCAGGCCCTTGTATTGCCATGGAACTGACTTACAGTTGAAGAATTCGCAAAAGTCATCCCTTACTTTTTTGCTTAAGCTGTTGAGTTGCCTTTGGTTCTTTGAAGTTGTATCACCAGTGGAGTTTCTTGTCTCCATGACCCAGATTCCACATGACCAGTACATTTATTTTCAATATCAACGTCATGAGGTTGTAAATAGTTGGTTCTGCTTCTCATGCCTAAGTAGTTGTGGAAATACAGCATGCTAAAGCAATTTTTCTAGCTGTGTATTGTTCAAATTTAGTCTTTTTGAAATATTTTGAATTTCTTGATTATTTAACTATTTAATTATTTCTTGATTAACATTTTCAACTACCCTTCTTGCACGAGATAATCTGTAATCAAAAACTTTCCGAACAGGTGATTTTGACATTTCAACCAGTTGATAACGATTTTTAAAGTGAGAAGGGGCACCATCAGAAATGATAATGATGTTTCAGCCTTTGATGGCAGCTCTTGAATTTTTTGTATTGCCAACAATGCATGTGCTGAGTCATGTCATGACCCCTGTCATCACTTACAACTGCAGCACTTGCGGTGTTGTTTTGAAAATACATAACAGCTGTAAAAATTGATACTTGATCATTATTCCAGTGATACCCCTCTACTTCTAGAGGCAGAGTTACAGACCAGTTCCCTGAAAAATCGCTGTGAAGCACTAAACTGTGGTTCTGCCTCAACGCGCCCATTAACTTCTGCAATGTGCTGTTGTTGTAGTTTTTTCAAATGTTGATGAGTAACTGCTTTCACTGTCCATTTTCCTAGTCTATCAATGAAGACATCAACTGTAAGAGTTTTCTTTATCAGTTTGTTTTCAGCATACGTAATTTCAGCAGGGTCATCAACTATATTTTCAAACCAAGTGGGCGCAATTTGAGATCTTCTTTTACGGGGCATTCACCACATGCCTGAAACAGACAAGCCTCTTGGTCTAAATTACAGACTACCGATGACTTCACACGTCCAACCAAATTTTTGTACGTCACGCCTTCAATTAAATTCTCCAAAGTTACTACACCAAAGCTCAAAACTGGCACAATAAACGCATAAGCAGGCATCTTTTCTTATAAATGGCGAAAAAATCTTTTATACTCCGGGTCATGTATTTTTTCACTTTCACTACTTTTTCTTTTGCCTCTGTTATAGTTATGGTGTCTCTTTTGTTGGCACTCAAATAAGAACAGTCCCATTTATCTACTACATAAAATGGCTGTGCAATTTCAATAGCTGCTTCATTCACAGAGTGGCCGTAATAGGTATCTGGTTTCCCCAATATTCCTTTAACACTCGAACATTCCTTTTACACCCCTTACATGTGTTGCTTTGTCTACCATGTCGCAGATGGAATGTTGTGCAAAATTTCAGCCTTGGAAAGGGAAGCTGGGATGATGGATAGAACTTTGACCTTTTAATTGTAAGTTGCACACGATTCAACAGATGAATTCATGGTTAACAAATATATTCCCGGCAAGTTACCCAAGCTTTTTTTCATCTTCTGCCGAAGACGAAATTTCTATTTTAAATAGTTTAGTCAATTTTGTTTTGGTGTGTTTAGCCACAGCATGAGTGATTTCTCAGGGCTTTCTTGATGCATAACGCTTAAAACTTGACTTTACTAGTTAAATTTCCTTTATTGAAATGAAACCAACCTCTACTGCTGACTGATTCAGGGAATCCATTTCATCTTCCAGGGCTTCAAAATCTTCATGTTTCTCACAATCAGAAAATTCTTTATTACTACTCTCCATTTTTAATATTCTATCAAATCACTTGAAGTGATAAGGGTTTTTAAAGTGAGAAGGAGCACCATCAAAAATGATAATGATTTTTCAGCCTTTGATGGCTGCTCTTGAATTTTTTGCATTGCCAACAATGCATGTGGCAAATATATCACTTTTTTATGAATATGTAAATGTTCAGTGCACTTCACTCTCCTGTGACCCCAGTCTAGATATTTTACCCTTAGTCCCTTTCACAAATAACTCCATTGCTTAATCAATGACCAGAGTTGAACTATCAAATGATATAGGACTGATTTCCTCCTTTTCAAGATATGTAGCAGTCTAAAAGGTGCAACTCCTGTAAAAATACCATTTTGTTTGAAGTTAGTGTTTTTGACATGAAAAAATAACATTAAGAATTGCACATGAGAAATTAACCACGGAAATAAAAATGTGTTCATTGTTCGTTATTCGTGTTGTACCAAAAAGTGGAAATTATCCATTTCAGAATACCTGGTATCCATTTGCATACAAAGCCCAAAAAATTTTCAGAATTTTTGCGATTGGCGTTTTCGATTCAAAAAATAATATAAAATAGTGCACCACAGAATTTTGCAATGGAGGTCAAAAAATGAAAATGGTTGACAAAAGCGGAAGTTCTCCTTAGTGGAGTATGTAGTATTACATGAGGCCAATCTACAGTAAAAAAAATGAAAATGTTTGAGATGGCAGTTTCGATAAAATATTTTTTTATTCAAAAAGTTAATTTTGAAAGATACAGCAAGGTAAATTGGATAAATACTCCCGAACTAATAATACTATTTTAATGAGAACATTAGCATATTTTAAATTAAAGGAAACCGCATCAAAATATCTTGAACCTTTCAAGAGTTAAGACCATTTTTATAAACTACAAATATAAATTACGGGGACAAAGCCTTTCTGGGCGGAGAAAGAAAGTCTCACTGGAATTTCATTGATGGGACAAATTATTTCAGATTTCCAGAGAGTAGGAAATGTAGAGTATTTATGGAACAATTATAAATATCTAGGATTAGAGGCATTACTGCGGGAAGTATGAGTTTAATTATTTTCGCATTGATTCCATCTACACCTGTGGAGTTCGATTTCAATGATTTGATGAACCGAGCGCCAGAGAATTTCGGGAGTCTAATGCGGTCAAGTACAGCTTTCGCTGTCAAACAGGGAGATTGGTGAAGAATCGTAAAACTTAAGGCTATCACCAGTTAAAGCAGAGTCGTCTAGTCTTTCTTTCTGGCTATCTTCCTTGAAAACAGGGGTGAGAAAGTAACCATGTAAGTCGTTTGGGGAGAATGTTGTATTAAGTAAGGGTCTCCTATGCTTTCCAATACCAAGACGCCTTAACTCCTGCCAGGTAGATTAAACGTCCCGTTTATCCGAATAGCATTAACTGTAATACTTCTGTTTTGCAGTTCGGATAAGCTGCTGCACCTGATTTCGAATCACTTTGTATTCTTTATGCAGGTGAGGAAGGAGGGTACATCGATAATTCCGTCGAAGGCGGTCTCTACGCGACATGAAGTTTTTTAGTGCAGGGGTTAGCCAAGGGGACGGTTGATGTCTTATCTCAATGATTTGACAAGGGGCATGAGTGTTAAGCAACCCCATTACCACAGAATTCAAGATTTCTACTTTCTCATCCATCACATGAAACCTGAAAAAATTATCGAGACTAACATTAAATAAGTCAGATTTAAATTTAGCATGATCAAGTCTTAAAATTACGAAAGTATATATTCTTAGGAAGGTGAACTTCATGTTGGAGGCGATATTTGATGTACATTAAATCGTGTTCTGATAAGAAGGGGATAGGAAGCTGTCCGTAGTCTTCGACCTTCGTGATTTCGTCGACAATGAAGAGATCCAAGAGGGTGCTGCGGAAGTTTATAAAGGACAATTGAAAGGTTACAACTGAACATCAAATCCTAAAGGCAGGCACTTTCTGGTGATTTCTTCTGAATGTCAATGTTAATCTCCCCGCACAAAATCACACTTGTAGGTAGAAAGAGACTGTAAAGCGTCTGTTCGAAGCATCTCAGGGTCTCGTACGCACGTCCACATCGCCGACAGCGCTTGTCGACACCAGTTTCCCAGCGGCGACAAGCATTGAGCGGGAGAAGGTCCAGCCGAGCCCGGAAGATAAACCTCCAATCACAAAACCTGGTATATCGCCCTCCTGCCAGGAAGTGATTGGAGGCTGCAGACTTCGAAGACACCGAGGACTTTCCCCTGATCCGGTTTGTCACTCAACCTCTTCAGGTATGAGCGCCGCACCGCATGCTTCATGGTTGGCGCCAGGAGCCTGACGGCTCTCGGCTACACCCTGACGGAACGGGGGGCGGTCTTCCGACCCGTCCTCGGTGTCCCTAATCGAGATCTGCATCTCCCTGAGCTCCTCCGACCATCTCACCTCAGTCCAATGCGGCTCGAACCAGCGTGAATAGGGATCCGAAGTCGATGCTGTCCCGCCCGAAGTCCCCGCGGAGGCTACCCGACAGGTATTCCGCGAGGTCTTCGGCAGTTGGCTGCATCCTCGTCTTCCTCTTCACCTCCTCCCGCAGGCGACCCCAGGCCAGGAGTCTGACGTTAGGGTCGCGGGAATGCAGCGTTCTATACTCATGCACCGCGGCGAGGATGTCCACCTGGTCCTGTAGCGGCAGCAGGCCCGCACCACCGTGCTGGTGTCCAATGTAGAGGAGTTCGTTGGACGCCCTCCTCGGCAGGTGTAGCCACTTCTTCCCAAAGGCCTTCAGTCGCTGGTCCAGGTCGACAAGCTCCTTCACAGCGCCAGCCCGGAGAATAAATTCCAGGGAGGGAGGAGGAAGATGTTGGTGGCGGCTATCTTCTGCCATGGGGCGAGGAGGCTTCCGTCTAGCTTCTCCAGGTCCTCGCCCAGGCGTCGTATCTCTTCCCTGGGGGTCTGGTCAACGTTAAAGCCGAATGGGACTCCCAGGTACTTGTACGATTCTCCTTCCCTCAGCCCGGTGATGGTCTCTCCCTGGATGGTGTGCGGGGTCCATTGCACGGGCAGGCTCTGTGAAAAATCCAGGACCAGCGTAGAGCATTTGCCTGGCTTGAACTGTAGACCTGCAGCCGTCCCCTCCATGCCCGCCGTGTCCAGTAGGCGCTGCAGGTGGTCCGGGTCATTGGCGATGAGCACGAGGTCGTCTGCATATGCAAGGATGGCCATGTTCTGCCCCTGCACGACGAACCCCGACCTTCCCGCTTCGCCAGCGACCGCCCGTATCTCCGTTTCTATTCCGAGATTGAATATCACCGGTGACAACGGGCAGCCTTGCTTGACACCTGCCCGGATGTTGATTGGGCCGGTGTCGCCGCCGGTGGTCTTCACGACCGTGGAGCTTTTCTCCACGGAAGGTCCATCTTCTTAAGCGTGCTCCTCAGGTGGTGGTGAGGGATGGACCCGAAAGCATCAAGCCAGGCAATGCTGATGCCGGTCCTCCTTCGACGACACTCGTCGACCGCTGCCTGCAGGGTGTAGTTGTGCTCGTGGCACCCCTCGAACACCCGGAAGCCCTTCTGTGCCGGGTGCAGCTTCTTGCCGCTGACCGCCCACTTGAGCAGGCGGTCCGCAAGCGTCCCGGCATGCAGCTTGCCCAGTGTTGCCAAGCGCAATGGGCCTCCAGTTGCCGATGTCCTGGCGGTCCCCCCCTTTGTGGAGGAGGACGGTCCGAGAGGCCTTCCATGCTGCCGGTTTTCTAGCTTCCTTCAGGCAGCGGTCAGAGATGGCCGCATAAATCCTCCGACGACGGTCCTCAGGTCCCCGTAGGAGACGCCATCTGGTCCGAGGGCCGTGTTCTTCATTCTCCCTAGGCGGGCGATGACCTCTCCCAGAGTCACCTTATCCTGGAGCATTTTCTTGTATACCTACGTCGTCGCCCAGCAGATCAAGGTCGAGCCGTCGTCACCTGTCTCCACGGTGTTGTCCACTGCGACATCCTCATGCACCTTCCGGAAGTGGTCTTCCACCACCTCCCTGGGGATGTCGCAGTAGTGAGACCTCGGCTCCAGGATTTCCTACATCGCCCTCCTTGGGTGACTGCGGAAAAGCTTCTGGATCCTCGCTGCCGCCTGGGAGTCGTATGCCGTCTCTGGAAGTCGTGGGGTTGGTCGCGTCCGGGCTTGAGCCGCCGAGGGGTACCTGGAACGAGAGGGGGGGGCCTTTCTGCCACTTGTAGACGACGCTGTGCCGCCGACGCGACGAAGTCCTCTACCACAGTCTCGGTTTCCTAGGGCTGACCGACGGTGTCGGCCAACCTGGTGAGCCACTTCATCTCCTCATTTGTAGGTAGCTCAGGAGGCTGTGGTGCCTCCTCAGGTGGTGTATGGACGTCTTCCATTGGCGGAGTCGTCGTCTCGTCCTCCTCGTCTCCTGGCAGGTGTTCTGCCGTGGGGTATGGGATCCCCCACTCTCGGTTGCGTCTGGTTCTTCCTCGACGGCCTCGGCGTCCAGCTCTTCCCGGGCCTCCTGGATAGCGGGAATCTCGGGTGGGGCCGGACGCCGGTGTGCTGCCGCCTCATGGTTTGTGAGTCCTCGGCGGGTGGGGCAGGACCACTCGCAGTGCCCGCACCGGAAGCGGTAGATGGTGGATGATTCTTTCCGCAGGCTGCCCTTCCGGCATGGATGAGTAGACGGCTTTCTACCAATCACGCACGCACACACACTACACACATTCACACTCTCCAAACCTCCCACGCCATGGCTATCCATGACATGGCGCAGGATGCTCCTTCTCATGGCCGTCCACTTCTTCGTTCTGAAGGTGACACTGCATCCCTCTTCGGTGCAGGCGAGGGCGTCTGCCACGAGGCGGTTGTTAGTCCGGGTAGCCGACACCGAAGTGTGGGCGGGAATGTCAAATCCGGGTGGGTCATTGTTTTGTCCAGGAGGAACGCAGGACGTCGGGTGCCGGGCTGGGGGCGGGGAAAAAAAACTTAGGGAATCACTTATGGGGGGTGAGGAGGGAACACTGGGGCCACTCTTGGGTGGTGGTCAGTTGATGGGGTGGATTCACATGGGGTATGGGCCGGGGGGGGCGAAGACGTTGGGGTGGAATGTGGAGGTCCGGGGGGGGCGAAGACGTTGGGGTGGAATGTGGAGGTCCGGGTGTAGGGGCCGGTGGCGCTGGTGTAGTGGCGCACTCTTCTCTCCTGCCGGCCCCGACATTTGCACTGGACCGGGGGGGTCTGAGGGAACGGGGGATCGGGACCACTGGGGACGGGGAGGCGGTCGTTGTTGGGGGTGTGGAGTCACATGGGGGCTGCAGAAGGGGGGATGGTGACGTTGGTGTTTGCACGTTGGCGAGGACCGGTGGCGATGTTGGGGCCGCTGTTTTCTCCTTTCTCCCGGTCCTCTTTCCATTGCGTGGACAAGGGGGCTTTCGGGGCATGACGAGGGGGGACTGACAGGTCCTATAAAGAGGACGGCGTCGGTAGGCGGAAGGCCAGCCGACGCAGTGGATCCCTTGAAGAGGGCGCAAAGAGTGGAATAGAAATGACGGAGTTCCACTCGGGCGCTGATGGCACCCCGCGCGCTTCTCGGCCTGATAACGGGTTTATGCACCGTCCCACGGTCGCAGTGGAACGAAGTTCAAAAACGACCTTCGGATGGCGCTGTGTGCCTGAAGGGCCAGCGGGTGGTTCGGGAGTGCAAGAAAGTAGTATTGGGAACGGACCGCTCTTCAGACGCACGGAGGGTTTGCCCGGAGGTCTTTCCCTCATGCCTTGATGAGGCGGAAGGGTGGGGTGGTCATGGGTAGGCTATTGGCCACGAGGTTGGGCGGACAACGTGAAAATGTCGTCGCGGAGGGGTCTGGTTATTTAAACGCTCGCCTCCGATCGTAGTGAGGAGAAAGTTCACTGACGATCCTCTAGATTGCGTTACGAGTCTTAAGGGCTAGCGTTACTGGAAACAGTAAGAAATAAACTGCCTCCGAAGAGAAACCGCACTGCAGAGACACTGACAGTGTACCTGGAGGTTTCTCCTCTCTGCCTTGATGAGGTGGGAGGGTCTTTGAGGCCGCACTAGAGCGCGGTTGCCGTATATTGGGGCCAGACGACGTGGAAGTGCCGTCGTGGTCCGCGGCATGGGACAGATGCGAACCACGCGGGTGACTCGAGGCTATCACGTGCACAGCACATGACAACCACGCTACCACGTCGCGGGCTCCGCTGGGTCGCTCTGCAACCGATCATGATGGTCGGTCGGAGATAGCGCCCTGGTCCTTAAGGGACGGGAATTGAGGACGAGTCTCCTGGGGGGCGGGTGGGGCTGTGGAGTGGCAGACAACGCCCTGAAGGGGCTTTGGGGCCCTGAAGGGGCTCAGGATACCCTGAAGGGGTGGGGGAGACCCATAGAGAGCTTGGATGCCCTGAAGGAGCGGGGTGGGTCATGGGGTCAATGGCCAACACCAAGTGTGCGTGCCATGCCCAGCGGCGGACGCTTGTACGGGGCGAAAAGGAAGATAAACAGAGCAGGCCTTAGTGTTCTGATGCCCCTTAGCGCCGTGGGTGTCCCAGGAGGCTTACCACTAGTGGGGACCAATCTGGGATTCGACGGCACCGTGGAAAAGACGGGTGGACCACCCGCTAAAAATCAGCTAAATGCCTGAAGGGCCCAAAAATTAAGCTGATAAGAACAGATTAATAATGTTTATTGGACATATAAGTTACATTTGTACCACAGTGGCTTGTTATAACATTTAACGTACATTAAATTTTGATTATATATTCTCATTTACAAAGCTTTTTGATTTAATTTATAATTTTCACTTCCTATGGCGCCATCGGTCGTCCCACCTCGTCCTAGAAGGTCAAATAACGGGACGGATTAAATGCAATAAATAAGTAAAAAGTAATTTTAAAGTTAAGAAAATAAAAAGACTAAAAATGTCCCCGGCATGGGCGACCAGGTGTTAACATTCGGAGGTCCGAAAGATATATAAAAGATAGTTAAATTTCAGTAAAAAAAATTTGGAATTTTCATCTGGAATGGCGTATAAAAAGAAAATAAAAGAGAATATTAAAATTGGCGATAACATGGTCGCCTCAATATAAAAATGAACAGAGGCCCCTCATTTCCACTCGACCCTAAGGAAAAGGTAAGCTACGCGGGAGCCACTCTTCGGACAAAGACCCCCATAAATGATTGCGCCGGCAGAATTAAAAAGTTTAAAATGGGGTATAAATAAATAGTAAATAGATTAAAAATTCCAGGTGTAAATGCCTGGAGTGGAGTGATAAAAGAGTTAAAAGATGCCGGCGCGTAAAACTTTAAAACTTCCCGGAGTAAACGGCCGGGAAATCAATAAAATTAGCGTGAGAAATAAAAGCGAGACTGACTGGGTGTAAAGAGCCGCCAGTCAAGGAATAAAATAATCCCTGGTTATAACAGGACGCACACAAATAATTAAATAAACACCAAGATTAAAAACTCTTTACTAAAAAATTGGGGTCTCGTCTCGAATCGTTCTCTGATCGGGTGGGAGCTCAAGGTTTGTGGGATACAAAATTTTGCCTATCACATGCGAAACATAAATATCCCGCGACCATCGGATAGGGTCGGAGACCATCAATTTGGCGATCCGACCGACGCTTCGGTTAGCGATACCGAGGTCGCGGAAAACCACCCAATTTTGGGGATCCCACGCCCCAGGGCCCCGACCACGTTTGCACTTAAAGAAACAGTGTACCCGCGATCGGCGAGTTGCTGGGAGATGACCGAGTATTTATCTAATTTAGTCTGCCTGGTAATGTCCAAGGCTGCCTTCCGGTTCTCAAAGGGCACTGTAACGTCAACGATGACGATTTTTCCACGTCCTTCGTCAACAACCACAAGATCGGGCCTCAGGGAAGATTCGATCATTGGTGGAACCTGATCGATTCGGATTTCCACGCCTTCGCGAGGAACCTCCCCGGCGAGACGATGCAAGGTGACATCGTGTCGGCGCCTCCACGCAACTGAATACACCGTACAGTGATTCAGTACGTGAGGAAGCGTCTCACTCTGAAATCCACATCGCCTATACCGGAGGTCATCCCAAGGACCCCACCTCGTGGCGGCATTCAGAGGGACAACACCCAAACGTGCCCCGTGGACGAAGCGCCAATCTGAAAAGCGCGTGTTCCCGCCCGTCCGTAAAAAGTGATTCCAGTATGGCGATTCCGAAAGACACTCAAATACCTTGCCCTGGTCAGGTTTAGCCAAAAGACGGGCAAGGTATTGTTGTCGTACAGCATCTCGCAGCAGCTTCCCTAACATGCGGACTTTGCTGGGGGGAACGCGAACGACGTCGGGCTCTCTGCCGTGGGCCGGGATGACGATCTCGAACTCCCTCCTCACGTCACTCCAGCTCCACCACAGTTCAATTTTCGATGCCAATCGGCATGACGAATCCGGTCGTCTGACCACAAAGAAGCGACGTCGAATCGGTATCTCCCGAACTCCGCCCGCATGCTCCCGGAGAGGTACTCCGCAATATCTCTCCCCTCTGGTTCCCGCCGGGTTCTCGTCTTGATGTTTTGTCTCGTCGACTGTTTTGATGATTGCATTATCCACCATCGCCCTCACCCACGGCTCCCTGCCAGAAAGAAAGCGAAAGGCATGAGTAACTGTCAGGATGTCCACCTGGTCATGCGTCCAGGTCCTGGTCAGCGTCCTGTCACTGCGTTGGCCATCCTGTCCTGGACCGCGTTGTGGCGCAGCTGCCACGTCCTGGAGTGTGTGGTGCAGTGTTTCAGAACGTGCGGCAGGGTCTCGTCCCCACGTCCACATCGCCGACAGCGAATGTCGCCGCCAGTTACCCAGCGGCGACAGGCATTGAGCGGGAGAAGGTCCAGCCGAGCCCGGAAGATAAACCTCCAATCACAAAACCTGGTATATCGCCCTCCTGCCAGGAAGTGATTGGAGGCTGCAGACTTCGAAGACACACCGAGGACTTTCCCCTAATCCGGTTTGGCACTCTACCTCTTCAGGTATGAGCGTCGCACCGCTATCTTCAGGTTGGGCGCCAGGAGCCTGACGGCTATCGGCGACACCCTAACGAGCGGGGGGCGGTATTCCGACCCGTGCCCGGTGTCCCTAATCGAGATCTGCATCTCCCTGAGCTCCTCCGACCACCTCCACCTCAGTCCAATGCGGCCGGCGAGGCGGCGCGATGCGGCTCGAACCTGCGTGAAGAGGTATCCGTAGTCGCTGCTTTCCCGCCCGAAGTCCCCGCGGAGGCTACCCGACAGGTATTCCGCGAGGTCTTCGGCAGTTCGCTGCCTCCTTGTCTTCCTCTCAGGCCAGGAGTCTGACGTTCGGGTCGCGGGAGTGCAGCGTTGTATACCCATGCACCACGGTGAGGATGACCACCTGGTCCTGTAGCGGCAGCAGGCCCGCTCCTTCGTGCTGGTGTCCAACGTAGATGAGTTCGTTGGATGCCCTCCTCGGCAGGTGGAGCCACTTCTTCCAAAGGGCCTTCAGCCGCTGGTCCAGGTCGACGAGCTCCGTCTTCTTCACAGCGCCAGCCCGGAGAAGAAATTCCAGGAGAGGGAGGAGGAAGATGTTGGTCGCTGCAATCTTCTGCCATAGGTCGAGGAGGCTTCCGTCCAGCTTCTCCAGGTCCTCGCCCAGGCGTCGTATCTCTTCCCTGGGAGTCTGGTCGACGTTGAAGTCGAATGGGACTCCCAGGTACTTGTACGTTTCTCCTTCCCTCAGCCCGGTGATGGTCTCTCCCTGGATGGTGTGCGGGGTCCGTTGCATGGGCTGGTGCTGCGAAAAATCCAGGACCAGCGTAGAGCATTTGCCTGGCTTCAACTGCAACCCTGCAGCTGTCGCCTTCTTGCCCGCCGTGTCCAGCAGGCGCTGCAGGTGGTCCGGGTCCTTGGCAATGAGCACGAGGTCGTCTGCATATGCAAGGATGGCGATATTCTGCCCCTGCAGGACGACCCCAGACCTTCCCGCTTCGCCAGCGACCGCCCGTATCACCGGTTCTATACCGAGGTTGAATATCACCGGTGACAACGGGCAGCCTTGCTTGACACCAGCCCGGATGTTGATCGGGCCGGTGTCGCCGCCGGCGGTCTTCACGACTGTGGAGCTCTTCACCATCTCCTCCACGGCCTTCAGCGTCTCCTTGGGAAGGTCCATCTTCTTAAGCGCGCTCCTCAGGTGGTGGTGAGGGTTTCACCCGAAAACGTTCCGGAGGTCAAGCCAACCAATGCCTATGCCGGTCCTCCTTCGACGACACTCGTCGACCGCTGCCTGCAGGGTGTAGTTGTGCTCGTGGCACCCCTCGAACTCCCGGAAGTCCTTCTGTGCCGGGTGCAGCTTCTTGCCGCTGATCGCCCACTTGAGCAGGCGGTCCGCAAGCATCCAGGCATGCTGCTTTGCCAGTGTTGCCAAGCGCAATGGGCCTCCAGTTGCCAATGTCCTGGCGGTCCCCCCCTTTGTGGAGGAGGACGGTCCGAGAGGCCTTCCACGTTGCCGGTGTTCGAGCCTCCTTCAGGCAGCGGTCAAATATGGTCGCCAAAATCTTCCCACGACGGTCGACGGTCTTCAGGTCCCCGTACGAGACGCCATCTGGTCCGGGGGCCGTATTCTTCATTCTCCCCAAGCGGGCGATGACCTCTTCCGCAGTCACCTTCTCCTGGAGGATTTTCTTGTCTACCTCCGTCGTCGCCTGGTGGATCAAGGTCGAGCTGTCGTCACCTGTCTCCACGGTGTTGTCCACTGCGACATCCTCATGCACCTTCCGGAAGTGGTCTTCCACCACCTCCCTGGGGATGTCGCAGTAGTGAGACCTCTGCTCCAGGATTTCCTGCATCGCCCTCCTTGGGTGACTGCGGAAAAGCTTCTGGATCCTCGCTGCCGCCTGGGAGTCGTATGCCGTCTCTGGAAGTCGTGGGGTTCGTCGCGTCCGGGGTTGAGCCGCCGCGGGGTACCTGGAACGAGAGGGGGGGGCCTTTCTGCCACTTGTTAACGACGCTGTGCCGCCGACGCGAGGAAGTCCTCTACCACAGTCTCGGTTTCCTAGGGCTGACCGACGGTGTCGGCCAACCTGGTGAGCCACCTCATCTCCTCATTTGTACGTAGCTCAGGAGGCTGTGGTGCCTCCTCAGGTGGTGTATGGACGTCTTCCATTGGCGGAGTCGTCGTCTCGTCCACCTCGTCTCCTGGAAGGTGTTCGGCCGTGGGGGATGGGACCCCCCCCTCGCGGTTGGCGTCTGAATCTTCCTCGGCGTCCGGCTCTTCCCGGGCTTCCTGGATAGAGGGAATCTCGAGTGGAGCCGGACGCTGGTGTTCTGCTGCCTCGTGGTTTCTGAGTCCTCGGCGAGTGGGGCAGGACCACTCGCAGTGCCCGCACCGGAAGCGGTAGTTGTTCCGCTTGCCATCCTTCAGACATGGATGAGTGGACGGCTTTCTCCCAATCACACACGCACAGACACTACACACATTCTTAATCACTAAGCCTCCCACGCCATGAATATCCGTGACATGGCGCAGGAGGCTCCTTCTCATAGTCGTCCACTCCTTCGTCCTCCTGGTGACGCTGCATCCCTTTCCTTCGAGTTCACCAATACTGATGGTGATCAAACCGGCTGAGCCTGAGCCACGAGGGCTCATGGTCGGCGGCCGATGGAAGGGAGGGGAATGGTAGATGGCAGTGACCTTCAATTACAGGGAACTTCCGCCCTGAGACAGGTATGCCATATACACTCCTCGACCTGACCAAAACCCTGTGTAACTACACTTTGATATTAGCCATAAGGCTGAGATCCCCGGTTTTCGAGATGGCGCGTGTAACACGAAATCGTCCAGTGGTGTGTGATTTCACTCGGGATGGTGTCAGGTTTCACGGCGTCGCTCGCGCGACGGTTTCGATTTCATGATATCATTTTTCGTTCCTTTTCCGAGGGTCTTATCGCCTCCGGTAGTTCTCCCGTGGTGTCAGCCTTCGGTAATTGGATTCCTCACTCCTCCGAGGGTTTATTCTCCGTGTCATGTGCGTCTTGGGTAATTATGTCCCAATGCTCTCTATCGGAACTCACCGTTCCCTATCGAGTGCCACGTCGCGCGTGCGGTATTCCATCATCGCCGTGTCTGAGGGATTAGGGCGGTTTAGGGGAGAGGAAATGAAATGAAAAACACAGACATTTATCTGTTCTTATCAGATTAATATGGAACCTTTTAAGATGGGCCGATCCCGACGGTACTGCAATGCCGGGCCAACCCGCGGCAGGGATGGAGTAAACTCCGGGGACCCCGCCTATGTCCAAAAATAAGATTAATATACTGGTCCAGCAATGCTGGACGTATCCGATATTAAGCTGATAAGAACATATTAAAAGTTTTTATTTAAAATATTTAACATACAGAGTTTTGTTCAGGTAAAAAGGAAAAAAAGTCATATATGTCGTCTCCTTGTGGAGCTCATAAACATTACAAGGCCCTTACTTTGGGCAAAGGTTATACATTTATCTCCTTGTAGGAGGTTCAAGCTGTCTTTGTAAGGCATTGTCTGTCTTTCTTTTATCAGGGCATTTGCCTATTTCTTGAAATACATTGGCCCTCTTCCTCGGGCATAAAATGAATATATAAAATTAAAGTTTTTTTAAGTTTTCACTGTTCATATTCTCTGATCGCTCTCAGTCTTATGACAGCTATATAGCACTTGTCTCACTGGGGGGGGGGGGGGCACTATCTTGGGGGGGTGAGGGGAGGGGAAAAGGGGGGGCACCCGACGTCCTCATATTGTCTGTGTCCGGTGATGTGTTCGACGTAGCAGTTCCGCGACCACCTCACTACGTCCGACACGATAAGCCGCCGCATGATGTTGCTGTATCGTCGCGGTAGGCCCAGGCCCCTGAGAACGGTGTTGTTCTTCGGGTCCCAGGTGCCCAGGCTTCCCACGACGACGGCGGCGATTGAGGCCTTCTTGCCCTGCTGGCGTAGGTGTTCCACCAGGGGCGCATACTTCTCCTCCTTACGTTCCCTGGCCGCCAGCAGTGCCTCGTGTCGGTTCTCGAACGGGACTACCACGTCGAGCAGCTGCAGTCTGCGCCGATCCTCGCTGATGATGACGAGGTCTGGCCGCAGCGTAGAGTCCGTGCCGGGGACTCTCTGGTTGACGCGAACCTCTTGTCCTTCGCGTCCCCGGCGTCCTCTCACAGCGTTGGCCAGCCTGTCCTGGACCGCGTTGTGGCGCAGCTGCCAAGTCCTAGAGTGTGGTGCAGCGGTTTAGAACATGCGGCAGGGTCTCGTCCGCATGTCCACATCGCCGACAGCGCTTGTCGCCGCCAGTTACCCAGCGGCGACAAGCATTGAGCGGGAGAAGGTCCAGCCGAGCCCGGAAGATAAACCTCCAATCACAAAACCTGGTATATCGCCCTCCTGCCAGGAAGTGATTGGAGGCTGCAGACTTTGAAGAAACACCGAGAACTTTCCCCTCATCCGGTTTGGCGCTCAATCACTTCAGGTATGAGCGCCGCACCGCATTCTTCAGTGTGGGCGCCAGGAGCCTGACGGCTATCGGCGACACCCTGACGAACGGGGGGCGGTTTTCCGACCCGTCCTCGGTGTCTCTTACCGGGACCTGCATCTCCCTGAGCTCCTCCGACCATCTCCAGCTCAGTCCAATGCGGCCGGCGAGGCGGCGCGATGCAGCTCGAACCTGCGTGAAGAGGTATCCGTAGTCGCTGCTTTCCCGCCCGAAGTCCCCGCGGAGGCTACCCGACAGGTATTCCGCGAGGTCTTCGGCAGTTCGCTGCCTCCTTGTCTTCCTCTCAGGCCAGGAGTCTGACGTTCGGGTCGCGGGAGTGCAGCGTTCTATACCCATGCACCACGGTGAGGATGTCCACCTGGTCCTGTAGCGGCAGCATGCCCGCGTGCATGCGTGCCATGCCCCGCGGCGGAGGGTGGTCAGGGGCGAAAGAGAGGATAGGCAGAGCAGGCCCTAGTGTCCTGATGCCCCTTAGTGTCGTGGGTGTCCCAGGAGGCTTACCACTGGTGGGGGCCAATCTGGGATTCCACGGCACCGTGGAAAAAAACCTGACCTGCACCAGTGGCATCTGCCACCGGGATATACACCACGAGGCTGTTGTCTATCCGGGTTGCCGACACCGAAGTGTCGGCGGGAATGTCATGTCCGGGTATTTCCATGTCTTGTCCAAGATCACGGGACATCGGGTGCCTGGCTGGGGGCGGGGAAACAAAAACTTAGGGAGTCACTTATTGGGGTAAGGAGGGGACACTGGGGCCACTCTTGGGTGGGGGTCAGATGATGGGGTGGAATCACATGGGGTCGGGGGAGGCGAAGCCGTTGGGGTGGAATGTGGAGGTCCGGGTGTAGGGGCCGGTGGCGCTGGTGTAGTGGCGCACTCTTCTCTCCTGCCGGCCCCGACATTTGCACTGGACCGGGGGGGGTCTGCGGGAACGGGGGATCGGAACCAGTGGGGACGGGGGGGCGGTCGTTGTTGGGGCTGTGGAGTCACGTGTGGGCTGCAGAAGGGGGGATTCGTGAAGATGACTGCACGTTGGTGAGGACCGGTGGCTATGTTGCTTTCTCCTTTGTGCTGGTATTCTTACTATTGCGTGGACAAGGGGGTTTCCGGGGCATGATGGGAGGGTGGCGAGTCCTATAAAAAGAGGTTGGCATTGGTAGGCGGAAGGCCAGACGACGCAGGGGATCCCTTGAAGAGGGCGCGAAGAGTGGAATCGAAATGACGGAGTTCCACTCGGGCGCTGATGGCACCGCGCGCAAGTTTCTGGCAAGTAAGTCAAAATCATCCTCTTTTTGGCCCTACTTTTGGAATTTGAAAACTTTAATTTAAGGTTCTTTAACCCTGCAGGACTCGCGCTCCTTTTCGGAACGCGAGTACTCGCGCTGAGCCTGTCAGGCTCTATTTTATTGTTGAGGTTACTTTTTCTGTTTGTTTAAATAAAATTAATAATACTTAAACGGTCCATTTAATGAAAACCAAGCCCATTTACGTCTGATAAAATATTTAATTAACACTTCATTTCGGCAGGGATATAAAAAACATTGCCATTACTTGTTATTGATTTATTGACTCGTAAAACCACCACACGGTGTTAATATCTGGATAGAAAGAACATTATGAGAAAAAATTAGCAATGAACATTATCATGCAAGCACGCACTACATAAGGAATGTGCATGCTCGAGACAGATACACTTTCCACAATTTTCGCAGACATATCTGGTAAATCTATTTTTCCTGTATCCACAGTCCGCACACCTTTTTCTAATTCCAGTGCACTTTGGGTTCTCTATATTTTTAGATGCCTTTGGCTCGTCTATTCTTCTAGAGTCGTGATAGGCTCGTCTAATATTTTCCCCTAACTCTTTGGGGAGTGTTTTTATAGTTCCCCTTCTTTTCATATGTTCATCTACGAGCTCAACTGACAATTGCCTCAGATACGCTCTCCGAGATTTTACTTCTAAGTTTTTGTTTCCGAGGTAAACAATGTAGGAATTTACCCCAGCAATATTTAACATTGCGTAAAGAACTGTCATAGGCCAACGCCGTGTATTTCTTGATATTGTATGCCGCGCGTTACTGATCTAGTGTATCTACTCCCGATTTTGTATTGTTATAAAAAGTTATCATTTCTGGCTTTCTTTCGTCGCCAGTACATTCATCAATTTTTTTGTCGTGGTGCATGGTTGAAATCATAATCACATTCTTATTTTTTCTTGGAATGTATGAAGCCAAAGTACAATCCTTATGGAAAGCAAATAAACTGGATTTTTGAGGGCGATTTTTTGTTTCAACGAAACAAGGAGGCAATTCCCGCTTATTTTTGCGAATTGTTCCAACCATGGTTAGACGGCATTTCAAGAGATCATTTGCTAAACCAAAACTGGTGAACCAATTGTCAATCGTTATATTTCGACCAGTACTGCTGATAGGGGAGCATAACCTCTTCACGACATCAGAAGGACTGTTGCTGACTGAATACGGTCCATTGGGTTGCTTGCCAGCATAAATTTCTAAGTTATAAGCATAAAAAAACTAGCATCTACCAAAGCAAACATTTTTATCCCGTATTTCTTAGGCTTACTTGGGATGTATTGCCGGAATGCGCAACGGCCTCGAAAACCCTCAAGTTTCTCATCAATAGTTGTGTATTCACCAATAGTGTAAGCACTCTCACAATTGCTGACAAATTTTTCAAATATGTCTCGAATTGGAGCTAGCCTATCAATTTTTTTGTCTTCCCTGGTGTTTTTTCGTCAAAACGTAAACATTGCAGCAAAAAATGGAAACGTTTTCTTGACATAACCACTGGAAACATCTCAATCCCAGTCTTATCAGAAGCCCAAATGTCAGCAGAGTTTAGGCGATTCATTTTACGGACACCAGCTAAATAAAGAAGGCCAAATAATGCCCTAATCTCAATAGCATCTGTCTCCTTAGCATCTCGATCTCGGGTATACCGATCTCCAACGGATTGAATTTGGATATTTGTATTTTCTGTAATTGTTCTAAGCATTTCATTGTCAAAAAAACACTCCCAGCAAGCTAAAACAGAATCAGCATTTTTAGCCTGACTTTTTACCCCAGGAAGTTGTGAAAATATATTATGCGCTCTTGTTCGAACGTTTTTAGGTGGTGAATCTGTTACCCACTTTGTTAATTTGTCTTTACCGAGTAGTTGAGCTGAAGCACTAGTCTCAGAGTACTGTCACTATAGTTCTCCTCACTGCTTTCCATATCCTGCTCAGTCTCCGAGCTGCCTTCCCTTTCCTCAACGTTGTCCTCTTCATCTTCCAACTCCCCTTCGGACGACTCTGGTTCAGATGAGTCAAGACACTGAGTAAGCAACCGCGTAATTTCTTCTACGTCTGATGGCTTATTTGGATCGTACTTCATTTTCTTTTCCATTACTGAAAGATGAAAAAAATACCAAAGTGAATATAGTTGTGCCTTGAAAGTAAAGAATTATTGTATGGTAAATGTAAAAAAAAATGTATTGAAAAAGTATAACATGCTGAGTAATAGAAATTTTTTAATTACAAGTACGATTTATCAATTAATTTTTAGATGAAAGGATACTCACGGTTCTGTGGCGGCAACTCTGCCGCAGTTGAAACTTATGCGAGGAGAGCACCTCCAATTACTGAAGACTCTCTAGTCAGAATGACCGTGTCCTTATAGCCTCCGGGTTGCGAAGTGATTTCTTTGCCTGCGGTACAGCTTCTGTATCCTTCTGTATCTCTGGCCGTCGTGGGGTCCGTCGCGTCCGGGGATGAGCCGCCGAAAGGGTACCGAGGGGTACCTGAAACGAGAGGGGGGGGGGGGCCTTTCCGCCACAGATGGACGCCGCTGTCCCGCCGACGCGATGCTCCAGAGAACATGTCATGCTAGGTTAAGAAGGGCAAAAATAAACGAATCCTCCGAAGAACTATGCACAGTCACTGAACATTACAAAATATAACTCTTTGAAAGAAAGCGTGTCGAAGGGCGTTAGATGATTTCAAAATAAATTACTGGGAGAACACTTAAACGATAATCCTGAGGCATTTTGGTAGTAGGTTAGGGACACTCAAGGCAATAAATCAACAGTACACTTGCTTATAAACATCAAAGGGGAAAAGCTAACTGACAGCCTACAAAAAGCCAATTCGTTAAACTCATTCTTTCAAAGCATTTTCACTACTTGCACACCACGTATTTTTGATCCGCAGCCAGTTCGTTCCCAAAAAGGTATGCCGAAAATTATTATAAATTGTCGCGGCATAGAGCGTCAGCTAAATATATCAATCCCAACAAATCCCCCGGTCTAGATCAAATTCCTGCTCGCGTATATAAAAAGTGGCATCAGACATAGCACCTTACTTAGAATTAATATTTACCAAGTCATTAGTAAATCACGTGGTGCCTAAGCACTGGAGAGTAGCAAATGTCACACCTATATTCAAAAGCGGCGACAGGGAAGACCCTAGTAACTATAGGCCTATTTCTCTCACCTTCATTTTGTGTAAGATATTTGAACATAGAGTCAAGCTCCATTATGAGTCATTTAGATTTGGAGGAATTATTAATAAATAACCAACACGGATTTCGAAAGGGTAGATCTTGCGAAGCCAAACTGGCTCTCTTCGTTCATGACATCTTACTCTCGGGTGAAGATAATGTTCAAGTTGACGCGAAATTCCTCGATTTTAAGAAGGCTTTCGATAAGGTACCTCATATTAAGTTACTCTCAAAACTAGAAGCATATGAAATAAGTAAAAACATTATAAGTTGGATTAATTAGTTCTTACATAAGTGGGAACAAAGTGTTGGAATAGACTGTATCATGTCAAACACAGCGTCACATCGGATGTTCCTCAGGGAAGTGTCATTGGTCCACTTTTATTTCTCTTATACATAAATGATATTAGCAACTTCGTTAAAAGTAAGCTTCGACTCTTCGCTGATGACGCGGTTGTGTATAGGGATATTACCAATTCCGAAGATAGCGACTCGTTAACAATTGACTTACTTGCTATTCATGCTTGGTGCGAAAAGTGCCAGATGGAACTAAACATAACAAAGTGCGTAGTATTCAGCATTTGGAAAAAGAGAAATAGGCCAGGTAGGACTTACATAATTAATAATACGGACATAATTAACGCTGAGTCTTGTAAATACTTAGGGGTCACAATTACTCACGACGCATCTTAGGGAAAACATAGTTGGGAAATATGCGGTCAAGCATACAGGAAGCTAGGCTTTCGGGAAATATGCGGTCAAGCATACAGGAAGCTAGGCTTTATCAAGAGAATTCTCGGAAAATGTTTTGAGAAAGTGAAAGAACGTTGTTATTTTTCAATCGCTAGGGCTCATCTGGAATATGAAATATGTACGCCAGTGTATGGGATCCATATGAAGCGGGGTTGATATCAGAATCGGATCGCGTGCGGCGAAGAGGAGCTAGGTTTGTAAAACGATGCTATGGTAAGTTTACTAGTGTGTCTTGATTGTTAGGAGAATTGGGATGGTAATCGCTATCACTGCGTAGATTAAATTATAGGCTTAACCTCGTAGCTAAATTTCAGGAAAAACATTTCTCTGACGACGTAAAAAACATACTATTAACCCCCTCGTAGTACGGTAGATTAGATCGCGCCAAGAAAATTAGAGATCAATTGTAGAACCGATAGGTATAAAATGTCATTTTTCCCGCGTACCATTTGGGACCATAACAGCTGTGATCGTCGTCATGAATAGTGTAAATAGTGACATTAGCTAGGCTGTAGATATTCTCTTTATATTTTCTACGTTCTTATTTATGCTTGATGTAAATATTGATGTTCTTATTTATGCATGATATTTTGAATCTGTAGTAGCAGTCCTTTTACCCCTTGCGTGTTGAACGATTATCGATAGAATGTTTCTTGGTTAGTAGATTTTAATGTACGCGTTGGGAGCTGGTTCTGTCCATTGTAATTGTTTGCGCTGCAATAAGACAGGAGTCGACGGGCTTTGTCGCATTCCCCCGCTGAACAGACTTTCGGTCGCCGTGCGGCGACGTCCAGTTTGGCAACGCGGCATCAATTTAAATTATAAACATCAACATATAATAACATTTTTACATTATTCATCACAGGAAAGTTACAAATAAATAAATAATTTTTCCTTGGCTTTCATTTTTGATTCTTCGCTTGCCACTTAGTATCTTTATCAACTTTTGTCGGCCCCGGTGGCGGAGGGGTAAAGTCCTCGCCTGCTACCCCGAGGGTCGCGGGTTCGAGTCCTGACTGGGTAGAATGTTATCTGCCCAGGACATGGGTGTTTGTGTCTCGGTCGTTGTTACTGTTATCCACCCGACGTAAATAGGCACATTGTGCTGTATTCGGGATTGTGTAAATAAATAAACTCTCGCAACCCTTGGTGAGAAGTCAGTGCTGTAGATTTCGCAGTTTTTCCTAGACTGAGTTACCAAGTTCATGAAGTTGACAAAACTGCTAAGTTTATGTAGTGCGGTGTCGCTTATTGCAGTAACGTGTCTCCATTTTTTGTTATATAATAAAACATTGATGAAATCAAAATAAAATTGTCTTTATATTGGTGTATAAAGTATTGCACTAGCATTTACACAGACCAAGATATAAATTCTCAAAATACAGCGGCAAATCATTTTAACGCCGACCCTCGTGGCGAACGAGGGCGTAGTCCAATCTTTGAAGTTGAATATCTCCGTTGTTTATGAACTGCCCACGAAAAAATTTGTTTCTGAGGTA
Organism: Ceriagrion tenellum; assembly: GCA_963169105.1. Lineage (NCBI taxonomy): Eukaryota > Metazoa > Arthropoda > Insecta > Odonata > Coenagrionidae > Ceriagrion > Ceriagrion tenellum. The sequence goes on along the minus strand of OY720640.1, from coordinate 117,816,575 downwards.
AGACAAAGGATACAGCGGCAAGTCATTTTAACGCCGACCCTCGTGGCGAACGAGGGCGTAGTCCAATCTTTGAAGTTGAATATCTCCGTTGTTTATGAACTGCCCACGAAAAAATTTGTTTCTGAGGTAAGACAAAGGATACAGCGGCAAATCATTTTAACGCCGACCCTCGTGGCGAACGAGGGCGTAGTCCAATCTTTGAAGTTGAATATCTCCGTTGTTTATGAACTGCCCACGAAAAAATTTGTTTCTGAGGTAAGACAAAGGACTAACGTGTTAAACTAGAACAATAATTCGAAAATAAAAATATCTGAATTTTTGTTATTAAACTTAAAACATTTAAAATTTAAACTATTTCAATAAAATTTAGTTTATTCACAAAAATGATGACACACTTACTGTACATTCTTTTGCAAAAACAACATAAGACCAACCGTTTCTCTAGCTATTTTTGTTTAGGAGATATAGCGAAAATAAACGTCTAAGCGTAAAATGGTCGAAACTTTGACCATCTCTATATCTGCCAAAAATTTTTTTCCAAAAACACTTCTACAATTCTTCATTTAACGCAAGATGGAACCCACACAAAAATTTTGGTTCGAATCGGAGGCACCAAGGGTCAACTCACTGCTGATCTGACGTGGAATGACCCTTGTATTTTACAAATCACGTGGTTAATTAAAAAAATTGTTAGATTATTCAGACAAACGCTCTAGGTTTGCCTATTTATCTTGCCTCGTACAACCATGGGTTTTCCCAAATGTATGAACATTGATTGCTATGAAAATAATGGTGGATACTTCTTGATATCTTGAAGCACTATCTCAGCCTGCGTGTACATAATGATATAAATTTCCGATATCGTCAGGTGTCGTTGTAACTGCAGTAAAAATCGGTTGAGATGCGGTTCCTGAGAGACGAAAGTACAACCGCATTAAACACAACCCTATGACGAGAGGGAGGAAGTAATTTTAACAGAATACCGATTCTCTGCACGTAATAAAATTCACAGTGATAAACTTAAACATTGTTCCCTTAATCCCAAATGACTTACTTAAGCACATAATCCCAAATGAACTTACCTTAGTCGGTGAAAGTCGTCCATTCGGAAGTGCCAACTTGTACAGATAACATGGGAAAACTACTCGGCATTCAGATTTGGCGAAAGCACGAAGACTTGTAATCAAAGTAATGATTAATTTTACGCCTTTTTACATGTATACAACATCATTTCTGCGTCTTTGTAGGGCCTCTGCCTTACCACTCGCATATATAAAGTTAAGTAACGGAGGTTGGACACTTAAATAAGCTGTGAAAGCTAATCCTCACTTCGAAACGCTGCAGTACAAGTTGCAAAAAAAATATCAAGACAAATCTGACTAAGATCAGTACTTTGAAAGTCTTAGGAATTAAATATCTGTTCACTTAACTTCCTCCATGTTGAAATGCGTAAGGTAAAACTTATCTCGCTTAAAACGAACGCATTAGTAAAGCTAATTTATTAGGTCTGAAATAGTGCGAAACTGAAGGATAGAGACCTCTTTTTTGCTCTAATGACGCTCGGCCAATGAAATACCTAGGAGTTGAGTGAGTGGGATGGGTGGCTACGCGGAAGAAAGCCTCCTGGAATGTTGAAAGGAATAGTTTAGGAAAGGCTAGCCGATAACGATTACATACATATGTGTGTGGTGTTATTTAAAAGGTGTATATTTAGGTATTTTTTTCGTTGTATGAATATGGTATCAATACGTAAGAGTTACACGTAAGCACTCAAGTGTTGAATTGTGTGAGCGTTCTAACCCTTAATTTTATGGTCAGTAATGAACGTTTAACATTTTTAATATTGCATATTTTAATTTTTCAATTTGTGAGTTGGTTGTTTCATTTATTTAAGTGCCATTACTTTGGTTAAACAAGGCACATCAGAGGGTTACTGGATTGTATGCACTTATGTTAATGATGTGCGTTTTTTATTCGGACTAGCTTTTCAATGTGAATCATGTTAATAAAAAATTGATATTCCGATATAAAATGGCAAAAAATTGTGCTTCGTTTTTCAATGCATAATCATGTTACACTGGACAGAACACCATGCGTAACATTATGCGTAAGGGAATGCTACTACGCCTTGTCCAATGCATGTACAAAGTCTCAGCGATGCAATGCGTATTAACTTAATTGAAAAGGTTTATTTACTTAATGTTGTGATAGACTTCATAACAATTCGTAGGCATTAAAATAACGGCGTTTCGTTAACGATTTTATATTCCCAGGAGAGAAACACCTTCTTCTACAGACCTTAGTATATAGTCTTACTATCTCATGCCATGGAATTGCCTTCAGGAATGAAATAGCGTTCGGATGACCCAATTTCCAACGAATTAAGATACATATTTTAAATAGAAAGAGCGATTGGAGCCCGAGTTAGATGTGTTATCTCATCTCTTCCGGTCGCATTTTGTCTCTCCGGGAATACACTTATCTCGCTTTCTCGAGTTAAAATGGAAGACTTTATATCAATAAATTTCCATATTCCTTCGAAACTTTTGTCGTTTAATCGATCAGATAACGAGGACTTTCGTTGTCTCAGCCCAAAACACACCGTATGTAGCCCTCAGTGTATATGAAATGATGCGGGAACTTTAGTGTCACTACCAACAGTAAATGATTAAATAAATATTTGAAACTTCACTACAGCATTTACAAGTACCAAAGATTATTATTCTACAATTCTTCAACAGAGACGCTACGCAAGTCACAGCTTAAAATGGCGTAGAGAAAGTGAATTTAAATTGCCGTTTGAGGGACCATGGGCTGGAAAAAGTACGTACTACGCAATTCCATTTTTATTTATTGTGATCATTCATTTTATTAAATTTTTCAAAACTGGTACTTCACAATATAACATGGCGTATAACGTACGTATAACATGGCGTACAGAAATCACACACAAATTGCCGGTTAAGGGCCCTTGGGCTGGCAAAAAGACTAAGCTGACCCTTCGTTTTACAATTTTTTTTCAATATTTCCATGTGATTCTGCAATCGTACGCTTTGATCTAGGTGTTTTACAAATAAAATGGTACTCACAAGATGCAGTTTACATTTTTCCTGTATTTCATACAGTGAGTGTAAAAAGTATTCGTACGACTCCGCATTTTTCAGAAAATAATCACTTTCTCATACTTCTGGGCAGAGTTTTCGCAATGAAAAAAATTGTGCATGTGTTCAAGTACCTTTATTGATTCCATAAACAGCATAATCATAAAACTATGTCATAAACTTGTAAAAAATAACAAAAAATATGCATTCGTTTTGAGATACACAGAAAGTATTCGTACATCCCCATTTTCGCGGGTTAAATCGGATCTCTTCCGTCAACTAGTGACATTTCGGATGCAGTTGCGGCTCGGACGTAACCCTTTCACTCGCCTCAACTCTCAGACGTTGACAGATCATCGTTCGGGATGCATCACACGTTGTCAGAATGGGTCGTAAGGGTCGAGAAACTACTGAAAGCGAACGAAAAGAAATGATCCGACGCCACAACAATGCGTGGTCCCTCGGAAGGATCGCAGATGGAGTCGGGAGGTCGACCGTGAAGTCAATGATTGATCGCTATTCTGCCACAAAAACTTTCAAAAACAAGCCTAGAACCGGACGTCCCCGGGCCCTGATCGATGCAAACAGGCGCTTTGTTGTCCGGGAAGTGAAGAAAAATCCGCGATGCAGTGCCCAAAAAATTGCTGCCGAGCTGGGACGGCGGGTTACTAGTGTGAGTGATTCAACAGTGCGCTCCACGCTTAGCGAGATGGACTTCCATGGGCGGCGACCACGTAAGAAGTTCGATGTTAGCTAGGTGAATCGACTCAAGTGGTTGGGGCTTTGGCAAGGGTCACCGAAACACAGGTCTGGAGGTCTTTAACATCACAGTCTGGACTGACGAAAGCAAGTGTGACATCTTCTGGTCGGACGGGAATCTTTCAAGTGTGGCGGCCGCCGAACACGAGCTACAGCCGCGGAACCTGATCCTCACTGTTAAACATGGGGGTGGTTCAATGATGGTGTGGGGGTGCATGAGCTTTAAGGGTGTGGGAAATCTTCATTTCATTGATGGCAAGATGAACAATCTTATGTATATTGCTATTTTGAAAGGCAAACTATATGCGTGTCGAAAAAATGGGACTGGGAATGGATTATCTTTTCCAACAGGACAACGACCCCAAGCATAAAGCCCGAAATACCCAGCTTTGGTTGTTATACAACACTTCAAAACGCTTGGAAACCCCTCCTCAGTCCCCTGACTTGGATCCCATTGACCATTTGTGGCAATATATTGACACACAATTTAGGAAAAGGCACATTTTCAACAAGAGTGATTAAGAAAAATGCTCTCAAGGATGAATGGGAGGAAATGCACCCCTTTTACTGCGCTGATTACGTGAAATCAATGCCCAATCGTATCCAGGCTGCCATTGCCGCCAAGGGCAATCCAACAAAGTATTGACTGACTGAGAAATTCACAAGAAAAGCGGGTCCCATGAATACTTTCTGTGCGTCTCAAAACGAATATTTTTGTTTATTATTTCATACAAGTTTAAGGCATTGTTTTCTGTTACTATTGTTAATGGAATTAATTAAGGTACTAATATACCACATGCACAATTTTTTTCATTGCAAAAGCCTACCCAGAAGTATGAGAGAGTCGTTATTTTCTGAAAAATGCAGAGTTGTACGAACACTTTTTATCCTCACTGTACATTTAATCAATAAAAAATGTATAACTTTTACAATACCACAAATATAAAGGAAACTGGCACGACCAAGGTTTCAGTGCATGAGCACCATCTTCTGGTGCAGAGTATTAATCGGAATCTCCTTTTTGTGTACAACACTCCAAAACGCTTGTAAACCCCTCCCCAGTCCCCTGTACATTTGCCTTGGCTTAGTCACCCTTCTTGATTTCCGGGGTGAGCAGTGATATCAGTATTAATTTCTGCGGATAATTTCAGGAAAATTACTGCTTCCTCAAATTCGTGCATTGCTTTACCACTGTAATGACTGTCTAAACGTGATTACATACAATTTAATTTAGAGATGAATGACTAAACCAATAAATATTTTTGTCAGTGGCAACTATTGAGGAACAGATCATCGGAACTTCCATCTTCAGGTGCAGTCATAGTCGGAAACTCCTTGTTATGTACAACATTCCAAAACGACGAACGAAATACAACAGGTTCTATTGAATCAACTACTCCGTCAAAATTTATAATAATAATTCTTTAGAAAGAAAAAAGTTGGTCAGATGACGTCACAAAGCAGTAGAATAACATAAACGTAAGGTACAAATGCTACAGAATTTACAACTACCAGGAAAGTGGATTTTGGATTTAAAGTGAACGTTCACACCTAAGCAAAACAATTCTTAATACTGCAGTAACATTTATTATACCCCTTGAAAATGATGATAAATATCTTTGATTATAATTCGTTGTCCTATTAAGAATGCTCATTCATACTCCAAGTTCTATTTCACGAAAAACATCCATGAAATACTGGTTAAATGTTGTTTCCATTCACATTTGTGCTCGGTCAATTTAAACCTAAAATGAAGTTAAATTGGATTCGTTATTGGCCACCGTCACTTTAGGCTACTTGATATGGCGAGTTACATCACTCATTTACGCAGTACCTTAAACTGAGACCTCAAAATATTATGAAAGTGATTTTGTATATGAGAGAACCATATTTATATTTTAATATTTCTGTTTTCCAAATGATAACCCCACCATAAAATCCACTGATTGGAAAAAGAATCACATCTTGTTGAATTATATGACATGGAGCGGGACAAAGAAATTTCAAGAAATTCTCAGGGACAGACATATCTGTCCATCAAATGAAGCGTACTTTATTTTTAAGAATTTGGTTGAACTGAGGTCGTACACTACTCATCAAAACACCAAATGGCTAATAACTGTAGGGTGTCCAGGGACTACACAGCACATAAAGTATTAATTTCATACGTAATTATAAATGACCAACCGAAGAGTATGGGATAGGATGGAATTATTGATTTACAAAAGTTTTTATGAGCTCTTAGGCATCTCAACCAAGCTATATGAAACAAAAGAATATTTAAATAATAATTTTTATTTGTCCAGAGATTACACATACGATATATACATAATATAATATAGGACACGTCATTATCTTAAGTCATATATGTAATTTGAGCATGGAGACATGTAATCATACAAAAAACAAAAAAGTAATTCAAAAACACAGGAACAGGTAATACACACAAGCTTACATTTTTATCCTTCAGTAAATTCATTGATAGAATAAAATAGTGAGGCCTGCAAATGTTGCTTTAATTTCATTTTGAAGATAGGCAACTTTTTTATACCTTTGAGTTCCTCACTCAGCTTATTGTATAGCACCAATCCCATGGGATTTGGACCCATTGCTGTTGCGTGGGAACGCACAAATCTCCTGTGTAAATTATTACAACGCCTAGTGCCATATGCATGAACAGAAGAGTTTTTTACATTGACTGATAAATTACTTTTAATATGCATTAGGCAATTTAGAATATATAGACAGGGTACAGGAAGCAGGTTAAGTCTCTTAAAAAGGGGTCTACAAGGTGCTCTTATGTGATCGAATGCAATTAATCGTATGACCCTTTTTTGAATTTTAAATATAGTTTCTGCATGGGTAGAGGTACCCCAGAACAAAGTACTATACATAATGTGGGGGTAAAATTCCCCATAATAAATGTTGAGTAAAACATCCAGTGACACTGTGGATCGAATATTCCTGACTAGGTGACAGATGGAGTTGAGTCGTTTACCCAGCATTCTAATATGCTCTGCCCAAGAAAAGTGGTTGTCAATAACAGTTCCCAGGAATTTTGCCGAGGATGTCTGTGAGATCCAGCTGCACCTTAGTTCAATGTGTAGGTCAACTTTTCTTAAATCTTTATGTTCTTCAAACCTTTATGTTCTTTAATCTTTATGTTCTTAGATCTTAAGTTCAATGTGTAGGTAAACTTTTCTTAAATGGGGACCTTTTAAAGAATGAAAATCGTATGCAGTTATTTGGGCGAGCCTTTCTTTACGTAAGCTTCCATCTCACTCTTCTGTTCCCTATCAGAGAGTATTTTCTCGCAAGATGTCAATCGGCTGCGAACTGCCTCGACTGAGCTGATGATTACTACGGCGGCCAATGCCACCTAGCGGCCGGTCTCCGAGCTAGGACTGGGATGGGTGAAGAAATCGGATGAGAAATTCCTCCCATAGATTTCATATACTACCGAAAATAAGCTAATCCTTTTTATTCCAGAAATTTCTCTGATGGGCTATTAATGCTCCCCACTCACTCCACTGATTTCATTGGTCGAACGCTATTCCAGTAAAGAAAGAGGTCCCCGACCTCCGGCTTTGCTATCTGCCCATCGGCCGTTTATAAAAAGGCGACGCTCGAGAAGCGAGGCATTCACATCATCATCTCGACCCGAGCACCTAGAAGGACAGGAAAGGAGGGATACTGACTAGCCTGTTATTTCCGCAAAACATATCGGACGACCGACTCCGTGGTTCGCTCTCAAGAAATCAACGGCAACAAAGGAGGCCATTCTCAACACAACCGGTATGATCCTTTCCTGTGTAACTCGTTTCATTTTCATTCGGTAACAAATCTAGATACAGGCCCAAACACGTAACGTTTTAAAAAAACAATTCCTTTTCGAACTTGAACATAAAGTTGAAGATGCAGGTTTTTTTCATTCAACTTCAATCCATCATAGCTAAGGAACTTGGGATATTTTATCAAACGAGCTCCCACGTCGTCTCATAAAACTACGATGTTTTTTATCAGTAACTTTTTTTAATTTTAAATATTTGAGTAAATGAATCAGAAGTTGTGAAATTTTGTCTCCCCAGAAGAAAATGTTGGATTTAAAAAAAAAAGATGGCAGCCAATATCAATTTACATTGAGCGAAAGTTTTTTAAAATTAAAAGCAAAAGCCTACGTATAAATTACGTACTATTCGCTCTCACGCGAAAAGTTTAAATGAATTAAACCTAACGTAAAAGAAAGCACACACTATGAGCTGTATCGGGTTTTTGGTGGAATGTTGCACATTGAAGGAAATTATTATTTTCCTGCATTAGATGTCGTATTTATTACGAAAAGTAAAAATCTTCTAGGATCCTTCATGAAAAAATCATCTCCTCTTTCTCCGGCGTTTTTGATCCTTAAGTCTTTTTCATGATGAGAAATTGTTTTTAATGATTTCATTTGTGCACTCAATTCCATTTCCCTTTGCGCATACGAAAATGCTGAACGAATATCCCATACAACGATAGTATTGATAGTGAAATTCAATTTAAGTTTGATTAATGTAAAAATTACAATATAAAAGGCGAATTCTGCTAAAAAGCTTCTTGCGATGCATTTCTAAGCCTTCACGCCAAAACTTTATCGAATTGCCGCCGGGTTTAAAATCCTCTCAATATTATTAAACTCTTGATTATAAATATTCTCGTACGATAACCTAACAATTTTTTGAATTTGAAACAAGTTAATTAGGAGTTCTTTGCTCATTGTGCAAGGTATACTCGCTCAAGCGATTTAAGGTGTTTTTAAGGCTTTTATATTGTGCAATAAAATATTTCAAACGGAAGAATTATTCTAACATTTGAAAGCATTACCTTTAAAAAACACTTGCCTCTAGCAATTAGACGGTCAAGAATTCTGGTGTTACCACAATAACTGAATTTTACCGCGTAAACCTACTCTATTCTCCTATTCTTACTCAATTTACTTCTATTAATGACGATTCTAAACGAATGCTAGACGTTCACCTCACTGTGAATTATTCTCATTGATGAATAAGTGTATCCCGATACTAATGGTAAACATGAGGTTTCATTGTCAAAGGAATATTTTAAAGTAATCAATATTTTGTCATTTAATGAAAGAACATATCAAAATGCTAAAAATCAGGGTATTTGTTTAATTTTATCCTTCTCCTTATAATATTATATTTTGTAATACAATATTTGATATTTTTATCTATATTTTGTCCTTATAATATAATTTTGCCATTTCTAAAATGAATAGTGCCTGAGAAAACTTCACTTAAATAATCATTCGATCCCACTCAATAATCGAAATCTTTAGTCTCCCTTGGTGTTGTATGTATTAAGCTGGATAATGCAATCGTTACCAAAGAAATTATTTTCATATGAGGGGGTTAGTTTTTCAACCTGTCACTTGATTTTCTTTCACTTCAAAGAAGAAATCCTTTAACTTCTCTACCATTAAAATGTACAAGTTATAATTATAAGTCACTAAATTTCATACATAATGTATACAGGTACACAACACTAAGAGGATTGAAAGAACGCCGAGAATGTTCAGAATTATCGTCGCACAATTTAAGTTTTGAAACTTGAATTGCTGGGAAAGCTAATAAATTATATTATCGAATTTTTTGGTGTACACAGAAGTTATAGTTATCATATGATGATATCATTCTTTATTTGTCTCTTGAAGCAATGTGAAAAAGCAAGAGCAACAAGTTCTACAAGTTAGGGCATTTATTTATTAGTAATAATTAACGCAAAATCACTGCCCTGACTAACTTCTGCATGCCCATTTTATACATGTTATCACCCTCATCCGTATTCGCCTTTCTTTTATCATGCTGTCTTCAAATACACGTGGTGGATGCACGTGGCAGGTAGCGAACGAAATTCGAGGAAACAATTGTTTCATTCACGCTGTAGGTTTATAAACTTGGGCAAATTTTCAAATCCTTTATATTGTACTTCATACCGCAGTTGGCTGACTTATACACGATCACAAGTCTTAGAGTAGAGTTTGACATTGTTAAGCGGACGGCTCATGGAGGGTTTTTTAACTCACTCCCTCATATGGTCCGCGCTCATTTCCACTGATTATAATTCTGGGGATTTGAATTAGAGGGAACTTATTTAAGCTGAATATTGAAATAATTGCCTAAAAATGAATTTAATTCTTTTCCTCTTGCCCGCCAAAACTCGTCAGTATCATTGCCACATCTATTCGATCATCCATAGTTTTATGTATTGCATCTGTATAATGACAGTAATTTATGGGGATACCTAATCATAAATTTATTTAATTTATCCGCAGGAATATACCAGCTGTAATCAACCATTGTGATTCCGAGAGCCTTAATGGAATTAATATATCACTACCCAGGCGAAAGGAAGACTTTAATCTTCATTACAGTTCCTCGACTAAGAATATAGTCCTCTTGACCTCCACTTAAGATAACAATGGACGGTCGTCAAATGACAAATGCAAAAGAAACGGTGCCCAATCAACCGGGGTACGAGGAGCGAGGAGGAATACAGCAAATGGACCATTCCGGACAGAATTGTTCTCTGCCTAGTAATAGCGAATCCACAAAAGGCATCATTGATTCAATAAAAGATTTGAAAACGTTGTTTTCCGCCGAACGGGCATTCATTACTGACTCCATTAAAGAATTCGCAACGGAGACATCGGCAATGAGAAATGCGGTGTCTGCTTTAAGTGCGGAGTTGACCGCAGTGAAGCAGTCTCACGCTGAAATCACCAGCAAACTGGAAAGTGTTTTCTTTATTGCTTCCAATCTCAGGATTTCTCAGGAGGAATTGAAGAAAGAACAAGGCAAGACAAACACTCTGCAATCGCTAGTGTCCACCGAAGTTGCTTCTATTAAGGAATCCATTGAAACGCAGATGAAAGACGCGGTTGATGGTATGGAGATGTATAAAAAATTACACACGCTAAATCAGAATGTTGAAGGGGAAGTGCATAATATAAAAGAAATCCTATTGAGAGCATTTCCGCGGAGTCCCTGCGGGTAGGGGGATGGAGAATACTTCCGCAGTATCCCTGCTTGTCGTAAGAGGCGACTAAAAGGGCGGGGAGGTAAACCCCGAAAACAAACCCCCAGGCAGCAAAGGGATACGTCCGGACAGTTTTGTGGGTCCACTGTCTGTGTGCGGCCATACCAGCTGGCCTGCGATCCACCCGCATGTTTGCCGTGTGCGGAGACCCGTAAGGGGGAGAAGGGGATCCTGGTGGGTGAGCTCTCTGGAACCCAGCCGGGTGTCGGATGCCCGGTATGGAACGGAGTTCAATATCCCACTTCGGCCCTGAATTCCCTGTAAACGGGAGGCCGGGGGCTAGCCACCCCCGGTCAATCGGCTTGCCGTTAAGTTCGGTGGCGAGTGCTAGGGAGGTGGGGGTCTGCGTAGGGCGGTCGGAGATTCTCGGGTTGGTGGGCCCGTTATATCGAAGACCCAACCCGAAACAGACGACCATCTTCAGGGTGCTATATCCCCTCGGGTAGCCCTGGCGACCACACCGGCTCGCGGTGTGGCGTCCCAAATGTGTGGCTCCATGGTGGGTGGGGAGCTCGGGGGACGAATGTTATCTAGGGCATGGCGGACAACAAACCTCCACCCCAAAAAAGATCCCGTCCGGATTCGGACGGGGGAGATAATGTTTACGGCGCTAGTCAGCGCTATCTAGTAATGAGGTGCCAGAAGGAAGGGGAGAGCCTGAAAAAGGTTTCCCCCTTTCTTATTCGTAAAGTTCTGTCGGGTTTGGTTCCTGGAGATCTGAAATCTGCAAAAAAGCTTCGCGATGGCACACTGCTCATCGAAACGGCAAACAGGGCTCAGAGCGAGAAACTTCTGAAGACCGTCAAGTTGCACGACATTCCCGTCAAGGTCGAGGTGCACCGTACCTTGAACACCTGTCGGGGAGTGATTAGCCACTATGACCTATTGTACGTCGAGATCGACGAGATAAAGCGGGAGATGGCCCCACAGGGGGTTTCCGATGCTCGTCGACTCACTACTAAGCGCAACGGAGAGAGGGTCAACACGACATCTGTCATTCTTACGTTCGCGCGTGACGTCCTCCCCGACAAAGTGTTCGTCGGTTATGAATCGGTCCCAGTGCGGCCATTCATACCGGCACCTATGAGATGCTACCAGTGCCAGCAATTCGGCCACATGGCCACACGATGCCAGGGCAAGGCCACCTGCCCCCGCTGCAGCCTGGATAAGCATGACGGAGCAGAATGCACAAGTGACCCACTTTGCGTCAATTGCGAGGGTGCCCATCCCGTGTACTCTCGTGATTGTCCAAAGATGATCGAAGAACGTAAAATCATGGAGATCAAGACGGTGGATAAAATACCATATCTCGAGGCTCGGAAAAAGTATAGAGCACAAGTTGCCCCCACTTTTTCCAGATCATGGGCTCATGTTGCTGCCACTCCGATCGCAAAGGTCACCATCTCGACCCAGACGGATGATAATGCCAACCAGGACACTAAACCCACAGAAGAGAAATCGGCCACTCCGGTTAAGGCTTCCAATCCGGAATCTAAGACCAAACCCACCGGTCCGGGGTCCCCTAAGCGGAACCCGGCCAAAACATCTGCCGGGGCCAGGCAATCCAAGCGTGGGAACTCGCAATCCCCCGGTCCATCTGGCAAGGCTCGAAAGAGCACCCCAGAGCCAATGCAGGAGGATGAGTGTCTATCAGACACTGATATCCTCCAAGTTCGTAGTAAGGGGAAGAAAAATCGCATAAGACGCTGACCTCCCCAATTTTTAACCGATCGATTTTAACCTAATTTATTTTCCTTCTATTTTTTATTTATTTCCAATGGCTTTTATACTGCAGTGGAACTGCAACGGTTTTTATCGGCATAACGAGGAGCTGGATGTTTTAATACGAGATTTTAACCCGGTTTGCGTTTGTCTTCAGGAAACGCATTTTAAAAACACGGACAAGGGCATTTTAAACCATTTTAAGGTTTTTAGATTAGACGACACCTGCGGCCAACGAGCCCAGGGTGGAGTAGCAATTGCTATCAGGGAGGCCCTTTACACCTCCCAGGTACACCTGAACACACCGTTTCAGGCGGTGGCGGTGACTGTTCACGCTCCGCAGATGGTTACGTTATGCAACGTATATCTGCCGGAGGGTGCACCTGTCACCCGTTTTAATTTGGAAGCCCTTGTCCACCAGCTGCCTCAGCCCTTTATTTTACTCGGTGACTTCAACGCACACGATCCTCTATGGGGAAGCAGTAGAGGGCAGTGTAATCGTAGAGGACGGATTTTATCTTCTTTTATTACGGATTCTAGCCTAGTTTTATTAAACGACGGGGAGAAAACCCGGTTCAACAGCTTTACTGGTGACTTCTCCTCTATAGACTTATGCGCGACATCGAGCGTGTTGTTAAATAAACTGAGTATGTCCGTACACGATGATCTATGTGGGAGTGATCACTATCCCATTTTTATACTGAAAGAGGGACGTTCTAACCCCATTTTTATTCGTCAGGGCAACTGGATTATCCGGAGAGCCGATTGGGGTCGTTTTATGAGCAATTTTAACTTTAAACACGACATGACGCTAAACAGCGTGTCTAACATAAATCATTTAACAAGCTGCATCATCGAAGCCGCGAACACAAGCGTACCACGGTCTCGTCGTCTCAAATCGAGACCATCTGTACCTTGGTGGAATGAAGAATGTGCAGCTGCAATTCGAAAACGGAAGAAGGCGCTACAAATTTTTAAAAAGTTCCCGACGGTCACGAACCTTTCCGCCTTTCGGCGCTTAAGAGCTAAAGCTCGACAGGTCGTGAAAGAGGCGAAGAAGGCTTCCTGGGTGGAATTTGTCTCGGGTGTCAACTGTAGAACACCACTTACACAGGTCTGGCGCAAGATCAGGAGTCTATCGGGTAACCACCAACAGATCGGCATCTCCTTTTTACATATCAATGGGGATGTAATAACGTCTGAAATTACTATCAGCGACATTTTCGGCCAGCTACTCGCCAAAACCAGCAGTAACAGGAGCTACGACTCTACGTTTCTGAAAACCAAGGAGCGATTGGAGATGTCCCCGATAAACTTTAAGGAAAGACATCCCTTGGCGGATTACAACCTTCCGTTTTCCCTCTGGGAACTCAAATCCGCCATTTCTAACTCCCGTATCACTTCTCCGGGACCTGACGAGGTCCACAATGCCTTCCTCCGGAATATCCCGGAGTCGGCACTGTTGGAGGTTCTCCATACCTTCAACCAACTATGGCTAGAAGGTTGTTTTCCACCGTCCTGGCGGGAGTCTGCGGTAGTTCCTATACTAAAAAAAGGCAAAGACCGAGCCGACCCGAATAACTTTAGACCTGTATCCCTCACAAGCTGCCTGTGTAAGGCTATGGAAAGAATGGTGAATCGGCGGCTCGTCTGGTGGCTAGAGCGCCGAAACCTTCTCTCTGGTATTCAATGTGGTTTCCGCAGAGGCCGTTCCACTACCGATCATTTAGTCAGAATTGACAACTATATCCAGGAAGCCTTTCTTCTGCGCCAACACGTAGTCGGGGTATTTTTTGACATAGAGAAGGCATACGACCGAGTTTGGCGTCACAAAATCCTAAGAACGATGCACGAATGGGGATTTAGAGGTAACCTACCCATTTTTATTCAAAATTTTTTATCGGACCGAGTTTTTAAAGTGAGACTTGGCCAACACGAATCGAAATTTTATAGTCAAGAGAACGGTGTTCCCCAAGGCTCAGTACTTAGCGTAACGCTATTTGCTATAGCGATTAACGATATCGCTAACTCTGTAAAAACACCGGTAATTGGCTCACTGTTTGTGGACGACTTCGCAATTTTTTGTAGGTCATCCCAACCAGCTACCGCGGGCAGACTTATCCAGCTTACTCTAAACAAGTTGGATAGGTGGGCCAAAGATAGCGGTTTTAAATTCTCCTTGGAGAAAACTAAATGCCTCCACTTACGCCGGTGTAGGGGTCATACCATTCCCCCATCACTAACCTTGGGCGGTACAAACCTTCCGTTTGTTAACTCTGTACGTTTTTTAGGAATGATTTTTGACTGTCGCCTCAACTGGCGGGAACATATCGATACTTTAAAACTTAAAAGTCTTAAGACTCTAAACATTTTAAAATTCCTAAGTCACTCAACATGGGGAGCCGATCGCTCAATGCTGATCCTGTTGTACCGTTCGTTGGTCCGGTCGAAGCTTGACTATGGTTCCTTCGTATACGCCTCCGGTCGGGAGTCGTACCTACGTACTCTGAACGCGGTACATAATGCAGGCCTACGGATATCCACTGGGGCGTTCCGGACCAGTCCGGTGCAAAGCCTATATGTGGATACAGGAGAGCCGCCATTGTGCCACCGAAGGAACCTGCTCATGTGCAATTACTTTGCCAAAATTTTATCTATGAAGTCCCACCCATGTTTCAACCTTGTTTTTAAACCTCAATTAATAGAACTTTTTAATCGCCGGACAAGAGCCACTAGGCCTGCTAGCATTAGGTTTTATACTTTCATCCAAGCGCAAGGTATTACACTCCCAGACATATACCCTATCGGAAGCTGCAAAAGTCCGCCTTGGGTCACACCCGCGCCTAAAATCAATACTGAACTTAACACGCGTCTAAAACACTTTACCACTGCAGAAGAGTACCAGCGTCTATTTTATATGTTCTTAGACACCCATCGAGATCTCGTGCCTATTTATACCGACGGCTCCAGATCAGGCACCGCCAGCGCGTGCGCAGTCTTCTCACCCCATCACGAAGCTGCGAAAGCAAGGCTTCATCCGATGTGTAGCGCTTTCACAGCGGAGCTGTACGCTGTTAGGCTGGCCCTGGATGGGATACAGGACCGTGGCTCCTTCGTTGTATGCACGGACTCCCTAAGTGCACTGAATGCCATTTCCGGCCTTTTTCCCGCGCACCCTCTAGTCCAGGAGATTCAATCTTCACTCCTCTCTCTTGACAAAAAGGGAACTAAGATCTTTTTCATGTGGGTCCCTGGACACGTGGGTATCGCCGGGAACGAGAGAGCCGATACTTTGGCGAAAGAGGCACTCGCCATGGACGCCATGGAACCGATGCCGGTACCCTTCCAAGATGTGAAGGCGGCTTTAAGAAATGCAGTCCTAGAGCAGTGGAAGGAGTCGTGGAGAACCGCAGAAGGTAATAAACTGCGCGGGTTAAAACCGGTAGTGACAGCGTGGCCTTCGTCCGTCAGGAAGAGTCGCCGAGAGGAAGTCGTCATAACACGACTAAGGATAGGGCACAGCCCTCTGACCCACTCCTTCCTCTTCACCGAAGAGAAAATTCCACCGCGATGTGATGACTGCGACTGTCCTCTTAGCATTCGACATATCCTGACGGAGTGCGAGAGATATCGGGCGGTGCGTAACAGGCTGCAGCTAGTGGGAGACCTGGGGTACATTCTAGGCGATGACCCAGATGTTCTGAACCGCACTTTGGAATTTTTAAATGAAACTGGCCTATTTAATAGTATTTTAAGGATGTAACATTATTTTTAATTTTGACTCAGCGTTTATCTCAAGTACTTTATTATAATATCATAATGTGCAGCGTATATTTATTTTTTATGATTATGACGTGTAGTGGTGCAAAATGACCATGTCGTCGACGCACCCTGTCAACCCCACTACTACTACTACTGCATTTCCGCGGGCGGAGAAATTAACTCCCGTTGAACCACCGGAACAAATCAACCCGCCAATACCAACTCCACATGCAGCAGAGGATCTCAGAGAGAAATGCATCGAGGCGATGTTGAAAAAGACGGAAGTGGAGCCCTCGAACGATGAAAATATTCTTAAAATGAAGAGAAGATACAGAATGTTGTACGATGACGATCGCATTACTTCCTCCATCCTGAAATTTTTACAATTCCAGTCGAGCGTCACAATTTTAGTCGATTTCCTATCAGGTGACATAGCAGGAATAAAAATGACATTAAGAGACCACGACGGGAGAGAACAGAGTGGAATGAATTTCAATTCATTCGCCGACTTTGAAGAGCTAAAGGCGTACGTTGATGGGAATTGGTCGAATGAGAGGGACGCGATTAAATTCCTCGCCTGCGCATTGTCTCAGTTGGCCGTATTTTTAGCGTTTAAAAACAAAGGGCTTCCGTATTCTGACGACGGAGAGCGATTCAAGGCAATCCTCGAGGAGGCGGAGAGGAAGAAGAGATACGGAGAGGCGCTGCATTCTTGGATCAGATCAGCACTGCAAAAAAATAAGACTCAACAGAGCAAGGAGATCTACTTGGCATCGGCCGTTCCTGAGATGATCGCCCAGTATGAATCTTGGAGCGGACGAGAGCAGTTGGGTGAACAACTCCCGTCGCTCCTCGAATACTACGATGGACACGTGGTGGCGGCACTCATCAAT
This sequence comes from Ceriagrion tenellum, assembly GCA_963169105.1. Classification (NCBI taxonomy): domain Eukaryota; kingdom Metazoa; phylum Arthropoda; class Insecta; order Odonata; family Coenagrionidae; genus Ceriagrion; species Ceriagrion tenellum. Next base: position 117,799,246 of record OY720640.1, on the reverse strand, counting down.
GAGACCGAAGTACATACGTTTAGCAAAACACAAATTCTTATTACTATTACATTACAATTCATTGTCCATTCGAGAGTGTTTACCGCATTACTTCATTGATGGACACATTGCGAATGGAAAACAGCCGCAAGGCATTAAATTAGACGTGATTGTATGAAACGTGTCTACACGAAACTGAATACACGAAGGTGTATGCAGTTTCGTATTGACACTTTATTTTTGCTTTCTTTCATTAAAAATACTTGAAATAATCGCGTGAAACATTTAATTTGCTTTTTCGTTTTTAAATTCGTATTTTAACTGCTCATTCATTTGAAACTATAATTGCTAACGAATGACGTCACGGGGAAAAACACAATGAGGAATTAAACGCTTGTTAGGGTACAATACGTCCAATTTGGTTTTGTTATCATGTTCTGGTATAGCCATAAAGGTTTCACCGCATAAGGTCCATAAATGCGATAAATGTCATATTCAATGCATTTTGGGCAAGACAATGCCTTGTACCTGGTACAGGCATTTTTAAGGATACACTGTTGACACCAAAATAACATCCCTGGAAAAATTCTTAAAGTGAAAAAGATCTACTTAAAGTTTTCAAGTATTTGCTGTATGCATGGATGATTATAGGGAAAATGCGTAATTCCATGGAATCGCAGTTCGCGACTTCAATAGTAAAAAAAATGTGTTCGTTAATTAACCTCCACGGAATAGTCCGAATATTTTACATTTTTTACTTGATTTTCAACTACTTGCGAATTTCATCGTCAAAATGAGTGCTTTTTAAACCACACGTTTGGAATTTTATAATCATAACTTGTATGGTCACTTTTGAAAGTCCTGAAATAACGAACTGTGGGTTATTAATTTTAATTAATATCGAAAAATTATCAACTTTAAAAGCTTTAATCCGTAATACAATACCTAACTTAACATCTGCGGAGGTCAAATGAGATATTCGTGGCAGCTGAGAAGGAAAAAAATTCAAATTTCATGTAACATCCTTTTATTATATCTTAATAAAAATATCGGAAAATTATGTCTAGAATTAGGAGTTAACTTAAATGTCGTATTAGAAGGATGCTCAAACAAGTATTCGGGTAGCCTAAAATATTTTGAAAACATAATGAGAGAATTTTAACTGTCTATTATGAAGTGCATTTGTTCTCATATTGCCACTAATTTATTCGTTTACATGAAGGCATTTTAAAGAAATACTTTTTCAATCTCCAAATACATTTTCATTTCGCCATTGGTAATTCTTAAGCCGCAAAAAACGCTGTAATAATAATTTCTGTAACGACTTTTTCTTTGATATACATAAAAAAAACAATTTAACCATCGGATCAGAAATTCTACCGACATGTTGATAGCTGAATTTAAGAACTGAGGTGTTTATTTTAAATGTAAACTTACGTTTAACTTAAATTAAATTTAAATATTGGCTAATGTTATTCGAGAAAAACGCAGCACTAGGGTTAAACAAGCATCGCAATTGTGGAGAATAAAATCTCAAATATTTCCTTTTCCAAGTTTAAGGAAGGTTGAATAGATTCTGTCTGATTATTCACAGTTTAATATTTTTTTAGTATAAGAAGGCCTTATGCATGTTGAAGACTTGGACAATTTTTATCTGTAGATTAAATTACGTGACTAAAGAAAATAATTTTATTAACCTTAGTAATGTATGCATAATTATTTGAGACCATAGGCTTTCACTGACTGGTTTTGTTTAAATTATTAATAAATATTTCTGTGATTTCTAATACGTCTAACTTCTATTCTACACTTAGAAGATGATTGGAAGCACACCTGCACCACGGGTGTGAAATCACCAGGCGTGAAAGAAGATTACCAGATTGCCTTGAAACAACAATAATCATCACTCCACCAACATCTATCATATACCAGAGAATAACATTCGACAGCATTTCCTTGCAATAAATTTGTAATCTCTTCGTAATATTTAAGTTATTCCTTTGAATTATTTTAAATTAAATGCTAAATTTTCTTGTGTAATTGTTTCTTTTGTAAAACAAGCCACTGTTCATGAGATATACTAAGATAAATAATTCAAATAAGATACTTTTTGAGATTTATATTGTTCGGGTAACATTTTTTTTGAGGAACAGTGAAGATATTTATTTTTTAAATAAACCATTACAGTAAGACTAATCTCGAGTTATTCGATGTAAATTGCATATTTATCAATTCTTACACACAAAATATAAATAAAACCATATAATTTTCATTTTATTTGAATGGATTATATTTAGAAACTATTTGATCGCTATGCATAATACTATAGTTGTTTTTTTGTTCCATCATCTTTATAATTAACTAAATTTTAAATTTTCCTCGTATCATGTCTTGAATTTTCTCATCTATAATATATCTGAATTTTTCAAGTTATTTACGGTGTACCAAAATGCATTTAGCCTAATATTTGCTTGATGTGTTTTCTCAAGAAATGGCTAAGTTGCTTTTCTTTTAAAATCAATAAAGGTTTTAAAAACTTTATTTACTTCATTTCATAAACAACGGACAATTCAAAAAAGAGGCCGAGTACTTTTTGAAAATCCTCCTTTACAGCATGAAGTAAAGATTACAATTATTTTTCTCTTACATTCAAAGTTAAAAATGAGTTGATTGCGGGTATAGCCTGAAAACAGCCACGCTAAAGCTGGTACGGAATGTAACCTATTCAACTTTAATTTTGCCACGGATAATGGAATATGTCAGGTGATTCATTCATTTTTCTCGACTACACGAATTGATTTGGCACTTTTTTATATTTTGGTAACTTATTTCAAGCTTCACGTGATGGATGCCGCCATGCTTATATCCGTCCAACTTTTTGACACAGATACAACTAGAAAGAAAAGAAATGGTAAAAAATATTCATATCTTTCATTGTACTTCTTGGATATGAAATAAGCAACGATCGGATGAATTATCATTTCGAATACGGCGTGACCTAAACGTTACAAATGGTGCAAAGAGATGTAACATCAGCACATGAGGGACATCACATATAATGAGAATTAAAAATCATTATATGCACTTTTTCATATTTCTCTTGGTTAGTTGGTTCTTTGTATGCATCGACGGCTGGGGTCATATCGCTTTCTCTTTAGCGGTGCATTGTCAACAATCCATAATTATTCATATTGTAATCAACCACATAAAAATGTATCAACTCTTAAGGTAGCTTTCGCGAAATATCATTTCGAGGATAAATCTCCCATTCTTCCAAAGATACCAATATATCCGTACCTTGCCAAACTACTCCAGATATTTCTCACAAAAGTCAGTCATTCTCATGGGAAAAGGTGCGTAAATGCACTCAAGTGAGACATTAATTTAAGGCATTATGGTAGTGACGGCCGAGGGGTGTCCTGGCCGACCGTTTCAGGCCTCCTTTTCACTCTACCCGCATTTACGTATCACTCAACTACGGTATAACTATTAAAGATAACGACTAAGGGTTTTCTGTATTTGGTTCAAGAGATATTATTTCAAAATACGATGCAAAAGAAAAAAATTTATCCCTCTGGGTTTGTGAGGAAACTTACCTGAACTTTGGCTAACAAGTACCCACTTCTCAGCCAGAAATTTGGAAATCGAAGATAGTCAACCTCTAGCTGCATCTTTTTTCTATATGTTGCGTAAAGTACATCTCTCATTAATTGTTTCTGAGGTCGGAATCTTTAAAACGGTGGACCCTTGCACGCTCAAAATCTAACTATTCCGGGACTCTTATGAGAGCGAACCGTGCCGTTATGAATTTGTTTCCTGCCAGCGCAGCGGTAGCGGTACTCCTTCCTCTGGCTCTGAGGCGGTGGAAGGGGTGAGCGTAGGAGGTGGAAGGCTTTCGTCGTACAAGGGACACTTTGTAATGTAATCCCTAGATAACTCTTGTCAGGCTTTTTCAATTCTAACGCGCCCAATCCTCCCTCACACGTGTTACTGAAGGCTAGCCAGGGAGTAGCTGTTGGACACGTTCTCTTCTTCTTTTCGAAATTATGCAGCAGAAATTTTTAGGCCTCCCGAGCTCGTTTTTAAAGCTTATATTATCAGATTAGTTGGTCTTTTCTGCCATGGGAGGCTAGGCAATAGAAATAACTACGGTCAGTAATCTAGTTTTTCTCGAATATGTATGGAAATTTTATCCTGTTGCGCTCAAACTACTTAGTGCAAGGAGGAGATTTGATGAGTGAAATAGGTAATAATAATAACTCATCGTTGGTGCTACCGCAACTTATTATTCCCCGATCGGAACCCTCAATTAATTAATTTTTTTAACCATTAAACTGTTATAAATCCCCTTAAATCAATCTATGTACATCGAAAAAAATTGCTACATCCTTTCACTTTCTCAGGCCGTTTGATACTAGGATCTTAATGGCTTAATATGATGTACGTATGGACGTGCAAGGAAAATGGTGTCAACTAAATTGAGTAATATCTGCAATACATGCGCAAATTCACAACCAACAATTGGGAAAATAGCCACCACCTAATTTCCGTACCCGCGCACGAGAACGCGTTCTTAGAGTCTATGTTCATCAAACTGCTCAATGAGTTACCTCGGGTGAAACGCCTTACCACTTGAATCCTCTAATGACAGTCTAGGTCGGCATTGGTCTCATATGAGCAATGTCATTTACAAAAACAATTAATCAAATAAAGTTTTCTTTACCTTCAAAGGAAGTTCGAAATTTAAGCGTGCGGTGAAGAATTCAATACGTCACCCTGTATGGGAACAATTAAAAACAAAGCTTGCATATTATCCTCGGCAAAATTTGTCTTGCTATCAGACAATAGTGAAATTGAAGTAAATACCAAGTAGAGAATAATAAACCTGTATAATAGTTTTCTTTGGGTTTTGAAATATTATTATAGAAAAAGGAGAAAGCATTACCTGTAAAACTAAACTGATTTCTCCTCCTACTGTCCCTTCGAAAGTACCTCTCAAATGTCCTCAAGAGTTATCACCTCAAATTAATTTTTTTGAGCTCGTTTCTTGCAACTAATCATTAAGTATTTCGTTTTCTCCGTCAAAAATATAACAGCGTTACTCGTTCCCAATCGCTTTCCATAATCAGCAATCGTTTTTTGCGTAATTTATACGTTTCCCATGGAGGTATTTGCTGCCACACTATTTAGTGTTTCGCACATATTATGTGTCCCTCGAAAAATTAGACTCCTTGACTCATTTGCCAGTCTCTCCATTAGTTTTTGGATTGGAGTCCACATGTTGGCCAATGTGAAGGCTGGCACTAAGTTATCTTCATTCGGTTTCCCCTCAGGTCCTTAACAAAAGTAATCGGCGCATTGATCATGCTGACCGAAAATGACGGCTAGGGCTATTGAGGATGTCCTGACGGAGTGCCAATCTACGGCTTTGCATAGATATGTCTGTTAAAATAAATTAACATAAATAAGTAATTTTTCTTTACTAGCACCATGAATGTCGTCTTCAGACAGTAATGTTAGGTGATTATCCAATCTCTTATTGAATCTTAAAGTCCAGGTATGAGATTTTCTAATCAAATGAACCAAGAGTATTCATACTTTTCTGATTTTTGCTGTACAGACTCACACATAATATAGCTGTGCGAATCGTCATCACGTTCATATCGAGTTTGTGGCGAAGATGGGCTGGGTATTGAGTATAATCTCTTATTTTCCTTAAATTATTGCAAAAGTTCCGTAACAGATGGACAATGCATTCAATTTTTTCCACTAGGATGGAAATTCCATAGGGACTGGTCTCCAATAGACGTCGATGGACACTATTGTCCCCGTCACCTTAGATAAAGCCAAAAGTATCACTAATTAGGTAGTTTATATTTAAAAAATTCCATTCATCCAATCATATCAGTCCTCGTTTCTATATAGAGAATTCCTTGAACCTTTTTCAGAGAAAAACATCTCATTCAGTAGGAGCTTACCTGCCAATTGGTAAAAACGCAGATTATGCACTATTTCGCTCTTCGCAAAACCTTCAGCAATAATGTCTGCTTCCATGCTCGTCGAGCTTCCATCCCAATTTTTCAAACCTCATTTTGTGGTCTCAGTCCACCTATTCATTTCGTGCCTCACGTAGAGCGCAGAAACTGCAGTACTTATTTATTACCACCAGAAATAGAACCTTCTTGGTTCGCGCCCCCACTATGGCCGCCTTAAAGAAAATAACGACTATTTACCGTGTACTATGTTATATGGTATATATTAGCACAGTGAGGAATTTTCCCCAAGCATTGATTACATAATAAATAGAATGAGAAGCAACTCGGAAAATACATCCTCATGTTTGCCGTTCGTCTTGGCGGTAATGCAGTGCATATTGAGGGCCGCGCATAGTGGACTGAGATTGGAGTAGCCCCCGCCACCAGCGATTATCCCCGAAACGGCAGCATCATTCGCGTCCATGACCACCCCAGAATCATCCTGACTGTGCATTACGGTCTCTTTCCCGCACACTTTGCAGCGAAACTTCCAGTGGCAACGGAGGCCACTCACCCATTCGCCAGTGTACATCAATCCATTAATGAGCAACCTAATTTGTGCCTGTCGGATAAAATCTGGGAGAAAAGGAAGAAATGCCGGACTATGCTACGGCTCCTGTCATTCAGGGGGTTGTGCTCAGGGTTTGAATTTCCAGTGTTTGGCACTTAAGGTCTGCAAAAAATTTTTTCAGTAAAAGCAAAAATGCGGGTGAAACCCTAGATATAATAGCATCCTGCACTCAGGCACCAATAAAACGATATATATTCTAGGTTTAATACCTTTGGCGCAATTGTAACGGTGTGATGGGTGATACATCAATCGACATATCTTTTCTATACTCTTAGTTTCTCAATGTTCTACCACGACGAGGAATGGAAGCTTCGGCATTCGCCGACGTTTCGTGGCGTGGAGTGGAGAATGCTGCTGTATGAAAGATTAAAACGCCGGCTTAACCACTCCCTCCTGTTACTTTCTCCTTCCATTTCATGGATTCTCTTTAAAATTTCACACCATTCAAATATCTGAATTACACTTCCCAATAACAAGGAAAGTCCTTTTAGCGGAAGAAATCCATTCAGCAGCCAGCCGGCAGCTATCAGCTACGAGAACCTACCTTGTGTATGTATACACTTAGTCAGATGAAGAAGCAAAGTTATCATTATTTACTGGGCTAGGATAGTCGTTGGAACATAAACTGTCAACCACCGCTTCAAGACGTGCCACAAGCCCAAGACTAGAACCAAGCAAAAACTTTTAAAATGGCCTAAGTCACTCTGTTCTTCATCGAAGAGTAGTTATAACTTTCCACTTCATACAGGTTTGCTACATTTTTAGATACTCCATGATTTATGACATACTGTCATTTTTATCAACGCTCCCCTCGTTCTTTCAGGACGCAAAATTTGTTCATTATGTCTATCTACCAGTCAAAATTAATAATATTTATATCGCCAGAATTTAAACTCAAGAATACCTTTTAATTTCCAGCGAAATAAACATGCTGATATAACATTTTTCCCTTAATAGGAATAAATAGGGCCGACAACAAGCACCACATTATAGTAGCAAAATTCTTCTCATAAACATAGGTTGGCGCGTAATACATTGCACCGCTTATAGATACATTGGTACTCTAAATGACCGGATTACTCACTTTTTTATTCCAATGGACTTCCTCTTTCTCTGGTAATAGTTACTCCTCTTCTCTCCTATCTCTCGAGTTCACACAAAAAAGCAAGCGACCTGCTATAGGCATGGGTAGTTTCTTTGGCGACTACACTCTCCTTACTGATCCTCGCGAACACAGGGGGCCGTTCCAGTATTACGCAAGACGAAATATGCCATTTTTGACCTCCCCCATCTAAGATTTTCCCAACCTTCAACCTCCCTTCCCTTCAAAAACGTCTTGTGTAATACTTAATTGGCCCCTAAGAAGTCCGACGAGAGTGATCTAGGGATTACATTACAAAGTGACCCTGCTCGTATGGCGAAAGCCCCCCACCTCCTACGCTCACCCCCTCCACCGCCTCAGAGCCAGGGGAAGGGGTACCGCTGGCGAATTCGTAACGGCACGGTTCGGCCTCATAGTGTCCGGAAATAGTTAGATTTTTAGCGTGCAATGGTCCACCGTTTTAAAGATTCCGACCTCAGAAATAATTAATAATGGATGTACTTTACGAAACGTATAGAAAAAAGATGCAGCTAGAGGTTGACCATCTTTGATTTTCAAATTTCTGGCTGCAAAGTGGGGACTTGTTAGCCAAATTTCAGGTAAGTTTCCTCACAAACCCAGTGGGATAAAATTTTTCTCTTTTGCCTCGTCTTTTGAAATAATACCTCTTGAACCAAATACAGAAAATCGGAAGTCGTTATCTCTAATAGTTATCCCGTAGTTGAGTGATTCGCAAACGAGAGTAGAGTGAAAAGGTGGCCTGAAACGGTCGGCCAGGACACCCCTCGGCCGTCACTACCGTAACGCCTTAAAATGGAGGTATTTCTAGCACTTACATCTCGTCAAAAAATTAACAATGTGCTGTTTTTATGTTTTCTCGACTATTTTTGAAGATAGATCCTATTATCACTGCAGATCTTTTTCAGAGAGAGGCAATACAATATTAGACCTTCTAGCCATTAGTCACCCTACAATGATTAAACACGTCGATATCCTCGTAGGAATAAGTCATCGCAAAGTAATTTTTAAGACTTTGAAAACAACAGTAGATTCCACTGTAAAACTCAAACTTAAAGTCTACTTATTTGAAAAATACGATTAGGTACGTAAAATGCGGATAGACGTTAGATGCTTCATTCACAAATTCGTAGCCACAATGAAGAATAAGAGCACCGAAGTATCAAGGAGATATTTTTTGGAAATACTACGTAAAGGAATCGATGAATATATTCCATGAAAATTCAAGCGGGAGCGTTAAGAACCTCGTTGGTATAGCCACGAAATAAGGCGGGAGCTCAGGAGACAAAGACAACTACACAATCTATATAAAAATTCTATTAAGTTATGTAACAAAACAAAGGAGCTTGCGGCGAGAGAAATATAAATTGCTCAACGCTCAAAAACGAAGAAAATAATGCGCGCTACTCTACAAAACTTCCAAGAATAAAATCCTCGGAATTCCATGATATTCTGGTCTTACGCGAGAGAGCTCCAGAGTGAATCTTCGACAGTAGAGTCTATACTGAATGCAAACGGCAAAGTGGTCACCAACAGTATCGTCAAAGCCAATTTATTAAACCACTGCTTCGAAAGTGTATTCACTAAGAATGACAAAATTCACAATTTAGACATTCCCGACTTTAACAAGCCGATTGCTGACATAACAATTCAACATGTTGGAATAAGAGTCAAAACAAGACAGTGTTCCTGTTTCCACGTTTGGGTTTCCCATGAATGAAAGAAGAGGGGCATGGCTGCGGGCTATTCCTCATAAGGGAAGGAATCTAACATCAAACTCTGCAGTGTGCATCAAGCATTTTGAAGATAGTGATGTGATTAAGATGCCGAAAGTTCTCTATGCAAATGATATTTTGTAAGAAATCTCCTAACCTTCCCAAAATTGTGTGACAGTGCAGTGCCTCTATTATTTGAAAATGCACCGGTGCATCTTAACTCGAAAATAGCCCCTCAAAGAACGTAGCCCGAGAGCAGACGAAGGGAAGTACTGCTAAAGCACAACGATAAGGTAAATAAGTTTTTGTCAAACGATAATATAGGGACATACGGGGAGTTCCTAGAGAAATTTCCCACGCATTTAAATAACCTGCACTGCTGGCATTATACAATTTAGGAAGATGTCTGTGCATATTTTTATATTTTAACCCTCAGCCTCCACCTGCTCAATACTTACGCGAAATCCACCTGGGGTCTTTTCTGACCCCATGCTGTAAATTTAAAAGCAAATGGTTTTTTCAGGAGTTTTTGAATTACAACATAGAAATAATGATGAAAACATTCGTAAGTAATTTTCATTGTTTTACCAAACAATATTCACATTATGAATTATAATATTAGTTATTATAAAATACTCCACAAAAATGTTTTACCAAGACACTTCTTCGTCAAAATTTTCAGTAACAATACAAGATAAACAAACAATTTTTTTAAAACTAAGCATTGAAATATTAACTAATTCAACTTATATTATTTCACATTTTCTGCAGGATATTATTATTTTTGCATGATCATTGCATACAAAGTCGGTTTGGTTGGACTGTAGTCCCAAATGTTTGTTAACAGGGGATTTTTAGTGCCCTCTAGCCTGGCGTGGAAATTTGTTGTTAATTTGTGGATGAAATCGTTGACAGTTGGCAGTTTATGGGCGCTTAGTACTTCGTGAATGGGGATTAACTTGGAAAGTCGGAGAAGGTGACGGATTGATTTATTTTGGAATACTTCCAGTTTCCTCCGGATTGTTTTGTTCACTGCAAAGATTTCGCTCCCGTAAAGGAGGATGGGGCGAATGACGGACTTATAGATGGCGACGAGTAGACTGTGGGAGAGTGGGAATTTTGGGGTGGAGAGGCCTTGGATGGCATAGCGGGCTTGTAATGCCTTTGAGAGGCACTGTCGGAGGTGCTCTTGGAAGGTTAGTTTTCTGTCCAGATAGACGCCGAGGAAGCGGTGGGCGGTAGCTCTCGGCACGCGTTGAATGTTGAGGATGGGTATTGTCTGTGGAGTGTGTTTTGTTCTGCATGAGTAGTGTTCGTGCGTGCTTTTTGAGGCGTTTATTTGTATTTTCCATGTGAGAGTCCATTTGTGTATCAGTTTGAGGTGTCTGTTAAGTTTCCTGATGTTTGTGTCTCCTCTGATGGATGTGGCTGAGATGGCTGTGTCGTCTGCGTACATGTGAATGTTAGTTTCTGGTGTTGTGGGAATGTCGTTTACGTATAGGTTGAAGAGTATAGGGCTGACAAGGGATCCCAATGGCTACACTGAATGTTCTGGCAGATAAATAACTATGGAGGAGTTGGATATCAGGTTGATGAAAATGAAGTTGATTAAGTTTGAATATGAGACCTCGGTGCCACACGCGATCGAACGCGCGGGCCACGTCAAGAAAAATGACGTCAGTCGATTTTCCACGATTGAAACCATGCGAGGTTGTTTCCACTAGTCGAAGGACTTGGTGGATGGCGGACATTCTATAGCGGAAGCCTAATTGTTCGGGACGGATGAGGTGATGTTTATTGACATGGGAGGTGATGTTGTCTAGGAGGAGGGATTCTAGCAGTTTGGAGAGGTTGGATAGAAGGGAGATGGGGCGGGAGTTACCAGGAATGGTTGGATCTTTGCCGGGTTTCGGGATAAGGATGACTTTGGCGGTTTTCCAGGGAGTGGGAAAGTGAGATAAGGAGTAGCAGTGGTTGAAGAGGTCGGAAAGGAGATAGAGGAATTTAGGAACACGTGCGGCAAATTTCATTTGTTGATTTGTTATGCCGTCGAGACCTGGGGCTTTGTGAGATGGGAGATAGGATATGATGGATTGGAGTTTGGCAGGAGAGCAGATGGGTGGCGGCGGGGGGTTGATAGGGATAGGAAAGGATCAAAAGAAATGAAGAATGTCAGGTTCGATGACAGAAGGGGAGGGGTCTAGGGACATTGTGGATTGCAAGTGGTCTGCTTGGATTTCGGACTTTAGACTGGAATCGAAAATTAGTTGTGCGCCGGATTTAATTGGGGAAGATCGATTTAATTGGTGCGTCTAAGAGAGCGGACGAGTGGCCAGATTAGCCTATCTTCCGTTTGGTGCTTAGCAATATGATTTTCCCATGAGGCGGTGGATAGCCTCCTGATTTCCGCTTTAACCTGATATGAGAGACGTGAGAGTATTTTGCTTTGTTGGTTTGGGAGCGGGAGCGTTGGAAGGAACGGCGGGCGGAGTTACGAGATGAGATCCACGAGAAATTGTGGAAATCGGGGTGAAGGATGAGGACGCGCTGTGAATTCTCTAGTGGCTTGTGCCTTTGCCGCGTTCAGGAGACTTGCGAGAGTGCAGGTCCGATCATCCAGGGCGGCAGGGGACGGGTTGACCAATGAGGTGATGGGGGCGAGTTGGTGATCAAAAAAGGCGGGAAACAGGTCCCAGTTTGTGATTGTGATGGGTGGGGGAAAAAGGGTTTTGACGGTAATGGGGATGTGGAAAAGGATGGGTAGGTGATCAGAGGTGAAGGAATGAATGACTTGGGGGTGATTTGAAAGGGAAGGTTAACAAAAAGACCGAAATCTAAGATGTCCGAGCGAGCTGGATTATTCGTGGAGTAGTGTGTCGGTTCAATGGGGGATGCAACTGAAATGTGATGTTTGGATATGTATGAGAAGAGAGATTGGCCGTTCGGATTGGTTGAATTTCTATTCCAAGCCGGGTGCTTGGAGTTCCCGTCTCCAAAGAACCAAAGAAAAAATTCCGGATTTGGGAGGGGTCAGTACTAGCTGGAGGTCACCCTTGTCAATTTTTTTTAGCCCGGTTGTTAAACGGAGTGTATTGGGATGTTGCCGTGTAGTGTGTGAATTGCGATGCCGAGAGCTTCGATTGTTTGTAGTTGAGGGACATTTATGACGGAGTAGTTAATGGATTTTTTGACTAAAATTGCGACTCCTCCCTTGGGTTTTGTACGGTCGAGTCTGTGAACGTTAAATTTTCGGTTGTGTAGAGTGGTGTGGTTTGAGGTGTGTTTCTTGGAGGAGTATGATGCCTAAATTATTATCTATGGCGTATTGAAGGAGTTCGTGTTTTTTATTGAGTATGCTATTGCAATTCCAGGAGAGGAGTTTTAGAGTGTGTTGGGTTGGGTGTGTGGCCATTATGAGTAGATGGACATTAACTGGGCAAGTATGAATGATTTCTTTTCCTGAATGGATGACAAAGCGGATATTTTCGGGAGGATGGATGATACCCAAGAGAGGAGTTCGCTCGTATCGGCATTTGATGCTATGTTGAAGTGAGCCGGCGAATGGCTGTTTCCCGGGAGTTCAGGGAAGTCGGCGTGGGAGGGGAGGGCATGCCCGGCCGGGGCCAAGAGGCAAAGGATTTGGAGGGGAGCGTGGGAGAGGCTGCAACTTTAGAGAATTGTCGGGTCAGAGGCATTGGCATGGGGGCGGGGGTGAAATTATTGGCAGTGCTACGGCGCGCTAACATTGCTTGTTTAGCTTCCCAGTGTTTAACGCACCCGTGGTAGCTGGCTGGGTGATCACCTTGGCAGAGGTAGCATCTAGGTTTGTTTTCTTTCTGGATGGGACATTCTATGGATTTATGATTGCCTGCGCATTTAACGCAAGGGGGATGGAGGTAACAGTTAATTTTCGTGTGGCCAATGGCCTGGCAGTTGTGGCATTGAACTGGGTCGTTGGGGGGACGGAAGATCGATGTGGAAATACGGAGGCCTTGGAGGAAGTAAAGCTCTAAGAAGGATTGGACATTAACGGAGGGTACGTGACAGGTTCTGGTGGGGTAGGGGTCAACACGGAGAATGCCAGCAGCGCGTTCGGAGTCGGGAGCGTTTGGTGCTAAAAATTCTTTGTACGGTTACGACCGGGAAGCCGGGTCAGAGGCATTGGCATGGGGGCGGGGGTGAAATTATTGGCAGTGCTACGGCGGGCTAACATTGCTTGTTTAGCTTCCCAGTGTTTAACGCACCCGTGGTAGCTGGCTGGGTGATCACCTTGGCAGAGGTAGCATCTAGGTTTGTTTTCTTTCTGGATGGGACATTCTATGGATTTATGATTGCCTGCGCATTTAACGCAATGGGGATGGAGGTAACAGTTATTTTTCGTGTGGCCAATGGCCTGGCAGTTGTGGCATTGAACTGGGTCGTTGGGGGGACGGAAGATCGATGTGGAAATACGGAGGCCTTGGAGGAAGTAAAGCTCTAAGAAGGATTGGACATTAACGGAGGGTACGTGACAGGTTCTGGTGGGGTAGGGGTCAACACGGAGAATGCCAGCAGCGCGTTCGGAGTCGGGACGTTTGGTGCTAAAAATTCTTTGTACGGTTACGACCGGGAAGCCGGGTCAGAGGCATTGGCATGGGGGCGCGGGTGAAATTATTGGCAGTGCTACGGCGCGCTAACATTGCTTGTTTAGCTTCCCAGTGTTTAACGCACCCGTGGTAGCTGGCTGGGTGATCACCTTGGCAGAGGTAGCATCTAGGTTTGTTTTCTTTCGGGATGGGACATTCTATGGATTTATGATTACCTGCGCATTTAACGCAATGGGGATGGAGGTAACAGTTATTTTTCGTGTGGCCAATGGCCTGGCAGTTGTGGCATTGAACTGGGTCGTTGGGGGGACGGAAGATCGATGTGGAAATACGGAGGCCTTGGAGGAAGTAAAGCTCTAAGAAGGATTGAACATTAACGGAGGGTACGTGACAGGTTCTGGTGGGGTAGGGGTCAACACGGAGAATGCCAGCAGCGCGTTCGGAGTCGGGAGCGTTTGGTGCTAAAAATTCTTTGTACGGTTACGACCGGGAAGCCGGGTCAGAGGCATTGGCATGGGGGCGGGGGTGAAATTATTGGCAGTGCTACGGCGCGCTAACATTGCTTGTTTAGCTTCCCAGTGTTTAACGCACCCGTGGTAGCTGGCTGGGTGATCACCTTGGCAGAGGTAGCATCTAGGTTTGTTTTCTTTCGGGATGGGACATTCTATGGATTTATGAATGCCTGCGCATTTAACGCAATGGGGATGGAGGTAACAGTTATTTTTCGTGTGGCCAATGGCCTGGCAGTTGTGGCATTGAACTGGGTCGTTGGGGGGACGGAAGATCGATGTGGAAATACGGAGGCCTTGGAGGAAGTAAAACTCTAAGAAGGATTAGACATTAACGGAGGGTACGTGACAGGTTCTGGTGGGGTAGGGGTCAACACGGAGAATGCCAGCAGCGCGTTCGGAGTCGGGAGCGTTTGGTGCTAAAAATTCTTTGTACGGTTACGACCGGGAAGCCGGGTCAGAGGCATTGGCATGGGGGCGGGGGTGAAATTATTGGCAGTGCTACGGCGCGCTAACATTGCTTGTTTAGCTTCCCAGTGTTTAACGCACCCGTGGTAGCTGGCTGGGTGATCACCTTGGCAGAGGTAGCATCTAGGTTTGTTTTCTTTCGGGATGGGACATTCTATGGATTTATGAATGCCTGCGCATTTAACGCAATGGGGATGGAGGTAACAGTTATTTTTGAATTTCCATTGAACTGGGTCGTTGGGGGGACGGAAGATCGATGTGGAAATACGGAGGCCTTGGAGGAAGTAAAACTCTAAGAAGGATTGGACATTAACGGAGGGTACGTGACAGGTTCTGGTGGGGTAGGGGTCAACACGGAGAATGCCAGCAGCGCGTTCGGAGTCGGGAGCGTTTGGTGCTAAAAATTCTTTGTACGGTTACGACCGGGAAGCCGGGTCAGAGGCATTGGCATGGGGGCGGGGGTGAAATTATTGGCAGTGCTACGGCGCGCTAACATTGCTTGTTTAGCTTCCCAGTGTTTAACGCACCCGTGGTAGCTGGCTGGGTGATCACCTTGGCAGAGGTAGCATCTAGGTTTGTTTTCTTTCGGGATGGGACATTCTATGGATTTATGAATGCCTGCGCATTTAACGCAATGGGGATGGAGGTAACAGTTATTTTTCGTGTAGCCAATGGCCTGGCAGTTGTGGCATTGAACTGGGTCGTTGGGGGGACGGAAGATCGATGTGGAAATACGGAGGCCTTGGAGGAAGTAAAGCTCTAAGAAGGATTGGACATTAACGGAGGGTACGTGACAGGTTCTGGTGGGGTAGGGGTCAACACGGAGAATGCCAGCAGCGCGTTCGGAGTCGGGAGCGTTTGGTGCTAAAAATTCTTTGTACGGTTACGACCGGGAAGCCGGGTCAGAGGCATTGGCATGGGGGCGGGGGTGAAATTATTGGCAGTGCTACGGCGCGCTAACATTGCTTGTTTAGCTTCCCAGTGTTTAACGCACCCGTGGTAGCTGGCTGGGTGATCACCTTGGCAGAGGTAGCATCTAGGTTTGTTTTCTTTCGGGATGGGACATTCTATGGATTTATGAATGCCTGCGCATTTAACGCAATGGGGATGGAGGTAACAGTTATTTTTGAATTTCCATTGAACTGGGTCGTTGGGGGGACGGAAGATCGATGTGGAAATACGGAGGCCTTGGAGGAAGTAAAACTCTAAGAAGGATTGGACATTAACGGAGGGTACGTGACAGGTTCTGGTGGGGTAGGGGTCAACACGGAGAATGCCAGCAGCGCGTTCGGAGTCGGGAGCGTTTGGTGCTAAAAATTCTTTGTACGGTTACGACCGGGAAGCCGGGTCAGAGGCATTGGCATGGGGGCGGGGGTGAAATTATTGGCAGTGCTACGGCGCGCTAACATTGCTTGTTTAGCTTCCCAGTGTTTAACGCACCCGTGGTAGCTGGCTGGGTGATCACCTTGGCAGAGGTAGCATCTAGGTTTGTTTTCTTTCGGGATGGGACATTCTATGGATTTATGAATGCCTGCGCATTTAACGCAATGGGGATGGAGGTAACAGTTATTTTTCGTGTAGCCAATGGCCTGGCAGTTGTGGCATTGAACTGGGTCGTTGGGGGGACGGAAGATCGATGTGGAAATACGGAGGCCTTGGAGGAAGTAAAGCTCTAAGAAGGATTGGACATTAACGGAGGGTACGTGACAGGTTCTGGTGGGGTAGGGGTCAACACGGAGAATGCCAGCAGCGCGTTCGGAGTCGGGAGCGTTTGGTGCTAAAAATTCTTTGTACGGTTACGACCGGGAAGCCGGGTCAGAGGCATTGGCATGGGGGCGGGGGTGAAATTATTGGCAGTGCTACGGCGCGCTAACATTGCTTGTTTAGCTTCCCAGTGTTTAACGCACCCGTGGTAGCTGGCTGGGTGATCACCTTGGCAGAGGTAGCATCTAGGTTTGTTTTCTTTCGGGATGGGACATTCTATGGATTTATGATTGCCTGCGCATTTAACGCAATGGGGATGGAGGTAACAGTTATTTTTCGTGTGGCCAATGGCCTGGCAGTTGTGGCATTGAACTGGGTCGTTGGGGGGACGGAAGATCGATGTGGAAATACGGAGGCCTTGGAGGAAGTAAAGCTCTAAGAAGGATTGGACATTAACGGAGGGTACGTGACAGGTTCTGGTGGGGTAGGGGTCACACGGAGAATGCCAGCAGCGCGTTCGGAGTCGGGAGCGTTTGGTGCTAAAAATTCTTTGTACGGTTACGACCGGGAAGCCGGGTCAGAGGCATTGGCATGGGGGCGGGGGTGAAATTATTGGCAGTGCTACGGCGGGCTAACATTGCTTGTTTAGCTTCCCAGTGTTTAACGCACCCATGGTAGCTGGCTGGGTGATCACCTTGGCAGAGGTAGCATCTAGGTTTGTTTTCTTTCTGGATGGGACATTCTATGGATTTATGATTGCCTGCGCATTTAACGCAATGGGGATGGAGGTAACAGTTATTTTTCGTGTGGCCAATGGCCTGGCAGTTGTGGCATTGAACTGGGTCGTTGGGGGGACGGAAGATCGATGTGGAAATACGGAGGCCTTGGAGGAAGTAAAGCTCTAAGAAGGATTGGACATTAACGGAGGGTACGTGACAGGTTCTGGTGGGGTAGGGGTCAACACGGAGAATGCCAGCAGCGCGTTCGGAGTCGGGAGCGTTTGGTGCTAAAATTCTTTGTACGGTTACGACCGGGAAGCCTTGGGATCGCAGCTCTGCTTTGATTTCCTCTGCGTCTACGGAGGGAAAGGTACCACGGAGGGCAAACTCTTTGCGTCTATATTCTGGGAGCGAGTAGGAGGTAAAGAGCTCCGCTTGGTCTGCTAGATTTTTGCGCGCATTCCTGTAATCTTCTACTGTAGAGCATTTGATGTTAGCTGATTTGGGGCCGGTGGAGATACAGACCGGAGGAAACTGGCAGCAGTTTAACAAGGTTTTATGGATGGATGGCCAATTGGTGGTATCCTCGATTTTGATGAGGGGAATTTTGGTCGGTCGAATCACGGAAGTTTCCATCGGGGTCTCTGGTTGAGGTTCTGATATGGGAATTGTTGCTGAAGGCATTGTTGAGGGAACATTTTCATGGGACGCTGGTTCTGAGATTAGGTGGAAACGATTTGCAATTGGAGTAGGGTTGAGGGGGGTGGTGGATTTGCGTCTTTTTTAGACGCTTTTTTGTCCGTTGACCAATCTTGTTCGGGGGCCAGGCTAGATACAGGCCATTATGCCTAAGGCATTTTCAATCACCCTCCTTGCTCGGCTAAGGCGATAATTAAATATTCTCTGGGCATTATTAAGGTTCTTTCCTGGAAATGGCCTCCACAGATAATCTTTGAGGGATAATCTTAATCTTTTTATAAATTTATTCAACTGTTAATTGAGATGCACATCTACCATGCATATGAACATAAGATCAATATTTTAATACATACAAACAATTACATATTTGAAAAAAAAAAAACAAGCATCATAGTGGTTTTAAAACATGAAAAATTGTACTAAACGGTTGCGGAGTGGCGAAAGCCACAGAGGACAGTGGTCGGAAAGGCCGATCTGGCTGGACCTAATGTGTCACGGGGAACACATTGTTCGCAGGAGCGCCAAATTTCTGTATCAATGTCTTCCCTGTCACCTACTCTACTTTTTCTGAGTTGTACACAGCGATGCTCACAAGAGCTGGGGATGTGGAGAAGAGTGTGGGACGGAGGGGGGGTTGGGAGGAGAGGCAGAAATTGCCCAATTTTCCAAAAATCATTGATTGATTACAAAAATGAATTAAGTCTTCTCGGTTTCTCTGCCGGTTGAAATTAATTAAGGTCACCGACGTTTCGAGAGACGACTCGTTATTCATTCTCAAGGCAAGAATATCCTGAAAATTCTCAAGGCAAGGAGGTCCTGAGAGCGCGAGAAGATTTTATTCATGTAATTGCCGGGAAAGTGTTAGATTATGAAAACAAATTATCTCTATGAAACTAAGTTCTTGTTGTCATTATCTTCATGATATTACAAGAAGTTAGTCTTAATGTTCACATTAATATCTTTTTTACACATTGTAAAGACAGGGAGTGTTAAGCCCGAGTACCAGTCGGAGAGACCTTCAGGTGAGATTTATACAATGAATGAATTAGGCTCGCTGGTTTCTCGACCCTTTCGCGACAATCAATTTAATATATGAAAATATATTAATAATATTCAAAGAATGTTATATAAAATTAAATCCGGCATCTTCAGCTTGAAACTGATGTATAAAATACCGGTGTATGTAGTGGGAAAACCAGGGAATAGGAGGTCAAAAGTGGGACCGTAAAGCGCAAATTTACCCTAATATCGCTTGCTTACACTCCACGACTCTAGCATTCTCTGCCACATCAACTCCGACTTCATATGCTATCTTTCTCGAAATGTCCTTAGTGGCCCTTGCCAAATACGCCATTGTGAAATCTCAGAGTTAGATTTTTTCACAAATTTCGAACAAACTGCGGTCATATACGTGGAAGTCAATAGCAGTACCCAAAATGCGCTAACCATTCGGTAATCGGTACTCATCTATTCATCAGCACAGCGTCACGCCAACGGGTCCGATCGCAGATCCATTCTCCGATTTCCGGCAGAAATATCCAATCCAACAGCCCGGAGTCCCTCGGATTCCTTTCACTCGATGCCACACCTTCCTGCAACACATCATCCAGCAAATGGAGCTTCTTGACTCCGTCTCGGCAACCGCAGACACAAATGATCAGTCTCCGAAAGGATGCTGATCCCCAATCCGTTCAATGAACGTTCAATCCTTACTCGCGACTCTTCTCACAATTCCCGGGCTGCTCCCGGAAAAAAATATCCCACGCTGCCACCAGAAAATTTGAGTTCGCGTCCACGTCTGTAGCGTCGGACTGTCAACTCGACAAAACAACACATGTTTTCCGATTTTTATTTTCCAATCTTCAGTCTTTTACAGAGCAGCTCCTTTCAGCTTCCCGTCCATCTCATTCTCCAAATCCAACAATCCCCTCTCTTCTTTATCAACAAACCTCTTCACAACCGAAACATTTCAAAAATCAGGCCATGAATATATATTATGGGTTCAAATGTTTGGAATTGTTGCCTAGGCTACGTGATGCCTAAATTTCCACTTTTAGTTCACCCAGTCCTTGGCGCCCCTTGGAAAAAAGTCTTTTCAGTCGCATCGTAAATAGACGTAGTTAATTGTTGCTAACGTTTGACTGGTGAATAATCAATGACGATCGAGGAGATATGAATTACTTGATGCTTTGAATAATATCTTACAATTTTTGTGACCTAAAAGTTAATTTGTAAATGCTAGAGAGGAAATATCTATTACAAGAAATGTGTAAGAGGTTTATGAAACGTCCATCGTGTGCCGACGACGATGTTTGCCAGACTCTGATTCTAATTGAAGTGCATTAAGCCCATTCGGCTTAAATAAAGAATTTAGAATATCTTGTTTAAACAAAACTTACTTCGTATCAGGCTGCAAAACAGGGTATGCGTCTGCGAGGACCCAAAATAGGAGACTTGGGTTGAAAAATAAGAATCTGTTGAAGGCAGTGGTAAGCGCATTCCTTTTTACCTACACTGCAATAATGGCTATTCCCTTATTAATAGATGTCGGTTTTTGGTTTTGAAATAAAGTATCAGTCTTCTGATTCATTCCTCCTTTTTCACCTCGCATTATTATTAAATTTATTTTAGCGATATTCACGAAGTTCTGCATTTATTTAATTAAATTTTGGAGAGGAATTAAATATATCTATAGACCGGACGATATTAAAAGTATAATTCTATTGTAAAATTAATTACAGCGTATAGCACTACATTTTTTATTCACTGCATTATGATTACTTGTAAGGAAAACCTATAAGACGTCTTTATTTACAAACTTTCGGCTGTATATACATTTGAACTTCCGTCTTTCGTCACTAGGCGGCACCACATTGCAAAAAGTTGTTTGTTTACGGTAGGGAGGCTGCAGGAGGAGGCGAAACTTCCGCTTTCAGGGATAGGGAAAACTCGTTCCCTTTGTGTCGCGAGAAGAGGTGGGGGGACGGAAACTAACGCACGCAGCGACACGTAGGTGATGACTAGGCGAACTACTTTCTCTGGCGTTTTTCGTCATTTTACCGCCATTAATTGAAGTTGGCGTCTGGTGGCTGAAGCAAGTACGTCTATCAACGACTGATTCGCCGAAATATGCGTAAGTGCTGCTAGGTACCCCAGGCTGTTCTAAGGACGCTAAGAAAAACAGCATAGCGGGAAAAGGGAGCTTTTTACGGCGAAGGTAATTCTAGCAATGGATTCTATTTCCATTATGCCATGTATTTTTTTAACCTATTTCGCATACTTAAACGTGCCATGTGTGAGGTTTGCTACTACTTTTCTAGCCCATGGTTCAATAAATACTGACCGTAGTCCGTATAGGTGACCTTTGAATCAAGACACTACTTTCCCTAATGTTGCAAATACCAGCGTGTATACTTTTCTCTTCGTGGCCCATGAGATTCCCAATCTATTGAAGGCCATGAGGTTTTGTATCAAGGTGAAAACTTGCTTAAGATTTTTTATGGATACGGTAAAGAACAATGGATTCTATATCCATTAGCCATAAGGTTTTTTATTTATCTCTACAATTATCTCGCGTAATTTGATGTGCAATGAGTAGGGTTTGCATCTACTTTTCCAGCCCAGAATTCAATAAATATTGACCGTAGTCCGTAGAGTTAGCTTTAAACAGAGATACTACGTTCTGTAATGACACCATTACAAGCGTGCATGCTTTGTATACAATTTGTATCGTGGCGGGCAAGATGAGGGTGTAATTGTAAATTCCGCCACGCAAGGCGGAAACGTTATAACCCGTTTCACTTGCGACGCGTCAGGCTCGTTTTCGCATGCTGAGTTTCTCCTCCTCCAACAGCCTCCTTAGTGTACGGAATTCTAGGCAACATTTTTTCGTGACGAGATAACAATCCATAACATATATTTATGTATCAAGCATACATTTCCATGCTAAGATAAATTAAAACATTTAAACAAAATTCTGCAAATTAAAACATAAACAGTAATAAAAAACAATCAGACATTAAAATGCCATGGAGCGAGTAATTCGTAACATGACCAGATCTTGAAGCCTCATTGTGAGACCAATCGAAACGGGACAACAAGATGGAGCGAGTTATTCAGCGTCTCGACGCCCTGGTGGTGGCAGCAATGGGAGAGGTTTTCTGAATGGCTCTCCACATTAAACATCCTCCCCACCCCGTTTCACGGTATTTATGCTAGTTTTGTAGCGCATGTCTCAATCTCGTGAACTGCACGGCGCCGGAAACTTAAGGTAAAGCAATGCGTAATAAAGTAGAGGTATAATTGTGTGGAAGGGGGTGAGTTATCACCAACATGTACCACACTTCCTCAGTGAAGTTAAAGAAGGAACCACTATTGGTGCCTTAGAAAAACATGCTAAACTTATCAGGAGGTGACATTTCACCAGCATTCATCGCCATATTTAGGCTTCCGGGCGTCCTTACGCATGGCCTCGCCATATATATCCCGTGAATAAAATAAGGGGACGCAATCGGTCATTGGCGCAGTGTTATCTATTCCCCTCTACCCACAATCCCTGTCGGACATCGTGCGAATATAACCAAACAGCGCGTTATCTACAACGAGAGCAAGTTCCGTATAGAGGCATTGATAGACGTTTGAGGATTGATATCCTAACCTCATTTTTCACCCTCTTGGAGTTTTTCCAGCAAATGGTGAATACGGGAGATGAAGACTCACTGGATTGTGATTCCCTTGGTGATAGCCGGTTGTTTCCAAGGTTTGTGTTAGATATAGCTCTTCAGCGACCGTAAAAAGTGACATGCGCCTAGCACGAACACGCTCCCGTAAGAGAGCTAGGCTGGTTCGCTTAAGGATATTCTTGGCCTTTGGAGTGTGCAGGTGATGTTTGACTTTCACAGAAGTAGGAATTTTTTCTGTATCCCGGCATCGTTGTAAGAAGGCAAGTGATGAGAGATGCTTACTCTTCTTATTCCGAAGACATTCCAGTCTTCTTATCTTCTTATAAATGTCCTCCCGTAGAGGATATTTGAAATGGTGAGGGTGCTCCTGTGTATACTCCTGTATCATTTCGGATGTTAATCCCTCAAATTCGTCTTAGAGTTTGTGCGCTGCTAGAAAGAATTTCTTTGCATCCGCAGGTTCAAAGCATGAGGATGTTTGACCTACTAAACAAACTGTCGTCTCGAACTTATTCTTGGTTGGTCTGAATGGATACACTGATGAAACTATAGTTGTATCCACTGGTTTATATGGTACTTCGTACATGTTATAGTAACATCTATATCTACATGATACCCTGCGAGCCGCCGCGTGGGCGTGTGGCAGGCGGTGTTAGGTCACCAGCCGTGTAAAGATGTACGAAGTAATCTCGGAAGTTGATGTTAATCCTGTTCTTCGTTTGGCAACATTTTTCTGGATTGAAGCGTATCGAAAACTGTTCAAACGCTAGTTCTGCAAAAGCCTCAGTTCAAGTTCTAAAAAAGTTCAGAGGGGCGTCAGTAACTGCGAATATATCGTCTCCTACATACACGTCATCCAGAAGCATACTTCCCGTTAAGTCATAGACGTAAGTATCTAGTAACGATCGCGTTTATCACACTGTCAACTAGATTTGTAAAACATGAGCCAGATGGTACCCCGCCATGTTTGTGAAACCTTTTTCCTGAGCTCAGTTGTATTGGTGTCAATGAAAAACTTGACTAGTCTTTCCCAACGTCTTTTCGTCTTTGACGGCCTCTCTTGCCAAATCTTTCCTTCAACATCCCGTACACTTGAAACGTCAATATGTCGAGCTATCATTCGAAAGGCATCTCGAATAAGCCAGGCTGGTATCGTCTTGTCAAAGCGCGACCAATCTCCAATCATGTAGTTCTTTCCATCATAATGACGAGCCATTGATTTCCATCATAATGTCGAGCGGGAAAAACGACTTTTTGAACCTATTTCTGGTTCAAAGTATCTACTTCATTCAACTTCTCCAATTTATTTATCGATAAATGATGAGATCTATCGTAAAATGTAGAAGTTTCTGAGATTATAATAACTTCGTCAGAAAATAAATCGGTTTTGAATTTACATTGAAGATTGAGTAGAGGTAAACGGCGATCTGAAGGAGATTCCTACCCCAGTTGTTGCCAGAGGTAACACAAAATAGTATATTTTAGCGGCCTTTCAGAATTCAAAAATTGTTAACCAATCATGGAAGTTGGAGAGATATTTTTCTCTGATAATAATAGAATCAATAATCGAACTTTGTATATTTTAGCAGCTGTAAGATAGATTAAGGTAGCTAGAGCGAGATAGTTCTCTAGTCATCACGGAGAACTTGAAAATGAAAGAACATGAAAAACTTGACTAGTCTTTCCCAACGTCTTTTCGTCTTTGACGGCCTCTCTTGCCAAATCTTTCCTTCAACATCCCGTACACTTGAAACGTCAATATGTCGAGCTATCATTCGAAAGGCATCTCGAATAAGCCAGGCTGGTATCGTCTTGTCAAAGCGCGACCAATCTCCAATCATGTAGTTCTTTCCATCATAATGACGAGCCATTGATTTCCATCATAATGTCGAGCGGGAAAAACGACTTTTTGAACCTATTTCTGGTTCAAAGTATCTACTTCATTCAACTTCTCCAATTTATTTATCGATAAATGATGAGATCTATCGTAAAATGTAGAAGTTTCTGAGATTATAATAACTTCGTCAGAAAATAAATCGGTTTTGAATTTACATTGAAGATTGAGTAGAGGTAAACGGCGATCTGAAGGAGATTCCTACCCCAGTTGTTGCCAGAGGTAACACAAAATAGTATATTTTAGCGGCCTTTCAGAATTCAAAAATTGTTAACCAATCATGGAAGTTGGAGAGATATTTTTCTCTGATAATAATAGAATCAATAATCGAACTTTGTATATTTTAGCAGCTGTAAGATAGATTAAGGTAGCTAGAGCGAGATAGTTCTCTAGTCATCACGGAGACCACATTCGAATGACACGCTTTAACTTCAATAGCTGCAAGAAGCATGAAATGAATATTAAATTTTTAATGGTGCAATAATATACTTATATGTGATTTAAATTCGTATCATTAAATAAAAGTATCTATATAAGCCTTTTATTTGGCTCATTTTTTCACAAGGTAGGGTAAAGGGGGGTGAATCGGACCACTAAAAGGAAAATCATCGACTTCTCAATCCATGTGATTGAGAAAACTTTAGAGTTAAAGCCAATGAAAGACATGATACCTGTCTAGTTTTAAATTTAATTTGCAGCTCGATCGCTCGAATGAAACAGAGCATAACAGAAAACATAGCAAACTACACGCTGTTTATATTTTGACGAATTCTAGGTGTACATTAATTCATTATTTTTTATTAGATCTCTCTGGGGTTTATGCGCGTTCCTTTTCACGTGTAAAAGTGCTGGTCTTTTACGTCAAAAATCTGGGAAAGTAGTTCGGTTAGGGGATGATATTTTGATGTCCTTGGAGGGTGAGATATTTTTCTTTATAATGGGACTAAATTCATTGATGTCTAGGTGAAATGATATTTCTTTCAAACTACCTAAAGGGAATATTGCAATATTAAAAGCGCCAAAAAATGCTTAAATGCACTGAAATTCTCAATTATTAAGTAAGCAAATCTATACCAGTCTTCAACTTGCCTCATTTTTCTCACCATGCGGTAAAAACGTCTTTATAACGGAAGGTTTTTTTTGATATTGTAAAATTTAGTCTATTTTTTGAAAAGTAGTTGAGAAGCATTCAAGCTACTCGCATACATTTACGGCGAGATTTAGGGGTTAGAATTTCCCCATTTTTTTTATTTATACACTCTTTAGTGTACATCCTCTTCCCATGGAAGACGGCCGGTACGTTTTCTGAAAAAAATCTCGGAACGTTGAGAGGTAAGTGGTAGATATTTTGGTATCTTTGGAACGCTAAGCTATTTTTCTTTAAAAGGAGACTAAATTCATTGAATTACAGAAATAAAATGTCGAAATAAATAACATCAAATGACAAACATATGTCGAAGTATTGTATCAAAGTAAAGTAGTTCGGTAAGTAGCACCTATATATGAAAAGCTAAAATATTTTTCTTTAAAATGTGACCAAATTAATTGAATTATGGGCGAAATGACTCAAACTATCTTAACGATAGAAGTAGCTTTACAAGTAGGCTAACTTTGAGTTCACTGAGGCTGCTAGAAATCTTTAACTTACATTTTACATGATAAAAATAATACCTAATTCTATAAATGACTTCTTTTGAAGTCCCAACACTCATAGTTTTACAACACATATTGACTCTACATTTTGCATTGTGGGACACAAAACTAAATAAATTTCTTATTAACTTTATTTGTTTTATCTATGAAGGTGTCTGTCTTCTCAAAATGTTGTCAATCTTCTACATAGCAAGTATATTTGGCTAAATTGCATTGCTTTTCGGCGTAGTTTTTCGTCACCCGCAAAAATATTATTTAGAAGTTAGAGCTTGCGTTTTTATTTGTTTCTTAAACTAGTTTAGTTATGAAATATCGTTTGTCACTGAGGTGCAATAAAGTGTTTTTTTTGGATGTCATTGAAAATGAAATTTTTCCTTTTGTATCCATCGAATCTCATTTCTGAGGAATACATGGACATACCATTTCTTGTGTCAATTTTAGTGACAATTGTGTGATATTTTGGCGGAGTGAAAATGTTTGGATTCTTTGGTTTGTATCGTTTGTAAATTCTTTTTCCAATAATATAGAATAATCTTTATGCCCCATATGGTCGTTGTTGTTTCCCCTGTTGTTGCTATTATATGCTCTTGACAAGTAAGTATAGACTCTGGTCCAAGGTGCTAAAATGCTTCCTTGCTTGCTAGAAACAGTGTAGTTATAACACAGCTACGTTTTTCGTGATAAACTAATGATTATTTTCCTCTGAAATGTTCATCTAAGTAAGAAATTATACTACCATACACATTCACGTATATTTCCCCTAAGTGTATACATGTTCACTGCATATAGTTCATTTGTGTTCCCAAGCAGAAACCTATCCAACAAGTTCAGGAAATATTTTTGGTTTTATATTATAAAATATTTTAATCATTTTGATTTGATGCGTTCTTGTAAAGAAATATGTATTCCGATCGATTCGTAAGCTTGGCTTCACAGGGAGTCGGAGAAACATGTCGGCGGATAGGCTCAGGCGAAAGAAATATTGTTTTGACATGACCGCGTTTAGCAGTAAGACATTAAAATTAAATCATCAGAGCATCCATCCGTACTGATACCATGGAATCATCCACTGCGGTTAAGTTTCTTTTTTTTTTGACGGATGTACCCGCGGTTTCCTGCATCGTCCACAGCACTATGAATGGTGATGGCGTGAGCCAACCGCGAAGATAGATCAGCTGCCGGTTCACAGTCAACGGACATTAGCGAAGCGACGACTACTAATGATTAATACGTTGCGGTGAAGCTGTTCCGGAAACACTTGTTTCTCGCTTTTCCGGCGAAAGCATGGCTGAATGTTAATGGCATGGGTGTGCGCCTTAACCTCTCGCTTCCGCAGACATTGATATCATTGGAAGTTCTACCAAGTGACTTGAAAGTGCCGATAGTTCATAGTCATCCCGAAACCGGTGATGAAATCAGTAGAAATTGCCATTGGAGAGAATCATCCTGGGCCGGGAAGAGAACCACGGGTCTTCATAGCGCAGACCAAATTTCTAGTTACCTAAAATCGTATATCATGAACTACGAAGTAAAGCTACCGGTCTTCCCGTTGAATTTGGTTGGCATGACTTATTAGTTCTTTCGGGATAACAGCATGCGGTTCTCCCTTCCATACAGGTTGATTATCCCCCTGACACCAGGATCTTTATCAAAACTAGATGTAGATCCGCGATGCCTCGTAGTGAATGCATGGCTGTGGTTCAGGCAATGAATGCAGAGGAGCTGCAGCACTTGCTGCAGGGACACAGGTTGGATGTTTTAATTTCACGACTCGGAAGTAAGTTGGCAGCTAAGCCACCTTATAGAGACACCCAGGCAGACAAATTGCACCGTCTCTAGTCCTGCCTCTAAAACAGTTCTCACGGGTAACTTCTTTTCCTTTCCATTTTTCTAAAGGATTCTTAACACCCTTTCCGAAAGGACTCGAGTATCACTCTCACAAAAATAATATGTTCATATAAGTATCCGAAGGAGTTAATGTTTAATATTCATGGTGATGAATACCGGACAAAACCAATGCAAGCACGCCGAGAACTCACTAACGTGCACAACACTATGAAGCATAAAGATATCCTCATAGGGCAAAAAAAGAAGCAACGACTGTCCTAATTTTAAGAGACGCAATCAACGATAGCTTTTTTTTACTCTTTCATGCCTAGGGGTAGTTTTTCCCTTCCTATCGAACCTCTTCACCCATGAAAGGCTCCATTGTGGGGCCGAACCATAACGGACTCAGTGCGTGGCCGAAGGACGCGTTAATTAAATGGGCTTCCCAAGAACTTATATCGGATATATCCGATGCAGACGCCTCGCAGTGTGCTGGATTGAGGGCAAAAGCCTTCCTCTATATGAAAAGTGATTTAAGTTGGGTGGTAAAGTTTGAAAAGAAGTTACAAAAAAGTAATGAAAAAAGAGACGAAGGTCGAATTGTCAATGGAAGTATTTAATGTATAATGTAGAGCGAGCGCAAATGTAGCAAAAACTCCTGCCCAAGCTGTTGATTTTTTTACGAAAATGCGTACTATAAAACGTAATGGCAACTAAATGTCGAAAACAACAACATAATTAGAAGATAAAAATTGGTGCTTCCGAAAAATATGAAAGAACTTCTCGTCGGAAGACATAAATTAGAGTTGAATGTTCAATTGAACTTGAAGATGGGAGACGTCAATGGTAAAACTTCAAATCTTAACGATTCAAATGAAGTAATTGTTATCTGGGGAATTTTCTGAATAATGCTCGAAGTAATTTTTTGCCTTATTTCAAACCTTTTGGTTAATTGACCGTATAAATTACCAATCCTTATAATAGGCTATATTTTATCATTAAGCCAACACCGATAATTGTTGTATCCAACATATCATAGCTCGTTAAAATTTACTGTGACATATACATTATTTCATCCTCGTCTTCCTGGTTTTGTCTTTTTTACATAAGAGTTAGTTGAGTCTTTCGTTATTGAATTCATTTCATTTGATTAATTCCCATCATCCCACTGAGCCTTTTGGTCCTTCGAATCGTTTTGCTCCATTCGATTCTTTGAGTCCACTTGGTCCATTGAGTCCTCTCATTCCTTTTGTTCCTGCGAGTCCATTCGGTCCATTGAGTCCTCTCGTTCCTTTCGGTCAATTTGAGTCCTCTCGTTCCTTTAGGTCAATGAGTCCTCTCGTTGAGTTACCCTTTGGAACGATAAGATTATCACTGCCGGATTGCTGCCGGTGTGCGAAATCGAAGGTTCTTAACTTCTTTAACCTAACCGGTTCAAAACGTAAGGTAAAGTAGTGAAACTGGCGCAAGCTCACACACCCATTTATTCGAGGAAAAAGTCCAAGGGGTGATTTTGAAAATTATAACTCGACTTCCTAATGTAATTGTGCGTACTCTTGAATTGTTGGTTGCGGTGCAGTTAAAAGTAATGACTAGCATGCTAGGACTTTTATCTTTACTAACTGCTAAGACTTATCTTTACTCATGTGAAATCTCCTTTCATATTTTTGTGTCGGTCAAGATGTATGCATTTGAACGGAATAAATATTTAAAATGTAAATTAATTTCATTTACTCAATAAAGTTGCGAAATAGAAGGCTGATAAAATGTCGAGGGCAGACACCTTCATAACTAAAACAAATAATATTTTTAAATTTAATTTCAGTTGAGGTGTCCCACCACACTTAATTTAAAGTCAATACGCATTGTAAGTCAATAAGTGTTAGCACTTTAATGAAGTCATATATAGAATTAGCTAGTATTTTTGTCATAGAAAAGTTTAACTATAAGATGGATTTCTTGCAGCCTTAGTGAATTCAACGTGGGCCTGATTGTAAAGCGGCCAAATTGTACAGTTATGGTGGTCTCATCGTTAAAATAGTTTGAGTCATTTCGCCTATAATTCATTGAATTTGGTCTCATTTTAAAGAAAAATATCTTAAGTTTTGAAATATAGCTGCTACTTACCGAACTACTTTACTTCGATGCAATGCTTCGACGTATGTTTGTCATTTGATGTTATTTAATTCGAAATTTCATTTGATGTTATTTAGTGTGGTATTTTACACTCCAGACTTCTTTATGCTAATTTCTCTCGTTTTCCAATAATCTTCGCATGCTTTCGCCGTATTGAGGCTGAGACACAATCAACGTGTACGTGTAAACATGAGCCGTTAACGGGAATACGCGAAAAGATGGCTGACGGGAAATTATAGCGAACGGACACAATCAACGTGTACGGGGAGTACGTGTACGCGAGAGATGGGCAACTTTCATCTCTTCCCGTGTCCCGTACACGGAAAACCAATCAGAATAGCCCTGAGAATCCGGGAATGGGAGCCATCTGTCGGCAGATTCATCCAACTGCTGAAGATAGCTCTTGGCGAAGACAACTTATTTACTTTCACACTTGTTTACACCTGATCTCTTAGCTGCGCCTGCGTTAGACAACGCGTTGTTTTTACTCCGGGCCGCGTTAACGTCGATTGTGTCCGCTGACTTGCGTTACCCGTCTCCCGTTGTCCCATTAACGTCTCGCGTCACACGTACACGTTGATTGTGTCCCAGCCTTTATTCTTCCGCGTACGGACCCGTGCCGTCATTACGAATTACTCTGGGCACTCTCTTTCCTCCTGTCTCCCACAGATGGGACCAAAGAGTTTACCTCTTCCGTTTCCTCGCAAACTCATGAGAAATTTCGCGGATACGTTATCACTTCCTACTCACCAATTGTCATTTATATCCAGTGATGATCTTCCTGTCTCAATATCGAGTATGCCTAATGCGGTGCCTCGATTGTCGATGCCTCATTCTTTCTTATCTAAAATGATCAACTCTTCTTACAATAAAGGTCTTGAACCTTCCACCTCTCATACGTCTCTTTTAGATCTACAAAAAGCTATCCCGTCACTAAGTGGCGTAGCTATGGTTTACGTCGCCCGGAGCGGTCTGTCACTGAGGAGGTAATCCTCAGTCAGAATTCTTTGTGTTGATTTCATCGGGTAATAGCACGAAGTGATATTACATTTAAGCAGAGGACAAGACTCTAAAGGGTGGAACTTGTGAACTCCAAAAATCTGCCCAATATGAGTCCCGTCGCCTGAAAATGCTAAGCATATGCTATCCGAATGCAGTGGTACCTTGGTAAACGACATACTTGGTTAACTACGAGTGGCCGTCAGCATAAAATGTCTTGGGTATCGAAGCAGGCTTTGATTTTCGACGCCTCTTCCCGGTGGCGGATTTCAATGAAACATGACCCCCTGATGAGGAATCCACCCGATTACAGGCTAAAACAGCCGATAGCTTTTGAGAATCTCGCATTTAAATTTCGCAGAGTATTCATATATGCGTCATTTAAAATTTATTTACCCACAAATTGTATTTAATGGTATACACTATCTCTACACACTGAAATTACAGTGTCGGTGTTAGTGCTCGAATGTAACGTGACGTGTTGGATTGCGATATCAATGATTCGTGGTTTACAATAATCCTTTTGTTTTATGTACTGCATCATTACAGAGAGCTCCTTCTTTCCGGCTCAGAAAAATTTTAATTTTCCACCCAAAGATCGAATATTTTAATTGTAATGGAATACCGGCTTGCGGAAAACATATCGCACGTGACCGCTGTTAATAAATTTTTAAAATCAAAATCAAAAAGGTACATTTTAATTTTTTTCGGAATTCATTTGACAATGATATATTGTACATTATACTGAAAAAAAAGGCCTTTAGTAAAAATGAAAAAAAAATCAAGGTTTTACTGACGCATCGTAACTTATGTGTAATCAGAGTAGCATAGTACCCGAACGAAATAGAAGCGGCTCAGGTTCATCAGTAACTACTTCCGTTAATGTCTTAAAATACGAATGTAATATTACTATCGGTGATGATTTCGAAGTGCCCTCGATTGACTGGAATACATAGTTACAAAAATGGCGGAAAAGATAGGAAGTTGTGCGACACTCTTCTCTATACTTTTACACGGAGGCTCTTTTCAATGTTTGTATTTCGCAAATCTCCATAGTGGAGGGGATGCGGCTAAAATCCATTCCAAAAACTTGCCGCGCCACCTTACAGGCGGGTTGGACCAGACTCGACCGCGCGATCGAAAAACTGATGTCGCAACGTCACAATTCGCAACGCAACAATTACGTCGCAAACGGTCGCGGCATAACTCATCGGATTTGCACTGTGGAAGCTTTGTAAAGTTTCCCCATATAAGTTACTTAGTGATGCTCGGCGATGCAATTAACTATTTCTCTATATATATTTAAAAAATGACAAAAAATGAGGGTCCGCCATTGTTTTCCTTGGTAAATAGTTACAAAAATGTAAGTAGACTACATTAAAACAAAGACAAAAAACTGTTCCATGTAATCACATCACTTTTTATTCAAAACTATATCCATAAAGGTTTAGGAAGGGCTTAATTTGATGATTTCGTGAGAAAATTGAGTGAAGACTATTTTTGCAACTTTGACCTCATGGAATATGTTAATTGTTGAATACTAAGGAAAATGCCTTGCGTCATAGCATGCACAGGTCTTTTGAGAATATTAATGCAAATTTTCAGCTTCCTGGGTTGAAAAAAATCACTTTTTGAATTTTGGCCAGCTCTTTTTTATTTTAACCTATTGTGCGTCGCCTTGAATTACGGTTTCTTTCTTTTCGTATGACGGGCTAAAGTTCAGAGGGTGAGATTTTTGAAAATGCACCATCTACGCATTCTAGCTAGGATTTTTGCTTGTGAAAATAGAAGAAATGCGGAAATAATCTCTGCTTCCGGCCTTTATTTGGAAAATGTATGTTACGCATCTAATCGTTTAACACATTCACTGCGGCTCCTATTTTTTGTGGTTTGATGTGGAGCGGAGTAAGTTTTTCAGTTAATGTGGTTCTCCTTGGTGAGATATTGGAAGGAAAATTAGTTTTATGTCAATTCTGGTTTTGCTTTGATTTTTAATTAATTTTTATACATTGACGCCAAATGGCGTACCCCCGCTCTACGGCAAAATTTCTGTAGGCAACCCGCAGCACATCAGCGGCCTCTTTATTTTATTATTATTTTTTTTTTTAATTTCGAATTGGAGAACTGAAATTATTCCTTAAGTTCAAGGATCCATAAAACTCCTATCAATATGAATAAATATAAATTATCACTGCATGTTCCTTGAGTATTTTTAAAATTAGGCTTTGTTAGCAGCTTGGAGGAAATTTTCAATAATAATCAGGATCTTTTGGCGTAAATAGGAGATATATACTTTGGGGTATGAGATGATGTGACTAATATATATTATTTCTTCTATTCAATTTATAAAAAATACGTTATCAGATTAAGGCGAGGACTGTCAAAGACTTTCCTACATCGAAATTCTCGACTTTCATTTGCTATGCCGTTTGCCAAAAAATTTTTCAACGGAGGTGCGATTTCACTTCACTCTTTTTCTTTCCTAACAATACCTGCGGTCAGTCGGTGATAAATTTAAGTATTGCCTTTTTATTGATTATCAGATTCTGTAGATGAAAAACCTAAAATATATGTTAGAAACATTGTCGTTGTCTGCATACCAACATTGCACTTAGTTATTAGCGAATGTAAACAGAAATATGTATGGATTACTCCAACCATTGCAAATGCATGCATTGTTTTATAGCAAGATCATAATTGTAAATATAGAAAATTTAGATGTAATACGTGAATGGAGAAGATCCTGAGGCTAAATTATGACTAAAACATAGATAATTAGTATTTTTCTGCCTCTCAGAATGCAATAGAAAAACGGAAATACATTTGTACAATTCTTCTTAAATATT
Source organism: Ceriagrion tenellum (assembly GCA_963169105.1). Classification (NCBI taxonomy): domain Eukaryota; kingdom Metazoa; phylum Arthropoda; class Insecta; order Odonata; family Coenagrionidae; genus Ceriagrion; species Ceriagrion tenellum. The sequence goes on along the minus strand of OY720640.1, from coordinate 117,765,104 downwards.
GATCAGTCATCCTTCAAAATTGAAAAATTAAAGTAATGTCAGTTTTCTACAGTAAATATTTATTGAAAAAATTAGTTAAATTATTCACAAATAACAGCATTTTTCATAAAATTTCCACAGTCACAGATACTTATTCAATAGTTATCATGCAATCTGAAACAAGGCTGAATGCATAGGCTGTCCTTCGCAATCAGGGCAGTAAAAGGATACATCCCTCCTCACACCTTGTCGAAGGCAGTAGATACACCTCTTCGCCCGTTTGGTGACCCCCCTCCTCCACATCTGAGCCAAAAGACTTGGGCAAATGAATTTTTTTGGAGGGCTGCGATTTCTCCATCGGTACATTTTTGTGCATCAGGTTTTTTTTTTATAGCTTCTCTAAATTTTTCTAAGCTAATCTTTTTCCCACTATACCAATTGAACAAATTGTGGCTATTATTCAACATAATTTGGAAAATATGCAGAGCCAGTCTTACATACCATCGTAAAGTTCTTCTATCGATGGAGTAATAAGCCAGCATTTGGTCGGCCCTATCCACGCCACCCATATTTTTGTTGTATTCCTTAACTATTCGCGGTTTTTTTACTATTTGGTTCCTCTTGTTTGGAAAGGTAATGAATTCTCCGTCAAACTCAGATGAAATCAATAAAACGTCGCGCTTGTCCTTCCATTTGACAACACACATGCCCTCTTTGGTGTATTGGGCCACGCTCTCCCCCTTTTTCAGCTTTCTCCTCAAAATTTCTGGAGGATTTCCTTTTCAGCTTGTTCTTAAGGTTCCAGTACAATAAATTTTACACTTTAGCAGTTCTAATGACAGAAGAGGACTATTATAAAAATTATCCATAAAAACTGCATGGCCTGTATTTTCGTAATCAGTCAACAATCTATGAACAACTTTTCCAGTATGACCAGCTCCACCAACTTCCTGATCTTTTGACCAGGTGTAAGCCAATGTATCTAATACAAACCCATTTGGTTCGCACAATATGTACAGCTTTATTCCATATTTATGTTTTTTGTTTTTTATGTACTGGCAAAATGCTAGCCGTCCTCTCCACATTACTATTGATTCGTCAATGCATAAATTTTTGCCAGGATAGTAAATTTCTTTGATAGTGGACCGGAATAGGTTTAAAAGTGGGCGAATTTTATAAAGAGTATCTGAGGGCTCAGGTTGGCCTGCAGCAGGGTTGCATCCAAAGTGAAGAGATCTCATTATAATTAAAAAGCGGTCTCGTGACATGATTTTAGAAAAAACAGGGAAATCATAGAGTTCATCTTTTCGCCAAAAATATTGACAATTGTTGATATTTATATTTCCCGTGTGATACAATAAGCCCAAAAAAGTTTCAAATCCGGCCTGCTTACCTTACGCCAAAGCCTGGCTCTTGCCTTAGGTGAATAAGATTAAAGGTTTTCAGCATTTGCATTTGTCTCTGAAATGACCAAATCAAAAAACCTATCGTTTGCTAAGAGTTTGAAATATTCATAAGGATCAGAAATTGAATGACCTAACTGCAGTCCAGGGTTTCCAGTGAACGGTAATTCAAAGAAGTTGTTTTTTCATTCTTCCAGCAAAATGAAATATCGTCCCCTATTGAGTTGGAAACGGTACCTCCCTCTTCTTCCTCCTCATCGACGCTCTCTTCCGAGTCTACATCCCCCAGTATCTCAGAATCTGAGTCACTTTCACCACTGAAAAGCTCCTCCTCCTCCATCAAGATAAGTTCTATGTCTACGTCTTGAACGTCATTTGCTGATTGCCAGGATCTTTTGCGACGGCTGCCACTTTATCCGGAAGTAGATGGACCAGACTCCATAATCCTGAAATTTGACAAGCACATGTTTCAATTGGAACACAACTCATCGTAGAGTGTAATATACATTAACTACACTAATAGAATCAGCAATTAAGTATTACTCACACACAAAATATGATCAATCACAAGAAAAAATTGAAAACTAATGTTACTTAATTACTAACTAAGCCAAATTGCAAGTAACAGTAAATATTTAGGGAATATTAGGTAAGCCCTATGTTGTGAGGCTCCACCCAGCTTTGAACGGGAAACTCTCCCCTTAGAAAATGATTGCTCTTATGCCACCAAGAAAATTTGTTTACTTACAAATGGATAAAATGGGTAAGGTATACAAATAATGACTCAGAGAATGCAGTATATTTCTGTGTAGGTTTTAGAAAAATCATTATGGATGGGGAAAATGCAGCAAAGGATAATTAAAGATAGAACTAAAAATACCGGTTTAGTAAATGCGTTTAAATGCCTAAGGGTAAATTGAAATTATTTCAAAACTTACCTTTTGATTTGAATGTCTATATATTAAAATTTTTTGAAGGGTAATCACTTCAAATACGAACGCTGTACACGATTCTCGGACAGAAGTTCAATATCTGTAAATAATGAGCGAGTGAGATAAGTATTTCTTTAAATCATCATGTATATACAAAACATGAGTGACAATCTAAAAAAAACAATCCTAAAATAATTATACTTACCTATTTTACTTTGATAGCAGCTGCGAAGAAGCCTGGTAGAAACAGCAAAAAAGAATCGGACCTCACCGTACTGAACGTGCGTGTCTCACTACCTCCAACAAGCTTCAGGAAAGGAAAGTCTGGCGAACTAATGGCATATAAAAAGACAATGTACGCTCTTATTATTTACTTTATGTGATTTGATATGGTACAAATTGTAAGGAGAAACAGGAGAAAGCCTAAATTGTAAGCCATTTTGTATGGGGGGTATCACCAAAGGCAACAAAGTATTCCTAAAACGGATAGAAAACGTGTCAGGTGTCAACCCTGTCGAAGAGCGGGGTGTAATTCTATCACTCCAAAGAGAAACGCTGAAAGCGGGAAAATGGTACGAACGCATTGTAGCGATTGACGCCAAGTGGCATCCGGCAACTCCTCAGTCAAGACCGGCGCGTCGCCAATTGGCGTCAGCCGCAGTGAATGTGTTAAACTGCAATTTGAATGCCAATGAAAACATAAGGAGAAACATGAATATGATCAACAGCATTGCTTGTATTTTCCAAATGTAAAGAGGGTGTCAGCATCTGTAGGTTATAAATTTGGACTATTTTTTAACTCCTTTATGAACGAAGGAATCCTTTCTCTATAATCTCCTTTATCTTCCATATTTGGTGCTGTCTAGTGACTTCCATATTTGGAGATGTCTAGTGACTTCCATGCTCAAATTGTGGCCAACTCTGCTGTAAAAAAATTAACTGACCTCTACTGATTGATTAACTTTTCTGATTTTAGTTCGCCACGCCATTGTGAAGCCTCCGAGAATCCATCCTTATGCAGAAGAAATCGTGGTTACCTCGATGGAGAACATCCAATTGCAATGTGAAGGAACCAGAGATATAAACTGGACTTTTCCAATTGCTGAGAATAAGGTAAGCTTTGCCTTGAAATAAATTTCTTTGATCGCTTACCATATGGTTATATTTTCAAGAGTGATGATAAATGAATCTGGCGTGGATGATTTTGAGTTCCACAAAAGTTTTGTACCTGTCAAAAGAGGTTACTAGGATAAGGCATACTGGTAGCCTACTTACACAGCCCGCTACCTTATTTTTCTCTTTGCACCACCACCTTATTGGTTTCCCTGGGTCAGCTCTCGTTCATCGTGTGTATATAATATGGGACGACTGTAAATTCAATGGTATCGCATCAGGCTTAGCCTTGTGAAAATCCATGATGAATTAATCAAAATGACTTAATCAAAATGACAAAATGAAAATGACAAAACTTTCTCACACATCTACAGCACATCTACATCTACATACTACCCTGCGAGCCGCCGTATGAGCACATGGCAGGGGTTGTTATGACACCAGCCGTGTGAAGGTGTAAGGAACAAGATTTTGGAAGGTGAAATGGTGACATGCATTATTGGAGTGTATTTAGTGGAGCTCAATTTTTATTGTGGTCGTTTATTGTGCGCGGAAAGAACGAGTTTTTGTACCTATCTGTTCGGCAATGTGTCTCGCTTATTTTATCGCTTCTGTCAAGCCTAGAGATGTAATGAGGCGCCATGATAACACACTCTGTGTCACTCTGAAACACACCAGTCCTGAATTTCACAAGCAAACTAAGCCTTGTGTGTAATCTCAGAGTCTCCAAGGGCTCCCACCTTAATCCCTCTAAAAGTTGTGAAACAGTCCTTACCATTCCTTGGGATGTATCAATGGGTAGGTAAATCTCAGAGAGAATCTTCAGTGTTAAGGATGTATGAAGGAAAGTTAATGAAAAATATACTATTCTTTTGAATACTAATGTGCACGTCGGTGGCATACGTATATTTTTGACTTAATGAAACTTTTGCCGCTTCTAATGGAAAGATTTTCGGTGGGATTCCTGGCACTGGTAGCTTTTATAACATACGCATTGATTGCAATAGGAGGGTGATGTCACTCTTAAGTCATCCAAATGGCCCTACTCTCAGGGCTCTCTCTTAGGGCTCAAGTGAACGTCTTAGTTTTTGGCACAAAGGAAATTAATGTGACCGATATGTATCCTTCAGTGTATTATTTCTTAATATTTATACATATTCAAAGTGAGTGGTAAAAGATGTGACGTAGCTCCACGCTAACATTTATAAATAGCGATCTAGAATCATCTAGACTCTGTCCTAGAAAATTGCGCTGTTTAAATACACTGAAATGGCTTTGAGCCTAATGCAAATTAAACGATTTTTTCACGATCGTATACTTGTAACTAAGGCCACCATAATTAATTCTCCGGGAGTGTGATTTCCTTCACCATTCGGCACTAGGCGTGTTTATAGATATTCTGCATTTCTATTGACTCTGCTATTTTCTTGGACAAACTTGAATACTTTGTTTCGAGTTGTAAATGGTGTTCATGCAGTCAAAAATTCACTAACTGGCATCATGCAGCTTCAAACTTTTTTTTCAAACGGAAATTGCAATTCCGTTTGAAACACGTTTAATTTCATCAATTTTTTTCAATTTTATCAATTTTTGGGGCGAAAGTGGTGTTAGGTGGCGACAACAATCATGATTGACGGCAGGGCATTGAGTGCAATACACACATTTAATGTGGTGCGCTCCGCCACGACCCGAGTGTAATAGTATAATATAATAATAAATATAATTTATTTTCCCCAATTGACAACATACAAAGTAAGGTACATAATATCATACAGTTTGCAATATACGTATAGGCTACGTCAAAAATCTGTTGGCTAAATAGTGGCTTGCTGAAAGCACAAAGGAAAAGAAAAATGGACATAGGAATACATTAGAAGACATATCGTACAATTAAATATTACCCTAAGTTCAGATAGTATTCACTTAGTCAGACTTTCTCTGTCAAGAATTCATTGAGTGAATAGAAGGACTTTATCAACAAATAATTTTTTACCTTTTTTTGAAACTAATGATGCATTAAGTTGATTTGAGGCACTCAGGGAGTGAGTTGTACATTGTTAGTCCCATTGCGAATACACTGTTACTAGATATTTTAGAATTGTGGTGTGTTACATGGATTGCATTTTAATTCTAGTACCATATGAATGAATGTATTTGTTGGACTTGAGAGGATGAAGGTTATTTTTCACAATTACAACTGTACAGAAAATATACAAACACGGCGCGGTTAAAATATTTAATTTTACGAATAAAGGAGCAGTGAAGGGGACTCCCATCATGCTTCTTATCACCTTTTTCTGTATCAGAAAGACTTTCTGTAGTAGACTCACAGATGCTCCCCAAAATATAATCCCATACGACACTTTGGAGTGCAAATTGGAGTTATAGATGGATGTTAGAACGTCCAAGGAGATAGAGTTACGCAGAAATTTTATTTGGTAAATGACAGAATTCAACTTGGTCTTTAAATTAGTTACATGGACCAGCTTCCAGTTCATTAAAGCAATTAGTACATAGACCAGCTTCCAGTATGTTGAATGTGTAATCCCAAAAATTTAGTATGTGATGTGAAAGATATGGCTATATTATTCAGTGACAAATTTGGAAAATTCTGTGTTCTGGGTTGGTTAAAGATGAGTGCTTGAGTTTTACTAGAATTTAGTTTCAGTTTATTGTTACCACACCAGTTCCAGATTTTGTCCATTAATTGTTGCGAATTATACAAGAGGGAATCCAAGCTCTTGTCTGAGAATATGAAATTCCTATCATCGGCATACAGAATAGATTTTACGTTGGTGCTCTCATTGATATAGCTCGTAGTGATATAGCTCGTAAATCATTGACAAATAACAGGAAGAAGATAAGACCTAAAATTGATACTTGAGGTACTCCTGTTGTGATTTTGCATGGGTCAGAGATATATTTTTCATTCCTCAGAATAATTTCCACTCTCTGTGATCTTCCTGTTAAATAGGAGAACAGCCAGCGTAATGCAACTCCTATGATTCCAAATTTATAACACTTACTCAGTAACAAAAATGCAGAGATTTTAAAATGTTCTTAGGGAGGTTGGTCCGAAAACTAAAGCCCATGTCATTTTCTTCATACTCGCAGGAAATATAGAATAAAAGGCCCTCTATCGATTGACTTAATTAGAAATACACCTTTACGTCCTGGTTTTTCCTATAATCGTATTTGAAAATAGCTATATTTACATTACGTAGTACAGTAGTAGCGGATCCTTGGTACATAAATATAGATTTAGAGTGTTGAAACCCATATCGTTTAAACAAAAAACGGATATGACATAAACAAGGATCTGAGAAATTGATTAGTGCAAAAATGACGGTAGGTTACCGACTTGAAAAATTTAATGATTATTATCGAAATTTTATCCGAGAGACTGTAGCTGATCGAGGCGCTGTGGTCGGTCATACATGTGGCAGCATTGGAAGTGAACTTACACATACCGTGGGAATTCATACAGAGATGCACCAGGAGGCACGTTTCAGAAGCTGTATAATGTTCGTTTGAAAATATAGTACCACCTCGATCAAGTGACAAACATCGGTCAAAAAACGAAGGACTTCATATAACCCAAACAGGCCCAGTAAATATTCCTAAAACATTTTGTTGTCACATAAAAAATAATTAAAATCACTCATAAATGACTGATAAATGCGGCACTTACAGCTTTAATGAACGCTTGTAATCATCAATATTTCTGAATAGTAAAAACTAGTTGTTTTTAAATTCTTATGTATACCTTTGTGATTTTGAATTCATGTCTGTTCATCGTCATAGGCGGAAGTAGGCATAAATACTTGTATTATGACCTTAGGTTACATTCCTATTCTTAATGCCATTAGCCCATCATCTATATAAATTACTTTCTTTACTCTTTCTTCCATGTCATTTCTCACAATTTTGAGCTCTAGCATCTGAATGGTGGATCTGATCAAAATTCTGACATTCAATTTTTTGTAGGCAACGAAACCTTCGTTCAAACATTCAACTTTTATCTTTTTTGGGGGAAAATATTTTTAAAGCGAGTTATGATGATGATGACGAAATTTTTAAAAGATGATAGAGAAAAAAACTATGAAAAATGAAAACAATTTTACTCCCCTTCAGAGAATCGAACCTCACTCCTTCCATTCCACTATTCGCTATCTTACCCCTTTTTCTATAAAGCATTTATTTGACTCTTTTTTTATGGTACAGAGTTAATTTATCTGCGAGACAAAGACATATGATCTTGAAAATCGTAATATGTATAGAAAATTTTATGAAATTACTTAAATGAGAAGCACTTAAAAACACTTATAAGGTAATAAGGACTGTCCGTCGGAGTCTCGAATCCAGCGCCCGTCTGTCGGAGCATTTCTTTTCCGCAGTCGAATGCTTTGATTCTCGACCAAAACGACTCAGGTAAAAAGACACACTGATGTAGCTCTATTTTTGGATGGCTACATTCTTACAATTCTTGAAAGGTTTCAAATCGCCAAAATTTATGTATAAACAACGACGAAATATCAAGAAACGGTTACACTTAAAACCTTTTTCTGAGAGCACTTGAAATAAAAACACTTTGGAATTGGAAAAGCATGTCTACGGTCTCGAAACGGCGCCCGGGTGTCGGAGGCACTTCTGCTCTGCGGATCTGCTGATGCGGTTCCAGACAGATTGTCTCTCAGCCAGGTGGTTTACATATAATCATTCATGTAGTGTAGCCTTTATAATAACTACATGTCTACTTTCTTAGATTATATAAATTATTCATTCTCTTTTAACAGACAGGGTATTTAGAAAATATTTTCCAACCATCTTTTTTGTTTGTAGGTAATGTTTGCTCTCGATACGATGCATTCTACTTTTTCATTCAATCTAATAATTATATTTTAATTTTTTTCTTTTGGCTAAAATATACGTGGCTATGAATTCTGATAAAATATTATTGTTGGATCTCGGGAAGAGGTCAAAGTTTAGTTTGGCGAGGTTGACGTCGGATATATTGCCTCCTCCATAGGTGTCAAAATTTTTGCATATCCTTCTTATTGTGGCCCATTGTTCTCTGTTTGGCTCACAGCCTAAGGCATTTTGCGCCAAATCATCAACGCGCCCGCAGCATGGGCATCGGGGAGAGCTAGCCAAACCAAATCTCAGGAGCACCTCATTGCAAGTCTGTATTTTGTACCTCTCGTCTACCACTCGGAGTAGCAGCAATTAAAATACACAAAACCATTGTCTGAAGTGCGTTATAGTAATGATCTCCACAATGACACCATTCAGTGATCAATTTAGTTCTGAAAATGACTATTTTGTATTATGAGAGCTTCTAAAAAGAACTTATCCGATGTGTTTTAAGTAGGAAAGCACTTCAGCACACGCACAACAAACACCAGTCACAAGGGACATCAACAAAGTTCAGTGCATTGTTGCTGCAGTTTTTAGAAATTAATTAACCCTGAAATAAATGTAAATGTAGGGTTTACTTGAGAAAATATTGCTACATAACAATCACATGAATTTTTAGATATTTCTGGTGATATACATTGTACAAAAGGTTTCATAAATCTAATTACTTATTTAGGCATAATCGCTGCACGACTCCATTCTCGGCATTCGATAAAAAAATATTTTCGTAGACTTGTCCTCCTTATATTCATTTTAATGCGATATTTCACTCCAAAAGTCTCCACTCAAAGTCTCCAAAAGTACCTGCGTGTTTTAGTTTCCCCATTCTGTTTACTAACGACATTCCTTCAATGATAAAAATGGAATCTTGAGGTAGTATTTCAAGTGTATTTGGGCAGAGTAAATCTTTCAGCAAGACCGTGACTAAACTTGCTTTATCTCCAGACCTGAATTCCCAATTCAAGAGTGCTAGGGAAATTGGGACGTTGCAAAGATCATGCATCACAATTCTAGGTAAATCTATTTTTCTTCCAGCATCATTTGCTACAATCAGTCTCTGCAAAAATTCCCTGTCAGCTTTGATTTTGAGGGCGTTTCTCTTTGTGAAGGTCATCCATTGTCAAAGACTTGTTTTTGGGTATTACTGCGTGGTAACTTGTTGTGCTCGTTCAAAACTCTTGACGAATACAGAGCCTCTCCTTCAAAAAATCACTAGCTAACTTTTTTCCACGCGCTTTTGCACCTACAAGAGCCTCAGTTATGTCTTGTTCCTAGATATTTGGTGGCGATGTTGCGCACAAGTGCGGATGAAGATTCCACTTTTAGGAAATTGAAAGTCTCCATGACATTTACAGTCGAGTCTTCATCATCACTATCTCTGTGACGTCTTGCTTTCGTCTCTTCCTTATGACAAATTTCATGTTGAGACACGCGCAGTAGCTCGTACGTAAGCTTCGCTATCTCATTCCTCCAGTGAAGAGACAGGGCCCATCGCTGAAGCGTTCTGGAGTCCTGAGTTATGCCAACGACACCTCTACATGCACTTTTGCAGATGCCAACCATCCATTCCTGGGCGTGATCAGCGTCAACTTGTGCAAATTTCTGACTTGATACCTGGACAGCGAAATCTCCTGACTGAAATGCAGACTCAACCTCAGGTGGTAATTGGTGCATCTCCGCAATGTACACGGACAGTGATTTGAAGTAATTGTTGTAATCATATAGTGCCATATAAGGAAGCATATCTGACAGTGCCGATCGGTAACTTTCCCAGCCTCCACCTCGGATTCCTCTTGTAAACATTAAAAGTGACAACGTTGGGATAGGAATGTGGACAAAATTTGTCTAAAAGTTAGGCAAAGAATCGCGAAGCTCTTCCGGAGACTCTGATGAGGCCCTTTTTAAAACATCTGCTTGCTCAAAATCATGATCCTCAAGATTTTTCAGGTACTGAGGGTACAATGGTCGCCAAAATGCTTGAATAGTGAGTTTGTGAACTCTTATACCCTTAGTATAAGCCCTCCCCTCCAGCACTTTCATAGCAGAGCCCGGTACACTTTCCACCCACAACTTCACCAAACCACTCCCAGACATGTGCCTACCTATCACTTGCATGACATTGAGTGCAATATGCAGGCTACCCATTTTCAGAATTATACGTTTTCTGAATACCTCTTGAGTCCCAACGCAGTTCTATGAGCTTGCGGTATAAATGTTCGTCGCACGTGAGGACTATGTGCTTTTTGTTCAGTGCATCACCCAGTGCAATGCACCGTTGAAGAACTGTTTACAAGGATGACTGCTAGTTCAAGGTTGACAAGGCCCAGTGTGGGACGGTGGCATTCCTTTGAAAGGCTACCATTTGTGTTGCATGGAATGTGCTTTTCCCGTCCAGGGTTAGTGTCATGAGGTCGATATTGTCTGCGGTGACATGTAATATAGGGCCTCTGTTCTGAGAATCACTGAGCCATTTGAACTTTTGGGGCGCAACCAAAAAGTCAGTCAAAATGTCTGAGACTCAGGAAGCAAGAGATCAGTCTGCTTTGAGGACCTGGTGATAACTCATGCAAACTCATGCAGCATGAAGTAGTTTGATTAACCCTCATATGGATTTACGAATTTAGTTACGTCGTTGGATTTACGGCACCGCAGCGGCGCTGCGTTATATTTTCTCTTTATCTTTCAAACATGGCCTTTCTTATCATGTTTTCTTATTGATAATACTAGTGACTTCTATTTTGTTTATTTTTAACCATTTTTCGCAAGATTTGACCAATTATTACAGAAGTTATAGCTAAAAATCTTTGACACTTCATTCTTTTCCGTTTGTTGTCGTATTACTCTCTTTTTAGTCCCTTAGACGGTTATTTTCGAATGAAGGTTTTAATTTCATGTGTAATGGTTGTTTTAAATAATTTTTCTCATATGCAATGCTGGATAAACTCCGTTTTATCATGTGCACATTGTTTTATTTTTTTATGTAACCAAATACTAAAAATGAGGACCGAATAAAAGTCGGATGGGTCCATGTAAAATAATTTTGCTTCACTACGTCCACCCACATGTTTTATCTTTGTAGTATGCGCAGAAGTCTGAGTTCTTAAACGTTAATAATTGAAAATGGGTGGGTGAAGTGAGAAGAGACGAGTGATACCGTCATGATTTTTAAGGGCTATATTTTGACGATCAAGGCGAATGTAACGGACATTCTGGGAGCTTATATCCTGCAATTTCTAAAAAAAAAGAAAGGATGAAAGTCATATGGGTTGTGATATGTGAGGAACGTGGGACAATCAGCGACGCGTCAAAGAGTTCAGCGCCGCATTGGAGGGGGGGCTAGAAGAGCCGGTATTTTAGGCCTACAGTGGAGCCCATTACCTCCCTGGGATGTCTCCATAGAATTGAAAGGTAAAAGTGATGCGGGGGAGTGCGGCAGATGAGGTTTTGCTTCGGGATTGGTGGGAAAGGCCAAAATAATTATTTTAAGAAGTTTGGATTGCAGGTGGTAAGGAAGAAGGAGCAGGAAATGGAGAAAAACATGGAATACGATGGCGTCTATTTTCTTCGGTCCGGCGCTGCGTGAGGGACCGATGGAAAAGGAGCTAGTGTTCTGGGGTGACCAAAATACCCTCATGCTGGGAGGAAACCCCTCACCTTTTCTTTCCGTAGCATTACACTGACCCAAACATTGAGACCATCCGTACTTTCCCACTAAGCCTCCTTATTTGTCATCCTCCGCCTACTTTCTTCCCCCCAAAAAACTGATTGAACTTCTCCCCACCTCCAACGACCCACCCGAGCTAGACCTTCTCGGAATGAAGGGAGGGCCACCCCGGGGCGCTTTGCGATAAGGCGTGGATTCCCTGTCCCTCACGCAGCGATGGAAGGGTGAAGAATGAGCAGCCTATTGTGTCTAATTGCCTCCTTGCACTCTCAACCTACCTGCACAATACGGATTTTCTACGCTTACCTGGCCTAACGATTCCGGTATTCCCTGATCCTTGGCAGTCGACTCACCACCATGTATCTCCACCCCTTCACCTCAAAACAACCTCCATGGAATTACCCACCTTCCTCCTCCTGACTCACCCCTTCACCTTAATAAACAATAGATGACTCAAACCTCTGTGCATTTGAGTATACAAAGAAACGAGAAATATATTTACAAATTTTTACTGAGTGGTAAATCGTCTATGTATTTTTTCATCGTGAAAAGATTTTTACCATGTAAGTTCTGTCAATGTCAATCCATAGAAAAAACAGTAACGTCCTCGGAAATACAATTATCGCCAGCAATTTTGTAAAGACTATCGCAGCCGCAAAGTAATATTTTCGAATGAGAGGTACGAGACATAACACCAACCGTGTGATGTGTTCTTCACGGTGGTCAGTCTAACATCTGAATAGTCGTCCCGAGTCTCAGCTACTCATTCACCGTGAAATTTCCACACGAAGGTAAAGAGGCGTTATTGCATGAATTGTGAAAATATATTGTGGTTAAATTTTCTTGAGATTGCTGTTTGGTATAATTCTATACATAGTAACCCTGGGATATCCCCAAAGGTGCCCATCACCACAGCAGGTACGCGGACGCGGCGGAGGGACGCGGAGAGGAGAAGGTATCCAAAAAAAATAATCCTGGAGGCCATGGAAAAAACACCCTTAGGCTAGCCATAAGTTTCAAAGTCTTATACTTGCAAATAGATGAAGTTTTGTCAATAAACATTATAAACAGGCGAAAATTATGATAATTAGATCAAAAACAAAGCAAAATTGGCAGAGTAAAATTTTCCCATTGTTAAACAATTTAAATTTGTTTATAAAGTTTAAACATTTTCATATTATTATTATATATAGAAGATACCATTTCATACGAAACATAATAACTTTTAAATTAGTGTTGAGAGTGCAGTCCCCGACATTGCGTCGAGGAAACGCTCGGCGCCGTAGCGGCGCCGTAAATCCAACGACGTAACTTTTTTCATTAGAGGCCAATAAAATGAAAACTATGCACATTATACATACGAAAATATATTTTTGGCCTAAGAAAGCAGAAAAAATAGACTACTGAAAGTTTCAGAAAGATCCATGGGAATGGAAAATTTTAAAATCATTTTTAAAACCACGAGCGCCGCTAAGGCGCAGAGAATCCATATGAGGGTTAACATTCTCCAGTGTGTATGATGATGAAGAGTCAATGCAAGACCAATAAGCTTTAGTGTGAGCTTTTTGCCGCGACTTATCGCGTACACGATGTCCTGGGCGATGGATAATGATACATAAGTAGCAAAAGCTGTTATATGAGCCTTGTCATTGTCATGACAATTCTCACATATATCTAAATTGTCATCATTTCACTACACGGTCCGTCCGTCACCTCACCCGCAATACCTTCGTCTTGAGTCACAACACGCATAAATAAATGCAATGAGTCGTATTATTTCATGGATGCCTCCTTGGAAATTTCAAACCCACTCTGACCAGGATGAGCCAATATATCACCTCTCCTAAGAAGAGCAGCACGGACCAACGTGCGGAAATCATCATCAACTTGCTGGCAAGTCAGCATTTGTTTATCCCCTTCTTCATAAAAATAATCGGCAGCCATTCGCTTACTCTCTCTGTTTAGGTTATCTCTCTGGTTAGGAATCATCAATACTTGTCGTTCATCAATGCCTCTGTTCAACGGTTGAAAGAACTGATAAACATCCCCAAATTCATCCTCCAACTTCTGCCTGAAGGTAGATCGTCGGGATGAGAAAGACTCCGAACTTCTACGTCAATTTTCCATGCAAGGTCGATGTATCGGTCCCAAACGTCGTTCATCCCAAGCACCTGAAAAGGAGCGGAGTTAGATTTTAGTAAAGTATGCGGCTATGTATTAAATTGTGAATATAAGTGAAAATTTTTAAGGCTTCTCAATAAATAAAAATAAATTATACTTGCCTGCTCAAGTGATGCGGCAAACGAACTTCCTTAATGATTTGCATCATAGGCAGATTTTGCTTGTAATCCTGGCCCACTTGTACTTCCCCTAGTTTTTTCCTTAGCAATCTCAGCTTCAACACGCAAGTGCTGTGGTACTTGGCTTCTGCAGCGATAAGATCTCCAGCTGCTCTTGACCGGATATGCAACTTGTAAACTACCTTTGACAAATCTGACAATGTACTGTCCATATTTTGGGACATAACAAGTCTCAAGTGTTCCGCCTTGTCTCTCCGGCAGACTATACACTTTGCCCAGTCCGTTCTACCCTTTCTTGATCTTGTGACATACTCACATTTTTTCCTTTGACCCTTCTACCTGGGGTGCACTCTCGGCATTCCTTTTCCTTAATCTTTCAATTTTAGAGACGATGTGAATAAAGAATAACACGATTGGAGGTACACCCAAGGATTTTCATCCGTTACATGTAGAATACGAACAATGGCTTTGCTGTACAATGTGTCATGTTGGTCTCCTCTTTCCCTAGCGCACTCTTTAAGCCTCTCTCCCAGTTTCACTTTACTTTCCTAGCACCTCAGTTCGTTATATCTGGCAAATAATACATGCATTGCAGTCAAACTCTGGAGGTGAAGAAGGTCCGAGGCCGTCGCCATTTAACATTGCGATGGCTAAACAGATACGAAACCGTATCCACAAAGCTAAAAACAAGTTATAGAGAAGTATATTACACACAAACTGGACACAATGCTCTCACGTTCACAAATGGTGGAAAGGTAACATCAGAAATGTCAGGACGATAAATGACACCTACAGTCGTCTCCAAGTTGCAAGCAGACAGGCACTTCACAACCTAAACCGATTCTCCTATCACACGTTTTTCACCACCTATAGTAGAGCAAAACAGGATAAAACTTAATGGAAGCTCACACTAACCACGGAAGAACACATGCTGTATTTTTCGACTATTCCAAAGTGTTACTTATATGACTCATGTTACTGAGAGTACGCCGAGGTCTCAAATAAAAAAATAGAAAACAATGAAATTCCCGCCAGGCACTCGGATCAAACAATAGAAAGCAATGTAATTCCCGCCAGGCACTCGGATCAAACAATAGAAGCAATGCCATTCCCGCTTGTCACCCGAATCGAAAAATAGAAAACGTAATTTCCGCCGCCTTCTTTCAGAAGTGAATGTACCGCTCCTGCGGAAGGAAGCGCCAGGCACATAGTAGGGGCTGGGCACCCCGGCGTACGTACACCATTGGGCGCCTACATAATCAGAGCAGAGAGAAACACGGGATCGGCTGAACAAGGGGGTAAGGCGAGGATCTACCGTTATAGCTAAAAAAACACTCACATTAATAAGTATATCTTGCCACACTCGGCAAACCCAAACCGATTTCGATCTTGTGACTAAACGCTTTAGTTTAAAAAAATAACTTTTGGTGCAAATATGAGTAAATTTAGTGGGCTATATCTTATGAAACTCAAAAAATAAATTGTTTTACAATTTGAACCACGTTTCGAGCTACAGCGCCATCTTGAATATCTCACATCCAGTCAATTTTTCAGCTGGGCACCAGCGATTTTCGGATTCGGTATGGTCAAAATATGGGGAAATGGGCTGTTGCCCTAATGTTACACGAAATACCTCTAACTTTTCGAATTCTGAACTGGAAAGGACGGTCGCAGCAGGACGGACTCGGTCGCTTGGTAGCAGCAGCGCGATACACGCCTCTCTTGTAATTGACGTGGCGCAGTTACTATTTATCGTATGAAGCTGAATGTAGATTTAAATAAGAGCTTATTAAATTCACCAAAACTTTAGTTCGAGGCGTTATTCTGATTTGTGGCGTTTTTTTTCAGGAAAAGATGACTTTTAGGCAGTAGACTCCTAGGGTATTCCGTGAAATTTCAAAATATCTTGAAAAATAAGGTCCAAATATCATTTTTGGTTCAAGGGTCTTGTTTCTGACTAGAAAAATCTTAAGGATAGATGTTGAAACTATCAATTTACTCCAACATGAAAGAGAAAACTGCATGTTTTTAATTTAGAATCCATCTTGGCCGCCATCTTGAATATCTCACTTCCGGTCCATTTATCAGCTGGGCAACAGCGATTTTCGGGTTCAGCGTGGTCGATACATGGGGATAATGGCTGTTACCCAATTGTTATACGAAGTTCTCATCTGTAACCACCTCACCCCAACGATGCCCTGGCTGCAAATTAATTTTTGTAAATTTGGTTACAGCCGTTAAAGTTCAGGGTCGTTGGTTTGCAGTGGTGTTGGGTGGTGATAAAGACGAAATCTGTAGGATAGCTTGGAAAGAATTCAACAAAAAAATATTTTCAATCTGAATGTTGCTGCTTAATAATGCCCTAGTGCTATAGTTATCAGAATTTTTGTTTTTTCTTCCACAACAAGGATCTAGGAACACAGTATTTGCTTATTTTACATCCGATATTACTAGTTTTTAGTATCTTGTCATTAAAAGTAAGTGGTTGATGTGTTTTACAAATTGACTGTGGCAAAATGATATGAGTGCTATCATGTTTAGTTGTGCACATGCAATTTAAATAGAGAAATGCATAAATGAATTCATTTTCGTGGAAGTCGCAATTGTAATATATTTATTTGATGGCACTTAATAGAAAATTTGTCAATCCAAAAGAATGTATGCTGTGATTGCATAGACTTCAAATATGTGGTATGTACATCCAAAAAGTAAGTTCCATTTGACAGGTCAAAGAAAACGAATATATATTCAGAAAAAAATATTGTGTAAAAGTCTTTGTACTGTATTTCTATGCAACCCTCACCATTTTGTGGGCACTTATTATAGTGCGGCACCTGCTATTGTATTCCCTCCTCATAAAAAATTGCCGTCTATGATGCCATCCGGGTAACATCATGTTCTTTTACCTCGTTGTCATTGTTGAGCTTCTTGCCAACAATGCTCACTTTCGGGTGCAAAAAAGTTGGAAGCAACTAGGAGCTAAGTCCGGGCTGTATGGAGGGTGGTTATTGACTTGTTCTCCACCGAAGTTCTGTAAAAGTTGTCATGTCACATGCAAAGTGTGAGGGCTGGCATTGTCATGAATCAAAACAATACCGTTGGTGAGTATCCCTCGATGACGGGATATTCAATTTTATTCACCATTTCAAACAAGTCTGAAGAAGCATACACAACAATCAGCTTCATAATGGTGTCATCTCTTTTCAATAGGTCAGGGTAAGTACCACGCATGCACTTAACTGTGATTGCAGTGGTGCGGTGGCAAGAAATAAACGGAACTTACTTTCTAGATGTACCTTGTACCTCTTCTTCTCTTCAGGTTATAAAACTTTTTATCCCTTTTCCTTGTGTCAGAGATATCTATCCCTTTCCCCCTTCTCTCTGCTCTTGAATTCTGTTTTCATTCAGAGTTACGGTCATCAGCATAGAATCAAACCCCTAGCTACCTGTTCCATATGCCCATTCCACATATATCCTCGTAATCTCCTACTGCAACTTCCTTCTCTAGTCTCGTCAATATCACACTCAATTCCTTCCAAATCCTTTTCACAGCGAAATCTGGCTCGGGTTTCTCAGAATTACTCGAGAAATTTTGGATCAGAATATTCTTTTGTGTCACATCTGGATGTCCGAAATGCGACACCCAGGGACACAGGATACTACTACTGCCGCCATCGGACTGAAGACCAGGAAGCAAAAAATGTTGCGGATAAGATATATGTGTACGTAAATGGTGAGTAGCTTCCTCTTGTGAGATTGAAATAGCTATGTAAGGCAAAAAAGAGAATTGTTATTATTTTCTAGAACACTGTTAAATACTAAAATCTTTACTAATTAATTACTTTAGATATTCAAAGTAAATATGAAGTAGTATAATATAATGTTATTCAATAATGAGAAAAAAACAAACTAGTACATATTTCATTAATTTAAAGGATGAATTATATACCTACTTGGTAAGTGAAGGCAAAAGACATAAGTATTTCAATGAACATTGGTTCATTATAGTGTTGCTGTGAGATGAAACGAGACTTGAGCCAGTCTCGTCTCAGTCTCATTTTCGAAACTTGGGTATTATCTCAAGTCTCGTCTCGTTTCCATGATCAGTTCTGATGTCTGTCCACAAACACCTCCAGACTTTTGCAGGCCGTTGCCCTGTTTCATGTTTCACATCGTTTCATTTGTTTATTTTTTAAATTTATACTCACTCCCGAAAACAGCCCAACAAAGGCCTTTTACATTGGGTGATTAACAATGGAACAACACCCACGACCATTCCCAGGGAGGTGTAAATATCCTACCCAGGCGGGACTCGAACCCGCGACCTTCGGTTTGGCCGGCAAGGACTTTACCCTGCTGCCACCGAGGCCGGCAACGTCGGCCGTCAGCTGTTGTGTGAGGACTAGAGTGGGGTGTGACTTTTAGCTTTTGATGTGTGCAATAGTAATTGGTTGTCTCCTTAATGTAGTTATACTTGAATGGCATTTACTTAGTCTGCCTAACTTAGATATGTATGCACATAATTTAAGTTAGATGTATATCCCAATTTATCCTGTTGCTTAAACTTGCTTTAAACCTGTTGCAGGCTCATTAGGGGTAAATATGTTGGTTGACCCTGTTCTGCTTTATTGTAGCTAATCTCAACCTAATGAAATGGCTATTAAAAATCCAAAATACCTCTTTTTTAGTAGACTAAAGTCATCTGTAATCAATTTCCTTGTGGATCCAATGAAGCCTTGTGAAGTATCTTGTCCTTGAGTACTATACTACATGCAACTGTGACTTCATAGTTGTAGTATTTTAGCTAAGTGTGCTTCAACAGTGAAGGTCATGTCGCACATACTGTCTGCCGTTCACAGTCAGGGGCAACAGCTCTTGAGAGAGTGGGAGGATCACCCCTTCCTAATTCGACTGTAGCCTAACAATGCTTGATTTCCTGTAACTTAGTCTGCAACTCCACTTGCTGTAGTGTGAACTAGGCTTACCTGCTCATAAATTAACATTGACATGTAATATGGAAATCTATTTCACTGGTGAAATGTAAATGGAGTGATCCAACCAATCAAATTTGAATGTCTAAAGTAATTAATTCAAACTGAAAAGAAATGCATGGAAACCTTGCTGTGATGAACCAAATGTGGGTTCGTGTTGTAATGGCAACGTTGATTGGTGAAAGTAGATTTGGCATAGCATAGTCAACTAAATTTTCCAAAAATTTATAAGATGTATTGCATTTATTTTGTTGCAATTAATTTAATTGATTTTTATCAATTAATTTATTATGTTTGTCATTTCAGACACAAAAAACCTGCTAGTTCCATTTGGAGCATATGGGGTAACAGGGCAGGTTCTTAATAAATCTGCAGTTATACCCTGTAAACCTTCATCTCCAGATGTTAATGTGACATTGTACAGAGGTAAAGAAATGGTAAGACCTAGAACTTCACCTTTTATCCTAACGTAGGAAGCTGTGAGTGAAATATTAGCGATCATTCAAAATATTGCATATTTATAATTATTCCTGAGTAACTCACCACTACATGGAACATATAATTTACATTGAAACAAATTGCTCTAATGGTCCATACTTTTAGGGCAAATGAGAGTTTTCCAAAACCTGTAGTTTGTATCAGTTTCATCGGTTATGTCTTACGTGTGAACAAGTTTGGAATTTCATTCGGGGAGGAGTCCATTGTGATTACTAGCAGGGTTGGAGATGGAGGAATCCTCAGAACTTTAGGAAAATCAGGAGATATATTTTTTTGAATCATTTAGAAAATTGCGATTGTGACTTCAGAGTAACAGCTAAATTTTCAACAGTTTTTGTCAAGGTAATTATACCCTATTGAAAAATCTATTCAAAGTTTTGTGGAATGGAGGTCAATACTCCAATGACCCTTTCCCCTCTTCTCCCATGGCTGTCTCACTGTACCACTCTACTTCTTCTGGGATAAATTTAGAAACTGAGTTTCTCTCAGGCAAAAAATGAAGGACAAAATATTTATAGCAAAACTTATACAGTATTAAGGCTGGAGACAAGGCCCTGTATAGTTAATCAGCTTATCATGGAATAGGTTATTTCACTGAAATAAAGGGGTTCTTATTCCACCAAAGGACAGAAGGGGTAAAGAGAAAATGGTGGAGCGGTTAGGAATCTTTGTTTGATAAGGAAATCATTGAGAAAAATCTCAGGGACATATTTTGATCAAGGCTTCCCTAGTGTTTCATGGTGATACGTAGGAAGCCTTGCTGTGATCCACCATGTTGAATGTTCTCAATTGATGGCAGTTTCGTCCTTGTCCTGAAGATGTCCTCTAGAATGAGGATGAAATTTATATCAATTAAGGGCATTCAAGGTGATGAATTACCAGAAGCCTTTCCATATATCAGCAGCTCCATCCCATGCTTCAAATTTTGTATTTATTATTGGAACTTTCATTATTTATATTACTTTATGAGATACATTACGTTTATGGTGCTCAGCAACAAATAATTAAGTTCCAATCACCTATTAAACTGCTGATAATTATAATTACCTGACAAGTCAAATAAATAACTAGAAATAAGTTTGTTAAAATTCAAATAACAGGACTTTAAAGTCATCATTTGCGTTATTTTATCAATTGTCACATTTTCAGCAAAAAATAAGGTTGCCTTGGAGGATATTATTTAGTCCTACAGTACTCCATTCATGTGCATATAGATAAATCTCAAAAGAGATGACAGTGATGGATGGATAAAAGGATTCTTTCCTTTCCTTCACCATTCTTGATCATAACTGAAATACAGCAAGAAGTCAATTCTTCCTATCAAACTACAGTTTTCATTCTTTCTCACTCCTGGTCCTTCTTACTTGTCTCTACTTTTTTCCATGTCTGTTCTCTTTATTCCAGTCCTCTGTAGTTAGGTCTTTGGACAGTTTGTGATAAAACTTGGAAAATGCAGTTGTGGATTCCTTAGTTTAATGCAGGTCTATTTAAAAAGCACTTAATTCACTTGGTTAAAGTCAGCTCCAAGAAGGTACTGGCCAACGTGAGCAACCCTCTTAAGTAAACATCAGACTGTTCCAATGGCTCAACATCCCACACAGCACACTTTGCATTCTATTGATATTTAACTCATTCTGGTGATATATGAATGTATTCATTTTGCTTTAGTATTGAATCCTGTATTGAATAGTTATTGTTAACATTCAATTTAACACTCATTAGGCTTGGTATTTTAAACACATATTTAATGATTGGAAATATTCCATAGTCCCAATATCTTGCCATCCAAGTTGGGCTCAGAAAACGTGATATGAATTTATTTATTTGCTCTGCTGGCAAATCCTGATGGAACTTTTGTGACCTGTGGTGATCCCTTTGCTGAGTTACCTACAATCCTAGTTTGGATTAAATGAGTTGCACAGTCATTTGTGAGATGTCACTGGTCATCACTTATGATGCAGATTAACTGTAGATCGTTGCCATGCCAAACGGATATAGTGAATAGCGAAGGCTATAATGGACGGCTGCTATATCACTATGAGATGCAGTCACTATCAATCCAAGACTCATAATTAGGAATTTATGAATTTGGCTCATAGGCTTTCAAAGTGATTCAGCTATGCAGAACAGAACAAATCATTACAATTTCCATGCTGGTGTATAAATTTATCCCTAACTGTACATTTTTGTCATGCTGATGATCGTCTGCATAGAGTCTAATGTGGTGAAATTCATTTTTTAGGAGCCTTGCAAAGACGATCGTGTGACATATGATCCTAAAAGGGGCTTTCGATTCAGTCCACTCTGGAGTGAAGCCAGTGGAGAGTATGTATGCTGGGGTAATAGAAGGCTTGCACGGCAGAATATGACATTTCACCTGATAATCTTCCGTAGGTATTTTGTCTGTCATATACTACCAAGATATTTATGTGACACCTTCCATGAATAACTCATAATAAAGAGATTGAAAGTGTTACATGAAATGATAAGAACTCACCTTTATATTTTATGAAATTTCTCAACTTTTGCCAGTGCCAGAATGAGAATGAACTCGCATCTTACTTTGCCAAATGAAGATTGGGGAGACAGTACAACATACATGCTACTTAAGTGCTCATATAAGTTTTGTTCCATGTTATTAAGTTGAAATTTCACCCTTTTTTATTTCAACTTCAGGGTGGAGGACTTAGCTATGAACTTGACGAATTTTTTACCAATTGGAATCATGATATTAAAATTTCAGAAACTTAAACTTGCATTGCTAATTGAGGAAACATAAATGGAAACAATCTCATTGCCCTGTTTATATATACTATTATAGGTATGTTCTTGTGAGGGAGTGAATTTCTTGTTATCTTAGGTATATTACTATTGAAATTAGTTATTTTTGCTTCAAGACAAGTTTTTTTCCATACTTCCATCTGCAGATTACATGGGCACATACAGTAGCAATTCAGCAGTAATATTACACCAGGAAAAATCATATTCTCAGAGTATTACGAAGCGTATACAAAGCATGAATTTAAACTGCAAAAGGTTTATTAATGAAGCATTCTAGACAATTTTCTACCCACTACCCAAATAATCTACCATGCTTCATGAAATTAAAGATATTGAAAATATATTATGCATAATATATTGTACATCATAATTAATGTCCTTTATAATACAATAAATATTAGCTGAAATGTCTGTTGATTCTATACTGGAGTGATTAGAGTAAGAACTCATGTATTAGTGATCAACACACTGATAAAATGTAATGCTGAACTAATAATTAACCAACAATTCATATTCATTAACCCTTCGGTTCAATCACATATTTCACATGTGAAATTCAGGTTGCTGGGAGTTCAGATCTCTTAGAGAAGTCTACCACAGGGTATAATGGTTATTTTCAAAGTAAAATGCAGACTCTCAGTCATACATATCACTTTACTTTGAATGAGTATGGTTGGCTTGAAACTAAAAATCTGCTGAAAGGTTCAACTATGTGTTCACATATAACTCCTGCACAGGTTGGTAATTGGAACGCCTCATGTTGAATACTTTCTTTTCATGCCGAAAAAATAATGAGTCTAAATTTCAAAGATGCAACTATAGTACCATAACATATTGTGATGTACTTATTGCATCAGGGCTCTCAGAGTAGACCTTGAGACAACATCTGAAACAGGGACAAAGTTTGTTGTGACATTATGGCTGGTGTGTGCCCAACACCCAGGTATGCAAAACAAGTCATTTGTTACTACAGAAAAGAGTCGAATCTATCTAATTTTACATGCAATAAGCTAGAAATTACTTAAAACACAGCTGATCAAGATGTAGATTTGATATTGTAGACAAAAGAAAAAAAATATGGCATTTTTAAATCCCTCTGAATCCCAAACACCCAGGCTACCTTACTCAAGGACTATAGGTAGCGACAGAGACATCACAATCTAGATTTTTTAGCTTAGACTAAATTTTATATTCATGTGGCAGTTGCCAAATTAGTATATTTTTGAGCAGTTACAATAAGGGAATCACCTTGGATTATCATGCAGAGGTGGCTGCATTCATTTTCCTCGTGTATTCATCCCATCCACTTGATGTGTATGGCATTTGGAAATTCAAAAGTAAGTGAACATTTATCCTCCCAACCCCTGCATGCTTCGCAAAGAGTAGGTACTGCATGCTTCTGAGAAGTTGTGAACATTTCTCGAGTGATTCCTGGACATTCTGTGAACATTTGATTTTCACATGGCGTGATCACAATGGCTGTTGAACAAAATTGATTTCATCGATGTTCAACCATACATTTCTGCAGTGCTGAAACAAAAGTTCCCTCATTCTCAGGCATTCACTGCAAAGATGCCTTCCCAAGACTGCAGTTTCTCTCTATTTCAATGGGTGTCTTTATGTCATATACTTGGAGGCACCCATTGCAATAAGAGCTAAACTTTTGCTTGAAAAACAACTCATGTAGTGAATACCCACTAATAAAGGAACATTCAATTTCATTGACAATTGAAATATTCTAGCTCCTTACTCTATGGCTACAAATTAACAATTTCACAGTTTTATATTGACTGTTGCAGACCTATAAGCAGTTCAATTGTTCCTACATGAAGTAGCAGTATTGAACTTATTCATTTTTTGTTGTAAAATTTATGGGCTGTCTACAACGGATTACATGTGCTGTATGTTTCTTGAAATATATGTTTAACATTGTGTGAATTATTCGAGAGTGTCTCTTTCATGTACTGCTGATATTTTAATGCCACTAGATTATTTTCCACCTTTTAACCTCTATTTTATACATTTATAGGAGAACTTAATAAGAATGACAAACCCAAAATCAGCGTGGAAAGCATAAGTCATGTCATCCGTGGGATGCGTGCTAAGTTTGAATGTACAATTCAGGTTGAAATACAAACTCTTTTCGACATGTATTGGAAAATCCCAAACCCATTAGGACTGTTGGTAAGTATTTTCATGGTTAAAATGGTTTCATTTAATGTCCCTTAGTTGCCTAGCTCCTAGTTTTGTTATTAAATAACCTGTTAAAATAATTCATTTTTTTTAATCTAACAGACTGGAAGAGTGATTATGGGTAAGGCAATGAAAACAAGAGATTTCAGTGATAATGTTGGATTCATAAGAGGAACAGTTGTGTTGACCATTGAAAATGTTACACTTGATGATGAGGGATACTACGAGTGCGTAGTGGAAGACCCTTCTAACAATATCAACAGTGATAAGCAACTGGTAAAAGTACATGGTGAGTGTTAACATGCTTCCAAAGGTCAGAAACCCTAGACTATTCAGGGTTGCTACAGATGTGGAGACCAGAAAACATGGAGAGGTCAAGGGAAAATGGGAATTCTGTCTAGAAATTTGCTTTCCCTAATCAACAAAATGCTTGTTTTCTGTTGGTGAAAATAACCATTTTATATGCTTGACAATGATATCTTGTCGACAGTCTTATAGCACTTTGCCTGGATGAGGCAATTCAGCTCTTATGTGGTTTCAGGCAATTAATTATGTCCTGAAACAAGCATTCATGTCCAGTCTTTACACGCATTCTGAGGAAGATGGAATTGTTTGGATCTCCTCAGATTGCACGACTCATTTTTTACTGGGGAAACATGACTTCAGCTACCAAATTCGAAGTTAATGATATGAAGTAAGGTTCCTGAACTGACTACCTCCTATTGCATCAGGATTGTACCTTTGTCATCATCATCATCATCACTCGTCATCTCTCCAAGGGTTGTTTTGACACAGTTTTCTTCTGAATGCTTCTGCCTACTAACTTCTTCACCCCAACAAATTTATTTTTTTCCTCATCAGTAAGTATTGGCTTCATGAATATCATTCATGGTCTTCATTCAAAGATACATAGTCTTCATTTGACACCCATGTCTTAAAATATGACTGTCAGATTATTGGGTACCGGAGAGTCAGATTTTTCTTCTGATTGTAGGCTTTTTTGCCTCAGTTGTCCTAATGGGTATTTCCCTTTTTGTTCTGTCATGGCTCATGGTTTTCTCCCAATAAGCGGAATTATTCTGCTATTTCTAGCTTCATCTACATGCCGTCGCCGCCACATGGTCGTGTGGCAGGGGGTGTTAGGTCACCAGCCGTGTAAAGGTGTAAGTTTTTTGGAGATGAAATAGCGACATATATCATAGGAGTGAAATAAGTGGAGTTCAATATTTATTGTGGTCAGTTATTGTGCACAGAAGGAACAAGTTTTTGTACCAATCTGTTTGGCATTGTATCTCTCTTATTTTATCGCATCTGTCAGACCTAGAGATGTAGTGAGGAGTCATGTTAATATTTTCTATGTCGCTCTGAAACACCAGTTCTGAATATATCAAGTAAACTAAGCCTAGCATGCAGCCTCCGAGTCTTTTGGGGCTCCCACTTTAATCCCTCTGACAGTTGTATAACACTATATGTTCGTTCGTTGCAGTTTTTAACAAAGCATTCTCCTTTTCTTTGTATTTTGTCAATTTTTTTGGTTAAATCTTTATGACCAGGGTTCCAAATGTTCATGGTGTATTCGAGGTGTGGCTTAACCAGAGTGAAGTAGCATCTCTCTTTTACTTTTCCATCCTTCCTATTACACGCTTGATAACTCCTAGTTTCTTTAATGCTGTGTCTCATATATTTTGTATGTGTGTTCCCCACAATATATTTGAAGTTAAGGTAATTCCAAGATATTTTACTGTATTTGAAGATATTATGTTTACTCCACCCACAGTGTTGGTATGGCTTTTGTGTGATGACATTCACAGGAAGTGAACTGTGGTGCATTTACTAATATTCCCCACTCCTGGCACCACGAATGAACGTTGTTAAGGTCCGATGACAGAGCTTCAAAGTCTGCATCTTTGCTCATTTCACTGTAGATAACTGAATCGTCTGCAAATTATCTTAATTTACTGCTAACCTTAGAGCTTAGGTCATTAATATAAATAATGAATAGAAGAGGGCCAACCTTCTTCGTAATCCAACCTAAGTTTGGAGACTCGCATGACTATTGTGGCTGTCCACTTGGTTTCTATCGTTACAATGCCTATCATTTTGCTAGACTAATGGAAGCATCTCTTTTGCATTTTGGTGTTCAACCTGAGCATTATTACTCCAGCATAAGTATGATTCTGATACTTCCTCTCCAAAAGTCTTCTTCTTGTGGTATTTCATCACTCTGATGTCCAAAAGTCAAGGCAAATCCTCTGAATTCACAGTTTCAAAATTATTAGCCATCTGCTAGTGCGATGTTACACACTATATTCCACTCCAAAAGTGTCCATTATCTTTTTTTGCTCTCTTGGGTACTCCCCACCTGGTTATGTAACTTATCTTATTCATTGGGGAACTATTTTCCCTTTGTCGTATTTCACTCTGGGGGATTTAATAAGCAGAAAATAGAAAAAATTAAAGTTTGAAATATAAAGTCATAATAGAAAAAAGTTCATGATATACTCCTCCTTGGGATTATAATGTAGTTTCTCCTTTCATCTACGTGGCAATAGAGTAACAAGAACAAATTTGCAAGCAAGGTAACTATCAGTTTAACATTGTTGCGAGTATCATCATGCCTGAAGTGAAGTGAGTTTTGCCCTAATGACCACTTTGGCATCTTCACTCTTGTAATGCTAGCGATTTACTTTTTCTTGTCCATGCCTCATTGTGTGACAAGAATATGTTGATAGCTTTTTGCAAATCATCTGCATGCTTACCATAATTCACTTGATGGATACCTTTGGTATCAAATTGTAGTGTGCCCTCATCATCATGGAAATCTTATCCTATGATGTGAATGTCATGTATGTAATAGAATTGGCTGTTATTAAAATTCAAAACTCATGTGATATCAATGAACCATTCGCATCACTAGGTTTTGATGTTGCATGAACTGATGGTATTTTCAACCCACATTTGCACCTGCCTTTAATCACGATGGTAGAGCTAATATATTTAACTGAATAATAACATAATGTGCACAATATTTGAATCTGTTCACCAACCAGACACTTGAACATGTTGACAATAGTTCACTTGACCATTGTAATTGATGTCTGTGGTGTAAATAAACCATGATAGACAGTGTAACTAAAGTACGCTGCATGCTGTATAAGTGTTATAGTCACTGTGCACGCACACTGTGTGTTGCTTTAAAGTGTGATGGACAGTGTGACAAAAGGCGATGCACTCAGTACGTGGGTGTAAGTAACAGTGTAAGCACACTGTGTGCATGGTGTACTGAGCAGGGATGACAATGGAACCCCTATTGTGAAAATGTTTTGGTCTAGGTACACAAACCCATTATTGAGTTTTGCTCCAAGTAAGAACCATTTGATGAGTTCTGACAAAGGTTTTCACTCCAAACCACCCTCATTCATGAGTTGTATAATGGAGTACCGCACCAAACTGAACCCATTGTTGGGGTATGACATAGGGCTCTCTCTGAACAGAATCCATTGATGGGTACGGCAAAAGGTTTGATTATAGAACCCAACCAATGCCTTCATGGGTTATGTCAAATGGGTGCTCTCACATGTGATTTAGTGAATAATTTGTTATTTGATATTTTTATATCATAATATTTCCTTATATGAGAATAATACCATCGGAAAGTTAGGGTTTTTTATGGCTGTGTTTTTGTGCCTATTGTGATGTATTGGAAGTGGGTATGTTGCTGAAAACTATTTTGTACTACTGCTTCCTCATATAACTTCATAAATTCCAGTCTATCAGCATAGAAACCATCTTAGTGAAAGCAATGGTAGAATAATCAAATATGGAATACTTTCAGGTAGTCCAACAATGGCACTCAGCAATTCCTTACCACCCAACCCTTAAGCTGTCTACAGCATGTTCTTTTACATCTTAGCTACAGAATCAGGTAGCAACTAGTAACAGTATGATTACCGCTACAAAAACCTGTATGTCATCCCATTTTAATTTGACATCAAGTTGGATTTGTAACGTCCCGGAGGGAAGAACCATTCACACAGCTAGTTTTCACGAGACTGACCCCAACATGGCGTCGTCCCTCATTTATTGTGACAACTGAATCACACAATGCATGTACATCAGTGAGTGCCAACATTATACTCCTCCCCACGCAGGGGGGGAAAAAATAAGACAAAAAAAAATATATATGAAAAATACACTTCCAAATTTTACAAATCAAATACTTGTTTCTTTAGTCTGGTCCTCAAGGGACATCACCTCTCCACTGTCTCTGCTTCACTTATAGTCCTTGGACTACTAGGCTCCAAGTACCCAGCAGAGCTGTCCACTTCGGATGGCCTATTTACACTGTCCTTCACTTCACAGTCTTTCATCACTTTAACACCCTTTTTTTACTCATCTCAGCACCAGAGTTAGCCTTACTGTTCTCTCCCCCATGACCCTTTGCAGCTGATTAATGTGACGTTGCCAAGTGAACCCATCCCTCGTTTTTACATGATGATTACGTGATCCAAGCACTGATGTGATGGTTCCCTCCACCCACCGATCTTGCACCCCCCTTGCATAGGCTAGAGTCAACACTTTGTCTCCCACCATAAAGTTCCTCAGTACTGACCCCTCTGTTGGGCTAACTGGTGGGTCTGCACTCTATCCCTGACACTCAGTCTCACACAAGCTAGTCTGGACTGTAGGAGTCGGCCAAACATGAGCTGACATGGAGGCACTCCAGTAGTTACGTGGGGTGTGATCCTACAATTTAAGAGAAAATGTGGTAGAGCTAGGTGTAATGGCTCTTGGGAACACAGTAATGTTTTAATTTTGTTTTTAAAACATTTGACCAAGTTCTCTGCTGCCCCATTTGTAGCAGGGTGATATGGTGGAGAAAAGATATGGCGAATATTGTTCATCCTACAAATCTGCTCAAATGAGAATGAGACAAAGGGAGGACCATTATCAGAAACAATCTCTTCAGGCAACCCAAATGTGGCAAACAGTGACCTCAATTGAAGTAGTATCTCCTCTGCTCCCCCATTCTTAATCTCTTTTACTTCTGGCCATTTGGTTGAACTGTCCACTATAACTAAAAGTACCTTCCCCAAAAATGGTCCGGCCAATGAAGCCTAGACCAATGCTTCTCCGGCCAATCCCAGGACTTTAGTGGTGCTCTATTTGGCAATGGTTTGTTCATCAAACAAGCTGAACAACACTTAGCTAATGCCTCTAAAACTTGATCCAATTTGGGCCACCACACGTATGATCTAGCAAGTGATTTCATTTTTACTATCCCCAGATGGCTAGAATGAAGTTCCTCCAACATTTTTTTTCTCGACTGTTCTGGGATAACCACCCTGTTTCCCCACATTACGCACCCCTGCTCTACTGTCAACTCATGCCTCTTATGAAAAAAAGATTTTGCCTCTAGCTCCACATCCCTAGGCCACCCTAACATACTGTAGTCCAAAATTTTGCTTATCAGCCGGTCTCTTCTAGTTTCTGAACAAATATCCTTAGCAGTAACAGGCAGAAACTCCCTTTCTCCTGTTTCCATGTAAGATACTTCCTCTATTACTTGTCTCTCATTATGCAAAAGTATTCTTGACAACCCATCCACAATTTTATTTTCTTCTGCTTTCACATACTTTATCTTATAATTGTAACCCTGAAGGAAAATAGCCCACCTTTGTAGTCTATTGGCTGCCATTTGTGGAATTCCCTTCTTGTCCCCAAAAATGCATATCAGAGGCTTATGATCAGTTCTCAAAATTAACTCCCACCCAAACAAGTACTGCGTGAAATGCTTTACCCCAAATACGAGCTTCCCTGTTGATCTGGGCATAGTTAGATTCTGCCCTGCTTAAAGACCGAGAGGCAAAACCAATTGGCCTTTCCTCTCCATTTGGGTAAGAGTGTAAAATAACTGACCCCAACCCATAAGGGGAAGCATCACACTGCAAGATAACTGGCAGAGACTGATCATAATGGACCAAAACTTTGGTAGATGTGATCAGCTGTTTAACTTGATTAAATGCTAACTCACACCCAGCAGTCCAAATCCATGAGGTCTCCTTCCTCAGCAATTGATGCAAAGGTGACAACACAGAGGCAAGGTCCCGCAAAAATGTTGAATAATATTCAACTAAACCCAAAAATGCCGTCAACTGAGATGTGTCTTCCAGTCTTGGGGATTTCACCACAGCTTCAATTTTACTAGTGGTAGCATGCAAACCATCTTTATCAATCTTGTGGCCCAAAAATTCCACTTCACCCAACATTAATTTACATTTGTCTTTATTGACTTTAAACCCCAACTTACTTAATCTGTTTAGAAACTGGTTTAAATTCTCTATATGCCTTTCAACATTTTCCCCAGTGATAATTATGTCATCCTGGAACCACACATTTCCCTCCAAACCCTGTCGCACCTGGTCCATTGTTCTTTGAAAAATTGCTGGGGCTAAAGCAATGCCGAAGGGTAGTCTGTTATATCTGAAAAGAACCTTGTGCGTATTTATGGTGCAAAGAGCTTGAGAATCCTTGTCCAACAGGAGCTGTTGAAAAGCATCGAACAAATCTATGACTGAAAACTTTTCTCCACCCCTCAACTTGGAAAACAATTCTTCCACCCCAGGAAGTGGATAAAGCGCTACTTCTAATTGCGTGTTTACTGTAACCCTAAAATCTCCGCATATTCTGACCGTTTCATTACCCTTTCCCACAGGTACGATTGGAGTTTCCCATTCGCTAAATTTTACAGGATACAAGACCACTAAACTCAACTAATCTCTCAATTTCATTTTCCACCTCATTCCTCAGAGCAAAAGCTAAGGCTCGTGAATGACAAAATGCTGGTTTAGCATTCTTTTTCAAATACAATTTCACAGTTTCCCCTTTCATTAGCCCTAAACCCCAATCCAAAGATCCCTGTTAGCATCCCAAATCTCATTTACCCTGGCCATCGTATCAATTTTTACTCTATTTACAAGCTTGCAAAATTTTAGTGCCAGAAACCAGTCCCTGCCTAGCAATAGCGGTCCACCATATTTACCACAAATAACAACAATTGTTGATTCATGCCTTGATAATTTACCCTTACCGAAATGGTACCCTTAGGCTCTATTACTGCATTTGAATAAGATCTCAGTCTCACATTCGTACTCTGAAGGGGAATTTTACAAAAATTTAATCTGTAGCTCTCCTCAGACACAGCAAAAATAGCAGACCCAGTGTCGATCTCCATCAAAATGTCCCTTCCCTCCACATTAACTTTCACCATCTAAGGGCCCTCATCATTTGTGTCTTTTTCCTTAATATTGAACATCAGTAAATCCGCCTCCCTTCCCAGGTTAAAATTCCCAACCCACACTTGGTCCCTCTCGCTCTCCACATCGTTGCTTCCACAAGTACTGTGATGGAAAACAGACGTTCTCATCTCCATAGCTGTGTTGCGGTGCATAGCTCTCAGGTGTCCAACCTTTTCACAGATGTCGCATCTGGAACCTCTGATCCTGCAACTGCTGCTCCAACGGCCCTCTCGCCCACAGCAATAACACACTCCTTTTTCGTTCTTCTTTGGGGGTCCCCTATTCCGCTTTCCTCCTCCTGCCATGACCCTGTGGACCTCAGTATCATCCAGGCTCTCTTTCTCATCGCACTACCTTTCCGCCGCTAGATGGACGTACCCACGGCCAACAAAATGGATGTCTGCCCTGCCTTCTCCTCCGGGGCCGCCATTGACAAAAGCACCATCACGTTCTGGGAAGCCTTTTCCCGAGCTCCCGCTAACTCCACTGCTCTGTTGAAGAGGATGGACTCCTCCTCGAGGTATAGGGCCTGCACAATATTTACATCTTTTAGGCCCAATACCAGCTGGTCTCGCATGGCCTGGTCCAAAAAGGCTCCATAATTGCAGTGGCAGGATTCCTTCCTCAACCTAGCCGCGAATTCTCGTACACACTCTCCTTCCAGCTGCATGCACTTCAAAAACTTATGTCTTTCCGCTATCACCGATCTTTTTGGGCAGTAGTAATCACGCAATATTTTGCACTATTCCTCTGACCGAAGATCACTCAGCCTCTTGGGCTCACACAAGTTCCTCAGCACTTCGTATGTCTCTTTCCCTATAGAAGACAGAAGTATGGCCTTCTTATTCTCATCTTGCTCCTTTTTCAAGTGGTGGAATATGAAATATTGCGGGAGCCATTCCTCAATTGACTCCCAACTATCCTTCCAGGGCACAAAACGCTCCATAAAAATCGGCATCCCCGTCGCCACTTTAATGTTCCCGGAGAGAAGAACCATTCATAATGCTAGTTTTCACGAGACTGACCCCAACGTCATCCCCAATTTATTTTGACCACTAAATCACGAAATGCGTATACATCAGTGAGTTCCAACATTACAGGATTGTTTTTGGATACCCTTCCCAGCTGGTCCAAGGCAGCGCATATCCCTAAATGGACGGATACAATCCCCTTAAAAATTATGTAATGAAGAGAACTGCTGGGTTTTAATACCTTGATGGACTGCCTGTGTGTTCATTTGAAAAGGATCAGACCAAGTGAAAAAATTACCAGGGAAGATGATACTCTCTTGAGGCACTTGACTGTAGACACACTTGAAATCTAGAGTTGTCTTCACCATAAGTAAGATACCATGTTAATTACAAGCTATGAATCAAATAGCAATAATAGTTGGCTAAAAACTAGGACGGTAGGATAATTTAGGATCTCACCTCCCTAGTGGGAGCCATCAGCATCCCCTGGTGCCATGTCTTCATTATTTTCAGCTTGAAGATATCCTCATTTTGAGCAACATTTGGATTTTCTGCCACATTCACCTGTGGCATTTGGGCAGGTGGTTCGTTGCCCTCCACCAGGACCACCCTATCTCCAGTTTCTTTTGGCTGGACTGGTTCATTCTACTCTATCAAAACAAATTGTGCCACCAGCCTTTCCACATGATCTCGGTGTACCCTTACTCTCTCTGCACTTTGTCTATTTCTCTCCTGCAGATCAGTTCCATGTGTGGCAGATGAATGCTTGTAACGTGGTCTGATTGTTCTTCTTACTCCTCTTCGGTTCATAACTCAAGACGTAAATATGATTAATATTAGAACTTTTCAAACTAAAAAGTTAGTGATTTGTAGTATAGTGCTTGATTATTTACATTTTTGGCATAATCACTTATTGTGTAATGATCTTAATTATAATAATAATGTTATAAAAAGAGACAAAAATAGAGAAAATGCCAACAATTATCTCTATACACATCTGTGGCCTTGGTTTCATCATCATATCAGAGGTCTTTGACTAATTTGCGGGGTACTTCAATTTATGATGTTGGTGAATTGCATTCATAGTATCTAAAAACTAGGATGGTAGGATAAGTTAGGATCTCGACCTCCCTAGAGGGGGCCATTAGCATCCCCTGCCGCCATGTCTACATTATTTTCAGCTTGAGTATTATCCTCGACTTGAGCAACATTTGGGTTTGCTTCCACATCTGCCTGTGGCCCTTGGACAATTGGCTCGTTGCCCTCCACTGGGACCACCCTATCTCCAGCATCATTTGGCTGTACTGGTTGATTCTGCTCTAGCACAACAAATTGTGCCACCAGCCATTCC
Source organism: Ceriagrion tenellum (assembly GCA_963169105.1). Lineage (NCBI taxonomy): Eukaryota > Metazoa > Arthropoda > Insecta > Odonata > Coenagrionidae > Ceriagrion > Ceriagrion tenellum. The sequence goes on along the minus strand of OY720640.1, from coordinate 117,730,713 downwards.
ATATGTTGGCGGTGTTGCCGTAATCTCTTTGCACTTTGTCTATTTCTCTCCTGCAGATCAGATACATTTGTGGCAGATATATGCCTGTAACTTGGTCTGATTGTTCTACTCACTCCTCTTCGGTTAATGCCTCAAGAGGTAAATATGATTAATATTCGAACTTTTCAACTTAAAAATTAAGAGTATACTACTATACTGTTAGATGTTTAAAATTTGTTGGCATTATCATTTATAATTTTAACCTTTAAAGGACGGCTTTAAATCCCAGATGTATCACTGCATGGCCGGGCATTTAAATGGCCTAGGTTTAAAATATAAGCAGCTCTCCAGTTAATTATAAATAACTGAAAAACTATTTGTGATAATAAAATAAAACAAACAATATTTTTAAGACAACACCACATTGAGTATAATTTATTTTTTCATATTTCCAATATTTTATTTTAACTTTACAGGAGCTTATCTAAAAACGAATATTCATACGTTTTTCCTATCAAGGAAATGTGATTTTCCAGATTTCATAACCTTTACGTTCAATTATAATATTATGTAATCAATTTTTAATCAAATATAAATGTTTAATTTATTTAGCTTTTTTTATAGTTCCTTTTTTTATGATACTCCCGAAAACAGGGAATAATGCAGAGTCCAACGTCGCACTTCACGCAGCGAATGTTCGTGCGCCTGACGATCTTCTTCGTTGAACACACGCGACATCGTAACTTGCTAGTTTTTTCAGGCCAGTGCTCTACCTCTTTAGCGTCTAATCTGGTAATGTTCATGGCACATGGGTTAGGTCTCCCTCTATGCGTAGCTACTGAACGATTCCCAACTTTTTCCAGAAGATCGCGCACCAACTGTAGTCTAAACGTACGGTGGGATACATCTTTACCTAGGGATTTAGAAATTATGAAGGAGTTCAGTATGGTAACGTCCATCAAATGGAAAAATACTTTTTTTGTCCACTTCCAGGTCTTTCTACTAATTGAACAGCTGTTCGCCATTCTGTCTCCTTTATCAACGAAACCCATGTTACGGATGTAGTCCTGAATGATTACGGGTTTTATTCCATTCCCGTGTTCATCACAGAAATTGCCCTCTGCTGGTGGATTGTGCATATTAGTGAGTAGATGTACGTCTCGCTTGTCCCTCCACGTAATTGCCGTCAAATCGTCTCGTACTCTAACACGTAAGTCGCCTCTTTTTAGTTTTCGCTTTCTGTCGAGATTTTTTGGCATTCCCTTTCTGTTGGGTCTAACTGTCCCACAACAAAAAATTTTTCTAGTCTTTAGGTCATCGAATAAGCCAGGAGATGAGAAAAAATTGTCCATATATAGTTTATGTCCAACACCTTCAACTCTCCTCGTCAGATGCTTCACAGTCGCATGCGTCGCCGACATTGTCGCAGTCGCCTTTTTTTTGTCTTTTCCTAAATAAACTACCATGTCATAAGTATAGCCAGTGGAATCACAAATTTTATATATTTTTACTCCAAATCGTTTATGTTTTTTTGGTATATATTGTTTGAAAATGACCCTGCCTTTGAATAAAACAATTATTTCATCCACTGCCAAATTTTCGCTCGGTTTATAAAATTTTGCATAAGAAGCATTGAGTTTTTCAAAAATGTCTCAACTTCCAAAATCGGTCATGATCATAGTCATTTTTGTCAGGTTGATGACGATTATCACTGAAATGGAGAAATCGGAGTATTTGCAAGAATCTGTCGCGAGGCATTATATTTCTGAAAAATGGTGTATGAAATTGTTCCAGTGTTGACCAGTAATCTTTCAGTGTGTCACGTACATCATGTCCTATTTGAATGACAAGAGACAGAAAAGAAAACATTTCATCAGTGGTCACGTCAGGACTTGGTGATGGTGCTTCGTGTTCACCTAGTGCATCCACGTACTGACTGTAGTACCTGTTAGTCTCCTCAACGAGCACATGAATAATCTCTGCGAAGAAGAGAAGAAATATTTCCCCAGGAGATGAATCTCGATGTACGTGAAGGGCCTCTTCTCTCCGGAATCCACTCTCCTCGCCCGAGAAGGGAATATTCCGGTTCCCGGTGCGAATGCGTTGACTGAATTTGATCCATTCACCGCCGGGACCAGGAGCCAAGGGGCACTCATCTTCTGACTCTCCGTCACTCGAATCAGATGGGTCCTTTTCTGCCTCCGAATCACTTTGAAGAAACACCTCTATATCCTTATCCGTAAGGTTCCGAGCCATTGCATATATGGTATAAAAAATAATATAAAAACCACACTCCTTTGGATAAAAACCGTTCTCGTGGTAACCGTCCGAAAAGACACCAAGCATGGAACTGAGCAATGGAAATAACTGAGAGAGTTCCATCGTAATCTTTGTTTGTGTGGTAAGGAAAAGACCCAACCATATGCTCGGGACACCCAGAAGTGTTTACGTCCAACGTCAAGGTCAGCTGATGAGGGAAGAAAGGTTCGAGATCACCAGAAGAGAGATAAGGGAGTACGCGAGTCAATTATCAAAAGCGATGACGGGGAGAGGTTGGAAAGGCGAGAAACTGGAATAAAATGCGATGACCGACGCATAGTCAAATGGCAAGTGTAACGCGAGTCAAATATCAAAAGCAATGACGGGGAGAGAGTTGGAAAGGCGAGAAACTGATGTAAAATGCGATGACCGACGCATAGTCAAATGGCAAGTGTAACCTATTTTCTGATCTTAGCGAGTGTCATTCCAGGAGCCTAAAAAAATATTTCCACTATCTCAGCGACGAAACTCATTATAAGCCGATTTTAAACGAAGTGTGTCTCAGTGGTCCCTAAAGGGACCGCAAGGCCATAAACGAAAACATTAGGTGGTCCCTTTTGGGACCGCACGGACGATAAAGGTTAATGATCTTAATTGAAATAATAATGTTATAATAAGTAACAAAATAAGAGTAAATGCCATCAATTTTCTCTATACACATCTATAGCCTTGGTTTCATCATTATATCTAATGTTTTTGACTATTTTGCGGGGTACTTAAAAATTTGCTTTGGGCAAATAGCAATCGCAGTTGGCTAAAAACTACGATGGTAGGATAATTTGGAATCTCACCTTCCTAGTGGGAGCCTTCAGCATCCCCTGCTGCCATGTCTTCATAATTTTCATCTAGAGGATTATCCTCATCTGGAGCAACATTTGGATTTGCTGCCACATCCACCTGTGGCCCTTGGACAGGTGTCTCATTGCCCTCCACCAGGACCACCCTATCTCCAGCATCATTTGGCTGTACTGGTTGATTCTACTCTAGCAAAACAAATTGTGCCACCAGCCTTACCACATGGTGTCGGTGCATTCGTACTCTCTCTGCACTTTGTCTATTTCTCTCCTTCCGATCAGTTACATGTGTGGCAGATATATGCCTGTAACTTGGTCTTATTGTTCTCCTCACTCTTCTGTGGTTATTTTCTCAATACGTAAATATGATTAATATTAGAACTTTTCAAACTAAATAGTAAGTGTTTAGTACTATACTTTTAGATGATTAAAATTTGTTGGCATTATTATTTATTGTGTAATGATCTTAATTACTACAAAATTGTTATAAAAAGTGACAAAAATGCATTAAATGTCACCAATTTTTTCTATACACAATTGTGGCCTTGGTTTCATCATTCTATCTAACGATTTTGACAATTTTGCGGGGTATTTAAATAATCGATTTGGGTAAAAATTCGATCGAATTTGGCTAAAAACTAGGATGGGAAAGTAATTTGAGATCTCACCTTCCTAGTGGGGGCCATCAACATCCCCTGCCGCCATGTCTTCATTATTTTCAGCTTGAGGATTATCCTCATCTTGAGCAACATTTGGATTTGCTTCCACATCCACCTGTGGCCCTTGGGCAGGTGGCTCGTTGCCCTCCACCAGGACCATCATATCTCCAGCTTCATTTGGCTGTACTGGTTGATTCTGCTATAGCAAAACAAATTGTGCCACCAGCCTTTCCACATGGTGTCGGTGCAGCCGTACTCTCTCTGCACTTTGTCTATTTTTCTCCTGCCGATCAGTTAGAAGTGTGGCAGATATGTGCCTGTAACTTGGTCTTATTGTTCTCCTCACTCTTCTTCGGTTATTACCTCAAGACGTAAATATGATTAATATTAGAACTTTTAACTAAAAAGTAAGTGTATAGTACTATACTGTTACATGATTAGAATTTGTTGGCAATATGTTTTATTGTGCAATGATGGCTCGTTGCCCTCCACCAGGACCACCCTCTCTCCAGCTTCATTTTGCTGTACTGGTCGATTCTGCTCTAGCAAAACAAATTGTGCCACCAGCTTTTCCACATGGTGTCGGGTCAGCCGTGCTCTCTCTTCACTTTGTCTATTTCTCTTCTTGCGATCAGTTACATGTGTGGCAGATATATGCCTGTAACTTCGTCAGATTGTTCTTCTCACTCCTCTTCGGTTTATGTCTCACGACGTAAATATGATTAATATTAGAACGTTTCAAACTAAAAAGTAAGTGTTTTGTACTATACTGTAAATGATTAAAATGATGCCTTTTGAGGGCAAAGCCCTTGGACAGTTGGCTCGTTGCCCTCCACCAGGACCACCCTATCTCCAGCTTCATTTTGCTGTGCTGGTCGATTCTGCTCTAGCAACACAAATTGTGCCACCAGCCTCTTTCTACATGATCTCGGTGTACCCTTACTCTCTCTGCACTTTGTCTATTTCTCTCCTGCAGATTAGTTCCATGTGTGGCAGATGAATGCTTGTAACGTGGTCTGATTGTTCTTCTTGCTCCTCTTCGGTTCATAACTCAAGACGTAAATATGATTAATATTAGAACTTTTCAAACTAAAAAGTTAGTGATTTGTAGTATAGTGCTTGATTATTTACATTTTTGGCATAATCACTTATTGTGTAATGATCTTAATTATAATAATAATGTTATAAAAAGAGACAAAAATAGAGAAAATGCCAACAATTATCTCTATACACATCTGTGGCCTTGGTTTCATCATCATATCAGAGGTCTTTGACTAATTTGCGGGGTACTTCAATTTATGATGTTGGTGAATTGCATTCATAGTATCTAAAAACTAGGATGGTAGGATAAGTTAGGATCTCGACCTCCCTAGAGGGGGCCATTAGCATCCCCTGCCGCCATGTCTACATTATTTTCAGCTTGAGTATTATCCTCGACTTGAGCAACATTTGGGTTTGCTTCCACATCTGCCTGTGGCCCTTGGACAATTGGCTCGTTGCCCTCCACTGGGACCACCCTATCTCCAGCATCATTTGGCTGTACTGGTTGATTCTGCTCTAGCACAACAAATTGTGCCACCAGCCATTCCATATGTTGGCGGTGTTGCCGTACTCTCTCTGCACTTTGTCTATTTCTCTCCTGCAGATCAGATACATTTGTGGCAGATATATGCCTGTAACTTGGTCTGATTGTTCTACTCACTCCTCTTCGGTTAATGCCTCAAGAGGTAAATATGATTAATATTCGAACTTTTCAACTTGAAAATTAAGAGTATACTACTATACTGTTAGATGTTTAAAATTTATTGGCATTATCATTTATCATTTTAATGATCTTAATTAAAATAATAATGTTATAATAATTGACAAAATAAGAGTAAATGCCACCAATTTTCTCTACACACATCTCTGGCCTTGGTTTCATCATTATATCTATTGTTTTTGACTATTTTGCGGGGTACTTAAAAATTTGATTTGGGCAAATAGCAATCGCAGTTGGCTAAAAACTACGATGGTAGGATAATTTGGGATCTCACCTTCCTAGTGGGAGCCTTCAGCATCCCCTGCTGCCATGTCTTCATAATTTTCATCTAGAGGATTATCCTCATCTGGAGCAACATTTGGATTTGCTTCCACATCCACCTGTGGCCCTTGGGCAGGTGGCTCGTTGCCCTCCACCAGGACCATCATATCTCCAGCTTCATTTGGCTGTACTGGTTGATTCTGCTATAGCAAAACAAATTGTGCCACCAGCCTTTCCACATGGTGTCGGTGCAGCCGTACTCTCTCTGCACTTTGTCTATTTTTCTCCTGCCGATCAGTTAGAAGTGTGGCAGATATGTGCCTGTAACTTGGTCTTATTGTTCTCCTCTCTCTTCTTCGGTTATTACCTCAAGACGTAAATATGATTAATATTAGAACTTTTTAAACTAAAAAGTAAGTGTATAGTACTATACTGTTACATGATTAGAATTTGTTGGCAATATCATTTATTGTGTAATGATCTTAATTACAATAATAATGTTATAAAAAGTGACAAAAATAGAGAAAATGCCACCAATTATCTCTATACACATCTGTGGCTTTGGTTTCATCATCATATCCTAGGTCGTTGACTCATTTGCGGGGTTCATAAAAAAATGATGTTGGCAATTTGCATTCATAGTGGCTAAAAACTAGGATGGTAGGGTAATTTGGATCTCACCTTCCTAGTGGGGGCCATCAGCATCCCCTGCCGCCACCATATATGTCTCTACACATCTGTGGGACTGGTTTTATCATCATATCAGAGGTCTTTGACTAATTTGCGGGGTACTTCAATTTATGATGTTGGTGAATTGCATTCATAGTATCTAAAAACTAGGATGGTAGGATAAGTTAGGATCTCGACCTCCCTAGAGGGGGCCATTAGCATCCCCTGCCGCCATGTCTACATTATTTTCAGCTTGAGTATTATCCTCGACTTGAGCAACATTTGGGTTTGCTTCCACATCTGCCTGTGGCCCTTGGACAATTGGCTCGTTGCCCTCCACTGGGACCACCCTATCTCCAGCATCATTTGGCTGTACTGTTTGATTCTGCACTAGCAAAACAAATTGTGCCACCAGCCTTTCCACATGGTGTCGGTGCAGCCGTACTCTCTCTGCACTTTGTCTATTTCTCTCCTGCCGATCAGTTAGATGTGTGGCAGATATATGCCTGCAACTTGGTCTGATTGTTCTCCTCACTCTTCTTCGGTTATTACCTCAAGACGTAAATATGATTAATATTAGAACTTTTTAAACTAAAAAGTAAGTGTTTAGTACTATACTGTTAGATGATTAATTTTTTGGCATTATCATTTATCATGTAATGATCTATATAAAATAATAATGTTATAATAAGTGAAAAAAATAGAGTAAATGCCACCATTTTCTCAATACACATCTATGGCCTTGGCTTCATCATTATATCTAATGTTTTTGACTATTTTGCGGGGTACTTAAAAAATTGATTTGGGCAAAAAGCAATCGCAGTTGGCTAAAAACTAGGATGGTAGGATAATTTGGTATCTCACCTTCCTAGTGGGAGCCATCAGCATCCCCTGCTGCCATGTCTTCATTATATTCAGCTTGAGGATTATCATCATCTTGAGCAACATTTGGATTATCTGCCACATCCACCTGTGGCGCTTGGACAGGTGGTTCGTTGCCCTCCAACAGGACCACACTATCTCCAACTACTTTTGGCTGGACTGGTTGATTCTACTCTAGCAAAACAAATTGTGCCACCAGCCTTACCACATGGTGTCGGTGCATTCGTACTCTCTCTGCACTTTGTCTATTTCTCTCCTTCCGATCAGTTACATGTGTGGCAGATATATGCCTGTAACTTGGTCTTATTGTTCTCCTCACTCTTCTGTGGTTATTTTCTCAATACGTAAATATGATTAATATTAGAACTTTTCAAACTAAATAGTAAGTGTTTAGTACTATACTGTTAGATGATTAAAATTTGTTGGCATTCTCATTTATTATGTTATGATCTTAATTACAATAATAATGTAATAAGTGACCAAAATGGAGTAATTGTCACCAAGTTTCTTTATACACATCTGTGGCCTGGGTTTCATCTTCATATCCAAGGTTTATGACTATTTCGTGGGGTATTTAAAATGATGATTTTGGCATATAGCAATCATAGTTGTTCTAAAAACTAGGATGGTAAGATAATTTAGGATCTCACCTTTCTAGTGGGGTCCATCAGCCTCCTCTTCCCTCACGTCTTCCATATTTTCTGCTTGAGGATTATCCTCATCTTGAGCAACATTTGGATTTGCTGCCACATCCTCCTGTGGCCATTGGACAGGTGGCTCGTAGCCCTCCACTGGGACCACCCTATCTCAAGCTTCATTTGGCTAGACTGGATGGTTCTGCTCTAGCACAACAAATTGTGCCACCAGTCTTTCCACTTGGTGTCGTTTCCGCCGTACTCTCTCTGCACTTTGTCTATTCCTCTCCTTCCGATCAGTTACATGTGTGGCAGATGTATGCCTGTAATGTGGTATGATTGTTCTCCTCACTCCTCTTCGGTTAATACCTCAAGACGTAAATATGATTAATATCTGAACTTTTCAAACTTAAAAGTAAGTGTATAGTACTCTACTGTTAGATGATTAAAATTTGTTGGCATTATCATTTATTGTGGAATGATCTTAATTAGAATAATAAAGTTATAAAAAGTTACAAAAATTGAGTAAATGCCACCAATTTTCTTTTTACACTTCTGTGGTCTTGGTTTTATCATCATATTTAAGGTTTTTTACTTTTTTTCGGGGTACTTAAAAAAATGATGTTGGCAAATAGCAATCATAGTTGCCTAAAAACTAGGATGGTTGGATAATTTAGTTCTCACCTCCCTAGTGGGGTCCATCAGCATCCCTTGCTGCCATGTCTTCCATATTTTCTGCTTGAGGATTATCCTCATCTTGAGCAATATTTGGATTTCCTGCCACATCCACCTGTGGCGCTTGGACAGGTGGTTCGTTGCCCTCCAACAGGACCACACTATCTCCAACTACTTTTGGCTGGACTGGTTGATTCTACTCTAGCAAAACAAATTGTGCCACCAGCCTTACCACATGGTGTCGGTGCAGTCGTACTCTCTCTGCACTTTGTCTATTTCTCTCCTTCCGATCAGTTACATGTGTGGCAGATGTATGCGTGTAACATGGTCTGATCGTTCTTCTCACTCCTCTTCGGTTAATGCCTCAACACATATATATGATTAATATCTGAACTTTTCAAACTAAAACGTTAGTGTATTGTATTATATTGTTAGATGATTAAAATTTGGTGGCATTATCACTTATTGTGTAATGATCTTAATTTCAATAATAATGTTATAAAAAATGAAAAAAATAGAGTAAATGCCACCACTTTTCTCTTTACTTATCTGTGGGCTTGCATTCATCATTATATCTTAGGTTTTTTACTATTTTGCAGGGTACTTAAAGAATGATGTTGATGTGAATTTTTTGGAGTGCGTGCTTTGTGGGAAAATATCATCTTAACAATAGAGAAATGCCAACAATGCTGAGGAGAAAAAACCAATTACTTTTCTGATGGAATATAAATACCTTGGTCTTGACCCTGACAATGGAACATCAAACTCAGTATTGTGATGGACTAATCGACGAAGTCAGTGATAGAGTACTGACCACCTGCCTGCTTGGGTGGTTTAGTTATACTAACATAAAGGAGGGGAATTCAATTACCTTGTTTGCATTCGATACATTTCCTTAAACTCTCTTGAACACTACAACTAATCCAAAGTAATGAGAGGTAGTTTTCTTCTGAGAAATTCTGTGGGTACGAAGATAGGCTGCTTATCACCACGGACACTCAGCAGGTAACGAGTTAGATTGGAAGTGGATTTGAATATATTTGTTTTATGAGGGATAAGTCATCCAATGGGCAGATGGGATATATCTAAGCAAGGGATAAGATAGGAATAGAATCGGAAGGATGAAGGGATATTAGACAGATGCTTGTCTGCCTATTAAGGGATAATTGCCGTGCTGGTATAAATTGTGGGCTATTGAGAAGCAAATATCCCTTAGCCTCAGACTCTGATAGGCTATGGTTAGCTAATAAGGGCCCTTGTACCATTAATAAACAATTAGAGCACCACTAACAGAATTATATGAAACTACGAGTAATGCAAGGGTATAAGGACCTTGGAGTAATGGAGTAACAAGTGATGCCATATATTGGCAGTACTTGGAACCTAATATATATTACACTACTCTCAATGTATATTTATGTATGTAGCTAAGTGTTACTATTATTTTAACAACTCATTAAGAGGGTACTTTCTTGATCTGCTATTAGCCACATAAAATCACAATGCTCAAGGGCGTCCACATACCAACTTACATTCTCAAACAGCATCCCACTGCTCACATTACCAGTTCAACATTTAAACTTCAAATGCAAAACTCCCAGAAACAGAACAACTGGCGCATTTTCATGAACACAGAAAATACATATTCAGATAAGCAACTCGAAAAACCCTAAGAATTAACCAACCACAGGAAGTTACATTTTTCCAGAAATTAATTCATTGACATGATTAATTTAAAACAATGAAATCAGCTGTGTAATTGACAATTCTGGTGACGAATTCAACAATGCCAGCCAGGCTAGTTGCTTCCATGATTCCCTCAAGTGGTTCCTAAATTGTCTTAAAAAAAGAACATGCAATAAATTTGTCACTTTTCATCTCTGTTGTCTTGAAAATACTTCATAAGTACAGTATTTATATTAGAGTAACAAGGAGGATCACACTATTTGGCCATTTATGGTGACTCATGTAAACTATTACCGTATTCACTGTTCACCCTGTGCACTTTAAGTGATTCATGCATACTTTTAGTGGATCGAATTGACGTTGAAGTATCATAAACAATTACGTAAATATATTTGGAACCCTATAGTAGTTTAAACTGGAAACATGAATATACATGACTGGAAGAATATTTCTGTAGTGTCTTGGGATGAGGGTAAAGAATACACCCACGATGCTGCTGGTGAAGGATGCTTTTATTTAACACAACAAAACCTTTACACACGCCACATGTTCCTTGGCGCCTCTCGCCTCTCCAAAACCCCCCACTCTGTTTCTCCCAGTAGGTGTCTCTACCGGCACAACCAACAGTTGCGCCATTATATTATTTCACCGCCACTTTTAAATTGCTTCACACTACGCACTCTACTCCTTCCCAACTCAAATAAAAAAAGGAAAAAAATAGATCTCAACACCCAGTAGACACAACAAAACAAAAAAAGATCCAGAAGATAAAAAAGTTAAATATTTTTCCAGAAAACCCTCATTTCTTGATGCACCAGCAACACACACACTTGCAGTCTTCAGGGATTGCTAGTATCTGGGCATGGGGGTTGCTCATCTCATCAAAGTAGCCACTGGTACCTACTGCGTAGTATTAAGCATATATCTATGTAAATACTTTTTTTTCACAGTACACAAGAATAATATTGGAGACGTATTCACGTATAAGAACCAAACACAATGTAAAATATAATCATTTAATAAACAAGCAAAAGTTTTAGAGACCCCTTTTAGAATAAAAAAAGCACCATATCATTTCCAGGAGGGAGGATTTATTTAAAAATCCAGTCTCTTAGGAGGGACAATTTCTCTCCCACTATCTGGGGAGTTATAACTGGTCCCAGGGGTACCTCTAGGGGGACATGAAGGGGAACACTTCCGAATGTACCCAAATTGTTATCAGAGTTTGTTCCTTTTGCTGGCTCGTAGGATGATCGTGGTTGGTATTTCTGCCCTGATGAGGCTGGTAGCTGAAAACTGTCTGAACTTCCCCAACCTGTCCCTTCTCTGTCCACGATTTTGTTTTGCTGCCATCTAAACTTTCTCATATGGTCCACATGCACTAGCCGCTCTCCATTTTGTAGGCGAATCCTGTAGGTGGCTTTGCTCACCTCGGCTACAATTTTCCCCCTGAGGAATTTGGTTACCTCCCTCAGGATTTTGCACTAAGACCTCCTCAGACAACTTAAAACTAGGAAAGCCTGCCTTGCTTTCCCTTAAATTGTTCCGGTGTTGGGGTAAAGTATTGGGGTTGAGAAATGATAACATGGTATGTGGAGGACACTTCAATACTAAAGATGCTGGGGTGACACCTGTCACAGAACATGGCATGTACCGGTATGACATAAAAAAATTTGTCAAGTAATGCTCTACCGTGGACCAAGCTTGATTTGATATCTACCCCTCAGGTGTGTATTCAATACATCTAGGCACTGCTTCCCTAGGTTTTCCTTTACTGTACACACACCCCATTCAGCGAGCCCGTTCGAGGTAGGGTGGTAAGGAGGACTTTTGGTGACTTTGATCCCATTCTTAGAACAAAATGACAAGAACTCAGCAGATTGAAATTGGGGCCCATTATCAGTCACAATTTCCTGGGGAATTCCTAATACTGCTATGAATCTCCTCAGTTTGTGTATGGTGTTCTGGGCCTTGTACCCTCCATAACCCAGGCTTCAATCAACCATGAGAAGCTATCCACTGGAATTAAAATGTCATGCCCTTGGAAGGATAAAAAATCAAGATGAACCCACACCCAGGGTAGAGTAGTTTTTGCCCAGGACACCAGGTAATTCTTTTGGGAGACATTTGCTTGGGTGGCTTGGTATGTTTCACAACTGGCAATTAAATTTTTAATATCTTTGCCAAGTTCATGCCACCATACATAGGATCCGGCTAAGCGTTTCATTCACACTGTCCCCACATGCTGATCATGGAGCATTTCTAACTCCTGTCCTCTTAGCATAGCAGGTACTATGACCTTATTACCCCAACAGAGACAACCATCAGTAACTGAGAGATCATTTCTTGGCATGAAATATGGGTGTAACCCTTCATCGCAGTGGTTCGCCCACCCTACTTGAGTGTTTCGCAACACCTTCTGTAGGACCTGGTCCTTTGCAGAGTGATCCCGTATGTATAAACTACTAAGGGGCCCTCCCACATGAAAAACAAATTCCGTATCCCCTGTTGTTTCATTTGGCAAAGGCAGTTGGGAAAGCATGCCTGCATTCTCTACACTTTTCCGGTAAACCACCTGGTAGTCGTATCCCACTAAAATGAGTGCCCATCTCTGTAGTCTTGTGGCCGCTAGGGTGGGAATCCCTACCTTGGGCCCCAAGATCCTCTTTAGCACCTGAGCATCTGTGACTGTAGTAAACCTTTGCCCATATAAAAATTTGTGGAACTTCCTAACCCCAAAGATCACTGCTAGAACCTCTCATTCAAGTTGGGCATAATTCTTTTCCGCTGGGGTGTTGGTGGATGTTGCTGATGCCCACATTATTGGTTTCTCTATCCCCTCAGTTTCATGACATAGCACAGCCCTCACTCCATATGGGGAGGCATCAGTCACCAGAACTAATGGCAAATGAGGTTGGTACAGTATTAAAAGGCTGTTTTCCTGAAACAACCATTTGCTCTGTAGAAAAGCTAACTCCTGCTCCTTGGACCACTTAAACTGTACATTCTTTTCAGTTAACTTGTACAAGGGCCTGAAGGTGGTGGAGGACATGGGAATAAATTGACTGTAAAAATTTAACATTCCTAAGTACGCCTTAGTTGCTGTACATTTTCTGGGCGAGGGCTTTCCATTATTGCCTTCATTTTTCCCTCAGCTGGTCGGATGCCTCCCTCATCAATGACATGGCCCAAATAATCTATGCTCGGCCGAGAAACTGGTATTTCCCGACATTTACTCTAATAACATAGCATTTCAACTGTTCAAGGACTACCTATGTTCTCCCTTGGCACTCAGACAAAGTTCCTCCTGCATTGACAACATCATCGATGTAGCAATGTACTCCTTCTAACCCCTGTAGGATGGAGTCCATTGTTGACTGAAAAATGCTAGGTGCACTAGAAACTCCATAGGGGAGTTGGTGAACTTTGTAAAGACCAAAAATTGTGTTGACTACCAGAGGGGTCTTTGATTCCTCTGACAGTTCCAACTGTATAAATGCTTGACTTAAGTCAAGGGTTACAAACACCTTCCCTCCTGACAAGCTTGTTAGAACATCATCTAATCTAGTAGGGGATATTGATCCCTTTCAATGGCGTTGTTGATTGTATTCTTATAGTCAATACATAGACGAAGATCTCCATCTTTCTTTGGCACCACAGCCAAGGACTTGTCCATTCCGAATGCCTTATGGACTCAAAAATCCCAACCTTGACCAATTTATCCAACTCTGCCTTTACCTCTTCTCTAATTTTTAAAGGCACGTCATAAGCCTTTTTGAAAATAGGCACAACCCCTTCTTGAATCTTAATATGTGCCTTGAAGACCCTAATTTTTGCACTTCGGTTCCCGTCAAACACCAATGGGTACCGAGAAACTATTTCAGCTATTTTTTCCTCTAAATGATTAATTTTAAGGTTGTCCCTCCATCCAGGCAAGAGTATATCTAGCCATGGCCTCCCTAATATGGGTGTTTTCAAAGGCGAGTTTACAATAGTGAGGGGAAGCAAACTCTTGTGAGTGAGTGATTCTACATGTACTTTAACTTGACCCTTCACTTTCAAATCAAAACCCGAGGCTGACTTAAAAGTCAAAGAGCTCTCTGTAAGCTTCATCATAGAGAAAAGGGAATGAAATTGCTCCACTCCCATCACAGACTCAGAGGCTCCACTATTAACCTCAAACTTCACGCTAACTCCCTCAACCTTGAGGACACATGTACAAATATCGGAAAAATTACAATAATCAAATCCACTTAAACCTTGAGAATTTTGGGGCAGGGCTATTTTGTGGATGCTCTGGTATGCCTCTGATTCTGGGCGGCCCTGGTCCTCTCCTCTCTGCTGTGATCGTGGTCAGTTGTCCTCCACCAGTTGAACCACATTCCCAACGCACATCTTGTCCATGTGCCCCCGCTTTCTGCATCGGTGGCACTCCCATGTCTTGACTGGACAGGTGTCAGGACTGTGGAGTCGTCCACAGCGCCAACAAGCCAAAGAGCCCTTCCTTCCTGCACTCCTACCTGCAACCGGCCACGACGAAACACCGCATACGGACTCAGGATGACTTGGTGGGCGCAAAGTATGGGACTGAGATTCAGCCAGCACCAATTCCTGCACCAGGACACAGGCATTTTAAAATGACAGCTTGGTCTCGAGGATCATCCTCCGCTGGATGTATTCAGAAGATATACCGCATATCAAGCAGTCTTGAAAGGTTTTAAATTCACACATAGAGGCCAGTTTCCACAATTCCACAATGTACGCTGAGATACTTTTGTGCAGTTATTGGTCCCTCTAATAAAAATGCACCCGTTCCGCGATCACCAGTTTCTTTGGCTGAAAATGTGCCAACAGCGTGTCCACCAATTGTGCGTAAGTCTTCAACACTGGTTTCACCAGGGCCAACAGATTTTTTAACATGCCGTACGTCTCAGGTCCGACCAACGTTATAAGTAAGGGGACTTTCTTTTCTTCTGCCACATTGTTGATGATTAGATACTGTTCTAACCGTTCAGCATATGAGGAAAATTCCTCCGTCCCCGGGACAAACTCACCAACGTGACCTATCATTGTCTCGTTTGCTGGCACGCTGCACAATTTTCCTAATCGCCACTTGTAGTATCTTGGGACGGGGGGTAAAGAATACACCCACTATGCTGCTGGTGAAGGATGCTTTTATTTAACACAACAATTTCTTCATACAAAAAATATGGCAGTTATACTGTTCAACAATGCTCCACACTAATTGATTATTTACACATTATCATTACTTTTATGCGCACTACTTAAACTTGCGTGATACTTAAACAAACAAATAATATCACAATTCCAAGTTTGATTTACAAATTGGAATCACTTTCGAAAGCAATTTGGGAAAATTATAGTTTTGTCGCAGCAATATTATGTATTTAATGAAGTATCTTTGTGACAAATGATACAATCAGAATGTCATCTTTCACAAGAATTAAGTATTCTCTTACTTCAAATCACTCGAGCAAAGCCAGAATATAGAGCAGTGTATTGTTCAATTACTCCATAATTATTGAAAAGCTAAGTTCACCCACCAGAAATCAGGCAATGTTTATCTTCTCTTCATCTTTCAACTCAGCGCATCATGATAGGAGGACTACAGAAATCCACTCCCATAGATCGCTTTGACAGCTCTTAGGCAAGCACAAAAAATTAAGCTGCTGATAATACTGCCCAAACAAGATTACAAAAATTTTTGAATTATTTTTATGGGTACTGGGTTTTCAACAATATTTCACCCCTTGAAAGACATTATGTTTTGTCATGAGGTTAGGATATGTTAGGGATGAAAATGGGAGTGGGGCACGTATTGTTAACTTATCCCAATTTTCTACTGAAGCAGATATTCCTTGTACCGGCTGGGAAGGCCTTGGTGCTGTTGTGCTTTGAATATTCGACCAATTCTACTATCACAGGAAGCCTCAGAGAGTCAATGTATGGGCATAGTGTGCATGCATCTCATTTGCCAACTCTTGCAATCTTAGGCCTCACTAAGAGATTTTCAAAAATGTGATTTTCTGGCAAATATCTGAAAGGCAAAATTCAGTACATGAAAGTTTGGTAATAGGTGTAATTTTGGAATGTAGGGAAGTGTACATTAAATGAAAGTTGAGTGTACCAGGGTGAATCAGGGAGAAATTTTGACTGAATTCTGGTTTTTCTCTGCAGATCGTTAAATTAATCATTTTGCAACAGAATTTTATCCCAGCTTGAAGCAAATTTCTGCCACCAAAGCCTATTTTGCCTCAAGGTGGAGAGAGAAAAATTTTTTCCTCAGGGTTAAATATCTACAGTCCAGGGTTATATGTCTACAGGGTACCACCAGGATCCATCCTTTGGGTGACCCACATTGGATGGCTTTCAGATGGTTTGGTCACAATCTTCGTAAAAATTAGAAATTAACTCGGCTATTGAATTTTTGACTTTTGTATCCTCAAAATGATTAGCGTAGCTCCAGTGTCAGTGATTGGAATCCTATTGGTTAACCTATAGAGAAAGCTTCAAGTCATCAAAATAATGGGACTCTGGGATGTCTCAACATCAAGCATTGTACGTATATGTCTCAGCCAGGGATAACATAAGCAATGGAACAACCTAACTTACTATTCTGGACAACAGGGGTGCATTACAAATAGGAGCAGTCTTTCTTACAATAATTACTAAGGTACCAGTAACTAGAGTAATATTTGAAATGAGTAGTTCCAACATAGTGGATTTTATAGGAATACTCATAAGTGCATTAAATGATTGTAGTGAGTGTGGTGTTAGAATAGAGCACCAACACTGCATATTAGTAATATTTTTATATCAGTTCTATAGAAGTATATTACCTGAAGTATTTTCCAATTTATATCAGCCAATAGAAATTGTTGTCGTCTCAGTTTTGTGTGAAGAATAATGAATGATCAATTTCTGTGTTTGCAGCCAATTTATTTGCTTTTACAATAAAAATACAGACTGAAGTAATCATGCTAATGAAAACCAGTATTATGGAAAATGGTGACTTTGTGCAGCCCTTACTGTACTGACAACACAGTAGACCACAGTTCAGATGAGCATATTTAAATGGACAGATTCTATTGAAGCTTGGGCAGCATGTCATGAGAGACATCTCTTGAATTGAATTGCTGAAATATGTTGACAAATTTCACAGCAGCAATTCAGCAGCTCTTGTTTAATTTTGGGAATAATTTAGATAGTACCTAAAGTTGTAACTTCCACTGTTTTTTTCTGTCAGTGATGGCTAAGGTCTTGCAAAGTATGAAATTTCCATATTTGCTCACTCTTGACATTAACCCTTTAACCCTCTTAGTGCTGACTCCTGCCAGCAGTATTAGCAAGAAATGCCGTGGATAATTTAATGAAATGTATCATTTTAGAGAAATATATTATGAGGTCATTCTATAATATCATTGTATGGTTGTTTTTATTGTGTATGAAATGAAGTAGGCAATAATCACAGAAGACTTTTTCATCTTATGAAAAAGAATTGTAATTACCTATATGAGTACCTATACTAAAGTTGAACAATTTTGATGCATGAGCCGATAAATTAGCCTGCCACACTTTTTGCCAGAGTTGCAAATGCCAATTTATTGGCCCGCTGCAGTAAGAGGGTTAAAGGACTGCCTCCATTAGCAAGTATGTACAACTAATGCCTGGCCTTTTTTGTTGAAAATGTACCTCTTAAGTGTAAAATTTGTAAAAAATTTATTAATTAAAATCTTGTAAGGCCTTATTTTTTGCTTACATCTCCTCAAAGTTATTTGATATGTGATATGATTTAATTATGCCATTTCTAATGATTTTTTATTTGGAAATAATATAATATTAGAATTTATTCATCAAAGCAACTGTGGCATTTTTTGCACATACCCCATGGGCTGATAGATCCTCTAGAACTCAAGGAATAAGCCAGCAGTTGTTACTTGTGGTATCGCACAAGCACTATTTGGACCATCATTTAATTTATATCGATAAATTCTGAATGGATACAATTGAGAGCGCTGGTTCAAATTGAATTACTCTCGAGTAGTCAGGTTCAGGCATTTGAAAATTAATTAATCATTAGAAAATGATTGTTGGTCATAACACAGTCCAACAATCATCCTATGGGGCCTTAAAAGTGCATTCACATGGAGGTTAAATGAGGTATACCTCATGTATTACTCATAAGCAATGACTTGTTTCTTTTCTACAAATAATTCATATCAATTGATGTATTTTCTCTGACAGAGCCTGATGCCAAATACATGTACTTCACTGTTCTGGGAAATAAACAAAAAGTAGTGAATGCTGGAGATCCCAATGTGCAGTGGGATGTGAATGTGGAAGCATTCCCTCTACCTGAGATAATATGGCTCAATCCAATGGGCCAGCAAATCTCTAAAACCTCAGCAAAATATGAAATAAGAAAAGGGCGCTATTCCACTATGCTTAAAATAATAGACATCACTGTTAGTGATGCCGGCACATATCAGGTTAAAGGGATCAGTGAAGATAAAGTAGAGACTGAAAATCTTACTCTGATTGTGCGAGGTAAGTCTAAGTTGAATGTGATAATTTACAGTTTGAATATTTAAATGTTTCAGGATAACCTCCAATCATTTAGAGTTTTGAACGATGTGAATTTCCCTGGTCCAGAATAATTTTTATGCAGGGCTATCATTGAGTCATGCAGCAATAAAAAAATTTGCTAGCAAAAATTTATTCCAACATAATTGTAATAATGTTATCTATTCCTTTCACATTTTATTTTAGTTGCTTACTATCCTTAGAAAGTCTAGCGAGATATGAAATGTGACTCCTTTGATTATATGACCTTTTTATTATTGTCAGGGAATGTGATTTTATTTTCTAGCATGTACCTAATGTTGTTAAAATAAGGCATTTAAGTTGGCGAAGACAAAAGTGATCAGAAGATAGAGATTTGAACTTAAGTCTAAGGGATAGAGAAAGACTTATTTACATGCAATGAAGTTGTTAACATGTTCACTGTTACTGATGGTGATTAATTAATCATTACATACAATCACAGATCTCAACTGTTACAGATGAACTACAATTAGCGTTCAGCTTGCATGTGTTTGGCTTGGAAGATTATTTTTCATTGAAGCACCATACGATAGTCTGATTATCTTGGAGAGTAGCACTTCATGCTCCTTCCAAAAAACATTTATGTTAACTATTAACACTGTGAACATCTTCATACAAAATTTAACTCCTTCTCCCAAAATTTAAATAGCATCTGAGCACATCAAGAATTAGAGACAATCATTGTTAATAAATATTGTGACAAAAAATGTAATTGAACATTATAATGCAAATCTCAATTGTCCCTTTGTCCTTATGAGCTTTAATAGGATTGAAATTGAATGGTTTTAAAATAATGATTTGCTGAATAGCCCTTATACTTCATTCAATTATTTCAGGTGATCCTTATGTGGTCATGGAAGACAGTGTCTCCAAAGTTTTCAACATGCATGGAGAGAATCACACCATAAAATGCAATATTGTTGGATTCCCATCTCCGAACATTACATGGTATTTCAGAAGCTGTGGACATAAATATCCAGTCTGTGAAGAAAATGAGACTGCCTTGGAGGTACCCTGTCCAACTGTTAAAAAAAAAATCTTAGGGGCAATTACCATGAAAAATTTTTCATTATCACTTTATTGGTCATTAAGCAGAGGGGTTTGATTAGTATGTGCCTAATCTTCATCCAAGTGGGCACTCTTGGAAGATGGATGTACACTTGGATGCAACACAGTGCAGTAGTACAGATCTGTGTGCACTGAGTACAGTGCACACATCTGTAGTACCTGGAGGTTCATGATGGTACCATACTTTCTCCCTGTTGTTGCTTTTATTGCCTAATTCTTTATCCTAAATCTTACATCTGATATGAATTTGATGAGCAAACCTTTTGAGATAGTGCATATTTTTTTAGCAAATCATGCAAGCGCTTTTATGAATGAGGCAGTCAACTACCCCCCACACACCTGGATAAAGGTTAATAAAATGAATTCAGAACCCAAAAAAATCTCCTTCCTTGTTATCTGATGTATTAGGGCTTTAGCTTATCATTATTTCCTTCTTGCTATTAATTCCCATTGCTAGTGAAGACCCATCAATGAAACTGTTTTCCAAAAAGAAACTTTTTTCTGCCTCTCTAAAGAATATACCTGATCCTAACAGGAATTTTTATGCCGAAGTCAGGAATATGTTTTTTACCCATCAGCCTTAGTTTTCAGGATACACCCAGAAAAACAACAAAAAAACAGATTATCCAATTTATATCAATTATTGTAAAAAAATATGGTCCTCTCCCATCTTAATTATCTTAGAACAACGATTGTGCAAAATTCAACAGAGAACAAAATCATCTGCTGTGACTGGGATTCGAACCCGAATCCCTCAATTTCCGGCCGAGTGCTTTAGCCAGTTAAGCTACCAAGGCATCCTCTTCCTCTGTGGAGGACCCTGTCCCTCCGCTGTCAGTCAGCTATATTCCTTCCCTTTTCTCTCCTTCACCTGATGCTCTGCTACAACCAAACTGTTGACACTATTTCTTTGTTCTTCTTACTTCGTCTTGTATTTCTATATACCACCGTGTACCGTTTTTTCCCGGTTTTCGCCTCTATTGCCTGGCACGTCCCCTTTCTTTCCAAACCATTTTATTATCTCCCGCTTTGTTTGATTATATTGTTTGGCGTCTGTAGTTTTGTATTTTCAACTGTTTAATTTTTTTTAACTGTTCCTAGTTCCGGGGTGTACATATTTATTTTCCTTGCGCATCTGTAGTTTTTATAGGCTGTAGTTTCTTATTGTTGGTCAATGGTTTTGAATTTTAAATTAATATATATCTGATTTAAGTGATTTCCCAGAGCTCTGGGTAGTCGTTTTGTTACAGTGTCGAATAAAAAAAACTGATTTCATTTTTAAATTCAGAAAGATTGACAAAGATTAGAACTCACATTGCTTTCCTTGTGAAAATAATTTTGTCGACCAGTGTGACTAGCCTTGTGTTACTGAATGTGAAGTGAATAATTTCTTATTTTTCAGGAAGTGTTCTCTGAAGAATATCTTTCGGAAGACAGCTTAAGAAAGAGTTCCATCCTAAAATTAGACCCTCTTGACAATGGATATTTAACTTGCTTAGCTTGCAATGAGTTTGGCTGTAAAAATGAAACAATCTCCTTCTTTCAGACAGGTAAATGTTATGCCATTGTGAAACAACATAAGCCATAAGTCAGGTAGTGCATTAATGAGGTGAGAATAAGCTAAAATAATATTAAAACCTTGGCATAACCAACTTTATTGAAATATTTGAAGGTGAACCTCAGTACAATATTGTAAGAGTTATTGTATCACATAGGTTATTTGCAATGTTGTTCTGGAGTAGTGAGGGTTTCTCCAGTGGTGGCATCTAGAGGGTGGTGGTTTTCCTTTTTATCTGCTATAAGTGTCCCAAGACCTAGCTTAAGAGAATGCATATTCTACACAGACTCCTGCATCAACAGCAGTCAAGCAGCTGCTTTGGCTGCAAGATATAGTCAATGGCACTGTAGGTTGCACTTCAGTTTGACCCAAGATGGCAAGTAGAAGAATGAGCAAACCATCATCATCCCCATGATCCCACCGCAGAAGAAACTGGGACAATGGTTCTCCACTTGGTATCAATTGATTGAGTCTACCTTCTGCAATTACTACTGGTGGCAACATCATCAACTCCATGATTTCTAACTTTTAAAGCATTTGCAGATGGAACTACAAAGCGATAGTTATTTCAAGATCATTAATCACATTGACATATTTTTTTATTGACAGTGCTTTCATAAATAATGACCAAACTCAAATTTACAAGTTGTCAGTGACTGCATTGGTTAGAAAAAGACTTGGAAAATATAAATTTTTCCAAGATTTATTAAAAAAGTTCAAAATACGAAACTCAAATATACAAAGGGCTGATTTTTTGGTCCTGCTGACATTGTACTATTGAGTCTCTACTGCTGAACTTTCTCCTTTAGTGCAACCAATTCTAATCTCCAAGAGGGGGTAAGGGTTCATGAACCAATGGACACCTCCCACCCTGGCTACATCACCATCAAGGTGGTATGTACTTTGTCGCACAATATTTATGTTACCCAAGCAATAACTGAAATACATTCCTGAAATCGATGAAATACACTTGATCTCCATGGAAATTCATTGTGAATGGTAAAATACAGTAATGTGTTATTTTCACAGGTTGCACACAGGTTCCTGAGAATGATGCCCATGTATTGAAATTGGTTGTATCATTAAAATTTCCTGCAAAAATTACTCTTAGTCATATGGTGTTGTTGTTCAAAATAGCTTCTGCATAAACTTGTGCGACCAGTGTCAAACCTGTATATATAGTTCCACCCACTGTTTCTCATATAAGAAGTTAATATTTTCATATGTGTTGCTCACAATTGGGCCACTGCTTCCTAAGCTCAAGAGCCCAATCAATTTTCCTCATGGTCAGCATTATTCATTTTAATACCTCAGTGATAGAGATCAGGGTATGTACATCAGATTATATCAGTAATGTACCTGTACCCAAGTTTCAGCCAGTGAACCAAATTTTTTGAACCAGCTTATGTAATGCATAATGAATTAAGGCATTAAAACCTTTTGGAGCTGAGATTTTATACCCCAATGAAGTATTCCTGAAAGTATAATAGTTCAACCCCAGAGTTTTTACCTTAATATTAGTTAATAAAAAATTCATACTACAAATACTCAATCATACATGTAAATGAAAAATTTTATCCGGCACTCTAATGTATGTACATTCAGCATGCAACACTTTGTTGATAGCATTGGAATTCTAGCTGGGATAGAATAGGTCATAGAAGAAAAGTGGCTTGTGAAATGTGGCTTTGATGAAAAAGTTCAGAAGCCAAGTATATACTTATCATCATTAATAAGTACATACATGGGTGTAGCCAGGGGGAAGGATGTAGCTGCCCCCCCTGGACGAGACATTTCATGCCAAATCTGCTAAATGGAGTTGGGCGAGATGATGTCCGGCCCCCTAGCATAAATCCTGGCTATGCCAATGAGTACATACATAGATTTCTATTTCTAATGGTGGTCATAAACAATTAGTACCTACCTTGGCGATTCTTTCTACATATAATGGTTGGCCAATTCCTTTGCAGTCAAAACTGGTATCAGCACTGGACTTATGATTGGACTTGCTCTTGGCGCTACTATTTTCTGCCTAATTATTTTATGTCTGTTGATAAGCAACAGGAAGGAACAGGTGAGATAAAATGGTTCTCAGAAGGCAATGGAAAATGATTGCCTTAATCTCT
Source organism: Ceriagrion tenellum (assembly GCA_963169105.1). Classification (NCBI taxonomy): domain Eukaryota; kingdom Metazoa; phylum Arthropoda; class Insecta; order Odonata; family Coenagrionidae; genus Ceriagrion; species Ceriagrion tenellum. The sequence continues at coordinate 117,707,015 of OY720640.1, read as the reverse complement.
AAATTTTTATCTTGCTTATTGATGTCATTTTTGCTCCATGATCTGTGAGTAGCTAGAAAATATTTACTTCTCAACCTTCCTGAATACTTTATATATTTATTCCATTAGAGCCAATTCCAATTTTTTTGGATCTCTTAGTAAATTAAAAGCATGGATATCTTCACTTTTACAACTTGCGTCTGTCACAGAAAAACTCCCCTGGTCACTTGCCAATGATATACATAATTATTCCTTAATTTTGGAATTTCCAATTTGACGTTAATTACTCTATCAATCCAAGGCATTGAGTAAATGTCGAACATAGCAAAGCTAACTCAATCTTTACCTTGTTATGACCACACTAAAATGCGTCACTTTCAGTCTTCTGGTCCTAATATATGTAACGTCAAGGGTTTACTGTATTTCATAGCAATCATCATTCAAAAATTTTTTCTTTTAGAAATTACGCAGAAAACTGATGCAGATTGGTCTTGCCAACTTTGAAGAAGGTGACTTAGGAAGAATCAATCCTGATCTGGGGGTGGATGATCAAGCTGAACTTCTGCCCTACGATAAGAAGTGGGAGTTTCCCAGAGAGAAATTGAAGCTTGGTGATAAAACATGGCTTATTTTATAAATTTTACCATCTTCTAATTGCCTGAGGTATCAGTCATTCTAATACAAATATGATAACAGATGCTGTAAGGGGTCTGGCTCCAAATAGTTTTCTGAAGTACGTTGTTTCTCCCTCAAGTTAATATTTCCAGCATTTTTAATGGCATTTGCGGTATATGATATTATATTTACATAGTAATTGGAAGCAGGATGTGATCTTTAACTTGTGAAACCCTAGAAAAGTATGGGCATTGGGTCGTAGACCAAAAAGGGCCAGTGGCTATCCAAAAGAAGGCATTCACTAATTCTTGCAGAAAAGCCCAAAATGTGTAGATCCAGTCCTTATTGGAAGGTATTTCTATCTTCTTCTCTTTTACGAAGGGGAAGTATTTTTTTTGCTCTCTGCCCGTCATGAAAGACTTAAGTGTTTGGAATTTTTCAGGCAAGCAACTGGGATCAGGAACGTTTGGTGTGGTAATGAAGGCTGAAGCATATGGAATCATGGAAGGGGAAGCATTGACAACAGTTGCGGTGAAGATGGTGAAACAAAATTCAGAGGACATACAAATCAAGGCTCTTGCATCTGAATTGAAAATCATGGTACATCTAGGGAAGCATTTAAATGTTGTCAATCTGCTGGGAGCTAGCACAAAAAACCTCACCAAACGTAAGTTGATGAAAAGCCATTTGAGTAGATACTGATTAAAATTCTGCAATTCTTCAATTTTTAATGCAAAACATACGTCTATTAACAATACTCACTGTCCCTGAATACCTGTAACTCAATTGATGTTGTTTTGTATTAACGTTGTAAAAAATTCAATAATAAAATGTGCCTTATTTGTCAGACAACAAGTCCTTTCCATACATTTGATGTGACATGTAAATCAAGAGGTAAATGGGAAGGAACAAGTATTATTTATGAGACATACATAAGTACAAAAAACTATCAATATAAATGAATACAGAGCATGTCAAGAAAATACAAAAGAACTAAGTGAGAGAACCATATATATATAACCATTTTTGCTGGCGTCTGTGTCCAAGCTATGCTTCTTCTCGGGATCATACAATACCAGGATGGGTCTTTTTACTAGTTTTCATTTTATTTCTTCAAGTGCTGTGTGTTGCATTTCTTCATATATGAATTCTTCATCCGTACGCAAAAGCTTCATCAAAGGCTTCACCAACATGGTTTACTTTTCAATGAACTTCCTGAAATATGTTGCCAACCCGCAAAATCGTCTCACTTCATGCACAGTTTTTGGGGTTTGATGATCAAATCTTCCTCCTGGGCTTTGTCTGGTACAATTAGGATCTCGATATTAATTTCAACTCCATCTATTCCCAGGATCGATTGTTTAGCTCCCAGCGGCCTACATTCTCCTCTTCCGAGCCCCTTCAGTACCCTCAGGATCTCATCCTGGACACTGAACGCTAGAGGGATGCAATCCCTTCCCATGTCTACAAATCCTATGATGATTTTTCCGTCAACTTGTACTTTCTTATGGTATTCGTCCTTCAGGTCTGACCAGTCTTGAGGAATCCTGACATTGTAATTCTCCTTCTGTTGAGTCACCCTAGGGCACTGCCTGGATATATGTCCTTCTTTTCCACATGAGAAACATTGGAATATTTGCTTCTTCCCACATTTTTGAGATAAGTGTCCTTCCTCATGGCAGTGATAGCACCTCATTCCCCTGGAGGACATCATCCCCAGGCCTCATCTATTTTCTTGTGGCATAATATTCACCCTTGGCCATACTTCCCTCTTATGCGTAAGTATATAGTGGCTGGTCTACACTCGTGCCGGTCTGTCCATCGCGTGAACTGTTTCTCTCACACATTTTCATACCTCTTTACTCTGCAGAGGAGATCTTCCACCAAAGTAAACTCAACTAACGCCAAAACGCGACTAAGTACCCTATCTCCAATACCACTCAAAATATATTTTATTAGTGAGTTCATGTCCACTTCCCCTTTCCTCGCTATGGCTTTCATAGTGTACACATACATCTCATAACTCTCCTTCTATGGGTTTTTATAATAAGCATTTGATTCTGGAATGTCCATAGTTATGATGGTAGCTGGCCCAACTGCGCTTCAAGTCCTCCTCTTCATTGCTCAATCAATGGTAAAAAGAGCAGACCATTCACTCCTCCCTTTTCCAAATAAATCCTTCCCATATTATTATTTTTGGTTTCTTTCATATACTCAGCTGAATTGATGAATCTAGGAGGAAATATTATTTCCTTCCAACCATTTGCTTGCTTAATGGGGCATGATTTGGCATATTTTCTGTATCACCTTCAGTTAAGGATATGCTATGTTTTTGGTTTTACATGGCAGGATATTGTGGGCAGGTGGAATAATTAGTTGGAGTTTGTTGAGGATGATGTCGAAGAAAATATTCCTTTTGCTATTTGTGGAGATAAATTATTTTGTCTACATCTAACCCTTAGGAATGTGAGGGTGGCAATTCCCCTGCTCCCCAAGAAAGACCTTTCTTACACTGATTGTAATTTGCCAATCCAGTTCTAATCAATGTTACATTGCTCATTGAAGTTCATTATCATGGAGGAAATATAAGCACATTCCTAAGCCTCATTTCAGTTCTGTGATGGCTATAATTCTGTTATTAAAAATTCTGTTATTAAAAATTCTGTTATATACTAAAAATTACTCAGTCTTGAAATGAGATGATTTTTTTTAATCTTTGCATTCTTAATATTTTTGCCATCATTTCTAGGATATCATCCGTTAGGTTGACGACCACACGACTTTGTGCATGTTAGGGGTGGTCCTCTTTGGCTTGGAGAGTTTCTCGAACTGTCTCTTCTACCTATTGGTGTTCCTCACAGAGAGACAGATCACCTTGGGTGGCTGTAGCTCTATCAATATATGCCCAATACAAGGGAGAGAGAGAGGCCGCTAGCCAAAGGTGGAAAGATTTCAGGTCCTTCGAGTTGTTGTCCAATGCCCTTCGCTTATCGTGGATTCTTTCCCGCACTAGGGCAAGGCACGCTCTTCTCACAATTCAGTTTGCTGCTGAAGAATTAATCTGTTTAATAACACCGGTTTTGCCTTGAGTTCCGCCTGGAAGCCTATCCTCAACTTACTTGAGGGAAAGAGAGAGAAAACAACAATGGGCATTAACAGCAACGTTTAGTAAACACGGAAAAAATTTACTTACTGGCATTTTTAAAATGTCAGTTTTTGCCCTGAAGAAGGTGGTGGACTCAGCCACAGAAATGTTGGCAGTTAAACACTGTTTAACCTGGTGTTGAGCCCAAGAGAACTTCATTTATACCACGTATTTTCCAATAATGGGAGGACTTCATGCTAAAGCTTTGAAAATCTTCTCTTTATTTCAAAACGGTCTTGTATTCTTGCCAAGGAAGTTTAGACCTTAGACTTACTTGGGCTGCGGAATCGGCTCATGAAATAGTAGGGGGAAGAGGGGTGGATAAGGGTCTTGCCTGCAGCTAGGTTGGGAACCATGCTTAGTATGACTCATGTAAGTGTCCTCACCTGAGGAGGGATAATGGGGATATGCTTGGAGTGTAGGATGTTTAATTTGGGTGTCCAGTAGAAACAGTGGAAGAAGAAAGGTGGTACAAGATAAAAAACAGTTGTTTTGGAAGAAGACATCTCCCAGGATGGAACACGGTAGGGGAATTGAAGGTTAGAGGAAAGTTCCTGTTTTGAGTTGATGGTGCTCTCTCTTCATAAGTGCGTGCTCTTGTATGGTTGACCCAGGCTTTCAGGGATGCTATTATTTTTTAGGGATAGTTGCTATGACAGGTATCCGTGTCCTACTTTTTATCATTTTATAAGTTAATTTTTCTGTCCCTGAGCATGCATGAGAATTTAACTACCACCAATCTAAGGGCAAGCCTATGAGCAAGGTCTGTAAAGGACCTTTGGCATTCAATATGACACGTGACAACTCTGGTGAATTTTAACCAAAGGAGAATAGGTCACATATTGGCAATGTTGCTGAGAGTCAAAACCAAAATAGCCATGAGTTTGGGGAAGTAATGACTTATGCTACCTTTTCCAAATCACTTGAGATCTAAATTATACGAGGGACTCATGAGTATAAAATGGCTGAGTGACTCCTTTTTTTCTTAGTTTTCTTGATAGAGTTTTCCTGATACAATTTTTTCCAATGGTTCCTAAAAACTAACTCCTTTTTTTCATCTGGACTGACATGAGGTTTGTAGTTTTTTCAAAACTTTGCGTTTTTAAACATTATCAAATATTTAGTATAGACTGTTGGTAGGAAACAACAGTTTTGCCTTGTACAATCAAAATTTCATATTTTTTACTTTGTATTATTGAGTTTCTACTGTATTACTGCCGAAAGGCCAGAGCAACCATTAGATCACACAATTGTTATGATCCAGTCAGCCTGATGATCTATGGAGAATGTCCTCAGCCTATTCTGTCAGCACATTGAAATTTTCAGGGGAAAATTCCAGAAAGGCATGCTGAGAACAAGATTAATGGTATTGCTGAGAATATGTTTGGCACATACTAATGATGTTCTTACAATGAGTGTAAAGTTTTAGTTTGTCCATGCAGCCTATGCTGAGAATTTGCTCAATGAATTAACTCAGATCTGGTGTTGCCAATCTTAATACATGCTGAATCATGATGCAATTATGATCTTGTACTAGAAAACTTAATTGGAACTAATTCCATTGCATGTTTTGGACATTGTGGAACACAGAACCCAAACTCAGTCGTTGTCTGTTGAATTATACCATTCAGGTACAGGGTGAATAAGTAAAAGTTCAATTTAAGATTTGATGCCATGTAATGTATTACTTATAACACTTATAACATGTACAACAGTCAGAAGCTGCGTTGCTATAAACATCAACCAAACAAGAAGTTAATTTTTAACATGTAAACAAATATGTGAGGGGAGGTTCAAATACATAAGAGAAATTGTCTCACACCAACGCCCCTCCTCAATTTCTCGAACTCTTGCCCATATTGGTTCAATGTTTGCAAAATACCTCTTATGGTAATCCTTTGGTCATCAGCCTTTTGCTCAGCTGATGATAAATATTTTACAACAAACACATTTTTCTTGCACAAACTCGTCACAAAGTTATATTTCACATTACATATTTCAGTCTATTTACGTTCCAATTGCTCAGGGCTGAAATACATGCCTGATTATCCTAAAACATTTCTATGGCATCAACAGGTACTTTTAATTCACTCAGCAATTGCTTTACCCAAAGAGCCTCAGATGCTGCTGTTGCTAGAGAGAAAAATTCTGCCTCTGTGAATGATCATGCAATAAATGATTGCTTCCTAGTGGCCCACAGGACCAGATCACCTTACACATCAAGAAGAAAACCAGATATGGATTTCCAATGCTTATGATCTGCATAGTCAGCATCAGCAAACACTTGAATGGATTTATAGCCATTACTTTTGTACCACAGGCCCCAGTCCAGAGTTCCTTGGAGATACCTAAGAATTCGTTTAAGCCCTTTCCACTGTTTCATAGTGGCATTGGTTTGAAATTGGCTGTAAAAGTTTACTGCGGCACAGATGTCTGGCCTTGTGGCCATGCACGTGTACATAAGACTGCCAATTAACTGGCGATAAGGTTTCACACCAATGACAGATTCTGAGCAGTTAACATCATGAGATGGATGTGTCTCCGTTGGAGTCTTTACTGGTGCACTGAAATCCATTTTAAATTTCTTTAAAAGTCTCTTTAGATACCCTTCTTGACTGAGGAATAATCCTCCTTCATATCTTGTGATCTTTATGCCCAAAAAATAATTCAAATTCCCCAAATCTCTCATTTTGAATTCAATCATCAGCTTCAACTTCTTTGAATTTAACAGTGACAGATCATTACTACAAATAAGAAAATCATCCACACATAACAAAAGATAATAATAATAATAATAATAAACTTTATTCATCCATTGCACATATACATTGTGTTAGATGTCGTCAAAAAAAAAAAACAAATTTATCAATTAGAGATACAGAATTACAGACACAGTAATAATACAGAATTAAAATCGAACAGTAGTAAAGTCAAGCTCAAAGTATTCCTCCAACGAGTACAGAGCATTAGCTATGAGCCATTTCTGTAGGACAGAACGGAACACTTTATTTTCAACAGTGTTGGCTGTGCTAGGTAACATATTATAGCAATTAATAGCCAGGTTTACATGGTTATAAGATTTGGTAAGTCTACAGTAAGGCAAATTTAGTTTATGGTTGGCTCTGGTGGAATGAGTATGTATATCACTCCTGGTAGAATACATATCCAAATTTTCTTTAATGTCCAACAATATGTTAAATATATACAAGCTATATACAGTCATAATACCTAAACTAACAAACAGTGGTTTACAGTGTGCAAGATAGTCTGCACTGGTGATAACTCTAACCACCTTCTTCTGAAGTAACAAAATCAATTTTACGTCAGTTGCATGTCCCCAAAGTCTGATACCGTATAAAAGATGAGATTGAAAAAAAGCGTGGTATGCATTGCGAAGATAGTCATGAGTCACACACCATTTAAGTTTTCTGATTAAAAATAGCGCTCTGGCTAGTTTCTTCCTTACTGAAAAAATATGGGCACTCCAAGTAAGTTTTGGGTCAATGTGAAAGCCAAGAAGTTTAACATCTTCATTTTCAGGGGCAACATGTTGTAAAGAACATATTAAGGATTGTGTTTTAGTTGGATTCAAAAATAGTCTGTTGGCTGAAAACCAGTCAGTTGCAAGCGCTAAAGTACTGGATATGATTCCAGAAACCTCAGTGTAATTGTCAAACTGATGTAAGAAGGTTGTGTCATCAGCATATAAGACACAATTTGTGGATACATTTGCTGGCAGATCATTAATCATGATAAGGAAAAGGAGGGGACCAAGCACAGACCCTTGTGGGACCCCATGCCTGACCTTAAGGAATTCAGATTGAGTACCATTGAGTACCACTAACTGCTTTCGATTACACATATATGAGGCCATAAATTTTAGTTCAGTGCCTTGGAAGCCATAATGCTGTAATTTCTGTCGAAGTATTTTATGATCAACACAATCAAATGCAGATGAAAGATCACATAGGGTAAGAGACAAGCCTTGCCTCACTTCAAAGGCATTGATGATATGCTTAATTATACTGTCAACTGCTTTTGTTGTGCTTTTGCCTGGTCGGAAACCAAACTGGGCTGTTGTAAATAAATTTAGAGATTCAAAGTGGTTCAATATTTGAGTGTAAGCAATGCTTTCAAATATTTTTGCAAAAACAGGAATGATTGATATTGGACGATAACTATTTGGCAATTGTACATCTCCACGCTTATAGACAGGAATCACTTTTGTATATTTGAGGGCGTCAGGAAAAATGCCAGACTGAAAACAAGAGTTGATAACAACTTCAAGAGGATAGGCTATTGTATGAATAATAGACTTAATAAGGTTACTAGTAAGGCCATATACATCCTTACTCTCGGAGTTGTTGAGTGCTTTCACAGCTCGGATAATTTCTAACTGGGAAATTTCTTTCCATCGGAAGGGAACACTTTCAGTAAAAATATTATGGAGGAATTGGTCTGCAGTTACCTTGCAATTACTGATACCAGAAAGAATACTCTCTACAGAGTTGATGAATGACTTGTTGAGAGTATGCACATCAATTGGTATGTCCTTGCATTTAGTATTCAGACCTGATTCCATTTTAATGATGGACCAAGCTGCCTTACATTTGTTTGGGGCATTAGAGATAAAATTACTGTTGTAGTTTCGTTTAGCTCGGATTAATTCTGCATGATATTCCCTTTTGAGATTGATATACTGTTTTTTGATGTCTTCATTACCTGCTATTTTATACTGTTGATGAACGTTTAATAAGACCTTTCTCAGTTCTTCATGTTCATTAGTGAACCATTTATGCCTTTTAGATTTCTGATGTGAAATTTGAGTTGTTTTTTTTGGGAAAGCATGTTCAAATAACAAAATGAAGTGTTCAAAAAAAGCTGTGAAACTTCTTAGGGCATCGCTATATCCCACCAAGGAATCCCACTCCGTTTCACTCAGAAGATAATTAAAATATTCAATTTGATGGGGAGTTATATGCCGAACGAAAATGGTATTAGGAGTACTCAAGAAACCATCACCTACTTTAGTGTTGACAGACATTGAAATTGCACAGTGATCAGAAAGCATAGGATCGAAGACATTTACACTATAATCATACTCGTTAAAATTAGTTATTGCATTATCAAGACAAGCCAGCTTTCTTGTTGGCTCAGTATTGGTGCAATACAGATCAAATGACCTTAGAAGAATACCAAGCTGCAAGCCATTCCTAGATGAGCAGCTCATGTCAACATTAAGATCAGTTCCAATGACAATTTTAGACTTGAATTTCTGGAAATATTGCAGGACCATTTCCAGATGTTCACAGAATAGTTGAAAATCACCATTAGGCGAGCGATATACAGAGGCAACTATCAGTCCCAAATGCTTGAGGTACACGGCTGCCACTTCAAAATGCAATTCTATGCAAAAGTTATTCAAGTCCATTGCTTTACACACCAGGTCATTTCTTAAAAATATACATGCGCCACCATTCTTGCATATATAGATATATATATATATATATATATATATGATATACAGCAACATGGTTCAGGTAGCGAATATACAAACATCGATCAGCTTGGCATGGAACAAATGCTAGAGTTGTCACAAATTCATCAAATCTCTTGCTCCATTTCATTGGGGCTTGTTTGAATCCATACAGAGTACGTTTAAGTTTACATACTAGACCTTCAGAGATATTAGACCCTTAGGTGGATACATATAAATTTCTTTCTTTAAACTGCCCTGAAGAAATGTATTTTTAACATCAAGTTGAAATACAAATAAGTTATTTTTTCCAACTAAACTGAGCAGTATACGTACAGTACATAATCAAGCAACAGGAGGATAAGTGTCAGTTTAATCAATATCCTTTTTCTGTGAACAACCTTTATGACAAGTCTAGCTTTGTACCTATTAATATTTCCCTCCCCATCTTCCTTCAAGGCAAAAACCCACTTACTTTTAATAGGAATTTTTCCTGTAGGTAGGGTTACCAAGTCCTAGGTATCATTCTCATACAAAGAGTTTAGTTCGTCTTTGACAGCACTCATCCGTAAGTCTACATCATCTCTCTCTTTTAACTCCTCATAAGATTGTGGTACATTGTTCCACAGATTCATGGCACTGAGAGCTAATTCATCATCATTACATTTTAATTTTAGTTCAGAGTACAATTTTTAAGCATTGATTCCATTATAACCAAACTCAGAGATTTTGAGGTCAGATAAATTATCCACAATTTGAGAAACCATTGCCATGGTGGCATAGTCCTTGAGGTATGTTGGAAGAAATTTAACTCTGGTACTTCTTCCTACCTCCTCATTATTACCCTCACTAAATTCTTCCAGATGTACCTGCTCTTCCTCTGAATTGAGATCATCATCCTCCTCGGACTCTTTTTCGACCCCTCCTGAAATCAAGTCTCGTTCAACCTCCCTGTCACCATCCTCTATTCCATCATTCTCCTGATCACCATTAGGTGAACCTTCTCCCAAATCTTTCCCAATTGACTCTGAATGTACCCACGTTTCTAAACCCTCAAATTTAAATCGTGATTCATCACATTTTACATTTCTAGCAATAAACTTTGCTAGCACTTTGTTTTCCTCAAGAGACCACAATCTTATCCATTATTACAATAACCAAGCATGATAAACTTCTTACTCCTCGACTGAAACTTACCATGTAATTGTCTGTCAGATTTGGTAGCCAAAGCCACACAACCAAATACTTTCAGATTAGACAAGTCCGGCTTACTTCCATACCATTTCTCTGCTGGCATGACTCCCTCTGGAAGAGCTTTGGCTGGTGACCTGTTCAACAGATAGACTGCTGTCTTAATTGCTTCAATCCAAAATTTTACTCTAAATTTACAACCTAACAACATGCAACGAGAATTTTCTAACAATGTACATTTGAGTTTTTCAGCAACTTCATTGTGTTCAGGAGTACCAGGAATTGTCAACTCAAACTGAATACCTTTTTCAGCAAAGAATGCTTTAGTATCATTATTTACATATTCTGTACCATTATCACATCTGAAATTTTCAATTTGTAAGCCAGGGAATTTTGTCATAGCCATGGCTTCAAATTCTCTGATTGTTTTCCCGGCTTCATCCTTACTCAGCAAACTATACACTAAAGTAAAGTGAGTATAGTCATCAATAATAGTCATGAAGTATTTCATTCCATTAAAGGCAATTGGAGTGATAGGTCCACAGAGATCACTGTGCACTCATTCCAGTGGTCTGTGAGTTCTGTGACGAGTACCAGGAAATGGCAATTTCGTTTGTTTACCTTCAACGCAAATATCACACATTTCCATCTGATTGAACTTAAGATTCTCCAACCCATAGACAATTTGGCTTAATTTATTTAAATTACCTGTTCTAATGACCAAGTCTTTTATGGTACATTTTTCTTCCTATGATAGCATGTTTTGAACAGCTCACAGTTACTGTTAATTCATGTAGAGTAGATCCTATTCTTCCTCGGGCTATCACATTCCCTCGGAATTTGATTGTGCTTACACCACCAAAGAAAGTAATTTCATGACCTTGTTTTTCTAATTTTGTTATGGAAAGGAGATTTTGAGTCAGATATTTAACAATTAGCACTTCAATGGTGACATCTCTGATTACTCCATCTACTTCCACTGATCCAATAATATCACCTTTAGAATAAGCGTACAAATATAGGTTAGACTTGGCTATTTTGATTCTGACAGGAATATCTAATCTCCTCCTGTTTATAATAGGCATGTCAGGCCTTACCATATGAGCTGAAGAACCTGAATCAAGACAAAATTCTACCAGTTTACCATTGAACATACTAACCATGGCCCTCTTCTTGCTGCCTCTACTAATGGCAGCCTTAGAAGCTGTCTCTTCTGGGAGAGAGTTATTACCCAAGAAGGAGTACACAGCATACGAAGTGCCATCTGCTGTGGTCACCAAGGATGCAGCTTCGAACTCCTCAATACGAATATGCACTAAGCTCATAGTCTAGGCGGATGGGTCCATACTCACCAGGGTGACAGTGAGTGCTTGATAATCACTCGGAAGAGTCATAATAAAATGATGAACGGCGGATGTTGGATCTGCTGATTCCCCTGAGTCTCTCATCTCACATACCAGAGAATCATAACGGCGACAGTAGTCCCCAAACTTCTTGGTGCTCGGCTTGTACTTGATTAGCCGATATCTCTTGGCAAGCATCAAGCGATGTCCTAGCATTCTACTCTCAAATCATCATCAGTGTCAAGCACCACATAAGGTGATACAGCATGTCCAGCCCCTCTTCCACCCAGTCAAGCATCTCATAGGCCAATATAAAACTTTCTCATCCGGAATTTCCAGTGAGAAAAATCTGTGCCGTCATATATGGGAGCTAATATACTGAGCCTAGGTGGCTTAACAGACTCCATCTTAGTTTTCAGTGAAAGAATCTGTGTTCTACCTTAGTAGGTTGCGGCCTTACTTACTTACCAACACAGCTTTTATAATCAATTTCCACTTGAGAAAATTGAATCAGCAAATGCAATGGGAAAGTGTTCCACTATCGGTCTTCTGCCAAAGGTGGGCTATGGCCTTGTAGCTTACCAACACAAATTCACATTGCTGGTGCGACATGTTCCACGAACGATCATATGTCGAACACAGGCTACGGCCTTGTAGTGTACCAACACATCATTATTTCATATTATTATGATTGTTTTTTTTTTTTTAATTTTGCTTAGACACTTGACCGAGGGAACTAAGGACCAAACCGATCATAGCTACTAATACTGCACGGCATCTCACAGTCCCGAAAATTGAACCAGAAAATAACGATCGCTCACGAGTTACTGTCCAACTCACAATAATTATAACTTTCCTTGAATCAGAGTCCAACTGGGCCCATAACCTTTTGAATTATACCGTTCAGGTACAGGGTGAATAAGTAAAAGCTCATTTTAAGATTTGATGCCACGTAGTGTATTACTTATAACACTTATAACATGTACAACAGTCAGAAGCTGTATTGCTATAAACAACAACCAATCAAGAAGTTAATTATTAACATGTAAACAAATATGTGAGGGGAGGTTTTAATACGAAAGATAAAGTATCTCACACCAACATTGTCATCACTAGTACATCGCATATATTCTCCCACCCTCTTCCTCCATTCTCTTCCTGTGCTCAGTATGTTATCACAGCATATGCTTGGCAACACATTCTCGGCAGGTACCTATGAGTAGACTCCCATAAAAGGTTGTTCACCTCTCTATGAATTTGTATAAAGTTGCCTTTTTACTGTACAGTTGTTAACTCTTGTTTCTAGGGGAGCTGCTGGTGATTGTTGAATACTGCCATTTTGGAAATCTTCAGAGTTATCTTTTACGCCATCGTTCAAATTTTATCGATCAAATCGATCCATCGACTGGAAAAATAGATCCTGAAAGAGTGAAAAGAATGGAAAGACATGCTTTTAGTGCAGCATCTTTTCACAAAGGCCGAGGGTCTGGAAAAGCTGTTTCTGGGTATGAAGCTTAAAATGTGACTTTTTACAGTTATGAAGTTAAATTATTATCTACTCCTTAGACTCCAGTAAAACTCTGTATTTACAGTCAAATTCTGCCATTTGCCTGATTTCCATGCATAGGTGTTTACTAGGTAATGGATGATTTTTCACTGATGTCCCAATTGAGACATAGAATATTTCAGCTGAATGAACATCCATCAATATTTATGTGAGACAACAAAAGTTATGGTGTATCAGTAATTTTTCACAGTGCCCCTAGAAATTATTTATTTCCTATCAAGCATTATAATAGCACAAAAACAAGGGACATCATGGAAGTATGAAGATGATAATGCTTTTAAAATGTTTTCCTGATAAATCTTTAAGAGCTTGTTGGCTGTAGCTCACATACCAATGTTTAATAGAGAACATTTCCATAATCCATGCTAAAATGATGAATGGAAGATACATTAATGTTATTCCGATATAATTCCGATAATTATATTATTATCGGGTATGTTCTGGATGAATTTGATTCATGTGCAAATATATTTTACTCTTTATTAAGGTAATTTTTACCTCTTAGATCCAAGGAAAATATCATGAATCAAATAAATATTTGCTCTCAGGAGTAATATGCCAAATGTTACATCTTAAAAATAAACTTTCATCATGAAAATTCCCTTATACATGCATTTATTCTGTCATGATTCATCTGGCATAATATTAATCAGGTTTAGTTTCTTTAGCATTTGAGTCTTGCGACTCATCAGAAAGATAAAAAAAAATCACTACTCAAAACTGACCATCTTCATTTCATTACCTTCATTGATGTAAGTGTGTGACAATTAGCTACATGAATCAATTAATACTTGACAACAGATATGAATTAAAAAATAAATTTGTAAATATTCATAGTGTTAATCTTTCTAGTGAACTGAAAATTCCCAATTACTTGAACTATGAATCATCAATTTTTTGCAGTATGAATAATTATCAAAATTTAGTTCACCAATGCCCACATGTATCACAGTGAATTGATTCCACCAGCAGGTTCATGTCCATAAGGATATTTTCTACCAAGTATTCTGCATGATAATTATTGGGTGAACCATCAACTGTTATTAGGAGGGTGAGTCAAATGAAAACCGGAAATATTTTTTTACAGCCCCTTTATTATAGACAAGAGTTGGAACAAGCACACTATTTTTCAATGTAGTCCCCCTGCTTTTTGATACATTTCTGCCTCCGAGTCAGGAGGGCATGGATACCTCAGGAAAAAAAACTTTTGGCTGTGTTTTATTACTAATCAACCTGATACAAAAATATATCACAGACTTAGTGATACAGCCCTGTCACATGCTATCAGGTCAGGTGAGCTTATATGGAAAGACCACCCTATCTTGGGTGTTTGATACATTAAAAAACAAAAGAACATAATATAATAAAAGAACATAACAGATTACACAACAGGCTGTGCATGTAGCCACTCATACACTGCCTGTTTCACCTGTGTGTCGGTCACGAACTTATTGCCGCCTAAGGAGTCCTTTAGTGGGCCAAAGATGTGAAAGGCAGAGGACGTGAGGTTGGGGAAGTAAGGAGGATGGGGGAGGCAATCTAGATGCCCTTGATAGTCGCCAAGGTCGCACAAGCCATATGAGGTAATGGAATCAGGCATCGACTCACCTCTCCGTCATTTCGGGAGTCAGCTGACGAGGTACCCATCTTGCGGCCACTTTCCGGTACTTCAACTCATCATGGAAAATATGCTGAGTAGAACCATGACTGACCTGTAATTGTGTTGCAGTGTCATTGATGGTGACCCGTCTGTCCTGCAGAATCATCTGCTCCGCCACTGCAATCGCCACAGCTGTCAAAACACGATGTGCCTGGCCTGGTCTCGGTGCGTCCGCCAAACTTGTTGTGCCACTGCTGAATTTCTTACACCATTCATACACCTGAGTCTGCGATAAACATGTAGCCCCATACTGTGCCAACATGCATCGATGGATTTCCATTGGATTCGTGCCGTCACTGTGTAGGAAACTAATCACTCAGCGCTGCTCTTCTTTGGTGCACTCCAACAGAGGGGCTGCCATGTTGGAAACTTCCGTATCGTGCTGCTGGGTTATGTGGAGTCGCGGTACCAATGCCAATTGATGGTGGGAGAGTCTATGTGCATGGGTACCAGGTCTGATCATAATAAGAGAGGTTTTAGATTTTCTATAGCAGTTTTCCGGTTTTCATTTGACTCACCCTTGTATATATAAAGCCTTAGGATAACTTAAGCGCCATGATATTTGAATGGGTGCTTGACAATCAATTGCAAGGAAGGACAGATACCAACTAATGAATTCCATAGCTTTAGATTAATTTTCACAAAATTCTCTGAGAATTCCTAATGTGTCTGTGGAATTCTGAGATGTAAAATTCCAGAAGTCTCCCGTATTCTCTATGCTTGTAATCAAAGATATTCGGAACATCTAAAAAATGAGATTCAAATTTTTCTAATCAAATGGAGAAATTCATCGAGTATACCTATCTCCAAAGCGAATATCCTAAGACATAAATATCTCTCATAGTAAGTTTATGAATAGATCCGTCATATGAGGAGCAATATTCGTTCACATTCATATACTTTATAATGTAGCCACATGCTTTCATTTTAAGCTTGAATGATCTTCCAGTAAATGCTAACAGTATGTTTTTTAGGTCTAAGTTTCTTTATGCTGAAATAGCATTTGGTGGGGTGTATGTGCTACATATCGTTTGACCCAGATGCTGCTGGATAAGATGCATGAAGGTAGCATTCTAATACCTGAGCATAATTTATCTTCAAACCCCTTTGCCAAAAAGTAAAGGATATGTTTCTTTGGTTTACATATTGACTCGTTGATTTGACATGATGTTGGCATTATTATTGGTGCATGGATTATTGACTGATTTCGACCACTTTGTGTATATGTATCTTCAGGATGTGTTTTTGGTGTGTTCTGCTTCTATTATTTTGTTCAGTAAATTAATCTAATTAACAAGATGTTTTCCCCAACTTGTTTCCCTGACCACTCATAGCATGAAATATGTAGAGATGCGCACATCCTCATGTGCAAGGAGTCAAAGAAGCCAAACTAAGGACTACAGAGTATCATCTGACACATCTTGCCAGATAGTTGATGAGATAATACTCAACACAGACATGAGTTATGAACGTCTGTTATCCTCAGGCAAGTATTCTATCTGGAAGAATAGAAATGGCCTGGTGAAAATCTTATAGGGAAACAAGTCCCTTCCATTCCAATAACTGTTTTGCTTGAAAAAAGTTTCTGAGGACCTATGTATGAACCTACAAAATTTAATTGTAGATCATTTCACATTAGTTCAATTTGACAAATAAATAAAAATCACCCCATTATTTTCTCAGTGACGTAGCTTTTACCAGTATAGCAAGTTTTGAAATTACCTAGCACAAATAGTATCAAACTTCTTTTGAAGTGTTGAATAAAAGTCTCACTTTAAGATTCAAGGCTTTGGGTCTCATGGGGTTACATTACTTAATGAAGTACGCTCATGTCATCATTACCACAATAATTCAAAACATCTTCATTACCGTCAAAATTAGAAACCTGTGTCATGTCCCTTACTATTAGAAAAACGAGTTTAATTATAAAAAAGCACATCTAGAAGCTTATTACCTTTGCACTGTTGTTTCATTTTAAGATACATATCTCATTGGGCTTCAATCTTAATTTGGAACACTTAGATTGCTGTAAAATTAGTATAGGTGCACTTGCTATGCCTACAGTTTTCAAGTGCGAAGTGGATTAAGCGGTATTTCCACCTACAGGGAAATCATGTACATCCCTTCAATCCAATATGATAGAATCCATCTTACTATACTTAACCATACTTAGCTGTTATATTAAGTTAATCTGATGGAGATGCAGGTATACAATGAGAGAAGTCGAAGATTTTAACAGACACGTTTTTTTTAATACGT
This sequence comes from Ceriagrion tenellum, assembly GCA_963169105.1. Classification (NCBI taxonomy): domain Eukaryota; kingdom Metazoa; phylum Arthropoda; class Insecta; order Odonata; family Coenagrionidae; genus Ceriagrion; species Ceriagrion tenellum. The sequence goes on along the minus strand of OY720640.1, from coordinate 117,689,780 downwards.
CCATCAACGCCAATACATTCAAATGCACTGTATTACAATACCGGAAGTGAGTATACCTAGGGTAGCCAACTAACACACACTAATATATGTTAGCCACCCTAGTAGGTTGGCTACAACATTTGCCATCATGTGGAAAAGATATTTCTTCAAAAAAGTTTTTTTTTGGAAATTTAGGGAAAATTCCCAATGCAGACCTTTCAACAGCTCGACAGTGAATGGTAAGGGAAGGAGAAACAGCAGAAATAATATCTTGGTTGGTCTTCATATGGAGGCCCAATTTTGTTGCAAATTTCAATGTACACCTCATGAATGTGTACCTCTTGGTCAGAAAATAAATTTTGTCAATCATATGCATTAATTATACTAGCTGAAACTGGTCAAGTAACCTTAAAGTCATTGTTAACTAAAAGAATACCATGATAAAATTGCCAAAATTATCAAAAAATGGCAAATAATCATGAAATTTGAAACAATTTAAACAGGATGCGGCAGGTCTTTACCTCATTGTATCACACTAATATTTGACACAATTTTAGTATGAGGACTGGAATCCAGTGCTCAGTCAAATATATGAAAATTCATTCAAACTGGTCAAATCTCTTGTTAAATTGAAAGCTTTTTAAATAATTTGGTGGGTGAAAAATGCTGAGATACTATAAAAAAGTACTTTACATGCAAAGTTATCAACATTATTGACATAACAGAAAACCTTTTCAAAAGTTTGCATGAAGAAAGTACCTATAGTTCTCAAACTTATGAAGAAAACTATTTTTATGTAACTTGTGTTATTTAATTTGTGAAAGTAATAATATATTATATTTGTTGCCGCAACTGTCAATGAATTGGGGGTCATAGACAGAAGCACCAACGAACCTGAAAGGAGGACCATCTCTAGTGGTGATAATCGAAGACGAGGGGATCGGTCAATTTGCACCAGTGACCTCATTTGCTGGGCTTTCCAGGTTGCCAGAGGCATTGACTACCTGGCATCTCGAAAAGTGAGTTAACCCTCCCTTGAAGAGTAGAGATGGGTCAGTCTCAAAATTACTGTGGTATTGTACATAATTGACAGCCACCCCTGAAAATTGCCATAATTTCCAATAATCTCCAGTATTTTTATACCGATATATGTATTCCTAAAAATTATTTTATTCATATTTCATATGATCTTAATCATAAATTAAGGCAACTACAACTCCTTTGAGAAATATTTTAACTAGTGGAATATTTGTGAGGCTATTGTTTTGACGGCTTGGACTAAAATTTCTCATGTCAGACAAAATAATACCTAATCATGTGTGGGCTGCCATAATTGTTTTTAAATTTTCTAACACATTAATGTTGCAAGTGTAATGGTTTAAATGTCATTAATCCTTGCTTTTGCTATAGACTCTCCTAATTAGACCTCCATTAGCTAATAATTGCTGAAAAGTGAAAGTAAATGGTAATTTACCTCAAATGGAAATGACAATAATTTACCCATTTCTATTGATGAGCGCATGATCGCATAAGCCATCTGAGGAATAAATCGCTTGAGGAGTGTGTAGGAGATGATTAATTATTGAGTCGAGACTGATGACTGACTTGGTATGGGTTTTAAGTATGGGTTATGGAGGTGGATTGCAGTAAGTTTCTGTGTTGAACTCAATGGAATGGTCTCACTTGTTCGAGGTATTTTCAGAGGCTTGACCTTGAGCAAACAATGTGCATGTAGGAGAGGTGGCCATTTTATCCACGGGAAAAATTTCCTACCAATAAATCACTCCAGTGCCCTGAATTTGGCGTTACATGAACTACCTTATTAATATCTAACATTTATGCCATACAACCAATGCTGTGCAATACTGGTGTGGCACCGACAAATAGAAAACATAAAAGATAAACTTGCATGAGAATTTTTTTAATTTTGACCACCTCTGTGGTCTTCGTCAGCTGTAAAGGTATGTACGACTTCTGCCGGAAGGGTTAATCAGGAGGAGAGGAAGGGGGAAGTTGGAGAATGGGAGGGAGGGGAAGGGAAAGGGAGGGATAGAGGAAAGGGTGAACACAGGGATTTGAGTGATCTGTTGATTCCTGGAAAGGAGAGGGCATCGAGGAGCAGAATGCATGCCTGTTCTGTGGGTGGAGTAAACATAAAATCTTCAGGTACAGTAAAATATCTTGGAATTACCTTAACTTCTGATACATTGTGGGGATTACACGTACAAAACATATGTGGCGCAGCATTAAAGAAACTAGATTTGTTAAACGTATAATAGGAAGGTCCTCGGATGAAAAGGTCAAAGAGAGATACTACTTCGTTCTGGTTAGGCCACACCTCGAATATGCCACGAGCATTATGGAGCCTGGTCATAAAGATTTAACCAAAAAAATTAATAAAATACAAAGGAAAGCAGTGCGCTTCGTTTGCTATGAGCGTACATGTAGTGCCTCACAACTTTTAGAGGGATTAAGGTGGGATCCCCTAGAGACTCGGAGGCTACATGCTAGGCTTAGGTTGCTTGATAAATTCAGAACTGATAATTTTCAGAGTGACATAGAGAATATTATCATGACTCCTCACTACATCTCTAGGACTGACAGATGCGATAGACTGCCAAACTAGATAGGTACAAGTATAGATATAGAGAGAGAGTAGAGAGATAGACTGCCGAACAGATAGGTACAAGAACTTGTACTTTCCACAAACGATAAGTGATAACAATAAAAATTAAGCTCACTAAATACACTCCTATGATTCATGTCACCATTTCGTCTCTAAAAAATTTGCACCTTTACACGGATGGTGACCTAACACCCCCTGCCACATGCCCGTGTGGCGGCTCGCGGGGTATTATGTAGATGGAGATATAATGCATCACGGATATTGCATAAAAGAATGTACACCACATTGGGTGTGGTGAATGAGGGCGGGGAAAAAGAGGTGAGGGGGAAGGCACAGAATCTGGAAGGAAGGGATTAAGAGATGAGGAGAGGGCAGGAGTTGCATCTAGGGCGACCAAAGGGGGTGGGGAGAATGTTAGAAAAATGGGAGGATTTAGATTTAGAGAGGGGGTTAGTAGTTTTGGGGATGCTCGAAAGGTTGGGGGGGCATTGGAAGGTTAGAGAGGGGCACTTGGGGAAGATTTGGGTGGTAGTGATGTTGTCTGAGAGGTGAGGAAGAAGGCTTTTGAGGATACTGTAACACCTTGGTGTTTTCTTTTCGCAGTGCTTTATTTCAGTTTTCTATTACACCTCCTATCTCCTCTCTCTCCGACATCAACAATCCCCCCCTCTCCAAAATTCAACAACTCCCTCACAACCAACAACGACCATACGAAATTAACAAATTAAACATTAAAACACACAAATAAGAAATAAGAGAAAACACAAAATAAACAGTAAACTTATTAAACATTAAAACACACAAAACAAACTATAACTCAAGGAGTGAGGCATTACAGCCTCCTTCCACCTCAAGAAGGAACTTTCTGAAGGACAAGTTCCTCAGTTTGTATATAATTGTGGAGGCAAGTACCCAAGTCTGGCGTCGGTTCTACATCAGTGACATTTTCCCTCGCCGACCTACCCAAGCTATCAACATTTTGACTTTCTCGGCCCTTTCTGTATTCAATAGAGTAATTATAGTTTTGTAACGTTAAGGCCCATTTCATTAATCTAGAGTTTCTGCTGGCGGCTGACTGAAGCCAAGTGATTGGGTAATGATCTGTCTGAATGCAAAATTTTTCTTGTCCATCCAGATAGCAATGAAGGCATTTTACAGCCCATAAAATGGCTGCTTATTCTTTCTTTGTGGTACTGTAAGATTTTTCAGCTCCCTTAAACTTCCAGCTTATGTACAAGATGGGATGTTCTTCACCATCTAGATCTACCGGAGATAGGACTACCCCAATACTTTCATCCAAAGCATCAGTCTGTATTAGGAATTCTTTCGTGAAGTCTAGCGCTCGCAAAACTGGTCCATTGCTACTTTTTTATTTCAGCGTCACGAAAGCTTGCTCACATTCAGCAATCCATAGAATCTTTCCCTTCCTGGACTTTCAATGTGTGAGTGGGGTTAACGGGACCACAATGGTTGCCAACGTGTATATATTTCCTGTAATAGCTGCAGATTCCGATAAAAGCTCTTATATCTGTTTAAGTTTCCCATTTTGGGAAATCAATTATTGCTTTAACTTTCAATTCATTTGGAGGTATTTTCCCTTTTCCCACTACATGGCCAAAATACTTTTTTGAGCGAAATAGCACTTGCTTGGTTTCAGCATGATACCGGATTGTTTGATTCTATTTAGTACTTCTCGCAAATGTGTGAGGTGTTCATCCCAGCTTTGTAAAAATACAGCGGTATCATCTAAGTATGGCAATGCAAAATTCTCACAACCTTGCAAAAGAGTTTTCATCAGCTTACTGAAGAAATACGGTGCTTTCTTTAACCCAAATGGCATACGGAACGGCCTGTATGTTCCTGACGAGGTTACAAATGCTGCGATTTGCTGTACCCTTGGTGTTTGTGGAATTTGCCAATATTCTTTGGCTTGGTCCAACTCTGATATGTAATTTGCTCTTGCCACCATCTCAATTCTTTGTTCAATGTTCGGTCGTGGGAAATATTCGTTCTTAATTTTCCTATTAAGTTTCCGGTAGTCGATACATGGCCTGGGATCCCAGCCTTGAACTTCCACCAATATCATTGGAGGGGTAAATTCTGATTCATCTTCTTCAATAATACCTCTTTCCAGCATAATCTTTATTTCCTTTTCAAGGATCTCCGTTTGTCTTGGAGATATCCTGTACGGTCTTTGTTGTGTTGGATTCTGACCAATCAATTCAATGTCATGGGTTTCCAGATGAGTTAGTCCAGGTCTAACGGAGAATGTATCTTCGAATGACTTCAGAAGTTCCTTCAATTGACCTGCTTGTGTTTCCGTCAGCCCTTCAGGCATTTTTGTATTCTTGGGTCAGGATTCATGAGGCTCTCTTCCAGAAATTTCTGGAACTTCCATTTCTAGATCAGCTGCCTTTTGAGTAGCAAGATTGCTTAAAAAATTAACTATCCTTTCTCTGGGGAAATACTTCTTTAGCATATTAACGTGGTATACTGGACTCCGATCTCTATGACCACTCTTCTCAGGAATATTTATGATATATGTAATTTGTTTTGGACAATTTTCGAGATATCTCCCCAGGTCCTATCCAGTTGACAGCTAACTTATTTTTTTGGTTCGAATGTAATATTAGGACCTTCTCTCATGGTTCAAAGGATCATTTTATTGCATTTGTATCATAATATACCTTCCTCTTTCTTCACTCGTCTTCCTCCTTCTCTGATTCTAATTCTTGGAATTTCTTCAGTCGATTTATAAGTTTAAGTACGTACTCAGCTGTGAGAGTTTTTTGCTCTTCTGGTTTCACCCAGGATTCATGGACTAATGTCAGTGTCGTTCGAATATTTCTAATTTGGACTCATTTGGCAGGCGAAAATCCACTTGTTTCTGAGACAGCTATCAGGATTGCTAAGAGTGCCCCTGGTAAACATCTCTCCTAATCCTGTCCTTGCTCGACATAGAGTACTAATAGTATTTTCTTCAAGGTAATACGTTTGCCAAAATGGATGTCCGGGAAGTAGATTTGGTTTGACCTTAGGTTTCACAAATGTTTTCACATGAGCATCGTAGCCTCCCTCCCCCCCACTGCCTTCCCACTCGATATGAAAAATACAGAGCAGGCATGCATTCTGCTCCTCGATGCCCTCTCCTTTCCGGGAATCAACAGAGCTTACTTACAGAGGTATAATTTGCCTACAGGTGTATAGAGGTAGACTCTAGCTCTCTAATCCATATGTCCACCCCTTCCTCTACCCCTTTCTCTACCCCTAATTTCCCCTCCCCTCCTCTCCCTCTCCTTCTCCCACTTTCCCTCCTTCCTCTCCTCCTTTTCAACACTTCCGGCGGTAGTCGGACATACCTCTACAGCTGAGGAAGACCATGGAGGCGGTCGAAAATTCAAAGCATTCTTGTGTGAGTTTATCTTTTGTTTTCTATTTATCACTGTCACACCTTGTGGATTATACATACATCATGACTAGTGATACTTCCTGAAACATTTACATTGTTGCATCCTGCAATCATCTTGTGTTGTCTTCTTTCCCCTAGCTGCTTCTTCAGTCTCTTCTTTCTGTCTCATCAGTTCAAGAGTTGTAAGCTGCCAAAACCTTCCTCATCATACATTCGCTCCTTTCACCACTATTCAACTGTTGTTCCTTCTGCTTATTCTACTTCCCTTTCTCTAATGTGAGTGCTCCCCGTCCTATCATTTTTAGGCTTAGTAACATTCAAAAATTCTCCCACAAGTTGGCTTGGTACACTGGCCATGTCAAGTTTCTTTCTTCGTGACCCTCTCTAGGCATCTTTCCCAACTCACCATTAAAATTCCCATTTCAGGCATGCCTTCTTCTATGCAACCTTTTTTTCATTCCTTTGCTTTTAACTGCTCTTTTTATCTTTGCCTCAATGTTCTCGCTCGTTGTATGGCCCTAGTTAACCAATAGAAGTCCTATATTGAATCTCTCATAAATATTATCAATTTAAGTCATCCCGATCTTCTTTCTCACATCACTAAAATTCTTTATCCCTCTCTTAAGCATCCTTGCTGTCGAACGCCAAAAAGTGCTTAAAAAACTTTCTACCTTGTATGCCTCCTTCATACGCCAAGGACTGCAGCTCCTGTTAAACAATGCAAACCCTCCTCCACCTCCCCCTCCCCTCTACCTTTTGAAACCAGATATGGCTGCCGATTTATAGCTCCCTCCTCACCTTTTCCCCCCACCACCCAGGTTTTCCCGAAGGGCCAGCCCAAATACTATGACCTTCAACCTCCTCCAGCCCACCCCACACCAAACGCCCCGGAGTCCCAAGCAGAAATAGTGGTCAACCTTTCTTCACATCCCTTGTCTGATGGCGAAATCTCCATATTAAGTAAGGGGTTGTCTTTCTCCCTCACCCCCATATCCCTCACCTCTGCATCCTTCCTGAAATACATAAACCCAATAACCCTGGCCAACCGAGTCTTCTCCTGCCAGTCTTCGACTGAACGGCTTTCCGCCTTTGTGGGCCACTATCTCCAACCCATCATCCATTCCCTACCTTCCTATATTAAAGACACCTATGATTTCTTGGAATATCTCAAATCCACCCTCCGTCCTCGTGATGCCGACATCATAATGGCAACTATAGATGTCACTTCCCTCTGCACGTCTATTCTACACCATGATGGCTTGTCTTCTGTTTGCTTCTTCCTTGACTCCCGCTCCCTTCCCCATCCCCATCCCTCCCCATCTCCCATCCCCAGCTCTGACTTTCTAACTGATCTTTCCCATTTCATTCTCAACCACAATGCTTTATCTTTCAATAACTGTTTTTTTCCTCTTAACTAAAGGTTGTGAAATGGGCAGTAACAGGTTGGTAAGTAAATACTACCAGCTGAAGTAGTAATATTATCAATCAGTTTCATCCCTCAGACATTTTGTAAAATATGTACAGGATGATTTCAGGAACTTTTGCAAAGTGTGAACCTAAATTCTTCATAAAATCTGCTCCAAAGTTGTTCGTATTTTCATTGGAATCTGAAAAATTCCAGGTACTACATGGCGATTTGGCAGCAAGGAATATTTTGCTAGCTGAAGATAACGTTGTCAAGATATGCGACTTCGGATTGGCAAAGCGCATGATCAACAGTGGCAATTACAAGAAGGAGGGAGATGTAAGTACCTCAGTTATTTGCAGCAAAACATGGAGGCAGTTTAGCAAAATACCTTTTCCAATGAAAGCGTCCATAGCCTGCAGACTGGCACAGCAATGAGAATTAAGGTTTAGCCCCTACACTTGGCTAAGAGATCTCCCAAAGTCAAAAACCTTCATGGGCAACTATAAAATTCAAATTTTTTATTCACTTCAACTTTATAGCTCCCTAGGGCTCATAATAAATTGTTTAGATGGGTCTATCTTGTATGTTGCTAACACTATTAGCAGACTTTGACCCAGCTTTGTTTGGATCACAAATATTGTCAAGGAGCACAGTACTGACATTCTCCTGTCCTCTCCAGTCCCATCCAGTTTAAAGCACCATGTTGGTAGCATTATCAAACATGAGCTGTTCTCTCCCTCCCCCCCTTAAACTTACCCCGTCTAAATGAGGCTTCCCCTTGTTGATTTCAAATTTCATGCAGGTGATTGCCACCAAGTTTTGCTACCGCCACCTAATTTCTGTGATTGATATTTTTTCTTTGGAATGAATAAGACATAATGCTTATATCATGTCATGCTCAAGAATTAATGAAAATATCATCAGTGAATCTAACCCAGAGCTCTGGTTGTAATTCCTGGGTGGCAAGGAAGTCACTTTCGAGCTTTCCCATGAAGAGATTGGCATAAGAAGGGTCCGTTCTTTTGCCCATAGCCGTTCCCTTGGCATGAAGAAAGAAACACCCATTGAAAGTGAAGGCGTTGCATTTCAGAATGAATTCTGCTAGCTTGATAAGGAAGTTGGTGGAGGGATTGTGAAGGTGATTTCTTCTTGATAGAAAATGGGATATGGACTGTAGACCTTCATGGTGAGGAATCAAGGTGTACAATGAAGTTGCATCCTCCATAGCTAATATGATGCTTTTGTTGGAGGGAATTTTTACTGCCTTCAGGATGTCTAGGAAGTGATAGGAGTCACGAAGGAAGGAAGGGAGTTTAGCAACTAAAGGCTGTAGGTGATAGTCCACGAAGGCCGATATGTGCTCCGTCAGGGAATTGCAATTGGAGATGATGGGGCGTCCGGGGACACCTTCTTTGTGTATTTTGGGAAGGAGATGGAAATGTGGGGTTTTGAAGTGGGTGGGCGAGAGAATATTGATGTCAGACTTGGAGAGTCCTTCAGCAGGGCCTGTTGAATTTAGGAAGTCATGTATTTCAGCTTGATACGCCGCAGTTGGATCCTCTGTAAGTGGCAGGTAGGAAGAAGCATCACCGAGTTGTCGCATTGCTTCCACGACATAATCTTCCCTATCTTGAACCACCATAGTTGATCCCTTATTTGCTTTACTGATGATAATGTTGGCTTCACATTTAGCGAGAGGTATCTCTCTTCCTGCCCAAATACTGCCACCCACTCCCCCTCCTCAGCCTCTCCTCTCGGAATGGCCCGATCTTGCCACCTTATTCAATCTTCATGCACCGCCCAAGGGACCGCCAACCCCTCCTAAATACAAACCCCCACCACCCCACGGCCACTCCATACCCAAGAGAGGGCAAGAGTCAGATGTCCTCAACCTGTCCTATACTGCACTCACCAAGAATGATTTCTCTGTTTTAAGTAAAGGACTCACTTCCTCACCCACTTGCAGAGTCAATCATATCCAATTACTCTCGAATGTCATCAGCTTCTGCAGGAACCTTCAATGGTGGCACTTTTGGAAAGAAAATGATGGCCACCCTTCAAATTTAAACCCCGCCATCTACAAAGTTCGTCCAAAATCAACTATGAAGCTAAATCTTTGACCAATAATCACCCAATTGAGGTATTCTGCAACCAACTTTTAAATTCTGTGTCAGATCCTCAGTTTCTCAATTCCCTCACTCCTGCCCCAAACCTAAACAGAGAGGAATTGTCTCTCAGTCACCTCCACCGCAATCCCATCATTATCATCAGTAAAGTGGATAAGGGATCAACCGTGGTGGTTCAAGATAGGGAGGATTATGAAAATAAATACTTCCCGGTATCTGGCAATTTTGAACTGGCAACTGAATTCTCAGCAACACTTAATCAATTTCCACGAGCATTTATGCAATAAATAATGAATTTGTACTGATAAATATAAATCTATTGAAAATGTTCCCATATTGTGTAATCAGTTGCTTCATATTGATAAGGAGAACATCTTCTTTGATCTTTCAGGTCCACTCTCTTTGTTTACTTATTCTAGTCAACCACCTTGGTTATTGCACCTTCACAAAAACCAGTAGCATGTACGTTTGTGTAATATTTATTGACTTGAGTAATGCATAAAAAATACCCTGGGGGTCAATAGAATATGTATGATGGCACCATAAGAGGTTTCATAAGGAATGTGTTGAAGGATAAACAGGAGTTGCCGTTGTAGAAAAGAAAAATACATTATATTCACTTCTTATAATGTTGGTACTTATAAACTTATTTACTTACATCATGGAGTATATTAATGTTTATGAAATTTATAGCTAAAAGACACACATCATATATCTGTTCTTCTTGAAGGCTATCATGATTACCTCTCATTCCTTCAACTGTATGACATTTTGTTTAATTATTTCAGGGTCCATTGCCGATCAAATGGATGGCTATTGAATCCTTAAAAGATAGGATATTTTCGACTCAATCAGACATCTGGTCATTTGGTATTGTCCTATGGGAATTTTTTTCCTTGGCCCAAACTCCATATCCAGGTAATGAAAGTTTATTTTTCATTATTAAAAAAAAATATTTATGGTCCAAAGTAACATAAGTGAAACCATTTTTAAATCCCTTTTCAGGAATGGAAGCTGATAAAACATTTTACAATAAGCTTCTGGCTGGTTACCGAATGGAAAAACCTCCATATGCTACTGACCTAATGTAAGTACTTACAAGCAAGCTGAAATATGACAAAATTACATCCGCTTTATTCAATGGTAGATATATGTTAAGGGTTGATAATGCTTTTAATATGTTGCGAGAAGGGTGGTTCCCAGTGGAAAGGAGTGTTGTGTTTTTTGTTCCCTTTAACTAGCCAAATCAATTTCAAATCACTGAATAGTTACAGTTGCAGATAATTAATGTGCATATGATGAAAAAAATATACATGCACTAAAAAAATTTGCCCTTCTACTTCAAGTTAAACTGAATTCAACCATTGTATGATGTGCTAATTTACCAAGAATTTAGGTACGTACAGTTAGATAATTTCTACCATAAGATGGCAGCACCTCCATACCTTTAGTTGCTTGAGATTTTAATCATAATTGAGAAAGTGCACATAAATCTCCCATTACTTGGAATCTAATACCATGTTTTAACTAGGCACCTCGTGTTGAAATTATACATAATTTACCATTTATTTTCAAGTTTATGAGTTTATGATGTGCTGAACTATTTTCTCCTCAGTTATGCCACAATGTGTCATTGCTGGAATACCAATCCAAATGAAAGGCCAAGTTTCACGGAGCTGACAGCCATTCTTGGTGAAATGTTAGAAGAGACAGTCAAAAGAGTAAGAATGCAATCCTTCTGATCAAAAATCTAAATCATCTCCTCTATGCTGAAACTTAACACAAGTGTCCTGTCACAGCACATGAATACTACAGATGAAGCATTTATGTGATCAACTTATATGTAAATGTAGTTTATGAGATATTTGAATTGTTTGCATTAAGTTTTTTCACAAATTTTAGTAGTTTTGATGTCCTGCTGCAATATCATGTGTTCTTTCAAGAACATATAGTCATGTATGTCCTTTTAACCCTTCAGCTGTGGGGAACGTACTTGTATGTGTGTACAGGTAACTGTGGGAAAAACGTACTTGTACGTTCGACCCTCTCTTCTTACCTGTTCCCCGAGCCCCTTCTTATCTTTATGGCTCAAACTCTTTCTTCCTTGAGGGGGACAATTGGCAATCCTCATTTCCTACCCGAACAAGTCCCTCCCTCCCTCGCTCGTCAGCGGTCTCATTCAATTGCCATGAGCTATTAATCTTTTTCCTCTAAATGCGCTCTGGTATTCTTATCAGAGCGCAATGTGGGTAAAAATCAATCGATTTCCATGGTGTTTGGTATCAAATTAAACAGTAAATTACAAACAAACTTCATATAAAACTTATTTTACAGATTTTTGCCGGTTAAAAAATTTGGCCAAATTAACTGATTTTCCACTAATCCGTCCCTTATTGGGTGGTGTCCTTTCCGCGGAACCTCAGGAAAAGGGTTGGGAGGGGATTGCAAGGGTCTTCTACCTGCTCTGTCCCTCGCGGCGGAAAAGAGAGACTGGCCTCCTTCGAATATTTCCCCCACACAGTGGAAGACTTGCCAGCTAGCTGCCGCAGCTGAAGGGTAAAAAACTTTGGGTATATAAACTACAATCCATAACCAGAAGTTGAATATAATTGGTGAGAGTGGAGCTAAAAACAGCTAAAAAGGATTGATCATAGATATTGAATGCCCAATACCTCTGATCTGAGGTTTCCCAAGATGACTTACTATTAAGATGGACATTCTGTAAACAGAAAGACAGATCCTTTGAATGTCTTGCTTGTAATTTCCTTCATTTTAGGGTTGTGTTTAGCTCTAATCACCAATATCTATGTATCTTCATTACAAATATTTTATTCATTGAAGATATTTCTCTCCTCATCTTCCTTTCATACTCTCCAACATCTATAGTCTTCATTGAAATACCTTTAAATGGATGCATCTACAAAGGAGATTGCTTTTATGTAGCCAACATGTATAAGCTAATTATTACCATAATTACCACTATAACAACCAAAGTATTTTTGTACCTAAGTTAGATTAACCCTAATCCAACGTATATGCCAGAAAAGTCCCGTTAAATGTCACTCCTGTGTGAATCCAGGGAAGTGAAGACCCAATGAACCCCAAACGTCCCACTGAGTTTCACTGGGTCTTCACTGTGCCTATAGTGGTTCACCTTGTTCCAGCATTGGCTGAGTGGAATGGATGGGCCTCCCAGACATGTTTCATGAATAAGGGCCCTCCATAAACTAATTCCCTGCCCAAAATGAACAGGTCAGAGATGACAAACTATGAGTAGGGGAAGTTGACACATCAGCAGAATGTGCCCCACATTGAGACGGTAAGCATCCTTCTTCCATCCAAATCAAGACCAACAGATAAGGTGTCAAAGGAGGCAGCTGAAGACCATGTGCCTAATTGGTTTCGGGTAGATAACAAAAAAAATCTGATCCTTAGTGACATTGTCTTTCCTGGTGATTCTGCAGTTTCTTGCAAGCATCACCCAGTTGTCAGGGAGCTTCTAAAGTGTTTGTCTTGCCATAAGTATTTTCATCCTTGCATCCTTCTGGCTATGCCCATGGCTCTGTGTTTGTCTAATACAAATTCTGCCTTTATTAATCCTTGTTAGTCCATCACATTTTAGTACATTCCCCGTCTACTTTTCCTACCTCTGAACAGACTTCTATCCTCCCCAGCCTCATCTAACCTTGTTTACTTTTCCTCTCAGCCAACCTTCCCCTTCCTCAATACTTACTCTCTGAGTTAACCATCATCATTGCAAAAATTCAGATTCGAAAAACCTATACTATAAATGCACATTCACTCTCCACGATGACGTAGGCACTGAAAAATACCTTGAGCTTGAGAAGTTAAAAATAATTTACATTTCTAGGCATCAGCTGGTAACATTCTTAAGAGGCTTCCAGAATTGAAACAAGGCCCTCAGGCCAGTAGTCAAATGCTGTAGTCTCCTACAAAGTACATCATCATTTGGATTGCATTAATGTTATCTGAACATTGACTAGAAGACTCATATTTGCATGTAATGACTATGGACTTAAATCTTTTGTTCAGAACCCAAGGAATGTTATGGTTTCTAGCCCCACAAATTTTCCCAATGGTTGCAATGTCTCCTCGCCTGTACATAGCATTGATGTCTGCGTGGTTTGCAGTGCAAGTAAAACAAAAAGTTCTCTGCGCATGCGCATGGTTGGGTAAAATTATTGTCCGGGAAGGTACATAAATAGACACACAAATGAATAAATTTAAACAAATAATTAGACCACTTTATCCAAAAAGAGATATTTTAATAAAATAACTACATAATGATGGAATACCTATGTAGCAGTTCGATGAAAAATCACCTAGTGAACACAATAGTATGAAAAATACGTCACAGATGTGACCAGCACAAACATTTGAAGAAAAGGAGAAAACTCACTGGTTATAATACTTCGGCAGCACACAACCACGTTACATTTACATGAACAAGAACCTTAAGTTATTGCAACGAGTCACTTCAATACGTTCATGGGAGAGTTAGAAATAATCTCAATTCCGTTCAATAACTCAAACTGCCAGCTTAGATACTTTGCACTCCTGAAACATTCTGGTTCACCAATGATAAGCTTTTGTGTCAAGTCACTTCCATGTCTTCACGGTAGAGTTAAAAAAATCCTTAATTCAATGCGAATACCTCTGCCGCTCACAAAGAAACACATCAAAGATTATAAACACAACTTCATCAGGTTTCATACATTACCTATGGTACCCCTCAATAGCATTCTCTTTTTTGTTGCAATAGATGGGGCTAGTATTCCAATGCTGGGTTCAATCTGTAACATTCTCTGAATGTTAAATTGCAACGAAAGTGCTACGGGCGGCCAGTGAATATTAATGTGCTGCATGGGATCATATTATTTGTCACTCTTCACAGTGCAATTTTCCTCATGGAAGAGTTCATGGATTTGTCTGTACAGTAAAGTGTATCATTAAATCAACTTCTATAGCTTAAATGCAACAAATGATAAATTTGGCATTAATTGTATATCATTTAATTTGAAACGTTTTTGTATATACGGCCATTTCAGGGATATAAGTTTACTTGATAGGTGTATTCATCAACTGGGATGAAAGATTGTCAGAAAGCAGTAAGAGAGAATAAAACCTGATGCTAGAGATATAGATTTTTTTAATATTTCCCCTCACCCCCTTACTCCAGGCACTACAGAGCAGTTGCATGAGCTGGCATGCTTGTGGCTAACAATGACCTATATTCTTGTATTTCTGAAGGTTACTTCCTAAAAATCTTCCTCCTGTTCATTCCACCTCCCTTACTATATTTTGGGATGTCATATCATATCATAAGCTCACTTCCAAGTGGTTTGAAAAGTATATCAGTCTGTTTTTTCTACCCTTATGTCATCCTAGAATGCACCTCTAACCCCACTCTCTGGAAAAAGGTATAGGTGTTTATACTCCTATACAAGTTTACTGATTTACTAATATTTTCTTCCTTTTTTTCATTTTTATGTCAGAATTTTAAAAAGATTGCTCTATACATTATTGACATCAAATGTATTTACTGGTAAAAAGTAAAAATATCTTTTTTGAAAAGTAACACCACTTTTTGGGAAAAATAACCCTTCTTCAAAAAATAACTTTGCCATGAAATTGATTTTTAAGAGTGCAATTGATTAGAAAGATATGTTCAGAACCAAGCAATCTGATTAAAAAACTATTATTGTGTTCACCGAAACAAATTTTTGATCATTTGCTGTGAAGGATGGAGAATGCCATTGGTAATTCACACACGATATTATGTCCAAGGCCTGAGAGAAGACCTACTATGACCTCTTATCCACTGTTCAAAAAAGGAACTTCAATGTACACTATTGTCATTGCCTTTGCTTATTTGCATGCTGGCAGATGAAACATTATGTTCTATTTTGCATAGATTTTTCTGTACTACCTTCAGTAGATTATTGGAGGTATATGGATATGATTTCATGTCTTTCCAGCATTACATTGAGCTGAACCGCACGTACATGTCCCTGAATGATCAGCTGGAATCCACAGATTACCTCGGGATGATGATGGAGCCCAGCTACAGGAGTGCAGTCAGGAAGTCAATTAATCATGTGGAATACGTAAATGCACCATCCAAGTCCAATTGCTCAGTCAAGGACTACACAGTGATGAGAAGCCCCGTTCCAACTTGCAATGATAAGGGGGATAACAAAAAAGATTATTTGTGCATGCATAGTGGTTCTATGAGGAGTACCCCATTCATCAACCAACCCAGAAAAATCCCTCCCAAGGCCTTAACTCATCATGGCCCATCATACCTAAACCAACTGAAACTCTTCCCTAGCGTACAACCTGCCGAAACGAAGGTAGCCCTAGAATGAGGACCAAAGTTGATTCATGTGCTCACCAAAAATGATACCAGCAAAGAGGTCCCATCACCCAGCATCGGTCTCATTGCTCAACATCAGCCCGCCTTCAACTTTGAGTATTCCCTGAATTGTGGATTCAGAAGATCCAGTATTAAAATCAACCTCTCATGCCAAAACCAACCCAATTCCAGTGGTTGCTTTCCTAAAGCATGAGTGAGGTGATCAGAGGTGCCAAAGTGAAAATTCTACCAGGCAAAGAAATCTCAGCCATGGCCAACAGCCTACCAACCTATCCAGGAGTTTCCTTTTTGAAGTGAAGCATCTCCTATCATCACCTCCTAGAAGGTATCTCCATGAATAAGAGCCAATTCAAATTGTGACCCAAGGCTGATGAAGTCAACTTGTGCTCATGAATGTTTGCTAATTGTGTTTAACCACACATTCATGGAGAGTGGTGTACAAGATTGCAAATACATGTAAATCATTCTTCTGCCATGTTACCTAACAGTGTTCTTGTGAGTTGAATCCCTATCCTCCTCGGACCCCACGTGTCCTATAGGACACACTAAACAGCCATAAATAGACATTGAGATTCTCATTCAGACCCTCTGTATGGTTCAAGCTACAAGGCTGACATTGCATGTAATGCATCTGCTAGATATCAGGCAGTGCTGGGAACTGGCTTTGAGCCAGCTAGTGGTGTCTTTCATGTCCTGAAGTTCATTGGCAAAGATGTACCATCACTTTCAAAAGTCGGTCCACATGGTGAGCGCGACCATCTCCGTGTTCTGCTGAAATGGAGTTTCGCGTACTGCATACGCGTTCCATGACTTTTGGGGGCCAATTTTACTGCTACGTCCAGCACAACGTGATTTTATTTTGTATACGCTAAGAGACCCTCGCATGACCTTCTCCCTCCGACAACGAATAGCCGGCGTTCATTTTGCAGTGAAAATCAATGGGAAAGAGTCAAGATTTCATAAGGTCAGGAATAAAAGTGTACTACTTAATTTGGGATAGTTAGTTTCAGGATATTACCTATGGGAACAGAAATCTTAAATAAAAAACTCATTCATCAGAGGACAACTTTAATATTTTGTTATATCACCATTATTTTCAATTACAGATCGTAATCGTGATTTCATTGTCCCAACCAAATGCTCTATTACACGGGGACGCCGGCTTAAAGAATTCCAAACATCCCGTACATGGGCTTCTAAAGCTTCCTCAGTTCTTTCTCCGTCGTAATGCCACTCATTCACCATGATACCCCACACATTCTCAATAGGGGATAGGTCCGGGGAGTTAGCTGGCCAGGGTAAAACGCAAAGTCGAGAAGTATCCTCAAAAAACTGCTTTGAGATGTTCGCTTTGTGGATCGGAAAGTTGTCCTGGACAAAAACCACCTCCTCACTCTCAGGAACGATTTCATCTAGGTAAGGGAGCAAATGAGCCCTTAATATTTGAACATAGTCCACAGAATTCATTTTTGCTGGGGTTTTCACTAACGGTCCTGGTCCTGCTGCAGAAATTGCCCCCAGAAACTCAGGCTGATGCAACCAGGATTTTGAGGTCTAATTAAATGCTCTGGGATATATCTATAAAAGAAATTATCAAAGTGTAACTTCTTTATAAAATTTGGCACTCAACTAATAACTTCACACACAAAGTCACAATAACTATTACCTTGTATTTCTTGGACGCCAAAGTTCAACCTTCCCATCTTGGTTGCTTCGGAATGTTTTTTTGTCCGAAAATATAACTAGGTCCCAATAGGATTGGTCCATTTCAATATACCTGCTGGCAAAATTTAGTCTGATTTCTCGCTGGATTTCGGTCATGGAGGGTTTCCTGGCGGCCCTGTGGTGCTTAATTATGGATATGTGTGATACCAATTGGCTTTGCTGTTCCATACTACAAGATTATGCACTTTGAGGTCTGAAATTTAAGCAATCTACAAACTTCTAGCAAACAACCTGCATCGAATGGCCCATTTGTTACATTACCTTCACAAGTCACAAATTTGAAGTTTAAGATTCAAGTCACAAATGATAAACATACAAATGTATGAAGATGTGCTGAGTCTTTTCAAAAGTATTTTTATTCATTGGTATTCATCAAAGGTCTTGCCACATTCTTCCTGAACAAATACCTAGTCAAATAATTAAGTTCACTAAGTATATTACTTCATTAAATCCTAGACATAAATCTTAACTGAAAACTTATTTGATGCTAAATCAATATTGATCATTTGTTTTAACCTTCCCTTTGTAGTGAAAAGTACTATTTTGATGTTATCTTTTTGTAGGTATGCATGCTTTTAATATGAATTAAATGTATTGCCATCAGCCTTATGATAATTTTTTAATTTTATTTTTCATTTGACGATGTCCTTCCAATTGGTGGCAACTTCGATGCAGTGGAATGTCGTGAATATTTCAATAACCCCAAGAGCTGGGCTGATGATTACATTTTAACATCCTGGTTGGACCACCCATAACATATTAGTAGAAGAATTGTGGCCAAATGAAAGTTAGTTTCTGTCTCAGGCCACGCTGAACATCTAGTGGAAAAGTTAGTGGGGGCCTCCTCAACTATCTCTTTCCCCATATGTGACAGTCATCCTGGCAAACAAGGCACTCAATGCACTAGGGTGTTGGGTTTTGTGCTCAGCAGAAGGGGATGCAAGGTCTTCGTAGTTGTTAGCTCTCATATACTGAATAAATTTAAATAATATTAACCACTACTTTCCCTAACTAAAATACCACACATATATACTAGGATGTAAAAAAGTGGGACTAATGAAAAAGTGAGGAATCTGACTTATGCACTCACAATGAAATGAGCTTTAGAAATTGCTAGATACAATGAATACTCTGCAACCTGGCTGCTGGGAGCCGCCAATAAGATGGAGGCCATGGGAGGGATGACCTTCCAGGCTGTGGATGCAGAACAACTGATTAAAAGAAAGAAAATTATGTGGGTGCCTGGACCCAGTAAATGGAATGGCAAAACTCATGGACAGAATGCGCAGGGTCAATCCAGGACCGCAAAAGGCCCTTTAAAGGGTTCATGAGAGATGTGAGTCAACCAAGGTTTCTTTCATAATGGTCATGGTGCCTGAATTAACTGACTATTATCCTTATAATATTTATCAAATGGGGTGACAATATCTTTGAAGATGGCTTGAATGTTCTGGTATTTTTTTAAAGATTAGACATTTATGACTCTCAGGAACTAATGGTATTACAAAGAAAAAATTCATCAATTAGGGATTTATTGCTTGAAGTAAATGCTACCACAAAAAATCTTAACCTCTCAGTAAACTAACATGTGTTAAAAATAATCAATCCATTTCCTCTACCGTTTACTGCTCCAACTTTAAATCCACTGATATTTATGTTTATTGTCTTACTCATTTGGTGCAGCTCCCTTAAAAGTAACCTCTGGTTGGCATAACAGGCGTAAGGAAGAGTAGTGATGCAAAGATAGACTGCAGATTAACTTAAGGTTATGCCAATAGAAATGAAATGTATGATTCCTAGTTTTTCCCTCTAGTATAGCATGTAAAATGTTTTCTTTAAAGGAACGTGCTGTCCACTTGCATATGGCCATGGTAATTATTAATTTTTTGTTTCTCAAATAATTGTTTCTCAGGTAATTATCTTGACTCATGCTCTCATCAAGTTCTTTCAAAGCAGTTTCTTATTTTTTCAATGTCAGTATGTAGTACAAGGCTGGTACTCATATCATGATGCTAGCAGTCCTAAATATGGTATTCTATTAATAAGGTCGTGAGCTCAGTGGGGTGAGAGGAATTCAAGCATAATATGCTTATTAAGTCTATCCTTAATACAGCTAGAAGTATTTAGGTACATTTTCCTCTTTCCAAGGTTCTTGCATTAATATGTGTGAATTTTTTCAGGGCTTTACTGCACAGGAGAATTATTAGGGATCATAATGGTGAAGAAGTTGGTCATCATCACAATTGTTAACTTGATGCAAGCATTAATGAAAAAAACCTACCCACATAGCTGTGGGATTGTGGTTCATAATTCATTTTGAATTGAGTGATCTGCATGAATAACGAATAAAGCAGATTCGAAATTCGCGGGTGATGTGACAACTAACACCATCTTAAGTTGACGTAAGTACTAGGAGGGCCACCCAAATAATAAAACATCAAGTTGGCACTCCGGTACGTCCGATTAATCTTTGATTCTATTGAGTCGGGTGCTGTCGTGCGACTGCTGTGGAACGGAAAAGAGTGAATTATTGTGAGGGATTGCGGAATGAGCGCATGATATCAGCCTCTCGAAATGGAGCTCGTGGAATAACTTTGTTCGTGGCGTGCGCCTTGGAAGTTATTAGTGAATGGTTGGTTTCTGCGGTCGTCTCTGTGATGTTGTGAAATCCGTCCTGTCAGTGTCGTCAGTGTTCTCGTATCTATGCAGTGACATGTTAAGTGCTGAATGTGACCTTGTCGAGAGAACTGTTGGTAAGTCTTTTACGTGTGACACTGGACAATTCTATCGTGTGGAACATTATTTTATTTCTGACGTAGGTTTTCGCGGCGTTCTGGTTCGCTGTGAAGTCCTGATTGCACGATACATTAACCCGTACGAGTAAATGTACAAATACGTAAAAAGGGAAATAGAACCTGTTCTATTTGGTTCATGCATTCGTTTATGAACTTGTACTTGAACACATACGGGTTAATGTATAGTGTAACCAGGTCTTTTGGGTGGTTTTCGGGTTTGGTCCGCGTAAGCATCATATTGTACCCTATAATCACTTTTCATATCGATGTCGGCGTATGTGGATTACCAAAAGATGTAATGACATGATGTGACATGAGTGCACAGTCAGTATTCAGGTGAGTATAACTTTTTTCTTTCATGTAATGGGGGCGTCATTGTTTGCAACGTAAATATTCCTGAGACGTATTTGCTTCCATCAAAACTCAACGTTAACTTTACAAGGAGAGCTGGGATTCATTCAAACGTCCACTGGGTAATTCAATACTTCCGAGTGCGCCCGTCGAATGGTTTCCAAAGATGATGGGTCGCGTAATGGCCGCCGTGGTTACATTTTCTGGAGCAGCGGGTGGGTACCATGTGGTGGATTAATTGAAATTTGTAACTAGTTTGAAACGATTTTTCGTCCTGTGGCCCATTATTCCCTAGTTATTTTTGTGTTTGGACTGCTGCTTTTTCCGTGACGTTTTTGCAATAGGGGCGAGAGAAATATTTTCAGTGTGATATTTGTTCTCGAATCCTGCGTCATGTGTTCCCGAATAATTTTTTTTTTATTTTTTTTAAATGGTTGACATTTCTGAACGATTGAGCTATGAAGTACACATGGACTGAATTAATTTCTATTTATGCCAGAAATATCGTCTGAATCAGTAATGGTTTGTTTGCAGTTCTCACAGTTAATCCTTCCACTCCACGCTCTTGTGTAAACATTTTCGAGGATTAGAGTTGATAGCGTATTTCTTTGTGGGCTTTTAAATTTTCTTGGTATTCTTTCTATGGGTTATTTTGTGAATAGACATGCTTTACCGCGTGGATTGTGAAATTCTTCCGCTGTTGCCGAGCTATTTCTCATGTAACAAGTAAATATGTGGTAATGATGAAACGGTATATCATTGACATTGGCACTCCATTGGTTTTAGTTGACTTATTGGGAACATCGTATTTACTCAACAGGGTGATGTGTGGTCGCTTTGGAGCATTCTCGTTTGCGGAGGCTGTCGGACGATAGGGTAAGTCTGCTTATTTCTCATTTACATTTTTGATATAGTTTTCCATGTCCATGGATTGAAAATGTACTATACGCATATAAACTTATTTGATTGTACAGTTGGTAATGAGGTGCGTCATTACAATTTTTTACTTCTCCGCGGTTATAGTGGGAATTTGGTCTTTAATGGCTCTTTATAGTATACTCAGCGGACAAGTCATGCAACGTGCAGAATAAGGTGTAGCAAGATGAATATCGGTGATGTGGTGGTAGTTGATTTTATGAATTCCTTAAGAACCTAGAATGTTAATGATGCTGTGGCCAAATTTTAACAATAATGCTCATTTTTGTGTACCAATGTTTCATCTTGTGATTTCTAATTGGTTATTAAGGCTGAAACCGATTCTAAGACTTGTAGCAGTACGTGTCATTACAGAATTAATGCTAATTAAAATATAATTTCATTTAGGTAAGTATATGCAATTTGTGAGTGCGAGTTTGATTTTCTATAGTTACTGTTCAAATGCTTTTAACTTTGTGAACAATCTTAGATGCAGTGATATTTTGGTAGAGGTTCATAAGACAAACCCTATTGAAATGAGGTTATTGTGTACCAGCATGAAACCCTGAATTGCTATTAAATGACAAACATTAGTGAATTTCCCACTTTACTTTTCAAATAGTGATTTATGTTGAAATTTTCATAGTAGTTTAATTGTTTGAAGAAAGGGTTGGTTAAGAAATATTGAGAATTTAAGAGGCTATTAATACTCTGCAGAATTCAAGTGTAATATTTATAGCAGTTGATCAAAGCAGTGTGATAAAGTAAATGTAATTCATTGTCCACTGCAATCTAAAACCACCTGCAGGGGTTAAAAGTGTAATATTTATAGCAGTTGATCAAAGCAGTGTGATAAAGTAAATGTAATTCATTGTCCACTGTGTTGCAGAATAATGGTTTGGCCTGGGGCTTTGAAATGATAAACTGGTTGGTAAAGTATGTTTAATATGTAACTTCTTCATTTCATTTTTGAACAATGCAACCAAGTACGTTATTTACAATAACATAAATAACACATTGGGAGAACGACTGGTAAGAAACAAGTGAGCTGATAAATTCGTGTTCATGGACAGGATTACATGCATATTAACAACAACACACCCCCTTAATCCTGGACATAACGACTTTACATCATCAGCACTTAAGACATGAAATTCTTGCCAATTAACATACATAAAACAAAGCTTCCAAGGTAACAGTGAAAACACAGAATACATAAGAACAAAACATTAGTCTCTTGGTATAAGCATCAACTCCTTCACAAATTCTTTACCTTTGTACCGGGAAGTGCTTTAGTAAGTATATCAGCATGTCCATCATATTATGTCCAGCATCATCATATTAAGTATTGTCCTGGTGAGGAGATGTATGCATACATCTCCTCACTAGGACAATACTTAATGAGGGTTAATTTCTCCTCAATACTCTCCCTAATGAAATGATGTTTGGTATCCAAATGTTTAACACCGCTATGAAACATCCTATTGCTGGCTATTTTCTGAGCTGATTGACTATCATTAAACAATGGCACTGGAGATACATCAACACCAATCATATCTAATAACAAATTCCTTAGATAGACCCCTTCCCTAGCAGCATCTGCTAAGCCAACATACTCAGCTGCAGTGCTTGAAGTTGCTACACTACATTGTTTCTTACTCTGCCAGGATATGACACTATCTCCAAGCTTGAATACATACCCAGTGTAGGATTTGCGATCAGTGCAATCACCTCCCCAGACAGCATCTACATGACCACAAATATTCACACTGTCAGATTTTCGGAACATCAAACAAAAATTCTTTGTTCCAGCTAAATAGCGTAAAACACGCCTTGCATTTTGCCAGTGCTCTTCTTTGTGACAATTATTAACCCTCATATGGATTCTCTGCGCCTCAGCGGCGCTCGTGGTTTTAAAAATGGTTTTAAAATTTTCCATTCGCAAGGATCTTTCTGAAACTTTCAGTAGTCTATTTTTTCTGCTTTCTTAGGCTACAAATATATTTTCGTGTGTATAGTGTGCATAGTTTTCATATTATTGGCCTCTAATGAAAAAAGTTACGTCGTTGGATTTACGGCGCCGCTGCGGCGCCGAGAGTTTCCTCGTCGCAATGTCGGGGACTGTACTCTCAATACTAATTTAAAAGTTATTATGTTTTGTATGAAATAGTATCTTCTATATATAATCATAATATGAAAATATTTAAACTTTATAAACAAATTTAAATTGTTTAACAATGGGAAAATTTTACTCTGCCAATTTTGCTTTGTTTTTGATCTAATTATCATATTTTTTGCCTGTTTACAATGTTCATTGACAAAACTTCATCTATTTGCAAGTATAAGTCTTTGAAACTTATGGCTAGCCTAAGGGTGTTTTTTCCATGGCCTCCAGGATTATTTTGTTTGGATACCTTCTCCTCTCCGCGTCCCTCCTCCGCGACTGCGTACCTGCTGTGGTGATGCTCACCTTTGGGGATATCCCAGGGTTACTATGTATAGAATTATACCAAACAGCAATCTCAAGAAAATTTAACCACAATATATTTTCACAATTCATGCAATATTGCCTCTATGCCTTCGTGTGGAAATTTCACGGTGAATGACTAGCTGAGACTCGGGACGACTATTCAGAAGTTTGACTGACCACCGTGAACACATCACACGGTTGGTGTTATGTCTCGTACCTATCTTTTTACTTCTCCGCGGTTATAGTGGGAATTTGGTCTTTAATGGCTCTTTATAGTATACTCAGCGGACAAGTCATGCAACGTGCAGAATAAGGTGTAGCAAGATGAATATCGGTGATGTGGTGGTAGTTGATTTTATGAATTCCTTAAGAACCTAGAATGTTAATGATGCTGTGGCCAAATTTTAACAATAATGCTCATTTTTGTGTACCAATGTTTCATCTTGTGATTTCTAATTGGTTATTAAGGCTGAAACCGATTCTAAGACTTGTAGCAGTACGTGTCATTACAGAATTAATGCTAATTAAAATATAATTTCATTTAGGTAAGTATATGCAATTTGTGAGTGCGAGTTTGATTTTCTATAGTTACTGTTCAAATGCTTTTAACTTTGTGAACAATCTTAGATGCAGTGATATTTTGGTAGAGGTTCATAAGACAAACCCTATTGAAATGAGGTTATTGTGTACCAGCATGAAACCCTGAATTGCTATTAAATGACAAACATTAGTGAATTTCCCACTTTACTTTTCAAATAGTGATTTATGTTGAAATTTTCATAGTAGTTTAATTGTT
Organism: Ceriagrion tenellum; assembly: GCA_963169105.1. NCBI lineage: Eukaryota > Metazoa > Arthropoda > Insecta > Odonata > Coenagrionidae > Ceriagrion > Ceriagrion tenellum. The sequence continues at coordinate 117,664,783 of OY720640.1, read as the reverse complement.
TGAAGAAAGGGTTGGTTAAGAAATATTGAGAATTTAAGAGGCTATTAATACTCTGCAGAATTCAAGTGTAATATTTATAGCAGTTGATCAAAGCAGTGTGATAAAGTAAATGTAATTCATTGTCCACTGCAATCTAAAACCACCTGCAGGGGTTAAAAGTGTAATATTTATAGCAGTTGATCAAAGCAGTGTGATAAAGTAAATGTAATTCATTGTCCACTGTGTTGCAGAATAATGGTTTGGCCTGGGGCTTTGAAATGATAAACTGGTTGGTAAAGTATGTTTAATATGTAACTTCTTCATTTCATTTTTGAACAATGCAACCAAGTACGTTATTTACAATAACATAAATAACACATTGGGAGAACGACTGGTAAGAAACAAGTGAGCTGATAAATTCGTGTTCATGGACAGGATTACATGCATATTAACAACAACACACCCCCTTAATCCTGGACATAACGACTTTACATCATCAGCACTTAAGACATGAAATTCTTGCCAATTAACATACATAAAACAAAGCTTCCAAGGTAACAGTGAAAACACAGAATACATAAGAACAAAACATTAGTCTCTTGGTATAAGCATCAACTCCTTCACAAATTTCTTTACCTTTGTACCGGGAAGTGCTTTAGTAAGTATATCAGCATGTCCATCATATTATGTCCAGCATCATCATATTAAGTATTGTCCTGGTGAGGAGATGTATGCATACATCTCCTCACTAGGACAATACTTAATGAGGGTTAATTTCTCCTCAATACTCTCCCTAATGAAATGATGTTTGGTATCCAAATGTTTAACACCGCTATGAAACATCCTATTGCTGGCTATTTTCTGAGCTGATTGACTATCATTAAACAATGGCACTGGAGATACATCAACACCAATCATATCTAATAACAAATTCCTTAGATAGACCCCTTCCCTAGCAGCATCTGCTAAGCCAACATACTCAGCTGCAGTGCTTGAAGTTGCTACACTACATTGTTTCTTACTCTGCCAGGATATGACACTATCTCCAAGCTTGAATACATACCCAGTGTAGGATTTGCGATCAGTGCAATCACCTCCCCAGACAGCATCTACATGACCACAAATATTCACACTGTCAGATTTTCGGAACATCAAACAAAAATTCTTTGTTCCAGCTAAATAGCGTAAAACACGCCTTGCATTTTGCCAGTGCTCTTCTTTGTGACAATTATTAACCCTCATATGGATTCTCTGCGCCTCAGCGGCGCTCGTGGTTTTAAAAATGGTTTTAAAATTTTCCATTCGCAAGGATCTTTCTGAAACTTTCAGTAGTCTATTTTTTCTGCTTTCTTAGGCTACAAATATATTTTCGTGTGTATAGTGTGCATAGTTTTCATATTATTGGCCTCTAATGAAAAAAGTTACGTCGTTGGATTTACGGCGCCGCTGCGGCGCCGAGAGTTTCCTCGTCGCAATGTCGGGGACTGTACTCTCAATACTAATTTAAAAGTTATTATGTTTTGTATGAAATAGTATCTTCTATATATAATCATAATATGAAAATATTTAAACTTTATAAACAAATTTAAATTGTTTAACAATGGGAAAATTTTACTCTGCCAATTTTGCTTTGTTTTTGATCTAATTATCATATTTTTTGCCTGTTTACAATGTTCATTGACAAAACTTCATCTATTTGCAAGTATAAGTCTTTGAAACTTATGGCTAGCCTAAGGGTGTTTTTTCCATGGCCTCCAGGATTATTTTGTTTGGATACCTTCTCCTCTCCGCGTCCCTCCTCCGCGACTGCGTACCTGCTGTGGTGATGCTCACCTTTGGGGATATCCCAGGGTTACTATGTATAGAATTATACCAAACAGCAATCTCAAGAAAATTTAACCACAATATATTTTCACAATTCATGCAATATTGCCTCTATGCCTTCGTGTGGAAATTTCACGGTGAATGACTAGCTGAGACTCGGGACGACTATTCAGAAGTTTGACTGACCACCGTGAACACATCACACGGTTGGTGTTATGTCTCGTACCTATCATTCGAAAATATTACTTTGCCGCTGCGATAGTGTTCACAAAATTGCTGGCGATAATAGTATTTCCGAGGACGTTACTGTTTACCTATGGATTGACATTGACAGAACTTACAATGTAAAAATGTTTTCACGATGAAAAAATACATAGACGATTTACCACACAGTGAAAATTTGTAAATATATTTCTCGTTTCTTTGAGTACTCAAATGTACAGAGGTTTGAGTCGTCCATTGTTTATTACGGTAAAGGGGTGAGTCAGGAGGAGGAAGGTGGGTAATCCCATTGAGGTTGTTTTGAGATGAAGGGGTGGAGATACATGGTGGTGAGTCGACTGCCAAGGATCAGGGAATACCGGAATCGTTTGGCCAGGTAAGCGTAGAAAATCCGTATTGTGCAGGAAGGTTGAGAGTGCAAGGAGGCAATTAGACACAATAGGCTCCTCATTCTTCACCCTCCCATCGCTGCGTTAGGGACAGGGAATCCGCGCTTTATCGCAAAGCGCCCCGGGGTGGCCCTACCTTCATTCCGAGGTCTAGCTTGGGTGGGTCGTTGGAGGTGGGGAGAAGTTCAATCAGTTTTTTGGGGGGAAGAAAGTAGGCGGAGGATGACAAATAAGGAGGCTTAGTGGGAAAGTACGGATGGTCTCAATGTTTGGCTCAGTGCAATGCTACGGAAAGAAAAGGTGAGGGGTTTCCTCCCAGCATGAGGGTATTTTGGTCACCCCAGAACACTAGCTCCTTTTCCATCGGTCCCTCACGCAGCACCGGACCGAAGAAAATAGACGCCATCGTATTCCATGTTTTTTTCCATTTCCTGCTCCTTCTTCCTTACCACCTACAATCCAAACTTCTTAGAAATAATCATTTTGGCCTTTCCCACCAATCCTGAAGCAAAACCTCATCTGCCGCACTCCCCCGCATCACTTTTACCTGTCAATCTCTATGGAGACATCCTCAGTGAGGTAATGGGCTCCACTGTAGGTCTAAAATACCGGCTCTTCTAGCCCCCCCTCCAATGCGGCGCTGAACTCTTTGACGCGTCGCTGACTGTCCCACGTTCCTCACATTTCACAACTCATATGACTTTCATCCTTTCTTTTTTTTAGACATTGCAGAATATAAGCTCCCAGAATGTCCGTTACATTTGCCTTGATCGTCAAAATATAGCCCTGAAAAATCATGACAGTATCACTCGTCTCTTCTCACTTCACCTACCCTTTTTCAATTATTAACGTTTAAGGACTTAGACTTCTGCGCATACTACAAAGATAAAACATGTGGGTGGACGTAGTGAAGCAAAATTATTTTACATGGACCCATCCGAATTTTATTCGGTCCTCATTTTTAGTGTTTGGGAACATAAAAAAATAAAACAATGTGCACATTATAAAGCGGAGTTTATCCAGCATTGAATATTAGAAAAATTATTTAAAACAACCATTACCCACGCCGTAAATCCAACAACGTAACTAAATTCGTAAATCCATATGAGGGTTAAACTGTGACAACACACTTGTAGCATAAGCAATATCTGGTCTTGTGTTAACTGAAAGATACATTAAACATCCAATTAAATTCTGATAAGGCTTATCATCACACCCATCTGATTTTTCTAGCTTTATACCCACAGTCATTGGAGTACAGGCTGGTTTGACATCTGTCATACCAAATTTCTTGAGAATTTCATCTACATACATACTTTGATCAAGATAAATCACATTACCTTCTCTTCTCAGACCCATACCCAATACATTGGACGCTAAACCTAAATCTTTTATCTTAAAATTATCATTGAGAACTGACTTAAGTTTTTCTCTCTCAGCTACATTCTTACCAAAAACAAAAATATCATCTACAAATAGAGCAACAATTTTTATGTTCTCCGCATGCATTTTACGATATACACAAGGTTCTAGACTAGATCTGACATAGTTCTGATCACACAGAACATAATCTATCTTTTCATTCCACATTCTAGATGATTGCTTCAACCTATACAATGATTTTAGCAATTTACAGACCCTACTGTCATTTCCCTTTCTTATAAAATGTGCTGGCTGAGACACATAAATATCCTCATTTAGATCCCCATTCAAAAAGGCTGTTGTTACATCCCAATGGTGAATGTCCCACCCATATTCAACAGACAAGGCAAATAACATTCTTAAGGTTGAGGCTCTAACTACTGGAGAAAAAGTCTCATTATAATCAATGCCATACTTCTGTGCAAAACCTTGTGCCACCAACCTTGCTTTGTGGCGTGTAGTTCCATCACTGAATTTCTTAAGCTTTAATACCCATTTACATATGACCAGTTTCACATCAGGAGGTTTTTCTACTAGTTTCCACCCTTGATTTTCCTCCAAAGAATCTAGCTCTTCTTGCATGGCTTTCTTCCATTCATCCCAGTCAGGTCTTGATTTTGCATATTCTACTGAACAAGGATCATCTTCCCCAACTTCTACCTGATATAATAAATAGTCATCAAATCTCTTTGGTGGCTGGCGCTGTCTTCCTGGTGTATCATTTCCACCCCCTTGGTCTTGACCTTCAATGAATTCATGTTTTTCTTCATGACGTTCTTCATTACTTTGGAAAAAATCAAAAACAGTTTCCTTGATATCATCTTCACCAATACTACCATTTAGACGACTATTTTCCAGGAATGTTACATCATAAGCTCTTACAATTTTCTTGGGATGCTTTGGGTCAATCAGACGATACCCTTTTGTGTTTTCACAATATCCAACAAATATATGGGGTTTGCACCTTGGCTCCCACTTACTTTTACGTTATTCCTTGGGTACATGGACATAGGCAATACAACCGAATACCTTCAGGTGCCTTACATCAATTCTTTTATTTGTCCACAATTCTTCAGGTATAGTATCAATTGTACAAAAAGGACTTCTATTTTTCAAGTAACAAGCAGTTTGACAAGCTTCTGCCCAATAGGACCTAGGTAGCTCCGAATCCATCAGCATGCTTCTTGCCTTCTCACAAATGGTCTCAATAGCTCGTTCTGCTCTACCATTTTGCTGTGAAGTATAAGGCACAGTCACCTGATGTTGGATACCTGCCTTGTCAAGAAAAGCTCTTATCTGTCCATTCACAAATTCCCCCCCCATTATCAGTACGTAGAACTTTGATCTTACAATCGGTTAAGTTTTCCATTCTAGCTTTAAAATTACAAAACTTAGGAAATACTTCATCTTTTGACCTCAAAAAATAAGGAAAAATTTTTCTAGAGAAATCATCTACAAAAATTAGCAAGTACTTTGATCCCCCATGTGATTCCTCTTTCATTGGACCACAGACATCAGCATGAACTAGAGCCAATCTTTCAGTTTCCCTACTCTCACTATCTGGGTGCGACAAACGATGTTGTTTACCGGTGATACATGGAACACAAGGACTCCTAACAGGATTCTTATTGAAATCCATTCCATTTACCATTCCCTTCATTTTGATCAAGCCATTGTCATGTAAATGCCCAACACGTCTATGCCATAAATCAAAAGTGGCATCATCTTTAGTTGCACTAAAAACGGTTTCAGCAGGTATTACCTGCACATTGTCCATTTTATACACACCATTAACCTCAGACGCAGTCATGGATGGCTCTCCATCTATCTCAACATTTGATTCTTTGTAGATCATACAACCTGTAGATCGAAAGACAAGAACCACCCTTCTTTGCAATCTGTGAAATAGACAACAAGTTAGCACATACGTTAGGCGCATAAGTCACATTGCTTACTGGTACATTTTCTGTTACCCTTTCGCTACTCAGCAATAATTTACCACAACCAGCACTCTGTATTCTTTGCCCATTTGCACATTTAATTGATATTTTTGACTGTGACCTGTCAGAAAAATCATGCAAGAGGTCTTTTCTGGGTGTCATGTGCCTTGAAGCACAAGAATCAAGATAGATATGATCTGAAACCAAAGAATTACAGGAATTCATACATTCATGAGTCAGCAAACTGAAGTCTTCTTTCATGGACGTTTTCTTCCTTGAGTGACCATCCTTCATATGCTGATTACCATCTGAATTCTTCTTGTCTGTCAGGTTCTTCTTCAGCTGAGGGCACTCCAGACGAACATGTCCCTTCTCACCACACTTGAAGCAGGTAAGACCCTTCTTCGACCGCTGCTCCGAAGTTTTCCTGGTATTCTTGCCATTATACTTCATTCCTCACGCAATCAAAGCGCTCTCACCAGGTTCATCCATCTTCTTGCTATCTTCCTGAAGCAATCGCACTCGGACCATTTCAGAGGTGAGTTAAGCACCTGAATTTTCTAATGCCATCCTCAGCGGTTGGTATTGTTCAGGTAGCCCACGAAGCATCACGACGGCTATTAACTCATCCTCTACCTTCTTCTCTATGTCTTCCAATTTCTGAGCTGTTGACAGAATTGACGTAAGATACTCGTGCATGGACGAATGCTTATCCCTTCTTTCATCTAGTAGAACATTTAGAAGATTTATCCGACGATTGAGGTCTTTGTCTTCGTATGTTTTCCTTAGCTCTTCCCAGGCATCCTTAGCATATTTAGCATTTCTTAGATAAGGGTATACTTGCCGGGAAACATGCAGACAAATCAGACTTAGCGCCTCTGCATCTTCGTGATCATCTACAGGTCGTCCCTTTGCATACTTACTGCCATCCACGTAGCCCCATAATCGGTAATGCATTAGTAAATGTTTCATGGCAAAATTCCAATCTCCATAATCATCGCTCCCTTCCTACTTATCTACCATGCCTCTGAAACCGCGACTATTTGCCATTTTCAGATTTCACGTAGGTATTCTAGTCGAATTTTCTAGCGATTATTATTTAAACCTTCGCTGGGATCTGGGCCCATAACCTGTTGCAGAATAATGGTTTGGCGTGGGGCTTTGAAATGATAAACTGGTTTGTAAAGTATGTTTAATATGTTACTTCTTCATTTCATTTTTGAACAATGCAACCAAGTACGTTATTTACAATAACATAAACAACACATTGGGAGAACGACTGGTAAGAAACAAGTGAGCTGATAAATTCGTGTTAATGGACAGGATTACATGCATATTAACAACAACACACTGCAATCTAAAACCACCCGCAGGGGAAAATGTTTTTCTCTTGTTTTATGCCATGATCATAATTGTTGCTTTTTAATACTGTGAGATCTAGTTGAGATGTGTTGCCTCTTATATTGATTGGGTTTTCTCAAAATATATAAATAGGATATAAAATTAAATATTTAGTTTTTGCATACATCTGTTTTATTTCAGGTTAATTATTTGAAAAAGATTGGGGGTTCTTCAGTACCTGATGCAACCAGGTGCTGCCTGTAAGAAATTTTCACCAATGAAGTTGGGAAAAATTATTCAATAGATGGTCTCAAGAGAAATCGTAAACTCGGGGATACAAATCTTTATTCATCAATAACTTAACTTAAGTAAAATCTGAACCTGCCTTCACTCAGTGCTTCAACTTGTATGTTACATTGTATAGTGAAAGTAGAACTCACCCTGGACTAAAATATGATTTAGTTCTTTCCCGGCGTATTATGCTGGTGAAATCTTCTCGGGTTTTCCACCGGGTCAGGTCGTTGTGGGCCAACCTATTGCCTCGCCAAATACCTGACCAGCCTTCTCTCACCCTACGTCGGGAGATGTGAGCACCACGTCAACAACTCGGCCGACTTCATCAAGACACTCCGTTCGATTCGACTTGAACCAGGTGACATCATGGTCAGTTTCGACGTAGTGTCCCTGTTCACTCGCGTCCCCCTAGATGACACTCTTCAACTGCTGGTGACTCGTTTTGATGCCAAAACTGTCAATCTCTTCCACCATGTCCTCAAGTCAACTTACTTCGCTTACGATGGGAGGTTCTACGAACAGACCGAGGGCGTTGCGATGGGATCTCCACTCTCACCAGCAATAGCGAATCTTTTCATGGAAGACTTCGAGGACAGAGCCCTCTCCACGGCGGTACTGAAGCCCAAATGCTTCTACCGATATGTAGATGACACGTTCATCGTGTGGTCTCACGGAACCGAGGCCCTCCAATCCTTCTTCAGTCACATGAACCAACAGCACGGAAGCATCAAGTTTACCATGGAGAGGGAAAATGACGGCACTCTACCCTTCCTAGATATTCTTATCTACCGGAAGGAGGATGGTACTCTGGGACACAGAGTTTATAGAAAGCCCACCCACACGGATCTGTATTTGAACGTGCAGAGTCACCATCATCCATCACAACGGAGAGCAGTACTTTCCACGTTAGTACACCGAGCGCGGTCCATTGCCGATCAAGAGAGCCTGCCAGCCGAAATTCTACACCTAAAGAAGACCTTCCAACAGAATGGCTACTCGGGAAAGGAGATCTCCATGGCCCTGAAAAGGGCCTTCACGGATCGGAAAGCAACACCTGAGGACAATGACAAGCTGGTTGCCAGCGCCTGTCTGCCATACATCGCAACGATCTCAGGGAAAATCTCTAGAATTCTAGGGAAGTACAATATCGGGACCGTCCACAAGCCACTTCAGAAACTAAGAAGCCAACTTGTCCGTGTTAAGGATGACCTTGGACTTAAAACACCGGGAGTTTATCAAATTCCCTGCGAATGTGGTGAAGTATACATTGGTGAGACGGGCCGGACCATTGAGACGCGAGTTAAGGAGCACATGAGGTGCATCCGACTATGCCATCCGGAACAATCCGCGGTGGCAGAACATAGTCTAAGCAAGGACCACCGCATAATGTTTGACGACACCAGACTACTCAGCTGGTCCAACGGATACTGGGAACGACTGACGAAGGAATCCATAGAGATCCGGATGGAAAAGAAAAACTTTAACCGGGACACGGGCTACGCTCTAAGCGAGGCTTGGAACCCAGCCCTTCGCAGAATAAAGGCGGAGAGGAAGAAGAACATCGCTAGCCAATCAGAGCCGACCTGACCTTTTTGGCGCGAAAACGGCCAGGCATATAAGGAGGCACCTTTCTCGATACTGACATGCCCTGAGGACGATGGCGGTGGTAGCTATCGAAACGTCGGCCCACAACGACCTGACCCGGTGGAAAACCCGAGAAGATTTCACCATCACCCTGGACTAGTTTATCAACTAATAGCTTTTAGTGTATGGATTGAATTCCACTAATTGATGATCGGGGAGCCAGTTCCTTTTCATGGTTCATTTTATCATAAGCCAAATGCTCTACCAAGTAGGCCATCATGCTCCCCAACATCATGTGACAACATTTGAATACTAATGAGTATTTTTTGTCGCCACCATGCTTCTCATTATTGAGGAAATCTCATTTTTCCTTCGTAAACTTTGCCTTGTGGCAACAAATGTTTAAGTGACTTTTATAACAATTAAAATGATTTTTTCATAGAATTTCTATGTTTGACATCAGTTTTCAGTTATTCCGTGCCTACTAACTAACGTAGATGACATTTTAATTAACCTCACTATTTAACAATATTAATGAGATTACTCTCTATTCTTCAATTAGTTATATTGATGAATTTTGAAAAAAATTACAACCAATTAAACCCTTAGCTATCTGAATGGTTTGAAGTATCATATTAAGGCAAAAATGACACTTGCTTCATAAAATGAAAAAGTATATGCAACTTCTGAGGCCTTTTTACAAGTTTTTTAATTGAACATTACTTAAGCATTATGTAATCCAAGAGTGTAGGCTTTTTAAAGTGCAATTTTCTGTATTCTGAAATTTATCTGTAGAGGTTTGAAATCCCTTATTCAAGTAATCCACTCACTCCGATAGGTGCAGTGATGAACAAGTTCCATGCAGCCACAAGGAAAGAGGTGGAAAAAGTTGCTCGGGATTGGCTGAGGCACTGTAATGATCGCATGAAATGTAAAAAGGACTATTTTTAGATGTGAATCTTCACATATTGAAGAAATGTGTATTTGTGTGTATTTTTATTATTTTTTTGAGTTATTGAGTTGAGAGTTAAGTTGTGCAATAAATGTGAATGTATTACTTCATATTGAAGAAATGTGTGTGTGTGTATTTTTATTATTTTTTTGGAAGTAGTGCAATAAATGTGTTTTTATTACTTCATTTTATTTTTTTATCACCATACTGTAAAATTTCTTCATTTAATTATCTCAAAAAGCTAAAAAATTGCCAAAATCCATTCTTAATCCTGAAATGGACATCCTCTGGATGTCCTCAAGTGGGACATTTGGACATCCATAAGCAGTCCATTGGACATCAGATGGACATCAATGGATGTTCTCAACATCCATGTAGGGACATCCAATGGATGTCCAATGGACATCCTTGCAGTGGCTGGGTGTATCAATTACATCATTTTGTACGAAAATTCCCAGTGCTTTCTTCATGCTGGAACTTGATGTTTTCTTTGGATGACCATGCTTTACGTTCTCCAAGAGGCAGAGCTTGCGTTAAACGCCCCACGGTGCTGGAAATATTTACGTCGAAGTGGTGACTCTTTCATGGCATCAGTTCCATGAAGAAGTAATAGGATTGAAATTAAAATATTTGTTCAACAGGTGCCTGAGCTAAAATTTTAATCATTTCTTCCTACAACTATATCCTCGTTCTATAATAGACAGTACACGTGGATATGACCTACGATCCTTGGAGTTAGGTAAGAGTTTCAAATGCGTCATTGGCGTAGAATTGTGTCACAGTTGTGAGATTGGAAACTTAAGTGATCTCATCACAATAGCTGAATTATTCTCTTCGTTAAAATTTGTTAAAAACATAGTGAGAAAGTATACTATAGTCTCCCTCTTGCTCGAATTGTGAAGCACCTGCATGATATGTCATTTTTGCAGTATGATCTGCAAGCTAAAAAGAAGACTTGGGAATGTTGGACCATTCCTGAAGAGTTTACATTTGGATTGGAAGCCCCTTATTATTCACAATATTGCCACAATTCCTTCACAATTTCAGTGAAAGCACCCAACAGCTGTGTCATTTCAAAAAATGAGGAGATTGTAGTCGTTGAGTTCTTGGGCTCAAGAAATGATGATGTGTATGCCGTTGATAGATCTTTTCAAACAGTTCTACCATTCTATGCCGCCCCTGCTCCTTCTGCCAATGTTGGGATATATACTGCCAGTAAATTGGGAGTTCATCAACTGTGGCCAATCTCAGACATCCAGAGCAAAGCATTCAAGGTTGCAAGCCTTTAGGGCTATGAGGAATTTTGTATTGTGGAGCTTCTTCACCATTTATGATTGGTTAATGTTTTTTCAATGTCCAATTATGATAGTGATCACTCATTAATATGGTGTCCCAAGATGCACACAAATCATATGACTGGAAGACACAGGTAGGTACAACATTAATATGTTGCCATTTGCTGTCAGGTTATCAGTACATTCTGTTTAAAACAATTGCAGTCCTACTTAATTGTTATGTTCTCTTAAGCATAATCATTTACAGTGAGCAATGCAGGTGTATCTCACTTAATTATCTTCATTTAGGTCAGTCTTTAGCTTTAGCTTTGTCGGCCCCGGTGGCAGCGGGGTAAAGTCCTCGCCTGCAAACCCGAGGGTCGCGGGTTCGAGTCCCGCCTGGATAGAATATTATCTGCCCAGGACATGGGTGTTTGTGTCTCGTCCGTTGTTGCTGTTATTCACCCGACGTAAATTGGCCCATTGGGCTGTATTCGGGATGTTGAAGATAAATAAATAAAAAAAAAATTTACTTTTTATTTCATATAAACCATAGCAACTGCAATCATTACATAGAATCTTGACTGCTCTGACTGTTTTCGTGTTGGATTTTTGCAAGTTTTGTGCTGAAACCCAGGAAAATTTGATTGCTTTCAGGATGCCCTGGGTAGTCGCAGAGTTTCTTCTGCACAGGTCCCATAATAATGCAACTGTGTAGACCATTCCTGCGGACTGGCTGAACATAAAGAGAGGTGCATTGGTGGCTTTCTATCCTCCAGAATGGTTACCTCATAATACTGTGAAGGGGTTGATTAAGAGGGAGGCTGCTCCTTCTGATGAATGGGATATTCTATCCCTAAAATTTGCGTTGGATCCGTATGGTGAGGAGTCACAAGTGTTTGAACTAAAGGGTAGCAGTTGAAATATCTGGATGCCTGCCATCTATAATTCCATTTTATTCTTTTAGACGACTTGATACAAGCCACCTCAATTGAGATGAAGGCTGCAGAATTTGATGAAATGGATTTGGAGGATTTCTTTTGGTCTGTCAGGGGAGGAAAATGGATGAGGAAGGCACGGGCAGTCACATATCCAGGCGAGTCAGGAAGCATATATGCTTTCTGTTATAACAGAAGAATCTGACAATGATAATATCAGTGATCCACCACCACCATTCAAGTTTCATTGTTGTATCTCACTGATTCTCAATGTTGTCTCAACAGTGTTTTAAATGTAGTTTAATCTTCATCAACTTAAGTTTACTCTTTCCTATATCTTCATGAGGTCCACAATTCTAGATATGTCTGCAGCTCTTAAAATCACTCTTAGTGTAACTCATTTGCCTAAGCACTCTGTATTCACTATTTTCAACAAAAACACCCAAGGTTGCCAGGGATGTGCCAAACACGGCATTTCACCTCGCAGGTTGGTTCTTCTCAGGGTGCCGTATTACAGGGTGCCACCTTATGGATTGCTACCTCGCAGGGTGTTACATCACAGGATCCCCTCTCAAAAAATGAATTACCTACAAAACCAATGTGTTCTGTAGTTTCCATGTAACCGAAGTACACTGCAATGGCAAGGTCACCTATTCATGCTGTACCACCACTGCCTGACAGCTTCCACCAAAAGACTGCTTCAACCTGACAGAAGGTGGTCATTGCCCCAAAGTTGGCTGTGAATGAGGATCAGAGGACTCTTCTCCCGGCTCCCTGCACTGCTAAGACAAACTCCATTCCACCTGCACCACAAAAATTGCTGACATATGACTTGACCACTGCTCCAGGAGAAACTTTAAAACCCTGGTATGTTAATTTATATTATTTCTTTTCATCACTCATAGGAATCTTCACCTCTGTTTCAGGAAGTGATCTTTCTATAGGGTAAACATTGGTAATTTCATGACAACTTCAGTTTTAAATGACATATTATAAAAGTAGATTTTTTAAATGATTAAAATATATTATCATTAAGCGTACACATTGTTCAAAGTGTGAATATATAAAGTGAAATGATAAATTAACGCAAATATTTCTGAATTACGTTTAAGAAAGTACTTCCAACCATGGGATATTTTGTGATAACCTTGATAATTTTGTGATAATACATTGATAAGTTTGTGATAATCAATGCAATTACTTATTATTTCTGGATATGTCATTTGAAATTAACTTTTTAACTATGAATAGAATTTTCAAATAAAAATAAATAAAATACTTTAATTTTTGCTTACATACTTCTGTTTAATGATTTGACTCTGTAACAATTATAAATTATCAGCCTTCTTCGCTGTCGTTCTGAAAGCCGTCACATACGTCTTCATCTTCTTCATATGTCTCTTGGCATTGTGTGTGGTACCACACCCAGCAGAAGCTGCACTGAACCCATTGGGCTCCTGTTTTCTTTCTGGCATCTTCAGAATAACTATGACCACAAACACCACAGTTATAACCATCTTCCCGCTTTGTTTTCACTGCAGAAGTGCTGAGAAGTGAAGTTTCCTACTCCATTTTTTTTCTTTTGAGGTCTACCTGGAATCAGTTTTCCATATTTTTAATTATTATTTTTCTACATTTATACACAAAAATTTATGAACTTCCTCTTACCTTTACGTTTTTTATGGGAGAGTCTTTGATGGGTTTGGTGAAACACCTAGCTTTTGAGTCTCTTTTCTGCCTTAGTTTGACAGTACTGCCACTTTGAATCTTTGGAACTGACAAAATATTTTCAAATTCTTCAGCCTGGGAACCTTTCTTCAAAGATTTTTCTGTGAGATTGATGTAGTTAATGCATCATTTGACACAGTATTTCTATTAAATGGGTAAATTCCAGTTTCTGGGAAGCTTGAAATAATGTTTTTAGCATTGAATGCGCTGAAAAAGGCTGGTTTCATAAATGCATGAATGTTTGACCTGTTTGGTTTTTGATCTGGATATTTTACCATGTGATTGCTGATGGACTTTGCCCATCCTTGTTTAATAGATCTATAAATTCCTACGTCTAAAGGTTGCAGCAAATGAGTGGTGTGTGAAGGAAAGTAAAGAGACATTCCATTCTTCTTAGCCATCGCTATTACTTCTTCTGTTATATGAGATGTGTGAGAATCCATTAACCCTTTCGTGCCGAATGTCGCGCCCATGCGGCGAGGATATTCTTCCCTGAACAACAAATGCCTTATATATGCGGCGTGACTTTTCCTACCTTAACCGACTAATGCCGCTCCTATGCGGCACAGGTCGGAAGAAAGTGACCGTGGCAGAAACAATAGACCCAAGTACGCGGTCGCCCCTCGAGATCCGGCTTAGCACGAGCCCAGGCCCTTCCTTGGCCGCTCAGGTCGACCCCTTCCTATCCTCTCCATGCGGTCAACTACTGTTATTTGCAGTGTTTTTTCCAAAAAAATATTTGTTGCTTACTTTATAAATCCAATGTTAGAAATGAATTCATCTTTTATTGCTTACCACATGGAAATTTCAAACGAAATTCTAACGTTAATATCAACGGAGTTATAGAACAGCAATCGAAGACGGCATTAACATTCGTATTTGGAAAATTTTCCCAATATGAACGTTAGAACTTCGTTTAAAATTTCTGCACGCTCAGAAAAACACAATAAATTCATTTTTAATGTAAAAAACTCGATGCGAACAACAAATATTTGTTTATATTAAACATTGCAGTTTCAGTCAGTTGACCGTGGACTTGCGCTGTGAAGGAGTCTTTTAATCCTTCGAGGGTCTGGGACAGCGGCCGAGGAAAGGGATCGGCGACCTGCTGAGTTGGGTCCAAAAATGGTTAGGGAGGGAACCTCTGCCTTCCATCGACGCGAGGAAGCTTCGTACAGGGGAGTGAAGAAAATTTTCAAGAGACTCGTAACGAGGAAGAATTTCCCTCCACGAAGCTCGGGCGCGAAAGGGTTAAAAGAACAACAGGCGGAGGTATAGATTTGATGAATAAGTTAAACCACCTTTGAAAGATCGCCATTATTCCAGACCTTTGATGACAACCACACCAAGTTTCCAGGAATAACATCCCTCACAAGGTCTACCAACATTAGAAAAGAATAGAATTTTTTTTTTTTTTGCTGCCGGACGATTCTGTTGGCCAGTATGTCCCCGGAATCCCAATTGGCTGCTGAGCCTGTCATCAGGTTTTCCAGGGACCGGACCAACAGAACTTGACGTACATCCATGCCCTGGGTGGAAAAAAACCCACCCAGGCGGGACTCGAACCCGCGACCCTCAATTTAGCATGCGAGGACTTTACCCCGCTGCCACCGGGGCCGACGGTTTTTATTCTCCAAAGACCATACAAACGTGTGTAGGTATAGGATTCGTCATTTACAAATACAAAAAATATTTTATCCAATACTAAAAATAAAATATACATATTTTAATACAAATACTACATTAAACTGTCCAGCGATTTGTTTTTACATACAAATATAGGCCAAGTCAAGACAATATTAATACAAGTTATAATTGTTATAATTGCTGCATAAATTCGTCAACTGAGTAGAAGATATTTATTTTTAAGTATTGATTAAGTGCATATTTGAATGCACTTCACGATTCAGTTTTTTATTTCAATTGGTAACTTGTTAAATAGAATAAGGCCCATATTTTTCGGTCCTAGTGCAGCATGTCTAGTCCTGACATAAGTTTGGTGTAGGTTTGCAGCACTCCTGGTGTTATAACTGTGATAAAAGTCATTTCGGCTATAACTGCAGAGATTCAGTTTAGCTCAGGTGATTGCAGCATATATACAGACACATGGAAGAGGCAGGATGCAAAGTTTTTTAAAAAGAGGGAGACATGGTACATTGAAGGGTACATTACACATAAGTCGAACAATTATTTTCTGTATTTTAAATATAACACTAGCCTTTGGTGAAGAACCCCAGAAAAGAATACTATAGATTACATGGGAGTAAAATTCTCCAAAATAGACTGACAATAACACATCAATGTTAACCGTATGCCCAATTGATCTTATAAGGTAACAGACAGAACTCAATTTATTCCATAAATTGTGAAAATGACTCCCAGGATAATCTGCTGTCAATGTTGATTCCTAAGAAACTAGAAATGGTATTCTGTGGTATTGGTTTACCATCATTTAATAGTACTGTTTGCTTGAGGCTTGTTTTTGTTTGCACAGTAAGGGAATTGTGGCAAAGTAAGGCAAACGTTCAAACTAAGGGAATTGTGATCACAACACTCATGCAGAAGAGTAGCAGCACTAGTCGACTTTGATATTAGGTTGCCAATGGAAGTAGCAGATACTAAAACATTCGTATCATCAGCATACAGCACTGGAAGAGTGCCAGTCAAAGAGCTTAAAATGAGTGGGAGATCATTATTATATAGGAGAAATAACACTGGACCCAAAACTGAACCCTGTGGGACACAGAGGTTAACATCTTTTGCGGGTGAAACAAATCTAATCCCATTTCTATTTAGGGAAACACATTGTTGCCTTCCACTCAAGTATGATTTGATCCAGTCAAAAGACATTCCTCTAATGCCAAAGCTGGAAAGTTTAGAAAGTAGATTTTGATGATTTACTAAGTCGAAGGCCTTGGAAAAATCAAAAAATAGGGCCAGGGATTCTAATCTATTGTCCAGATCGGTCAATATTTTATTTATTACATGGTAAGTGGCGGTGGAGGTTGATGTAGATTTCCTGAATCCATGCTGAAAAGTTGATAATAGATTATATTTTTCCAAGTATGATATAAGGCGATTATAAAAAATAATTTCAAAAATTTTGCTGCATTGATTTAGCAAAGTGATAGGTCGATAAGAACTCATTTTTTTGTTTTTCACCTTTACCCTTATACAGAGGTAGGACTTTGACTGTTTTGAGTGGAGAAGGGAACTCACCAAGTACTCAAAAAGAGGAATTCCCGTCACTTTCAGCTAAGGTTTCCTGTGCGCCAATGAAGACATGAATTGGATATTTGAGTTCTGTCTTTCATTCCTGTGGCTTCTGAAAACAAGGACGATTATGTGACTTCATCCTCTGACCTTTCTTATCTCCTAGCTTCCCCACCCTTAAGCATGCCAAAACAGACAAGATTCGACCGACACTATAGACCTAACCTGCCCGAACCCCGACCCCCAGTCATAATCCCTTACAGGTCAAAATTTTTCGCAAAGGGGTGTTCCCTCTCGTCAAGTACATTCTAAAGGTTTCTTTTCTGTTCCATGCATTTATTGCTCTCCCGTGCCACAGGAGTGGTTTGACATTGCCACATTGATGCCAACTCAGGGCTTAAAAAATTTTCAGCTCCGAGGTGGTAATTTTTTTTTTGGACCGGAATAGTACACATATGCTCAGCAGCCAGGCTCTGCTTTATATCAAGTTCATTAAAACTCGCATAAAAATCTGAATTAGTATCAGTAGATTACTAATCTCTTAATTGAGGTGGGTTTTACATCCATACATGCCATATCATAATAAGAGATGACCATCCCTGAAAGCAATTCTAATCTTGTATTAATATGATCTTCATGCAAAGTATGCATGTGATGTGTGCCATGTTTCTGTGAACTCTAAGTATTCCAGTATAGAATCATTTCAAATCCTGCCTTGTAATTGATGATTTCTATATCATTGTACTAATACAGTATGGTTATTAAGTTAAACACATGTTACATCATAAAATACGTAGATCAGTAGAGATTATAGTTATTAGTCACATAATTTTTCATTTAAAAATTGCTGAATGGCGCAAGGGCAACACTGCCTTTCATAAACTCCTGGAGCATTTTGTAAGCCAACACATATGCTGTAGGTCATTATACCTACTGCTTTAATTGTTTTTGAACCAGTTGACCAAAAATTGTTTGTTTGTTTGGATTTTAACTAAAGAAAAATTATCACATTATATGGAATACATTGGTAAATGGTCACCATTATTATGCTGCTAAATTGCCATGGAAGTCAATTTTTTGCTCCTGCTTGCTGTGGTTTTATGTCACAAATACAGTAGACATGGATGATGGACTTTATGATGGATTCGCCTTATGATCTGTATGCTTTTGCATCCAAATTTCAAGTATCTTTTACACCCGTAATCCCGTAATTTATTACACATTCAATAAACATTTTAATCCCAGTTTGAAAATTGACTGTTTTATTTATGATAGATACATAGTAATGGTATATGTTACATGTAATAATGAGCTGTTTGAACAACGAGAGCAAATGCTGTAATGATTAGCGCTACCTCCAGTCAGCTACATCGAGATAATGCAGAATTCCTTGTGTTGCCGCTATCACATTTCTATTTAGAAATGATGGCTGTGTTTCAGCCTTCTGTAAATTTTTGTTTCCTGGTATAAATTACTTGCGATACACTGGTTTTCACTGACAGGCATCTTTTTGCCACACAATGTTAAGACTCTGTCCAACTTCATCTCATTGGCATATGATACACTGCAACTTCTACTTTTTAATACCAAAAAAATACTTAAGTCCAGAAATGAGGACTTTGTCAAATTGACTTCCTGGGAAGGCATTCAAATGTCAACTCCTAAACTTTTCACTGTCCATTTGTTATTTACTGCATTTAGAAAATGTAGCATTGACCACTGGGGTTTGCATTGCACATTTTTTTCCTTTATTTTTCATTGGGTCATTCAAGGAAGATGTGTTTAAGGCAGGTTAAATTCATTTGTAATTTTACCCTACTCCTACAACTCGCACCTCTCAGAACTATGGCACCCAAAGAACTTCATTATCCTATGGCCATCCTCCCTAAATTCAATTACTTGGCTATTGCCTAGGTAACTATATATTAGTAAATTTGTAGAAGCGGATGAGTAGTTGGTTCCGCCTGCAACCCCCAAAAGGCAACAATGCCCAAACTTTCGCTACCCCTCTTGTGAAGATGAGTGGCTCACTGCCTGCTTTATCCAGCTAAAATCCTCAGTTGTTAAACATGTTTATCAATTCATTGAAAGATGATTTCACAATGTGAGTTAACAATGGCAATTGCTTTTAAATACTTGTGTGAAGACCTTCAAAACAAGGTATATGTCTAGCTTCCAGCAATGTTCATAACCAAGAAAAGCTTATTTGATAAAATTGGTAGTAAATTTATGGTAAACTTTATAGTATTGAAGGTGTGGGAATAGATTCAAGTGTTTTCCCAACCCATAATTTACATTCGTCAAGATCAAACTTTTAAGTTCTTTCATTATTAAATGTCAAAGAGAACATCTCGTTCAAAAATGCCAGTATGACACTTTTCTTTTCTCATCATAATAAACAATTGGAAGTGTAGTGTAAAAATAATCAGTGACAGTTGTGAAATGCAAAATGAAATACAGTACAGTTTGATGTAACTTGCATGCATGTAGGTACTGTGGTTCATTTTCCATCAGTGTCATAGCTCAAGCTACATAATATTTGCACTGACAGTAGAAGCATTGTAATCTGCCTATGTAGATTGGTCAGTTGCTGAGGAAAGGGGGGAGAGGGGCAAGACCACATGAGTCTGTTAGAATTTGGGTGGCATGTCATAAAGAGAAAGTTCTTCATGAGTAACATAGTTTGTCTCAACCATTCTCCCCAGCTTGATATGCACTAGGAATCCTGGGAAATCCATCCTGACCTTCCCGCAGATGCTCACCTCAGGTGTCATCCCTCCTCTCATGTCATCCATGAACTTAGCTTTTACTGATCCTCTTTGCCCCTACCTGGTGTTCCTCAAGGAAGCATGATTGGCCCTCTTTAATTCATTATTTGTATTAATGACCTAAGTTCTCAAATTAGCAGTAAATTAAGATTATTTGCAGACGATACAGTAATCTACCGTGAAATAAGTGAAGACGCGGACTTGAATTTCTGTCATCTGACCTTTACAACGTTCATTCATGGTGCCAGGAGTGGGGTTTAGAACTAAATATTAGTAAATGCACCATAGTTCACTTCCTGCAAAATTCATCACACTAAAGCCATACCCATACCATGGATGGAGTAAACATAAAATCTTCAAACACAGTAAAATATGTATGTCCGGCAGTTAAAAACATCTGGTCCAGTAAAGGTCACAAAAATCCACAGGGGAAGAAGACGCCTTGGTAGCTTAACTGGGTAAAGCACTCAGCCGGAAATCGAGGGATCCGGGTTTGAATCCCGGTCAAGGCGGATGATTTTTTCTCTGTGGAATTTTCCACAGTAAAATATTTTGGAATTACCTTAACTTTAGATATATCGTGGGGAACACGCATACAAAATATATGTGGCACAGCATTAAAGAAACTAGTTTTTGTTAAGCATATAGAAGGAAGGTCCTCAGATGAAAAAGTAAAAGACAGATGCTACTTCGCTCTGGTTAGGCCACACCTTGAATACGCAGTGAGCATTTGGGACCCTGGTCTTAAATATTTAAACAAAAAAATTAACAAAATACAAAGAAAAGCAGCATGCTTCCTTAAAAACTTCTTTGAACGAACATATAGTGTCACACAACTGTTAGAGGGATAAAGGTGGGAGCCCCTAGAGACTCAGAGGCTGCATGCTAGGCTTAGGCTGCTTAAGATATTCAGAACTGCTGTGTTTCAGAGCTATGCAGAAAATATTATCATGACGCCTCACTACATCTCTAGGTCTGACTGACGCGATAAAATAAGAGATGCTCTGCGGAACAGATAGGTGCAAAAACTCGTTCTTTCCATGCACAATAAGCAACCGCAATAAAAGCTGAGCTCATCCAAATACACACCCATAGGACATGTCACCATTTCACCTCCAAAAATTTTACATCTTTATATGGCTGGTGAGCTACCACCCCCTGCCACTCACCCATGCGGCAGCTCGTAGTATGTAGATGTAAATGTACCCTTTCTTCCTCAAAACTTTAATCTCTTGACCCATTTTTTGCAGCCTAGCCTCTGCTTCCAGAGTCCGCTCCGCTTCAAAGGAATGTTGCCACCTGTATGAGATCCCATGATGATAAAACCCAGATTGACCACCGGCTGGTCTGTGACCTGGAATAGGTGTCCACATGGAAGATTAAATTGAATGAAAGATCAGTGAGAATGTGTAAAATTGGTTTCCTCTTATGAAAAAATTGTATTTCCTCAAAAGTGTAGTCAATGTCGCCAACCCATGGTCCAATTAAAAAGCATGCTGTTGTGGTTAAGTGGAGAAAAAACTGAGATATTCTTAAATTCCCTCTACTCATTAGGATATGTCCCAAATAAATGACTTCCCTAGTTTACTGGTGACCCAAATAACCCAAATCTGCTGTAGTTGAAAGGTTTTGTCCTATTCCTGATTTTGTGATGTGATTCATGAATGCATGCTGAGAATTTTAAGCCTTAATGTGTGGTTCACATTATGTAATTAATGCTTAAATGTGAAATGTGCCAGATTGTGACACACCTCTGGATTTATCTCTGCATATTTTAAAAAATCCCCCCTCCAAATTCAGTACAATCAAAATTGTTGAACAAATGTAAAGGAATACTCAGAGCAGCTCAAATGTTTATGGTAGTCTGTTGTTGTTCAGTGATGGGGAGGAAAAATGTGCTCATAATAAAATAGTGGGGTTTAGGTGAAAAATCTGAAAAAAATTAGCCAATGGAAGTTGTTTAACCCTTCTAGCACGGAGGAGATTTAAATGGATCGCTGGTTTTCGCTTATAGGTGGTAAAAATTTATATTTTTTAAGCTAATCATTGAATTAATATCAAATTTTTTATGCGTATAAAATTTTATCTTGTCTATAATATTTTGTGGTATAACTTGTACTTCCTAATATTTTAAATGATATTTTCTTTGGTAAAATATTTTATTTTTTACTGCTACCAAAAATCGGATTTCCTTCATTTTTTAATGCAAAGAAACTCTCAGTATTATTTGCTTATAGGTATTACTATTTAAAAAATACACTATTTAATATTAAGTACTGGCCGATACATATATTACTGTTGCCCATGCACGAAAGGCTGCCTTTCCTTGACAAAGCGGGATACATGCATTACTCATTCAGTGATGATAATACCAGTTATAAAAATGGCCTACCTCAATAATTCTGCTTGGTGTGGTAGATATCAAAACAGTCAAAGCAAAGTCCCATGTCACAGTTTTTACACCAGTACACAGTATCATTTCTCCTGGAATGTTTTGCGCCGACGACACACCTTTGCGGATGTTGTTTCTTTCCTGCAGGAGGGATCCTTCTAATGAAATGTCTTTGTCAAGGGAGGCACTACACTATAGGCGGAATGTCGGCCGGGCACTCTGGCGTCCTTTTGGCATATTTCTGAAACAGTTTGTGCCAAAATTTCTCCCCTCCCACTCTGCCAGAAAAACCACTCATCGCCAATAAACTCTCAAACGCCAGCACAAATATCCTCCCATGAATTCATGTCTCGCCTATTGGTCTCGCGTATCGCTGTTTCGCATTCGCTGTTCTCGATGAGACAATCAACTCACTTTTATACTGAGAAATGCAATGGTGCACTCTATATCGAGCGACTCAATGCTAGCGCCATTACCTCCACCAATCAACAAGGACAAGGATTTCCCACACTACTCCCAACTCCTGCATATGTCAGCTGACTCCCCTCAATCGCCAGCCGCATAGACCATCGTCTTGTATAGACCAAGTTAACGGTATTTAGCCTAGTGGCTTATTTTCTATTGTAATAATTATGCTTATATAAATGCTATTACTTGAAGTTAATCAAACTGGCTAAGGTTGTTGTCATTTTTCTCTCATTTCCGCCCACCAATCGCAGTCAATTCACTCGCAATTCACGTCAAGTTTCAGTGGCTTACGTTGCAAGTTTCTCTACTAGCTGGACATGAAAGGTGATATGGTCAATGTTTTTCTTTGTGTTTTCCCAGTAAATTATTAGAGCATTTAATACTGCCGAATTCGGGAGTCTTCTAAATAGCTTCATGTACCACTTGTTGAGACGTTTTCTTTCAATCAAGTAGGTTTGAAGTCACTGATCTTTTAGATCCACCCCACCCATATATTTATTATAATCAATAATACTGATTAGTTTTATGAGTTCGTTCCCTCTTTTTACTTTAGTCTTTGTTTCTATGCCATGGAATGTAATCATGGTGACGACTTTCGTATCTTTCCACTTTACAACTGAAACTGGGCTGCAGTGTTGACCGGCTAAGTCTCCTTTTTTCAATTGTTTATCTTTTACCTTTTGAGGGACACTTTTTCTATTGGTGCTCAAAGTTCTGACACAGTCAGTACCGTAAGAAACTTTCAATGTTTTGCTAAATCCGGTGAGTTATAAAAATTGTCCAAACAAAGTGCTCTGCCTTGATTCAGTAAAGAAAACACAAAATTTAAAACGATTGCAGTTGTTTTACTTGAGTTTGCCATGAAAATTGGTGATCTAAAGATTGTCTCTCTCCAGGTGTAGATTAGGAAAGACCATAAATAATGGTTAGTTTTATCACAGAGCTCGTAAGTCTTTGTACTAAACTTTGATGGTATCAACGGCAAGTATTGTTTGAAGGACAAGCAACCTTTCCATAAAGTCAAGGACCTATCAATTGAGATATTTCTATTAGGAAGATAATATTCCTTGAATGTTTTATTGAGATGTGAAATGACTGGAAATACTTTTTTCAACTTAGGTGGTCCGCGACAACTAAGAGTCTTTGTTGTTCGTGAAGTGTAAAAATTTACGTATGAGTTCAAAACGATCTCTTGTAATTACGTCACCAAACCCAGGTGTGGATAGGACTCTTTTGGTGGATAAATATGAACGAAGTGATGGCTTCTGTAT
This sequence comes from Ceriagrion tenellum, assembly GCA_963169105.1. Classification (NCBI taxonomy): domain Eukaryota; kingdom Metazoa; phylum Arthropoda; class Insecta; order Odonata; family Coenagrionidae; genus Ceriagrion; species Ceriagrion tenellum. The sequence continues at coordinate 117,640,784 of OY720640.1, read as the reverse complement.
TATTCCCATCAACATGAACAATCCCAAAACTGTATAAATTTCATCGACCGACACTATTTTCCAAGGGAAAAGTCTGGATTTTTTGGAAAGGGACGGCCCACCCAAGGTCATATGCTGATCAGCATAACGATTAGTTTCCTTTACAATTGTGCTTACAAATTCTTCATCGAAGAAAAGATTAAAGGCATCTAACATATCAGTCACCAATGAAGCTTTCCATTGTGGTCCTGAGCCACTGACGAACTTTTCTCTAATCCTTCATAATTTCTCATGTCCTCCCAGAAAAAGCTTTACTCTGGTTCCTCCTCCAAATAGTCACTATATTCCTTTATCTTGTCCAATTGGAACGATCTTCAATCACCTCGTCACTATCACTTTCAGAGCTCCCACTCTCTTCCAAATTGTATTCCAGTAGGAGTTCCTCTTTTTCTGCTTGTCGATGCCATTATGTAAAATAAGAGATATTTTCAAGGTTCAATAAGTTGATGCCGTCACAGAAAATAAAAACTTCTGCAGGAGATACCACACCCAAGATAGGTTTCATTCAGACTAAAGCATTTGGCATTTCAAAAAGAATTGTCCCCCTAAGCCGTGAACTCTGACTTGGCCATGGTCAACCTTCTCGGCCACACAAGCAACTTCATAATGGAAGACACATGGTACACAAACCAAACGAGATGCAGACCTAAAGACCCTCCTTGTTTATGATGGTGAGAGATAAAAAGCAGACGAAGGCCTGAGATAAGAAGGGCCGGCATTTAGAAGGGACTGTGGCTGGCCTCTTTTTCAACGACGCATGTGGAGGGTCAAGAGGAGATATGGGAGAGAGAAACAAACCATTGAAAGACAGCCTAAGCTAGTGTGGTCCTCTAAAAGCTCTGGCACTGCGACACCAACTCTCCGTGAGAAGAAAGTCGCATAAAATAATTTTTTCGGAATAAATGTTGAGCAACAAGCATTCAGAGTGTGTGAAAGAAATTTTCGAAAACTCCATATAATTAAAACACTCTCAATTAAATATGATAAATTAATATTTTATAACAGCTATGATTACTTAAAAGCCACATTATTCTGCTTTCGAATAATACCATACACGCATGGATCGTGAAATAATATAATTGATTAAAAAATTAAAATTTGCAGATGGTCGCCATGACGTACTGGCTACGTCGCTCGACAGCATGTGAAGTCCGGGCGCGACCTACTCACTATGTCACTCGATATTGAAGGGTTAATGCATTTTTTGTAATGTCCTCTATGTGAATAAATATATGCAGCTTATCTTCCTGGCTATGATGCAATGGATTGCCTCAACTCGTTCATTGCTCTTTCTAGGGTACCTAGCTCAGTTTTTATATTATTTCTATTTTGAGTTCAGCCCTTCCTCATCAAAGTTCTTCATCATTGTTATTTCACACAAGGCACTTACCTTCACAATCTGATGTTTGCATTGGTGTGTTGTGGTAATTGTGCAATACTGAGTGGGAATTTGGTGGATTGCGTCTGCAAAAAATTGGATGAAAGTAGGAGGGAAACTTGGTTCTATTTCTGTAACTGCCTTCTCACCATTTCTATTCACGTATAAGTGCCTCCTATATGATAGTGTTTACTGTGTGTATGCCTTTCCTGTATACCCCATAAATCAACCATGCAAAATGAACTTATTTCTGTGGTGGTGATAATACACTTGTGAAAATGTTTCTCTGAAGAACACTGGTATGGCTGTCACCACATGTTAATAAAGATTTACACCTTGCCTCTTTAGTTAAGCATATTCATGACAACCCTTGTCTCCATGTATCTCTTTCATTATGTCTATTGCTGGGGATCTAGTGGTGCTGCAGGTTATTCTCTGGTTGGCATTTTTTTTCATTTGTTTCTGTTATTCTAAATCATAATTTGTGTTAAAGTAAGCCTTTCTTCATTAAATTTAATGTACAGGCTTTGAAAATAAACATGCTGATATTATGGTCTTTGAAGGCAACATCTGTGTGGAATGCCATGTGAAATGTTTTTAGTAAGTGAGTAAGGAATAATAGTTTGTGGCATTCTTTACCTTGCTCTATGTTTTATAAATAAATGGTCATCTGAATTGAGTTAGAGAAAAAACTTTAGTGTAATTCATGATTCTGCATGTCCTATCACCCCTGCGGGTAGGGGGTATTAGAATCCTCCCGCAGTATCCCTGCTTGTCGTAAGAGGCGACTAAAAGGGTGGGGAGATCACCCCAAGAACAAGCAATCTTGTGCCACTCCATGGTGCTAATTTGTAATGGTTACCTTGGAGAGACATTATAGTTGATATAATGATGATTTACCTACTTCTGGTGGAGCAGTGATTTAAATACATCTGATGGCTGTGCAAGGCTAGAGTCCTCAGCTAAGAGTCTAAGAATGCCAGTGGTGTACAGTGCTAGAGATTGAGGAACTTTTCAAGCGTGTAATTTGATTGCCTATTGATTGAATCATTGGTAGCCAGTCGCTTGGATGTGGCAATTTATTAATCCTAATTAACCATTATTGGGAAACAAAAGGATGTGAACAGCAGAGTAGTAAGCAGAGTCCATGAGCATTTCTGGCAGAAGGTATCACAGTATAAATTTAAGTTTATGTTGGGGATTTTAACTTTTTTTCTCATCCAAGTAGGTAAGCTAAGGTATTTCATTTAATCTGTATAAATCAAGCAGGGTGACAACCATTCAATGGAATTTGGATAATTAGGCTGTTGAGGTCTGCATTTATGGTGGCTCTGGCTTCAATGTCACTTATTGCAGATAACTTAATTGCAGCATCTTTGAAGTGAATCCTACAAATAGGGCTTTGTGGCTAACTAAAATATAAATCAGTCCTGTAAGTGATTGCTCAGATTACTGCCGGAAAAAATTTTTTTCAACAAGAAAGCACGTTTTACCTCTCATATAAAGCCTAGCAACCAGTGAAAGATACTGGGAAATTGAATAAAAATAAATTATGGTATCTTGCTTCCTAGTTTTAAAAGTCATGAGAGAATAATTGCTATTACCCAAGTCAAAATGGTTAGTCCACCATTACCTTGTAAAACATTTCATTGGCCCTATATTAGCTGACTAGGAACATTCACTAAGTGTCTTCTGCCGATTTCGTTCAAATTTGGTTAGATGGTAATGTTCCATAATAAAAACACATTTGCACAATTTCCCGTGCCCTAAAGCCCTGTGAGCCGAGATATTGCATCAAAATTTGCGCGCCGGCCACCCATTTTGAGGCGAGGGGCCCCTCGCTTACGGGCCCGCAGCGAGGCGTCCCTGCCGGCAAGCGCTAGGGGGAAGGCCCGCGGGCGGGCTGGGCGTCGGCGGTCCACCATCTTCCCAATGACGAGAGAAGCGGTGGGTGATCCGAGGACCAAACGATAACTTCATCTTACTGCTTGTTGACCATAAGGAATTCGTATCCACAGTCCAACCCACCTACGAAGACGAGGATTGCTAATGTATTTTTTTCTTCGTCTATTTTAATTTTATTTAGTATATATATTATTCAGTATATATAAATTTATTCGGTGTATATTCAGTCTATATATACGGGGAATGATCAACTGGTACCGCTATAAGATGGAAAGATGATAATTATTGATTTTTAAGGCATCCAAGAATGACCATCACCATAGCCCAGTCGCCTTCAAAATCCAAAATGATAAATTCAGATGATTTTCCCGTGAGCGATTAACAAATTTCCATCAAAATTATGTAATGTAGTTCAAAAGATGACGATGCGTACTCTTCATACGCATGCGGGAAATGAACAGCAAATTACGATGTATACCTACTCCTAATGCGCAAATAAAGGGCAAAATTAATGTTACTCATGGCGATTTTAGCGTTACAACTATTTTCAGCTTCATGCAATTTTGCGTTAGTACGTACATGATAAACTTAAAATCAATTGGCTTTGTGGGAAAAGAAAAATTCCGCATCAAGTTTGGGGGTGGGGGGCTCCCAGAGTTGTCGGAGTAACAGATAATTAGATTACCGCATCTCATATTCCTTCCCGTATTCAAGATTAGGGAAGGACCCTCACTTGAAGACCGGAAAAACCCGGGTAAATTGAAGTCTTTGAAATAGTTCATTGAAGAAATTTTTCAGCGCCTATTGCTGTTTTCAGAACGATGACGCTATTAAAATTTGGAAGGAGAAGGTAAGGTCTCGCTTTGGTGTGAACGGATACCACGGGTCGTCTACGGCATAATACTATCCTCTAACCCCGCTGGGAATGTCGGTGGCAATAAGAAATGTCCCAACTTTTTTTCTCATTCTCTTCGGATCCATTGAACTTGTTTACGCACAATGGAGAGTATCTACATACTCATGTGCCCTATTTGACACTATATGTACCTAGAAATCCGTTTTCGTGACTGTGACAATTCCGAATAGGCGAAGACCATCAGTTGTCGACACTCATTAGCTTAGGTCCGACCAGTAGCGACTGACCCAACGCCGCGGGAGCTCTCCCTTCGGACATCCTTTTGCAGTTAGGGACGGGAAACTTAAAATCGCAGATTGAGAAGGCGCCCGCTTCCTTTCAAATGTTTCCCTCACGTTGACCGTTTCCCCCGCCCTCAAGGCCTCCCACAATCAATGTGCCTAGTCCTTCCTATATCCCTAGCCCTAAAGATAATAATCCTTTTAGCTAGAGGAAAAACCCAATCGGTAACCCCCACCCCGTGGAGGAATGGACAGTGGAGCCCTACGTTGGGCACAAGCTACCCATTTTTTGTCTCTTTCTGCAAGAATTCGCCAACATCCCAATATTTTAACGGTGCCAATATCCAAAGAAAGTGAAGGCGCCCAAACTTCCCGTGAGTGATTTGATTCAAAGGCTTCCAATCACCTTCAAATATTGTCTTCCGTCGCCCTCCGTCTTTTTCTCCAACGGTTTTTCGAGTCCTTCACTATGAACCTCGTGGGAGCCCAAGTCTCTCCCTAGCACAGCTCTTAAATGAACCCCAACCATCAAAAATCCCTTAGTTTTCCCTTTTACTTAAATTCATACTATGCGAGGCAAAAATCCACCCAAAAATTTTCCACTCCAAATGATTTAAACATTGAAATCCCATTGAGAGGTGGACTAGGGTACAAATGTTTCTTCTCTTTTTCATCGAAAAATGGTTGCATTATTGTAACTCAAAATCAGTATTAATCAAGCATCAATTCGATGGGGAAAAATAATGACGAAAAAATGGCTATCGATAGAATTGTATTCTTGTCAGTTTTGATATTCATTGAAAAAATGATGAAAACTGCATTTCTTTGCACAGAAAGCGCATCTGATAAATGTCAAAAAGTTGCACCCTTGTTCTTCATGTATAATATTACATCGATCCTTCCTAATATTAGTATCGAAACAGTATTCCACAGGTGTAATGTGCACTTCTGGTCTCTCATCCGTGTATCCCGCTCGAAACCAAGAATAGCTTATGAAATTTTTAAGCGAAGGAGCAGAGAATTGTGTATGTGTCAGATTGTAGTTTCAAGGTGTTATTTATTTGAAATAAATTTAAGTCTATCTGATCCAGCAACACACGGTCGGAGAATTTTCTCACAAAATTCTTCCACATGCGGAACAAATAAACGTCTAAAGGGTGTATGATGCCAGTGGTTTTTGGCGGTATTTGCTGTATTTCAAATTGAAATTTCCCTGTCTTCATAGAAAGAATTCCGTCTCTATCATTAAAGGCACTCCACGAGTCCACCAAGAGAATAGTGTCTTTTTTTAAATTTGGAAAAAGCACTTTGCCAAAATACTCTTCAAGTAAAATGGTTTTAGTCAACAAACCGGAATTAGAAGCCACAACATGTAGATTTGGCGCTTCAAACACACGATCAGTTTTTGGAAAAATTCCACTTTTCTCCTGCAGGCAAATAAATAAAGGAGACAGAAGTTCACCATCCATCAAAATCGTCGGCTGTATGGTATAGAAATGTGTCGTCGCACCGAGGGACTGTACCGTTGACTCCACCGTTTTTACTCCTCGGAAATGGAGGGTTCGTCCCGAGTGTAATTCTTTTTTAAACCCACTCTGGTCAGTATTTAAGAGAAAAAAATTAGGTTCTAGACCGATAATTGCCGGATATCATTAACAAAAACATGTGCCTTTTTGGATGTCTTTTGCCAGTCAAAGTTCTGTTTCCGAGAAACAACTTTGGTACTTTCCTAGATACTATATTATTTGATTTTTTAAACTTCCACAACCATCCTGTCGAAGGAGAAAAATTTTCTAATGGATTCTTCATTTTGCTATTATCTTCATACGCCCACCTTCGATAGTCACAATCGTGCACGATCAGGAAATCTTCTTTTGCTCTTCTAAATCTTTCTATAAGGTATGAAGAAATTTTATGCAATCTCTCCCTCCGAGAACCAGCCTGATTAATCTGCTCCTCAAAACGAACAAGCTGGTTTCTTTAGATCACGAACCTAAAACGGTGTCTAACAGTATCTACCTTTAGTGGCCCTGATTTTCCGAACCGCCAGTATTCTACTGCCATCTTCTTCTATGACATAGCTATCTCACCCTCTTTCTTCCTTTTCATTGGAGTCGGCTGGTACGATGTTGAAGATGGAGGAGAAATATCGTGTCCATTTCCATCTGCACTCCTATTCACCATCGCTTATTACTCCATCCTCTTCCCTCCTCCCTTCGAAGTCAAAAATTAGATCCTCCTCTACCTCGCAGGATGATTCTTCGCTTTCCACGCAGGACTTCAAGGAATCTGAAAATGGGAAAATTGTATTAAAACAGGTAAATGATGGGAGGGACCCAATAAAAAAAACAAATTCCAGGCCATTTTCCCCAATTTAGAGGACGAGCAAACCCCATTGAAAATAAGGAGCGAAAACAGTCCTGCTTCCACCTAGATCACAGCTCCTCACTTCTCCGCCACGCCATTAGGGGAAATGTATAGGGATTGGAGAACAGATTATGGTCTACCGCCGATAAAATGGTTTAATCTGCGATACGTGGCATCTACGTGGGATCTCTGCGTTCCACGTCTTCTAATTCCACGGTTACCGGACTCGTGAAACGTCTGATTTGGTGCTCCCCCGACCATTTGGGCAATAGTTTCCCTGAAATTTTGTTAGCTGCAGAACTTGAGGGATGTAATTTATATGCTACCCTCTGTCCAGGCGTAAACGGTTGCTCTTTTCGATTGCGATTGTATTTGGTCGCTACAACCTTGTTGGCTTGTTCCAAGCAACGCAGGGCTTTCGACCACCTACACTCAAGTGTTTCCTTACTTTCCGGTTGTGCTACGCTGTCATCAATCATCCATTGCATGGCTAAAGGATGATTCAACTCCCTACCCAAAAACAAGCTTGATGGCGAGCATTTCTTACTCTCTTGGAATGCACTATTGAAAGAAATCGCCAGGGTATGGAGATTTTCATCCCATCGATCTTGAGTATTATGGTGGTAAATGGTTTGAGCAGTTTTCAAGTTTCTATTAAATCGCTCAACATGGGACGGCTGCGGATAATAAGGGCTAGTGGTGACATGTTTTATGCCCCTAGAAAAACTCATATCCTTTACTTCCCTTGCCGTAAATGTAGTGGCGTTATCGGAGACCATCACCTTAGGAAAACCCGCTATGGCGAATACGCGAGTATTTAGGATTTTGACAGTATTCTCTGCTCATGTTTCGTGTGGGCACGGTGAATACGAACTACGGAATGCATCAATAACCGTTAGTATCGATGTATTTCCTGAACGAGTACGTGCTAATGGTCCCACATAATCAATAAAATATTTCTGCCCCGGTTCACTAGCTATCTCCGCCGAATGGTATCCCACCATGGTATTTTGTGCTGCCTTAGCCATTTGGCAGCTAACGCAAGACTTCACATACTCTTGTATGTCCTTGTGCATATTCGACCAATAAAATTCGTGCGAAATTTTCCTTAGTGTTTTACGACATCCTAAGTGCCCTCCTATCAGTGAATCGTGGAAATACGTCATTATCATTGGTCGCACCTCACATGGAACATACACTCGATTACGTTTGCTCCTCCGCCCCCGAAACACCAGTAGACCACGACACATCCTAAAATCCTTTACTTTCCCCCCACTCATTAGTTTATTCTTTATTTTTTTGCACTCCTGGTCTTTTTCCTGTTGAGCCAATATTGTCATAAACGACATAGGCAAGTCCTGCAAAACACACACCTGAGGCAGCTCTACGTGAGCCTTGGGTACTTCCTCGAACATCCGAGATAAACAGTCAGCGACTACGTTCTCTTTTCCTTTTATATGATTCACTCGAAACTTGTACACTGACAAACGTAGCATCCAACGCCCGACTTTACCCAATTGTTTAGGATGACGCCGCATCCACGCCAAGGCCTCGTTATCCGTATAAAGTTCGAATTCTCGCCCCTGAGATATTGGTCAAATCTTTCACCCGCAAATACAACCGCAAGGCATTCAGTTTCATAGGTGGCGTATTTTTTTCGGCATCGTTAAGCGTACGACTCGCGAAGGCTATCGGAGCCAGCTGACCTTCAACCCTCTGAGAGAGGACCGCCGCTACAGCAATAGCTGAAGCGTCCGTATGCACAACAAATTCCTTTTCAAATTGGGTATGCGCAGCACGGGTGGAGAAGAAATTTTCTCCCGTAATTTCTCAAAAGCCTGTTGTTGGGCCCGAACCCAAACAAAACGTGAATTTTTTCTTTTTAGTTGATTCAACGGGGCGCCGATTTCTGAAAAAGAGGGGATAAAACGTGCGTAATAGCTACAGATGCCCAAAAAACGCTTCGCGGCTTTCAGATTATCAGGGATTGGGAAGGTGCTCACAACTCTCGCTCTTTCAGGATCAATCCTAATTCCATCACTGGACACCTCGTGCCCCAAACATTTAATTTTGCGAAGAGCAAGGGAAATTTTCTCCGGGTTGACCGTCAATTTTGCACGCCTTAGACGAACAAAAGCGTCATCCAGGTGTGCGATGTGATCTTCAAAATTTTCACTATTTATCACGACATCATCAAGGTAAATAAATACATACTTGTATTTAACATCCCCAAACACTTTATCAACTAAATTTGATAGGGTCTGTCCCCCGGTACAAAGTCCGAAAGGCAATCTCTTGAATTGATGTAACCCAAAAGGGGTAATGAATGCTGTTGCCTTTCGACTATCCGCAGACAAGGGTATTTGATGATACGCGGCATTCAGATCTAAAATAGAAAAATACCTAGCCTTACCAAAATGTAGGAAGGCGTTTTCAACGGTGGGTAAGGGGAACGCATCATACACGACTTTCTTATTCACCGCACGATAATCTATTACAAGCCGGGACGTGCCGTCTTTTTTTGGGACTAAGAACGCCGGACTAGCATACGGCGAATTAGATCTTTCGATGGCATTTTTATTTAAGAGGTCCTCCACCTGTTGCCGCATTTCTTTCATCTTAATAGGATTACACTGAAAGGGCGCCGTGCGAACAGGAATATCATCTGACAATTGTAAGTGGTACTCCAGCTCGCTGGTGCACCCCAATGCCTTGGTTATTACATCACTATATTTGGCAAGCAACCCTTGCAACTTATCACTTTGCTCACATGTTAAATATTTGAATGGTCCAGATATTTCTCCATCATCGATTGACCCTTGGTCAAAGAAAGAAGCAATTAGACCCGGCCTAAACTTAAAATTATAGGTCCTAGTAACAAAATTTAATATCATACCTGACCGATTCATAAAATCGTTCCCTAAAATTACTGGTGTGGGGCATGCCGGGAGAATTAAGAACTCATGCTTCCAGGAATATCCGTCAATTTTAATACCCAATCGCACGCTTCTAGTAACTTTAATAGGTTCACAATCGGCTCCGCAGCAAAGTTCTTCGACATTTTCAAGTTGATACCGCCCACCCGACGCAGTAATTTTACCCAAGGCAATCTCTGAGATACACGAACGGAAAGCCCCAGAATCCAAAAGAGCGGTGGAAACTATCCCTTCAATCAAAACCTTTATTTTAGGTGACAAGTCGCTCTTGACGCCCATAGGACGAAATGCCACTAATTTACCGCGAAACCCTCGTGACATTATAGTTCCGCGGACCACTCGTTTCCCGGCCGGCCTCTGTTTCTATAACTTGGCGTTTCCCCGGGCGCACGGCCTCCGCCGCGCCAACCTTGAGGATTATGCCGTAGTAAATTGTCTCGCTCCCTCAACGGTCTACTCTGACTTGCAGACCCGATTGCATGGAGCCTTTGTTCGAGTTGCCTGTTTCTCTCTCCGAATTCTGGCTCCACCATATTTTTCGCTAGCGGTGGTTCCTGGTAGGCCTCTGCGACTGCCCGTCTCTCGTCATGACTGCGACCCCAACGTACGAGATCTTCAAACGATTCCGGTTTAGTTTGTAGGTGCCACGAATAACCGGGATTCAAATTACCACAAACTAATTCTAATAGAGCTTCCTGTGGCAAGGGATTGTCTAATCTACTATTCATGCCTTTTACGACAATCAAGTGCTCGTTAAGTGTCTCATTTCTCCCCTCGGTCCGCATGTATAAATCCGTTTTCAAACGCGTTTGATGGTTAGGAAGCCCAAACGTCGCTTTTAATTCATTATAAAAATGTTCTCTATTAGTAAATTGATGCGCCTAATACCACGACCTCGCACGTTCATATAACACTTCTGGTATTAATTTTAAGACTAATCCATCTCCCAGCTCAAATTGGGCCACAAACCTGAATCTTTCTAAAAACCCCATGACACTCTCGCCATCTTTCCCACAAAATCTCAGTTGCCAACGAGATGCTGCTGCAACGAGGCTTTCCAGGTGCCTAATGTCGACTTCTTTATTTTCAAATCTATGCACCCCATGAGAAATCTCTTTGGGAAATCCATCGGCTATCCTACCGTTATCTTCTCCGCTATCTCCGCGATTAAGCGAGCGCACATACTCACGTAAAGCCTTACGTAGTTCGTCCAAAGTACCTTCTGTCGCAAGACTAAATCGACTGCAAAAATTCACTACTTGAGCCTTCGTCAGCTCATTAATCCAGCTGGTGCCTGAGGGCAAGTCGCTTGCCATATCTAATTGCAAATACTACCGTTCCGACAACCACGCTCTGCTACCATTTGAAACGCGAATGTAGATGGAGGTCGTCGGTAGCATTTAAAAAAAAACAACTCATGGAAATTTCGTATAGGCACCAGTTTAATTAAATAAAAAAACACAGCCTAAATAACAGGGCGTTAGAGACCACTGCGGGGCTGAAGGCAAGGAATGGAAGGAGTGGCGTGGACGGTACCTTGCGATGGCGCTGTGTTCTTCTGGAAGCAGCTTCGTTCCGTCTCCTTCTGCAACGGACTCCAGATCGCCCTCGCACCAGGAGTACGTCTCCAAAAAAAATCCCCGGGTCGGGGTCTCACGCTCCTTTTGTATCCAACCTTCCTAGGGCCGAAAGTGGGTACCTCCGTTTGACCGGCAAGGTACATATTCATAGAGGTAGCGGTGGGCCTCACATATTCACCTCCGTTTGACCGGCAAGGCACACATATTCAGAGAGTTAGCGGTGGTCCTACCCCGCACTCAGCACTCCCACCTCCCTTCGACGAGAGAGAGAGGCCCCATGAAGTCATGGGCGGCTCAGAATGGGATGCGGTTAACTTCACCGTAGTTTAAAATAATAAAAAAATAATGAAACTTACCAGCTAATTTTTCCGCCAACTCGATTTCATAATCGGTTGGTTCTTGTGTGGCACTCCAGGAAACAGGGGCGCCGACTTATAAAAAATATTGGGGGGGGCCCATATCGGGGGTCTTGCCCCGGGAAATTTTCTAAATTTTAGATGAAAAATAGTGAGTTTTAAAGTTTTTTTTAAAGCCTTTTAGAGGAGTCATATGATCAACATTAGAACCCCGAAAACTCGACTCTCTATAACTCGACACTTCGGGAAACTCTACAAGCCTGACACATTTTTTGGCTTTGAAAAAAGAAACAAAATATCACAGGCACGGTATTTTGGTAAAAAGCTAATTTCATTTACAGTTATAATTACGCTCATAGACTATTACAGAGCAGTGAATATATAGCTCTGAACAAACTGAAATTATATTTAAATAAATCCTAAACTATCATAAAAAGAATAAAACTTAAAATATTGCTGTCGCTCAGCAATAGCACTTTGATTAATAAGTGATATAGCTAATTTAAGTTTACTTTGAATAAGAATCGGGGTTCATTAAATTAAAACAATATCTCAACATTAATCCTTTAATACAGTTAGTAAAGTTTATACAGTACGCCTAATACTTTCAGTCAACAAGTATGTAAATAGCGGGTTTTAATTGGGTCTTACACTCTAAAAATACTGAAGTGCTTGAAAATAAATAATACAGTGCTGTAGTACGAATTATATATATAATCGTAATATATAAATACAGTACTGAACTATCACTAACATTTCGAAACTGAAAATTTAACATTCTGTATGTATTTATCTGTTTTATAAAGATTTTTAATATTGCTATAATTACCATTCATAGGGCAAGAGTGTCTTTAGAAAGGTGCAAATGTCGACCGTCTGACCGGATTACTGTATGTGAAGTCGTTGATGACTGGTCGGATATCCAATTCATCCAAAACATCTCGGTGGGCCTGGAGAACAAGCCAAGTTGTTCAATCGCTTCTGTCCCATTGTTGATCGAAGATATGATTTCAGACGTCTAAGGGCGCTAAATGACCGTTCTGCTGTCGCTGTCGCTAGGGGAACTACTTGGAGAAACTTAATGCACTTCACTACTTCGCATAACATTTCTCCAACTGCCGGCTCTTGTGTAATGTACTTTCTTACATCACGCATGTTTTTTAAGACCAGCTGTTTTTTATTAGCGATATCGGCTAACATATGCAAGTGTAAGCGCAGTCTCTCAATGTCTAGGTCATTTTTGAAAAACTCAGTTGATTTTACAAAATTTGTTTCCCCTCTGTTTACTAAAAGCAAACACTCTTGTTCAACTGCAATAACCTGCGTGAGTCCAGTGGAAGCAAACCGCTCAGTAATGCAAGATTGCACCGTTTCACAAACTTCAATGTAAATAGATTTGTAGTATTCCTTTGGGGTTTTGAAAGTGTGCGGTGAGCTGGCTTCGTCGTTTTCATATTTCTTTGGCATACGTCGATTCCGAGGAAGCGAAGGATCATCAACTTGTGAAGGTTTCTCTTTTAAACACAATTCCCAAAAGTGTTCAAAACTATCACGCCTTCCATTCAATATACAAATCAAGCCCTCATATATTTTTCCCAGATCAGCAACACTTGGATGAAGGCATTGAATTTTTTCATTGACATCCTCTACTGGGTTCATTACATGGCAATAAAGACGTAAAAATAAATAAGTCTTAAATTGTAACATTGACTCAAGGTAGCCTGCACATTTGTAACCTGCCTGTTTTGTCCTCTGCAGTAAATGTAAAAAGTAAAGTAAAAAACTCTAGAAGTTCTTCAAAGTTTTTCACTATTCTCAAGATACTGGAAGCTCGCATTGTCCATCGAGTCGGGCTAAGAGGTCGTAGACCAGCCGGTTTGATGCGTATGATGCGAGAAAGTGTTGCCACGATTGAAGTCAATCTGAAGGTGTCCTTCAGTAGTCCTCTCATTTCATTCGTCCATTTGAGTAAACCGCATCTTCATATAATCGTTTGGTTCATTGCCTAATTTTTTAATATTATCATCGTTAGGATACTTTGTTCTCAGCTCTCAATCACTGGAAGGTTCCCAGGCAAATGTTCTCTCTATTGCTTTGTATGCCTAACACTTCGCATAATTCCTGACACATGAAGAGATGATATCAACTGCTTACCCGAAAAGATCAAAGGCTCCGTGAGGAAAAAAGCTAATCCTGCGTCTTTAATGAGAATTCTGGAAATGGGACTCGTAATTTTTATGGTGATGTGTCACTGTTAGCAAGAAAAAACAATCTTTCTTATGGTAGTGGAGAATATAATAGTTTGGGATGCAAATCTCTTGATTTATTTAACAAAAAATATTCCTGTTTTATTAATATTTTTATTTTTATACGGCGCAATCGGGTTTTATACTCGAGCAACTTAAAAAAAATTTATTGATCGATGGATACGGGAACAATTCTGGAGGATGTCGGAAGCTTTTCAATGCAAAATGGAAGTTTTTCAAGGCCTGAAAAATGTCGGAACCTCAACAAAATTACTCAGGCTAACAATGCCGAAACTGCCTTTATTATTTTTGTTTTTTTAATGTGAACATAATTTTGTTGAATTAAAGTAAAAAGCAAAAATAGCCTTAAACTTCTATGCAGTATTTGCGCGTGCCTTGAAAAACTCTTGGCCAAATGCGCTCATTCTAAATGTATAAAACATCGCAAGAAACGCATTCGGTTGGCAAATTTAAGTGTACATTAATTGATAACTCAGATAAAACGAATTCGCGCTTCTCCGCGACTTAATGAAACGCCTTAAAAAATATGCTGCCAATTGTGCTTTTTTACTGCACTTTTACAGAAACATACGCTTTAATTTGTCGTTATAATGAGTCATCGTCGATGTGTAATTAAATGCACTTTTTATAAATTAACTAATTCAGTAACCCATATTCTGTCATTTTGTTTGAAGGGGTTTTTATGTATGTCCGAGGCATTATTTTTTTATTTTTTTTTAAATTAAAATTTGTTAGTCTATTTTTCTAAATTCAACATTCTGTGTGCTTCTCTCTATATCAACCTCTGCGTAGAACCAGCATTGAACTGTGTTTGAAAGATAAGCCAAATGGCTTTTGCATTATTATCAAATAATAATGAACAGATTCACATCTCACATTGATTTAAAGAATAAATTATTCTGCATGTGGAGTGTTGTCTCGTTTATTTTGAATTCCATTCCTATAAAGTTAAGTTTATGCTGTGTAACATGTGAACATTAAATGATCTTTACTTATTTTATTAAAACCAATGTGAATTATTTTCCTTTTCCAAAATCCCATCACTATGAACGCCAAGATGTACCGTATTAATAGTTACCGATTGCTATTTGTACTTATTTTATGTGTAATATATTACCCCATGATAATCACTGACAGATTGTCATACCTTACCCTATAACATTAAAATAAATAAGCCATATGAATCACTCTTAATAGTACATATTTAAACTAATTATTAATCACTCAATCTTCTCTATTTGTAATACAGTTTTCAACAACACATTTCGAAAGATAGAATCACTCAACACTTTTATACTTCAAAAGTACCACGCTAGGGTTACATGCATACAACTTATAAACCCTTAAATGGCGATGCACAGGTTGAGGTATGTCCCCATCTTGCCCTGATCCTCGTTTTCCCTTCGGTGCCCGGAGCAAAACTGCGGTGAGTTGTCGGCCACGACTGGTGACGAACCCATTTGTCTTTTGCAGCTCAACTATGTTTATATCCTCCTTTGAAAATTTTGCCCTAGTTCCTATATCGGCCTCACTACCACTTCAAAATATCTGAATGAATGGCCACTGCTCCTGCTGCACCAATCCGCCCTCCCTCTCCGTTTCCCTCCCAGTCGCCACCCACGTTTCTTCCCACAACTCCACTTTTAATAATACTTTTAAGGTCGGTATTCTCGCCTCCCTTCCCCCTTTCTCCTCTCCACACCAACTTCAAGATCATGAGTCCTCTTGCATTTACGTTTTTCTTTCTCTTCGCCAGGACACAACAAATCTCACTAACCTCCTCCATCACTTCCAGTAAGACTAAACTCTACCTTTTAAATGTTCTTCTCTTCCCGCCTCTTCAACTATGGAAGAAGAGTGACTCCCCCACTTCAAAATATAACTTCCTATCTACCTTAGCTGCTGGTGCTTCCTCTCCTTTCTCCTCAACCACTCCATGCCCGAATCTCAACGATCAACTCCTCCCCCAAACTTTCCCCGTGCTGCAGAACCGCAAACTGACAAAACCACTCCAAGGGCCTGCCAAAAATATCAAATGGTTGTCCTCATACAGCACCCTTGCACGACTTACTTGTCCTCATGCATCTTCTTTCCATTTCTAAAATTGAAATTTCTGCTTCAAGGACGTCGTTTTGACAGTTTCGACAACATCAAAGGGAAATCGCCTCTGAAAGTGAACGTGATGCCTAGAGAAGCATTCAAGAACGGTATGCCGAAGTGAAAACCACCGCTGGGATAAGTCGCTGAAGTAGTTTATTAAAAAATTGTTCCAGGCTTTCATTTACTCATGGGATTTATTTGAAAACCGTTAGCAGAATAGGTAGTGGACAACCTTAAAAATCCTTTCGTATATTCTTAATGGAAAGTGCAAGACGCAGTTTAACAGTAAATTCACTTGGAACTGAAACTGGCGAAATATTAAAGTACTGCCAATAATTACGCGCGCACCAATGTCTCTTATATTTGAGAATCTTTATTCTAATCCAATGAATAGACCACTTTGAGTCCAAAGCCTCGGAAGACTAGATGGACTCACAGTCACGCCGATGGACAGTTGGCCGTCCCGTGAGGACCGCGCTTTACACTCAATGATACGAGATAAGGAGATGTTTTCTCTTTCTTTGTTTGCTCATCCAACGATTCAGCTGGAGACTAAGATAAGGATAGTCGTACATGGAAACAGAGAGGGCTCTGTACTCTCATTGTTATCAATAACCTTGGTGAACATCGATGGAAATGTTAGGAGTTTCGAGCGACTTAGTTGGTGAACCAACATATACGCGATTTTATGCTCATATTTTCCCATAGAATAGAACTTTTTAATAGTATAGTTTAACCATTAGCTTTTGTTTCGGAAATGCAGACCTTTTTTTAACTCTCAGCCTGATATAATTATTCATTCGTAAAACTTCGATTTCAATATTGCAATTTTCAAAACCATTCGTATAACTCATATAGTCGAATTTTCCTATACATATGTTGAGGAGTTTTGCTATCCTAGAATGCGAAAGTGAGAAGCTGAATGTAGAAATCACGCTAAAGAGGAGAGAAATAAGAGCAAGTGGATTATCCGTGAAATATATCTCGTAAATATACCATCACGTGGATAGGAAGAAGCACAGCGGACATCAAACGGAGAATTGCACAAGCTAAGAAAGCATTAATGGGAAAAGGACAACTGCTCTGCTCAAAGAAGATAGGACTAAAAACCAGGAAACAGTAGGTATGTCAAACAATTCGCGTGGAATGTGGCACTCTATGCATCGGAAGCATGGACCATTGGAAAAGCAGATCAGAAAAGACTAGAAACCTTGGATACCTGGTGCTGGAGGAGGATGCTGCAGGTGGAATGGACGGAAAAAATGAAAAACGATGAAGTTTTCAGGAGAGGAAATAATTACATGGAACACTATAAACAGAAAAGGCTAAAGGTAAAGGACCAAATAAAGGGAAAGTTATACGTATGAGGGGATGCCAGAAAGTAAAGGCAACTAGTATTAGATAAAAAGAAGGGTGAAGGGCTGCAGTTAACCAATCTTAGGATTGAACGACCGATTTAATGAATGAATGAATGCAACACTATAGAAATAGTTCTCCATTTGTAGTTCGAAACAATTTCCAGGCACGAAATATATTTCTAGAGCTCATTTAAAATTAAATACGTTCATTAAAAAAAGAAACAAACGGATTTCTAAAAAGCTTTCAAAAGAAAAAGGAAGTGATTGATATGACGATGCCTTTCAATTTTCTCGAGCCTCTGGACGGATCATTCACCTAAAATTGTTATTATCACTATTCATCATTAAATATTAATCCGTGAGGTTTTATTGATAAAAACATTAATTTAATTGTATATTGACACAAAAAGTATTAAAAGGAGCAAGGTTTAAGAAGTTTAAATTGTACTTTGAGTAGAATTTCATGTTTCACGTAACCAATATTCCGGCAGGAGTCGAAAAGAAAGTGCTGAATTTGGAGCTGAAGTTTAAATCGCCTCACGGGTGCAGGAGTGCGGAGTGATAACAGCCGGGTGTGGAGAGCATCTGGGTGCGGTGAATTTGAATTGTTTTCTTACCTGTTGTCCTAGGGTGCAGATGGAGCTTTACCTGTGCGCCTTTGGTCGTGTCATCGGGTGCAGGAAGCGCGGGAGTAACGCCCTCGGAATCTTCAATGATTCAATCGGGAGCAGAAAAATAATGGAGCGTTGCCTTTAAAGTAATGCAGCTCACGATTAACTCCAGGCCCATGAACAAAGATTTTCATGTATCACTATTCTTTTTTTTTAATTCCATTGATTTTAAACATTAACTAATGCAATGGTATTAATATGGCCGCAAAGTCAACCAAACAATTAGCGTAAAAAGCCGTCACTAGGGACGCGTAATTGGGAATACGAGAATAAATAATCCAACAGAGGAGGAATCTAGGGACGCTTGGGAATACAATTAAGAAAAAAAAGAAAAAGGTAGTCGAGGGTACGAACACGTGAAGGGAGGAGAGAGAGACGAAACTGAAGGAAAATCGACGTACGGAGATATACTGAGGAAGAAGACGGCATAGTAAGATCGCGGAAATAGTGGCAGTGTTTGAGTTGCAGTGGAAGTTTAGGAGAGGACGAGAGATGAAAAGAAAATATAGCCGTACGGCAGCGGGGAACGAGGCTAGCCGCGCGCACGGAGGCAGGAGATCCGGTGGGATAAGTGGAAAACCAATTAATAATTCAAATAGGAAATACAGTTTCGCGCCGAAATAGCCGCCAAATACATAAGAAAAGAGTTTAAATTTTGCTCCTGTACAATCTCGCACTGAACACCTTTTGTCTCTTCATGGAAACCTATAGTGACTCATTACCCGTTTTTCTTTTATAACCAAAGGAATAAGAACATATTTGTTAACCTAAGTACCTCCAAGTTTGAAAACGAAGAAACACAAAAAAATGAACACTGATTTTCTTGATATTTCGGTGCTACTAGCACCTTGGTCGCAAGAACGTAGAGGTCTGAGAAGGAAAGGAGGACTGAGGTGGAAGGGAGGGACAGAGGTGAAGGGGAGAAGGGGGATAGAAAGGAAGGGTGGGGGCGGGAAGTGGAAGAAATTTGAAAGGAAGAGGTAGTATGAGCAGAGGTGATAGAAGAAGTTAGTGGGATTTATTGAGTCCTGGCGGAGAGAAGGCTTGGAAAAAATAAATGCAAGAGGACTCAAGATCTTCGAGTTGGAGGAGGAAGGGAGGCGAGAATACCAACCTTAAAAATATTATTTAAGGTAGAGTTGTGGGAAGAAACGTGGGTGGCGACAGGGAGGGAAATGGAAGGTGGATCATTGCAACTATAGCGGTGGCCATTCATGCGGATGTTAAGCAAAGTAGTGGTCAAACCAATGTAAAAGGTAGGGCATACTTGACAAAGGAGGATATAAACAACATTATGGGAAACGCAAGAGAGTGAGGGACGGAAGGAAGATGAACGGCAAGGAATTTATCAGGCAGAGGCTGGGTGATAAGGATGCCGCAAGTTTTACAACGCGGGCGATTGCAAGGCGTCGGAAGGGATTTAGAAGTGCTGGAGATTGATTTAGAAAGAGGTTTGGTAATTTTAAAGAGGGTGGAGAGGTTGGGGGGGGCGTCTAAAAGTGAGAGGACAGCGGGGGAAAATTTTGGGAGGTGGTAAGATTATCAGAGAGGATGGGGTAGAGGCTTTTGATTATACGACGGATGGAGTGAACTCCAGGGAAATAGGTGGTACAGAGGGAGATTTGATCACGAGGACACTTAATAAGAGCGAGATTTAGAAGAAGAGGGTCGTTGTAGGATTTTTTCTGAAGGTGATGCTCAGGGTAGCCTCTGCGAAGGAGGGATTGGTGGAGATTAGAGAGAAAAAGGTCAAGAGTCGGGGTTGCAAATTCGGTGACCACGGATAGAGAGAGAAAAGGGGAGGGATCGTTTAGTATGGGAGGGGTGGCAGTTGTTAAAATGCAGATTGCTGCTTGTTAGTGGGCTTGAGATGGACAGAAGTGTGGAATTTAAGGTTACTGAGGGAGATGTCTACATCAGGAAAGGTGATGTTGGAGGCAGAAATGTTAGAAGTGAAGGAGACAGAGGAGGAGGAGTTTAGGGAGGAGATGAAAGAGTTACGGGAATCAAGGCCATGTGGCCACCGAAGAAAAATTTTGTCAAAGTTAACGGAGCTACCTGAAGAAGTGGTCAACCTTTCGTCCACCCCTCTCTCCCGCGACGAAATTTCACTGCTAATGAAAGGGCTCAGTTTCTCTCCCACTCCCAAAATCAATAATAATAATAATAATAAATTTTATTGATCCCAGGACGTCATTACACGTATAGGACATGTCAAAAAAAAAATATATATATATATATACATACATACAAAATCTGAAATACAGAAAAAATTACATTAAGATGATAAAAACTCATTCACAGAGTAGAAGGCATTTAGCAGTAAATACTTTTTTAATTTTGCCTTAAACCTGGGGAGACTCTTATCTGTTTTAATATTGACAGGTAAATGATTAAAAAACTTGCATCCTGCATAGGATGGTCCTTTAGTAAACATGGAAAGATTGTGTGTCACGGTTCTGAAATCACTGTTTCTCCTGGTATCATACATGTGCACATGATTGTTCATAATCAGACCCAAGGAGGAGTGCTGCTCTTTCACATACATAATGGCATAGTAAATATAAATACAAGGAAAAGTTAAAATTTTGAGTTCTTTAAAAAACCGTCTACAACTTGTATATTTGTTGATACCAGTTAGAATCCTAATTTCCCACTTTTGGAGCCTAAATAGCCTCGAGGAACCGTTGGCATGTCCCCAGGCCACGACACTGTATTTCAGGTTGCTGAATATAAAAGCATAATAAACACAAAGCAGTATTAATGTCGGTAATAGGAAGGATCCTCCTGAGTAAGTAACATCCTGAGGCTACACGAGAACACAAAAAATGATATGTTCATCCCAAATAAGGGATTCATCAATATAAACACCCAAGAATTTGGAAGAAGAGGAGGTTGTGAGTGATTTGACCCCTAATCTCAAAAGAGGAGATGACAAGATTTTCTTCTGATATGGGTGGAAGAGCATACAAAAAGATTTATTGCTGTTTAGAGACATTCTGTTCTCAATACACCATTCAGCCATAGTTTTTAGTTCAGTCTGTGCCACCACTGACAAATCCTGATCACTGGAGATCAGGTGGTAATCCTATCCTATCTCCATCCTCTCCGACGCCATTCTCTTCTGCTGTCGACGTAAATGGAAGCTTTACTGGGAAACGCGGCCCTCTATTTCCTCTTCCTCCAACTCTCTCCAAATTTAAGCCTCTCTCCCAATTGGAGCCCATAGCCCTTCTTTCGAATCATCCTTTAGAAATTTTTCACCAACCTTCTCCTTTCCAAACTCTCTGAACCCGCTTTTCTCCACTCCCTCAAACCTACTCCCAATCTTTCTCCCTATGAAATTTCTGCCCTAAAAAGCCTCACCCGCTCCCCTGATATTGTTATTACTCCCTCCGACAAAGGCTCCACGGTAGTCGTACTAAACTCTTCTATCTAAATGAAGCTCTCCGGCAGTTGTCGGATGTCTCTTCCTACCAGCCTGTCCAAAATGATCCCAACCCCGCATTTTTGGAAAACATCACCTCTTTCCTCAAGGAAAAAGGTCCCGACGAAGGTCTCTCTTCCCACGATATCTCTCTTCTCACCCTCCCACACCCTCGCACGCCCAATTCCCAAAATCCATAAGACGCACAACCCTGGTCGCCCAATAGTTTCCTCTTATAACTCTGCCACCGAACGCATCTCCGCTTTCGTCGACTGCTACTTAAAACCTTTTGTCCTCTCTCTTCCTTCTCACATCAAAGATACTTACCACTTTCTTGAACGCCTACACACCACCCCACTCCCCTCTGACTGTGATATCTTAATGGCCACCATAGATGTCACCTCTCTTTACGCGTCTATTCCTCACTCTGAAGGACTTTCCGCCATCCGTCTTTTTCTTAACCAGCGCCCTGTTCCTCACGCCCCTAGTTCTGATTTTCTCCGTGAACTTTCCAACTTTATACTTAAAAATAATGCTTTCTCCTTCAATAACAAATTCTGAATCCAAACTAAAGGTTGTGCCAGGGGCAGTCGTTTCAGCCCCTCCTATGCTAACCTCTTTTTGGGTGCCTTTGAGCAATCTTTTCTCTCGTCTTGCTCTCCTAAACCTCTTCTCTGGCTTCGTTACATTGACGACGCTGATAAGCATATAGTCAGGAAGCATTGAGCATAACGCTGATAAGCTTATAGTCAGGAAGATTATTATTTGGAAGTGGTCGATGTGCTCCTTATATAGGTGGTAAAATTTGCCAGCCTCGCTCCATAATATGATGGGTTTTCCCCACCCTCCTGCTACTCATTTTCCTCTACTTCCTGTAATCATTCAATCTGTTTCTTCTCACGCACTCATTGATAAAGATTTTTGTATTTCAATTTGCGACGAGAAGTTCTTTCAGAGCCTCAAACTTCACGGTCGTAATAAGCGTTTCGATTCTATCAATTTAGTTACTGTCTCCAGTGAAGCTTTCAGCCTCAAGTTCTGTTCAGCTGAAACTTGAAATCGGTAAATTCTCTTGGGTACACAAGTCTTACTACAATACAAGTGAGAGGATGTGGTGGGGGACGTGGCGGACAGGACGTGGCGCGCAGGATGTGGCGCGCAGGATGTGGCAGGCGGGACGTGGCAAGCGGGACGTGGCAGACGGGACGTGGCAGGTAGGACTTGCTGGAAGGACTTGCTGGCAGGAGATGCTGAGTCGCGGAGATGGCTGCAGTTCGCGATCGTCGTTGGCGCGACTGATGTCGTTGCCGTTGACTTGCCCGAGGCGCGCCCCGCCACTGACGCGCTAAGTCCTTCGGCTAATTCCGGAGGATAAATAGTCCGCAGAGGATTAATTGTCCAAAGAGGAAATTAATGGGTGGGTATGCTCAAAATATGCTACATCCGCTGAGAGAAAACACCAAAAAATTGACTTATAGCTGGGGGAAAATTATAAATGCACTGGAAAACTAAGGATGCAGATCACAACCTCTGACATCACACCAAAAAATTAAGAGCAACAGAGATTTGCCAGTATATTAACACACCCGAAACCAATCTTCCAGACTTGATGTTACAGTGGGAGCTGGACATTAGTACCATAGAAATTCACTGAAGGTTTATGTCTGTTCTCACTCTTCAGTAATCATTCGAGGCTCCACCACTTATCAAGTTTCAGCACAAAATCAGCATATCGTCTTACATGCTCACCAGCAGATGTACTCCCCAAAAACAGCAAAGTATGACACATTCAGAGTTCAAATAGCGCAAAAATCCCCACTGTTAATAAAAGTATCACTTGCCCACCTTTGCAGTCTTATTTCTTAAGGGGGCTCACTACTTCTCAGATTCTCCTCGACTGGCTTATCCCCTCCGAGACCTGAGTGGAATTGGAAAGTCCTCGGCGTGGTAGGGGGAAGTCGGCGAGCGGCTGGAGGGGAAATAGAGGTGGGGGACTCCTCGTGAAAAAAAACATTCGGGGCATGCCGTGTCAAATTTCACCTCACAGGGTGTCGGACTCTGGGAAAGTAAGGTCTGAGTGTGCTCAGCGGACTCCCTTCAGGATTGAAAGCTGTTTCGTTTCTTAGAACAACACGAAGCGTTTCAAGAAAAAGTCGCTGTTGCACATTACAACGCTGTTGCATATTTAGCAATGGTACTCATGTGTAATATTGCTAACATTTTACTGAAGTAACTTTGGATTGGAAAAATTCGATTTAACATTGACCTAATGGGTAAACCATGCAGTGGCATAGCTAGTGCGTGTCGCCCAGGGTGGTCCTTGAGTTTGGCGCCCCCGGCACCACAAGAAATACATTTTGCACGGTAACAAAAACTTCAAGTTTTATATATGTTAACTAGTTGTGTACAATTATGATATTGCTTTCACATGCTCAAATATAGTATGATTTAGATACCCAAAATTCTTGCACTTCATTGGTAATAAATAAAACATAAGTAACAAATAACACATTTAAAAAAACTCAGTGATAGCGAAAGAATGCTTCTGTGAATTAAAAATTTGATAGTATAGTAGCCTTCTGCAGACCCCCCACAGTGCCGCCCCCTCAAAAGTGCGCCCGGGGCAGACCGCCCTCTCGCCCCCGCCTAGCTACCCCACTGTCACCATGTCAGATAACGTATAAATGGACTTCGAAAGTGGTTGCTCGATAAATCTATTCATGTTCTATATTCTCGTTTTGGAAATAAGGTGTGGTTTGGTTGATGACAAATTATTCGCTTTCGCTTTTATTAAAAGTTATGATAAGGTTAACTTGTATTTATCGTTATTATGATGATAGCGGTCTGTAGTGAATTTCATGTGCCGACATTGGCGTTGGTTACATTTACTCTTCAAATATTCCACAAACTCAACATTGCCCAAATACGAAACTTTTTGATCAAGTACATGACTGCCGCCCATTAAACGTATATAATATATCACAGTGCACTAAGACACACAAATTTCTCACTTCCCTAGTCATTTCCTTCGTGTTCACCTAGAATGCTCCATATGAAACCATTCCTAATGATATTTCCTCATCGACATTACAAAACGAGAGCAGTGCTGGAGGTAAATTTGTTGCCACCTGAAGTGACAAAAATGTTTTATTTCTACGTTACCAGGCTAGTAGTAGGGGGAACAATAGACATCATCAAGAATAATATCAGGTATAGCTTTGTAAATTATTTATTTGCCTTAATCTTAATGTTTAGCATTTAGGCGGACGATTTTGGGCAGAAGTACCTCCAAATAAAATTTTTGTAAGGGCATTTCCATTTTATTTTTCCAAAAATGGTCATTTCTGTAAATTCTTTCTGTCCACAATCCAAACGGGCTCCATACTACAAAGTCACAGTAGGTTTTTTCACAAATATGCATTTGTCCTTGCACTTGGTAATAATAATAATGATTGTCCTTAAGTTTTATATTATTCCCGCTATTTTCTAAATATTTCAGAGCTTTCTTTTCTGCCGCTTCTATGGGAGACATATTTCTACAGCTGAATGGACATTTTACTTCGATAATCCCTTCACCATCCTCTAAAACTCCATCAGGGGTTGCCGCAAGAAAAGGCAAAGTTTGGTCCACAAAAAGACCAGCGGGGAAAGCAGTATCTCCACTGGACTTCTCGTATTCCATTATGGCACTTCGTTCGTTGTTTCGGCCGTAAATTGTGGCCTTGGATCCTATGAAAGTAGAAAAAATTATACTTTCCGCTACTTTCTCTCATGAAGTATTCGGTATCAGCTTACAAATTTTGCCAAATAAAGACGCCGTGAGTCGTTTTCGCCTTTCCGATATCCAGAGCTGACTCTTTTACTGAGACCTTGTATCAGCCTCGAGTTGCTGCCTTTTCTCTTTACACAAAGTTATAGCCGTAAGGAAGTCGTTCTTGTCAGCTTCGTTAATTTCTTCAGTCTCATCCATCTGGCCACAGTTTAGGCCGTAATCTTTATCAGGTCCGGCAGTTTTTTGGGAGGCATGACGAGATCTTTTATAAACAAGTCGCCGATTGGGACGTGAGATCGACTTCTTCTCGGTGCTGGTTTTATGTTTTTTTGTGAAAAATCCAGGACTCTTTTGCGTAAGACCCTTATGAATCAACGTGTGCAAGTTGGTTCCAGCATTATGTGCAGTGACAGCCAGCTCGCAACGCGTCTGGTAAGATCTTGTATACATTTTGGGGGCATCTGATGTCTTTTAGTTCTTTTATAATTGCTGGCCACCATGCGTTATCAAAGGCGCCAGCAATGTCTAAATAGATTGCCATAACATACTTTTCTTCGGCATTTTTGACTGATTCTATTACATGTAGAATAGCTTCAAGAGTGCCTCTCCCTGATACAAAACCGTATTGTCGACTGCTCAAGAAACCTTTTTGTTCTAGGTAATTTACTAACCTTTTATTGATTAGTCTTTCCGCAATTTTTCCCAAAGTAGGGAGTAGTGTTACTGGTCTGTATGACTTTGGTTTCTCAGCATTTTTGTTTGGTTTGAGGAAGATTTTGAGGTTTCCTATTTTCCATTCGTTAGGAAATATTCCCGTAGTTAACATGTTGTTCATTATGGTGAGTATAACCTCACCAGTCCTAGAAATTGTTCTTTTGATGGTGGCCGATTTTCGCGGTTCGGCGCCCGATGATTCCAGCGACCCGTCTTGCATGGGATCTTAAATTTAGCCGCATGTCGAGGGTGATGCCTAGATAGTCGACAGTATCGTTCCATGGGACTTCCGTGCTGCCTACCAGCAGCTCTGGTGGATCACGGAATGCTCTGCTGAAGACGATAGTTTGGGTTTTGCATTCATTAAGGGCGAGAGGCCACGTTCCATACCATGATACCATGGCATCGACCGCTCTCTACAGATATCGGACGGCCATGTTCTGTTTTAGGGATATGGCCAAGATGGCTGCGTTGTCCGCGTACATGGCCGCGAGAACGTTGGGGCCGAAGTTGCACGGCATGTCTGCTGTGAAGATATGAAATAAGAGCGGCGAAAGTAAGCTCACTTGTGGCAAACCTACGTGGATGTTTCGACGGGAAGATGATGTTGTGCGCCAGGACACAGAAAATTTTCTCCCGGAGAGCCATGATCTGATTGTTTTTTTAAGCCACGTCGGGTAGCCCCAGGACTCGAGCTTCCACATCAGGCCCTTGTGCCACACACGGTCGAACGCCTAGCTCTCGTCGAAGAAACGAATTGTCGCCTCCTCAGTTTCCCGGACTGTGGAGTGACGGATGTTGAGGCCGGCCACGATGAAGTTAAGAAGGCGTGCGACACTGTGTTGTGGAGTGTTCACTCTTAAAGCCGAACTGCTGATCCGGCAGGATGTTAAGGTCTTCCGTCTATTTTTGTAGGTGTTGAAGGATGATGTCCTCCAACAGCTTCCCCATGGTGTAAAGGTAGGGAGATAGGTCGGAAGTTTGCTGCTGCTGTTGGTGGCTTGTTTGGTTTTGGCAAGCAAATGACTCGTGCCTCCTTCCAGATAGCCGGGAAGTAGCCAAGTGAGAGGCATCCATTGAAAATGTTGATGATAATTATGGCTAGAGAGACCGGAATTTGGAGCAAGGCTTTGATCGTGATGCCATCCAGTCCTGGTGCTTTGCAACGGCCACGTCTTTTGATGGCATTTACTAGAGCGGCGTTTTCCACGACGGGGGGATTCACGTCTCGTTGTGGTGGAGTCTTGGGTTCTCTGGGTGGGGTCAGCAACGTTAATAATGGGTTGGATACCCACGGTGGGAAGGACGCCGGGTGGAAAGATGTTTCCAGATGGTCCGCCATGTGCTTCGCCTTTTCCGGGCGGAGTATATTGGACCGCTGGTAGTACGAATTGGCGCCTCCTCAGTTTCCCGGCCTCGTAGAGTTCTCGCCATCCTCCAAAGCGTGCCGTCTTGGGTAGCTAGGGAAGAGATTTTCTTCTTCCAATATTCCCTGCGAAATTCATAGATCAGTTCTCTAGTTCTATGTTTGGCAATGTTCATATTTGCCTTGTCCATCAGGCAGCGGGTTCTTCGGTATTGCCTTCTGAGGTGGTTCTTTGTACGAATTTCGGTTTTTATGGCTGGTGGAAGGGCGAGATGGTTCCACGTTTTTGTGGATTTATTAGGGATTGCGTTTTTGATAGAAGTCTGTATCACTGTCGTCACCTCTTCGCACGCAGCTTCTATTGCGGCTGGGTTATCCATAGTCAGAGGAATGCTTGAACTTTGGATTTTGGAAATAACTTCTTCTTTAAATTTCTTCCAGTCCGCATTGTCATAGTCCAGGACTGTTTTTCTGGGCATCGTCGTAGGACGGCTGGCAAGATGAAGAGTCACTGGCAAGTGGTCGCTGTCCAGAGCATGTAGCGATTTGGCTGTGACAGGTGCCTTGAGGTTGCAGTGGAGTGCTATGTCAAGTACATCTCCATTACCGCCGTATGCGTAGTGTGTTGGCGTATTTGGGGCGGTGATGGCAACTTGTTGGTGTCATGACCTTAGACGCAGGCGCCGACCTCTTCCGTTCATAGCCCTGGAATGCTAGTACGGGTGCTTCGCGTCCAGGTCACCTGCCGCAACCACCGGGGTATTGCCGAGGAAGATGGTTGAAAGTTCCGCCAGTTGTAATAATGCAGAAGGGGGAACGTACAGGGATACGATGCGGAGTGGGCCGTCCGCGCAGTCCAGAGTGATGGCGGTACCTTCAATGGAAGCCATTTGTAGCAAAGGGAACCTTTGGGCTGTAAGGTGGTCCGCTACTAGTATAGCCGTACCTCCCTCACGGCTGTCTCGGTCATCCCGGAAGGTTTTTAATCCCGGTACGGTCCATGGGTGGTTAGGTTTTAAGTGAGTCTCTTGGATGAGGGCAACGTCGCAGCGTTGTCTTCCAAGAAGCTCTAGGAGCTCAGGTGTTTTGCGCCCTATTGCGCCACCTGCGTTCCAGCAGACCATGGTTAGTGCGTGTCTCTTCGTTCTAGTTGCCATGTTGGGGGGCAAAAAGAGAAGGGAGGCGCGACAGTGCAGCCGTTATGAGCTTCAGTTGTTGTTGCTGTTGCTGCATTTGTTTTTGTTGTTGCATAAGTTGTGACTGCATTGCTGTGGTGACTTTTGCAAGCGTTGCCATAAGGTCTTCCAGGCTGCCTTCTGTTGCAGCAGGAGGATTGTGGTTTTCTGGCCGTTGTAACTTCCTCGGTGGGATTCTGAGGGATGCGGCAGTTTCAGATGTTGTTGGCTGAGGAGATGGCAAGTCCGGAAAGAGTTCCGGAACCTCCAGTCGTTGCCTTGGGCTACTTTGTTGTTGGAGTGGACCGCGCGTGGCGTTTCCTCGTCCCCATGCATTTTGGATTCCCAGATTGGGAACGTTCATAGTTTGGCGGTGTGCTGGTTCTTTTACCTCGGGTCCCTTCTGCTTTTTCCCCTTTCCATTGTTATTGCGGTCCTCTAACTTCTTTTTCTCATTCGACCAAATGCTGCATTCCTTATCGAATGCCGCGTGTTTGCCTCCACAGCTTGGGCATTTTTTATGACAGATTTAGTCCTTTGACTCGTGATCTTCTGCACACATCAGGCATCTTGGAAGAGCAGTGCAGTAGAAGCTGCTGTGCCCAAGACGGGCGCAACGGTGGCAGATCTGCGGGTTCTTGTGTTTGTGCAAGCTTACACTGACACACTCGTTGCCTATGGCTCTCAGCCTCTTGAACGCACCGATCAGCCATTCTTGAGTTGGTGTGATGGCGGCAATGAATACACCAATTGGTTGCCCTATATTGTATAATTGTCGGCATCTGCGAGCTTGGATGCCCATGTTTAACGTGTCTTCCTTGACAGCCTCTGGTGAGTGTCGGGCCGACAAACCTCTGATGGTGAAGGCAGTGGTGCGTTCGTCCCCATGAGTCCATGAGGAGACCTGGGCATTTTCCGCGCCAAGTTTGGTCCGTAGGGAATTAAAGTCCGCAAGTGTGCGGCACTGCACTCTGGCTAGCGATTCTTCGTAAGTTATGGTAAATGATTGATTTTGGACCGTGGCCCTAATCAAACTTTTGAATGCACTGACGACATTGGCGTCATATATTACTAATGCGGGTGGCTGGGGACCCTTGGGTGGGGTGGAGGGACGAGGAGATGATTCTGATTCCATGTCTGCGGCTGCTGACACGGACTGCTCCATTTCATCCTCAGCACCTTGAGGCGCAATAGCGTCAAATTGGTTTGACGTTGGAACATTAGACATGAAAGCCTCAGAAGAGGTTCTTGCTCGTTTTAGCGCAGATTCTTCTGCTGTTAAAAACGGCCATTTAGCATACAGCGGCGTGATATTTTTGAGGCATCGCGAAGCCTTCATTTTCAGTTGCCAGAGGATTGGTGTAGTTATCCTCCGACAAGGGTGGTTGTCTCGGCGCCAGCCATGGCTGTCGCCAGACCGTATAGTGTTGGGGGGAACCCTAACCAGGGGAACCACCTGGCTCCCCAGGAAGTGTTTCGGAAGTGCAGGCCCTCTTTCCTGGGACACCGAGTGAGCTCAGCGTTATCTGTGGTTTCTTGATAATTCAGTCATGAAAGAGGCAGTAGTACTGATGGCTGCAGCTCTTGATGGAGACAGACAGGGGAGGGAATTAAGAATAGAGAAGAAGACACTTAGGGATTCGTCAAATCCTTTTGACCTCCCTGAGGAAGTTTTTATATATTATTTTCGGCTGAATAAAGATAAAGTGAATTATATTTATTATGTCCTGAGAGACCACCTGCAAAGACAGCGGTCTCACGGCCTCAGTGTGGAATCTATGGTAGAAAATGTCTGCTCATAGGTACCTCGTTATTCCACTTAACTTCAAAATTTTGAAGGGAAATATCCATTTCTTAAGGTGCTAACAGCGTTACGATTTTTTGCGGTGGGGTCCTACGAGATGGCTGTTGGTCAGGATATTTTGATGCCAATGTCACAGCCATCGGTCAGCCGATGCATCCAGGCTGTGACATTGGGAATCAAAGATCACCAGAGCCATGAATGGATCACATTTCCGAGGACCATCGAGGAAAAGGACAAGTTGAAGCAAAGGTATATTTTTTCACACCCTGGATGTCAACATTTTCCATTCCCTTATGTTTATCGTCCAAAGTTACTTTATGCAAAAAATCTAGTTTCAGAGTGGTGCAGAATTTGAAGGGAGTGACTGGCTGCATAGACTGCACCCATATAGCAATTGTAAGGCCAGTGCTACATGAGGAATCCTATGTAAACCACAAGGGCTATCACTCACTTAACATTCAAGCTGTGAGTTCTTAATTAATTTGAGCGCACTAAAATTATTATATCTCAATTTTTGTAACAGGCATCACTAAGTCCACATTAATTTCAGATTTGCTGTAGTGACATGATATTTTTGAATGTAAATCCAAGATACCCAGGGTCGGTCCATGATTCTTTTATTTGGCGGCACTCAGCAGCTCGGGAGGAGATGAAGTATTGCTGGTACCATGGAGATCACACCTCATGGCTTTTGGGTAGGGTATTCAATACTCACAAACATTCCAAATTTGATAATTCGTTCTCATAAAATTACAGTAAAAACTTATATTACTAGGTGACTCAGGGTATCCTCTTGAGCCATGGCTCGTGACACCAGTCCTCAATGCGCAAGAGGGAACCCCCGAAGGAAGCTTTACAATAGCACATGCCAAGACCCGAAGCTGTGAGGAGCGAGCTTTTGGTCTCCTTAAGAACACCTTCCGGTGTCTTATAAGACACAGGACGCTACACTACCAGCCTCTGCAGGCAGCAACTATTGTTGTGGCCTGTGCAACACTGCACAACATTAGAATTCAGGGTAATCTGCAGGATGTGCCTACAGATGCCGGCCCCGAAGTGCAGCAGGAAATAATAGATGAGGCTAATCCTGAGGGTCCTTGGGAGAGGCATGGGGAGGCCGTTAGGATGAGGCAATTATTTATAAGGAATTTTCAACATTAAAAGTGTATGCATTTTCATTATTTATAATTGCTTCAATAATTGTTTAAACCATGCATTTATAATTTAAAATTTTTTTGTCTTTTTAATTTTTAACTCATTCCATCCTACGATCAGCAAGCCGTTCCACTGCTCGGGCTATTCTATCCATAGCCTCCCTCATTCCTCTAACCTCTTCCCTGATTTCCTGGAAAAAGAGGTTCAAGACCACCATTGAAAGTATATAAAATTTAATATTGAAAGATAAGGTGCTAGAAATTATGTCATGTACACACTATTCACCAAAGCTTAATTAAGTGCGAATATACGATAATATGAACTACCTGGAGCACTCCACTTTCTTCTCTCATCATCTCCTTTAATGCCTTCATAGATTCCTCCAAAGCAGTAGGAATATCTGTAAGAATACATTCTTCAATAGAAAAAGGTGCAACATACCAAAGCAGCATGTATTTATACTAGTTAATTTGCCGTACATATGGATACTCATTTCTATTATATCAATAACTATCTATATTATGAAGTTTGTCAACTTACATTCTTATTTGATAATACCCAGGTGAAGCGATAGTAATGTGAATTTAATCTTGTTTTCGCTCTTGTCTATGTAGCTGAGATTATACGGGGAAGACTACAGACTTATTTTATGTGTTAATTCTATTTTTTCATTAAGTGTAAATAAATTAACTGGGTAATAATCACTCCGCTCTAGGAACGTCTAGCCATAAATATGGAGGTTACAAAATACAATAACAAGATGTCTTTTTGAATTTGTGAATTATTACATTCACTATTAGTGAGTGATCGTAAGGCTATTTGCAATGGCTCAAGACCTTAAAGAAACTCCAGAAACAAAGTATATCATAAACTAGTTTTCGGTGCGTCAAATTAAATAACTAATTCAACACTGTGGTAAGTTAGCCAGTATAGGAGCATTGGATAGAAGTCTTTTAAGCTTTGTAAAAGCTAAAGAGCACAAACACCATCTACCAGTTGCGACCTACAACAACTAATTATCCCTTACTTTCATCTCACTTCATGCATAAGGGTTATGAGGCTGTAACACTATAAACTACACTTAAATATAATGCACTCACTGGCTGACTGTGATGTAGTCCTCTTTACACCCTGTCCTGAGTTTGAAGCAGCAGAAGTGTTTCGTGGTTGGGAACTGTGAGAAATGGGGGTGGGAATGGTGGTGGTTTGTGGAGGGTAGTAAGAGCATGAGGAAGTTGGTGGAGTTTTGAATGAGGATATGGGGAGAGAGGTCTCGATGGCAGAGGGCAATAAGGGGGACATAACATGAACATCACTGCAATAGGGGGAGGAAAGAGGCCGGGAACATGGTGTGTTATAAATGGTAGGAGTAGGAAGATTTTGAGATGGTTGGTGTTCATCGGTGGTTATCGCTTGATGGTGACTGCTACAAGGTTCCAGAGGATGGCTATGGGTTTGCATCACAATAATCTCTTGAGCTTGGAGAACACACTTAAATGTTAACCTTGCCAACACATTAAATTTCAAGTTAATATTCAGTGAATCTCTTAAGAATTAAGTTATTACCTGAGGAATGAAACTGCTTAACCCTAGTGCCCGGGAATGATCTACTGCATCCTAAAATGAGATTGATAATTGGATCACAAATCATTGCATTCATGTAAGCTTAAGTGCCATCAAGTTGAATGTATATATATATCACTATATTGAGCATAAATCAATACGTGTTTCGAGGAAATATAATTATTCTAACAATACAAATACCGGAAATCTGTCCTAATTCAGAGAAAAACTTAGTTTAAAAGTGAAAAGAAAAATAAAATGAAACTGACATGTTTAGTTCTGAAAATGTCATCTGTTGTCTGGGAGTTTTTAACTTATCAGTAGTACCCATATGTCCTGGGAAGGACCAAATAAAACAGTCTATAGAATAAAAGAACCAGACGGTTTGGACACAACCTGAATACACAATGTTTGTGAAAAACATATTCAAAGGTAAAATTGAGGGAGAAGTCCTCCATAGGAAGACCCCTGAGCAATAAGTAATGGACCAAATTAAGAGAAAAGTACATGGGGAAAGCTACCGCAAAGTACGATAATTTGTTTTCGATAGGGA
Organism: Ceriagrion tenellum; assembly: GCA_963169105.1. NCBI lineage: Eukaryota > Metazoa > Arthropoda > Insecta > Odonata > Coenagrionidae > Ceriagrion > Ceriagrion tenellum. The sequence goes on along the minus strand of OY720640.1, from coordinate 117,607,161 downwards.
AGGGTGAAATAAGTTATTCTTAGGATTGAACAACCAATTAATAAATTAATGAGTATTTGTGAATCTAGTCTTCACTTCTCACCTGTGGTCTACTTCCTAGTCCGGTTTCTTCCAAAGGAAGACCCAGGGAAGAGTCACCACCAACAACACTCAGCACCTTCAGATCCAATTCTGATAGATCTGAAGGTGCTAAGGTATTGCCGGTCTTTTCCCGAGCAGCCTTTGTTTTTGCAGCCCTATTCCTGATATTGCCACGGTAGTCAGTCCAGCACTGAAATGGTAAGACATGTTTCCATTACTTCCAGATGATGAAATAATCATTACAAATATCCATTAATATTTGCACGCAAATCATAACTCACCTTCTTCCACTCAGCCATTTGTTTGGTTGGCCCAGGGAGATCATTTAGAAGGTGACACAACCTTTCCCATTGCAGTTGGTATGCCTGCCTTCCATGGGCAGCCAAGAGGCGACCAGTTGCAAAATCTTTGTGCTGCAGCATATAGTTTATGGGGTACTCGATTTGTTGCCCGGATGCCCTGCCCGAGCTAGGCCTCATATCACCTGCTACACAGTGATAAGTTAGGAGGGTACCATTCCTCAATAAATAATTGAATAATTCACCTCTTAATATTTAATGCCATTCATTATGAAGCAATCGTCACTTTTTTATTACATTTTCACATATTTAAAAAACTTACCAATGACTTTTGCTGCCATAGTTCAAAATTATCACCAACAGCCTGACTAGTTATGATACTTAAGCAAAATAATTGAATTGATTTGTATAGGAATATAAAACAAAAATATGAAACAAAAATCATTCCTAAAAAATATATTTCAATTAGGACGCACATCAAACCCATATTTACTTAACCTTTGCTTTTCATTTTAGTGGAGGGATCCATCATCAAATGTGGTGTGTCGCACCCAATAATAATTGAAGACGGGAAGTAAGAATGCATTTTTGTAACAATGCACATGGATTCGTTGTACGTCTAAGGGTTACATACATTGTCAGGCAGACATATCAGAGAAGAATATGTTCTGTCTAACAGAGTTTCCATCATGAACATCATCCTTACCTTCTGCCAATTATTTATTTCCCAACTAAGAGAATTTTCAAAATGTTAATGAAATTAAATCATAGGCCCTCGAGAGGTGGATTTGCTGTAATAAAGAATAACGTAACTGCTTATTTCATATCTATTATAATTATCTTAACTGTACTCATCCTACTTCTTGTGTCACCTGTACGTATTATATTCCAATTGGGCCAGTTGCTCACATTCGCACTACCTGATGGTGTTTAAATGAGTTTGTTCACATATTTAACTATGAGTTAAACAATTTCTATATCCCACATAGTTTCACTTTTTTGGTGTTTATCGGTATATAGAGGTTTATTTCACCCTCCCGTGGAAAATGCGATTAATTAACAATTGTAATCCCCAACCTCATTCAGGAACCAAACGGAACTGGCACCTAAGTGTTGATATATCATCTACAATGATATTAATTTGTAGTTTGTTTTATCATATTCGAATGTAGGCATTGGAAACAAGACAATATCTTTTGGATAATAATCGAACAAAGAGTTGCTTCAATTACAAGTATTTCACAAATATTTTTTTGAAAAACGATTAACAACCATGATGTAGGTGTAACTAAGCACCAACGAATACAGTATTCTGAGCACACAGCGATACTTAACAGAAAACACCAACTAACTAATGTTTATTTAACTATGCGCTCCTACGATTGAATATCTGTAATTATTTGAGGAAGGCAATTCATAACTACTGTAAACCACTACTTTTACTGAAGATGTAATTTCGTGTGAAGTATATAACTAACAAAATTCAACTCCGCTTTCGTGCAACCCAGTGTATGCATCCACTTGGCAAAAAATAATTTAAAATCAAATGAAAACACATGTGGAAACTATTGATATAAAAATTAACACCGTTAATAAGTAATATTCAATTTAACCCTTTCGCGCCCGAGCTTCGTGGAGGGAAATTCTTCCTCGTTACGAGTCTCTTAAAATTTTCTTCACTCCCCTGTACGAAGCTTCCTCGCGTCGACGGAAGGCAGAGGTTCCCTCCCTAACAATTTTTGGACCCAACTCAGCGGGTCGCCGATCCCTTTCCTCGGCCGCTGTCCCAGACCCTCGAAGGATTAAAAGACTCCTTCACAGCGCGAGTCCACGGTCAACTGACTGAAATTGCAATGCTTAATATAAATAAATATTTGTTGTTCGCACCTTTTTTTACATTTAAAATGAATTTATTGTGTTTTTCTGAGCGTGCAGAAATTTTAAACGAAGTTCTAACGTTCATATTGAGGGATTTAGTATATTTCTAATCCAAATCGACTGATTTGGAGTTTAAATTTTCTCCTCAAAAAATTGTAAAAATATATTTCCCATCCTTCTTTTTCATCCGGGCTTTGGACTGGCATAGGCGAAGTTAAAAATATTTTTTTTGCTTTTTGTGTTTTATTATTTTTTTTATATTTTTATGATCTTTTTTAGTTCAAGTCTTCACTTATTAAAAGTTTTTCTGAGTGTGATAAATTTTAAAACATGGAGCCACGCACAATCCCACGTCGCACTCCATACATATGTAACGAGAGTCGCATCTTTTACCGTGCTTGCTATACACAACACATCTTTTCCGAAGCAATAACTTGGATAAAGGATGCTCAGGAACTATGGCAGGAAAATGTCTTTCACTCAATTTTCGAAGATTCTCTTCATTGGATCTCCTTCCGGCACTTGATTTATTTTGTTTCTTGTGATATTTTTCCAAAAGTTCTCGAATCAAGGAGAGATGGAATTTTCTCCTTTGTTAGGAATTTGTACAAGGAATACGAGTTTAACATGGAAATATCAACCAAGTGGAAAAAAAAATGTTATACCTCTAAGGAATTCCTAACGCTTTCAATGGAGCTCAACATCATGTCCGCCTTGTCAACAGCCCCCATGAAACGATTATAGTCAACGATGCACTCGGGTTTCTTCGTCACTACTCCTGTTAGCCTATCTTTCTTTGCCGTTTCAATGACTCCGGCTGAGTGGCAAGTGGACAACATCCATACTTCTCTCTTGTCACACCATTGTAAGGCAAGTAATTTTTCTGATGAGTTGAATCTCAGCTCGCCTTTTTTCAACTTCTCCTCCATTATTGGCATGTCTCTTCTATTCTTTCGGACGGTTCCGCAAGCATTTGTTGCCCTGTCATGAAGCCAACAAAATAATGCCGGGCTGGAATACCAGTTGTCCACGTAAAGAGTATTACCTTTATCCAAATAGGCATGCATAAGTGTGGACACAATATCTCCGGATTTGCCTAAGTCCGCATGCTTCTCCACTACGTCACTTTTTGCTCCCGTGTACACAACAAAATCCAGGATAAACCCAGTTTCGCAGTCACATATAACAAATGTTTTTATGCCGAATCGGCTTCTTTTAGACGGAATAAACTGCTTAAAAAAAAGTCGCCCCTTAAACAGCATTAAGCTTTCATCGTTGCATAGATTTTTAAAGTATTTTTAAATGCTGCACGCAAATGATCTACCACGGGACGAATTTTGAACAGGCGATCTCCCTGATTTGACTTTCTGTTGTCCGAAAAATGAAGCATCCTCAGAATCGAGAGATGTCTGCCTCTAGTCATCAGCTCGCCAAAAATGGGAGTCTTCATCAAAATATCCTTGGACCAATATTCATGGAGAGAAAGTTTCTTCGCACGTGGTATCAATAGAGTGTTGGCGAGAGAGCTATAAATTTCTTCAACCGTAGTGTATCTCCATGTTTTTATTCGTGACACTGTAAGTTCCGAAGAAGTCTCCATCGTGTACTCAAAAAAACGATTGGTTTCCTCTGAAATTAGAGTTACCAATTCAGTGGAGAAGAAAATTTCAAAAAATGACCTAATAGGAGAAGTTGCAGACACAGCCGTCTTATAGCCAGAGAATGAGGCATCAAAATCGTGGATTTTTGGAGTGAAATCACTGGAAAACCAATCCATGCCTTTGGAGGTAATCTTTCTTCTTTTCGAGGCCAGCTCTTCCACTTCATCTGATGTGTCATCCGAAGATGAAACGGAGATATCCAGTTGACGTGTCGATTCAGCACTCTCTTCCTCACAATCCGGGGTATCCTCTTCGGAATCGGCATCGAAGCCTTCATCCTCGCTGTCACTCTTTGTCAAAAACTCCAGTATTGAGTCATCTGGCATAGTTTTTCTTAGACATGATGAGACGAAATGAAATACGTACACAAATTGTTGCAAAGAGAGAATCCACCTCGCACACAGAAATAGCTATGTGAAACACGCGCAACGGGACAACACTGCTTGCTTCAGAGCCAAGGATGAAGTGAGAGACAACTCGAAAATGGGGAATAAAAATAGGTACTCATAGACATACGGATAACTTAATGAACCCTAGGTTTTCCAAATAACGAACGGGAAACAAGGCTTGCCCGAGAAAATGGCTGTGAGAAGAGAACCTCGCCATGAAGACACATTTGAGAGCTTCATAAATGGAGAGATAATATTTCTTCAGATTTGGTTTTCCGAGAAACCACGGCGGATATTAGGGATTCTGCGAAAATGCTATTAGAGCAAAAGTACACGATGAAGGTATATACGTGGGGTGCCTTGGCAAGGGTGTATTCAAAGTCTCTTATCTGGAACGCCACGGGGGACTTAGCCATCCATCTCTAAAATGCCATTCGAACACACCACCAGCAAGACTCCACAGGGATTACCAAGGAAAGAGTCTAAGTTATGGCTTCTTTACGATGCACTTTCTAAGAAATGTAGAATTAACATTCCTAAAGCAGAATTCGACTAAATAAGTCATTAGAAAAACCGTCACCACGAACTTGCTTTTGGTGAAAAGGTAGGTTGAGAACCAATGGGTATTCCCAAATCCAAATCTGAAGAAACCGGGCAAGCGATATGGCAGAATACGGGAACTCGAAATGAAATGATACATGAGAAAAACGGAATAATGTTACCACGAACTTTGAATTGAACCACAAAATTTTCCAAATGCGTACGTTAATGCCGTCTTCGATTGCTGTTCTATAACTCCGTTGATATTAACGTTAGAATTTCGTTTGAAATTTCCATGTGGTAAGCAAAATAAGATGAATTCATTTCTACCATTGGATTTCTAAAGTAAGCAACAAATATTTTTTTGGAAAAAACACTGCAAATAACAGTAGTTGACCGCGTGGAGAGGATAGGAAGGGGTCGACCTGAGCGGCCGAGGAAGGGCCTCGGCTCGCGCTAAGCCAGATCTCGAGGGCGACCGCGTACGTGGGTCTATTGTTTCCGCCACGGTCACTTTCTACCGACTTGCGCCGCATAGGAGCGGCATTCGTTGGTTAAGGTAGGAAAATTCACGCCGCATACATGAGGCATTCGTTGTTCAGGGAAGAATATCCACGCCGCATAGGCGCGGCATTCGGCGCGAAAGGGTGAAAGTTGCGTCATAACATAAGCAATACGATAAAGGCCACTCAATTTATATTGTCTTCATTTTTGTGATAACATTAAACAACTGTGAATAAAATGAAAGTACAATGTTTCCTCCTTTACTTCCGTTAAAAACTGCAAGGAAGTATGAACAAGTACCTATTTACCAAGAAATAAAAATAATATTTGTCATTGCAATGTATAATACTTTTTGTCGACAAACGTTACTTCGAAGATTGTAGGACAAAGTGATGCGCAGGTGAGCCTTACTGCTGTGGTTCTTCAGCGAAATAATTGTTCTTAATCAAACAATACTTACCTTATCATGACAAACCTTTTGTTTCAGCATTTGTAGAGAAAAATCGGTGAGTAAGAAAGCCTTATTGTTTTGAATCTTCCGAAAAGTAGTAGATCTTAATCTAACAATACTTAAATTCAGTGGTCAAAACTTGTTGAAGAATTCGTGTAGTACAATCCAAAGATTATAACCATCGATGAGGAGGCGATCCATTGTTGTGATTCTTGCCGTGGATTTTGGCTTGGATGAAGGAGGCCATGATTCCGTCCTGTCAGCTGAGGCTTCGTTGCTCAATTGTTTTCCTCGAATAACCGTATTGGTGGAAAATGATGACGTGAGGGTCATGACGTCACGGACTCGCGAACAAAGCCGAAGCTTATCACGGACAAACTGAATACGCAGCGAACGCAACCTCGGTTTCGCTGGCCGGGATAAATTCTCTTTCCCGGCAACAAACAGAATAGACGCCCAGGCATACTTCACTTCTGGGCAAAACTTGTCCTCCTGGGGTCCTCCGGACTTCTGTTCGAGTCCAGGCAGCGTCCGAACATATACCCACATCAGGTGGTTGCCACGCCTTCTCCTTGGATATAACAACAGATCCATAATGAAAACAAGCCGGAGATTTCAACGGCCGGAGCTCCCGAGAAAAAAACCACCTTAGGATTCTCCCTATACAAATAGCAGAGGGAGACATCAACGACCGCATACCGCGGCTACGCCTGCCCCGCAACCTCGCAACTCGCATACTCGCAACCAGCACTCATAGATAATCACACGCGGAGAGGGCACCTTGGGGGGGGGGGGGTAGGCTAACAAAGCATTTCCTTCTCACCTCCGAGTGGCGCCTGTGCTCTCGTCCGGTGACCCAGGAAAGGCTTGAACCTCCGAAACACTTCCTGGGGAGCCGGATGGGTCCCCTTGTTAGGGTGTACACACTGATCACCACACCATGACACATCGACCACATCTGGAACAGCAAACAGGAATGGCCCCAACAATACCTGACAGCCCCGCCTCACCAGACCCAATATCCGAGGATTCCATGGAATCCGAGGACTCTTAACCAACCATCAGCATACCGAAACTCCTACAGGAGCCTTCATACTACAACGAAACCGAAAGAGGAAGCTAAGTCACCACTCACTGTTCCGGCAAAGCAACCGGTAAACAATGAGATAAATTCTCTGCTCTAGCACCCGAGGACGACGGTGACGCTGCTGCCTCATCGGCTCCGCTCACCCCAGACCCTACTCCAGCACCGACTAAACAGGCTACCCGGAGACCACCAGCTAACTCCAGACCACCGCCAATAGTGGTCTACAGCATATCCGACTACAAAAAGTCCATTCAGCTGCTGAAGTCCGCTGTCAAAGGCGAACTAACAGTTGACATCCGCCGAGACTTCACCCGAGTCCAAGTAGGCACAAACGAGATTACAACGCGGTCACCATGCTCCTTGCCCAGATGAAGGCGCAGGCGAACTCCTGGTCAAGAGCAAAAGACAAGACCACCTTCCTTGTACGGGGCGTAGAGGCCGACTTCGACCTCGACTACCTGAAAGAGCTCTTTGAGGAGGAGGGTAACAACCATCAGGACCCTCCTCACCAAGAATCGCGAAAATCGCGATCTCCACCAACTAACGGTGAAAGCAACGGAAGAATGGCCTCTAAAAAAGATTAGTGCCATCAAAAAGGTCGGACCAGTCCACCTCCGTCTAACACCTTTTAAATATGACCGGATGCAAATGTGCTTCAATTGCAACCTGTTCGGCCACTCCAGCGCCCACTGCACTGCTGAGCCGCGGTGCTGGAAATGCGCTGATAACCATTACGGCAACAAATGCACGAGGCCCAGAGAACAACCGGCGACCTGCTGCAACTGTCGGGGCGATCGCCCTGCAATGTCCCGAAATAGTCTAGTTTACAAAAGACAACTGGAACGTCTAAAGTCTTTCACAACAGGAAACCTAAAACCATCACAAACCCGTCCTCCACCACACGATCCTGGACGTCCAAACCCTTGGGGCACTGGTCGACCGGAACCAACTGGCCAACCAATAGAGACGCCCAGAAAGAGAATGGAACCTCCTCCTTCGCAACAAAAACACTGCTCCTCCTTACACTTTCGGAGATACCGAAAACCTAGACCTGGCCTCTATCTTAAAACGACTTCTGGTAGCACTTCAAACAACAACAGCTCCAAATACAGACGAATCTTTTAACAAAGATGTTCGCCTCCATCGCGGGAAAGAACGATAAATAAATATCGTCAGCATCCGCCCCGTCTCATATCTCATTATGGAATGCTAACGGCAGCCTCTCGTGGAAGTCAGCAGAACTACTGGCCTTTCTCCGCAGTCACAGAGTCGACATAGCACTTATCACGGAAACAAAACTACATAGTGAAAAGCGCTGGAGACTCCCAGGAATTCAAGTCTACCGAAACGATCGCCCTCCGGTGGCCGACAACCAAAAGCCCTCAGGAGGCACCGCAATTTTCCGTCGGGAAGACCTGCAAGGCGATGAAATCATCATACCAGTCTCCTCTTCTCTGGAAACCACCTCCATCATTCTGAAAACCCCCTCTGGTGACTTCCACTTACGACCGCGAAGTTTGATGCTCTAGAAGAACTTTTCGTCGTCAATTGAAACAGAAAAACCTATATCAATGAGTGCATGAGAAGAAACATTGAATGATTACAGGAAATAGAGGCAAATGAGTAGCATGAGGGTGGGGAAAACCCATCATACTGAGAGCTGGTAAGCGTGTTTGACGTTTTTTCTTCGGACATTCACTGAAATGAGGACCAAATTTATGACAAGGAACAGGTCGTTTGCCTCGAAACTGCGGTAGGAGTGTTATGAGAAACTCCATGGAACGTATTCAAATATTCAGCTGAAGCCCTCAACTCCTTCGTGGCTCTAGAAATGAGGGAGTCTAACTCAACACACGTGGTGGGTTGGATAGAGAAGATGCCGGTGGATTCAGTGATAGGATTCAAGCCATCCGTTTTTATCTCAACCGTTTGAGCCTCAGGAAAGTGAATGAAAGTGAACCCTACACCTGAATCGCATTGCGAATGCAGCATGCAAAATGATGGGGAGTTTCACAAGGAAATTGAAACCTCTGGACGTTTCCGACTTGCCCGTTTGATCATTTGACCTAGCACGCCTATCCTCGGCCGTAGTAACATACGTCCGGGCGTACTGATTCCCCGAGTTCTGCGAATCAACAGGCATGCTTCCAAGCAACTTCATCCCGAAAAAATTTCAAATACGGAGAACAAGAAAATTCAAAACAGCACTAAACACCGACTCCTCAGAAAACACTCACCGACTATACAGGAAAGACAGTAACGTAACCACGCTCTGCTACCAATCTCGAAGCAATCGAGGGGAGAGTCGAAGATGTCTCTCTCCGAGAATGCCCTGAAAACAAATTCTTCTCAAAATACGAGTGAGAGAAACAGGAGGAATCGGGAACAATCAAGTATATAAAATTACCACCAAATGAAAGATTATATATTTCAGCAACATAACACGTACAAACAAAGTAAGGGTCAGCCAACCGGTGTTCTGACGTCTAAGTTTCAAAATCAAACACCAACTATACGAGACAGCGAGAGTAGAACTTCTCAAGACCACGGTCAATATCAAGAGACCGATTAGCGGTTTTCGTCGTAGGAGGGGTAGTTCAGACAGTATGAGAGTGGAAAGGGTGAGCAAAGAGGCGATTGGTTACCTCGGAGGGGAAGTTTTCGGCAAGGTCAAAATGAAAGTTGCGAGGGGGAGTAAGGGGGAACAGGTGATTGGCAGCCTTGGAGGGGAGGTAATTTTGTGGAATGGGAACACATGCGGTGTAAGATTGCAATTGGAGATTGGGATCTGCTTTTCATCTCCGATCGCGGATTTCTGGTTTTTTGCCTTTGTGCCCAGCACTTCTGCATTAGCACATCCTCGTAGTCTTCCGTCTCCATCTGCTATATAAACGAGAGAGTGTACCCTGCAATGAACCAGCATAGAGTACCTGTTGGAATTCAGTGAAAGGGAAGGAATAAAATATTGAACATGACATACAGGATATGAACAATATTTTCTTAATTTCGTATTCATAACATATTAGCAGTTGTGAAACAATTCATAAGACTTGGAAGGAATAAAATTAACAGCCGATTGAGAAATTAATGATAAATAAATGAATGCATACTTGGTATTTCAAGTTCTCTTTAAATTTGGTTCTGTGTGACTAAGAAAACCCTTTACCAACTTCAAAATGAACTCCTTCAGGACAACATTTTCAGGATCACATACGTGTCGAACTCGAAATTTTTACCGTTCGACTATGAAAGATGGTTTTGGGCTTAAATGTTCCTGCCTGACTTTTACTATCGCGTCTAAAGATTTAGAGCTCGGCTTCTCCGGCGTGCACAGATATTTCAAACTTTCTTTTCCTCCTTAATATCATTGCAATCCACGAACAAGTTGAGCCTTTCAGTATAGGACTCCTGTGATTCCTCCGTCCCGTCAAACGGACCCAGAGAGCCAATAATGCCGCGTGACATTTTGTTAGTAATTTCGTCGCACGACGAATAATCTAGCCTGGGATGAAGTCAGTTAATAGTTTCTAAACTATTTCACTGAATATTAACGTACCTTGCTACGTCATCTATCCTTCCGTTGCACAATTTACAATATATTGCTGATCAGTAGCGCATCCCAGTCAGGGGGGCGAGGGGGGCCAATGCCCCCCCCCCCGCCCTCTGTGTCCCCTAAGTCTTTGAATGTTTCCACTAAAGATCTCATTCGTCCTAAAGTCCTCAGTCGGGTATTATCAGTGAGCTGTATTGACCAGTCGGCCCATTTCTGTTTCGTAACATTTCCATTGGCCCGTATGAAGTTCGAACTTTAGGTCTATAACTATAAATAGGGAACTATAAATAGGTCCATATCAACCTGGGCCACTCCTGCAGGTAGGGGGATGGATAATACTCCCGCAGTATCCCTGCTTGTCGTAAGAGGCGACTAAAAGGGCGGGGAGGTGAAACCCCGAAAACAAACCCAGAGCCAACAAGGGTTGAGCCAGGACAGTCTTGTGGGTCAGCTGTCTGTGCGCGGCCACACCACCTGGCCTGCGATCCACCCTCATGTTTGCCGTGTGCGGAGACCCGTAAGGTAGAGAAGGGGAACCTGGAAGGTGAGGTCTGTGGTTCCCAGCCGGGGGTCGGATGCTCGGTATGGACCAGGGGCCAATACCCCTCTTCGGCCCCGGATTCTGCGTAAACGGGCGGCCGGGAGCTAGCCACTCCCGGTCAATCGGCTTCCGTGGTTCTATGCTTTACGGTGGCAAGTGCCAGGGAGGTGGGGGTCTGAGTAGGGCGGTCGGAGATGTACGGGTTTGGTGGGCCCGTGCATCGAAGATCCAACCCGAAACAGACAACCACCTCTAGGGTGCTATATCCCCTCGGGTAGCCCTGGCGACCGCACCGGTTTGCGGTGCGGCGTCCCGAATGTGTGGCTCCATTGTGGGTGGGGAGCTCGGGGGATGAATTAAGTTTAGGCATGGCGGATGATATCCTTCCACCACCTAAAAGATCCCGTCCAGAAACGGGCGGGGGAGGTAATGTTCCCGGCGCTAGTATGCGCTATTTAGTGATGAGGTGCCAGAAGGAAGGGGAGAGCCTGAAGAAGGTGTCTCCCTTCCTTATTCGAAAACTTTTGTCTGGTTTAGTTCCTGGGGAACTAAAATATGCAAAAAAACTTCGAGACGGCACACTGCTCATCGAAACGGCATCGAGGGCTCAAAGCGAAAAATTATTGCTTTTTGAAAAGTTAGGCGAAATACCCGTTAAAGTGGAGGTGCACCGCACCTTGAACACCTGTCGGGGAGTGATCAGTCACTACGACCTGTTGTATGTTGAGATCGACGAGATCAAGCGGGAGATGGCCTCTCAGGGGGTCACCGATGCTCGTCGACTCACTACAAAGCGCAACGGAGAAAGGGTCAACACGACGTCTGTTCTCACGTTCACGCTTGATCAGCTCCCCGACAAGGTGTTTGTCGGATATGAATCGGTGCCAGTGCGGCCATTCATACCGGCACCCATGCGATGTTTCCAGTGCCAGCGATTCGGCCACATGGCCACACGGTGCGAGGGCAAGGCCACCTGTCCCCGCTGCGGCCTGGAGAAGCATGAGGGTGCGGAATGCACAGGTGACCCACTTTGTGTCAATTGCGAGGGTGCACATCCGGTGTACTCACGTGATTGCCCAAAGATGATCGAGGAGCGCAAAGTAATGGAAATCAAGACGGTAGAAAAAATCCCGTACTTCGAGGCTCGGAAAAAGTACAGAGCACAAGTTGCTCCTACTTTTTCCAAGTCATACGCCCATGTCGCTTCTAGTCAAACATCCAAGGTCACCATTTCCACACAGACGGAAGAAACTGTGAGCCCAAAAACTGTTGCCTCTGCACAGAAATCAGCCACGCCGGCTAAGGCCAGAAATCCGGCACAAAATACAAAAAACACCGGTCCGGGTTCTCCTAGGAAGAACCCCACCAAAACCACCGCCGGGGCCACGCAAACAAAGCGTGGTAACTCACCATCCCCCGGTTCATCTGGTGAGGCAAAAACGCCTCCACAGGAAGCCATGGAGGAAGATTTCTGTATCTCCGATACAGAAATTGAAATAATTAGAAAAAAAGGGTAGGAAGCAGCGCCTCAAGCGCTGATCTCTCCTTAGCCCGGACATAGGCTGCTCCTTTTTTCTTATTATTTTTAATTTTTTTAGGTCTTTCATTTATTTATATATTTATTTATATATTTTTAAATTTGATGACATCTATCTTACAGTGGAACTGTAATGGATTTTATAGGCATAAGGAGGAGCTGGCCATTTTAATCCGAGATTTTAACCCCTCTGTTATATGTCTCCAGGAGACGCATCTTAAGGCGAGGGACAGTGGAATTTTAAAGGGATACAAGGTCGAAAGGCTAGATGGCCTTACTGGTCGTAGAGCCCATGGCGGGGTGGCGATTGCTGTTCGGGAGGCCCTTTACACCTCTCGAGTACGGATTGACACCCCGTTTCTGGCAGTGGCCATAACCTTGTTTACCCCGCAAAATATAACGTTACGCAACGTTTATATGCCGGAGGGTGCACCGGTAACTCGTTACAACCTAGAGAGACTTGCCCAGCAGTTGCCTAGGCCATTTATATTATTGGGTGATTTTAACGCCCATGACCCCTTGTGGGGAAGCTCAAGAGGCCAAAACACAAGGAGGGGACGGATTTTATCCAGTTTCATCCTCGATTTTAACCTTTTATTACTTAACAACGGTGAGAAAACCCGTTTTAATGTTTTTAATGGAGAATACTCCTGTATAGATTTAGCTATGGCAACGAGCAGTCTTTTTAACAAGTTTAATTTGACCGTGCACACAGATCTCTGTGGCAGTGATCACTTCCCCATTTTAATAAATTCTGAAGGAAGTTTTAACACTGATTTTATTTATATTTGGATTGTCCGTAAAGCGGACTGGCAGAATTTTAGAGACGTTTTTAATTTGAAACACAATTGTAATTGTGATGCCACACACAATGTGGAGGTTTTAACAAGGTGCTTGATCGAAGGAGCGAATTGCAGCGTCCCACGGTCATCGGGTAACGTCCCACGGCCAGCGGTTCCTTGGTGGAACAAGGAGTGCGCCGAGGCAATTCGTCTTCGAAAACGTGCCCTTCGTATTTTTAACAAGTACCCAACCGCAACGAACCTTTCGTCCTTCCATCGACTGCGAGCGAAAGCCCGACGAGTCGTGAAGGAGGCGAAAAGGGTCTCCTGGATGGAATTCGTCAATAGCATTAACCACAGGACACCACTTGCACAGGCGTGGAATAAGGTGAGATGCATCTCGGGCTCCCGCAGGGAGTACGGCGTCTCTTGCTTGAGAATAAATGGCCAAATCGTGAGCTCGCCTCGCGATGTAGCCGAGGCCTTTGGCGAGTCACTAGCCAATATAAGCAGCGACAGGAGTTACTTGGAAGCGTTCTTGGCCATCAAGGAACGCTTCCAGAGAACTCCTCTTTGCTTTGCTGAGACGTCCGTAATCGCGGAGTACAACGACCCGTTCTCGCTGTGGGAACTACGGTCAGCCATCGCGGATTCCAAGGACACCTCTCCGGGACTGGACGGAATCCACAACGCCTTCCTTCGAAATCTTTCGGGGGAAGCGTTGATTGAGATCCTGAGCACCCTCAACCAGTTATGGTTCGAGGGTAGCTTCCCATCTTCCTGGAGGGAATCTGCGGTGGTTCCGATCCTTAAACAGGGAAAGGACAGAGCGGACCCGAGTAACTACAGGCCCATCTCCCTTACCAGCTGTCTGTGCAAGGTAATGGAAAGAATGGTAAACCGTCGGCTCGTTTGGTGGTTAGAGCGGCGAAACCTTTTGTCGAATATCCAGTGTGGTTTCCGGCGAGGTCGATCAACCATTGATCACCTCGTTCGGAGCGACAATTTCATCCAGGAGGCCTTTCTGATGCGCCAGCACGTCATCGCGGTCTTCTTTGACCTGGAGAAGGCGTATGACAGAGTCTGGCGTCAGAAGATTTTAAACACATTGCATAGCTGGGGTTTTAGAGGAAATCTTCCCATTTTTATTAACAAAATTTTATCGGACCGAGTTTTTAGAATCAGAATAGGTAAACACCTTTCCGAACCCTATACGCAGGAAAATGGAGTGCCTCAAGGATCAGTCCTTAGTGTGACATTGTTCGCTATTGCGATCAATGACGCTATCGACTGCATCATGGGACCTGTCATGGGATCATTGTTTGTGGATGACCTGGCTATTCTCTGCCGGTCATCCAAACTAGTAACCGCGTCCAGACAGATACAACTCTGTCTTAATAAACTGGACGGCTGGTCCCAAAAGAACGGCTTCCGCTTCTTAGCGGAAAAGACAAAATGCGTACATTTTCATCGTTGCAGGGGCAACCACATACCACCAGAGTTGCGTCTCGGTGGTAGGGTTTTACCATACGAGGGGGGACCCAAAAATAACGGGAATATCGATATAACTTTTTTATTGATCAATATTTCAACACCAAATTTTGATCACCTTCAAAGTAATTCCCATTGACTGTAACACATTTATCTAATCGTTTCTTCCATTGTTCATAACAGTTTTTAAATTCGCTTATTTTAATGCTCTTTAGGCCTTCCAGCGATTTTTGTTTCACCTCTTCTACAGTCCCAAAACGTTTTCCTTTCATGTCCCTTTTGAGTCTAGGAAATAAAAAGAAGTCGCAGGGGGCAAGGTCCGGTGAATAGGGGGGATGAACAATTGGTGTCATGCCGTTTTTTGTCAAAAACTGCTTCACAGACAGTGCGTTGTGGGCAGGTGTGTTGTCGTGGTGGAAGAACCAATCACCTGTGCGCCAAAGACCCGCCCTTTTCTTCCAAATGTTCTCCCTTAACCTCCTCAAAACCTCTAGGTAGAATTGCTGGTTGACCGTCTGGCCCGGAGGAACAAATTCCGCGTGCACAACACCTCTGCAATCGAAGAAACAAATGAGCATTGTCTTGATGTTCGACTTCACTTGGCGTGCTTTTTTTGGACGGGGAGAGTCAGCTGTCTTCCATTGGCTTGATTGCTGCTTTGTTTCTGGGTCGTATTCATAGCACCACGATTCATCACCAGTTATGACCTTATAAAAAAATCTGGGTCATCTTTCAACTGATCTTGCAGCTCAAGAGAGGCCTGAAGTCGACGCTCCCTTTGGTCGTCAGTGAGAAGACGAGGGACAAGTTTGGCGGCAACCCTTCTCATGTGTAAATCTTCGGATAAAATCCTCTGAATTGAACTCCATGACACTCCAGACATCTCACAAAGTTCATCAATGGTACGGCGACGGTCTTCACGCACAAGGGTGTTGATTTTTGCAACATTGTCGTCCGTTCTTGAAGTTGACGGGCGCCCAGAACGAGGTTGGTCTTCAATCGACATCTCTCCATTCTTGAAACGCAAAAACGGTCGTAGACACGTGTTTTACTTAGGGCACTATCCCCATAAGCTGTTTTAAGCATCACAAGAGTTTCTGAGGGAGATTTCCCCAACAGAAAACAAAACTTCACAGCGGCGCGTTGCTCCCGGCAGTCAGCCATTACACGTTTTCGCTACAACAGAAAAAGTTTGTTAACTGAAAAAAAACCACAGACGAGCGGATGCACTCAGAGTAACCAGGCTACGCACACTGACTCAGGAAAAGTCATTGCTTAGAACCCTCTACTGGAGAACCCTATCCCTCACTCCTCCGCCCCCCACCGCATTATTCCCGTTACTTTTGGGTCCCCCCTCGTACGCTGATTCTGTTCGTTTTCTCGGGATGGTGTTCGATTCCAAGCTTAATTGGAAGGAACACATCCGGGTCCTTAAAGAAAAATGTTTTTACGTTTTAAATATTTTACGTGTTTTATCGCACACTACATGGGGGCCGACAGGACCACCATGCTTTCATTTTACAGGGCAATGGTGCGTTCCAAGTTGGACTATGGATGTTTCGTTTACTCCTCGGGCCGCAAAAGCTACCTGAAACCGCTGGCAACGTTCACAACGCGGGGTTACGTTTGGCGACCGGAGCGTTCAGGACGTCTCCCGTCTTAAGCGTATACTCGGATGCCGGAGAGCCCCCGCTGAATATCCGGAGGAACATCCTAATGGCTAACTACGTGGCAAAAATTTTATCTATGAGGACTCACCCGTGTTTCAACGTAATTTTTAATCCCAGGTTTTTAAACATTTTGAACAGGCGGACAAGGGCCACCAGACCCCTGAGCGTCCGTTTTAAAAATTTTATGGAAGGAACAGATGTGAGACTTCCATAAGTGTACGGCCATGGATATTCCGGTCACCCACCATGGCGAGTGCCCTTTCCGAAGTGTAGTTTTACCCTACGAACTGGCCAGAAAGGTTCCACGACGCCTATGGAGTACCAACAACTTTTTAGGGAAGAGCTGTGCCGCCACTCCGATTTCACTCCCGTGTTTACGGATGGTTCGAAATCCGAGTTGGCATGCGCATGCGTGGTGGTCTCGTCCCACCATGGAGTCATCGGGGTGAAGCTAAGCCCGCTGTGCAGCATCTACGCGGCGGAGCTTTTCGCCATAAAGATGGCTCTTGGTGGTATTAGGGGCAATTGTGGCGCATACATGGTCTGTAGTGACTCTATGAGTGCGCTGCAGGTCATTTCCGGTTATTCCCCGATGCACCCACTTGTCCAGGAGATTCAGAACCATCTTTTATCCCTTTCTAAGAAGGGAATCGTTATCCGTTTTCTGTGGGTACCTGGACACGTGGGAATAGCCGGTAACGAGATGGCCGACTCGGCAGCGAAGAAGGCTCTTCAAGACGAACACATTTCGTCAGTGTTGGTACCGTACCAAGACTTAAAGGCTACGCTGAGAAACGTAGCCTTTGGACAGTGGAAGGAAAGCTGGCATTCCCTTACGGAGTATAAGTTGCGCACCATAAAGCCGGTAGTATCAGTGTGGCCCACATCAGTCGGGAGGACTCGCAGGGAAGAGGTCGCAATCACATGGTTGAGGATAGGGCACTGTGCCCTCAATCACTCTTACCTCTTCACCGAAGAGAAGATCCCTCCCTACTGTGAGGATTGCGACTCTCCCTTAACTGTGAGACACCTTCTGACGGTGTGTGATAGATACCGTGCTCTGCGCATCCGGTTGAACATCAGGGGAGACCTAGGACACGTCCTAGGAGACGATCCTGACTGTGTCAGTCGGATAATGTTATTTTTAAAAGAGTCTGGGCTTTTTAACTGTTTGTGACCAACCATTATGTGGTGTTTTATCTCACGCCCATTTTAATGTGAGCTGCGTCGCTTTTATTTATTTATTTATATATTTAACTATTTATTTAAATAACTTGACTTGGTGATTTTAGGCTGACGTGGTGCGAATGACCTCAGTCGTCGAAGCACCCTATTCACCCAAATACTACTAATCAACCTGGGCTTAGTGACATTTTCGATTCTTTTGACTGCAAAGACAGTCATAGGCGATTCTACAAGGAGTGGTATAAAAAGAAACTTCCATCGGCTGAAGAAGTCATTAGATACTGGTTGGTTTATTCGCCCATGGGTAACATCATGTCATGTTTCTCATGTTGACTGTTTGAAGATAAACAAGTCAGGAAAAATGATAATTGGTCAGATCCAAACATGGGTGTCTCGAATTTTAACAAATAGGCAGAGAAAATAGAATGGCATGAAGTAACCCAAGGCCATCGCCAATCCGAAAATATATTTTTAATTACAAGGTACAGAAAACATTGCACAATCGAGGTAAAGCCTAATCAAGCCCAAAATGAAATGATTCCAAAAAACAGAAATAGAGACGATTAATTGGTATTATGTATCTCTCGAAACAAGGTTTACCTTTACGTGGCCATCGAGAATTTGGTTTACGACAAAACGTCAAGAGTAACGAGGGATATTTTTTAGAGCTTGTGAGAGTTTTTGCGAAGTACGATACAATGGCTAACCATCTTGAGAGCTCAAAACACAATGAAACTTACTTAAGCCCGTCTATACAAAATGACATCATTCAAGCCTTGGTTAATGACGCATAGCAGATTATTGTTGGTGAGATTAAAAAAATGAAGTTTAATTATCTAATAATTTACTCAAAAATCGACATTTCCAAAGTACACCATTTTTCATTTAGTGTACGTTATGTTATGAACACAGTTCTAGTTGAATGTCCAGTCAATTCTAAGAGCTGTATTGACCAGTGAGAATTAGCTACACGGACTACAGCATCGTAACAAGAGCTAAAAAAATAAATGCGTATATAACGTCAAGTTTTATATTTTGTGCAAACCCATCCGCCTATACATCACCAAAATTTGTAAAATTTGTAAACTGGTTAATTTGAGTTGGTGCCCCCTAAAAATTTTCTGCCCCTCCCTAGACCCAAAACCTGGCTACGCCACTGTTGCTGATGCGTGCCTTACTAAGCATTACGACGGAATCTAGCTAAATTATGTGCCACTTTTTAAACACGCTTCCGTTTCTCGTATTCACTGTTAGGTTCTTACTTTGGAGACAACTCTTAGAAATGAAATCATTTAGTCGAGTCGAGAAGTCATCATTGGCCTCAACCTTTCATGCCCAGGTACGGAAGGAGACTGGTCCGATCAACTGGGAGCAGTTGAGGGGTACGATTGCTTGGGAAGAGAGGGGAAGCTAGGAGAGCGGTGGTAGGCATGACCGGGCTCCGACAATCACCTGTATTCTTTGCTTTACCATAAGTGCATACATAACAGTAAGTGATAAGAATAAGAAGTTTTATTTATCCAGCAGTTGTTATGCACAAATATAGGACACGTCAATGAAAAATACAATACAAATATTAAACCATCAATACAAAGCAACGTAAGACAAAGAATAAAAAATTCATCCACAGAATAGAATAAGTTACTCTGTAAATAGTCTTGAAGTATATGTTTAAGTTGAGCCAAAATATTTAAGTTTTTGACATCCTGAGGAAGATTGTTGTATTATACAAGGCCCATATGAGAAGGGCTATAGGTGGAGTTGGTTGTTCTTACATATTTTTGATGGAGATCCGTGGAGTTCATTATATTATAAGATTGATATCTATTATTGTATGTATAGGTAGATATATTTGGTTGACATGGGCAAATTCCCTAAATATATATACACACTGTAAAGGTAGAACTGGTGAAAAATGGTGAATAAAATTCCTGAATTACAGTGAATAAAACAGTGGATTTCGTCACAAAAAAGTGATAAATAAATGAAATTTTGGTGAAAACATGTTTATTCGGAAATATTTTAAAAAACAATAAATCGTTCACAGTAAGTGATATTTGTGCAAATTTATATGTAATATTAAAGAAAAAGGTCATCAAGGCTTGTTTGAGGAATAACAGAGAAATCGTAAAAATAGAAAGGAAAATAAATTATTGATTCTTCACCACATTTCTGCCAATGAGTAAAATTGACTTAATTAGCATTAACGGAGTCCGTGCGAATTTCCACAGAGAAAAAATAATCCGCCTTGACCGGGAAGTGGAAGAGCACTTCCGTAAAGTGCACGAGGATGTCGCAGTAGACACCGGGACGACGGCTCACGCTCGGCGTATCAGGCGACGAAGGAAGCCGAGCGTAAAAGACTCATGGCCAGGGTTACTGCGCGGGAGGTATTCGCCCGCCTGGGGAGGATGAAAAACACGGCCCCGGGACGTACGGGGACCTGAGAGCGGCCGATCGTCGAGGGACAGTGCTGGCGGCCATATTTGACCGCTGCCTGAGGGAAAAGAAGACACCAAGCTCGTGGAAGACCTCTCGGACAGTCCTCCTCCACAAGGGGGGGGACCGCCAGGACATCGGCACCTAGAGACCCATCGCACTTGGTAACACCATAGCCAAGCTGCAAGCCGGGGTGCTCGCTGATCGCCTGCTCCAATGGGCGATCATTGGGCGGAGGATGCACCCGGCACAAAAGGGCTTCCGGGAGTTCGAGGGGTGCCACGAACACAACTTTACCCTGCAGGCAGCGGTCGACGGAAGCCGCCGGCGACGGACAAGAATCAGCATTGCCTGGCTGGACCTAAGAAACGCCTTCGGGTCCCTACCACACTCGAACATCAGCACCACCTTGAAGAAGATGGACCCCCCGAGGACATCCTGGAGACCGCCACCGGCGACACCGACACCATCAACATCCGCGTCGGTGTCAAACAGGGCTGCCCGTTATCAGCGGTAATATTCAACCTCAGAATGGAACCGGTGATACGGGCGGTCGCTGGCGAAGCGGGGAGGTCGGGAATATGTATCCAAGGACGTAACATCTCCATCCTTGGATACGCGGATGATCTGGTGCTGATTGCGAAGGACCCGGAGCACCTGCAGCGCCTGCTGGACGAGGCAGGCACGGAGGCGACGGCTGCAGGTCTGAGGTTCAAGCCAGGCAAGTGCTCTACATTGACGATGAACTTGACGGAACGCCAGCCCGTTGAACGCCCAACATACCATCCAGGGAGCGGATATCACCGGGTTGAGGGAGGGTGAGGCATATAAGTACCTGGGGGTCCCCTTCGGGTTCAAAGTGGACCAGACCCCCAGGGAAGCCATTCAACAAATGGTCGAGGATCTGGCCAAGTTGAACAAAAGCCTCCTTGCCCCATGGCAAAAGATAGCCGCCACAAACACCTTTCTCCTCCCTCGCCTGGAGTTCATCCTCCGGGCTGGCGCCTTGAAGAAAAAGGACTTGACTGACCTGGACCGACGGATGAAGACCCTGGCCAAGACGTGGCTCCACCTGCCGAAGAGGGCGTCGACAGAGCTGGTGTACCTGAGGCACCAGCACGGAGGGGCGGGTCTTCTTCCGCTACAGGACCAGGTGGACGTCCTCACGGTGGCGCACGGGTTCAGGACGCTGCACTCCCGCGACCCCAACGTCAGACTCCTGGCTTCGGGCCGCCTGCGGGAGGTGGTGAGGAGGACGAGGAGACCGCCAACCCCCGAAGACGTCGCAGAATATCTCTCCGGTAGCCTCCGCGTGGACTTCGGGCGGGAGAGAGGCGACTTCGGCTCCCTCTTCACCCAGGTCCGTGCCACATATCGCCGCATCGCCGGACGCATCGGCCTGAGTTGGAGGTGGACAGAAGAGCTCCGGGAGATGCAGATCTCCATACGGGACACCGAGGACGGATATGATGATCGACCCCCCTTCGTCAGGATCCCGCCGGGCGCCGTAAGGATCCTGACGGCTACTCTGAAGAACGCAGTGCGCCGCACATACTTGAGAAGGTTGTCCGCCAAACCCGATGAGGGGAAAGTCCTTGGGGTGTTCTCGAGGTCTGCGGCCTCCAATCACTTCCTGGCTGGAGGGAGGTACACCAGATTTTGTGATTGGAGGTTCATCTTCCGGGCCCGACTGGATCTCCTCCCACTCAACGCCTATCGCCGTTGGGTAACGGGAGGCGACAAACGGTGCCGGCGATGCGGCCGCGCGGAAGAGACCCTGCCGCACGTTCTGAACCACTGTGCGCGCCACTCGAGGACGAGGCAGAAAAGACAATGCGGTCCAGGACAGGCTGGCCAACGCCCTAAGAGGACGCCGGGGACATGAAGATGAGGAAGTCTGAGTCAACCAACAAGTCCCCGGCGTCGACTCTACCCTACGACCAGACCTTGTCGTCACCACCTCGGACCAGCGAAGGATACGGCTGCTCGACGTAGTGGTACCTTCGAGAACCAGGAGGAAGCCCTGCTGGCGGCCAGACAGCGCAAGGAGAAGTACGCGCCACTGGTTGAAGATCCACGCCGGAAGGGGAAGGAGGCAACAGTCGCCTCAATCGTCGTGGGAAGCCTGGGAACGTGGGACCCGAAGAATGACACCGTTCTCAGTGACCTGGGCCTACCACGACGATACACCATCATGCGGCGACTCATTACCTTAGACGTCATACGTTGGTCGAGGGACTGCTACGTCGAGCATGTCACCGGGCATCGTCAATACGAAGATGACGGGATACCGCCATCACCACCCCACGAACCTGCTACCCCGTTCCGCGCCTAGTCATCGCCGATATATCGTATAATAAAGAAAAATCTCCAAACCTGTAATGAGAAGCGATGAGAAATATTATAACTAATATTCTATATATTTACTATAAACATCCCCATAAGGGAGAGAAAATATATATATGTATATAATTAAAAATCATTTAAATGAGGAATTAAACATTAAACCTCAAAATATATAATATATATATATATATATATATATTGTAATGGTTCACCGTCGTTCGCCCGGATGTAGACCGCGAAAACCACCCATAAACGGTAAACCTCCCTCTTCTTCCCGTGTTGCCAGCGAGGACGGTTTACCGAAAGATTTATTTTTAAAATTGCAATAAATGCGGGGGATTCCCGTTTGTAATTTATCTCGTAGTGAAGGAAAGCCTGTGACGACTCGGCGCAGTTGGGGTTTGGAAAAAAGGACTTCGTGGAGACAACCAAAGGAATGCAAGGATCTTTCAGACAACATTCACAAATATATTTGAGATTTCAAAAAACACAATGTACATGAACTGCTAAACCGGATGGGAATGAAAAGTGATGGGGTTAGTAATGAAGAGATGAAATGATTCATGCAATTGGCATTTAACCTTATCACTAAACAATACAAAAAAAAGATTTAAACAAACAAATTCGTGCCGTTAAGCGGACTTACTTTGATTATTGCAATAATTTGATTTCTGGGAAGTGATATAAGTCCCTCCCTAATACACATTACGTTAATCATTGATGCGTCGGCGACTAGCGTAGGTTGCCGTAGCAATGGCGAGGAACTACGTACGGGGACAAATACTTGGGCACGTGGGGTGGTATCACTGGGGTCAGGGTAACAACTTTACGTGACCTGGATGACCACCGGATGACTCCGCTCCTGGGTGCCGGGGTCCGGGCTGGACGCAGGCTCTGCTATCTGCTGCGGTCTCTCTATTTCGTGGAGACGGCAATGTATGCAGCCTGGCCGCCCGTGGAACCTCCACGGCAGCAACTTCTGGATTCCGGAGTATATCGCCCGGCTTGGCTTCCCTCACGTACGTCTTATCCTTCTCTCATTCACAACCTCACTTTCGCTCGTCTGCACAATCAGTGTCCACGAAGAAAAAATCTGATTCTGATCGTCGTAAGCAGCATAAGAATACTGGCCATAATGAAGTGAATCAATGCGATCATAATGCTCCTTGTGATTCCACTTGCACACGCTTATATAGCCCTCGATGGCAAGAGGGGGTGTCGGGGCACACACACTTACAAAACTAAAATGAGGGGGAATACACCTAGGGACTCGTCACCGACACTGACCTTCAGTCAACACACACACAGTCATTCACTCGCACACTCATAATTCCTTGCACTCCTCGGTTGGGGGAAGGGAAGGAAAAAAAGGGGGTGGGTAGGGGTGATGACTGGGACGTGGAGGCCAGGACTGGGACGGCCGATCCGTCACAATATATATATATAATTTAGGGCTAAATACTATTTACGATCGATATATCTCAGTGTCTTAATCCGTGTATGTCTACCAAATGGCACCAAACTGGCACGCGGCCATTATAAGTACAATGTAAGTATAACATAAGTAATAAGTCGAAGACACTTGTGGACGAGGACAAATATGAAATATTAACCAATTTATTACAAGATTTCCTCAATAACCCTTGTATTGCAATAACTCTGACTGTCTTGGCGGCTTATCCTCACACTTTCTTGACTGATTTGGTTATTTAGGACTGCATCTCTCGCTTTCCTCTCTCTGGCCAATTTTCTCGCCTCGAGAGTGGCCTGCAATTAACGGCGGTATCAAGTTGTGTGAATAAATTAATATTAGAGCAAAGAAACACACAAGTAATATTATATTCTCTAAATTGCTGTACTATGGTCTTGTTTATTAATTCCCTTTGTATGTTCTAATGTAAACTGTTAAACTTGTTCGATTATGTTAAAACAATATTGATGTTATATTACTTCTCGGTGGGCCGCGTTTCTAATCGAATTTGCTGCCAAATAAAAATTTACTTTATTCAGTTTAGGCCAAATTACGATTACAAATAGGTCTCAGTGTATTAATACGTGCATGTCTTCCAAATGACGACAAACTTACTTGCACACGGCTACTGTAGGCCAAATCGAACCTTTCATATCGAATAATGAGGATTCATGGGAGAAGTATATTGCAAGATGGGTGATTTTATGCAAGAGTGCGGATAAGTAGGCTCATTACTCTGTGCATGATGCGCATGATTAACTTTTTCAAGATAGCAATTTTTTAAATTTGTAACAACCATAGTGACCTTAAATCCTCTTATGATTTCACGTACGAGGAACTTGTGCAGATAGTCTACACTCGCTTTATAACTATGAAGGTGTCAACTCTATATCCGACGGCAACGCCCCAGCGACTGTAGGGCATTGGTGTAGTAGGACCGTCACCTTCATGTAGGAGCTGCATGAGTTAGCAGTTAACCACATTCCCTCTTCTTAGTCTTAACATTGCGTGACGATATGAAGTCCCTGTCCGGCAGCTAGTGAATTAATCGCTGGTAATTTCTACAGGAAAACAAATTTTCGTAAAGACTGAATTCCATGATTGAGTGGATGGAGGATTAATTACGTTTAACTGTAGAATAATAGGCCATGCGTTATTTCAAGCCTCACTTGAAGTAAATACTGCTTCTAAGAGAGAGCTGTATAGCTATTTGGGGAAAATCATCAACTTAAAACTCCAAGATGCAAAGTTGCATTGATTTGAATACGAAGGATAGTTTTATGATACCGGATATCTAAAAAAATTCAAATTCTTTACTTAAATATCGAATCGTCTTAATGGCATTGGAATTTTCCCTTTGAGGACCTGTCCTTTTGGAGCAATTTCAACGTCAAACGCTTGTATCTGTGTAACACACAAAATTGAATAAACATAAAAAGCACTTCCAATAATTAGCTTCGCGAAGTTTCATGACACCTTTCCAGTCAAAGTAACTGAATGAACCGGATTATATATAGAAATGGAATCACGTCGCTTGAAAACTAAGTAAATAACCACAGAATCCATCACCCTATGTAAGTAACCATAGTCACTGCGAAACCACGAGGAGTTTCAGATAGTTTAAATACGTCCACTCTTCAAAATTTGAAATGTTAGTTCACACGCGTATGAAATAAAACATTTAAAAGGAACAAAACGAAGAGCGGTGATGAAGACGAAGACTAGCCTTTTGGCCTCTACCTGCATTTTTTGTCGACGAGTGATTTAAACCGGCCATTCCCCTTTATTTCTCACACGCATATCAAGGGAACGGACGACTAGGCCCTCTCCGCATTGAAAAACCCCTCATAGTTTGAAGTTTTTCCTCCATGAATTTTTTCCCTCGCCAGCTGCAGGGAGGAAAACCTTTGTTTCGTTCCATTTCATCAATGCTTTCCCGCGCATAGGGCGTAGATCGACCGTGTCATCTCACCGCCGTCAGCTTAGGACTTGAAAGTCTTTCGTTTCTGAGGAGAGAACATTTTTTAGGTGGAGTTTACCATAAATTATGTAAAAATTAGGTGGATAAATTTCATCCATACTAGAAATGGGTAGACGGTCGCCCATTATTTAGTTTTGAAATAATAGAGAGTCAACCAAAAAACGTCCTTTAAACAATCACACAATATGACAAGATTATTAACTACAAAATTCCCTCACTAACCATTATGTGGTACCGCCGGACACTGTTCTTGAGCCACTGAAAATAAAGTCCTGAATTGTCTCTCTCAGCATTATTTCTTAATGGGCAATTCTTGTGGCGCATTTTCTTAACCCGCTGCATCATCTGCATAGCCAATACAATAAAATGCACAAGATATTAGTAATTAATATTCCATATTATCTCTAGAAAGACTTTCTTTACAAAACTCAGCTAGCCAAGGGAGGAGGAATGAAAATTCCAAATTGAACGGAAAAGGTATGATCCCCAGAAGAATTATTGATCCTTCATTATCCAATAATGAAACCTTATTTGCTAATTTTTTGGCCGAAATGGTATAATTGATATCACATTTACTACCACTATGGAATTGATGATAAACTTTATCAGAAAAATAAAATCATAAATACAACCCCAATAGGAAATGGATAGGAAGTAGCATTACCAAACCAGAACAGTATTCTTATAATCAAATCTTAACCAAACTACCTAGGAGCAATCGTCTCGTGAATAACTGGCCACTTAACTACCGAGTTGCCAACTGACCTTTTTCTTGTATCGTGTTCTACTGTCCTTCAGCCATTGAAGGTAATCTTCATGATCATTTTGCACCGTGTAGAATTCATCCTTACTTTTCTCGTCGCAGGTCATATTCTCCGTCTCTAGCATGGTCTGCAGTGGTATGAGATTCATTAGGATTAGAGCATAATTATGATAGTCACCGTGAAGCTTTTACATCATAAAAGATAGGAAAGGAAGTTTGAACTGGACGGACAACTTTAAGGGAAAGTTATGATTATTTACATAATACTATGGGTATTTACAATAGTTAGGTCAATGGATGGAAAACTAAAGCTTACAGTGGGGTGCGAGGAATTTTTTGCCACGATTGTTTCCTACCAGAGGCTATTTAATATAATCCGTAATTAGTTATTCAGATACAGCAATTCTTTTGCAACAACTATGAAAAGTCGTGTTTGCAAAACATCGTTGCCATGCTACTGATTAAACTGTTCGCCACACTACCCCCTGGGCAGTGAATATAACTAAAAAATTCAGCATGACCGGGAAGTGCACCTTGCTTCTATAACGGGCTGTGGTTTCAGGTAAAAGGTCCACATTTGACGGGTGTGATTCCTTGGAAAGCCCTCTACCAAACGAGCTCCTCCCTCGACGTCTTCAGATGATGATTATGATTTTGAAGGTCCGCCCCTTGTCGGAAGTGGAATATCCGCAGGAGCAATCTCAAAGTATTTTAGAATAACAAAGGTAGGCTTTCCCCGATAAATGGAAACATTAATTTGTTTATTTCTAATTTTGAGAATGTCAGTGTTCTCATTGCGTCCGAGAATATCGTATAGTCCAGTGAATGCCTGTTGGAGAGACTTCAAAATGGGTCCTTCTTACAGAAATGCATGGCTTCATTTAGAAAAATCCTGGAAAATAAACACTCCTGGCTTATAGTGTTTTGATGTTTGTGCCGGTGGTAATCGGAGCACAAACTCTCGTAAGCTGAAAATAAAACTAGCGTCATCATTGAGACTTTATTTTCTGTATTAAAAAAAATGATTCGCTCGGCAAACGAAGAGGTTCTCCATAGACTCACTCCGCTGAAGTGGTTTTGATAACATCTCTAAAATTTGAGCGGATCCCATGAGGAGGGGTAGGCAGCGCGTGAACTCAGTGGATATCCGATTGTGCATTATTGCCGCTTTCAAATGACTATGAAGGTTCGCTAACCCATTGGAAGTTGGATGCCAGCTTGTATTGAAGTTATGCGGAATCCAAAAATAGTTCATAAAATTTGTGTAAAGTAAATTGAACGCCTCGATCTTACGTGATATTGCTAGAGGAACCAAAACGTTTAATTAAACTTAACATAAGTACGGATAAACCGCGAGCCACCGGGTGAAACAATGGATGACTGTCAGTATTGATATGTGTGTGCATGTGTAAGTGGGCTATTTTAATCGAAGTGAGTATGAGAAAATCTTTGTCTGGGAGTTTTGAAATTTCCATTAGGAACATGGACTCTGCGAGCAATATTTGACATTTGGCATTCATTGCAAGCGCGAACTTAATTTCAACAGTCTTTTCTCATTAAAGGACAACAAATATCATCCTTTACTAATTTTAGCAAAGATTCTATGCACAGATGACGCAAATTCACTAGCTGCTCATAAAGGCGGCGGAATAAAGACTGCGTGATGAATGGCCGTGCTCTTCCTGTTGATATACCGCAGTAAACTGCCGTCGATGTCCCAGGAATAAATGTTCGTTCAATGCGCGAAGTTTCTCTGTCAATGGCTCCCTTGAGTTTGCTGTCATTCTTCTGAGTCTCAGTACGCAATTCTTAATCCAACAGCACAGTAAATAACTTCAATTTATGACAAGGTATCAGCTACAATGTTGTCAGTTCCTTTTATATGCTGAATGTCCGTTGTGAAATCTGAGCTGAAGGAGAGCTTTTTTTTGTAGAATAGGGGTAGTTTGTCACGTTTTTTTAAAAAGCGTAAATTAAAAGTTTACGATCCTTGAAAATGGTGAACGGATATCCTTCTATTAGGTGGTGGAAACGTTGTACTGTCTCGTAGATTGCCTAAAGTTCTCGGTAGTAAGCGGGCCAACCACTTTCCCTGGAGGACATTATCATTTAAAAAAACCAGAGGTAGCCATGATTCGTTGACGAACTGCGTCCAACATTCTCCAACAGAATGATTTGAAGCATCATTGAATATTCCGAGTGGTGCGCCGATGTGTGGGTGAACCAGCATCGTAACAGTGGAAATATTCTTCTTACACGTTTCGGAAGCCTCTTCAAAGTCTGGCGTCCACGAAATGGGTTAGATCTTTTTATAAATAGATTGCTGAATGAATTGTGTAACAGTGTTTTGAATTCAGACGCATGTGGTATGAATTTTCGGTAATAATTCAGCATACAGAGAATACGGCTTAGACCATGGGATTTTTTCGATAAGGAATACTGTTGTATTATTTTGATGCGTTCTTCAGAATCTCAAATGCCAATGGCAGGTATGGTTTAGCAGAAATATTGAACCTCGAGCTCATCGAAAATACATTTGAGAACTTTTATAAGCAATGTTATCAGAAAGCCGTAGAAAGTCATTTGAGATGTTCTTCGTGTTCTTCTGTAGAACAAGAGAAAACTAGGATATCATTCATGTAAACAAAACAAATATACGCTACGGAGCACTTCATCCATGAATCTTTAGAATGTTTTTCCAGCGTTTCGAAGTCCGAATGTCATTATGGGAAAGAGAAGAAGGCCGAAAGGAGTAATTATTGCGGTTTTACAAATATTTTCTTTTGCTACTGGAATGTGTTGATGTGCTTTTTGATAACACTGAACAATAATATTTTCAATACATCGCTGCCAGACTACGGTTTCTGCTGCTCGCCACAGATGTACTCAACAGGTAAAACACATCGAAAAAAAATTATTTCATCATGTTATTTGGATATAAAACTATCAAATAACACACCAGGTTTCTTTTCAAGTGAGCTATTGATTAATGTCTTTCAAGCACAATAACCTCAATTACTGGAAAGTGGACATTTTTTCCAGTCAGAAAGGGGTCCCTCTACACGAAAGAGAACTTAGGAACTAGAAGTCATATATGAAAAAAACCGGCAAACTGGCCCATAGCTGAGAAATTTATTCAATATTTTAAAGTTTGCTTGTCATTGCACCACATATTATGTTCACTTATTCTATGATAGCAGATTTTCTAAATAAAATAACGTAGTCTCACCTTCATCAGAGTTAGTTGCATAACCATCATAAAAAATAATCTAAATTGTGAAACTAGAGTCTGAAACATGAGCTTTGTGTGTAAATATATTAATGACCATTGAGAATTGATATCAGTTTTGAGGATGAGAGTCAATATGTACCCGTTGATGACCACTGTTTCAATCAACATTACATAAGAAGCCCTCCAAGAAAGATGGTATGGAAAAATGAATTTGGGCCAGGAGGGTTTCGTCGGGAGTAATCATTAACAGTTCTACAATAAGTAATAAGTCGAAGACCCCTGCGGACAAGGACAAGCATTAATTATTAACTAATTCCCTAAAACATTTCCTCGCTTACCATTGTATTGCTTTTACTACGACTGTCTTGGCGGCTCGTACTGGCACCTTCATGACTGATTTGCTCATTGAGGAATGCATCTCTCGCCTTCCTCTCCCTGGTAATTTCTTTTTCTTCAAGAGTGGCCTGCAATCAAGAGTGTTATCGAGATATATAAATGAAGTATTACAAGAGAAAAAAAGCCCATAAGGAGTAGTACATTCTCTCAATTGTTATACACTGGTATTGTTTATTCATTCTATTTTTATGTTCTAGTGTAAAATGTTAAATTTTTTCGTATACGTTAAAACAATTTTAATGTTGTGTGTTCTCTCGGCAAGCCGCATTTCTATTACAATCAACAACTCCCGTGGACACGGATAAGAATTGAATTTTAAACAATTTACGTCATGATTTTATCGCTTACCATTGTAGTATATAAACACTGACTGTCTTGGCGGTTTGTGCTGGTACTTTCTTCACTGATTTGCTCATTGAGGACTGCATCTCTCGCCTTCTTCTTCCTGGCCAATTTCCTCTCCTCGAGAGTGGCCTGCAATCAAGAGTGTTATTAAGCCATATAAATTGATTATTATAAGAGAAATAAAGCCCATATATAGTTCACCATGTGAATGAATACGACAAAACGCACTCAACATTCACTCACAAGAAACTTGAGTCATCAATTTTTACCAATCATTCACTAGCAGTAATAACACCTGGCAGGATAGATTAAAATGACTTATATATATATATATATATATATATATATATATATATATATATATATATATATATATATATATATATAGTGACGGAACACGAACGTCACAATATATATATATATATTGTGACGGAACACGAACGTCACATACGTGGTAGGAAGAGGGGAACGCCAGCCGTCCCGAGCGAGGGAATGATCGAGCAATTGGTCTATTTGAATCCACCAAAATATATTTCGTGATGCCTGATGTCGTACAAATTACACACAAAAAATTACCCTGATGAGGATGAATGGATGATTACACTTGATGATTGAGATGAACAACGTGAAATGCATACATCAAACAACACTACGACAAGGTGAATGCAAAATACTTTTCCCCCCCTTCCAAAAGATGATACAATTTACAAAGAAAAAAAAAGAAAATGATTTCGGGCAAGAGTTCATATGTGCCCTTAATTAAAGTTTCTTGAGCACCAATGGTTCACTGACTAATTCTTCTCAACACTTGGTCTGAAGTTTTGTGAGGGCAAGATACACGGGGCAAAGGGAAAAGAGATTCAGATCTCGTGACTGGGGAGTGAGAGTTTATCTGGATTATTAGGACGGTGGACGGGTCGCAAACAGCGACATTCTTACAGATTTCTGTCGATGCTGGGAGTGTTGTAGCCGTCAATGGAATCACTGCTCGGATCCCCACAACCGCGGCACCAGGAAACAATCTTCTCCCGCGTCGGCGAAGAATACGGCCGCCACTCGTCCGCTCCAGTCTCTGCTCGTCCAGCACTTGCTTTACTATCCCGTCATCCACCAGCATAAGCTTCGCTTGGTCAGGAAGGCGAGGGCTATCATGCACCCCGTGGATTTCTGGCAATCTTCCTCTCTCTGGTTTCCACTGTCTGTCTGTGGTTTCTCCTCCTTTCTCCCTCTTTCTCCTCTTACTCCTCGCGAATCACATTCACCTGCTCTTTTTATATCCCTCGGGAGGGGTAATCACCCGTCGAAGGAGAGTCTACGGTGAGAGGGGGTTAGTGTATGCACACCGGGGGTAAAGTGGGCCTCTAGGTAGTGCTCTCAGTCACCATAAGAGGCAGGTATACATATACATTAGAAAGCATACTCCGCATGTTTAGGATAGTCAGATGTAAGACTCTGAACAATAGCCATTAGATCAACCTCGCCAGTAGCTGCAGCATCAATGATGCATTTTTTGGTAGCTAAATAAGCTTCAATAAAATCAATTATGGGTAGATCACTGAGCAATGGCAGTTTTTCTACATCCTCAGAGACAACTATGATTTACATGCAGCCCACTTGCATTAATGTTCCTAGGTTTGAAAAGTAGACCAAATGCCTCCCAATAGTCTTTTGCTGGGTCACTACACCCCTGCGGGTAGGGGGATGGAGAATACTCCCGCAGTATCCCTGCTTGTCGTAAGAGGCGACTAAAAGGGCGGGGAAGGAAACCCCGGAAAAAACCCCAGAGCCAGCAAGGGTTGAGTCCGGACAGTCTAGTGGGTCAACTGTCTGTGTGCGGCCATACCACCTGGCCTGCGATCCACCCGCATGTTTGCCGTGTGCGGAGACCCGTAAGGGGGAGAAGGGGTTCCTGGTGGGTTAGTTCTTCGGCACCCAGCCGGGTGTCGGATGCCCGGTATGGGCCGGAGTTCAATACCCCACTTCGGCCCTGGATCCCCTGTAAACGGGCGGTCAAGATCTAGCCAGTCTTGATCAATCGGCTTATCGACACGTTTCGATGGCGAGTGCTGGAGTGACGGGGTCCTGTGTAGGGCGGCCGAAGGTGTATGGGTTTGGAGGGCCCATGCATTGGAGGTCCAACCCGAAACAGGCCCCCTAAACGATAGTGCTATATCCCTTGGGTAGCCCTGGCGACCACACCGGTTGGCGGTGTGGCGTCCCGAATGTGTGGCTCCGTGGTGGGTGGGGAGCCCAGGGGATGAATTCCTAATTTTCATGGAGCCAGAAAATCTTCCTCCATCAAAAAGATCCCGTCCGGAAACGGGCGGGGGAGATATAACGTTGACCGCTTGTAGGCGGTATCTTATTATGAGAAGTACAAAGGAAGGTGAGACCCTTACAAAGGTGTCTCCCTTCCTCATTCGTAGAGTCCTCTCGTCCGCCGTAACTGGCGATTTAATATCTGCAAAAAAGCTGCGAGACGGTACGCTATTGATTGAAACGGCCAACGATAAGCAGAGTGCTAAATTGCTGACCATGAAAAAACTTCATGACCATCCGGTCAAGGTCGAGGTGCACCGTACCCTGAACACCAGTCGGGGAGTGATTAGCAGCTATGACCTGCTGTACGTAGACGACGACGAAATTAAGAGAGAAATGGCCTCTCAGGGCGTTGTTGACTGTCGTCTGAAAATTAAGCGTAACGGTGAGCTGATTAACAGTACATCTGTAATCCTCACCTTCTCGCGCGACACGCTCTCCGACAAGGTATTTGTTGGCTATGAATCGGTTCCCGTCCGCCC
Source organism: Ceriagrion tenellum (assembly GCA_963169105.1). NCBI lineage: Eukaryota > Metazoa > Arthropoda > Insecta > Odonata > Coenagrionidae > Ceriagrion > Ceriagrion tenellum. Next base: position 117,573,738 of record OY720640.1, on the reverse strand, counting down.
ATTCATACCAAGCCCTATGAGATGCTTTCAGTGCCAGCACTTCGGCCACATCGCTACCAGATGTGGGGGCAAGGCCACCTGCCCGCGCTGTGGCAAGGATAAGCACGAGGGTAATGAGTGCACCTCCGAGCCGCTTTGTGTCAATTGCGAGGGTGCACATCCAGTGTACTCTCGTGATTGCCCAAAGATGAAGGAGGAAAAGAAGATCATGGAGATTAAAACAATCGATAAGGTGTCATATTTCGAGGCCAGGAAAAAGTACCGGACATTAATTGCCCCAACCTTCTCTCGTTCTTTTGCTGTCGTTGCTACCACTCAGAGTAGCAAAATCTCAGACGAAATCGCGAAAGTAGATAAAGTTGAGAGTAAGAAAACCCCAGACAAAGAAGAGCTAGCCAAGCCGGATAAGGCCACAAAGCCGGCAAAATCTATATCCACCAGCGCGGGTTCCTCTGTCAAGAACCCGCCAAAAACCACTGGTTCCACGCCCCAGAGGCGTGATAAAACGCCATCCCCCGGTCCGTCCGGGGTACGCGCACCATCCCCAGTGGAGGCTATGGAGGAGGATGAGAATCTCTCTGAGACGGATATCCTCCTCGCCAGACAAAAGGGGAAGAAGCACCGTATTCGGCGCTGATCCTCTCGAAGGACATACAGATTTCAGGTTTTAAACTTGAAATTTGATATTTTTAATGAATTTTATACTACAGTGGAACTGTAATGGTTTTTATCGTCATAAGGAGGAGCTGAATATTTTAATTCGCGATTTTAATCCGCCCTTCATTTGTCTTCAAGAGACGCATTTTAAAACGACGGACAAGGGTATTTTAAAACATTTTAACGTTTTTAGATTTGACGACACCAGTGGCCTCCGGGCCCAAGGTGGAGTGGCAGTTGCCACCCGAGAGGCCCTATACACCTCTCGGGTGCGACTGAACACGCCGTTTCAAGCGGTAGCTGTGACCGTGCACGCCCCGGAACCCATAACGTTGTGCAACGTTTATCTTCCCGAGGGAGCACCAGTCTCTGAACGCAACCTAGAGAATCTTGTCCGTCAGCTACCAAAACCCTTTATTCTTTTAGGCGATTTCAATGCCCACGACCGTATGTGGGGAAGCTCCAGGGGACAGAGCAACAGGAGAGGCCGGATTTTATCAAATTTTATCGGAAATTTAAATCTGTTTTTGCTAAATACCGAGGAAAAAACTCGTTTTAACAGTTTTAATGGAAAATTCTCATCCATTGACCTTTGTTTGTGTACTAGCAGTTTAATGACGAAATGTCGAATGTCAGTACATAAAGACCTATTTGGAAGCGATCACTTTCCCATCCTCATTCGCAAGGAGGGCAGTTTTGATAACACTTTCACCACCCCAAAAAATTGGATCACCCGGAAAGCGGATTGGCCGAATTTTAGAACACATTTTCATTTTAAACATGATGCCACTATTGACGCATCACGGAACGTCGAAGTGTTGACATCATCTATAGTTAAAGCTGCAAGTTGCAGCGTACCGCGGTCTTCGGGACACGCTCGTCGGCCCGCTGTGCCGTGGTGGACCGAGGAGTGCGCCAATGCAATTAGATTGCGCAAGCGAGCATTGCGCATTTTTAGCAAATATCCAACGGCAACAAATCTGGCCTCTTTCCGACGTTTGAGGGCAAAAGCTCGGCAATTCGTGAAGGAAGCAAAGAAGGCTTCCTGGATGGAATTTGTGTCCGGCGTAAATAACAGAACCCCACTTGCACAGGTCTGGAAGAAGGTGCGTAGCATCTGCGGGTCTCGGCAGGAACACGGCGCTTCGATATTGAAGGTCGATGACCGAATGGTGACCTCCCAGCCGGAAATATGTGAAGTGTTTGGTCGTTTGCTCGCGAAGACCTGCAGTAACGCCAACTATGATGCAGCATTTAGAGCGATTAAAGATCGATCCGAGGCTGCCGCTCTGAATTTTAATTTCAATGGTACGCGTCCTATTGCTGCCTACAATGAATGCTTCACTATGTGGGAGCTGACCTCTGCAATTGCGGACTCCCGGGACTCCTCCCCAGGAATGGATGGCGTCCACAATGCGTTCATCCGGAATCTTCCCGAGGCCGCATTGTCGGAAGTCCTCCACACCCTCAACCAACTCTGGGTGGAGGGTGTCGCGTCACGGGGCCGTTGTGTCCCGCCCGAAATGCAATTCATGCAGGGCCGGAACTTAGCCTTACGTTTACAACGAAAAATAATAAAAGAAAAAAAAATGAGGGACTGGAAACCAAATCTTAAATAAAATGAAAAGGAAGAAATGAAGGGGGTGGAGAAGAAAATAAGGAAGGGATTCCCGCCTTACCTTGGCTTCCGCCGAACTCTGCACCCCATGCGTCCGTCGACGACTTGTTCCTCGCCAGAACTTCGGCGAGATAATTATACCTTCCTCTTCGCCTTGACACAGGCGAACGAATGCCTTCCTGTTAGGCATGCACTCTTCTTCCTTGGCTTCTAGAGCCCTCTATATGCGAAGAGTTGCAAAAAAAACAAAAAACCAAGGCAGGCGGGAAAAAGGAAGAAAGGAGGGAAATTCAACTTAAAAGAAAAGAAAAACATAAGGCTGTTCCGGCCCGAACATACCGCCCACCTGAATTTAGAAAAAATTCATCTCCTTATAAAGAAAACTGAAATAAGCTGTATTCTAAGTCCTATCCTAAGAGTTTGGTTTGGGATGCTATAGCTTCACTTCCAGAGGCCCATCTGGAAGACTTACTACAGGATACAGGTTAGGCCTTGGATAGGGAATTAGAAGGAATAAGAATGTTAAAACCGAAACTAACGCGCAGCTAGCGAAAAAAAAAAAAAAAAAAAAATCTTACACCCGATCTATCACAAATATAAACAAAATCTATTCTGTCGTTGGTAAAGGCACCAACTTAACCACTGGCCTTTTTAATATACCTGATGCACATTGTATTTCCGCGACCCTAATTATGCCTGTGGAATCAGCAAATGTTTTAATGATACGCCCCATTATCCACTGAGAAGGGGGAAGGTTCGGTTCACGTATTAAAACCAATTGACCGATTTTAATATTTGGTGACATTTGTGTCCATTTCGATCTCTGCTGTAACGTGTGCAGATATTCCCAAGACCACCGACGCCAGAAGTGGCGATAAATTTGCTCAACCAGTCGCCACCTAACGGGAAGAGGAAAACATTCTTCTGTAATGTGAGCAGGCAGTCCTATTAGTGGACGGCCTATCAAAAAATGGCCAGGCGTTAGGCAGTCGATCTCCGAAGGATCGGATGATATTGGAGTCAACGGTCGGGAATTTAAAATGGCTTCAATTTTACTAAAAAGCGTCGCGTATTCCTCGAAATTTAGAGCGTGGCCATGAAGGAATCTGCGCAAATGGTATTTTACTGATTTAATGCCAGCCTCCCAAAGTCCCCCAAAATGGGGAGCGGAAGGGGGATTAAACTTCCAAACGATACCCGAATCTGGCAAAAATGACGTTAAGGTCTTCTTGTGGCCCTGTGAACGGATCATTTGATACAGATCCTTTAAATATCTATCGGCCCCAACAAAATTAGTGCCACAATCTGAATGTATCACTTTAGGGATACCGCGTCGGGATATGAATCTCTGAAATCCCGCTATAAAAGCTATGGTTGACAGAGATGTCACTAACTCTAAATGAACCGCCTTAGTGGTGAAGCAGATAAATAGACACAAATAACATTTATCATGTGCTGCATTTCTCCTATTACTTAACTTGTAGGTGAAAGGACCCCCATAATCTACTCCAATTAAAGAAAATGGTGGGTTAGGGACAACCCGCGCCGATGGTAACGGTGACATAATGGGCTGAAGGTGGGCTCCTCGATAACGTGCACACACAATGCACTTAATTATTTCCGATCTCACAAGTGCTCTACCAGATATAATCCAAAATTTTCTGACGATTAATGCCTCTACCATTCGAGGTCCCCCGTGCAGAGATGCAAAGTGATAATGCCGCACAATCAATCTAGAGAGATGACTCTCTTTAGGCAACAAAACAGGTTGTTTTTGTGATTGAGGCAATGCGGAATTAATGAGCCTGCCGCCCACCCTGAGGATCCCTTGATCATCAATAATAGGAGAGAGACGGGCAAAAGTCGAATGAAGACACTTGTTTCGAGAAATCGAATGGAGGACATCCTTGAAATGACATTTCTGAACCAGTTTTATGATGAGGTTAAGAGATTCGGTCCATTCAGATTCCAAAATAAGAAGATTGGATGGTCGCTGCACGCCCTTACAACCAGAGATAAATCTACGCACAAATACAACTGTTCGTATTAATTTCAAGTAGCAGGAATACGCCTTCATCCAATGACATGAACATCCCTTTTCATCTTGGATGGCCCCTGCCCATTGCGATTGAATCTTCACCTCCGGTAGATCATTGGCATATTTACTTTCCGAAGGTATAGAGGGCCACTTTGATTCATCCTCCCTTAGAAATTCCGGACCGGACCAATATAAGTCACATAGCAGTAACTGATTTGGCATCATTCCCCTCGAGACACAATCCGCGGGATTGTTGGATGATTCAATGTGTCTCCACGAAGAACTGGGAATTGAAGCCGTAATGTGGGTGATTCTGTTAGCAACAAAGGTCTTTAATGAATGAGGTGACATTCGCAACCACGCCAACACAATCTGAGAATCGGTCCAAGCGTATATTTTGAGGATCTGAAATCTTTTGTCCAAAAAAGATGACAAACGGGATAGAAGCTTAGATAATAAGTACGCTCCCAATAACTCAAGCCTTGGAATAGATAAAGTTTTCAAGGGAGCAACTTTACTTTTAGCCGCAACTAGATGAACATTAATTTCTGATTCTGCGACCGTTCTTATATACACCACCGCACCGTAGCCGCGCTCCGATGCATCACAGAATCCGATCAGCTGCGCCTCTGAAGAAGACCGGGGAAATATATATCGAGGAAACTTTATCTGCTGCAACAACTGACTCTGCGAGACAAAATTATCCCATTGATTCCTAATGCCTTCTGGAAGGGAATCATCCCAAGATAATTTTTCATTCCACAGGGATTGCATCAAAACTTTAGCCCATAAAGTTACGGGAGACAAAGCCCCAATCGGGTCAAAAATTCTGGCAATGTTCGAAAGCAGCTTTCTTTTTGAATTGACCACAGCATCAAAATTGACATGGTAGGAAAAAGTATCGGATTTTGGTGACCAGTACATTCCCAAAACTTTTAAAAGGCAAACATCGCTCGAATCAAAATTTAAAATTGATACCCGTTTCTCCTCGGGAATATGACTTAATAATTCCGGAGCATTGCTTGCCCATTTTCCAAGAGAAAAGCCTCCTGACAAAAGCAAGGAAATTAATTGCTTTTGCAAATTTAGTGCCTCTGAAATCGAGCTCGCTCCCGTGACGATGTCATCAACATATGTATCATGAAGAAGCACCTTTGAGCCTAAAGGGAAATTTTGTCCTTCATCACTGGCGAGCTGATGTAGAGTTCTGATCGCTAGAAAAGGTGAAGAAACAACTCCGTAGGTCACCGTATTCAATTCATAATCCACTAATGAGGACGATGGATCCTCTCGGAAGACAACGTGTTGATAGGTGCAATGGTCGGGATGTAACGATATTTGTCGATACATTTTCGCAATGTCGGTAATAAACGCGATCTTATGCGTCCTAAATCCAATTAAAAGGTCAAAAATGTCCCTTTGAAGTTTGGGACCAGTTTCTAAGACGTCATTTAGTGAATTACCGAGTGATGTCTTCGCCGAGGCATCGAAAACAACACGTATTTGACCGCACTGGGAAGCATCCTTAAACACGGCATGATGGGGCAAATAATACGATCCGGGACTCGTAGACCTGGACATATGTCCCAGCGATTCGTACTCGCTCATGAATTTATGGTACTCGCCTTTTAACCGCGAGTTCCTTGACAATCTGCGCTCCGTGTTCATCCAGCGCGTGATAGCATATCCATGAGAATCTCCCAGAGTGGGAGGATATGCCTTAAATGGCAACATAACCTGATATCTACCGTCTGGCATACGACGATGCGTATTTTGAAACCCCACTTCGCATTGCACGTCTTCAGGTCTCGGTCGAATTTCGACCTCCACTTCTTCCACCTCCCAAAACCTTTTCAGTTGATTGAGAAGAAGTGTCTCCCTCTTACAAATAGCCAGCGAAATTACCTGAGAAGGATTCTGGGGGGCAGTGATTGGATAACTTCCCATTATAACCCAACCGAACACAGAATTCATAGCTATCACATTTGCGTAAGACAATGATTTCCGCCCACCGAGAAGAATCCTAGGAAATAAATCCATACCCAATAGCATTTCTATAGGGGCCGGTCTATCGAACTCGGGATCTGCGAGACGCAAATGTGAAAATTTTTTGAAAATATAGAGCGGGAGAGGAGTTGTTGGAAGTTCATTTAGGACCTCTGATACTACAACCGACTTCGTAGTGAGTACTGGAGTTGACGTATGTCTTGGAGATAAAGAGCATAAAACTTGACCATGGGGTTGCTGCAGTGGAACATGAGCTAAGCCAAATAGCTCGCCCTCGTAAGCAGATATGGGTAAGGATAATCGCCTTACAGCCGAGGATGAGATAATAGATAACTGCGAGCCAGGATCAATTAGAATTCTAATGCGTTCCCACGCCCCATTACCAGCCTGAATCAAGGCAACCGCTGTGCCTAGAATAGTCGAATGCTGCCGATCACTCCGAGTGCATGACGATATGATAGCAGGGGGTATGGGTGAGGTGGTAGATGTTTTTGACAAGGAAATACCCTCTTGACTATCGTCACGCAATCCGGTGGAAACCTTTCCTGCGTCCTTCGCGCCGACTGAGTTCCCGTCTTCGGCAGAATTATGTAAAGACGTGTGGTGATAGCGTTTACATCTTTGACAGCGCATACCTCTTGCTTGACACTTGGGAGCCCAATGCCCCGGCCTTAGGCAATTGAGACATAGCCCTTTTGAACGCACAAAGGTTGAACGTTGATGACAACTCATTTCAATGTAACGTGGACATTTAAATAAAGGATGCAAAGAAGAACACAATGGACAATTATCACGTTTCTCTGAGTAATTAGACATCCTTGAAGAGGCTTCGTTGGCTGAAACTGGCAGAGAAAATTTAAATCTACCTCGAGAATTCGTGGAGGTAAATTTAGAAACCGTTCCACTTGATGTTTGCAGAATTTTAATTCTTTTCTTTACAAAATCAATTAGATTTGTTACAGAAGGGAACATGTTTCCACTCAGCGATCCTTCAAACTGGGATAATATCTCTGAATTCAAAACTCGAGCGGCTAAGCGGAATAAAATAAATTCTCCCAAATCTGGAATATTCAGGGTCCCTAAGGCCGCATACATTTCTGCAAACGTTGTCACGAATTGTTGTAACTCTGCTTGATTATTAGAAATTTCCGGAAACGACAACATTTTATCCAAAAATGAAAACCCAAGAATGCGAGGATTATCATAAAAATCGTTTAATTCTCTCCAGGCGGATGCATAATGAGCTTCGCCAAAAGGTACAGAGGCAATTATTGCCAATGCCTTGCCTTGGAGAGAGGATTTAAGATAGGAAAATTTTTCAATTGCGGATATATCATTCCGGTAATGCACCACCGATTTAAATATATCACGAAAAGCTGGCCATTCAGAAAACGACCCCGAAAACTTCGGAACATCAATGGCTGGGAGTTTACATTTTTGAAATGGCACAGGGGCTTCCCCGTCCACATCACTCGTGGACGCCCTCAATCCATCAGAAACAGACAAAATAAAATAATACTTCTCCTCGAACTCCTTTGCCAAAACGGAATCTATCTTATGCACGTCCGCGCGATTGCAATTATTGCAGTGCTCAAAAATTGCCAAATTTTCATCTAAAAAACCACGATAAACCTCCTTTAGACTAGAACACCTGGCAGAAAATACGCCAACATTAGGATGCTCCCTGACTTGCCCCTGGTATTCACTCAACTGACGTGCCAAATCATACGCGACCGAAAGAGTGGCCTTGGACTGGTCCCGTTTGAATCGCAGAAGGGAAAGACGCGATTCGAAATTCTGTCTCGTGGTTATTACACTTTCTGTCATAATTGCACTGAACGCTCTAAATTAATTAAAATAGAATAAAGCCTAATGATTTCCAAATGTGGTCCCGGGTTTCGGCACCAAAAAATGTCGCGTCACGGGGCCGTTGTGTCCCGCCCGAAATGCAATTCATGCAGGGCCGGAACTTAGCCTTACGTTTACAACGAAAAATAATAAAAGAAAAAAAAATGAGGGACTGGAAACCAAATCTTAAATAAAATGAAAAGGAAGAAATGAAGGGGGTGGAGAAGAAAATAAGGAAGGGATTCCCGCCTTACCTTGGCTTCCGCCGAACTCTGCACCCCATGCGTCCGTCGACGACTTGTTCCTCGCCAGAACTTCGGCGAGATAATTATACCTTCCTCTTCGCCTTGACACAGGCGAACGAATGCCTTCCTGTTAGGCATGCACTCTTCTTCCTTGGCTTCTAGAGCCCTCTATATGCGAAGAGTTGCAAAAAAAACAAAAAACCAAGGCAGGCGGGAAAAAGGAAGAAAGGAGGGAAATTCAACTTAAAAGAAAAGAAAAACATAAGGCTGTTCCGGCCCGAACAGAGGGTACTATCCCACAATCCTGGCGGGAGTCTGCAATAGTCCCCATTCCAAAGCCAGGAAAGGAAAGGACTAATGCAAACAATTATAGACCCATCTCTCTTACCAGCTGCCTGTGCAAGGTCATGGAAAGAATGGTCAATCGCCGGCTCGTTTGGTGGTTGGAGCGTAGGAACCTACTTGCTAACATCCAGTGTGGTTTTCGGCGGGGAAGATCGACAATTGACCATCTCGTCCGAGCGGATAATTTCATCCAGGAAGCCTTTCTTTTGCGCCAACATGTCGTCACTGTCTTCTTCGATCTGGAGAAGGCATACGATAGGGTCTGGCGGCACAAAATTTTAAAGACGCTGCACAGTTGGGGTTTTAGGGGTAACTTACCCATTTTTATTCAAAACTTTTTAACGGACCGGGTATTTAAAGTGAGAGTGGGGAACAGTCTGTCACAATTTTACACCCAGGAAAACGGAGTACCCCAGGGCTCCGTTTTAAGTGTCACTCTTTGCAATCGCCATCAATGATGTCGTGGATTGTATTAAGGCTCCGGTAATGGGATCATTGTTTGTTGATGACCTGGCTATTTTCTGCCGTTCGTCCAAACTCGTCAGTGCAGCCAGAATAATACAACTGACGCTAAATAAACTGGATAAATGGTCTCGCAGCAATGGCTTCCGTTTCTCAGCTGAGAAGACGAAATGCGTTCACTTTTACCGAAAACGGGGATATGATGTTCCACCACCTCTGCGCTTGGGTGGAAGAATCCTTCCATATGTGGAGTCAATACGTTTCCTCGGTATGATATTTGATTACCGACTTAATTGGCGGGAACATGTACGACTGTTAAGTGAAAGATGCCGTCAGGCCTTAAATATTTTAAAAGTTTTAACTAACTCGAACTGGGGCGCAGATCGCACCACGATGCTTTTACTGTACCGTGCCCTCATTAGATCTCGTCTGGACTACGGCTCTTTCGTCTACTCCTCCGGATGAGAGTCGTACCTGAGATCTTTGACAGCGGTTCACAATGCTGGATTGCGGCTGGCCACCGGTGCTTTCAGGACAAGTCCGGTTCTGAGCATTTATGCTGACGCCGGGGAGCCACATCTGTATGTCCGCAGGAACATGCTGATGTGCTCCTACGTGGCAAAACTTTTATCAATGACAAAGCATCCATGTTACGATATTGTTTTTAACCCTAGATTTTTAGACAATTTTAATGGACGGAGAAGGGCCACTCGCCCTTTAAGCGTACGTTTTAGCAATTTTATCGAAGAGAATAATTTCTCTCTTCCGGAAGTATACCCGGTAGGTTATTCCAACGAAGCTCCATGGAATATACCATGGCCAGATATTTACCTTGAAATGAGCAAGTTACAAAAATCCTCCACCATCGATTCAGAATACCAGGTAATGTTCATGGAAATGCTGAATTCCCACCCGGATACCATCCCTATATATACGGATGGATCCAAGTCCAATTCAGCCTGTGCGTGCGCAGTATACTCCCCTAATCACGGAGTCGTGAAAGCGAAGCTCAGTCCGCTGTGTAGTGTTTACACAGCGGAACTGTTCGCTATAAAGATGGCTATCCACGGCATACATGGCCGTAGTAAGTCTTTTATAATCTGCACCGACTCCCTAAGCGCATTCAGAGCAGTTTCCGACTTTTCCCCACTCAGTCCTATCGTTCAGGATATACATAATGCCCTTCTTTCTCTTAACAAAAAGGGAATAAGAGTAAGCTTTTCATGGGTTCCTGGGCATGTGGGAATAGACGGAAACGAGAAGGCTGACTCAGCGGCGAAGGAAGCACTGAACGACCTCGGAGTTTTTTCTTTCCTGGTACCGGCAGAGGACCCTAAGTATACCCTAAAAAATATATGTGCACAGAGGTGGAAGGACTCGTGGAGGAGCCAAATGAATAACAAATTGCGCTGCCTGAAAGCTGATGCGCAGGCGTGGGCCTCTTCCGTCAGGAGCTGTCGTAGGGAGGAAGTTGTCATCACGCGACTGAGAATAGGGCACTGTGCCCTGACCCACTCATACCTCTTCACCGATGAGAAGATCCCACCTCGCTGTGATGAATGCGACTGCCCTCTCAGCGTTCGGCATATCCTGACGGAGTGTGACTAATACCAATGCTTGCGTAGCAGGCTGCAGTTAGCGGGAGACATGAAGTCTATCCTAGGCGATGACTCAGTTGTTCTCAACCGCGTTTTATCATTTTTAAATGAAACTGGCCTTTTTAACAGTATTTTAAGGATGTAAAATTCATTTTAATTTTGGCTATGAGTACATATTAACGATTTTATTATAATAGCAATGTATGTAACATATATTTTTCTTTTATAAACATGACGTGTGGTGGTGCAAAATGACCATGCTGTCGACGCACCCTATAAACATAACACTACTACTACTACTACTGGGTCACTAGCTACAAGAGAATTAAGTTTTAGCGCAGCTTCTTTTCCAAAATTTGTCAACTGTGCTTCTACAGTTTTGGAGCGGCAAGCAGGTGATTGCAACTGGTTAGCAGTTTCTGATCGAAACTGCCGATCTGCAACTAATTGAAAACCATTTCTTAGGCCTAACAACTTAACATTCAGGATATGTGAAATGGGATAATTTGACCCTTTAAGAGTCTCTAGTAGTGCAACGGTGGCTGAATAATGCTCAACTACAAACTTGGTGAAAAACGATGTTGCAAGGTCTTCCTTTGGGATCATCTTCTATTAAATTTCTTTTTAACACACAGGAAATTTTTTATTCACTCAGCTACCCCTGTGGGTAGGGGATGGAGAATACTCCCGCAGTATCCCTGCTTGTCGTAAGAGGCGACTAAAAGGGCGGGGAGGTGAAACCCCGAAAACAAACCCCCAGGCAGCAAAGGGATGCGTCCGGACAGTTTTGTGGGTCCACTGTCTGTGTGCGGCCATACCAGCTGGCCTGCGATCCACCCGCATGTTTGCCGTGTGCGGAGACCCGTAAGGGGGAGAAGGGGATCCTGGTGGGTGAGTTCTCTGGAACCCAACCGGGTGTCGGATGCCCGGTATGGACCGGAGTTAATATCCCACTTCGGCCCTGAATTCCCTGTAAACGGGAGGCCGGGGGCTAGCCACCCCCGGTCAATCGGCTTGCCGTTAAGTTCGGTGGCGAGTGCTAGGGAGGTGGGGGTCTGCGTAGGGCGGTCGGAGATTCTCGGGTTGGTGGGCCCGTTATATCGAAGACCCAACCCGAAACAGACGACCATCTTCAGGGTGCTATATCCCCTCGGGTAGCCCTGGCGACCACACCGGCTCGCGGTGTGGCGTCCCAAATGTGTGGCTCCATGGTGGGTGGGGAGCTCGGGGGACGAATGTTATCTAGGGCATGGCGGACAACAAACCTCCACCCCAAAAAAGATCCCGTCCGGATTCGGACGGGGGAGATAATGTTTACGGCGCTAGTCAGCGCTATCTAGTGATGAGGTGCCAGAAGGAAGGGGAGAGCCTGAAAAAGGTTTCCCCCTTTCTTATTCGTAAAGTTCTGTCGGGTTTGGTTCCTGGAGATCTGAAATCTGCAAAAAAGCTTCGCGATGGCACACTGCTCATCGAAACGGCAAACAGGGCTCAGAGCGAGAAACTTCTGAAGACGGTCAAGTTGCACGACATTCCCGTCGAGGTCGAGGTGCACCGTACCTTGAACACCTGTCGGGGAGTGATTAGCCACTATGACCTATTGTACGTCGAGATCGACGAGATAAAGCGGGAGATGGCCCCACAGGGGGTTTCCGATGCTCGTCGACTCACTACTAAGCGCAACGGAGAGAGGGTCAACACGACATCTGTTATTCTTACGTTCGCGCGTGACGTCCTCCCCGACAAAGTGTTCGTCGGTTATGAATCGGTCCCAGTGCGGCCATTCATACCGGCACCTATGAGATGCTACCAGTGCCAGCAATTCGGCCACATGGCCACACGATGCCAGGGCAAGGCCACCTGCCCCCGCTGCAGCCTGGATAAGCATGACGGAGCAGAATGCACAAGTGACCCACTTTGCGTCAATTGCGAGGGTGCCCATCCCGTGACTCTCGTGATTGTCCAAAGATGATCGAAGAACGTAAAATCATGGAGATCAAGACGGTGGATAAAATACCATATCTCGAGGCTCGGAAAAAGTATAGAGCACAAGTTGCCCCCACTTTTTCCAGATAATGGGCTCATGTTGCTGCCACTCCGATCGCAAAGGTCACCATCTCGACCCAGACGGATGAAAATGCCAACCAGGACACTAAACCCACAGAAGAGAAATCGGCCACTCCGGTTAAGGCTTCCAATCCGGAATCTAAGACCAAACCCACGGGTCCGGGGTCCCCAAAGCGGAATCCGGCCAAAACATCTGCCGGGGCCACGCAATCCAAGCGTGGGAACTCGCAATCCCCCGGTCCATCTGGCAAGGCTCGAAAGAGCACCCCACAGCCAATGCAGGAGGATGAGTGTCTATCAGACACTGATATCCTCCAAGTTCGTAGTAAGGGGAAGAAAAATCGAATAAGACGCTGACCTCCCCAATTTTTAACCGCTCGATTTTAACCTAATTTATTTTCTTTCTATCTTTTATTTATTTCCAATGGCTTTTATACTGCAGTGGAACTGCAACGGTTTTTATCGGCATAAGGAGGAGCTGGATGTTTTAATACGTGATTTTAACCCGGTTTGCGTTTGTCTTCAAGAAACGCATTTTAAAAACACGGACAAGGGCATTTTAAACCATTTTAAGGTTTTTAGATTGGACGACACCTGCGGCCAACGAGCCCAGGGTGGAGTAGCAATTGCTATCCGGGAGGCCCTTTACACCTCCCAGGTACACCTGAACACACCGTTTCAGGCGGTGGCGGTGACTGTTCACGCTCCGCAGATGGTTACGTTATGCAACGTATATCTGCCGGAGGGTGCACCTGTCACCCGTTTTAATTTGGAAGCCCTTGTCCACCAGCTGCCTCAGCCCTTTATTTTACTCGGTGACTTCAACGCACACGATCCTCTATGGGGAAGCAGTAGAGGGCAGTGTAATCGTAGAGGACGGATTTTATCTTCTTTTATTACGGAGTCTATCCTAGTTTTATTAAACGACGGGGAGAAAACCCGGTTCAACAGCTTTACTGGTGACTTCTCCTCTATAGACTTATGCGCGACATCGAGCGTGTTGTTAAATAAACTGAGTATGTCCGTACACGACGATTTATGTGGGAGTGATCACTATCCCATTTATATACTGAAAGAGGGACGTTCTAACCCCATTTTTATTCGTCAGGGCAACTGGATTATCCGGAGGGCCGATTGGGGTCGTTTTATGAGCAATTTTAACTTTCAACACGACATGACGCTAAACAGCGTGTCTAACATAAATCATTTAACAAGCTGCATCATCGAAGCCGCGAACACAAGCGTACCACGGTCTCGTCGTCTCAAATCGAGACCATCTGTACCTTGGTGGAATGAAGAATGCGCAGCTGCAATTCGCAAACGGAAGAAGGCGCTACAAATTTTTAAAAAGTTCCCGACGGTCACGAACCTTTCCGCCTTTCGGCGCTTAAGAGCTAAGGCTCGACAGGTCGTGAAAGAGGCGAAGAAGGCTTCCTGGGTGGAATTTGTCTCGGGTGTCAACTGTAGAACACCACTTACACAGGTCTGGCGCAAGATCAGGAGTCTATCGGGTAACCACCAACAGATCGGCATCTCCTTTTTACATATCAATGGCGATGTAATAACGTCTGAAATTACTATCAGCGTCATTTTCGGCCAGCTACTCGCCAAAACCAGCAGTAACAGGAGCTACTACTCTACGTTTCTGAAAACCAAGGAGCGATTGGAGATATCCCCGATAAACTTTAAGGAAAGACATCCCTTGGCGGATTACAACCTTCCGTTTTCCCTCTGGGAACTCAAATCTGCCATTTCTGACTCCCGTATCACTTCTCCGGGACCTGACGAGGTCCACAATGCCTTCCTCCGGAATATCCCGGAGTCGGCACTGTTGGAGGTTCTCCATACCTTCAACCAACTATGGCTAGAAGGTTGTATTCCACCGTCCTGGCGGGAGTCTGCGGTAGTTCCTATACTAAAAAAAGGCAAAGACCGAGCCGACCCGAATAACTTTAGACCTGTATCCCTCACAAGCTGCCTGTGTAAGGCTATGGAAAGAATGGTGAATCGGCGGCTCGTCTGGTGGCTAGAGCGCCGAAACCTTCTCTCTGGTATTCAATGTGGTTTCCGCAGAGGCCGTTCCACTACCGATCATTTAGTCAGAATTGACAACTATATCCAGGAAGCCTTTCTTCTGCGCCAACACGTAGTCGGGGTATTTTTTGACATAGAGAAGGCATACGACCGAGTTTGGCGTCACAAAATCCTAAGAACGATGCACGAATGGGGATTTAGGGGTAACCTACCCATTTTTATTCAAAATTTTTTATCGGACCGAGTTTTTAAAGTGAGAATTGGCCAACACGAATCGAAATTTTATAGTCAAGAGAACGGTGTTCCCCAAGGTTCAGTACTTAGCGTAACGCTATTTGCTATAGCGATTAACGATATCGCTAACTGTGTAAAAACACCGGTAATTGGCTCACTGTTTGTGGACGACTTCGCAATTTTTTGTAGGTCATCCCAACCAGCTACCGCGGGCAGACTTATCCAGCTTACTCTAAACAAGTTGGATAGGTGGGCCAAAGATAACGGTTTTAAATTCTCCTTGGAGAAAACTAAATGCCTCCACTTACGCCGGTGTAGGGGTCATACCATTCCCCCATCACTAACCTTGGGCGGTACAAACCTTCCGTTTGTTAACTCTGTACGTTTTTTAGGAATGATTTTTGACTGTCGCCTCAACTGGCGGGAACATATTGATACTTTAAAACTTAAATGTCTTAAGACTCTAAACATTTTAAAATTCTTAAGTCACTCAACATGGGGAGCCGATCGCTCAATGCTGATCTTGTTGTACCGTTCGTTGGTCCGGTCGAAGCTTGACTACGGTTCCTTCGTATACGCCTCCGGTCGGGAGTCGTACCTACGTACTCTGAACGCGGTACACAATGCAGCCCTACGGATATCCACTGGGGCGTTCCGGACTAGTCCGGTGCAAAGCCTCCATGTGGATGCAGGAGAGCCGCCATTGTGCCACCGAAGGAACCTGCTCATGTGCAATTACTTTGCCAAAATTTTATCTATGAAGTCCCACCCATGTTTCAACCTGGTTTTTAAACCTCAATTAATAGAACTTTTTAATCGCCGGACAAGAGCCACTAGGCCTGCTAGCATTAGGTTTTATACTTTCATCCAAGCGCAAGGTATTACACTCCCAGACATATACCCTATCGGAAGCTGCAAAAGTCCGCCTTGGGTCACACCCGCGCCTAAAATCAATACTGATCTTAACAAGCGTCTAAAACACTTTACCACTGCAGAAGAGTACCAGCGTCTATTTTATATGTTCTTAGA
Source organism: Ceriagrion tenellum (assembly GCA_963169105.1). Classification (NCBI taxonomy): domain Eukaryota; kingdom Metazoa; phylum Arthropoda; class Insecta; order Odonata; family Coenagrionidae; genus Ceriagrion; species Ceriagrion tenellum. The sequence goes on along the minus strand of OY720640.1, from coordinate 117,557,559 downwards.
CACCCATCGAGATCTCGTGCCTATTTATACCGACGGCTCCAGATCAGGCACCGCCAGCGCGTGCGCAGTCTTCTCACCCCATCACGAAGCTGCGAAAGCAAGGCTTCATCCGATGTGTAGCGCTTTCACAGCGGAGCTGTACGCTATTAGGCTGGGCCTGGATGGGATACAGGACCGTGGCTCCTTCGTTGTATGCACGGACTCCCTAAGTGCACTGAATGCCATTTCCGGCCTTTTTCCCGCGCTTCCTCTAGTCCAGGAGATCCAATCTTCACTCCTCTCTCTTGACAAAAAGGGAACTAAGATCTTTTTCATGTGGGTCCCTGGACAAGTGGGTATCGCCGGGAACGAGAGAGCCGACACTTTGGCGAAAGAGGCACTCGCCATGGACGCCATGGAATCGATGCTGGTACCCTTCCAAGATGTGAAGGCGGCTTTAAGAAATGCAGTCCTAGAGCAGTGGAAGGAGTCGTGGAGAACCGCAGAAGGTAATAAACTGCGCCGTTTAAAACCGGCAGTGACAGCGTGGCCTTCGTCCGTCAGGAAGAGTCGCCGAGAGGAAGTCGTCATAACACGACTAAGGATAGGGCACAGCCCTCTGACCCACTCCTTCCTCTTCACCGAAGAGAAAATTCCACCGCGATGTGATGACTGCGACTGTCCTCTTAGCATTCGACATATCCTGACGGAGTGTGAGTGATATCGGGCGGTGCGTAACAGGCTGCAGCTAGTGGGAGACCTGGGGTACATTCTAGGCGATGACCCAGATGTTCTGAACCGCACTTTGGAATTTTTAAATGAAACTGGCCTATTTAATAGTATTTTAAGGATGTAATATAATTTTTAATTTTGACTCAGCGTTTATCTCAAGTACTTTATTATAATATCATAATGTGCAGCGTATATTTATTTTTTATGATTATGACGTGTAGTGGTGCAAAATGACCATGTCGTCGACGCACTCTATCCACCCCACTACTACTACTTATTCACTCAGTAACTTTTTTACTTATTTTATATCTTTCACAAACAAACAATCTACAACTGTATCCAAGTAGCCATCATCAAATGCTTAGATTATCAATGTTCAACACTCTCCCTCAAGACTAACATTTGACAAACCCAAACTAGTAACATATTTCTTAAATTATTCCTTACACGGTGGTTTTGACAACCCATCAGCTAATTGGTCTACATTTCAAACATTAAGAATAAGATGGTTTATTAACGGGAGCTACCCGTGCACACGTCCTTACACCAAGACAGCCAACCAGAGATAGAGTAAGCGAGTCAGTAAAAACATGGCCGTCCACTCAAAAACAAAAGACATACAAGGGAACAAATGGCATGCACGATTAGAAAGAAAACATCTGAAAGATAACGAGCTCAACAGTGTGGAAATACAAACAAATACCCAACAGACTTTAGTTTCGTTAACGGAACAAAAGTAGAATTTTGAACGATATATAGCGTTCCGGAACCATTCCTTCTTTTGAATACTTTCAGTTCAAGTGAAGTGGAGCATGGACTTTCGGTTCACTCATGGTTCTGGGCCCTATCGGGACTTATCTCAGGGTATCGTCGTCCTTACTCGCACAGCAACGGCGTAAATGATTGAAATCCCTATGTTATACCTACAAGGTAGATGGCAAGGTGGGCGATCAATCACATACCTAGCCTGCTGCGTAATTCGTTTATCATCTACTTCTAATGTAAAAGCGTGCGCTCTCAGCCCTCTTGTGTCGTGTAGACTTAGAAAATTTTAATAGTAATCTCCCATATTGTTGTCCCTGTAAATACTGTTTGGAAATTGTTTTGCATAGAAACTCCTACTCATTATGAGTGAAAAGAGATTGATTCCCGATAATGTTTTACTGTACCGTCTTTGTTTTCTTTTCTGTTTGTTCTGTTTGAAGTTTGTTTTCTTAGTTTTACTTTATTTTTTTAAGCGCTGTCTTTACAGCGAGGGTAGACGGGGGGGAGGGCGGCGAGTTGCTAAAAGTAGGCGCCGCAGGCCCACCGGACACTTCCCACCCCCTAAACCTCCCCACCTTCTCTCCTTCCCCCGGTTATGGGGGAGGAAGAAAGGGATCCTATTCTCACCCCTGCCTACCCCCTCTGGCTGGGATTCCCTGGCAGGGGTTCGGCGGTAATTCTTGTTTGGTTATATACCGAAAGCTTAAGGGATTTTCCCCGGCGGATGAGCCGAGTTCTAAGGCACAGGACATTGACCTTGTTGAACCGGTTAATAAGGGTGCATGGCGGAAGGGCTATAAGACAAAATGGGGAAAAGTGGTCACGGCGCAAATACAAAGAGTTAGAGGACACAATGGTGACTACTGGTTCGCAGGGATGTAGGGGGTTATGGAAAAAACCCTGGCCCTTTGTAAATTCTTAGTCCGATAAGCAGCAGTCTAGGAGGAAGACACCGGTGCCCGATAGAGAACAGGCAAGGCTCTTAAACAGTGATGGGAAAACAATAATTCCCACCCCCTTTTCTTCTCTCCTCGTCTTTTGCTTTGCTTTGAAGTCTTTTACAAATATTCCGTCCACATGAATATACTTAATAAGACGATAACCTCTGCATTTCCCCTGGTGATCCTTATGGCGCGATCTTGACAGTGAGGGACGGGGAGTTGGGGGTCGAAGCGGTGGCGGTGCAGTAGCTTATGTTAGGCTCCGCATTTCCACCGGACTCATGCTGGGACACACAGCATGTTAGCTGTTCAGATATCCGAGAGTTTCATTTTTTCCCTGATTTCATGATTAATCTTCCGGTATACCACAAGGATTCCCATTGTTGGCGCAGTTGCTGTGCGAGTACGTGCGGGGATATTGGTCGAAGATTCCTTGAGATCAACCCAGAGCGAGCCGTCGTACATCCCCTCCATTCCGTGTGAGAGATTGTATTTTTCTGTACAGAACACAGTATGACTTACAATTCCTCCTTAAGCTAAATTTTTTGCCATCAATTGCGTAGAAAATGCTGGTTTTTTCCATTTTCTTCCATTGTTACCTAACATGATGAAGCACCTAGAATAACACCCCAAACTACTCCGAAAGTGGAATACATGAATTACGGCAGAGGTTATCGTCTTCTTAAGAATATTCATGTGGACGGAATGTTTGCAAAAGACTTCAAATTAATTTCAATGTACACTTTAAAAATCACCCCTGCGGGTAGGGGGATGGAGAATACTCCCGCAGTATCCCTGCTTGTCGTAAGAAGGGACTAAAAGGGCGGGGAGGTGAAACCCCGAAAACAAACCCCCAGGCAGCAAAGGGATGCGTCCGGACAGTTTTGTGGGTCCACTGTCTGTGTGCGGCCATACCAGCTGGCCTGCGATCCACCCGCATGTTTGCCGTGTGCGGAGACCCGTAAGGGGGAGAAAGGGATCCTGGTGGGTGAGTTCTCTGGAACCCAGCCGGGTGTCGGAAGCCCGGTATGAGCCAGAGGTCAACACCCCACTTCGGCCCTGGATTCCCTGTAAACGGGCGGTCAAGATCTAGCCAGTCTTGATCAATCGGCTTATCGACACGTTTCGATGACGAGTGCTGGAGTGACGGGGGTTTGTGTAGGGCGGCCAAAGGTGTATGGGTTTGGAGGGCCCATGCACTGGAGGCCCCACCCGAAGCAGTCCCCCTAAACAATAGTGCTATATCCCTTGGGTAGCCCTGGCGACCAAACCGGTTCGCGGTGTGGCGTCCCGAATGTGTGGCTCCGTGGTGGGTGGGGAGCCCAGGGGATGAATTCCTAATTTTCATGGAGACAATCTCACTCCCTCCAAATAAAAGATCCCGCCCGGATACGGGCGGGGGAGATAATATTTTTGTTAAGAGCATGCGCTATTTGATAGTAAAATGTGCGAAAGATGGTGAGACGCTTAAAAAGGTGTCTCCCTTCTTCATTAAACGTTCACTGTCTGCGGTTATCCTTGGGGAACCTCACTCAGTTAAAAAACTAAGAGATGGTACTCTATTGGTTGAGACTGCTAATATAAATCAGGCCGAAAAACTACTAAAAGTGAAAAAACTCCATGACATCCCGGTCACGGTAGATATCCACCGCACCCTAAATACTTCTCGGGGAGTTATAAGTCATTATGATCTCCTCTACGTTGAAGTAGATGAAATTAAGAGAGAAATGGCCTCACAAGGTGTAACGGACTGTCGTCGCCTTACGACTAGGAGGAACGGTGAGATGATTAATACTACATCTGTGATCCTCACGTTCGCTCTCGATAAGCTCCCCGAGAAAGTATATTTAGGTTATAATTCGGTCCAAGTGCGGCCATTCATACCCAATCCCATGCGTTGCTTTCAATGCCAAAAGTTCGGCCACATCGCACCGCGATGTGAGGGTAAGACCACCTGCCCGCGCTGTGGCAAGGACAAGCATGAGGGTGACGTGTGTTCCTCCGATCCTTTTTGTGTAAACTGCGAGGGTTCGCATCCAGCGTACTCTCGTGATTGCCCCGTGATGAAGGATGAAAGGAAAATTAGAAGGATGAAAGGGAAATTAAGACCCTAGATAAAATCCCGTATGGAGAGGCGCGGCAGAAGTATCGGAGTCTCATGGCCCCTACGTTTTCCCGATCTTGGGCAGGTATAGCAGCAACCCCCAAGAAAATGTGTACCATCTCCACACAGACCGAAGAAATCAAATCCACGAACAGCGTCAAAGAATCTAATGTACCGAAGAGTATGCCCCAGAAAGCCACGACGAAGAAATCGGCCGAGCCGGCTAAGGCCCAAAATCCGGCAAAGACGAACGCCACCAGTTCGGGTTCTCCCGTTAAGAACCCGAACACCTCCACCCCGGCCACGCAAATCAGGCGTGGAAAATCTCAATCCCCCGGGCCATCTGGTCCGGCCCGCCAGAGCCAACCAGAATCGATGGAAGAGGATGAATATGTCTCTGAGTCGGAGGTCCGCCGGGCTAGGTCTAAGGGGAGGAGACATCGCATAAAGCGCTGATTCTCCCTCTGAACTTAATGCCCGTTTTTATTATTTATTTATTTTTTTTTATTTTAAAATTATTTATTACTCACCTTTTATGGTTTTTATGTTACAGTGGAGCTGTAATGGTTTTTATCGGCATAAGGAGGAGCTGGCCATTTTAACTCGCGAAATTAACCCATGTTGTGTTTGTCTGCAAGAAACGCATTTCAAAATGGCGGACAAGGGGATTTTAAAAGGTTTTAACGTTTTTAGATTTGACGAAATCAGTGGCCAACGAGCCCATGGTTATGGTTGCTATTCGGGAGGCCCTTTACACCTCCCGAGTGCACCTAAACACGCCGTACCAAGCGGTGGCAGTCACCGTGTACGCCCCCGAGGCGATCACGCTATGCAACGTGTACCTGCCCGAGGGTGCACCGGTCACTCAATTTTACCTGAATGCTCTTGTCCGTCAACTACCTCAGCCTTTTATTTTACTAGGAGATTTTAACGCCCACGATCCTCTTTGGGGAAGCCCAAGAAGGCAATGCAATCGTAGAGGACGGATTTTATCCTCCTTTATCTTAGATAATGTCTTGGTTTTTTCTTGAACAATGGGGTAAAAACCCGTTTTAATTCATTTACCGGCGACTCTTCAAGCATAGATTTGTGCATTGTATCGAGCGCCATAAGTACAAAATTTAACTTATCCGTTCATGACGATCTCTGTGGGAGCGATCACCTCCCACTTCTTATTACCAAGGAAAGGCATTATAACCCTAGTTTTATACGGACAGGCCATTGGGCTATCCGGAAAGCAGACTGGCCGCTTTTCAGAAGCAGTTTTAATTTCAAATATGACGAAACACGTGATAGTGTTGACAATATTAATAATTTGACTAGCAGTATAATACAGGCCACACGCGTCAGCGTACCACGGTCTCGCGGTACTACGACGAAACCTCAAGTTCCGTGGTGGAATGATGACTGCGCGAAAGCTATCCGCCAGCGTAAAAAGGCGTTGCGGATTTTTAACAAATATCCGACGGAAACCAATCTATCCTCCTTCAGGCGCTTGCGAGCGAAGGCACGACAGGTCGTAAGAGACGCAAAAAGAGCTTCCTGCATGGAATTTGTGTCGGGTGTGAATAGCAGGACTCCACTTGCACAGGTGTGGCGTAAGGTGAAGAGTATCTCGGGCAATCACCACCAGCTGGGAATAACCTACCTTAAGGTAGGTGGCGATATTGTGACCTCAGCTCCTGAGATTGGTGAGGCTTTTGGCCTATTACTCGCCGATACAAGCAGTAATAGAAATTACAATCCCACATTTTTGGGAATTAAACTACGAGTAGAAGCCTCACCAATCAACTTTCGTGAGATCCGCTCTCATGAAGACTATAACCTTCCGTTCACCCTTAGGGAGCTACAATCAGCCATAGATGAATCCAAATTTACGGCTCCGGGATTGGATGAGGTCCACAACGCCTTTCTCCGGAATATTCCGACGACGTCAATGTTAGAGCTCCTCCACACTCTCAATCACCTTTGGAGAGACGGTGCATTCCCGTCGTCCTGGCGGGAATCTGTAGACATACCCATACCGAAGCAGGGCAAAGACCGTACTGACCCGAATGGTTATCGACCTATATCACTCACTAACTGCCTGTGCAAGTTAATGGAAAGAATGGTTAACCGACGGCTTATTTGGTGGCTAGAGCGCCGAAACCTTCTCTCCGATATTCAGTGTGGATTTCGTAGAGGCCGGTCCACGATCGATCACCTGATAAGAATAGATAACTACATCCAGGAAGCCTTTCTTCTCCGCCAGCATGTTGTCGGCGTCTTCTTTGACATAGAGAAGGCATATGACACTGTCTGGCGGTGGAAAATATTGAACACTTTGCACGAATGGGGTCTCAGGGGTAATCTACCCACTTTTATTAAGAATTTTTTATCCGATCGGGTGTTTAAGGTTAGAATCGGTCAGTACCTATCCGTAGCATACAGCCAAGATAATGGTGTTCCACAAGGGTCAGTTTTAAGCGTAACACTTTTCGCCGTGGCAATCAACGATATCGTTGATTGCATGAAGCCACCGGTGATAGGGTCTTTGTTTGTGGATGACTTCGCGATATTCTGCAGGTCATCTTATCTTACCTCTGCCGCTAGACTCACCAAACTTACGCTGAATAAATTGGAGAAGTGGACCCAAAGGAGCGGATTTAAATTCTCCTTGGAAAAAACGAAATGCATTCACTTTCACCGGATTAGGGGGCAACACATCCCTCCGCCGCTACATTTAGGAGGGAAAAACATTCCATTTGTGGACTCCAACCGTTTCCTGGGACTTGTATTTGACTATCGCCTCAACTGGAAGGAACAAATTAGTGTCCTGAAAAGAAAATGTACAAATGCGTTAAATATTCTGAAATATCTAAGTCACTCATCCTGGGGAGCTGATCGCAATACGCTGATCTTACTATACCGGACGCTGATACGGTCTAAACTAGACTACGGTTGTTTTGTGTACTCCTCCGGTCGGGAGTCATACTTGCGCCCGCTGACATCGGTCCACAATGCTGGAATACGGTTAGCCACCGGGGCGTTCCGTACGAGTCCAGTGCAAAGCATCTATGCGGATGCAGGAGAACCGCCCTTGTCCCATCGGAGAAACATGCACATGTGCGGCTATGTAGCAAAAATTTTATCTATGAGGACTCACCCTTGTTTTAACATTGTTTTTAAACCCCGCTATTTAGAACTTTTTAACCGTCGAACCAGAGCCACTAGGCCTGCAAGCATACGATTCAACAGTTTTATATCCGAGCATCTAATCACGCTTCCTGAAGTATATCCCTCTGGCTTTCCCAAACATCCGCCATGGGAAACTCCCGCTCCTAAAATCAACATGGGACTCACTCAGCGCAAGAAAGCTTTAACCACTGATCAGGAATACCAGCGTCAGTTTTATCTATATCTTCACTGCAACCCCGGTATCGTGCCAGTTTTTACAGATGGCTCTAAGTCTGACGCTGCTTGTGGATGTGCAGTTGTCTCATCCCACCATGGAGCCATCAAGGCGAGGTTAAATCCGCTGTGTAGTGTTTACACAGCGGAACTCCTCGCAATAAAAATGGCTCTAGGAGGGATAGAAGGAAACAGTGGCTCCTTCGTCATCTGCTCGGACTCTCTTAGCGCCCTGAACTCCATTTCTAGTTTTTCTTCAATGGACCCAATCGTTCAAGATATACAAACTGCTTTGATATCCCTTAGCAGAAGGGGAATATATGTATCATTCCTGTGGGTCCCAGGGCATGTGGGTATCCCTGGAAATGAAAGAGCGGACGCTTTGGCGAAGGAGGCACTTGACTTGGAGGAAATAACTCTGACGCTGGTACCATACGAAGACCTTAAGGCTATCTTGAGAAAGGTAGCCCTAGAAGAGTGGAAAGATATATGGAGGAACTTAGAAAATAATAAACTGCGCGGGGTGAAATCGGTAGTGTCCGCGTGGCCCACATCCGCCAGGAAGAGCCGCCGGGAGGAAGTGGTCATCACACGTTTGAGGATAGGGCATTGCCCTTTGACTCACTCCTTTCTCTTCACCGAGGAGAAACGACCACTTCGCTGTGATGACTGCGACTGCCCTCTCAGCGTTCGGCATATCCTGACGGAGTGTGACAAATACCGATGCTTGCGTAACAGGCTGCAGTTAGCGGGAGACATAAAGTCGGTCCTAGGCGATGACTCAGATGTTCTCAACCGTGTTTTATCATTTTTAAATGAAACTGGCCTTTTTAACAGGATTTTAAGGATGTAAAATTTATTTTAAATTTGACTAAGAGTACATATTCACAATTTTATTTTAATACCAATATATGTAACATATATTTTTTGTTTTATAAACATGACGTGTAGTGGTGCTAAATGACCATGTTGTCGACGCACCCTATAAACCAAATACTACTACTACTACACTTTAAAAATTCCTCGGAACGAAAGCCGGAATCATAGAAGGGAGGGTGAGAACGAAACTTTTCCCAGTCCGAACCGAAATCGGAACGGTTCCTCTTTCCTTCCCATGGGATTTCGTTAAAAGTATTTTCGTTCCGAGATTTTCGTACCTACTGTCGGTTCCGTGAATCGAAACTATAAACACCCCTGCGGGTAGGGGGATGGAGAATACTCCCACAGTATCCCTGCTTGTCGTAAGAGGCGACTAAAAGGGCGGGGAGGCGAAACCCCGACAACAAACCCCAGAGCCAGCAAGGGTTGAGTCCGGACAGTCTTGTGGGTAAACTGTCTGTGTGCGGCCATACCACCTGGCCTGCGATCCACCCGCATGTTTGCCGTGTGCGGAGACCCGTAAGGGGGAGAAGGGGATCCTGGTGGGTGAGTTCTTCGGCATCCAGCCGGGTGTCGGATGCCCGGTATGGGCCGGAGTTCAATACCCCACTTCGGCCCTGGATCCCCTGTAAACGAGCTGTCAAGATCTAGCCAACCTTGATCAATCGGCTTATCGACACGTTTCCATGGCGAATTTTGGGGTGACGGGGTCCTGTGTAGGGCGGCCGAAGGTGTATGGGTTTGGAGGGCCCATGCATTGGAGGTCCACCTCGAAACGCCCCCTACACGATAGTGCTATACCTTGGGTAGCCCTGGCGACCACACCGGTTGGCGGTGTGGCGTCCCAAATATGCGGCTTCGTGGTGGATGGGGAGCCCAGGGGATGAATTTATTATGCCAATGGAGCAAGACGACCTTCCTCCACCCAAAAAATCCCGTCCGGAAACGGGCGGGGGAGAAAATGTGAAGAGCGCGTGTAGGCGGTATCTTATTATGAGAAGTACAAAGGAAGGTGAGACCCTTACAAAGGTGTCTACCTTCCTCATTCGTAGAGTCCTCTCGTCCGCCGTAACTGGTGATTTAATATCTGCAAAGAAGCTGCGATACGGTACACTACTCATTGAAAAAGCCAACGATAAGCAGAGTGCGAAACTGTTAAACATGAAAAAACTTCACGACCATCCGGTCAAGGTCAAGGTGCACCGTACCCTGAACACCAGTGGGGGAGTGATTAGCAGCTATATCCTGCTTTACGTAGACAACGACGAAATTAAGAGAGAAATGGCCTCTCAGGGCGTTGTCGACTGTCGTCGTCTGAAAATTAAGCGTAACGGTGAGCTCATCAACAGCACGTCTGTAATACTAACCTTCTCACGTGACACACTCCCCGACAAGGTTTTTGTAGGATATGAGTCGGTTCCTGTTCGTCCATTCATCAACAGCACTATGCGATGCTTTCAGTGCCAGCACTTCGGCCACATCGCTACCAGATGTGAGGGCAAGGCCACGTGCCCGCGCTGTGGCAAGGATAAGCACGAGGGTAATGAGTGCACCTCCGAGAAGATCATGGAGATTAAAACTATCGACAAGGTGTCATATTTCGAGGCAGGAAAAAGTACCGAACATTAATTGCCCCAACCTTCTCTCGTTCTTTTGCTGCCGTTGCTACCACTCAGAGTAGCACAATCTCCGACGAAATCCCCAAAGTAGATAAAGTTGAGAGTAGTAAAAGCCCTGATAAAGAAGAGCTAGCCAAGCCGGATAAGGCCACAAAGCCGGAAAAATCTATATCCACCAGCGCGGGTTCCTCTGTGAAGACCCCGCCAAAAACCACTGGTTCCACGCCCCCGAGGCGTGATAAAACGCCATCTCCCGGTCCGTTCGGGATACGCGCACCATCTCCAGTGGAGGCTATGGAGGAGGATGAGAATCTCTCTGAGACGGATATCCTCCTCGCCAGACAAAAGGGGAAGAAGGACCGTATTCGGCACTGATCCTCCCGAAGGACATACAGACTTCAGGTTTTAAATTTGAAATTTGATATTTTTAATGAATTTTATACTACAGTGGAACTGTAATGGTTTTTATCGTCATAAGGAGGAGCTGAATATTTTAATTCGCGATTTTTATCCGCCCTGCATTTGTCTTCAAGAGACTCATTTTTATACGACGGACAAGGGTATTTTAAAGCATTTTAACGTTTTTAGATTTGAAGACACCAGTGGCCTCCGGGCCCAAGGTAGAGTGGCAGTTGCCACCCGAGAGGCCCTATACACCTCTCGAGTGCAATTAAATACGCCGTTTCAAGCGGTAGCTGTGGCTGTGCACGCCCCGGAACCCATAACGTTGTGCAACGTTTATCTTCCCGAGGGAGCACCAGCCACTGAACGCAACCTAGAGAATCTTGTCCGTCAGCTACCAAAACCTTTTATTCTTTTAGGCGATTTCAATGCCCACGACCGTATGTGGGGAAGCTCCAGGGAACAGAGCAACAGGAGAGGGCGGATTTTATTAAATTTTATCGGAAATTTTAATGTTTTTGCTAAATAACGGGAATAAACTCGTTTTAATGGAGAATGGAGAATTCTCATCCATTGACCTTTGTTTGTGTACTAGCAGTTGACGAAATGTCGAATGTCAGTACATACAGACCTATGTGGAAGCGATCACTTTCCCATCCTCATTCGCAAGGAGGGCAGTTTTAATAACACTTTTGCCACCCCAAGAAACTGGATCACCCGGAAAGCGGATTGGCAAAATTTTAGAAAACATTTTCATTTTAAACACGATGCCACTATTGACGCATCACGGAACGTCGAAGTGTTCACATCATCAATAGTTGAAGCTGCAAGTTGCAGCATACCGCGGTCTTCGGGACACGCTCGTCTGCCCCCTGTGCCGTGGTGGACCGAGGAGTGCGCCGATGCAATTAGATTGCGCAAGCGAGCATTGCGCATTTTTAGCAAATATCCAAAGGCAACAAATATCGCCTCTTTCCGACGTTTGAGGGCCAAAGCTCGGCAAGTCGTGAAGGAAGCAAAGAAGGCTTCCTGGATGGAATTTGTGTCCGGCGTAAATAACAGAACCCCACTTGCACAGGTCTGGAAGGAGCGTAGCATCTGCGGCTCTCGTCAGGAACACGGCGCTTCGATATTGAAGGTCGATGACCGGATGGTGGCCTCCCAGCCGGAAATATGTGAAGTGTTTGGTCGTTTACTCGCGAAGACCTGCAGTAACGCCAACTATGATGCAGCGTTCAGAGCGATTAAAGATAGATCCGAGGCTGCCGCTCTGAATTTTAATTTCAGTGGTATGCGTCCTATTGCTGCCTACAATGAATGCTTCAATACGTGGGAGCTGACCTCCGCAATTGCGGACTCCCGGGACTCTTCACCAGGAATGAATGGCGTCCACAATGCGTTCATCCGGAATCTTCCCGAGGCCGCATTGTCGGAAGTCCTCCACACCCTCAACCAACTCTGGGTGGAGGGTACTATCCCACAATCCTGGCGAGAGTCTGCAATAGTCCCTATCCCAAAGCCAGGAAAGGAAAGGATCTATGCAAACAACTATAGACCCATCTCTCTTACCAGCTGCCTGTGCAAGGTCATGGAAAGAATGGTCAATCGCCGGCTCGTTTGGTGGTTGGAGCGTAGGAACCTACTTGCTAACATCCAGTGTGGTTTTCGGCGGGGAAGATCGACAATTGACCATCTCGTCCGAGCGGATAATTTCATCCAGGAAACCTTTCTTTTGCGCCAACATGTCGTCACTGTCTTCTTCGATCTGGAGAAGGCATACGATAGGGTCTGGCGGCCCAAAATTTTAAAGACGCTGCAGTTGGGGTTTAAGGGGTAACTTACCCTTTTTTATTGAAAACTTTTTAACGGACCGGGTATTTAAAGTGAGAGTGGGGAAAAGTTTGTCACAGTTTTACACCCAGGAAAACGGAGTACCCCAGGGCTCCGTTTTAAGTGTCACTCTCTTTGCAATCGCCATCAATGATGTCGTGGATTGTATTAAGGCACCGGTTGTGGGATCATTGTTTGTTGATGACCTGGCTACTTTCTGCCGGTCGTCCAAACTCGTCAGTGCAGCCAGAATAATACAACTGACGCTAAATAAACTGGATAAATGGTCTCGCAGCAATGGCTTCCGTTTCTCAGCTGAGAAGACAAAATGCGTTCACTTTTACCAAAAACGGGGATATCATGTTCCACCACCTCTGCGCTTGGGTGGAAGAATCCTTCCATATGTGGAGTCAATACGTTTCCTCGGTATGATATTTGATACCGACTTAATTGGCGGGAAAATGTACGACTGTTAAGTGAAAGATGCCGTCAGGCCTTAAATATTTTAAAAGTTTTAACTAACTCGAACTGGGGTGCAGATCGCACCACGATGCTTTTACTGTACCGTGCCCTCATTAGATCTCGTCTGGACTACGGCTCTTTCGTCTACTCCTCCGGACGAGAGTCGTACCTGAGACCTTTGACAGCGGTTCACAATGCTGGATTGCGGCTGGCCACCGGTGCTTTCAGGACAAGTCCGGTTCTGAGCATTTATGCTGACGCCGGAGAGCCACCTCTGTATGTCCGCAGGAACATGCTGATGTCCTCCTACGTGGCAAAACTTTTATCAATGACAAAGCATCCATGTCACGATATTGTTTTTAACCCTAGATTTTTAAACAATTTTAATGGACGGAGAAGGGCCACTCGCCCTTTAAGCGTACGTATTAACAATTTTATCGAAGAGAATAATTTCTCTCTTCCAGAAGTACACCCGGTAGGTTATTCCAACCAAGCTCCATGGAATATACCATGGCCAGATATTTACCTTGAAATGAGCAAGTTACAAAAATCCTCCACCATCGATTCAGAATACCAGGTAATGTTCAAGGAAATGCTGAATTCCCACCCGGATACCATCCCTATATATACGGATGGATCCAAGTCCAATTCAGCCTGTGCGTGCGCAGTATACTCCCCTAATCACGGAGTCGTGAAAGCGAAGCTCAGTCCGCTGTGTAGTGTTTACACAGCGGAACTGTTCGCTATAAAGATGGCTATCCACGGCATACATGGCTGTAATAAGTCTTTTATAATCTGCACAGACTCTTTAAGCGTTTTGAAAGCAGTTTCCGACTTTTCCCCATTCAGTCCTATCGTTCAGGATATACATAATGCCCTTCTTTCTCTAAATAAAAAGGGAATAAGAGTAAGCTTTTCATGGGTTCCTTGGCATGTGGGAATAGACGGAAACGAGAAGGCTGACTCAGCGGTGAAGGAAGCCCTGAACGACCTCGAAGCCTTTTCTTTCCTGGTACCGGCAGAGGACCTTAAGTCTACCCTAAAAAATATATGTGCACAGAGGAGGAAGAACGCGTGGAGGAGCCAAATGAGTAATAAATTGCGCTGCCTGAAAGCAGATACGCAGGCGTGGGCTTCTTCCGTCAGGAGCTGTCGTAGGGAGGAAGTTGTCATCACGCGACTGAGAATAGGGCACTGTGCCCTGACCCACTCATACCTCTTCACCGAAGAGAAGATCCCACCTCGCTGTGATGAATGCGACCGCCCATTGAGTGTAAGTCACATATTGACGGCTTGTGAAAGGTACCGAGCTCTTCGAGAAAGATATCACATCAGTGGTGGGCTAGAACAAGTTCTCGGCAATAACCCTATTGCCCTCGGTCGCGTAGTCGAATTTTTAAAATGTATTGATATATTTAAGGCACTTTAAAATCTAATGTTTTAATTGGAAACACGATTGATTTTATTCCTTCTCTGGTATCTAAAACATTTAATTCTTACTGAATAAGGTGGCCGAGTCGATTGCCCTCTGCACGGTAACTCTGGGAAGTTACCTGTTTTAGTATATTATTCATTATACTGAGTAATAGTGTTTTTATCCGGGAGTACGCCCTTTTCATGATTTCAGCCTTGATGCCGTCTGGTCCTGGGGCTTTGCCATTTTTTCTTCTCATTACTATGTCTGTGATTTCTTCATTGGTGAATTCTTCCATGTCTTCCCCGTTACTATCTTCGTTTGCTGCTTTCCTCATTATATTCTGTTCTTCGGTGTCTTCTTCTGGGTTGTCATCAAACAGCATGGACAGCCATATGAGGAGTTGACTCCTCGATGATCTTTTCAGCGAGCTCCGACAGCTTGTCCAGGGGTACGTGCGGGGGCAATCGACTCGGCCACAGCTGCCGGAAGAGGCTATCCGGAAGAGCGGTCGTTCCGGCGAGGCAGCGAAGATTCCGCAAGTATTGGGAAAGCTCGCGATCGCCGAGGACCTCGTCCGACAGTAACCGGCGAACGCGTCGCTCCTCAGAGGCTGACAGACGTTCTATAAGCTTCGATCGTAGAGTCGAATAAGGATTCTGAGACGGAGGATAAAAATTTTACGTCAAATATTCCTTATATATCAACTGAATTGTGTTAATTGAACTATTTTGTATTACTCCTGGT
The DNA here is from genome assembly GCA_963169105.1 of Ceriagrion tenellum. Classification (NCBI taxonomy): domain Eukaryota; kingdom Metazoa; phylum Arthropoda; class Insecta; order Odonata; family Coenagrionidae; genus Ceriagrion; species Ceriagrion tenellum. The sequence continues at coordinate 117,542,295 of OY720640.1, read as the reverse complement.
GAGAGTAAAAATTAAAAAAAAAAAACTATTTCAAGAAATATGGAGAAAAAACCATTAAAAAGTCGATAATTTCTGAAAATGTGAGTAAAAACTCATTTTTTTGTCAGGTTAGAGTGGAAAGCCTCAACCCTGCACAAAAATCAAAATTAGCGAGAAAAGCGTTTTTTCGAACCACCCTAATCCACATGCCTAGGTGAGGAAGCGAGTTCAGGGTAGGGTGCGGGGTCTGGAGTATACCTGTGCGCCGCCGCCGATGTATTATGTACGGCGCGCCGCCGATAGCGCCACCGGTCTTCCGTGTCGACAGCGCGGCGCCGTCATAGGTGGTCATTTACCGACCATTACCCCCGATGCGTCGGAACTATACTTATATTCACTTATTACTGCGGACTCCTCATAATAACGTACAACTAAAAAACTAATGAAAAAAGAGAGCAGCTCTTCTGCCCATATTTGATTAGCTGTTGAAAATAATCTCAATTAAATCTGGAATTGGCGTCATGAAATTGCATACAAGGTTTTTATTTCCTTCGGCATTGATGATTATCTTCCATGCGTAATCTTCCTTGAAATTCCATTTACATAATGCAAATAGTATCTGAATCGATTCCAATTCTTCACGTAAACAAGCACTAAAATAACATTAAGAGAAACCTGAATCACCTACATTTGGTTAACTTAGAAGCCTGGTTAACGCATAGGTATAGTTTTGTATCGCTTTGCCGTTACTTTACTTTTCATCTTGGACCTAAATAAATTCTGAAAAACCATGAAATGGGCAAGCTATTTTAAGTATCTCCGGAAAGGCTGTCACGAATGGTTAAGCTAGGGGGATCCCAGCGGTGACATGAATATTATCTTCTCCAGCGGAGCTTGAAACAAGAAAAATATGTCCTTTTTCTTTTACCGCTCTTAAACTTTAAGTCATTCGATATTCACTCAGATATGTACATTAATTCAAGTAACAAATTATATGAAACGTATTTTTGCAGTTTTATATTCCGATTAATAAATGCAGCATGGCGTGGGAGGCTTGGTGAGTGTGAATGTGTGCAGAGTGTGCGAATGAAATTGGAAGGAAGCCGTCCACTCATCCATGCCTGAAGGATGGCCTGCGCAAGGAGGCGACCAGCGAATACCGCTTCCGGTGCAGGCACTGCGAGTGGTCCTGCCCCACTCGCCGAGGGCTGAGTAACCACGAGGCGGCAGCACAGCGGCGTCCGGCCCCACCCGAGATTCCCGCAATCCGGGAAGAGCTGGACGCCAAGGCCGCCGAGGAAGAACCAGACGCCAACCGAGAGGGGTGGGGTCCCATCCCCCACGGCCGAACACCTGCCAGGAGAAGAGGAGGACGAGACGACGCCGCTGACGGAAGACGCCCATCCACCACCTGAGGACGCACCACAGCCTCCTGAGCCACCTACAAATGAGGAGGAGAAGAGGTGACTCACCAGGTTGGCCGACACCGTCGGTCAGCCCTGGGAAATTTTTGAGGCTGTGGTAGAGGAGTTCATCGCGTTGGCCACAAGTGGCAGAAAGGCCCCCTCCCTCTCGTTCCAGGTACCCCTCGGCGGTTCAACCCCGGACGCGACCAACCCCACGACGGCCAGAGTACGACCCCCAGGCGGCTGCGAGGATCCAGAAGCTGTACCGCAGTCACCCAAGGAGGGCGATGCAGGAAATCCTGGAGCAGAGGTCTCCCTACTGCAACATCCCCAGGGAGGTGGTGGAAGACCACTTCCGGCAGGTGCACGAGGATGTCGCAGTAGACAACACCGTAGAGACAGGTGACGACGGCTCGAGCTTGATCTACCAGGCTCGAACTTGATCTTGAAGTTAAAAGTATCTCCGGTTCTATTTCTGAGGATGGCATAGTAGCCCTTGAAATAGATGGCCAAATCATTTCTTCTTCTACCATTCCTGAGGCCTACGGCACTCTGCTAGCAAAGGTCACCAGTAGCTCGAACTATGGCTCAAAATTCAAGATCATAAAGGTTCTTTCCGAGGCATCACCATTAAAATTCCTAATGACAAACACCTCAGCGGACTACAATGACCCATTCTCCATACGGGAATTGAAGTCTTCAATAGCTGACTCACGAAACGGCTCCCCTGGATTAGCCGGAATTCACAATGCCTTCATCCGGAATATCCCCGAATCGGCATTGTGCAACGTCCTCCACACGATAAACCAAATATGGAGCGATGGTAGCTTTCCAAGATCATGGCGGGAGTCTGTGATTGTTCCAATCCCCAAGCAAGGAAAAGTTAGAAGCGATGCAAAAAACTATAGACGGATCTCCTTGACAAGTGGGCTTTGCAAAATTATGGAAAGAATAGTTAATCGTCGACTAATTTGGTGTCTGGAGAGGTGAAACCTTCTTTCCCACATCCAGTGCAGTTTTAGAAGAGGCAGATCAACCATCGACCACCTTGTCAGTAGTGACAATTTTATCCAGGAAGCCTTCCTTCTCCGTCAACATGTGGCTGTTTTCTTCGACCTTGAAAAAGCGTACGATCGAGTATGGCGATATAAAATTCTCAAAACATTACACAGTTGGGGTTTTAAAGGAAACTTGCCCGTTTTTATTAAAAAAATTGTAAATGATTGAACATTTAAAGGTCGAATCGAAAAACACCTCTCACGACCTTACTTTTGTATTTTATCTATCTTCACTATCCCGAATACAGCACAATGTGCCAATTTACGTCGGGTGGATAACAGTAACAACGGACGAGACACAAACACCCATGTCCTGGGCAGATAATATTCTACCCAGTCGAACCGGCGACCCTCGGGTTAGCAGGCGAGGACATTACCCCGCCGCCACCGGGGCCCTGTCAGGAGAACGGAGTCCCCCAAGGCTCCGTTCTGAGCGTTACGCTATTTGCCATCGACATAAATGACGTTGTTGAATGCATTCGAACACCAGTGATAGGATCTTTGCCGGCCTTCGAAGCTAACAACTGCCACCAGACAAATACAACTTACGCTCAACAAGCTTCATGCATGGTCAGAAGTGAATGGTTTTCGTTTTTCTAAAGAGAAAACAAAATATGTTCATTTCCACTGACTTAGAGGTGTTCACCCAGCACCAACACTACGTTTGGGACACGATAATCTACCTTTTGCTGACGCGGTTCGATTTTTAGGGATGGACTTTGACCGTCGATCAAACTTGCGGGACCATATAAATAACCTAAGAAACAAATGTTTGAGTTTTAAACATTGTACGTTTTCTAAGTCATACCTCATGGGGGGCAGACCGCCACACCATTTTGCTACTATACCGATCTTTAGTTCGATCAAAACTCAACTACGGTGCGTTCGTCTATTCCTCCGGTCGATCTTATTTACGACCACTAACTACTGTACATAACGCGGGCCTGCGATTGGCTACAGGGGCATTTAGGACATCATCCATCCTTAGTATCAACAAGAGGCTGTGGGAATTCTGTGTGAGCCTTGGGGCAGAATTCGTTGATCTTCGGCCGGTGCTTAGATCACGCCGGGCTCCCCTTAACTCGTCTGGGGTGCATTACACCAAAGAGGCGTCTGAACGGGTGGCTCGTAGGATTTATGAGCACTGCAGGTATTTTTTAGACAAGAGGGCAGGTCATCTAGTGGGATTCGTAAAAAATTAATCAAACGTAGCCTCCGAGGAAATCAACTTTGCGAAAACCTCCACATCAAAGTAAACTTAGGCGCGGTTATGCCGGAAAATAGCGGAAATATTTCCAAATCGCGTAATCCGGAGAAAGATATTATATCAGGTATAATTAGGACTCCCAGTGTAAATCGTCAACCTAATACACGTAAGCTTGAAAAAGGACCAACCGACTCTCACCTTACGAAATATGACATTAACTTTTTCGTAGTTAATTGTCGTAGCGTAAAAAACAAGCGCGCAGAAATCGAGCATATATTTCAGGACGCAGATGTAGTCATAGGAACAGAGAGCTGGCTTGTGGAGGATATAAGCGACAGCGAAGTTTTCCCGCCAGGATATAAAATCTACAGACGCGATAGAACAGGTGGCGGAGTTTTTCTAGCGGTTAAATCACATTTACACAGCACCGCTCACGAAATAACCGACAATGTAATAGAAAGCGTATGGTGAACAATTAAACAACAAAACAATAGGACACAACAACAACAACATGTTTGCTCTTTTTATAGACCTCCAAACTCCGAAGTAGATACTATTTACCAAGTAGAAAATCAAATATCCGCATTTACTTTGAGAGATAGTAAAAGTGTAATAATCATTGGGAGAGATTTTAATCTCCCATGTATAAATTGGGATTCTTACACGGTAAAGCCGAATTCGAGGAATAGAAAAATCAGTGAGATCTTACTCAACGTACTCTCAAATCACTCGCTATCCCAAGTAGTCGACAAGCCTACGAGAGGTAATAAAATATTAGACCTTTTAGCAGTAAGCCATACTAAGTTGATAAAACATATCAATGTTCTCGACGGTATAAGTGATCACAGAGCAATTCTTGCAACCTTAAATACAGAAGCGGAGTCAGCCGAAAAACCAAAACGCAATATTTATTTATTTGATAAATGTAACTTCATTAAATTTGGCGAGATGCTTAATGATTCATACACGGACTACGTAGCTAAAACATAGGATAAAAGCACCGGTGTGTCATGGAAATACTTTTTAGAAATCTTACGCCAAGGAATCAACAAACACATTCCGCAAAAACTAAAAAGTGATAGCAAAGAACCTCGTTGGTACAATAACGATGTTAGGAGAGACCTTAGGAAATAGAGAAAACTGTACAACATGTTCAAAAAAAACCATTACGTTTGGTGAAAAATCGAAGGAACTAGAAGCAAAAGAGAGTTACCTTGCGCAACCCTCAAAAACCAAGAAAACATTGCGTGCTGCACTGCGAAATTTCAAGAAAAAAATACTTGGAAAATTACTCGAAGAAAATCCAAAATCTTTTTGGTCATATGCGAGAGAACTGCAGGGAAAATCTTCTACCGTAGATTCGTTATTTGATAAAGATGGTAAACTTGTCACCGAAAATATTGATAAAGCTAATGTGTTAAACGCCCACTTTGAAAGTGTTTACACTACAGACGACACTGCGTGTAATTTAGACATTCCATACATTGAGGAACCGATGAAAGAAATCACAATTCAACGCGATGGGATAACTAAACAGCTACAATCGATAAAAAGTAATAAATCTCCGGGTCCGGAGGGAATACCCGCGCGCGTCCTCAAGGAGTTAGCACCACAGATCGCACCGTTCTTAGAGATAATATTCAATAAGTCATTGTCTGAAGGAAAGATACCAATGGACTGGAAAACTGCAAACGTTACACCGATATTTAAAAAGGGGAACAGACATGACCCAGGAAACTATCGACCAATATCATTAACATCGATTACAGGCAAGATTCTCGAACATATCGTTGTTAGCAATATCATGACTTTTCTGGACAGTCGAAACCTCCTGCATAATCGTCAGCATGGATTCCGGAAAGGTAGATCATGCGAAACACAGCTCGCGCTCTTTCTTCACGACGTTCTCAAGTCTGGTGAATCGAAAAAACAAGTTGACGCACTATTTCTAGACTTTAAGAAAGCTTTCGACACGGTACCTCACAGAAAACTATTATACAAATTACAGTCATGCGGGTTAAACGAACAAGTAGTAAACTGGATACGTGATTTTCTGAGTGATCGTAAGCAAAAAGTAGTTCTTGTCGGAATTAGCTCTGATATAGTTAAAGTGACATCAGGTGTCCCGCAAGGAAGCGTTATTGGCCCACTTTTGTTCATTATATATATAAACGACCTTTGCTCCCGAATTAGCAGTAAAATACGTTTATTTGCCGACGACGCTGTCATATACCGCGAAATTAGTGATCAATGTGACTTTGAAATTCTGTCTTCGGACTTAAGCAACATTCATGCGTGGAGCAAGGAGTGGGGACTAGAACTTAATCTGAGCAAATGCACGGCGGTGCATTTCTTGCGTAGGTCGTCCAACTATCATCATGTATATGTTGTGGATGGCGTTAGCATAAATGCGACAGATGAAGTGAAATACCTGGGAGTTACGATAACTTCGAACCTTACGTGGGGGACACACATAAGAAATATTTGTGGCAGAGCCCTGAAGAAGTTAGGATTTGTCAAGCGTGTTGTGGGAAGATTATCGGATGATAAAGTGAAAGAGAGGTGCTACTTCGCACTCGTCCGGCCACACCTTGAATATACAGCGAGCATATGGGATCCGGCGGAGAAAGACCTAGTCCATGAACTTGATAAAATACAAAGGAAAGGTGCGCGATTCGTGAAAAACTGCTACGGCCGTACAGAAAGCGTTACACAGATTTTGAAAGATTTAGGGTGGGAGCCGCTAGAGACTCGGAGGTTACGCGCTAGGCTTAGATTGCTGGAGCAATTGAGAATGAATATCTTTCAGAGCGACACGGAGAACATCATATTAGAACCACATTATATTTGCAGGTCCGACAGAATCGATAAATTAAGGGAGATAATTTGCCGAACGGATAGGTATGGGAATTCGTTTTTCCCCCGAACAATTAAGGACTTTAATAAATGCTTGGCGGAACTTTGATTTTTTTTTGTTGACGGCTGGTGTCCTAACACCCCCCGCCACACGCCTTTTGAGGCGGCTTGCGGGGTAGTATGTAGATGTAGTATTAACTCAGACGCAGGCGAACCAAAACTGGTTACCCACAGGAATTTTCTGATGTCCAATTATGCCGCAAAAATTTTATCTATGAGGATACATCCTTGTTTTAACATTGTTGTTAAGCCGTGGTTTTTAGATTAGTTTTACAGACGGACGAAGGCCGTTAAGTGTGCGTTTTAATGATTTTATAGAGAGAAATAACTTCTTTCTTCCTGATGTGTATCCTGTGGGATATTCAACCATTCCAACATGGTCTGTCCCACCACCAGATATTAGACTTAACTTACATCAATCCCTGAAATCGTACACCACGCCCTGTGAGTACCAATGCCTATTTTAAAAAAAATCTTGGACCCTGGCTTTACTCCTATCTATACAGATTGGGCTAAAACGTCATCCGCATGCGGATGCGCCCTAACGTCTTCTGTCCATGGAGTCTCAAAGAAGAAACTCGATGCGATGTCCAGCATATACACAGCCGAACTCACTGCCATAAAGATTGCAGTCACCAACATCAAATGCCGTCAACAAGGGTTCATAATATGCGCAGACTCCGAAAGTTCAATACAGTCGATCGCTGCTTACTCTTCTAATCCCATCTTACAAGAAATTCACTCTGCCCTCCTGAGCCTCTTCGAAAGAGAAGTTCGTATCATATTTTTATGGATACCTGGACACATGGGTATTACGGGTAACGTGAAAGCAGTGACTGCGGCTTAAGAAGCATTGGGAGCTCATGAACCCAACTCTGATCTGGTAATTTGTGACGACCTGAAAACCAAATTACGATCCTTAGCCTTGGGAGAATGGAGAGAAACATGGCGGAACCTGCATAATAAACTGCGAAACAGAAAACCGGAGATATTTGCATGGCCTTTTTCTTGCAGGCACAAACGAAGAGAAGTCGCTATAACTCGGTTGAGGATTGGGCCCTGCGCATTTACTCATTCGTTTTTCTTCACAATTGACAAAACCCCACCGCGGTGCGATGACTGTGATGCTCCTCTAAGTGTCAACCACTGGCTGACGACCTGTACGAAATACCGGGCTACAAGCAATAATGTAGGTATCACGGGAAGCTTAGACAAACTTTTAAGAGATGACCCCAGACAGACAAACATACATACAGACATACGACAGACAAACAAAATCTTAATTTATTTTAAGGAAATTGTTTTCTTTTATTTTATTTAATCCACTTGTATATCTAAATATATGAAATAGTTAAATTATGGAATAATTAGTTTTTCCATACACAGTCTACTGATTCTTATCTTCACAAAACTTATCGTAAATATAATAATATGAGCATTGTGCAAATGACCACCGCCGTCGACGCACCAACAAAAGTTTAGCACTGACAGGAAAATAATCGTAAGGTTATGTATAATTGACCGTTAAAACCTTCTGAGAAGTTAATGAATAATTGACCACCTGAGAATAATTTATAGTTTTGTTGTGTACAAAAGGTGGCGGTGATGTCGAATTCTGTGTCATTTGACGTACACATCAATACATGCGCAAGTCGTCGCACTAGCGTCGTAACTTGGCGTTGTTTTGACGAAACGAAAAGATTGAAATGTCAACCTCAATGTTAAATGTCACTTAGTATGTAGTTTATCGAACATTGGAATATCGAAAAAACGTTTGCTGAACCCGCTCATAGCAGGCAAGCCAACGTTTTGGCAGGAAAACGTCTGTCGGGTCCGCTATTTATTAGTAAAATTTAATTTCACCTGCATATTTTCGATGATTTCATCATAAGTATTATGTTGAGAGTAAAAAAGACGAATGAAAACAAGCATTAGTTAAAAGGCGTCAGCAACCACTCTGAGACGTCTTCCGTCCCCGTTTTTAAAGTCCAAACGTGTCGACTCGCAGTCAATATTTTGCATTATTTTCACAGATGTGTTTCACCGGTATAATTGATCTTAATGAATCGCGTGAGACGACCATGAGATCCAACATAAGATCACACCAACTGATACAAGTTCGATCACTACCAAGTAATTCTATAATGTGTAGCAGATAATTAACTTCATGCTCACTTAGAGACGTGTAACTCGGCCAAATTCAGCTTCTGTAATGTCTCACAAATTATTTCCTGATGAAAGATGAGAATGAAAAAGTGTGGAAACGAAATTATAGATCCTCTATTTAATTTTCCTTGACGATCATGAGGAGGAACTCCGTGCTCCAAAGAGTCTCACGACAGGAGGGTTAAGATCGTAACATCCAATCAGAAGCTTCGAGTGAGTTCATGGAGTTCATGACAACGGATCAATTGACTGATGCTACTATGGCTGACATCATGTCGATTTCTTGCGATCCGTGATTTTGCGGAGATCCTGTGGAGGAGGGATGTGATTACCAACAAGTAGGCGGCATTAGTGCCCGTGAGTATTCATATGTTGAAATTTATGCTGATTCAATCCATTTAGCTGCGGGAGCGTCTGAATTTTGTCGCCACCTTGTGCGGGACATGAGCGAGGGAGGTATTTTCCCTTGGAGCCCGGGCGTGGGTCTAGCAGGTAGTAGTAGGTATAATCCGGGACTACCTGCCTTTCCCCCTCACCATAGACCATGAATACATTTGGGTCCTTTCGAAGAATCATAACTGGAGTTTAAATATTCAAACGTAACCTTTTGTAATTCAAATTTAACTTGGTTATTTTTCTCAAATTTGGCTATGATGTCATATTTACGAGCGATTTGATACCAAACAGTAATAAAATCCATTGATTTTCAACCATATTGCTCGACGAGATTTTAGCCGATTTGAATGTAACGAAAAATTTCGTTCATGTCATTGGATGCTGCAGGTAAAGGTAAGGTATAATAAAGTTTATGCAAGGCATTTGATTTGAACATATTATATTTTTGTCACTTAGAAATCAATACTTGAATGATAATCTCTAAAACAATCAATACATACTGCTTTTTGACATTCTCTGCACCAAAAGCGCGTGTCTTTTCTCTTTTGATCCCTTTTTGTAGTATTCTTACACACGAAGCATACTCTCTGGGGGTTTTTTTGCCCGCAGAATCTGGTATTTTTTCAATAAAATGCCTAGCATTTATTCTTTCAGGAACGTTCGCACCAACCTGGAAGTTTTCTTGCAATATGGTATTATCTGTTCCTAAAACACTATATTTTTTTAGAAGCTGATCTACAACAGTCCGTACAAATTTCCTATAAGAAATTGCCTTTTTAGTTTTCAATTTGAATAAATAAAATGCGTTTAACAATGTTACGTCGAGAAGGTGGAAAAACAGTTTTTTGTACCACTTCACGGACTTCCTCATGCACTCCACTGACCCAATCATCATATCTGATTTGTCAACCAACCTCATATTTTTGACATAATCGACAACAGCGTCTGGTTTGAAAATAACGTTGTTTTTCCTATGGCATTTTTTCCACTATCAAGCATTTGGCCTGTATGAATAGTGGATAGTAAGGAAACATCGCGTTTGTCACGCCATTTCATGGCGAGAATATTTCCACTGCACAGCATTTCAAAATCACCTCTAACTATTTTTTGTTTGTCAAATTTTGGCATATTCTTCCTATTCACCCTGACCGTACCACATAAACCAGTTTTATTTAAAAAAAAATATCATTTTTATGCCTCTACAATATTGTGATGCCTCCATGATCGGAGTTCGTTTTCCTTAGTAAATTTAGTAAATTGATCATCAATATTATTTTTATATTATTATCTTCAGTTGATATATTTCAAGAGGACTCGTCCGTCTTCCGAGACCGGTTCATCAGGGTGTGCTCGGGCTCCGTGGTTCTTCACTATTCTTCAGGTTTTGTGGCTTTCGTATATAAAAAAATCAGTTTTTCACACCCGTTGAGTTTCAACGGGTACCTTTCGCTAGTAATATATATATAGTAATATATAATAATAAAATATAAATCGACGACACTCCTGTGCTGCCGTATGCCCCTGGAGATACTGAGTCCACCGTGGAGAACGATAAATGCACCATCTGGTGGAATTACTCTTTTACTACCACCGGGTAGTTGGAGGCGACCAAGCCTGATATCATTCTCCTAGACCACCTCTCACGCTCCATACTCGTGATAGTTTTCGGCCCCGGCTGTGACGAATATGGATGCAAAGGAGACGGAGAAACGGACGAAATATCAAGACCTGCTTTTTGAGTTTCGGCAAATGTACCCAGGACACACTGTTAAACTGGTGGTCCTCATCATAGGTGTGCTCGGTGGAGTTAAGGGCTCGCTGCTGGAGAGCATCAAGTGCATTCCGTCCTGCGTGGCACAGGCGGAGTCACTGGTAGCTCGCGTGCAGAAGGCCGTAATACTTGGGTCCCTCCGTCTACTCCATACGCATGACCCAACCGCAGCGTAGCCACCAATCCGATGGACGTCGGACGTGGCTGCGATCACTACCCTACCCCTCTGGAGTCCTCGGCCATTATGATGGCAATGAAACCCGATGCTTGCCGAGTACTCGGAGAGGAATGTTACTAAAGTAACGATATAAATATAAAATAACGATAAGCTGCCTCTTTCCTCATTAACAGTATTGGCGTCTTACGTTATAATTATTGGAGTCCATAATCATGGAAAATATGACATTGCAAACCTGCCGGTCTTTCAGTCCCTCCCTGTGGTGTTAATACATTTACATTTACGTATTACCCTGCAAGCCAAGACAGGGGTACCAATGGCCGTGCCCTAGTTATTTGTCCGGGGGTAGTACTCTTGTGTGGTGGCTTGCAGAATAATAAGTAGATATGGACGGGTGTTTGGCAGGGGGGTGAGGTATCACCATCACGCACCACTATGCACAAGTAAATTTCCCCATCATCTACCCCAATACAGGTACATAAAATATGCTACAGAGACTATTTTCTTTAGTTGGAACTATTTAAATGAGATAGAAGGTTCATCCTGGGATGGTGAAAAACCTGGCCCTAGAGAAAAAAGGATGTGTAATCAACTTTGCAATATCTAATCAGCTAGTACACCTGTCTATACTTCAAAGTTTCATAGCTGCCCTTTTGGTCTCTTAATTGATCCCGGGAAAAACGACGTTTTAAACCTGTCTGTTCTGGACTCTATGCACCTCATTTTTATCCTATGATCTGATATGCAATAGTATGACCTGATCTACGATACAATGGAATCCGTAAAATATATATAACTTTATCAGAAAGAAACTCTATGACATCGCAGTTAATAATGGCAACAATGGGAGTTTATTTAAGTAGTTATACGGTGGCATTGTGTTGATAAAGATAAGTGTTTTTCAAAATTATTCGAACCGCCGACTTAGGTTCCAAATACCTTTACCCAACATCCCGAAACCGTAAGCTTTAAAATCATAGATTGTATGAACCCACCATGAAATAGAGAAAAGTAAAGTTTAGAAATAAAATTGATATATTTTTCAAATGGAAATGATGTCCGTTTTATTCGTCCGAGGACGTGTATGCATAGTGACGATTGTGTCAGGTCCGTGCCTTTCAGCACCCTTCTGCCACCCTCTTGTTTCTACTGGCTCCCTCAGATGTAAGCATCGCCCCCCAAAGGGTTTAATGTGATTTTAACGAGGCTCGTTTGACTTGAGAGTGATAGTGTTAATTGGTATATTATTTATATTTTTTCTTGGGGTGCATAAGCCTCAAGGCGTACTTTTATCTGATCGCTGATCAGGCGAAGTACTCTATGATAACTTCACCTGCACTTTTCAGACGATTTGGTCATGATATTGTTTTAGTATGGCGCTAATTTACGACATTTCAATTTTAAAGATTTTAAAGCGTTTTCGCCTTTTCTTGCTGCCGGACGATTCTGTTGGCCCGTATGTCCCTGGAATCCCGACTGGCTGCTGCGCCTGTCATCAGGTTTTCCAGGGACCGGACCAACAGAACTTGACATACAACCATGCCCTGGGTGGTGAAAAACCCACCCAGGCGGGACTCGAACCCGTAACGTTTAGCAGGCGAGGACTTTACCCCGCTGCCACCGGGGCCTGCGTTAAAATACATATTGACCTCCACATCGTTTTCTACGAGACTGTTAGGGGTTTATTTTAAAATGTTGACCCTTAGGATCAGTTAACGTTTACTAAGGGGACATTTCTCTTTTTTAACTCCCGTTTGTTACACAGAACGCTTTCACAAATGACCTGAACGAATTCCTGTGCCTTCATTTTCCGCGCCGTGCTAAATTTAAAAAGGAGTAACGTCTTCAGCAGCTGAACATTTTTAATTGCTTCTTGAGGGAGCCTTATGGGGTAAAATGAACAAATTAAGCGACACAATTGACGGCATTTTCTCTCTTTGAGCACTCACTAAGAATTCTCTGTACCAGAAGCAAGAAAAATACCTGGCAAAAAGTACTTATTTACGTAAGCAACACTTTTTAGATGGAACAATTCAACTTAAAAATTTTTGCGTAGCAAAAGAATTGCATTTTGAAAGATGGAGACACTCCTCAAATTTTCCTGATTCCAGATTTGGACGAGACTAAGGTACCCACTTCGGAGCAGTTAGGGGGGGGGGTATTTCCCCCTCCCAAAAGTGTCACCTGTCGCCCAGGTGTGACTGGCTATCCCCACCCTTTTGGTCCCCACTTCGGAGCGGTAGGGGGATGGGGGACTGTCCCCCTGTATATCCCCCAGCGGCTTTTCTCTCCGCCATTTTGTATCCAAGTTTTAATGCATTTGTTGCCAGTGGCTCTCGCCGCCTATTTGCATCCAAATATATATTTGGCTGATTCCAACGGCGTGTTTAGGCGTTACACTTACCTCACTATATTCTGCCAAAATCCGCCACTTTGAATCCAAATCCCCCGGGCCATCTGGTCCGGCCCGCCAGAGCCAACCAGAATCGATGGAAGAGGATGAATATGTCTCTGAGTCGGAGGTCCGCCGGGCTAGGTCTAAGGGAAGGAGATATCGCATAAAGCGCTATTTCTCCCTCTGAACTTAATGCCCTTTTTTATTGTTTGTTTTTTTTTTAATTTTAAAATTATTTATTACGCACCTTTTATGGTTTTTATCTTACAGTGGAACTGTAATGGTTTTTATCGGCATAAGGAGGAGCTGGCCATTTTAACTCGCGAATTTAACCCATGTTGTGTTTGTCTCCAAGAAACGCATTTCAAAATGGCGGACAAGGGCTTTTTAAAAGGTTTTAACGTATTTAGATTTGACGAAATCATTGGCCAACGAGCCCATGGTGGAGTTATGGTTTCTATTCGGGAGGCCCTTTACACCTCCCGAGTGCACCTAAACACGCCGTACCAAGCGGTGGCAGTCACCGTGTACGCCCCCGAGGCGATCACGCTATGCAACGTGTACCTGCCCGAAGGTGCACCGGTCACTCAATTTTACCTGAATGCTCTTGTCCGTCAACTACCTCAGCCGTTTATTTTACTAGGAGATTTTAACGCCCACGATCCTCTTTGGGGAAGCCCAAGAAGGCAATGCAATCGTAGAGGACGGATTTTATCCTCCTTTATTTTAGATAATGTCTTGGTTTTTTCTTGAACAATGGGGAAAAAACCCGTTTTAATTCCTTTACCGGCGACTCTTCAAGCATAGATTTGTGCATTGTATCGAGCGCCCTAAGTACAAAATTTAACTTATCCGTTCATGACGATCTCTGTGGGAGCGATCACCTCCCACTTCTTATTACCAAGGAACGGCATTATAACCCTAGTTTTATACGGACAGGCCATTGGGCTATCCGGAAAGCAGACGCCGCTTTTCAGAAGCAGTTTTAATTTCAAATATGACGAAACACGTGATAGTGTTGACAATATTAATAATTTGACAAGCAGTATAATACAGGCCACACGCGTCAGCGTACCACGGTCTCGCGGTACTACGACGAAACCTCAAGTTCCGTGGTGGAATGATGACTGCGCGAAAGCTATCCGCCAGCGTAAAAAGGCGTTGCGGATTTTTAACAAATATCCGACGGAAACCAATCTATCCTCCTTCAGGCGCTTGCGAGCGAAGGCACGACAGGTCGTAAGAGACGCAAAAAGGGCTTCCTGGATGGAATTTGTGTCGGGTGTGAATAGCAGGACTCCACTTGCACAGGTGTGGCGTAAGGTGAAGAGTATCTCGGGCAATCACCACCAGCTGGGAATAATCTACCTTAAGGTTGGTGGCGATATTGTGACCTCAGCTCCTGAGATTGGTGAGGCTTTTGGCCTATTACTCGCCGATACAAGCAGTAATAGAAATTACAATCCCACATTTTTGGGAATTAAATTACGAGTAGAAGCCTCACCAATCAACCTTCGTGAGATCCGCTCTCATGAAGATTATAACCTTCCGTTCTCCCTTAGGGAGCTACAATCAGCCGTTGATGACTCCAAATTTACGGCTCCGGGATTGGATGAGGTCCACAACGCCTTTCTCCGGAATATTCCGACGACGACAATGTTAGAGGTCCTCCACACTCTCAATCACCTTTGGAGAGACCTCCCGTCGTCCTGGCGTGAATCAGTAGTAATACCCATACCTAAGCAGGGCAAAGATCGTACTGACCCGAATGGTTATAGATCAATATCACTCACTAACTGCCTGTGCAAGTTAATGGAAAGAATGGTTAACCGACGGCTTATTTGGTGGCTAGAGCGCCGAAACCTTCTCTCCGATATTCAGTGTGGATTTCGTAGAGGCCGGTCCACGATCGATCACCTGATAAGAATAGATAACTACATCCAGGAAGCCTTTCTTCTCCGCCAGCACGTTGTCGGCGTCTTCTTTGACATAGAGAAGGCATATGACACTGTCTGGCGGCGGAAAATATTGAACACTTTGCACGAATGGGGTCTCAGGGGTAATCTACCCACTTTTATTAAGAATTTTTTATCCGATCGGGTGTTTAAGGTTAGAATCGGTCAGTACCTATCCGTAGCATACAGCCAAGATAATGGGGTTCCACAAGGGTCAGTTTTAAGCGTAACACTTTTCGCCGTGGCAATCAACGATATCGTTATGATGGGAACATCTAATCACGCTTCCTGAAGTATATCCCTCTGGCTTTCCTAAACATCCGCCATGGGAAACTCCCGCTCCTAAAATCAACATGGGACTCACTCAGCGCAAGAAAGCTCTTACCACTACTCTGGAATACCAGCGTCAGTTTTATTTATATCTTCACTGCAACCCCGGTATCGTGCCAGTTTTTACAGATGGCTCTAAGTCTGACGCTGCCTGTGCATGTGCAGTTGTCTCATCCCACCATGGAGCCATCAAGGCGAGGTTGAATCCGCTGTGTAGTGTTTACACAGCGGAACTCCTCGCAATAAAAATGGCTCTAGGAGGGATAGAAGGGAACAGTGGCTCCTTCGTCATATGCTCGGACTCTCTTAGCGCCCTGAACTCCATTTCTAGCTTTTCTTCAATGCACCCAATCGTTCAAGATATACAAACTGCTTTGATATCCCTTAGCAGAAGGGGAATATCTGTATCATTCCTTTGGGTCCCAGGGCATGTGGGTATCCCTGGAAATGAAAGAGCCGACGCTTTGGCGAAGGAGGCACTGGACTTAGAGGAAATAACTCTGACGCTGGTACCATACGAGGACCTTAAGGCTATCTTGAGAAATGTAGCCCTAGAAGAGTGGAACGATATATGGAGGAACGTAGAAAATAATAAACTGCGCGGGGTGAAATCGGTAGTGTCAGCGTGGCCCACATCCGTCAGGAAGAGTCGCCGGGAGGAAGTCGTCATCACACGTTTGAGGATAGGGCATTGCCCTTTGACTCACTCCTTTCTCTTCACCGAGGAGAAACGACCACCTCGCTGTGATGACTGCGACTACCCTCTCAGCGTTCGGCATATCCTGACGGAGTGTGACAAATACCGATGCTTGCGTAGCAGGCTGCAGTTAGCGGGAGACATAAAGTCGATCCTAGGCGATGACTCAGATGTTCTCAACCGTGTTTTATCATTTTTAAATTTAACTGGCCTTTTTAACAATATTTTAAGGATGTAAAATTTATTTTAATAACAATTTTATTTTAATACCAATATATGTAAAATATTTTTTTTAATAAACATGACGGGTAGTGGTGCAAAATGACCATGTTGTCGACGCACCCTATAAACCAAAGACTACTACTACTGAATCCAAATATAAATTAAGGTGTTTCCAAAGGCTTTCTGAGTTTAGGCGAAACACTTACCTCCCTACGTTGTCGAAAAGTCCACCGTTTTGCATCCAAATATAAATTTACCTGTTGCCAACGGTAGTCGGTATTTTGGTGGTACCCTTACCTCACTATGCTCTCCAACATACCGCT
Source organism: Ceriagrion tenellum (assembly GCA_963169105.1). Taxonomy (NCBI): domain Eukaryota; kingdom Metazoa; phylum Arthropoda; class Insecta; order Odonata; family Coenagrionidae; genus Ceriagrion; species Ceriagrion tenellum. The sequence continues at coordinate 117,525,296 of OY720640.1, read as the reverse complement.
ATTTATTATGAAACAATTAAACTCTTGCCAGCATCATTCACTTTCTTCGAGTACCAGGGGTCCTATTCAAATGGGTGAGGAGTTTGCGTTTGTTGATGAAGAATTTTAAGGCAAGAGACTTCTCTCGATCAGTTTATTACACTTCCGATAAATTCATACATACATTCATGCATACCAATCACGCCATTCCCTTCCGAGGAAGGCACAGTCACAAAGTTTCATTCATAAATACGTATTAGTACACTTAACTCTGCGTCAATATTTTCCTGCATACTGTATTTCAGTAGTTAATAGCACTAAGCAAAAATTTATAAATCATATGTTATCAGGGAATTTAACGCACTCAGCGAAGGTTATAAATTCAATTCCTCGAAACCTCCTCGTGATGTTTGTTTTTTGGGATAATCTATATTTTGCCACTGGCAATTCATCTCATGGACGATTATTCGAAAGGAATTTTAGTAATTCATTCAGGTATCTTGCAAAAAAACACACCTTTTTGTAACGGATGGCGATTGATATTTTAATTATCTTTATCGACATTTTAACCTTTACACACGCAGTCGCGAATTATTTAAATGAACGTTTATGTAATATTTTGAGTATTTATTTTGGGTATTGGGTAATTAATTTTATGTATCGGCCAATTTAATACATTATCTTTCGATACAATCGATTGTTCCATAAAACTTACACATCTCAGGTTCGATCGATCGATAATAAACCCATCCCCCTCCATCATGCAGGAGTCATCCTGCAGGTCGCTATTTTCTTTTAATCCTTTCGTTTGGAGAGTCATTTCTTAAATTTCATAGGTTTCCCGATTTTCTTCATAAAGGAGTCAAAATCCGATCGTAATCGAGGGAGACGTGGCAACGTTGCGGAGTCGGAGGTCAACCAATACTGCGTCGAGTACGACCGGAGATCCTAGACTTTATCCGAAAAGAAACTCACGAAGAAATCTTGTGGAGTCAGTATCAGTTGAATGAATCGGTCATCATCTTGTTTCTCAATCAGTATTTCCAGAATGGATCTGAATCCTACTGTCTGATGGAGTGCACCCTCCAGAGGGCGTTTTCCCCCATAAGGAGCCGAGCGAAGTCATACAAGGTTCGGAAGGCCATGGCGTCATTATTACCATACAGTGGTTCATGTAAAATATTTCAATTCCAATGAGGAATGTCTACGCGTAGAAGGATTTCGGACAAATCTTCACTCGAGAGAAACGTGGAGAGCACGGCGAAGAAATACTGAATGAAAAGTGATTTAGTCATCCGAATATTTCCCGTCTTCTCAGTGAATTTCAATGCTGAGAATGCTTTATAAATTTCCCAAAAATCACTTTCCTCTCCCTCAGTTCTTACGCCGTAAAATATTCCGAATCCAGCTCCAGTCGTCTCCTCAATAATACCGAGAAGGCAAACAGACAGTCCCCTTTGACTCGCCTCTCCAGTCGATCCGAGTCACCCATCACGTGACCGTCCTCGTCCAACGGAATGTTGCCCGCTGGAAAATGTGACGCAATTACGGAAATAAATTCGTCGAACTCTCTGCGGATGTCACCGAGAGCGTAAGAGTCCATTTCTTGCAAATAGCCTAAACATCTATCTGACAGACATTTGCAAAATCCAGTTGTGCGTTTCATTGCTCTCTTCATTTCGCCACTCGCGGAATCATTTCGCTTAGCAATTGTCTATTCCTCCTGCAGTCTGAGATAACTTGAGACCGTGAACTCAACAAGAGAAAAAGTAATAATTGGAACTCCAGACTTTTCCTCGGATCCGAGCCGTTGTATTGTTTTTTCGACGCTTATAGATGCCGTCCGAATGTCGTGGGTCGACAATTTCTCGAAATCTTCTTTCGTTTGAATGGTGATTGGGGATATCACTCCGCTCCGTGTCGAAGATGAACTCAAAATGAGGCTCATTTTCGAGACATTGAAGCAGGAGCTTAGCCTGGTGTAATTCGTTTGCTCTCTGGTAGATGTTTTGAATCTTGCGTCATATTTCATCAGGGTTACCGCGAAACCTGATCTTCATTAGCATCTTATGAATGTGACTATCTTCCCAAGTATTTGCCCATTCCCTGGTGAACAGAATCCCTACAATCCTTCAAAATATCATTCTTCCTTCCTTCTTCGGCTGGTAGGCATTCAAACTTATTTGATTTAAGAAGAGCTCATTCTTCATAATTCTCTTCGTACACCATTTGCATAAAAACGGTCTACCCTTTTCACCAACCCATTAGTTAACATCCCCAATGTCTTTTTTCTATCTTTCCCAGATATCTTCCATCTTATCTAGATCTCCGCTCTTAATACTTTAGTGAAATTCATTCCTTTCTCTTCAGAAGTCCTGGATACCCACGCACCTTTGGCTCATTGACTTAAATCACTCTTGGAGATTACTCACGCTCGGGAGAATAGAGTCCCATCGCAGTAGAAGTAGGACCACTTCATGGTGAACTCCCTCGACCGCGAAGTCGATTGCTCGCTTATCCACGCCACGTTGTATGACCAGAGAGTCGTTGACGGTACACCCGCACCGGAGGACGAAGTCGACGCACTCAGTGGCGCCACCTATCGCTGCCTTAATGAGTAGCGACGCACCGTTCTTCTTGAGGGGCTGCCATTTGTCTTCAGGTAGAATAGCCTTCCTCCCACAGGTGGCCAGGATGACTCCCAACAGATTCTCCAACGAGGACAAGTCCGTGGTATCGACAGCGGGGTTCTCCTGGAATAATTAATTTACAAAATATTCACCATTTATAGATTAATTTAATCAAGGGAAACGGCTCAAATGTTTGTTAGTTCTGGGAAAATTTTTACAGATAATGTTCACAAGGGTGAAGGTTTAATTGCACAGAGAAACCAATAATAGTAACAAGGAACCCAAGTAAAACACCGAATATATTCAAAGTTCTTTTAATATTTTAACACTTCAAATACCTTGATGGAGAGGCTGAACATTTATAACAAAAATTTTACAACAAATTTTTGAACAACTGGACTAACGATTATTCCAATACATAATGAAATCGAAAGGAAGAGGAAATTCGGATTAAAGAATAAAAATCTTCATCCCAGATCCTTTCGTTTAGCGTTCCTTTTGGTTTACATCACCAGTATTCCTAATTTGAATATTTAAAAGAAAATATGATTCCAAAAAAATAATACCCAATATGTATATACATTCTGTTATGAGAATTCAAGAAGCGGACAGAAGGGGGACAGGGGAACTGATTTTTATATTAATAATGATTATAAATCATTATTTATTGAAATTGACTTGAATCTTTTAAAATTCAATGTGGTTCAATGAAATCTATCGATATGTTCATCGATCGTTATTCGTTCAAACGAAAGGCTGCGGAAACAATGTCCTAGGGACACAGGATTTCAACTGAATCATCACTTGGGCAAATGGTTCAACAGATGATAATGATACTCTAAACCCGGAGTGACCGAATATTTTTCTATCAAGAATTTGTGCTCATTTAGCAACATCCTCCGCGACGACTGCCAATTCTTCCTGTGCTACTGTGGCCTAATGCTTATGGATTTTTAACGCTTCCGTATCAATACGTATTAGATGAAATTATACTGAAAATTAAATTGTCATAAAAATCTGAGGTTTTTTTTGACAAATCTTTTGAAATGACTGTTTTTGGAAATACAAAATATAACCTTATGGTAGTCATTTAATGATCACATCGCTTTGATTTTTGAGTCCATACGCCAAAAACATTCCATAAAAAACTTAGAAGCGATAAACGATTTGTGAAAAACTTAGTCATTCCTTCGAAAACATATTACAATTTAACAGAAAAAACCACAAAAGTGACTGAATGAAAGAACAGGGAAGCCATGTGAATGAAACTTTGAATCGAATCCATTCCATACGGATAGAACAGAGATTTTATATGAGTAATATTTTTAAAAGACTGCTTTTAGGTATACAAAATATTACCGGATTGTAAGTATCATATTGAGGGTTAACGTAATGCTATAGCTTGCTAAGCGTTGAAATATTGCGGCGGTACGCCCAAATAAAAAAGCCTTATGGTAAATAAATGATTAAGTACTTTTCCGACGAATATTATGTGTGAAATTCTCTCGGGATTCTCACCGAGTTAAATTTTATGGTGCTGCCAACATTTCAATGTATAACACTTCTATCGTCATCAGTGTAGTGATTACCATGATGACGTTGGAATGGATGGATAACACATCCATCTAAACGTTGGCAGCAGTCAAAAATGTAACCCGGTGTGAATCCCGAAAGAATTCCACGCAGTCTTATGCTTGTTAAAATTAATAAATATAAAACATATCTCCACTCACATTACGGTCGATCGAGACGTGGAACGTGTCGCCTCCTTCGACAACTGGTCGATCTCCTGGCAACATTCCTCGAAGGAGTTCTCAATGGCGGACAACTTTTGAATCAGAGAAGGGTTCTCCGTCGTCACCATCGAAGAAGACACCTTGCCATTCACTCTGGACGAGACTTGAAGTATTTTCTTAGACAGTCTTGTCAGATCCGTGTCCACGGTTGTTTGATCCTCCTCTATATTCGGTGTGGTGCCCCCTAACACCATGGACTGCGATTCGCCTTGATAGGTGTCGATGGTTTGAGGAGGGTCGTCCCGACGACCACCGATCGTCCTGCAGTACAACGTGGCCACCACTTCGAGGAGTCCGATTATTGCCTGGCGGTCGCCGTTACACCCGTGCTGGGCCGCCATCTCTCGGGCCAATTCCAAAGCAGTTTCACCGGAGGCATTCGGACCGATCCTTGGATCAGAATCCTCCTCGAGTAAGGCCTCCACCCTGTCCCGTCATCCGCGTACCACAGCCTCCTCGAGAAGCGTGCGACCCTCCGCATTCCTCACGTCTACATTTTCCAGACCCTGGATCTGGTTTTCGTATTGTGATGTCAGGGAGTTGAAGGCTATTGCTCCAGAAAGTCGAGAAATAGTCCGAGAAACGGATTCCATGGTGGTCATTGCTTGATTCTTAGATCTGCAAACTGTACGTGGATCAATGTTGGGCTTGCTGTCACAGGGCAAACTTCTTTTCTCACCAGCTGCGTTTCTAGAAGAGAAAAGAAGGACATCTATCAGTGCGAAGGGCGGTGTCAATTCATTGACACCGTTATTTTAATCCGATTAATGCGCTTTGTGTGCTTGTGGTGATGTATTAACATATTAAGGTCAATAAGAGCTATGCTTCATCTCTGGAGCTTGTGTGTTGTGACAGGTATTATGCTTTAAGACATACAAATACGTAACAAATGTCGGAGATGACTGATAGCAGCAATTATTTCGTTGTTCCATCAAATGTCTTACTTAAGCATTGTATTCTATGTCAATTGAAATGATGTTGGTGACGAATTGCTTTTGAAGAGTATGTGTGGTTTTTTTTACGTACTCGATAAATAATAAATATTCAAGTGTTTCTTAATCTTCATTCAGTAACTTGACATAGGTACCAAGAGTCACATTTGTATTACATAGCAATTTTATGTACGAAAGGGGTTTTTGCCACAATAATGAACCCATCCACGTTTAAGGCAAGTGATAACTAATTAATTAGCTGTAGGTATTTGAATATTTGGCCATGACAAGGCTTAATCTTTTTTTAGGGTAAATTGTGTGGTCGTTAAGTGAAAGAATGATGATTATTTGCCAACTTATCTGTGTTTTTTCATTCTAGTTTGAAATACTGGTTTATACAATCATATCCTTAAGTAGTTGAGACGAATATTGATTGTGTTAAAGTGACTTTCAGTGATAGAAATTGTTATACATGTTCTGTAATTGATTACACGAATGTCTATGGTGATATTTCTGCAATAAGTGTGTAATTATAGGCAGTTTGGACTTAAGATGCGTTACGTTAGTCAGTGTATTTGAAGTGTTGTTAGAAATCAGCAAATATCTGGGAAGACCACAAAAAGAAGCTTGGTAATGGAATGGAAAATTAATGGCAGAAAGTTAGCGACACTTTTAAATTTGTTTTCTTTGGAAGTGAGATGATTTTCGCCAAAGTGAAAGCTTGATAATACATCTGTATGCGATGCATGATGTTTCATTATTTAGCATTGATTAAATTTTGCCTCCTCAACCAAGTGTTTTTTGATTTATTTGCCTTATTATCATTAGCAAAGATTGTTCCATTATTTGAATGAAACTCAATTTAATGTGGGTGTGTGAGCTTGTTGTAATTGTGGAAATTATGATGAAAAAGATGCCCGAAAAATCTAACTTAAGTTATCATACATGCTGCAAGAAATAGATTTGTGAAAGAGTTATTTTCAATTTCACTTGATGATACGCTGGTCATCTTTGAATATAGTCATGTAGGTGGATAAGTATGTAAATGCTTTGGGGTAAGGGATTTAGGAGGATAGTCGTTTAGTATCAATTGATATATTGTTTTATACCAAGAACACTGCATAAGGACGGAAAACTCCCAGCTTGACTCTGTTGCCAATGGAAGCGAAAGAATTGAAGTTCCACTTTTGGCCACAGGCTGCGCTGTTTAAGTTGTCAATTATTACAGCAGACGTCTCTGGGCTAACTATACGTGTTTTTACGTCTCCTTTTTCTCCGCCAGTACGATGATTTATACTGTAAGTAATACTTGAAGGCATTGGATAATAGATTTATATACCTAAGATACCGATCCATCGACGAGAAAACTCTCCAGAGCGTCGCGAAATAGATCAATGACACCGAAAGCGTACAGAATTAGGTGATGTGATCGGTAAATTCGTATTCCGAATTCCACCCTACAATTCCTAATTTACGATGTAAGAAAAGGGAAAAGTGTGCATTGAAATAATATTTAATGCAATTAATTCGAATGCTAGTTCATTTCCGGTTATTTGATGCCAATTCACGTAAATTGAATATGCCGCTAGCAAAATCAGCTGATGTTATTGATGCCATGACAACTACAATGATTCGAAAGCATTTCCCTTTTATAATTCGTAGGACGTAGAAAAGTAAAATGGACATAGAAAGAACAGGAATACGCGAGCGGGCGGACGGGGAAGCGAGCAAAGTGTTCCAATATGTGTTAAAAAAGAAACAAGAATCAGTAACTTACTTGCTTTATTATAATCCTTGGAAAATTAATCAATGTCTAATACAATTGGTTGCCCGTTATAAACCTACGGTCAAATATAAAATAGCCTGTAGCAGATGAAGGTCAACTGCTGAAATGAAAATGAACAACTTAAGCTCAGAAAAGTCACGGAAACAATGAAGGAATGACGAAAAATATAGTAATAGCATACGCTGGGAATGTCAAAACAAAGGAATCACACTGTCATGTGCGCACTGTTGGAGGTACTGGGAAATATATATGTACACTGAACGCAGTCTCTCTCGCCAGCAAATGAAGGAATAGTATACGCTGGGAATGTCAAAACAAAGGAATCACACTGTCACCTACGCACAAGGAAATATACACACTGAACGCAGTCTCTCGCGTAATGGCTACCTTGCGGTAAGGGGAACGATCGTCACCCACGTGCACTTACATTAACCTTAAACAAGCTTTTGTTCTTTTCTCGAGAATCTTGTTCCTCATTTAGGTATTCAAGTACTCAGTAAAGCAACTGACACAAAAAAACTTCGCAAACCCATTTTGAACCAAATTCGTCTCGTTTAAATGCACATTCACACTCCAAACTGCCTTCACAGCAATACATATCACTTCGTAAACAAGGCTCAAAGATCGCATCAGTGCCACCTATCGTCAACTTCCGGAAAGCTAGTAACCTGCGGCAGAAATTTTAGCAAAAGACGATCGAAAGCGCATCAAGAGTCGCGTCCTTATGCAGTGTTCTTGTTTTATACAATCATATCCTTAAGTAGTTGAGACGAATATTGATTGGTGTTAAAGTGAATAGTATGTGTGGTTTTTCAGTGATACTAAACGTCCTAATCAATTGATGTCGGATACTGCCCTAAATACTGTCCTAATCTACTGATCTAAATACTGTCCTAATAAATTGATGTCGGAAATTACATTTCATATTTTGTCCACAATAATTTAAGTGAACTATCGAACGTAAGATTTGGAAATTGACATTTTAAGAGATCCGTCGACCTTTAGCTGTAGTTAGACAATGAAAAATACCAGGAAGGATGTGGGAATATCGCATCTATGTGAAAAAAGTTTGCTCTCTTCAATAAGTAAAGTTCCATTGGTTTTCCAATTTGAAATAGCTAATTTATTCATTCAAGAGAATGTTATTGGTCTTTATATGCGCAGATAACTGTATTTAGGTAATATGCTGTTTCTGAAGTGGAATACGATGTGAATTGAACGGAAAGAGAATATAATACGCTTCGATTAGATAATATTCATTGACTGTTACTGGTGAGAACTTCCTAAATTATGTTCACCTGTTCGATCAATTAAGTTAATCATTGTACATTACAGAAGCTTAAGGTACAGCAACGCTCCTATGCATCTTATTATGTCTGCTTTCTACTTCTGCAATTACATTATAGTCTTAATGGAACATTGAGGCTATAATGGCTGGCTATAAGAGGCTATTGTAGCTGGCAAAATAGTCTTTATCTGCAAAAGTCGTATAAATGACAAGGTATTAGGACTGAAATCATCAAATGAAGGCATTAAGGGAAATTTATAACTCTTATGAGAATGTATAAATCGATTTCGTATTCACTGAAAATTCAAAAATTCTTGTTAATGGCTATTCAAAAAGATTCAAAACAAGTGCAATCGTTCCAAACTAGGCTCATTGCGCATGCATTCAAGAGAAACAATTGAGAAATATGCTGTAAATCTGATAACAGCGTAACTTTCGACGGTCTGCTGTACGATCGCCCATATAAATCGCTCGAAACACTTCACTCGAATGAAGTGAGCTCGATCGAAGGTGAACGGATCCCCAACGTTCGAATGTTAACCAAGTTATGAAATCGGCCCCCTAGATAGAAAAATACTCGATCACTCCGGGTTTAGAGTATCGGTATCATCTATTGAATCTGAGTAATGATTCAGTTGAAATCCCGTGTCCCTAAGACATGTATTCCGCAGCCTTTTGTGAGATGCTAATACATAGTCGATCACAAGGGTCATTCAATTTGAGGGAAATACCATTGCGTGATAATCCGCATCAATTGCAGGTAATTATAGGTGTAGTTGAGTATTTTATGCGTTTAGACCTGTATAAAATTGCACTTTTTTATATAAACACAGGATAATGTAGTAAACAACTACATAGCCACCGAAATGTAACAATGAAAAACTCTAATGAATCACGATGGAAAACTTAATTTGCGAATCGAAGATTATTTGGTCAGATAAACAGTTTATTTGACGATGAATACTAGAATGATAATCAATGATTACTTCACGACTGTGATCCTATAAAAATTAGAGATTTCCTTAATGAACAGTGAATGAATCATTGATTCTTTAAGGGATTTGATCAGGTAACAGTGATTCATTAGAGATGTAATCCTAGATTGGAATAAATCTGTAATTATTGACGGCTATGAATACCATCCGAAATATCGCAATTTTTTGTTTTTACCGACGCAGTACTTAAACATATATCTTAGTTGAGAAATTAACCCATCTAGTGTAAATCAATCTGCTCAGGAATTCGTATCAATAAACAAATGTATCGGCTTTTCAGCATTATGAAATGTGTCAATTTTTTGACATATCATAATGCTGAAATTTTGTGGACATACTGCGTAGAAATAAGCCACTGTGATTTTTTTTTAATTTTCAGGATAATTTCATCTTATCCATATTGATACTGAAGCGTATATTCCCAAAGCATTGAGCCACAGTAGCACAGGAAGAATTGGCTATCCTCGCGGAAGATGTCGTTAATTGAGCACCGATTCCAGAGTCCTCTAGATTGCCGATAATAGGGAGTAGAGTAGTGTAGAGAACAGTCATTCAGAGGACTCTGACCAATTCTAGATAGAAAAATACTCGATCACTCCGGGTTTCGAGTATCAGTATCATCTATTGAACCATTCGCCCAAGTAATGATTCAGTCGAAATCCCGTGTCCCTAGTACATTTTTCCCGCAGCCTTTCGTCTGAATGAATAATGACCGATGCACATACCGATAGAATTCAATGAACCACATTGAATTTTGAAAGATTTAAGTCACTTTCAATAAATAATAATTTATAATCATTATTAATATAAAAAATCATAGTTTCCCTGTCCGTCTGTCTGTCCGCGTCTTGAATTTTCATAAAAGAATGTATATACGTATTGGGTATTATTTTTTTGGAATCTTATTTTCTTTTTAATATTCAAATTTGGAATACTGGTGACGTAAACCCAAAGGAACGCTAAACGAAAGGATCTGGGATGAAGATTTTTATTCTTTCATTCGAATTATCTTTTCCTTTCGATTGCCTTATGTATTGGAATAGTCGTTAGCCCAATTGTTCAAAACTACTCGTTTATGTAAAACCGCCCCCTTGACGACCGCCAGTATTGTTGAAGCGGAGTTTAAAATTATTATTTAGGGAAATTTTAGGCCCATAACGAATACACCGGGAACGTTGGATAACTTTCACCTTGATGGGAGCTTTTTGTGGTAATCACGCTTCTTAGATGGATCAATTTAATTTAGCTCGACAAAAGACAACTATCAAACAATCAAAATGACGAGATTTGGATGGTAGAGTATCCCTTATGATAATGCAAACGACGTCATAGGGAATTTAGTTTGTACAAGTTTTTAACATGCGTATTGTAATATAACGGTGGGACTGTCATCTTGGACGGTGCCTTTCCCCACGTAGTGCGAAAGAGGATAAGTAACAGTAGAGGACAGCCATATTTGGCAGTTCTTGTCCCCACGTGCTCGCAGAGGAGGGGGACAACAAAAGGAAACTTGGCGTACCTTAGTCGCTAGGATACGCCGGGGCCAATTGCATCAATATTAAAACACGTGACGGAGAATTAGATAAAGAGGGGGGATTCTCTATCACCCACGGAACGAGTCGGACGTAAAAGAAAGTGCTATTGAAAAAACGGGCCGAGAAAGACGGGGAATCCCATCAAAGATAGAGCTGAGCATTGAGCACGTCGTAAGCTGTGAAGTACAGGCTCGAGCCAGCTGATCGGGAGACTGTAAGTATAACCAAGCGGCCGAACTGGAGAGAGAGACGGAAACTATTGCTGTGGGTGAAAAGTAGACGCCACTGTAATTAGTCTATGGGGGAAGGCAGATACGGTGAAGCTGACCACCTGTGTCGCCTAGGACGGAGTTGTCATAACTATATACATATGTTGTAATACGATTTCCTGTGCCTGATTTTGATTGTTTAATATTTATGATAAAGAGAGAATGGGCTTAAAAGGTGAATGTGTGAATATTAACGCGCTCAAGTATTAAGTGACTCAAAAGGAACTAAGGAACAGTGCTAATTAACGCCCATTTTTCAATATTGCATTGTTAATTTGATTACCATAAGTTTCATGTTGAACTGTGCATAAGTTGAAGAAGGATTCATTCATTAATGCATGAATATGATACAAATGTGGTTATCATAACAATTTCTGTGTTTTAAATAAATGGTAACATGTGTTTAAATTAGATTATATGTTTTATTGACGGGGTTAGTCGTGCAGAGAGACAAGAATGGTACATACGAGAGAAGCGAGGAACGAGAGTAAGCAAGTGACCTTTGAAGAGCCCCACTCAATTAATAAGGTTGTATTACATACTGGCTTCTATCGCGGAGCAATTAATTAACTAGAATCACTTCATTGGTTATGTTACAGCATCTACGAACTACATTGAATACGATGTACAGGAATATGTTTGAGCAAGAAGACCAAGTATTTTTACCAAGATTTGGACATTAGGTAATTGTGTATTATTTCCATACTTGTACAATAATCTCTAATTACGAGACAAAAATTTTGTGTAGTTTTTATGAGGAAACGATGTGTATCTTTATATAAATTAAATAAAATTGCGTCAAGCTTGAATTGGGGATAGCTCTTGTATTAAATGGAAACTCTTGGAGAACACATTATTATGCAGATATACAAGTTTGCTTAGGAACGATCGTCCTAAACATCTTTATAACAGAATTGGACCACCATTGAAAGTGTCACCAACCTAAATTCGTTCGATAGTCTTTGTGGGAGTTGAATTATAAAAATTGAATGGACCATCATAATCGCAAGACAGGACATTGAAAGTTTCAAATTAACATTAAACCTTTTTCTTAAGTGGAACGTGTCTTACAGTGGAAGGAGGATAATCTCGTGAAAGCCAATTGCCACGAGGCACTCGATTACATCGTTGAGTCGTTGCGTGGTTACATGAAATGAAACTCTTCGATATCATTTCACATTACTTGACATGTAATCGATCGATGGTTTGATTTTATATGATTTTCATGACACGATTATGAAAAAAAATGACTGTATTCGCAACTGAATCGAACGCATTCAACAAAGTTATTTTACCTCGCACATATCGATAGAATTGATGCAACAAAACTATCAATCTAATCATCCATGTTTATGAAACTCTAGGTGTACCCCACTGCTATTCATATCAGCACTCAAATTACAGCAAGTGACGAACTGACGTCAGTGTTTTTTATAGTTTCAATTGCGTACCTATATTACTGGTGTTAGTTTTCAATCAAAAAATTCTTTAGCTCATCGATTATGCCACTGTCTCCTCAAAGTAGTACAATTTTAGTTTTAAATGTTCAGCCTCTCCAGTAAGGTATTTAAGGTGTTAAAAATTCAAAGAACTTTGAATATATTCGGTGTTTTTACTTCGGTTCCTTGGAAATATTATTGATTCTCTGTGCAATTGAACCTTCACCCTTGTGAACATTATCTGTAAAAATTTTCCCAGAACTAACAAACATTTGAGCCGTTTCCCTTGATTGAATTAATCTATAAATGGTGAATATTTTGCAAATTAATTATTCCAGGAGAACCCCGCTGTCGATACCACGGACTTGTCCTCGTTGGAGAATCTGTTGGGAGTCACCCTGGCCACCTGTGGGAGGAAGGTTATACTACCTGAAGACAAATGGCAGCGACTCAAGAAGAACGGTGCGTCGCTCCTCATGAAGGCAGCGATAGGTGGCGCCACTGAGTGCGTCGACTTCCTCCTCCGGTGCGGGTGTGCCGTCAACGACTCTCTGGTCATACAACGTGGCGTGGATAAGAGAGCCATCGACTTTGCAGTCGAGGGAGATCACCATGAAGTGGTCCTACTTCTACTGCGATGGGACTCTATTCTCCCGAGCGTGAGTAATCTCGAAGAGCGGTTTAAGTCAATGAGCCAAAGGTGCGTGGGTATCCAGGACTTCTAAAGAGAAAGGGAGGAATTTCACCAAAGTATTAAGAGCGGAGATCTAGATAAGATGGAAGAAATCTTGGAAAGATAGAAAAAAGACATTGGGGATGTTAACTACTGGATTGGTGAAAGGGTAAATCGTCTTTGTACAAAGCGGTGTACGAAGTGAATTATGAAGCATGGGCACTTCTTAAATCAAAGAAGTTTGAATGTCTACCAGCCGAGGAAGAAAGGATGAATGATTTTTTGAAGGATTGTAGGGATTCTGTTCACCAGGCAATGGGCAAATACTTGGGAAGATAGTCACATTCATAAGATGCTGATGAAGAGCAGATTTCGCGGTATCCCTGATGAAATATGGCGCAAGATTCAAAACATCTACCAGAGGGCAAACAAATTACACCAGGCTAAGCTCCTGCTCCAATGTCTCGAAGATGTGCCTCATTTTGAGGTCATCTTCGACATGGAGCGGATTGATATCACCTGTATGTACATGGGGTTAATGTCCGGGGTTCGCTGTATTGATGATTCGCTTAGTCGCTTAGATTCACTTGGTCGCAGCAATGAATGATCCAAGCAAATACTATGAGTAGCGATTAATACTATGATTTTTAAATCAAACCAGCCGGAAATAACGTGTGTTTGTTGCTTTGGGATTAATATCCTTTTAATGTATTCAATTGAGTGGAATTTAGAGTGAAGAGATCTTGATTTTAGCATTTTTCACGGGATATCTTCCGCGTAAGTTTTTTTTAGACGACAATTTCGCTGTTATGACGCTGAAGACGCTGGAAGGTCGCTGGCTGACCTGTGGATACTTGCAAGACAGTCAACGTAAATATTATCCCAAGAAGAACTTAATCGGACGACATCCCGGAATAAAACGCAGAAATGATCATTCCATCTCCACGGAAAACTGAGAACCAGTGGAACCTACCATTTCCTACAAGGGCTGGCATTTATATTGCCAAAAATTTCGGAAAGTAGTACGGTCAAGGGGCTGACATTTTGTTTTCTTTGGAAGAGTGAGACGGTTTTCTTTAAACCAAGACCAAATGCTTAGATTTCTAGCTGAAATGATTTTTCGTCCAAACTTCCTTCAACACCCAACGAGGGCACTCTAGGAAATTCAGTCGGGGCGGGGAAGAGTGAAATATTGAAAATTATTGTGAAGAATTAAATCGATATCTTTTTCATTCGCTCTCTAAAGAGTAAAAGCTGTTGTATTGTGTCACTTTAAATATTGCCTCATTAATGACAACTTAATGCGGACGAAACTCACCCCGGAGAAATGTAAATTGAGAAATTTCAACCTGTTCGAGTCACGTGAACGGACGCCACTTCCGGCCCGAAACACATTTCCGTCGACCATAATTCTAAGTAGTTTCAGCGAATACTATTTCACCCAGAAATCAATGAATTTGGTAACATTCTAAAGAAAAATATCTTACCATTCCAAAGGCTCCAAAATTTATTCCAAAGTTTTAACTGTTTATTTTTTTAATGAGAAAATTATCATTTTGTTTTCTCTTCAGATAATTTATTTATAAAAATCAATTCCCATCGAAATTAAATTTTTCTTAAACTTATAAAATATTTACAACTTATAAATGCGTGTTTTTGAGAAAAATATACTAATTTGAAGCTAACCTCTACTTTGCTTAGCCTCAAAATGCTAACACTGATTAATACCGATTTAAAAATGTTTTTAATTGATCATCTATTTTATGTGATTCGCCTTAACATGAAGCCGTTCAAGAGAATTTGATTTACAAATACGTTCTATAATCATGAAATACCGTAATGGATGGCTTAAATTAAATCAATGCAGATGCTTTTTACATTCCCGGTTATTCGATTGATCGTACTTTTTTATCGTACTTTATTTACTGTCTATGATAGCCCAGATTATACACATCATGGTTCTAAAAGAAAATTTTGTTTTACCTCCGATTTTTGAAAAAGTTCTCCCAAAAAAATGAGCATCATTAATGAGTTTGGATCAGTTGTTAGTCATGAATAAATTCTCCTCGGTTTACTTTCGAGCTAACTTTCCTATTTATAAGGGCCCTCAAATTCTGACTGGAAGAGGACTCATTTTTGGCCAGATTTTATCAATTTATAATGCTTTTCTGTAGAATTGAAGACGCTCTTTTTTATTCTGGTTAAATTGGATGTTTAAATTCATGGCTATATGCTGCTGGTATTCGTCTTGCTGTGAATACAATTTAGGAAGACATACTTCTGTCATTTTATGTCACAAACTTTCGTTGTTGGATAAAAATACACCCATTTTAAGCTAACCACGGCATTTACTGACGTCGAACTCCACTGCTGATTGCCGCACCTCAAAACATTTTTATTGTTAGTCTTTTTTTAATTTTGCACCTAAAAATGAAGCCGTTCAACTATTTTAAGTGTACCTATATGTCGCATAAACAGGAGACCACTCTAATGGACGACTTATATAAAACCGAATAAATCTTTCTAAGGCAGCCCAGCCAGCGTGTTCACTTTATTCTTTCAAAAGAAAATTTAGTTTTAACTGCGATTATCACATTAGTAGGAACATTTAAAATAAGTAAACGCGACACATGTAGATGTACAGCCATTTAATTTACAAAGATACTCTAAATAAGATGTCAAAGAGACGATAATTTTACAGAAATGACCTCCATAATATTGGTATCTCAATGGTGATATATCTTTGTACTTTGTTATGCAATCAAATTATGAAATAAATTTGATTGATTTATTTTATTCAGTGAGGTAAGAGAAGAAATGTAGTTTTTATATTCCTTTCTAACTCAGAATCTTACATGACCAAATAAAAATATTGCACATCTAATTCATGTGTACTTCTATATACGTGTGATTAAGATAACCAATATTTTAAAAATGAAATTTTACGATTATAGGGTTTTGGTTTCATATCCAATAATGCATTACCATGTGTCAAATCATGAGTACTATGTTTTTCCTGTAAGGTTGGAGGTTTTCAGAGTGTGCCTGACTAACACACCTGACCGGCAATTGGGAGATACGGGTTCGAATCCCGGTCAAGTCAGATGATTTTTTTCATGACGAATTTCAACCCTGGTGTAAAATGAAGGGCATTATACTTTGCGCAGTTCAGTAGGACTAGGGTTACCACGAGGGTCTTGAATGCGGTGGATTCCCCTTGCCTTCCACATCCGACGCCGTTGGCCTTGCTAGGCTCATCCGCCTTTAGGAGTGGTTTCCCACTCCAAGGGCAAAAGGGTGCCCTAACTTCCATCTGCTCATTCACCCTCCAAGGAGGCTGTTGGCACTTGATGGAAGGGTTCTCCTTATCCCAGGAGAAACTCGGTCCCTGCGTCGTCGGCCGTTTGTTTACAAACGTTGCCCCCTCTCTACCACGGGGAGGTGAACGTCAGGATTTTCCCTTCATTAATTCTAGGACCAAAACGGCGTTTCCTAGAATCTCCAGTACTTCCAGAGAGGTATAACAGAGGTGGAATAAAAAAGAGTGGATTACAGAGATTTGTATGTTAAACAAAATGGACGAATGCAGAAAATGGAAAAATGACTCATCAGAAGATGGCTGAAGGCAATACAGAAAACTTAATTGTGAATTACGGAGACTGACTGATCAGGCTAGAGAAATCTGTATTCGAAAACAGTGTGAAGAGATAGGAGAACGGGAAAAACAAGGGAAATTAGAAGAAGTGTACAGAACGGTTAAGACTGTAACAAAAAGAGAACCAAGAAAAATAAGCAAACAGGGAATTTTAAATGACGATGGAAAAATTGCATCAAGCATGGAAGAAAATAAGAGACTATGGATGAAATATGTAGAGGAACTATATGATTCACGGGCTGATCATTCAAGACTGGTGCTGGAAGATGAAAGTGAAGGGGACGAAGATGATTAAGGACCAAAGATACTAAGATTTTAAATGGAGGGAGATTCATTTATGATCTCAGGGAGAAGAAAGCACTGGGCTGCGATAGAGTACCATCTGAGTCTTTGAAAGAATTAGGGAATACTACAATATGATTGACCAGTCTAGTCAGTAGGGTATATGATTCGGGAATTTGGCCTGAAAATTTACTAAAGTCAGTGTTAGTTTCATTACCAAAGAAGGGCAATGCTAAAGAATGTAAATATTACAGGACAATTAGTTTTATTTGTCATTTTACCAAAGCTATAACAAGACTTATTACGAAGAATAGACAGGAAAATTGATGAAAGTATGGGAGAAAACCAGTTCGGATTCAGAAAAGGTAAAGGAACACGAGATGCAATAGGATGCCTAAGGATGATTGGCGAAAAAATGTTAGAGGTGAATCGGGACTTGTGTATATGTTTTTTTGTCTGGGAGAAGGCATTCGACATAGTCAACTGGGTTTTGCTACTGAAGATTCTCAAAAATATTTGCATAGACTGGAAGGATAGAAGATTAATGAAAGAGCTGTATACAAAACAGAAAGTTGTGATTAGAGTAGGAAATAAAGAGACAGATGATATGGATATTGGAAAAGGAGTCAGACAAGGATGTTGCATGTCACCATCTCTCTTCAATATTTATGCTGAAGTGCTAACCAATAAAGCATTAGAAAAAGCAAGAGGTGTAGTGGTAGGAGGAGAAAAAATGAATACAGTGAAGTATGCAGATGATCAAGCAGTACTGGCAGAATCAGAAGAGGAGCTTCAGTATATGATGGAGAGTATTGCAAGAGTGGGGAAAGAATACGGAATGAAAATAAATGTTGGAAAGACAAAAGTGTTGAGAGTAAGTAAGAATGAAGCAATCATTAATGTATCCGTAGAAGGAAAAATTGTTGAGCAAGTGAAATAATTTCAATACTTGGGAAGTTTTGTGACTGATAATGGGAGCTGTTCCCAGGAAGTAAGACAGAGGATAGCTATGGGTAAAAAAGCGTTTGAGAAGGTGAAAGAATTTCTGACGGCATTTGGCATTCCAATAGAAATGAGAAAGAGATTTGCTAAATGTTTTGGTTAAATGAGAATGGAGTGTGGTGATTTACGGCAGCGAAACATGGACAGTCAAAAAGAAAGATGAAAAGTACTCATACTTATGTAAGTAAAGTTTCGCAATGTGGTAGTGGAGAAAAATGCTTAAGGTGAAGTGGACGGATAGAAAGAGAAATGAGGAAGTACTAATGACAATACGAGAGGAAAGAAAACTGCTGAGGGAAATTAAAAAGAGGAAGACAGCTTGGATGAGACATATATTACGCCAAAATTGTCTTTTTTAGAAGAATGATTGAAGGAAAAATAGAAGGAAAGCGAGGAAGGGGAAGAAGAAGAATGGGACTGCTCGATGACGTAAAAAATGGCCGAAGTTACAGGCAAATGAAAGAAGATGGTCAGGACCGACTGCAATGGAGGGCATCCAGTTGAAACCTGTCAGAAGACAGATTCCACTTAGAAGAAGAAGATGAATACTTAGCAAGGTAATAAGTGAAATGCCCCATATTTAACGTTTTTGTCTCTTTATAAATTAGTGACTGATAACTGCCAAAAATACATTTTTTCTTTTTAATTTTGTATAAAATATATGAATTGATGAGCAATACTTTACTTCATGAATTGAATATTGAATTTTGTGTTCATCTATCGCTCTAGTGAAGTTTTGAAAAAGGCGTAATTTTTACATCTTGACCGCTAAATTTGCTTTTATTCAGTGAAAAAACATAGCATTCTAATTACATGAGGATGGCAAAAGGAAAATTAACGTTCAAATACGGTGAGCTTAGAAATAAAACTTCGTTTTTCAATGACTCCAAGGAGTTGAAAATTGAACATTTTTGTAACTCATTTCGTAATCAAATTAGGAGGTTGATTATTACTATTTGATTTATCTATTACATTCAGTATTGAACTGGAATCAAACTATATTTGTATTTCATCGTATATCTCTGTATTTTATATGTCAACTTTACACTCCAGTGCTCGCTTTGGATACCTCGGTATCCCTAGGTCATACATTTTAGAATTTCTGCTCACCATTTCTTTACCTTCCATATGAAAGATTTCTTATCCTCTCGCTGTTGTTTCAACCCTATGAATTTTTAAATACCGTCAGTGTCTCGTAGTGAAGTCGTTTGGGGCACCTGAGTATTCCACGCGATCTCTTACGTAACAACTTTGTACAGACCACATGAAGCTTTTCTATTCGTCGGTATTAGGCAAGTTTTCTGTGAATTGTGGATTTTTCGTGTTGATTACTTTTGTCTATCTTATAGGACATCAATTATTGATACCTTTTCAATATTTATCCAATTGTATTCATTTTGATCTAACAGTTATCTCGTTGCAAACGCATACGAGCACCAGAGTGACCTTACGCGATATTTTTTTCACTGATCTCTTACACAAGCAAGATTTAATATTCGTTAGTGCCAGGTTAGTGTATATTTTAGATGGATTTTATATTAAACTTATTATTTTTTATTTCATTTAATATGGTCAACCGATGACAGTGAAAGAGGAAGTGACGAATAGCGACTCTTCAAGATGTGATTGTGAACTTCTATAAGCGTCAAAATGGAGTTTTTTCTGAATTTATTTAAAGACTTGTATTTTAAATAACAAAATATACCTTGAGATAAGAGTTTTTAAACTTTAGCCTCCTCGGTCCTGGCGTATTGTATACAATACACAGACTGCAACGCGAAATATTGGCAACGCCACTTGCTGATAAGTGGCAGCATCATTAAGAGGCTTGATTCACAGAAATCGCCTGTCGCGTGGCAGAGATATTAAATCTGCAAACATGGCTTACATCGCAAAATGTAAGTATGAAGAATTTTCCAAAAATAATGCTGGATATGTCTCGGGACTGAGGAGGTTAAACTAATTAAATGAAATAAAAGTAGTTGAATGCAATGGTATCCCATGCGATCACTCACGTTATCAATGAGAGCGCGAGCAGTCGATTTGTTAAATACTCTGCATTTGTGTTATTTGTGAACACTGAAAAAAATAATAAAAAACTATTAACGCTCTTCCTGTAACTTATTTGGAAAATTTTTATGCAAATCCATTGCATGAAATCGATCCTAGTTCATTAGAGTGCTTAGAGAGTGCAGTAAAAATACAAACGAAAGCATTTCAGCTAGTTTCCATTTTATCTTCTACAATTCTTTGCCATTCATAAACTAGTATGGAAATCATTGATAATTTTATACTCAAAATTAAACACAACACTAGAATACTGCGTGAATACCTTCATTAATCTTCGTAATCCTTTATTCATTATTTATATTAATGACCTAAATTATCGAGTTAGCAGTAAACTAAGTTTATTTTCAGACGATTGAGTTATCTACCGTGAAATAATCGAAGACGCGCTCTTTGAAGTGCTGTCACCGAACCTTAACAACTGTTATTCGTAGTGCCAGGAGTGGGGGTTAGATATAAATATGAAAAAATGCACCACAGTTCACTCCCTGCGAAAGTTATCACAAAAACCTATCCTGTGGGTGGAATAAACATAAAACCTTCAGATACAGTTAAATATCTAGGAATTACCTTAATTTCTGATATATCGTGGAGAAAACACCTACAAATCATATGCTGTATAGCATTGGAGAAACTAAGTTTTGTCAAGCGTATAATAGGAAGGTCCTCGGATGAAAAAGTCAAATAGAGATGCTACTTCGCTCTGGTTAGCCACACCTCGAATATGCCGCGAGCATTTGGGACCTTGGTCATTAAGACTTACCGAAATAATTAATAAAATACTAAGGAAAGCAGCGCGCTTCGTTAAAAACTGATACAAGGGCGCATATTCTGTCTCACAAATTTTAGAGGGATTAAGGTGGGAGCCCCTAGTGAGTCGGACGCTACACGCTAGGCTTAGGTGGCTGAAATATAATTCAGAACTGATGTGTTTCAGTGCGACACGGATTATTAGGACGTCATACTACATCTATAGGTGCGACAGAAGCGATAAAATAAGAGAGATACATTACCGAACATAAAACTCGTTGTTTCCCCGCAGAAGAAGCGACCACAAAATAAACCCAGCTCTTACTAAAAAAACATGATACACGCCACCATTTCACCTCCCAAACCTTACATCTTTACACGGTTGGTGACCTAACATCACACGCCCATGCGGCGATAGCAGGGTAGTATGTAGATATACATTTTCTGCTGTTTACATCAATTTTGATAAGCGAAATTTTTACTTTGAAGTACTCAAGCAATGTTAGGCGCTTTACACAGTCAGTTGGATACGTCAGCAATAAAAATAGTTTATTTCACAATTGTGTATTTACAATGTAATCCTGATTGGAATACGACACACTGCCAGATAATAGAGGAAACTTACAGGGGGGTAAAAAGACGAGAGTAAAAATAAAGTCTTACTGGAAACGTTTCGGGTGTTAGCCCTTCCTCAGTCACAAAGAACAGGCATAAAACATTTATTCGAGTAAACTTTTAATCGAGTGAACTGCACAACAAGTAATTAACTTTACAGTAAATTTTTCTTTTCAAAAGTTTGTGAGAAACATGCCCCATATTATATTTCGACTTTCAACCGAGAGACTAGAGCCTACTTAAAGTACATGTTGTGGTTTGGTGAAAGTTCATCAAAAAAGTCTGATCGATTATTACTGTTAGATGAAGAAAGACTGCCCACTTATTTAAACTCAACTTCAAACTGTTGCATTTCCACGTTGCTCCAAAATGTGAGTTTCAGATAAAAATGTACCAATTTCAAACAAACCTCTACTTTCTTAAACGCTCAAAGCCACCACCTATCACCAAAGCCACCTCCAGGTTTAATTACTTTGGACTTAAAAATGAAATTGTTCCGAAGAATCGGATTTACCGATGCAGGAAACCACTGTATGGGAGACTTACATAAAACAAACATCATTGCATTTTTACATTGCCAATTGGTCGATCAATCCGTCAAAGTTTGCCCAGCGTATTCAAATATTATTTTTAAATGAAATTACTATTTTGACATCGATTCTCAATAAAGGAGGCTCCAGTAAAATATAACAGTGACGCATATACATCTAAAGGCATTTAATGTTCGAAACAAGCCTCTCATTATCATATTAAAGGAGCGACAATTTAACGAAAAGTACCTCATATCAGAGTTAGAACTTGTATACTTTTTATGAAATAAAATTAAGTGGTATAACATAGATATCCGATTAATTTATTTTATTCTATATTTAAATGTAAATAACTATAGTTTTGATTTGGCATTCTATCTCTCAGTATTGTAAACGACAATTCAAATAGTTATTATTATTATATAGTTAAAAAATATCTATAAACGCCATTTCCGATATTCAGGAAACAAATTAATAATTACATTCCATTTTTGGAATCAAACATGGAGCTTAAGTGCTTGGAGAGAAAATTTGAATGACCGATTTTTGCATTTTAAAATGTTTTCCATGTGAAATCAGTTTTTTCCTGCAAATAAACATTTCCTTATTCAGTATTAAAGATAGCACAAAGATATCCCTTGAAACCTTGCGTTAACCGATTAAAATATGCTGCTATGTTTCATTAATTTTGCGGAAATGTAAGTCTAAAACATAAAATCCTAGCGTAATTAGTTTAGAGCTTAAGTAATAATTTTTCAGAATCGTGAAACACTGACCAGAAGGCGACACATTATTGACATTTTGCTTCGCAATGATGTGTTTGTTTTCACTGCGATTATAAAAAAATATGACCAATTAAAGAAGATGCATGTATTACGTCTGAAAGATGGTTAGAGATAAATTTCAAATTTGTAAGATTCTTGAAATTCTGACTGGAAGACGACATGATTTTGGTCATATCTTGCCAGTAAATATTGTTCTTCCGTAGGATTAAGGACGATTTCCATTATTCTAATTGAATTCGACCTGTTTATATTCTGTATTTTAACACACCTATATCTCCGCTCAAGTTCAGATTATTTTAAATTTCTGCGTCACTCTTATGAACTTCACCTTTGGTTTTTTGGTGAAAATATGACAAATTTGGTCATTTACAATTATGTTCTTACTCTCAGTGTCAAAAATAAGCCACATTTCAGCAAACATTTTTGAATTGTTATCTTTATGGTTTATTGAAGTTGAAAATGACTCAAGTCTGCACGGCATTTTCAAATGCAAGATGTGAATAGTAAATGGGAAGCTGTTAATCATTGATCCACTGTCATGAAAGTTGTCCATCGTATCAAACAAAATGTAATGACTGTTCCCGTACTATTGAGGAGAGCATTTACTAGACTAAATCTATTTCACAGCGTTCTTTGATCTTAATAAATATTTTCAATAGTGACTATACATTCATTTCACAATAAAATAGTAATTTATCAAGTGTAAATATGTACAATGAAGTCTTAATTTAAAAAAGGTGAATGCCAGCAATGCATCAAGCTGTAAAATCGGTGGACCATATGTAGGTTATTCTAGGTCAAAAAAACACTTTAAAATAGCGGAGGGTATATCAATCTGATATAACGATTCCAAAAGAAGGTATCCCTATTATATAACCTCAACTTTTAATCGTAGCATTTCTGTTTTGCACCAAAGTTTTGATTTCACATTTAAATAAACGAACTTTTAGCTTTTTATATTGTCTCAAACGTCCGATTCAACTGAGAAAAACTTCTGCTTAAATAATATTTAAGCTTCAGCTTTATAGTAATTAAAACTTAAAAATGATACCGTTCAAAAGTACTTAATATTCTAATATGGAGAATTAAGCCAGAAAAATGCGAAATAATGCGGATACTTTATATACCTAAAATTATGTCATATAATTTAATTTCCATAGTTACCGTAATTTATAAAGTTACCTGTTATTCGCGATATCAAAAAAACAATGTACTTACACAAGCCGAATAAAACTGATGTCTCGTAGGAGGGAGATAAAATCTTCCTGGCAGGCGATGCCGTGAAATCCCAGGGATTACTTGAAAATGGAGATGACATTAAAACTATATTTGGCACTTCAGAATCATTCAATTCGCATAGCATTAAAACATATTTATATTCGATTAACATCATGCAGAGAACGCACTCAATTTATTTGTGAGATAATAGGTAACAAAATGTAAAATCAAAATGTCACCTCAAAAATCAAAATGGCGCAGTGCCACTGCGAATACGAGTCCATGTCGTTCATCGATTGAGCGAGTGGAGGTCTGTGAACAGTAGATAACTGAAAGGAAAGTGGAGTGGGTAGTGATAAGACGTCTCGTTCTCCGTACAGAGGCATCAGATGACGTGGAGATGGCGAAGTTTTATCTCTTACGAATAATTCCATGGAAACGATAGAATTCTCTCCCTTGTGCTGGCCACGTATGTTACCACGGACTATAATAAGTGCGTAAGAATAATCAATCTGAGGTGATAGTTCATGAGGAAATGGAAAACATTTCTGACAATGAAGAAGACACTCGAAAATAAAAAAATATGCCTACTAATTTTACTGAATAATTTTGCCGAATCTAAACTGAAACACAGCGAAAAACACACGTGTTCAAAAAATGAAGACTTTTTAGTAATCTGAACGATAATGGTTCATTTCATTGGAATAATTCTTTTGCCCTATCCTATATATGAAACTTCTTTAATAATTTATTACTGAGAAGATTGCTAGAATTGAAGACTTTTGCTTATTTCATTCGCTGAAG
Source organism: Ceriagrion tenellum (assembly GCA_963169105.1). NCBI lineage: Eukaryota > Metazoa > Arthropoda > Insecta > Odonata > Coenagrionidae > Ceriagrion > Ceriagrion tenellum. Next base: position 117,500,266 of record OY720640.1, on the reverse strand, counting down.
GAAAATGAATTCAGGCAGCCACGTGTTTTCAGAGGAATCGCCAGTTTCATATAAGATGAGAGTTGGTTGTTGTATTTAAAAAAGGAGAACGTGGATTTGAACTCACAGGTAGTGCATATGCTGTCAATAACCTCAAAGCTTTAACTGTTTTTCATACAATTTTCCGGAAAAATGAAAACTCTTGTTCCGAAAAATCAATCTCATTGGTTTTCCTATATCTCTTGCGAATCGAACTCCATAATTAAGCTTGCAGTGTGCTGTTAAGCAGTGTACTGCGCATATTAATCGAATTAGCGTATAGTTTGAAGGATGGGCGTTAAAATTTATAAACACATAAAAGTACTTACATGAGACGACAGAAAGATGGCTGATCATGGGTATGTATCCACTGGCAAGCACAAACGCCAAAAAAAACTCTGAAATTACAAAAAGAAATCGCAGATGTTATCAGTTGTAATATTAAACAAATACCAACTTCTCTAGATTTCCTACAAATAAAATACGCACCACTAAACGGTTTGGAGGAATCCTTATTCCTCCAAACTCATTCCAACACTCATTCCAACCGAAGATCTCGTGAGCGACTAACGACTGTGCCTACGTGGAGATACGATCATCGACTCGACATTTCCATGGGAATGAGGGATGGAGTAACAGTACACGACTACAGGCAAAGATAAGGAGGAGGTTATGAAAGAGCGTCTCTTCATCCACTCCAGATACCCACGAAGACGGCGTAATCTTATCTCCGCCACACATTTCTTTCGAACGGTACGTCTCCAATAGACTCGAGAAAGACGGAGTTTTCTTATCTTCAGTCCGTGGATATTGAGAATCACTTCTTAAAGCTCGAGCAAATATTTTCATTTATAACATGCTATATAAAGAAGACAAAAGTTTTGGCAGAACGTATTAAAATTCTCAGCCAATTGTAATTATTTACTGATTCGTCTCGTCCAAAATCCGTAAAAATGTATATTTAAGTTGCCAAGTAACATGCCGCAAACATTAATTTCCTAAAATCTCAAAAATACCATATCTTCCCTGAGACTATTTCAAATGCTCACTTAGCTTTACTCTTACAAATAAATGCCATCTATTCCAAAGAATAATTAGAATAGGGGGTGTATCAATGAAAATATTTAAAAGAAATGGATTACAACCTCCATCTTGACACATTTAAATGAAATATTATCAAGGACAACATACGTATGGAGCCTTTTCAGTAAAACTTCAATATTAAATGAATAATTTATCGTTAAATTTATTTCCACAGCGATTATCTTAGATCAAAAAAGGTATTTCTAACAGATAGATCTCGCCAAAGAACTAACAGTGTGTAGTTGATATGTTTTCTCAGCTATTCTGGAAAATAAATCATATTGCCACCGCCGTTATTTTTTCTGGATCACAACACACCTTCCGTTGAGAAGGAGTTTTAAACTTCGGCACGAAAAAAAATGATTCAAGTTAAGGACTTAGATGGTTATTTTTATTTAATTACTAAGAATTTCAGTCGTCTTAAATTATATATATACGCCTTTAATAATTCAATATACGAGCTGACCCGTGCGAATATTTCGCACAGCATGCAACTTCTTCCTGTTCCCAGCATGCAACCCTTCCTGTTCCCCTTGCGGCAGGCCTGCAGCAAGCTTGTCATTGCAAGATAGCAAGCTTGCTGCAAGTTTGCATTGGGAAAATGTAAGCTTGCAGCAAGCTTGCTACAATCCGACTATTGTACCTACCACAAGCTTGCTGCAAGTTGCACGCAAGTCCTGTGCAAGCTTCAAGCAAGAATGAAACCTGCCGTAACGTAGCAGCACCTTGTCATGACAGGAATGAAACCTGCCGTGACCTTGCCGCACCTTGTGACAAGAATGAAACCGCAAGTTTGCGGCAGGTTTGCATTAAGATTGCCAACGTTGGCAAGCCATACACTAAATTCAAGCAAACTTGCTGCAACCTTGCATTCTATGTGAGTTTCTTCCTTCTTTCTTCCTATTCTTCTACCTGTCGAATATTTCGCACAGTAGGTATGCAGCTTCTTCTGTTTCTTCCTATTCTTCTACCTGTTTCTTCCCATATTATATGTGGACCCCAGAAGTCAAGGGGTCTAAGTGACATTTTTGAAAAAAATAAGTTAGGTACAGGAATGGGATGTGAAAATATTAATCTTTTAGGTGGTAAAGGGATCCAAGTGATTTTCTTCACAGGTGCTGCTATCTAGGGTAATGCCTCTTAGCTACTTAGTGGGTTGTACCAAACATTTTCAACTTTGACTTAAGTTTTCTCTAAACAATGGTTTTGTTACTTAGACCTCTTGACTTCTGGGGTCCTCATATGTTATTTATGTTTGTGTCAAAGATGCATAACGTAAACGGTAAACGGTCACACTGATTGCATGTAGAATGTAAATAATCTAATGAAACTATGTGTTAATAGATGGCGCCTCCTACAGTCTTTTAAGCACGTAAGCATAGCCAACATATTAGTTGATTATATTGTCAACAGATGGCCTTGTTAATTTTTGATCAGTTTTTAACAAAAAAATGAATTTTACATTTTTAACAAAAACTATAATTTTAAATCATTTGTCTATTTTTCGTCGATAGCGGGGATCATGAGCTTTAAAATTATGTCAGAATCATTAATTTTGATGAAGAATATGGGATCTATGGCGTTACGACAAAAAAACACCTTTGAGAAATAATATATATGATTAGTCATGCTTCCTACAGCTGCAGAAATTGAGTCGTATAATTCGAATATGTTATCCATTATGATTACGGGATCTATCTCTATAAGATCTTAGACTACCGTAAGAGACCTGCAGGCGGTCGCAAAACCGTCTTGACTCTTGACCGTCTCTTGTGTATCGCGTCCGCCAGTGTGACGCTGATGCCCGTCCTCTAGCCGGGCGCACGCCGTCACCGCCTGTGAATGGAAGGATTCGATACTCCCCCACCCATCTACCTCCCCTACCCCATCAATCCACCAATATTGGAAGGTGGAAAGGGAAGAGTGTATCTCTTTTTATCTCTATCGTACATCACCTGCCGGGCGAGGATCTTCCGCCCGCCTGCAAGTGTCCGAGAGCTTATGTGACAGGGGACTGTGTACGTATATAAAAATGGGAAGTGAAAAATACGTCAATGGGACGAGAATTGCAGAAAAACGCTATTAGAGTCCACGATTATCCTTAACATTGTGCGCAAAAGACTTGGCTAAATAAAAAATATTCATGTTATCCCTATTTTCTATTTAGTCATTCAAATTTATTCCAAGAAATCATTTAGTGTCCAAAAAGTGTTCACATAATGTTCAAAAAGTCTGCATTTTGAGCTCAAAATGTGTTCATTTGATGTTCAAAAACTGTTAATTCGATGAATAAATAATTCTCGGGCTTCTAGCCACAAAAATTCTTACTCAGCTAGAAGCCCGAGAATTATTTATTCGTATAATTTGGCGAGAAAGGACAAGATCGTACATTGTTCACTCGATGTTCAAAAAGGGTTAACATTAGAACCACGGATGGGACATTTTTGTCCTATTAGAAATTTTAACGAGTTATATCTCTCTTAATATTTTTCGTAAACATTTTAAAGTATGCGACTTGTAATCATTTATGAAGTTCTTCACTGTGTACAATAATTATCATGCTTAAACGCGTAGTTTCCAAGAAGAATATTATACCTTTTATAATGCTGCGCCACAAACAGCTTCTCACCACCTTCGACCTGAAGACGGTAGCAGGATGGCTACCGAAATCGTTGTCGGCCAATGTCAACGTACGCGGTTGGAAAACCTGAAAACAACGAGCAGTAATGGAAAACGCCGCCGAAACCTTTTCGAGAGTGTATCTCTCTTATTCTGTCGCATCTGTCAGACCAAGAGATCTAGTGAGGAGTCATGATAATATTCTCTTTGGCGCTCTGAAAAATATCAATTCTGAATTTTTCAAGCAACCTAAGCCTAGCGCGTAGCCTCCGAGTATTAAGGGGCTCCCACCTTAATCCCTCTAAAAGCTGTGAGAACGTTCGTAAAATGTATTGGAAAAACTGATGTAGTACGCTCGTAGAAGTTTTTAACGAAGGGCGCTGCTTTCCTTTGTATTTTATTATTTTTTTTGTTAAATCTTTATGACCAGGGTCCCTAATGCTCGCGGCGTATTCGAGGTGTGGCCTAACCAGAGCGAAGTAGCATCTCTCCTTTTTCTCCGCGGAACTTCTTATCATACGCTTGACAAAACCTAGTTTATTCAATGATATACAACATATGATTTGTATGTGTGTTCCCAAGATATTTTAATGTATCTGAAGATTTTATGTTGACTAAACCCACAGTATAGGTAGGGCATTTTTGTGATGACTTTCGCAGAAAGTGAACTGTGGTGGTGCTTTTGCTGAAATTTAATTCTAACCCCCACTCATGGCACCACGAATAAACGTTGTTAAGTTCCGATGACAGAGCTTCTAAGTCTGCGTCTTCGCTTATTTCACGATAGATTACTGTATCGTCTGCAAACACTCTTCATTTACTGCTAACTCTAGAACTTAGGTCATTAACATAAATAATGAATAAAATAGGGCTGATTGCACTTCCTTGAGGAACACCGGATGTGACTTCGACCATATCAGAGCTAAAACCTTCAATAACTACTTTTTGTTTTCGATCACTGAGAAAGTCACTTATCCAATTCACTACTTTTCTATTAACTCCGCATGATTACAATTAATATATGAGTTTTTTTGAGGAACCTTGTCGAATGCCTTTTTGAAATCAAGGAATATCGCGTCGACATGCTGAATCGATTCACCTGATTTTAGGATATCATGAAGAAAGAGCGCAAGCTATGTTTCGCAGAACCTGCCCTTACGGAAGCCGTGCTGACTGCTATGTGAGAAGTTACGATTATCCAGGAATGTCATAATATTACTATTGACAATATGTTCGAGGATATTGCATAAAAGTGATGTTAGCGATACAGGCCGATAATTTCCTAGGTCACTTCTATTTCCTTTTTTGAATATCGGAGTGACAGTGGCTATTCTTGGGGCACCTTGCCTTCCAGTCTTGGGGCACCTTGCCTTCGGATAATGATTTTTTAAATATAATTTCTAAGAGTGGTGCAATATGTGGCGCTAACTCCTTCAGCACGCGTGCAGGTATTCCTTCTGGACCTTGGGACTTGTTACTTTTAATCGAACGCAGTTGTTTAATTAATCCACCACGTTGAATTGTTATGTCAGCCGTCGGCTCGTTAAAGTCAGTAATGTCTTAATTGTGTGTTGTGTCATCCTTAGTGAATACACTTTCGAAGTGGTGGTTTAATAAACTGGCTTTGTCGATACTGTTGGTGACCACTATGCCGTTTGTGTCCAAGAAACCTTGAGATCCCGCCTTATTTCGTGGTTATATCAACGAGGTTCTTTACTCTCCCGTTTGAATTTGTATGGAATATATTCGATTCCTTTACGTATTATTTCCAAAAAATATCTCCATGATACTTCGGTGCTTTCGTTCTTCAATGTGGCTAAGAATTTCGTGAATGAAACTTCTAATGCCTCTCTGAATGTTATTTAATCGCATTTTTCAAATAAGTACTTTACCACCAATGAAAAAAGTAACTTTGTGTTTTTCCACAGATTTATTTTCTTGGTACAACGTGTGTCGACACAACAGTGTCATCATCAGGTCCACAACCACATAGTTGAGCCTCAAACTATGGAACGTAAGAAGTAGACGTTACGTGTGGGTTTTACAGTGGAATCTACTGTCGTTTTCAAAGTCGTAAAAATTACAATATGATCACTTTGCCTTCTAGGATATCGTCGTGTTTAATAATTGTTGGATGACTAACAGCTAAAAAGTCTTATTTTTATTACCTCTCGAAGGTTCGTTTACTATTTGAGTCAGAGAGTAATGTGAAAGTATATTAAGTTAGGCCTCGCTTATATCACGTTTCTTCGAACTTGGTTCAACGCTATTGGTTTTCCAATTTATAGCCGGGAGGTTGAAATCCACACCGATAATTATCACGCATTTGTTATCTATGAATTATTTATTATTAGAAACTCAATATGTTAATTGAGTTTCTAATTTGTACAAAACGTCGATTTTGGAATCTGGTGGCCTGTAAAATGATCATATATGCATATTTCTTTTGTTTTGTTGCTTAATGGTACCCCAAACGCTCTCTATTCCAATGTTGTCTAATGTGTGTGTGGTACTATTAAAATACGATTTAACCGCTATGAATACTCCGCCGCCAGTCCTATCTGGTCGATCACGTCTATAGATTTTATATCCTTTCGGAAAAACTTCGCTCTCGTTAATATTCTCTGCAAGCCATCTCTCTTTTATAATTATTATATCTGCGTTTTCAAATATATGCTCAACTTCGGCACGTTTGTTCTTTACGCTACGGAAATTTACTATTACTAAATTTATATCGCATTTAGCTTGATGGATGTCGGTTCGAGGTTTTCTGTAATTCTGTGTGTTATCTTTTTGATGTTTGACATGAGATGACTTTCATGATAATTTTTGGCTACAGATTTACCCTCGCGTTCCCACCCTTTCCTTAGTCCAGTGATGATGGTTTCCCATTTTACATATATAGAAACGCGTCAGAAGTATGAATTAAACCTTTCATTTACCATGTTGATAATGCTGAAACATTTTCGAGGAAATTTTATCATCGTAAGCCACCTTAAATTTTCCTCTTTCTCTCCACCGTGCGATGAGTTCACTGATATCCACACTTCCCTATTGACATCCATGCATTTGATTCCATACTTTTCCTTCGTACTAGTGTTCACTCCTATTTTATAGATCTACAAAGTACTACCCCCAACAGTCTCAGACGTCGAATTCATTCCACACTCACTCGCCCGTGGTTGATTTGAGTGAGGGAAGGTTTGAAATTGACATCGAGTGAGTGAACGAGCGGAAGTACTTGGGAGTAATTCTGGACAGTAATCTACGCTGGGATAAACATTTGTTCACGGTAAACAAATGTCTCAGAAGTGCCTTATGTAAAGTCTGTGTTTTACGCAACAAATTTACACTTTCATCATGCCGTTGTTCAATCCAAAATTTTGTATGGCATTATTTGCTGGGGCAGTGCTTACTTTAATACATTCATGGGTGCACTAGTTTTACAAAAAAATAATCCGTATAATACTTTGTAAAAACTCTTATGAACCCTCCTTTCCATTGTTTTTGGCCCTCAGATTGTTGTCACTGAGGCATTTGTATTTATTTAAAGTCCTAAAATTGTTTTTTGCCAGAAGTGGCAATATGCTAAGTGTTCCAGATAAATACAAATATAATTTAAGAAAAAAATCAAATATTGTAACATACAGACCAAGAATAACCTTATACACATGTTCCTTTTTGTATATGGGGCCAAAATTAAATATACTACCCACTGAAATAAAAGAATGTAAATTCATAACCAATACACTAAAACTGACCAAAGACTGGCTATTTTCTTGATAAAAAGTTTAGTATCTTTTTTAATGTTTTTTCGTGGCTGTGAATTGTAACTGTCACTTGTAATACTGTTACTGCTTTTTTTATTAATGGCATTCTTTCATTGTATCTGCTGGTGGCTCACTTCAGGTCTTATGACCTTGGAGACCATCTAAAGGTCCCGTTATATTTTTGTATTCATAATTGTAAATATTATGTGGGAGTAAATAAAAATATCATATCATATCTTATCATATATCAAATCGTTGCGTAATGTAAAATCGCGCTATTTGAAACGAATATTTAACGGAAAATACCGAGTTTCGTTTCTCTATCTCAACACCTTATGTTTAATTGAACGCGAATTTCTGTGATTATTAAGGAACGTTATACTTTCGGAAAGAATTTGGTGATTTTACGCTGTTAAACAGAGATTTATTAGTTTTTTATTTGTTTTTTATAGGAAAGGCGTCCAGTTAAATTAAAATACAAGAAGTTTGTTCTTCAACAAATCATTTTTATGTTATAGACTGCATTAACATTCGGAGGCCTCCACTAGATTAAGTGAAATGACTTCCACAATAAAATTGAAAAATTAAACTTACGTACGTTACTTAATGCTCCACGAAGGATAAAACAATCAGTAAATGGCCACAGTTGCTGCTAATCGAGCCATTTCTCGGTTAAAAGTAAAACTAAATCCAGACTGATTTGGCTTTCCAAGAACAGCGCGTTCGGTCCTGAAAATGAAAATGCTGATCACAAAATAAGTTCAAGGCAACATGATTGGCGAACAAGGTCATGCATCATGAGAATCAGATAAAGAATTTTCATGGATCCTAAGAATAATATTACTTGCCTTTTTAAAACGAAGGAATTAGTGCCGTTTATTCTGCCGATGCACGCTAGGAATTTCCGCTGAGTCGAGCGTCAATATATGTGTGTTCCAAGTCGATCTCTGTAGAGGATGTAGAATCGTCAGAGCCCAGGAATTCTTTGGGGAGAAAAGATACCTTTTGAGTCCGAACCTCGAAGAACGATGTAATGCAGCTCTGTTTTGCCTGGCTCTTCATGCTTTTGTAGACCTCACGGTAAGGTGATATTTCTAGTATCTCCCTATGCACGCATCAGGTCGTAGTATTTTTTCTTGAACTTCGTCAATTGCCTTGAAAACGCTCTCAAGAGATTTCACGGTCAAATTAGGACACTCACTTTCGTCTGGCTTCACTGACTCCTCATTACTGATCTCTAGTATTTCGTTAGCCTGAATCAATTCCAGTCATTCCTCTTCCCCAAACTCCTTTTGATGTCATTCCAATAATGCTTCCACTTCTTTTCCTGCATATCATCAAATCCTTCTCCCCCAACAGCTTTTTCCGGGTGTACGAATTCGCTGATTTCTTCTTCGACTGAAGGAAATCCGAGTAAATTATCCACCACCTCAGAATAAGGGCTTTTCCAGCAAGCAGTCAACGTAGACTCCTTCACTTCATTCCATGAATCTACTATGATTTCTATTGCATCCATGATGTTAAATGAACGCCAGAAATCGATCGAGCTCTGGGATTGATCCTCTAACGCCTGCAGTCTTTTGAAAGTGAGCCTGGTGTAATAAGATTAAAACGTTTTCATAACTCCTTGATCCAGCGGTTGTAAAATGGATGTCGTGTTTGTAGGAAGGAATTGCACCTCAGTGTTTTTGTCGGCATATTGCCGAGTAACTGGATGCCCCGGAGCGTTGTCTAGTGTCAGTAGGATCTTAAAATCTAAGTTCTTCTTTTTTGGTTAGTCTTTGACCTGGGGTTCAAAGCAAATTTTGAACCAGTCTGTAAACAAAGCTACGTTCACCGGCGTCTTTTAATTTGATTTCCAACACAGGTAGGTGCACTTTGTTTTTTCTCTTTAAAGCGAGAGGGTTCTCAGGACGATAAACAAGCATCGCTTATGCTTAAAGTCACCTGATGCATTTGAACAAATAGGCAGAGAAAAGTGATCTTTTAGCGGCCTTAAATCCTTGTGCTGATTGTTCTTCCTTTGAAAAGTTCTCAGCGGCACTTTTTTCCAGAACAAGGCTTTCTCATCGGCGTCGAAAATTTGTTGAGGCAGGTAACCTTTCTCCTTAATTAGGGCAGAAAACTCGGGGATGAAATTTTGGGCTGCCTGATAATCAACAGACGCTCTTTCCCCAGTTAATTTTATGTTACGGTAATTGTAACGTTATTTTTAACCCTTCATACTATCCAGAAGTCGTGGTGAAAGTTGCAGAGGTAGATGACTCCGGATTTTGTCTAGGTAAGGTTTTGTATAGAGCCATCGCCTTATCACGTAGAACAGATGAACTCAACGGTGCCCTTCTTTAATTTTGGGTTTTCAATCCACAGGCGCAAACTTTTTTCCACCGCACTCAAATACACATTCATTTTGATCATCCTCTTAATTCTCTCGCCACCAGAAGTTCCTGCACTAACCTCAGCTCTTATTTTTCTTTCATTTTTTAGTATGGTACGTATTGTTGACTCGTTAACCCCGTATTCTCTCCCTAGAGACGAGCCGGATTTCAGTTTGTCTAATATTTAAATTTTCCTGCCCAGTGTAATGGCCGTGCGCAGCATTTTTTTCTTCTCGCCCAAAAAGTCTTCACATTTTCGTTTTGACTCCATCAGTAGTTATCTTCTAAATAAGAACTCGCGGACACCGAAGACAGTAAGATTGTCTTTTAGTTTATGCCCAGGAAAACAGTGCACTTGGTGCGAACGAAGGAAACATAGAGGTGATACTGCCGCGCTCCAATCTCTCATGTATCCCTGGTCATCAAAGGGGGCTGATAGTGCCACGCAATAAACGTGGAAGACCGTTGGGAGGGAGTGAAGGGGACCCTCTCTTTCTCGGGCCCTATTCTGTGTTGGTGCCATACACAATTCGGCCACTGTCAACAGCTGCCTCACTCCGCCATACGTTAGTCATCGACAGGGAGGGATTAAGGTCGTTGTTTTGGGGAGGGTTTCATTACATTCCGCTGCGCCTGGGTGGTATACAATACCTCTCAACGAAACGGGGGTCCGGGTGAACCTCCCTCGGAAAGTTAAAAGAAATTAAGCGCTTGGAGCTTAGTTTTGTTATGCCTATATTATATAGTAAAAAAGTACGATAAACTATTGAGTAAACCTCTCTAATCTTATTTGAAAAACGTAAACGATGTAAAGAATGCCATTCTTGTGAAGATCCTGGTTTTATACCACGTTGGTCTATGTTTCCTCGGACGACAGTTTCGGCGGCGTATCAGTCGGTTTCTTCGGGTCGGCGAAGTGAAGGTGCAGTCATTCGTCGTCTTAAATATCTCACCCGTTGGAGTCAGGTCTAAAGCTTGAGATATATAAGACTACGAATGGCTGCACCTTCACTTCACCGATCAGATGAAGCCGACTACAACGCCGACGAAACTGTCATCCAAGGAAACATAAACCAACACGGTGTAAAAGGCGAAAGACCTGCATCTTCACATCCATCTACCCGCGGCAGCCGATACAAGGATTTCAAACTTCTTCCATCTTTAATGCCGTTCAAAATGAAAATTGGTTGGAATGAAATCAAAAATAAGAATTCAGAAAATGCTATTTTCATTTGCAATGAAATTTTTATTTGAACAGCAAAAGTCAAAATGATAACATTCAAAGAAGAACTACCAGACTGTATAATACATCTATAATAGTTTTAACAATTACAAAAACAAGTAGGCCCTACATAATATTAAAGTTAATGAATAAACAAAGTGTAGATTTTTACTTTGAGGTAATGTAGTCACCCTCACAAATACAGCTATACGGGCAGACGTAAATCAAGAAAATGTTACATAGGTGTAATGTTTTGAGCACTAACTTCAATGCAAACAGCCTGGGCCTTGACAGTATAATATTTATGTAGACAAATTACAACAGCAAATTTTGCTTTCTTGTTTCTTTCTGCTCAGGAAACCGGTTTATTACATTATCGGGGTCTACGTGAATATGACGGTAGATGTACAACATACCAAGGCCGTTTAAGCGACTTTCACCGCATCTTGATCGTACGTTACTTTTCAGAAGGCGTAGAGCAGAAAAAGACCTTTCAGCATTTGCAATACTTGACATAATATCGTAAACATGAAATAAAACACACATAAGGGGTTGCTATGTACGGATTAAAAGGAGAGATTGTTGTGTGGTTTTCTGATGACTGTACGAGAGACTTTATGAAAAGTGTCTCAGTATTTCCAGTTGTAACTAAAAGGGAACATTATTGAACGATAAATAAGTGCAAAGTGTCATGAAATAATTTAATTCAATCGCTTCGACACGATATACTGACAGGCAAACTTAAGAGGACGATGATAAGTCTCTTTATTAGTGGAAAAAGGGCATGATGGCATGCATTATAAGCATCGCTGACAGTTGAAGGAATAACTTAACCATCATCATTATCCATCGGTTTCATTTCACTATCCACTGTTCATACTCTGATTTTAGCTGAAAAACAAAAAATTCTTTTTGGAGACCGAAGAGGTCAGAATTCTTCTGGCAAAGTGTGCGTTTATCACTTGTAACGTGACCCCTGCGGGTAGGGGGATGGAGAGTACTCCCGCAGTATCCCTGCTTGTCGTAGGAGGTGACTAAAAGGGCGGGGAGGTGAAGCCCCGAAAAAAACCCCCAGGCAGCAAAGGGATGCGTCCGGACAGTTTTGTGGGTCCACTGTCTGTGTGCGGCCATACCAGCTGGCCTGCGATCCACCCGCATGTTTGCCGTGTGCGGAGACCCGTAAGGGGGAGAAGGGGATCCTGGTATGTGAGTTCTCTGGAACCTAGCCGGGTGTCGGAAGCCCGGTATGGGCCGGAGTTCAACACCCCACTTCGGCCCTGGATTCCCTGTAAACGGGCGGTCAAGATCTAGCCAGTCTTGATCAATCGGCTTGTCGACACGTTTCGATGGCGAGTGCTGGAGTGACGGGGGTCTGTGTAGGGCGGCCAAATGTGTTTGGAGGGCCCATGCACTGGAGGCCCCACCCGAAGCAGTCCCCCTAAACAATAGTACTATATCCCTTGGGTAGCCCTGGCGACCACACCGGTTTGCGGTGTGGTGTCCCGAATGTGTGGCTCCGTGGTAGGTGGGGAGCCCAGGGGATGAATTCCTAATTTTCATGTAGCCAGAAAATCTTTCTCCATCGAAAAGATCCCGTCCGGAAACGGGAAACCGCTTGTAGGCGGTATTTGATTATGAGATGTGCAAAGGACGGTGAGTCACTAACTAAGGTGTCTCCCTTCCTCATCCGTCGTGTCCTCTCAGCAGCTGTTACAGGCGATCTTAGATCCGCAAAAAAGCTGCGCGATGGTACCCTATTAATAGAAACGGCAAATGACGCATAAAGTTTGAAACTCCTTTCTTTCACGCGTCTCCTGGACATTCCAGTTAAGGTGGAGGTGCATCGCACCTTAAATACAAGTCGGGGAGTGATAAGCAGCTACGACCTGCTCTACGTCGACGACGACGAGATAAAGAGAGAAATGGCCTCTCAGGACGTAATCGATTGTCGTCGACTGAAAATAAAGCGTAACAGCGAGCTGATTAACAGTACATCTGTAATTCTCACCTTCTCGCGCGACACGCTCCCCGACAAGGTATTTGTTGGCTATGAATCGGTTCCCGTCCGCCCATTCATACCAAGCCCCATGCGATGTTTCAATTGCCAACACTTTGGCCACATCACCACCAGATGTGAGGGTAAGGCCACCTGCCCTCGCTGTGGCAAAGAAAAACATCAGGGTGATGCGTGCACCTCTGAACCTCTCTGCGTCAATTGCGAGGGTACACACCCAGTGTACTCTCGTGATTGTCCCAAAATGAAAGAGGAGAAAAAAATAATGGAAATAAAAACATTGGAAAAGTTACCGTATTTTGAGGCACGAAAAAAGTTCCGAACTCTTATAGCCCCAACATTTTCCAAGTCATACGCCGTTGTTGCAAAAACTCCAACTTACACCGGAAATATTAAAAATAAAACAAATGAAACAGAAAAGAAAAAAGAACTGAACCCGTCACTTAAAGAGGAACAAGCCAAGCCGGATAAGGCTACAAAGCCGGTAAAAACAAATAACTGCCCGGGTTCTCCAAAAAAGACTCTAAAGAAACCCACCGGATCCACGCCCTCCAGGCGTGAGAAAACTCCCTCCCCCGGCCCCACCGAGGTGCGGGCTCCATGCCCAGTGGAGGCTATGGAGGAGGATAATCTGTCTGACTCAGAGATCCTGATAGCCAGGCAGAAGGGGAAAAAGAACCGTATTCGGCGCTGATTCTCCCAACGGACGGACGGACCTCTGTATTTAAGTTCTCACTTTTTAACGTATTCTAATGAGTTTTTTTTTACAGTGGAACTGTAATGGTTTTTATCGTCACAAGGAAGAGTTAAACATTTTAATCCGAGATTTTAATCTGTTTTATATTTGTCTCCAAGAGACGCATTTTAAAATCACGGACATGGGTATTTTAAGAAATTTTAATGTTTTTAGATATGACGACACCAGCGGCCAGCGAGCCCAGGGTGGAGTGGCAGTTGCTATCCGAGAGGCCCTTTACACCTCTCGGGTACAACTGAATTCACCATTCCAGGCAGTGGCGGTAACTGCACGCACCGGAGCCCATAACGTTGTGTAACGTTTATTTACCAGAGTGCGCACCAGTCACTGAACGCAACCTCGTGGATCTTGTCAATCAATTACCCAAACCTTTTGTGATTTTAGGTGACTTTAATGCACATGACCCTTTGTGGGGTAGCTCTCGGAGGCAGAGCAATAGAAGAGGTCGGATTTTATCAAATTTTATCCAAGATTTTAACCTCCTTTTACTTAATAACAGTGAGAAAACTCGTTTTAACAGTTTGAATGGAGAATTTTCCTCCATTGATCTTGCCACTTGTTCAAGCAGTCTTTACACTAAACTTAACCTGTCCGTTCATACTGATCTCTGTGGGAGTGATCATTTTCCCCTTTTAATACGTAAAGAAGGAAATTTTAACCAGTATTTTATATCCCCTGGTACATGGCTTACTCAAAAAGCTGATTGGCCATATTTTAAAGAAAATTTTATGTTCAAGTACGACTCAACCCGTGACGCAACACAAAACGTCGAAGTTCTGACCTCCACAATCATAGAGGCGGCAAATATGAGCGTTCCACGGTCTACGGGCATCGTCCGTCGACCTCCTGTGCCGTGGTGGACAGAGGAATGCGCTAAGGCAATTAAATTGCGGAAACGAGCGCTACGAATTTTTAACAAGTACCCGACGGAAACCAATCTTGCCTCTTTCCGACGTCTTCGTGCAAAAGCCCAACAAATTGTGAAAGAGGCGAAGAAGTCCTCCTGGATGGAATTCATTTCCGGTGTAAACCACAGGACTTCCGTTGCACAGGTATTGCGGAAAGTCCGAAGCATCTCGGGCTCCGATCAGCAATGCGGCGTTTCCGGACTAAAAGTCGATGACCGAGTGATTACTTCTCCCTCGGCTATGTGCGAGATTTTCGGCCGCACATTCGCCGAAATCAGCAGCGACGCCAACTACAATGCCGACTTCAGAGATATGAAACAACGCTCTGAAGCATTATCTCTGTCGTTCCGAGAAACGCCCGGCATTGCTGATTATAACAAAAGCTTTTCGCTGTGGGAACTAGCCTCGGCCATTGCGGACTCTCGGAATTCGTCTCCGGGGATGGACAATGTCCACAATTTATTTCTAAAGAATTTGCCAAAGAGTGCATTGGCAGAAATCCTTCACAAACTCAACCAAAAGTGGTTCCGATACCGAAACGGGAAGGACGAGAAGGACCCAAGGAATTATAGGCCCATTTCTCTCACAAGTTGCCTGTGTAAGGTTATGGAGAGAATGGTTAATCGCCGGCTTGTTTGGTGGTTAGAGCGGCGAAACCTTCTCTCCAGCATTCAATGTGGTTTCCGCTGGGGTAGAAGTACAATAGATCATCTCGTACGGACTGATAATTTTATCCAGGAGGCCTTTCTTCTGCGCCAACATTGCATTGAAGTCTTCTTTGATTTAGAGAAGGCGTACGACATGCTTTGGCGCAGGAAAATTCTACAAACAATGCACAGTTGGGGCTTTAGGGGTAATCTACCCATTTTTATACAAAACTTTTTATCAAACCGCGGTTTTAGAGTGAGAGTAGATAAGAGCCTCTCACAGTTTTACTACCAGGAAAACGGATTTCCCCAAGGTTCTGTTCTAAGCGTCACGTTATTTGTAATAGCCATTAATGACATAGCTGACTGTATTAAAACTCCGGTAATGGGATCCCTATTCGTAGACGATCTTGCAATCTTCTGCAGGTCGTCCACATTAGCCAGCGTTTCAAGAATAACTCAGCTAACTGTCACAAAACTCAATGACTGGGCAAAGAGAAATGGGCTTCGTTTCTCTATTCAGAAAACTGTGTGTGCACTTTCACAGATTGAGAGGTATCCAGATAGCTCCGCCGTTACGCCTAGGAAGAAGTAACCTTCCTTTCGTGGAATCCGTTCGATTTCTGGGGATGACTTTAGACCGGAGACTGACATGGCAGGAACATATTCGCAATCTAGCCCAGAAATGTCGCCGTGGTCTAAATATTTTACGTATTTTAAACAACACAACATGGGGCGCAGCCCGCACCACCTCGATTTTGTTATACCGTTCTCTGATCCAGTCTAAAATAGACTACGGGTGTTTCGTTTACTCTTCTGGACGAGTCTTACCTGCGACCGTTAACAACGGTCCACAACGCAGGAATACGGCTAGCCACTGGCACTTTTAGGACCTCTCCTATCCACAGCCTGTATGTGGACGCTGGGGAGCCGCCGTTGGCTACTCGCAGGCTAATGCTGGCATGTAGCTATGCGTCGAAAATTTTGTCAATGACAAAACATTCATGTTTTAAAATCGTTTTTAAACCTAGGTTTTTAGATATTTTTAACAGAAGGACGAGGGCTACCAGGCCGCTAAGTATTCGACTTAAAGATTTTATGGACAGTATTGACATATCTCTGCCGGAGGTGTATCCTGTTGGGTATTCAAAATACCCACCATGGTCCATACCATGACCAGAGTGCCACACTGAACTGCACAAGCACCATAAATCTTCTCTAACGTCCCAGGAATACCAGAGTATATTTTATGAATTCCTGGATAACAACCCGGACTTCATCCCCGTGTATACGGATGGATCGAAGTCCGGCTTGGCATGTGCTTGTGCAGTGTCCTCTGCACATCACAAAGTCATTAAGGCGAGGCTCCATCCATGGTGCAGCATATGCAATGCAGAATTACTCGCAATTAAGACGGCCTTAGGAAATATAAAATGCAATTCTGTAATGAACGGTAATGAACGTGCAGACAAGGTTGCAAAGGAAGCATTACAGATGCCAGAAATTATATGGAACATGGTGACTGTGGAGGACTTAAAGGCTATGTTTCGAAGCGTTATTTTAGACAAATGGCAAGAATCGTGGCATGTGAGTAATAACATCAAACTCCGGACTGTGTAACCGGTAGTATCAGTGTGGCCCTCTTCCGTCAGGAATACCCGTAGGGAAGAAGTCGCAGTCACACGCCTGAGGATAGGGCACATTGCCCTGACCCACTCATACCTCTTCACAGAAGAGAAGACACAACCTTGGTGTGATGAGTGCGACTCCCCTCTGAGTTTGCGACACATCCTGACGGAGTGTGATAAATACCGGTCTTCTCGAGATAAGCACAAGGTCAACGGTACTTTAGTACACATCCTAGGTGACTTTCCTGATTGCCTCACCCGAATAATTGCGTTTTTAAAAGATATCAACGTTTTTAATAAATTATAAATGTTTTATATGTATATGCATATTATACAACGTTATGCAAATTTTATCCCACACTAGGACTAAAGCGATTTAGCTTCAATTACACAAATCTGTTGTTACCTATGGACGAGAGTGGTGCGAAATGACCGCAGTAGTCAACGCACCCTTAAATGATAATTCTACTACTACCACTTGTAATGTCTGTGGTTTTTAGTACGACACACTTAGCCTAAATGGCCTACTGAAAGATGTTTATCCTCAATACGTCCATAACCACATCAGAAAATATAGAGGAGAAGTCCTCCAGAACCCAGCCCAAAAGGGGGACGTAGATGTTTCTTCGGAAATATTCTTCAGCAGATTGAAACGGTGCATTTGAGCGACATGATTGCCGTTGAGCAATCCTTGGGGCATTCATCTCTCCTCCTAAGGAGCGTGATGCGGCCGTTGCTTTCGCAAAAACGTCTTCAAAATTCAGCAGTAAGTCTTTTACTTCTGAAAAGAGACTTTACAGTAAATACTGCCTCTGAAGCACTCTGAGCATCCAAGTGTTCTGTTTGTAATAACTAACTAAGGTTGCAGATAACACCCAGGATCTCAGCAAAACAGCAGAGTGACACTGAGAAATCACTATCTTGAATGCTGCATTCGTAACTTGGAGCTTTTTGAGTCGATGAATCCTCATTTGACCATCTGGAAATGATTGCCTAAGCCATTAACACCTTTTCAATATTTGTCAGAAACTGTAGCACGGAGTCATGGCTGTCTACCCATCTGGTCTCACGAAGTTGCTTTGGTTGTCTTTCTAAGGTATTCAGATACAAAACCATATTTCGTTTATATGAAGCACGGAAGAAGTTAATGATTTCCACTAAAATACCATGGGCATTACGAACAGATGGGGCTCGATATGTTTTGGAAATTACTAAATTTAAGTTATGGTTGTAGCAAGGACAACGAATAGCATTTGTTGCATTCTTCTGAATTTCTTGCACAACTCCTACGGCAGCTGATACATTCGTGAAGCATCCATCTGTGCCTATACCGACACAATTCTTTTCATCTATTCCTAAACCATCGATTTTCTGGATTACGATTTGGCCAAGTTTTGTACCAGTAACAGCAGGTTCAATATGTAAATCAACTTCTGAGCTTTCTTTATCCATATCAACTGAAGGAGAATGGTTTTGGTCCACGACTGCTTGTCTTAAATCTAAAAATCCAACAAAGTCCTCTCTGACTTCCTCGTCTAACACATACCTAATAATGAGCAACATGTGAGAAATATTGGAAATATCAGTTGTTTCATCAAAAACACAACTAAAATATGTAGCCTTCCTGATTAGTTTCACAATTGCAGCCAAAATCTCTTGGCTGCAGCAATCAAACAGTTTTGAATTTTTTTAGCTAATGATCATCTCTTAGGGTAGCAGTCTCTAAGTGATGCTGTAATTCTGTCATGTTGACATAAAAATGATTCCTTTTGACTCTTGTGATAGCTTGACTTTTGTTTTCGTACTGGTGTAATGCCAGGGAATGGTGGAAGGGGATGGGAAAGCAACAGCTGGAAACAGTAACAGCAGTTAATAATTAGATTTGGAATTTATTTTTGTGCTGTAAGAGAAATAATTTTTATTTTTTATGTATTTTTTCCATTAAGTAAATGGAATTTTGTTGGATTAATACTATTTGTCGAGCATAGTTTGCCCTTTTCAATCCTCAAGAGAATAGAAATGACTGAATTTAAAAGGGCAAAATGTGCTCATAATAAACTTGCAAGACCAGCATTTCGTTGGACGCGACAGTTCATATTTGAGCTGCGAGTAATTATTGCGCCAAATTTAAAATGCCATTTATCGCTTTCCGATTTGCATCATTCGACTCAAAATAGGCATTAAGTTATAAAGGTAAAGTGGTATGTGTGATCAGATTGTCGATAGGGGCAAAAAGCAAGGTATTTTGGAAGTTAATTGTAGACGTCATGGTGACATCAATGTAACATCACAGTGACGCCATAAACCTAACTTCGTATTTTTTCAAGTGAAACTGTCAGAGTGGTGAGAAATCATCTGTTTCTTAACTAATATTGACCATTTATGACTTTCTGACAGTAAATTTTCCAAGGTCAAATTTTTGTCAATCTTTGTCAATTTGAGTCAACAACAAACTCATGACTGAAGACTGACCTTTTGCCCATCATATTGATATCAAAATGAAGTCATCGAGACTTCCCTTCCTCCTTGGGTAAGGCTGAACCGCCAACCTCGCAATGAAAACGCAGTAATGCTCGGAAGTTACCGTCATTCGTCAAGGGCTCTTCCAATGATAATGCACCGTCGTCCCGATGACCTCTGAATGGTATGTTCTGACAGCCGCAAAAATCACATTTTTTAGTATCAGCTTCAGATGTTCTCTATTTCTTAATTTTCTCTCTTTTATAGCAGTCCAGTTGGCTTGCGATTTGATTTTCACTTTTTTTTGTAATTTTCCAGAAAATTTAGGGCCAACAGCATTGCGCCTTTGTGATAATCTGTATTTTGGTGGTTTTCCAGATCACCTTGTTTCCCTAGCAGTTTTGAAAACTTCTTTAATGGCTCTGTAACGATAGATTTGTACTGCAAATTGTTACCGCAAGCTGCCGTGGATTGAGAATGGCGAGCGGGAGTAAACCCCTTAGCGACTAGTCTTGCCCTATATCTGCAAGCTTTTCCATCAGCGCTGGGTTTCACTTTCAACACCCGTTTGTTCTTGACCACTGTTTTACCCTGGGGCCTATCTACTAACGCCCACGTTTTATTTTCATCGAGAGACTGATACTCCTCCTCCATTGCTGCTCTCCACGGCTTCCTTTCAGGCCCTTTCAATGCCTTCTGTACTGTCGTTGGGACATTAACACTATCTAATGTTGCCTGGCACAGGACAACATCATCAGGCCACTTCCTTGGAACCCTCTCTCTTATTGAATACCGAGGCTCAACTTCTTCTTGGGTGGCCTGCTCACTGCTGCTTGTCTCACTTTCTCGTTCCTCCTCTGGGATGACATCACGATGCACTTTTTCACCTGACAATGCATGGATGGGAACTTCCAAATTCCTACTCTCAGCATCTTCCTCTTAAACTTGAGGTGCCACACCTTCAAGAAAAATAACGTCTCTGGCAATCACCACATTCTTTGGGTCTTGGGGATATACTAGCCTGTAATTCTTTAAAGTTTCACAATAGCCTGTGAAATGTACTCCTTACTTTTCGTGCCCCACTTTGTTCTTTTCTAGTCAGGGATATGGACAAAACTTCTGCTACCAAAAACTCTCAAATGTGCTAGGTCCGCTTTCTTCTCACTCCAGGCCTCCTTGGGGGTCATATCTCTCACCCCTTTGGTTGGTAAGTGATTCTTCAAATACACTGCTGTGTTCACCGCTTCAGCCCAGAATTTCTTGCTTAGGCCTGCATCCTGAAGCATGCACCGTGCTTTCTCAACAACAGTCCTATTCACCCTTTCAGCTATGCCATTTTTTTGCGGCGTGTAAGGGACAGTCTTTTGGTGAACAATACCACAGTCCTTAAGAAAGCTCTCCATTTCTCTGTTCACATATTCCCACCCATTATTGGTTCGTTATGCCTTTAATTTTTCCCCACTTTGCTTTTCTGCCAGCGCTTTGAACTCTCTAAATTTGGCAGTAACTTCACTTTTTCGTTTTAAGAGGTAAACAAAGGTCTTCCTCATGAAGTCATCAGTAAATGTGAGCATGTATCTTGCTGCACCCCAACTCTCCTCACTCATGGGTCCACGAACATCGGAATGCCCCAGTAGCAGCTTTTGGGATGTCTTTGTCTCACTATCATGGAAAGTCACTCGTGAATGTTTTCCCTCTATGCACGTAATGCAAGGCTCGTCATCCCTCCCTATGAATTCCACTCCATTGGCAAGGCCCTTTGCTAAAAGTTCCATGAACTTTTGGCACATGTGTCCCAATCTCCTGTGCCACAATCTTCTGTTCCCAGATGGTGCAGACGCGACATTCACCTTATATTCAGGAAGTATATCCAACTTGTAAATGCCACCTGCATTACTCCTAGTGAACTGAACTTCACCTTTAATGACACAACTGTCTTTGTCGTATACCTTGCACCCATCAGCATCAAAAGTAACAACCAGTCCCTTTTCTACCATTTTACTGACAGATAGCAAGTTTGTGCTCAGGTCAGGAACATATAAAACATCTTTCCTATCAGTAGTCTCGAAACTTCCACTACCATTCACTCTAATTGGAACAGTACCTGTGCTCTCCGTATAATTCTGTTATTGCTAGCAACAGTCACCTCCAGGATACTTGGGCTTTCTTCTTCCATCCAATCCTTCCTCATCGTCATGTGTTACATAGATCCAGAATCAATGACCTAATACCTGTAGTTTGTGTTGGATGTTGATGAGACAGCAAGAAGAACTGAAGCCTTTTTTGCTCGATGCTCTGTTTTACCTTGCTTATCACTCGCCCTATGCTCATTCCCATCGTTTTTAGTGTCTCTTTTTAGGCACTGAAATGACTTGTGTCCTTCCCTATTGCACTTATAGCAAACAACATGCTTAGGAGGGAATTTCTTCCCCTTCGACTTTATCATGAATGCAGTTTCTTTCGCCGTGTCATTGGATCCCTTATGCTTTGCATCCTGTTGAAGTAGCATTGACCGCACATAGTCACTACTGAACTTCACACCTGAACTTTCCATCGCCATTATCATTGGGTCATAGTCGTCGCTTAAACCATTTAACATTATCACTCCAATAAACTCATCGTCAATTCCTGCATCGATAGCGTCCAGCTTTTGAGTTAGTGACAAAATTTCATTTAAATACTCTTCCATCGAACAGCAACCACTTAGCTTGATTCTGAAGAGTTTTCTCAGCAGACTAAGTCTTCTGGTAAGTCCTTTGTCTTCATACATATTCTGGAGCTCTTCCCACACTTTCTTTGCTGTACTACCACCCTTAACCATTGGATACAAAGATTCATCAACCATTAAACATATCTTTGACCTCGCTATCGCGTCCTTCTTTGCGTCCGTCTCCGTTCTTCTAAGACCATTAGTCCATAAGGCCATAAGTCTTCTGCGATCAGGAACATCTCCATTCCAAACTTCCAATTGCAATAATTGCTTTTCTCGATCAACTCCTTGATGGTAGACATCATTTCTACTCCTTGCATTGATGACTGCGAGGCTGCCTGTTCAGTCGCCATTTCCGACGCACTATAATTTCCGCAGTGAAATACTTCTCAGAAAGTGTGTCAGATATTCTTATTCACTCAACGCAAACTACAAAGACCTTATGAAGCACTTATGAACATAAAAAACTTAACTATCACCGGCATCGCCATGCAGTCTGCATTCCACTATTATTAATCTGTAAAATATACGTCCAACCACAATGTTAATTGAATCAGCTAACACTCTGGGCCCATAACCTGTTAGATTCGCAAATCCATGGTACTCTGTTCGTCAAATAACTTTGATGGACACCGATTTGCCAGTAAGTAATATAATTCACAACCGCCATGTTAAAATACAGGAAGAACTAGAGTGAAAAACATGGTAACAAAAAACAATCAAAAAAACATTCAAAACACAAGTGAACATAGATATCTGTGACACCCTAATTAAATCAAGATAAACATGACATATCAACATTTAAATTAGAAGGAATTAGCCCGATGAGCACCAGATGTTGATGGTGTAGTTGCAGCTTAGCAGTAATGTGGGCAAGCAATTGGCTAACTATAATTTCATATTGATCCAGGAGTACATGCCTACAATTAATCAGTGGCAGGAAGAAAAGGAAGCGTTGAATGAATATCTAGAGGAAATGATTGGGGAAGTAATGGGCGAGAAAAACTTGATAGTACTGGAAGACTGTAATCCAGTGGTGAGGTAAGGGGGAGATGGGTATGAAGTGGGAGGTTATGGATTAGGAAGGATAAATGATCACAGTAAGAGAGCAGTTGAATTTTCTCATTTAAATATTATAGTCGTAACTAACACTTTGTTTAAACATCATCTCAGGTGGAGGTACTGATAGAAATTGCTGGGAGACACAGGAAGGTATCAAAGTGATTACATAATTGTTTGGCAATCAGTAGAGGGAATATATGTAGGATGCATATATTTTTTTTTTTGCTTGCCGGACGATTCTGTTGGCCCTTATGTCCCCAGAACCCCGATAGGCTGCTGAGCCTGTCATCGGGTTTTCCAGGGACCGGACCAACAGAACTTGACACACATCCATGCCCTGTGTGGAAAAAAACCCACCCAGGCGGGACTCGAACCCGCGACCCTCGGATTAGCAGGTGAGGACTTTACCCCGCTGCCACCGGGGTCGGCAGTGAAAGTTGACCAGTAAGCCTTCACACAGAGAATGAGTAAAGACTAGATGAGGATAGCCTTGGACCACATATACTTAACAGTGAAAAAGAGAATGCATTAAATCATATGAGCACGAGAAAACCTGTAGTTGTGGATAACAAACCTTCTGAGTTACTATGGAATTCAAGTAATGAAGGTAGACTACCATTTATTAAAATTATTTGTAGGATCTACAAGGAAAATGTAATGCCAGATGGCCTCATAGATGTATTAAAAGAAGTGCCGATTCCTATCCAGAAGAAGAATAAGAAAACGTCAGAATGCCAGGAGTACAGAACAATAAGCTTGATATCTCATTCAGTCAAAGTTTTGATTAGAATAATTGACAATAGGGTAAGTACTACTTGCCTGATGACCAGTTTGGATTCTGGCAGAGAAGGTCAACTGGAGATACTATTGCGGTTATGAGAACACTTATAGAAAGAAACATAGAGTGTAACCAGATTGTATTATTTGCTTGCTCTGTGGATTTCATAAAGGCATTTGAAGGAATCACAATATTTCAGATATTTGGTAAAATCAGAAGAGAATTGCAAGTTCAGAGACTAATTGTAAACTTATTAATGCACCAATGGTCACAGGTGAAGGTGGCTGACAGTGACTCAGGTTAGGAAATTATAATTCTTGCGGTATGGCTAGGGTAGCATTTGTCGCGTCCTTTTAAATATTTACACTTAGGAAATGGTAAGAGAGGCATGGAAAGAACTGGATGTGAGCATTAATACAGGAGGGCAGCTGATAATGTAGCGTAGACAGGTAGATGGTCATGAGCTGATTGGGAGGGATTAAAAGCTTTAATAGATGCTTTTATATTTCAGAATATGAAATACAGAATGAAGAATCAAACCATAACAAAACCAAAGTAATAAAAGGACATGGTTAAAGAAAGAGTGGCTGGTAGTTAAATTTGGATTACATGAACTGGACAAAGAGAGCATTTTCATTACTTAGCTGGTGAAGAGCTTGGTACAGAGCATAGCATTGTATGGGGCAGAAACTTGGAACTTCAGTAGGTGCGCATTCAGTAGCGCATTCTTGAGAGTAGGATGAAGAAGGTGAGGTGGATAGAAAGACTAACCTGAGAAGGTGAGGTGAAAGGAAGACTAACGAGGAAGTGCTTGGAATGCTTGGCGACAAAAGGAAACCTGTGAATGAAATCTGGGATAGGAAGGGTAAGGACTGATGAAGAAGGGTAGATTGTATGACAAGGCGGAAAGGGATATACTAGAGGTAGTCATGACCCTGAATCGGTAGAAAACCACTAGGAGATTCTCTGAATTTCATTAAAACCTATCATTACCGGAAGAATACATAATATCCATAGTTATAAAACATCATTGTAGGCACAATTCTTAAACCCACAATGATAAACCATTCTCTATGGTGTCAGTTTTTCCATACAAAACCATCTTCATGCCTAAAGTCTGGGTCTGCCACAATCATCAATTGGTATTGTTGATCTGAGCACGTTCGGCTGCCAAATCATTTCATGTCTTCAGTTGGTCAACCGTTTGCTACCTCACCGCTCAGCTGTAACCAAATCATCAACATCTGGGGCTCATCGGGTTAATTCCTGCCATGGGTCTGGTTAGTTAGAAATGAAAAACAGTGTTTAACATCCATTGAAATAACTAAAAATTTTAATCGATTAAAAAAGCATTATATAGCATTTACAAATGTAATATGCACAATGTTGAGTCATACTTAATTCGGTTTATTTCAATCATAAAATGAATTTAGAAATTCAAAGCTTATAGCAGTACAAAAAAAGATCACACCAAAATGAAGTGTCTACTGGAATTTTGCTTGGTATAAATAAATCACACTATATAAATTTGTGATCAACATACCTCTGCTTAAGAAAAACAAAAAAGAATTTAGAATTTCATAGTACATACAGCAAAAATACCTTACCTTACCTATTAGGCCACTCAAACCGCAGAAGGGTTTTGGCCTCACCAACGACTATTCGCCATCTCTTTCAGTCTTCCATCCAGTCAACTTCTGCTCCCATTCTTCTCATGTCCTTTCTTATCTGGTCTTTCCAGCGTAGTTGTGGTCGTCCCAAAGGTCGCTTTCCTCTTGGTAGGCCTTCTGACACCGCTCTAATTGTAGCATTTTCTCCTCTTCTCCACACATGACCTGCCCACCTAAGTCTTCTACTTTTGACTTGTGCTATTATATCTGGGTCCTTATATAGCTCCCTTAGCTCGTTGTTGGTTCGGATTCTCCACATTCCGTCTTCATTTATGGGACCATAGACGCATCTTAAAATTTTATTTTCGTAAACTATCAGCTTTTTTTCTATCTGTTTAGACATTGTCCATATTTCTGACCCATTCAAGACCACTGGTTGTATGATGGTCTTATAGATCCGTAGTTTAGTTTTTCTAGATAAAATTATGCTTTTTAGAAGCCGTTGTAAAGCCCAATAGCATCTGTTAGCATTAAATATTCTGGTATATATTTCTATCTCCTCTTGATTTGTCTGGTCAATATTTACTCCTAAACACTTAAATTCATTTACTCTATCAAACGTAAAATTTTCAACCCTTACAGAGTCGTTAATGTTGTCTATGAGTCAGCCAACCCTAAGGTATTCTGTTTTCTGCTCATTTACTTCCAATCCTACTTTTTTACTTCTCTTAATAGAATTTTGGCAAGGCTTGTTAAGCTAATTTCATCTTCTGCTAGTAAAGCTATGTCATCTGCGAAGGCTAAGACATTAACTTTAGCTCCTACTTCTATTCCTTGATCTTGCCATTTTACCTTTTTTAAGGAGCTTTCTACAGCCAGATTAAATAGTAGAGGAGAAAGCCCATCTCCTTGTCTGACCCCAGTTAGCACACTAAATTCTCTTGACCATTCGTTATTGATTCTAACTTAACATCTAGATTCGTCATTACATATTTTTGCTAGGTTAATCAGTTTGTCTGGGATTCCCATCTGCTGTAGGTATTTCTATATTTGATTTCGATTGATGCAGGCGTATGCTTTCTTAAAATCGATAGATAAGAGATGAACACTTCTGCCGAACTCCCAGTATTTTGACAGGGCTTGTCTGATAATGAAAAGCTGATCACTGGTTGATCTTAGTCTTCTGAAGCCTGCCTGGTGTTCACCTAGAATTTCCTCTGCATATTCCTGTAGTCTATTTTCCAGTATTTTGGATAGTACTTTGTATGTGATGTTTAATAGAGATATTCCTCTGTAATTGTTACAGTCAAGTTTGTCTCCCTTTTTGTATATTGGGACGATGACCACTACCTTTCAATCATTTGGCAATGTCTCTTTTCTCCATATGTCACTTACTAATGTATGTAGCTTCCGTAGCAGCGGCTTCCCTCCGGCATTTAAAAGCTCTTCAGCTATACCATCCTCTCCTGGGGCCTTATTATTTTTCAGCCGTTTGACAGCTTCCTCTACTTCTATTGTAGGATCTTGGATTTCTGGTTGCACGTTTAGGGGTGCATCAAATTCTTCATTTATTGTAGCCTCGTTTACATTTAGAAGATCCTCGAAATAATCCCTCCATACATTTATAATTGCAGGTTACAGTTCCATTTTTGTCTTTAATACCACATAATTCCGCTTTGTAGCCTTGTTTAAAATACCTTCTTGTCCTGAAAAAGTCCCTTGAGTTGTTCCTGTTGCTATCTTCCTCGACCTTTTTAAGTTGGTTTTTTATATATTTTCTTTTTTCCGCCCTCAACTTCTTGTTTACTTCTCTGTTTATATCATGGTATTTTTCACGATTTTCTTGGTTATCATTTGCATTTAAATTTTGCTTTCCTTTTCTTCTTTCCTCAATCATCTGTTGACACTCAGCGTTGAACCAAGGTTTCTTGTACATTGATCTTTGGCAATAGCCGATCACTTCCTCTGTTGTCTCTTGTATGGTTTCTTTAATTTCTTTCTATTTAAATTCAATGGAGTTTTTTGTTTCTTCTTCTCTCTAAGGCTTGAAATCTGTTTGACAGTTTCAGCTCAAACTCCTTCTTTATATCTTTATGAGCAAGTTTGATTAAGTGTACCTTTGGTTTTATTTTGTTTTTCTCTCTTCTCCTGGCAGAGCTATTGCCTAATTTTCACTATGATTAGGTAATGATCAGTTCCACACTCAGCTCCTCTTTTGCTTTTTACATCTACAATACAGCTCTTGTGTCTTTCTTCAATTAAGACATGGTTTATCAGGTTTATGACCAGACAATTTGGGGAGACCGAAGTGATTTTGTGTATGTCTTTACGTGGAAAGCTGGTGGACATAATTATTAAGTTTTTTGAGCTTGCCAGACTGATCAATCTCATACCATTATCATTGGTAGTTTCATGTAAGCTTTTACAAACTGTAAATTGCTTCCATTCCAGTTCATTTCCCACCTTTCCATTAACATCTCCAAGTAATATTTTGACATCATAACTTGGTGTGTTTCTCATAAGATGGTCTAAATTGTCATAGAAAGTATCTTTAATATCATCGTCTGCTTCCTCTGTAGGTGCATACAGACAGATCACCGAAATATTCTGGAATTTTCCTCTTAATCTTATGAGACACATTCTTTCATTGACTGGGTTAAAGGATATTACATTTTGTGAGAGTGTATTTTTTATGGTGAATCTTACGCCTGCATAGTGGTTGCCATTATCGATGCTGCTATAATACAGTGTATGACTCTTGGAGTTAAGTTTGGAGTTAAGTTTGAGTTAACACACATGACTGGCAACTGGGAGATGAGGGTTCAAATAACAGTCAGGTCAAATTATTTTTTCATAGTGCATTTCACTCCATTGGTGGATATTAAATTAATACAGGTACTGGATGAGATTTATAAGTTAACTCTGGCTCTGGTCGAAAGTTTCTTCAGAAAAATCGTCATACTCTGATCATTATTCACTTCATTGTGAAACACCACATAATGGAATTTAAATATAAAATGTCCTCAAAAGAAAATTAAACTCCAGCTCAGCACAAGTAAAAAATATTCAAAATAATAGTTCAATATTCATTACATTTTGGTCAAACTTTCTGTCCAAAGCTTTAAAATTTCAACCACTATTTTGAAACTACTCAAAGTTTTTTTAGAAAAAGTGTGTGTTTTTCTGTTCATCCGTAGGTAATTTTTTAATTGCTTCAGTTTTGAAGCTTACTATGAGTACCATTGCTCCCACACCGCTTGTTCATCTGCACAGGCGATCTATCAAATGAGTGCTAGGTTTTTACACAGTCATTATTCGCATTTACTCTGTCTTGCTGTCCTCATAGGATATTGAAGTTATTGCTATTTGTCCTACGTCGAGTCTATCTAAACATCTTCAAATCACATGCCAGCTAAATTAACGTTAGTTGGCATAGCCCAAATTGTCCTAGGTTGCTGCTGCAACCCCAGCTTTATGTTATGGATTCACAAATGAAATAATAAAGAGCAAAGTCTGGTGTTTGATTGTAAATGTGGTGTTAATTACTTATGGTTACCACACTACTGCTCCATCATTTTACAGAACGTTTCAGCGTTCATTTCCAATAAATTAGTCAATGTCTATCCTCAATCTGTCCAAAATTGCCATTAATTTCATACCTACGCATTTTCCTCCACTGTCCTCTTCATTGCACTGCATTTTACACCTTATTTTTCATATATACTTGCCTCTTCGTAATGTCACCTTTCATTTACTATCCTTTATTACTAAATATAACAATTGTTCAAATATATTCATTGCCTCAAAATCATCATATTGATATCTATCAACTCTAGCACCTCAAAATCCTCAATCCAAGGTTAACTTGTTCTTCTCTCAAGATAACAGCTTCCTTACCTTTGTAAAGCCAAAAATTTTACATATTTTTTTATACTTTTCTAAGAGTACCTTTCAATCCCTTGCTCTTGACCAACAACTTCTTGTTCAATACAATGTAATGTCCACACCACTAAACCAATTCTCATTCAAAATATTTAACAGATATGGGAGATATGTCTCTAGTTTTCAAACCCATTAGTCTCATTAAAGTTTTAAGAAAACTGTCATAAGGATGCAGATAGGTACCCTATGACAGCTGTAACCTATCGCAATGAAGCTGATATTCCTATGCACCACTGATAACATTTGTTGTATTCTATAATCGAGATGCAACTTTTGTTTTTTGGCGGTCTCAACGCCACTTGTGTCAATGTCCGAAATAAATTACTAACTTCCGGCGCTTCCAGGGTTTTTCAAAACCAAGATGTGGACATCGTTTCATTTGGCTCTGTGAGCATTAAAAGTAAATCCCACGTAATCCTAACAACAGTCCTCAGCTAACTGGATAATTCATGCATGGTCATCTAAAAATCTATCAGGCTCATCAGCTATAATGTGGAGCCAAAGCTCAATTGAAATACAAATGTCTCCTTATACCTTCCATTCCAAAATTTTATTCTAAACAGTCGGGTATGGATATGCCACAGGCTTTAGTGAGTATCTAATGAGATATGTAGTTTGAATATCCACTAGGACTTTTAAGTGAGAACAGAGAGGCATCTTTCACTTTAAATTCATTCATTATACTCACATATTTTTCATCAGTCACTGATTTATTGAGTAAGAAATCAAGGGGAGAGAGAGCCACCATCAAATTTGAACAGCATAAAAAATGCTAGTGGATGAACCTCTCTTTGAGGCAAGTGGCATCTCCACCGATAGAAGAAACAAGACTTAGGTAGAGAAGAGAAGCATCCAAGACAAGAATCCATTCTCCCAGAAGAAGAGTCCATAAACATCCTGGGTATATTCACTTCATGAAAACATACATTTGGAACGCTCAAAAGAATCTGAATCCTCATGCATGGCTGTGAAGCTTGTGCAATAATGTGGCAGAACATAGAAGATTTGAAGCAATGGAAACATGATATAAAGAAAGTATGATTCTATGTTTTAAGAGTCAGGCTTTTTCATTATAACCACCAATATGTGATGAAAGAAGGAATTGTTGTACCTATCATTTCTATAGTGCTTCTATGTATGTACCATATTTTGTCATTCCTATGTTAACATCCACTATATATAGATAGCTAAGGGTTAAAATAATATCTTCCTTATAGTATGGAAACTATAAGGATTAACATTTTCCTATTAACACACTTTTTATTCTCGTCTTCTCTCTGAGAAGAGGGACATCTCAGAGACTTGCTGAAACATCTCTGAGAGGTCATGAGATGCTTATGCACTGTGTTGACTACATGAAAGAAATATCTCAGAGGGGTGACAGAGACTTTTCAACACATATCGGAGATATCTCATGTGATGTCTCAGATACTATGAAATGAAAGGACATACTGCTGTCTTAGAGACATTTCAGATGTGTCCCAGAGACTTAGTGATACATCACTGAGAGGTCTTGTGAGACGATTGAGATCACTCAGACACATCTCTGAGATATCCTTGTGCTATTTCCTTGGGATCATTGTAGGATCATAAGGGATTTTCAAATGTACTATATTTCTTGTTCATGGAGGGCTATCAACTTAATATTTTTTTATAAGTACATGAAAAATATTCATGAATCCTGGCACTTTTATTATAAATGTGCTCTAAATGTATAATGAATCTCTAATTTATTTTATTAAGTAATACATTTAGAAATATACAAATTTGTTAGTTGTATTTACTGGTGGTGCATTTTCGCACCTTTGGCATTTGGGGTTTAGGCAGATCGAGACACTGACACCGTACTGAACGACAAGTGTAGGAAACTTTGGTCTCCTAAAATTGTATCATCATCGGCGCTACATCCCATGTAAGACCCTGGCCTTCTTCACAACTTCCTTCCATTCTTCTTTGTTCTCTGCTACTTCTCTCCACCTCCGGACCCCCAACTTCCTCAAATCCTCTTCTACATCCTCCACCCATCTTTTCCTGGGTCTTCCTCTACTTCTTCTTCCGTCTGGTTTTCCATCTAAAACTTTTTTCACTACTCTTTCCCCACCCATTCTTTGTACATGCCCTGGCCATCTAATTCTGGATTTCTTAATGCCGGTTCACATTCCATCTTCCCCATACAGCTGCTGCAATTCCTCATTCCTTCGAATCCTCCATTGTCCTTCTTCATTAAATAGCCCTTATATCTTCCGAAGAATTTTTCTCTCCCACCTCTGTGACAAATTCTATTCTCTCCCCGTCAACATCCATGCCTCCGAACCATAGGTATTGGCCTGATGACAGTTTTATAAATTCTTTTCTTTGTATTTCTGCTAACGGTTTTAGCTTTGAATACTTTTTGTAAAGAATAGTATGCTCGATTTCCTGCTGCAATTCATGCTTCAATCTCTTTTGCAAGAGCATTATAATTTGTGACTATTATTCCCAAATATTTAAAGTGGTCTACTTTCTCTGTTTGGTTGAATATTTTATCTCTGTCTTCTCCTTATTCCACTCGTTTTTTTGGGTAACACCATACATTTGGTTTTTTCCTCATTAATATTCAAACCTATTGTTTCAGCTGCTTCAACAAGATGCACAAATGTCTCCTCGTTTTCTCGACTATTTCTTGGTAGTATCACCAGGTCATCAGCATATGCAATAAATTGATCCATCCCATTAAAAATCGTTCCTCCTGGATTATTTGTCACAGTCTGTCCAATAACCTTTTCTAATGATAAATTAAAAAGCATTGTGGAAAGCACATCACCCTGCCTTTAGCCTCTTTTTATGCCAAATTCCTCCGAAAAGTCCCTGTCAACCTTCACAACACTTTTCGAGTTTTTAAGTGACATTCTCAACAGCCTTCTTATTTGTTTGGGATGCAAAAATCCTTCATGGCTTCCATAAGCTTTCCTCGAAACACTGAGTCATATGCTTGCTTAAAATCTATGTACATCTAATATAAAACCACATTAAACTCATAAGACTTTTCTAGAATTTGCCTTAGGGTAAAAATCTGATCTGTAGTTGATCTTCCCTGACGGAACCTTCCTTGATATTCTCCCAGTAGATTTTCCACTGCTTGTCTCAATCTTTTTGCCAGGACCCTGGCTAACTCTTTATACCCTACACTCAGCAGTGTGATTCCTCTATAATTTCCACACACACCTTTATCTTTCTTTTTGTGTATGGGACATATAACCCCTAGTGTCCATTCCTCCGGCATCTCCTCTGATTTCCATACGTCCACAATTAGCTCATGTATTTTGGAAGTCAGTAACTCACCTCCATTTTTAAGTAATTCAGCCGTTACTCCATCCTTTCCTGGGGCCTTGTTGTTACGCAATTCTATAATGGCATTTCTGACCTCTGCAAGCGTTGGTTCTTCTATATTATCTTCCTCTTCATCATTCCTGCTGGTTGTTTCTTCATCCTCAGTTCCTTCTACCCCAACTGAATCCTTACTGAGCAATTCCTGAAAGTGCTCTTGCCACCTCTTTAGAATACCTTTCCCATCTCCAATAAAATTTCCCTCTTTGTCTTTGCAATATGTAACTCTAGGTTGGAAACCTTTCCTTCCATATTTCACCTTCTGGTGAAATTCTCTGACCTCACCACCACCTCTTGCATTTTCCATTGCTTCTATTATTTTTCTCTGGTATTCCCTTTTCTTTTTCCTGCACACTCTGTCTGCCACTCTTCTTTTGTCCCGGTATTCTTCTGCAGCATTTTGTTCCTTGCTTCATTTCTTTCAGCTATGAATTGCCCACATTCTCCACCATTCCTCTCGTTTCCTTCTTTTACTCACTACAACTACCTCCGTGGCAGCTGTTGTCAGCACTTGCATCAAAACCCTCCACTTTTCTTCCACACTCTTTCCTGTCGCTAACCGTTCCTCCATTTGTAAGTGCTCATTTATTCTTTCTTCATATTTCTTTTTCACTTCTTCTTGCTTCAACTTATCAACTTCATATTTCCTTTGTGCAGTTCGTTTTCTTTACGTTATCACTGCAATCCTTTGCCTGTATTTGATGCGTACTAAATAATGATCACTGTTTCCATCAGCCCCTCTCCAAGATTCTACTGCCATCATATCAGATGCATGTCTCCTTTCCACTAACACATGATCTATTTGATTCTCTGCCTTCACATCCGGAGATCTCCAGGTTGCTTTCTTTATATTTTTCCTTTGAAGCCATGTACTTCGTACCACCATATTCTTAGTGGTTGCATAACTTAACAACCTCAACCCATTGTCATTTGACACTTCATGTAAGCTCTCTTTCCCACTTACCTCCTTAAAGTGTTCCTCCTTCCCAATTTTGCTAACATTGTGTACCCCACTGAAATTATTCGTGGAATCCACGTATACATTGTTAGGGTGTCATATGCCATTAAATTTATTTTCCTATCCAATTGGTCTCACAGCTTTCGACTGCAACAGTGTGGCTTCATTCAGTCATTAGATTCATTTTGAGCTAATGAATAGCTGGATACCCCGCCACGAGACCAGTCGGTTCTTTACTGTGTACTGTTTCTCAAACTGCGATGGTTATTCAGAAGCAGATCACCATAACATAGACATCCATTTGTTTTACCTTCCAACTGTAGAAGAAGACTTCAAGATAATTGGTCATGCAGTAATATGTGCACTTGTATGCTATGATTGGGTGATCCTATAGATTCAAGATCATCAATATTCCATATAACCGTATGATTAAATAAGTCTTTTTTATTTATTCAAATTTTCCGAGACAAAAACATTTAAAAAATTTTCTGAGACTAAAATGTATTTACGACTGCTTTAGATGGATCGTAAAAGAAGGTGTTTGTCCACTCAAGAAATCCTGGCCACTTTAGAGGAAACCTTGGATTCTGTGAATGAAGCTACGGATGTTGTCTACATACCACCAGACGTCAACAATTTGACTGATGAAGAAGGCATTGATGACAACAGTATAAGCAAGGACCAGATCAACAATGACATCGCAGGAACATTTGAAATTCATTGAGGTGATGGCATAGTGGAGAACTGGCTGAGTGTGCAGGAAGAAGAACAAAAGCCACCAGTGCCCTTAAAAAAAGGTACCAAAGTCTCTGATAAGAAGTACTCATTGCCAAAATGGAAAAAAAGACATTAATGCTAATTTTTCGTGCCACCAAATTGCAAAAGAAGAATATGACGAGAAAATTAAACGTCAGTTTGGAGGTATGTCTCTGGCAGACATTTTTCACTTTTCTCTAGATGATGAGGTTTTGGAAAATATTATAGTTTTTCAAAAAAATATGCTACTGATCGTAATAGGCATGAGTTTGATATCAGTATCGTAGGCTTAAGAAAATTTCTTGGGATTTTTATTCTATCTGGATATCATGTGCTCCCACAACAAGACATGTACTGTCTAAAGATGAGGATAAATGCATGAAATTAGTTCATCGCTCCATGAGTAGGAGAAGATTTAGGAGTATCAAGGAAAATATCCACCTTTCTGATAACTCCTCACTTGATAAAACTGACAAATTCGCCAAGTTGAGACCAATTTTTACTCTGCTGAATGCTAAGTTTTTACATTCAGAATTTTTTTCCCACAACCTTTTGATCGATGAGCAAATGATTCCATATTTTGGATGCCACTCTGCAAAAATGTTTAAAATAAACTGGTTTGATTAGGATTCAAATTATGATGTCTTTACTTTTCTGATGCCTTTCTCTTCCAATTTGTTCCAATTTGGAGGGGGGAGGGGGTAAATCAAACCCGGATGGAGCTAAAGTAGGGTTAAGAGCTAATGTAGTTTTAGATTTCTCTGATGTAATTCCTGACCTTTCGCAGCATCAGTTATTTTTTGACAACTTCCTTTCTTCTTGCTCCTTGTCTCAAACATTGAAAGATTCCCATATTTGGCCAAAGGTGCAAAAACGCACCATTATTTTTTTAGTAAAAATACATTTTTTGGGCCTCAAATTTTTTCAAAATTTCTTTTCTAGCACGTATTAAGACAAAAAATGAAGGATAATTTCAAAATTCCTATGGAATATTAACCTTGGCTGTCAATAGGTTAAAATACTTCCACTATGCAAAGAGGCAATGTTGAGGGAGGTTCATGCCACTCACATGGAGGCCTCTAATCTAATAAGGAGGAGATGAAAGCTTTGGCTAGAAGTTATATGTGGTGGCCAAATTTGGACAAAGAGTTGGAGGAACTAACTAGATCTTGTCACTCATGTCTTATGAATCGCCCAGACACTCCCAAGGCAAAGTTAGTGAAGTGGCCAGAAGCAAAGCGAGTTTTTCACGGGATTCATATTGACTTTTTGGGACCTGTTTGGGGAAAAGTATTTTTTTAAATCACAGATGCATATAGCAAGTGGGTACAGGTGTTGGAGGTGAAGGGGAAGGCAGACACAGAGTGGGTCCTCACAGCTTTGAGGGAAACCTTTGCCAGGTATGGGTTGCCAAACCAAATTGTAAGTGACAATGGGAGGCAATTTATTTCAAAGGAATTCAAGGAATTCTGTATTAATAATGGAATAGTCCATTCCACATCTCCACCTTTCCATCCAGTTACAAATGGGGCAGCAGAAAATGCAGTCCGGTCATTCAAGGCGGGATTAAAGAAATTATTGGGGGACCCAGCAAATAAGGGATGCAAGTGGGATGCTCTGGTGGCAAGGTATTTGCTTTCGTATAGAACTACACCCCATTGTACCACAGGGAAGTCCCCGGCTAGTTTGATGTTTGGCAGAAACCCCAAAGATAGACTGGATTTGGTCCATGCGAGTAAAGACAAGAGACAGGAATCACATAGTAGGCAGGTTAATGGTTTTAATGGAAAGAAGGAAGACCAGTTTGAGTTGGGTGAGCAAGTATATGTCCGAGATTATACTACTACCAATAAAAAGAAATGGAAGAAGGGGGAAAAAGAAACAGTTTTGGAAAAAAGGAATTAACGCTGTAGGATTTTAGATAGTGGTCAGCTATGGATAAGGCACACTGACCAAATCATTCTAGTTGGTAATTTTAATAACAGCTAATATGAGGAGTTGAGAAGTGCAGAGTGTGGGCATTACTCTGGGGGAGTTTTTCAAGTGGGGTGTGGGAAGAACCTCTGCCTAGCCCATATGGAACAGATCAGGGGGTGGACAAGGCACTACAGGAGGAGAGTAGGGCTGCAGATGATGCATCACCAGGCCAGGAGACCAAGGTTTGGACGAAGGTAAGCAGGTACAGGCAAAAGAAAGACCGAAAAGAGTAAGAAAAGCACCGAAAAGCTAAATTTGTAAATAAATGATAGGTGCTGAGAAAGTTTTGTTCAGAGTTATAAAATGCTTGTTTTGTGTTTCTATATTTTTTTAGGAAAATATCTGCAGGGGTATTGTGATATATTGATGCTCTTTTGTTTGTGTATGATTTTGATCGTCATTTTTGGGAACAAGTGTCAATTCCGGGACGTTATCAGCGAGTGCTAGAAGCCATGCCTGTGTACGAAAATGAATATTTTTGTATCGTTGATATTAAGACATTAAATTGAGTTTTACAAAGTTCTGTAAGTTACTACAAAAGGTGTCAGAATTACTGTACAAAACCATCTCTATGAGTAGTTATCTGAGCACCAGTGAAAGTGTTATAGAAAGATTGGGTAGGGAAAACTTTCCCCTACCCAATCATTCCATGACTCGGGGTGGTCAGCTGTTTGCCTTCCTCACTACCAAACTGTAACTAAACCATCACCACATGGTGCTCATTGGGTTAATTCATGCCATCTTTAGAAATGGTTCTTTAGAAATGAAAAATACCATGTTCAAATGTCATCGAAATAACTAGGTAATACTTTAATGCCTGGTTAAAAAAGCATTTAATTACATTTACAAATGCAATATCCACAATTGTGATTCAAAATTCATTAAGTTCTACATCAATCATTAATAGAATATTTAAATTCACACCTAAGCAATTGAAAATCAAAACGTATATAGGTAGGTACGGTTATAACTACAGTAACTCGCTAGTTAAGAATAACCAAACTTCCAATTTAAAATAATTTCATATAAATTGACATTTTCTAAGTAAGTAAAATCACAAAAAATGAGAACTTTAAGAAAAAAAGACTTACTAAAGAGTGCTGAATGGCTACATCCTATGCTTAGTCACCCACACAGTTTTCTAAATCTAAATGGT
Organism: Ceriagrion tenellum; assembly: GCA_963169105.1. Taxonomy (NCBI): domain Eukaryota; kingdom Metazoa; phylum Arthropoda; class Insecta; order Odonata; family Coenagrionidae; genus Ceriagrion; species Ceriagrion tenellum. Next base: position 117,462,447 of record OY720640.1, on the reverse strand, counting down.
AACTATTTAATACTTCCATGACTAGGACAAATTTTCCAGGTACTGCCATAGTTCTAAAATTCCATGAACGAAATCTCAAATCCTAGAGCGCAGCTTGGGTCTAAATCCATCAAATCCATCCATATCCGAGGCTTGTTGTTGGCGTTTCTAGACAGGAAGAGTTTCTCCGGGATTAGGTTGTCAGCCTTACGCCCAACCCCCAACCTGGAGGACCAGGGTATCCTTTTTCGTCTAGCTCCTACCTCATGAAGACCTGTTCGGCTTGGGAGACCCTGCCAGTATACCGCCATACCATACATAGTCAGCATACCGCCGGCATAGCTCTCGAGGTTGTCAGAGCACGCAAGACCCACTGCCACGTCAAGGCATGGATACCTTCGGGGGGTAGAGCACAATAAATGGTCATAAATGATGATTCTCAGAACCTCGAGGGAAAAGACAGACTAAAGTTTTTGCGATAGGCTACATTAACTGTTTAGCTGCCTAGACGGACAGTGTGCACCATTGAGGGAGATGGCGAGGCCATATAACTTCATCAAATTGTCTGATAGGCTGAAAACCTAAATATTATCCATATTAGGTATTCCTGCCGTTCCTAACTTTCCCTTGGATAGCACGACTTAAGGGACGAATTAGTGACTGTATAGCAAGAATATCCATCATATCATGGAAATAAAGCACTAATAATTTATGAAACGTTCATTAATTACGAAGTCCGATTTGGACCACGGGTCGACTCTTCACGATTTTACCCAAACTTTCACCTAGTGGAATGCAGGATCTAGTAAATTTTAACAGATAACAAATTTATGTGAGGAAATATTAAAGAAGAAAATGCTTACTAATTATTAGTTAGTTCTGAAGGGAAAAAATCGTCGAATTCCGAAGTTAGCAGTTCAGCCCCTTAGCGATTAAGGGACTTCGGGGTTGATAAAAATGGTGGACAGACCACGGCCACATTAACGCGTTTAGAATTCTCCGTAAAAGCAAGCGCCCTCCCAATCTAAATCAATGGTGTACAGACATAAGAGCACTAAATTTGCGCGCCTTTTCCCTCGGGGTTCCACAAATTGTTTAGTACAAAGGCCGTTTCTTAATGCTAGCAATAAATCTACTGACAAAACTCTTAAATATTACCCATCTCCTCGGTCGTCCAAACCGACGAACCTTCGTCTTGGCGTCGGGGCCCGGATGACTCCCTCCGATGTCCTCCACGGAGCCCCAGCACACCGTGACGAACCGGTCTCGGAAGACGGACGAGTCCTCTTGAACTATATCAACTGCAGGTCGTAATCAAGATATATAAATGATGATGAATATCCTAAATAAGGTTCCGAACTACGATCATGGAGGCATTAAAATTATGATTTATTTCTATTGCCGCGATGTTTAAGCGATTGAATCAGCATAAATTCCAACATATGAACACTCACCGACACTAATGTCGTTCACTTGTTGGAGGACATAACCCTCCTCCAGGGGATCTCCGCAGAAGCACGGATCGCAAGTAACACACATGATGTCAGCCATAGTAGCATCAATCAATTGATCCGTTGTCATGAACTCGTTGTTAGGGCTCCTCATTCGAAGCTTCTGATTGGATGTTACGATCTTACGTCTCCTTAAGGATGTCTCCTGAGATCGCTAGAGCACGGAGTTCGTACTCATGATCGGCGAGGAAAATTAAATAGAGGATCTTTAATTTCGTTTCGACATTTTGTTGTACTCATCTAGAGCTCAGGAAATGACTTGTGAGACTTCCAGAAGCTGAATTTGGCCGAGTTAAACATCTCCAAGTGAGCATGAAGTTAATTATCTGCTACACACTTTAGAATTACTTGGTAGTGATCGAACTAGTATTAGTTGGTATGATCTCATGTTGCATCTTAAGCTTGTCTCATGCGATTCGTTAAGATTCGATTTACCGGTGAAACACTTCTGACGAAAATATGCAAAATATTGACTGCGTGACGGCTCGTTTGAAATTTAAAAACAAGGACGGAGAGTCCACCCTGAGAACCACCATCAACTCGTTTAAACAATGACGTAAACAAGCTGTTCATTCCAGTCTATGGGTAGCTTTTACTATCGTTCGCAGCTTGTAGCCAACGTTCTTGTCTTGAATCACAGCGTATGTTACAAATTGAGTGTGAGAAAACACTCACATCCGGAGTTTCGTGTGTTTGATATTTCCACATAGCATCATGTATTTCAGAGACGACTCCTGAGACATTTACGGCTCATGCATCAGAAAACAACTCGGAGACGTCTCTGAGTGGTCGCTGATGTCTTAAACCAATGTTTGTTTTCATTCGTCTATTTTACCCCAGCATAAAATTTCGGTAATTCATGATGCAATCATCGAAAATATGCACGTAAAATTAAATTTTACTAATACTAATAATGCTTCGGAATCTCACAGTGTTACACTGCTTATCATAGCACTAGACGGCATACTGCCGTTACGGAATACGCAAGTTGTCTTATTGTAGTAAGTCTTGTCCATTCTCCGTTTGTCCTACCCGCGATTCGGAATAAAGATAACTTTGACACAAAATTTGAGATGTCTCGGAGATATCTCACGAGATGTCTTTGTTAGGTCTCAGCTAGATAGTTCACGAGATATTTTTTAAGATAATTAGTGGATGAACTTTTTTAGCATTCAAATATGATACAACAGTGCTTACGCCGAATTCTAAAATAGATTAACTGAGGGTACTACCACGGAAGCAGAATGCTATTAATTCTTACTCGCATTACATAATGTGCATCGATCGTTGTGATCCTAAAAAATTGACTGCGGAATCTTCGAATACAATTCATATTTAATTGTTTCTGAAATAATAACTGAACAAGGAAGGACTGGAGAAGGAATGGCATCCGATGAAACCGCGCAATTTCAGGATTATATGTAGCATTTAGACCTAATTTTTTATTTGGTGGCTACCCTAGGAGGATATAGTATCCTAGAACCTAAGAATAACTATCCGCTTCACATTTTGCATCCAATTCAATCTGAGACTACAATAGTGGTAGAAGCAGATGATTAGAATCACATGACTTCGTTGATCGTTCAATACCTAGAAAAAGAATAATTTTAAGTCCTCTAGCTGTCCTACAGTTCCATCCCTTAAGGGAAACCTTCTTCCCCCCCTTTCCCTCCCCAAGGATCTCTCCTTCGTTGGTGCTGTATGGTTGAGGACGCTCAGAAGCTTTCGGTTCCCTTCCTAGTGCAGAGGGTCATCACCTGGCTATATTATCAGTTTGGTATGGTTTGTGATTGCAATGGAGATCTAGAGTTTAAGGTAGGTATTCAGGCATTAATGTCCCTCTTTGGAATTCGGCCGGTATTTTTGCCTAAATATTAATCCAGCAGCATCTTCGTGTACGTATTCATTTGGTGAAATCTCTGCATAAATATTTGCTTTCCGTAATCATCTGGAGTTATCTTCGCATTTATATTATCAGGTAAGCAAGAATTAAAGGTGTTAAAGAAATAATGTCATTGTAAATTTTTGGTGCAAAATTCTCATGTATTCATACGTTCTAAATGTCAGCACTCTAGTTTTCTATTGCGTTCATTAGCACCCACAACTCCGCTGCTCCATCTGGCGTTTGTCATCATATTTGCAATAGCCAAGTGAGAGGAGAGCATGTTAATGGTATGCTTCCCAAGCACTCCTAATACATAGTGGTTTAGAGGAAGATCTTGAGGATTTATCATGGTAGTCGCATGCCTGCTCTAGCCTCCATTTTACATCTTCACTGGATATCCCTAATGGTGTCTTTAAGTAGCATGGAGTGACCGGAAAAATCTCTTCATTCGGATGTCACTCGGACTCTATTTTTGAAAAATTCTATGAAAAATATCTTAAGGTTGAGAAACATTCCCCTGTCTATGTAATCTCCGAGATGGCAATGCCGGTTTAATGCGGTCTCGGTGGGGTTGAAGGTGCCAAGCCTAAGACCCTCAGTATATATCGAGAAAAGCCGTTCGTCTCCTTAAGGCTCTGCCAGCAAATCCAGCCACAGCGTCCTCGTCGCGCTTCCTGGGTAACGCTAATTGTGGATGGATGAAAGGCTAGTTTTAGGCGCCTTAAATCCAGACCGACTTGGCTTTGGGAGTAAACCCCGACAGAAAATCCTAGGTCCTCGAATGTAGAGGGGGTTGAGAGTGTGGCCATCAACCTCGCCTTAGAAAAAACAAAATGTTACGGAAACTGAACAAAAGCCTCGGATACCGGACGGTAACAATGGATTACATCAGTGACTGACTCGGAGCAGGAATAAGGATTTAATTTTAGCAATTTGGAACGTTAGGACGATGCTAAAACCTGGAAAGATGAAAGAAACTGCTCAAGAATTAACCAAATTCAGTGTCGATGTGGTTGTACTCCAAGAAGTAAGATGGCAGGGACAAGAGCGCAGAGACGGACCAGAATTCAGCCTTCTTTGCAGTGGGCCCGAGAGAAGGACAGGCCTGTATGGAACTAGAATAATGACGAATGCCAAAATACGGTAAAGTCTGCTGGACTTTGATCCCGTCAATGAATTCCTGCGTAAGACCAGATTCAAGGGTAAATTTGGAAATATTACGTTTATATCAACTCAAGCCCCCACAGAAGACAAAGACAAACTTGAAAAAGAAAAATTATTAAAGGAGTTAAAGGGATTATTGTTCAGAACACAAAAGAACGACATAATTGTTGAGGACTTCAACGCACAGCTGGGGCGAGATAGTAGCGGCTTTAATATCATCGGCCGCCAATCAGTACACCAGACTTACAACAAAAACTGTTATCTTCTTGCGCAGTTTGCTTCCATAAATAACCTAGTGATGAAGAATACTTTCTTCCCACTCAAACAAATCCATTCGGGCACCTGGACAGCTCCAGGTGCAGGAATTGTCATACAAAAAGACCATGAGTTGACATGAGCCAGGCATACGTCATCAATCATCGACGTTTGGAGGTGTAGGCGGTTGAATTGTGACTCCGATCACTTTATTGTCAAGGCCACAGTGAGGGAAAGGATAAAAGCTGTTAAAAACCCAACAATTGCGAAAACAAAGTAGAGGAAACCGGACCTACTGAAAAACAAAGAAGGACGAACCCAGTTTCAAAATGAGATGGAAAAGGAATTTAGCTAACAGCGACGGCCAGGTGGGCGTGGAGGAAATTAGAAGAAGCTATGAAGGAGACTGCAGATAAGATATTGGGAGAAGATAGGAAAACAAGGAGCAAAGACTGGTTCGATAAGAGTGCTTGATGGTTTTGATGGGTAAAAATACCGCCTGGATAAGATGAACGAGAGGAAACCTCGTATAAATGAAAGATGGCACAAAGAGCTAAGAAATAAAGAAAACAAAATAATGAAAAAGAAAAAAATACTTATGTTAAAAAGAAATATTGAATATATTGATTCTAATCATCTGCTTCTACCACTATTGTAGTCTCAGATTGAATTGGATGCAAAATGTGAAGCGGATAGTTATTCTTAGGTTCTAGGATACTATATCCTCCTAGGGTAGCCACCAAATAAAAAATTAGGTCTAAATGCTACATATAATCCTGAAATTGCGCGGTTTCATCGGATGCCATTCCTTCTCCAGTCCTTCCTTGTTCAGTTATTATTTCAGAAACAATTAAATATGAATTGTATTCGAAGATTCCGCAGTCAATTTTTTAGGATCACAACGATCGATGCACATTATGTAATGCGAGTAAGAATTAATAGCATTCTGCTTCCGTGGTAGTACCCTCAGTTAATCTATTTTAGAATTCGGCGTAAGCACTGTTGTATCATATTTGAATGCTAAAAAAGTTCATCCACTAATTATCTTAAAAAATATCTCGTGAACTATCTAGCTGAGACCTAACAAAGACATCTCGTGAGATATCTCCGAGACATCTCAAATTTTGTGTCAAAGTTATCTTTATTCCGAATCGCGGGTAGGACAAACGGAGAATGGACAAGACTTACTACAATAAGACAACTTGCGTATTCCGTAACGGCAGTATGCCGTCTAGTGCTATGATAAGCAGTGTAACACTGTGAGATTCCGAAGCATTATTAGTATTAGTAAAATTTAATTTTACGTGCATATTTTCGATGATTGCATCATGAATTACCGAAATTTTATGCTGGGGTAAAATAGACGAATGAAAACAAACATTGGTTTAAGACATCAGCGACCACTCAGAGACGTCTCCGAGTTGTTTTCTGATGCATGAGCCGTAAATGTCTCAGGAGTCGTCTCTGAAATACATGATGCTATGTGGAAATATCAAACACACGAAACTCCGGATGTGAGTGTTTTCTCACACTCAATTTGTAACATACGCTGTGATTCAAGACAAGAACGTTGGCTACAAGCTGCGAACGATAGTAAAAGCTACCCATAGACTGGAATGAACAGCTTGTTTACGTCATTGTTTAAACGAGTTGATGGTGGTTCTCAGGGTGGACTCTCCGTCCTTGTTTTTAAATTTCAAACGAGCCGTCACGCAGTCAATATTTTGCATATTTTCGTCAGAAGTGTTTCACCGGTAAATCGAATCTTAACGAATCGCATGAGACAAGCTTAAGATGCAACATGAGATCATACCAACTAATACTAGTTCGATCACTACCAAGTAATTCTAAAGTGTGTAGCAGATAATTAACTTCATGCTCACTTGGAGATGTTTAACTCGGCCAAATTCAGCTTCTGGAAGTCTCACAAGTCATTTCCTGAGCTCTAGATGAGTACAACAAAATGTCGAAACGAAATTAAAGATCCTCTATTTAATTTTCCTCGCCGATCATGAGTACGAACTCCGTGCTCTAGCGATCTCAGGAGACATCCTTAAGGAGACGTAAGATCGTAACATCCAATCAGAAGCTTCGAATGAGGAGCCCTAACAACGAGTTCATGACAACGGATCAATTGATTGATGCTACTATGGCTGACATCATGTGTGTTACTTGCGATCCGTGCTTCTGCGGAGATCCCCTGGAGGAGGGTTATGTCCTCCAACAAGTGAACGACATTAGTGTCGGTGAGTGTTCATATGTTGGAATTTATGCTGATTCAATCGCTTAAACATCGCGGCAATAGAAATAAATCATAATTTTAATGCCTCCATGATCGTAGTTCGGAACCTTATTTAGGATATTCATCATCATTTATATATCTTGATTACGACCTGCAGTTGATATAGTTCAAGAGGACTCGTCCGTCTTCCGAGACCGGTTCGTCACGGTGTGCTGGGGCTCCGTGGAGGACATCGGAGGGAGTCATCCGGGCCCCGACGCCAAGACGAAGGTTCGTCGGTTTGGACGACCGAGGAGATGGGTAATATTTAAGAGTTTTGTCAGTAGATTTATTGCTAGCATTAAGAAACGGCCTTTGTACTAAACAATTTGTGGAACCCCGAGGGAAAAGGCGCGCAAATTTAGTGCTCTTATGTCTGTACACCATTGATTTAGATTGGGAGGGCGCTTGCTTTTACGGAGAATTCTAAACGCGTTAATGTGGCCGTGGTCTGTCCACCATTTTTATCAACCCCGAAGTCCCTTAATCGCTAAGGGGCTGAACTGCTAACTTCGGAATTCGACGATTTTTTCCCTTCAGAACTAACTAATAATTAGTAAGCATTTTCTTCTTTAATATTTCCTCACATAAATTTGTTATCTGTTAAAATTTACTAGATCCTGCATTCCACTAGGTGAAAGTTTGGGTAAAATCGTGAAGAGTCGACCCGTGGTCCAAATCGGACTTCGTAATTAATGAACGTTTCATAAATTATTAGTGCTTTATTTCCATGATATGATGGATATTCTTGCTATACAGTCACTAATTCGTCCCTTAAGTCGTGCTATCCAAGGGAAAGTTAGGAACGGCAGGAATACCTAATATGGATAATATTTAGGTTTTCAGCCTATCAGACAATTTGATGAAGTTATATGGCCTCGCCATCTCCCTCAATGGTGCACACTGTCCGTCTAGGCAGCTAAACAGTTAATGTAGCCTATCGCAAAAACTTTAGTCTGTCTTTTCCCTCGAGGTTCTGAGAATCATCATTTATGACCATTTATTGTGCTCTACCCCCCGAAGGTATCCATGCCTTGACGTGGCAGTGGGTCTTGCGTGCTCTGACAACCTCGAGAGCTATGCCGGCGGTATGCTGACTATGTATGGTATGGCGGTATACTGGCAGGGTCTCCCAAGCCGAACAGGTCTTCATGAGGTAGGAGCTAGACGAAAAAGGATACCCTGGTCCTCCAGGTTGGGGGTTGGGCGTAAGGCTGACAACCTAATCCCGGAGAAACTCTTCCTGTCTAGAAACGCCAACAACAAGCCTCGGATATGGATGGATTTGATGGATTTAGACCCAAGCTGCGCTCTAGGATTTGAGATTTCGTTCATGGAATTTTAGAACTATGGCAGTACCTGGAAAATTTGTCCTAGTCATGGAAGTATTAAATAGTTACCATTTAGATTTAGAAAACTGTGTGGGTGACTAAGCATAGGATGTAGCCATTCAGCACTCTTTAGTAAGTCTTTTTTTCTTAAAGTTCTCATTTTTTGTGATTTTACTTACTTAGAAAATGTCAATTTATATGAAATTATTTTAAATTGGAAGTTTGGTTATTCTTAACTAGCGAGTTACTGTAGTTATAACCGTACCTACCTATATACGTTTTGATTTTCAATTGCTTAGGTGTGAATTTAAATATTCTATTAATGATTGATGTAGAACTTAATGAATTTTGAATCACAATTGTGGATATTGCATTTGTAAATGTAATTAAATGCTTTTTTAACCAGGCATTAAAGTATTACCTAGTTATTTCGATGACATTTGAACATGGTATTTTTCATTTCTAAAGAACCATTTCTAAAGATGGCATGAATTAACCCAATGAGCACCATGTGGTGATGGTTTAGTTACAGTTTGGTAGTGAGGAAGGCAAACAGCTGACCACCCCGAGTCATGGAATGATTGGGTAGGGGAAAGTTTTCCCTACCCAATCTTTCTATAACACTTTCACTGGTGCTCAGATAACTACTCATAGAGATGGTTTTGTACAGTAATTCTGACACCTTTTGTAGTAACTTACAGAACTTTGTAAAACTCAATTTAATGTCTTAATATCAACGATACAAAAATATTCATTTTCGTACACAGGCATGGCTTCTAGCACTCGCTGATAACGTCCCGGAATTGACACTTGTTCCCAAAAATGACGATCAAAATCATACACAAACAAAAGAGCATCAATATATCACAATACCCCTGCAGATATTTTCCTAAAAAAATATAGAAACACAAAACAAGCATTTTATAACTCTGAACAAAACTTTCTCAGCACCTATCATTTATTTACAAATTTAGCTTTTCGGTGCTTTTCTTACTCTTTTCGGTCTTTCTTTTGCCTGTACCTGCTTACCTTCGTCCAAACCTTGGTCTCCTGGCCTGGTGATGCATCATCTGCAGCCCTACTCTCCTCCTGTAGTGCCTTGTCCACCCCCTGATCTGTTCCATATGGGCTAGGCAGAGGTTCTTCCCACACCCCACTTGAAAAACTCCCCCAGAGTAATGCCCACACTCTGCACTTCTCAACTCCTCATATTAGCTGTTATTAAAATTACCAACTAGAATGATTTGGTCAGTGTGCCTTATCCATAGCTGACCACTATCTAAAATCCTACAGCGTTAATTCCTTTTTTCCAAAACTGTTTCTTTTTCCCCCTTCTTCCATTTCTTTTTATTGGTAGTAGTATAATCTCGGACATATACTTGCTCACCCAACTCAAACTGGTCTTCCTTCTTTCCATTAAAACCATTAACCTGCCTACTATGTGATTCCTGTCTCTTGTCTTTACTCGCATGGACCAAATCCAGTCTATCTTTGGGGTTTCTGCCAAACATCAAACTAGCCGGGGACTTCCCTGTGGTACAATGGGGTGTAGTTCTATACGAAAGCAAATACCTTGCCACCAGAGCATCCCACTTGCATCCCTTATTTGCTGGGTCCCCCAATAATTTCTTTAATCCCGCCTTGAATGACCGGACTGCATTTTCTGCTGCCCCATTTGTAACTGGATGGAAAGGTGGAGATGTGGAATGGACTATTCCATTATTAATACAGAATTCCTTGAATTCCTTTGAAATAAATTGCCTCCCATTGTCACTTACAATTTGGTTTGGCAACCCATACCTGGCAAAGGTTTCCCTCAAAGCTGTGAGGACCCACTCTGTGTCTGCCTTCCCCTTCACCTCCAACACCTGTACCCACTTGCTATATGCATCTGTGATTTAAAAAAATACTTTTCCCCAAACAGGTCCCAAAAAGTCAATATGAATCCCGTGAAAAACTCGCTTTGCTTCTGGCCACTTCACTAACTTTGCCTTGGGAGTGTCTGGGCGATTCATAAGACATGAGTGACAAGATCTAGTTAGTTCCTCCAACTCTTTGTCCAAATTTGGCCACCACATATAACTTCTAGCCAAAGCTTTCATCTCCTCCTTATTAGATTAGAGGCCTCCATGTGAGTGGCATGAACCTCCCTCAACATTGCCTCTTTGCATAGTGGAAGTATTTTAACCTATTGACAGCCAAGGTTAATATTCCATAGGAATTTTGAAATTATCCTTCATTTTTTGTCTTAATACGTGCTAGAAAAGAAATTTTGAAAAAATTTGAGGCCCAAAAAATGTATTTTTACTAAAAAAATAATGGTGCGTTTTTGCACCTTTGGCCAAATATGGGAATCTTTCAATGTTTGAGACAAGGAGCAAGAAGAAAGGAAGTTGTCAAAAAATAACTGATGCTGCGAAAGGTCAGGAATTACATCAGAGAAATCTAAAACTACATTAGCTCTTAACCCTACTTTAGCTCCATCCGGGTTTGATTTACCCCCTCCCCCCTCCAAATTGGAACAAATTGGAAGAGAAAGGCATCAGAAAAGTAAAGACATCATAATTTGAATCCTAATCAAACCAGTTTATTTTAAACATTTTTGCAGAGTGGCATCCAAAATATGGAATCATTTGCTCATCGATCAAAAGGTTGTGGGAAAAAAATTCTGAATGTAAAAACTTAGCATTCAGCAGAGTAAAAATTGGTCTCAACTTGGCGAATTTGTCAGTTTTATCAAGTGAGGAGTTATCAGAAAGGTGGATATTTTCCTTGATACTCCTAAATCTTCTCCTACTCATGGAGCGATGAACTAATTTCATGCATTTATCCTCATCTTTAGACAGTACATGTCTTGTTGTGGGAGCACATGATATCCAGATAGAATAAAAATCCCAAGAAATTTTCTTAAGTCTACGATACTGATATCAAACTCATGCCTATTACGATCAGTAGCATATTTTTTTGAAAAACTATAATATTTTCCAAAACCTCATCATCTAGAGAAAAGTGAAAAATGTCTGCCAGAGACATACCTCCAAACTGACGTTTAATTTTCTCGTCATATTCTTCTTTTGCAATTTGGTGGCACGAAAAATTAGCATTAATGTCTTTTTTTCCATTTTGGCAATGAGTACTTCTTATCAGAGACTTTGGTACCTTTTTTTAAGGGCACTGGTGGCTTTTGTTCTTCTTCCTGCACACTCAGCCAGTTCTCCACTATGCCATCACCTCAATGAATTTCAAATGTTCCTGCGATGTCATTGTTGATCTGGTCCTTGCTTATACTGTTGTCATCAATGCCTTCTTCATCAGTCAAATTGTTGACGTCTGGTGGTATGTAGACAACATCCGTAGCTTCATTCACAGAATCCAAGGTTTCCTCTAAAGTGGCCAGGATTTCTTGAGTGGACAAACACCTTCTTTTACGATCCATCTAAAGCAGTCGTAAATACATTTTAGTCTCAGAAAATTTTTTAAATGTTTTTGTCTCGGAAAATTTGAATAAATAAAAAAGACTTATTTAATCATACGGTTATATGGAATATTGATGATCTTGAATCTATAGGATCACCCAATCATAGCATACAAGTGCACATATTACTGCATGACCAATTATCTTGAAGTCTTCTTCTACAGTTGGAAGGTAAAACAAATGGATGTCTATGTTATGGTGATCTGCTTCTGAATAACCATCGCAGTTTGAGAAACAGTACACAGTAAAGAACCGACTGGTCTCGTGGCGGGGTATCCAGCTATTCATTAGCTCAAAATGAATCTAATGACTGAATGAAGCCACACTGTTGCAGTCGAAAGCTGTGAGACCAATTGGATAGGAAAATAAATTTAATGGCATATGACACCCTAACAATGTATACGTGGATTCCACGAATAATTTCAGTGGGGTACACAATGTTAGCAAAATTGGGAAGGAGGAACACTTTAAGGAGGTAAGTGGGAAAGAGAGCTTACATGAAGTGTCAAATGACAATGGGTTGAGGTTGTTAAGTTATGCAACCACTAAGAATATGGTGGTACGAAGTACATGGCTTCAAAGGAAAAATATAAAGAAAGCAACCTGGAGATCTCCGGATGTGAAGGCAGAGAATCAAATAGATCATGTGTTAGTGGAAAGGAGACATGCATCTGATATGATGGCAGTAGAATCTTGGAGAGGGGCTGATGGAAACAGTGATCATTATTTAGTACGCATCAAATACAGGCAAAGGATTGCAGTGATAACGTAAAGAAAACGAACTGCACAAAGGAAATATGAAGTTGATAAGTTGAAGCAAGAAGAAGTGAAAAAGAAATATGAAGAAAGAATAAATGAGCACTTACAAATGGAGGAACGGTTAGCGACAGGAAAGAGTGTGGAAGAAAAGTGGAGGGTTTTGATGCAAGTGCTGACAACAGCTGCCACGGAGGTAGTTGTAGTGAGTAAAAGAAGGAAACGAGAGGAATGGTGGAGAATGTGGGCAATTCATAGCTGAAAGAAATGAAGCAAGGAACAAAATGCTGCAGAAGAATACCGGGACAAAAGAAGAGTGGCAGACAGAGTGTGCAGGAAAAAGAAAAGGGAATACCAGAGAAAAATAATAGAAGCAATGGAAAATGCAAGAGGTGGTGGTGAGGTCAGAGAATTTCACCAGAAGGTGAAATATGGAAGGAAAGGTTTCCAACCTAGAGTTACATATTGCAAAGACAAAGAGGGAAATTTTATTGGAGATGGGAAAGGTATTCTAAAGAGGTGGCAAGAGCACTTTCAGGAATTGCTCAGTAAGGATTCAGTTGGGGTAGAAGGAACTGAGGATGAAGAAACAACCAGCAGGAATGATGAAGAGGAAGATAATATAGAAGAACCAACGCTTGCAGAGGTCAGAAATGCCATTATAGAATTGCGTAACAACAAGGCCCCAGGAAAGGATGGAGTAACGGCTGAATTACTTAAAAATGGAGGTGAGTTACTGACTTCCAAAATACATGAGCTAATTGTGGACGTATGGAAATCAGAGGAGATGCCGGAGGAATGGACACTAGGGGTTATATGTCCCATACACAAAAAGAAAGATAAAGGTGTGTGTGGAAATTATAGAGGAATCACACTGCTGAGTGTAGGGTATAAAGAGTTAGCCAGGGTCCTGGCAAAAAGATTGAGACAAGCAGTGGAAAATCTACTGGGAGAATATCAAGGAAGGTTCCGTCAGGGAAGATCAACTACAGATCAGATTTTTACCCTAAGGCAAATTCTAGAAAAGTCTTATGAGTTTAATGTGGTTTTATATTAGATGTACATAGATTTTAAGCAAGCATATGACTCAGTGTTTCGAGGAAAGCTTATGGAAGCCATGAAGGATTTTTGCATCCCAAACAAATAAGAAGGCTGTTGAGAATGTCACTTAAAAACTCGAAAAGTGTTGTGAAGGTTGACAGGGACTTTTCGGAGGAATTTGGCATAAAAAGAGGCTAAAGGCAGGGTGATGTGCTTTCCACAATGCTTTTTAATTTATCATTAGAAAAGGTTATTGGACAGACTGTGACAAATAATCCAGGAGGAACGATTTTTAATGGGATGGATCAATTTATTGCATATGCTGATGACCTGGTGATACTACCAAGAAATAGTCGAGAAAACGAGGAGACATTTGTGCATCTTGTTGAAGCAGCTGAAACAATAGGTTTGAATATTAATGAGGAAAAAACCAAATGTATGGTGTTACCCAAAAAAACGAGTGGAATAAGGAGAAGACAGAGATAAAATATTCAACCAAACAGAGAAAGTAGACCACTTTAAATATTTGGGAATAATAGTCACAAATTATAATGCTCTTGCAAAAGAGATTGAAGCATGAATTGCAGCAGGAAATCGAGCATACTATTCTTTACAAAAAGTATTCAAAGCTAAAACCGTTAGCAGAAATACAAAGAAAAGAATTTATAAAACTGTCATCAGGCCAATACCTATGGTTCGGAGGCATGGATGTTGACGGGGAGAGAATAGAATTTGTCACAGAGGTGGGAGAGAAAAATTCTTCGGAAGATATAAGGGCTATTTAATGAAGAAGGACAATGGAGGATTCGAAGGAATGAGGAATTGCAGCAGCTGTATGGGGAAGATGGAATGTGAACCGGCATTAAGAAATCCAGAATTAGATGGCCAGGGCATGTACAAAGAATGGGTGGGGAAAGAGTAGTGAAAAAAGTTTTAGATGGAAAACCAGACGGAAGAAGAAGTAGAGGAAGACCCAGGAAAAGATGGGTGGAGGATGTAGAAGAGGATTTGAGGAAGTTGGGGGTCCGGAGGTGGAGAGAAGTAGCAGAGAACAAAGAAGAATGGAAGGAAGTTGTGAAGAAGGCCAGGGTCTTACATGGGATGTAGCGCCGATGATGATACAATTTTAGGAGACCAAAGTTTCCTACACTTGTCGTTCAGTACGGTGTCAGTGTCTCGATCTGCCTAAACCCCAAATGCCAAAGGTGCGAAAATGCACCACCAGTAAATACAACTAACAAATTTGTATATTTCTAAATGTATTACTTAATAAAATAAATTAGAGATTCATTATACATTTAGAGCACATTTATAATAAAAGTGCCAGGATTCATGAATATTTTTCATGTACTTATAAAAAAATATTAAGTTGATAGCCCTCCATGAACAAGAAATATAGTACATTTGAAAATCCCTTATGATCCTACAATGATCCCAAGGAAATAGCACAAGGATATCTCAGAGATGTGTCTGAGTGATCTCAATCGTCTCACAAGACCTCTCAGTGATGTATCACTAAGTCTCTGGGACACATCTGAAATGTCTCTAAGACAGCAGTATGTCCTTTCATTTCATAGTATCTGAGACATCACATGAGATATCTCCGATATGTGTTGAAAAGTCTCTGTCACCCCTCTGAGATATTTCTTTCATGTAGTCAACACAGTGCATAAGCATCTCATGACCTCTCAGAGATGTTTCAGCAAGTCTCTGAGATGTCCCTCTTCTCAGAGAGAAGACGAGAATAAAAAGTGTGTTAATAGGAAAATGTTAATCCTTATAGTTTCCATACTATAAGGAAGATATTATTTTAACCCTTAGCTATCTATATATAGTGGATGTTAACATAGGAATGACAAAATATGGTACATACATAGAAGCACTATAGAAATGATAGGTACAACAATTCCTTCTTTCATCACATATTGGTGGTTATAATGAAAAAGCCTGACTCTTAAAACATAGAATCATACTTTCTTTATATCATGTTTCCATTGCTTCAAATCTTCTATGTTCTGCCACATTATTGCACAAGCTTCACAGCCATGCATGAGGATTCAGATTCTTTTGAGCGTTCCAAATGTATGTTTTCATGAAGTGAATATACCCAGGATGTTTATGGACTCTTCTTCTGGGAGAATGGATTCTTGTCTTGGATGCTTCTCTTCTCTACCTAAGTCTTGTTTCTTCTATCGGTGGAGATGCCACTTGCCTCAAAGAGAGGTTCATCCACTAGCATTTTTTATGCTGTTCAAATTTGATGGTGGCTCTCTCTCCCCTTGATTTCTTACTCAATAAATCAGTGACTGATGAAAAATATGTGAGTATAATGAATGAATTTAAAGTGAAAGATGCCTCTCTGTTCTCACTTAAAAGTCCTAGTGGATATTCAAACTACATATCTCATTAGATACTCACTAAAGCCTGTGGCATATCCATACCCGACTGTTTAGAATAAAATTTTGGAATGGAAGGTATAAGGAGACATTTGTATTTCAATTGAGCTTTGGCTCCACATTATAGCTGATGAGCCTGATAGATTTTTAGATGACCATGCATGAATTATCCAGTTAGCTGAGGACTGTTGTTAGGATTACGTGGGATTTACTTTTAATGCTCACAGAGCCAAATGAAACGATGTCCACATCTTGGTTTTGAAAAACCCTGGAAGCGCCGGAAGTTAGTAATTTATTTCGGACATTGACACAAGTGGCGTTGAGACCGCCAAAAAACAAAAGTTGCATCTCGATTATAGAATACAACAAATGTTATCAGTGGTGCATAGGAATATCAGCTTCATTGCGATAGGTTACAGCTGTCATAGGGTACCTATCTGCATCCTTATGACAGTTTTCTTAAAACTTTAATGAGACTAATGGGTTTGAAAACTAGAGACATATCTCCCATATCTGTTAAATATTTTGAATGAGAATTGGTTTAGTGGTGTGGACATTACATTGTATTGAACAAGAAGTTGTTGGTCAAGAGCAAGGGATTGAAAGGTACTCTTAGAAAAGTATAAAAAAATATGTAAAATTTTTGGCTTTACAAAGGTAAGGAAGCTGTTATCTTGAGAGAAGAACAAGTTAACCTTGGATTGAGGATTTTGAGGTGCTAGAGTTGATAGATATCAATATGATGATTTTGAGGCAATGAATATATTTGAACAATTGTTATATTTAGTAATAAAGGATAGTAAATGAAAGGTGACATTACGAAGAGGCAAGTATATATGAAAAATAAGGTGTAAAATGCAGTGCAATGAAGAGGACAGTGGAGGAAAATGCGTAGGTATGAAATTAATGGCAATTTTGGACAGATTGAGGATAGACATTGACTAATTTATTGGAAATGAACGCTGAAACGTTCTGTAAAATGATGGAGCAGTAGTGTGGTAACCATAAGTAATTAACACCACATTTACAATCAAACACCAGACTTTGCTCTTTATTATTTCATTTGTGAATCCATAACATAAAGCTGGGGTTGCAGCAGCAACCTAGGACAATTTGGGCTATGCCAACTAACGTTAATTTAGCTGGCATGTGATTTGAAGATGTTTAGATAGACTCGACGTAGGACAAATAGCAATAACTTCAATATCCTATGAGGACAGCAAGACAGAGTAAATGCGAATAATGACTGTGTAAAAACCTAGCACTCATTTGATAGATCGCCTGTGCAGATGAACAAGCGGTGTGGGAGCAATGGTACTCATAGTAAGCTTCAAAACTGAAGCAATTAAAAAATTACCTACGGATGAACAGAAAAACACACACTTTTTCTAAAAAAACTTTGAGTAGTTTCAAAATAGTGGTTGAAATTTTAAAGCTTTGGACAGAAAGTTTGACCAAAATGTAATGAATATTGAACTATTATTTTGAATATTTTTTACTTGTGCTGAGCTGGAGTTTAATTTTCTTTTGAGGACATTTTATATTTAAATTCCATTATGTGGTGTTTCACAATGAAGTGAATAATGATCAGAGTATGACGATTTTTCTGAAGAAACTTTCGACCAGAGCCAGAGTTAACTTATAAATCTCATCCAGTACCTGTATTAATTTAATATCCACCAATGGAGTGAAATGCACTATGAAAAAATAATTTGACCTGACTGTTATTTGAACCCTCATCTCCCAGTTGCCAGTCATGTGTGTTTGCTAGATGTACCTTCAAGCCATCTCAACTCAAGGAGAATTTATCTCCGCCAGAATTCACCCAAAATTGAGATGGCTTGGTGGTGCATCTAATTGATACAACTGAGTGAAAATGGAATCAGGGTTCGAAAATGAGTCAAGTCCAATGATTCAAATATGTCAAACTACAGGCATTTGTTGTTAATCTATGTACACTTGTGCATGACTGCATACATGTCAAATTTACTACCTAGGAAGTGGTTATAACAATAGAAAATCATTTTGCTTCTCTAAATTTCATTTCTCTAGAGTGTGAAATTTTCACTCAGTGGTTAGTCACGGCACATACTTTCATTCAGACAATCTTAACAACTTATGAGTTACACCTCATGTGTACCATCTAAATCATTTTAATATGATATTATTTATTGGAAAGCAGTGCTGTAAATTATTTGAACTAAATATATGTGGATGGTAACTACCAGCTGTGTTATTACTATGAAGGCACAGATTCCACCTCAATCATTAACTGTCTTAAGAACGTATCATTGTACTATATTGAAGGTGTAATCGTGAGTCTTTTAAAGGTCTCGCGTTTCTAATTTCATGCTTTTTCCTAGGGCCAATTCTTGGTTGAAATTTACTCTGGGTGATAATTTGATGGAATGCATTATGTATTGAAAACTTGAAGGTTTGGAGCAACCATTTTTTGGAGAGTTATTTTAAATATAAGACACCACATGCCCTATTGGAAATGGATACCATTCCAAATGTTTGGAGAGATGATCTTGTCTCCTCTGCTAACTTTTGTGGAACATCTTGATTTTATCGAGGGTTTCAAAGATTTAGATGGTGGAAACTGGACATCAAGGTTTGCAGATAAAGCCTTAGTTTTCATGGTGAGAGGTTTAATAGGTCTTACAAACAGCCTGTGGGCGATGTTTTTCTTTCAGGTACAATAAGGACTCCTGATTTGTCCAAATTAATAAAAGCTATCATTAGCAAATTAACCTATTATGGCCTTTAAGTCTGTGCTACAGTTTGTACATAATCAAAGTTCACAAACGTTGCTGCTATGCATACTTATGTACAGAAACTAGAGAGTCTGTGTTCAGGTCTGGTGGAAAGTAAAGAGGGGAATTTATGTCTGTTGATGGTGCAAAGGTAATCCTCTTGCTTGACCCACCTCACCTGTTGAAAGGCTTAACAAATGACCTTCTGACCAAAGATCCATAGTTTTGTCTGCTAGGAGAGAATAAATTTGCAACCTGGTGTCCTATCCTTCAGCTCAATGCCATTGACTGCAGGACCGCAAGATATGTGCCCAATTTGACTGACCTCCATATTGTCCTGGAGAAGGAAAAAAATGAAAGTTTGCTATTGCACACATATTTTTGTGAGAGGCTTTCAACTGTAATGGGGCTGCAGGCAAGCATGGGTAAGTTTTCTTTCAGCATTTCTGTAATTTTATCCCATTACCTATGCAATTCTCTAAATCCTTATGATGTTAAATTTTGTTTCAGATGTTTCCAGAATAGACCCAAAGGCTGAGGAGACTGCCTACTTGCTGGGTTTTTTCGACACTCTGTTTGAAAGCATAAATGGGATAAGTTGCAGCCTCCACCAACTTAGCCTTTGTGCTGTGCAGTTTCTTCCTCTTCGGGACCTGTGGAATTCTGATCCAAAGCTCTATGAGTCCTAGAGTAAATGACATATACTGATGGAGTAAAAGTCTCTGGGACACCTCCTGTAAGAAATTGGGAAAGAATATTGAATTGGTGTGTAGAAATCTTAACCAGAATCCCTCAGAAAATAAATTTGGATCCATTATAAGCTATGGGTGTAGGGAAATTAATCCAACTTGCAACATTTTGGTTGGTGCATACAAGGCCCTGTTTCTGAATGACATAATGGCTGCTCATTCTCTGGGAGCAAAGTATGAGGAAGATGATTTTGAAGAGCTTGATAAAGTCAGAAATTACTTGTTGATTACTCAGGTGTCAAGCTTGGAATCATCTTTTGCCTCTGAGGAATTCCCTACTGCTTCAGGTAATGTCTCAGTGGAGACCAGAGGTGAGGACCCTTGGAGGTGAGATCTAATAAGAAAAAGAAATTTCAAAGAAGAAAAAGATTTTTCTTCTTTGGCCTCATGGCACCAATTCTCTAATTACTTACCTTTCTGATCTCAACAATTCTCACTCCGACTCTTTCACATCAACTATCTCTAATTCCAATATCACCTTCCTTGATGTTGACATTAAATTATCAGACTTGAATTTTCAGACCTCCGTTCACATCAAACCCACGAATAAACAACAATATCTTCACTATAGTAGCTGCCACCCCTCCCATACCAAACACTCTCTTCCCTTCTCACTATCCATCTAAGGCCATCGTATTTGTAATAATCCAGATTCCCTCAATACATTTCTTACCAACGTTCACCACTCGCTCCTCAAGCGTGGCTACCCAGAATCCCTTCTCATTTTAAAAAATCAGGAAAAATTGTCCCTCAACCAAACCTCCTCCCACTAAAGACTCCCGCATCCTTTCTATTTGCACAACGTATTTCCCGGGTGTTCAGTCTATCAATTTTATTCTTAAATATCTCTTTCCCATTCTGAAAAACCACTCCTCCACTTCAAAAATTTTCTCCCAGCCACCCTCAATCACATACAAGCATCCTCCTTACTTGTCCGATATATTAAAATCCACGAAGCCTCTTTCCAAAATCCCTGCTGCATCAAAACCCACCTCCTCCCCTTGTAATCTTCCCCGGTGCAAATTATGTCCAATCCTCAGTTCCTCCCCTCCTCCCAACGCCTCCATCGCCTCCTTCCCCAACCCTCTTCCCTCCTCTTGAGTCACCAGCAACGTCGTTTACCACCTACAATGTAAGCTATGCCCAAGCTCCTATGTCAGAAAAAGCTCCACCCCCCATTAATATACAGATCAATAATCACCGAGTCAATTGTAAAAACCCATCTCAATCTGCTTCCCTTCCCGTGGCGATCCACTCCTCTCATCACAAGAAATCTTTCGACAAAATCTGCAATGTTTCAGTTCTGGACTCCCTTCCACCATCTGCTTCCACTATTGATCTTAATACTGTAGAGCTCTCACTAATTTGGCTCTATCCCGCGTTCCTCCCACCCGGCATCAATCTCTTTCACTAATCCCCCTCTCCTTCCCTTCCACTTCCTCCTCCCCCCACCTCTCCCTCCCTTCTATCCTTTACCCGTCAGTACCTACTAATTTCTGACGAAGGTGGTTGTGTCCACCGAAATATAAGCATATCTGTGAGTTTTTCTTTTTTGTGTTTTCTCTGTGTGTCTGCCAGTCACGCCTGTGACTTTTTTACAATATTTGTGCACTACACGTGTTTTTCGTCAGTTCATTCATTCGTTCACTCAGACCTCTCAGTGGCAAATACACTCATATAAATGCTTATACAGAAAGGTAGAAAGAAAGTGGATAGGAACACACAAAATGAACAAAAACAGTGGTGGTGTGAAGATGTAATGATGGCCGATTCCAAGCAGAAAAAATTCGACTGGACGCAAAATCCAAAGGTCCGTGGTTTGATTCTCGGTCCAGTTGAATTTTTTCTGCTAATATAACATAATATATAATAACAAAAATAATATATAAATATTTAAAGGTTAATTGCTGTATGAGGTGAAAAGTCAGCCATCAAAGTGCTCATCATTATTCAATACTGGGAAACCTCACCAGCAACACTCTATATCTCTAAAATGATTGCCTCAACTGTAAATTAATATCATCTGATTAGCTCTTTCATTCAAAGCTGGCAAGGTGGGGTCTTGGTTTGGCTCTCCAGGGTATTGATTAAACTATTATCATACTTTGCAACATACAATTGCTTTGATCTCAAAGCGTATGGATAGAGATTTATTCTGTAATGTCATTCCTTATGCATACTGCTTTGCTATTTTAATATTAGAGGCAAGTTTTATTCATGGAATGATATCATGTTAAATTTTGAAGAAATGACTTCTCACTGCTCTTGTTAATTTTATTTTTGTGGCAAATTTTGCTCACACCAGTGTGTCCATTTACATCATGCTTGAATTCCCTTGTTCTCAAGGTATTGATACCGTCATTCTGTGATGTCATTCGTCATTTAAGCTCTTTTTTTAATTAGATCTTGGTGTTAAGTTGTAATCATGGCAAAGTATTACATTTTAATTTTGAGGCAGTGACTTTTTATTACATTAATTGCTATTATACTAATTTTATATCCATGATAAGTTTTGATTCTATCTGAGGATGAGCCTTTATCATGCTTGAATTGTTTTGATCTCAAATGTACTTTTTATCTTCCATTTGCACAGTAATTTTTGATCATCGCCATTTACCTTCCTGTATCAAGCCTGCATTACTTTGGTCTCATGCTGCGTATTTCCACATATTTTTTGTGGCAAGTTTTGATCTTCGTAGAATATTTAGTTTAAATTATTTAACTATATATCTTGTATAGGTAAATAGTTATTTTTATATTTATCTTTCGCAATTTTTGCCAGTTTCGCTGTATCGTGTGTGCGTCTTAATAATTTTAAATGACTTCGTGTTGAAGGTGCAATAATAAATTGGCATTTTTTTTATCTTCTGTATGCGTGAATTTCATTTCCACTATACTCCTTATACAAAGCAACACGCACAACAAGGCACGGTAGGGGGATGGGGACTGGAGGGGAAAGTCAAAGGATGGGGAAGGTAGGGGAGGGGTAAACGTTTAGGCACACGGACATTTGACGCGCTGTCTCGCCTTCGTCCGTCGTCGTCTGCTTTGGTGTCGCCACCGTGTGCTGCTTGGCTGTATAACGTCGAATGAAGCCGCTGTTGTTGCTGTGATGGAAGCAATCGAAGGTAATCAGTGTTTTTCCATTTTATTTTATTGAGAAAGTTAACCAGTGAAGTCAATTTATTGAGATGTAGATTTATCGGAAGGATCTTTTTATGGTTAGTTTGAATTGGTATTACTATAAATATCACTCTCCAAAGGTTCGAGTACTTCGACTTGGGCCAACATGGCAACGTAATTGTGTGACACTGTAACTATTTAAACCCTGCTGGTGAATGCTCATCCATTGTGTTTATTCTGCGAAGGTACGCGTCGTATTTATTTCGAACTGTTTAACCATTTTTTCTAATTATTGGTTGCCTTATGTGTTTTGTGTTGTAAGCCATGGCGGAACTAATTCTTGGAATTTGTGATGGTCGTTTCGCTTTGTGATTTTTGTAGCAAGGAGAGGTTTATATTACTTAACTGCTGGCGTGAGCAGGAAATGTTACCACGGTAGCGCAATACTAGTAATTTCTTCCTACCTTTCTTTTTTCCGTCTAAGGTGGAAAATCATTTTTCGGGCCGTTCACTGGACGAACAACCGTCATGGAATGTGGTCACGAGGAATGTCGTCTAGGCCAACTCGCTGGTGAGCCGTTTGTCTGTTCTGCATCTGGACTGATGGAAATGGGTATGAGCCATCGTATTTAGTTAGAATACCCGCTGGTTGTCTCGCAGTTAAATTTTGCCTGCTGTGTTGGAATTTTATGTATCGCTCTCTTACGACTTGGACCGAATGGGTATTGTTTAGCCCTCGAATGTGTAAGGATTGAAGCAGAAGGCATTCAAATGTTAGTTGTTACCGTTCTCGTTTCATTACGAGAATTGATAGCTGAGTGACGTGGTGGTGGAGGCATCGAGCTCTCATTAGCCATGTTCAGTCCTACTCGGATATATCGGAATGTCAAGAGGAGTCGTGAGAACAGACGCTTCAACCGAAAGAAATTTTTTCAAGTTTAAAAAGTTGTTAAATGACACTTCTCAAATACTCCATATCAGAAATGTGCCAAAACTTTTTTCCACGGGTAAATCCCTAACTCACTATTTTAAACAATCCCATGGCATGTCATTGATGTGCTAATTAAAAATTTGGCAATACTCGGCTTCTCTCAAACACCTTTAAAACACCTATTCCGAGGAATTGGTGTATTTCAGGGTTATGGCAGTGACAAAATGAATCTTTGCCAGCGGGCATTCCTCAGATTACACCAGGATCATAGAAAATCACTCTTGTTTACTGTGTCCTGAGGGAGTGGCTTTCTTTTCCTAGGATTCGTGATACACTGTATTCCCTGCTCCATAGCTAACTCTCTCATTTTCTGAGAGATTCCAAATTCCTTTAGACTCATGTTTTCCCAACACCACTATGGCGGATTAAATAATCAGGCCTTGATATAAACAGATATATTTCCACGACTAAAATGTACATATATAACACACAGGCCGCATGACCTCAACAACCCAGATGATCCCATCCACGCCACCTTGTGTGGCAACCTTGGACTTAATAAACGAGTTATTCACACAATGCAATACATCACAGGAGCCTTAGTTTGCCGAGAGGAGCGGCGACGAAGTTCACAGGAGGTTGAATCCTGAGGTTGGTTCATATGGGCATTCTCCGAATCTTGAGCTGGGGTATGGACAGGAACACGTGGACAAGGGCTTGCCGGCAAGGAAGGTGTATGGGATGCCAACAGGGAAGTGGGGGGTCGAGTCGATGAGTCCAATCTGGATCTAGCTAGTGCTGGTGATGGCAAACACTAGGTTTCATTAAGTTTAGCAGGTACATGGGGTAATGACAAGCGTTTTATCTGGTTTATGTGGATGAGTTGGACTTGATGTCCAATGTTGACCTCATACAACACTTGGCTAATCCTTCTCCTAATGGTCCCATGAACAGGCAAACTATTTGACTTTATTCTTACCAGCACTATTTCCTCTGGCATATATTCTGGATATTCATGATTATGAATAAGGGGAAGGTTGACTTGGGTTTGATTAAGGAGAGGAGAGTACGGGGCTTAAACTTTAACATCAAGTCTGAAAGACTAAAACCACCCGTGGAAAGGGGAGTGGTGCGGTATGCAAAAAGTATTTTGTTAAGAACTTCTTGAATGCCTTTGTGACCTAAGGTACCCAAGCATCGTTCTTTTCTAAGGGTTTTCTTAATTATTTGCACTGCCCACTCAGCAATGCCATTAGATTGGGGGTGGTAGGCAGGAGCCTTTGTAACAACAATACCTTTTGACATATGCAAAAATCACTAAAATAACTAGAGTCAAATGGAGGGCCATTGTCAGTCACAATCTGTGAAGGGAAGCCAAAGGTGCTAAACAACGTACTCAAATTTTCACACACTTTGTAGGCATTGGTCCCATTCGGTATGTAAAAGACTTCGATCCACTTACTACAACTATCAACAATAATAAGAAAATATTTCCTATCCATTACAAAGAAATCTAAATGCACTCTGCACCAAACATCAGCCTTAGGCCAGGCTGCATTTGCTGAACAGTCTGGCCTGAAATTAACAAGTTGGCATTGTTCACAATTACATACCACATCTTCAATATCTCTATTCATATTTGACTACCTACACAAAGAGCGAGCTAATGATTTCATTCTTACTATACCTGGATGAGAATCATGCAACAGTTTTAATATAGATTCCTTAAGGACTTCAGGAATTATTACCCTGTTACCCATTAGAAGGCAGCCATTTTCCACTGAAATCTCATACCTCTGGCGGAAAAATGGAGCAATGACATGGTCATTAATATAATTTGGCCAGTCTTGCTTAGTAAAATCCATGACCTTACTCAGCACAACATCATTGGAGGTTTCTGCAGCTACTTCTCTGAAAGTTAAGGGAAAATCATTGGGAAGCACACTTAAAGCATTTTCCACACTGTCTTCCGAGGCAATTGGTAGTCGAGATAGGGCATCAGCAGGGCACATCAAGGCAGACTTGCGATATTCAGTTTTATACTGATAAGTTGCCAGAACAATAGACCACCTTTGGAGTCGTGCTGCAGCCACTGTTGGGATTCCTTTATCAGGTGCAAATATATGACGGAGGGGTTGGTGGTCACTGATTAATGTGAACTTGTGGCCATACAAGTACTAGTGAAACTTTTTAACAGCAAAAATCAAGGCCAATGCCTCTCTATCCAACTGAGAATAATTTTGCTGAGCTGCAGTAAGGGTACTTGACACAAACAGAACAGGTTTCTCTACACCATCAATCATATGGCTGAGAACTGCCCCTACCCCATAACACGAAGCATTTGCTGGAACCAGAATGGGAAGCTTAGGGTTATAATGTACCAACAACGAATGTCCCTGGAGCAGTTTTTTACACTCTTCGAAAACATGGTTGCACTCATCTGACCCTTCCCAAGGGGCATTTTTCTTTGTCAAGTTATACAGAGGTTTTATTAGACTAGAGAGGTTAGGTAAAAATATGTGATAAAAGTTCAGCATCCCTACAAAGGACCTTAGTTGGGTGACATCTCTTGGAGGTTTTGCCTTCACAATGGCATCCATTTTATGTTCCATCGGGCGAACTCCCTGTGCATTAATAGTGTGGCCAAGATAGTCCACAGATTCAGCAAACCACTTAGGTACATTTGGACATATTCACTTTAACATTGTATTCATTAAGTCTTGTTAATACCATTTCTACCCTTTGCTTGCAATCATGGACATCTTTCCGAGAGATCAATAAGTCATCCAGGTGGCACACCACCCTTGAGAATCTCTTGCATGACCAATTGGAATATACCAGGTGCACTAGAAACACCAAAAGGAAGGCGGGTGAATTGAAACAAACCATAATCAGTATTAATGGTGAGGTATTTTTGGGATTCTGAGCCCACACCTAGTTGCAAATATGCGTTTTGGAGGTCTAAGGTAACAAAGACAGTGCCTCCAGCTAGAGATGCAAAGACATCCTCTAGTTTTGGCAAGGGGTAATAGTCAGTAACCAGGACTTTATTTAAGGTCACTTTAAAGTCCACACAAAGTCGTATCCCACCACCTTGCTTTGGCACACACAGGATGGGCGAGGCCCAGTCTGAATGGCGAACTAAGTACCCCACTTAGCACCATTTCTTCCAGCTGCTTCTGAACCTCAGCTTTCAATGCAAATGGCACAGAGTAAGGCCTGTGGAATATTGGAATGGCCCCTTCTTTCACTACCAGATGTGCATTAAAATGGTTGATTACATCAGATTTCTTACTACTATAAACATTAGGATACCTAGAAATAAACCTCGATATTATGTTATCATCACTTAGCACCGACTTGTGCACAGTACCTTGAGGAGTAGGGTTGGATTCAAATTGAAAAAATGGCAAGCCTCTCCCAGCATCACCACATTCCTTCCCCTCATCAAAACTTTTATGAAATACATTTTTCCACCCAGGATACAAGGAATCAAGCCATGGGCGGCCCAAAAGAGGCTTAACTTTCCCTTTCGATGAGACCACTATTAGTTCGAGTTTACACCCTTCAGTTTTTGCCTTACATGGGCTGGTTACATAGGCTTCAATTTTCCCAATGACACAAATTTGGTCCCCTGTCACTGATTTTAAGGCCAGAATACATTTTGAGAGGAAAACATTTTTGAAAAACCTCTGATATGTTTCTTCCGAGATCAGGGAGACACTAGCCCCACTGTCAACTTCAAAGGCCAACCGAATACCATTTACCATGATATTAACAATAACAGGGGGACTGTCCAACACAGAGCATACTGTGGGCAAGTAAAAACAATTTACAGTGACCCCTGAGTTACTTTGAATACTGAATTCTGACCTTGAGCGGCAGGACGGAGAGAGTTGCGACTTATCTTCCTGCCATTCGTCAACATACATCTCTCGGACATTTGCACTCCTACACATTTTAGAAGTGTGTCCCCTTTGGTGGCATCGGTAGCATTCCCAGTCATGGCCGGGCAAAACCCCTCGCGATGGACTCGTCCACACCGTTGACAGGGTCCGCCTCAAAGTCCGTTGCTCGGCCGGTTGTTCCACTGTCTCGGTCCCCGTTGAGCAGGTATAATTTCTCTCGTCTATGGGGCGACATCTTGATGAACCCTGTAATGATGATCCGGGGGAGACACTTTCCTGTGAACAGCATCTACTTCAGTCTGCGGTTTCGCTGACTCGAAAAAGGAATTCCTCTGAGCTAATTCTACATCTGCAGCAATCATACACGCCTGCTTGAAGGTCAGCTGGCTCTCAAGCAAAAGCCTTTGCCTAATAGCGGTGGATTCCAAGCCACAGACAAGCCTATCCCGGAGAGTGTCATTTAAAAAAATCACCAAAATCACAAAATTCAGCAAGTTTTTTCAAAGCTATTACAAACGCTTTAACATTCTCTCCTAACTCCTGAGAACGGGAATAAAAATTATATCGTTCCGATATTGTAAGCCGTTTTGGAGCACAGTGCGATTTCAGCGCCGACAACAAAATTGGAAAAGACTGCTCGGTTGGCTTTTTCGGAAACAGAATATTCTTTAAAAGAGTATAGGTCGACGCTCCACAAAATTTGATGAACAACGGAACTTGCACGTTTGATTCCGTTATACCGTTGAGCAAGAAAAAGTGCTCAACTCGCTCCGCATAAGAGAGAAATTCTTCTTTTTCCGGATCGAAAGCGTCCATACGCCCAATAAGCGAGTTCGACACCAAGGGTGTCGCCATGTTATTGGAAGCACCAATTAATATGCGAATCCCACCTCGTTGCCAACTGTCACGTTTTCCCGACACCACTATGGCGGAATAAATAATCAGGCCATGATATAAACAGATTTATTTCCACGACTAAAACGTACACATACAACCCACAGGCCGCTTGGCCTCAACAACCCGGATGAATCCATCCATGCCACCTTGTGTGGCAACCTTGGACTTAACAGAAAAGAGTTATTCACACAATGCAATACATCACATAGACTAATAGCCACACTCAAGTTTTTAGTTCGAGTAGACAGGGCCAATATTTTTTCACTACATGATTTGGTTCTAGCAAACTTTTCCTTGAGTTGCTTTGGCGTTGCACATCCTGCTAACTCTAATTGGCTGTAGAAAGTGGTATATCTCCCCAGTCAAATACTTAGTTTAATGAATGGAGGAAATTTTATTTATTTTTTCTTAGGAGTGAGTACCTTTAGCCTCTCAAATTTCTCCTCATTATCAGTGATGTTCCGATTCCAGACAGATCTCAGTTTATTTTTTCAAGGATCATCTTATAAGGAGAATGCATTGCTCCTTAGCTCTCTCCTTGCATGGCGCTCCATTGCCGGAGCTGGTTGAAGATGTCGGCACCTGAGCCTTCAGAGATGGCGAACACCATGGCCCAGGATGATGCAATATTAGTTTCATGTCTGCAGCTATCTGTGAGTCAGAAATACTTTCTAGGAAACTGGCTGGTGATCTTGGAGAATCACCTTTTCCAATTTCCTTTTTCAGATGCTCTCTGCACTGAAGGCTTAATTTCCTATCCTTGACTTAAGACAGTGCATAGATCCGTGAAATGGATTCAAATTAGCTGTGGTTGTGTATTGGTTGGTTGCCCAGATACTCTTTTATATAGATCCAGTGGATTGCTGCACAGGTTTTGGCATCTTGAAATGAAAATAAGAAAATATTTCCATGATCATCACTCTTGTGCTATTGATATTGACAACATTTCTCGCCTCTATGAGATGCAGATCTCTTCGTGAGTACTCCTCCATGAACTTATAAACTTGGTCTTGCAAAGAATTACCTTCTCGCACTTCTTCTATACCTCATGTAAGATGGCATATGGATGTGCTAGTATCCATAATAATCTTGAACTATATCGCAGTAACTGTGAGGAAAAGAAGGCATGAAAAACTTCTTTAGTCACTGGGTGCACCTACAGTGAATACGGAAACAGACAGAAGCGTCCAGAGTACAGAGCAGTTAGATTTTTGCTGATCCTCACCCAAAAAGTGAACGGTTATAATTTAATTGACCCTCTATCACTGTATGAAATGACTACTGTGGTGATCATGCTGAGGGGCTGTGAAAAGGAAACGAGGTTTTGCCTCGTACTCTTATCCATTGACTCCATAGAACTCTTTTTCAAAGAGGAAGCATTGAGAGAGGAATATTTATCTATCTCAGAAAATCCGCAGCTGGAGTTTCTTTCTGTGGAGTGTAGAAAAGGGACATTTTTTAGAGTTGGATACTGGTTAAGACACTACACCACGGAGATGTAAAGACCTAAGATGTATAGACTCTGACATAATACAATGCTTAAAAACTTTAAAGTTGCTTAAACACTCAAAAATTTTATTCTCTCCAAACGTTATATGATTACTTACGAAGTTTTATGCTTCACATTCACTGAGTATGGGAGAACCTGAGATCCAAAGGGACAATCATTTGTTGAATTGAGCTGAAATGACCCATGTACACATATTACATTTGCTTGAGATCCCGTGTCAAGTTTAAAATTAACACCAATCTCATTAATTTAATATTAATGTAATTTAATATTAATAATAAAAAATTATAACCATTTCAAACCAATCATTTGTCTCAGTCGCATTTACATGACTGCATTGACCAATGAAAAGAGTAGAGATAATATTTTCAAGATCAGTATTTTCAAAATCACTATTATCCTCTACTACATCAACAACTTTAGCTTTCGGAGACCAGCACATCTTTGCGAAGTGTCCTTTTCACTTACAATTATGGCACCTACCATTCGATGCCTGACATTTATGGTTTACTCCGTATTCAACACTGCTACATTTATAATAAAACCTTTTAACAGACTGATTGGTATTCCCAAGTTGATAATTCCTTCCCCGCCAGTTGGAGGCACTCCTATTTACTCCGAAGACAGTGACATGTTGAGTTTCCCCGTTGTTCTGCATCTCCATCACCTGCAAGCAGGAAATCTTTGCAGCCTTGCACATAGATATTGTATCTTCCAAGGTCAAATTTTCCACAGATAATAGTCTTTCCTTTAACTTCACGTTCTGTAGACCGGCGATTAAAATGTTGCAAAAGAGCGATTCTCGTAATTCACCAAACTCACATGCTAAACTCATATTAATTATATCTGTGACAAATGTATTGAAATCCTCCTCTGCTTTTTGGGTTCTAGTGAAAAACTTTAGTGCACAAAAGTCAAATTCTTCTTTGGAGTGAAATGTGCGTCGTATTTTTTAGTGCTAACTCAAAATCTTTCGTCTCACTCGTAGACAGATTGAAAGAGTTGTAAATTTCCAGTCCTCTCCCTCCTAAATGATGCACTAATAAAGCGACCTTCCTTTCCTGTGGGCATGCAGATAGATTACTGGCAACTAAACACACAGAAAATCTCTGTAGCCACACCTTCCAATTAGTGCTCACATTGCCCTTGTAGGACATTGCAATTCCTAATTCCAAAGTGAACATACTTGGAAAGTTTTTTTTTTTAATCTTTCATGGTTCAGCCAACAATGAACCTGACACCATGTTAAGTAAAACTCTTATATTGCTGATTAACTTGTTTAATTCGATATGTCTTACATGGCTTCAAGAAAATGACTGACTTCATACATGCTGTGCGAGCCATTATATACAAAAATAAACAAATGAATGCTGATATCCACAACAAAACCTATCCTCTTTCTTCCCCTTTCCTGCTTGCCCAACGTCTTTCCCTCTATCACGCTATTCAGCAACCCATCACCCTTTATTACATCCTTCAGCCATCTACCCTGCCTAACCTGGATTTCATTCAGAAGTTTCCTTTCCTCACCCAACATTTGAAGCACGTCATCATTTGTCTTCCTTTCTGTCCACCTAACCTTCTCAATCCTTCTCTACTCCCACATCTCAAATGCATGCAGCTTATTCTCATCCTCATTACTGAGGGTCCACCTTCCTGCCCCATACAACGCTACGCTCCATATCAAGCTCTTCAAGAGCCTCTCCTTCACATTCATACCTATCCCCGTACCCATATCCCCATCATCAGCTCCCTTCTTTCACTAAACACTCCCTTACCTAGTGCTATTCTCTTCCATATGTATTTGCTACTGTGTCCGTTTTCCTCTAGCGTACTACCTAATTTATTTAATTGTTCTACTAGCTCAAGTTTGTGTCCTCCAACTTGATTTCAACAAGCCTAGATTTCTTTGTCCTAGAGAATCTCGTAACTTATAATTTCTTATGATTTATCTTTATTACGAATATCCCTCACTGTATTTCTAAAGCATCTACCAAAGCTTGCAGTCACTTCGAAGATCCACTAACTAATACCTGATCATTTGTGAATCTAACGGACTTAATTTCAGATTTGATTTACATGATTCACACCTAATGGTAGTGTTATCCCACTATCCCTCCCACTTTCATTCCAACCTCAAGTTCTTCCCATGCCTGTGTAACCATTTCCTCAGCATAAATATTGAAAAGCAGTGGCGAAAATGGGCACCCTTGTCTTACCCTGTGACCTATAGTTGCCCATCCCGATTCACCATCTGCCACCCTCACCAGCACCCTTTGCTTCATATATAAGTTTCGGATTAGTCTCCTGTCTCACCAGTCTATTCCCATTATCCTGAGTATTTCTGTAAGTTTATTCCAATTTACCCAATCAAAAGCTTTTTCAAAATCAATAAAGCATTCAAAAACGTCCTGGTTATACTCAGTTTCTTTCTTTAACCCTATGGTGGGTGGGGCGCGCCTTGTGAATTGACACAAGCAGGCGCGCGCCGCTCTCAGTGCAGCGCAACTCACGAAGCATGTTAACATGAATTTAAATTACAGGAAACTGTTTTCCTAAAATGGATTTGGGAATTTTAATGAAGATAACTAGTTCACATGTTTTCATAATGACATTTATTTTGGTTAGTTACATTTTTATACTTTCAATTTTGTCTTCAAACATATTAGTACTCTACATCCATGCTCTCTGTACAACTATTGAACACTACCTCTCTGACACAGTGATTCTTGCAAACATGCTTGGCACATGATTTACACCTAATGGTAGTGTTATCCCACTTGTGCCTTCTGCATAGATGACATGGTCCGACTCTCCTTGCTGTACCCTGAACTGAAACAGTTTCGTCACAGTATTTGCTTAGAAAAAGGTGTATATCCTTAGATAGACTCTTTATGATAGCTCTCTCTTGAAGTCTGTTTTACATCAGGGAAAAACACAAGTTATTTAGAAAAAATCTTCTCATGCAAGTTTTATCCTGTTTGTTGCTGAAGAAAACAATCATCGAATTTATTCCAGCAATATCAAGATTACGAAAAAAAATCGCTAATGGCCATCTCCTAGTTATTCTTGAAGTGGAATATGATGCACACATCTGGTCGACTGTGTCGACTCCCCAATTTGTATGATTGTAATCAATGTTTACAATTGACTTTTTAGTACTGTCATCAACCTCACACGACTGGTGCATAGTAGACAAGAAAAGCACACCTTTTGCTGGTTTTGTCATCACTGACACAAGAGTCATGTCACACTGAAATCCAAAAAGACATGACTTCACGGCTCTTGGTTTGTTTGGTAGGAATTCTATATGGATTTCCTGTTTATTTTTTTCAAAGTTCCAAGAAACGTTATTCCATTTTCTAGAAGATAAGTTGCCAATGGATAACTGCTGTAATAATTATCAGTTTTAACATTACGGTGAGAATGTTTTATCGGATCAATCAGTCTTTTTACTATGTCAAATGGTTTGTTTGAAGTCAGATATGGCCCTGGTTTTTTTGACCAGAATGTAACTCCAAACTCCAAGTGTAGAACATTTTACTATCACATAAAGCATATTCCTACAACCCATACTTGGAAGGTTTTTGGGGCATATATTGAACAAACCCGCAGCGCCCATGAAATGGTACTAGCATTTCATCAATCGGCTGCCTATGAATTTCTTTCCCGGTGGCGAGCCCGAGAAATTTACACCAATTTCATCAATCGTCCCAAATTGACCAAGACTATAATTTTTTTGGCAATTATCCACGAATTTAGTATGCAATTCTGGAATAGCTGCAATCTTATCAGTTTTTATCTTTGTTAAGTTACTAAAGGTAGCTCTTAGAATTGGCATACCCGTACCATGATCTGCCTTCCATAGTTCTTGACAATTACAGTGACGTCCTTTTTTCACTCCAATAAGGTACAAAACCTACAGAAGGGCCATTATTTCTGACCAAGTAGTACTATTGCAATCTCTTTCCCTCAGAAAATTAGCAGTTGACTGTTTCCTGTCAATAAAATCATTGGTAAAATTTACTATTTCATCGATCAGGTCGAGGTCTATGAATTTCAGAAACTCATCTATTTCACTCAGAGTGTCTTCGGCTTCACCTTTTGGACCAGGAAAAACTTTTATAATGTTTTTAGATCTAGTTTTTCCCAGAACAGCCACTGGTTTACTACACCATATAGTTTCTAAGTCGTTACCTACATGAAATCTGAAATCTTCAACTCCAGTAGTACCTTTTGGTGGCCAATCTGTACCTCTTCTGACTCCACTGACTGATCTGATTCACTTCCATCTCTATTTTCCTCCTTGATTTCTCCTTCATAGTCGATGTATGATTTGGGATTATCAATGATGTCGGCCTCGTCTCCTGAAGACTCGAGGAGGGCATGCCTGATTTCTTCGGAAATAATCAATTTTTTATCCCCGCAAGAAGATAGATATGACAAGTTTTCTTAGTAAGCAACCGATGGTATGGACATTTCATCGGAAAACTTGAAAGTTTTATAAATAAAACTTACATGGGAGAGCAACAAATATTTCACCTGCAGACGACGATTGGCAATCGCAGCAATCGAAGACACAGGGGTCCCGCCGCAAGGAACGTACCAAAACCCGACACCTCACATTTGAACGTTCAAAAGGAACTAATGTTGTGATATTCAGCACATAACAACTGCTACAATGCACAATATCAACAAATAATTCAGCTGCAAACGACGATTGGCAATGACAGCACTTAACGAGACTGGGCTCTCGCCGCAAGGATCGTGCCAAAACCCGACAGCTCAAATTTGATCGCTCATACGGAACTAACGATGTGATGTCCAGTACATAACAACTGCTACATGGTGCACTTATAATATGAAATACACATAGAGGAAGCGCCCCTCACTAGTTTCTTTAATGACCAAGAAATACGAAGTATGCCGCACGGAGTGCGGCAGCACGCCCTCCGAAGGGTTTAGTGTTCTCTTCAGAGCTATTGCATCCCAAGTGATCTTCCCTTGTGGAACCCAAACTGGTCATCGTCCAAGTAGTTATTGTCCTTACTCTCCACCCTTTTATTGATCATTGAAAGTAAAACTTTGGCTGTGTGTGAAATCAAGCTGATTATTCTATAGTTCTCTCATTCTGATTCACCCTTCTTTTTCTGGATAGGAATCAAGACTGTTTTCATGAAGTCCTCTGGCCATACTCCTTCCTCATATATCCTATGTATGAGTTCAAAAAAAGCTTGCCTACCTTTATTTCCTTAACTCTTTAGCAGCTCCAAAGGTATTTGTCTACTCCTACAGCTTTTCTTGTCATCATCTCTTTCAATGCTTTCTCTATTTCTCTGTCGAGATCATTGGCCTGAGGTTATCTTTATCTAGGCTTCCCTCCTCTATATCTAAATTGGTAGGTCTACTATTGCTGTCATATAGCTTCTCTACATATTGCCATCTTTCATGAATATCTTCCTGCTTGATTAGTTTTCTCTCTTGTCCTTAATCTTTGGTACCGTTTGCCCTCGCTTACCTCCCAATAGCAATTTCACTCTAGTGTATGATGCACCCACTTCCCCTTCTTTTTGCAGTTTCTCCATTTCCTCGCATTGCCTTTTCCTCCAATTTTTCTTCATCCGATTGTTTCTTAGCTAAAGTTGATTATTTTACTCCTTATCTTTCACCTTACCTGTATCGGTGTTGATGTTTTCCAATTCCTTCTCTCCTCCATTTTTCTAATAATTTCTTCCGTAACCCATTGCATTCTACCCTCCTCATTTCCTCTGCTCCTATTGTTTTCCCAGCAATTCTTCAATGCCTGTT
This sequence comes from Ceriagrion tenellum, assembly GCA_963169105.1. Lineage (NCBI taxonomy): Eukaryota > Metazoa > Arthropoda > Insecta > Odonata > Coenagrionidae > Ceriagrion > Ceriagrion tenellum. The sequence goes on along the minus strand of OY720640.1, from coordinate 117,426,691 downwards.
TTAATATTCTCCCTATTGTCCTCGATTGTACCTATTTCCTTGGCTTTGCCTATATACCCTTCCATATTTCTTCATATTCCTTCCGTTTCTCCTCTTTCTACACTTCCAAGTTCCACCTCTTCATCCTCATACTTTTATTAAGCTTTTTGAGTCTAACCTCACAATTCATCGTAACTAAATTATTATCCGAATCTGGATAGCTCCACGAGTTCTTCACACTGTTCCTGAATCTTTGCTTAACCATGATGTTGTCAATTTGGTATTTCCTGGTGTCTCCGGGCATTTTCTGTGTGTTCCTCCTCCAACAATGGTAGTTCAACCAAGTGTTTGTAACTACTAATTTATTTCTCCTACAAAATTCAACAGCCTTCTGATTGTGATCATTTCTCAATCCTAATCCAAACCCTCCCACTTCATACCCATCTCTCCCTCCCCCACTACTCCATTCCAGTTGCCCAGTACTATTAGGTTTTTCTTCCCTGGGACTCCTCTGATTATCTCCTCTATATGTTCATACACCTTATCCACCTCTTCCACACTATGAATGCTTGTAGGCATGTACACCTGGACCATAATGAAATAGGTAGGGTGTGCTTTTATTTCTACCACTAGTTTCATATTGCTCACCTGCTCAATATTTACCACCCTCATTCCCAATTTTTCATTCAATACTATAGCTAGCCCGCATTGACTCTCCAACCCACCACTATAGATTACCTGGCAACTATGCCTCCAGTAGTCCATGCTGTCCTTCCATCTCGCCTCGCACAGCACCATGGCCTCTACGTTCCCTCTATCCATATCCTTTTTAATATTCTCCAGCTTCCCCGCCGTCATCATAGTCCTAACGTTCTAAGTCCCTATTTTTATTGGTTCTTTCCTTCTCCTCTTCTTTTTCTTTTTATCTCCCTTGGTCCTTGTATCCTATGATGGCTCCGTCTCGCAAGGATTTCGTGAGATGACGACCTCGGGGGCCTTCCCTCCCCCAATGCTGGGCCCGACACCCCCCCTGCAGTGGGAGGCGTCTCGTAGTTGCCAGAATTCATTTCTCTTTGAGTGACATTCATATTTCAGAGTAGTAAAATAGTTGAGAGGGACCCCCACCCCCACTTCCAAATGGTATACTTCACGTGACACCATCACAGGACTACCTTTCATCTGACTACTACCCTTTGACCTATCTGGCATGGGTGGTCCTATCGGGAGCAGTATTAATTACTCTCGCCAGTCCAGTTCTAGAGGTCATTGGAACATACATGCCCTTCCACCACATCAAGGTTGTAGTCCACGGGAAAGGTTGGTAACATTACTTGATGTAATAAAAGAAATGAAAGAACAGGTGGAAAGAACAGTAAAGGGGGACCGGGTTGGCGTGGTGGTTAGAGTACTTGCCTACCACACAGGTGGCCACGGTTCAAATCCCTGCAGTGGCAGATGTTTTTCAGAGGAACCCGATCCCTACTTGAGTGTCTTGTGGAGGGCACTTCAAGTGTAGTCGTCCAACTGTCGGATGAGACGTTAAGCCGTGGTCCCCATGGCGCATTGTGTCAAGAGTAGGCCAATGCCGATGCCGGGTTTCTATCCACCCTTCCTTTCTTACCTATCCCCTATGGCGCAAATGACCTGTGTTGTCCGTCGCCTCCCCAAAAATCCTATCCTAAGAACAGTAAAAGTAATGCAATAAAATGGAAATTAATGCACCAAGTTATACATCAAACATGACTGGGTGACTAAGGTGAGAGAAGCAAGCACTGTCAATCATGAATTTTTTTTAATTAAGAAAAGCATATCCAGCAATGCTCATATGTTAGTCGTCTACATCTGTACGGAGTTTTGCTGATATATAAGTTGTAGCCATGGTTTGTAGTAATGAATGCCATTTTTTTTCCTGGGGACTAGGCATGAAGTTTGTTATTTTTAAACTTTATTTTTTAATAGCTCTGTGTATTTAATATAGGCTTTTCATGGGGACCAACTGTTTGAATACAGAAAATAGAAATATAGAAACTTTTGTTCTTCATATTACCAAATGTCTTCTGTATAACTTTTGCATATTGCATTCAGCTATGAGTGATGGCAAGGAAGTTCTTGTGGAATGCCTAAACATGACATGCACTTTTTTGTAATCCTGGTAAAAATGGAATAAATTTAAAAAAATAAAATGAGCAAAATTAACAATACCGTGATAAAAAATGAATACAACAAAAGCATTTGCATCATGCAACACTTTGCCAGCGCTGATTGATGATCAGCTGATTTTACATATTTGATTCTTAAGTCAAGCGTTCCATCCATGGCTGTAGCCAGGGGAGGCAGGGGGCTCTCAAACTGCCCCCCCTTGACAAGACATTTCACACCAAATCTGTTATCCGGAGCCAGACAGGATGATGTCCTGTCCCCTCCCTCTCCCCCACCATGGCATATATGTACAGCTACAGATTGGGGGCCCTGTCCCCCTCCCCTCAACAACATAAATTCTGGCTAGGCCCATGGTTCCATCCCATGTGATTGATGTGTTTAAGCATGTGCTTTTTTCTGATAATGTGTTGTATCCCCATCACTCTATTCTATTCTTTGACTTCATATGAAAAATACCATATTTCTCAGATTATAGTCCCCCTCTTTTTTTCCAAAAATGCCTGTGGGAAAAGAAAGGGGGGTCCTATATTCGAGCGTAAGCCACTTAGGTGCCCTTAAAGTCACCACCAAGTTATAAATAACAGTGCGACGGACAAGAATTTTTTCTTTTTCTTTCCAGTAAAGTATAGTTATGATAATTTGATATAATCAGAAATATGAGTCAATATCTGCCATGTTTTACCGGCACTCCACCAATTTTGAAAAGATGGTTCATCCTAATCAAACAGCATGTAAAGCATATGTATTCATGGACTGAATCGGATTTCTGTTAATTTCTCTAGGCATAATATTAATTGAATATTGAAATGACACCAATAAATTAATAAAATACTACAAAATACTCAAAACAAAAAGTAAACTAACACCACCATGGAAGAAGACAATGGACACCACTACTAAATTAATTGAGTGCTTATGTACACACTGCTATTTGGAGCGCATGTAAATGTTAAGTGTTTTACAACTTTGTGCAAAATAAATTGGTAAAGGGAAAATGAACCTTCCGCGATGATTAAACATTTCATTGAATCCGAACCTGCGTTTATTTGCATGATTTGCACAGTGATTTGTTTTTTTGACCAAAATGTGCAATTGGTGATTCATTGCAATATGTATAGCCTCCCTGATTAATCTTGGGTAATAGTGTATTTCCCTAGCTATTAATTTTGTCTCCTCAAAGTTGACATTATGAATGGGGAGGCTATAGAAATTGCAAAGAGACCGGAGAATGTTAACTGAGAAGACGGTTACAAGTTGAGTAGCAGTTTAAAACTAATTTTAAAAAATTTAAATTCCGGCAACAATGGGAGTCCAGACACATATATATAAAGACGAGCGAGGCTAAGAAGTCAGTTCAGTTAACCTGATGAAGCTGGCAGGAGGACCAGTGAAATATTGTTGTTTTCTTAAAATATACATCGCAGAATGAATCCCAAAAAAAGGAACAGTCAACAATTATAATTTTCTTCAATTGAATATAGGGGATACCTTATAAGCCAATCTCTTAACCTTTCCTAAATGATTGTTTCAAGATGGTGCCTAGTGATTGCACTCATTCGTGTGGATCCTGTCAAAATTTAAGGTTATGGATAAGTCCATTTGTTGCGTTTTCTGCCCTTATGTATAATCATTCACAGGGTACAGGGCTTAATGATTAGTCATTAAAAGCGTTATTTGAGTGCAGGGATATGTTTTGGAGGTGTTTTTTCAATTTTGTTAATGGAAAAGGAATACATTTCCCCTGCCTACACCCTCCCGTTTCCTCACTTTTCCTTTCCATTCTTCAGCCTAATATGATTATGATAAATATTCATGTGAGAATTATTGATATGTGACACTCGACTAAAGGTTCTGTTCTCCTCACATCTCTCAGTATTTTTCTTTTTAAGTGTCACAACCATTATACTTCTTTGAAAGTCCTCTGGTTGTGTTTGGCTTTGGTAGTTATTTTTGATTATGTCATACAGGTTATCTTAGGCTTTACCTCCAAGTGCTTGGATGATTTCTCCGTGGATGTCTGCCCCAGGTGCTTTCTTTTTCTTTTTACTGCTTTATAGAGTCCACTCAGTATGGGTGGGCCCTGATCTTCCTCGTCAACCTTGATTTCGTTATTCATTAAGTTTTCTTCCAGTGGCATTTACCCATGGTTAAGTTTTTGATGTATTGCTTCTATCTATTCCTAATGTCTTCACCCTCTATCATTGTATACCCGTCTGCATCCCTGATGCTGTTGCTTCTCGTTTTCCATTCTCCAAAGTGTTTCTTCACCAGCTTGTATGGTGTTTTCCCTCTTCATGTTTTGTTGACTTCCTTGCAGCACCTTTCGGTCTAATCCTCCCTAGCATTCTTGAATTCTCGATTGACTTGGTTCTTTAGCTTCTTGTAGAGGGTTGGCTCACCTTTGTTTCTGGGGTTCTTGTATTTTCACCTTTCTTCTTTTAGTACCCCTATCTCAGTTGTTCTCCGTTGCATCTTTGTCATGGCCATTTTACTCATCAGTTGCTCCTCTGTTACTTCTGCAATTGTCCTCTTCAGCTCATCCCATTTCTCTTAGATTCTCTTTTCTACCTCATTTTCTAGTTTTCTCTCAATGGTGGTGGCTAATCTTTCTCTATTTCCTTCTTAGGTCAGTATTTTTGTATCCCACCTTGTTTCATGTTTTATGTCGATGGTGCTCATTCCTTCTTATGCAGATGGTGCTTGAAGAGTGTTATTACCTTATTCTCCTCATTGCAGAACTGAATCAGTCTTTCTTTCTTGGCATTTCTTTTGCTCAGTCCAAAATATCCTACATTGCTTTTTCCCTCTCCTACCACTGCATTCCAGTCTCCCATGATGATGAGGTTGTTCTTTCCCTTTACCTCCCCAAGGATTTATTCAAACTTGTAAACCTATTGTCTTTCTTCTTCCGTCTGGCTAGATATTGGCATGTAGATCTCCACAATTACTGTCCATCCATTGCCTCTCCTTCCAGCCTCACCATCAGAATCCTTTGACTGTACTGCCAGACTGACTTCACTCTCCTGCCCCATTATTCCTTCAATATGTTGCTTAAACCTGCAATCTTCTGGTCGTCTTGTGAATTATTACTTGGTATCCATCGCTCTAGTAGTCATCTGCCCACTTGACCTCGCTGGCTCCCAGTATATCTACCCCTAGCCTGTCCATCTTTATCTTCACATTTTCCAGCTTCCCGCTCACTTCTAAAGATCTCATGCTCCATGTCTCAACCCTGCATATGTCCTTCCTGACTGATGTACCCATCCCAGTAGTCTCCTCCCGCAGATCCAATTGGGGGACTGTTTTACCTCCAGAATATTTTACCAGGAGGAATGCCATCATGTCATATGCCATTAGAATGTAGGGCTGCGTCTTAACAGGGAGAATAATGTGGTGGTTTTCTCATTACCTTCCACATTGCAGTTCCATGGCCATTAACTTAACTCTCGCCCTTAGCTGTGGCTGATGATGCTTCTCTGATCTTCTTGATTTGCACCATCAATACCTTCAGCTGAGACTTCTGCCTCTCATTGGTGGTATCAAATTGAGGTTGCATGCAAAACTTGCTAGGTCAGCCAGGAAAAAACGTTTTCCGTCATTTGGTCTCCAACCTGCAACCCTCGGAACTGGAGTCAAACACGCTACCACAGGAAAAATTTAAGATGACAACTTTTACTAAAACCACTAGATTTATTGAACAACGACCCAGGTTGTGAATGCACATTGACTTCTGGGTCGTTGTTTGATAAATCTAGTGGTTTTAGTAAAAGTTGTCATCTTAAATTTTTAATGATGGAATACCACCAAGTGAGACTGACTAAAGTGAGTGATATACGCTACCACTGGTCCAAACCCGACCTTTTCAAGGGGTTACTGTCAACATTTCCAAATAAGGCCAGTAGGTGGGTCTGTTGTCTGTTTAGGTAAAACTGTTTACATAAAATTGGTTGTATTTGATGCCAATTTAGATATAGTGTTTATGCTACATTTATGTGAAGTTGACGTCAATGCCTGAAGCTGTTACTATGATGTTTATGTAATTTTTAAATCAAAATCAAATCAATGGCCAGTTGTGTGCCAGCAAGGTAACTACATTTTTGAAATGGCATTCCAAGGTTAGTCGAATCGTGTAGAAAATCTTAATAAGTATTGAATCTCCTTGCGAATGGTAAAGCAGCCATTTTCACTATATTAGACAAATATCAAAACCTAAGGCATTTCCAGGAGAGGGAAAGCTGTTGTCTCTCATCACAGAGTCCTTTTAGAAATGTCTATTGACCTGCGAATCAATCAGGACAGATAAAATTCTTCCTTTGCTGTCACCTATGTTGTTTCAGTTTTAATGGAGTGACTGGATTTGGACAAAGTGTTTGGCAGCAGCTGGTTTTGACCATCTCCTATTCCTCTTGTCTTTCCTCTGTTCCCAGATTCTGGTCTTAACTGGACTGCAGGTTTGTCCAATGCCCCTAGCCAGACAATCAGATGCCACTAACTCTGCTGTGTCTAACCTTGACCCTTTGAACAAAAGATGATAAAATGAGACCTCACAGCCTCACGGTATACTCCTGTCCAAAAAAAAAACTTACCCCCTCAGAGCCGAAAAATTTCTAAGTCCTGAGTTGGTGTCGATGTGACAACGCCGAACCATGCCCCCTTACATGGGAGAGCAATAAATGCACGGGAAGGAAAAGGAACCTTCTTTGGAACTCACTTGGCAAGAGGGAACACCCTTTGTCAAAAAATTTTGACCTGTGAGTACATTATTTCTGGGAGGATGGGGGTAGGTTGGGTCTACTGCCGATCCGGGCTCTAACTGCATGTTTATGAGTGGGTAAGCATGGAAATAAGAAAGTTTGGTCGGTGAACAAAAAACAGAGGAAAGGTGAATGGCACAATCGTCCTTGTTTTCAGAAGTTACAAGAATTAAAGCAAGACTCAAATATCCATTTCTTGTCTCCATCGGCATACACGAAACCTTAGCTGTAAGTGATGTCTTCCATTTATTAGGTGGCAAAGAGGCTATTGCCATTGCTAAAATAGGTCAAATCATATCAAGTGAAATATAAAAATTGTTCTTTTACTTTTAAATTTTAGGGAGCAACAAGCTCTTGCCCAACAAACGATTGTGATCCATTTAACAGGAATATATCGCAGATTTGCATTGCTCAGAGGAGTAAAAAATGTTGAATTGGATACCAAATTTGTAAATTACACTCAAAGAGTTTTAATACCAATTAGTTCTTTCCTAAAAAAATATAATTATTCTTTGGTAATATAAAAGTCACTAACTAATTTGATATGTTTATTTCATCAACTTGTACATTTTATGTGACACATACTTAGCGTCTGGGGCAATAAAATGTGTAAACCATGCAATGTGGCCCTCAAGTATATAATTTTAATGGTGTAAAGCTTTTTCTTTGTCGTATAGGATAAAATTCATTGTTGAATAGAAGACTTGAGCTTAATATAGGTACAATTATGTATTCACATTAATTTATATAGCATTCATATCCTTATCAGTTAATTCATTGTAGTCTTGCCAAGTCTTCTGAATTGTTTCACACCTGCTAATATGCTTTGAACAGGAAATTGAGAGAATATTGTTTATATTCTCTACATCATGTTCAACACTTTATCTTCATCTCGATATGAATTTCAATGGGTACCCTCTGCTGGTTTAACGTAGAACAAATATACGTGACCATCCCATTGATGGTGAAAAGGCAGTGCTGACCGAAATCACCACAATTTTTCATTGAAAGTTTTTCTCTCCTTAAGTAAAATCGCTCCCAGAATTCCTTTGTAATATTGCAACTAGGTGTCATTGAATTTTAATTTTATGTTTTTTCCCAATATTAGCTGTACAACTTCTCCTTGGAATCAGTTTCGCTTTAAATATGGATTGGAATAACCGCATGCCCTATTATTCTACTGCTAGAATGCCCTGAATTCCACCCTCCATCATCTCAACCATTGAAAACAGCCTTCATTCAATTTTTGTTTCCTGGTAGAAATCGATAGGGATTAAATTCACTACACTCTGGACTGAGACATCTTTTTTCCAAACCATGTTAAGACTTGGTCCCACTTTGTCTCCTACTGACTAAAAATAACTCTCCGTGTTGTTGGAGGCTCTGATGTGTTTCGGTCGTTTTCCGAAGAAAACACTATCTCCCTTTTTTTGTCCATATAATATGCATATGTAATGACTTAGTCTTAATTTACAATTATTTTGCAAATATATAGGGTTATTATTTTTTCCTGCTGGATTATAGGTTGAAGAATAATTATTTCCTTTCTTGTTCATCAGCCAATGAGATGTTTGTGTAGCCAACCATTACCATAGGAAATATTTCCTGTTAATAATAATTAGAATAGAAATGCTTTTGTTTCAATAAGAGGTCGAAGCTGTTGGCCTCCTTTGCCGTACTCATTTTCATTAAGATCACGAAAGGAATACAACCGATGCTCAAAGCTGACATCAGTGTAATCCTAGGTTGGCAACCATTTTCAATTTTACTCAATGTGACCTAGATGGTAGCAGTGTAATTGAACTTTGGAAGGGTTGCTATTGATTAATGAAGTTATTTTGGACACAGCAAACTATATTTTATCCCCAGTAAATTACACCGGGAGACTAAAATTGAGTGACGGATGAATTCTGTGGTTGAGTGGATGGAAGTCGGTTTAAAAGCATTATCACAGAAGAAAAATTGGGCATAGAGATATTTCAATTACCATTTGAAATAAATACTGCTTCTAAGAGGGACCTTTAAAGCTTTTTGTGGTGAAAAATATCCAATTGAAAATCAAAAGATGCTGAGTAGCAACGTTCCAAATGCGGTGAAGGAAATTTTTGTGATACCTACTGCGCTAGAAAAAATATTGTTATTTTTTTAAAAATCGGATCGCAGTCTAGGCAATGAATATTTCTCTTGGAGAATATGGCATTCTAGGCAATCAATTGCATTTTCAAATTCCTCTTACGCGTGCAAATTTGTAGCATGTAGGCTTAAATTAACGCATTAATATACTTCTTAAAATTCGCTTCATGAACTTCCATTATGTATTCACTGGAAATGTAACTAAAGGAAGGGAATATTTATAAAATTGAATTGGCTACCAAGAAAAACCAAGTAATTTACCTCAGGATCAATCTTGGCATGTAAGTAACCATGGAGATTCGAAACCACAAGAAATGTCATAAAACAAAAATACGTCAGCTCTTCAAATGTTTTTGACTAAGTGTATGAAATAATTATTCAAAACAAACAGAACGAGCAATGGGGATAAAGACGAAGGCTGGGCTTTCTGCATCTTCCAGCAGTTGTCATCTAGAGAGGTCTTAGAGCAGCTGAAATGAGCCATCATTCTTTCATTCTCGCCCAGACAAGTGAACAGAAGCCTAGATCCTCCCCTCCCCCTCAGAAAAATCCCTCATGGCCTGGGTCTTCCCCTACTCCATCCTGTCTTAAGTCAAAATTTTCCCTCTTCCCGTGCGTCTTCTCCCAACCCTGGGAAGGCCTTTTCTCCATTCCATATGGTTATTGCTTTCCCAGGCAGGGGGCATGGTTCGACCATGTTGTCACATCAACGCCAACTTGGGACTTAGAAATTCTTCATCTCTGAGGAGGTAAGTTTTTATTTGGACGGGAGTATATGTAAGACGACAAATTCTTTGATGACAATTACTTCATCACTTAAGGCACTTGTTGCAATGTGGGTGGTATTGACAGCAGTATTATCAGACGAAGCATCTCTTGGAAAAAATAATTGTGAATATTGTCGAGGTTTGGGATCAGTCAGAAGACGAAATAAGGAAAAAATACCCGTTACGTGTAGCACATTGCAGTGAGTCACATTGAACTCTTTTATTTCACAACAAGAACGCCAGGTGGCAGCACCATACAATTATCATGCCAGCTGAAAATGTTGGGCTATGCCTACCAACCCAACAAATATAACAGCTCTTTTCACAGTAGCAGGACTGCTTAGAATAATTAATTTTGCTTTTTCATTGAAATTAAGTAAAAGTAATTGCAATAGTATGGCTTGGCTATGCTTCATGTATGCTTTGATTTAAATTTCCAGAAGATAGTTTTGTAGTACCTAATTCAAAACTTTTCCTGTGCTTATTGTAATTTAAGATAATTTGGATTGGATGGTTGTAAGTTAATTCAGTGACTTAAGTGTGCTACTTTTGGCCTGCAGAAAGCCCAAAAATGCTTTAAAAATTAGAATTAGATTATAGAATATTCTGGTAATTAGAATTGGCAAATTGGTTGACTTGGAGGAAATTCATTCCTGTTAAGTTGACATGATCAACTTTTGTTTAGAAAATATTTAATGGTGTGCATTTATTTTTGTTTGTTATTATATTTTAATTAATTGATGTTGTTAAAGTAAATGGACTCTTCTTTGTTCCTCAGGCTGCCGTTACATAGAACTGAGTTGCTTCCACTTGCAGATGGGACTCTAGGCAAATCAGAGGATCACCCCTGAAAAATTCATGTGAAGCCTAAAAATGTTGAACTTCAGTGATTGAGTGCACATGGGAGTTTCCTGTGCAGCATGCTGTTGCCATAAAGGTTGCCTAAAGTCATTCCAGTTGATAGAGGGGTTTTCATTCAACCTTAGAAAACTTTCTTGGGAAGTAGTGGTTTTCCAAATACATTCTTGTTCCTGAACAAATTTCTTAGATTGTGGTACTGGTACTAAACTGTGGTTTGGATAAAAATTAATGTATAATTATTTGGTTGTTAATACAGTAGATTCCTGTCGAATGGACACATTGGAACCAGTGCATGATACCCCAAGTAAGAGGCTACCCTTACAATGCATTTATTGCTGTAAATATATGTGCTAGAATTTGGAATGGACTCGCCTCATAAAAGGTCTAAACACTTCGGGGCCGAAATACTTCCAAGTCCCGAATTTACATCAATGATGCAACATATTCGAACCAATAATTGTGCTCGGGAAAGCTGTAAATTAATGTAATGGAACCAAGGCCTTCTTCCCTTCAGCTAGCTTCAGGGAGAATGAGGGATAAGATGCTCAATGGGAAGATTTTAAGCAGAGTAAGGATTTTTGTAGGAGTTGGGGGATGGGGGTCTAAGCTTCTGTTTACTTGTGTGGATGAGAATGAGGTGGGAATGGCTCGTTTTGGTCACTCTGAGATCTTTTGTTGGTAACTGCTGGAAGACATGAAAAGCCCTGGCTCCATTGTTATCCCTGATCCAAGTTGTTTTGTATAAATAATAAATCACACATGCATATTCATTAGCATTTAAAATTTTTTAAGTGTTGATGTGTTTTTGTTATCTGGAATTCCTTGTGGTTTCAAAATCCCCATTGTTATGTGCCATGACTGATTGTATGATAAGTTACTTAGTTTTTTCATGAGTTGATTCAATTTTATAAATATTCCCTAAATTTAGTTACTTCTTCTGGAAATGTGCATTGGAAGTTCTCATAGCATAAGTGCATTAGCGTATTCATTTTAAATTCCATACGACAAAGTTACCCTTGTGAAATGAATTTCAAGATCCAATTCACTACTCGAAAGGCCATATTCTCAAAGAGGGAAATCCATTTCCTGGATGACATTTCAATTAATTAATAAAAAATAAATTGTTTACAGTAGACCATCAAACAAATTACCTCGGGTGAATGCTCAACTATGCAGCTTTGATTTTTAATTTGATTTTTTGCCCAGTGATAGCGTTACATTTCCCTCATAGAAACAGCATATATGTGCTTCAAATGTGGATCAAAATAGCACTATGCCCAATTATCCTGCTGTTGGAATTCTTTTAACCAGACTTCCGTCCACTCAACCATAGAATTTGGCCGTCACTCAATTTTTGTTTCCTAGTACATCTAAATTACTGGTATTAAATACACTGGTTACTGGACAGAGACATTTTTTAGCCTAACAAGGTTAAGACTTGGTCCAACTTTCTCATTGGGGTATCATACACTGCAGCTTCTGCTTAATAATTCCATAAAAATAGCCACTAGAGGTCATATGGCACATTTTCTGCCATTGTCATTTTAGGAAGCTGTAATTAATGCACAGTAAATGAATTCACAAATTCACCCCTCCTCCAGATTTACACAATCTTTAGATTTACTTCACCTCTTTGAACTCTAGAAGTACACCGAAAAAACTTCATTATTCTATTGCTATCTCACTATTTTCAGTTACACAGCTATCACTTAGATAACTCTCAGTAAATCTGACGAAGCAGATGAGTAGCAGGTTAAGCCCACGACCTCAAATTTGCTACAATGCACAAACTTTCACCAGCTCTCTGGAGAAGATAGATGACTCACAGCCAGCTTCAGTCCACTGAAATACTTGGTTGTTTAACAATTCTTTAAAAATCAATTTCACAATATGGGTTTATGATGGTATGTAGTTTTTTTTTTAATAATACTCCAAAGAGCTTCAAAACAAGACCACTGTCTTGCTTGTAGCGCTATTCATAATTAAGAAAAGGTTCTGTCGTAAAGTTTATTACAACTTAATGGTAAATTGTATAGAACTGAATGTGTGGAATACATTCAAATATGTTTGCCTTACTCATAATCAGAAATTTCGTTAAGATCAAGCTTCACGAATCTTCATTGTTAAATTTCAAGGGTAACATCCCATCCGAAACAGTCAATACAACTCATTTTTGCTCTTATCATGATTAAAAATTGGAAGGGTATTGTAAAAATAATATGTCATTTGGGTTAAATGCAGTAGAAGATATGCTATAGTTTGATGTTGGTACTGTGGTTCATTTTCAATTTGGTGTCCAAACTCAAGTCTACATAATTTTTGCACTGACAGTAGAAGCATAATAATCTGCCTATGTAAATGTGTCAGTTGCTGAGAGTGAGGAGGAGAGGGGCCAGACTATGAGTCCATTGGAATTTGTGTGGCATGTCGAGAATGGTTTTTTATGAACAACATCATCTCCACCATCCTCCCCAGCTTGATATGCACTTGGAATACTGGGAAATCCATCCCTATCTTTCTGCAGATGCTCACCTTGGGTGTTATCCCTCCTCTCATGTTATCCTGTATTCTAAGTAATTACTGATCTTCTTTGCCCCCGCCCTTTCTTCCTCAAAATGTTAATCTCTTGACCTATTTCTTACAGCTCAGCCTCTGCCTCTAGAGTCTACTCCACTGAAATTTCCCACCTGGATGAGTTCCTGTGATGACAAAACCTAGCTGGTCTGTGAATTGGAATAGGTGCCCATGTGGAATTGCATCAATGAAGAGAATGTTTAAAATTGGTTTCCTCATGAGAAAAACTTGTATTTACCCCAAAGTGTAAGCTGTGCCACCAACGAATGGCCCAACTGAACAGTGTAATGTTGTGATTTAGTGGAGAAAACATATTCTTCAATTTGTTCTATTCATCAGGATTTGCCCCAAATAAATGGCTTCTCCAATTAACTGGTGGTCCAAATAACTCAAATCTACTGTAGTTGAAAGGCCTTGTTCTATTCATGATATTGTGATGTGGTTCAGGGATCCATGCCGAGATTTTTAAGCCTAAATGTATGGTGCACATGGTGTAATTAACCCTTAAATGTTAGCTGTGCCAAGTTTGGCTTATACCTCTATATTTATCTCGGCACATTTTTCAATTACCACCACCAAATTTAGTGCAATCATTATTATCATTAATATTAACAAATTAAAAGGAATACTTAGGGCAATTCAAATGTTCTTCCTTGTCTTGCATTGTTCAGTGATGGAGTAAATTGTGCTCATAATAAAATAGTCAATTTAAGGTTAAAAACCTAAAATGAAAATATGCCAGTAGCATTTTTTGTTAATGTGTTAAATGCATTATCTGTGAATTACCTCTATGTATATTAATATAGGCAGCATATATTCTTGGCTATGATGCAATGGATTGCCTCTACTCCTTCATTGCCCTTTTTAGGGTACCTACATCTTTTTTTCACATTATTTCTATTTTGAGTTCAACATTATTTATGCAAATCTCTTCATAATTGTGATTTCTTACAAGCAACTAGCCTTCACAAATTGATGTATGCATGGATACGTTGTGGTTATTTCATAATACTGAGTAAGAATTTGGTGAAGTGTCTGTGCAAAAGCTTGGAGAAAAATAGGAGCGAAACTTTGTTCCATTTCTATACCTTCATTCTTACCATTGCCTCAGTACACTTCTAAGTGCCTCATGTATGATAGAGTTTATTGTGTAAATGCCTTTCCTGTACACCCCATGTATCAACCATGAAAAATGAATGTATCTCTGTGGTGGTAATTATACACTTGAAAACAGTGGCGTAACTAGGACTTGGCTTTGGGATCAGATTGAATAGCACACCACACCGAGTAATAGTACCAGAAATTTTGCTTTATAACATGAACATACTTAAGAAAAACATGGCTACATTTAATATTTTTTACAGTAAGTTACAAGTTTACAAAAACATTTAATTACTGTATTTCTTAAAAGTAGAATTGCTGTGATACGAATATTTTTTTTATTTTTAGGGTTCTGGGGGTGTTCTATCACATCCCCCCCATAGTTATGCCACTGCTTGTAAATATGTTTCACAGAGGAACACAAGTATGCCTGTCAACATATGCTAATGAAGGATTTCACCATGCCTCTTTAATTGAGTAAATGTATGTCAACCCTTGTCTGTGTGTATCCAATTTATCATTTCTTTTGCTGGGGATGTAGTGTTGCTGCAGGTTATTCTCTGGTTGGTACAGTTTTTTACAGTTGTTACTTTGTAATTTCAAATCATAAATTGTATGAAATTAAGTCTTTCTTCATTTACTTAAAAGTGCAGTATTCAAAAATAAACTTGATGATTTCATTTTTTTTGTAAGCAGAATCTGTGTGAAGGACTGTGTGAAATATTTTTAGCGGTAAATGCTTAAGGAAGAATAGTTTGTGGCATTCATTACATTGAGCTACGGTTTATAAATATATGGCCATGTGAATTGAATTAGGTGAAAAAAGTTAATGAAATTCATGAATCAGCATGCCCTAACACCCCTGCGGGTAGGGGGTATTAGAATCCTCCCGCAGTATCCCTGCTTGTCGTAAAAGGCGACTAAAAGGGTGGGGAGATTACCCCAAGAACAAACAATCATATGCCACTCCATGGTGCTGATTTGTAATGGTTACTTGAGAGGGACATCATTGTTGGTGCTGTGATAATTTACCTACTTCTGGTGTAGCAGTGAATTTTAATACATCTTATGGCAGTGTAAGGCTAGAGTTCTCAGCTAAGACTTAATGAATACCAGTAGTTTACAGTGCTAGGGATTATGAGAAACTTTTTAAGCGTGTAATTTGATTATGTATTGATTGAATCATTTGTAGTCAGTAGCTCTGATATGGCCATTTATTGGTAGTAATGAACAATTATTTCGAAAGAAAGGGATGTGAACAGCAGAGTAGTAAGCAGAGTCCCTGAGTATTTATAGCAGAAGGAATCACATTATAAATTTAAGTATATGTCGGGGACTTAAACTTTTTTCCTCATCCAAATAGATAAGGTATTTCCTTTAATCTGCAAAAATCGAGCAGGGTGACAACCATTCAATTGAACTTGGACAATTAGGCTGTTGAGTTGTGCATTTATGGTGGCTCTGGCCTCAGGGTCATTTATTGTGGAGAACTTAATTACAGCATCTTTGAAGTAAATCCTACAAATAGGGCTTACAATTAGTGGCTAACTTTAATGTAAATCAGTCCTGTAAGTGATAAGAATAAGAAGATTTATTTGTCAAGCGGTTATATTATACGCAAATATAGGACAGTACAACTAAAAATACAATACCAACCATCAATATAAGACCATCAATGAAAAAATTCATCCACAGAATAGAATAAGTTACTCCGTAAATATTCATGAAGTATATGTTTAAACAGTCAAATTATTCAAATTTTTGAAATCCCGAGGAAGCTTGATAATAAAAGGCCTATGTGATGAGGGCTATAGGTGGAGTTGGTTGTTCTTACATTTGATGGAAATCTCTTGAGTTCCTTGTTTATGGAAATGATAACAATGTATTATTATCTGTGTAGGTAGATTTATTTTGTTTGATATAGACATTTGCCCTAAATATATGTACACAAGGTAGAGGAAATAGTGTTCTAAAGAGGGGATGACATGGTAAGGTGGAGCATTGCACATTAACCTAGTCCCAAGCAGCATCCTGATATCTTTTTATATCCATTATTAATCACTTATTTGTCAAAATGGTATCATGTGATGATATCACTTTTTGATCAAAAATTAAAACATTTTGTGATACAACAGTGACATTTGCATAAATTTTTTTGCATGAATTTACATAATAGGATTTTAGATATCTAATGTAATACATACATTTAAAATATGCTGAAAATACAGACTTGTGAGTCTGCGGGACTTTCACTCGAACGTTTCTCACAATGTAATCACACGTATGCCGGTAGAAATAATTGTACTAAATGCCTACACTGCCAATACATGAATTCCGCCCTCGAAACCACGCGGTGGCTGGTGCATGATGCCACGCAAACCAGCAATAAAACAAGCACGGGACGAATATTCGTTCAGCGAAGGGGTGTCACGCACCAAGTTCAAAATGGATAAAGCATTAGAAGAGGGCTTTATAGCAAACCAAATAAATTTATATTGCATGTAAACCGTAAATGGATATATGAATGTGAAAAAATTTAAGAATGAAAAATAAATGTAATGTTCGCATTACTTCGTCTCTTTAGGTTGATTTTCAATGGAAAATATGTTCTCGTGAAGTAAAGTTCACTTTTCTATAATATTATAAAGATTTATTTGGCGGTTAAGTGAATTGTCTGATGCTTATTTATTTTCATATCAGACAAAATATAATCATTCATAGATGTTTTTGGCGACTTTTACCTCCTTTGTTCTAAAAGCAAATATTAGTCAAGTGAACTTTATTTGATATCACTTTTTTCTCATTTGTGGGTACGTCAAATTGTAATCGATAAGAGATGTTAAAATGATATCACATTTGTGTCACTTTCGGGATATAGACGTAAAAGTGTTGTTAGTGATATCATATTGATGTCCTTTAGACATATAAATGACATATGATGCTGCTTGGGGTGGCACTCTTGGATTCTAAATCACTCTGGCATTGGGCGTGGGGCCCGAAGAGGATACTGAAAATGACATTTGAATAAACTCCTAATACTGTCATTGCTCAGACTACTGCCAGAAAAATTGATTTCAACAAGATAGGATATTTTACCTCACATATGAAGCCTAGCAACCAGCAAAAAGTCCTGGGAAATTGAATAAAACTAAATTATGGTATCTTTCTTACTAGTTTTAAAAGTTATCAGAGAATAAATGCCATTACTGAAGTCAAAATGCAGTTATTCCACCATTACCTTGTAAAACATTTCATTGGCCCTGTATTAGCTGAGTGTATTGACAGGCCACAAAACCAAAGGTTCATCAGCTTTGTATCATAGTTCAGTAAGTGTATTCCAATCTCTAGGCCTACCATTTTCCGACAGTACATTCTAGCAGCTACCACATCCTGCCAACCGTTGGCAATATTTATAGTTCAAATTATTCTTATCGGAAAGGCTCTTACTATATAGATGCAAATTAATAAATTTCTTACTCCAATTACTAATGCTGAGGGGCTGAGTGTACAGATCACTCAAAATCCAAACATTAAAATTTTGCACGAATAATATAAAGTCAAAGTAAAAATTTAGTGTTTCCTCTGAATTTATTGAAAATGAATTGGATTCATTTTGCAGGAAGGTGTGTACATTAGAGATGGGCCAAGTCAATAATTTGAGTGATTCAATCATTATGATTCGAGTCACTTAAAAGATTCAATCACCTGATTCAATCATGTGATTCATTATGACTCGTAAGTCAGATTGATAAGATGAATCACGTGAATTGAATGAATCAAGATTGAAGAGACTTAACTCTTTAATAATGATAATTTGATTCATTGTAACTCATAAGTCAGATTGATTAGATGAATCACAAGACTCACGTGAATCGAAAGGCTGGAACACTAGTAGTAATAACTGATGCCACTACAATTTGAATAATTGATTGCCAACAATTACCAATATACTTAAAAATTTGGGAAAGCTGATTGGTTTCCACACTCCACAAATTTTGAATCCACATTAAATTGGAGATTTTCAAGTATTGTACTATAACACATAGGAAAACACAAAAGAGGTATATTTACAAAATGTCATTAACATGTTACAGCTTATATCTTAGCCTTGAATGGTATACTCAGTACATCTCAGGAAAAATTGAAGTGGAAAGTATACAAAAAATCAGTTGATTTTTAGAGGAATGGTAGGCAACAGGTGTTTATGTAATAAAGAACACAGCAGTAGTACACCTTGCTGTGCTATGTGACAATAATCTTAGACCAATTAGTCATTTCGAATCGTGATGCATAGTTAAGCACACTATACATATATTTTATAATAGTAATTCCAAAGTCAGCTAGGATTTTTGTATAGTCTTCGCAACATTTTTCTCATGGGGTGCAGTGAGGAATGAAGCTATGATTGATATATATTACTGAACTGCTCACTCCAATTTAAAGGGGCATGGAGAGTAATAATTGTACATTTTATTTCCATAGGTTACAAAGTAGCATGGAAATCGCCAAGGAAATTACATTAACATATACATTACATATATACATTTTATTGTTGACAGCACTTGCAGCTGCTTCCCATAAACTCAGCAATGTTCAAGAATTTCTTCAAATTGAACTTATATGATGCAAAAGATGTAATTTGATATCAGGAGGGATTTTATTGTATATTGCTGATGCAGCATAGTGAGGGCCTTTCTGAGCTAATGAGAGGGAGAGTAATGATTGACATAAATATTATGACAGTTGCGAGTTGTGTATTGGTCATTTGTGGGGAAAGTATTTGGGTTAAGTTTGATAAATAAAGCACAGTTAAGGATGTATAGTGAGGGAAGTGCGAGTATGGCATGCTTTTGGAATAAGGGTCTGCCAGAAGTAGAGGGGAGGTGGAGCACGGCCTAAAGGCCCTGCTTTCCTCGCGCCCGTACGTATAGTGCCCCCCGAAATCCGCCAGTTGTCGCTGGTGCGTATCTACAGTGGTGACCCTGTTGGCCACAATGTCAATCATTAGGAATCCGAGTGTCGCGTCAAGCTCATTGTACCTGGAGCGCGTTGCAACGCTGCTGAGCGAGGGGTGCTCGGAGCTATTACTGGCGACGGAATTGGATCACAGGCGGCAGGATAAGATTAAAGGCGGCGGGACGGGGAGGTGGTTGAGGCACAGTCTAGAAGGTCGCGGGCTTTGGGAAATTTTAGGAAGTGTGTCCACGGTGCCCCACTCGCTGCTGTGGGGACGTATGAAGCGAATCACTTCACAGAACAGAAGCGATATGAGGAAGAATGAAAGCTACTTTTGCCATGCGCCCAACGCCCATTATTATGCGGTGCATCGTTATTTTTCCGATTTTCGTTACCTGGTAGATTCATAAATATGTTAAAGTGATGTATTTTTTTCTGGATGACTTAATAAAACTTATTTTTTCATTTAGAGTGCATTGAATCAATTACCTTAGTGATAATTTCCACAAAAAACTTAGTATACAACAGGATGCTTCAAAACAATACCCTACTCAAACATCATGATCAAGGTGCGTTCAAAGTAAGTCGAGAACGTGATTGTTTGCCGCATTATTTCCGAATTCCGACCACTATACAGCGCAGCGGTGTACTATCGCCTTCAGATAGTTGAGGTAGGTTTATGGCAAACGTGCTGAACAAATGAAATCATCATGGAGTACCATTTACTAAAAAGATGTTTACTCACGAAAAATTAAATTATTGGCAGCATTTTCTTCAGATTTTCCTTCGAGATTCATTTTTATTTTTTAAGTCCCTTTGAGCTTGTATGATATATTCAGGATCACGTATTTCCATAGACCTACTGCGTCCAGGATAAATTATTTTTGGCAGTAGGCAGCTTTTATAAAAAAATTCTAATTTTGGAAACATTTCTGTCAACCAGAAATCATCGTCTCTGAGCACTTTTTCATGTTTCATCCCTAATGGTGTCCACAAAACAAGATTAATTCGTTCAGTGATATGGAGCTGCCCTTGGATGTGGTAATGGAATATGTTTTAATGCCAATCACTTTCTTACTTTTATCCATTAGCCAAAATGTAAATTTCTTGGATTCAATTGCCTCATTTGGAGTTAAATTCTAGCAGAATATGGGCACTTAATTTCACTATACCATCGTTTCCAATCAAGCCATCAGGGGATGCGGCAAAACACAAATGCTCTCTGTCGACGAAGAGTCCACAATCGTCGATTTTCCAGCAAAGTCTTTCTCTAATCTCTGCTTTGGCGATGATTTCTTTTTCCCGTCCATATGCATACGCTTCGTTGTCCATAGAGCCGTAAATTATTTGTTTCACCAAATTTTTACAGCTGGTGTGGGGAAGCATGTTGCGAACCTTTCCGAAAAAAAGATGCCGTCAGTAATTTCCTTCTAATCTCTCTCCATTCGCCGCTCTCCCCCTGCGTAACTGTGGCTCTTTCAATTATTCTCCTATCTTCCTCTAAAGCAGGTAAGCTGGTCAAAAAATCCCTCTTAGCTTCACAGCATTCATTTACTGACATATCTGGCCGTTGTGCATTCGGTCCGTATGCACTGTCACCTCCAAGCGCGTCCTTAAATAATGACTTTTGGCATCTTGGCTTGCCTTGCTTTCTCGTGGTCGAAAACTGCAGCTTTTTATCCTACTTTGCTCCATTCTTTTACAGAATAACCCCGGACTCGAAAAAAACTTTTTTGGTTGGTCTTATAGGCTAGGTTCTTGGTATTGTGACGAATGGCGGCTCCAGCACATCTCCCCTAGTAAGATCTATGAAGAGCAAAGTTAACATGTTTTCCTCTGATCATTTTCGCCACAATTGAGTTGAACTGTTCTACGGGGTTATTGTCAACATCGTACAATAAGCTTCTGCTGTTGCGACTCAATGCTCGAAAATCACCATTAATTTGTTGAATATTGCACCTTCTCTGAGATCAGAATAAAGATTTCCCTGAAAACCAAATGAGTTGCGAAAACGTTGTTGAAACGTTGCACTGCAACCAAAATGGAGTAGCTGCAACGTAATGACAACGTTGTAAGAGCTTCCATAAGTCCTCCTAAAACATCCTTGCAACGTAATGATAACGTAATTGCAACCTACATTGCAACGTAATGGCAACCTACATTGCAACGTTATGGCAACCTATATTGCAACGTTTCTGCAACTATTACGCAACCTTATACGAATAATACTCGAGCTGTGCCTTTGCATAAAAAAATATTTATTATAAAAATTGTTGCACAAAATTAATGTGGTGCACTCTTCTGCTCCTGCCTCTGATGCCTACTATTGGCATGCCTCAGCCAGTCTATGATTTTTTCTTTCACCTCCCTAAAACTAAATTCAGCCAATTCTGGCTTGGCTCGAAATGCACCTGGAATGAAATAATTTTATTTTAGATTTTTCATTCAAGTGGAGATAAAAGTTTCTTGAAATAGTAACAATGAACCATATACATAACAATGAACGAAAAAATGAACCATATCATACCCATCAAACAAGCATAGGTCCTGGTAATATTAAATTGCCTTTTTTTAAATCCCTGTCTTTGAGCTTCCAAGAAAAGAAAACTGCCTCCCAAGATTATTCGTGAAGATGTAGTACATCATTCCAAAAACCCCTTCTGTGATACTTTTGCCACCACGCCTAACTAATTCTTTTGTCTAGAAATAATTAAATATTTTTAAATATTAAATTATAAAGTTATTTATATGTAAATTATCATTCACTCTGTTTAAACCAAATAAGCAGGAGATTCATGTTACCAAAGCTGTCTGATATTGCTTGTCACTTAGGTGGACTTCCAGAGCATCAAACTTCTCCATGGTTGCTACTGGAAAGTCCACAGGAGAGTCTTGCTCTCCTCCCCTTGCAGACACTGACTTTCTAAGCAATTTTATTTCATTAATTACTTCTTTCTGTGTCCTCTCAATGCGTTGTTAGTACTTAACTACAGAATTTAGAGACACCACTGCAAAACCAACAAAAAGTGAAGCATGTAACCACACACAACAAAGATATCGTCATTCATATGCATAATTAATAATCCCATGAGTAAATTGTTGAGAAAAGACTAGTTTCTCTAGAAATGGCACACACAATTTTATGAAGGGTACCATTTCTAGAGAAAATATTCTAAAGAACCTATTCCTAAAGAATTAATTATTGAAGTATAACTTTTGATGTTTTCATTTTACCTTCACTCTGCAAAGTAGCATCCTCATTAGTAGGGTGATTAGATGTGGAGGGTGTTGAAGCTCCTGAAAAGAATTTCAAAATTTATAATAATGTATTACAAAAAAGGTCACTACCAGGATTTTTAAATCCAATATTTCTCTGATTATCATTTCTGATTGTGAGAGCCTGAAAAAATCCAAGATTAATTTGTGTCAGCAACAAATTCATCGCCCCAAAATTTTTCAATTAAATAAAAATGGTAATGCCTTGGCTGCATCAATTCTTTCTTGATTGGCCAGCAGTAGTTAGGTAATCCTGGACCCCTGCGGGTAGGGGGATGGAGAATACTCCCGCAGTATCCCTGCTTGTCGTAAGAGGCGACTAAAAGGGCGGGGAGGTGAAACCCCGAAAACAAACCCCCAGGCAGCAAAGGGATGCGTCCGGACAGTTTTGTGGGTCCACTGTCTGTGTGCGGCCATACCAGCTGGCCTGCGATCCACCCGCATGTTTGCCGTGTGCGGAGACCCGTAAGGGGGAGAAGGGGATCCTGGTGGGTGAGTTCTCTGGAATACAGCCGGGTGTCGGAAGCCCGGCATGGGCCGGAGTTCAACACCCCACTTCGGCCCTGGATTCCCTGTAAACGGGCGGTCAAGATCTAGCCAGTCTTGATCAATCGGCTTATCGACACGTTTCGATGGCGAGTGCTGGAGTGACGGGGGTTTGTGTAGGGCGGCCAAAGGTGTACGGGTTTGGAGGGCCCATGCACTGGAGGCCCCACCCGAAGCAGTCCCCCTAAACAATAGTGCTATATCCCTTGGGTATCCCTGGCGACCACACCGGTTTGCGGTGTGGCGTCCCGAATGTGTGGCTCCGTGGTGGGTGGGGAGCCCAGGGGATGAATTCCCAATTTTCATGGAGCCGGATAACCTTCCTCCATCCAAAAGATCCCGTCCGGAAACGGGCGGGGGAGATATAACGTGTACCGCCTGTAGGCGGTATCTGATTATGAGATGTGCAAAGGACGGTGAGACGCTAACTAAGGTGTCTCCCTTCCTCATCCGTCGTGTCCTCTCAGCAGCCGTTACAGGCGATCTTAGATCCGCAAAAAACCTACAAGTCGGGGAGTGATAAGCAGCTACGACCTGCTCTACGTCGACGACGACGAGATAAAGACAGAAATGGCCTCTCGGGGCGTAGTCGATTGTCGTCGACTGAAAATAAAGCGTAACGGCGAGCTGATTAACAGCACATCTGTGATCCTCACCTTCTCGCGCGACACGCTCCCCGACAAGGTATTTGTTGGCTATGAATCGGTTCCCGTCCGCCCATTCATACCGAGCCCCATGCGATGTTTCAATTGCCAACACTTCGGCCACATCGCCACCAGATGTGAGGGCAAGGCCACCTGCCCGCGCTGTGGCAAAGAAAAACATGAGGGTGATGCGTGCACTTCTGAACCTTTCTGCGTCAATTGCGAGGGTACACACCCAGTGTATTCTCGTGATTGTCCCAAAATGAAAGAGGAGAAAAAAATTATGGAGATCAAAACAGTGGAAAAGTTACCCTATTTTGAAGCTCGAAAAAAGTTCCGCACTCTTATAGCCCCTACATTTTCTAAGTCTTACGCTGTTGTTGCAAAAACGCCTACTTACAACGGAAACAATTCAGTTAAAACAAGTGAAACAGAAAAGAAAAATGAACAGAACGCGACACATAAAGTGGAACCAGCCAAGCCGGATAAGGCTACAAAGCCGGTAAAAACAAATAACTGCCCGGGTTCTCCAAAAAAGACCCTTAGGAAACCCACCGGACCCACGCCCACCAGGCGTGAGAAAACACCTTCCCCCGGCCGCACCGAGGTGCGGGCCCCATGCCCAGTGGAGGCTATGGAGGAGGATAATCTGTCTGACTCAGAAATCCTGATAGCCAGACAGAAGGGGAAAAAGAACCGTATTCGGCGCTGATTCTCCCAACGGACGGACGGACTGCTGTGTATAAATTCTCACTTTTTAACGTATTCTAATGAATTTTATTTTACAGTGGAACTGTAATGGTTTTTATCGTCACAAGGAAGAGTTAAACATTTTAATCCGAAATTTTAATCCGTTTTTTATTTGTCTCCAAGAGACGCATTTTAAAATCACGGACATGGGTATTTTAAGAAATTTTAATGTTTTTAGGTATGACGACACCAGCGGCCAGCGAGCCCAGGGTGGAGTGGCAGTTGCTATCCGAGAGGCCCTTTACACCTCTCGGGTACAACTGAATTCACCATTTCAGACAGTGGCGGTAACTGTCCACGCACCGGAGCCCATAACGTTGTGTAACGTTTATTTACCAGAGTGCGCACCTGTCACTGAACGCAACCTCGTGGATCTTGTCCATCAATTACCCAAACCTTTTGTGATTTTAGGTGACTTTAATGCACATGACCCTTTGTGGGGTAGCTCTCGGAGGCAAAGCAACAGAAGAGGTCGGATTTTATCAAATTTTATCCAAGATTTTAACCTCCTTTTAC
Organism: Ceriagrion tenellum; assembly: GCA_963169105.1. Classification (NCBI taxonomy): domain Eukaryota; kingdom Metazoa; phylum Arthropoda; class Insecta; order Odonata; family Coenagrionidae; genus Ceriagrion; species Ceriagrion tenellum. The sequence continues at coordinate 117,401,674 of OY720640.1, read as the reverse complement.
TTAATAACGGTGAGAAAACTCGTTTTAACAGTTTAATGGAGAATTTTCCTCCATTGATCTCGCCATTTGTTCTAGCAGTCTTTACACGAAACTTAATCTGTCCGTTCATACTGATCTCTGTGGGAGTGATCATTTTCCCCTTTTAATACGTAAAGAAGGAAATTTTAACCAGCATTTTATATCCCCTGGTAAATGGCTTACTCAGAAAGCTGATTGGCCAAATTTTAAAGAAAATTTTATGTTCAAATTTGACTCAACTCGTGACACAACACAAAACGTCGAAGTTCTGACCTCCGCAATCATAGAGGGCAAATATGAGCGTTCCACGGTCTACGGGCATCGTCCGTCGACCTCCTGTGCCGTGGTGGACAGAGGAATGCGCTAAGGCAATTAAATTGCGGAAACGAGCGCTACGAATATTTAACAAGTACCCGACGGAAACTAATCTTGCCACTTTTCGACGTCTTCGTGCAAAAGCCCGACAAATTGTGAAAGAGGCGAAGAAGTCCTCCTGGATGGAATTCATTTCCGGTGTAAACCACAGGACTCCCGTTGCACAGGTATGGCGGAAGGTCCGAAGCATCTCGGGCTCCAATCAGCAATGCGGCGTTTCCGGACTAAATGTCGATGACCGAGTGATCACTTCTCCCTCGGATATGTGCGAGATTTTTGGCCGCACATTCGCCGAAATCAGCAGCGACGCCAACTACAATGCCGACTTCAGAGATATGAAACAACGCTCTGAAGCATTATCTCTGTCGTTCCGAGAAACGCCTGGCATTGCTGATTATAACAAAAGCTTTTCGCTGTGGGAACTAGCCTCGGCCATTGCGGACTCGCGGAATTCGTCTCCAGGGATGGACAATGTCCACAATATATTTCTAAAGAATTTGCCAAAGGGTGCAATGGCGGAAATCCTTCACACCCTCAACCAAATTTGGTTTGAGGGTAGTTTCCCACAGTCCTGGCGGGAGTCTGTCGTGGTTCCGATTCCAAAACAGGGGAAGGACAAGAATGACCCGAGGAATTATAGGCCCATTTCCCTCACAAGCTGCCTGTGTAAGGTTATGGAGAGAATGGTTAATCGCCGGCTTGTTTGGTGGTTAGAGCGGCGAAACCTTCTCTCCAGCATTCAATGTGGTTTCCGCCGGGGAAGATGTACAATAGATCATCTCGTACGGACTGATAATTTTATCCAGGAGGCCTTTCTTCTGCGCCAACACTGTATTGGAGTCTTCTTTGATTTGGAGAAGGCGTACGACATGCTTTGGCGCAGGAAAATTCTACAAACAATGCACAGTTGGGGCTTTAGGGGTAATCTACCCATTTTTATACGAAATTTTTTATCAAACCGCGGTTTTAGAGTGAGAGTAGGTAAGAGCCTCTCACAGTTTTACTACCAGGAAAACGGCGTTCCCCAAGGTTCTGTTCTAAGCGTCACGTTATTTGCCATTGCCATTAATGACATAGCGGAGTGCATTAAAACTCCGGTAATGGGATCCCTATTCGTAGACGACCTTGCAATCTTCTGCAGGTCGTCCACATTAGCCAGCGTTTAAAGGAAGACTCAGCTAACTGTCACGAAACTCAATGACTGGGCAAAGAGAAATGGGCTTCGTTTCTCTATTGAGAAAACTGTGTGTGTGCACTTTCACAGATTGAGGGGAATCCATATAGCTCCGCCGTTACGCTTAGGAAGAAGTAACCTTCCTTTCGTGGAATCCGTTCGATTTCTGGGGATGACTTTAGACCGGAGACTGACATGGCAGGAACATATTCGCAATCTGGCCCAGAAATGTCGCCGCGGTCTAAATATTTTACGTATTTTAAGCAACACATCATGGGGCGCCGACCGCACCACCTCGATTTTATTATACCGTTCTCTGATTCGGTCTAAAATAGTCTACGGGTGTTTCGTTTACTCTTCTGGACGAGAGTCTTCCCACTGGCGCTTTTAGGACCTCTCCTATCCACAGCCTGTATGTGGACGCAGGGGAGCCGACGCTGGCTACTCGCAGGCTAATGCTGGCATGTAGCTATGCGTCGTAAATTTGATCAATGACAAAGCACCCATGTTTTAATATCGTTTTTAAACCTAGGTTTTTAGATATCTTTAACAGAAGGACGAGGGCTACCAGGCCGCTAAGTATTCGGCTTAAAGATTTTATTGACAGTATTGACATATCTCTGCCGGAGGTGTATCCTGTTGGGTATTCAAAATACCCACCATGGTCCATACCACGACCAGAGTGCCACACTGAACTGCACAAGCACCAGAAATCTTCTCTAACGTCCCAGGAGTACCAGAGCCTATTTTATGAATTCCTGGATAACCACCCGGACTTTATCCCCGTGTATACGGATGGATCGAAGTCCGGCTCGGCATGTGCTTGTGCAGTGTCCTCTGCGCATCACAAAGTCATAAAGGCGAGGCTCCATCCGTGGTGCAGCATATACAATGCAGAATTACTCGCAATTAAGACGGCCTTAGGAAATATAAAAGGCAATTCTGGCACTTTCCTTATCTGTACAGACTCTCTAAGCGCTGTGAAGTCCATTTCAGCCTATTACCCACTCCACCCTCACGTCCAGGATGTACAATGCGCTCTTCACTCCCTCACCAACAAGGGAATTAAAATCTCCTTTATGTGGGTACCTGGACATGTGGGAATAGCTGGTAATGAACGCGCAGACAAGGCTGCAAAGGAAGCATTACAGATGCCAGAAATTATGTGGAACACTGTGACTGCGGAGGACCTGAAGGCTATGTTTCGACGCATTATATTAGGCAAATGGCAAGAATCGTGGCATGGGATTAATAGCAACAAGCTCCGGACTGTGAAACCGGTAGTATCAGTGTGGCCCTCTTCCGTCAGGAATACTCGGAGGGAAGAAGTAGCAGTCACACGCCTGAGGATAGGGCACACTGCCCTGACCCACTCATACCTCTTCACAGAAGAGAAGACAACCTTGGTGTGATGAGTGCGACTCCAAACTGGTCAAAATATCACTTTCTAGAATGACTTCTACATTTTCACTTAAATCTTTCACCCTTAACACACCTATTAATGCAGAGTTCAATGGTTTGGTGAAATAAGACTCCTTGCACTGATATTTTTTGCCAATAAAACAGATTCCACGATCCTTAGATGCAATAGCCTCAATGAGAAAAACATCACCAGATTTAGTGAGTACACAATTATCAGCACTGCCTCCAATACGTCCACTGTCTGTATGAACAAATTTAAAGATGGGAAAAGAACATTCAGCAGGCAACTCAAATTTGGAATTTCTCTCATCTCTATTCTTCCTTTCCCTGCCTTTTGACCTTGTATTCATGCAGCATTTGTTCTCTATAATTCTCCTAGCAGCTGACTGCAATGGAAGTCTAGTATTCCTCACCATGTTTTTCAATTTTTGAAGATAGTTTTCAAAGCTGAAACAACTAAACGCATCTAACGGCCCAAATTGCGAACATCATCCACAAGATGAATGATGCCATGAACATTATATGAGATATTGCACAAACCATAGAAATCAGGAAAGGAGGAAACAAAATACCTCAGGCTCTTCTCAGCAAAATTAAACAAGTCCTTATCCTCGATATATTTTTGACAGCAAAGAATCCTGATCCCAACATAGAGGCAGAGAAGATGAGTAGCTACTTCTCGATTCAAAACTGTCACAATGAGAGGAGCAGTGTACCCAATGAATAGCCTAAATTCTGTGGCTTTCCAGTGGCAAATATCACCAAGACTTCTGGGCTTTCTTTGAAATTCATGGCAAGTATAGGATGCAATTTTGGACTGAATATCATCAATTGCCTTCAATTTGGCAGCACTGAGTTTCACGTTTTTGTGGCCTTTCAGGAAACTATAGAATATTTTTCTAACAACACCCAAGCAAACCATATGCATATAATCATAAGAGAAGTCTGCAATAAAGTCTATGGGAAGCTTCTCTAGAGATGAAATTCCAATATGATCACTTTCATGTGATTTCTCCCGAAAAGAGAAGTTTGTTCTCTTGATGCAGTTGATGCCCCCAAATGCCATCCGTCCTTCAACATATTGCCCCTCCACGAGACATTTTTCACAGCCATGATAAGAATTATGACCCTTTACCTGCTTCAAATATGACCTAGCAAGTGCATCGCATACTATAGAATGAATTTTGAAAGAATGCCTCCTGTTACCAATGAGTGCCCCATCAGCAAGTAGCACTGACAATTCTTCCATCATATCATGCAGATATTCACTCAACACTTGGGGCTTTGAATATCCCCAAAAAATTCCTATGGGGAATGGCAGTGATTTATCAATGTTCACAATTTTCATTAGTATAGGCCAAAATTGACTTTTTGAACTCTTCGATAGAGGTACTCCGTCAATATTTATTTGTAATTGAATGGTATCTCCAAGCTTAAGTGTACCTTCTCCTCTTGAAATTACGTTTTTTACAGCGTCGAGAACACCCAAATGAAAATATTCACCTCTGCCAATCTTTTTCATGGCCAATGTTCGCGGTGTGCCACAAAGTGCCCTCACATCTGAAGGAAGTTGAGAGAAGCACGGGTGTTTCCTCAATATTTTGAGCAGCTCTGTAACTTTATTTTGCGGCACATTTTTACTCCACTCTTTTAAGTCCTTTACTACGTCTCCTACATCCGACTGATCACTATCACAGTCACTAGAGAATGTTTCACCACCAAAACTAGACGCGTCGCCTTCATCATCGTCACTGGATACAGGTTGCCTATCACCACTCAGGTTCAGTGGACTCATATTTTGCAATAAAACGTTCTCTGGCCCTCTTATTTCGTAATGCTGGTTTAAAATACGTCGAGAGGGGCTGACTTCAATTGACTTAAACCTACGCCTGTACTGACGAGCACCCATATCTGATAATGTCTTATAAGAGGCTTTAGGCATTTTTAAGAAATTCTGTGAAAATGGATTCTTAAATTAATTAATGAATAAAACCCTGGCTAGCAAATAGGTGCGTTAAAGTGAGAACGGAGCAATCTGAAAAGCCAATCACGTGGTACATGAACACATGTATTGTGCGCAACAGAAATAAACGCATATCAACGTACCATTTTAAAAAATTAAGAAATCACTTACCTTCATTATCAGCAGATATTATTCCAAAGAAGTAGGGGATGAATATCCTTTCGCACTCCACAGATCTTGAATTCCACAGTAATGGATTAAATAAAACCGACTTGCAGACGGGCGTGTGCTTAGATTTGAGTTGACAACACGAGTCACGTTTTTGCTGTTATTACCTTGACTCCTTATCAGAAAAACCGGAAGTAGTTTAACCATAGAAATGAAATACGCAATTCGTCAAAAACAAATGAAACAGTATGTAAACAAAATGGACTGTTTCCAACAGCGAAGGGAACCCATTGCTACTTTACTTAGCATTTATTTTTTGGTAACTAATTAATTACTCCCGGATATGGAGAAACGTCTTAATCGAATGTATTTTCTGGCTCAAATATTTTACTTTGAAGATTTTCCGATTGAGGGACTGCATTACAGCGACGTAATAGGGACGTTGCAAAAACGTTGCAGCGCGACTTGCAACATGCTGCAACCTCTGCAACCTGCATGCAACGTTTCTGCAACACTTTGTGTTTACTGGGGTGATTTTCCTTCATTTGTTCCTGCGCAGAAGTAAGTTGCACAACCGGAATGTTCGCCAAATACATGGTTTATACTATTCTCAATGTCCAATTTCAAAGATTCTATTCTAGATTGAAAGGATCCTGGCTGATATTTCCTAAATTTTATTGCTTAGATAATACCTCTCCTCAGACCAAGAACACTACTTCCCAGATACTTTCGCAAGAGAATGGTACTTTTCTGCTCTGGTTTGTCACCTGCTACTGTGACGTCCCTTAACTTTGCACAAAAATTCCTCAGTAGGTGATTCCGGCACTCTATTTTTTTCTACCGTCAGGATCCTATACGGACGAGAATCGAGGATATTCTTGTAAACATTGCTGTCACCATCCGCTATCAATTTCGCAAACCTTACGCCGTACAGTTCCTCGCTTTTTCTAAATCCCTCAACAATTACAGCTGCCCCCATACTCGTAGAACTTAGTGTATTTCCCCAATTTTTGAAGCAGATATGTTTCGGAGGTTCTTTATTATGTGCGGCGGATCTCCTGCAAATAACGCAATACCGGTTTTTCACTCCGAGGAAGATCAGCTTCTTCATATAGCATCCAATGATTGCGCCGTGAAAATTTAAAATCGAGGATTTATATCAAACATAATTTATCAATGTACTTATTCTAAAACTTTGAAACAAAAATCAACTAACCAATCCGTAGAAGTTATAGTTCGTCCGGTAGGACTTCCTGCACCAGCTTCCGTCGGAAATAATGTTTAATAAGGGGGTGCCATCACTATCTATCTCACCCTTGGCTACGGCAAGTTCCGCCTCAGCCTTTACCGCAGATTCCGAGGATACGAGAATCGCAGTGTGTAATCGGATATTTGCAGAGAATCGCAAAATAATGGGAGAAATTTTAAACTTCTTCAGGAGGCAGTGATCTTTATCCCGCTGCAAAATAGATTTCGTCGCGAAGCTTCTTACGACCCTAGTGGATACCAATCCTGAGAGCCGCAGGCAAAACCTTCAGTCTCTCGCCTCGAGCCCCTTCCAACTACCGCCAATCTACCTCCCCCTAGGCGACCACGCGGCAGAGTTCCCAGCTCGGTGTCGTAGAGTGACATGGAGCGCCACTGGACGACTGCGAACAAACGGCGAACTATATGGTCTCCTATGGCCCGCCAAGCAGGGAAATATATAGTTTTGCTCGTCTATAAAACTAGGAAATTGTTAGGAAAACGCTTTGCATTAAAGGTCAAATTTATGCGAGAATTTAATACGAAAAATCAATCTACGCTTGCCAGTTTACATCTTTCCGATTATCATCACCAAACGGGAGTAAAATAGAAATGTGCCGGCTCTAATTTGCAGGGCTTTTTTGGCAAATGTGGGGGGAATATCCAAGTTTTGCCAAAGGCAATGCATAGTGAAAAGAGGCTTCTTTCAAAAGTTGAAGACCAAATTCGGTTATCTTATGAGGTTGACGAGAAAATCTCTTCGGAAAATGGTCCAAATCACGGACCGGCAAAGCCGAGGGAGGAGGCCCATTAAGGACCTGCTTTTGAAGGGAAAATGCCTTTTTGGTAAGGTTGTCGTGTCCCCAAAACATAATGCCATAAGATAAGTGAGATTGAATTTTTGCATGAAGTACTAGTTTCAGGGTTTCAAGGGAGACAATGGAGGCTAACTTCCTAAGGAAGTAGATACCAGATGTTATATTTTTCATAATAGACTATATGGGAGGACCAATCCAGGTCCTCATTTATAATTAGGCCAAAGAACTTGACTGATTTGGAACGGATGAGGGTTGACTTGTTGATCTTGAGTAGGAGACTGGAGGAGGGAGGATTCCTTTTATGTGAAATTGCAGATATGATTATTTGTGCTGGTTAATTTTAAGATCATTTGAGTGGCACCATTGCGTCATGTCAGATACGGAAGTATTGCTCAGGTCAATAAGTGGTATGTCTTTTGATTCAAGAAGACAGGATGTATCATTTGCATAGAGGAGCAACCTACTAGACGAAATTGAGTTAGGGAGATCATTTTCGTAGATTATAAAAAGTAGAGGACCAAGTATTGAACCCTGTGGAACTCCCCTATGAACTGGGAGTGGTTTGGACATGATGGATTTTGGGCCATTCATTGTATAGTATGAGTATTTGACTTACTGCTCCCAGTTTTCTAGGAATAATTTGATCCAGCTAAAGGCATTACCATTTATACCCATTCTTGCTAATTTCGGTAAGAGTAGCTCATGGTTTATGCTGTCAAAGGCTTTGCTCAGATTGTAAAAGACTCCAATTTTGGTGGTGTGGTAGAAGAGAAAGAGAAGCTTTATCTGGATGACATTCACACAAGTGGAAGATGGTAAAGCAAAATGTGGGTTGTGTGATCATGTCCTGTCTTTTATTGAGGGTGCAACCAGTAATTTATCAAGACACAGTAAGATAATACATCCTAATGCTCAACTTGCCCGGCAAACTCACACAGAAACAAATAGGGATGAGGACTTAATCGACAACCCTGCTACTATAGGCAAATCCTCTACATCTTCCACCCAACTCTCTACTTCTGTAGGCACTGGAGAAGGTCCCTCCTCAGTTTTGCAGAATCAGCACCAAACAAAAATCACCAGCTTTGTAAGGGGTCCTTCAACACCTGGTCTATGGCACGCTTTTTGTTTTTACGAAATAACTGTTGGATCTCTCTCGCTCTCCTACACTTTTCTTCGTGCCTTTCCTTATCGGGGCGAAATACTACGAGCTGGGACGTTTCCCGTTCCGATGGTACCATCCCCATCCCTATATTCTTCCCAGTCCATTCCCTCCCCCTCTCCATGCAGGGGGGGACTCTTCTCCCCTTTCTCCCCCTCTCTTCTCGAACCCCCGCCTCCTTCTCTCCTGGCCGGCTTCTTGTCGGTGATGGATCTGCACCAAGCGGCGACGGCCTCTTCGAATGACTCTCACCCCTCTTCGCAGGCCGCCTCGATCGTTGCGATCCACCGCCGCTGTTCCTCGGGCAGCCCGTCAAAGTTGACCGCCACCTGTCTCTCGGGAGCGCCGTTTGATGTTGATGGGGTCCCACCATTTCCTCCTTGGGGCCGGTCAACAGGATTATCGAGGTTGCATACCAGCCCCCGTCTCCTCCTTTCTTCTCTCGCGGGTGGGACCCCATGGCTCGCGGGCGGAGTGTATGTATTCGTCGTCCCCTCTTCCTTCGCCCTCTCTTCCTTCGCCCTCTCTTCCTTCGCCCTCTCCCCTTCTCCAACTTGGTTAAGCAGGTGGCGGTCTTCGGACGGGCTGCGTGGCCCCGCGGGTGGACTGCGGGGCTCATTTACTCCCCCCACCTCTTCTCCGTGGTCGCCTTCGGCGTTCCCCCGCCCCGGATTAACAGCTTGGGGCGGGTTTCCGCTTTCAGCGGCCACGTGGTGTGGGGGAAAGTCGTTCATTTTAAATCTTAAAAGGTACAGAGTTTTAGTCAAAATTAAATTAAATACTCATATAAGTAGGTTTCACAGGTGCCGTTTTGGCTTTCGTTATACATTTTTCCTATCTCCCAAGTGGAGCTGAAATTTATATATATTTTTAAGTTTTATAAATAATTCTCTTCTTTGATTTTTAAGATATAGTTTTATCTCTCTTATGTTTTATGCAAATTTTTAGAGGATGTTTTGTCTTATATTTTTCCATCGCTTCTCGGTACAGATTTTTAATGTTTCTTTATTATACAAATATGTTGAATACTAGGCGGGGAACGGTGTAATAGGTTCATGGGGGGGTGATGGTGGGTTCCCGTCGTCTTCATACTGTCGATGTCCGGTAATGTGTTCGACGTAGCAGTCCCTCGACCAGCGTATGACATCGGAGGTGATGAGTCGCCACATGATGGTGGTGTATCGTCGCGGTAGGCCCAGGTCCCTGACAACGGTGTCATTCTTCGGGTTTTAGTTCCCCAGGCTTCCCACGACGATTGCGGCGACTGTTGCCTCCTTCCCCTGCCGGCGTAGGTCTTCTACCAGTGGCGCGTACTTCTCCTTCCGCTGTCTGGCTGCCAGCAGGGCTTCCTCCTGGTTCTCGAATGGGAATGCTACGTCGATAAGCCGTATTCTTCTTTGGTCTGAGCTGGTGATGACAAGGTCTGGCCGTAAGGTAGAGTCGACGCCGGGGACTTGTTGCTTGACTCTGACTTCCTCACCTTCGTGTCCCCGGCGTCCTCTTAGGGCGTTGGCCAGCTTGTCCTGGACCGCGTTGTGTCTTTTTTGTCATGTCCTTGAGTGGCGCGCGCAGTGGTTCAGGACATGCGGCAGGGTCTCTTCCGCGCGACCCCATCGCCGGCACCGTTTGTCTCCTCCCGTCATCCATCGGCGACAGGCGTTGAGCGGGAGGAGATCCAGTCGAGCCCGGAAGATGAACCTCCAATCACAAAATCTGGTGTACCTCCCTCCTGCCAGGAAGTGATTGGAGGACTTTCCCCTGATCGGGTTTGGCGCAGAACCTTTTCAGGTATGTGCGCCGCGTTCTTAAGCGTTGCCGTCAGGATCCTTACGGCGCCCGGTGGGATCCTGACGAAGAGGGGCCGATCTTCGTATCCATCCTCGGTGTCCCGTATGGAGATCTGCATCTCCCGGAGCTCTTCTGTCCACCTCCAACTCAGGCCGATGCGTCCGGCGAGGCGGCGAGATGCGGCACGTACCTGGGTGAAGAGGGAGCCGAAGTCCCCACGGAGGCTGCCGGAGAGGTATTTTGCGAGGTCTTCGGGGGTCGGCGGTCTCCTCGTCGTCCTCCTCACCACCTCCCGCAGGCGGCTCCAAGCCAGCAGTCTGACATTGGGGTCGCAGGAGTACAGTGTCCTGAACTCGTGCGCCACTCTTCGGCAGGTGAAGCCACTTATTTACGAGGGTCTTCATCTGTCGGTCCAGGTCCGTCAAATCCTTCTTTTTCACGGCGCCAGCCCGGAGTATGAACTCCAGGCGAGGGAGGAGAAAGATGTTCGTTGCTGAGATCTTCTGCCATGGGGCGAGGAGGCTTTTATCCACTTGGGCCAAGTCCTCACCCATGCGCTGTATGGATTCCCTGGGGGTCTGGTCCACTTTGAACCCGAAGGGGACCCCCAGGTACTTGTAGGCTTTACCCTCCCTCAACCCGGTGATCTCCGCTCCCTGGATGTTGTGATGGGCCTGTTTTACGGGCTGGCGTTCCGTGAAGTTCAATTTCAGAGTGAAGCACTTGCCTGGTTTGAAACTCAGACCTGCAGCCGTCGCCTCCGTGCCTGCCTTGTCCAGCAGGCGCTGCAGGTGCTCCGGGTCCTTCGCAATCAGCACCAGGTCATCCGCGTATCCAAGGATGGAGATGTTGCGCCCTTGGATACATATAACCGACCTCCCCGCTTCGCCGGCGACCGCCCGTATCACCGGTTCCATTCCGAGGGTAAATATCACCGGTGATAACGGGCAGCCCTGTTTGACACCGGCGCAGATGTTGATGGTGCCGGTGTCGCCGTTCGCGGTTCTCACGACCGTAGAGCACTTCTCCATCTCCTCCACGGTATCCAGGATGTCTCCGGGGAGGTCCATCTTCCTCAGGGTGGTGCCGATGTGCGAATGTGGCATGGAACCGAAGGCGTTTCTGAGGTCCAACCAGGCAATGCTAATCCGTGTCCGTCGCCGGCGGATTTCGTCGACCGCCGCCTGCAGAGTAAAGTTATTTTCGTGGAACCCTTTTTTGCCGGGTGCATCCTCCGCCCACTGATCGCCCATTGGAGCAGGCGAACAACGAGCACCCCGGCGTGCAACTTGGCGATGGTGTTGCCAAGTGCGATGGGCCTCCAGGTGCCCATGTCCTGGAGGTCCCCCCCCTTGTGGAAGAGCAGGACCAGCCGTAGTGTCTGCACTGGAAGCGGTAGGTGTTGGTGGCTTCCTTTCGCAGACCTCCCTTCAGGCTCGGGTGAGCGGACGGCTTCCTTCCTATCTCCTGTCTGCAGATCCGGCAGACGTTCACAGATGTTAGTCCTCCGACGCCGTGTTGCTCAGCGACGTGGCGCAGGAGGCTCCTTCGCATTGCCGTCCACTCTTTGGTCCTGAAGGAGATGCTGCATCTCTCTTCAGTGCAGACCAGGGCGTCCGCGTCTGGGAAGTAGACCACGATGCGGGTGTCGATCCGGTTGGCCGATGTCTCGGCGGGCAGGTCCAATCCGGTAGGTGTGTCACGTCCAGGGGTGGTGTCCAGTCCGGTGAGGTCGAATCCAGGTGCCGCCGGTCGCTGGTCCTCCAGAGAGCCTCCTTCCAGCGATGCTTGGAGAGGGGTTGGTGGAGTTCCTCCTCTCCTCCGGCGGCGTCGTCGTCTTGTCCGTGGTGTTTCGTCTATTCCTGGTGTCGTCTGCTGCCGGTCGTCAGGGGAGGGTTCTGGATCCGGCGGAATCTGTTGGGGTGGAGGTGGTGGTGGTTCCCCGGTGGCTCGACGACTGCTCCTTCTCCGTGTTTCCATCTTGACTGTAAGAGAAATCGAGTTAATTAAGCTGATAAGAACAGATTAATATGTTTATTGCACATTTGGAAAATACATTTGTGCCACAGTGGCTGTTTACTTAATATTTGTTTACAACATTTTTCTTTTTAGTTTATAATTTATAAATACTTCAAACATTTTAAATTTTATTCAAATTTTCCATTCTTCCTTATAAGTGGCACCTTGGTCTGTCGTTTCAGCTCGTCCTAAATGGTTTAAAAAAGAGGAGGATTAAAATCAATAAATAGGTAAAAATGACTTTAACATTGACGAAATAAAAAAGGTTAAAAATGTCCCCGGCATGGGCGACAAGGTGTTGATATTCCGGAGGTCCGAGAGTGTTATCATTGAAAATGAATAATTTAAATTTTGAATTTTGATCCGGAATGCCGTATAAATTAAAATAAAAAAAAGAAAAAGGAAGAAATTAAAACTTAGCAATAAAAGTCGAGGCCAGGGGTCCCACCAATTCCTTGGGGCCGGTCAAACGGATTATCGGGGTAGTTAACCGGCCCCCGTCTCCTCCTTTCTTCTCGCGGGTGGGACTCCATGGCTCGCGGGCGGAGAAAATGTATTCGTCGTCCCCTCTTCCTCCGCCCTCTTCCCTTCTCCTCCATCTTCGTTAAGCAGGTGGCGGACATCGGACGGGCTGCGTGGCCCCGCAGGACTGCGGGGCTCATTTACTCCCCCCACCTCTTCTCCGTGGTCGCCTTCGGCGTTCCCCCGCCCCGGATTAACAGCTTGCGGCGGGTTTCCGCTTTCAGCGGCCACGTGGTGTGGGGGGGCTCTCTGGCGGCGGACTGTCCGGTACCGTGGGGGCCCTCTGAAGTCCTCCTCTCCTCCTATGGGGGCCCCTTCCCGGTGGGCGGCCTCTTCTCCTGGTCGTCGGTGGGGCGGGGTCTCTCTCCACCGCCGCCGCCCCATCTTCGTCACCTGCCGGCCCTGTCCCTCTTCGTCTCCGACGTTCTGTTCGCTGCGGGGGTTCTGTTGTAGGTGTTTCCACAGGGGGAGTAATTTCGGCCACCGTAGGTTCACTTACTTCTTCACCATTTCCTTCACTTTCTTCTACAATCACTTCCAGAACATCACTCATATTCACGTTTCCACTTCCACATTCACTGCCATTCACTCTCTCATTACCACTCACGCTTTCGATCACTTCCACTTCAACATCATTTTCTACCACGGTGGCCGCGGTAGTATTCCCTTCCCTCTCTTCCCCCTCGGCCGGACCCAAGGGATCTTGTGATGCCCCCGTGCATATCGCCACATGCTTTTTGCACAGCTTTAGATCTTCAAATTTCCGGAGGCACCATATACATTGGAATTAGAACACGAAGTTAGGGTGTTTCCTTTTAAAATGTTTTTTCATATCCATATGCGTTTTATAGATCCCGTAGGTCCTATGACGTCCATGGTTCGTCGGAGTAAAACAGTGCTTGCACTCAAAACTGTTACCGAGGGGGACTTGAATAATAACCTCATCCATCGGAACGGGTTCTTGTGTGCAATATTATTTAAATAAAAACACCAAAAGAATAAATAGACAAAACAAGGGAAACCTAATACGGAAATAGACGAAACGTACACGAAATAAAGACTAAAATTAATATCTAAAAACAAAATCGCTTTACGGCTCACCGTCCGAGTGCGAAAAATTGAGTGTAGTCCGTTAAAATAGCACTCCCTCTCGGTCAGACGCCGCAGTGAGGCCTTCCACCTGACGAGTTCAGAAGGTTTAACAAAGTTTCATCCCTCGCCGAGTATCCAGCAGACACTGCTGCATCTTCCGCCTGAGGGGGAGGCACGGACGTGCTCTTCAAATTTTGGGTCCCGCGCAGCGTGCCGGCACGACCCGACGACGAAGTCCCCGCGCCGAGGTGGTCAGAAGATGAAGTCCCCCGCCGCAGGAACACCGCCGCCGAGAGGAGACAGACGACAGATGCACGGGATGAAGCTACAATTGCCGCGAAGATTCAATTTTGAAATCCCCCGCACACCCTTGGTAGCGTAAGCGTCACTCCGACCAGTCCGTCGAAGGTATTCAAAAAATAAAACTACCTCCGACGGATGATCAGTCACGCCGCAGCCCAAACACAAGGGACGCGTTCGGCAATGTTCGGCAATGGCAAAGCGGCTACAATTGCATCTGAGCCATAAGGCCAAGTTCACCAAGATAGAAAACATGAATTTATTAACCCGATACAAATGTTGTAGTGTTTAATTACTTTTTAACAGGTAGATACACATTTGGGTTATCTCCTCGAATTGATACAACGCATATTCAAGTTGAGCATTGTAGAGAATGTCTATTCAGCTGCATTCGCATTGGATTCCTCCAACTCCAATTGGTTAAGGTCTCTTGTTATCAGGGCCACGAGCTCACGCCGTCTCTCCGTCTCGCCTCATTCCCTCCTGCCCCCTGTGCTGCAGTCCTAGCTTCGATGAACTCTTCAATCATTCTATCTCAGTGGATTTTTACCTTAGGGGTCCTCGTCCAACCCTGGTGTCGGGCTAGATCTCCCTTACCCCCTGCGTTGATCAGCAGCTCCTTGCACACGAATGCGAGACTTTAATATCCCGCACTCAAATCTGCTCCAAGATTCTTTTTGAACCCATAGTAAGGGTTGTCTCTAACACATCGACGAATGTTGGCGAAAATCGACACCTCATTTTCTGTCATGATATACAAGGTCCCATTTGAAGGACTTGTAGGTATCAACAGCTTCTTTGACGGTAAAATAACGCGTTAAACCGCTGTTTTTACCTTGGTAAATGAGCAATCGTGCTCGGAGTGCATCTCCTGGAATCCATGTCATCAATGTTTCAAACACATTCTTTGCATTGAGTTCAGTAATGTGCTGGCCGTATTCCCTACCTATGGAAACAGCCAATTCTTCATTTGTATCAATGTCACGACTGAGTGTCTCAGAGAAATCTCTGTTCAACCTGTCTTTGACATTCTGAGTAACAGACACTCGTCGACAGATGGATGCCAAGTATGTTAGGGTCAATGTTTCTCTCAATGATCTATGTGCTGGAGAAAGGACAGTGGCAAGTAATTTTGCTGCTACTATAGCCTCATCCAGGTTGACAATTCTATCTTGAGCCCAAGGGAGTACCGCCCACTCAATCTTTCTAGCTATATCGGATCCTGAATCTTCTCGTGTCGCATCCCTCCATTGTTGTTGAGAAAGAGCAAACCATCTCGTAAGAGTTGTAGGATCTCTTTTAAGCAAATTATTCATTTCAGTGATGCAAAGAGCCGAACCTGTTTGCCCATCTACTATTAGGTTGTTGGGACGATTGAGTGCTGTTAATTCCCCGACTGCTAGGATATAAATTTGGTCATATGACGGTTGATTGGACAGGACATAACAATAGGCTAAATTCAGAACAAACAGGGTCCCAAAAAGTCACCCACTGTTGTGATATCTCGAGGAAGCATAGCAGTAGGCAAATTGACAGAAAAGAATCCTCGAGTAAAGACATTGGGGACAAAAAACTCCTTATAGATAAAAGGGCTGTTGGCAGGGGCTGTCGTGAAAAGTTCGGCTCCTCCCCGTTGGTTTTTCTTCTGTGATACGCAGCCGGACGTTGGCCTGATCCTCCAGCTGCTTTAGGTCCATCCGGACCTGGTTGAGATGGTGCAGGAGGCTGTATAGGTGCTCCAAAAGAAGTACCCGGTACACCAGGACCAGAAACCTGCGCAGGATTAGGTGCTTGGTCCCCTGGAATATCCATGTATTCATCAGATTCTTCTGTCCAGCCTCTGCCATCATAGCCTTCAGCATCAGCCTGGCTTGTAGACTTCGTGATTCTATGAGACGTCTTTCCCCTCTTGTTAGCACCGCTGCTAGTAGAATCACGACGCTCTTGACTTGCTGTCTTTGTCATATGATAGTATAATAACTTGGATAAGATAATCGTCAACAAAATTGACATCTGCGTAACTTATCAGGACCTGTTATACCACTGCTACAGACATAAAACCTTCTTTTTTTAAACAAGATGACAGGATATATGGTATGAGAATATAACTTGGTGTGGTGTAGTACCGCAAGTACGGTTAAACTTGACGCGTTCGGCAACCCATTCAACCATGTCCAACTCATGAAATTATATGGTTGTAGTTACAATTATGTACCTCATTTTTCCCAGATTAAGGAAGAGGCTAGGCTACAAAGTAGTCAACCATCAACTACCCAACAGTGGGAATTGTATCGATGAAGTTTGATAAGCGGCACCACACAATAACATAAATCTGTATGGAATCAGTCAGTTTTATGAAGAATTGGCACAAGATGGAGAAAAAGGATGGTATTTGTATTGCAACAAACTACATGCATGGGAACCCATAAACTAGACAGAAAATATCTTCCCATTTGATGCATGTAATTAAACACCATGGAAAACATTTTTTTTCAAACCAGTGTTAGCAAAAGAAATACCAACATTCAAGAGAAACTATAACACTATATGAGGGGCACAAACATCAGCAATGAAATAATTTGTGAATAAACTTTTAACAATTAAACAACCAATGTCATTCCTGTTACACACAATGTTTCTGAAAATCACCATTGGACTATACCAAATATTTTCATAGACTTTCAAATTCTCTTTACAAAGCCATTTGTTAGCAATTACAGATTTACAGCAAAAAAGTTAATCATGATTATCATTTTTAATATGATTATCTTTGGCTTTTTCACGCAGGGTCAGGTTAACAGCCAGAATATATATACCTATATCTGCAAATTTACTTCATTCAAAACTGAATAAATAACCGTAATAAAATTTGGCTTTACAATAGAATGACAAAATATAAAATAAGGTGAAAATTTTGAGTCTGTAAAATTTGAGTGATACAATGACTATAAATTTTAATGTCTTCATTTATAATCTGAATCGATGGACCTCATAATTTTGCAAACATACTCTAAATCTTTTTTTTAAGAAAGTTGATAACGATTAAAATAACAAGGAAAGGAACAAATCTAACATTGTTCAGCAACAAAATTCAAAGTCACATTTGAACTAGAAAACTTTGAGCAAAAGACAAATGCAACACCACAGATCAGAATAGGATAACAAAACTTAAATACTGATTCCCTCTTACTTTTACACAATCTGAAGTACGGTTGAACGTGACGCGTTCGGCAATGGATAAAATGTTTAATGCACATATTATTAATACAATATATGCCACTGTGGGTTTTTGATTTGTATTAGTTTACATGGTTTATAAATATATATTATTACAATTATGAAAATTATTATACATTTAAATCGGATTTTTTCATTCCTATTTTTCTTCCTCATACGTGGCACCCTCAGCCGTCCCAGCTCGTTCTAAAAGGTTAAAAAACAGAGGCGAATTAAAATCAATAAATAGGTAAAAGACTAAAATGGATAAAATAAAAAAAGTTAAGAAATGACTCCGGCATGGGCGACCAAGTGTTGACATTCCGGAGGTCCGAAAGAATAAAGTAGATAATATAATTTCAGTAAAGAATTAAAAATTTATAATTTTGATCCGGAATGCCGTACAAAAGAAAAAAAAGGTTAAAACTCAGCGGTAAAAAGGTCGCCTCAAATATAAAAATGAACAGAGGGCCCCTCTTTTCCGCTTAACCCTAAGGAAAAGGTAAGCTACGCGGGAGGCACTCTTCAGACAAGGACCTAAGTATAAGATCGCGCCGGCATGATTAAAAAGTTTAAAAAACGGGTATCATAAATAAATAAATAAATGAATAGATTAAAAGCTCCCGGTGTATAGTGCCGGGAGTAATAAAAAGTTAAAAATGCTGGCGCGTAAAACTTTAAAAATTCCCGGTGTAAAAGGCCGGGAGAACAATAAAATTAGCCAGAGTGATGCAATGTAAAGAGCCGCCAGTCATAGAAAATAAAAACCCTGGCTATAATAAGACGAACACAGATAAAAATAAATAAATAAATAACACATAAAAAAGTATTTATTAAAACATTGGGGTCTCTTCTTCGGAGTCTCGAGGTAAGGGAATCGTTCTCTCACCGGGTGGGAGACCAAGGTTTGTGGGATGCATAATTTTGCCTATAACGTGTGAAACATAAATATCCCGCGACCATCGGATAGCGTCGGAGACCATTAATTTAGCGATCCGGCCGACGCTTCGCCTAGCGATACCGAGGTCGCGGAAAACCACCCAATTTTGGGGATCCCAGGGCCCCGACCACGAGTGCACTTAAAGAAACTGTGTACCCGCGGTCGGAGAGTTGCTGCGAGATGCCGGAGTACTTTTCGAATTTAGTTTGCCTGGCAATGTCCAAGGCTGCCTTCCGGTTTTCAAAAGGCACTGTGACGTCAACGATGACGATTTTCTACGCCCCCGTCAACAACCACAAGATCGGGCCTCAGGGAAGATTCGTTCATAGGTGGAACCTGATCGATTCGGATTTCCATGCCGTGGCGAGGAACCTCCCCGGCTAGACGATGCAAGATAGCATCGTGTCGGCCCCTCCACGCAGCTGAATGCGCCGTGCAGTGATTCAGCACGTGAGGGAGCGTCTCACTCTGAAATCCACATCGTTTGCACCGGAGGTCAACCCGAGGACCCCAACTCGTGGCGGCATTCAGAGGGACAACACCCAAACGTGCCCGGTGGACGAAGCGCCAATCTGAAAAACGCGTGTTGGCGCCCGTCCGTAAGAAGTGATTTGAATATGGCGATTCCGAAAGACATTCAAATACCTTGCCCTGGTCAGGTTTAGCCAAAATACGGGCAAGTTATTGTTGTCGCACGGCATCTCGCAGCAGCTTCCCTAACATGCGGACTTTGCTGGGGGGAACACAAACGACGTCGGGTTCTCTGCCGTGGGCCGGGATGACGATCTCAAACTCCCTCCTCACGTCACTCTAGCTCCAGGACAGTCCAATTTTAGAAGCCAATCGGCTTGACGCCATCTGGGCGTCAAGACCACAAAGACGCGACGTCGAAACGGTATCTCCCGAACTCCGCCCGCATGCTCCCGGAGGTGTACTCTGCAATATCTCTCCCCTCTGGTTCCCGCCGGGTTCTCGTCTTCACTGTTTTGTGGATTGCATTATCCACCATCGCTCTCACCCACGGCTCCCTGTAAGATAAAAGACGGAAGGCATGAGAGATTGTTAAAATATCCACCTGGTCCGCGGTTGGGAAGACGCCCGCGCCACCCTTCCGCGGAGCCAGGTGGCAGATCTCCCACGAGGCTCTATTGGGGAGGTACATCCACTCCTTAAGGGCCATCTTGATTCTTTTATCTAGCGCTTTTAGAGGGTCCTTCTTCACCCTACCTCCCCGTAGAATAAAATCTAATTTAGTAAGTAAAAAGAGCTTTAAAGCCTCTATTTTTTGCCAGGGCGCCAACAAAGATGCGTCTAGCGCGTCAATATTCTCGATCAGTTCTCCGATTAGGCGCCCCGGCGTTCGGTCTACATTGAGCCCCGTGGGAATCTCTAAATAATCGTATGATTCGCCCTCCGCCATAATGGCTGGACTCCCGCCCCCCAGACGAAACTCCGTCGCCCTCACCCGCCCACCGGCGACGTGGAGCGTCGCGCACTTTCGAGGGTTGAAACACAACCCGCTCCACGTCACAATTCGATCGGCGAGGTCGAGCAGCTTCATCATCCCGTCCGGGTTCTGAGAGACCAGCGCGATGTCATCCGCGTAGGCGAGAACGGTGATCGGGATGCCGCTGACCCGAAAGCCTACATTTTCCTTTTGTGCAGCTAAGCTGCGAACCAGGTGTTCTATGCTAAGATTAAATATAATTGGGCTAAGGGACATCCCTGCTTAACTCCCGCTTTTAGCGGTATGGTCCGCGTTTCTCCTTCCTTCGTTTATTTAATTTAATTTATTAGCCCGATACAAATGTTGTTGTAGTGTTTAATTACTTTTTAACAGGTAGATACACATTTGGGTTTTCTCCACGAATTGATACAACGTATATTCAAGGTGAGCCCTGTAGAGAATGTCTATTCAGATGCATTGGCATTGGCTTCCTCCAACTCCAATTGGTCAAGGTCTCTTGTTATCAGGGCCACGAGCTCTCGCCTTCTCGCCTCATTCCCTCCTGCCTCCTGTGCTGCGATCCTAGCTTCGATGAACTCTTTAATCATTCTATTTAAGTGGATTAAGTGGTTGGAACACAATTTAAAACATTTTTTTTCAAACCAGTGTTAGCAAATGAAATACCAACATTCAAGAAAACTATATCACAATATGAGGGGCACAAGCATTAGCAATGAAATAATTTGTGAATAAACTTTTAACAATTAAACATCCAATGTCTTTCCTGTTACACAAAATGTTTCTGAAAATCACCATTGGACTATACCAAATATTTTCATAGACTTTCAAATTCTCTTTACAAAGCCATTTGTTAGCAATTACAGATTTACAGCAAAAAAGTTAATCATGATTATCATTTTTAATATGATTATCTTTGGCTTTTTCACGCAGGGTCAGATTAACAGCCAGAATATATATACCTATATCTGCAAATTTACTTCATTCAAAACTGAATAAATAACCCTAATGAAATATGCTTTACAATAGAATAACAAAAGTTAAAATAAGGTGAAAATTTTGAGTCTGTAAAATTTGAGTGATACGATGACTATAAATTTTAATGTCTTCATTAATAATCTGAATTGATGGACCTCATAATTTTGCAAACCTAAGTTGATAACGATTAAAATAACAAGGAAAGGAAAAAAACTAACATTGTTCAGCAACAAAATTCAAAGTCACATTTGAACTAGAAAACTTTGAGCAAAACACAAATGCAACACCACAGATCAGAATAGGAAAACAAAACTTAAATACTGATTCCTCTTACTTCTACACAATTCGAAGTACGGTTAAACGTGACGCGTTCGGCAATACCTAAAGTTTTTTTATTTAAATATTTAAATTTACAGAGTTACAGTCAAATTAAAGGAAATATTTGGTCTCCTTGTGGAGCTGATAATTTACAGTGGCCCTTTCGTTGGGCATAGAATATACATTGTTCTCCTTATAGGAGATTTCAAAGCTTTAGCATTGCCTTTTTCTTTGTAAGGCATTTGCCAAGTCCTCTTTTCACAATAGCCCCCTTCGTTGGGCGTTAATACGTTATTTATTGTCACCTTATATAAGCTGATCACTTCTCAAGTCTTCATTTACGTTTATATATCACACTAGTGGCTATATTCACTGGGAGGGGGATATCCTATGGTTTGGGGAGGGTCAGGGGGGGAGATGGGGGGCACCCGACGTGCTCATATTGTCTATGGCCGGTGATGTGCTCGACGTAGCAGTCCCGTGACCACCTCACTTCGTCCGACACGATAAGCCGCCGCATGATGTTGGTGTATCGTCGCGGTAGGCCCAGGCCCCTGAGAATGGAGTCGTTCTTCGTGTCCCAGGTACCCAGGCTTCCCACGACGATGGCGGCGATTGAGGCCTCCTTGCCCTGCTGGCGTAGGTGTTCCACCAGGGGCGCATACTTCTCCTCCTTACGTTCCCTGGCCGCCAGCAGTGCCTCGTGTCTGTTCTCGAACGGGACGACCACGTCGATCAACTGCAGACTGCGCTGGTCCTCATTGATGTTGACGAGGTCTGGTCGCAGCGTAGAGTCCGTGCCGGGGACACTCTGGTTGACGCGAACCTCTTGACCTTCGCGTCCCCGGCGTCCTCTCACTGCGTTGGCCAGCCTGTCCTGGACCGCGTTGTGGCGCAGCTGCCACGTCCTGGAGTGGGTGGTGCAATGGTTCAGAACGTGCGGCAGGATCTCATCCGCACGTCCACATCGCCGACAGCGCTTGTCGTATCATTTTTAATATCGTTATCTTTGGCTTTTTCACGCAGGGTCAGGTTAACAGCCAGAATATATATACCTATATCTGCAAATTTACTCACTGCACTGATACATCTTCGGTTTCTTCCTTCCTATTGAATCCAGATCCCGGAGTGTCCGTGCTGCAAAGGCTCGTCAGGAAATATGAAAAAGAAAAAGAATATACAAAAATTTAAACGTGTATTTTGGCGGCGCTCGCCCTCTGCCGGCGCCGCGTCCCGAGAAGGTCGCGGCGCTCAGTGATTGGCGAGCGAGTTCACTGAAACAGAAAGTCATTAGTCCACCTGAAAGAGAAACATATGTACAAGAAAATGATTAATCACGGCGTTGGTCCAAGCATATATACAATCCGTCGCCGGAAAAAAGAAAAAGGTCAAATCAGGGACATAGCCGCATAGCCGCAGTAACCTCATCATCCCGTCAGGGTTCTTGGACACCAAGGCAACATCATCTGCGTAGGCAAGGACGGTGATGGGAGTGCCACTAACCCGATAGCATACATTTTCTCTTTGAGCAGCTAAGCTGCGAACCAGGTTTTCCATGCATAGATTAAATAAAATAGGGCTAAGCGGACAGCCTTGCTTAACGCCCGCTTTCAGCGGAATAGTCTGCGTCTCTCCTTCAATTGTACTCACGGTCGTTGTCCTCTCCTTCAACTGTCCCCGAGTACATTTCTTCGATGATACTAACAAGTTTCTCGGGGACACCTAAAGATTTTAAACTTCGAATAATGTGACCGTGAGGAACTGAACCAAATGCATTTGAAAGATATAGGAAAGAGACGCAGACTTGGCCACGTTTCCTGTGAACCTCTTCCAATACATTATTGATGACAAAATTATGTTCAAAACATCCTTCGAGTGGGCCGAATCCCTTCTGCTCCACGGACACCCTCCCTGTCTTCTCGGCCCACCCACTCATCCTGTCGGCGATGATCCCTGCATATAACTTGGCCAGGGTGGGCCCTAATGTCAGTGGGCGCCAGTTCTCGATCTGGTCCCTGGCGCCCTTTTTAAAGATAAGCACTGTCCGGGTGTCCTTCCATTTGTCCGGGATTCGGCCAGTATTAAAACACTGTTGGAAGATGGTTCTCAGGATGTGGCCACCTTTATCCGCATTGCGAAGATCAACATACGTGATGTTGTCCTTCCCTGGAGCAGAGTTTGACATGCGGCCCAGCCTCTTCCAGATTTCTCCTGCGGAGAACGGTCGTAATAGACAGTTGAGGTCTTCGTTGAGGCTGGGCATATCAATGTTCACCATATCAATAGGGGGGGGAAGGACATTAAAACTATCATTATTGAAAACTTCATTAAAATGGTTAAAAATTACGCCTTTGTCGATCTTGCAATGCGGGGAGGGGCCCTTCAACACCTAGTCTATGGCACGCTTTTTGTTCTTACGAAATAAAAGTTGGATTTCTCTCGCTCGCCTACACTTCTCGTGCCATTCCTTATCGGGGCAAAACACTCTACGAGCTGGGACGTGTCCCGTTCCGATGGCACCATCCGTATCCCTATTCAATTCCCAGTCCATTTGCTCCCCCTCTCCATGCAGGGGGGGGACTCTTCTTTCTTCACTCCTCCCCCCCCCTCCCTCCTCGAACCCCCGCCTCCTTCTCTCCGGGCCGGCTTCTTGTCGGTAATGGACTTGCACCAAGCGGCGACGGCCTCTTCAAACGACTCCCACCCCTCCTCGCAGGTCGCCTCGATGATTACGATCCACCGCCGCTGTTCCTCTGGCAGCCCGTCAAAGTTGACCGCCACCTGTCTCTCGGGAGCGCCGTTTGATGTTGGGGGGGTCCCACCATTTCCTCTTTGGGGCCGGTCAACAGGGTTATCGATGTTGTTTACCGGCCCCCTTCTCCTCCGTTCTTTTCTTGCGGGTGGGACCCCTTGGCTCACGGGCGGAATATATGTATTCATCATCTCCTCTTCCTCCGCCCTCTCCCCTTCTCCTCCATCTTCATCAAGCAGGTGGCGGCCATCGGACGGGCTGCGTGGCCCCGCGGATGGGCTGCGAGGCTCGTTGACTTCCCCCACCTCTTCTCCGCGGTCGCCTTCAGCGTTCCCCCGCCCCGGGTGAAATGCTTGGGGCGAGTTTTCGCTTTCAGCGACCGCGTGGTGTGGGGGACTCCCTGGCGGTGGACTGTTCGGTACCGTGGGGTCCCTCTGAAGTCCTCCTCTCCTCCTCTGAGGGACCCTTCCCGGGGGGCGGCCTCTTCTTCTAGTCGTGGGTGGGGCGGGGTCTCTCTCCACCGCCGTCGCCGCATCTTCGTCACCTGCCGGCCCTATCCTTCCTCTCCGTTGACGCGTTGTTCGTTGCGGGGGTTGTATCCTGGGTATTCCCGTCGGGGGAGCGGTTTCGGCCACCGTGGGTTCACTTGTTCCTTCACTTTCTTCGATCATCACTTCTAACACCTCAGTCACGTTTTCAAATCCAACACTCACATTCACACTTTGACTTTCACTCACATTCAAACACCCATTACCATGCATACTAGCATTCGCACCCACTTCACCATCACCATCATTCACTTCCACGGTGGCCACGTTGACATTCCCTTCCCTCTCTTCCCCCTCGGCAGGACCCACGGGATCTTGTGGTGCCCCCGGGCATAACGCAACATGCTTTTTGCACACTTTAAGGTCTTCATATTTTTGGAGGGACCACATACATTGGAACATGAACAAGAAGTTCGGGTGTTCCTTCTTAAAATGTTTCTTCATGTCCATATGAGCTCCCGGAGAGGTACTCCGCGATGTCTCTCCCCTCTGGTTCCCGCCGGGTTCTTCTCTTCACAGTCGTGTATATTGCCTCGTCCACCATCGTCCTTACCCACGGCTCCCTGGAAGAAAGGAGACGAAAAGCATGAGTTATAGTTAAAAAGTCCACCTGGTCCGCGGTTGGGAAGACGCCCGCGCCTCCCATCCGCGGGGCCAGGTGGCAGATCTCCCACGAGGCTCTATTGGGGAGGTACATCCACTCCTTCAGGGCCCTCTTAACGCGTTTATCTAAAGTTTTAAGAGGGCCCTTCTTAACTCTACCTCCCCTACTCCTATACTCTATACTGTGATGGTAATCGAACCGACTGAGCCAGAGCCACGAGGGCTCATGGTCGGCGGCCGATGGAAGGGAGGGGAATGGTAGATGACAGTGACCTTCAATTACAGGGAACTTCCGCCCTGAGACAGGTATGCCATATACACTCCTCGACCAGACCAAAACCTCTGTGAAGGAACGATTTGATCTTAGCCATAAGGCCGAGAAGCGAACTACACTTGGATCTCAGCCATAAGGCCGAGTTCACCAAGATAGAAAAGATGAATTTATTAACCCGATACAAATGTTGTAGTGTTTAATTACTTTTTAACAGGTAGGTACACCTTTGGGTCATCTCCAAGAATTGATACAACGTATATTCAAGTTGAGCCCTGTGTAGAATGTCTATTCAGCTGCATTGGCATTGGCTTCCTCCAACTCCAATTGGTCAAGGTCTCTTGTTATCAGGGCCACGAGCTCACGCCGTCCCGCCTATTTCCCTCCTGCCTCCTGTGCTGCAGTCCTAGCTTCGATGAACTCTTCAATCATTCTATCTAAGTGGATTTTTACCTTAGCGGTCCTCGTCCAGCCCTGGTATCGGGCTAGATCTCCCTTACCCCCTGCTTTAATCAGCAGCTCCTTGCACACGTATGCGAGACTTTTATATCCCGCACTCGAATCTGCTCCAAGATTCTTTTTGAACCCATAGTAAGGGTTGTCTCTTACACGTGGACGAATGTTTCGACACCTCATTACCTGTCATGATATCAACAAGGTCCCGTTTGAAGGAGTTCTATGTATCAACAGCTTCATTGACGGTAAAATAACGCGTTAAACCGCTGTTTTTAGCTCGGTCAATGAGCAATCGTGCTCGGAGTGCATTCCTGGAATTCATGTCATCAATGTTTCAAACACAATCACCCCTGCGGGTAGGGGGATGGAGAATACTCCCGCAGTATCCCTGCTTGTCGTAAGAGGCGACTAAAAGGGCGGGAAAGGAAACCCCGAAAACAAACCCCGAGTGTAGCTAGGGTAGCGTCCGGGCAGTTTAGTGGGTCCACTGTCTGTGTGAGGCGATACCAGCTTGCCAAGATCCACCCATGTGTTTGCCGTGCATGGAGATCCGTAAGGGGGAAAAGGGGACCCTGGTGGGTGAGTTCCCCGGCACCCAGCCGGGTGTCGGATGCCCGGTATGGGCCGGAGTGCAATACCCCACTTTGGCCCCGGATTCCCCGTAAACGGACGGCCGGGGGCTAGCCACCCCCGGTCAATCGGCTTTCCGATACGTTCGGTGGCGAGTGCTAGGGAGGTGGGGGTCTGCGTAGGGCGGTCGGAGGTGCTCGGGTTGGTGGGCCCGCAGCATCGAAGATCCAACCTGAAACAGACAACCACCTCCAGGGTGCTATATCCCCTCGGGTAGCCCTGGCGACCGCGCCGGCTTGCGGCGCGGCGTCCCGAATGTGTGGCTCCGTGGTGGGTGGGGAGCCCGGGGGATGAAGTTCAAGGTGGTATGGAAAATTCAAATTTCCCACCCATAAAAAGACCCCGCCCAGACACGGGCGGGCGAGATAAAGAGATAATATGTAGTAAGAAGTATTTAATAATGAAGTGTGCAAAAGAAGGTGAAACCTTAAAGAAAGTGTCCCCATTTCTTATTAAGAAAGTATTGTCGGCTGCCGTACCTGGTGAATTAAGATCAGCAAAGAAGCTAAGAGATGGCACGCTATTAATCGAAACTGATAATATGCAGCAGAGTGAGCGATTACTTACTATGTCCATGCTAAATGACATCCCCGTCAAGGTGGAGGTGCACCGCACCCTCAACACGAGTCGGGGAGTTATTTCTCATTACGATCTATTGTATGTCGAGATTGAGGAGATAAAGAGAGAAATGGCTTCTCAAGGGGTGACCGATGTCAGAAGACTAACGACGAAACGTGACGGTGTCGTAAAAGACACGACGTCCGTTATCCTCACGTTTTCCCTCGATCAACTCCCCGACAAGGTGTTCGTCGGATATGAATCCGTCCCTGTGCGACCATTCATTCCGGCGCCCATGCGCTGCTTTCAGTGCCAGCACTTCGGCCACATCGCCACGCGATGTGAGGGCAAGGCCACCTGCCCGCGCTGCGGACTGGACGTGCATGAGGGTGCGGACTGCACAAAAGATCCCCACTGCGTAAACTGCGAGGGCTCACACCCAGTTTACTCCCGTAAGTGCCCAAAAATGCTCGAAGAAAGAAAAATAATGGAAATCAAGACCGTAGAAAAAATTACGTATTTTGAGGCTAGGAAAAAGTTTCGATCCCAAGTTGCGCCGATATTTTCGGAATCGTTCGCCACTGTTGCGGCCAAGCCTGTTACCAAAATAACTATGTCCACACAGACACCCTGTTTCGATAAGGACGAAAAGCTGAAGGCACCAAATCATGAGAAGGAAAGATTAAACAAAAATAATAATAATAGTAGCAAGGTGGGTTCATCTCAAACGAACCCACCAAAATCCACCAATGGAGCCCCCGCTGCTATGCGAGGAAAGACTCCATCCCCCGGCCCATCCGGTTTAAACGCACCGGAGGCAATGGAGGAGGACGAAGGTCCCTCAGAGGCCGAAGTCCTCCGCGCAAAAGAAAAGGGGAAGAAAAGTTACCAGCGTCTCCGACGATAGTCCTCCCACGAGACTCGGTCCTCGAAAGGTTTTTAAGTAATTTTTTATTTTAAATCCTTTTATCATGGCTTTTATCTTGCAGTGGAACTGCAATGGATTTTATAGACATAATGAGGAGTTGAAGTTTTTAGTTAAAGATTTTAACCCCTTATGCATATGTCTGCAAGAGACGCATTTTAAAAATACGGACAAGGGGATTTTAAAGGGTTTTAATGTTTTTAGATTTGACGATACCAGTGGCCAACGTGCCCAGGGTGGAGTGGCTATTGCTACTCGGGAGGCCCTTTACACCTCCCGAGTACAGCTGAACACGCCTTTTCAGGCGGTGGCTGTGACGGTACACGCCCCGACAGCAATTACGTTGTGCAATGTATACATGCCGGATGGCGCACCGGTCAGCAGACTGAACCTGGAAGCCCTTTATCGCCAGCTGCCAAGCCCATTTATTTTAGTTGGGGATTTTAACGCTCACGACACCCTATGGGGTAGTTCTAGTGCACAAAGTGACCGGAGAGGCCGTATTTTAGCCAATTTTATAATGGATTTTAATCTGATTTTATTAAATAACGGGGAGCATACCCGTTTTAACTCCTTCAATGGTCAATTCTCGACAATTGACCTTTGTATGTGCTCGAGCACTTTAATGAATAAAATTCATTTGTCAGCTCACGAGGACCTATGTGGGAGCGACCACTTTCCCCTTTTCATACAGACAGAGGATAATTTTAACCCTTACTTTATTAGACCTGGTAACTGGATTATCCGGAAAGCTAATTGGGCGCTTTTTAAAGAGAACTTTAATTTTACTTTTGACGAACGGTATGACGGAATTTTAAACATAGAAAATATGACAAGAGGTGTAATAGAATCCGCCACGTGCAGCGTGCCTCGATCAGCACAAATGTCTTCTAGGCCTGCAGTTCCATGGTGGAACGAGGAATGCGCGGAAGCTATTTGTAAGCGCAAGAGGGCGCTACGAATATTCAAGAAATATCCAACGGCCACCAATCTTTCGACATTTAGGCGCCTCCGAGCCAAAACTCGAAGGGTAGTAAAGGAGGCAAAAAAGGTTTCATGGAGAGAATATGTTTCTGGAATTAACTACAAAACCCCTCTTGCACAGGTATGGAACAGGGTCAGGCGTATTTCGGGAAACCACCATCAGCTGAGCGTCTCCTTCCTTAAGGTTGGCGGCAATGTCTTGACATCTCTTTCGGCTATCGGTGAGGTATTCGGCCAGTTGTTCTCTAGCATATCCCGTGACGACGCATACGACGACTTATTCTTGTCCATTAAGACACAAAAGGAATCATCACCGCTGATCTTTACACCCGCGAGAACAGTAGAGGATTATAACATCCCTTTTTCACTTTGGGAACTGCGTTCAGCAATTGCAGAATCCAGGGACTCTGCCGTAGGAATGGACGACATCCATAATGCATTTCTCCGGAATATTTCGGAGAAGGCATTGTCGGAGGTCCTGCGCTCCCTTAACCAACTTTGGGTCGAGGGTAGCTTTCCACCATCCTGGCGGGAGTCTGTTATAATCCCAATTCTTAAACAGGGAAAGGATAGAGCTGACCCGAATAATTATCGACCTATCTCCTTAACCAGTTGCCTGTGCAAGGTAATGGAGAGAATGGTGAATCGACGACTCGTTTGGTGGTTAGAGCGTCGAAACCTTATCTCAAGTATCCAGTGCGGGTTCAGACGTGGCCGTTCGACCATAGATCACCTGGTCAGGGTCGATAACTTTATCCAGGAGGCCTTTCTACTGCGTCAACACGTTGTGGGTGTCTTTTTCGACATGGAAAAAGCATACGACAGAGTTTGGAGACATAAAATATTGACGACTCTTCACAAGTGGGGATTGAGAGGTAATTTACCTGTTTTTATACAACATTTTTTAAGGGATCGTGTTTTTAAAGTTAGGATAGGTAGACACCTATCCGAATTTTATCGGCAGGACAATGGAGTACCCCAAGGGTCGGTTTTAAGCGTGACACTATTTGCAATTGCGATTAACGACGTCGCGGAATGCATTAAACCTCCTCTCATGGGATCTCTGTTTGTAGACGATTTAGCAATATTTTGCAGATCGTCCAAATTAGTTACCGCAACCAGAGTAATCCAGCTGGCCTTAAATAGATTGGAGGTTTGGACACAGAGGAATGGTTTTAAGTTTTCCTCGGAGAAGTGCAAGTGCGTACATTTTTACCGGGTGAGGGGGCACTATAATCCACCAGCTTTGTCACTATGTGGCAATTTTTTACCGTTTGTGGAATCGGTCCGGTTCCTTGGTTTGACCCTGGACTACCGACTGAACTGGCGCGAACACACACAAATTTTAAGAAATAAATGCCTTCGGACTTTAAACATTTTAAAATTTTTAAGCCACACGACATGGGGTGCCGACCGTAGGTCCCTAATTTTATTGTACCGCACACTTATCCGCTCAAGATTGGATTACGGATCAATTGTTTACGCTTCTGCACGGGAATCGTACCTAAGACCTTTAACTTCGGTACACAACGCAGGGCTACGAATATCTACAGGCGCTTTCCGAACAAGTCCGGTGCTCAGTATATATACGGATGCTGGAGAGCCGCCGTTGACGTACCGGAGGACTATTTTAATGTGCTTGTACGTCGTCAAAGTTTTATCAATGTCAAATCACCCATGTTTTAATATGATTTTTAACCCTAGATTTTTAGAACTTTTTAACCGACGGACAAGAGCAACTAAGCCGCTAAGTATCCGTTTTAACGAATTCACTCAGGGTATTGGTTTCTCGCCTCCACGGATACATCCTATAGGGTATTCTAAGTACCCTCCTTGGGTAATTCCTCAACCTAGAATTTACTCGCACCTAAACACCCGACTAAAGGCCTGCTCCACTGCCTCAGAATACCAGGTTTTATTCAGCGAATTCCTCGACTGCCATCCGGACATGATCCCTATCTTTACAGACGGATCAAAGAGCGATATGGCTTGCGCGTGCGCTGTTTCATCCTACCAAAACGTAAAGATCCAAGCTAAGCTCAATGGTATGTGTAGTATATACACAGCTGAGCTGCTGGCCATTAAGTTGGCCCTTGAGGAGATAGGAGATTCAGGCGAGTCTTTCGTAATTTGTACAGACTCGAGGAGCGCACTTGAATCCATTTCCGACTTCTTCCCCAGGCACCCTCTTGTCCAGAGTATACAGTCCACCCTACTGTCCCTTGATAAGAAGAGAATCAAGGTGGGTTTTCTTTGGGTACCTGGACATATGGGAATAGCGGGGAACGAGATGGCAGACGCCGCTGCGAAGGAAGCCCTGGAAATTGAGGAACCTACCTGGACTTTGGTACCTTACCAAGACCTCCAAGCAGCCTTCCGAAAGAAGGTGCTAGAGCAGTGGACCAATAAATGGAACGATGTAACGAACAACAAGCTACGTTATATTAAACCGGTAACGTCGGTGTGGCCCACTTCCGTCCGGAACAGTCGCAGAGAGGAAGTCGTCATCACGAGGTTGCGTATCGGGCACTGCGCCCTGACCCACTCGTTCCTCTTTACAGACGAGAAGATACCACCATGCTGTGATGATTGTGATTGTCCTCTCAGTGTGCGACACCTCCTGACGGAGTGCGACAAATACCAAGGTATGCGCGAAAGGCTAGGCGTCAGGGGACACCTAAAGGAAGTTTTAGGAGACGATATCGATCGAATTAACCGAGTCTTGTCTTACATAAAAGAAATCGGGCTTCTTAACAAAATATAATATAGATATATCTATAGTGATACAAGATGAATACGTATGTATAAATTATATATGATTTTAGGAATGGTATATAAATAAAATAGATTGTGCGCGGTGCCAATGACCATAGTCGTCGACGCACCCGAACACCCAACTACTACTACTACTACTACTTCAAACACAATCTTTGCATTGAGTTGAGTAATGTCAAGTCAAGTCAAAATACGTTTATTCCACACCAAAACAAATACAAAGTATTACAAAAAACAAAAACAATGGTGTGGACCCCGTTTTAGGCTGTCGCCTCTTCAGGGAAAACACTGGAACACTTTCACTGGTGCGGGAAGATATTGGCCCGGCATTCGCCCTAGGACGGTGGGAAACCCGCTAAAACCACCGCCAGGCCACTAACTTAACAATATAAAACAAAACAACACAAAGAAATAACAAATCGTATAATTTCAAAAGTTAACACTGAATAAGTCTCTGTATAAATAATATATATATATATATATATATGTCTCTGGTAATAAATAAATAAATCACTGGGGATCACTGATCCGGTAACAACGTGATTAAACTATGAAATCTTTCAACATGGAATATATGTCTCTGGTAATAATAAATAAATAAAAAATAGTCAATATCACTGGGAATCACTGGGGGGTGGGAGTAATAAATAAATCAATAAATATGGTATCACTGGGGAGGTGGGGGGGAGTCACTTGGGGCGAGGGTTGCTGGGGGGGCCATTGTGTGGGACGCCGATTCTTCTTTCTCTTCTTTCTTGTTTTCTTGGGGCGTAGAGGAAAACCTGGTGTGATGGTAAGCTGCGCGGGCGCGGGAACCGTGGGTCTGATTGTATGAGGTGGCAGCGTGACCTCCGGGTGATATAGATGAAGGTGGTCCGAGATGAATCTTGGAGTGGAGTACAGCTTTTTCTTAGGCTTTCTGGGCAGTGGACCACCTGCTGTACCAATGATGGAATCCAGAAGCGTCCTGTTGTTCTCCGCTATCCTCCTTGTCCCGTCGCAGCGTAGGCGGCACAACCTGTGAAGCAGAGGTTCATTATTAGTTAGGTCATATACGGTGCGGGAACGGGTGAATGGGTGCAGGTCGAAGGTCTGCCTTAGGATCCTTCGCTCAAGGGTGGCGTACGACTTTAAAGTTTGTCGTAGCGGGAGAATGGCCAGCGCGGCGTACTCCATGACTGGCCGTATGAACGACCTGTATAGGAGCAGGCCGCACCTCGCCGAGACTCCCCGCCCCCCTGCGCGGACCGCCCTGATCAGGTTACTTCGCCTACTACACCTTGCGACCACGTTCCTCACGTGCTTCCTGAAAGTAAAATGTCTGTCGATTAGTGCCCCGAGATACGTCGCCGTATCTGTGTCCTTAATCCATTGGTCCCATAGTCGTAGCCTGCAACCATCGTGTTTACTTCCAAGAGGTTTGGCGATGAGTAG
Source organism: Ceriagrion tenellum (assembly GCA_963169105.1). Taxonomy (NCBI): domain Eukaryota; kingdom Metazoa; phylum Arthropoda; class Insecta; order Odonata; family Coenagrionidae; genus Ceriagrion; species Ceriagrion tenellum. Next base: position 117,368,755 of record OY720640.1, on the reverse strand, counting down.
TTGCGACTTGCTTGCGTTTGGTCGCATCCTCCATGTGGTGACCCATTTCTCCAATCTCTTTGCCATCTTCTGTAGATTGTTTGTGGCAGTCCGGGCGGAATTCCATGCGCACCATATCGCGGTATCGTCTGCATATTGGCATAGAGTGACCGCGCCTCTTGCTCTGCCATCAGTCGGCATATCATGACAGTACAGGGTGAACAGCAGGGGGGATAGTACGGTGCCCTGGGGGACACCTCCTTTGAGGGGGAAGAGCGCAGAGTGGTTTGAGGCCACTCTTACCCTTGCGTTTCTGTCCCTGATGAAACAGTTTATGATGCGCAGCAGGTTTGCACCCACCCCTGGGAGTTTTGCCATTGTACACATCAGCCCATCATGCCATACACTTTCGAAGGCTCTTTCGATATCCAGGAACAGTGCTGCGGCATATCTGTTTCTGTTTATGGCTTCCGTGGCGGTGCTTGTTAGGAGTGCCAGAGGGTCGGTGGTGCATCTACGCGGTCGAAAGCCATATTGGTGTTGGGGCAGGACACCATTGGCCTCAAACACGGTGCTCATCCGTCTGGTTAGGATTCTTTCGAACCACTTGCCGATGGTGCTAGTGAGGCTGATGGGCCGGTAGTTCTCCGCTTTCTTCTTGTCCTTTCCTGGCTTAGGTATCATTACCATTATAATCCTTTTCCAGGAATTAGGGTAGTATCCAATACAGAGTATGGCATTGAAGATAGTCATCAGGAGTGGGGCGCAAGCAGGGGCCTTTTTAACATGAAGGGTGGTTATTCCGTCGTCGCCCGGTGCCTTGTTCTTCCACGGCCTGCTTTCCTCCATTTCTTCTCCAGAGATTGGTTGGAGTACCGGGTCGCCCTCTATCCTGGCTGGTGTCTGCAATGGTCTTAAAAGTATTTCTGCCGTCTGCGCTGCCCTCGTGCATCTGTCTTTTTTGACTTCGTCAAAGAGGGGATCTTCGGCCGGCGTGTAAATTTCCGACAGGACTCTCCGGAATTCCTCAGCTTTTGCTGTAGCATCAGCGATCGGAACCCCATTAATGTCAACTAATGGGCATGTTTTAGCCTTGTGTTGTCCTGTCAGTATTTTGAATTTTCTCCAGAATGCGCCGCCGTCCCTGTAATCCAGTGTTCTGCAGGCATTTTCCCAACTTTTTTCCTTTTGCAGAATGACCTTTCTTCTGATGAGGGCATTCATTCTATTCCATTCGGTCTTTAGGTCGGGGTCTTTTGTTTTAACCCAATCCCGGTAAATCGACCTCTTTTGTTTAATCATATCCACCACATGCCTGGGTAGTGGTGGCCTCTTCGGGTCGATTGTCTTCGTCGGGATGCAGCCTGCGGCCTCTTTAAAGGCGTCCTCCATTGTCTTTAGGGCACTGTCCACCTGGTCCATTGTTTCTACGCCTTCAATGTCCTTCGTCCTTTCTTCAATTGTGCTGTTGAATTTGTCCCAGTCTGCCTTCTTGTAGTCGGGCCGGGTGACGGAGATGTAAGGGAGAGGATCCACGAGGTAGAGGGGGAAGGAAAAGGGCAGGTGATCGGAGGTAAGGCAATCGTCCACCGTCACGTCACCCGAGAGTGCCATGAGGTTTCCGGTTACCAGGGCATGGTCGGGGTATGAACACCCATTTCCCACGAAGGTGGGCGTCGGGATATCCAGGCGGGTTAGGGAGTGCTGTAGAAGGTAGGTTTGCAGAATCCTCCCCTTGGCATTCGTCACCTGGTCCCTGAAGGAGGTGTTTCTTGCATTTAGGTCTCCTATAATTATGGCTGTTGGACAGGACGCTATTATGTGGTCCAGGAGTTTTACAGGGAGTTCCACGTTGAGCCTGGAATAAATGACACATTAAAATCTTCCTCCTCTTTAAGTGGACCCGGGCGAGAACTGCTTCATTCCCCGGGGTGAGGCAGTCTTGTGGGATGTCTTCTCTGACGGCGGCAATGTCATTGCGGATTAGCAGTGTGGTGCCTCCCGATGTGTTGCCAAGCCTCGCGGTGTTGAATTCCTGAAATCCAGAGATATTTACACTTGAGTTCAGACGCAGATAGGTCTCCACCAGCCCCATGATGGCGACCTTCCTTGTCCTTATGTGTTCTTTCAGTAGGGGCCTCTTTTGGCCCAAGCCACCGCGAATATTAATGAAAGACACTCTTGACTTATCATTGGCCATTGAAGAGGCTAGAGAAGAGCGATGGGAAAGCCGTACGTGGGGAGTACAGCGGGGTGACTGTCATCCCCAGTACGGTCTTTGCCGCATCGTTGATGGCTCGTCCTACTGCCTGGCGCTGATCTTGGTGGATGTTGGTCAGCACAATCGTCAGCAGGTGGAGGAGCTCCTTCCTGGTCACTGGCTTCGCGTCCACGGGGAGGGCGGGGATGGCCTGCAAAACAGACGGGTCGGGGTGAATTGGGGCGGCCGCGGCGAGCAAGGGTGGTGCGCGGGGACGTCGGGGACAACTCCTATCGCCCGCCCTGTGCTCGCCGCCGCAGTCCGGGCAGCGCGCCTGACAGACCGTGCCTTCCCCCTCCCGGCGTGGACCGGAAGGGCGTCCGCAACGAGCCCGCTCGTCACTCCGCCGAGACTGCTTAGCCTGGGAAGGGGGGGAGGGGGGCTTGGATGCTTCGCATCGATAACTTCTCCCATAGAAGCTTATCCCGCGCCGCATCATGTCCCTGCAACGGTCCTCTGCATGGAGCTCCGTGACGACTCGCATCACGGTGCTCGGCATCTTCGTCCGCCTGGCCCTGATCCTCCAGATGACGAGGACAGGAACACCAAGGTCCTCCAGGCCGTCCCTGATGTCCTTCTCCGGCGTCCCATAGTCCACCCCTTTAACGACGAAGGAGAAGGTGTTCTGAATGAATGATTCAGACCTAGGGACTTTATGTTTAGGGGCGGAGCGGGGACCCAGCGGATAAGAGACCCGTATGGGCTCTCCTACTAGGTGGGCCAAGCGATTCTCTCCACCGTGTAGGATTTCCAGGCCCTTTCCGCAGAGCTGGACTCTCACAGTCCTCTCGACGGAGCGCACGTCCATACGCGCTGAAGACAGGCTGGGGAAGGCCTGCTTCCAGCACGAGTGGAACTGGCGCTGCGTGGTATTCGGGGGTAGATGGGTGATGGACACCCTCGAGAGGACCTGCCCGCGTGGGTTGGGAGGGCGTGTGTTGGGGGGAGGGGGCCCTGTCTTCGTGGACCCAGCACGACGGCCGGTGGGGGTTGTCCACTCGCCAGGGGTGCTCGCTAGTGCGGGCGGGGCTCCCTTCGCAGGCCGGATGGGTTGTGGGAAGGGCAGGGAGAGGAGTGGGAGGAAAGGTCCATGGGTGAGGGGAGGGGGAGGACCGACGATGAACGGGTTCACCGACATGAGGGGCGGGATCTGGGATGGTGGCCTGCTAGGGGGTGAGAAGGTGGGGGGTGCCGGCCCGATCGGTATGAATGGGGACGTCCGGCCATTGGGTGTAGAATGGCCGTTGTTGGATGTGGTAGGCGTGCTTGATGCGGCCGCCGGTGTCGGGCCACCGACGGTCGGGGCTGTAGGGACGGGGGTCTCGAAATCCGGCGACGCCACGGATCGAGTCGGATGAGGAATCTGGATAGGTGGGAAGGAAGTTAGGGCCCTGACTTCCTCATCCGGGGAAAGAACGGGTGAGTTACTCAGAGGGGCCTTAACCCTGGGACTCGTCGCTGGGCGTGGGGAGGGATGACCCACGACTACCCTGGGACCCCTCGGTGTGGAGGCGTCCGAGTCGGTGCTCGGCGATGCGGGCCATTGGGGGGAGGGGACTTGCAGCTGGGAGTGTCCGGATTGGACTACTGCTCGGGGCGAGGTCCTCACGACCCCAGAGCGCAACTGGCCCGTCCACACCTCCGTGCGCACGCCGGTGAGCAGTTGGATGGCCATCGCCGCATCTGTCCCCCAGCCGGGCCAGTGAGGATTGACCCGGTTCCGTTACGCGGCTCCACGCAACGCTTGCCTTGTCCAAGCGACCAAGATTAATTAGGCACAGTTGAAGACTGGTGGGGGTAATGCCGATAGGCGGCCTGTGAGCTCCGTGTGTGTGAGACTAAGAAGATTTAATTCAAGTGACTAATTTATTTAAGATTTAATTCAACTAAGTTACGTGAAGGAGTGTTTTGATCGGCCGCTCTTATATGGCTATGAACCTGGGAAGGCGGGGTGGTAGTGTGTTTGTTTTATTGGCCCTGGAGAGGGCCTTGTTTGGCCGCTCTTATATATTGAACCTAGAACTGGGCGCTAAGGAGGCAAAAAGCTGGGCGAGGGCGGCGCAAAATTTACCAGGGGAGGTAGGTTCGGAGTGGGTGTTTTATTGGCCCTGAGGAGGGCCTTGTTTGGCCGCTCTTATACGGCTTGAACCTAAAACTGGGCGCTAAGGAGGCAAAAGGTTGGGCGAAGGCGGCACAAAATTTACCAGGGGAGGTAGACTCGGAGTGGGTGTTTTATTGGCCCTGAGGAGGGCCTTGTTTGGCCGCTCTTATACGGCTTGAACCTAAAACTGGGCGCTAAGGAGGCAAAAGGTTGGGCGAAGGCAGCACAAAATTTACCAGGGGAGGTAGGCTCGGGGTGGTTAGGTGTTTTATTGGCCCTGATGAGGGCCTTAGATTGCCGCTCTTATACGGCCTAAGCTTGGCGTTAGGAACTCTATATGCGGAGGAAAAGGACTCGACGCGGTGTAGTTTTGGTCCTGAAGAGGGCCTTAGAGCCCTCCTGAGGGTAAGTGCCGGTTCCCCCCCTTAAGGGGGGGGAGCGATTGAGTGGTGTTGTCCCTCCCTACCCGCGTGTACCTATTGGACCGCTTGCCCGCAGACAAACGGAAGCTCCCGGTTGTGCCCCGCGACTGAGAACGAGGGACTACGTTAACCTCGCGCCGCTCTTGTTTGTGTAGGGAGCTCCTTGGCGGCTAACGAGTGCGTTAGCGTGCAATGCCAAGGAGAATTGAGGGCCCTCGGTCAGGCCAACGAGTGCGTCGAGGGCGACCGAGAGGGTTTAGTGTGGCGGAAGCAGGACGTACAAGGACCGGGCCCTTGTAATCTACTTCAACTCCGAAGACCCCGAGTCGTTATTCCCCGGGCGGGGCGACTCCTACGGCCAATAGGGTGCTAAGCGCCGGATACCGATCCACCGAGGTGGCCGGTCCGAGCGCCAAGTTCCTATTTCCGGCCTGCAAAAAAGTTGGTTCCGCCTTGCGAGGTGGTCCCGCTTATATAGCCGCTGGAGGAGGGGGGACCGACTGACGCCGGTGGCTGCCCGGAGTGTACGCCCTAGCTCCTGCTTAGGACGGCCTCGTCGGCAGGTGGATGCCAAGTAAGTTAGGATCAATGTTTCTCTCAATGATCCATGTGCTGGTGAAAGGACAGTGGCAAGGAATGTTGCTGCTACTATAGCCCCATCCAGGTTGACAATTCTATCTTGAGCCCAAGGGAGTACCGCCCACTCATTCTTTCCAGCTATATCGGATCCTGAATCTTCTCCTGTCGCATCCCTCCATTGTTGTTGAGAAAGAGAAAAACATCTCGTAAGAGTTGTAGGACCTCGTGATTCTATGAGACATCTTTCCCCTCTAGTTAGCACCGCCTCTAGTAGAACCGCGACCCCTTTGACTTGCTGTCTTTGTCATATGATAGTATAATAACTTGGATAAGATAATCGTCAACAAAATTGACATCTGCGACCCCTGCGGGTAGGGGGATGGAGAATACTCCCGCAGTATTCCTGCTTGTCGTAAGAGGCGACTAAAAGGGCGGGGAGGTGAAACCCCGAAAACAAACCCCCAGGCAGCAAAGGGATGCGTCCGGACAGTTTTGTGGGTCCACTGTCTGTGTGCGGCCATACCAGCTGGCCTGCGATCCACCCGCATGTTTGCCGTGTGCGGAGACCCGTAAGGGGGAGAAGTGGATCCTGGTGGAAGAGTTCTCTGGAACCCAGCCGGGTGTGGGAAGCCCGGTATGGGCCGGAGTTCAACACCCCACTTCGGCCCTGGATACCCTGTAAACGGGCGGTCAAGATCTAGGCAGTCTTGATCAATCGGCTTATCGACACGTTTCGATGGCGAGTGCTGGAGTGACGGGGGTTTATGTAGGGCGGCCAAAGGTGTACGAGTTTGGAGGGCCCATGCACTGGAGGCCCCACCCGAAGCAGTCCCCCTAAACAATAGTGCTATATCCCTTGGGTATCCCTGGCGACCACACCGGTTTGCGGTGTGGCGTCCCGAATGTGTGGCTCCGTGGTGGGTGGGGAGCCCAGGGGATGAATTCCCAATTTTCATGGAGCCGGATAACCTTCCTCCATCCAAAAGATCCCGTCCGGAAACGGGCGGGGGAGATATAACGTGTACCGCCTGTAGGCGGTATCTGATTATGAGATGTGCAAAGGACGGTGAGACGCTAACTAAGGTGTCTCCCTTCCTCATCCGTCGTGTCCTCTCAGCAGCCGTTACAGGCGATCTTAGATCCGCAAAAAAGCTGCGCGATGGCACTTTGTTAATAGAAACGGCAAACGACAAACAAAGTTTGAAACTCCTTTCTTTCACGCATCTCCAGGACATTCCAGTTGAAGGTGGAGGTGCATCACACCTTAAATACAAGTCGGGGAGTGATAAGCAGCTACGACCTGCTCTGCGTCGACGACGACGAGATAAAGACAGAAATGGCCTCTCAGGGCGTAATCGATTGTCGTCGACTGAAAATAAAGCATAACGGCGAACTGATTAACAGTACATCTGTAATCCTCACCTTCTCGCGCGACACGCTCCCCGACAAGGTATTCGTTGGCTATGAATCGGTTCCCGTCCGGCCATTCATACCAAGCCCCATGCGATGTTTCAATTGCCAACACTACGGCCGCATCGCCACCAGATGTGAGGGCAAGGCCACCTGCCCGCGCTGTGGCAAAGAAAAACATGAGGGTGATGCGTGCACTTCTGAACCTTTCTGCGTCAATTGCGAGGGTACACACCCAGTGTATTCTCGTGATTGTCCCAAAATGAAAGAGGAGAAAAAAATTATGGAGATCAAAACAGTGGAAAAGTTACCCTATTTTGAAGCTCGAAAAAAGTTCCGCACTCTTATAGCCCCTACATTTTCTAAGTCTTACGCTGTTGTTGCAAAAACGCCTACTTACAACGGAAACAATTCAGTTAAAACAAGTGAAACAGAAAAGAAAAATGAACAGAACGCGACACATAAAGTGGAACCAGCCAAGCCGGATAAGGCTACAAAGCCGGTAAAAACAAATAACTGCCCGGGTTCTCCAAAAAAGACCCTTAGGAAACCCACCGGACCCACGCCCACCAGGCGTGAGAAAACACCTTCCCCCGGCCGCACCGAGGTGCGGGCCCCATGCCCAGTGGAGGCTATGGAGGAGGATAATCTGTCTGACTCAGAAATCCTGATAGCCAGACAGAAGGGGAAAAAGAACCGTATTCGGCGCTGATTCTCCCAACGGACGGACGGACTGCTGTGTATAAATTCTCACTTTTTAACGTATTCTAATGAATTTTATTTTACAGTGGAACTGTAATGGTTTTTATCGTCACAAGGAAGAGTTAAACATTTTAATCCGAGATTTTAATCCGTTTTGTATTTGTCTCCAAGAGACGCATTTTAAAATCACAGACATGGGTATTTTAAGAAATTTTAATGTTTTTAGATATGACGACACCAGCGGCCAGCGAGCCCAGGGTGGAGTGGCAGTTGCTATCCGAGAGGCCCTTTACACCTCTCGGGTACAACTGAATTCACCATTTCAGGCAGTGGCGGTAACTGTCCACGCACCGGAGCCCATAACGTTGTGTAACGTTTATTTACCAGAGTGCGCACCTGTCACTGAACGCAACCTCGTGGATCTTGTCCATCAATTACCCAAACCTTTTGTGATTTTAGGTGACCTTAATGCACACGACCCTTTGTGGAGTAGCTCTCGGAGGCAAAGCAATAGTAGAGGTCGGATTTTATCAAATTTTATCCAAGATTTTAACCTCCTTTTACTTAATAACGGTGAGAAAACTCGTTTTAACAGTTTTAACGGAGAATTTTCCTCCATTGATCTCGCCATTTGTTCCAGCATTCTTTACACAAAACTTGATCTGTCCGTTCATACAGATCTCTGTGAGAGTGATCATTTTCCCCTGTTAATACGTAAAGAAGGAAATTTTAACCAGCATTTTATATCCCCTGGTAAATGGCTTACTCAAAAAGCTGACTGGCCAAATTTTAAAGAAAATTTTATGTTCAAATTTGACTCAACTCGTGACGCAACACAAAACGTCGAAGTTCTGACCTCCGCAATCATAGAGGCGGCAAATATGAGCGTTCCACGGTCTACGGGCATCGTCCTTCGACATCCTGTGCCGTGTTGGACAGAGGAATGCGCTAAGGCAATTAAATTGCGGAAACGAGCGCTACGAATATTTAATAAGTACCCGACGGAAACCAATCTTGCCTCTTTCCGACGTCTTCGTGCAAAAGCCCGACAAATTGTGAAAGAGGCGAAGAAGTCCTCCTGGATGGAATTTATTTCCGGTGTAAACCACAGGACTCCCGTTGCACAGGTATGGCGGAAGGTCCGAAGCATCTCGGGCTCCAATCAGCAATGCGGCGTTTCCGGACTAAAAGTCGATGACCGAGTGATTACTTCTCCCTCGGCTATGTGCGAGATTTTCGGCAGCACATTCGCCGAAATCAGCAGCGACGCCAACTACAATGCCGACTTCAGAGGTATGAAACAACGCTCCGTAGCATTATCTCTGTCGTTCCGAGAAACGCTCGGCATTGCTGATTATAACAAAAGCTTTTCGCTGTGGGAAATATCCTCGGCCATTGCGGACTCTCGGAATACGTCTCCCGGGATGGACAATGTCCACAATGTATTTCTAAAGAATTTGCCAAAGAGTGCATTGGCGGAGATGCTTCACACCCTCAACCAAATTTGGTTTGAGGGTGGTTTCCCACAGTCCTGGCGGGAGTCTGTCGTGGTTCCGATTCCGAAACAGGGGAAGGACAAGAATGACCCGAAGAAATATAGGCCCATTTCCCTCACAAGTGGCCTGTGTAAGGTTATGGAGAGAATGGTTAATCGCCGGCTTGTCTGGTGGTTAGAGCGGCGTAACCTTATCTCCAGCATTCAATGTGGTTTCCGCCGGGGTAGATGTACAATAGATCATCTCGTACGGACTGATAATTTTATCCAGGAGGTCTTTCTTCTGCGACAACATTGCATTGGAGTCTTCTTTGATTTAGAGAAGGCTTACGACATGCTTTGGCGCAGGAAAATCCTACAAACAATGCACAGTTGGGGCTTTAGGGGTAATCTACCCATTTTTATACGAAACTTTTTATAAAACCGCGGTTTTAGAGTGAGAGTAGGTAAGAGCCTCTCACAGATGTACTACCAGGAAAACGGTGTTCCCCAAGGTTCTGTTCTAAGCGTCACGTTATTTGCCATTGCCATTAATGGCATAGCTGACTGTATTAAAACTCCGGTAATGGGATCCCTATTCGTAGACGATCTTTCATTCTTCTGCAGGTTGTCCACATTAGCCAGCGTTTCAAGAAAAACTCGGGTAACTGTCACAAAACTCAATGACTGGGCAAAGAGAAATGGGCTTCGTTTCTCTATTCAGAAAACTGTGTGTGTGCACTTTCACAGATTGAGGGGTATCTATATAGCTCCGCAGTTACGCCTAGGAAGAAATAACCTTCCTTTTGTGGAATCCGTTCGATTTCTGGGGATGACTTTAGACCGGAGACTGACATGGCAGGAACATATTCGCAATCTAGCCCAGAAATGTCGCCCTGGTCTAAATATTTTACGTATTTTAAACAACACAACATGGGGAGCAGACCGCACCACCTCGATTTTATTATACCGTTCTCTGATTCGGTCTAAAATAGACTACGGGTGTTTCGTTTACTCTTCTGGACGAGAGTCTTACCTGCGACCGTTATCAACGGTCCACAACGCAGGAATACGGCTAGCCACTGGCGCTTTTAGGACCTCTCCTATACACAGCCTGTATGTGGACGCAGGGGAGCCGTCTTTGGCTACTCGCAGGCTAATGCTGGCATGTAGCTATGCGTCAAAAATTTTATCCATGACTAAACACCCATGTTTTAATATCGTTTTTAAACCTAGGTTTTTAGATATTTTTAACAGAAGGACGAGGGCTACCAGGCCGCTAAGTATTCGATTTAAAGATTTTATGAACAGTATAGACATCTCTGCCGGAGGTGTATCCTGTTGGGTATTCAAAATACCCACCATGGTCCATACCACGACCAGAGTGCCACACTGAACTGCACAAGCACCAGAAATCTTCGCTAACGTCCCAGGAATACCAGAGCCTGTTTAAGAATTCCTGGATAACCACCCGGACTTCGTCCCCGTGTATACGGATGGATCGAAGTCCGGCTCGGCATGTGCTTGTACAGTGTCCTCTGCACATCACAAAGTCATAAAGGCGAGGCTCCATCCGTGGTGCAGCATATACATTGCAGAATTACTCGCAATTAAGACGGCCTTAGGAAATATAAACTGCAATTCTGGCACTTTCCTTATCTGTACAGACACTCTAAGCGCTGTGAAGTCCATTTCAGCCTAACACCCACCTCACCCTCTCGTCCAGGATGTACAATGTGCTCTTCACTCCCTCACCAACAAGGGAATTAAGATCTTCTTTATGTGGGTACCTGGACATATGGGAATAGCTGGTAATGAACGCGCAGACAAGGCTGCAAAGGAAGTATTACAGATGCCAGAAATTATATGGAACATGGTGACTGCTGAGGACCTAAAGGCTATGTTTCGACGCGTTATTTTAGGCAAATGGCAAGAATCGTGGCATGGGTGTAATAGCAATAAGCTCCGGACTGTGAAACCGGTAGTATCAGTGTGGCCCTCTTCCGTCAGGAATACTCGTAGGGAAGAAGTCGCAGTCACACGCCTGAGGATAGGGCACACTGCCCTGACCCACTCATACCTCTTTACAGAAGAGAAGAGACAACCTTGGTGTGACGAGTGCGGCTCCCCTCTAAGTGTGCGACACATCCTGACGGAGTGTGATAAATACCGGTATTCTCGAGTTAAGCACAAGGTCAACGGTACCTTAGGACACATCCTAGGTGACTCTCCCGATTGCCTCACCCGAGTAATTGCGTTTTTAAAAGAAATAAATGTTTTTAATAAATTATAAATTTTTTATATGTATATGCGTGTTATACAGTGTTTCGCAAATTTTATCCCACACTAGGACTTATGCGATTTAGCTTCAATTATTCAAATCTGGTATTATCTATGGACGAGAGTGGTGCGAAATGACCGCAGTAGTCGACGCACCCTTAATCAATAATTCTACTACTACTACTACTACTTAGTTAAAAACCTTTAAAGATAAAAAACTTGAGTTAAAAATAATAAATAAATAAATAGGTAAAATAAATAGATAAAAATAAATAAAACTGATAAAATTATATTTAAAAATCTTACTCCCGATAAGGGTGACCAGGTGTTGACATTCCGGTGTTTCGAAAGAAATTAATTTTTAAAATTCAAAATAAAGGATTGAATTTTAATTCGGAATGCCGTAATGATACAAAGAAATAAAAGAAAATAAAAAACGTGAATCAATAAAATAGGATATCGCGAAAAATGTACAGAGGGCCCCTCTTGTCCGCTTAACCCTTAGAGAAAAGGTAGGCTACACGGGAGCCACTCTTTAAACGATACCCCTTTATAAAAAATTAGCCGTGCCGGCACATGTTAAAAGTTTAAAATAGTAAAGGGGGGATAAATAAATAGGTTAAAAATTATACATCCCACGGTGTAAAGAGCCGGGGGTGTGAGGTAAAATTAATTAAAATGCCGGCACGTAGATAAAATTCCCGGTGTAGAGAGCCGGGATAACGGTAAAAGTAGCAAGGGATAAAAAATGATAAAAACAACTGGTGGTGTAAAGCGCCGTAAAGTAACATTAAAAAGGGGTTTCGTCGTCAGTCTCAGGGGGAGAGACTCGTTCTCTCACCAGGTGGGAGCTCTGGGTTTGTGGGATATAGAATTTTGCCCGTGACATGCGAAACATAAATGTCCCGCGACCAACGGATGGCGTCGGAGATCATTAATTTCGCGATCTTACCGACGCCTCGCCGCGCGATACCGAGGTCGCGGAACACCACCCAATTTTGAGTATCCCACGCCCCCAAAGCCCCGACCACGAGTGCACTCAAAGAAACCGTGTACCCGCGATCGGCAAGTTCTTGAGAGATGGGGTTTATTTTTCAAATTTTGTCTGCCTTGCGACATCCAAGGCAGTCTTCCTATTCTCAAACGGCACGGTAACGTCCACGATGACGATTTTTCTATGTCCCTCATCTACCACCACAAGATCGGGCCTCAGGGTAGATACGATGATAGGTGGAGCTTGATCGACGCGGATTTCCACGCCGTGGCGAGGAACCTCTCCGGCAAGACGATGCAAGATAGCATCGTGGCGCCCCCTCCAAGCAGCCGAGTGCACCGTACAGTGATTCAGCACGTGTGGGAGCGTCTCACTCCGCCACCCGCACCGCCTACACCGGAGGTCATCCCGAGGACCTCACCTCGTAGCGGCGTTCAGAGGGACTGCGCCTAAACGTGCCCTATGGACGAAACGTCAGTCCAAAAACGCGTGTTGGCGCCCGTCCGGAGGAAGTGATTAGAAAGCGGTGAAGCCGCAATACATTCAAATACCTTGCCCTGGTCCGGTTCGGACCAAAGGCGGGCAAGGTATTAATTTCGCACAGCATCTATCAGCATCTTTCCCAACATTCGGACTTAGTTCGGAGGAATACGAATGACGTCGGGCTCCCTGCCGTGGGCCGGAATGACGATCTCCAGCTCCCTCCTCACGTCACTACAGTTCCACGACAGTCCAATTTTTGTAGCCAAACGGCTTGACGCCATCCGGGCGTCGGACCACAAAGACGCGACGTCGAAGCGGTATCTTCCGAATTCAGCCCGCATGCTCCCGGAGAGGTACTCTGCGATATCTCAACCCTCTGGTTCCCGCCGGGTTCTTTTCTTCACTGTCGTATAAATTGCCTCGTCCACCATCGTCCTTACCCACGGCTCCCTGGAAGAAAGGAGACGGAAAGCGTGAGTTACAGTTAAAATATCCACCTGGTCCGCGGTTGGGAAGACGCCCGCGCCTCCCATCCGCGGGGCCAGGTGGCAGATCTCCCACGAGGCTCTATTGGGGAGGTACATCCACTCCTTCAGGGCCCTCTTAACGCGTTTATCTAAAGATTTAAGAGGGCCCTTCTTCACTCTACCTCCCCGTAGAATAGAATCAAGTTTTGTTAATAAAAATAAATTGAGCGCTTCTATTTTTTGCCAGGGCGCCAGCAATGAAGCATCCAGCGCATCTATATTGTTAATTATTTCTTCAATAGGGCGCCCTGGCGTTTGCTCTACTTTGAGCCCCGTTGGAATAGATAAATATTGATAACCTACGCCCTCCCCCAGGGTCACCGGTGTCCCGTCCCCCAGACGGAACTTCGTTTCTCTCGCCCGCCCACCGATGACGTGGAGCGTCGCACATTTGCATCTAGGGTCAACCCGCTCCACGTCGCGATTCGGTCGGTGAGGTCGAGTAACCTCATCATCCCGTCAGGGTTCTTGGACACCAAGGCAACATCATCTGCGTAGGCAAGGACGGTGATGGGAGTGCCACTAACCCGATAGCATACATTTTCTCTTTGAGCAGCTAAGCTGCGAACCAGGTTTTCCATGCATAGATTAAATAAAATAGGGCTAAGCGGACAGCCTTGCTTAACGCCCGCTTTCAGCGGAATAGTCTGCGTCTCTCCTTCAATTGTACTCACGGTCGTTGTTCTCTCCTTCAACTGTCCCCGAGTACATTTCTTCGATGATACTAACAAGTTTCTCGGGGACACCTAAAGATTTTAAACTTCGAATAATGTGACCGTGAGGAACTGAGCCAAATGCATTTGAAAGATATAGGAAAGAGACGCAGACTTGGCCACGTTTCCTGTGGACCTCTTCCAGTTCATTATTAATGACAAAATTATGTTCGTAACACCCTTCGTGTGGGCCTAATCCCTTCTTCTCCACGGACACCCTCCCTGTCTTCTGGGCCCACCCACTCATCCTGTCGGCGATGACCCCTGCATATAATTTGACCAGGGTGGGCCATAGTGTCAGTGGGCGCCAGTTCTCGATCTGGTCCCTGGCGCCCTTTTTGAAGATAAGCACTGTCCGGGTGTCTTTCTATTTATCCGGGATTCGGCCTGCATTAAAGCACTGTTGAAGATGGTCCTCAGGATGTGGCCACCTTTATCCGCATTGCGGAGATCGACATACGTTATGTTGTCCTTCCCTGGCGCAGAGTTTGACATGCGGCCCAGCATCTTCCAAATTTTTCCTGCGGAGAAGGGTCGTAATAAGCAATTAAGGTCTTCGTTGAGGCTGGGCATATCAATATTCACCATATCTATTGGAGCGGGAAGAACATTAAAACTATCATTATTAAAAACCTCGTTAAAATGATTAAAAATTACGTTTCTGTCGATCTCGCAATGCGGAGAGGGGCCCTTCAACACCTGGCCTATGGCACGCTTTTTGTTTTTCAGGAATAATGTTTGTAATTCTTTAGCTTTCCTACACTTTTCTTCGTGCCATTCCTTATCCGGGCGAAACACTCTACGAGCAGGGGCGTTTCCCGTTCCGATGGTATCAACCCCATCCCTATTCTCTTCCCAGTCCCATCATTTCCTCCTTGGGGCCGGTCAACAGGATTATCGAGGTTGTTTACCGTCCCCCGTCTCCTCCTTTCTTCTCTCTCGTGTGGGACCCCATGGCTCGCGGGCGGAGTGTATGTATTCATCGTCCCCTCTTCCTCCGCCCCTTCCCCTTCTCCTCCATCGCAGGTGACGGTCTTCGGACGGGCTGCGTGGCCGCGCGGGTGGACTGATGGGCTCATTTACTCCCCCCAATACTCTTATTAAAAATCTTAAGGAATACAGAGTTTCAGTATTTTAAAAATAGTATCAATATAGTCTCCTCGTAGAGCTCATATTTCTTTACATTTTTAAGTTATTGATTTTTCATATCAAATTTTTTCCTCTAAATTTAGTTTTTACATGTGCCCTCTTTTGGGCAGTTTTTTATACATTTATATCTCCTATGCGGAGTTTTCAAAAGGAATTTATTTAACATTTCTTATTGTCATTTTTTAAATATTTAGCGATGGTTAAGGGCCCTCTTTATTCGGGTGTATTTAATATATTTCATGTTAATTAGTTCAATATTTTTGTCTTTGTTCATTTATATTTCTCGCTTCTCGTTCTGAATTTATTTAAATGCCTTTTACTTATTGTTATATCACTTGTATTTTTTTTCAATTTTCTGGTCCTGGTGGTGGTCCCTATCCGTCTTTATACTGGCGATGCCCGGTGACGTGCTCGACGTAGCAGTCCCTCGACCAGCGGATCACGTCGGATATATGAGTCGCCGCATGATGCTGGTATATCGTCGTGGTAGGCCCAGGCCCCTGAGAACGGTGTCGTTCTTCGGGTCCCAGTTTCCCAGGCTTCCCACGACGATAGCGGCAACTGACGCGTCCTTTCCCTGCTGGCGAAGTTGTTCTACCAGGGGCCTATACTTCTCCTCCTAGTGCCGCCTGGCTGCCAGCATGGCCTCCTCCCGGTTCTCGAAGGGGACTACCACGTCGAGCAGCTGCATCTTCTTGCGGTCCTCTGATGATGTTCGGATGTCTGGCCTGAGAGTAGATTCCGTCCCGGGCACACGCTGGTTGGCTCGAATCTCGTCTCCGGCGTGTCCCCGGCGTCCTCTCAGGGCGCAAGTCAGGCGATCCTGGACCGCGTTGTGGCGTCTCTGCCAAGTCCCCGAGTGGCGCAGGCAGTGGTTAAGGACGTGCGGTAGCGTTTCGTCCGCCTTTCCACATCGCCGGCAGCGTCTGTCGCCTCCCGCGTCCCAGCGTCTGCAGGCGTTGAGCGGGAGCAGGTCCAGCCGAGCTCGGAACACGAACCTCCAATCGCAGAACCTGGTGTATCGCCCTCCCACCAGGTAGTGATTGGAGGCCGCCGATCTGGATGACACCTCAAGGACCTTCCCCTGATCCGGCTTGGCGCACGATCGTTGGAGGTATGTGCGCCTCACCGCGTTCTTGAGGGTGGCCGTCAAGAACCTGACGGCCCCCGGTGGAATTTTGACGAAGGGGGGCCGGTCTTCATTCCCGTCCTCGGTGTCCCTGAACACAACCTGCATCTCCTTGAGCTCGGCTGCCCACCTCCAGCTCATCTCAATTCTTCCGGCGAGACGGCGTGATGCGGCGCGGACTTGGGTGAAGAGGGACCCGAAGTCGCCGCTTTCCCGCCCGAAATCCCCGCGGAGGCTACCAGACAGGTATTCCGCGAGGTCTTCGGAGGTTGGCGGTCTCCTCGTCCTCTTCACCTCTTCCCTTAGGCGATCCCAGGTCAGGAGCCGGACGTTGGGGTCGCGGGAGTGCAGCGTCCAGTAGCCGTGCGCCACTGTGAGGACGTCGACCTGGTCTTGCAGGGGCAGGAGACCCGCCCCTCCATGCTGGTGCCCCAGGTAGACCATCTCCGCCGACGCCCTCGCCGGGAGATGAAGCCACTTCTTCCCCAGGGACTTAAGTCGACGAGGTCTCTCTTTTTTATGGCGCCAGCCCGGAGGATGAATTCCAGGCAAGGGAGGAGGAAGGTGGTTGTGGCCGCTATCTTCTGCTATGGCGAGGGGCGAGGAGACTCTCATCCACCTTCTGGAGGTCCTCGCCCAGGCGCCTAATTTCTTCCCTGGGGGTCTGGTCGACGTGGAATCCAAATGTGACCCCCAGGTACTTGTAGGCCTCCGCCTCCCTCTGCCCGGTAATCTCCGCTCCTTGAATGGTTGTCCGGTTGTTCTGGACGGGCTGGCGCTGGAAAAAGTCGAGAATTTATGTAGGTCACTTGCCTGGCTTGAACTCTAGTCCTGCAGCCGTCGCCTCCGCGCCCGCCTTATCCAGGAGGCGCTGCAGGTGCTCCGGGTCCTTCGCGACGAGCACCAGGTCATCAGCGAAGGCCAAGATGGATATGGCTCTTCTCTGGATGGTGACACCCGACCTCCCCGCTTCGCCGGCCACTGCCCGTATCACTGGTTCCATCCCTAGGTTGAATACGATCGGTGATAGCGGGCAGCCTTGTTTGACACCGGCACGGATGTTAATTTTGCCGGTGTCGCCGTTGGTGGTTTTGATGACCGTGGAGCTCTTCTCCAGCTCCTCCACGGCCATCAGTGTCTCTTCGGGGAGGTCCATCTTCCTCAGGGTGCGGCTGATGTGCTCGTGCGGCATAGACCCGAAGGCGTTCTTGAGGTCGAGCCAGGCAATGCTGATCCTCGTCCGGCGTCGGCGGCTTTCGTCGACCGCCGCCTGTAGGGTGAAGTTGTGCTCGTGGCACCCCTCGAATTTCCGGAAGCCCTTTTGCGCGGGGTGCATCATTCGCCCGCTGATCGCCCATTGGAGTAGGCGTGACGTTCCACGAACGAAATCTCGAATCCTAGAGCGCAGCTTGGTTCTAAATCCATAACATTCATCCATATCCGAGGCTTGTTGTTGGCGTTTCTGGACAGGAAGAGCTTCTCCGGGATTAGGTTGTCAGCCTTATGCCCAACCCCCAACCTGGAGGACCAGGGTATCCTTTTTCGTCTAGCTCCTACCTCACGAAGACCTGTTCGGCTTCGGAGACCCTGCCAGTAGCTAAGCTACCGCCGGCGTAGCTCTCGAGGTAGTCAGAGCACGCTAGACCCACTGCCACGTCAAGGCATGGATACCTTCGGGGGGTACAGCACAATAAATGGTCATAAATGATGGTTCTCAGAACCTCAAGGGAAAAGACAGAATAAAGTTTTTGCGATAGGCTACATTAACTGTTTAGCTGCCTAGACGGACTGTGTCCACCATTGAGGTAGATGGCGAGGCCATATAACTTAATCAAATCGTAGCCTGATAACCTATAAATATATTCCATATTAGGTATTCCTGCCGTTTCTGTACTTTCCTTTGGATAGCACGACTTAAGGGAGGAGTTAGTGACTGTATAGCAAGAATATCCATCATATCATGGAAATAAAGCACTAATAATTTATGAAACGTTCATTAATTACGAAGTCCTATTGACCCAGGGTCGACTCTTCTCGATTTTATCCAAACTTTCACCTAGTGGAATGCAGGATCTAGTAAATTTTAACAGATACAAAATTTGTGAGGAAATATTAAATATTAATATTAAAATTATATATAATATTAATATTTAAGTAATAGTTATATATATTAAAGAAGAAAATGCTTACTAATTATTAATTAGTTCTGAAGGGAAAAAATCGTCAAATTCCGAAGTTAGCAGTTCAGCCCCTTAGCGCTTAAGGGACTTCGGGGATTAATAAAAATGGTGGACAGACCACGGCCACATTAACGCGTTTAGAATTCTCCGCAAAAGCAAGCGCCCTCCCAATCTAACTCAATGGTGTACAGACATAAGAGCACTAAATTTGCGCGCTTTTTCTCTCGGGGTTCCACAAATTGTTTAGTACAAAGGCCGTTTCTCAATGCTAGCAATAAATCTACTGACAAAACTCTTAAATATTACCCATCTCCTCGGTCGTCCAAACCAACGAACCTTCGTCGTGGCGTCGGGGCCCGGGTGACTTCCTCCGGTGTCCTCCACGAAGGCCCAGCAGTCCCTGACGAACCGGACTGGGAAGACGGACGAGTCCTCTTGAACTATATCAACTGCAGATCGTAATCAAGATATATAAATGATGATGACTATCCTAAATAAGGTTCAGAACTACGATCACGGAGGCATTCAAATTATGATTTATTTCTATTGTCGCGATGTTTAAGCGATTGAATCAGCATAAATTCCAACATATGAACACTCACCGACATTAATGTCGTTCACTTGTTGGAGGACATAACCCGCCTCCAGGGGATCTCCGCAGAAGCACGGATCGCAAGTAACATACATGATGTCAGCCATAGTAGCATCAATCAATTGATCCGTTGTCATGAACTCGTTGTTAGGGCTCCTCATTCGAAGCTTCTGATTGCATGTTACGATCTTACGTCTCCTTATAGTCTCCTGAGATCGCTAGAGCACGGAGTTCGTACTCATGATCGGCGATGAAAATTAAATAGAGGATCTTTAATATCGTTTCGACATTTTGTTGTACTCATCTAGAATTCAGGAAATGACTTGTGAGACATTCCAGAAGCTGAATTTGGCCGAGTTAATTATCTCCAAGTGAGCATGAAGTTAATTATCTGCTACACACTTTAGAGTTACTTGGTAGTGATCGAACTAGTATTAGTTGGTATGATCTCATGAAAAGGGGAGGGGGACTCCCGGTGGCTCGTGCGGATATCCTTGTAAACCCCATCAGTGCACCAGTGAGGCCGCGTGGTCGTATAGTTGTACTGCGTACTATGTATTATAGTCTTTATAATACTTACTTTTGCGTCCTGTGTATTATCGTCTTAATAATACCTTCTTTTGCGTCCTGTGTGTGATAACCTTTGTTGCGTACTCGAGCAAAGTTATAGTCTCGAGTGATAGAAGACGTGGGTTATCGGAAATGGCAGTTTCCACTGATAAATTTAACACCCTCTGCGAGTTTTTGCAAAACTAAACATCTCAAAACTAGAGAGTTTGTATAGTTTTTCCTATAGTTTCCGGTTTTAGTTTTTGGTCTGTAGTTTTTTTGTATAGTTTTGGTAAAACTTGTTCCAATTAACTTGTAACGTACAGGCATTGAGGAATCGGTTAATTAAAAACATCAGCAAACTGCATTACGTGAGAGGAACACATTGACTGCCACGACTCCGCCGGTTTCCCAGACTGCCTTGTACATCCAGGGTCTTGATACCCGAGGAAGTGGCGCGAATGTTAGCCAATCATATTTATTCATTTTTCATGCATTACATTCATTCATTCATTTTCATACATTATATTCATTCATTCATTTTCATACATTACATCTCCTCCCTCAAAATTTTTACAATTTCTGGATCTTCACACAAATATCTGATACGTGAAAAACACACCTGGATGAAAAACAACACAAGTTATTCATATTGCAATCATAAGATGAGGATCAACTCAATACGAAAACAAACAAGAACTCTTTCTTTAAATAAACATTTCTATCCTCAGAACAAAACGAAATAATACACTCAATCATAATATACAAAAAATCACAAAAATGTTTACTTATAAATTTAATCTCTCTACCGGTATTCTTGTTCGAGTAGGATAACGGTTTCTGACAGGGGAAGATGGTGGTAGAGACGGACTAGGTGTGGGTAAAGGCATAGCACTATTTAGAGGAGGTGGGTGTAGAGAGGTAGTCGGACTGTCGGATGATTCCGTGACATGGGAATCGCCAACCTTGATTGGGGTAGCAGGGACACATGCTTCGCCAACAACAGGCTCATGTGGTCGTGTGGACAGCTAACTCTTGTTAACAATATTACTGTCAAGGGCAATCAGCTGATCAATATGCCTGTTCCAAATTTGCCCTGATTTGACCATAACAGAAAATATAACACTACTCAGTTGTTGCTGAACGACACCCTCGATCCACTTGTTTTTACTACGGTAATCCCTCTCTAACAGGTTGATTTGTATGGAGAATTCTACCCTTTTTTCCACCAAAATACTCCTTCTGTTTTTCCTGTTTAAGTTGTACGGTTCTGGCTACATTGGGTCTCAAAAGATCCAGTCTAGACCTTAATGGTCTGTTGAACATCAATTTTGCCGGTGACTCTTTTGTTGTAGAATGAATTGAGTTTCTATAATCGAAAAGCATTCTATTTAAGGCTACTTTTATATCTACATTTTCCTGGAAAGCTAGTCTAATTTTAAGCTTTGCATATTTTACTGAATTCTCAGCTTGTCCGTTGGACTGGGGATGATAAGGAGGTGAAAATGTATGTCTAATACCATTTTGTTGCATAAAGTTCTTAAATTCCAATGATGTGAATGGAGGTCCATTAGCACTATGAACTGTGACTGGTAGTCCAAATCTAGAAAATAGCTCTCTCAGCTTCTCAACAGCTAACTTAGCACTAGTAGAGCTTACTTCAAACACTTCTACCCACACAGCACAAAATATCCAATGGATGTCTAATGGATATCCCTAATGTCCACCTCATATCCATATCCATGGGAGATTTCTAATGTATGTACAATGGATGTCCATGACTGGATATCCATCAGAGTACACCCATGGATATCCAATGTATATTCATTAGACATTCTCTGATGGATGTATTATTGAAATTTTTAAAGTTTTCACTTCTATAATTATTCAAATTTTACATCGATCGGAAGAGAAATTTTCATTTCAGATTTTATTTTCTCCGCATTGTTGGGTTTACCCATTCCTCAATTTCTTCGTTTGCCCTTGGTTCTTTTATTTGTTATTTATTCTATTATTTGTAAGATGATGTAAATCGAATTTTTTGCAATTACATTGAATAAAACGAAGATAATGCAATATTTGGAATGGAACATTAATTTGCAAAACTGCATGCTTCAAGACAAAATTTTCTTTTAACCTTTTCTTCAAGATAAATTGCCGGAAATAAGTGAGAGAGATGTCTGTTAGTCATGGATTATAACTGGATTAGCGTAACAATCAATGTCTACACGTATTCTGTATCCATAAGTGTGACAAATTATTTTATTATGTCCGATAGCATTTCCTCTGCAAACGAGGGTTTAGTTAATATTTTCGACACGTGCGGCGTGCGCGGCTAAAAAAAAGAGTCTATTTATTTACCGGTGCGCTTCATGGAGACCACTAAATAAGGTAACTTTTGATACACTCATTCTATTTACTTTTAATGAGAATTAAGGGAAAGTTATGTTGAAGTTCTTGTGGCTAGATTGGTTTAGTTCAAAATGGTTTATATTCGCGCGATCTTGAAAGTACAATACGTTGTTCATGTTGATTAACATTCAGTAATACTTTACTCGTGTGCCCATTCACGCCATGTAAAAATGGCCGCTTAAGCCACTAGTGTAAATGCAAGCCACTGGCGCTAGTGTAAATGTGGCCGTACTCAGTAATAGAGGATGCAATGAAAACCTCGCTAAAGCAAGTTTTAGTTGTAAGAACAATGATGTGACAGAAAGCTCTTCCGAAAATGCAGACCTCTCAGCCGCTAGTGTATCACAGCTACATTACTCCACTCTTAAATTTGAACCAGAGCTTGCTCATTGGGCTATAAAACATTCAATACCACAATCAGCATTAAGTGACCTTCTTCTAATTCTAAGGAAACAATCAATTGAAGCTTCACTCCCCAAAGATCCCCGGGCACTGTTAAAAACTCCAAGGTTTACTGAATTAGTTGACATGCACCCAGGTACTTATTGCCATTTTGGCATTAAAAATGGATTTAAAGAAACCTTTGACTTTGAGGGTATTGATTTTGTGCCAGTTGAAAGTAGGAATCGATGGGCTGTCTCTATCAGACTCTAAAACTAGTCAATTGTGGCTAATTATAAGCTGTGTTATCCCTAGTAAGAAAATATTTGTTATTGGTTTATACCATGGTTATTCTAAGCCAAGGGATTCAAATATGTTCCTCAATGAATTTGTGAAAGAAACGATTGATTTGATTAGAAATGGATTTAATTTCTTCTGGAAATCATGGCCAGTTACTCATCATTCAATTATATGTGATGCTCCTGCTAAATATTTCATCTTAAAAACTAAAGCACGTAATGCTTATTTTGGATGCTCTAAATGTATTCAAGAAGACTTTCAAAACAACAGAATGTGCTATCCAGAAAGAGACAGTGCCAAAAGAACGGATGAAAGCTTCAGGTTGAAAATTCAAGAGGAATATCATCTGGGTGATTCAATTTTAAGCTCTATCCTAAATTTTGGGGTCGTTTCTCAAATTCCATTGGACTAAATGCCTTTGATGTGCATTGGTGTGGTAAAAAAAATATTTTGATTTGGGTGAAAGGTCCATGCAATGTAAGACTCAGAGGGGCAAAAGTGAAACTTATTACCGAGAATCTGTTGTCCTTACGACCATTTACTGTAAAAGAATTTGCTCATAGCCATGGCCTACGTGATCAAACTATAATGGAAAAAGAGGTAGTGGACTCCGTGAAGAATTGGTTAAGGCATGGGAAGGCTAGGGCCCTCAATGAAGCCAGGTAAAATGATTCTTTAGGCATTCATGATGAATATCAGGCTTATTTTAGATCAAAACAAAGAAGAATATCTTTATATTGAGCATATAATTTTTCTTCTTTGAGTCTGCAGTTACTAGATGATGGTTTAAAAAATCTGTTCATATTATTTTGACTTTTGCATTACTTTTCCTAAATTTTAGAATTCCTTTTCATTGAAACAAAACACAATTATTTCAGCTAGGTGAAATCAGATCTATGTTCCTACAAATTACTTTAAAGGATCAATTTTAAATTGTTTCAGCACTATAGTAAGCTTATAAGCTACTTATTACTTATATGCACTATTATTTATTTCAGGAAGACCCATAAACCTGGAACAGAAAAATAAGTGTGTATATCTTTTTCATGTACTTGTAAATACATAAAGCTTCTTCTCTTTAACATGGTCTTTTTATTAATTTATTCAGTAAATTTTTTTTAATTTTCAATATTCACTGGATTTCCAATACATATCCCCTGGATTTCCAATGCATATCCACTGGATTTCCAATGCATATCCACTGGATTTCCAATGCATATCCACTGGATTTCCAATGCATATCCACTGGATTTCCAGTGGATGTCACATGGATTTCCAATAGATATCACATGTATATCCATGACATTTCTAGAAAGAGGACATTTGGATATCCACTGGATATCCATGAGACATCTATGGCTATCCAATGGATGTCATGGATATCCACCATGGATATTCACTGTATATCCAATGGATATCTTTGTGCTGTGTGGGTAACCACTTAGTATATGCATCAACAATTACTAAGTACATCTTGCCATGCAAAGGTCCCAAATAATCTAAATGCAGTCTTTCCCAAGGCATAGATGGATAGTGCCAAACATATAAATGACTTTTACTTGGGTTAGATCTCTCCATGAGGCAAGAAGAACAACTGTCTGCTAATGACTCAATATTTTCATCTATATTTGGCCACCAAATATATGATCTTGCAATGGACTTCATTTTCACTATTCCTAAGTGACTTGCATGCAACTCATCCAACACATAGTTACGCATTTTTCTGGGTACAACAACTTTATATCCCCACATTATGACTCCAAGCTCTACCGTGAGCTCATCCTTTCTTTGGAAGTATGGCAGTAACTCACCATTCTCTGCTGACATAAAATTTGGCCAATCATGCATGACATAGTTATACACTTTCTTCAAGATAGGATCATTTTGGGTTTCAGTTTGAACAGTTTCAAAAGTTAAAGGAACAGAACTTTCAGCAATGCAATGTAAATAGGTACCCTTCCATTCTGGATCATTGTTACTGTACATATGCTTAGTTGTTAATGGCAAACGTGACAAAGCATCTGCATTTCCATGCTTTTCTGACTTTACATACTGAACATCAAAAGTATATCCAGACAGAAACAGGGCATATCTTTGAAGTCTACTTGCAGCAAAAATGGGTAACCCTTTCTTCGGTCCAAAAATGCTAAGTAAAGGTTTGTGGTCCGTGCATATTGTGAACTTACGACCATACAAATATTGGTTGAATTTTTTTACACCATACACAACTGCTAAGGCTTCATCGTCTATCTGTGAGTATTTACATTCTGCCTGAGATAGCGTTCTAGAGTGGAATGCAATCGGTTTCTCCACACCTTCATTGGTCATGATGCTTAATACACAACCGACACCCATAGAGCTTGCGTCAACAGCTAATTTTATAGGTAAACTAGGATCATAATGAGCTAAAACAGGGCTCTAGTTAACACTCCCTTGACATGGTTAAAAGATGTTATACACTCTTCATCAAATTTAAATGTCACACCCTTTCTTAACAAATTATATAATGGTCTCAAGATTGTTGACATGTTACTGATGAACTTTCCATAATAATTAATTAAACCAATAAATGCTTTGATTTCAGTGACAGTCTTAGGAATAGGTGCATTAACTATGGCTGATATTTTAGACTGAGAGGTGTGCAGTCCCCCTTTGTCTATGATAAACCCTAGGTATTCTGCCTGGTCCACAAAAAACGTGCATTTGTCTTTTCTGACTGAAAAGCCTTTTTCACTAAAGCGCTTGCATACTTCTTGCAATCTACGAAAATGAGTTTCATTATCAGGAGCAGTGATAAGAACATCATCCATGAATACTGAGATACCTTCTAAGTTTTGCAAGGCTTGTTCAATTACCCTTTGGAATATTCCAGGGGCTGACGAGATTCCATAGGGCATTCGGCAATAAGAAAAAAGACCCTTATGCGTACTGATTGTACATAGTTTTTGAGAGTTTTCGTCTAACTCTAATTGCATATAAGCTTGGCTCAAATCTAATTTGCTAAAACTTACTCCCTGCTGTAAATTAGCAAATAAATCTTCAATTCAAGGGATAGGGTATTTATCTATTTCCAAATACTGATTTAAAGTAACTTTAAAATCACCACATATCCTTATATCGCCATTCTTTTTTAAAACAGGCATAATTGGTGTTCCCCGCTCAGAACTATTTACAGGGATTAGAATGTGTTCATCTATTAAGCGCTGGAGCTCTTTTTCGACTTTACCTTTTAAAGAAAAGGGTATTGGTCGTGGTTTGAAGTACCTTGGCCTAGCGTTTTCCTTCAGGTTAAGCCTTACAGGTTCTCCCTTATACTGCCCTAATTTGTCAGTAAATACTGCAGAAAATTGACTGAATAACTCTGCGATCCTGATTGTGTCAGTCGGATAATATTATTTTTAAAAGAGTCTGGGCTTTTTAACTGTTTGTGACCAACGATTATGTGGTGTTTCATCTTACGCCCATTTTAATGAGAGCTGCGTCGCTTTTATCTATTTATTTATTTATATATTTAATTTTTTATTTAAAAAACACGACTTGGTGATGTTAGGCTGACGTGGTGCGAATGACCTCAGTCGTCGAAGCACCCTAATCACCCAAATACTACTACTACTACGAATAACTCTGCTTTCATTATTTCAACATTAGTATCATTACTGATAGGTTTGCCCATAGCACACAAGTTACTCTTAAATGATATGTCTACTCCAAGTACCTTGAGCCACTCACGACCCATTAATGGATGTGAGCCTCCCTTAATAACATAGAAATCCAAATTTCTATAATGCATATTTTCATAGCAAACATCGACTGTTACCTTTCCTACAGGTAAAATAGGCTCATTAGTGTATGAACGCAGAGTGAGATCACAAGGCAACAATGTACAAGAACTGAAATTATTTTTGTAAAGATGGTCACTACAAACAGTGACACTGGCTCCCGTGTCAACTTCAAAAGTTGTTTCCCGACCTTGAACTAAAACCTTAGTTTTAATAGGGTCGACCTTAGTTCCTTCTGTTACTCTTTCACGCACATTGAATAAATGTTGTACATCTTCAACATAATTTTCGAAGTGGTCGTTACCCGAGATGCTTTTGGAATTACTCACATTATAGTGGTCATCACTCACAAAATTGTGTTGCCCATTATGTGCATACCTTTTATTCTGAAATTTAGACTGATTAGGCCCATTTTTCTTAAACTTAGAACACTGATAGTCTGGTGTCTTACCAGATTCTACTGACTTACACACTTTAGAAATGTGATTTCTCTTACCACATTTATGGCACACAACACCAAACAACTTGCACTGCTTTCTATAATGGCCATACTGCCCACAGCACAAACACTGCACTCTCTCAAATCTCGAGCTCCGGTTTACGCCGCACCCATCCTTCGTCTGTGGACGTTGTTGCGCCGCCATCCGCTGGACTCGGCCGCTGCTGCCGTTGACCGTCAGCGTCGCTGCATCCTTCTCCGCCGCCTCCACCGAGCAGACGATTTTCACTGCCTGGTCGTAGGTTAGGGCTGCCTCTCCCAGTAATCTCTGCTTGGTTGATTCGCTTCTGATACCGCTCACCAATCGGTCTCTGAGGTAGTCATTAAGAGCCGCGCCGAACTCGCAGTAGGTGGATAACTTTTTGAGACTGGAGATGTACTCTGCTATGGATTCGCCATCATGCTGATTCCTCTTACTAAACTTATATCGCTCGGCAATGAACGATGGCTTGGGATACAAGTGTTCCTGAATCAACTTCACTAACTCGTTAAAAGTTTTTGAAGACGGTTTTGCAGGCGTACATAAATCCCGCAATAGACTATAGGTTTTCACACCTACGACAGTTAGTAGTGTGCTCACTTTTTTTTCATCTGCTATATTATTGCAGTCCACGAATAGTTCAAAACGCTCAATATAAGAGTCCCAACTTTCCACGCAGTTATCGAATTCACCGATTCCGCCAATAATACCTGACATAATTGCTCCTTTTCTTAATGACGGTCAATATTCACCGTTTCATGTTCAGACATCAAAATGTTCAGATTTTGAGTCCAACACGTGGCGCATGGTAATGGACATACAACTTCCTTCCGTTCTAATTTTCGTAAAAAAACTAACCGCGTACAATCGAACTGGTTGCATTGCACACACGGGTTGAAAGTACTTTACGGCAGGATACGAAAATATACACCTCGTCGCCAATTGTAACGCACAGGCATTGAGGAATCGGTTAATTAAAAACATCAGCAAACTGCGTTACGTGAGAGGAACACATTGACTGCCACGACTCCGCCGGTTTCCCAGACTGCCTTGTACATCCAGGGTCTTGATACCCGAGGAAGTGGCGCGAATGTTAGCCAATCATATATATTTATCTTTCATACATTACATTCATTCATTCATTTTCATACATTACATTCATTCATTCATTTTCATACATTACATAACTATACGCTCAACTAAAGGTATTTCTATAGTTTCTGCTTTAGTTTTTCCTTTAGTTATGGGGCCATATTTTCTTAAGGGTGATGTCTTAAACCAATGTTTGTTTTCATTCGTATATTTTACTCCAGCATAACATTTCGGTAATTATGATGTAATCATTAAAAATATGCACGTAAAATTTTATTTACTACAACCTTGACGTGGTGGAAGTCCTTGCACGTTCCAATGAACCCTAAACACCCCCTTAAAAAAAAGAACTATACAGAAGCTTTAGTTACTAAAGCATTTCTTTAGTAACTAAAGATGAGTGCCTTTAGTTTTTCAAAAACTATTCAGATTGTTTAGTTTCTGGTACAATAACTAAAGAGCTGTTTAGTTATCATTCTTTAGTTTTCTCGTGAGACTGGAAGTGTTTAGTTTCAGCTCCAAAAACTAGAGTTCTTTAGTAATCACTCTTTAGTTACCTACTATTGCCTTTTAGTTTTCAAAACTTGACTAGTAGCTGTATAGTTATTGCCTTTGATGGTGTTTAGTTTCTGCCCCTTAAACTGAATGGTCCTTTATTAATCACTCTTCGGTTATTTTTGCCTTTTAGTAACCGAAAGTTGATCATAATTTGTTTATTAACTGCCCTTGCTGATGTTTTTTATGGTTAACACTAGAGGTTTCTTGAGTAATAACTTATTTTTGCCTTTTTCTTTCCAAAAAGTTTACCTAAAGTTATTTAGATATTGCCATGTAGGTTTTCATGTGGCAGATGACATGTGGGTGCGAGTTCATAGTTTGTTTTACCCCTGCGGGTAGGGGGATGGAGAATACTCCCGCAGTATCCCTGCTTGTCGTAAGAGGCGACTAAAAGGGCGGGGAGGTGAAACCCCGAAAACAAACCCCCAGGCAGCAAAGGGATGCGTCCGGACAGTTTTGTGGGTCCACTGTCTGTGTGCGGCCATACCAGCTGGCCTGCGATCCACCCGCATGTTTGCCGTGTGCGGAGACCCGTAAGGGGGAGAAGGGGATCCTGGTGGGTGAGTTCTCTGGAATACAGCCGGGTGTCGGAAGCCCGGCATGGGCCGGAGTTCAACACCCCACTTCGGCCCTGGATTCCCTGTAAACGGGCGGTCAAGATCTAGCCAGTCTTGATCAATCGGCTTATCGACACGTTTCGATGGCGAGTGCTGGAGTGACGGGGGTTTGTGTAGGGCGGCCAAAGGTGTACGGGTTTGGAGGGCCCATGCACTGGAGGCCCCACCCGAAGCAGTCCCCCTAAACAATAGTGCTATATCCCTTGGGTATCCCTGGCGACCACACCGGTTTGCGGTGTGGCGTCCCGAATGTGTGGCTCCGTGGTGGGTGGGGAGCCCAGGGGATGAATTCCCAATTTTCATGGAGCCGGATAACCTTCCTCCATCCAAAAGATCCCGTCCGGAAACGGGCGGGGGAGATATAACGTGCACCGCCTGTAGGCGGTATCTGATTATGAGATGTGCAAAGGACGGTGAGACGCTAACTAAGGTGTCTCCCTTCCTCATCCGTCGTGTCCTCTCAGCAGCCGTTACAGGCGATCTTACATCCGCAAAAAAGCTGCGCGATGGCACTTTGTTAATAGAAACGGCAAACGACAAACAAAGTTTGAAACTCCTTTCTTTCACGCGTCTCCAGGACATTCCTGTGAAGGTGGAGGTGCATCGCACCTTAAATACAAGTCGGGGAGTGATAAGCAGCTACGACCTGCTCTACGTCGACGACGACGAGATAAAGACAGAAATGGCCTCTCGGGGCGTAGTCGATTGTCGTCGACTGAAAATAAAGCGTAACGGCGAGCTGATTAACAGCACATCTGTGATCCTCACCTTCTCGCGCGACACGCTCCCCGACAAGGTATTTGTTGGCTATGAATCGGTTCCCGTCCGCCCATTCATACCGAGCCCCATGCGATGTTTCAATTGCCAACACTTCGGCCACATCGCCACCAGATGTGAGGGCAAGGCCACCTGCCCGCGCTGTGGCAAAGAAAAACATGAGGGTGATGCGTGCACTTCTGAACCTTTCTGCGTCAATTGCGAGGGTACACACCCAGTGTATTCTCGTGATTGTCCCAAAATGAAAGAGGAGAAAAAAATTATGGAGATCAAAACAGTGGAAAAGTTACCCTATTTTGAAGCTCGAAAAAAGTTCCGCACTCTTATAGCCCCTACATTTTCTAAGTCTTACGCTGTTGTTGCAAAAACGCCTACTTACAACGGAAATAATTCAGTTAAAACAAGTGAAACAGAAAAGAAAAATGAACAGAACGCGACGGATAAAGTGGAACAAGCCAAGCCGGATAAGGCTACAAAGCCGGTAAAAACAAATAACTGCCCGGGTTCTCCAAAAAAGACCCTTAGGAAACCCACCGGACCCACGCCCACCAGGCGTGAGAAAACACCCTCCCCCGGCCCCACCGAGGTGCGGGCCCCATGCCCAGTGGAGGCTATGGAGGAGGATAATCTGTCTGACTCAGAAATCCTGATAGCCAGACAGAAGGGGAAAAAGAACCGTATTCGGCGCTGATTCTCCCAACGGACGGACGGACTGCTGTGTATAAATTCTCACTTTTTAACGTATTCTAATGAATTTTATTTTACAGTGGAACTGTAATGGTTTTTATCGTCACAAGGAAGAGTTAAACATTTTAATCCGAGATTTTAATCCGTTTTGTATTTGTCTCCAAGAGACGCATTTTAAAATCACGGACATGGGTATTTTAAGAAATTTTAATGTTTTTAGGTATGACGACACCAGCGGCCAGCGAGCCCAGGGTGGAGTGGCAGTTGCTATCCGAGAGGCCCTTTACACCTCTCGGGTACAACTGAATTCACCATTTCAGGCAGTGGCGGTAACTGTCCACGCACCGGAGCCCATAGCGTTGTGTAACGTTTATTTACCAGAGTGCGCACCTGTCACTGAACGCAACCTCGTGGATCTTGTCCATCAATTACCCAAACCTTTTGTGATTTTAGGTGACCTTAATGCACATGACCCTCTGTGGGGTAGCTCTCGGAGGCAAAGCAATAGAAGAGGTCGGATTTTATCAAATTTTATCCAAGATTTTAACCTCATTTTACTTAATAACGGTGAGAAAACTCGTTTTAACAGTTTAATGGAGAATTTTCCTCCATTGATCTCGCCATTTGTTCCAGCAGTCTTTACACGAAACTTAACCTGTCCGTTCATACTGATCTCTGTGGGAGTGATCATTTTCCCCTTTTAATACGTAAAGAAGGAAATTTTAACCAGCATTTTATATCCCCTGGTAAATGGCTTACTCAGAAAGCTGATTGGCCAAATTTTAAAGAAAATTTTATGTTCAAATTTGACTCAACTCGTGACGCAACACAAAACGTCGAAGTTCTGACCTCCGCAATCATAGAGGCGGCAAATATGAGCGTTCCACGGTCTATGGGCATCGTCCGTAGACCTCCTGTGCCGTGGTGGACAGAGGAATGCGCTAAGGCAATTAAATTGCGGAAACGAGCGCTACGAATATTTAACAAGTACCCGACGGAAACCAATCTTGCCTCTTTTCGACGTCTTCGTGCAAAAGCCCGACAAATTGTGAAAGAGGCGAAGAAGTCCTCCTGGATGGAATTCATTTCCGGCGTAAACCACAGGACTCCCGTTGCACAGGTATGGCGGAAGGTCCGAAGCATCTCGGGCTCCAATCAGCAATGCGGCGTTTCCGGACTAAATGTCGATGACCGAGTGATCACTTCTCCCTCGGATATGTGCGAGATTTTCGGCCGCACATTCGCCGAAATCAGCAGCGACGCCAACTACAATGCCGACTTCAGAGATATGAAACAACGCTCTGAAGCATTATCTCTGTCGTTCCGAGAAACGCCCGGCATTGCTGATTATAACAAAAGCTTTTCGCTGTGGGAACTAGCCTCGGCCATTGCGGACTCTCGGAATTCGTCTCCAGGGATGGACAATGTCCACAATATATTTCTAAAGAATTTGCCAAAGGGTGCAATGGCGGAAATCCTTCACACCCTCAACCAAATCTGGTTTGAGGGTAGTTTCCCACAGTCCTGGCGGGAGTCTGTCGTGGTTCCGATTCCAAAACAGGGGAAGGACAAGAATGACCCGAGGAATTATAGGCCCATTTCCCTCACAAGCTGCCTGTGTAAGGTTATGGAGAGAATGGTTAATCGCCGGCTTGTTTGGTGGTTAGAGCGGCGAAACCTTCTCTCCAGCATTCAAAGTGGTTTCCGCCGGGGAAGATGTACAATAGATCATCTCGTACAGACTGATAATTTTATCCAGGAGGCCTTTCTTCTGCGCCAACACTGCATTGGAGTCTTCTTTGATTTGGAGAAAGCGTACGACATGCTTTGGCGCAGGAAAATTCTACAAACAATGCACAGTTGGGGCTTTAGGGGTAATCTACCCATTTTTATACGAAATTTTTTATCAAACCGTGGTTTTAGAGTGAGAGTAGGTAAGAGCCTCTCACAGTTTTACTACCAGGAAAACGGCGTTCCCCAAGGTTCTGTTCTAAGCGTCACGTTATTTGCAATTGCCATTAATGACATAGCTGACTGTATTAAAACTCCGGTAATGGGATCCCTATTCGTAGACGACCTTGCAATCTTCTGCAGGTCGTCCACATTAGCCAGC
This sequence comes from Ceriagrion tenellum, assembly GCA_963169105.1. Taxonomy (NCBI): domain Eukaryota; kingdom Metazoa; phylum Arthropoda; class Insecta; order Odonata; family Coenagrionidae; genus Ceriagrion; species Ceriagrion tenellum. Next base: position 117,336,037 of record OY720640.1, on the reverse strand, counting down.
GTTTCAAGAAAGATTCAGCTAACTGTCACAAAACTCAATGACTGGGCAAAGAGAAATGGGCTTCGTTTCTCTATTCAGAAAACTGTGTGTGTGCACTTTCACAGATTTAGGGGTATCCATATAGCTCCGCCGTTACGCTTAGGAAGAAGTAACCTTTCTTTCGTGGAATCCGTTCGATTTCTGGGGATGACTTTAGACCGGAGACTGACATGGCAGGAACATATTCGCAATCTGGCCCAGAAATGTCGCCGCGGTCTAAATATTTTACGTATTTTAAGCAACACATCATGGGGCGCAGACCGCACCACCTCGATTTTATTATACCGTTCTCTGATTCGGTCTAAAATAGACTACGGGTGTTTCGTTTACTCTTCTGGACGAGAGTTTTACCTGCGACCGTTAACAACGGTCCACAATGCAGGAATACGGCTAGCCACTGGCGCTTTAAGGACCTCTCCTATCCACAGCCTGTATGTGGACGCAGGGGAGCCGCCGCTGGCTACTCGCAGGCTAATGCTGCCATGTAGCTATGCGTCGAAAATTTTATCAATGACAAAGCACCCATGTTTTAATATCGTTTTTAAACCTAGGTTTTTAGATATCTTTAACAGAAGGACGAGGGCTACCAGGCCGCTAAGTATTCGGCTTAAAGATTTTATTGACAGTATTGACATATCTCTGCCGGAGGTGTATCCTGTTGGGTATTCAAAATACCCACCATGGTCCATACCACGACCAGAGTGCCACACTGAACTGCACAAGCACCAGAAATCTTCTCTAACGTCCCAGGAGTACCAGAGCCTATTTTATGAATTCCTGGATAACCACCCGGACTTTATCCCCGTGTATACGGATGGATCGAAGTCCGGCTCGGCATGTGCTTGTGCAGTGTCCTCTGCGCATCACAAAGTCATAAAGGCGAGGCTCCATCCGTGGTGCAGCATATACAATGCAGAATTACTCGCAATTAAGACGGCCTTAGGAAATATAAAAGGCAATTCTGGCACTTTCCTTATCTGTACAGACTCTCTAAGCGCTGTGAAGTCCATTTCAGCCTATTACCCACTCCACCCTCACGTCCAGGATGTACAATGCGCTCTTCACTCCCTCACCAACAAGGGAATTAAAATCTCCTTTATGTGGGTACCTGGACATGTGGGAATAGCTGGTAATGAACGCGCAGACAAGGCTGCAAAGGAAGCATTACAGATGCCAGAAATTATGTGGAACACTGTGACTGCGGAGGACCTGAAGGCTATGTTTCGACGCATTATATTAGGCAAATGGCAAGAATCGTGGCATGGGATTAATAGCAACAAGCTCCGGACTGTGAAACCGGTAGTATCAGTGTGGCCCTCTTCCGTCAGGAATACTCGGAGGGAAGAAGTAGCAGTCACACGCCTGAGGATAGGGCACACTGCCCTGACCCACTCATACCTCTTCACAGAAGAGAAGACAACCTTGGTGTGATGAGTGCGACTCCCCACTGAGTGTGCGACACATCCTGACGGAGTGTGATAAATACCGGTCTTCTCGAGGAAAACACAAGGTCAACGGTACCTTAGGACACATCCTAGGTGACTCACCCGATTGCCTCACCCGAGTAATTGCTTTTTTAAAAGAAATCAACGTTTTTAATAAATTATAAATTTTTTACATGTATACGCGTTTTATACAAAGTTAGGTCAATTTTATCTCACAACAGTACTAAAGCGATTTCGCTTTAATCACACTAACCTGGTGTTACCAATGGACGAGAGTGGTGCGAAATGACCGCAGTAGTCGACGCACCCTTAAAAATAATTCTACTACTACTACTCATAGTTTGTTTTACTGAGGGCGCTGAAAAGGAGCGGAGGGGGAGGGGAGAGAGAAAAGGGGAGGGGGACTCCCGGTGGCTCGTGCGGATATCCTTGTAAACCCTATCAGTGCACCAGTGAGGTCGCGTGGTCGTATAGTTTTACTGCGTACTATGTAATATAGTCTTTATAATACTTCCTTTTGCGTCCTGTGTATTATCATCTTAATAATACCTTCTTTTGCGTCCTGTGTGTGATAACCTTTGTTGCGTACTCGAGCAAAGTTAATATCTCGAGTGAGAGAATTTTGCGTATCGATAGCGAAGTCGTGGGTTATCGGAAATGGCAGTTTCCACTGATCAATTTTACACCCTCTGTGAGTTTTTAAATGAAGACGTGACAGAGGAGGGTGTTCGCTTAAAACGTGATGGGGAACTGTCCGATGACGAGTCTACAAGACCTGGGCAAGTTGTGTTCACGGAATGGATTGATCGTGACCATCCCATCCATGAACTCATCCGATCGAAGAAGGAGGTATCTTTGAAGTACCCAGCCAATGTTGGAGTCCAGTGCAAGGAGAGGTTCTACAGAATAAAAGTTTCCATAATTTGGCGGACATGCTGCACCGTCTTGGGCCGTTTTCGAACTTGGCAAATCTAGCATCTTGCCTTGAAACCTAGTACGCATCGAAAGCTATGACGTCATGGACGCCTCATCACTTTGCGCTTGTTCACTAGCTATCGAGGAAAGATACCAAGTCAACGAAAAAGGAGACTTGCTATGCTTGCTAGGTTTCAAGTTCGAACTCGGGGTGTGATAATATGGGCTTGTACGGAAGATAGAAGCGAAGAAACTTTCAAATGGATACTATTTTATCATTACTACGTATAATTGTGTGATATTTATTATTTTATTGCGGAAAAATGGATGAATTCGTTATATTTAAAGGCTTTTCAAATGTGAATATACTGATAAAAGATAGGTAGTTGTTTATATGTGTTGTAGTAAGACCTAATAGTTGTGTGAATAATTCCATACATTGTAAATGTACCGTCCTTGTTTACTTCATTGAACCTACAAAATCTATCTTCCTTACTGTGGAAGGAAAAGAAATGAAATAATGATGAAAGAAATTATATGAAAGAATTATGGTCCGATGGAAAGTACTCTAAGGTAGCCATAATTTCATTGGCAGCATTATTTTTAGCTGACGAACATAATAATTGTTAATAACGTTAACATTGGAGAGGTTTTCACAGCATTCATCAAAGAAATGGGACAATAAACCTTTAGAGTAAATGTAATTTGTTTTCAGCTTAATTATGTTAGTTACAACGCGCGTATTTATCAGTCAACAGTCAGAGATCATAGGTAGTTAGTTCGGAGTGTAATGCATTAATATATTGTTACGTGTTTTTTCATACAGGCAAAAAATATTATGATGCCTTTTTTTGAACAAAGACGTTGATTGTGGTGAAATACAGTGAGCGATATGTCGTCCACTTTCGCAGCCCCAAGTAATCGAAGCATATTAGTTAATCACCATATTATGGTATATGAGAATTATTTTATTCATAAACAATAAGATTTAAAAAATAATATTCTCTGTTACTTTGCCGTATAAGGTTGGGAAGCATTTTAAAGAAGTAATCCACTTCCATCACCCACAATAATTATGGACACGGATAGCGCTTTTCGTATGTTTTACGAAATGAAGGCCGCATGGTGTCTCTTGGGCTACGAAAGTGTCAAGTCAAGATTCTACCCGGTCGGTCTTGGGATCAAGTTAACTTGATATCAAGTTAACTATGCGTTTGCCAAGTTCGAAAACGGCCCAAGTTCGAAAACGGCCTTGGTGGCCCAGGACGATGGTGAGTCGGCCGGTTTTGCTAAAGCGTCACTGCGAGCCCGCTTTTTATAATAGCTGGTTCCTATCGCTTTGTTTAACTTGGTCATTGATCGCCCGAAATCATGTTATTTTTGGGTAGCAATGAGTCTAGTGAAGCTTCTTACTCTTATTACCCCACATAGGCATTAATGATTGCAAGACAACTTTTTACATTAGGCTAATTGACGATTTTTACCTCACTGAATTTAGGATTGAAACCAATGCTTTCACTGTTATTTAATATTTAACTTAAATGAAAATTAATCGCTACCTACAAGATGTGTTACCGCTTCAATTTCTCATACCTCCCGAAAATAAACAAACATCCAATCAGTTATTCATCAATTACGGATCAGCCTAAATTATTAGAGATTTATGAATCATTGATTCATGTATTGGAGATTGTTTACAGCATATGAAGACATGATCTAAATAATCAATGCTTGATAAATAATTGTAGATTCGCCAATCATCGATTATTTGTCCCATCTATGAATACTGGCCTTCATGCAGATATTTTCCTGCCTTTGCAAAAAATAAGATTCATATCCTGTTAGGGACTTGTTATTCAGTCTGTCTTCTTATCTTTAACTTGAAAGTTGTAACTTTTTGAGTTCTTTTTTTACCAATGTGTATGAAATTGTTGCAGATTACATTGCTGATTTCCTGAAGGAGGAGCTTTCACGGAAGGATGTTGAGGCAGCAGTCAAGACAGCAATTACGCAAAAGATTAATAATTTTTGTAAATCTGAAATGGCCAAGGCCATCCCTGTTGAATATTGTTTCTGGAAAACCAGTTATACTGGGTAGCTAATGGAATTCATTGTGTTAATTTATATTGTATGATGTTGAAGCTAGCTAATTATAAATTCCATCCCTTCCATTTCAACTGTTGTTATTTTTCTTAATATATCAGCCACTTATTTCCTTACATCAATTCCATGTCACGCAAACCGATCATTGGTCAATCACCAATTGCTGGATAGGACTTTCTGCTTTGCAACTATCCTTTCACTTCCATATCATATGGTCTCATTAGAGGCAATTTACCAGCAGTGTTTGGGTTCTTCTGGGTGAGTTCTTGGTTGTAACCAAGAATGGTATATCTACCGACAATGCATTTTACCAGAATTGCGTGGAAATTGGTTAGTACCTGTGTGTCACTGCAGCTACCCAGGTTTTTATGGGAAATAAGACTATCAGCGTTGCTGTTAAAAAGTTAGTGGTCTGTCTGCATAACAATAGATGTAATGCAATGGAAGTGTTAGGGCCAATTTTTAATTAAATAAAACATTCCTGTGTTCAGTATTTCAGGTAGGAAAAAGCATGCGAGTGCTTTTTCTCATAAAACTATAGTCGTTGCCATAGTTTTTTGGTTTTGACCACAAAACTAAACATATCAAAACTAGAGAGTTTGTATAGTTTTTCCTATAGTTTCCGGTTTTAGTTTTTTGTCTATAGTTTTTTTGTATAGTTTTGGTAAAACTTGTTCCAATTAACTATAGGCTCAACTAAAGGAATTTCTATAGTTTCTGCTTTAGTTTTTCCTTTAGTTTTGGGGCCAAATTTTCATAAGGGCCGACATAGGTTAGGCGAAATACATGGAGTTAAATAATCAACTTCGATGAATAACCAATCGGGTGAAGGAAATTGTTGGAAAAGACAATGCGAGGGAATGGAAAAACTGCAAAACGACGGGGAAGTGGGTGCGTTATACAATGGCCTCCTTCATGAAAGGTTATACGCAACGGTAAAATTGCTATAGTGAGGTAAGCGAGGATAAACGGTACAAAGGATTAAGGACAAGAGCTAGAGTATAAATCGAGCAGGAAGATATTCAAGAAAGATGGCGAGAATATGTAGAGGAGCAACATTACAGCGGTAGAAAACCAACTAATTTAGATATAGAGGATGAGGGAACCCTAGATGATGATGGTTTCTGGTCAATGATTCTCGACAGTGAAATCGAGAAAGCAATAAAAGATATGGTGGCAAGAAAAGCTGTAGAAGTAGATAACATACTTTTGAAGCTGTTAAAGAGTTAAGGAAATGAAGATATGCGAGCTTTTTTGGAACATGTTCGTAGGATCTATGAGGAAGGAGTATGCGCATAAAAGATAGACATGTTGCTCTCTGTTACCTTTCCAAAGTGATTGGGAAGCAAACGGAAAGCAACTCGACTTTCCGATTACCTTCCATTGCTTTCCGGTTGTCTTGCGTTGCGGAGGGTCGCTTTCCATTTCTTTTCCTCCATCTGATTGTTTTATGCTTCCTTTCCATTTTCTCTAATGGAAGGCAATCGGAAAGCAGTTGGAAAGCAAAATCTTCGCCGGATTAATTCGTATGAACTGTATTGATTCCTATCCCAAAAAGAAAAATGCACCAGAATGCGAGGACTAAAGGACGATTCGTTTGATTTCACCCGCAGCCAAAGTTCTACTTCGAATAACCAATAGAAGGTTGGAGAGTTGGGCTATAATCTACTTGGGCGATGGACAGTTTTGGTTCCGGAAAGGAAAGTCAACTCGGGACGCGATATCGGTGATGAGAGCACTTATTCAGAGAAACATTGAGTGTAACCAGGACGTTTTCGCATTCTTCATCGATTTTGAAAAAGCTTTTGATAGGGTAAATTGGAATGAACCAACAGATATTCTTGAAAAAATGGGAAGAGACTGGCGAGACAGGAGACTAATCCGAAACTTGTATATGTCTCAAAGGGCGCAGGTGAGGGTGGCTGATGGTGTACAGGGATGGACAAATATAGGTCGAGGGGTAAGGCAAGGGTGCTCTTTGTCGCCATTGCTTTTCAAATTTGTACTGAGTAAATGGTAAGACAGGAATGGGAAGAACTTGAGTTTTGAATCAAAGTCTGTAGGCATTTGATGAAATCAGATTCGCAGACGATCAGTAAGTGGTTGGTGGATCTTCAAAGGGACTGCAAGCATTGAGAGATGCTTTAGAATTGCAGCAGGAGATATTCGGAATGGAATTAAATCATAAGAAACAAAAGTAATTAGATTCCTTGGGCCAAAGAAAGCAAGGTTTGGATTAAAGCTGGGAGGACACAAACTCGAGCAAGTAGAACAATTTAATGACTTAGGCAGCACGCTAGAGAAGAACAGGCATAGTAGCAAAGACATACGGAAGAGAATAGCGCTAGCTAAGGAGGCGTTAGACAATAGAAGGGAGTTGATGATGGGGATATTGGGTAAGGATGTGAAGAAGTGGCTGGTGAAGAGCTTGATGTGGAGCGTAGCGTTGTACGGGGGAGAAAGGAGGACGAGAATAGGCTGCAGGCATTTGAGATGTGGGTATGGAGAAGGATGGAAAAGGTTAGGTGGACGGAAAGAAAGACTAACGAGGAAGTGTTTGAGATGGTGGGCGAGGAAAGGAAGCTTTTGAATGAAATCCGGGATAGGCACGGCAGATGGCTAAAGGATATGATAAGGGTGATGGGTTGTAGATTAATGTGAGGGAACAGCAGGAGGGAGTTAGAAGGAAGAGGAAATGAGGCAATTTAAAGAGTTCTAACTTGGGGCAAGGAAAGAAAACTAAAGTTTTCGGAAGAAAAACTAACGTGTCACTATTCAAAGGACAACTAAATAGGCAACCCATACTAACAAGGGGTATGACGAGCGTAAAAAATAAGAAAGTAGTAAAATACCCTGGAGTGCGGAGTCGGTGAAGGTATCGATTTGTCGACTCACTGCGCAGCAACAGTAAAAAAGACCAAAGAAACATTCCTACCCATAACCCAATTAGCAAAAGACAACCGCGGATTCAAATTCAGCTGTTTAAGAAAACTGTACGCTGGACTACGAATACCTATCATAGTCTATGGGTGAGAGACATGGTGGGAAGAAATAGTAAAGAAGACAAATGATCAGGAGAGCGCATAGAATAGCACAACTAATAATTTCGAAATGTTACCCGACCACATCGACGGATGCACTATGTGTAGTTACAGCGAGCATCCCCATCGAGCTGGTAATAAAGGAAAGAAGACTCCGTTAAGAAAAAAGGAAGAAAGATGAAGACAACCCAAACGCAAGGAAAGAGATTAGAAAAGGATTCCTGCAAGAATGGCAGGAGATGTGGGAAAGGAGCTCAAAAGGAAGGGAATCATTTAGATTCTTCCCAGATGTAAAAAAAAGGATTGAAGTGAAACACATAGATTTGGACCACAACACAGTGCAGTTCCGAACCGGCCATGGGAATTTCGGAAAAAACACTAGAAAGTTTTAGACTGAAGGCGAGCGGTAGGTGCCAGCACTGCGAATGTAAGAACACTCTTGGCATATACTGCAAGGAATGTCCACGATTTGAAGATCTTAGAGTGGAAACCAAAAATATACTTACAGGGCTGGGATTAGCATGGAACGGAACTAATTTGGTCAAGGAAGAAGTTTGGAATTGCATCAAAAGAATGACCAAAGAGATGCTGCAGAAGAAAAGGAAATTGCAAAATGAGGGAGAAACTTCACAGTCAACTTGCCGAGAAAGTGAAGAAAACACCGGTAAGCGGTCAGACCCCTCACTGATGCGCGGGGGATATCTAAGGGACTCCAGCATCTATGTGGGAAACACACTGGACAGGACAAGAACAAGACCAGAGCGAAAGTGGTAAAGAGGCAACATCCCAATGAGACTATTGCATATGGAATAGTTGAGGAGGACCGTTGGCCAGTGAAATAATGTCACTGGCGAAACAAAGTGCGAAAAAACGCACTGTTGCACTCTAGAAACAAAGCACGAACCAAGACAAAGAAAAGCGGCCCCCAGGAAATAAGCGGAAGCTTTTATTTCTGGGGGGGTGGAAGGAGGGTCCGCGGAGGCCATGCCCCGAAACAGCTGCTTAATGTAGAGCCAGGTTGAAGAGTTCTTCCAAAAGCCCATCGCCCGGCTTAACTCCAGCATTGAACGTGAATTTCGCACTTAGCTTATTCTGGACCTTCACTGTTGCCCTTGCATCTTCAAAGGTAAACCCCACCAGCCTTATTAGTTTTTGTAGGATTTGGAGCCGATTTAGCACCCTCATGAGCTCTCTGCGATTTATATTGTCAAATACCGGTTGGAAGTCAGTAAATAAGAAATGTACGTCTCGGTCATATTCATAAAATTTCCCCATCATCTGCTTGGTTGTGAAAACTTGGTCAGTTGTGTTCATATTCGGCCGATATTGGAATTCTCCCAAAGTTCTTTCCGCAAGGGTGGTTAGTCTCTTATTTAGCACTCTAGACATAGCCTTCTTGCAGGGTACATTTAGCAGCGTGATACCTCTGTAGTTTTCGCACGTACATTTGTCGCCTTTTTTAAAAATGGGGCATATTATTCCCGTCTTCTATTTCTCGGGCAATATCTCTTCGACCATATATCGCATATTAGCTCGTGTGTTTTTGTTAGCATGGTTGGACCTTCATGTTTCTATAGCTCAGCTACTCTACTGTCTTCTCGCGGAGAGCGGTTGTTTTTCTTTTCTTGATGATCTCTTCTACCTCCTCTCTGGATGGTTCCTGAGCGATTTCATCCTCATCCTCTTCTCTTGGCTCATGTCTCTCCAAGTCCACATTTTCGTTCTCATTGTCCTTGTTGAGAAGTTCTTTGAATTGCTCAACCCATCTCTCTAGCACTTTTTGATTTTTCGATTATATTATTCCCAGCCTTATCTTTACCTCCTCCGAGTCTAGGGGAGTAGGCAGTTTTCATTTTGTTCACAGTCAAGTAGCACTGTTTGACTTCGTTTTGTTCGTGCAGTTATTCAATATATTCAATATTTCTTTTTAACATAAGTATTTTTTTCTTTTTCATTATTTTGTTTTCTTTATTTCTTAGCTCTTTGTGCCATCTTTCATTTATACGAGGTTTCCTCTCGTTCATCTTATCCAGGCGGTATTTTTACCCATCAAAACCATCAAGCACTCTTATCGAACCAGCCTTTGCTCCTTGTTTTCCTATCTTCTCCCAATATCTTATCTGCAGTCTCCTTCATAGCTTCTTCTAATTTCCTCCACGCCCACCTGGCCGTCGCTGTTAGCTAAATTCCTTTTCCATCTCATTTTGAAACTGGGTTCGTCCTTCTTTGTTTTTCAGTAGGTCCGGTTTCCTCTACTTTGTTTTCGCAATTGTTGGGTTTTTAACAGCTTTTATCCTTTCCCTCACTGTGGCCTTGACAATAAAGTGATCGGAGTCACAATTCAACCGCCTACACCTCCGAACGTCGATGATTGATGACGTATGCCTGGCTCATGTCAACTCATGGTCTTTTTGTATGACAATTCCTGCACCTGGAGCTGTCCAGGTGCCCGAATGGATTCGTTTGAGTGGGAAGAAAGTATTCTTCATCACTAGGTTATTTATGGAAGCAAACTGCGCAAGAAGATAACAGTTTTTGTTGTAAGTCTGGTGTACTGATTGGCGGCCGATGATATTAAAGCCGCTACTATCTCGCCCCAGCTGTGCGTTGAAGTCCTCAACAATTATGTCGTTCTTTTGTGTTCTGAACAATAATCCCTTTAACTCCTTTAATAATTTTTCTTTTTCAAGTTTGTCTTTGTCTTCTGTGGGGGCTTGAGTTGATATAAACGTAATATTTCCAAATTTACCCTTGAATCTGGTCTTACGCAGGAATTCATTGACGGGATCAAAGTCCAGCAGACTTTACCGTATTTTGGCATTCATCATTATTCTAGTTCCATACAGGCCTGTCCTTCTCTCGGGCCCACTGCAAAGAAGGCTGAATTCTGGTCCGTCTCTGCGCTCTTGTCCCTGCCATCTTACTTCTTGGAGTACAACCACATCGACACTGAATTTGGTTAATTCTTGAGCAGTTTCTTTCATCTTTCCAGGTTTTAGCATCGTCCTAACGTTCCAAATTGCTAAAATTAAATCCTTATTCCTGCTCCGAGTCAGTCACTGATGTAATCCATTGTTACCGTCCGGTATCCGAGGCTTTTGTTCAGTTTCCGTAACATTTTGTTTTTTCTAAGGCGAGGTTGATGGCAACACTCTCAACCCCCTCTACATTTGAGGACCTAGGATTTTCTGTCGGGGTTTACTCCCAAAGCCAAGTCGATCTGGATTTAAGGCGCCTAAAACTAGCCTTTCATCCATCCACAATTAGCGTTACCCAGGAAGCGCGACGAGGACTCTGTGGCTGGATTTGCTGGCAGAGCCTTAAGGAGACGAACGGCTTTTCTCGATATATACTGAGGGTCTTAGGCTTGGCACCTTCAACCCCACCGAGACCGCATTAAACCGGCATTGCCATCTCGGAGATTACATAGACAGGGGAATGTTTCTCAACCTTAAGATATTTTTCATAGAATTTTTCAAAAATAGAGTCCGAGTGACATCCGAATGAAGAGATTTTTCCGGTCCCTCCATGTTACTTAAAGACACCATTAGGGATATCCAGTGAAGACGTAAAATGGAGGCTAGAGCAGGCATGCGACTACCATGATAAATCCTCAAGATCTTCCTCTAAACCATTATGTATTAGGAGTGCTTGGGAAGCATACCATTAACATGCTCTCCTCTCACTTGGCTTTTGCAAAGATGATGACAAACGCCAGATGGAGCAGTGGAGTTGTGGGTGCTAATGAACGCAATAGAAAACTAGAGTGCTGACATTTAGAACGTATGAATACATGAGAATTTTGCACCAAAAATTTACAATGACATTATTTCTTTAACACATTAAATTCTTGCTTACCTGATAATATAAATGCGAAGATAACTCCAGATGATTACGGAAAGCAAATATTTATGCAGAGATTTCACCAAATGAATACATACACGAAGATGCTGCTGGATTAATATTGAGGCAAAAATACCGGCCGAATTCCAAAGAGGGACATTAATGCCTGAATACCTACCTTAAACTCTAGATCTCCATTGCAATCACAAACCATACCAAACTGATAATATAGCCAGGTGATGACCCTCTGCACTAGGAAGGGAACCGAAAGCTTCTGAGCGTCCTCAACCATACAGCACAAACGAAGGAGAGATCCTTGGGGAGGGAAAGGGGGGGAAGAAGGATTCCCTTAAGGGATGGAACTGTAGGACAGCTAGAGGACTTACAATTGTTCTTTTTCTAGGTATTGAACGATCAACGAAGTCATGTGATTCTAATCATCTGCTTCTACCACTATTGTAGTCCACCCCTGCGGGTAGGGGGATGGAGAATACTCCCGCAGTATCCCTGCTTGTCGTAAGAGGCGACTAAAAGGGCGGGGAAGGAAACCCCGGAAAAAACCCCAGAGCCAGCAAGGGTTGAGCCCGGACAGTCTAGTGGGTCAACTGTCTGTGTGCGGCCATACCACCTGGCCTGCGATCCACCCGCATGTTTGCCGTGTGCGGAGACCCGTAAGGGGGAGAAGGGGATCCTGGTGGGTGAGCTCTCCGGCACCCAGCCGGGTGTCGGATGCCCGGTATGGGCCGGAGTTCAATACCCCACTTCGGCCCTGGATTCCCTGTAAACGGGCGGTCAAGATCTAGCCAGTCTTGATCAATCGGCTTATCGACACGTTTCGATGGCGAGTGCTGGAGTGACGGGGTCCTGTGTAGGGCGGCCGAAGGTGTATGGGTTTGGAGGGCCCATGCATTGGAGGTCCAACCCGAAACAGGCCCCCTAAACGATAGTGCTATATCCCTTGGGTAGCCCTGGCGACCACACCGGTTGGCGGTGTGGCGTCCCGAATGTGTGGCTCCGTGGTGGGTGGGGAGCCCAGGGGACGAAATCCTAATTTTCATGGAGACAATCTCACTCCCTCCAAATAAAAGATCCCGCCCGGATACGGGCGGGGGAGATAGTATTTTCAAGAAGAGCATGCGCTATTTGGTTCTCAAATGTGCGAAAGATGGCGAGACACTTAAAAAGGTGTCTCCCTTCTTCATTAAACGGTCCTTGTCTGCGGTCATCCCTGGAGAACCTCACTCAGTCAAAAAGCTTAGAGATGGGACACTATTGATTGAGACGGCAAATGTAGACCAAGCAGAAAAACTGCTCAAAGTGAAGAAACTCCACGATATCCCGGTCACGGTAGATATCCACCGCACCCTAAACACTTCTCGGGGAGTTATAAGCCATTATGATCTCCTCTACGTTGAAGTAGACGAAATTAAGAGAGAAATGGCCCCACAAGGTGTGACAGACTGTCGTCGACTTACGACTAGGAGGAACGGTGAGACGATTAATACTACATCTGTGATCCTCACGTTCGCTCTCGATAAGCTCCCCGAGAAAGTGCATGTGGGCTACAATTCGGTACCAGTGCGGCCATTCATACCAAACCCCATGCGTTGCTTCCAATGCCAAAAGTTCGGCCACATCGCACCGCGATGTGAGGGTAAGACCACCTGCCCGCGCTGTGGCAAGGACAAGCATGAGGGTGACGTATGTTCCTCCGATCCTTTCTGCGTAAACTGCGAGGGTTCGCATCCAGCGTACTCTCGTGATTGCCCTGTGATGAAGGATGAAAGGAAAATTATGGAAATTAAGACCCTAGATAAAATCCCGTATGGAGAGGCGCGGCAGAAGTATCGGAGTCTCATGGCCCCTACCTTTTCCCGATCTTGGGCAGGTGTAGCAGCAACCCCCAAGAAAATGTGTACTATCTCCACTCAGACCGAAGAAACTAAGCCCACAAACAGCGTAAAAGAATCTAATGGACCGAAGAATATGCCCCAGAAAGCCACGTCGAAGATATCGGCCGAGCCGGCTAAGGCCCATAATCCGGCAAAGACGAACGCCACCAGTTCGGGTTCTCCAGGTAAGAACCCGAACAACTCCACCCCGGCCACGCAAATCAGGCGTGGAAAATCTCAATCCCCCGGGCCATCTGGTCCGGCCCGGCAGAGCCAACCAGAGTCGATGGAAGAAGATGAATATGTCTCTGAGTCGGAGGTCCGCCGGGCTAGGTCTAAGGGGAGGAGACATCGCATAAAGCGCTGATTCTCCCTCTGAACCTAATGCCCGTTTTTATTATTTATTTATTTTTTTTAATTTTAAAATTATTTATTACTCACCTTTTATGGTTTTTATCTTACAGTGGAACTGTAATGGTTTTTATCGGCATAAGGAGGAGCTGGCCATTTTAACTCGCGAATTTAACCCATGTTGTGTTTGTCTGCAAGAAACGCATTTCAAAATGGCGGACAAGGGGATTTTAAAAGGTTTTAACGTTTTTAGATTTGACGAAATCAGTGGCCAACGAGCCCATGGTGGAGTTATGGTTGCTATTCGGGAGGCCCTTTACACCTCCCGAGTGCACCTAAACACGCCGTACCAAGCGGTGGCAGTCACCGTGTACGCCCCCGAGGCGATCACGCTATGCAACGTGTACCTGCCCGAGGGTGCACCGGTCACTCAATTTTATCTGAATGCTCTTGTCCGTCAACTACCTCAGCCGTTTATTTTACTAGGAGATTTTAACGCCCACGATCCTCTTTGGGGAAGCCCAAGAAGGCAATGCAATCGCAGAGGACGGATTTTATCCTCCTTTATTTTAGATAATGACTTGGTTTTATTGAACAATGGGGAAAAAACCCGTTTTAATTCTTTTACCGGTGACTCTTCAAGCATAGATTTGTGCATTGTATCGAGCGCCTTAAGTATAAAATTTAACTTATCCGTTCATGATGACCTCTGTGGGAGCGATCACCTCCCACTTCTTATTACCAAGGAACGGCATTATAACCCTAGTTTTATACGGTCAGGCAATTGGGCTATCCGGAAAGCAGACTGGTCGCTTTTCCGAAACTGTTTTAATTTCAAATATGACGAAACACGTGATGGTGTTGACAATATTAACAGTTTGACTAGCAGTATAATACAAGCCGCACACGCCAGCGTACCACGGTCTCGCGGCACTGCGACGAGACCTCAAGTTCCGTGGTGGAATGATGACTGCGCGAAAGCTATCCGCCAACGTAAAAAGGCGTTGCGGATTTTTAACAAATATCCGACGGAAACTAATCTATCCTCCTTCAGGCGCTTGAGAGCGAAGGCACGACAGGTCGTGAGAGACGCAAAAAGAGCTTCCTGGATGGAATTTGTGTCGGGTGTGAATAGCAGGACTCCACTTGCACAGGTGTGGCGTAAGGTGAAGAGTATCTCGGGCAATCACCACCAGCTGGGAATAACCTACCTCAAGGTTGGTGGCGATATTGTGACCTCAGCTCCTGAGATTGGTGAGGCTATTGGCCGCTCGCTCGCCGATACGAGCAGTAATAGAAATTACAATCCCACATTTTTGGGAATTAAATTACTAGTTGAAGCCTCACCAATCAACTTTCGTGAGATCCGCTGTCATGAAGATTATAACCTTCCGTTTTCTCTTAGGGAGCTACAATCAGCCGTTGATGACTCCAAATTCACGGCTTCGGGATTGGATGAGGTCCACAACGCCTTTCTCCGGAATATTCCGACGACGACAATGTTAGAGGTCCTCCACACTCTCAATCACCTTTGGAGAGACGGTGCATTCCCGTCGTCCTGGCGCGAATCAGTAGTCATACCCATACCGAAGCAGGGCAAAGATCGTACTGACCCGAATGGTTATAGACCTATAGCACTCACTAACTGCCTGTGCAAGTTAATGGAAAGAATGGTTAACCGACGGCTTATTTGGTGGCTAGAGCGCCGAAACCTTCTCTCCGATATTCAGTGTGGATTTCGTAGAGGCCGGTCCACGATCGATCACCTGATAAGAATAGATAATTACATCCAGGAAGCCTTTGTTCTCCGCCAGCATGTTGTCGGCGTCTTCTTTGACATAGAGAAGGCATATGACACTGTCTGGCGGCGAAAAATATTGAACACTTTGCACGAATGGGGTCTCAGGGGTAATCTACCCACTTTTATTCAGAATTTTTTATCCGATCGGTTTTTTAAAGTTAGAATTGGTCAGTACCTATCCGTAGCATATAGCCAAGATAATGGGGTTCCACAAGGGTCAGTTTTAAGCGTAACACTTTTCGCCGTGGCAATCAACGATATCGTTGATTGCATGAAGCCACCGGTGATAGGGTCTTTGTTTGTGGATGACTTCGCCATATTCTGCAGGTCATCTTATCTTACCTCTGCTGCTAGACTCACCCAACTTACGCTGAATAAATTGGAGAAGTGGACCCAAAGGAGCGGATTTAAAATCTCCTCGGAAAAAACAAAATGCATTCACTTTCACCGGATTAGGGGGCAACACATCCCTCCGCCGCTACATTTAGGAGGGAAAAACATTCCATTTGTGGACTCCAACAAATTCCTGGGACTTGTATTTGACTATCGCCTCAACTGGAAGGAACAAATTAGTGTCCTGAAAAGAAAATGTACAAATGCGTTAAATATTCTGAAATATCTAAGTCACTCATCCTGGGGAGCTGACCGCAATACGCTTCTCTTACTATACCGGACGCTGATACGGTCAAAGCTAGACTACGGTTGTTTTGTGTATTCCTCCGGTCGGGAGTCATACTTGCGCCCACTGACATCGGTTCACAATGCTGGAATACGGTTAGCCACCGGGGCGTTCCGTACGAGTCCAGTGCAAAGCATCTATGCGGATGCAGGAGAACCGCCCTTGTCCCATCGGAGAAACATGCTTATGTGCGGCTATGTAGCAAAAATTTTATCTATGAGGACTCACCCTTGTTTTAACCTTATTTTTAAACCCCGCTACTTAGAACTTTTTAACCGTCGAACCAGAGCCACTAGGCCTGCAAGCATACGATTCAACAGTTTTATATCCGAGCATCGAATCACGCTTCCTGAAGTATATCCTTCTGGCTTTCCCAAACATCCGCCATGGGAAACTCCCGCTCCTAAAATCAACATGGGACTCACTCAGCGCAAGAAAGCTCTAACCACTACTCTGGAATACCAGCGTCAGTTTTATCTATATCTTCACTGCAACCCCGGTATCGTACCAGTTTTTACAGATGGCTCTAAGTCTGACGCTTCCTGTGCATGTGCAGTTGTCTCATCCCACCATGGAGCCATCAGGGCGAGGTTAAATCCGCTGTGTAGTGTTTACACAGCGGAACTCCTCGCAATAAAAATGGCCCTAGGAGAGATAGAAGGGAACAGTGGCTCCTTCGTCATATGCTCGGACTCTCTTAGCGCCCTGAACTCCATCTCTAACTTTTCTTCAATGCACCCAATCATTCAAGATATACAAACTGCTTTGATATCCCTTAGCAGGAGGGGAATATCTGTATCATTCCTTTGGGTCCCAGGGCATGTGGGTATCCCTGGAAATGAAAGAGCGGACGCTTTGGCGAAGGAGGCACTTGACTTGGAGGAAATAACTCTGACGCTGGTACCATACGAGGACCTTAAGTCTTTCTTGAGAAATGTAGTCCTAGAAGAGTGGAAAGATATATGGAGGAACGTTGAAAATAATAAACTGCGCGTGGTGAAATCGGTAGTGTCAGCGTGGCCCACATCCGTCAGGAAGAGTCGCCGGGAGGAAGTGGTCATCACACGTTTGAGGATAGGGCATTGCCCTTTGACTCACTCCTTTCTCTTCACCGAGAAGAAACGACCACCTCGCTGTGATGACTGCGACTGCCCTCTCAGCGTTCGGCATATCCTGACGGAGTGTGACAAATACCGATACTTGCGTAGCAAGCTGCAGTTAGCGGGAGACATAAAGTCGATCCTAGGCGATGACTCAGATGTTCTCAACCGCGTTATATCATTTTAAATGAAACTGGCCTTTTTCGCAGTATTTTAAGGATGTAAAACCGATTTTAATTTTGACTAAGAGTACATATTAAGAATTTTATTTTAATACCAATATATGTAACATATATATATTTTTTTTTTTTTTTATAAACATGACGTGTAGTGGTGCAAAATGACCATGTTGTCGACGCACCCTATAAACCAAATACTACTACTACTACTATTGTAGTCTCAGATTGAATTGGATGCAAAATGTGAAGCGGATAGTTATTCTTAGGTTCTAGGATACTATATCCTCCTAGGGTAGCCACCAAATAAAAAATTAGGTCTAAATGCTACATATAATCCTGAAATTGCGCGGTTTCATCGGATGCCATTCCTTCTCCAGTCCTTCCTTGTTCAGTTATTATTTCAGAAACAATTAAATATGAATTGTATTCGAAGATTCCGCAGTCAATTTTTTAGGATCACAACGATCGATGCACATTATGTAATGCGAGTAAGAATTAATAGCATTCTGCTTCCGTGGTAGTACCCTCAGTTAATCTATTTTAGAATTCGGCGTAAGCACTGTTGTATCATATTTGAATGCTAAAAAAGTTCATCCACTAATTATCTTAAAAATATCTCGTGAACTATCTAGCTGAGACCTAACAAAGACATCTCGTGAGATATCTCCGAGACATCTCAAATTTTGTGTCAAAGTTATCTTTATTCCGAATCGCAGGTAGGACAAACGGAGAATGGACAAGACTTACTACAATAAGACAACTTGCGTATTCCGTAACGGCAGTATGCCGTCTAGTGCTATGATAAGCAGTGTAACACTGTGAGATTCCGAAGCATTATTAGTATTAGTAAAATTTAATTTTACGTGCATATTTTCGATGATTGCATCATAAATTACCGAAATTTTATGCTGGGGTAAAATAGACGAATGAAAACAAACATTGGTTTAAGACATCAGCGACCACTCAGAGACGTCTCCGAGTTGTTTTCTGATGCATGAGCCGTAAATGTCTCAGGAGTCGTCTCTGAAATACATGATGCTATGTGGAAATATCAAACACACGAAACTCCGGATGTGAGTGTTTTCTCACACTCGATTTGTAACATACGCTGTGATTCAAGACAAGAACGTTGGCTACAAGCTGCGAACGATAGTAAAAGCTACCCATAGACTGGAATGAACAGCTTGTTTACGTCATTGTTTAAACGAGTTGATGGTGGTTCTCAGGGTGGACTCTCCGTCCTTGTTTTTAAATTTCAAACGAGCCGTCACGCAGTCAATATTTTGCATATTTTCGTCAGAAGTGTTTCACCGGTAAATCGAATCTTAACGAATCGCATGAGACAAGCTTAAGATGCAACATGAGATCATACCAACTAATACTAGTTCGATCACTAAAAAGTAATTCTAAAGTGTGTAGCAGATAATTAACTTCATGCTCACTTGGAGATGTTTAACTCGTCCAAATTCAGCTTCTGGAATGTCTCACAAGTCATTTCCTGAACTCTAGATGAGTACAACAAAATGTCGAAACGAAATTAAAGATCCTCTTTTTAATTTTCCTCGCCGATCATGAGTACGAACTCCGTACTCTAGCGATCTCAGGAGACTATAAGGAGACGTAAGATCGTAACATCCAATCAGAAGCTTCGAATGAGGAGCCCTAACAACGAGTTCATGACAACGGATCAATTGATTGATGCTACTATGGCTGACATCATGTGTGTTACTTGCGATCCGTGCTTCTGCGGAGATCCCCTGGAGGAGGGTTATGTCCTCCAACAAGTGAACGACATTAGTGTCGGTGAGTGTTCATATGTTGGAATTTATGCTGATTCAATCGCTTAAACATCGCGACAATAGAAATAAATCATAATTTTAATGCCTCCATGATCGTAGTTCGGAACCTTATTTAGGATATTCATCATCATTTATATATCTTGATTACGATCTGCAGTTGATATAGTTCAAGAGGACTCGTCCGTCTTCCGAGACCGGTTCGTCACGGTGTGCTGGGGCTCCGTGGAGGACATCGGAGGGAGTCATCCGGGCCCCGACGCCAAGACGAAGGTTCGTCGGTTTGGACGACCGAGGAGATGGGTAATATTTAAGAGTTTTGTCAGTAGATTTATTGCTAGCATTAAGAAACGGCCTTTGTACTAAACAATTTGTGGAACCGCGAGGGAAAAGGCGCGCAAATTTAGTGCTCTTATGTCTGTACACCATTGATTTAGATTGGGAGGGCGCTTGCTTTTACGGAGAATTCTAAACGCGTTAATGTGGCCGTGGTCTGTCCACCATTTTTATTGACCCCGAAGTCCCTTAAGCGCTAAGGGGCTGAACTGCTAACTTCGGAATTTGACGATTTTTTCCATTCAGAACTAACTAATAATTAGTAAGCATTTTCTTCTTTAATATTTCCTCACATAAATTTGTTATCTGTTAACATTTACTAGATTCTGCATTCCACTAAGTGAAAGTTTGTGTAAAATCGTGAAGAGTCGACCCTGGGTCCAAATCGGACTTCGTAATTAATGAACGTTTTATAAATTATTAGTGCTTTATTTCCATGATATGATGGATATTCTTGCTATACAGTCACTAATTCGTCCCTTAAGTCGTGCTATCCAAAGGAAAGTTAGGAACGGCAGGAATACCTAATATGGATAATATTTAGGTTTTCAGCCTATCAGACAATTTGATGAAGTTATATGGCCTCGCCATCTCCCTCACTGGTGCACACCTTCCGTCTAGGCAGCTAAACAGTTAATGTAGCCTATCGCAAAAACTTTAGTCTGTCTTTTCCCTTGAGGTTCTGAGAATCATCATTTATGACCATTTATTGTGCTCTACCCCCCGAAGGTATCCATGCTTTGACGTGGCAGTGGGTCTTGCGTGCTCTGACAACCTCGAGAGCTATGCCGGCGGTATGCTGACTGTGTATGGTATGGCGGTATTCTGGCAGGGTCTCCCAAGCCGAAC
This sequence comes from Ceriagrion tenellum, assembly GCA_963169105.1. Classification (NCBI taxonomy): domain Eukaryota; kingdom Metazoa; phylum Arthropoda; class Insecta; order Odonata; family Coenagrionidae; genus Ceriagrion; species Ceriagrion tenellum. The sequence goes on along the minus strand of OY720640.1, from coordinate 117,315,668 downwards.
AGGTCTTCATGAGGTAGGAGCTAGATGAAAAAGGATACCCTGGTCTTCCAGGTTGGGGGTTGGGCGTCAGGCTGACAACCTAATCCCAGAGAAACTCTTCCTGTCTAGAAACGCCAACAACAAGCCTCGGATATGGATGGATTTTATGGATTTAGACCCAAGCTGCGCTCTAGGATTTGAGATTTCGTTCATGGAATTTTAGAACTATGGCAGTACCTGGAAAATTTGTCCTAGTCATGGAAGTATTAAATAGTTACCATTTAGATTTAGAAAACTGTGTGGGTGACTAAGCATAGGATGTAGCCATTCAGCACTCTTTAGTAAGTCTTTTTTTCTTAAAGTTCTCATTTTTTGTGATTTTACTTACTTAGAAAATGTCAATTTATGTGAAATTATTTTAAATTGGAAGTTTGGTTATTCTTAACCAGCGAGTTACTGTAGTTATAACCGTACCTACCTATATACGTTTTGATTTTCAATTGCTTAGGTGTGAATTTAAATATTCTATTAATGATTGATGTAGAACTTAATGAATTTTGAATCAGAATTGTGGATATTGCACTTGTAAATGTAATTAATTGCTTTTTTAACCAGACATTAAAGTATTACCTAGTTATTTCGATGACATTTGAACATGGTATTTTTCATTTCTAAAGAACCATTTCTAAAGATGGCATGAATTAACCCAATGAGCACCATGTGGTGATGGTTTAGTTACAGTTTGGTAGTGAGGAAGGCAAACAGCTGACCACCTAGAGTCATGGAATGATTGGGTAGGGGAAAGCTTTCCCTACCCAATCTTTCTATAATACTTTCACTGGTGCTGAGATCAATACTCATAGAGATGGTTTTGTACAGTAATTCTGACACCTTTTGTAGTAACTTACAGAACTATGTAAAACTCAATTTAATGTCTTAATATCAACGATACAAAAATATTCATTTTCGTACATCGGGCATGGCTTCTAGCACTCGCTGATAACATCCCGGAATTGACACTTGTTCCCAAAAATGACGATCAAAATCATACACAAACAAAAGAGCATCAATATATCACAATACCCCCGCAGATATTTTCCTAAAACAATATAGAAACACAAAACAAGCATTTTATAACTCTGAACAAAACTTTCTCAGCACCTATCATTTATTTACAAATTTAGCCTTTCGGTGCTTTGCTTACTCTTTTCGGTCTTTCTTTTGCCTGTACCTGCTTACATTCTTCCAAACCTTGGTCTCCTGGCCTGGTGATGCATCATCTGCAGCCCTACTCTCCTCCTGTAGTGTCTTGTCCACCCCCTGATCTGTTCCATATGGGTTAGGCAGAGGTTCTTCCCACACCCCACTTGAAAAACTCCCCCAGAGTAATGCCCACACTCTGCACTTCTCAACTCCTCATATTGGCTGTTATTAAAACTACCAACTCGAATGATTTGGTCAGTGTGCCTTATCCATAGCTGACCACTATCTAAAATCCTACAGCGTTAATTCCTTTTTCCCAAAACTGTTTCTATTTCCCCCTTCTTCCATTTCTTTTTATTGGTAGTAGTATAATCTCGGACATATACTTGCTCACCCAACTCAAACTGGTCTTCCTTCTTTCCATTAAAACCATTAACCTGCCTACTATGTGATTCCTGTCTCTTGTCTTTACTCGCATGGACCAAATCCAGTCTAGCTTTGGGGTTTCTGCCAAACATCAAACTAGCCGGGGACTTCCCTGTGGTACAATGGAGTGTAGTTCTATACGAAAGCAAATACCTTGCCACCAGAGCATCCCACTTGCATCCCTTATTTGCTGGGTCCCCCAATAATTTCTTTAATCCTGCCTTGAATGACCGGACTGCATTTTCTGCTGCCCCATTTGTAGCTGGATGGAAAGGTGGAGATGTGGAATGGACTATTCCATTATTAATATAGAATTCCTTGAATTCCTTTGAAATAAATTGCCTCCCATTGTCACTTACAATTTGGTTTGGCAACCCATACCTGGCAAAGGTTTCCCTCAAAGCTGTGAGGACCCACTCTGTGTCTGCCTTCCCTTTCACCTCCAACACATGTACCCACTTGCTATATGCATCTGTGATTTAAAAAAATACTTTTCCCCAAACAGGTCCCAAAAAGTCAATATGAATCCTGTGAAAAACTCCCTTTGCTTCTGGCCACTTCACTAACTTTGCCTTGGGAGTGTCTGGGCGATTCATAAGACATGAGTGACAAGATCTAGTTAGTTCCTCCAACTCTTTGTCCAAATTTGGCCACCACATATAACTTCTAGCCAAAGCTTTCATCTCCTCCTTATTAGATTAGAGGCCTCCATGTGAGTGGCATGAACCTCCCTCAACATTGCCTCTTTGCATAGTGGCAGTATTTTAACCTATTTACAGCCAAGGTTAATATTCCATAGGAATTTTGAAATTACCCTTCATTTTTTGTCTTAATACGTGCTAGAAAAGAAATTTTGAAAAAATTTGAGGCCCAAAAAATTTATTTATACTAAAAAAATAATGGTGCGTTTTTGCACCTTTGGCCAAATATGAGAATCTTTCAATGTTTGAGAGAAGGAGCAAGAAGAAAGGAAGTTGTCAAAAAATAACTGATGCTGCGAAAGGTCAGGAATTACTTCAGAGAAATCTAAAACTACATTAGCTCTTAACCCTACTTTAGCTCCATCCGGGTTTGATTTACTACCCACGTGGAACAAATTGGAAGAGAAAGGCATCAGAAAAGTAAAGACATCATAATTTGAATCCTAATCAAACCAGTTTATTTTAAACATTTTTGCAGAGTGGCATAAAAAATATGGAATCATTTGCTCATCGATCAAAAGGTTGTGGGAAAAAAATTCTGAATGTAAAAACTTAGCATTCAGCAGAGTAAAAATTGGTCTCAACTTGGCGACTTTGTCAGTTTTATCAAGTGAGGAGTTATCAGAAAGGTGGATATTTTCCTTGATACTCCTAAATCTTCTCCTACTCATGGAGCGATGAACTAATTTCATGCATTTATCCTCATCTTTAGACAGTACATGTCTTGTTGTGGGAGCACATGATATCCAGATAAAATAAAAATCCCAAGAAATTTTCTTAAGTCTACGATACTGATATCAAACTCATGCCTATCACGATCAGTAGCATATTTTTTTGAAAAAACTATAATATTTTCCAAAACCTCATCATCTAGAGAAAAGTGAAAAATGTCTGCCAGAGACATACCTCCAAACTGATGTTTAATTTTCTCATCATATTCATCTTCTTTTGCAATTTGGTGGCACGAAAAATTAGCATTAATGTCTTTTTTCCATTTTGGCAATGAGTACTTCTTATCAGAGACTTTGGTACCTTTTTTTAAGGGCACTGGTGGCTTTTGTTCTTCTTCCTGCACACTCAGCCAGTTCTCCACTATGCCATCACCTCAATGCATTTCAAATGTTCCTGCGATGTCATTGTTGATCTGGTCCTTGCTTATACTGTTGTCATCAATGCCTTCTTCATCAGTCAAATTGTTGACGTCTGGTGGTATGTAGACAACATCCGTAGCTTCATTCACAGAATCCAAGGTTTCCTCTAAAGTGGCCAGGATTTCTTGAGTGGACAAACACCTTCTTTTACGATCCATCTAAAGCAGTCGTAAATACGTTTTAGTCTCAGAAAATTTTGTAAATGTTTTAGTCTCGGAAAATTTGAATAAATAAAAAAGACTTATTTAATCATATGGTTGTATGGAATATTGATGATCTTGAATCTATAGGATCACCCAATCACAGCATACAAGTGCATATATTACTGCATGACCAATTATCTTGAAGTCTTCTTCTACAGTTGGAAGGTAAAACAAATGGATGTCTATGTTATGGTGATCTGCTTCTGAATAACCATCACAGTTTGAGAAACAGTACACAGTAAAGAACCGACTGGTCTCGTGGCGGGGTATCCAGCTATTCATTAGCTCAAAATGAATCTAATGACTGAATGAAGCCACACTGTTGCAGTCGAAAGCTGTGAGACCAATTGGATAGGAAAATAAATTTAATGGCATATGACACCCTAACAATGTATACATGGATTCCACGAATAATTTCAGTGGGGTACACAATGTTAGCAAAATTGGGAAGGAGGAACACTTTAAGGAGGTAAGTGGGAAAGAGAGCTTACATGAAGTGTCAAATGACAATGGGTTGAGGTTGTTAAGTTATGCAACCACTAAGAATATGGTGGTACGAAGTACATGGCTTCAAAGGAAAAATATAAAGAAAGCAACCTGGAGATCTCCGGATGTGAAGGCAGAGAATCAAATAGATCATGTGTTAGTGGAAAGGAGACATGCATCTGATATGATGGCAGTAGAATCTTGGAGAGGGGCTGATGGAAACAGTGATCATTATTTAGTACGCATCAAATACAGGCAAAGGATTGCAGTGATAACGCAAAGAAAACAAACTGTACAAAGGAAATATGAAGTTGATAAGTTGAAGCAAGAAGAAGTGAAAAAGAAATATGAAGAAAGAATAAATGAGCACTTACAAATGGAGGAACGGTTAGCGACAGGAAAGAGTGTGGAAGAAAAGTGGAGGGTTTTGATTCAAGTGCTGACAACAGCGGCCACGGAGGTAGTTGTAGTGAGTAAAAGAAGGAAACGAGAGGAATGGTGGAAAATGTGGGCAATTCATAGCTGAAAGAAATGAAGCAAAGAACAAAATGCTGCAGAAGAATACCGGGACAAAAGTAGAGTGGCAGATAGAGTGTGCAGGAAAAAGAAAAGGGAATACCAGAGAAAAATGCTAGAAGCAATGGAAAATGCAAGAGGTGGTGGTGAGGTCAGAGAATTTCACCAGAAGGTGAAATATGGAAGGAAAGGTTTCCAACCTAGAGTTACATATTGCAAAGACAAAGAGGGAAATTTTATTGGAGATGGGAAAGGTATTCTAAAGAGGTGGCAAGAGCACTTTCAGGAATTGCTCAGTCAGGATTCAGTTGGGGCAGAGGGAACTGAGGATGAAGAAACAACCAGCAGGATGAAGAGGGAGATAATATAGAAGAACCAACGCTTGCAGAGGTCAGAAATGCCATTATAGAATTGCGTAACAACAAGGCCCCAGGAAAGGATGGAGTAACGGCTGAATTACTTAAAAATGGAGGTGAGTTACTGACTTCCAAAATACATGAGCTAATTGTGGACGTATGGAAATCAGAGGAGATGCTGGAGGAATGGACACTAGGGGTCATATGTCCCATACACAAAAAGAAAGATAAAGGTGTGTGTGGAAATTATGGAGGAATCACACTGCTGAGTGTAGGGTATAAAGAGTTAGCCAAGGTCCTGGCAAAAAGATTGAGACAAGCAAATTTTAAGCTATCCAGGACTAGCCACGGAGTTTCACTTTTACGGAGTCACCCGCAAGGTCATCCCCATCAAGGCGGATGATTTTTTCTCTGTGGAAATTCGCACATTGAGACAAGCAGTGGAAAATCTACTGGGAGAATATCAAGGAAGGTTCCATCAGGGAAGATCAACTACAGATCAGATTTTTACCCTAAGGCAAATTCTAGAAAAGTCTTATGAGTTTAATGTAGTTTTATATTAGATGTACATAGATTTTAAGCAAGCATATGACTCAGTGTTTTGAGGAAAGCTTATGGAAGCCATGAAGGATTTTTGCATCCCAAACAAATAAGAAGGCTGTTGAGAATGACACTTAAAAACTCAAAAAGTGTTGTGAAGGTTGACGGGGACTTTTTGGAGGAATTTGGCGTAATAAGAGGCTAAAGGCAGGGTGATGTGCTTTCCACAATGCTTTTTAATTTAGCATTAGAAAAGGTTATTGGACAGACTGTGACAAATAATCCAGGAGGAACGATTTTTAATAGGATGAATCAATTTATTGCATATGCTGATGACCTGGTGATACTATCAAGAAATAGTCGAGAAAACGAATAGATATTTGTGCATCTTGTTGAAGCAGCTGAAACAATAGGTTTGAATATTAATGAGGAAAAAACCAAATGTATGGTGTTACCCAAAAAAACGAGTGGAATAAGGAGAAGACAGAGATAAAATATTCAACCAAACAGAGAAAGTAGACCACTTTAAATATTTGGGAATAATAGTCACAAATTATAATGCTCTTGCAAAAGAGATTGAAGCAAGAATTGCAGCAGGAAATCGAGCATACTATTCTTTACAAAAAGTATTCAAAGCTAAAACCGTTAGCAGAAATACAAAGAAAAGAATTTATAAAACTGTCATCAGGCCAATACCTATGGTTCGGAGGCATGGATGTTGACGGGGAGAGAATAGAATTTGTCACAGAGGTGGGAGAGAAAAATTCTTCGGAAGATATAAGGGCTATTTAATGAAGAAGGACAATGGAGGATTCGAAGGAATGAGGAATTGCAGTAGCTGTATGGGGAAGATGGAATGTGAACAGGCATTAAGAAATCCAGAATTAGATGGCCAGGGCATGTACAAAGAATGGGTGGGGAAAGAGTAGTGAAAAAAGTTTTAGATGGAAAACCAGACGGAAGAAGAAGTAGAGGAAGACCCAGGAAAAGATGGGTGGAGGATGTAGAAGAGGATTTGAGGAAGTTGGGGGTCCGGAGGTGGAGAGAAGTAGCAGAGAACAAAGAAGAATGGAAGGAAGTTGTGAAGAAGGCCAGGGTCTTACATGGGCTGTAGCGCCGATGATGATGATGATGATACAATTTTAGGAGACCAAAGTTTCCTACACTTGTCGTTCAGTACGGTGTCAGTGTCTGGATCTGCCTAAACCCCAAATGCCAAAGGTGCGAAAATGCACCACCAGTAAATACAACTAACAAATTTGTATATTTCTAAATGTATTACTTAATAAAATAAATTAGAGATTCATTATACATTTAGAGCACATTTATAATAAAAGTGCCAGGATTCATGAATATTTTTCATGTACTTATAAAAAAATATTAAGTTGATAGCCCTCCATGAACAAGAAATATAGTACATTTGAAAATCCCTTCCCTACAATGATCCCAAGGAAATAGCACAAGGATATCTCAGAGATGTGTCTGAGTGATCTCAATCGTCTCACAAGACCTCTCAGTCATGTATCACTAAGTCTCTGGGACACATCTGAAATGTCTCGAAGACAGCAGTATGTCCTTTCATTTGATAGTATCTGAGACATCACATGAGATATCTCCGATATGTGTTGAAAAGTCTCTGTCGCCCCTCTGAGATATTTCTTTCATGTAGTCAACACAGTGCATAAGCATCTCATGACCTCTCAGAGATGTTTCAGCAAGTCTCTGAGATGTCCCTCTTCTCAGAAAGAAGACGAGAATAAAAAGTGTGTTAATAGAAAAATGTTAATCCTTATAGTTTCCATACTATAAGGAAGATATTATTTTAACCCTTAGCTACATCTATATAGTGGATATTAACATAGGAATGACAAAATATGGTACATACATAGATGCACTATAGAAATGATAGGTACAACAATTCCTTCTTTCATCACATATTGGTGGTTATAATGAAAAAGCCTGACTCTTAAAACATAGAATCATACTTTCTTTATATCATGTTTCCATTGCTTCAAATCTTCTATGTTCTGCCACATTATTGCACAAGCTTCACAGCCATGCATGAGGATTCAGATTCTTTTGAGCGTTCCAAATGTATGTTTTCATGAAGTGAATATACCCAGGATGTTTATGGACTCTTCTTCTGGGAGAATGGATTCTTGTCTTGGATGCTTCTCTTCTCTACCTAAGTCTTGTTTCTTCTATCGGTGGAGATGCCACTTGCCTCAAAGAGAGGTTCATCCACTAGCATTTTTTATGCTGTTCAAATTTGATGGTGGCTCTCTCTCCCCTTGATTTCTTACTCAATAAATCAGTGACTGATGAAAAATATGTGAGTATAATGAATGAATTTAAAGTGAAAGATGCCTCTCTGTTCTCACTTAAAAGTCCTAGTGGATATTCAAACTACATATCTCATTAGATACTCACTAAAGCCTGTGGCACATCCATACCCGACTGTTTAGAATAAAATTTTGGAATGGATGGTATAAGGAGACATTTGTATTTCAATTCAGCTTTGGCTCCACATTATATGAATTATCCAGTTAGCTGAGGACTGTTGTTAGGATTGCGTGGGATTTACTTTTAATGCTCACAGAGCCAAATGAAACGATGTCCACATCTAGGTTTTGAAAAACCCTGGAAGCACCGGAAATTAGTAATTTATTTCGGACATTGACACAAGTGGCGTTGAGACCGCCAAAAAACAAAAGTTGCATCTCGATTATAGAATACAACAAATTTTATCAGTGGTGCATAGGAATATCAGATTCATTGCAATAGGTTACAGCTGTCATAGGGTACCTATCTGCATCCTTATGACAGTTTTCTTAAAACTATAATGAGACTAATGGGTTTGAAAACTAGAGACATTGCGACGACGCAACCTCCTCGAGCCTATGATAAGAAGATTGCCTACCAGATTGACATGCCCCCGGCAGCTCTCAGCAGGCTTCCTCTCCAGTCTGGTGTGGGTTCTCGACTCATAGGAATTTGTAATTGATAGTAATTGGGCGCCAGACAACCAAGGTTGTCTTCCTACAAGCAAGATTCACTTGAGGAGAGACCGAAAAGATTACGTAATCCTCAGGAACAATTGACATCGGCTTTTAAACTTTTACTTTTAAAATTAACAATGCAAAGTTTATTTGGATATAGGCATTAGCAACACACGACCATGAAAAATACAATAATTGAAAATAAGGTCTCCAAATGTATCACAAAGAATAACGAAAGTTTCGTTACCATAAAACACAGATATTTCCAATAAACCAATACTGACCAACACTTTATACATAATCACAAAAAAAAAATAAGATTGACACATCTCTTCACACGCTGCCCCCAAAACCGGCTCAGTAAACTCCCAGGCGCTCCGACATCCCGAGGACGCCGAGGACAGCAAGTGCTAAATCCCACTCCGTGGAATCGCGAGCGGTTCAGGGCCAGTCCAATCAGCCTTCCCCTTGACCGCAATGGTCCAAAGGAAACATAGCTCCCTTTGCACAGCAAAACTTATGCAAATCAGGCCCCGCCAAACGTAGAAATAATCAGGCCTCGCCAAACGTGCCCTGTGAACACACAGAAAAGGGAGACCCAACTTCCTCGTGAATGGCCACATCGCTGCACCGGTAATTAGATCAGGGAATTAGGGGAGGACGAGTTACTCACCGGAGTGCCGAGTACAGATAGCTTAAATCCTCCGAGCAACTTCATGAGCCTGGTCGAGCAGTACTGGACACCAAGGGTGCAGATCCCTCACGACTTCCCCCAGCACAGAGAGCGTCTTCTCTCTCAACGAGAGCCACCTACCCTGCTCGCAACATATAGACTCGCACTCTCTCTTAGTGCGCCGGTCTATCTAAGATCTTCCGGCAAGTCAGCTGACCTAACTGGCCGGGAGGGGTAATTCCTTGTGACGGTGGGGAAGTAAGGGGGAGGGGGAGAGTTTAGAGGAAGGAAAAGTCATAACCAAACAATAAGGAGTCCCGCCTGGTGAAGGGAAGGCCCCATACGTGACCTTCGAAAGCCACTCAAGCCGGCCGGCCAAGGCAAGCGTAAGCAGCTACAGGAAAATGACCGTTACAACATATCTCCCATATCTGTTAAATATTTTGAATGAGAATTGGTTAAGTGGTGTGGACATTACATTGTATTGAACAAGAAGTTGTTGGTCAAGAGCAAGGGATTGAAAGGTACTCTTAGAAAAGTATAAAAAAATATGTAAAATTTTTGGCTTTACAAAGGTAAGGAAGCTGTTATCTTGAGAGAAGAACAAATTAACCTTGGATTGAGGATTTTGAGGTGCTAGAGTTGATAGATATCAATATGATGATTTTGAGGCAATGAATATATTTGAACAATTGTTATATTTGGTAATAAAGGATAGTAAATGAAAGGTGACATTACGAAGAGGCAAGTACCTATATATGAAAAATAAGGTGTAAAATGCAATGCAATGAAGAGGACAGTGGAGGAAAATGGGTAGGTATGAAATTAATGGCAATTTTGGACAGATTGAGGATAGACATTGACTAATTTATTGGAAATGAACGCTGAAACGTTCTGTAAAATGATGGAGCAGTAGTGTGGTAACCATAAGTAATTAACACCACATTTACAATCAAACACCAGACTTTGCTCTTTATTATTTCATTTGTGAATCCATAACATAAAGCTGGGGTTGCAGCACCAACCAAGGACAATTTGGGCTATGCCAACTAACGTTAATTTAGCTGGCATGTGATTTGAAGATGTTTAGATAGACTCGACGAAGGACAAATAGCAATAACTTCAATATCCTATGAGGACAGCAAGACAGAGTAAATGCGAATAATGACTGTGTAAAAGCCTAGCACTCATTTGATAGATCGCCTGTGCAGATGAACAAGCGGTGTGGGAGCAATGGTACTCATAGTAAGCTTCAAAACTGAAGCAATTAAAAAATTACCTACGGATGAACAGAAAAACACACACTTTTTCTAAAAAAACTTTGAGTAGTTTCAAAATAGTGGTTGAAATTTTAAAGCTTTGGACAGAAAGTTTGACCAAAATGTAATGAATATTGAACTATTATTTTGAATATTTTTTACTTGTGCTGAGCTGGAGTTTAATTTTCTTTTGAGGACATTTTGTATTGAAATTCCATTATGTGCTGTTTCACAATGAAGTGAATAATGATCAGAGTATGACGATTTTTCTGAAGAAACTTTCGACCAGAGCCAGAGTTAACTTATAAATCTCATCCAGTACCTGTATTAATTTAATATCCACCAATGGAGTGAAATGCACTATGAAAAAATAATTTGACCTGACTGTTATTTGAACCCTCATCTCCCAGTTGCCAGTCATGTGTGTTTGCTAGATGTACCTTCAAGCCATCTCAACTCAAAGAGAATTTATCTCCACCAGAATTCACCCAAAATTGAGATGGCTTGGTGGTGCATCTAATTGATACAACTGAGTGAAAATGGAATCAGGGTTCGAAAAAGAGTCAAGTCCAATGATTTAAATATGTCAAACTACAGGCATTTGTTGTTAATCTATATACACTTGTGCATGACTGCATACATGTAAAATTTACTACCTAGGAAGTGGTTATAACAATAGAAAATCATTTTGCTACTCTAAATTTCATTTCTCTAGAGTGAAATTTTCACTCAGTGGTTAGTCACGGCACATACTTTCATTCATACAATGTTAACAACTTATGAGTTACACCTCATGTGTACCATCTAAATCATTTTAATATGATATTATTTATTGGAAAGCAGTGCTGTAAATTATTTGAAATAAATATATGTGGATGGTAAACTACCAGCTGTGTTATTACTATGAAGGCACAGATTCCACCTCAATCATTAACTGTCTTAAGAACGTATCATTGTACTATATTGAAGGTGTAATCGTGAGTCTTTTAAAGGTCTTTCTCTAAAGGTTTATGTAGCCGTAGCTTGTGAATTAGATTTTGACATAGAATCACTGCAATAACAATTTTTATTCATGTTTAATCAAGTGCAGTGGCATTAATATGCATGTTTTATTATATATGTACAACTTCCCTCTTGTATGGTCACTTGCCAGGTATGGGGATTCCACACCCATACAGGGAATCTGCATCCCTATTGCGATTAAACTTCATATGTTATCCCTATACCAATATATACAAGTACACTACATTTTCCTCATTAGTTTTGCGATTTTCATGCACCATATTTTTTTGTAGAAATAATGGAGAGAGCCTGGAACCAGGATGACAATTTAGAAGGCAGAGTGACGACCCATTTGAAGCAAGTCATTTGCTTCAATGAGCTGTGATATGGTGAAATACCAAAAAAAAGAGCTAAAAAACACTCAAAATTAGTTATTTTTTAATTATTAAAATGCTAAAATATCCAATAACTCTTCTTATTTATTAGGGATGGGGAGATCCAGGTTTTTTTTATCCAAATCCGGATCCTTCATTTCGGATCCCAGATCTCAGGTCTTATTTTGGATCCTTGGATGTATTCAAGGGTATATACAATTCACAAATGATAATAGAATTTAAGCCTTGGAGACTTTATTGAAAATAAACAACATCAAGTTTAAAAATATTAAACTTTAATATTAAAATAAAGACAATGTGGATGCCAAAATAATACTAATCCTTGATTGTTGTCACGTTTATGCAATGACTGTTGTTATACCACATCTTGAGATTTGACTCTTGAGAATAATGAGATGGATAATAAAGGGTGAATTTGATTTCCATTCAGCAAAAGCAGGTTGTCGAATGAAGTACATCAACAGCATTCTATTTGTTCGGCAGAAAGCTGACGATAGCCGACGACAGCCGGCACTTCAATCGCTTAAAACTCTCTGATGCATATCTGATTTACTGTAGTATTTGGATCTGATATCAGTATCTCATCCCATGTAAAGATCTGCAGATCCAATCCAACCATCCCTATTATTTATTTAATGCCTGATGATAAGCTCGGTCCAGTGAGTATTCCACGCTACTCTAAGGAATCTGCATCCCTATAGGGATTTAACCCCATATGTTATCCCTATAGGCAAGTTTCCCCATTGTCAATTCCCTATTAGGACAATCTATGGGGATTTTTCAATGGGGAATAATTTACGGGCACTGATTATAAAATATTAATTTAAAGAACTTTTCTTTGCAGAATTACTAGCCCTCTTAGTGCTGACTGCTGCAGGTGGTACTACTGAGACCCATGGGCTAGTGTCTTTGGGGCATCGAGTAAATAATATTTAAAGATAGTGACAGTCGTTGTTTACAATATTTTGTTTGTTTTGTTTGCCTCAGCTCAGCTCCTTTTGAGCCTTGAAGCCGCTAAAATAAAAAAAGAGCACTCAATATTTACCATATTCTGTGGAGTAATTTCTATTTTCCATTGAGACAATAAGCAGATAATACTCAACACTCCTTAAGCCTCGTTTCCCCTTACCTTACCACAATCGTAACAAACGAACCATCCCCAATTCCATCCATCCATTTCCAATCTAGTTGCCGTATTTTCCTCCTTTTGAGGATTCGCGAGTCTACCGGATTCCCTTCTACTTGCGACCCTTCTTATAAGTCCCCTGCCCATTCCTGCACGTAAGTTGTCCCTAGAGTACCCAGGCCTGAGGTCTGACGTCCAGGTTCTTTTGTACATACATTTTTCTTTAGGCGGGTCCCTCCCACTCCGGGCGGGTCCTCGCACAATGGAGCCCACAGGGCCCCACAGGGCCCCACAGGCGGAAACCAACGGGAAGGACACCGCGGGTGACTTGACACAGAAGCTATCCATTTCGTTGAAACCCTATCCAGCTCCCAAGCATTTAATGCAACCTATTGAAGGGGAAGACGCCAGGCGAAATCCTTGAAAGAACAATCAATTGCTGCTGCTTCCTACTGCCCTTCTCCGGTATTCCAACGATTAATTTTGGAACAACAACGTCCCTTGTGAAAATGTATCGCATATCCTCAATTACCTGTTCGAAATTTGCTTTTTTTTATATTTTACCAAAACACTTTCCACTTATGCTAGGAGATGAAAAATATCGCCTACAACTAAATGATAGTGTAAGTATACGTAAAAATGTTAGCAAAATGATTCACTACCGCCGAAGAATTATTTTCCCCTTGTTTTAAGCAAGCTAAGGTATTTAGATTTACTTCTATTTTTTACTTTTAAAATTCTAAGACCGATCAAGTGAGAACCTCTCTGGCAAAGTTTAAGGAAAATAATATGACGCGATGCCAATACACGCATGCTCTAGGAATTATACTCGAGTTTTTTTTTTAAGAGCTGTCCTCTTCATGAGTTTGACTTTTTCAATGAACTTATGTGTCGCTTATACAGCAATGATGATAATCTTTTTATGTTTCGGCTGATTACAGTGCTATTATACAATCTGCTTTAGACAAGAATTATTTATGGAGACTTTGAAGCGTGGAGTTTAACTATTATCAAAACAAAATGTCACCATACCTTCTTGTTCATGAGTCCGACAGATATTCCACTCCCTCCATGTAGCGCGATGTGCTCGGGTGTGGCTCGTCCTCCGTTGAGGGAGATGTCGACTGAGAGGATGAAGACGATGTCAGACGAATAATTAACTCTTCGATGTCATCTTGCAAATTGTCTGCATGCCACATGTCTTCTTCCACTTTCTTCACGTGCTCGACATAGTTTTTCCAATTTTCGGAAGTGATGGCATCAAAGCTTTCTGCGATGAGTTTTTCTACTTCTTTCTTCTTAAAAGTGGTCTTCTTCATCCCAACGTAATGTTTTACTTGAGCCCAAACCATTTCAATTGGATTTAATTCGCAATGATATGGTGGTAGTCTTAGCACTCTACAGCCACAACTCTTCGCTAGTTCATCTATCTTAAACTTTTCATATTTTTCCCGTACTTGATTCACCACAAATAAAAGATCTCTTTTCAAGCTGTGCTAATCAAAGCTAATTCCTTTGCTAACCAACCACTCTTTAATGGAATTTTTCCTCCAGCTTGTGGTAGGTAAGGATTCCAACTTCCTCGAATGGTATGATGCATTATCTACAACTATTATTGTGCCTTCGGGTATGTTTGAGAGAAGTGAGTGCTCAAACCAGTTCTCATAACACTCGCCATCAACTTCGTCACGCTCATCCATGGTGTTTTTCTTCCATAAAAAACACGTGCTGCTCCCTCTATGAACCCTTTCTCCGTCCCTGCATGTATAATTGCAAAGCGTCCACCTCGGGAGGTGGGGGCCTTCAGCCCGGTTGTAAGTCCAGAAAGGTAAGCCTGACGAGGAGTTTCTATTTTTTTGTCGCGCCCAGTCATGTTCACTGTTTGTCCGACAGTGATCCAAGTTTCGTCTGTGAAAACAATGACCCTTCTTTCACGACGATTTTGTTTTAGCTGCCTTAAATAATTATGTCGCCAACGAATGATATCATCCCTTTCAATTAAAATGCTTCTTTTTCCCCTGTGTTCGTACACGAAACCTATGTCTACAAGAAGGCGATATAATGTAGTCCTCTTGAAATTTGGAAGATCTTTGTCCATGTTGACTGAGCTTGAAATAGATTTAAAATTCGGAGTCGGAGGAATATTTTCTTGAAAAATTCATGTTCTTTTCTTCTAACTCCCGATCTCACAAAATCATCGTGAATCAACGCTCTCAAAGTCTGTCTAACTTTTTTAGTCTTTGAAGGTGTCACCAATGGACCACGGGACGCTTCCTTTCTCACTCTTTAAATAGTGGACTGAGACCAGCCTTCGAAGTTTCACGGCAGGCTTCAGTTATACTGAGGGATTTGTTGAAGTAAGAGAAGACGTTGAACACCAGCTCTCTTTCACTGCTTCTCAGCTTCCCCCCTTTTCTCCTCTTCTTCGCATCGGACATGGTGATAGGGCACCTTACAGCAGATATTGATGAAAAATACTCCACAGCTCTGATAAACACAGCAGACTACACACCACTTGTTCACTCAAAAAATCCTACAAGAAACTGAACGTCTTCGCTAATTCTTTTCCGAGCCCCTTCCGCTGGGGTTGCTTCCCGTGCAGATGTTTTATGGCACCCTATTAACGGAACTTCTGAAAAACCTAGATTGCCCTTTTCCTTAAGGGCTTACACCGAATAGGAATGCCCCTCGTGCGGATTATGGAATAATTTCTTTCATGTTTCCTACGGCAAGACTCGTAAAGGCGAAATTTGCGTCTTATTTCAAAGCCGTCAAAAGGTGCATGGGATAGGCTTACGTATTTCATTACGTATGTCATTGTCTTGAAGTTGTTGGAATCCTTGTATTCGATTACGTATGTCATTGTCTTGAAATATAAATATTTCTAATACAACGTATGAGTACTCTCCTTAAAAAACATCTAACGAAGAATTACATGCATTTTAGTAAGCATTTATATAAAGATATAAATCCCGGTTTCCACCGAAGAATCTCCCGTCTGCGCTGTCTTGCGTAGCGCCGTAATAATTTTTCTTAAGATCAAAACGTTGTAGCTTTCTTCACAATTGAGATAACTAATGATTATTGGACTAAAAACAAATGAATAGTTTTCTTCAAATTTTATACGCAGGATATACGGACCTAAAACTTAAGGAACGTAAGTTAGCAGGCGATTACTTTTTACCTTATAAAAACCTAACTTTTTAGTCCTTACGATATTTACATCAGTATAACAAAATTTCAGCTCAATTAACTTCTAATTGATGTACATCTTTATTGAAATAAAAAGAATACGGAACGTTTTGCATAAGTTTCAATCCAGTATGAAGAACGGTTTTCCCACAATTGAGTGAAGAAGACTAAGTCGAAAGAGCCGCGTTTGTTGCGTAAATTAATGAAAATGTTTTTATAACTTTTATTATAAATTTTAGGGAAAAACTATTACGACCAGTAAATGTAGTGTCTCTCTTTGCATTAAAAGAGATGATGATAAATTGGATAGTGCAATATTAATTTTTCTGCTGCTGTTGGCAACAGCGCATCTCCAGCCTTATGGGGATTAACATGGGAAACGAATCTCCATAAGAGCCCATACTGTCAACAAAATGTGGAACGCACTTTAGAATGGTTTATGCATACACTAAGGTAGTGTGTGACTTGCGCAAACATTGCACCGGATGTAGAAATTAGAAGAATATATTTTCAATAGGAGAAGATCATATGCTCTGCATCAGGCATAATATATGTACCTATATTAAGCTAAGACAGTGAAAAGATTCTCTCGCGAATTCTATGCCATGCATGCACATTATGTATTTTGTACAAAAAATGACATGCCCATTAATTTTGCAAAGTAACAATCATTATTCTCCCTTGGATTCAGATCATTAGAGCGTGGTTATTTCCGAGATGATGGAGCTGAAAGAAGAACCTCTAGAGGAGTCCAGCTAAATTTGTAGCTCCTTTCAAAAGTATATCATACAAGCCACGCACTTCAACGGTGAAGGTGAGATAGTTCCTTTTACACTTCGTCAGCTACTAACGATGCTAACATTACAAATCAATAATTTTCATTTTTTACTTCACAATGCAAAAGTTTCAGTTGTGGTTCTGTTCAGATTAGGTCGCCTGATATTCATTTATTTAATCACAGACCTCATTTAAAGATTTGATTTTGAATTAACATGTGGGATATTTTTGCTTATCGTTTTTCCTCTGCTTACGATCAAGCAGAGGATTTTCGTATGAGCGTTTCCTCTCCAGGTCAGGCCACGCACCAAGCCAGAATCTGCTGCCTTGCCCTCCATTCCTCTTCACTGTGGGGATTACTTTATTTGTCCTCTCATAAAAACAGCTGCGAGACACATGACCTTGGAGTATCTTATGTCACTAGGGAGGTTGATCTAGCTGGAAGTCAAGGCCAAGGGATGCGCATGAAGAATATACATCGAATGAATCATCGGCTTGGCGCCGAATAGTCACAGCCTGCTTTCTCTTCTCTTACCTCAACCGGCTGCATCGGTGGAGAGGGAGGACACGACTCTGGAGAGTGGGGGCATTTATCATGAATCAAGACATGCCCACAAAACAATCTTTTGGCTGTTAGACCCATTGGCTTGCACAGATTCCTTGAGAGTGGGAGGGACTTCTTAAAGGTTCCAAGAGTGGATATGGGGGGATCGGCAGAGTCAGCTGGAGACATCATATCCTGACCTAGTATTAGTATTGAGTGGGTGGGAGGAGGGAGGACACGAAGGGGCCTGATCTTCTGGAGGACTGACACGGGGGACTTCGGTGTGACGGGGAGGTGGAGCAGGGAAGGGGGACACGGAGGGTCACTTGAGGGAGAAATATGACCAGTGTGGGAGGGAAGCGTTTGATAAGTTCGCCGCAAGTGAGAAAGAAAGGTGGTGGAGAAGAGTAAGCCGAGGTTTCCTAACAGTGGAGATGGAAAGCTGGGTGAATTTTCCTGGTGGGGATTGCCGGGTTGGAAAAATATTATGGGAATGGGCGGGCATTCATTCCGACTATCTAAGAAAAGGGTGTCAGTGAATAATAAGTAGAGAGGAAATACAAATGAATGTTTACTATGAATATACTTCAGTTCTTCTGTCGAAAGAATCACTTATTTAACAAAATAATCAGAGATTAGTTTTTGCACTTTGCTACACTCAATAGTTGCTTCCACAATAGCCTCTAATTAGGATAAATGCAAACTGAAATGGGAGTCAACATCATTAATAATTTGGAATCGATGTAATGTATAGAGAGCAAGCAAAACTTCATTGTTTTTGGGAGAGATCAGGACATGGTCATTTTCGTCTTCGTCGCTGCTATCCTTACTGGCCCCTGCCACTGGCTCTTCCATCACCAGTTGTAGCGTTCAATCAACACAAGCTTGGAGATGGTCATGTATCAACATAAAATTGCTGGGGATTGCAGCCAATGAACAGTCAACTTGCTACAAGTAATTTTGGAAATCACTTGCCAAACCTCTTACCTCGGTAGGAATTTCATCTTGTACCTCTTCTTAAACATTAAAATTGACAAATAATTATTCGTTTCTGGCACTAACAGGTCACACATAAGGTAGTTTGATCAAAGGCTAACCCCAGGAACAGGATAATCAGGTGCTGGGAAAAGGAATCCTGCCACTCTCGAGGATAATTAATAATTTTTTTTTGCAGATACCTCACGCCATGACTCCCTTCTCCACATGTCGTCAGCGACACAATGTTGAATCGGGATTCGAAATTGCTCAGCCAGCCAACGGATCATTTGAAATCTCCAATTTTCTGATGTAAAGGAATTTCTTCCGCCTTCTGTTGAATGATCGGGCCACTTACAGGAATATTCTGCTTGTGACACTTGCAGAAGAAGGCGTAAAGTTCATTTTCAATTTCAGTGAAATTAGCGCTGCGTAGATTTTTCTTTTTCAGTGATACCCTCTTTCACTAGAATTTTAGCGTGGTTGGGGATGATTGTTGAAAGCGTTGACAATGACACCCCAAACTTTTCCACCACAGCACTTTTACCTGACTTATTTGATTCAACTCCTTGAATCATTTCCAACTACTCCTCCAATGATATTCCCCTTCTCTTTAGTTTTGATTGTTCCATGCCCATGACTGTTTTAACACTCGGAACTCCTTTCCTCAATGCCCCTACTCAAAGATGCCGGCCAATTCGTATCTTGCTTCTGCACTACCAAGGTATCAAACAGCCCCCACGCTCGATGTCCTTCGGAAGGTATACTCCGATAACCAAAGGAAAAAATGAAAGTGCCTCCTGGGCTGGAATGCTGATAAGGCTTTCTGTTCCGTCTCCAACGGAGTGACTTTGGTGTCTCATAGGATGGTTCCACTTATCCTCTTCTGATAAATATCTTTAATAAGAATTAAGCTAGAAAACTTTTTTCTGATTCTTCATCAATCTGCAGGATTGCAGCTGAGCTTTCTTTCAGGATATTTTTTTCAATCGTTGGGTTGGATCAAAAGGGGAGGAGGGTACACCATTTTCCGATATAAATATATAAGGGTGATTGAGCATTTTTTCCCATTGATTGCACATGCACCGAGAACTAGTCATCCTTTATAATTAATGTGCGTCAAACTCAGTGGTCATATGAACCAAGCGAACTCATATTTTCTCTGGTTTTCTTGGCTGTTGGCAAAGGAAGAAGGGAAAGGCAATGCTTACAAAGATCCTTGCTTGACGACTACATCAAAACTTTCAATTAGGATGGTTAATTAAACCTGAGTCTTTTGATGATAACTATTGCCAGCCAGAATAATTATGCCATGGATCAAGTTGGGTGTAATCAGTCTGAAATTGTGAGAAAAAAACTGCCTTGGGTGATATGCACAACTGAATTTATCCCTAGAATGCATTTGCATCATCTCCAAATGTCTATGCTTTTTGAGCACACATGCGCAGCACACGATTTCTGTAATATAATATTGGAATACTCATCATGGATTTATGTTTGGGTAAAACCAGTACGAAAAAGTACCAGGGATCATGAGAGTAAAATGGTGGTAGTAGCAATTAGTCTCCCATGGGCATGTATGCTCATATTCGATTAATTTATGTTTTTTTATTGTCGATGGTAACTCTGGACTCGTGAACTCGAGACTAAAATGCTGGTGGTAGCAATTAGTCTCCCGTGGGCGAGTGTTTGTATTCGATTAATTCACTTTTTTTACTCGTTGCCGGTATCTCTGGACTCGTGTTAACAAATAATATCGTCCGAATAGTGTCATATTGTATGAACTAATATGCCTTTGATTAAAAGTTGTCCTTACTACTCAGCATTGAACCATGTATTATCGTTCATATAAGTCATATTCTGTACATAATATACTAGGCAGAGATGATCAATGTCTTCACTCTGACAAGGAGCACCTAAAAAACGCTGCTGTTACCCCTAAAAAAGAGTAACTTTTTCACGTAGGGACCAAGAACCAAGGTTCGTTATTTAAAAACTTCGTTATTTTGTTATATCGTGTACTGTTACATATAGATACCCTTTTGATCGGGACTGAAGATTTTGCTTCGTAAAATCAAAATTTAGTAATTTCAAGTTTCTTCTGTGTTTAGAACTGTTCTCTCACCATGCTTAAGTGCCAGCAAACAAATAAATGACTTTTTCAATGGCTAAAAAACAGTAAAATCCAATTTGGAAGAACACTTATTAATAATTGTGATGCTATATGGAGGATTTTCAATTTTCCTATCTCTTAGTTTTTAAATGCATTTTACGAATTGGGATTGCAATGTCACTTTCACAAAGAAGTTACTATTTTCCTCTGTTGCTACTTATGGTGGCATGCCCCTTCTAATGTCTCTGAAGTCTCTGAAGAGTAAATGCGAATAATGACTGTGTAAAAACCTAGCACTCATTTGATAGATCGCCTGTGCAGATGAACAAGCGGTGTGGGAGCAATGGTACTCATAGTAAGCTTCAAAACTGAAGCAATTAAAAAATTACCTACGGATGAACAGAAAAACACACACTTTTTCTAAAAAAACTTTGAGTAGTTTCAAAATAGTGGTTGAAATTTTAAAGCTTTGGACAGAAAGTTTGACCAAAATGTAATGAATATTGAACTATTATTTTGAATATTTTTTACTTGTGCTGAGCTGGAGTTTAATTTTCTTTTGAGGACATTTTATATTTAAATTCCATTATGTGGTGTTTCACAATGAAGTGAATAATGATCAGAGTATGACGATTTTTCTGAAGAAACTTTCGACCAGAGCCAGAGTTAACTTATAAATCTCATCCAGTACCTGTATTAATTTAATATCCACCAATGGAGTGAAATGCACTATGAAAAAATAATTTGACCTGACTGTTATTTGAACCCTCATCTCCCAGTTGCCAGTCATGTGTGTTTGCTAGATGTACCTTCAAGCCATCTCAACTCAAGGAGAATTTATCTCCGCCAGAATTCACCCAAAATTGAGATGGCTTGGTGGTGCATCTAATTGATACAACTGAGTGAAAATGGAATCAGGGTTCGAAAAAGAGTCAAGTCCAATGATTCAAATATGTCAAACTACAGGCATTTGTTGTTAATCTATATACACTTGTGCATGACTGCATACATGTCAAATTTACTACCTAGGAAGTGGTTATAACAATAGAAAATCATTTTGCTTCTCTAAATTTCATTTCTCTAGAGTGTGAAATTTTCACTCAGTGGTTAGTCACGGCACATACTTTCATTCAGACAATCTTAACAACTTATGAGTTACACCTCATGTGTACCATCTAAATCATTTTAATATGATATTATTTATTGGAAAGCAGTGCTGTAAATTATTTGAACTAAATATATGTGGATGGTAACTACCAGCTGTGTTATTACTATGAAGGCACAGATTCCACCTCAATCATTAACTGTCTTAAGAACGTATCATTGTACTATATTGAAGGTGTAATCGTGAGTCTTTTAAAGGTCTCGCGTTTCTAATTTCATGCTTTTTCCTAGGGCCAATTCTTGGTGGAAATTTACTCTGGGTGATAATTTGATGGAATGCATTGTGTATTGAAAACTTGAAGGTTTGGAGCAACCATTTTTTGGAGAGTTATTTTAAATATAAGACACCACATGCCCTATTGGAAATGGATACCATTCCAAATGTTTGGAGAGATGATCTTGTCTCCTCTGCTAACTTTTGTGGAACATCTTGATTTTATCGAGGGTTTCAAAGATTTAGATGGTGGAAACTGGACATCAAGGTTTGCAGATAAAGCCTTAGTTTTCATGGTGAGAGGTTTAATAGGTCTTACAAACAGCCTGTGGGCGATGTTTTTCTTTCAGGTACAATAAGGACTCCTGATTTGTCCAAATTAATAAAAGCTATCATTAGCAAATTAACCTATTATGGCCTTTAAGTCTGTGCTACAGTTTGTACATAATCAAAGTTCACAAACGTTGCTGCTATGCATACTTATGTACAGAAACTAGAGAGTCTGTGTTCAGGTCTGGTGGAAAGTAAAGAGGGGAATTTATGTCTGTTGATGGTGCAAAGGTAATCCTCTTGCTTGACCCACCTCACCTGTTGAAAGGCTTAACAAATGACCTTCTGACCAAAGATCCATAGTTTTGTCTGCTAGGAGAGAATAAATTTGCAACCTGGTGTCCTATCCTTCAGCTCAATGCCATTGACTGCAGGACCGCAAGATATGTGCCCAATTTGACTGACCTCCATATTGTCCTGGAGAAGGAAAAAAATGAAAGTTTGCTATTGCACACATATTTTTGTGAGAGGCTTTCAACTGTAATGGGGCTGCAGGCAAGCATGGGTAAGTTTTCTTTCAGCATTTCTGTAATTTTATCCCATTATCTTTGCAATTCTCTAAATCCTTATGATGTTAAATTTTGTTTCAGATGTTTCCAGAATAGACCCAAAGGCTGAGGAGACGGCCTACTTGCTGGGTTTTTTCGACACTCTGTTTGAAAGCATAAATGGGATAAGTTGCAGCCTCCACCAACTTAGCCTTTGTGCTGTGCAGTTTCTTCCTCTTCGGGACCTGTGGAATTCTGATCCAAAGCTCTATGAGTCCTAGAGTAAATGACATATACTGATGGAGTAAAAGTCTCTGGGACACCTCCTGTAAGAAATTGGGAAAGAATATTGAATTGGTGTGTAGAAATCTTAACCAGAATCCCTCAGAAAATAAATTTGGATCCATTATAAGCTATGGGTGTAGGAAAATTAATCCGACTTGCAACGTTTTGGTTGGTGCATACAAGACCCTGTTTCTGAATGACATAATGGCTGCTCATTCTCTGGGAGCAAAGTATGAGGAAGATGATTTTGAAGAGCTTGATAAAGTCAGAAATTACTTGTTGATTACTCAGGTGTCAAGCTTGGAATCATCTTTTGCCTCTGAGGAATTCCCTACTGCTTCAGGTAATGTCTCAGTGGAGACCAGAGGTGAGGACCCTTGGAGGTGAGATCTAATAAGAAAAAGAAATTTCAAAGAAGAAAAAGATTTTTCTTCTTTGGCCTCATGGCACCAATTCTCTAAAAACTTACCTTTCTGATCTCAACAATTCTCACTCCGTCTCTTTCACATCAACTATCTCTAATTCCAATATCACCTTCCTTGATGTTGACATTAAATTATCAGACTTGAATTTTCAGACCTCCGTTCACATCAAACCCACGAATAAACAACAATATCTTCACTATAGTAGCTGCCACCCCTCCCATACCAAACACTCTCTTCCCTTCTCACTATCCATCCAAGGCCATCGTATTTGTAATAATCCAGATTCCCTCAATACATTTCTTACCAACGTTCACCACTCGCTCCTCAAGCGTGGCTACCCAGAATCCCTTCTCATTTAAAAAAATCAGGAAAAATTGTCCCTCAACCAAACCTCCTCCCACTAAAGACTCCCGCATCCTATCTATTTGCACAACGTATTTCCCGGGTGTTCAGTCTATCAATTTTATTCTTAAATATCTCTTTCCCATTCTGAAAAACCACTCCTCCACTTCAAAAATTTTCTCCCAGCCACCCTCAATCACATACAAGCATCCTCCTTACTTGTCCGATATATTAAAATCCACGAAGCCTCTTTCCAAAATCCCTGCTGCATCAAAACCCACCTCCTCCCCTTGTAATCTTCCCCGGTGCAAATTATGTCCAATCCTCAGTTCCTCCCCTCCTCCCAACGCCTCCATCGCCTCCTTCCCCAATCCTTTTCCCTCCTCTTGCGTCACCAGCAACGTCGTTTACCACCTACAATGTAAGCTATGCCCAAGCTCCTATGTCAGAAAAAGCTCCACCCCCCATTAATATACAGATCAATAATCACCGAGTCAATTGTAAAAACCCATATCAATCTGCTTCCCTTCCCGTGGCGATCCACGCCTCTCATCACAAGAAATCTTTCGACAATTCCCAGTAAACACACATAGCTGCAGCAGCGCTTCACAAGGATGTCAGCGCTGCAAGTGCAGCACATGTCAACTGAAGCGCGTCAGCAGCGTCTCAGCGGCGCTCTCATTGAGCGAATAGTCGAGAAACGCATCTAATGCGCATAAAGCTCGTGTTTGTAGCGCAGCAGCTGCAAGTTGCGGACGCGCTGCCTCAGCGCTGCAAGTAGTCTTTTGTTTGAAGTGCAGCAACCGCAAGTTGCGGACGCGCTGCCACAGCGCTGCAGGTAACGCGTCATGCTAGTGGCGCCACGTGGTGACAAAAGAAAGCATTAAGGCGTTAAGGGTGGACGAATCCACGAATCGGCAGCGTGGTGAAAGGTAAGGCAAGAAGTGAAAAACGTGGGTTAGCCATAGGAAGAGAACTGAAAGGTAGGTGACTATGATTTCATAATGGTATTTTATTCCGGTGATGAAGTACGATATTTACTGGATTTTTCCCTCCGTTAGTTTCCAATTAATTTTAGCGGGTAATTGTGATTTTTTGCAGTTTCTTTGCTACAAGGCTAGGGCTGTTGAGTTTTCATTCTCTTGGCGATACTGAAATACCTTTCACTAATATTCAAAACAAAAACATCATTGAAGGATGCCGAAAATAAGTTATAAAAGCTTTCATTTGTTATCAAAGAAACAGCGAAGGCACAGAGTACGAATGGAAATGAGTAACCATGATAGTCAATTTAAATCGTTACGCGATAACCATGAGAATTCTTCCTCATTAGAGAATCAGTGGGTTGGCCATGAATTAACTTCTGAAGTTGAAGGTTCCATATATGTCAGTGCGGGAGAAGGTGCTCTTGATTTGGCAGACAACATCGATGTATCAGATGTCTATACGTCGTCATCATGTGATTCCGATTGTTCGGAAGATAACCTTTCAAATGCTGATTTGTATCATGAACTTTCTCTCTGGGCTGGAAATATTCCGAGGCATAAAGTCACCTCCCTCTTGAAAATCCTAAAGAAGCATTCGTGTTTTAAAGACTTTCCTGTAGACGTGAGAACTCTTAGGAAAACGCCGAGGTCATTGGAAGTGGAAAAACTAGGATCAGGAGAATTTGTCTACCTCGGAGTAGAAGAGTCGTTAAAGTATGAATTAATGTGTTTAAATGATATTCATTTTGAGGACATTAAGTTGCAAATAAATGTGGATGGACTTCCACTCACAAAAAGTTCAGGGAGCCAGTTTTGGCCCATATTGGCATCTGTGGTCAATTGTAAGGACATGGCTCGACCATTCTTGGTAGCAATATACTGGGGGCATCAAAAGCCAATGTCATGCGAGCAATATCTCTCTCCCTTGGTGAATGAACTCGTGCAGCTAGAAAATGATGGAGTCATCTATAGTGGAAGACGGATTAGCATCCATGTTCATTCCTTTGTATGTGATGCTCCTGCTAGGGCTTTTGTATTGCAAACGAAAGGACACAATTCCTACAGTGCATGCCATCGTTGCCATGTTAAGGGGACGTTGGTGCAAAATAGAATGGTGTTTTTGGAATTGGAGAGTGAAAAGAGGACTGATGAGAAGTTCATGTTGGGTGATGATAAAGGGCATCATATAGGTGTATCTCCTTTGACAAGGTTATCAAACTTTGATATGGTAAAAGATGTACCGTTTGAATACATGCACCTTATTTGCCTAGGAGTTACTAGGAAAATGCTCCTCTCTTTAACTCAAGGGACTTGTGCAGTAAAACTGAGAGCAAGAACTCGTATTGAAATTAATGATGAGTTGGTCAGGATCTCGAGCTACACCCCACACGACTTTAGCGCAAGCCTCGCCCTCTCACAGAACTCATGCGCTGGAAAGCTACAGAGTTGAGATATTTTTGTTTGTATCTTGTGCCACTGATTGCACCTTTCTTTGTAAATGGGGCTGTAAAGAATCACTTCATGTCATTTTTTTATGCCCTAAGAATATTGGCTAATGCCTCCCTTTGTGAGAATAAACAGTTTTTTTCATATGCTAAGACCTTGTTGAATTATGTTGTCGGTGTTTTCCCATCTCTCTATGGTCAGCACAATTGCACTTATAATGTTCATTGTCTGCTTCATGTATGTGAGGATGTAGCTAGGTTTGGAACATTGGATAGTTATAGTGCGTTCAAATATGAAAATTACTTGCAAACAATTAAGAAAAAGGTTACCAATACTCGTCTTCCATTGTTAGCAGTAGTTCGAAGGGTGATTGAAGATCGCCAGTTTCTGTCCCAGTCAGTGGTGAGGATTAGGGACTATGAAATCAAAAATCCTGTAGAACTGCTTGTTGGTTTCAGTCCACCATACTTCAAACATGTGATGACCAAACATGGAAGAATAGGAATCAGGAGCCCTGACAACTGTATAGTTGCTAAAGGTGGTGATGTTGGTTTAGTTTCTTGCATATGCTCAAGAAAAAAGGTCCGTTGCTACCTTTTTAAGAAGTTCCAGAGAGTAAGATCATTTTTTGAAAGCCCCTCTCCTTCACTTGATATTGGAGTAATGTGTGCTAGTGAACAATGTGATGAGGACACCATTCTCTATGAGGAAGATATTTTGTATAAAGCATTATGTATCCCAATAGAGAATGGTTCCAAATACTATGTAGCAACTCTGTTACATAATATATGACTTTTAAAGGTATTGTGATTTTTATATATCTCAGTATGTTATCTTGTATTTTATATATGATTGTGAATAATTTATTGAAAGTCTATCAATTTCATAGACAATGGAGTGGATCGTCGTGGAATTTTTGAAGACAAATGAATGCAAAGCTGTGCCTATCAATTGGGTTGTCATTGATGGTGATGCCAGATGCTCCTACCCCCCAAATAACACAGCGTATAAGGAAATGCTGTCTCTATTGAAGAAATGCCGATTCCCACAGTCTGGTTGGGATGAATATATGTGTCGAGTATTTGAGAGATCTAAAACAGGTATTCATAATAAATGCTGCCATAAATTGTTACTTATTATAAAGGAATTTCAGAATTTGGTTAAACATTTAATTTCTTAGGCATTGTGTTAATTTTGACCAATTAATGATATTGAACTGCATAACTGTACCGCAACATTGTCAACCTATATTTAACCATTTAAAGTAATGCAATGCTAGGTAGAAACTATTTCTATTATTGGTTTATAAAATTTTTAGTTTATTGGTCTCATTTTTCTACTGAAGATGTTGGTTGAAGTTAATTCAATATTGAACTGTCTTCATGAATTTCTGAATTTTTTCAGACAATTATATTAAAGCCCAGGAGCTGGAAAAAGAGGCTGAAATGTCTTCAGGATTGGATGCATCCAGGTCATTAGGGAAAGGTCTCCGAAAGAAACGGAAAGCCCAGCCATTAGATGATGAGGAAGAGCCACCTTTTCCTGGTAAACTTTTTTTCCTGTTAATATGCACACACATGGTAATGTTACATGTTTGGCAACATCATTTTTAATATCAACATGTTGATCCCTTAGGCTCATCAATCTAATCCCTTATAATATTTACCCTTGATAGGAAGTAGCAGTTCCGATGAGGATAATGCTCCTGCAAAGGTCCCTTCACCCCCAAGACTGAATCAAGTCAGGCATCATATGAATAGTCCAGGTGTTTCTGTGGATGCCTTTTCACCTCAATCAGGTATACTTACTATTTTTTTAAAAGAAAAGTCAAATTACTATTGAAGATAATACCATATTTGGACTTCAGTCAATCAGCTAATTGGGTCTTCAGGTTATGAGACCTGATGTCTGTGCAACTCCGCCAGTTTCCTATGCTTAACACAGTAGATAATACCTCCCTTTTGATTTAGCTCTCTTAAAGGAGTTCATGCCACATTGCTTTGGGTCACAATGTGATAATGTGCCCAATTGAAATGTTTTATGCAGCACACTATATATACTCAATGGAAATTTCTCATTTCAGGAAAACAACTGAATCCTCAAATGCCTGGTGGAAAAGAAATAGAGGCTAAGCGGCCTGCAACAGTAGAAGAGTTGTATGGTAATTTTTTCATGTTATGTTTTTGCAAACACTGACATAAAAATCCTTTTGAGAACTGTTTTCTTTTTACATTTTTAATTGAAGGGGTTCTGCAAGATCAGGAAAAGTTATGGGAAGGAAGATACAGGAGATTAGATGAAAAGCTGAGTATGGCATTAAGCATGCTCAAAGAATTGAATCAGGAAATGAAGTCGAAACCTGTACTAAATGGAGACAGCATTTCAGCCAACCGGAAATTTCCACTAAAGAATTTGGGTGACGTAGAGGAGCTGGAGAGAGAACTGTCAGAGGATATATCTCTCCATAACAATTTGGTAATGCCTGAATCATTGGTATACTGATTCTTTTTTGATAATTTCAACCAGAATTTCATCGATTGCATAATATTTTTCTTTACAGGTCTCTGAACTTGCTCGTCACTGTGGCGATGAAGAGCAAAACTCAGTGTACAGACTGTTGTATTTTGTAATGGCGGATGAAGCAGCAAGGCACTTCTGCCTCACTGGAAAGTCTGGTGTCGAGGGGGAAAAGAAGAAAAAGTTCATGGGGACAAAAATATGCAATGTCATAACGGGTATGTGTCTTCCTGTATTTTTCAAGAATCTATTATGTTTCCATTTATAAATTTCTATTTAGGTACTTACTGACATTTTTATCCTTCGATTTGTTTCAGATGTATTCTCTAGAAAGCCAGCCCTCTCCCACATGAGCACAGTGAAAATAGAGAAGAAAATGGGGGAGTGGTTCCGGCAAACTGGAACTAGGATGAAGAGAGTTCAGTTAAGGGCTCCAACTGAACCTATACTTTAAAGACCGTCATCTAATGCTCATTCATGTAAATTTGTTTATTACTGATCATTAAAGTCATTTATTGATCAGTAGCAACCCTGTGTTCTCAATTCTTTGTTTATCCCTCTGACATACTTTTGTAGCGCTTTTGACGTTCACTAGTGGCGCATCAGGCATGCATTTGCAGCAATTCTGACATGCGTTTGAAGCGATGGTGACACGATTATGCAGCACCCCTGACACGCTTGTGCAGCGCCCCTGACGCGCTTGTGCAGCACTGCTGACACCCATTTGCAGCGCATCTGACATTCAAAAAAGGGAAGTTTAGGAGTGCTAGATGCGCTGCAGCAGCGCATTCGCGGCAGCTGCAGCGCTACCGCGCAGCGCATCAGATGCGCATCTGCAGCATTTTGTGTTTACTGGGTTGCTTCAATGTTTCAGTTCTGGACTCCCTTCCACCATCTGCTTCCACTATTGATCTTAATTCTGTAGAGCTCTCACTAATTTGGCTCTATCCCGCGTTCCTCCCACCCGGCATCAATCTCTTTCACTAATCCCCCTCTCCTTCCCTTCCACTTCCTCCTCCCCCCACCTCTCCCTCCCTTCTATCCTTTACCCGCCAGTACCTACTAATTTCTGACGAAGGTGGTTGTGTCCACCGAAATATAAACATATCTGTGAGTTTTTCTTTTTTGTGTTTTCTCTGTGTGTCTGCCAGTCACGCCTGTGACTTTTTTACAATATTTGTGCACTACACGTGTTTTTCGTCAGTTCATTCATTCGTTCACTCAGACCTCTCAGTGGCAAATACACTCATATAAATGTTTATACAGAAAGGTAGAAAGAAAGTGGATAGGAACACATAAAATGAACATACACAGTGGTGGTGTGAAGATGTAATGATGGCCGATTCCATGCAGAAAAAATTCGACTGGACGCAAAATCCAAAGGTCCGTGGTTCGATTCTCGGTCCAGTTGAATTTTTTCTGCTAATATAACATAATATATAATAACAAAAATAATATATAAAAATTTTAAAGGTTAATTGCTGTATGAGGTGAAAAGTCAGCCATCAAAGTGCTCATCATTATTCAATACTGGGAAACCTCACCAGCAACACTCTATATCTCTAAAATGATTGCCTCAACTGTAAATTAATATCATCTGATTAGCTCTTTCATTCAAAGCTGGCAAGGTGGGGTCTTGGTTTGGCTCTCCAGGGTATTGATTAAACTTATATCATACTTCAATTGCTTTGATCTCAAAGCGTATGGATAGAGATTTATTCTGTAATGTCATTCCTTATGCATACTGCTTTGCTATTTTAATATTAGAGGCAAGTTTTATTCATGGAATGATATCATGTTAAATTTTGAAGAAATGACTTCTCACTGCTCTTGTTAATTTTATTTTTGTGGCAAATTTTGCTCACACCAGTGTGTCCATTTACATCATGCTTGAATTCCCTTGTTCTCAAGGTATTGATACCGTCATTCTGTGATGTCATTCGTCATTTAAGCTCTTTTTTTAATTAGATCTTGGTGTTAAGTTGTAATCATGGCAAAGTATTACATTTTAATTTTGAGGCAGTGACTTTTTATTACATTAATTGCTATTATACTAATTTTATATCCATGATAAGTTTTGATTCTATCTGAGGATGAGCCTTTATCATGCTTGAATTGTTTTGATCTCAAATGTACTTTTTATCTTCCATTTGCACAGTAATTTTTGATCATCGCCATTTACCTTCCTGTATCAAGCCTGCATTACTTTGGTCTCATGCTGCGTATTTCCACATATTTTTTGTGGCAAGTTTTGATCTTCGTAGAATATTTAGTTTAAATTATTTAACTATATATCTTGTATAGGTAAATAGTTATTTTTATATTTATCTTTCGCAATTTTTGCCAGTTTCGCTGTATCGTGTGTGCGTCTTAATAATTTTAAATGACTTCGTGTTGAAGGTGCAATAATAAATTGGCATTTTTTTTATCTTCTGTATGCGTGAATTTCATTTCCACTATACTCCTTATACAAAGCAACACGCACAACAAGGCACGGTAGGGGGATGGGGACTGGAGGGGAAAGTCATAGGATGGGGAAGGTAGGGGAGGGGTAAACGTTTAGGCACACGGACATTTGACGCGCTGTCTCGCCTTCGTCCGTCGTCGTCTGCTTTGGTGTCGCCACCGTGTGCTGCTTGGCTGTATAACTGGTATAACGTCGAATGAAGCTGCTGTTGTTGCTGTGATGGAAGCAATCGAAGGTAATCAGTGTTTTTCCATTTTATTTTATTAAGAAAGTTAACCAGTGAAGTCAATTTATTGAGATGTAGATTTATCGGAAGGATCTTTTTATGGTTAGTTTGAATTGGTATTACTATAAATATCACTCTCCAAAGATTCGAGTACTTCGACTTGGGCCAACATGGCGACGTAATTGTGTGACCCTGTAACTATTTAAACCCTGCTGGTGAATGCTCATCCATTGTGTTTATTCTGCGAAGGTACGCGTCGTATTTATTTCGAACAGTTTAACCATTTTTTCTAATTATTGGTTGCCTTATGTGTTTTGTGTTGTAAGCCATGGCGGAACTAATTCTTGGAATTTGTGATGGTCGTTTCGCTTTGTGATTTTTGTAGCAAGGAGAGGTTTGTATTACTTAACTGCTGGCGTGAGCAGGAAATGTTACCACGGTAGCGCAATACTAGTAATTTCTTCCTACCTTTCTTTTTTCCGTCTAAGGTGGAAAATCATTTTTCGGACCGTTCACTGGACGAACAACCGTCATGGAATGTGGTCACGAGGAATGTCGTCTAGGCCAACTCGCTGGTGAGCCGTTTGTCTGTTCTGCATCTGGACTGATGGAAATGGGTATGAGCCATCGTATTTAGTTAGAATACCCGCTGGTTGTCTCGCAGTTAAATTTTGCCTGCTGTGTTGGAATTTTATGTATCGCTCTCTTACGACTTGGACCGAATGGGTATTGTTTAGCCCTCGAATGTGTAAGGATTGAAGCCTAAGGCATTCAAATGTTAGTTGTTACTGTTCTCGTTTCATTACGAGAATTGATAGCTGAGTGACGTGGTGGTGGAGGCATCGAGCTCTCATTAGCCATGTTCAGTCCCACTCGGATATATCGGAATATCAAGAGGAGTCGTGAGAACAGACGCTTCAACCGAAAGAAATTTTTTCAAGTTTAAAAAGTTGTTAAATGACACTTCTCAAATACTCCATATCAGAAATCTGCCAAAACTTTTTTCCACGGGTAAATCCCTAACTCACTATTTTAAACAATCCCATGGCATGTCATTGATGTGCTAATTAAAAATTTGGCAATACTCGGCTTCTCTCAAACACCTTTAAAACACCTATTCCGAGGAATTGGCGTATTTCAGGGTTATGGCAGTGACAAAATGAATCTTTGCCAGCGGGCATTCCTCAGATTATACCAGGATCATAGAAAATCACTCTTGTTTACTGTGTCCTGAGGGAGTGGCTTTCTTTTCTTAGGATTCGTGGTACACTGTATTCCCTGCTCCATAGCTAACTCTCTCATTTTCTGAGAGATTCCAAATTCCTTTAGACTGTCACGTTTTCCCAACACCACTATGGCGGATTAAATAATCAGGCCTTGATATAAACAGATTTATTTCCACGACTAAAATGTACACATACAACACACAGGCCGCATGACCTCAACAACCCAGATGATCCCATCCACGCCACCTTGTGTGGCAACCTTGGACTTAATAAACGAGTTATTCACACAATGCAATACATCACAGGAGCCTTAGTTTGCCGAGAGGAGCGGCGACGAAGTTCACAGGAGGTTGAATCCTGAGGTTGGTTCATATGGGCATTCTCCGAATCTTGAGCTGGGGTATGGACAGGAACACGTGGACAAGGGCTTGCCGGCAAGGAAGGTGTATGGGATGCCAACAGGGAAGTGGGGGGTCGAGTCGATGAGTCCAATCTGGATCTAGCTAGTGCTGGTGATGGCAAACACTAGGTTTCATTAAGTTTAGCAGGTACATGGGGTAATGACAAGCGTTTTATCTGGTTTATGTGGATGAGTTGGACTTGATGTCCAATGTTGACCTCATACAACACTTGGCTAATCCTTCTCCTAATGGTCCCATGAACAGGCAAACTATTTGACTTTATTCTTACCAGCACTATTTCCTCTGGCATATATTCTGGATATTCATGATTATGAATAAGGGGAAGGTTGACTTGGGTTTGATTAAGGAGAGGAGAGTACGGGGCTTAAACTTTAACATCAAGTCTGAAAGACTAAAACCACCCGTGGAAAGGGGAGTGGTGCGGTATGCAAAAAGTATTTTGTTAAGAACTTCTTGAATGCCTTTGTGACCTAAGGTACCCAAGCATCGTTCTTTTCTAAGGGTTTTCTTAATTATTTGCACTGCCCACTCAGCAATGCCATTAGATTGGGGGTGGTAGGCAGGAGCCTTTGTAACAACAATACCTTTTGACATATGCAAAAATCACTAAAATAACTAGAGTCAAATGGAAGCCAAAGGTGCTAAACAACGTACTCAAATTTTCACACACTTTGTAGGCATTGGTCCCATTCGGTATGTAAAAGACTTCGATCCACTTACTACAACTATCAACAATAATAAGAAAATATTTCCTATCCATTACAAAGAAATCTAAATGCACTCTGCACCAAACATCAGCCTTAGGCCAGGCTGCATTTGCTGAACAGTCTGGCCTGAAATTAACAAGTTGGCATTGTTCACAATTACATACCACATCTTCAGTATCTCTATTCATATTTGACTACCTACACAAAGAGCGAGCTAATGATTTCATTCTTACTATACCTGGATGAGAATCATGCAACAGTTTTAATATAGATTCCTTAAGGACTTCAGGAATTATTACCCTGTTACCCATTAGAAGGCAGCCATTTTCCACTGAAATCTCATACCTCTGGCGGAAAAATGGAGCAATGACATGGTCATTAATATAATTTGGCCAGTCTTGCTTAGTAAAATCCATGACCTTACTCAGCACAACATCATTGGAGGTTTCTGCAGCTACTTCTCTGAAAGTTAAGGGAAAATCATTGGGAAGCACACTTAAAGCATTTTCCACACTGTCTTCCGAGGCAATTGGTAGTCGAGATAGGGCATCAGCAGGGCACATCAAGGCAGACTTGCGATATTCAGTTTTATACTGATAAGTTGCCAGAACAATAGACCACCTTTGGAGTCGTGCTGCAGCCACTGTTGGGATTCCTTTATCAGGTGCAAATATATGACGGAGGGGTTGGTGGTCACTGATTAATGTGAACTTGTGGCCATACAAGTACTAGTGAAACTTTTTAACAGCAAAAATCAAGGCCAATGCCTCTCTATCCAACTGAGAATAATTTTGCTGAGCTGCAGTAAGGGTACTTGACACAAACAGAACAGGTTTCTCTACACCATCAATCATATGGCTGAGAACTGCCCCTACCCCATAACACGAAGCATTTGCTGGAACCAGAATGGGAAGCTTAGGGTTATAATGTACCAACAACGAATGTCCCTGGAGCAGTTTTTTACACTCTTCGAAAACATGGTTGCACTCATCTGACCCTTCCCAAGGGGCATTTTTCTTTGTCAAGTTATACAGAGGTTTTATTAGACTAGAGAGGTTAGGTAAAAATATGTAATAAAAGTTCAGCATCCCTACAAAGGACCTTAGTTGGGTGACATCTCTTGGAGGTTTTGCCTTCACAATGGCATCCATTTTATGTTCCATCGGGCGAACTCCCTGTGCATTAATAGTGTGGCCAAGATAGTCCACAGATTCAGCAAACCACTTAGGTACATTTGGACATATTCACTTTAACATTGTATTCATTAAGTCTAGTTAATACCATTTCTACCCTTTGCTTGCAATCATGGACATCTTTCCGAGAGATCAATAAGTCATCCAGGTAGCACACCACCCTTGAGAATACCTTGCATGACCAATTGGAATATACCAGGTGCACTAGAAACACCAAAAGGAAGGCGGGTGAACGCACAGTACCTAGAGGAGTAGGATTGGATTCAAATTGAAAAATTGGCAAGCCTCTCCCAGCATCACCACATTTCTTCCCCTCATCAAAACTTTTATGAAATACATTTTTCCACCCAGGATACAAGGAATCAAGCCATGGGCGGCCCAAAAGAGGCTTAACTTTCACTTTCGATGAGACCACTATTAGTTCGAGTTTACACCCTTCAGTTTTTACCTTACATGGGCTGGTTACATTGGCTTCAATTTTCCCAATGACACAAATTTGGTCCCCTGTCACTGATTTTAAGGCCAGAATACATTTTGAGAGGAAAACATTTTTGAAAAACCTCTGGTATGTTTCTTCCGAGATCAGGGAGACACTAGCCCCACTGTCAACTTCAAAGGCCAACCGAATACCATTTACCATGATATTAACAATAACAAGGGGACTGCCCAACACAGAGCATACTGTGGGCAAGTAAAAACAATTTACAGTGACCCCTGAGTTACTTTGAATACTGAATTCTGACCTTGAGCGGCAGGACGGAGAGAGTTGCGACTTATCTTCCTGCCATTCGTCAACATACATCTCTCGGACATTTGCACTCCTACACATTTTAGAAGTGTGTCCCCTTTGGTGGCATCGGAAGCATTCCCAGTCACGGGCCGGGCAAAACCCCTCGCGATGGACTCGTCCACACCGTTGACAGGATCCGCCTCGAGGTCCGTTGCTCGGCCGGTTGTTCCACTGTCTCGGTCCCCGTTGAGCAGGTATAATTTCTCTCGTCTGCGGGGCGACATCTTGATGAACCCTGTAATGATGATCCGGGGGAGACACTTTCCTGTGAACTGCATCCACTTCAGTCTGCGGTTTCGCTAACTCGAAAAAGGAATTCCTCTGAGCTAATTCTACATCTGCAGCAATCGTACACGCCTGCTCGAAGGTCAGCTGGCTCTCAAGCAAAAGCCTTTGCCTAATAACGGTGGATTCCAAGCCACAGACAAGCCTATCCCGGAGAGCGTCATTATAAAAATCACCAAAATCACAAAATTCAGCAAGTTTTTTCAAAGCTATTACAAACGCTTTAACATTCTCTCCCAACTCCTGAGAACGGGAATAAAAATTATATCGTTCCGATATTGTAAGCCGTTTTGGAGCATAGTGCGATTTCAGCGCCGGCAACAAAATTGGAAAAGACTGCTCGGTAGGCTTTTTCGGAAACAGAATATTCTTTAAAAGAGTATAGGTCGACGCTCCACAAAATTTGATGAACAACGGAACTTGCACGTTTGATTCCGTTATACCGTTGAGCAAGAAAAAGTGCTCAACTCGCTCCGCATAAGAGAGAAATTCTTCTTTTTCCGGATCGAAAGCGTCCATACGCCCAATAAGCGAGTTCGACACCAAGGGTGTCGCCATGTTATTGGAAGCACCAATTAATATGCGAATCCCACCTCGTCGCCAACTGTCACGTTTTCCCGACACCACTATGGCGGAATAAATAATCAGGCCATGATATAAACAGATTTATTTCCACGACTAAAACGTACACATACAACCCACAGGCCGCTTGGCCTCAACAACCCGGATGAATCCATCCATGCCACCTTGTGTGGCAACCTTGGACTTAACAGAAAAGAGTTATTCACACAATGCAATACATCACATAGACTAATAGCCACACTCAAGTTTTTAGTTGGAGTAGACAGGGCCAATATTTTTTCACTACATGATTTGGTTCTAGCAAACTTTTCCTTGAGTTGCTTTGGCATTGCACATCCTGCTAACTCTAATTGGCTGTAGAAAGTGGTATATCTCCCCAGTCTAATCCTTAGTTTAATGAATGGAGGAAATTTTATTTATTTTTTCTTAGGAGTGAGTACCTTTAGCCTCTCAAATTTCTCCTCATTATCAGTGATGTTCCGATTCCAGACAGATCTCAGTTTATTTTTTCAAGGATCATCTTATAAGGAGAATGCATTGCTCCTTAGCGCTCTCCTTGCATGGTGCTCCATTGCCGGAGCTGGTTGAAGATGTCGGCACCTGAGCCTTCAGAGATGGCGAACACCATGGCCCAGGATGATGCAATATTAGTTTCATGTCTGCAGCTATCTGTGAGTCAGAAATACTTTCTAGGAAACTGGCTGGTGATCTTGGAGAATCACCTTTTCCAATTTCCTTTTTCAGATGCTCTCTGCACTGAAGGCTTAATTTCCTATCCTTGACTTAAGACAGTGCATAGATCCGTGAAATGGATTCAAATTAGCTGTGGTTGTGTATTGGTTGGTTGCCCAGATACTCTTTTATATAGATCCAGTGGATTGCTGCACAGGTTTTGGCATCTTGAAATGAAAATAAGAAAATATTTCCATGATCATCACTCTTGTGCTATTGATATTGACAACATTTCTCGCCTCTATGAGATGCAGATCTCTTCGTGAGTACTCCTCCATGAACTTATAAACTTGGTCTTGCAAAGAATTACCTTCTCGCACTTCTTCTATACCTCATGTAAGATGGCATATGGATGTGCTAGTATCCATAATAATCTTGAACTATATCGCAGTAACTGTGAGGAAAAGAAGGCATGAAAAACTTCTTTAGTCACTGGGTACACCTACAGTGAATACGGAAACAGACAGAAGCGTCCAGAGTACAGAGCAGTTAGATTTTTGCTGATCCTCACCCAAAAAGTGAACGGTTATAATTTAATTGACCCTCTATCACTGTATGAAATGACTACTGTGGTGATCATGCTGAGGGGCTGTGAAAAGGAAACGAGGTTTTGCCTCGTACTCTTATCCATTGACTCCATAGAACTCTTTTTCAAAGAGGAAGAATTGAGAGAGGAATATTTATCTATCTCAGAAAATCCGCAGCTGGAGTTTCTTTCTGTGGAGTGTAGAAAAGGGACATTTTTTAGAGTTGGATAATGGTTAAGACACTACACCACGGAGATGTAAAGACCTAAGATGTATAGACTCTGACATAATACAATGCTTAAAAACTTTAAAGGTGCTTAAACACTCAAAAATTTTATTCTCTCAAAACGTTATATGATTACTTACGAAGTTTTATGCTTCACATTCACTGAGTATGGGAGAACCTGAGATCCAAAGGGACAATCATTTGTTGAATTGAGGTGAAATGACCCATGTACACATATAACATTTGCTTGAGAACCCGTGTCAAGTTTAAAATTAACACCAATCTCATTAATTTAATATTAATGTAATTTAATATTAATAATAAAAAATTATAACCATTTCAAACCAATCATTTGTCTCAGTTGCATTTACATGACTGCATTGACCAATGAAAAGAGTAGAGATAATATTTTCAAGATCAGTATTTTCAAAATCACTATTATCCTCTACTACATCAACAACTTTAGATTTAGGAGACCAGCACATCTTTGCGAAGTGTCCTTTTCACTTACAATTATGGCACCTACCATTCGATGCCTGACATTTATGGTTTACTCCGTATTCAACACTGCTACATTTGTAATAAAACCTTTTAACAGACTGATTGGTATTCCCAAGTTGATAATTCCTTCCCTGCCAGTTGGAGGCACTCCTATTTACTCCGAAGACAGTGACATGTTGAGTTTCCCCGTTGTTCTCCATCTCCATCACCTGCAAGCAGGAAATCTTTGCAGCCTTGCACATAGATATTGTATCTTCCAAGGTCAAATTTTCCACAGATAATAGTCTTTCCTTTAACTTCACGTTCTGTAGACCGGCGATTAAAATGTTGCAAACGAGCGATTCTCGTAATTCACCAAACTCACATGCTAAACTCATATTAATTATATCTGTGACAAATGTATTGAAATCCTCCTCTGCTTTTTGAGTTCTAGTGAAAAACTTAAGTGCACAAAAGTCAAATTCTTCTTTGGAGTGAAATGTGCGTCGTATTTTTTAGTGCTAACTCAAAATCTTTCGTCTCACTCGTAGACAGATTGAAAGAGTTGTAAATTTCCAGTCCTCTCCCTCCTAAATGATGCACTAATAAAGTGACCTTCCTTTCCTGTGGGCATGCAGATAGATTACTGGCAACTAAACACAGAGAAAATCTCTGTAGCCACACCTTCCAATTAGTGCTCACATTGCCCTTGTAGGACATTGCAATTCCTAATTCCAAAGTGAATCTACTTGGAAAGTTTTTTTTTTAAATCTTTCATGGTTCAGCCAACAATGAACCTGACACCATGTTAAGTAAAACTCTTATATTGCTGAGTAACTTGTTTAATTCGATATGCCTTACATGGCTTCAAGAAAATGACTGACTTCATACATGCTGTGCGAGCCATTGTATACAAAAATAAACAAATGAATGCTGATATCCACAACAAAACCTATTCTCTTTCTCCCCCTTCCCTGCTTGCCCAACGTCTTTCCCTTTATCATGCTATTCAACAACCCATCACCCTTTATTACATCCTTCAGCAATCTACCCTGCCTAACCTGGATTTCATTCAGAAGTTTCCTTTCCTCACCCAACATTTGAAGCACGTCATCATTTGTCTTCCTTTCTGTCCACCTAACCTTCTCAATCCTTCTCTACTCCCACATCTCAAATGCATGCAGCTTATTCTCATCCTCATTACTGAGGGTCCACCTTCCTGCCCCATACAACGCTACGCTCCATATCAAGCTCTTCAAGAGCCTCTCCTTCACATTCATACCTATCCCCGTACCCATATCCCCATCATCAGCTCCCTTCTTTCACTAAACACTCCCTTAGCTAGTGCTATTCTCTTCCATATGTCTTTGCTACTGTGTCCGTTTTCCTCTAGCGTACTACCTAATTTATTTAATTGTTCTACTAGCTCAAGTTTGTGTCCTCCAACTTGATTTCAACAAGCCTAGATTTCTTTGTCCTAGAGAATCTCGTAACTTATAATTTCTTATGATTTATCTTTATTACGAATATCCCTCACTGTATTTCTAAAGCATCTACCAAAGCTTGCAGTCACTTCGAAGATCCACTAACTAATACCTGATCATTTGTGAATCTAACGGACTTAATTTCAGATTTGATTTACATGATTTACACCTAATGGTAGTGTTATCCCACTATCCCTCCCACTTTCATTCCAACCTCAAGTTCTTCCCATGCCTGTGTAACCATTTCCTCAGCATAAATATTGAAAAGCAGTGGCGAAAATGGGCACCCTTGTCTTACCCTGTGACCTATAGTTGCCCATCCCGATTCACCATCTGCCACCCTCACCAGCACCCTTTGCTTCATATATAAGTTTCGGATTAGTCTCCTGTCTCACCAGTCTATTCCCATTATCCTGAGAATTTCTGTAAGTTTATTCCAATTTACCCAATCAAAAGCTTTTTCAAAATCAATAAAGCATTCAAAAACGTCCTGGTTATACTCAGTTTCTTTCTTTAATCCTACGGTGGGCGCGCCTTGTGAATTGACACAAGCAGGCGCGCGCCGCTCTCAGTGCAGCGCAACTCACGAAGCATTTTAACGTGAATTTAAATTACAGGAAACTGTTTTCTAAAATGGATTTGGGAATTTTAATGAAGATAACTAGTTCACATGTTTTCATAATGACATTTATTTTGGTTAGTTACATTTTTATACTTTCAATTTTGTCTTCAAACATATTAGTACTCTACATCCATGCTCTCTGTACAACTATTGCACACTACCTCTCTGACACAGTGATTCTTGCAAACATGCTTGGCACATGATTTACACCTAATGGTAGTGTTATCCCACTTGTGCCTTCTGCATAGATGACATGGTCCGACTCTCCTTGCTGTACCCTGAACTGAAACAGTTTCGTCACGGTATTTGCTTAGAAAAAGGTGTATATCCTTAGATAGACTCTCTATGATAGCTCTCTCTTGAAGTCTGTTTTACATCAGGGAAAAACACAAGTTATTTAGAAAAAATCTTCTCCTGCAAGTTTTATCCTGTTTGTTGCTGAAGAAAACAATCATCGAATTTATTCCAGCAATATCAAGATTACGAAAAAAATCGCTAATGGCCATCATCTAGTTATTCTTGAAGTGGAATATGATGCACACATCTGGTCGACTGTGTCGACTCCCCAATTTGTATGATTGTAATCAATGTTTACAATTGACTTTTTAGTACTGTCATCAACCTCACACGACTGGTGCATAGTAGACAAGAAAAGCACACCTTTTGCTGGTTTTGTCATCACTGACACAAGAGTCATGTCACACTGAAATCCAAAAAGACATGACTTCACGGCTCTTGGTTTGTTTGGTAGGAATTCTATATGGATTTCCTGTTTATTTTTTTCAAAGTTCCAAGAAACGTTATTCCATTTTCTAGAAGATAAGTTGCCAATGGATAACTGCTGTAATAATTATCAGTTTTAACATTACGGTGAGAATGTTTTATCGGATCAATCAGTCTTTTTACTATGTCAAATGGTTTGTTTGAAGTCAGATATGGCCCTGGTTTTTTTTTACCACAATGTAACTCCAAACTCCAAGTGTAGAACATTTTACTATCACATAAAGCATATTCCTACAACCCATACTTGGAAGGTTTTTGGGGCATATATTGTACAAACCCGCAGCGCCCACGAAATGGTACTAGCATTTCATCAATCGGCTGCCTATGAATTTCTTACCCGGTGGCGAGCCCGAGAAATTTACACCAATTTCATCAATCGTCCCAAATTGACCAAGACTATAATATTTTTGGCAATTATTCACGAATTTAGTATGCAATTCTGGAATAGCTGCAATCTTATCAGTTTTTATCTTTGTTAAGTTACTAAAGGTAGCTCTTAGAATTGGCATACCCGTACCATCATCTGCCTTCCATAATTCTTGACAATTACAGTGACGTCCTTTTTTCACTCCAATAAGGTACGAAACCTACAGAAGGGCCATTATTTCTGACCAAGTAGTACTATTGCAATCTCTTTCCCTCAGAAAATTAGCAGTTGACTGTTTCCTGTCAATAAAATCATTGGTAAAATTTACTATTTCATCGATCAGGTCGAGGTCTATGAATTTCAGAAACTCATCTATTTCACTCAGAGTGTCTTCTGCTTCACCTTTTGGACCAGGAAAAACTTTTATAATGTTTTTAGATCTAGTTTTTCCCAGAACAGCCACTGGTTTACTACACCATATAGTTTCTAAGTCGTTACCTACATGAAATCTGAAATCTTCAACTCCAGTAGTACCTTTTGGTGGCCAATCTGTACCTCTTCTGACTCCACTGACTGATCTGATTCACTTCCATCTCTATTTTCCTCCTTGATTTCTCCTTCATAGTCGATGTATGATTTGGGATTATCAATGATGTCGGCCTCGTCTCCTGAAGACTCGAGGAGGGCATGCCTGATTTCTTCGGAAATAATCAATTTTTTATCCCCGCAAGAAGATAGATATGACAAGTTTTCTTAGTAAGCAACCGATGGTATGGACATTTCATCGGAAAGCTTGAAAGTTTTATAAATAAAACTTACATGGGAGATCACTAGCAACAAATATTTCACCTGCAGACGACGATTGGCAATCGCAGCAATCGAAGACACAGGGTTCCCGCCACAAGGAACGTACCAAAACCCGACACCTCACATTTTAACGTTCAAAAGGAACTAATGTTGTGATTTTCAGCACATAACAACTGCTACAATGCACAATATCAACAAATAATTCAGCTGCAAACGACGATTGGCAATGACAGCACTTAACGAGACTGGGCTCTCGCCGCAAGGATCGTGCCAAAACCCGACAGCTCAAATTTGATCGCTCATACGGAACTAACGATGTGATGTCCAGTACATAACAACTGCTACATGGTGCACTTATAATATGAAATACACATAGAGGAAGCGCCCCTCACTAGTTTCTTTAATGACCAAGAAATACGAAGTATGCCGCACGGAGTGCGGCAGCACGCCCTCCGAAGGGTTTAGTGTTCTCTTCAGAGCTATTGCATCCCAAGTGATCTTCCCTTGTGGAACCCAAACTGGTCATCGTCCAAGTAGTTATTGTCCTTACTCTCCACCCTTTTATTGATCATTGAAAGTAAAACTTTGGCTGTGTGTGAAATCAAGCTGATTATTCTATAGTTCTCTCATTCTGATTCACCCTTCTTTTTCTGGATAGGAATCAAGACTGTTTTCACGAAGTCCTCTGGCCATACTCCTTCCTCATATATCCTATGTATGAGTTCAAAAAAAGCTTGCCTACCTTTATTTCCTTAACTCTTTAGCAGCTCCAAAGGTATTTGTCTACTCCTACAGCTTTTCTTGTCATCATCTCTTTCAATGCTTTCTCTATTTCTCTGTCGAGATCATTGGCCTGAGGTTATCTTTATCTAGGCTTCCCTCCTCCTCTATATCTAAATTGGTAGGTCTACTATTGCTGTCATATAGCTTCTCTACATATTGCCATCTTTCATGAATATCTTCCTGCTTGATTAGTTTTCTCTCTTGTCCTTAATCTTTGGTACCGTTTGCCCTCGCTTACCTCCCAATAGCAATTTCACTCTAGTGTATGATGCACCCACTTCCCCTTCTTTTTGCAGTTTCTCCATTTCCTCGCATTGCCTTTTCCTCCAATTTTTCTTCATTCGATTGTTTCTTAGCTAAAGTTGATTATTTTACTCCTTATCTTTCACCTTACCTGTATCGGTGTTGATGTTTTCCAATTCCTTCTCTCCTCCATTTTTCTAATAATTTCTTCCGTAACCCATTGCATTCTACCCTCCTCATTTCCTCTGCTCCTATTGTTTTCCCAGCAATTCTTCAATGCCTGTTTTAATATTCTCCCTATTGTCCTCGATTGTACCTATTTCCTTGGCTTTGCCTATATACCCTTCCATATTTCTTCATATTCCTTCCGTTTCTCCTCTTTCTACACTTCCAAGTTCCACCTCTTCATCCTCATACTTTTATTAAGCTTTTTGAGTCTAACCTCACAATTCATCGTAACTAAATTATTATCCGAATCTGGATAGCTCCACGAGTTCTTCACACTGTTCCTGAATCTTTG
Organism: Ceriagrion tenellum; assembly: GCA_963169105.1. Lineage (NCBI taxonomy): Eukaryota > Metazoa > Arthropoda > Insecta > Odonata > Coenagrionidae > Ceriagrion > Ceriagrion tenellum. Next base: position 117,271,383 of record OY720640.1, on the reverse strand, counting down.
CTTAACCATGATGTTGTCAATTTGGTATTTCCTGGTGCCTCCGGGCATTTTCTGTGTGTTCCTCCTCCAACAATGGTAGTTCAACCAAGTGTTTGTAACTACTAATTTATTTCTCCTACAAAATTCAACAGCCTTCTGATTGTGATCATTTCTCAATCCTAATCCAAACCCTCCCACTTCATACCCATCTCTCCCTCCCCCACTACTCCATTCCAGTTGCCCAGTACTATTAGGTTTTTCTTCCCTGGGACTCCTCTGATTATCTCCTCTATATGTTCATACACCTTATCCACCTCTTCCACACTATGAATGCTTGTAGGCATGTACACCTGGACCATAATGAAATAGGTAGGGTGTGCTTTTATTTCTACCACTAGTTTCATATTGCTCACCTGCTCAATATTTACCACCCTCATTCCCAATTTTTCATTCAATACTATAGCTAGCCCGCATTGACTCTCCAACCCACCACTATAGATTACCTGGCAACTATGCCTCCAGTAGTCCATGCTGTCCTTCCATCTCGCCTCGCACAGCACCATGGCCTCTACGTTCCCTCTATCCATATCCTTTTTAATATTCTCCAGCTTCCCCGCCGTCATCATAGTCCTAACGTTCTAAGTCCCTATTTTTATTGGTTCTTTCCTTCTCCTCTTCTTTTTCTTTTTATCTCCCTTGGTCCTTGTATCCTATGATGGCTCCGTCTCGCAAGGATTTCGTGAGATGACGACCTCGGGGGCCTTCCCTCCCCCAATGCTGGGCCCGACACCCCCCCTGCAGTGGGAGGCGTCTCGTAGTTGCCAGAATTCATTTCTCTTTGAGTGACATTCATATTTCAGAGTAGTAAAATAGTTGAGAGGGACCCCCACCCCCACTTCCAAATGGTATACTTCACGTGACACCATCACAGGACTACCTTTCATCTGACTACTACCCTTTGACCTATCTGGCATGGGTGGTCCTATCGGGAGCATTATTAATTACTCTCGCCAGTTCAGTTCTAGAGGTCATTGGAACATACATGCCCTTCCACCACATCAAGGTTGTAGTCCACGGGAAAGGTTGGTAACATTACTTGATGTAATAAAAGAAATGAAAGAACAGATGGAAAGAACAGTAAAGGGGGACCGGGTTGGCGTGGTGGTTAGAGTACTATCTTACCAGACAGGTGGCCACGGTTCAAATCCCTGCAGTGGCAGATGTTTTTCAGAGGAACCCGATCCCTACTTGAGTGTCTTGTGGAGGGCACTTCAAGTGGAGTAGTCCAACTGTCGGATGAGACGTTAAGCCGTGGTCCCCCAGCGCGTTGTGTTAAGAGTAGGCTAATGCTGATGCCGGGTTTCTATCCACCCTTCCTTTCTTACCTATCCCCTATGGTGCAAATGACCTGTGTTGTCGGTCGCCTCCCCAAAAATCCTATCCTAAGAACAGTAAAAGTAATGCAATAAAATGGAAATTAATGCACCAAGTTATACATCAAACATGACTGGGTGACTAAGGTGAGAGAAGCAAGCACTGTCAATTATGAATTTTTTTTAATTAAGAAAAGCATATCCAGCAATGCTCATATGTTAGTCGTCTACATCTGTACGGAGTTTTGCTGATATATAAGTTGTAGCCATGGTTTGTAGTAATGAATGCCATTTTTTTTCCTGGGGACTAGGCATGAAGTTTGTTATTTTTAAACTTTATTTTTTAATAGCTCTGTGTATTTAATATAGGCTTTTCATGGGGACCAACTGTTTGAATACAGAAAATAGAAATATAGAAACTTTTGTTCTTCATATTACCAAATGTCTTCTGTATAACTTTTGCATATTGCATTCAGCTATGAGTGATGGCAAGGAAGTTCTTGTGGAATGCCTAAACATGACATGCACTTTTTTGTAATCCTGGTAAAAATGGAATAAATTTAAAAAAATGAAATGAGCAAAATTAACAATACCGTGATAAAAAATGAATACAACAAAAGCATTTGCATCATGCAACACTTTGCCAGCGCTGATTGATGATCAGCTGATTTTACATATTTGATTCTTAAGTCAAGCGTTCCATCCATGGCTGTAGCCAGGGGAGGCAGGGGGCTCTCAAACTGCCCCCCCTTGACAAGACATTTCACACCAAATCTGTTATCCGGAGCCAGACAGGATGATGTCCTGTCCCCTCCCTCTCCCCCACCATGGCATATATGTACAGCTACAGATTGGGGGCCCTGTCCCCCTCCCCTCAACAACATAAATTCTGGCTAGGCCCATGGTTCCATCCCATGTGATTGATGTGTTTAAGCATGTGCTTTTTTCTGATAATGTGTTGTATCCCCATCACTCTATTCTATTCTTTGACTTCATATGAAAAATACCATATTTCTCAGATTATAGTCCCCCTCTTTTTTTCCAAAAATGCCTGTGGGAAAAGAAAGGGGGGTCCTATATTCGAGCGTAAGCCACTTAGGTGCCCTTAAAGTCACCACCAAGTTATAAATAACAGTGCGACGGACAAGAATTTTTTCTTTTTCTTTCCAGTAAAGTATAGTTATGATAATTTGATATAATCAGAAATATGAGTCAATATCTGCCATGTTTTACCGGCACTCCACCAATTTTGAAAAGATGGTTCATCCTAATCAAACAGCATGTAAAGCATATGTATTCATGGACTGAATCGGATTTCTGTTAATTTCTCTAGGCATAATATTAATTGAATATTGAAATGACACCAATAAATTAATAAAATACTACAAAATACTCAAAACAAAAAGTAAACTAACACCACCATGGAAGAAGACAATGGACACCACTACTAAATTAATTGAGTGCTTATGTACACACTGCTATTTGGAGCGCATGTAAATGTTAAGTGTTTTACAACTTTGTGCAAAATAAATTGGTAAAGGGAAAATGAACCTTCCGCGATGATTAAACATTTCATTGAATCCGAACCTGCGTTTATTTGCATGATTTGCACAGTGATTTCTGTTTTTTTGACCAAAATGTGCAATTGGTGATTCATTGCAATATGTATAGCCTCCCTGATTAATCTTGGGTAATATTGTATTTCCCTAGCTATTAATTTTGTCTCCTCAAAGTTGACATTATGAATGGGGAGGCTATAGAAATTGCAAAGAGACCGGAGAATGTTAACTGAGAAGACGGTTACAAGTTGAGTAGCAGTTTAAAACTAATTTTAAAAAATTTAAATTCCGGCAACAATGGGAGTCCAGACACATATATATAAAGACGAGCGAGGCTAAGAAGTCAGTTCAGTTAACCTGATGAAGCTGGCAGGAGGACCAGTGAAATATTGTTGTTTTCTTAAAATATACATCGCAGAATGAATCCCAAAAAAAGGAACAGTCAACAATTATAATTTTCTTCAATTGAATATAGGGGATACCTTATAAGCCAATCTCTTAACCTTTCCTAAATGATTGTTTCAAGATGGTGCCTAGTGATTGCACTCATTCGTGTGGATCCTGTCAAAATTTAAGGTTATGGATAAGTCCATTTGTTGCGTTTTCTGCCCTTATATATAATCATTCACAGGGTACAGGGCTTAATGATTAGTCATTAAAAGCGTTATTTGAGTGCAGGGATATGTTTTGGAGGTGTTTTTTCAATTTTGTTAATGGAAAAGGAATACATTTCCCCTGCCTACACCCTCCCGTTTCCTCCCTTTTCCTTTCCATTCTTCAGCCTAATATGATTATGATAAATATTCATGTGAGAATTATTGATATGTGACACTCGACTAAAGGTTCTGTTCTCCTCACATCTCTCAGTATTTTTCTTTTTAAGTGTCACAACCATTATATTTCTTTGAAAGTCCTCTGGTTGTGTTTGGCTTTGGTAGTTATTTTTGATTATGTCATACAGGTTATCTTAGGCTTTACCTCCAAGTGCTTGGATGATTTCTCCGTGGATGTCTGCCCCAGGTGCTTTCTTTTTCTTTTTACTGCTTTATAGAGTCCACTCAGTATGGGTGGGCCCTGATCTTCCTCGTCAACCTTGATTTCGTTATTCATTAAGTTTTCTTCCAGTGGCATTTACCCATGGTTAAGTTTTTGATGTATTGCTTCCATCTATTCCTAATGTCTTCACCCTCTATCATTGTATACCCGTCTGCATCCCTGATGCTGTTGCTTCTCGTTTTCCATTCTCCAAAGTGTTTCTTCACCAGCTTGTATGGTGTTTTCCCTCTTCATGTTTTGTTGACTTCCTTGCAGCACCTTTCGGTCTAATCCTCCCTAGCATTCTTGAATTCTCGATTGACTTGGTTCTTTAGCTTCTTGTAGAGGGTTGGCTCACCTTTGTTTCTGGGGTTCTTGTATTTTCACCTTTCTTCTTTTAGTACCCCTATCTCAGTTGTTCTCCGTTGCATCTTTGTCATGGCCATTTTACTCATCAGTTGCTCCTCTGTTACTTCTGCAATTGTCCTCTTCAGCTCATCCCATTTCTCTTAGATTCTCTTTTCTACCTCATTTTCTAGTTTTCTCTCAATGGTGGTGGCTAATCTTTCTCTATTTCCTTCTTAGGTCAGTATTTTTGTATCCCACCTTGTTTCATGTTTTATGTCGATGGTGCTCATTCCTTCTTATGCAGATGGTGCTTGAAGAGTGTTATTACCTTATTCTCCTCATTGCAGAACTGAATCAGTCTTTCTTTCTTGGCATTTCTTTTGCTCAGTCCAAAATATCCTACATTGCTTTTTCCCTCTCCTACCACTGCATTCCAGTCTCCCATGATGATGAGGTTGTTCTTTCCCTTTACCTCCCCAAGGATTTATTCAAACTTGTAAACCTATTGTCTTTCTTCTTCCGTCTGGCTAGATATTGGCATGTAGATCTCCACAATTACTGTCCATCCATTGCCTCTCCTTCCAGCCTCACCATCAGAATCCTTTGACTGTACTGCCAGACTGACTTCACTCTCCTGCCCCATTATTCCTTCAATATGTTGCTTAAACCTGCAATCTTCTGGTCGTCTTGTGAATTATTACTTGGTATCCATCGCTCTAGTAGTCATCTGCCCACTTGACCTCGCTGGCTCCCAGTATATCTACCCCTAGCCTGTCCATCTTTATCTTCACATTTTCCAGCTTCCCGCTCACTTCTAAAGATCTCATGCTCCATGTCTCAACCCTGCATATGTCCTTCCTGACTGATGTACCCATCCCAGTAGTCTCCTCCCGCAGATCCAATTGGGGGACTGTTTTACCTCCAGAATATTTTACCAGGAGGAATGCCATCATGTCATATGCCATTAGAATGTAGGGCTGCGTCTTAACAGGGAGAATAATGTGGTGGTTTTCTCATTACCTTCCACATTGCAGTTCCATGGCCATTAACTTAACTCTCGCCCTTAGCTGTGGCTGATGATGCTTCTCTGATCTTCTTGATTTGCACCATCAATACCTTCAGCTGAGACTTCTGCCTCTCATTGGTGGTATCAAATTGAGGTTGCATGCAAAACTTGCTAGGTCAGCCAGGAAAAAACGTTTTCCGTCATTTGGTCTCCAACCTGCAACCCTCGGAACTGGAGTCAAACACGCTACCACAGGAAAAATTTAAGATGACAACTTTTACTAAAACCACTAGATTTATTGAACAACGACCCAGGTTGTGAATGCACATTGACTTCTGGGTCGTTGTTTGATAAATCTAGTGGTTTTAGTAAAAGTTGTCATCTTAAATTTTTAATGATGGAATACCACCAAGTGAGACTGACTAAAGTGAGTGATATACGCTACCACTGGTCCAAACCCGACCTTTTCAAGGGGTTACTGTCAACATTTCCAAATAAGGCCAGTAGGTGGGTCTGTTGTCTGTTTAGGTAAAACTGTTTACATAAAATTGGTTGTATTTGATGCCAATTTAGATATAGTGTTTATGCTACATTTATGTGAAGTTGACGTCAATGCCTGAAGCTGTTACTATGATGTTTATGTAATTTTTAAATCAAAATCAAATCAATGGCCAGTTGTGTGCCAGCAAGGTAACTACATTTTTGAAATGGCATTCCAAGGTTAGTCGAATCGTGTAGAAAATCTTAATAAGTATTGAATCTCCTTGCGAATGGTAAAGCAGCCATTTTCACTATATTAGACAAATATCAAAACCTAAGGCATTTCCAGGAGAGGGAAAGCTGTTGTCTCTCATCACAGAGTCCTTTTAGAAATGTCTATTGACCTGCGAATCAATCAGGACAGATAAAATTCTTCCTTTGCTGTCACCTATGTTGTTTCAGTTTTAATGGAGTGACTGGATTTGGACAAAGTGTTTGGCAGCAGCTGGTTTTGACCATCTCCTATTCCTCTTGTCTTTCCTCTGTTCCCAGATTCTGGTCTTAACTGGACTGCAGGTTTGTCCAATGCCCCTAGCCAGACAATCAGATGCCACTAACTCTGCTGTGTCTAACCTTGACCCTTTGAACAAAAGATGATAAAATGAGACCTCACAGCCTCACGGTATACTCCTGTCCAAAAAAAAAACTTACCCCCTCAGAGCCGAAAAATTTCTAAGTCCTGAGTTGGTGTCGATGTGACAACGCCGAACCATGCCCCCTTACATGGGAGAGCAATAAATGCACGGGAAGGAAAAGGAACCTTCTTTGGAACTCACTTGGCAAGAGGGAACACCCTTTGTCAAAAAATTTTGACCTGTGAGTACATTATTTCTGGGAGGATGGGGGTAGGTTGGGTCTACTGCCGATCCGGGCTCTAACTGCATGTTTATGAGTGGGTAAGCATGGAAATAAGAAAGTTTGGTCGGTGAACAAAAAACAGAGGAAAGGTGAATGGCACAATCGTCCTTGTTTTCAGAAGTTACAAGAATTAAAGCAAGACTCAAATATCCATTTCTTGTCTCCATCGGCATACACGAAACCTTAGCTGTAAGTGATGTCTTCCATTTATTAGGTGGCAAAGAGGCTATTGCCATTGCTAAAATAGGTCAAATCATATCAAGTGAAATATAAAAATTGTTCTTTTACTTTTAAATTTTAGGGAGCAACAAGCTCTTGCCCAACAAACGATTGTGATCCATTTAACAGGAATATATCGCAGATTTGCATTGCTCAGAGGAGTAAAAAATGTTGAATTGGATACCAAATTTGTAAATTACACTCAAAGAGTTTTAATACCAATTAGTTCTTTCCTAAAAAAATATAATTATTCTTTGGTAATATAAAAGTCACTAACTAATTTGATATGTTTATTTCATCAACTTGTACATTTTATGTGACACATACTTAGCGTCTGGGGCAATAAAATGTGTAAACCATGCAATGTGGCCCTCAAGTATATAATTTTAATGGTGTAAAGCTTTTTCTTTGTCGTATAGGATAAAATTCATTGTTGAATAGAAGACTTGAGCTTAATATAGGTACAATTATGTATTCACATTAATTTATATAGCATTCATATCCTTATCAGTTAATTCATTGTAGTCTTGCCAAGTCTTCTGAATTGTTTCACACCTGCTAATATGCTTTGAACAGGAAATTGAGAGAATATTGTTTATATTCTCTACATCATGTTCAACACTTTATCTTCATCTCGATATGAATTTCAATGGGTACCCTCTGCTGGTTTAACGTAGAACAAATATACGTGACCATCCCATTGATGGTGAAAAGGCAGTGCTGACCGAAATCACCACAATTTTTCATTGAAAGTTTTTCTCTCCTTAAGTAAAATCGCTCCCAGAATTCCTTTGTAATATTGCAACTAGGTGTCATTGAATTTTAATTTTATGTTTTTTCCCAATATTAGCTGTACAACTTCTCCTTGGAATCAGTTTCGCTTTAAATATGGATTGGAATAACCGCATGCCCTATTATTCTACTGCTAGAATGCCCTGAATTCCACCCTCCATCATCTCAACCATTGAAAACAGCCTTCATTCAATTTTTGTTTCCTGGTAGAAATCGATAGGGATTAAATTCACTACACTCTGGACTGAGACATCTTTTTTCCAAACCATGTTAAGACTTGGTCCCACTTTGTCTCCTACTGACTAAAAATAACTCTCCGTGTTGTTGGAGGCTCTGATGTGTTTCGGTCGTTTTCCGAAGAAAACACTATCTCCCTTTTTTTGTCCATATAATATGCATATGTAATGACTTAGTCTTAATTTACAATTATTTTGCAAATATATAGGGTTATTATTTTTTCCTGCTGGATTATAGGTTGAAGAATAATTATTTCCTTTCTTGTTCATCAGCCAATGAGATGTTTGTGTAGCCAACCATTACCATAGGAAATATTTCCTGTTAATAATAATTAGAATAGAAATGCTTTTGTTTCAATAAGAGGTCGAAGCTGTTGGCCTCCTTTGCCGTACTCATTTTCATTAAGATCACGAAAGGAATACAACCGATGCTCAAAGCTGACATCAGTGTAATCCTAGGTTGGCAACCATTTTCAATTTTACTCAATGTGACCTAGATGGTAGCAGTGTAATTGAACTTTGGAAGGGTTGCTATTGATTAATGAAGTTATTTTGGACACAGCAAACTATATTTTATCCCCAGTAAATTACACCGGGAGACTAAAATTGAGTGACGGATGAATTCTGTGGTTGAGTGGATGGAAGTCGGTTTAAAAGCATTATCACAGAAGAAAAATTGGGCATAGAGATATTTCAATTACCATTTGAAATAAATACTGCTTCTAAGAGGGACCTTTAAAGCTTTTTGTGGTGAAAAATATCCAATTGAAAATCAATTGAAAATCAAAAGATGCTGAGTAGCAACGTTCCAAATGCGGTGAAGGAAATTTTTGTGATACCTACTGCGCTAGAAAAAATATTGTTACTTTTTTAAAAATCGGATCGCAGTCTAGGCAATGAATATTTCTCTTGGAGAATATGGCATTCTAGGCAATCAATTGCATTTTCAAATTCCTCTTACGCGTGCAACTTTGTAGCATGTAGGCTTAAATTAACGCATTAATATATATCTTAAAATTCGCTTCATGAACTTCCATTATGTATTCACTGGAAATGTAACTAAAGGAAGGGAATATTTATAAAATTGAATTGGCTACCAAGAAAAACCAAGTAATTTACCTCAGGATCAATCTTGGCATGTAAGTAACCATGGAGATTCGAAACCACAACAAATGTCATAAAACAAAAATACGTCAGCTCTTCAAATGTTTTTGACTAAGTGTATGAAATAATTATTCAAAACAAACAGAACGAGCAATGGGGATAAAGACGAAGGCTGGGCTTTCTGCATCTTCCAGCAGTTGTCATCTAGAGAGGTCTTAGAGCAACTGAAATGAGCCATCATTCTTTCATTCTCGCCCAGACAAGTGAACAGAAGCCTAGATCCTCCCCTCCCCCTCAGAAAAATCCCTCATGGCCTGGGTCTTCCCCATCTCCATCCTTTCTTAAGTCAAAATTTTCCCTCTTCCCGTGCGTCTTCTCCCGTGCCAACCCTGGGAAGGCCTTTTTTCCATTCCATATGGTTATTGCTTTCCCAGGCAGGGGGCATGGTTCGACCATGTTGTCACATCAACGCCAACTTGGGACTTAGAAATTCTTCATCTCTGAGGAGGTAAGTTTTTATTTGGACGGGAGTATATGTAGGACGACAAATTCTTTGATGACAATTACTTCATCACTTAAGGCACTTGTTGCAATGTGGGTGGTATTGACAGCAGTATTATCAGACGAAGCATCTCTTGGAAAAAATAATTGTGAATATTGTCGAGGTTTGGGATCAGTCAGAAGACTAAATAAGGAAAAAATACCCGTTACGTGTAGCACATTACAGTGAGTCACATCAAACTCTTTTATTTCACAACAAGAATGCCAGGTGGCAGCACCATACAATTATCATTAAGAATGCCAGCTGTAAATGTTGGGCTATGCCTACCAACCCAACAAATATAACAGCCCTTTTCACAGTAGCAGGACTGCTTAGAATAATTAATTTTGCTTTTTCATTGAAATTAAGTAAAAGTAATTGCAATAGTATGGCTTGGCTATGCTTCATGTATACTTTGATTTAAATTTCCAGAAGATAGTTTTGTAGTACCTAATTCGAAACTTTTCCTGTGCTTATTGTAATTTAAGATAATTTGGATTGGATGGTTGTAAGTTAATTCAGTGACTTAAGTGTGCTACTTTTGGCCTGCAGAAAGCCCAAAAATGCTTTAAAAATTAGAATTAGATTATAGAATATTCTGGTAATTAGAATTGGCAAATTGGTTGACTTGGAGGAAATTCATTCCTGTTAAGTTGACATGATCAACTTTTGTTTAGAAAATATTTAATGGTGTGCATTTATTTTTGTTTGTTATTATATTTTAATTAATTGATGTTGTTAAAGTAAATGGACTCTTCTTTGTTCCTCAGGCTGCCGTTACATAGAACTGAGTTGCTTCCACTTGCAGATGGGACTCTAGGCAAATCAGAGGATCACCCCTGAAAAATTCATGTGAAGCCTAAAAATGTTGAACTTCAGTGATTGAGTGCACATGGGAGTTTCCTGTGCAGCATGCTGTTGCCATAAAGGTTGCCTAAAGTCATACCAGTTGATAGAGGGGTTTTCATTCAACCTTAGAAAACTTTCTTGGGAAGTAGTGGTTTTCCAAATACATTCTTGTTCCTGAACAAATTTCTTAGATTGTGGTACTGGTACTAAACTGTGGTTTGGATAAAAATTAATGTATAATTATTTGGTTGTTAATACAGTAGATTCCTGTCGAATGGACACATTGGAACCAGTGCATGATACCCCAAGTAAGAGGCTACCCTTACAATGCATTTATTGCTGTAAATATATGTGCTAGAATTTGGAATGGACTCGCCTCATAAAAGGTCTAAACACTTCGGGGCCGAAATACTTCCAAGTCCCGAGTTTACATCAATGATGCAACATATTCGAACCAATAATTGTGCTCGGGAAAGCTGTAAATTAATGTAATGGAACCAAGGCCTTCTTCCCTTCAGCTAGCTTCAGGGAGAATGAGGGATAAGATGCTCAATGGGAAGATTTTAAGCAGAGTAAGGATTTTTGTAGGAGTTGGGGGATGGGGGTCTAAGCTTCTGTTTACTTGTGTGGATGAGAATGAGGTGGGAATGGCTCGTTTTGGTCACTCTGAGATCTCTTGTTGGTAACTGCTGGAAGACATGAAAAGCCCTGGCTCCATTGTTATCCCTGATCCAAGTTGTTTTGTATAAATAATAAATCACACATGCATATTCATTAGCATTTAAAATTTTTTCAGTGTTGATGTGTTTTTGTTATCTGGAATTATCTTGTGGTTTCAAAATCCCCATTGTTATGTGCCATGACTGATTGTATGATAAGTTACTTAGTTTTTTCATGAGTTGATTCAATTTTATAAATATTCCCTAAATTTAGTTACTTCTTCTGGAAATGTGCATTGGAAGTTCTCATAGCATAAGTGCATTAGCGTATTCATTTTAAATTCCATACGACAAAGTTACCCTTGTGAAACGAATTTCAAGATCCAATTCACTACTCGAAAGGCCATATTCTCAAAGAGGGAAATCCATTTCCTGGATGACATTTCAATTAATTAATAAAAAATAAATTGTTTACAGTAGACCATCAAACAAATTACCTCGGGTGAATGCTCAACTATGCAGCTTTGATTTTTAATTTGATTTTTTGCCCAGTGATAGCTTTACATTTCCCTCATAGAAACAGCATATATGTGCTTCAAATGCTGATCAAAATAGCACTATGCCCAATTATCCTGCTGTTGGAATTCTTTTAACCAGACTTCCGTCCACTCAACCATAGAATTTGGCCGTCACTCAATTTTTGTTTCCTAGTACATCTAAATTACTGGTATTAAATACACTGGTTACTGGACAGAGACATTTTTTAGCCTAACAAGGTTAAGACTTGGTCCAAAGTTCTCATTGGGGTATCATACACTGCAGCTTCTGCTTAATAATTCCATAAAAGTAGCCAGTAGAGGTCATATGGCACATTTTCTGCCATTGTCATTTTAGGAAGCTGTAATTAATGCACAGTAAATGAATTCACAAATTCACCCCACCTCCAGATTTACACAATCTTTAGATTTACTTCACCTCTTTGAACTCTAGAATAACACAGAAAAAACTTCATTATTCTATTGCTATTCTCACTATTTTCAGTTACACAGCTATCACTTAGATAACTCTCAGTAAATCTGACGAAGCAGATGAGTAGCAGGTTAAGCCCACGACCTCAAATTTGCTACAATGCACAAACTTTCACCAGCTCTCTGGAGAATATAGATGACTCACAGCCAGATTCAGTCCACTGAAATACTTGGTTGTTTAACAATTCTTTAAAAATCAATTTCACAATATGGGTTTATGATGGTATGTAGTTTTTTTTTAATAATACTCCAAAGAGCTTGAAAACAAGACCACTGTCTTGCTTGTAGCGCTATTCATAATTAAGAAAAGGTTCTGTCGTAAAGTTTATTACAACTTAATGGTAAATTGTATAGAACTGAATGTGTGGAATACATTCAAATATGTTTGCCTTACTCATAATCAGAAATTTCGTTAAGATCAAGCTTCACGAATCTTCATTGTTAAATTTCAAGGGTAACATCCCATCCGAAACAGTCAATACAACTCATTTTTGCTCTTATCATGATTAAAAATTGGAAGGGTATTGTAAAAATAATATGCCATTTGGGTTAAATGCAATAGAAGATATGATATAGTTTGATGTTGGTACTGTGGTTCATTTTCAATTTGGTGTCCAAACTCAAGTCTACATAATTTTTGCACTGACAGTAGAAGCATAATAATCTGCCTATGTAAATGTGTCAGTTGCTGAGAGTGAGGAGGAGAGGGGCCAGACTATGAGTCCATTGGAATTTGTGTGGCATGTCGCAAACAATGTTTTTTATGAACACCATCTCCACCATCCTCCCCAGCTTGATATGCACTTGGAATACTGGGAAATCCATCCCTATCTTTCTGCAGATGCTCACCTTGGGTGTTATCCCTCCTCTCATGTTATCCTGTATTCTAAGTAATTACTGATCTTCTTTGCCCCCGCCCTTTCTTCCTCAAAATGTTAATCTCTTGACCTATTTCTTACAGCTCAGCCTCTGCCTCTAGAGTCTACTCCACTGAAATTTCCCACCTGGATGAGTTCCTGTGATGACAAAACCTAGCTGGTCTGTGAATTGGAATAGGTGCCCATGTGGAATTGCATCAATGAAGAGAATGTTTAAAATTGGTTTCCTCATGAGAAAAACTTGTATTTACCCCAAAGTGTAAGCTGTGCCACCAACGAATGGCCCAACTGAACAGTGTAATGTTGTGATGTAGTGGAGAAAACATATTCTTCAATTTGTTCTATTCATCAGGATTTGCCCCAAATAAATGGCTTCTCCAATTAACTGGTGGTCCAAATAACTCAAATCTACTGTAGTTGAAAGGCCTTGTTCTATTCATGATATTGTGATGTGGTTCAGGGATCCATGCCGAGATTTTTAAGCCTACATGTATGGTGCACATGGTGTAATTAACCCTTAAATGTTAGCTGTGCCAAGTTTGGCTTATACCTCTATATTTATCTCGGCACATTTTTCAATTACCACCACCAAATTTAGTGCAATCATTAATATTAACAAATTAAAAGGAATACTTAGAGCAATTCAAATGTTCTTCCTTGTCTTGCATTGTTCAGTGATGGAGTAAAATGTGCTCATAATAAAATAGTCAATTTAAGGTTAAAAACCTAAAATGAAAATATGCCAGTAGCATTTTTTGTTAATGTGTTAAATGCATTATCTGTGAATTACCTCTATGTATATTAATATAGGCAGCATATATCCTTGGCTATGATGCAATGGATTGCCTCTACTCCTTCATTGCCCTTTTTAGGGTACTTACATCTTTTTTTCACATTATTTCTATTTTGAGTTCAACATTATTTATGCAAATCTCTTCATAATTGTGATTTCTTACAAGCAACTAGCCTTCACAAATTGATGTATGCATGGATACGTTGTGGTTATTTCATAATACTGAGTAAGAATTTGGTGAAGTGTCTGTGCAAAAGCTTGGAGAAAAATAGGAGCGAAACTTTGTTCCATTTCTATACCTTCATTCTTACCATTGCCTCAGTACACTTCTAAGTGCCTCATGTATGATAGAGTTTATTGTGTAAATGCCTTTCCTGTACACCCCATGTATCAACCATGAAAAATGAATGTATCTCTGTGGTGGTAATTATACACTTGAAAACAGTGGCGTAACTAGGACTTGGCTTTGGGATCAGATTGAATAGCACACCACACCGAGTAATAGTACCAGAAATTTTGCTTTATAACATGAACATAAGAAAAACATGGCTACATTTAATATTTTTTACAGTAAGTTACAAGTTTACAAAAACATTTAATTACTGTATTTCTTAAAAGTAGAATTGCTGTGATACGAATATTTTTTTTTATTTTTAGGGTTCTGGGGGTGTTCTATCACATCCCCCCCATAGTTATGCCACTGCTTGTAAATATGTTTCACAGAGGAACACAAGTATGCCTGTCAACATATGCTAATGAAGGATTTCACCATGCCTCTTTAATTGAGTAAATGTATGTCAACCCTTGTCTGTGTGTATCCAATTTATCATGTCTTTTGCTGGGGATGTAGTGTTGCTGCAGGTTATTCTCTGGTTGGTACAGTTTTTTACAGTTGTTACTTTGTAATTTCAAATCATAATTTGTATGAAATTAAGTCTTTCTTCATTTACTTAAAAGTGCAGGATTCAAAAATAAACTTGATGATTTCATTTTTTTTGTAAGCAGCATCTGTGTGAAGGACTGTGAAATATTTTTAGCGGTAAATGCTTAAGGAAGATTAGTTTGTGGCATTCATTACATTGAGCTACGGTTTATAAATATATGGCCATGTGAATTGAATTAGGTGAAAAAAGTTAATGAAATTCATGAATCAGCATGCCATATCACCCCTGCGGGTAGGGGGTAAAAGAATCCTCCCGCAGTATCCCTGCTTGTCGTAAGAGGCGACTAAAAGGGTGGGGAGATTACCCCAAGAACAAACAATCATATGCCACTCCATGGTGCTGATTTGTAATGGTTACTTGAGAGGGACGACATTGTTGGTGCTGTGATAATTTACCCACTTCTGGTGGAGCAGTGAATTTTAATACATCTTATGGCAGTGTAAGGCTCGAGTTCTCAGCTAAGAATTAATGAATGCCAGTAGTTTATAGTGCTAGAGATTGAGAAACTTTTTAAGCGTGTAATTTGATTATCTATTGATTGAATCATTTGTAGTCAGTAGCTCTGGTATGGCCATTTATTAGTAGTAATGAACAATTATTTCGAAAGAAAAGGATGTGAACAGCAGAGTAGTAAGCAGAGTCCCTGAGTATTTATAGCAGAAGGAATCACAATATAAATTTAAGTATATGTCGGGGACTTAAACTTTTTTCCTCATCCAAATAGATAAGGTATTTCCTTTAATCTGCAAAAATCGAGCAGGGTGACAACCATTCAATTGAACTTGGACAATTAGGCTGTTGAGTTGTGCATTTATGGTGGCTCTGGCCTCAGGGTCATTTATTGTGGAGAACTTAATTACAGCATCTTTGAAGTAAATCCTACAAATAGGGCTTACAATTAGTGGCTAACTTTAATGTAAATCAGTCCTGTAAGTGATAAGAATAAGAAGATTTATTTGTCAAGCGGTTATATTATACAGAAATATAGGACAGTACAACTAAAAATACAATACCAACCATCAATATAAGACCATCAATGAAAAAATTCATCCACAGAACAGAATAAGTTACTCCGTAAATATTCATGAAGTATATGTTTAAACAGTCAAATTATTTAAATTTTTGAAATCCCGAGGAAGCTTGATAATAAAAGGCCTATGTAATGAGGGCTATAGGTGGAGTTGGTTGTTCTTACATCTGATGGAAATCTCTTGAGTTCCTTGTTTATGGAAATGATAACAATGTATTATTATCTGTGTAGGTAGATTTATTTTGTTTGATATAGACATTTGCCCTAAATATATGTACACAAGGTAGAGGAAATAGAGTTTTAAAGAGGGGATGACATGGTAAGGTGGAGCATTGCACATTAACCTAGTCCCAAGCAGCATCCTGATATCTTTTTATATCCATTATTAATCACTTATTTGTCAAAATGGTATCATGCGATGATATCACTTTTTGATCAAAAATTAAAACATTTTGTGATACAACAGTGACATTTGCCAGTGATGTCATTTTGGATACCAATAGATATCTTTTTGACATCACTTTTTGGTCATTATTAATCATTTATTTCACCTGTGGTGGTATTAAAGCAGCCATAGATTTATTACCCTGCCATGAAAAAAACTCGTAAATGTTAGGTTTTTATTAAGGTTCTAGCATCTTTTTGAAGATATATTGTGAAGACTTCTAATGCCAGCAAGTTGTTTAGTGCTGCATGGGTTATATTGTGTTTCATGGCCTAAAGAACTAATCTCGACAATGTCTGACTCCCTTAATGTCGCACTTTCAACACTTTGGCTATGCATTTCACTATCACGAGACGAGAAATATTCTTCCACATGGCTGGATAAACTTTCACATTCATCAGAACTGCCAGACGAATCAATCTCCACCTAGCTGACATAATCTGAAGGATGAGGTTCGCTAGTTTAGGTACACCTATAGACTCCAACATATAAAAAGGGGCCAAATGGATCAGGTTGAGTATACCGTAGACGTGTGAGAATTTACATAATAGGATTTTAGATATCTAACGTAATACATACATTTAAAATATGCTGAAAATACAGACTTGTGAGTCTGCGGGACTTTCACTCGAACGTTTCTCACAATGTAATCACACGTATGCCGGTAGAAATAATTGTACTAAATGCCTACACTGCCAATACATGAATTCCGCCCTCGAAACCACGCGGTGGCTGGTGCATGATGCCACGCAAACCAGCAGTAAAACAAGCACGGAACGAATATTCGTTCAGCGAAGGGGTGTCACGCACCAAGTTCAAAATGGATAAAGCATTAGAAGAGGGCTTTATAGCAAACCAAATAAATTTATATTGCATGTAAACCGTAAATGGATATATGAATGTGAAAAAATTTAAGAATGAGAAATAAATGTAATGTTCGCATTACTTCGTCTCTTTAGGTTGATTTTCAATGGAAAATATGTTCTCGTGAAGTAAAGTTCACTTTTCTATAATATTATAAAGATTTATTTGGCGGTTAAGTGAATTGTCTGATGCTTATTTATTTTCATATCAGACAAAATATAATCATTCATAGATGTTTTTGGCGACTTTTACCTCCTTTGTTCTAAAAGCAAATATTAGTCAAGTGAACTTTATTTGATATCACTTTTTTCTCATTTGTGGGTACGTCAAATTGTAATCGATAAGAGATGTTAAAATGATATCACATTTGTGTCACTTTCGGGATATAGACGTAAAAGTGTTGTTAGTGATATCATATTGATGTCCTTCAGACATGTAAATGACATATGATGCTGCTTGGGGTGGCACTCTTGGATTCTAAATCACTCTGGCATTGGGCGTGGGGCCCGAAGAGGATACTGAAAATGACATTTGAATAAACTCCTAATACTGTCATTGCTCAGACTACTGCCAGAAAAATTGATTTCAACAAGATAGCATATTTTACCTCACATATGAAGCCTAGCAACCAGCAAAAAGTCCTGGGAAATTGAATAAAACTAAATTATGGTATCTTTCTTACTAGTTTTAAAAGTTATCAGAGAATAAATGCCATTACTGAAGTCAAAATGCAGTTATTCCACCATTACCTTGTAAAACATTTCATTGGCCCTGTATTAGCTGAGTGTATTGACAGGCCACAAAACCTAAGGTTCATCAACTTTGTATCATAGTTCAGTAAGTGTATTCCAATCTCTAGGCCTACCATTTTCCGACAGTACATTCTAGCAGCTACCACATCCTGCCAACCGTTGGCAATATTTATAGTTCAAATTATTCTTATCGGAAAGGCTCTTACTATATAGATGCAAATTAATAAATTTCTTACTCCAATTACTAATGCTGAGGGGCTGAGTGTACAGATCACTCAAAATCCAAACATTAAAATTTTGCACGAATAATATAAAGTCAAAATTTAGTGTTTCCTCTGAATTTATTGAAAATGAATTGGATTCATTTTGCAGGAAGGTGTGTACATTAGAGATGGGCCAAGTCAATAATTTTAGTGATTCAATCATTATGATTCGAGTCACTTAAAAGATTCAATCACCTGATTCAATCATGTGATTCATTATGACTCGTAAGTCAGATTGATAAGATGAATCGCGTGAATTGAATGAATCAAGATTGAAGAGACTTAACTCTTTAATAATGATAATTTGATTCATTGTAACTCAAGTCAGATTGATTAGATGAATCACAAGACTCACGTGAATCGAAAGGCTGGAACACTAGTAGTAATAACTGATGCCACTACAATTTGAATAATTGATTGCAAACAATTACCAATATACTTAAAAATTTGGGAAAGCTGATTGGTTTCCACACTCCACAAATTTTGAATCCACATTAAATTGGAGATTTTCAAGTATTGTACTATAACACATAGGAAAACACAAAAGAGGTATATTTACAAAATGTCATTAACGTGTTACAGCTTATATCTTGGCCTTGAATGGTATACTCAATACATCTCAGGAAAAATTGAAGTGGAAAGTATACAAAAAATCAGTTGATTTTTAGAGGAATGGTAGGCAACAGGTGTTTATGTAATAAAGAACACAGCAGTAGTAC
This sequence comes from Ceriagrion tenellum, assembly GCA_963169105.1. NCBI lineage: Eukaryota > Metazoa > Arthropoda > Insecta > Odonata > Coenagrionidae > Ceriagrion > Ceriagrion tenellum. Next base: position 117,252,569 of record OY720640.1, on the reverse strand, counting down.
ACCTTGCTGTGCTATGTGACAATAATCTTAGACCAATTAGTCATTTCGAATCGTGATGCATAGTTAAGCACACTATACATATATTTTATAATAGTAATTCCAAAGTCAGCTAGGATTTTTGTATAGTCTTCGCAACATTTTTCTCATGGGGTGCAGTGAGGAATGAAGCTATGATTGATATATATTACTGAACTGCTCACTCCAATTTAAAGGGGCATGGAGAGTAATAATTGTACATTTTATTTCCATAGGTTACAAAGTAGCATGGAAATCGCCAAGGAAATTACATTAACATATACATTACATATATACATTTTATTGTTGACAGCACTTGCAGCTGCTTCCCATAAACTCAGCAATGTTCAAGAATTTCTTCAAATTGAACTTATATGATGCAAAAGATGTAATTTGATATCAGGAGGGATTTTATTGTATATTGCTGATGCAGCATAGTGAGGGCCTTTCTGAGCTAATGAGAGGGAGAGTAATGATTGACATAAATATTATGACAGTTGCGAGTTGTGTATTGGTCATTTGTGGGGAAAGTATTTGGGTTAAGTTTGATAAATAAAGCACAGTTAAGGATGTATAGTGAGGGAAGTGCGAGTATGGCATGCTTTTGGAATAAGGGTCTGCCAGAAGTAGAGGGGAGGTGGAGCACGGCCTAAAGGCCCTGCTTTCCTCGCGCCCGTACGTATAGTGCCCCCCGAAATCCGCCAGTTGTCGCTGGTGCGTATCTACAGTGGTGACCCTGTTGGCCACAATGTCAATCATTAGGAATCCGAGTGTCGCGTCAAGCTCATTGTACCTGGAGCGCGTTGCAACGCTGCTGAGCGAGGGGTGCTCGGAGCTATTACTGGCGACGGAATTGGATCACAGGCGGCAGGATAAGATTAAAGGCGGCGGGACGGGGAGGTGGTTGAGGCACAGTCTAGAAGGTCGCGGGCTTTGGGAAATTTTAGGAAGTGTGTCCACGGTGCCCCACTCGCTGCTGTGGGGACGTATGAAGCGAATCACTTCACAGAACAGAAGCGATATGAGGAAGAATGAAAGCTACTTTTGCCATGCGCCCAACGCCCATTATTATGCGGTGCATCGTTATTTTTCCGATTTTCGTTACCTGGTAGATTCATAAATATGTTAAAGTGATGTATTTTTTTCTGGATGACTTAATAAAACTTATTTTTTCATTTAGAGTGCATTGAATCAATTACCTTAGTGATAATTTCCACAAAAAACTTAGTATACAACAGGATGCTTCAAAACAATACCCTACTCAAACATCATGATCAAGGTGCGTTCAAAGTAAGTCGAGAACGTGATTGTTTGCCGCATTATTTCCGAATTCCGACCACTATACAGCGCAGCGGTGTACTATCGCCTTCAGATAGTTGAGGTAGGTTTATGGCAAACGTGCTGAACAAATGAAATCATCATGGAGTACCATTTACTAAAAAGATGTTTACTCACGCAAAATTAAATTATTGGCAGCATTTTCTTCAGATTTTCCTTCGAGATTCATTTTTATTTTTTAAGTCCCTTTGAGTCCCTTTGATATTCAGGATCACGTATTTCCATAGACCTACTGCGTCCAGGATAAATTATTTTTGGCAGTAGGCAGCTTTTATAAAAAAATTCTAATTTTGGAAACATTTCTGTCAACCAGAAATCATCGTCTCTGAGCACTTTTTCATGTTTCATCCCTAATGGTGTCCACAAAACAAGATTAATTCGTTCAGTGATATGGAGCTGCCCTTGGATGTGGTAATGGAATATGTGCCGTTTTTTAATGCCAATCACTTTCTTACTTTTATCCATTAGCCAAAATGTAAATTTCTTGGATTCAATTGCCTCATTTGGAGTTAAATTCTAGCAGAATATGGGCACTTAATTTCACTAGACCATCGTTTCCAATCAAGCCATCAGGGGATGCGGCAAAACACAAATGCTCTCTGTCGACGAAGAGTCCACAATCGTCGATTTTCCAGCAAAGTCTTGCTCTAATCTCTGCTTTGGCGATGATTTCTTTTTCCCGTCCATATGCACACGCTTCGTTGTCCATAGAGCCGTAAATTATTTGTTTCACCAAATTTTTACAGCTGGTGTGGGGAAGCATGTTGCGAACCTTTCCGAAAAAAAGATGCCGTCAGTAATTTCCTTCTAATCTCTCTCCATTCGCCGCTCTCCCCCTGCGTAACTGTGGCTCTTTCAATTATTCTCCTATCTTCCTCTAAAGCAGGTAAGCTGGTCAAAAAATCCCTCTTAGCTTCACAGCATTCATTTACTGACATATCTGGCCGTTGTGCATTCGGTCCGTATGCACTGTCACCTCCAAGCGCGTCCTTAAATAATGACTTTTGGCATCTTGGCTTGCCTTGCTTTCTCGTGGTCGAAAACTGCAGCTTTTTATCCTACTTTGCTCCATTCTTTTACAGAATAACCCCGGACTCGAAAAAAACTTTTTTGGTTGGTCTTATAGGCTAGGTTCTTGGTATTGTGACGAATGGCGGCTCCAGCACATCTCCCCTAGTAAGATCTATGAAGAGCAAAGTTAACATGTTTTCCTCTGATCATTTTCGCCACAATTGAGTTGAACTGTTCTACGGGGTTATTGTCAACATCGTACAATAAGCTTCTGCTGTTGCGACTCAATGCTCGAAAATCACCATTAATTTGTTGAATATTGCACCTTCTCTGAGATCAGAATAAAGATTTCCCTGAAAACCAAATGAGTTGCGAAAACGTTGTTGAAACGTTGCACTGCAACCAAAATGGAGTAGCTGCAACGTAATGACAACGTTGTAAGAGCTTCCATAAGTCCTAAAACATCCTTGCAACGTAATTACAACCTACATTGCAACGTAATGGCAACCTACATTGCAATGTTATGGCAACCTATATTGCAACGTTTCTGCAACTATTACGCAACCTTATACGAATAATACTCGAGCTGTGCCTTTGCATAAAAAAATATTTATTATAAAAATTGTTGCACAAAATTAATGTGGTGCACTCTTCTGCTCCTGCCTCTGATGCCTACTATTGGCATGCCTCAGCCAGTCTATGATTTTTTCTTTCACCTCCCTAAAACTAAATTCTACCAATTCTGGCTTGGCTCGAAATGCACCTGGAATGAAATAATTTTATTTTAGATTTTTCATTAAAGTGGAGATAAAAGTTTCTTGAATAAGTAACAATGAACCATATACATAACAATGAATGAAAAAATGAACCATATCATACCCATCAAACAAGCATAGGTCCTGGTAATATTAAATTGCCTTTTTTTTTAATCCCTGTCTTTGAGCTTCCAAGAAAAGAAAACTGCCTCCCAAGATTATTCGTGAAGATGTAGTACATCATTCCAAAAACCCCTTCTGTGATACTTTTGCCACCACGCCTAACTAATTCTTTTGTCTAGAAAAAAATGAAATATTTTTAAATATTAAATTATAAAGTTATTTATATGTAAATTATCATTCACTCTGTTTAAACCAAATAAGCAGGAGATTCATGTTACCAAAGCTGTCTGATATTGCTTGTCACTTAGGTGGACTTCCAGAGCATTAAACTTCTCCATGGTTGCTACTGGAAAGTCCACAGGAGAGTCTTGCTCTCCTCCCCTTGCATACACTGACTTTCTAAGCAATTTTATTTCATTAATTATTTCTTTCTGTGTCCTCTCAATCCGTTGTAAGTACTTAACTACAGAATTTAGAGACACCACTGCAAAACCAACAAAAAGTGAAGCATGTAACCACACACAACAAAGATATCGTCATTCATATGCATAATTAATAATCCCATGAGTAAATTGTTGAGAAAAGACTAGTTTCTCTAGAAATGGCACACACAATTTTATGAAGGGTACCATTTCTAGAGAAACTATTCTAAAGAACCTATCCCTAAAGAATTAATTATTGAAGTATAACTTTTGATGTTTTCATTTTACCTTCACTCAACAAAGTAGCATCCTCTTTAGTAGGGCGATTAGATGTGGAGGGTGTTGAAGCTCCTGAAAAGAATTTCAAAATTTATAATAATTATTTCAAAAAAGGTCACTACCAGGATTTTTAAATCCAATATTTCTCTGATTATCATTTCTGATTGTGAGAGCCTGAAAAAATCCAAGATTAATTTGTGTCAGCAACAAATTCATCGCCCCAAAATTTTTCAATTAAATAAAAATGGTAATGCCTTGGCTGCATCAATTCTTTCTTGATTGACCAGCAGTAGTTAGGTAATCCTGACGAACATGCCTATTTCCCAAAAAATACGGCCATAAGTCCTTTAAGGCCTGGTTACATAATATATTAACATGTAGGTGCTCATTTACAAGTTCATAAACAAAAGCATGAACCAAATAGAACACGTTCTATTTCCCTGTTCACACGTTCATGCACCAGTACAAGTTGGTGTGGTTACACGGTGAAGTTTCGCGCTCATTCACGCGGTCATGCAATCATACATTAACTCATACAGGTTAATGTATAATGTAACCAGGGCTTTTGAAATCAACATTGATTTCCCCCAACGGTTACTGGAAGGACATTTACAAGATTTGTAAATGACCACAAATTCAAAAACCAGCGATAGAAAGATGAAGATGGTACCTGATCTTGTCTGCTACAGACTAGAGATACCTTAAAATTCAACTACAAATAAAATACATACTCATTGTTGGAGCAAAGACAGGAGGGCTTGCACAGGAAATACGCCTCTCAATCCTTTCTGGTGAAGAGTCGTCACTATCTCGGCACTCTAAACAGTAAAAATTTTTTGAAATTAGTAAAATACATTGTTATGCAAAGCACTCTATACCTCACATATTCCTCATCAAGGCTCATTAAATTGTTGTATCATGGATAGAAATTTACCATTCCAGCTTCTTCTCGATTTTAAAGTCTTAGGTTGGCTATCCTCATCTCCCTCCAAAATGACAGCCCTCCTCTTTTTGCGAAAACCTCGTCCCATAGGACGGCAGGCATCAATATCTGATGTGTCTATAGCATCTACCTCCAGTTCTACTGCCTGTGAATAATCCTCTGCAAACAGTGAAATATAATTAGTATCTGAAAATAATCAAACACCTAGGATAATATAGCGAGGAAGGCTCTAGTCATAAACACAAACCTGTTAAACTTTGGGAGAACTGACGAATTTTAAACTTCGGCCATTTTTCAGTTGCAGGCATGCATGCCTTAATATTAAATTGCAGTTCTCTTGGAGATATACCTTCCGGAGGATACCTACATTCCTCCTTCGAAGGTAACAACCAAGACACAGGGATGGCCTTACATTCTTTGGAGTCTGTGAACTCCACCACGACCCACTGCTGGAGGAGAGAGAAAAATGTATACTCAACATTCAGCACATTTAGAAAGAAGTGAAATAAATAAGCATGCATTATCTTCAGAAACTATTTAACACCATCAATACATTTTAAACAAGACTTACAAAGTAATGCTACTCCCAGAGGTTATGAATCATTGATGCAACGAAAATGCTGTTGTCATCAATGATTGGGACGTGCAGAGCTTTGGTCAAAATATCACTTTCTAGAATGACTTCTACATTTTCACTTAAATCTTTCACCCTTAACACACCTATTAATGCAGAGTTCAATGGTTTGGTGAAATAAGACTCCTTGCACTGATATTTTTTGCCAATAAAACAGATTCCACGATCCTTAGATGCAATAGCCTCAATGAGAAAAACATCACCAGATTTAGTAAGTACACAATTATCAGCACTGCCTCCAATACGTCCACTGTCTGTATGAACAAATTTAAAGATGGGAAAAGAACATTCAGCAGGCAACTCAAATTTGGAATTTCTCTCATCTCTATTCTTCCTTTCCCTGCCTTTTGACCTTGTATTCATGCAGCATTTGTTCTCTATAATTCTCCTAGCAGCTGACTGCAATGGAAGTCTAGTATTCCTCACCATGTTTTTCAATTTTTGAAGATAGTTTTCAAAGCTGAAACAACTAAACGCATCTAACGGCCCAAATTGCGAACATCATCCACAAGATGAATGATGCCATGAACATTATATGAGATATTGCACAAACCATAGAAATCAGGAAAGGAGGAAACAAAATACCTCAGGCTCTTCTCAGCAAAATTAAACAAGTCCTTATCCTCGATATATTTTTGACAGCAAAGAATCCTGATCCCAACATAGAGGCAGAGAAGATGAGTAGCTACTTCTCGATTCAAAACTGTCACAATGAGAGGAGCAGTGTACCCAATGAATAGCCTAAATTCTGTGGCTTTCCAGTGGCAAATATCACCAAGACTTCTGGGCTTTCTTTGAAATTCATGGCAAGTATAGGATGCAATTTTGGACTGAATATCATCAATTGCCTTCAATTTGGCAGCACTGAGTTTCACGTTTTTGTGGCCTTTCAGGAAACTATAGAATATTTTTCTAACAACACCCAAGCAAACCATATGCATATAATCATAAGAGAAGTCTGCAATAAAGTCTATGGGAAGCTTCTCTAGAGATGAAATTCCAATATGATCACTTTCATGTGATTTCTCCCGAAAAGAGAAGTTTGTTCTCTTGATGCAGTTGATGCCCCCAAATGCCATCCGTCCTTCAACATATTGCCCCTCCACGAGACATTTTTCACAGCCATGATAAGAATTATGACCCTTTACCTGCTTCAAATATGACCTAGCAAGTGCATCGCATACTATAGAATGGATTATGAAAGAATGCCTCCTGTTACCAATGAGTGCCCCATCAGCAAGTAGCACTGACAATTCTTCCACCATATCATGCAGATATTCACTCAACACTTGGGGCTTTGAATATCCCCAAAAAATTCCTATGGGGAATGGCAGTGATTTATCAATGTTCACAATTTTCATTAGTATAGGCCAAAATTGACTTTTTGAACTCTTCGATAGAGGTACTCCGTCAATATTTATTTGTAATTGAATGGTATCTCCAAGCTTAAGTGTACCTTCTCCTCTTGAAATTACGTTTTTTACAGCGTCGAGAACACCCAAATGAAAATATTCACCTCTGCCAATCTTTTTCATGGCCAATGTTCGCGGTGTGCCACAAAGTGCCCTCACATCTGAAGGAAGTTGAGAGAAGCACGGGTGTTTCCTCAATATTTTGAGCAGCTCTGTAACTTTATTTTGCGGCACATTTTTACTCCACTCTTTTAAGTCCTTTACTACGTCTCCTACATCCGACTGATCACTATCACAGTCACTAGAGAATGTTTCACCACCAAAACTAGACGCGTCGCCTTCATCATCGTCACTGGATACAGGTTGCCTATCACCACTCAGGTTCAGTGGACTCATATTTTGCAATAAAACGTTCTCTGGCCCTCTTATTTCGTAATGCTGGTTTAAAATACGTCGAGAGGGGCTGACTTCAATTGACTTAAACCTACGCCTGTACTGACGAGCACCCATATCTGATAATGTCTTATAAGAGGCTTTAGGCATTTTTAAGAAATTCTGTGAAAATGGATTCTTAAATTAATTAATGAATAAAACCCTGGCTAGCAAATAGGTGCGTTAAAGTGAGAACGGAGCAATCTGAAAAGCCAATCACGTGGTACATGAACACATGTATTGTGCGCAACAGAAATAAACGCATATCAACGTACCATTTTAAAAAATTAAGAAATCACTTACCTTCATTATCAGCAGATATTATTCCAAAGAAGTAGGGGATGAATATCCTTTCGCACTCCACAGATCTTGAATTCCACAGTAATGGATTAAATAAAACCGACTTGCAGACGGGCGTGTGCTTAGATTTGAGTTGACAACACGAGTCACGTTTTTGCTGTTATTACCTTGACTCCTTATCAGAAAAACCGGAAGTAGTTTAACCATAGAAATGAAATACGCAATTCGTCAAAAACAAATGAAACAGTATGTAAACAAAATGGACTGTTTCCAACAGCGAAGGGAACCCATTGCTACTTTACTTAGCATTTATTTTTTGGTAACTAATTAATTACTCCCGGATATGGAGAAACGTCTTAATCGAATGTATTTTCTGGCTCAAATATTTTACTTTGAAGATTTTCCGATTGAGGGACTGCATTACAGCGACGTAATAGGGACGTTGCAAAAACGTTGCAGCGCGACTTGCAACATGCTGCAACCTCTGCAACCTGCATGCAACGTTTCTGCAACACTTTGTGTTTACTGGGGTGATTTTCCTTCATTTGTTCCTGCGCAGAAGTAAGTTGCACAACCGGAATGTTCGCCAAATACATGGTTTATACTATTCTCAATGTCCAATTTCAAAGATTCTATTCTAGATTGAAAGGATCCTGGCTGATATTTCCTAAATTTTATTGCTTAGATAATACCTCTCCTCAGACCAAGAACACTACTTCCCAGATACTTTCGCAAGAGAATGGTACTTTTCTGCTCTGGTTTGTCACCTGCTACTGTGACGTCCCTTAACTTTGCACAAAAATTCCTCAGTAGGTGATTCCGGCACTCTATTTTTTTCTACCGTCAGGATCCTATACGGACGAGAATCGAGGATATTCTTGTAAACATTGCTGTCACCATCCGCTATCAATTTCGCAAACCTTACGCCGTACAGTTCCTCGCTTTTTCTAAATCCCTCAACAATTACAGCTGCCCCCATACTCGTAGAACTTAGTGTATTTCCCCAATTTTTGAAGCAGATATGTTTCGGAGGTTCTTTATTATGTGCGGCGGATCTCCTGCAAATAACGCAATACCGGTTTTTCACTCCGAGGAAGATCAGCTTCTTCATATAGCATCCAATGATTGCGCCGTGAAAATTTAAAATCGAGGATTTATATCAAACATAATTTATCAATGTACTTATTCTAAAACTTTGAAACAAAAATCAACTAACCAATCCGTAGAAGTTATAGTTCGTCCGGTAGGACTTCCTGCACCAGCTTCCGTCGGAAATAATGTTTAATAAGGGGGTGCCATCACTATCTATCTCACCCTTGGCTACGGCAAGTTCCGCCTCAGCCTTTACCGCAGATTCCGAGGATACGAGAATCGCAGTGTGTAATCGGATATTTGCAGAGAATCGCAAAATAATGGGAGAAATTTTAAACTTCTTCAGGAGGCAGTGATCTTTATCCCGCTGCAAAATAGATTTCGTCGCGAAGCTTCTTACGACCCTAGTGGATACCAATCCTGAGAGCCGCAGGCAAAACCTTCAGTCTCTCGCCTCGAGCCCCTTCCAACTACCGCCAATCTACCTCCCCCTAGGCGACCACGCGGCAGAGTTCCCAGCTCGGTGTCGTAGAGTGACATGGAGCGCCACTGGACGACTGCGAACAAACGGCGAACTATATGGTCTCCTATGGCCCGCCAAGCAGGGAAATATATAGTTTTGCTCGTCTATAAAACTAGGAAATTGTTAGGAAAACGCTTTGCATTAAAGGTCAAATTTATGCGAGAATTTAATACGAAAAATCAATCTACGCTTGCCAGTTTACATCTTTCCGATTATCATCACCAAACGGGAGTAAAATAGAAATGTGCCGGCTCTAATTTGCAGGGCTTTTTTGGCAAATGTGGGGGGAATATCCAAGTTTTGCCAAAGGCAATGCATAGTGAAAAGAGGCTTCTTTCAAAAGTTGAAGACCAAATTCGGTTATCCTATGAGGTTGACGAGAAAATCTCTTCGGAAAATGGTCCAAATCACGGACCGGCAAAGCCGAGGGAGGAGGCCCATTAAGGACCTGCTTTTGAAGGGAAAATGCCTTTTTGGTAAGGTTGTCGTGTCCCCAAAACATAATGCCATAAGATAAGTGAGATTGAATTTTTGCATGAAGTACTAGTTTCAGGGTTTCAAGGGAGACAATGGAGGCTAACTTCCTAAGGAAGTAGATACCAGATGTTATATTTTTCATAATAGACTATATGGGAGGACCAATCCAGGTCCTCATTTATAATTAGGCCAAAGAACTTGACTGATTTGGAACGGATGAGGGTTGACTTGTTGATCTTGAGTAGGAGACTGGAGGAGGGAGGATTCCTTTTATGTGAAATTGCAGATATGATTATTTGTGCTGGTTAATTTTAAGATCATTTGAGTGGCACCATTGCGTCATGTCAGATACGGAAGTATTGCTCAGGTCAATAAGTGGTATGTCTTTTGATTCAAGAAGACAGGATGTATCATTTGCATAGAGGAGCAACCTACTAGACGAAATTGAGTTAGGGAGATCATTTTCGTAGATTATAAAAGTAGAGGACCAAGTATTGAACCCTGTGGAACTCCCCTATGAACTGGGAGTGGTTTGGACATGATGGATTTTGGGCCATTCATTGTATAGTATGAGTATTTGACTTACTGCTCCCAGTTTTCTAGGAATAATTTGATCCAGCTAAAGGCATTACCATTTATACCCATTCTTGCTAATTTCGGTAAGAGTAGCTCATGGTTTATGCTGTCAAAGGCTTTGCTCAGATTGTAAAAGACTCCAATTTTGGTGGTGTGGTAGAAGAGAAAGAGAAGCTTTATCTGGATGACATTCACACAAGTGGAAGATGGTAAAGCAAAATGTGGGTTGTGTGATCATGTCCTGTCTTTTATTGAGGGTGCAACCAGTAATTTATCAAGACACAGTAAGATAATACATCCTAATGCTCAACTTGCCCGGCAAACTCACACAGAAACAAATAGGGATGAGGACTTAATCGACAACCCTGCTACTATAGGCAAATCCTCTACATCTTCCACCCAACTCTCTACTTCTGTAGGCACTGGAGAAGGTCCCTCCTCAGTTTTGCAGAATCAGCACCAAACAAAAATCACCAGCTTTGTAAGGGGTCCTTCAACACTTGGTCTATGGCACGCTTTTTGTTTTTACGAAATAACTGTTGGATCTCTCTCGCTCTCCTACACTTTTCTTCGTGCCATTCCTTATCGGGGCGAAATACTACGAGCTGGGACGTTTCCCGTTCCGATGGTACCATCCCCATCCCTATATTCTTCCCAGTCCATTCCCTCCCCCTCTCCATGCAGGGGGGGACTCTTCTCCCCTTTCTCCCCCTCTCTTCTCGAACCCCCGCCTCCTTCTCTCCTGGCCGGCTTCTTGTCGGTGATGGATCTGCACCAAGCGGCGACGGCCTCTTCGAATGACTCTCACCCCTCTTCGCAGGCCGCCTCGATCGTTGCGATCCACCGCCGCTGTTCCTCGGGCAGCCCGTCAAAGTTGACCGCCACCTGTCTCTCGGGAGCGCCGTTTGATGTTGATGGGGTCCCACCATTTCCTCCTTGGGGCCGGTCAACAGGATTATCGAGGTTGCATACCAGCCCCCGTCTCCTCCTTTCTTCTCTCGCGGGTGGGACCCCATGGCTCGCGGGCGGAGTGTATGTATTCGTCGTCCCCTCTTCCTTCGCCCTCTCCCCTTCTCCAACTTGGTTAAGCAGGTGGCGGTCTTCGGACGGGCTGCGTGGCCCCGCGGGTGGACTGCGGGGCTCATTTACTCCCCCCACCTCTTCTCCGTGGTCGCCTTCGGCGTTCCCCCGCCCCGGATTAACAGCTTGGGGCGGGTTTCCGCTTTCAGCGGCCACGTGGTGTGGGGGAAAGTCGTTCATTTTAAATCTTAAAAGGTACAGAGTTTTAGTCAAAATTAAATTAAATACTCATATAAGTAGGTTTCACAGGTGCCGTTTTGGCTTTCGTTATACATTTTTCCTATCTCCCAAGTGGAGCTGAAATTTATATATATTTTTAAGTTTTATAAATAATTCTCTTCTTTGATTTTTAAGATATAGTTTTATCTCTCTTATGTTTTATGCAAATTTTTAGAGGATGTTTTGTCTTATATTTTTCCATCGCTTCTCGGTACAGATTTTTAATGTTTCTTTATTATACAAATATGTTGAATACTAGGCGGGGAACGGTGTAATAGGTTCATGGGGGGGTGATGGTGGGTTCCCGTCGTCTTCATACTGTCGATGTCCGGTAATGTGTTCGACGTAGCAGTCCCTCGACCAGCGTATGACATCGGAGGTGATGAGTCGCCACATGATGGTGGTGTATCGTCGCGGTAGGCCCAGGTCCCTGACAACGGTGTCATTCTTCGGGTTTTAGTTCCCCAGGCTTCCCACGACGATTGCGGCGACTGTTGCCTCCTTCCCCTGCCGGCGTAGGTCTTCTACCAGTGGCGCGTACTTCTCCTTCCGCTGTCTGGCTGCCAGCAGGGCTTCCTCCTGGTTCTCGAATGGGAATGCTACGTCGATAAGCCGTATTCTTCTTTGGTCTGAGCTGGTGATGACAAGGTCTGGCCGTAAGGTAGAGTCGACGCCGGGGACTTGTTGCTTGACTCTGACTTCCTCACCTTCGTGTCCCCGGCGTCCTCTTAGGGCGTTGGCCAGCTTGTCCTGGACCGCGTTGTGTCTTTTTTGTCATGTCCTTGAGTGGCGCGCGCAGTGGTTCAGGACATGCGGCAGGGTCTCTTCCGCGCGACCCCATCGCCGGCACCGTTTGTCTCCTCCCGTCATCCATCGGCGACAGGCGTTGAGCGGGAGGAGATCCAGTCGAGCCCGGAAGATGAACCTCCAATCACAAAATCTGGTGTACCTCCCTCCTGCCAGGAAGTGATTGGAGGACTTTCCCCTGATCGGGTTTGGCGCAGAACCTTTTCAGGTATGTGCGCCGCGTTCTTAAGCGTTGCCGTCAGGATCCTTACGGCGCCCGGTGGGATCCTGACGAAGAGGGGCCGATCTTCGTATCCATCCTCGGTGTCCCGTATGGAGATCTGCATCTCCCGGAGCTCTTCTGTCCACCTCCAACTCAGGCCGATGCGTCCGGCGAGGCGGCGAGATGCGGCACGTACCTGGGTGAAGAGGGAGCCGAAGTCCCCACGGAGGCTGCCGGAGAGGTATTTTGCGAGGTCTTCGGGGGTCGGCGGTCTCCTCGTCGTCCTCCTCACCACCTCCCGCAGGCGGCTCCAAGCCAGCAGTCTGACATTGGGGTCGCAGGAGTACAGTGTCCTGAACTCGTGCGCCACTCTTCGGCAGGTGAAGCCACTTATTTACGAGGGTCTTCATCTGTCGGTCCAGGTCCGTCAAATCCTTCTTTTTCACGGCGCCAGCCCGGAGTATGAACTCCAGGCGAGGGAGGAGAAAGATGTTCGTTGCTGAGATCTTCTGCCATGGGGCGAGGAGGCTTTTATCCACTTGGGCCAAGTCCTCACCCATGCGCTGTATGGATTCCCTGGGGGTCTGGTCCACTTTGAACCCGAAGGGGACCCCCAGGTACTTGTAGGCTTTACCCTCCCTCAACCCGGTGATCTCCGCTCCCTGGATGTTGTGATGGGCCTGTTTTACGGGCTGGCGTTCCGTGAAGTTCAATTTCAGAGTGAAGCACTTGCCTGGTTTGAAACTCAGACCTGCAGCCGTCGCCTCCGTGCCTGCCTTGTCCAGCAGGCGCTGCAGGTGCTCCGGGTCCTTCGCAATCAGCACCAGGTCATCCGCGTATCCAAGGATGGAGATGTTGCGCCCTTGGATACATATAACCGACCTCCCCGCTTCGCCGGCGACCGCCCGTATCACCGGTTCCATTCCGAGGGTAAATATCACCGGTGATAACGGGCAGCCCTGTTTGACACCGGCGCAGATGTTGATGGTGCCGGTGTCGCCGTTCGCGGTTCTCACGACCGTAGAGCACTTCTCCATCTCCTCCACGGTATCCAGGATGTCTCCGGGGAGGTCCATCTTCCTCAGGGTGGTGCCGATGTGCGAATGTGGCATGGAACCGAAGGCGTTTCTGAGGTCCAACCAGGCAATGCTAATCCGTGTCCGTCGCCGGCGGATTTCGTCGACCGCCGCCTGCAGAGTAAAGTTATTTTCGTGGAACCCTTTTTTGCCGGGTGCATCCTCCGCCCACTGATCGCCCATTGGAGCAGGCGAACAACGAGCACCCCGGCGTGCAACTTGGCGATGGTGTTGCCAAGTGCGATGGGCCTCCAGGTGCCCATGTCCTGGAGGTCCCCCCCCTTGTGGAAGAGCAGGACCAGCCGTAGTGTCTGCACTGGAAGCGGTAGGTGTTGGTGGCTTCCTTTCGCAGACCTCCCTTCAGGCTCGGGTGAGCGGACGGCTTCCTTCCTATCTCCTGTCTGCAGATCCGGCAGACGTTCACAGATGTTAGTCCTCCGACGCCGTGTTGCTCAGCGACGTGGCGCAGGAGGCTCCTTCGCATTGCCGTCCACTCTTTGGTCCTGAAGGAGATGCTGCATCTCTCTTCAGTGCAGACCAGGGCGTCCGCGTCTGGGAAGTAGACCACGATGCGGGTGTCGATCCGGTTGGCCGATGTCTCGGCGGGCAGGTCCAATCCGGTAGGTGTGTCACGTCCAGGGGTGGTGTCCAGTCCGGTGAGGTCGAATCCAGGTGCCGCCGGTCGCTGGTCCTCCAGAGAGCCTCCTTCCAGCGATGCTTGGAGAGGGGTTGGTGGAGTTCCTCCTCTCCTCCGGCGGCGTCGTCGTCTTGTCCGTGGTGTTTCGTCTATTCCTGGTGTCGTCTGCTGCCGGTCGTCAGGGGAGGGTTCTGGATCCGGCGGAATCTGTTGGGGTGGAGGTGGTGGTGGTTCCCCGGTGGCTCGACGACTGCTCCTTCTCCGTGTTTCCATCTTGACTGTAAGAGAAATCGAGTTAATTAAGCTGATAAGAACAGATTAATATGTTTATTGCACATTTGGAAAATACATTTGTGCCACAGTGGCTGTTTACTTAATATTTGTTTACAACATTTTTCTTTTTAGTTTATAATTTATAAATACTTCAAACATTTTAAATTTTATTCAAATTTTCCATTCTTCCTTATAAGTGGCACCTTGGTCTGTCGTTTCAGCTCGTCCTAAATGGTTTAAAAAAGAGGAGGATTAAAATCAATAAATAGGTAAAAATGACTTTAACATTGACGAAATAAAAAAGGTTAAAAATGTCCCCGGCATGGGCGACAAGGTGTTGATATTCCGGAGGTCCGAGAGTGTTATCATTGAAAATGAATAATTTAAATTTTGAATTTTGATCCGGAATGCCGTATAAATTAAAATAAAAAAAAGAAAAAGGAAGAAATTAAAACTTAGCAATAAAAGTCGGGGCCAGGGGTCCCACCAATTCCTTGGGGCCGGTCAAACGGATTATCGGGGTAGTTAACCGGCCCCCGTCTCCTCCTTTCTTCTCGCGGGTGGGACTCCATGGCTCGCGGGCGGAGAAAATGTATTCGTCGTCCCCTCTTCCTCCGCCCTCTTCCCTTCTCCTCCATCTTCGTTAAGCAGGTGGCGGACATCGGACGGGCTGCGTGGCCCCGCAGGACTGCGGGGCTCATTTACTCCCCCCACCTCTTCTCCGTGGTCGCCTTCGGCGTTCCCCCGCCCCGGATTAACAGCTTGCGGCGGGTTTCCGCTTTCAGCGGCCACGTGGTGTGGGGGGGCTCTCTGGCGGCGGACTGTCCGGTACCGTGGGGGCCCTCTGAAGTCCTCCTCTCCTCCTATGGGGGCCCCTTCCTGGTGGGCGGCCTCTTCTCCTGGTCGTCGGTGGGGCGGGGTCTCTCTCCACCGCCGCCGCCCCATCTTCGTCACCTGCCGGCCCTGTCCCTCTTCGTCTCCGACGTTCTGTTCGCTGCGGGGGTTCTGTTGTAGGTGTTTCCACAGGGGGAGTAATTTCGGCCACCGTAGGTTCACTTACTTCTTCACCATTTCCTTCACTTTCTTCTACAATCACTTCCAGAACATCACTCATATTCACGTTTCCACTTCCACATTCACTGCCATTCACTCTCTCATTACCACTCACGCTTTCGATCACTTCCACTTCAACATCATTTTCTACCACGGTGGCCGCGGTAGTATTCCCTTCCCTCTCTTCCCCCTCGGCCGGACCCAAGGGATCTTGTGATGCCCCCGTGCATATCGCCACATGCTTTTTGCACAGCTTTAGATCTTCAAATTTCCGGAGGCACCATATACATTGGAATTAGAACACGAAGTTAGGGTGTTTCCTTTTAAAATGTTTTTTCATATCCATATGCGTTTTATAGATCCCGTAGGTCCTATGACGTCCATGGTTCGTCGGAGTAAAACAGTGCTTGCACTCAAAACTGTTACCGAGGGGGACTTGAATAATAACCTCATCCATCGGAACGGGTTCTTGTGTGCAATATTATTTAAATAAAAACACCAAAAGAATAAATAGACAAAACAAGGGAAACCTAATACGGAAATAGACGAAACGTACACGAAATAAAGACTAAAATTAATATCTAAAAACAAAATCGCTTTACGGCTCACCGTCCGAGTGCGAAAAATTTAGTGTAGTCCGTTAAAATAGCACTCCCTCTCGGTCAGACGCCGCAGTGAGGCCTTCCACCTGACGAGTTCAGAAGGTTTAACAAAGTTTCGTCCCTCGCCGAGTATCCAGCAGACACTGCTGCGTCTTCCGCCTGAGGGGGAGGCACGGACGTGCTCTTCAAATTTTGGGTCCCGCGCAGCGTGCCGGCACGACCCGACGACGAAGTCCCCGCGCCGAGGTGGTCAGAAGATGAAGTCCCCCGCCGCAGGAACACCGCCGCCGAGAGGAGACAGACGACAGATGCACGGGATGAAGCTACAATTGCCGCGAAGATTCAATTTTGAAATCCCCCGCACACCCTTGGTAGCGTAAGCGTCACTTCGACCAGTCCGTCGAAGGTATTCAAAAAATAAAACTACCTCCGACGGATGATCAGTCACGCCGCAGCCCAAAAACAAGGGACGCGTTCGGCAATGTTCGGCAATGGCAAAGCGGCTACAATTGCATCTGAGCCATAAGGCCAAGTTCACCAAGATAGAAAACATGAATTTATTAACCCGATACAAATGTTGTAGTGTTTAATTACTTTTTAACAGGTAGATACACATTTGGGTTATCTCCTCGAATTGATACAACGCATATTCAAGTTGAGCCTTGTAGAGAATGTCTATTCAGCTGCATTCGCATTGGATTCCTCCAACTCCAATTGGTTAAGGTCTCTTGTTATCAGGGCCACGAGCTCACGCCGTCTCTCCGTCTCGCCTCATTCCCTCCTGCCCCCTGTGCTGCAGTCCTAGCTTCGATGAACTCTTCAATCATTCTATCTCAGTGGATTTTTACCTTAGGGGTCCTCGTCCAACCCTGGTGTCGGGCTAGATCTCCCTTACCCCCTGCGTTGATCAGCAGCTCCTTGCACACGAATGCGAGACTTTAATATCCCGCACTCAAATCTGCTCCAAGATTCTTTTTGAACCCATAGTAAGGGTTGTCTCTAACACATCGACGAATGTTGGCGAAAATCGACACCTCATTTTCTGTCATGATATACAAGGTCCCATTTGAAGGACTTGTAGGTATCAACAGCTTCTTTGACGGTAAAATAACGCGTTAAACCGCTGTTTTTACCTTGGTAAATGAGCAATCGTGCTCGGAGTGCATCTCCTGGAATCCATGTCATCAATGTTTCAAACACATTCTTTGCATTGAGTTCAGTAATGTGCTGGCCGTATTCCCTACCTATGGAAACAGCCAATTCTTCATTTGTATCAATGTCACGACTGAGTGTCTCAGAGAAATCTCTGTTCAACCTGTCTTTGACATTCTGAGTAACAGACACTCGTCGACAGATGGATGCCAAGTATGTTAGGGTCAATGTTTCTCTCAATGATCTATGTGCTGGAGAAAGGACAGTGGCAAGTAATTTTGCTGCTACTATAGCCTCATCCAGGTTGACAATTCTATCTTGAGCCCAAGGGAGTACCGCCCACTCAATCTTTCTAGCTATATCGGATCCTGAATCTTCTCGTGTCGCATCCCTCCATTGTTGTTGAGAAAGAGCAAACCATCTCGTAAGAGTTGTAGGATCTCTTTTAAGCAAATTATTCATTTCAGTGATGCAAAGAGCCGAACCTGTTTGCCCATCTACTATTAGGTTGTTGGGACGATTGAGTGCTGTTAATTCCCCGACTGCTAGGATATAAATTTGGTCATATGACGGTTGATTGGACAGGACATAACAATAGGCTAAATTCAGAACAAACAGGGTCCCAAAAAGTCACCCACTGTTGTGATATCTCGAGGAAGCATAGCAGTAGGCAAATTGACAGAAAAGAATCCTCGAGTAAAGACATTGGGGACAAAAAACTCCTTATAGATAAAAGGGCTGTTGGCAGGGGCTGTCGTGAAAAGTTCGGCTCCTCCCCGTTGGTTTTTCTTCTGTGATACGCAGCCGGACGTTGGCCTGATCCTCCAGCTGCTTTAGGTCCATCCGGACCTGGTTGAGATGGTGCAGGAGGCTGTATAGGTGCTCCAAAAGAAGTACCCGGTACACCAGGACCAGAAACCTGCGCAGGATTAGGTGCTTGGTCCCCTGGAATATCCATGTATTCATCAGATTCTTCTGTCCAGCCTCTGCCATCATAGCCTTCAGCATCAGCCTGGCTTGTAGACTTCGTGATTCTATGAGACGTCTTTCCCCTCTTGTTAGCACCGCTGCTAGTAGAATCACGACGCTCTTGACTTGCTGTCTTTGTCATATGATAGTATAATAACTTGGATAAGATAATCGTCAACAAAATTGACATCTGCGTAACTTATCAGGACCTGTTATACCACTGCTACAGACATAAAACCTTCTTTTTTTAAACAAGATGACAGGATATATGGTATGAGAATATAACTTGGTGTGGTGTAGTACCGCAAGTACGGTTAAACTTGACGCGTTCGGCAACCCATTCAACCATGTCCAACTCATGAAATTATATGGTTGTAGTTACAATTATGTACCTCATTTTTCCCAGATTAAGGAAGAGGCTAGGCTACAAAGTAGTCAACCATCAACTACCCAACAGTGGGAATTGTATCGATGAAGTTTGATAAGCGGCACCACACAATAACATAAATCTGTATGGAATCAGTCAGTTTTATGAAGAATTGGCACAAGATGGAGAAAAAGGATGGTATTTGTATTGCAACAAACTACATGCATGGGAACCCATAAACTAGACAGAAAATATCTTCCCATTTGATGCATGTAATTAAACACCATGGAAAACATTTTTTTTCAAACCAGTGTTAGCAAAAGAAATACCAATATTCAAGAGAAACTATAACACTATATGAGGGGCACAAACATCAGCAATGAAATAATTTGTGAATAAACTTTTAACAATTAAACAACCAATGTCATTCCTGTTACACACAATGTTTCTGAAAATCACCATTGGACTATACCAAATATTTTCATAGACTTTCAAATTCTCTTTACAAAGCCATTTGTTAGCAATTACAGATTTACAGCAAAAAAGTTAATCATGATTATCATTTTTAATATGATTATCTTTGGCTTTTTCACGCAGGGTCAGGTTAACAGCCAGAATATATATACCTATATCTGCAAATTTACTTCATTCAAAACTGAATAAATAACCGTAATAAAATTTGGCTTTACAATAGAATGACAAAATATAAAATAAGGTGAAAATTTTGAGTCTGTAAAATTTGAGTGATACAATGACTATAAATTTTAATGTCTTCATTTATAATCTGAATCGATGGACCTCATAATTTTGCAAACATACTCTAAATCTTTTTTTTAAGAAAGTTGATAACGATTAAAATAACAAGGAAAGGAACAAATCTAACATTGTTCAGCAACAAAATTCAAAGTCACATTTGAACTAGAAAACTTTGAGCAAAAGACAAATGCAACACCACAGATCAGAATAGGATAACAAAACTTAAATACTGATTCCCTCTTACTTTTACACAATCTGAAGTACGGTTGAACGTGACGCGTTCGGCAATGGATAAAATGTTTAATGCACATATTATTAATACAATATATGCCACTGTGGGTTTTTGATTTGTATTAGTTTACATGGTTTATAAATATATATTATTACAATTATGAAAATTATTATACATTTAAATCGGATTTTTTCATTCCTATTTTTCTTCCTCATACGTGGCACCCTCAGCCGTCCCAGCTCGTTCTAAAAGGTTAAAAAACAGAGGCGAATTAAAATCAATAAATAGGTAAAAGACTAAAATGGATAAAATAAAAAAAGTTAAGAAATGACTCCGGCATGGGCGACCAAGTGTTGACATTCCGGAGGTCCGAAAGAATAAAGTAGATAATATAATTTCAGTAAAGAATTAAAAATTTATAATTTTGATCCGGAATGCCGTACAAAAGAAAAAAAAGGTTAAAACTCAGCGGTAAAAAGGTCGCCTCAAATATAAAAATGAACAGAGGGCCCCTCTTTTCCGCTTAACCCTAAGGAAAAGGTAAGCTACGCGGGAGGCACTCTTCAGACAAGGACCTAAGTATAAGATCGCGCCGGCATGATTAAAAAGTTTAAAAAACGGGTATCATAAATAAATAAATAAATGAATAGATTAAAAGCTCCCGGTGTATAGTGCCGGGAGTAATAAAAAGTTAAAAATGCTGGCGCGTAAAACTTTAAAAATTCCCGGTGTAAAAGGCCGGGAGAACAATAAAATTAGCCAGAGTGATGCAATGTAAAGAGCCGCCAGTCATAGAAAATAAAAACCCTGGCTATAATAAGACGAACACAGATATAAATAAATAAATAACACATAAAAAAGTATTTATTAAAACATTGGGGTCTCTTCTTCGGAGTCTCGAGGTAAGGGAATCGTTCTCTCACCGGGTGGGAGACCAAGGTTTGTGGGATGCATAATTTTGCCTATAACGTGTGAAACATAAATATCCCGCGACCATCGGATAGCGTCGGAGACCATTAATTTAGCGATCCGGCCGACGCTTCGCCTAGCGATACCGAGGTCGCGGAAAACCACCCAATTTTGGGGATCCCAGGGCCCCGACCACGAGTGCACTTAAAGAAACTGTGTACCCGCGGTCGGAGAGTTGCTGCGAGATGCCGGAGTACTTTTCGAATTTAGTTTGCCTGGCAATGTCCAAGGCTGCCTTCCGGTTTTCAAAAGGCACTGTGACGTCAACGATGACGATTTTCTACGCCCCTGTCAACAACCACAAGATCGGGCCTCAGGGAAGATTCGTTCATAGGTGGAACCTGATCGATTCGGATTTCCATGCCGTGGCGAGGAACCTCCCCGGCTAGACGATGCAAGATAGCATCGTGTCGGCCCCTCCACGCAGCTGAATGCGCCGTGCAGTGATTCAGCACGTGAGGGAGCGTCTCACTCTGAAATCCACATCGTTTGCACCGGAGGTCAACCCGAGGACCCCAACTCGTGGCGGCATTCAGAGGGACAACACCCAAACGTGCCCGGTGGACGAAGCGCCAATCTGAAAAACGCGTGTTGGCGCCCGTCCGTAAAAAGTGATTTGAATATGGCGATTCCGAAAGACATTCAAATACCTTGCCCTGGTCAGGTTTAGCCAAAAGACGGGCAAGTTATTGTTGTCGCACGGCATCTCGCAGCAGCTTCCCTAACATGCGGACTTTGCTGGGGGGAACACAAACGAAGTCGGGTTCTCTGCCGTGGGCCGGGATGACGATCTCAAACTCCCTCCTCACGTCACTCTAGCTCCAGGACAGTCCAATTTTAGAAGCCAATCGGCTTGACGCCATCTGGGCGTCAAGACCACAAAGACGCGACGTCGAAACGGTATCTCCCGAACTCCGCCCGCATGCTCCCGGAGGTGTACTCTGCAATATCTCTCCCCTCTGGTTCCCGCCGGGTTCTCGTCTTCACTGTTTTGTGGATTGCATTATCCACCATCGCTCTCACCCACGGCTCCCTGTAAGATAAAAGACGGAAGGCATGAGAGATTGTTAAAATATCCACCTGGTCCGCGGTTGGGAAGACGCCCGCGCCACCCTTCCGCGGAGCCAGGTGGCAGATCTCCCACGAGGCTCTATTGGGGAGGTACATCCACTCCTTAAGGGCCATCTTGATTCTTTTATCTAGCGCTTTTAGAGGGTCCTTCTTCACCCTACCTCCCCGTAGAATAAAATCTAATTTAGTAAGTAAAAAGAGCTTTAAAGCCTCTATTTTTTGCCAGGGCGCCAACAAAGATGCGTCTAGCGCGTCAATATTCTCGATCAGTTCTCCGATTAGGCGCCCCGGCGTTCGGTCTACATTGAGCCCCGTGGGAATCTCTAAATAATCGTATGATTCGCCCTCCGCCATAATGGCTGGACTCCCGCCCCCCAGACGAAACTCCGTCGCCCTCACCCGCCCACCGGCGACGTGGAGCGTCGCGCACTTTCGAGGGTTGAAACACAACCCGCTCCACGTCACAATTCGATCGGCGAGGTCGAGCAGCTTCATCATCCCGTCCGGGTTCTGAGAGACCAGCGCGATGTCATCCGCGTAGGCGAGAACGGTGATCGGGATGCCGCTGACCCGAAAGCCTACATTTTCCTTTTGTGCAGCTAAGCTGCGAACCAGGTGTTCTATGCTAAGATTAAATATAATTGGGCTAAGGGACATCCCTGCTTAACTCCCGCTTTTAGCGGTATGGTCCGCGTTTCTCCTTCCTTCGTTTATTTAATTTAATTTATTAGCCCGATACAAATGTTGTTGTAGTGTTTAATTACTTTTTAACAGGTAGATACACATTTGGGTTTTCTCCACGAATTGATACAACGTATATTCAAGGTGAGCCCTGTAGAGAATGTCTATTCAGATGCATTGGCATTGGCTTCCTCCAACTCCAATTGGTCAAGGTCTCTTGTTATCAGGGCCACGAGCTCTCGCCTTCTCGCCTCATTCCCTCCTGCCTCCTGTGCTGCGATCCTAGCTTCGATGAACTCTTTAATCATTCTATTTAAGTGGATTAAGTGGTTGGAACACAATTTAAAACATTTTTTTTCAAACCAGTGTTAGCAAATGAAATACCAACATTCAAGAGAAACTATAACACTATATGAGGGGCACAAGCATTAGCAATGAAATAATTTGTGAATAAACTTTTAACAATTAAACATCCAATGTCTTTCCTGTTACACAAAATGTTTCTGAAAATCACCATTGGACTATACCAAATATTTTCATAGACTTTCAAATTCTCTTTACAAAGCCATTTGTTAGCAATTACAGATTTACAGCAAAAAAGTTAATCATGATTATCATTTTTAATATGATTATCTTTGGCTTTTTCACGCAGGGTCAGATTAACAGCCAGAATATATATACCTATATCTGCAAATTTACTTCATTCAAAACTGAATAAATAACCCTAATGAAATATGCTTTACAATAGAATAACAAAAGTTAAAATAAGGTGAAAATTTTGAGTCTGTAAAATTTGAGTGATACGATGACTATAAATTTTAATGTCTTCATTAATAATCTGAATTGATGGACCTCATAATTTTGCAAACCTAAGTTGATAACGATTAAAATAACAAGGAAAGGAAAAAAACTAACATTGTTCAGCAACAAAATTCAAAGTCACATTTGAACTAGAAAACTTTGAGCAAAACACAAATGCAACACCACAGATCAGAATAGGAAAACAAAACTTAAATACTGATTCCTCTTACTTCTACACAATTCGAAGTACGGTTAAACGTGACGCGTTCGGCAATACCTAAAGTTTTTTTATTTAAATATTTAAATTTACAGAGTTACAGTCAAATTAAAGGAAATATTTGGTCTCCTTGTGGAGCTGATAATTTACAGTGGCCCTTTCGTTGGGCATAGAATATACATTGTTCTCCTTATAGGAGATTTCAAAGCTTTAGCATTGCCTTTTTCTTTGTAAGGCATTTTCCAAGTCCTCTTTTCACAATAGCCCCCTTCGTTGGGCGTTAATACGTTATTTATTGTCACCTTATATAAGCTGATCACTTCTCAAGTCTTCATTTACGTTTATATATCACACTAGTGGCTATATTCACTGGGAGGGGGATATCCTATGGTTTGGGGAGGGTCAGGGGGGGAGATGGGGGGCACCCGACGTGCTCATATTGTCTATGGCCGGTGATGTGCTCGACGTAGCAGTCCCGTGACCACCTCACTTCGTCCGACACGATAAGCCGCCGCATGATGCTGGTGTATCGTCGCGGTAGGCCCAGGCCCCTGAGAATGGTGTCGTTCTTCGTGTCCCAGGTACCCAGGCTTCCCACGACGATGGCGGCGATTGAGGCCTCCTTGCCCTGCTGGCGTAGGTGTTCCACCAGGGGCGCATACTTCTCCTCCTTACGTTCCCTGGCCGCCAGCAGTGCCTCGTGTCTGTTCTCGAACGGGACGACCACGTCGATCAACTGCAGACTGCGCTGGTCCTCATTGATGTTGACGAGGTCTGGTCGCAGCGTAGAGTCCGTGCCGGGGACACTCTGGTTGACGCGAACCTCTTGACCTTCGCGTCCCCGGCGTCCTCTCACTGCGTTGGCCAGCCTGTCCTGGACCGCGTTGTGGCGCAGCTGCCACGTCCTGGAGTGGGTGGTGCAATGGTTCAGAACGTGCGGCAGGATCTCATCCGCACGTCCACATCGCCGACAGCGCTTGTCGTATCATTTTTAATATCGTTATCTTTGGCTTTTTCACGCAGGGTCAGGTTAACAGCCAGAATATATATACCTATATCTGCAAATTTACTCACTGCACTGATACATCTTCGGTTTCTTCCTTCCTATTGAATCCAGATCCCGGAGTGTCCGTGCTGCAAAGGGGCGCCGCTCGTCAGGAAATATGAAAAAGAAAAAGAATATACAAAAATTTAAACGTGTATTTTGGCGGCGCTCGCCCTCTGCCGGCGCCGCGTCCCGAGAAGGTCGCGGCGCTCAGTGATTGGCGAGCGAGTTCACTGAAACAGAAAGTCATTAGTCCACCTGAAAGAGAAACATATGTACAAGAAAATGATTAATCACGGCGTTGGTCCAAGCATATATACAATCCGTCGCCGGAAAAAAGAAAAAGGTCAAATCAGGGACATAGCCGCGCAGCACCGTTAGGCGGTGGCGAGCGCGGAATTTTCAAATCAGTGATTTTTACGGAATCACGACTGATGGTCGAACGGTTCCGTCATACTCTGCCGGTTTTTAGGCGTCCTCCTCTTCTTCCGGAAGCCGCTCTACGCTCACGGAAGCGTCGGGACCATACTGCCGCGTCCCGGAGACATGCTCTACGTAGATGTCTCGCGACCATTTTATAGCCGCTGAGACCATCTGCCGTCGGAGATTGGACAGTGGGCCCTTGTGAATCCGGAGACGGTCGAGCAGCTTCTCGTTGTCGCGATCCCACGAACCTAAGGCTTTGACGACCAGAGCGTCGAAGGTCACGGGGCGCCGGTACCGATGGCGGACACGCAATCTCTCGGCTAAATCGGCGTATTTGTCGATCTTCGCCGCTCTCGCCGCGCGGAGGGCCGCCCTTCGGTTGTCAAAGGGAACCGTCACATCTACCACGTGAATGGCTCCCCCCGGCACCTCAGTTATGACCAAATCCGGTCGCAGGCGAGTGGTGTCGCCCTCCACTCGCTTGTCCACCGTCACCTTCCAAGCGGGCGGCAAAGCTTCCACCAAAAGATTGAGAATCTCGTCATGACGACGAATCCAGGCGTCGGAATGCGGAAGGCAGTGATTCACGACGTGCGGCAGCGTCTCTTCTTCGGCTCCGCAGCGTCGGCAGCTGGTGTCTCTCCTCGCTGCTCCTCTCTTGGCTGCGTTGACCGGCAACACGTTGAGTCGCGCTCGGTGGATGAACCGCCAGTCGTAGAATCGGGTGAATCTCCCGCTCCGCATGAAGTGGCTGCTATCCCACGACGTCGTCACAGCCTCCATCACCTTCCCTTGGTCCGGTTTGGAGACGAGGGCGCGGCGGTATCCTTCTCCAACGGCGCGTCGCAGGATGGAGGCCGTCTGTCGATCCGGACAGGTAACTGCAAACGAGAGATTTACTTGGCTTCGGATTCGATCGGCCAATATTCTGATGCACGACATCCTTCAGCGTGTACCACGCGATTTCACGAACGTACGCGTCTCTGCACGTGAGCATTCGGAACGCATGCACGATCACTAGAATATCCTTGTGCACCGGATGCGGAACGTATCCTCCGCCGCCGAGATGAGGAGAGATTTCCACCATCTCTCGACTCGCTCTCTGCGGCAGATTTATCTGTTCCTTGATCGTCCTGTGGATAAATTTGTCCATTAATAGGAGACCTGTTTTAGGTGTCGGAGTGATCCGGAGCGGGAATTCCATTCTCGCAAGAAGGAACGTGTGGATGGCGTCGATCTTCTGCCAAGGCGCCAGCTCGCTGTCTCGGATCCTCTCCGCGTCTCTTCGGATCTTCTCCATGGTCGCCGTCGGCGTGCCGTCGTGCTTGAAACCTGTGGGAGAGCCTAGATATTTATAATTATCACCTTCCGCGAGCGTCCTCATGGCGGCGCCTTGGATGTAGAAAGGCGTCGCTCTCGCTCCTCTCGGTGGCCGCCGAAAGTCCAGATGGAGAGAAGCGCATTTTGCCGCCTTGAACGAGAGGCCGCACCAATCTGCGGCGCTACTCGCGGCGAACAAAAGGCTTCTCAGCATCCCGGCGTCTCTGGAAATCAGAACGAGGTCGTCGGCGTAGGCCAGGCAGCAGACGGAGTTTCAGGCAGCATGGAGTATCCCGCGGTGGCTCTTTTGGCAAGAACCGCTCGGAGGAGCGGCTCGATCGCCAGGTTGAAGAGCAGTGGCGACAAGGGATCGCCTTGTCGCCACGCGCCTGACGGGAAGAGAATTAGTCTCACCAGCAAGAGAACATACCGTTGTTATTTGTCCTCTGTACATGTCCTTGAGGAGATCCAAGGCGTCCTTCGGCATTCCCATCTCCTCCTGGGTCCGGAAGATGTGGTGGTGCGGCACGCTCCCGAACGCGTCGGCGAGATCCTGCCAGGCGACCGCCAACTCCTTGCCGTTCCTCCTGGCGTCTTAGATCGCCGACTGGAGCACGAAGTTGTGCTCGAAGCAGCCTTCCACCGCCGGCACGAACCCTTTCTGGGAAGGAAAAGACATTAGTCTACCTTTACGCGCCCAGGTCGCGACGCGATCCGCTAAAACTCCGGAAAAGAGCTTCGCTATGGTCGGACCTAGGGCGATGGGCCGCCAATTGGAGATCTCCTCGATGTCTCCTCCTTTGTGCAGCAGGATGGTCTGCGATGATTTCCACGACGGCGGAATCCTTCGAGCGGCGAGACATCTGTTGAATATCGCCGCGAGGACGCTCCCGTCGGGGTCCACCTTGCTCCATCCGCCGTACGTCACTCCGTCGGCTCCGGGTGCGGTGTTTCTCACTCGACGAAGCCTGGAAATAACTTCTGCGGTCGAAACGGCCGTCATTAGTTTTTCCGACTCGGAGTCGGAACCTCCCCACCTTCTTTCCTGAATCACCGACGGTGGCGTGTCTCGTCCGGGTACGGCGGGTGCCGCAGCGCTGAAGTGCCGCTCCCCCCCCGCCGCTGCCGTAAATAAGTAATTTACTTCATTCAAAACTGAATAAATAACCGTTATAAAATTTTGCTTTACAATAGAATAACAAAAGTTAAAATAAAGTGAAAATTTTGAGTATGTTAAATTTGAGTGATACAATGACTATAAATTTTAATGTCTTCATTAATAATCGGAATTATTGGACCACATAATTTTGTAAACATTCGTTGATAACGATTAAAATAACAAGGAAAGGAAAAAACTAACATTGTTCAGCAACAAAAATCAAAGTCACATTTGAACTAGAAAACTTTGAGCAAATGACAAGTGCAACACCACAGATCACAATAGGAAAACAAAACTTAAATACTGATTCCCTTTTACTTTTACACAATCTGAAGTACGGTTAAACGTGACGCGTTCGGCAACTACTACAAATTAAATGTTTATTGCACATAATTTGTATTACAATATATGCCACAGTGGCTTTTAGCTTTATATCATTTTACAAGGATTTTTATAATAGCAATTCAAGAGATATGTTGTTTTTAATTAATATTTTTCAGTCCTATTTTCCTTCCTCAGTGTGGCACCATCAGCCGTCCCAGCTCGTCCTAAAAAGGCTAAAAAAGCAGAGGCGGATTAAAATAAATAAGTAGATAAAGTGTTAAAATTGATAAATATAAAGGTTAAAAAAATGACTTTGGCATTGGCGACCAGGTGTTGACATTGTTGACACCACATACATTGGAACATGAAGATAAAGTCAGGATGTTCCTTTTTAAAGTGTTATTTCAAGTCATGATGAGTTTTGTATATCCCGTAGGTCCTATGACGCCCATGGTTAGATGGCATAAAACAGTGCTTACATTCAAAACTATTGCCAAGGGGGACCTGAATTACAATTTCTTCCATCGGGATGGGTTATGTGTAATAAAATAGTAACATCAAAAAAAATAAGTTAACACCAACACACGGGAACGAAATACGCAAAAAAAGACGAGACTTACTAAAACAAAAGACTAAAATTAATAGTTAAAAATAAATATCGCTTCTCGGCTCACCGTCCGAGTGCGACTTATTAAAACTCAAAGTCCGTTAAACAGAACGCCTCCTCCCGGTATGACGCCGCGGTGTGGCCTTCCACCCGACGAGTTCAGAAGGTTAAATAGAGTTTCGTCCCTCGCCGAGTTTCTGCAGACACCGTTGCGTCTTCCGCCTGAGGAGGAGGCGCGGGCGTCCTCTTCTAATTTTGATTCCCGCGCAGCTTGCCGGCACGACCCGACGACGATGTCCCCACGCCGAGGTGGTCAGAAGAGAGAGTCCCCCGCCGCAGGAACACCGCCGCCGAGAAGAGACGACAGCTGCACGGGACGAAGCCGAAGTTGCCGCGAGGATTAAATTTTGAATCTCTCGCAAACCGCTGGTAGCGTAAGGGTGACTCCGACCAGTCCGTCGAAGGTCTTCAAAATATAAAAACCACCTCCGACGGAGGATCAGAGTCACGCCGCAGCCCGAAAACAAGGGCCGCGAGGGAGGAGTCCAAAAAGCGGCTGAAAGAGGAGAGAAGAAATAAATAAATTTAGTCGCACTCGAACGGCTACAACTTCAATTTAAGATATGAAATAAATATATTAAAAACGCTAACTCACTACACTTGGATCTCAGCCATAAGGCCGAGTTCACCAAGATAGAAAAGATGAATTTATTAACCCGATACAAATGTTGTAGTGTTTAATTACTTTTTAACAGGTAGATACACCTTTGGGTCATCTCCAAGAATTGATACAACGTATATTCAAGTTGAGCCCTGTGTAGAATGTCTATTCAGCTGCATTGGCATTGGCTTCCTCCAACTCCAATTGGTCAAGGTCTCTTGTTATCAGGGCCACGAGCTCACGCCGTCCCGCCTCATTCCCTCCTGCCTCCTGTGCTGCAGTCCTAGCTTCGATGAACTCTTCAATCATTCTATCTAAGTGGATTTTTACCTTAGCGGTCCTCGTCCAGCCCTGGTATCGGGCTAGATCTCCCTTACCCCCTGCTTTAATCAGCAGCTCCTTGCACACGTATGCGAGACTTTTATATCCCGCACTCGAATCTGCTGCAAGATTCTTTTTGAACCCATAGTAAGGGTTGTCTCTTACACGTGGACGAATGTTTCGACACCTCATTACCTGTCATGATATCAACAAGGTCCCGTTTGAAGGAGTTCTATGTATCAACAGCTTCTTTGACGGTAAAATAACGCGTTAAACCGCTGTTTTTAGCTTGGTCAATGAGCAATCGTGCTCGGAGTGCATCTCCTGGAATTCATGTCATCAATGTTTCACACACAATCTTTGCATTGAGTTGAGTAATGTCAAGTCAAGTCAAAATACGTTTATTCCACACCAAAACAAATACAAAGTATTACAAAAAACAAAAACAATGGTGTGGACCCCGTTTTAGGCTGTCGCCTCTTCAGGGAAAACACTGGAACACTTTCACTGGTGCGGGAAGATATTGGCCCGGCATTCGCCCTAGGACGGTGGGAAACCCGCTAAAACCACCGCCAGGCCACAAACTTAACAATATAAAACAAAACAACACAAAGCAATAACAAATCGTAGAATTTCAAAAGTTAACACTGAATAAGTCTCTGTATAAATAATATATATATATATATATATATGTCTCTGGTAATAAATAAATAAATCACTGGGGATCACTGATCCGGTAACAACGTGATTAAACTATGAAATTTTTCAACATGGAATATATGTCTCTGGTAATAATAAATAAATAAAAAATAGTCAATATCACGGGAATCACTGGGGGGTGGGAGTAATAAATAAATCAATAAATATGGGTATCACTGGGGAGGTGGGGGGGAGTCACTTGGGGCGAGGGTTGCTGGGGGGGCCATTGTGTGGGACGCCGATTCTTCTTTCTCTTCTTTCTTGTTTTCTTGGGGCGTAGAGGAAAACCTGGTGTGATGGTAAGCTGCGCGGGCGCGGGAACCGTGGGTCTGATTGTATGAGGTGGCAGCGTGACCTCCGGGTGATATAGATGAAGGTGGTCCGAGATGAATCTTGGAGTGGAGTATAGCTTTTTCTTAGGCTTTCTGGGCAGTGGACCACCTGCTGTACCAATGATGGAATCCAGAAGCGTCCTGTTGTTCTCCGCTATCCTCCTTGTCCCGTCGCAGCGTAGGCGGCACAACCTGTGAAGCAGAGGTTCATTATTAGTTAGGTCATATACGGTGCGGGAACGGGTGAATGGGTGCAGGTCGAAGGTCTGCCCGAGGATCCTTCGCTCAAGGGTGGCGTACGACTTTAAAGTTTGTCGTAGCGGGAGAATGGCCAGCGCGGCGTACTCCATGACTGGCCGTATGAACGACCTGTATAGGAGCAGGCCGCACCTCGCTGAGACTCCCCGCCCCCCTGCGCGGACCGCCCTGATCAGGTTACTTCGCCTACTACACCTTGCGACCACGTTCCTCACGTGCTTCCTGAAAGTAAAATGTCTGTCGATTAGTGCCCCGAGATACGTCGCCGTATCTGTGTCCTTAATCCATTGGTCCCATAGTCGTAGCCTGCAACCATCGTGTTTACTTCCAAGAGGTTTGGCGATGAGTAGTTGCAACTTGCTTGCGTTTGGTCGCATCCTCCATGTGGTGAACCATTTCTCCAATCTCTTTGCCATCTTCTGTAGATTGTTTGTGGCAGTCCGGGCGGAATTCCATGCGCACCATATCGCGGTATCGTCTGCATATTGGCATAGAGTGACCGCGCCTCTTGCTCTGCCATCAGTCGGCATATCATGACAGTACAGGGTGAACAGCAGGGGGGATCGTACGGTGCCCTGGGGGACACCTGCTTTGAGGGGGAAGAGCGCAGTGGTTTGAGGCCACTCTTACCCTTGCGTTTCTGTCCCTGATGAAACAGTTTATGATGCGCAGCAGGTTTGCACCCACCCCTGGGAGTTTTGCCATTGTACACATCAGCCCATCATGCCATACACTTTCGAAGGCTCTTTCGATATCCAGGAACAGTGCTGCGGCATATCTGTTTCTGTTTATGGCTTCCGTGGCGGTGCTTGTTAGGAGTGCCAGAGGGTCGGTGGTGCATCTACGCGGTCGAAAGCCATATTGGTGTTGGGGCAGGACACCATTGGCCTCAAACACGGTGCTCATCCGTCTGGTTAGGATTCTTTCGAACCACTTGCCGATGGTGCTAGTGAGGCTGATGGGCCGGTAGTTCTCCGCTTTCTTCTTGTCCTTTCCTGGCTTAGGTATCATTACCATTATAATCCTTTTCCAGGAATTAGGGTAGTATCCAATACAGAGTATGGCATTGAAGATAGTCATCAGGAGTGGGGCGCAAGCAGGGGCCTTTTTAACATGAAGGGTGGTTATTCCGTCGTCGCCCGGTGCCTTGTTCTTCCACGGCCTGCTTTCCTCCATTTCTTCTCCAGAGATTGGTTGGAGTACCGGGTCGCCCTCTATCCTGGCTGGTGTCTGCAATGGTCTTAAAAGTATTTCTGCCGTCTGCGCTGCCCTCGTGCATCTGTCTTTTTTGACTTCGTCAAAGAGGGGATCTTCGGCCGGCGTGTAAATTTCCGACAGGACTCTCCGGAATTCCTCAGCTTTTGCTGTAGCATCAGCGATCGGAACCCCATTAATGTCAACTAACGGGCATGTTTTAGCCTTGTGTTGTCCTGTCAGTATTTTGAATTTTCTCCAGAATGCGCCGCCGTCCCTGTAATCGTGTTCTGCAGGCATTTTCCCAACTTTTTTCCTTTTGCAGAATGACCTTTCTTCTGATGAGGGCATTCATTCTATTCCATTCGGTCTTTAGGTCGGGGTCTTTTGTTTTAACCCAATCCCGGTAAATCGACCTCTTTTGTTTAATCATATCCACCACATCCCTGGGTAGTGGTGGCCTCTTCGGGTCGATTGTCTTCATCGGGATGCAGCCTGCGGCCTCTTTAAAGGCGTCCTCCATTGTCTTTAGGGCACTGTCCACCTGGTCCATTGTTTCTACGCCTTCAATGTCCTTCGTCCTTTCTTCAATTGTGCTGTTGAATTTGTCCCAGTCTGCCTTCTTGTAGTCGGGCCGGGTGACGGAGATGTAAGGGAGAGGATCCACGAGGTAGAGGGGGAAGGAAAAGGGCAGGTGATCGGAGGTAAGGCAATCGTCCACCGTCACGTCACCCGAGAGTGCCATGAGGTTTCCGGTTACCAGGGCATGGTCGGGGTATGAACACCCATTTCCCACGAAGGTGGGCGTCGGGATATCCAGGCGGGTTAGGGAGTGCTGTAGAAGGTAGGTTTGCAGAATCCTCCCCTTGGCATTCGTCACCTGGTCCCTGAAGGAGGTGTTTCTTGCATTTAGGTCTCCTATAATTATGGCTGTTGGACAGGACGCTATTATGTGGTCCAGGAGTTTTACAGGGAGTTCCACGTTGAGCCTGGAATAAATGACACATTAAAATATTCCTCCTCTTTAAGTGGACCCGGGCGAGAACTGCTTCATTCCCCGGGGTGAGGCAGTCTTGTGGGATGTCTTCTCTGACGGCGGCAATGTCATTGCGGATTAGCAGTGTGGTGCCTCCCGATGTGTTGCCAAGCCTCGCGGTGCTGAATTCCTGAAATCCAGAGATATTTACACTTGAGTTCAGACGCAGATAGGTCTCCACCAGCCCCATGATGGCGACCTTCCTTGTCCTTATGTGTTCTTTCAGTAGGGGCCTCTTTTGGCCCAAGCCACCGCGAATATTAATGAAAGACACTCTTGACTTATCATTGGCCATTGAAGAGGCTAGAGAAGAGCGTTGGGAAAGCCGTACGTGGGGAGTACAGCGGGGTGACTGTCATCCCCAGTACGGTCTTTGCCGCATCGTTGATGGCTCGTCCTACTGCCTGGCGCTGATCTTGGTGGATGTTGGTCAGCACCATCGTCAGCAGGTGGAGGAGCTCCTTGCTGGTTACTGGCTTCGCGTCCACGGGGAGAGCGGGGATGGCCTGCAAAACAGACGGGTCGGGGTGAATTAGGGCGGCCGCGGTGAGCGAGGGTGGTGCGCGGGGACGTCGGGGACATCTCCTATCGCCCGCCCTGTGCTCGCCGCCGCAGTCCGGGCAGCGCGCCTGACGGACCGTGCCTTCCCCCTCCCGGCGTGGACCGGAAGGGCGTCCGCAACGAGCCCGCTCGTCACTCCGCCGAGACTGCTTAGCCTGGGAAGGGGGGGAGGGGGGCTTGGATGCTTCGCATCGATAACTTCTCCCATAGAAGCTTATCCCGCGCCGCATCATGTCCCTGCAACGGTCCTCTGCATGGAGCTCCGTGACGACTCGCATCACGGTGCTCGGCATCTTCGTCCGCCTGGCCCTGATCCTCCAGATGACAAGGACAGGAACACCAAGGTCCTCCAGGCCGTCCCTGATGTCCTTCTCCGGCGTCCCATAGTCCACCCCTTTAACGACGAAGGAGAAGGTGTTCTGAATGAATGATTCAGACCTAGGGACCTATGTTTAGGGGCGGAGCGGGGACCCAGCGGATAAGAGACCCGTATGGGCTCTCCTACTAGGTGGGCCAAGCGATTCTCTCCACCGTGTAGGATTTCCAGGCCCTTTCCGCAGAGCTGGACTCTCACAGTCCTCTCGACGGAGCGCACGTCCATACGCGCTGAAGACAGGCTGGGGAAGGCCTGCTTCCAGCACGAGTGGAACTGGCGCTGCGTGGTATTCGGGGGTAGATGGGTGATGGACACCCTCGAGAGGACCTGCCCGGGAGGGTTGGGAGGGCGTGTGTTGGGGGGAGGGGGCCCTGTCTTGGTGGACCCAGCACGACGGCCGGTGGGGGTTATCCACTCGCCAGGGGTGCTCGCTAGTGCGGGCGGGGCTCCCTTCGCAGGCCGGATAGGTTGTGGGAAGGGCAGGGAGAGGAGTGGGAGGAAAGGTCCATGGGTGAGGGGAGGGGGAGGACCGACGATGAACGGGTTCACCGACATGAGGGGCGGGATCTTGGATGGTGGCCTGCTAGGGGGTGAGAAGGTGGGGGGTGCCGGCCCGATCGGTATGAATGGGGACGTCCGGCCATTGAGTGTAGAGTGGCCGTTGTTGGATGTGGTAGGCGTGCTTGTTGCGGCCGCCGGTGTCGGGCCACCGACGGTCGGGGCTGTAGGGACGGGGGTCTCGAAATCCGGCGACGCCACGGATCGAGTCGGATGAGGAATCTGGATAGGTGGGAAGGAAGTTAGGGCCCTGACTTCCTCATCCGGGGAAAGAACGGGTGAGTTACTCAGAGGGGCCTTAACCCTGGGACTCGTCGCTGGGCGTGGGGAGGGATGACCCACGACTACCCTGGGACCCCTCAGTGTGGAGGCGTCCGAGTCGGTGCTCGGCGATGCGGGCCATTGGGGGGAGGGGACTTGCAGCTGGGAGTGTCCGGATTGGACTACTGCTCGGGGCGAGGTCCTCACGACCCCAGAGCGCAACTGGCCCGTCCACACCTCCGTGCGCACGCCGGTGAGCAGTTGGATGGCCATCGCCGCATCTGTCCCCCAGCCGGGCCAGTGAGGATTGACCCGGTTCCGTTACGCGGCTCCACGCAACGCTTGCCTTGTCCAAGCGACCAAGATTAATTAGGCACAGTTGAAGACTGGTGGGGGTAATGCCGATAGGCGGCCTGTGAGCTCCGTGTGTGTGAGACTAAGAAGATTTAATTCAAGTGACTAATTTATTTAAGATTTAATTCAACTAAGTTACGTGAAGGAGTGTTTTGATCGGCCGCTCTTATATGGCTATGAACCTGGGAAGGCGGGGTGGTAGTGTGTTTGTTTTATTGGCCCTGAAGAGGGCCTTGATTGGCCGCTCTTATACGGCCGACCCAAGGGAGAGGACTGGGTGCTAATGAGGCAAAAGTTGGGCGAAGGCGGCGCAAAATTTACCAGGGAGGAAGACTCGGGGCGGTTGGTGTTTTGTTGGCCCTGAGGAGGGCCTTGTTTGGCCGCTCTTATACGGCTTGAACCTAAAACTGGGCGCTAAGCAGGCAAAAGGTTGGGCGAAGGCAGCACAAAATTTACCAGGGGAGGTAGGCTCGGGGTGGTT
This sequence comes from Ceriagrion tenellum, assembly GCA_963169105.1. Lineage (NCBI taxonomy): Eukaryota > Metazoa > Arthropoda > Insecta > Odonata > Coenagrionidae > Ceriagrion > Ceriagrion tenellum. The sequence continues at coordinate 117,217,100 of OY720640.1, read as the reverse complement.
AGGTGTTTTATTGGCCCTGATGAGGGCCTTAGATTGCCGCTCTTATACGGCCTAAGCTTGGCGTTAGGAACTCTATATGCGGAGGAAAAGGACTCGACGCGGTGTAGTTTTGGTCCTGAAGAGGGCCTTAGAGCCCTCCTGAGGGTAAGTGCCGGTTCCCCCCCTTAAGGGGGGGGAGCGATTGAGTGGTGTTGTCCCTCCCTACCCGCGTGTACCTATTGGACCGCTTGCCCGCGGACAAACGGAAGCTCCCGGTTGTGCCCCGCGATTGAGAACGAGGGACTACGTTAACCTCGCGCCGCTCTTGTTTGTGTAGGGAGCTCCTTGGCGGCTGCAAAAAAAGTTGGTTCCGCGTTGCGAGGTGGTCCCGCTTATATAGCCGCTGGAGGAGGGGGGACCGACTGACGCCGGTGGTTGCCCGGAGTGTACGCCCTAGCTCCTGCTTAGGACGGTCTCGACGGGCGATGAACGTTGATTCCCACGAAGTATCTGCAGATTCCGAAGACATGAGGTCCTAAAGGTCTCCTTCCACAGCTCCAACGATGATCCGGTGAATCCTTCAGCCAGTAATGTGCTGGCCGTATTCCCTATATATGGAAGCAGCCAATTCTTCATTTATCTCAATGTCACGATTGAGTGTCTCAGAGAAATCTCGGTTCAACCTGTTTTGACATCTGAGTAACAGACCCTCGTCGGCAGATGGATGCCAAGTAAGTTAGGGTCAATGTTTCTCTCAATGATCCATGTGCTGGTGAAAGGACAGTGGCAAGGAATGTTGCTGCTACTATAGCCCCATCCAGGTTGACAATTCTATCTTGAGCCCAAGGGAGTACCGCCCACTCATTCTTTCCAGCTATATCGGATCCTGAATCTTCTCCTGTCGCATCCCTCCATTGTTGTTGAGAAAGAGCAAACCATCTCGTAAGAGTTGTAGGACCTCGTGATTCTATGAGACATCTTTCCCCTCTAGTTAGCACCGCTTCTAGTAGAACCGCGACCCCTTTGACTTGCTGTCTTTGTCATATGATAGTATAATAACTTGGATAAGATAATCGTCAACAAAATTGACATCTGCATAACTTATCAGGACCTGTTATACCACTGCTACAGACATAAACCTTTTTTTAAACAAGATGACAGGATATATGGTATGAGAATATAACTTGGTGTAGTGTAGTACCGCAAGTATGGTTAAACTTGACGCGTTCGGCAACCCATTCAACCATGTCCAACTCATGAAATTATATGGTTGTAGTTACAATTATGTACCTCATTTTTCCCAGATTAAGGAAGAGGCTAGGCTACAAAGTAGTCAACCATCAACTACCCAACAGTGGGAATTGTATCGATGAAGTTTGATAAGCGGCACCACACAATAACATAAATCTGTATGGAATCAGTCAGTTTTATGAAGAATTGGCACAAGATGGAGAAAAAGGATGGTATTTGTATTGCATCAAACTACATTCATGGGAACCCATAAACTTGACAGGAAATATCTTCCCATTTGATGCATGTAATTAAACACCATGTAAAACTTTTTTTCAAACCAGTGTTAGCAAAAGAAATACCAACATTCAAGAGAAACTATAACACTATATGAGGGGCACAAACATCAGCAATGAAATAATTTGTGAATAAACTTTTAACAATTAAACAACCAATGTCATTCCTGTTACACACAATGTTTCTGAAAATCACCATTGGACTATACCAAATATTTTCATAGACTTTCAAATTCTCTTTACAAAGCCATTTGTTAGCAATTACAGATTTACAGCAAAAAAGTTAATCATGATTATCATTTTTAATATGATTATCTTTGGCTTTTTCACGCAGGGTCAGGTTAACAGCCAGAATATATATACCTATATCTGCAAATTTACTTCATTCAAAACTGAATAAATAACCCTAATGAAATATGCTTTACAATAGAATAACAAAAGTTAAAATAAGGTGAAAATTTTGAGTCTGTAAAATTTGAGTGATACGATGACTATAAATTTTAATGTCTTCATTAATAATCTGAATCAATGGACCTCATAAATTTGCAAACATACTCTAAATCTTTTCTTCAAAAAAGTTGATAACGATTAAGATAACAAGGAAAGGAACAAAACTAACATTGTTCAGAACAAAATTCAAAGTCACATTTGAACAGGAAAACTTTGAGCAAAAGACAAATGCAACACCACAGATCAGAATGGGAAAACAAAAGTTAAATACTGATTCCCTGTTACTTTTAAACAATCTGAAGTACGGTTAAACGTGACGCGTTCGGCAACTACTACAGATTAATAATATTTATTGCACATATAAAATTTACATCTATGCCGCAGTGGCTTTTTACTTAATATTAGTTTACAATAGTTTTTCTTTTAATATATATAATGACAGTTGTTAAAAAAATTTATTTTATTCAAATTTTCATTCTTCCTTCGAAATGGCACCGTCTGTCGTCCCAGCTCGTCCTAAAAGGTTCGAAATAAAGAGGTTGCGGATTAAAATCAATAAATAGGTAAAAGTTAATAAAAATAAGATATAGAGTTTAAAAACGTCCCCGGCATGGGAGACCAGGTGTTGACATTCCGGAGGTCCGTGAGTGTTATCATTAAAAAGAGTAATTTGAATTTTGATCCGGAATGCCGTATAAATTAAAGTAAAAGGAAGAAGTTAAAACTTGGCGGAAGAAGTCACCTTAAAAATTTAAAAAATGAACAGTAGGCCCCTCATTTCCGCTTAACCCTAAGGAAAAGGTTAGCTACGCGGGAGCCACTCTTCAGACAACAACCCCAATAAAAGATCGCCCCGGCATGATATAAGTTTAAAAATGGGGAATAAATAAATAAATAGATTAAAAACTCCCGGTGTATAATGTCGGGAGTAATAAAAGAGTTAAAAGATGCCGGCGCGTAAAACTTTAAAACTTCCTGGTGTAAAAGGCTGGTAAAACAATAAAATTAGCCAGAGAAATAAAAGCAGGACTGACTGGCCGAGTAAAGAGCCGCCAGTCATGGAAATAAAATAATCCCTGGCTATAACAAGACGCACACAAATAAATATATAAATAAATAAATAAATAACACCAGCATTAAAAAGTCTTTATTAAAACATTGGGGTCTCGTCTTCAGAGCCTCGAGGTGAGAGAATCGTTCTCTGACCGGGTGGGAGCTCAAGGTTTGTGGGATACATAATTTTGCCCATCACGTGCAAAAAATATATCCCGCGACCATCGGATAGCGTCGGAGACCATTAATCTGGCGATCCGACCGACGCTTCGCTTAGCGATACCGAGGTCGCGGAAAACCACCCAATTTTGGGGATCCCACGCCCCCAGGGCGCCGACTACGAGTGCACTTAAAGAAACAGTGTACCCGTGGTCGGCGAGTTGCTGCGAGATGTCAAAGTACTTCTCGAATTTTCTCTGCCTGGCAATGTCCAAGGCTGTCTTCCGGTTCTCGAAGGGCAGTGTCACATCCACGATGATGATTTTTCTACGACCCTCGTCAACAACCACAAGGTCGGGCCTCAGGGCAGATTCGATCATTGGTGGAATTTGATCGATGCGGATTTCCACGCCTCCGCGAGGAACCTCCCTGGCGAGACGATGCAGGATAACATCTTGTCGGCCCCTCCACGCAGCTGAATGCACTGTTCAGTGATTCAGCACGTGAGGGAGCGTCTCACTCTGAAATCCACATCGCCTACACCGGAGGTTATCCCGAGGACCCCACCTTGTGGCGGCATTCAGAGGGACCACACCCAAAAGTGCCCGGTTGACGAAGCGCCAATCTGAAAAACGCGTGTTGGCGCCCGTCCGTAAAACGTGGTTCGAGTAAGGCGATTCCGAAAGACATTCAAATACCTTGCGTATATTCAAGTTGAGCCCTTTTTAGAATGTCTATTCAGCTGCATTGGTATTGGATCCCAGTATTTTGGGCGATTGATACAAAGCAGTGGAGCTCAAAGTGAGCACCGATATGAGATTCTATCGGCATATTAGCCTCATTCTAGGCATGCCATTTAAGAATTTATTTGCCATGCTTTTTACATTCCTTAAGGGAATCGCCCAGGCGAGTCCCCAACATTTACTTTTAGTCTTATTTCGCTAGTCCACTAAATGCGGCTAGTCTTTCAATGGGACTTAGGTCTACTCGGAATTAGGACACGTCAACAGAGAAAAGGAAACAGACCAATTTTATTATATTTTTCCTAAAAAGAAAGTAGGACACGGGTGGTATTGGTCATAATAAGTTTTTCAAAAGTGATTGTTTTTATCATTTTTTCTTGTGAATAGGACGTCGTCGATTCAGGGACCGCAGCTCTCCTCTCGAGGTGTTTGAATTCCCCTCGTTGCTGCGGGTTCCCTGCCGGCGAGGGGAGGTGGTAGGGAGGAGAGGGGAAGAGTGGAGGAGAAGGGAGGAGAGACTACTACACCACACGGTAGCGGTTGTAGACCGAGACTACAACACCACACACTACAGATCAGAATAGGAAAACAAAACTTAAATACTGATTCCCTGTTACTTTTACACAATCCGAAGTACGGTTAAACGTGACGCGATCGGCAATACTGATTAAGTATGTTTATTGCACATAATTTAAATTTACATGTCATTGTTGTTTTTTAAAACTACAATTTACAATATTAAAATTTTGAAAGTAATACATTAATAATTTTTATTATAATTTTCATTTTCTTCCTTTATCTGCGTCGTCCCAGCTCTTAGTTAAAAACACCCCTGCGGGTAGGGGGATGGAGAATACTTCCGCAGTACCCCTGCTTGTCGTAAGAGGCGACTAAAAGGGCGGGGAGGTGAAACCCCGAAAACAAACCCCCAGGCAGCAAAGGGATGCGTCCGGACAGTTTTGTGGGTCCACTGTCTGTGTGCGGCCATACCAGCTGGCCTGCGATCCACCCGCATGTTTGCCGTGTGCGGAGACCCGTAAGGGGGAGAAGGGGATCCTGGTGGGTGAGTTCTCTGGAACCCAGCCGGGTGTCGGAAGCCCGGTATGGGCCGGAGGTCAACACCCCACTTCGGCCCTGAATTCCCTGTAAACGGGCGGTCAAGATCTAGCCAGTCTTGATCAATCGGCTTATCGACATATCGATGGCGAGTGCTGGAGTGACGGGGATCTGTGTAGGGCGGCCAAAGGTGTATGGGTTTGGAGGGCCCATGCACTGGAGGCCCCACCCGAAGCAGTCCCCCTAAACAATAGTGCTATATCCCTTGGGTAGCCCTGGCGACCACACCGGTTTGCGGTGTGGCGTCCCGAATGTGTGGCTCCGTGGTGGGTGGGGAGCCCAGGGGATGAATTCCTAATTTTCATGGAGCCGGATAATCTTCCTCCATCCAAAAGATCCCGTCCGGATACGGGCGGGGGAGATATAACGGTGACCGCCTGTAGGCGGTATCTGATTATGAAATGTGCAAAGGACGGTGAGACGCTAACTAAGGTGTCTCCCTTCCTCATCCGTCGTGTCCTCTCAGCAGCCGTTACAGGCGATCTTAGATCCGCAAAAAAGCTGCGCGATGGCACTTTGTTAATAGAAACGGCAAACGACAAACAAAGTTTGAAACTCCTTTCTTTCACGCGTCTCCAGGACATTCCAGTTGAAGGTGGAGGTGCATCACACCTTAAATACAAGTCGGGGAGTGATAAGCAGCTACGACCTGCTCTGCGTCGACGACGACGAGATAAAGACAGAAATGGCTTCTCAGGGCGTAATCGATTGTCGTCGACTGAAAATAAAGCATAACGGCGAACTGATTAACAGTACATCTGTAATCCTCACCTTCTCGCGCGACACGCTCCCCGACAAGGTATTCGTTGGCTATGAATCGGTTCCCGTCCGGCCATTCATACCAAGCCCCATGCGATGTTTCAATTGCCAACACTTCGGCCGCATCGCCACCAGATGTGAGGGCAAGGCCACCTGCCCGCGCTGTGGCAAAGAAAAACATGAGGGTGATGCGTGCACTTCTGAACCTTTCTGCGTCAATTGCGAGGGTACACACCCAGTGTACTCTCGTGATTGTCCCAAAATGAAAGGGGAGAAAAAAATTATGGAGATCAAAACAGTGGAAAAGTTACCCTATTTTGAAGCTCGAAAAAAGTTCCGCACTCTTATAGCCCCTACATTTTCTAAGTCTTACGCTGTTGTTGCAAAAACGCCTACTTACAACGGAAATAATTCAGTTAAAACAAGTGAAACAGAAAAGAAAAATGAACAGAACGCGACACATAAAGTGGAACCAGCCAAGCCGGATAAGGCTACAAAGCCGGTAAAAACAAATAACTGCCCGGGTTCTCCAAAAAAGACCCTAAAGAAACCCACCGGACCCACGCCCGCCAGGCGTGAGAAAACACCCTCCCCCGGCCCCACCGAGGTGCGGGCTACATGCCCAGTGGAGGCTATGGAGGAGGATAATCTGTCTGACTCAGAAATCCTGATAGCCAGACAGAAGGGGAAAAAGAACCGTATTCGGCGCTGATTCTCCCAGCGGACGGACGGACTGCTGTATTTAAGTTCTCACCTTTTAACGTATTTTAATGAATTTTATTTTACAGTGGAACTGTAATGGTTTTTATCGTCACAAGGAAGAGTTAAACATTTTAATCCGAGATGTTAATCCGTTTTATATTTGTCTCCAAGAGACTCATTTTAAAATCACAGACATGGGTATTTTAAGAAATTTTAATGTTTTAGATATGACGACACCAGCGGCCAGCGAGCCCAGGGTGGAGTGGCAGTTGCTATCCGAGAGGCCCTTTACACCTCTCGGGTACAACTGAATTCACCATTTCAGGCAGTGGCGGTAACTGTCCACGCACCGGAGCCCATAACGTTGTGTAACGTTTATTTACCAGAGTGCGCACCTGTCACTGAACGCAACCTCGTGGATCTTGTCCATCAATTACCCAAACCTTTTGTGATTTTAGGTGACCTTAATGCACACGACCCTTTGTGGAGTAGCTCTCGGAGGCAAAGCAATAGAAGAGGTCGGATTTTATCAAATTTTATCCAAGATTTTAACCTCCTTTTACTTAATAACGGTGAGAAAACTCGTTTTAACAGTTTTAACGGAGAATTTTCCTCCATTGATCTCGCCATTTGTTCCAGCACACTTTACACAAAACTTGATCTGTCTGTTCATACAGATCTCTGTGAGAGTGATCATTTTCCCCTTTTAATACGTAAAGAAGGAAATTTTAACCAGCATTTTATGTCCCCTGGTAAATGGCTTACTCAAAAAGCTGACTGGCCAAATTTTAAAGAAAATTTTATGTTCAAATTTGACTCAACTCGTGACGCAACACAAAACGTCGAAGTTCTGACCTCCGCAATCATAGAGGCGGCAAATATGAGCGTTCCACGGTCTACGGGCATCGTCCTTCGACATCCTGTGCCGTGTTGGACAGAGGAATGCGCTAAGGCAATTAAATTGCGGAAACGAGCGCTACGAATATTTAATAAGTACCCGACGGAAACCAATCTTGCCTCTTTCCGACGTCTTCGTGCAAAAGCCCGACAAATTGTGAAAGGCGAAGAAGTCCTCCTGGATGGAATTTATTTCCGGTGTAAACCACAGGACTCCCGTTGCACAGGTATGGCGGAAGATCCGAAGCATCTCGGGCTCCAATCAGCAATGCGGCGTTTCCGGACTAAAAGTCGATGACCGAGTGATTACTTCTCCCTCGGCTATGTGCGAGATTTTCGGCAGCACATTCGCCGAAATCAGCAGCGACGCCAACTACAATGCCGACTTCAGAGGTATGAAACAACGCTCCGTAGCATTATCTCTGTCGTTCCGAGAAACGCTCGGCATTGCTGATTATAACGAAAGCTTTTCGCTGTGGGAACTATACTCGGCCATTGCGGACTCTCGGAATACGTCTCCCGGGATGGACAATGTCCACAATGTATTTCTAAAGAATTTGCCAAAGAGTGCATTGGCGGAGATGCTTCACACCCTCAACCAAATTTGGTTTGAGGGTGGTTTCCCACAGTCCTGGCGGGAGTCTGTCGTGGTTCCGATTCCGAAACAGGGGAAGGACAAGAATGACCCGAAGAATTATAGGCCCATTTCCCTCACAAGCTGCCTGTGTAAGGTTATGGAGAGAATGGTTAATCGCCGGCTTGTCTGGTGGTTAGAGCGGCGAAACCTTCTCTCCAGCATTCAATGTGGTTTCCGCCGGGGTAGATGTACAATAGATCATCTCGTACGGACTGGTAATTTTATCCAGGAGGCCTTTCTTCTGCGACAACATTGCATTGGAGTCTTCTTTGATTTAGAGAAGGCTTACGACATGCTTTGGCGCAGGAAAATCCTACAAACAATGCACATGGGTGTAATAGCAATAAGCTCCGGACTGTGAAACCGGTAGTATCAGTGTGGCCCTCTTCCGTCAGGAATACTCGGAGGGAAGAAGTCGCAGTCACACGCCTGAGGATAGGGCACACTGCCCTGACCCACTCATACCTCTTCACAGAAGAGAAGACACAACCTTGGTGTGATGAGTGCGACTCCCCACTGAGTGTGCGATACATCCTGACGGAGTGTGATAAATACCGGTCTTCTCGAGGAAAACACAAGGTCAACGGTACCTTAGGACACATCCTAGGTGACTCACCCGATTGCCTCACCCGAGTAATTGCTTTTTTAAAAGAAATCAACGTTTTTAATAAATTATAAATTTTTTATATGTATATGCGTGTTATACAATGTTTCGCAAATTTTATCCCACACTAGGACTTATGCGATTTAGCTTCAATTATTCAAATCTGGTATTATCTATGGACGAGAGTGGTGCGAAATGACCGCAGTAGTCGACGCACCCTTAATCAATAATTCTACTACTACTACTACTACTTAGTTAAAAACCTTTAAAGATAAAAAACTTGAGTTAAAAATAATAAATAAATAAATAGGTAAAATAAATAGATAAAAATAAATAAAACTGATAAAATTATATTTAAAAATCTTACTCCCGATAAGGGTGACCAGGTGTTGACATTCCGGTGTTTCGAAAGAAATTAATTTTTAAAATCCAAAATAAAGGATTGAATTTTAATTCGGAATGCCGTAATGATACAAAGAAATAAAAGAAAATAAAAAACGTGAATCAATAAAATAGGATATCGCGAAAAATGTACAGAGGGCCCCTCTTGTCCGCTTAACCCTTAGAGAAAAGGTAGGCTACACGGGAGCCACTCTTTAAACGATACCCCTTTATAAAAAATTAGCCGTGCCGGCACATGTTAAAAGTTTAAAATAGTAAAGGGGGGATAAATAAATAGGTTAAAAATTATACATCCCACGGTGTAAAGAGCCGGGGGTGTGAGGTAAAATTAATTAAAATGCCGGCACGTAGATAAAATTCCCGGTGTAGAGAGCCGGGATAACGGTAAAAGTAGCAAGGGATAAAAAATGATAAAAACAACTGGTGGTGTAAAGCGCCGTAAAGTAACATTAAAAAGGGGTTTCGTCGTCAGTCTCAGGGGGAGAGACTCGTTCTCTCACCAGGTGGGAGCTCTGGGTTTGTGGGATATAGAATTTTGCCCGTGACATGCGAAACATAAATGTCCCGCGACCAACGGATGGCGTCGGAGATCATTAATTTCGCGATCTTACCGACGCCTCGCCGCGCGATACCGAGGTCGCGGAACACCACCCAATTTTGAGTATCCCACGCCCCCAAAGCCCCGACCACGAGTGCACTCAAAGAAACCGTGTACCCGCGATCGGCAAGTTGCTGAGAGATGGCGGTATATATTTCAAATTTTGTCTGCCTTGCGACATCCAAGGCAGTCTTCCTATTTTCAAACGGCACGGTAACGTCCACGATGACGATTTTTCTATGTCCCTCCTCTACCACCACAAGATCGGGCCTCAGGGTAGATACGATGATAGGTGGAGCTTGATCGACGCGGATTTCCACGCCGTGGCGAGGAACCTCTCCGGCAAGACGATGCAAGATAGCATCGTGGCGCCCCCTCCAAGCAGCCGAGTGCACCGTACAGTGATTCAGCACGTGTGGGAGCGTCTCACTCCGCCACCCGCACCGCCTACACCGGAGGTCATCCCGAGGACCTCACCTCGTAGCGGCGTTCAGAGGGACTGCGCCTAAACGTGCCCTATGGACGAAACGTCAGTCCAAAAACGCGTGTTGGCGCCCGTCCGGAGGAAGTGCTTAGAAAGCGGTGAAGCCGCAATACATTCAAATACCTTGCCCTGGTCCGGTTCGGCCCAAAGGCGGGCAAGGTATTGATTTCGCACAGCATCTTTCCCAACATTCGGACTTTGTTCGGAGGAATACGAATGACGTCGGGCTCCCTGCCGTGGGCCGGAATGACGATCTCCAGCTCCCTCCTCACGTCACTACAGTTCCACGACAGTCCAATTTTTGTAGCCAAACGGCTTGACGCCATCCGGGCGTCGGACCACAAAGACGCGACGTCGAAGCGGTATCTTCCAAACTCCGCCCGCATGCTCCCGGAGAGGTACTCTGCGATATCTCAACCCTCAGGTTCCCGCCGGGTTCTTTTCTTCACTGTCGTATAAATTGCCTCGTCCACCATCGTCCTTACCCACGGCTCCCTGGAAGAAAGGAGACGGAAAGCGTGAGTTACAGTTAAAATATCCACCTGGTCCGCGGTTGGGAAGACGCCCGCGCCTCCCATCCGCGGGGCCAGGTGGCAGATGTCCCACGAGGCTCTATTGGGGAGGTACATCCACTCCTTCAGGGCCCTCTTAACGTGTTTGTCTAAATTTTTAAGAGGGCCCTTCTTCACTCTACCTCCCCGTAGAATAGAATCAAGTTTTGTTAATAAAAATAAATTGAGCCCTTCTATTTTTCGCCAGGGCGCCAGCAATGAAGCATCCAGCGCATCTATATTGTTAATTATTTCTTCAATAGGGCGCCCTGGCGTTTGCTCTACTTTGAGCCCCGTTGGAATAGATAAATATTGATAACCTACGCCCTCCCCCAGGGTCACCGGTGTCCCGTCCCCCAGACGGAACTTCGATTCTCTCGCCCGCCCACCGATGACGTGGAGCGTCGCACATTTGCGTCTAGGGTCAACCCGCTCCACGTCGCGATTCGGTCGGCGAGGTCGAGTAACCTCATCATCCCGTCAGGGTTCTTGGACACCAAGGCAACATCATCTGCGTAGGCAAGGACGGTGATGGGAGTGCCACTAACCCGATAGCATACATTTTCTCTTTGAGCAGCTAAGCTGCGAACCAGGTTTTCCATGCATAGATTAAATAAAATAGGGCTAAGCGGACAGCCTTGCTTAACGCCCGCTTTCAGCGGAATAGTCTGCGTCTCTCCTTCAATTGTACTCACGGTCGTTGTCCTCTCCTTCAACTGTCCCCGAGTACATTTCTTCGATGATACTAACAAGTTTCTCGGGGACACCTAAAGATTTTAAACTTCGAATAATGTGACCGTGAGGAACTGAGCCAAATGCATTTGAAAGATATAGGAAAGAGACGCAGACTTGGCCACGTTTCCTGTGGACCTCTTCCAGTTCATTATTAATGACAAAATTATGTTCGTAACACCCTTCGTGTGGGCCGAATCCCTTCTTCTCCACGGACACCCTCCCTGTCTTCTGGGCCCACCCACTCATCCTGTCGGCGATGACCCCTGCATATAATTTGACCAGGGTGGGCCATAGTGTCAGTGGGCGCCAGTTCTCGATCTGGTCCCTGGCGCCCTTTTTGAAGATAAGCACTGTCCGGGTGTCTTTCTATTTATCCGGGATTCGGCCTGCATTAAAGCACTGTTGAAGATGGTCCTCAGGATGTGGCCACCTTTATCCGCATTGCGGAGATCGACATACGTTATGTTGTCCTTCCCTGGCGCAGAGTTTGACATGCGGCCCAGCCTCTTCCAAATTTTTCCTGCGGAGAAGGGTCGTAATAAGCAATTAAGGTCTTCGTTGAGGCTGGGCATATCAATATTCACCATATCTATTGGAGCGGGAAGAACATTAAAACTATCATTATTAAAAACCTCGTTAAAATGATTAAAAATTACGTTTCTGTCGATCTCGCAATGCGGAGAGGGGCCCTTCAACACCTGGTCTATGGCACGCTTTTTGTTTTTCAGGAATAATGTTGGTAATTCTTTAGCTTTCCTACTCTTTACTTCGGGCCATTCCTTATCCGGGCGAAACACTACGAGCAGGGGCGTTTCCCGTTCCGATGGTATCAACCCCATCCCTATTCTCTTCCCAGTCCCATCATTTCCTCCTTGGGGCCGGTCAACAGGATTATCGAGGTTGTTTACCGTCCCCCGTCTCCTCCTCTCTTCTCTCTCGTGTGGGACCCCATGGCTCGCGGGCGGAGTGTATGTATTCGTCGTCCCCTCTTGCTCCGCCCCTTCCCCTTCTCCTCCATCTTCCTTAAGCAGGTGACGGTCTTCGGACGGGCTGCGTGGCCGCGCGGGTGGACTGATGGGCTCATTTACTCCCCCCAATACTTTTATTAAAAATCTTAAGGAATACAGAGTTTCAGTATTTTAAAAATAGTATCAATATAGTCTCCTCGTGGAGCTCATATTTCTTTACATTTTTAAGTTATTGATTTTTCATATCAAATTTTTTCCTCTAAATTTAGTTTTTCATGTGCCCTCTTCTTTTGGGCAGTTTTTTATACATTTATATCTCCTATGCGGAGTTTTCAAAAGGAATTTATTTAACATTTCTTATTGTCATTTTTTAAATATTTAGCGATGGTTAAGGGCCCTCTTTATTCGGGTGTATTTAATATATTTCATGTTAATTAGTTCAATATTTTTGTCTTTGTTCATTTATATTTCTCGCTTCTCGTTCTGAATTTATTTAAATGCCTTTTACTTATTGTTATATCACTTGTATTTTTTTCAATTTTCTGGTCCTGGTGGTGGTCCCTATCCGTCTTCATACTGGCGATGCCCGGTGACGTGCTCGACGTAGCATCCCTCGACCAGCGGATCACGTCGGATATATGAGTCGCCGCATGATGCTGGTATATCGTCGTGGTAGGCCCAGGCCCCTGAGAACGGTGTCGTTCTTCGGGTCCCAGTTTCCCAGGCTTCCCACGACGATAGCGGCAACTGACGCGTCCTTTCCCTGCTGGCGAAGTTGTTCTACCAGGGGCCTATACTTCTCCTCCTAGTGCCGCCTGGCTGCCAGCATGGCCTCCTCCCGGTTCTCGAAGGGGACTACCACGTCGAGCAGCTGCATCTTCTTGCGGTCCTCTGATGATGTTCGGATGTCTGGCCTGAGAGTAGATTCCGTCCCGGGCACACGCTGGTTGGCTCGAATCTCGTCTCCGGCGTGTCCCCGGCGTCCTCTCAGGGCGCAAGTCAGGCGATCCTGGACCGCGTTGTGGCGTCTCTGCCAAGTCCCCGAGTGGCGCAGGCAGTGGTTAAGGACGTGCGGTAGCGTTTCGTCCGCCTTTCCACATCGCCGGCAGCGACTGTCGCCTCCCGCGTCCCAGCGTCTGCAGGCGTTGAGCGGGAGCAGGTCCAGCCGAGCTCGGAACACGAACCTCCAATCGCAGAACCCTCCCACCAGGTAGTGATTGGAGGCCGCCGATCTGGATGACACCTCAAGGACCTTCCCCTGATCCGGCTTGGCGCACGATCGTTGGAGGTATGTGCGCCTCACCGCGTTCTTGAGGGTGGCCGTCAAGAACCTGACGGCCCCCGGTGGAATTTTGACGAAGGGGGGCCGGTCTTCATTCCCGTCCTCGGTGTCCCTGAACACAACCTGCATCTTCTTGAGCTCGGCTGCCCACCTCCAGCTCATCTCAATTCTTCCGGCGAGACGGCGTGATGCGGCGCGGACTTGGGTGAAGAGGGACCCGAAGTCGCCGCTTTCCCGCCCGAAATCCCCGCGGAGGCTACCAGACAGGTATTCCGCGAGGTCTTCGGAGGTTGGCGGTCTCCTCGTCCTCTTCACCTCTTCCCTTAGGCGATCCCAGGTCAGGAGCCGGACGTTGGGGTCGCGGGAGTGCAGGGTCCAGTAGCCGTGCGCCACTGTGAGGACGTCGACCTGGTCTTGCAGGGGCAGGAGACCCGCCCCTCCATGCTGGTGCCCCAGGTAGACCATCTCCGCCGACGCCCTCGCCGGGAGATGAAGCCACTTCTTCCCCAGGGACTTAAGTCGACGAGGTCTCTCTTTTTTATGGCGCCAGCCCGGAGGATGAATTCCAGGCAAGGGAGGAGGAAGGTGGTTGTGGCCGCTATCTCCTGCTATGGCGAGGGGCGAGGAGACTCTCATCCACCTTCTGGAGGTCCTCGCCCAGGCGCCTAATTTCTTCCCTGGGGGTCTGGTCGACGTGGAATCCAAATGTGACCCCCAGGTACCTACTTGTAGGCCTCCTCCTCCCTCTGCCCGGTAATCTCCGCTCCTTGAATGGTTGTCCGGATGTTCTGGACGGGCTGGCGCTGGAAAAAGTCGAGAATTTATGTAGGTCACTTGCCTGGCTTGAACTCTAGTCCTGCAGCCGTCGCCTCCGCGCCCGCCTTATCCAGGAGGCGCTGCAGGTGCTCCGGGTCCTTCGCGACGAGCACCAGGTCATCAGCGAAGGCCAAGATGGATATGGCTCTTCTCTGGATGGTGACACCCGACCTCCCCGCTTCGCCGGCCACTGCCCGTATCACTGGTTCCATCCCTAGGTTGAATACGATCGGTGATAGCGGGCAGCCTTGTTTGACACCGGCACGGATGTTAATTTTGCCGGTGTCGCCGTTGGTGGTTTTGATGACCGTGGAGCTCTTCTCCAGCTCCTCCACGGCCATCAGTGTCTCTTCAGGGAGGTCCATCTTCCTCAGGGTGCGGCTGATGTGCTCGTGCGGCATAGACCCGAAGGCGTTCTTGAGGTCGAGCCAGGCAATGCTGATCCTCGTCCGGCGTCGGCGGCTTTCGTCGACCGCCGCCTGTAGGGTGAAGTTGTGCTCGTGGCACCCCTCGAATTTCCGGAAGCCCTTTTGCGCGGGGTGCATCATTCGCCCCATTCGCCGCTGATCACCCATTGGAGTAGGCGTGACGTTCCACGAACGAAATCTCGAATCCTAGAGCGCAGCTTGGTTCTAAATCCATAACATTCATCCATATCCGAGGCTTGTTGTTGGCGTTTCTGGACAGGAAGAGCTTCTCCGGGATTAGGTTGTCAGCCTTATGCCCAACCCCCAACCTGGAGGACCAGGGTATCCTTTTTCGTCTGGCTCCTACCTCACGAAGACCTGTTCGGCTTCGGAGACCCTGCCAGTAGCTAAGCTACCGCCGGCGTAGCTCTCGAGGTAGTCAGAGCACGCTAGACCCACTGTCACGTCAAGGCATGGATACCTTCTGGGGGTACAGCACAATAAATGGTCATAAATGATGGTTCTCAGAACCTCAAGGGAAAAGACAGAATAAAGTTTTTGCGATAGGCTACATTAACTGTTTAGCTGCCTAGACGGACTGTGTCCACCATTGAGGTAGATGGCGAGGCCATATAACTTAATCAAATTGTAGCCTGATAACCTATAAATATATTCCATATTAGGTATTCCTGCCGTTTCTGTACTTTCCTTTGGATAGCACGACTTAAGGGAGGAGTTAGTGACTGTATAGCAAGAATATCCATCATATAATGGAAATAAAGCACTAATAATTTATGAAACGTTCATTAATTACGAAGTCCTATTGACCCAGGGTCGACTCTTCTCGATTTTATCCAAACTTTCACCTAGTGGAATGCAGGATCTAGTAAATTTTAACAGATACAAAATTTGTGAGGAAATATTAAATATTAATATTAAAATTATATATAATATTAATATTTAAATAATAGTAATATATATTAAAGAAGAAAATGCTTACTAATTATTAATTAGTTCTGAAGGGAAAAAATCGTCGAATTCCGAAGTTAGCAGTTCAGCCCCTTAGCGCTTAAGGGACTTCGGGGATTAATAAAAATGGTGGACAGACCACGGCTACATTAACGCGTTTAGAATTCTCCGCAAAAGCAAGCGCCCTCCCAATCTAACTCAATGGTGTACAGACATAAGAGCACTAAATTTGCGCGCTTTTTCTCTCGGGGTTCCACAAATTGTTTAGTACAAAGGCCGTTTCTCAATGCTAGCAATAAATCTACTGACAAAACTCTTAAATATTACCCATCTCCTCGGTCGTCCAAACCAACGAACCTTCGTCGTGGCGTCGGGGCCCGGGTGACTTCCTCCTGTGTCCTCCACGAAGGCCCAGCAGTCCCTGACGAACCGGACTGGGAAGACGGACGAGTCCTCTTGAACTATATCAACTGCAGATCGTAATCAAGATATATAAATGATGATGACTATCCTAAATAAGGTTCAGAACTACGATCACGGAGGCATTAAAATTATGATTTATTTCTATTGTCGCGATGTTTAAGCGATTGAATCAGCATAAATTCCAACATATAAACACTCACCGACATTAATGTCGTTCACTTGTTGGAGGACATAACCCGCCTCCAGGGGATCTCCGCAGAAGCACGGATCGCAAGTAACATACATGATGTCAGCTATAGTAGCATCAGTCAATTGATCCGTTGTCATGAACTCGTTGTTAGGGCTCCTCATTCGAAGCTTCTGATTGCATGTTACGATCTTACGTCTCCTTATAGTCTCCTGAGATCGCTAGAGCACGGAGTTCGTACTCATGATCGGCGATGAAAATTAAATAGAGGATCTTTAATATCGTTTCGACATTTTGTTGTACTCATCTAGAATTCAGGAAATGACTTGTGAGACATTCCAGAAGCTGAATTTGGCCGAGTTAATTATCTCCTAGTGAGCATGAAGTTAATTATCTGCTACACACTTTAGAGTTACTTGGTAGTGATCGAACTAGTATTAGTTGGTATGATCTCATGAAAAGGGGAGGGGGACTCCCGGTGGCTCGTGCGGATATCCTTGTAAACCCCATCAGTGCACCAGTGAGGCCGCGTGGTCGTATAGTTGTACTGCGTACTGTGTATTATAGTCTTTATAATACTTACTTTTGCGTCCTGTGTATTATCGTCTTAATAATACCTTCTTTTGCGTCCTGTGTGTGATAACCTTTGTTGCGTACTCGAGCAAAGTTATAATCTCGAGTGATAGAAGACGTGGGTTATCGGAAATGGCAGTTTCCACTGATAAATTTAACACCCTCTGCGAGTTTTTGCAAAACTAAACATCTCAAAACTAGAGAGTTTGTATAGTTTTTCCTATAGTTTCCGGTTTTAGTTTTTGGTCTGTAGTTTTTTTGTATAGTTTTGGTAAAACTTGTTCCAATTAACTTGTAACGTACAGGCATTGAGGAATCGGTTAATTAAAAACATCAGCAAACTGCATTACGTGAGAGGAACACATTGACTGCCACGACTCCGCCGGTTTCCCAGACTGCCTTGTACATCCAGGGTCTTGATACCCGAGGAAGTGGCGCGAATGTTAGCCAATCATATTTATTCATTTTTCATACATTACATTCATTCATTCATTTTCATACATTACATTCATTCATTCATTTTCATACATTACATCTCCTCCCTCAAAATTTTTACAATTTCTGGATCTTCACACAAATATCTGATACGTGAAAAACACACCTGGATGAAAAACAACACAAGTTATTCATATTGCAATCATAAGATGAGGATCAACTCAATACGAAAACAAACAAGAACTCTTTCTTTAAATAAACATTTCTATCCTCAGAACAAAACGAAATAATACACTCAATCATAATATACAAAAAATCACAAAAATGTTTACTTATAAATTTAATCTCTCTACTGGTATTCTTGTTCGAGTAGGATAACGGTTTCTGACAGGGGAAGATGGTGGTAGAGACGGACTAGGTGTGGGTAAAGGCATAGCACTATTTAGAGGAGGTGGGTGTAGAGAGGTAGTCGGACTGTCGGATGATTCCGTGACATGGGAATCGCCAACCTTGATTGGGGTAGCAGGGACACATGCTTCGCCAACAACAGGCTCATGTGGTCGTGTGGACAGCTGACTCTTGTTAACAATATTACTGTCAAGGGCAATCAGCTGATCAATATGCCTGTTCCAAATTTGCCCTGATTTGACCATAACAGAAAATATAACACTACTCAGTTGTTGCTGAACGACACCCTCGATCCACTTGTTTTTACTACGGTAATCCCTCACTAACAGGTTGATTTGTATGGAGAATTCTACCCTTTTTTCCACCAAAATACTACCCCTGCGGGTAGGGGGATGGAGAATACTCCCGCAGTATCCCTGCTTGTCGTAAGAGGCGACTAAAAGGGCGGGGAGGTGAAACCCCGAAAACAAACCCCCAGGCAGCAAAGGGATGCGTCCGGACAGTTTTGTGGGTCCACTTTCTGTGTGCGGCCATACCAGCTTGCCTGCGATCCACCCGCATTTTTGCCGTGTGCGGAGACCCGTAAGGGGAGAAGGGGATCCTGGTGGGTGAGTTCTCTGGAACCCCGCCGGGTGTCGGAAGCCCGGTATGGGCCGGAGGTCAACACCCCACTTCGGCCCTGGATTCCCTGTAAACGGGCGGTCAAGATCTAGCCAGTCTTGATCAATCGGCTTATCGACACGTTTCGATGGCGAGTGCTGGAGTGACGGGGGTTTGTGTAGGGCGGCCAAAGGTGTATGGGTTTGGAGGGCCCATGCACTGGAGGCCCCACCCGAAGCAGGCCCCCTAAACAATGGTGCTATATCCCTTGGGTAGCCCTGGCGACCACACCAGTTTGCGGTGTGGCGTGCCGAATGTGTGGCTCCGTGGTGGGTGGGGAGCCCAGGGGATGAATTCCTAATTTTCATGGAGACAATCTCACTCCCTCCAAATAAAATATCCCGCCCGGATACGGGCGGGGGAGATAATATTTTCGTTAAGAGCATGCGCTATTTGATAGTAAAATGTGCGATGGATGGTGAGACGCTTTAAAAGGATGTCTCCCTTCTTCATTAAACGTTCACTGTCTGCGGTTATCCCTGGGGAACCTCACTCCATGAAAAAACTCCATGACATCCCGGTCACGGTAGATATCCACCGCACCCTAAATACTTCTCGGGGAGTTATAAGTCATTATGATCTCCTCTACGTTGAAGTAGATGAAATTAAGAGAGAAATGGCCCCACAAGGTGTAACGGACTGTCGTCGCCTTACGACTAGGAGGAACGGTGAGATGATTAATACCACATCTGTGATCCTCACCTTCGCTCTCGATAAGCTCCCCGACAAAGTATATTGAGGGTTATAATTCGGTCCCAGTGCGGCCATTCATACCCAATCCCATGCGTTGCTTTCAATGCCAAAAGTTCGGCCACATCGCACCGCGATGTGAGGGTAAGGCCACCTGCCCGCGCTGTGGCAAGGACAAGCATGAGGGTGACGTGTGTTCCTCCGATCCTTTCTGTGTAAACTGCGAGGGTTCGCATCCAGCGTACTCTCGTGATTGCCCTGTGATGAAGGATGAAAGGAAAATTATGGAAATTAAGACCCTAGATAAAATCCCGTATGGAGAGGCGCGGCAGAAGTATCGGAGTCTCATGGCCCCTACGTTTTCCCGATCTTGGGCAGGTGTAGCAGCAACCCCCAAGAAAATGTGTACCATCTCCACACAGACAGAAGAAATCAAACCCACGAACAGCGTAAAAGAATCTAATGTACCGAAGAGTATGCCCCAGAAAGCCACGACGAAGAAATCGGCCGAGCCGGCTAAGGCCCAAAATCCGGCAAAGACGAACGCCTCCAGTTCGGGTTCTCCCGTTAAGAACCCGAACAACTCCACCCCGGCCACGCAAATCAGGCGTGGAATATCTCAATCCCCCGGGCCATCTGGTCCGGCCCGCCAGAGCCAACCAGAATCGATGGAAGAGGATGAATATGTCTCTGAGTCGGAGGTCCGCCGGGCTAGGTCTAAGGGGAGGAGACATCGCATAAAGCGCTGATTCTCCCTCTAAACTTAATGCCCGTTTTTATTATTTATTTATTTATTTTTTTAATTTTAAAATTATTTATTACTCACCTTTTATGGTTTTTATCTTACAGTGGAACTGTAATGGTTTTTATCGGTATAAGGAGGAGCTGGCCATTTTAACTCGCGAATTTAACCCATGTTGTGTTTGTCTGCAAGAAACGCATTTCAAAATGGCGGACAAGGGGATTTTAAAAGGTTTTAACGTTTTTAGATTTGACGAAATCAGTGGCCAACGAGCCCATGGTGGAGTTATGGTTGCTATTCGGGAGGCCCTTTACACCTCCCGAGTGCACCTAAACACGCCGTACCAAGCGGTGGCAGTCACCGTGTACGCCCCCGAGGCGATCACGCTATGCAACGTGTACCTGCCCGAGGGTGCACCGGTCACTCAATTTTACCTGAATGCTCTTGTCCGTCAACTACCTCAGCCGTTTATTTTACTAGGAGATTTTAACGCCCACGATCCTCTTTGGGGAAGCCCAAGAAGGCAATGCAATCGTAGAGGACGGATTTTATCCTCCTTTATTTTAGATAACGACTTGGTTTTATTGAACAAGGGGAAAAAACCCGTTTTAATTCCTTTACCGGCGACTCTTCAAGCATAGATTTGTGCATTGTATCGAGCGCCATAAGTACAAAATTTAACTTATCCGTTCATGACGATCTCTGTGGGAGCGATCACCTCCCACCTCTTATTACCAAGGAAGGGCATTATAACCCTAGTTTTATACGGACAGGCCAATGGGCTATCCGGAAAGCAGACTGGCCGCTTTTCAGAAGCAGTTTTAATTTCAAATATGACGAAACACGTGATAGTGTTGACAATATTAATAATTTGACTAGCAGTATAATACAGGCCGCACGCGTCAGCGTACCACGGTCTCGCGGTACTACGACGAGACCTCAAGTTCCGTGGTGGAATGATGACTGCGCGAAAGCTATCCGCCAGCGTAAAAAGGCGTTGCGGATTTTTAACAAATATCCGACGGAAACCAATCTATCCTCCTTCAGGCGCTTGCGAGCGAAGGCACGACAGGTCGTAAGAGACTCAAAAAGAGCTTCCTGGATGGAATTTGTGTCGGGTGTGAATAGCAGGACTCCACTTGCACAGGTGTGGCGTAAGGTGAAGAGTATCTCGGGCAATCACCACCAGCTGGGAATAACCTACCTTAAGGTAGGTGGCGATATTGTGACCTCAGCTCCTGAGATTGGTGAGGCTTTTGGCCTATTACTCGCCGATACAAGCAGTAATAGAAATTACAATCCCACATTTATGGGAATTAAACTACGAGTAGAAGCCTCACCAATCAACTTTCGTGAGATCCGCTTTCATGAAGACTATAACCTTCCGTTCACCCTTAGGGAGCTACAATCAGCCATTGATGAATCCAAATTTACGGCTCCGGGATTGGATGAGGTCCACAACGCCTTTCTCCGGAATATTCCGACGACGGCAATGTTAGAGGTCCTCCACACTCTCAATCACCTTTGGAGAGACGGTGCATTCCCGTCGTCCTGGCGGGAATCTGTAGTCATACCCATACCTAAGCAGGGCAAAGACCGTACTGACCCGAATGGTTATCGACCTATATCACTCACTTACTGCCTGTGCAAGTTAATGGAAAGAATGGTTAACCGACGGCTTATTTGGTGGCTAGAGCGCCGAAACCTTCTCTCCGATATTCAGTGTGGATTTCGTAGAGGCCGGTCCACGATCGATCACCTGATAAGAATAGATAACTACATCCAGGAAGCCTTTCTTCTCCGCCAGCATGTTGTCGGCGTCTTCTTTGACATAGAGAAGGCATATGACACTGTCTGGCGGCGGAAAATATTGAACACTTTGCACGAATGGGGTCTCAGGGGTAATCTACCCACTTTTATTCAGAATTTTTTATCCGATCGGGTGTTTAAGGTTAGAATCGGTCAGTACCTATCCGTAGCATACAGCCAAGATAATGGGGTTCCACAAGGGTCAGTTTTAAGCGTAACACTTTTCGCCGTGGCAATCAACGATATCGTTGATTGCATGAAGCCACCGGTGATAGGGTCTTTGTTTGTGGATGACTTCGCGATATTCTGCAGGTCATCTTATCTTACCTCTGCCGCTAGACTCACCCAACTTACGCTGAATAAATTGGAGAAGTGGACCCAAAGGAGCGGATTTAAATTCTCCTTGGAAAAAACGAAATGCATTCACTTTCACCGGATTAGGGGGCTACACATCCCTCCGCCGCTACATTTAGGAGGGAAAAACATTCCATTTGTGGACTCCAACCGTTTCCTGGGACTTGTATTTGACTATCGCCTCAACTGGAAGGAACAAATTAGTGTCCTGAAAAGGAAATGTACAAAGGCGTTAAATATTCTGAAATATCTAAGTCACTCATCCTGGGGAGCTGATCGCAATACGCTGATCTTACTATACCGGACGCTGATACGGTCTAAACTAGACTACGGTTGTTTTGTGTACTCCTCCGGTCGGGAGTCATACTTGCGCCCGCTGACATCGGTCCACAATGCTGGAATACGGTTAGCCACCGGGGCGTTCCGTACGAGTCCAGTGCAAAGCATCTATGCGGATGCAGGAGAACCGCCCTTGTCCCATCGGAGGAACATGCTTATGTGCGGCTATGTAGCAAAACTTTCATCTATGAGGACTCACCCTTGTTTTAACATTGTTTTTAAACCCCGCTATTTAGAACTTTTTAACCGTCGAACCAGAGCCACTAGGCCGGCAAGCATACGATTCAACAGTTTGATATCCGAGCATCTAATCACGCTCCCTGAAGTATATCCTTCTGGCTTTCCCAAACATCCGCCATGGGAAACTCCCGCTCCTAAAATCAACATGGGACTCACTCAGCGCAAGAAAGCTTTAACCACTGCTCAGGAATACCAGCGTCAGTTTTATCTATATCTTCACTGCAACCCCGGTATCGTGCCAGTTTTTACAGATGGCTCTAAGTCTGACGCTGCCTGTGGATGTGCAGTTGTCTCATCCCACCATGGAGCCATCAAGGCGAGGTTAAATCCGCTGTGTAGTGTTTACACAGCGGCACTCCTCGCAATAAAAATGGCTCTAGGAGGGATAGAAGGAAACAGTGGCTCCTTCGTCATATGCTCGAACTCTCTTAGCGCCCTGAACTCCATTTCTAGTTTTTCTTCAATGCACCCAATCGTTCAAGATATACACACTGCTTTGATATCCCTTAACAGAAGGGGAATATATGTATCATTCCTTTGGGTCCCAGGGCATGTGGGTATCCCTTGAAATGAAAGAGCCGACGCTTTGGCGAAGGAGGCACTTGACTTGGAGGAAATAACTCTGACGCTGGTACCATACGAAGACCTTAAGGCTATCTTGAGAAAGGTAGCCCTAGAAGAGTGGAAAGATATATGGATGAACGTAGGAAATAATAAACTGCGCGGGGTGAAATCGGTAGTGTCCGCGTGGCCCACATCCGCCAGGAAGAGCCGCCGGGAGGAAGTGGTCATCACACGTTTGAGGATAGGGCATTGCCCTTTGACTCACTCCTTTCTCTTCACCGAAGAGAAACGACCACCTCGCTGTGATGACTGCGGCTGCCCTCTCAGCGTTCGGCATATCCTGACGGAGTGTGACAAATACCGATGCTTGCATAGCAGGCTGCAGTTAGCGGGAGACATAAAGTCGGTCCTAGGCGATGACTCAGATGTTCTCAACCGTGTTTTATCATTTTTAAATGAAACTGGCCTTTTTCGCAGTATTTTAAGGATGTAAAACCGATTTTAATTTTGACTAAGAGTACATATTAAGAATTTTATTTTAATACCAATATATGTAACATATATATATTTTTTTTTTTATAAACATGACGTGTAGTGGTGCAAAATGACCATGTTGTCGACGCACCCTATAAACCAAATACTACTACTACTACTACGAATTTAGTTGGATTATTTATTGAAAACATTCTTTCATGCACCAGACTCACGGCATCCGTGTCTCAGCTGTTTGTGAAAAACGTAAACATCGCTCGTCATTGGCTGCCTGACTTTCCAATTACTGTACCGGAAGGTTTTCATACAGGAAGGGGCGAGATTAATAATAGCATTACGGAACCGACGCCTTGGATAGCTGCACCGTATTCAGAATCGCTTCTGTTGCTATTCTGGAGCAAGGAATAGCATTAGCCAGAAATAGCAACGCTCGATTCAGAATAGCAGCCATTGACTGCCACGACTCCGCCGGTTTCCCAGACTGCCTTGTACATCCAGGGTCTTGATACCCGAGGAAGTGGCGCGAATGTTAGCCAATCATATTTATTTATATTTCATACATTACATTCATTCATTCATTTTCATACATTACATTCATTCATTCATTTTCATACATTACATAACTATACGCTCAACTAAAGGTATTTCTATAGTTTCTGCTTTAGTTTTTCCTTTAGTTATGGGGCCATATTTTCTTAAGGGTGATGTCTTAAACCAATGTTTGTTTTCATTCGTATATTTTACTCCAGCATAACATTTCGGTAATTATGATGTAATCATTAAAAATATGCACGTAAAATTTTATTTACTACAACCTTGACGTGGTGGAAGTCCTTGCACGTTCCAATGAACCCTAAACACCCCCTTAAAAAAAAGAACTATACAGAAGCTTTAGTTACTAAAGCATTTCTTTAGTAACTAAAGATGAGTGCCTTTAGTTTTTCAAAAACTATTCAGATTGTTTAGTTTCTGGTACAATAACTAAAGAGCTGTTTAGTTATCATTCTTTAGTTTTCTCGTGAGACTGGAAGTGTTTAGTTTCAGCTCCAAAAACTAGAGTTCTTTAGTAATCACTCTTTAGTTACCTACTATTGCCTTTTAGTTTTCAAAACTTGACTAGTAGCTGTATAGTTATTGCCTTTGATGGTGTTTAGTTTCTGCCCCTTAAACTGAATGGTCCTTTATTAATCACTCTTCGGTTATTTTTGCCTTTTAGTAACCGAAAGTTGATCATAATTTGTTTATTAACTGCCCTTGCTGATGTTTTTTATGGTTAACACTAGAGGTTTCTTGAGTAATAACTTATTTTTGCCTTTTTCTTTCCAAAAAGTTTACCTAAAGTTATTTAGATATTGCCATGTAGGTTTTCATGTGGCAGATGACATGTGGGTGCGAGTTCATAGTTTGTTTTACCGAGGGCGCTGAAAAGGAGCGGAAGGGGAGTAGGGGCGGCTTGGGGGAGGGGAGAGAGAAAAGGGGAGGGGGACTCCCGGTGGCTCGTGCGGATATCCTTGTAAACCCCATCAGTGCACCAGTGAGGTCGCGTGGTCGTATAGTTGTACTGCGTACTATGTATTATAGTCTTTATAATACTTCCTTTTGCGTCCTGTGTATTATCATCTTAATAATACCTTCTTTTGCGTCCTGTGTGTGATAACCTTTGTTGCGTACTCGAGCAAAGTTAATATCTCGAGTGAGAGAATTTTGCGCATCGATTGCGAAGTCGTGGGTTATCGGAAATGGCAGTTTCCACTGATCAATTTTACACCCTCTGTGAGTTTTTAAATGAAGACGTGACAGAGGAGGGTGTTCGCTTAAAACGTGATGGGGAACTGTCCGATGACGAGCCTACAAGACCTGTGCAAGTTGTGTTCACGGAATGGATTGATCGTGACCATCCCATCCATGAACTCATCCGATCGAAGAAGGAGGTATCTTTGAAGTACCCAGCCAATGTTGGAGTCCAGTGCAAGGAGAGGTTCTACAGAATAAAAGTTTCCATAATTTGGCGGACATGCTGCACCGTCTTGGTGGCCCAGGACGATGGTGAGTCGGCCGGTTTTGCTAATGCGTCACTGCGAGCCCGCTTTTTATAATAGCTGGTTCCTATCGCTTTGTTTAACTTGGTCTTTGATCGCCCGAAATCATGTTATTTTTGGGTAGCAATGAGTCTAGTGAAGCTTCTTACTCTTATTACCCCACATAGGCATTAATGATTGCAAGACAACTTTTTACATTAGGCTAATTGACGATTTTTACCTCACTGAATTTAGGATTGAAACCAATGCTTTCACTGTTATTTAATATTTAACTTAAATAAAAATTGATCGCTACCTACAAGATGTGTTACCGCTTCAATTTCTCATACCTCCCGAAAATAAACAAACATCCAATCTGTTATTCATCAATTACGGATCAGCCTAAATTATTAGAGATTTATGAATCATTGATTCATGTATTGGAGATTGTTTACAGCATATGAAGACATGATCTAAATAATCAATGCTTGATAAATAATTGTAGATTCACCAATCATCGATTATTTGTCCCATCTATGAATACTGGCCTTCATGCAGATATTTTCCTGCCTTTGCAAAAAATAAGATTCATATCCTGTTAGGGACTTGTTATTCAGTCTGTCTTCTTATCTTTAACTTGAAAGTTGTAACTTTTTGAGTTCTTTTTTTACCAATGTGTATGAAATGGTTGCAGATTACATCGCTGATTTCCTGAAGGAGGAGCTTTCACGGAAGGATGTTGAGGCAGCAGTCAAGACAGCAATTACGCAAAAGATTAATAATTTTTGTAAATCTGAAATGGCCAAGGCCATCCCTGTTGAATATTGTTTCTGGAAAACCAGTTATACTGGGTAGCTAATGGAATTCAGTGTGTTTATTTATACTGTATGATGTTGAAGCTAGCTAATTATAAATTCCATCCCTTCCATTTCAACTGTTGTTATTTTTCTTAATATACCAGCCACTTATTTCCTTACATCAATTCCATGTCACGCAAACCGATCATTGGTCAATCACCAATTGCTGGATAGGACTTTCTGCTTTGCAACTATCCTTTCACTTCCATATCATATGGTCTCATTAGAGGCAATTTACCAGCAGTGTTTGGGTTCTTCTGGGTGAGTTCTTGGTTGTAACCAAGAATGGTATATCTACCGACAATGCATTTTACCAGAATTGCGTGGAAATTGGTTAGTACCTGTGTGGTTTTTATGGGAAATAAGACTATCAGCGTTGCTGTTAAAAAGTTAGTGGTCTGTCTGCATAACAATAGATGTAATGCAATGGAAGTGTTAGGGCCAATTTTTAATTAAATAAAACATTCCTGTGTTCAGTATTTCAGGTAGGAAAAAGCATGCGAGTGCTTTTTCTCATAAAACTATAGTCGTTGCCATAGTTTTTTGGTTTTGACCACAAAACTAAAGTTATCGAAACTAGAGAGTTTGTATAGTTTTTCCTATAGTTTCCGGTTTTAGTTTTTGGTCTATAGTTTTTTTGTATAGTTTTGGTAAAACTTGCTCCAATTAACTATAGGCTCAACTAAAGGAATTTCTATAGTTTCTGCTTTAGTTTTTCCTTTAGTTTTGGGGCCAAATTTTCTTAAGGGCCGACATAGGTTAGGCGAAATACATGGAGTTAAATAATCAACTTCGATGAATAACCAATCGGGTGAAGGAAATTGTTGGAAAAGACAATGCGAGGGAATGGAAAAACTGCAAAACGACGGGGAAGTGGGTGCGTTATACAATGGCCTCCTTCATGAAAGGTTATACGCAACGGTAAAATTGCTATAGTGAGGTAAGCGAGGATAAACTGTACAAAGGATTAAGGACAAGAGCTAGAGTATAAATCGAGCAGGAAGATATTCAATAAATATGGCGAGAATATGTAGAGGAGCAACATTACAGCGGTAGAAAACCAACTAATTTAGATATAGAGGATGAGGGAACCCTAGATGATGATGGTTTCTGGTCAATGATTCTCGACAGTGAAATTGAGAAAGCATTGAAAGATATGGTGGCAAGAAAAGCTGTAGAAGTAGATAACATACTTTTGAAGCTGTTAAAGAGTTAAGGAAATGAAGATATGCGAGCTTTTTTGGAACATGTTCGTAGGATCTATGAGGAAGGAGTATGCGCATAAAAGATAGACATGTTGCTCTCTGTTACCTTTCCAAAGTGATTGGGAAGCAAACGGAAAGCAACTCGACTTTCCGATTACCTTCCATTGCTTTCCGGTTGTCTTGCGTTGCGGAGGGTCGCTTTCCATTTCTTTTCCTCCATCTGATTGTTTTATGCTTCCTTTCCATTTTCTCGAATGGAAGGCAATCGGAAAGCAGTTGGAAAGCAAAATCTTCGCCCGATTAATTCGTAAGAACTGTATTGATTCCTATCCCAAAAAGAAAAATGCACCAGAATGCGAGGACTAAAGGACAATTCGTTTGATTTCACCCGCAGCCAAAGTTCTACTTCGAATAATCAATAGAAGGTTGGAGAGTTGGGCTATAAACTACTTGGGCGATGGACAGTTTTGGTTCCGGAAAGGAAAGTCAACTCGGGACGCGATATCGGTGATGAGAGCACTTATTCAGAGAAACATTGAGTGTAACCAGGACGTTTTCGCATGCTTCATCGATTTTGAAAAAGCTTTTGAAAGGGTAAATTGGAATGAACCAACAGATATTCTTGAAAAAATGGGAAGAGACTGGCGAGACAGGAGACTAATCCGAAACTTGTATATGTCTCAAAGGGCGCAGGTGAAGGTGGCTGATGGTGTACTGGGATGGACAAATATAGGTCGAGGGGTAAGGCAAGGGTGCTCGTTGTCGCCATTGCTTTTCAAATTTGTACTGAGTAAATGGTAAAACAGGAATGGGAAGAACTTGAGTTTTGAATCAAAGTCTGTAGGCATTTGATGAAATCAGATTCGCAGACGATCAGTAATTGGTTGGTGGATCTTCAAAGGGACTGCAAGCATTGAGAGATGCTTTAGAATTGTAGCGGGAGATATTCGGAATTGAATTAAATCATAAGAAACAAAAGTAATTATATTCCTTGGGACAAAGAAAGCAAGGTTTGGATTAAAGCTGGGAGGACACAAACTCGAGCAAGTAGAACAATTTAATGACTTAGGTAGCACGCTAGAGAAAAACAGGCATAGTAGCAAAGACATACGGAAGAGAATAGCGCTAGCTAAGGAGGCGTTAGACAATAGAAGGGAGTTGATGATGGGGATATTGGGTAAGGATGTGAAGAAGTGGCTGGTGAAGAGCTTGATGTGGAGCGTAGCGTTGTACGGGGGAGAAAGGAGGACGAGAATAGGCTGCAGGCATTTGAGATGTGGGTATGGAGAAGGATGGAAAAGGTTAGGTGGACGGAAAGAAAGACTAACGAGGAAGTGTTTGAGATGGTGGGCGAGGAAAGGAAGCTTTTGAATGAAATCCGGGATAGGCACGGCAGATGGCTAAAGGATATAATAAGGGTGATGGGTTGTAGAATAATGTGAGGGAACAGCAGGAGGGAGTTAGAAGGAAGAGGAAATGAGGCAATTTAAAGAGTTCTAACTTGGGGCAAGGAAAGAAAACTAAAGTTTTCGGAAGAAAAACTAACGTGTC
This sequence comes from Ceriagrion tenellum, assembly GCA_963169105.1. Classification (NCBI taxonomy): domain Eukaryota; kingdom Metazoa; phylum Arthropoda; class Insecta; order Odonata; family Coenagrionidae; genus Ceriagrion; species Ceriagrion tenellum. Next base: position 117,187,716 of record OY720640.1, on the reverse strand, counting down.
ACTATTCAAAGGAGCACTAAATAGGCAACCCATACTAAAAATGGGTATGACGAGCGTAAAAAATAAGAAAGTAGTAAAATACCCTGGAGTGCGGAGTCGGTGAAGGTATCGATTTGTCGACTCACTGCGCAGCAACAGTAAAAAAGACCAAAGAAACATTCCTACCCATAACCCAATTAGCAAAAGACAACCGCGGATTCAAATTCAGCTGATTAAGAAAACTGTACGCTGGACTACGAATACCTATCATAGTCTATGGGTGAGAGACATGGTGGGAAGAAATAGTAAAGAAGACAAATGATCAGGAGAGCGCATAGAATATCACAACTAATAATTTCGAAATGTTACCCGACCACATCGACGGATGCACTATGTGTAGTTACAGCGAGCATCCCCATCGAGCTAGTAATAAAGGAAAGAAGACTCCGTTAAGAAAAAAGGAAGAAAGATGAAGACAACCCAAACGCAAGGAAAGAGATTAGAAAAGGATTCCTGCAAGAATGGCAGGATATGTGGGAAAGGAGCTCAAAAGGAAGGGAATCATTTAGATTCTTCCCAGATGTAAAAAAAAGGATTGAAGTGAAACACATAGATTTGGACCACAACACAGTGCAGTTCCGAACCGGCCATGGGAATTTCGGAAAAAACACTAGAAAGTTTTAGACTGAAGGCGAGCGGTAGGTGCCAGTACTGCGGATGTGAGCAAGAACACTCTTGGCATATACTGCAAGGAATGTCCACGATTTGAAGATCTTAGAGTGGAAACCAAAAATATACTTACAGGGCTGGGATTAGCATGGAACGGAACTAATTTGGTCAAGGAAGAAGTTTGGAATTGCATCAGAAGAATGACCTAAGAGATGCTGCAGAAGAAAAGGAAATTGCAAAATGAGGGAGAAACTTCACAGTCAACTTGCTGAGAAAGTGAAGAAAACACCGGTAAGCGGTCAGACCCCTCACTGATGCGCGGGGGATATCTAAGGGACTCCAGCATCTATGTGGGAAACACACTGGACAGGACAAGAACAAGACCAGAGCGAAAGTGGTAAAGAGGCAACATCCCAATGAGACTATTGCATATGGAATAGTTGAGGAGGACCGTTGGCCAGTGAAATAATGTCACTGGCGAAACAAAGTGCGAAAAAACGCACTGTTGCACTCTAGAAACAAAGCACGAACCAAGACAAAGAAAAGCGGCCCCCAGGAAATAAGCGGAAGCTTTTATTTCTGGGGGGGTGGAAGGAGGGTCCGCGGAGGCCATGCCCCGAAACAGCTGCTTAATGTAGAGCCAGGTTGAAGAGTTCTTCCAAAAGCCCATCGCCCGGCTTAACTCCAGCATTGAACGTGAATTTCGCACTTAGCTTATTCTGGACCTTCACTGTTGCCCTTGCATCTTCGAAGGTAAGCCCCAGCAGCCTTATTAGCTTTTGTAGGATTTGGAGCCGATTTAGCACCCTCATGAGCTCTCTGCGGTTTATATTGTCAAATGCCGGTTGGAAGTCAATAAATAAGAAATGTACGTCTCGGTCATATTCATAAAATTTCCCCATCATCTGCTTGGTTGTGAAAACTTGGTCAGTTGTGTTCATATTCGGCCGATATTGGAATTCTCCCAAAGTTCTTTCCGCAAGGGTGGTTAGTCTCTTATTTGGCACTCTAGACATAGCCTTCTTGCAGGGTACATTTAGCAGCGTGATACCTCTGTATTTTCCGCACGTACATTTGTCGCCTTTTTTAAAAATGGGGCATATTATTCCCGTCTTCTATTTCTCGGGCAATATCTCTTCGACCATATATCGCATATTAGCTCGTGTGTTTTTGTTAGCATGGTTGGACCTTCATGTTTCTATAGCTCAGCTACTCTACTGTCTTCTCGCGGAGAGCGGTTGTTTTTCTTTTCTTGATGATCTCTTCTACCTCCTCTCTGGATGGTTCCTGAGCGATTTCATCCTCATCCTCTTCTCTTGGCTCATGTCTCTCCAAGTCCACATTTTCGTTCTCATCGTCCTTGTTGAGATGCTCTTTGAATTGCTCAATCCATCTCTTTAGGACTTTTTGATTTTTCGATGATATTATTCCCAGCCTTATCTTTACATCCTCCGAGTCTAGGGGAGTAGGCAGTTTTCATTTTGTTCACAGTCAAGTAGCACTGTTTGACTTCGTTTTGTTCGTGCAGTTATTCAATATATTCAATATTTCTTTTTAACATAAGTATTTTTTTCTTTTTCATTATTTTGTTTGCTTTATTTCTTAGCTCTTTGTACCATCTTTCATTTATACGAGGTTACCACATACATAAACCATCAAGCACTCTTATCGAACCAGTCTTTGCTCCTTGTTTTCCTATCTTCTCCCAATGTCTTATCTGCAGTCTCCTTCATAGCTTCTTCTAATTTCCTCCACACCCACCTGGCCGTCGATGTTAGCTAAATTCATTTTCCATCTCATTTTGAAACTGGGTTCGTCCTTCTTTGTTTTTCAGTAGGTCCGGTTTCCTCTACTTAGTTTTCGCAATTGTTGGGTTTTTAACAGCTTTTATCCTTTCCCTCACTGTGGCCTTGACAATAAAGTGATCGGAGTCACAATTCAACCGCCTACACCTCCAAACGTCGATGATTGATGACGTATGCCTGGCTCATGTCAACTCATGGTCTTTTTGTGTGACAATTCCTGCACCTGGAGCTGTCCAGGTGCCCGAATGGATTCGTTTGAGTGGGAAGAAAGTATTCTTCATCACTAGGTTATTTATGGAAGCAAACTGCGCAAGAAGATAACAGTTTTTGTTGTAAGTCTGGTGTACTGATTGGCGGCCGATGGTATTAAAGCCGCTACTATCTCGCCCCAGCTGTGCGTTGAAGTCCTCAACAATTATGTCGTTCTTTTGTGTTCTGAACAATAATCCCTGTAACTCCTTTAATAATTTTTCTTTTTCAAGTTCGTCTTTGTCTTGTGGGGGCTTGAGTTGATATAAACGTAATATTTCCAAATTTACCCTTGAATCTGGTCTTACGCAGGAATTCATTGACGGGATCAAAGTCCAGCAGACTTTACCGTATTTTGGCATTCGTCATTATTCTAGTTCCATACAGGCCTGTCCTTCTCTCGGGCCCACTGCAAATAAGGCTGAATTCTCGTCCGTCTCTGCGCTCTTGTCCCTGCCATCTTACTTCTTGGAGTACAACCACATCGACACTGAATTTGGTTAATTCTTGAGCAGTTTCTTTCATCTTTCCAGGTTTTAGCATCGTCCTAACGTTCCAAATTGCTAAAATTAAATCCTTATTCCTGCTCCGAGTCAGTCACTGATGTAATCCATTGTTACCGTCCGGTATCCGAGGCTTTTGTTCAGTTTCCGTAACATTTTGTTTTTTCTAAGGCGAGGTTGATGGCCACACTCTCAACCCCCTCTACATTCGAGGACCTAGGATTTTCTGTCGGGGTTTACTCCCAAAGCCAAGTCGATCTGGATTAAAGGCGCCTAAAACTAGCCTTTCATCCATCCACAATTAGCGTTACCCAGGAAGCGCGACGAGGACGCTGTGGCTGGATTTGCTGGCAGAGCCTTAAGGAGACGAACGGCTTTTCTCGATATATACTGAGGGTCTTAGGCTTGGCACCTTCAACCCCACCGAGACCGCATTAAACCGGCATTGCCATCTCGGAGATTACATAGACAGGGGAATGTTTCTCAACCTTAAGATATTTTTCATAGAATTTTTCAAAAATAGAGTCCGAGTGACATCCGAATGAAGAGATTTTTCCGGTCACTCCATGCTACTTAAAGACACCATTAGGGATATCCAGTGAAGATGTAAAATGGAAGCTAGAGCAGGCATGCGACTACCATGATAAATCCTCAAGATCTTCCTCTAAACCACTATGTATTAAGAGTGCTTGGGAAGCATACCATTAACATGCTCTCCTCTCACTTGGCTATTGCAAATATGATGACAAACGCCAGATGGAGCAGCGGAGTTGTGGGTGCTAATGAACGCAATAGAAAACTAGAGTGCTGACATTTAGAACGTATGAATACATGAGAATTTTGCACCAAAAATTTACAATGACATTATTTCTTTAACACCTTTAATTCTTGCTTACCTGATAATATAAATGCGAAGATAACTCCAGATGATTACGGAAAGCAAATATTTATGCAGAGATTTCACCAAATGAATACGTACACGAAGATGCTGCTGGATTAATATTGAGGCAAAAATACCGGCCGAATTCCAAAGAGGAATTCCTGGAATGAACAGCTTGTTTACGTCATTGTTTAAACGAGTTGATGGTGGTTCTCAGGGTGGACTCTCCGTCCTTGTTTTTAAATTTCAAACGAGCCGTCACGCAGTCAATATTTTGCATATTTTCGTCAGAAGTGTTTCACCGGTAAATCGAATGTTAACGAATCGCATGAGACAGGCTTAAGATGCAACATGAGATCATACCAACTAATAAGAGTTCGATTACTACCAAGTAATTCTAAAGTGTGTAGCAGATAATTAACTTCATGCTCACTTGGAGATGTTTAACTCGGCCAAATTCAGCTTCTGGAAGTCTCACAAGTCATTTACTGAACTCTAGATGAGTACAACAAAATGTCGAAACGAAATTAAAGATCCTCTATTTAATTTTCCTCGCCGATCATGAGTACGAACTCCGTGCTCTAGCGATCTCAGGAGACATCCTTAAGGAGACGTAAGATCGTAACATCCAATCAGAAGCTTCGAATGAGGAGCCCTAACAACGAGTTCATGACAACGGATCAATTGATTGATGCTACTATGGCTGACATCATGTGTGTTACTTGCGATCCGTGCTTCTGCGGAGATCCCCTGGAGGAGGGTTATGTCCTCCAACAAGTGAACGACATTAGTGTCGGTGAGTGTTCATATGTTGGAATTTATGCTGATTCAATCGCTTAAACATCGCGACAATAGAAATAAATCATAATTTTAATGCCTCCATGATCGTAGTTCGGAACCTTATTTAGGATATTCATCATCATTTATATATCTTGATTACGATCTGCAGTTGATATAGTTCAAGAGGACTCGTCCGTCTTCCGAGACCGGTTCGTCACGGTGTGCTGGGGCTCCGTGGAGGACATCGGAGGGAGTCATCCGGGCCCCGACGCCAAGACGAAGGTTCGTCGGTTTGGACGACCGAGGAGATGGGTAATATTTAAGAGTTTTGTCAGTAGATTTATTGCTAGCATTAAGAAACGGCCTTTGTACTAAACAATTTGTGGAACCCCGAGGGAAAAGGCGCGCAAATTTAGTGCTCTTATGTCTGTACACCATTGATTTAGATTGGGAGGGCGCTTGCTTTTACGGAGAATTCTAAACGCGTTAATGTGGCCGTGGTCTGTCCACCATTTTTATCAACCCCGAAGTCCCTTAATCGCTAAGGGGCTGAACTGCTAACTTCGGAATTCGACGATTTTTTCCCTTCAGAACTAACTAATAATTAGTAAGCATTTTCTTCTTTAATATTTCCTCACATAAATTTGTTATCTGTTAAAATTTACTAGATCCTGCATTCCACTAGGTGAAAGTTTGGGTAAAATCGTGAAGAGTCGACCCGTGGTCCAAATCGGACTTCGTAATTAATGAACGTTTCATAAATTATTAGTGCTTTATTTCCATGATATGATGGATATTCTTGCTATACAGTCACTAATTCGTCCCTTAAGTCGTGCTATCCAAGGGAAAGTTAGGAACGGCAGGAATACCTAATATGGATAATATTTAGGTTTTCAGCCTATCAGACAATTTGATGAAGTTATATGGCCTCGCCATCTCCCTCAATGGTGCACACTGTCCGTCTAGGCAGCTAAACAGTTAATGTAGCCTATCGCAAAAACTTTAGTCTGTCTTTTCCCTCGAGGTTCTGAGAATCATCATTTATGACCATTTATTGTGCTCTACCCCCCGAAGGTATCCATGCCTTGACGTGGCAGTGGGTCTTGCGTGCTCTGACAACCTCGAGAGCTATGCCGGCGGTATGCTGACTATGTATGGTATGGCAGTATACTGGCAGGGTCTCCCAAGCCGAACAGGTCTTCATGAGGTAGGAGCTAGACGAAAAAGGATACCCTGGTCCTCCAGGTTGGGGGTTGGGCGTAAGGCTGACAACCTAATCCCGGAGAAACTCTTCCTGTCTAGAAACGCCAACAACAAGCCTCGGATATGGATGGATTTGATGGATTTAGACCCAAGCTGCGCTCTAGGATTTGAGATTTCGTTCATGGAATTTTAGAACTATGGCAGTACCTGGAAAATTTGTCCTAGTCATGGAAGTATTAAATAGTTACCATTTAGATTTAGAAAACTGTGTGGGTGACTAAGCATAGGATGTAGCCATTCAGCACTCTTTAGTAAGTCTTTTTTTCTTAAAGTTCTCATTTTTTGTGATTTTACTTACTTAGAAAATGTCAATTTATGTGAAATTATTTTAAATTGGAAGTTTGGTTATTCTTAACCAGCGAGTTACTGTAGTTATAACCGTACCTACCTATATACGTTTTGATTTTCAATTGCTTAGGTGTGAATTTAAATATTCTATTAATGATTGATGTAGAACTTAATGAATTTTGAATCACAATTGTGGATATTGCATTTGTAAATGTAATTAAATGCTTTTTTAACCAGACATTAAAGTATTACCTAGTTATTTCGATGACATTTGAACATGGTATTTTTCATTTCTAAAGAACCATTTCTAAAGATGGCATGAATTAACCCAATGAGCACCATGTGGTGATGGTTTAGTTACAGTTTGGTAGTGAGGAAGGCAAACAGCTGACCACCCTGAGTCATAGAATGATTGGGTAGGGGAAAGTTATCCCTACCCAATCTTTCTATAACACTTTCACTGGTGCTCAGATAACTACTCATAGAGATGGTTTTGTACAGTAATTCTGACACCTTTTGTAGTAACTTACAGAACTTTGTAAAACTCAATTTAATGTCTTAATATCAACGATACAAAAATATTCATTTTCGTACATCAGGCATGGCTTCTAGCACTCGCTGATAACGTCCCGGAATTGACACTTGTTCCCAAAAATGACGATCAAAATCATACACAAACAAAAGAGCATCAATATATCACAATACCCCCGCAGATATTTTCCTAAAAAAATATAGAAACACAAAACAAGCATTTTATAACTCTGAACAAAACTTTCTCAGCACCTATCATTTATTTACAAATTTAGCCTTTCAGTGCTTTTCTTACTCTTTTCGGTCTTTCTTTTGCCTGTACCTGCTTACCTTCGTCCAAACCTTGGTCTCCTGGCCTGGTGATGCATCATCTGCAGCCCTACTCTCCTCCTGTAGTGTCTTGTCCACCCCCTGATCTGTTCCATATGGGCTAGGCAGAGGTTCTTCCCACACCCCACTTGAAAAACTCCCCCAGAGTAATGCCCACACTCTGCACTTCTCAACTCCTCATATTGGCTGTTATTAAAACTACCAACTCGAATGATTTGGTCAGTGTGCCTTATCCATAGCTGACCACTATCTAAAATCCTACAGCGTTAATTCCTTTTTCCCAAAACTGTTTCTATTTCCCCCTTCTTCCATTTCTTTTTATTGGTAGTAGTATAATCTCGGACATATACTTGCTCACCCAACTCAAACTGGTCTTCCTTCTTTCCATTAAAACCATTAACCTGCCTACTATGTGATTCCTGTCTCTTGTCTTTACTCGCATGGACCAAATCCAGTCTAGCTTTGGGGTTTCTGCCAAACATCAAACTAGCCGGGGACTTCCCTGTGGTACAATGGAGTGTAGTTCTATACGAAAGCAAATACCTTGCCACCAGAGCATCCCACTTGCATCCCTTATTTGCTGGGTCCCCCAATAATTTCTTTAATCCCGCCTTGAATGACCGGACTGCATTTTCTGCTGCCCCATTTGTAGCTGGATGGAAAGGTGGAGATGTGGAGTGGACTATTCCATTATTAATACAGAATTCCTTGAATTCCTTTGAAATAAATTGCCTCCCATTGTCACTTACAATTTGGTTTGGCAACCAACACCTGGCAAAGGTTTCCCTCAAAGCTGTGAGGACCCACTCTGTGTCTGCCTTCCCCTTCACCTCCAACACCTGTACCCACTTGCTATATGCATCTGTGATTTAAAAAAATACTTTTCCCCAAACAGGTCCAAAAAGTCAATATGAATCCCGTGAAAAACTCCCTTTGCTTCTGGCCACTTCACTAACTTTGCCTTGGGAGTGTCTGGGCGATTCATAAGGCATGAGTGACAAGATCTAGTTAGTTCCTCCAACTCTTTGTCCAAATTTGGCCACCACATTTAACTTCTAGCCAAAGCTTTCATCTTAGAGGCCTCCATGTGAGTGGCATGAACCTCCCTCAACATTGCCTCTTTGCATAGTGGCAGTATTTTAACCTATTTACAGCCAAGGTTAATATTCCATAGGAATTTTGAAATTACCCTTCATTTTTTGTCTTAATACGTGCTAGAAAAGAAATTTTGAAAAAATTTGAGGCCCAAAAAATGTATTTATACTAAACAAATAATGGTGCGTTTTTGCACCTTTGGCCAAATATGGGAATCTTTCAATGTTTGAGAGAAGGAGCAAGAAGAAAGGAAGTTATAAAAAAATAACTGATGCTGCGAAAGGTCAGGAATTACGTCAGAGAAATCTAAAACTACATTAGCTCTTAACCCTACTTTAGCTCCATCCGGGTTTGATTTACCCCCTCCCCCCTCCAAATTGGAACAAATTGGAAGAGAAAGGCATCAGAAAAGTAAAGACATCATAATTTGAATCCTAATCAAACCAGTTTATTTTAAACATTTTTGCAGAGTGGCATCCAAAATATGGAATCATTTGCTCATCGATCAAAAGGTTGTGGGAAAAAAATTCTGAATGTAAAAACTTAGCATTCAGCAGAGTAAAAATTGGTCTCAACTTGGCGAATTTGTCAGTTTTATCAAGTGAGGAGTTATCAGAAAGGTGGATATTTTCCTTGATACTCCTAAATCTTCTCCTACTCATGGAGCGATGAACTAATTTCATGCATTTATCCTCATCTTTAGACAGTACATGTCTTGTTGTGGGAGCACATGATATCCAGATAGAATAAAAATCCCAAGAAATTTTCTTAAGTCTACGATACTGATATCAAACTCATGCCTATTACGATCAGTAGCATATTTTTTTGAAAAACTATAATATTTTCCAAAACCTCATCATCTAGAGAAAAGTGAAAAATGTCTGCCAGAGACATACCTCCAAACTGACGTTTAATTTTCTCGTCATATTCTTCTTTTGCAATTTGGTGGCACGAAAAATTAGCATTAATGTCTTTTTTTCCATTTTGGCAATGAGTACTTCTTATCAGAGACTTTGGTACCTTTTTTTAAGGGCACTGGTGGCTTTTGTTCTTCTTCCTGCACACTCAGCCAGTTCTCCACTATGCCATCACCTCAATGAATTTCAAATGTTCCTGCGATGTCATTGTTGATCTGGTCCTTGCTTATACTGTTGTCATCAATGCCTTCTTCATCAGTCAAATTGTTGACGTCTGGTGGTATGTAGACAACATCCGTAGCTTCATTCACAGAATCCAAGGTTTCCTCTAAAGTGGCCAGGATTTCTTGAGTGGACAAACACCTTCTTTTACGATCCATCTAAAGCAGTCGTAAATACGTTTTAGTCTCAGAAAATTTTGTAAATGTTTTAGTCTCGGAAAATTTGAATAAATAAAAAAGACTTATTTATTCATACGGTTATATGGAATATTGATGATCTTGAATCTATAGGATCACCCAATCACAGCATACAAGTGCATATATTACTGCATGACCAATTATCTTGAAGTCTTCTTCTACAGTTGGAAGGTAAAACAAATGGATGTCTATGTTATGGTGATCTGCTTCTGAATAACCATTGCAGTTTGAGAAACGGTACACAGTAAAGAACCAACTGGTCTCGTGGCGGGGTATCCAGCTATTCATTAGCTCAAAATGAATCTAATGACTGAATGAAGCCACACTGTTGCAGTCGAAAGCTGTGAGACCAATTGGATAGGAAAATAAATTTAATGGCATATGACACCCTAACAATGTATACATGGATTCCACGAATAATTTCAGTGGGGTACACAATGTTAGCAAAATTGGGAAGGAGGAACACTTTAAGGAGGTAAGTGGGAAAGAGAGCTTACATGAAGTGTCAAATGACAATGGGTTGAGGTTGTTAAGTTATGCAACCACTAAGAATATGGTGGTACGAAGTACATGGCTTCAAAGGAAAAATATAAAGAAAGCAACCTGGAGATCTCCGGATGTGAAGGCAGAGAATCAAATAGATCATGTGTTAGTGGAAAGGAGACATGCATCTGATATGATGGCAGTAGAATCTTGGAGAGGGGCTGATGGAAACAGTGATCATTATTTAGTACGCATCAAATACAGGCAAAGGATTGCAGTGATAACGTAAAGAAAACGAACTGCACAAAGGAAATATGAAGTTGATAAGTTGAAGCAAGAAGAAGTGAAAAAGAAATATGAAGAAAGAATAAATGAGCACTTACAAATGGAGGAACGGTTAGCGACAGGAAAGAGTGTGGAAGAAAAGTGGAGGGTTTTGATTCAAGTGCTGACAACAGCGGCCACGGAGGTAGTTGTAGTGAGTAAAAGAAGGAAATGAGAGGAATGGTGGAGAATGTGGGCAATTCATAGCTGAAAGAAATGAAGCAAGGAACAAAATGCTGCAGAAGAATACCGGGACAAAAGAAGAGTGGCAGACAGAGTGTGCAGGAAAAAGAAAAGGGAATACCAGAGAAAAATGCTAGAAGCAATGGAAAATGCAAGAGGTGGTGGTGAGGTCAGAGAATTTCACCAGAAGGTGAAATATGGAAGGAAAGGTTTCCAACCTAGAGTTACATATTGCAAAGACAAAGAGGGAAATTTTAATGGAGATGGGAAAGGTATTCTAAAGAGGTGGCAAGAGCACTTTCAGGAATTGCTCAGTAAGGATTCAGTTGGGGTAGAGGGAACTGAGGATGAAGAAACAACCAGCAGGAATGATGAAGAGGAAGATAATATAGAAGAACCAACGCTTGCAGAGGTCAGAAATGCCATTATAGAATTGCGTAACAACAAGGCCCCAGGAAAGGATGGAGTAACGGCTGAATTACTTAAAAATGGAGGTGAGTTACTGACTTCCAAAATACATGAGCTAATTGTGGACGTATGGAAATCAGAGGAGATGCCGGAGGAATGGACACTAGGGGTTATATGTCCCATACACAAAAAGAAAGATAAAGGTGTGTGTGGAAATTATAGAGGAATCACACTGCTGAGTGTAGGGTATAAAGAGTTAGCCAGGGTCCTGGCAAAAAGATTGAGACAAGCAGTGGAAAATCTACTGGGAGAATATCAAGGAAGGTTCCGTCAGGGAAGATCAACTACAGATCAGATTTTTACCCTAAGGCAAATTCTAGAAAAGTCTTATGAGTTTAATGTGGTTTTATATTAGATGTACATAGATTTTAAGCAAGCATATGACTCAGTGTTTCGAGGAAAGCTTATGGAAGCCATGAAGGATTTTTGCATCCCAAACAAATAAGAAGGCTGTTGAGAATGACACTTAAAAACTCAAAAAGTGTTGTGAAGGTTGACGGGGACTTTTTGGAGGAATTTGGCGTAAAAAGAGGCTAAAGGCAGGGTGATGTGCTTTCCACAATGCTTTTTAATTTATCATTAGAAAAGGTTATTGGACAGACTGTGACAAATAATCCAGGAGGAACGATTTTTAATGGGATGGATCAATTTATTGCATATGCTGATGACCTGGTGATACTATCAAGAAATAGTCGAGAAAACGAATAGATATTTGTGCAACTTGTTGAAGCAGCTGAAACAATAGGTTTGAATATTAATGAGGAAAAAACCAAATGTATGGTGTTACCAAAAAAAACGAGTGGAATAAGGAGAAGACAGAGATAAAATATTCAACCAAACAGAGAAAGTAGACCACTTTAAATATTTGGGAATAATAGTCACAAATTATAATGCTCTTGCAAAAGAGATTGAAGCAAGAATTGCAGCAGGAAATCGAGCATACTATTCTTTACAAAAAGTATTCAAAGCTAAAACCGTTAGCAGAAATACAAAGAAAAGAATTTATAAAACTGTCATCAGGCCAATACCTATGGTTCGGAGGCATGGATGTTGACGGGGAGAGAATAGAATTTGTCACAGAGGTGGGAGAGAAAAATTCTTCGGAAGATATAAGGGCTATTTAATGAAGAAGGACAATGGAGGATTCGAAGGAATGAGGAATTGCAGCAGCTGTATGGGGAAGATGGAATGTGAACAGGCATTAAGAAATCCAGAATTAGATGGCCAGGGCATGTACAAAGAATGGGTGGGGAAAGAGTAGTGAAAAAAGTTTTAGATGGAAAACCAGACGGAAGAAGAAGTAGAGGAAGACCCAGGAAAAGATGGGTGGAGGATGTAGAAGAGGATTTGAGGAAGTTGGGGGTCCGGAGGTGGAGAGAAGTAGCAGAGAACAAAGAAGAATGGAAGGAAGTTGTGAAGAAGGCCAGGGTCTTACATGGGATGTAGCGCCGATGATGATACAATTTTAGGAGACCAAAGTTTCCTACACTTGTCGTTCAGTACGGTGTCAGTGTCTGGATCTGCCTAAACCCCAAATGCCAAAGGTGCGAAAATGCACCACCAGTAAATACAACTAACAAATTTGTATATTTCTAAATGTATTACTTAATAAAATAAATTAGAGATTCATTATACATTTAGAGCACATTTATAATAAAAGTGCCAGGATTCATGAATATTTTTCATGTACTTATAAAAAAATATTAAGTTGATAGCCCTCCATGAACAAGAAATATAGTACATTTGAAAATCCCTTCCCTACAATGATCCCAAGGAAATAGCACAAGGATATCTCAGAGATGTGTCTGAGTGATCTCAATCGTCTCACAAGACCTCTCAGTCATGTATCACTAAGTCTCTGGGACACATCTGAAATGTCTCGAAGACAGCAGTATGTCCTTTCATTTGATAGTATCTGAGACATCACATGAGATATCTCCGATATGTGTTGAAAAGTCTCTGTCACCCCTCTGAGATATTTCTTTCATGTAGTCAACACAGTGCATAAGCATCTCATGACCTCTCAGAGATGTTTCAGCAAGTCTCTGAGATGTCCCTCTTCTCAGAAAGAAGACGAGAATAAAAAGTGTGTTAATAGAAAAATGTTAATCCTTATAGTTTCCATACTATAAGGAAGATATTATTTTAACCCTTAGCTACATCTATATAGTGGATATTAACATAGGAATGACAAAATATGGTACATACATAGATGCACTATAGAAATGATAGGTACAACAATTCCTTCTTTCATCACATATTGGTGGTTATAATGAAAAAGCCTGACTCTTAAAACATAGAATCATACTTTCTTTATATCATGTTTCCATTGCTTCAAATCTTCTATGTTCTGCCACATTATTGCACAAGCTTCACAGCCATGCATGAGGATTCAGATTCTTTTGAGCGTTCCAAATGTATGTTTTCATGAAGTGAATATACCCAGGATGTTTATGGACTCTTCTTCTGGGAGAATGGATTCTTGTCTTGGATGCTTCTCTTCTCTACCTAAGTCTTGTTTCTTCTATCGGTGGAGATGCCACTTGCCTCAAAGAGAGGTTCATCCACTAGCATTTTTTATGCTGTTCAAATTTGATGGTGGCTCTCTCTCCCCTTGATTTCTTACTCAATAAATCAGTGACTGATGAAAAATATGTGAGTATAATGAATGAATTTAAAGTGAAAGATGCCTCTCTGTTCTCACTTAAAAGTCCAAGTGGATATTCAAACTACATATCTCATTAGATACTCACTAAAGCCTGTGGCACATCCATACCCGACTGTTTAGAATAAAATTTTGGAATGGAAGGTATAAGGAGACATTTGTATTTCAATTCAGCTTTGGCTCCACATTATAGCTGATGAGCCTGATAGATTTTTAGATTACCCTGCATGAATTATCCAGTTAGCTGAGGACTGTTGTTAGGATTGCGTGGGATTTACTTTTAATGCTCACAGAGCCAAATGAAACGATGTGCACATCTTGGTTTTGAAAAACCCTGGAAGCTCCGGAAGTTAGTAATTTATTTCGGACATTGACACAAGTGGCGTTGAGACCGCCAAAAAACAAAAGTTGCATCTCGATTATAGAATACAACAAATGTTATCAGTGGTGCATAGGAATATCAGATTCATTGCAATAGGTTACAGCTGTCATAGGGTACCTATCTGCATCCTTATGACAGTTTTCTTAAAACTATAATGAGACTAATGGGTTTGAAAACTAGAGACATTGCGACGACGCAACCTCCTCGAGCCTATGATAAGAAGATTTCCTACCAGATTGACATGCCCCCGGCAGCTCTCAGCAGGCTTCCTCTCCAGTCTGGTGTGGGTTCTCGACTCATAGGAATTTGTAATTGATAGTAATTGGGCGCCAGACAACCAAGGTTGTCTTCCTACAAGCAAGATTCACTTGAGGAGAGACCGAAAAGATTACGTAATCCTCAGGAACAATTGACATCGGCTTTTAAACTTTTACTTTTAAAATTAACAATGCAAAGTTTATTTGGATATAGGCATTTGCAACACACGGCCATGAAAAGTACAATAATTGAAAATAAGGTCTCCAAATGTATCACAAAGAATAACGAAAGTTTCGTTACCATAAAACACAGATATTTCCAATAAACCAATACTGACCAACACTTTATACATAATCACAAAAAAAAAATAAGATTGACACACGCTGCCCCCAAACCCGGCTCAGTAAACTCCCAGGCGCTCCGACATCCCGAGGACGCCGAGGATAGCAAGTGCTAAATCCCACTCCGTGGAATCGCGAGCGGTTCAGGGCCAGTCCAATCAGCCTTCCCCTTGACCGCAATGGTCCAAAGGAAATATAGCTCCCTTTGCACAGCAACAGTTATGCAAATCAGGCCCCGCCAAACGTAGAAATAATCAGGTCTCGCCAAACGTGCCCTGTGAACACACAGAAAAGGGAGACCCAACTTCCCCGTGAATGGCCACATCGCTGCACCGGTAATTAGATCAGGGAATTAGGGGAGGACGAGTTACTCACCGGAGTGCTGAGTACAGATAGCTTAAATCCTCCGAGCAACTTCATGAGCCTGGTCGAGCAGTACTGGACACCAAGGGTGCAGATCCCTCACGACTTCCCCCAGCACAGAGAGCGTCTTCTCTCTCAACGAGAGCCACCTACCCTGCTCGCAACATATAGACTCGCACTCTCTCTTAGTGCGCCGGTCTATCTAAGATCTTCCGGCAAGTCAGCTGACCTAACTGGCCGGGAGGGGTAATTCCTTGTGACGGTGGGGAAGTAAGGGGGAGGGGGAGAGTTTAGAGGAAGGAAAAGTCATAACCAAACAATAAGGAGTCCCGCCTGGTGAAGGGAAGGCCCCATACGTGACCTTCGAAAGCCACTCAAGCCGGCCGGCCAAGGCAAGCGTAAGCAGCTACAGGAAAATGACCGTTACATCCCCCCCTTCCTAATAAAAAAATTTTATCTCATAAAATTTTCTTTCTTTTTTTTTTTTAGAAAGGCTTCAAGTCTTTGACATGCCAGGGACCCACCTTAGAATGAATTATAAATGGACCTAAAAATTTTGGAGCTAATTTGGAAGAGAAGTAGTCAGCAGCATTGGACTGAGCAAAGTTTTTCCTTATAACTTCCTGTCCTATCTCAAAATCGACATCCCTTCTCCGCAAATTATAGTAATGTGCGTTCCTTTTATAAGCTTGGTGCAAACGCTCCAATACTTCCTTCCTTATTTCTTTTACATTTTCTAAGTGTTCTAAATGCTTCTTTCGATCCTGAACGTCTGGAATTTCATTACCTTTTAATTCGACATTTCTCAAAGTCCCATTTAGGAAAATTTCCTCCCCAAATCCCAAAAGTGAGGACTACATCCAGTCACCTCATGATCTGCTGAATTTATGGCATAATTTATCTTTGATAAATTCTTATCCCAATGGCGATGATTGTCGCCAACATATGTAGCCATCATAGTTTTTATTACCCTATTTACCCGTTCCGTGGGATTACTCTGGGGATGATGATAGAAATTATACAAAATTCTAACACCATATTTTCCACATAGATCCCTAACTACCTTACTCTTATATTGTACACCATTATCACATAATAACGTATATGGAGCTCCAAATTTCAAAAACACATCATCCTCTAAATGTTTACTAATGTTTTCAGCTGTTGCTTTCTTCAATGGTTTCATTATTACATATTTTGAAAACATACAACAGGTCACTACCAAATACATGTATCCATTAATTGATTTAGGCAAAGGTCCGATTATATCGGATGATAGGATTTGGAAGGGTTTTGTTACTAGTCTTTGCTCTCCCATTAATCCCAATGGTATATTTTGTGTAACCTTATGTTGTTTACAAACTTGACAATCTTTTATGTATTTCATGGCATCTGCCCTCATCTTTGGCCAATAGAATAACTTTCTTAATCTATTTATTGTCTTTAGACGCCCATAATGCCCTGCCTCTGGGTCATTATGACACTCTACTAAAACTTCTTTTCGTTTTTCCTTGGGAATTAATCTAACCCACTGATGAGGCTGACTCCAACCTGGGTCAATATACTTATAAATCTGATAACCTTGCACTTTGAATTTTGGATATTGCTCGGGGTCATCTAGTATGCGTTCCCTCAAATTCTTATACCTGTCATCTTGACTCTCACTCAGAACTGTAATCAAATTTAAGCTCATCCCATCATTCAGTAATGGGTTCCTAGAAAGAGCATCTGGGACAGTATGCTCCTTGCCCTTCCTATGCACAATCTTAAATCTATATTGCTGCATTCTGACAGCCCATCGACCTAATCTTCCTCTCGGGTCTTTCAAATTATTTAACCAAACTAAACTTGCATGATCTGTTACCACTGTGAACATATAACCTTCAAGATACCCCCTCAACTTTTCAATAGCCCATAACACAGCTAAGCATTCGAGTTCAGTGGTGCAGTATTTCTTTTCTGCCTTAGAAATGCCTCTACTAATATACGTAATTACCTTTCCTTCTTGGTACAAGACTGCACCTAATCCCTGGTTACTAGCATCACAATGTAACTCAAATTCTTTTGAAAAATCTGGACATGACAAAATTGGGGCTGAAATCAACTTTTCCTTAATGACTTTAAAGGAATGCTCACATTCTGCAGTCCAGTTATACTTATTCTTTTTGGAAGTTAAAGCATTTAGAGGCTGCATGATACTAGAGAAATTCTGAATAAACTTCCGATACCAAGAAGCGAGTCCTATAAACCGTTTGAGCTCAGTGACACTGGTCGGACGAGGAAATTCAGCAATGCTTTTAACTTTATCTGGATCCACTTGAAATCCATTTTCATTCACCACATAACCTAAATATTTTAATTCATTTCTACAAAAACAACACTTATTTAAATTTAGCATCAAGTTAGCTTTATCTAAGCGATCTAATATTTTATAGAGAAGTTCCAAATGGTGTTCAAATGAATTGGACACTACTATTATGTCATCCAAATAACAAAATACATAGGGTTTTAAATCTTCCCCTATCACCTTGTCTATTAGACGCTGCCAAGTTGCAGGGCTTGTGTTTAAACCTTGGGGCATTCTTTTAAATTGAAACAGACCTTTCCCTGGAATTACAAATGCGGTCTTTTCCCGACTTTTCTTTTCTAAAGGAATTTGAAAAAAATGCGGACTTTATGTCCAATGAACTCAAGTACCTAGTATTTCGTAATTGAGTAAAAATATCTTCCACCTTGGGCAGAGGATAAGCATCAGGTTTTGATACTTTATGTCGAGGTCTAGGATCAGTCAGGAGACGAAATGAGGAAAAGCACCCGTTACGTGTGGCACATTGCGGTGAGTCCCACCGAGCCCTTTTATCACCTTTTATTACACAACAAGAACGCCTGGGGGCAGCACCATACAATTATAATACAGAAAGCCAACTGTAAATGTTGGGCTATGCCTACCAACCCAACACCTCTCCTGCAAGCACAACATTATGCACTCCTAGTAATGAATAACATTTTATCAATAAAAGCAAATAAAACAAACCATTCTGATAAAACAAACTCAAAAAATTTTCTAGGGATATAGTTAATATATTCCAAGTTTACGGGACAACTCTTTGGTCTTTGGACCGGTTAGTGGTTTGGTTAACAAATCAGCAAAGTTTTCATTTGATCTAACATACTCAAAAGACACTTCTCCATTATTGACCACATGTCTAATGTAATGCAACTTAACTCTAACATGCTTAGTCTTATCTGAAATAGTCCTATTATGAGCAATAGCAATGGCAGCAGTATTATCACTATAGATAATGCATGGCTTTGTTGCAGCACTTTCGTACCCTATTTCCTTCAAAAAATCATTTACCCACTGAAATTCAGTTACACCCTCATACATTGCCACATATTCCGCATGAGTGGATGATGTAGCTGGGGTCTTTTGCTTTCTACTTCTCCAACACACAAGTCCGCCTGCTAGGATAAAAGTAAAACCAGATATGGAGCGGGAATCCCGTTCATCAGTTGCCCAGTCTGAGTCTGTAAACACAGTCAATTTTTCACCAGTTTTCACATAATGCAAGGCATACTCCTTCGTCTCCTTTAAATAATGCAGGATATGTTTTACATTTTCCCAGTCTCTTTTTACTGGATCTGAACAAAATTGGCTTACAAAGCATACTGCACTAGCGATATCAGCTCTAGTAGTTGTACTTAGATACAGAAGACAACCAACAGCCTTTCTATATGTTTCCTCGCAAAATTTATTTTCCAAATCCCTTTCAGCATTCACACAACCCATTTCCAAAGGTGCACTATACCCTCTACTATTGGATGCAAGAAACTCTGCAATGATCTCATCAACATAAGATTCCTGACTTATTATCAAGTGGTCCCTTGTTGGTCTGCTAACTTTCATTGAAAGGAAATTAGAGACTTCTCCTAAATCTTTCACGTTCAACCTCCCAGATAATTGATTCTTTACTTCTCTGATATTTTCTCTAATACCAAACAATAAAAAATCATCCACATAAACAGCCAATATCACACCTTTTCTGACATAAACACAGGGCTCCTTCACACATTCTTTAAATCCAAATTCCAATAAAATATCATGTAAATAATTATTCCAGTTTCTTCCACTCTGCTTTAGCCCATAGACACTTTTGGACAACTTATAAACAAACAAGGCAGGGTTTTCAGATGGGAAGCCTGGAGCTTGCTCCATGTATATTGGTTTTTCTAGGAAACTGTTCAAATATGCACCTACTACATCGAGTTGCTCAATGTCCCAGTCATATTCAGTTGCAAGTGCCATTAAAATTCTAATTGACTTTTTCTGCACAACAGGACTATACGTATCATAGTAATCAACCCCAAAAGTTTGATGATAACCCTGTGCTACCAATCTTGCTTTGAATTTGATTATGATATTACCTGACCTTTTTACTGAAAATACCCATTTACTCCCCACAACACTTTTCTCTTTTGGTCTGGGTACCACCTCCCAAGTTTTGAGTTTACGCATAGTCTTAAGCTCCTCCAACATTGCGCCTCTCCAATCTGCTCCCTGAGGTCCACTGAGAGCTTCCTCAGCATTCTTTGGGATCACTACATCACTTAGGGATTGGGATCCAGCATACTGTACCCGGTTGCAGCATGGCATACTACATGGTACTTTGGGCATCCTCAACCTCTCGGATCGCCTTTGTCCAATCCTCGGGACTCCTCCCTGGATTGGCGCCTCTGCCCCAGCATGGACTCCTCCCTGGATAGCCGCCTCTGCTCCAGCCTGGACTCCTCCCTGGATAGCCCTCTCTGCCCCGGCCTGGACTCCTCCCTGGATAGCCCTCTCTGCCCCAGCCTGGACTCCTCCCTGGATAGCCCTCTCTGCCCCAGCCTGGACTCCTCCCTGGATAGCCCTCTCTGCCCCAGCCTGGACTCCTCCCTGGATAGCTCTTCTCTCTGCCTCATTCTGGGCTGCTCCTTGGATACCTCTCTCTGCCTCAGTCTGGACTCCTCCCTGGATAGCCGCCTCTCCTTCCACCACGAACGGGATGATCGTGTGCTCTGCCGTCGGGTCTTGCAGCTGAATGTTTGTAGTAGTTTTAAATGGAAATATGTGCTCCCTGAAAACTACATCTCTGCTGGAAATGACCCTTTCTTTCTTCACATCCCACAAGCGGTAGCCCTTCATTCCTTCCTTGTATCCCAGCATGACGCACTCCTTTGCCCTGGGTCCAAATTTACCTTCTTGCAGCTCTCTTGGTATCCATGCCCATGCTTGGCAGCCAAAAATCCGAAGATGCTCCAAGTCCATTTTCTGTAATTTTCTTCCCAACCATTTCTCCAATGGGAAAGAAAAATTAAGGGGTGCTGATGGGCATCTGTTCCGCTGGTAAACTGAAGTTTGGAGTGCTTCTGCCCAGAATTTTGCTGGCATTCCAGCTTGGATGAGGAGGGACCTTACTACGTTGCAGAGTGTCTGGTTGGTTCTTTCCGCCAAACCATTCTGTTGGGGAGTGTGGGGTACCGTCTTTCTGTGAAGTATTCCACTTTCAGCAAGAAATTTCTCAAATTCATCTCCTATGTACTCCCCTCCATTATCACTTTGCAGTTCTTTAATCTTCCTTTCGTGGAACAGCTCAGCTTTGGCCTTGAACTTCACAAACTCTTCAAATGTATCGCTCTTCTTGGCTATTGCTACTGCGGTAATGTATCTTGAAGCTTCATCAATGAAAGTAACAATATACTTCCGTTGTCCAATTGATTCCGGCTTAATAGGCCCCATGACATCCGAGTGGATTCGAGATAGCACAGTAGTCGTCTTTTCCCCCTCTCCTTCTGGGAATTTGTCTCGCCTCTTCTTGCCCTGGATGCAAGCTAAACAGCCTGCTTTTTCTTCGATTTTCTTGTCCACAAGCTCCTCCAACAATCTTATCCTACTCATGGCCTTCTCACTTGGGTGTCCTAGTCTGCTATGCCAGGTGGATGCCGTGATTAGGTTTGCCTTCTTACGATGTGATGACTGCAGTTCCCTTTTAATTTCATTAATTGTGACTCCATTCACAGTTGTGAAATAGTACATCCTGGAGATTCTGTGGGCTTGAAAGACTAATTTATTTTCTCTAAAGACTTGCGCTTTACCTCCAAAAGCTACAACTTTCACCCCTCGCTCTTCTATTTGCCCTTGTGAAATAAGATTGTCCTCCAGTTCCGGCACATATAACACATCTGATAGGGTAACATCTTTCCCTCCACATTCTTCAGACATATGAATTGTGACATTTCCAATACCTTGGATTTTTAAGGGTGCTCCGTCTCCCACCTTCACTGTTCCTTCACTGGGCTTAAAATCATGGAATAAATCTTTCCGTCTTGACATATGGTCGGACGCAGCACAGTCTAGGAGCCATACTCCATCATTCTCTTTGGTATCCCTTCTTGTGCACAGGGCCACATGTTCTCTTGTCACGACAGATGCCTTCCTTTCCTCCTCTCCTTTCTCCCTTTTGCCATATTCTCTCCTTTTAGGGCAATCATAAGACAAGTGGTTCTCTTCCCCACAAACATAACACCAGAATTTTTGTTTCGGGATTATGCTCTTCTGTTTGTTTCCTCCCTTTGCGTAATATCCAGCATGATCCCTCTCGCTAGTCTTAAATCTGTTCTCGGAAGATTTCACGTGTTGCGCTTTCATTGTTTTCAGGGCTTGATGAGTCTCCTCCTCTCTCACCTTAATTTGTTCTTCTTCTTCCAAAAGAACTCTTTTGACATTTGCCATTGTCATTCTGTCCGGATATGCAACTAGTGTTTTCACCGTAATTTCGTAATCCTTGGGAAGACCCGTTAAGCAAATTGCGGCCAATTGCCTATCGTTCACTCCGAGATCATTTTTTATCAACACTTTGTTCATGTTCACTAGCGTATTGCAATACTCCTGGATACTCATTGAACTCGTTTTCTCCATTTTTCCCAATTCTCTCAGCTTCTGAGCGGCTCCGTACTCTGTATTCTCACAACAAATATCCTCCAACGCCTTCCACGCTTCGCTTGCAACTTCAAAGTCCGCTATGTCGTTTATTAACTCGTCACTCACCGTGCGCATTATCAAGGACAAGGCGATAAGGTTATTCTTGGACCTCCGCCGTTTTTCAGTCTGTCCCAATTGTACTCCATCGGCATCTTCATAGCCTACTACAGCCTCCCATGCATCTGAAACAAGCAGTGAAGTTTTAACTCGTGCCTTCCAACCATTGTAGTTTCTCCTTGTGAGCTTTGGAATGCTCGTAGTAAACGAGTTAATGTGGTCCACGCCGTCCGCCATTTTGAGTTCACCTCCCGACACGTATTTCAACTTTTCTCACTTAAAAGTTTCTCCTTCCTCACAAATCACACTCCTCACAGTCCACAAACGCCCTGGGCCCATAACCTGTCGAGGTCTAGGATCAGTCAGGAGACGAAATGAGGAAAAGCACCCGTTACGTGTGGCACATTGCGGTGAGTCCCACCGAGCCCTTTTATCACCTTTTATTACACAACAAGAACGCCTGGGGGCAGCACCATACAATTATAATACAGAAAGCCAACTGTAAATGTTGGGCTATGCCTACCAACCCAACACTTTATTTACTTCTCTTAGGTCTACAACCCATCTATACGAGTCATCTGGTTTCTTAATTAACAGCACCGGAGAAGCCCATGCACTATTAGACACTTCAACTATATCTTGGTCTAAGAGTTCTTCTATACCCTTATGCAATATTTCCAATAATTTAGGAGAATAAGAGTAATAACGCCTTTTAATTGGAGGTGAGTCACCTGTGTCTATTACATGTTCCACCAAATTTGTACAACCTATTCCCTTTTTACCTATAGTTTCTCGGTAATCTTTCATCAGTTTATCCAATTGATTCCTTTGATTCTTATCTAGCTTATGCCTAGAAATTACTGCTTCCACAGAGTTTACACTGAATGGTGTTGCCAGTTTACAAGTACCCTTTAATAAATTTGGTTGTAAGCCCATAATCCACCAAAAATCAACACCAAGAATGAAATCATAAGTGATATCTGGGACCACTAGGAACTCACATATTCTCGTAATACCCTCTACTTCCACTGGTAATCTCACTAACCCTTTTATATGACATTCATTCCCATTGGCAACTTGTATAACAGTGTATGTTGGTTTTTCAAGAGACACCTTTAGTTTGGACAAAGATTTCCAACCTGATTTACCAATAACTGAATGAGTGGCTCCTGAATCTAACAATCCATAAAATTTCAACCCATAAACTGTCATAGGCAGATAAATTCTACTATCTCTTTCCACTTCCAACTTCACCAAATCTAAATTCAAGGAGAGTGGGACCGAATTGTTTATAGAGTACGAATGTCCCTCGTCGGACTCCTTTCCTAGTTTTCCTGCAATCTTGACTTATAGTAAGTTCTACCTTCTCTGTTCCCTTTGTCACAATTAGGACAATTTCTTGTTAATTTATACTTATATCCACATCGATGACAAAATATTTTAGAGGACATTTTACATTCTGAAAATCTATGCCCATATTTGTCACAATTCCAACATTGGGTACTTTCTCTCTTTGTCCCTACTGACTGAATTAATGGTTTTGGAGAAGACCTCACTTGAGGAGTCTGTTTAAAAGCTAAGTCAGGTTCTAAAGGCTTAACCTTGCTAATTTTTGAGGCTTCATATTGTTCCAATCTAAATTTAGCCCATTCCAACTCCTTGCCAATTGATTTTAATTGCCTAATGGACAGTACAGGCTGTAAGACTAACCTTTCCAGATAATAAGGAGCTAAATTTCTTTTAATTTGGCTTAACTTTTCTTCCTCTCCCACTTCTTTACTTAGTCTTTCATACAAACCCAGCATACAGGCTATGAATGCCCCCATTGACTCATCTATTCCTTGCTTCCTGTTCCTTATCTCTTGCAACAAATTCTCCTCATAATCTAATGGAAGGAATTCTAAACGAAGCAAAACCTTAAGTTCCTCCCAGCAAGAGATCTCATTCTTTACAGATCGATACCAAAGTAGAGCTTGCCCTTCAAATAATTCCACTGCTCCTACGAGCAATCTAGCTTCTGATACCCCACGGGCTTTTGCTAACTCCTCTATCCTGACAATAAACGCATTTACGCTCTCGGAAAGATTACCACTAAAGGTGATATTCCACTTATGTAACAGAGGACCACTTCCAATATTATGATTTATCCCAATAACTTCTTCCTGTTTCCCTTGTCCCTGCAAATTTTGTCTGTCAATATCCGGTTCTGAACAAGAGGATAGGGTTCGAATATCTGGACCTTGATATTCTACTCCCTCTCCCAAAGTACCAAATAAAGTACGAAGTTCTTTTAGATCGCGATAAATCTCTTTAATCTTTTTTTTATCTTCCCCTTGACATTTGGGAAAAATATAATTAACCCTATTGTTAATGTGAAATAACAAGGTTTTTGTTCTCTTAGGTGAGGACTCTGACCCACCTTTCTTAATATCTTGAATGGCTAATTGCACTAAGGTCAGTTTAGATTCAATTATTAAGAGCTCTGATTCTACTTCAAACTTTCCCTCATCCTTAACAGCTCCTATCGGCTGATCGCTACGAATCAATTTTCTCAATACCCCTCTCAAAGCATCTATTCCTTCTTTTGTGTCAACATTACGCCCTCGCACCTCGACTTCATAAGTAAGCTCATCCTTAGTCAACCGGTTAATCTCCATTATGGCCAATCACAGAAAGAAACAGGGTCTCACCAATTCTGAGCGTACCTGGGTCAGTGGAGAAATCTCTCCCAAGTCAGGAAAATTTTTCCCCTGAAGTCCGATTCAACCCGGAAGAGGATCGAGCACACGCCACCCTCCGCGTCCTCTGACAGCGTCTGCCTATTTAGATTAGTTTAAGCACTGATACTTGAAAGAGAAATTAGACAGAATTTAGAATCAATTCCAAAAGGATATTCCGAACCCATAAAATTCCCCCAAAATATACTAGTACACCAATAACCACAACATGCACCAGACACTGGCAAAAACTTAGACAAATTTTTGTATTGGACAAGACAACTTTTGATACAAGTTCCAACCTTTCTCAATTAAGTAGTCCCAAATAAATCTCAACAAATACAAATCACAGTTTCACTCAGGCCACACACAATTCTAATGCCTGTATTACACAATTTCTGTTTAAACAAGATTAACGCAAAAACAAAATTTTGTAGCTGTAATTAATTTCTTAACCAAGAAAATCTATTAAATACGTTAACAAAAGCCAACTCTCAAACAAAATAAGTCAAAGGTTCAAACAGTCTAAATTACACACAATTAACAGAGACTAACAAAACTTGACATCACTAAGTCAATTTGCCCACTCTTGCCGTCAATTGTCCTGCCTTACATTGTCAAATGCCTCAGGCCCCACGTTGGGCGCCATTTTGCGACGACGCAACCTCCTCGAGCCTATGATAAGAAGATTGCCTACCAGATTGACATGCCCCCGGCAGCTCTCAGAAGGCTTCCTCTCCAGTCTGGTGTGGGTTCTCGACTCATAGGAATTTGTAATTGATAGTAATTGGGCGCCAGACAACCAAGGTTGTCTTCCTACAAGCAAGATTCACTTGAGGAGAGACCGAAAAGATTACGTAATCCTCAGGAACAATTGACATCGGCTTTTAAACTTTTACTTTTAAAATTAACAATGCAAAGTTTATTTGGATATAGGCATTTGCAACACACGACCATGAAAAATGCAATAATTGAAAATAAGGTCTCCAAATGTATCACAAAGAATAACGAAAGTTTCGTTACCATAAAACACAGATATTTCCAATAAACCAATACTGACCAACACTTTATACATAATCACAAAAAAAAAATAAGATTGACACACGCTGCCCCCAAACCCGGCTCAGTAAACTCCCAGGCGCTCCGACATCCCGAGGACGCCGAGGATAGCAAGTGCTAAATCCCACTCCGTGGAATCGCGAGCGGTTCAGGGCCAGTCCAATCAGCCTTCCCCTTGACCGCAATGGTCCAAAGGAAACATAGCTCCCTTTGCACAGCAAAACTTATGCAAATCAGGCCCCGCCAAACGTAGAAATAATCAGGTCTCGCCAAACGTGCCCTGTGAACACACAGAAAAGGGAGACCCAACTTCCCCGTGAATGGCCACATCGCTGCACCGGTAATTAGATCAGGGAATTAGGGGAGGACGAGTTACTCACCGGAGTGCTGAGTACAGATAGCTTAAATCCTCCGAGCAACTTCATGAGCCTGGTCGAGCAGTACTGGACACCAAGGGTGCAGATCCCTCACGACTTCCCCCAGCACAGAGAGCGTCTTCTCTCTCAACGAGAGCCACCTACCCTGCTCGCAACATATAGACTCGCACTCTCTCTTAGTGCGCCGGTCTATCTAAGATCTTCCGGCAAGTCAGCTGACCTAACTGGCCGGGAGGGGTAATTCCTTGTGACGGTGGGGAAGTAAGGGGGAGGGGGAGAGTTTAGAGGAAGGAAAAGTCATAACCAAACAATAAGGAGTCCCGCCTGGTGAAGGGAAGGCCCCATACGTGACCTTCGAAAGCCACTCAAGCCGGCCGGCCAAGGCAAGCGTAAGCAGCTACAGGAAAATGACCGTTACAACATATCTCCCATATCTGTTAAATATTTTGAATGAGAATTGGTTAAGTGGTGTGGACATTACATTGTATTGAACAAGAAGTTGTTGGTCAAGAGCAAGGGATTGAAAGGTACTCTTAGAAAAGTATAAAAAAATATGTAAAATTTTTGGCTTTACAAAGGTAAGGAAGCTGTTATCTTGAGAGAAGAACAAATTAACCTTGGATTGAGGATTTTGAGGTGCTAGAGTTGATAGATATCAATATGATGATTTTGAGGCAATGAATATATTTGAACAATTGTTATATTTGGTAATAAAGGATAGTAAATGAAAGGTGACATTACGAAGAGGCAAGTACCTATATATGAAAAATAAGGTGTAAAATGCAATGCAATGAAGAGGACAGTGGAGGAAAATGGGTAGGTATGAAATTAATGGCAATTTTGGACAGATTGAGGATAGACATTGACTAATTTATTGGAAATGAACGCTGAAACGTTCTGTAAAATGATGGAGCAGTAGTGTGGTAACCATAAGTAATTAACACCACATTTACAATCAAACACCAGACTTTGCTCTTTATTATTTCATTTGTGAATCCATAACATAAAGCTGGGGTTGCAGCACCAACCAAGGACAATTTGGGCTATGCCAACTAACGTTAATTTAGCTGGCATGTGATTTGAAGATGTTTAGATAGACTCGACGAAGGACAAATAGCAATAACTTCAATATCCTATGAGGACAGCAAGACAGAGTAAATGCGAATAATGACTGTGTAAAAGCCTAGCACTCATTTGATAGATCGCCTGTGCAGATGAACAAGCGGTGTGGGAGCAATGGTACTCATAGTAAGCTTCAAAACTGAAGCAATTAAAAAATTACCTACGGATGAACAGAAAAACACACACTTTTTCTAAAAAAACTTTGAGTAGTTTCAAAATAGTGGTTGAAATTTTAAAGCTTTGGACAGAAAGTTTGACCAAAATGTAATGAATATTGAACTATTATTTTGAATATTTTTTACTTGTGCTGAGCTGGAGTTTAATTTTCTTTTGAGGACATTTTGTATTGAAATTCCATTATGTGCTGTTTCACAATGAAGTGAATAATGATCAGAGTATGACGATTTTTCTGAAGAAACTTTCGACCAGAGCCAGAGTTAACTTATAAATCTCATCCAGTACCTGTATTAATTTAATATCCACCAATGGAGTGAAATGCACTATGAAAAAATAATTTGACCTGACTGTTATTTGAACCCTCATCTCCCAGTTGCCAGTCATGTGTGTTTGCTAGATGTACCTTCAAGCCATCTCAACTCAAAGAGAATTTATCTCCACCAGAATTCACCCAAAATTGAGATGGCTTGGTGGTGCATCTAATTGATACAACTGAGTGAAAATGGAATCAGGGTTCGAAAAAGAGTCAAGTCCAATGATTTAAATATGTCAAACTACAGGCATTTGTTGTTAATCTATATACACTTGTGCATGACTGCATACATGTAAAATTTACTACCTAGGAAGTGGTTATAACAATAGAAAATCATTTTGCTACTCTAAATTTCATTTCTCCAGAGTGAAATTTTCACTCAGTGGTTAGTCACGGCACATACTTTCATTCATACAATGTTAACAACTTATGAGTTACACCTCATGTGTACCATCTAAATCATTTTAATATGATATTATTTATTGGAAAGCAGTGCTGTAAATTATTTGAAATAAATATATGTGGATGGTAAACTACCAGCTGTGTTATTACTATGAAGGCACAGATTCCACCTCAATCATTAACTGTCTTAAGAACGTATCATTGTACTATATTGAAGGTGTAATCGTGAGTCTTTTAAAGGTCTTTCTCTAAAGGTTTATGTAGCCGTAGCTTGTGAATTAGATTTTGACATAGAATCACTGCAATAACAATTTTTATTCATGTTTAATCAAGTGCAGTGGCATTAATATGCATGTTTTATTATATATGTACAACTTCCCTCTTGTATGGTCACTTGCCAGGTATGGGGATTCCACACCCATACAGGGAATCTGCATCCCTATTGCGATTAAACTTCATATGTTATCCCTATACCAATATATACAAGTACACTACATTTTCCTCATTAGTTTTGCGATTTTCATGCACCATATTTTTTTGTAGAAATAATGGAGAGAGCCTGGAACCAGGATGACAATTTAGAAGGCAGAGTGACGACCCATTTGAAGCAAGTCATTTGCTTCAATGAGCTGTGATATGGTGAAATACCAAAAAAAAGAGCTAAAAAACACTCAAAATTAGTTATTTTTTAATTATTAAAATGCTAAAATATCCAATAACTCTTCTTATTTATTAGGGATGGGGAGATCCAGGTTTTTTTTTATCCAAATCCAGATCCTTCATTTCGGATCCCAGATCTCAGGTCTTATTTTGGATCCTTGGATGTATTCAAGGGTATATACAATTCACAAATGATAATAGAATTTAAGCCTTGGAGACTTTATTGAAAATAAACAACATCAAGTTTAAAAATATTAAACTTTAATATTAAAATAAAGACAATGTGGATGCCAAAATAATACTAATCCTTGATTGTTGTCACGTTTATGCAATGACTGTTGTTATACCACATCTTGAGATTTGACTCTTGAGAATAATGAGATGGATAATAAAGGGTGAATTTGATTTCCATTCAGCAAAAGCAGGTTGTCGAATGAAGTACATCAACAGCATTCTATTTGTTCGGCAGAAAGCTGACGATAGCCGACGACAGCCGGCACTTCAATCGCTTAAAACTCTCTGATGCATATCTGATTTACTGTAGTATTTGGATCTGATATCAGTATCTCATCCCATGTAAAGATCTGCAGATCCAATCCAACCATCCCTATTATTTATTTAATGCCTGATGATAAGCTCGGTCCAGTGAGTATTCCACGCTACTCTAAGGAATCTGCATCCCTATAGGGATTTAACCCCATATGTTATCCCTATAGGCAAGTTTCCCCATTGTCAATTCCCTATTAGGACAATCTATGGGGATTTTTCAATGGGGAATAATTTACGGGCACTGATTATAAAATATTAATTTAAAGAACTTTTCTTTGCAGAATTACTAGCCCTCTTAGTGCTGACTGCTGCAGGTGGTACTACTGAGAAATGCAGAGGATAATTTAATGAAACATATCATCTCAGGAAAAATAAATATTTAAAGTTATTTTTCAAGCAATCATGTGCAGTTTATTTTATTGTGCATAAAATGAATTAGGTAATAATCACAAAAGACTTGTATTAGGTCTAAAAAATTATTGTAAATATTTTAGTGTACTGAAGTTGAACAATATTTGTGCATGAGCCGATATATTAGCCAACTGCACTTTTCGTCCTAGACACAAATGTTGATATATCGGCCAGTTGCTCTAATAGGGTTAATTATGCATGCCCAAGGAAATATCTCCAAGGTACAATTATGATGAAATGAAAGATACAAGTGGCAGCATGTCGGAGCATAGGTTTGGCAACACTGTTCTCCATAAGGCCTGTACTGTCAACTAAATATGGAACACACTATAGCACTTCACGGGGTGGAAAAATGAATGCTGAGGAAGGAGTATGAGTATACATGCACTCTTCTTCCTTCCTCAGCTTATAGGCTGGAGGTGTTTGAGATAAGGGTTTGGAGAGGAACGAGGGATTTCTAGACATAGTGGGTGAGAAGAGGAAACTGCTGGAGGAAATGAAGAGGAGACAGGATGTGGATGGGATGTGTACCGATGGGATGCTGAAACCCATAATTGATGGTATGATGCTGGGTAAGTGGGGAAAGGGGAGGAAGAGAACAGTTCATGGATATGGAATGAAAGGTAATAGGCCTTATGCTAAACTGAACAATGTGGGAATAGAGTCAGGTGGAGGTCATTAGTAACATGTTTGCCGTGCTTGATGTGAACCTGCCTTAAGTCATAGAAACCTGTTATTAGCATCATTCCATGTAAGTCATACACCCTCAAATATGCTCACCAATGACAGCAGTCAGACTCACACCTTATCATCCTCAAATCTGACTAGATAGGCTACTCACCAACTTACAGTTCTACATCCAGTCTCCCACTCTTGGAGCTCATGGGTATAGGGGGCACGAAAAAGTGTTAGGGCTCTTATACTATTTGATTTAGACCTTAAATTTAGATCTCCAATTTCATGCTGAATGAAGCATTTCTATTTCTTGAAGGAGTGGTAAAATTAAAAAAAATGAGAATGGAAAAATGAAAGGCCAAAGTATCAAGTGAAAATATTAATTTTGAAAAAGGCTATTTCTATCAACAAGCATAAAATAGGAAACAAGTATGCTGAAAACTGCATCTCAAAAAAATCACAATTAACAGTCAAAGTGAAGTCTTGCATGAGATAGTAACATTTCAAAGTCCATATCAGGTAGCTAATATAAGCAATAAAAAAAATCTACTTTCAAACATTCAAAATACATATTGACAAGCTTTAAGAAAACTAGAGAACCAGAACTGATACCCAGCTAATCCAAACTTAAGGCTGATTATAATTAATACAAGAGAAAAATCCAAATTCAAATATGCAAAATACATTTGGCTACTAGCTGTCGCCATTAATCATCAAAAAAAGCTTAAGAAGTACATGAGTAAATACAAATGCCATTGCCAATATACAATTGAAATCCCTGTGAGAATTTAATCTCTTTCCATCGTATTGCAAATTGGAACAATACAGGGTTTTTCACTCCCAGTAAACAGAAGTATGCACTTCCTACTGAGCATGTGTATAGTCACACAAGCAACTTCATCACACCTTCTCACCATTGGCTGAAAGGTATGAGAAGAGACACCAACAGCGGTATTTTGACAAATAACAACTGCCACTGGTAGTCACATATTCCCTAACACAACGCTTTTCCTCTCCTTGCTGTATGGTTTGAACAATTAAAACATTTACAATGGTAAAAAATTCTCCACTTGAAAGTAACACAGTGGAAGTGTCTCTTACTTTCGTACGCTCATGTGACTTGGAGTGTAAAAGCATATTTTTGTATATGAAGCGACTGTAAGACCATGCATTAAATGACACAGGATCCAGTAGCAGTCTTCCAACCTCCAGCTTCTGCACCATCGTCAGGTGAATGTAAGATGGTGCCCCAAAAATCCGTAAGTCTGGATCACATTCCAAGCATCTGATAGTCTTGTATTCTCCCATCATTGAATTGTAAAAAATTTTACCTTGAGAAGACGATGTTTTCCTTTCAAAAACTTCTTCACACTTCTTTCTAACTGCCATAAGCCGCATGTAAGACTTACCTATCTGTTCTGGTATGGTCTGTGTTCCAGAGAACATTTTATGTAGAAATCCATCATGACTTTCAAAAGGAAAAGTTGATGAAGCCCACAAACGTCCATATTTATCACAAGAATCTGGTATGTGAAGGAGTGTGTATTGAACCGAGTAACCTTCCTGCCACACAAAACCTCCACATCATAAACAAATTTTTTCACGGCTGCCTTTGCCAGCACTTTTTCTTCCAATGTTATCTTTTCCTTTAAAAAGACAGTCATGCTGAAAACCAACAACAGCCAATGCTCAAGATATTTCTTTGGCATCAAATTAGAGAAGCACACCAATGAATAATACAATGGGAAATACTTCCACTCTGATGCCTTATATTTCACGCTGTCTGTCTTCAGCATGCGGGGTGCTCTAGTAATCTCAGTTGGTGGTTTCATAGAGAGCAATATCCTGTCTATAACATGGATCTTCCTGCCCAAAAACCATGGCTCATTGGAGTTAGTACCAGTAACCTGGCGTGAGTGATGTATTGCAATACCAGTAGAATGGTTTATGCATACACTAAGGTAGTGTGTGACTTGCGCAAACATTGCACTGGATGTAGAAATTAGAAGAATATATTTTCAATAGGAGAAGATCATATGCTCTGCATCAGGCATAATATATGTACCTATATTAAGCTAAGACAGTGAAAAGATTCTCTCGCGAATTCTATGCCATGCATGCACATTATGTATTTTGTACAAAAAATGACATGCCCATTAATTTTGCAAAGTAACAATCATTATTCTCCCTTGGATTCAGATCATTAGAGCGTGGTTATTTCCGAGATGATGGAGCTGAAAGAAGAACCTCTAGAGGAGTCCAGCTAAATTTGTAGCTCCTTTCAAAAGTATATCATACAAGCCACGCACTTCAACGGTGAAGGTGAGATAGTTCCTTTTACACTTCGTCAGCTACTAACGATGCTAACATTACAAATCAATAATTTTCATTTTTTACTTCACAATGCAAAAGTTTCAGTTGTGGTTCTGTTCAGATTAGGTCGCCTGATATTCATTTATTTAATCACAGACCTCATTTAAAGATTTGATTTTGAATTAACATGTGGGATATTTTTGCTTATCGTTTTTCCTCTGCTTACGATCAAGCAGAGGATTTTCGTATGAGCGTTTCCTCTCCAGGTCAGGCCACGCACCAAGCCAGAATCTGCTGCCTTGCCCTCCATTCCTCTTCACTGTGGGGATTACTTTATTTGTCCTCTCATAAAAACAGCTGCGAGACACATGACCTTGGAGTATCTTATGTCACTAGGGAGGTTGATCTAGCTGGAAGTCAAGGCCAAGGGATGCGCATGAAGAATATACATCGAATGAATCATCGGCTTGGCGCCGAATAGTCACAGCCTGCTTTCTCTTCTCTTACCTCAACCGGCTGCATCGGTGGAGAGGGAGGACATGACTCTGGAGAGTGGGGGCATTTATCATGAATCAAGACATGCCCACAAAACAATCTTTTGGCTGTTAGACCCATTGGCTTGCACAGATTCCTTGAGAGTGGGAGGGACTTCTTAAAGGTCCCAAGAGTGGATATGGGGGGATCGGCAGAGTCAGCTGGAGACATCATATCCTGACCTAGTATTAGTATTGAGTGGGTGGGAGGAGGGAGGACACGAAGGGGCCTGATCTTCTGGAGGACTGACACGGGGGACTTCAGTGTGACGGGGAGGTGGAGCAGGGAAGGGGGACACGGAGGGTCACTTGAGGGAGAAATATGACCTGTGTGGGAGGGAAGCGTTTGATAAGTTTGCCGCAAGTGAGAAAGAAAGGTGGTGGAGAAGAGTAAGCCGAGGTTTCCTAACAGTGGAGATGGAAAGCTGGGTGAATTTTCCTGGTGGGGATTGCCGGGTTGGAAAAATATTATGGGAATGGGCGGGCATTCATTCCGACTAT
Organism: Ceriagrion tenellum; assembly: GCA_963169105.1. NCBI lineage: Eukaryota > Metazoa > Arthropoda > Insecta > Odonata > Coenagrionidae > Ceriagrion > Ceriagrion tenellum. The sequence goes on along the minus strand of OY720640.1, from coordinate 117,153,654 downwards.
CTAAGAAAAGGGTGTCAGTGAATAATAAGTAGAGAGGAAATACAAATGAATGTTTACTATGAATATACTTCAGTTCTTCTGTCGAAAGAATCACTTATTTAACAAAATAATCAGAGATTAGTTTTTGCACTTTGCTACACTTAATAGTTGCTTCCACAATAGCCTCTAATTAGGATAAATGCAAACTGAAATGGGAGTCAACATCATTAATAATTTGGAATCGATGTAATGTATAGAGAGCAAGCAAAACTTCATTGTTTTTGGGAGAGATCAGGACTTGGTCATTTTCGTCTTCGTCGCTGCTATCCTTACTGGCCCCTGCTACTGGCTCTTCCATCGCCAGTTGTAGCGTTCAATCAACACAAGCTTGGAGATGGTCATGTATCAACATAAAATTGCTGGGGATTGCAGCCAATGAACAGTCAACTTGCTACAAGTAATTTTGGAAATCACTTGCCAAACCTCTTACCTCGGTAGGAATTTCATCTTGTACCTCTTCTTAAACATTAAAATTGACAAATAATTATTCGTTTCTGGCACTAACAGGTCACACATAAGGTAGTTTGATCAAAGGCTAACCCCAGGAACAGGATAATCAGGTGCTGGGAAAAGGAATCCTGCCACTCTCGAGGATAATTAATAATTTTTTTTTGCAGATACCTCACGCCATGACTCCCTTCTCCACATGTCGTCAGCGACACAATGTTGAATCGGGATTCGAAATTGCTCAGCCAGCCAACGGATCATTTGAAATCTCCATTTTCAATTTCAGTGAAATTAGCGCTGCGTAGATTTTTCTTTTTCAGTGATACCCTCTTTCACTAGAATTTTAGCGTGGTTGGGGATGATTGTTGAAAGCGTTGACAATGACACCCCAAACTTTTCCACCACAGCACTTTTACCTGACTTATTTGATTCAACTCCTTGAATCATTTCCAACTACTCCTCCAATGATATTCCCCTTCTCTTTAGTTTTGATTGTTCCATGCCCATGACTGTTTTAACACTCGGAACTCCTTTCCTCAATGCCCCTACTCAAAGATGCCGGCCAATTCGTATCTTGCTTCTGCACTACCAAGGTATCAAACAGCCCCCACGCTCGATGTCCTTCGGAAGGTATACTCCGATAACCAAAGGAAAAAATGAAAGTGCCTCCTGGGCTGGAATGCTGATAAGGCTTTCTGTTCCGTCTCCAACGGAGTGACTTTGGTGTCTCATAGGATGGTTCCACTTATCCTCTTCTGATAAATATCTTTAATAAGAATTAAGCTAGAAAACTTTTTTCTGATTCTTCATCAATCTGCAGGATTGCAGCTGAGCTTTCTTTCAGGATATTTTTTTCAATCGTTGGGTTGGATCAAAAGGGGAGGAGGGTACACCATTTTCCGATATAAATATATAAGGGTGATTGAGCATTTTTTCCCATTGATTGCACATGCACCGAGAACTAGTCATCCTTTATAATTAATGTGCGTCAAACTCAGTGGTCGTATGAACCAAGCGAACTCATATTTTCTCTGGTTTTCTTGGCTGTTGGCAAAGGAAGAAGGGAAAGGCAATGCTTACAAAGATCCTTGCTTGACGACTACATCAAAACTTTCAATTAGGATGGTTAATTAAACCTGAGTCTTTTGATGATAACTATTGCCAGCCAGAATAATTATGCCATGGATCAAGTTGGGTGTAATCAGTCTGAAATTGTGAGAAAAAAACTGCCTTGGGTGATATGCACAACTGAATTTATCCCTAGAATGCATTTGCATCATCTCCAAATGTCTATGCTTTTTGAGCACACATGCGCAGCACACGATTTCTGTAATATAATATTGGAATACTCATCATGGATTTATGTTTGGGTAAAACCAGTACGAAAAAGTACCAGGGATCATGAGAGTAAAATGGTGGTAGTAGCAATTAGTCTCCCATGGGCATGTATGCTCATATTCGATTAATTTATGTTTTTTTATTGTTGATGGTAACTCTGGACTCGTGAACTCGAGACTAAAATGCTGGTGGTAGCAATTAGTCTCCCGTGGGCGAGTGTTTGTATTCGATTAATTCACTTTTTTTACTCGTTGCCGGTATCTCTGGACTCGTGTTAACAAATAATATCGTCCGAATAGTGTCATATTGTATGAACTAATATGCCTTTGATTAAAAGTTGTCCTTACTACTCAGCATTGAACCATGTGTTATCGTTCATATAAGTCATATTCTGTACATAATATACTAGGCAGAGATGATCAATGTCTTCACTCTGACAAGGAGCACCTAAAAAACGCTGCTGTTACCCCTAAAAAAGAGTAACTTTTTCACGTAGGGACCAAGAACCAAGGTTCGTTATTTAAAAACTTCGTTATTTTGTTATATCGTGTACTGTTACATATAGATACCCTTTTGATCGGGACTGAAGATTTTGCTTCGTAAAATCAAAATTTAGTAATTTCAAGTTTCTTCTGTGTTTAGAACTGTTCTCTCACCATGCTTAAGTGCCAGCAAACAAATAAATGACTTTTTCAATGGCTAAAAAACAGTAAAATCCAATTTGGAAGAACACTTATTAATAATTGTGATGCTATATGGAGGATTTTCAATTTTCCTATCTCTTAGTTTTTAAATGCATTTTACGAATTGGGATTGCAATGTCACTTTCACAAAGAAGTTACTATTTTCCTCTGTTGCTACTTATGATGACATGCCCCTTCTAATGTCTCTGAAGTCTCGAACGAGTGTCAAGCGTCATACTACATCAGTTCTCTTAGTCACTTTCGTCTCCCGTTGGATGGATGACTACACTGCATATTAGTTATATGCTCAGAGTAGATGGAGTGGCCCTAAGGCCTTCTGCATTTATTTTTGTTCCTGTACGGTTCTAAATTGAAAATAGCATTTCTCAACTCGTGTTTCTAATTTCATGCTTTTTCCTAGGGCCAATTCTTGGTTGAAATTTACTCTGGGTGATAATTTGATGGAATGCATTATGTATTGAAAACTTGAAGGTTTGGAGCAACCATTTTTTGGGGAGTTATTTTAAATATAAGACACCACATGCCCTATTGGAAATGGATACCATTCCAAATGTTTGGAGAGATGATCTTGTCTCCTCTGCTAACTTTTGTGGAACATCTTGATTTTATCGAGGGTTTCAAAGATTTAGATGGTGGAAACTGGACATCAAGGTTTGCAGATAAAGCCTTAGTTTTCATGGTGAGAGGTTTAATAGGTCTTACAAACAGCCTGTGGGCGATGTTTTTCTTTCAGGTACAATAAGGACTCCTGATTTGTCCAAATTAATAAAAGCTATCATTAGCAAATTAACCTATTATGGCCTTTAAGTCTGTGCTACAGTTTGTACATAATCAAAGTTCACAAACGTTGCTGCTATGCATACTTATGTACAGAAACTAGAGAGTCTGTGTTCAGGTCTGGTGGAAAGTAAAGAGGGGAATTTATGTCTGTTGATGGTGCAAAGGTAATCCTCTTGCTTGACCCACCTCACCTGTTGAAAGGCTTAACAAATGACCTTCTGACCAAAGATCCATAGTTTTGTCTGCTAGGAGAGAATAAATTTGCAACCTGGTGTCCTATCCTTCAGCTCAATGCCATTGACTGCAGGACCGCAAGATATGTGCCCAATTTGACTGACCTCCATATTGTCCTGGAGAAGGAAAAAAATGAAAGTTTGCTATTGCACACATATTTTTGTGAGAGGCTTTCAACTGTAATGGGGCTGCAGGCAAGCATGGGTAAGTTTTCTTTCAGCATTTCTGTAATTTTATCCCATTATCTTTGCAATTCTCTAAATCCTTATGATGTTAAATTTTGTTTCAGATGTTTCCAGAATAGACCCAAAGGCTGAGGAGACGGCCTACTTGCTGGGTTTTTTCGACACTCTGTTTGAAAGCATAAATGGGATAAGTTGCAGCCTCCACCAACTTAGCCTTTGTGCTGTGCAGTTTCTTCCTCTTCGGGACCTGTGGAATTCTGATCCAAAGCTCTATGAGTCCTAGAGTAAATGACATATACTGATGGAGTAAAAGTCTCTGGGACACCTCCTGTAAGAAATTGGGAAAGAATATTGAATTGGTGTGTAGAAATCTTAACCAGAATCCTTCAGAAAATAAATTTGGATCCATTATAAGCTATGGGTGTAGGGAAATTAATCCGACTTGCAACGTTTTGGTTGGTGCATACAAGACCCTGTTTCTGAATGACATAATGGCTGCTCATTCTCTGGGAGCAAAGTATGAGGAAGATGATTTTGAAGAGCTTGATAAAGTCAGAAATTACTTGTTGATTACTCAGGTGTCAAGCTTGGAATCATCTTCTGCCTCTGAGGAATTCCCTACTGCTTCAGGTAATGTCTCAGTGGAGACCAGAGGTGAGGACCCTTGGAGGTGAGATCTAATAAGAAAAAGAAATTTCAAAGAAGAAAAAGATTTTTCTTCTTTGGCCTCATGGCACCAATTCTCTAAATACTTACCTTTCTGATCTCAACAATTCTCACTCCGACTCTTTCACATCAACTATCTCTAATTCCAATATCACCTTCCTTGATGTTGACATTAAATTATCAGACTTGAATTTTCAGACCTCCGTTCACATCAAACCCACGAATAAACAACAATATCTTCACTATAGTAGCTGCCACCCCTCCCATACCAAACATTCTCTTCCCTTCTCACTATCCATCCTAGGCCATCGTATTTGTAATAATCCAGATTCCCTCAATACATTTCTTACCAACCTTCACCACTCGCTCCTCAAGCGTGGCTACCCAGAATCCCTTCTCATTTAAAAAAATCAGGAAAAATTGTCCCTCAACCAAACCTCCTCCCACTAAAGACTCCCGCATCCTTTCTATTTGCACAACGTATTTCCCGGGTGTTCAGTCTATCAATTTTATTCTTAAATATCTCTTTCCCATTCTGAAAAACCACTCCTCCACTTCAAAAATTTTCTCCCAGCCACCCTCAATCACATACAAGCATCCTCTTTACTTGTCCGATATATTAAAATCCACGAAGCCTCTTTCCAAAATCCTTGCTGCATCAAAACCCACCTCCTCCCCTTGTAATCTTCCCCAGTGCAAATTATGTCCAATCCTCAGTTCCTCCCCTCCTCCCAACGCCTCCATCGCCTCCTTCCCCAACCCTCTTCCCTCCTCTTGCGTCACCAGCAACGTCGTTTACCACCTACAATGTAAGCTATGCCCAAGCTCCTATGTCAGAAAAAGCTCCACCCCCCATTAATATACAGATCAATAATCACTGAGTCAATTGTAAAAACCCATATCAATCTGCTTCCCTTCCCGTGGCGATCCACGCCTCTCATCACAAGAAATCTTTCGACAATTGCTGCAATGTTTCAGTTCTGGACTCCCTTCCACCATCTGCTTCCACTATTGATCTTAATACTGTAGAGCTCTCACTAATTTGGCTCTATCCCGCGTTCCTCCCACCCGGCATCAATCTCTTTCACTAATCCCCCTCTCCTTCCCTTCCACTTCCTCCTCCCCCCACCTCTCCCTCCCTTCTATCCTTTACCCGTCAGTACCTACTAATTTCTGACGAAGGTGGTTGTGTCCACCGAAATATAAACATATCTGTGAGTTTTTCTTTTTTGTGTTTTCTCTGTGTGTCTGCCAGTCACGCCTGTGACTTTTTTACAATATTTGTGCACTACACGTGTTTTTCGTCAGTTCATTCATTCGTTCACTCAGACCTCTCAGTGGCAAATACACTCATATAAATGTTTATACATAAAGGTAGAAAGAAAGTGGATAGGAACACATAAAATGAACAAACACAGTGGTGGTGTGAAGATGTAATGATAGCCGATTCCATGCAGAAAAAATTCGACTGGACGCAAAATCCAAAGGTCCGTGGTTCGATTCTCGGTCCAGTTGAATTTTTTCTGCTAATATAACATAATATATAATAACAAAAATAATATATAAATATTTTAAAGGTTAATTGCTGTATGAGGTGAAAAGTCAGCCATCAAAGTGCTCATCATTATTCAATACTGGGAAACCTCACCAGCAACACTCTATATCTCTAAAATGATTGCCTCAACTGTAAATTAATATCATCTGATTAGCTCTTTCATTCAAAGCTGGCAAGGTGGGGTCTTGGTTTGGCTCTCCAGGGTATTGATTAAACTTATATCATACTTTAATTGTTTTGATCTCAAATGTACTTTTTATCTTCCATTTGCACAGTAATTTTTGATCATCGCCATTTACCTTCCTGTATCAAGCCTGCATTACTTTGGTCTCATGCTGCGTATTTCCACATATTTTTTGTGGCAAGTTTTGATCTTCGTAGAATATTTAGTTTAAATTATTTAACTATATATCTTGTATATATATATATAGTTATTGTATATATAAATAGTTATTTTTATATTTATCTTTCGCAATTTTTGCCAGTTTCGCTGTATCGTGTGTGCGTCTTAATAATTTTAAATGACTTCGTGTTGAAGGTGCAATAATAAATTGGCATTTTTTTTATCTTCTGTATGCGTGAATTTCATTTCCACTATACTCCTTATACAAAGCAACACGCACAACAAGGCACGGTAGGGGGATGGGGACTGAGGGGAAAGTCAAAGGATGGGGAAGGTAGGGGAGGGGTAAACGTTTAGGCACACGGACATTTGACGCGCTGTCTCGCCTTCGTCCGTCGTCGTCTGCTTTGGTGTCGCCACCGTGTGCTGCTTGGCTGTATAACGTCGAATGAAGCCGCTGTTGTTGCTGTGATGGAAGCAATCGAAGGTAATCAGTGTTTTTCCATTTTATTTTATTGAGAAAGTTAACCAGTGAAGTCAATTTATTGAGATGTAGATTTATCGGAAGGATCTTTTTATGGTTAGTTTGAATTGGTATTACTATAAATATCTCTCTCCAAAGATTCGAGTACTTCGACTTGGGCCAACATGGCGACGTAATTGTGTGACACTGTAACTATTTAAACCCTGCTGGTGAATGCTCATCCATTGTGTTTATTCTGCGAAGGTACGCGTCGTATTTATTTCGAACTGTTTAACCATTTTTTCTAATTATTGGTTGCCTTATGTGTTTTGTGTTGTAAGCCATGGCGGAACTAATTCTTGGAATTTGTGATGGTCGTTTCGCTTTGTGATTTTTGTAGCAAGGAGAGGTTTGTATTACTTAACTGCTGGCGTGAGCAGGAAATGTTACCACGGTAGCGCAATACTAGTAATTTCTTCCTACCTTTCTTTTTTCCGTCTAAGGTGGAAAATCATTTTTCGGACCGTTCACTGGACGAACAACCGTCATGGAATGTGGTCACGAGGAGTGTCGTCTAGGCCAACTCGCTGGTGAGCCGTTTGTCTGTTCTGCATCTGGACTGATGGAAATGGGTATGAGCCATCGTATTTAGTTAGAATACCCGCTGGTTGTCTCGCAGTTAAATTTTGCCTGCTGTGTTGGAATTTTATGTATCGCTCTCTTACGACTTGGACCGAATGGGTATTGTTTAGCCCTCGAATGTGTAAGGATTGAAGCAGAAGGCATTCAAATGTTAGTTGTTACCGTTCTCGTTTCATTACGAGAATTGATAGCTGAGTGACGTGGTGGTGGAGGCATCGAGCTCTCATTAGCCATGTTCAGTCCCACTCGGATATATCGGAATGTCAAGAGGAGTCGTGAGAACAGACGCTTCAACCGAAAGAAATTTTTTCAAGTTTAAAAAGTTGTTAAATGACGCTTCTCAAATACTCCATGTAAGAAATCTGCCAAAACTTTTTTCCACGGGTAAATCCCTAACTCACTATTTTAAACAATTCCATGGCATGTCATTGACGTGCTAATTAAAAATTTGGCAATACTCGGCTTCTCTCAAACACATTTAAAACACTTATTCCGAGGAATTGGTGTATTTCAGGGTTATGGCAGTGACAAAATGAATCTTTGCCAGCGGGCATTCCTCAGATTACACCAGGATCATAGAAAATCACTCTTGTTTACTGTGTCCTGAGGGAGTGGCTTTCTTTTCCTAGGATTCGTGGTACACTGTATTCCCTGCTCCATAGCTAACTCTCTCATTTTCTGAGAGATTCCAAATTCCTTTAGACTCATGTTTTCCCAACACCACTATGGCGGATTAAATAATCAGGCCTTGATATAAACAGATATATTTCCACGACTAAAATGTACATATATAACACACAGGCCGCATGACCTCAACAACCCAGATGATCCCATCCACGCCACCTTGTGTGGCAACCTTGGACTTAAGAAACGAGTTATTCACACAATGCAATACATCACAGGAGCCTTAGTTTGCCGAGAGGAGCGGCGACGAAGTTCACAGGAGGTTGAATCCTGAGGTTGGTTCATATGGGCATTCTCCGAATCTTGAGCTGGGGTATGGACAGGAACACGTGGACAAGGGCTTGCCGGCAAGGAAGGTGTATGGGATGCCAACAGGGAAGTGGGGGGTCGAGCCGATGAGTCCAATCTGGATCTAGCTAGTGCTGGTGATGGAAAACACTAGGTTTCATTAAGTTTAGCAGGTACATGGGGTAATGAAAAGCGTTTTATCTGGTTTATGTGGATGAGTTGGACTTGATGTCCAATGTTGACCTCATACAACACTTGGCTAATCCTTCTCCTAATGGTCCCATGAACAGGCAAACTATTTGACTTTATTCTTACCAGCACTATTTCCTCTGGCATATATTCTGGATATTCATGATTATGAATAAGGGGAAGGTTGACTTGGGTTTGATTAAGGAGAGGAGAGTACGGGGCTTAAACTTTAACATCAAGTCTGAAAGACTAAAACCACCCGTGGAAAGGGGAGTGGTGCGGTATGCAAAAAGTATTTTGTTAAGAACTTCTTGAATGCCTTTGTGACCTAAGGTACCCAAGCATCGTTCTTTTCTAAGGGTTTTCTTAATTATTTGCACTGCCCACTCAGCAATGCCATTAGATTGGGGGTGGTAGGCAGGAGCCTTTGTAACAACAATACCTTTTGACATATGCAAAAATCACTAAAATAACTAGAGTCAAATGGAGGGCCATTGTCAGTCACAATCTGTGAAGGGAAGCCAAAGGTGCTAAACAACGTACTCAAATTTTCACACACTTTGTAGGCATTGGTCCCATTCGGCATGTAAAAGACTTCGATCCACTTACTACAACTATCAACAATAATAAGAAAATATTTCCTATTCCATACAAAGAAATCTAAATGCACTCTGCACCAAACATCAGCCTTAGGCCAGGCTGCATTTGCTGAACAGTCTGGCCTGAAATTTACAAGTTGGCATTGTTCACAGTTACATACCACATCTTCAATATCTCTATTCATATTTGACTACCAACACAAAGAGCGAGCTAATGATTTCATTCTTACTATACCTGGATGAGAATCATGCAACAGTTTTAATATAGATTCCTTAAGGACTTTAGGAATGATTACCCTGTTACCCATTAGAAGGCAGCCATTTTCCACTGAAATCTCATACCTCTGGCGGAAAAATGGAGCAATGACATGGTCATTAATATAATTTGGCCAGTCTTGCTTAGTAAATTACATGACCTTACTCAGCACAACATCATTGGAGGTTTCTGCAGCTACTTCTCTGAAAGTTAAGGGAAAATCATTGGGAAGCACACTTAAAACATTTTCCACACTGTCTTCCGAGGCAATTGGTAGTCGAGATAGGGCATCAGCAGGGCACATCAAGGCAGACTTGCGATATTCAGTTTTATATTGATAAGTTGCCAGAACAATAGACCACCTTTGGAGTCGTGCTGCAGCCACTGTTGGGATTCCTTTATCAGGTGCAAATATATGACGGAGGAGTTGGTGGTCACTGATTAATGTGAACTTGTGGCCATACAAGTACTAGTGAAACTTTTTAACAGCAAAAATCAAGGCCAATGCCTCTCTATCCAACTGAGAATAATTTTGCTGAGCTGCAGTAAGGGTACTTGACACAAACAGAACAGGTTTCTCTACACCATCAATCATATGGCTGAGAACTGCCCCTACCCCATAACACGAAGCATCTGCTGGAACCAGAATGGGAAGCTTAGGGTTATAATGTACCAACAACGAATGTCCCAGGAGCAGTTTTTTACACTCTTCGAAAACATGGTTGCACTTATCTGACCATTCCCAAGGGGCATTTTTCTTTGTCAAGTTATACAGAGGTTTTATTAGACTAGAGAGGTTAGGTAAAAATCTGTGATAAAAGTTCAGCATCCCTACAAAGGACCTTAGTTGGGTGACATCTCTTGGAGGTTTTGCCTTCACAATGGCATCCATTTTATGTTCCATCGGGCGAACTCTCTGTGAATTAACAGTGTGGCCAAGATAGTCCACAGATTCAGCAAACCACTTACATTTGGACATATTCACTTTAACATTGTATTCATTAAGTCTAAATACCATTTCTACCCTTGGCTTGCAATCATGGACATCTTTCCGAGAGATCAATAAGTCATCCAGGTAGCACACCACCCTTGAGAATCTCTTGCATGACCAATTGGAATATACCAGGTGCACTAGAAACACCAAAAGGAAGGCGGGTGAATTGAAACAAACCTTAATCAGTATTAATGGTGAGGTATTTTTGGGATTCTGAGCCCACACCTAGTTGCAAATATGCGTTTTGGAGGTCTAAGGTAACAAAGACAGTGCCTCCATCTAGAGATGCAAAGACATCCTCTAGTTTTGGCAAGGGGTAATAGTCGGTAACCAGGACTTTATTTAAGGTCACTTTAAAGTCCACACAAAGTCGTATCCCACCACCTTGCTTTGGCACACACAGGATGGGAGAGGCCCAGTCTGAATAGCGAACTAAGTACCCCACTTAGCACCATTTCTTCCAGCTGCTTCTGAACCTCAGCTTTCAATGCAAATGGCACAGAGTAAGGCCTGTGGAATATTGGAATGGCCCCTTCTTTCACTACCAGATGTGCATTAAAATGGTTGATTACATCAGATTTCTTACTACTATAAACATTAGGATACCTAGAAATAAACCTCGATATTATGTTATCATCACTTAGCACCGACTTGTGCACAGTACCTTGAGGAGTAGGATTGGATTCAAATTGAAAAATTGGCAAGCCTCTCCCAGCATCACCACATTCCTTCCCCTCATCAAAACTTTTATGAAATACATTTTTCCACCCAGGATACAAGGAATCAAGCCATGGGCGGCCCAAAAGAGGCTTAACTTTCCCTTTCGATGAGACCACTATTAGTTCGAGTTTACACCCTTCAGTTTTTACCTTACATGGGCTGGTTACATTGGCTTCAATTTTCCCAATGACACAAATTTGGTCCCCTGTCACTGATTTTAAGGCCAGAATACATTTTGAGAGGAAAACATTTTTGAAAAACCTCTGGTATGTTTCTTCCGAGATCAGGGATACACTAGCCCCACTGTCAACTTCAAAGGCCAACCGAATACCATTTACCATGATATTAACAATAACAAGGGGACTGCCCAACACAGAGCATACTGTGGGCAAGTAAAAACAATTTACAGTGACCCCTGAGTTACTTTGAATACTGAATTCTGACCTTGATCGGCAGGACGGAGAGAGTTGCGACTTATCTTCCTGCCATTCGTCAACATACATCTCTCGGACATTTGCACTCCTACACATTTTAGAAGTGTGTCCCCTTTGGTGGCATCGGAAGCATTCCCAGTCATGGGCCGGGCAAAACCCCTCGCGATGGACTCGTCCACACCGTTGACAGGATCCGCCTCGAGGTCCGTTGCTCGGCCGGTTGTTCCACACTCTCGGTCCCCGTTGAGCAGGTATAATTTCTCTCGTCTGCGGGGCGACATGAACCCTGTAATGATGGTCCGGGGGAGACACTTTCCTGTGAACAGCATCCACTTCAGTCTGTGGTTTCGCTGACTCGAAAAAGGAATTCCTCTAAGCTAATTCTACATCTGCTGCAATCGTACACGCCTGCTCGAAGGTCAGCTGGCTCTCAAGCAAAAGCCTTTGCCTAATAATGGTGGATTCCAAGCCACAGACAAGCCTATCCCGGAGAGCGTCATTAAAAAAATCACCAAAATCACAAAATTCAGCAAGTTTTTTCAAAGCTATTACAAATGCTTTAACATTCTCTCCCAACTCCTGAGAACGGGAATAAAAATTATATCGTTCTGATATTGTAAGCCGTTTTGGAGCACAGTGCGATTTCAGTGCCGGCAACAAAATTGGAAAAGACTGCTCAGTTGGCTTTTTCGGAAACAGAATATTCTTTAAAAGAGTATAGGTCGACGCTCCACAAAATGTGATGAACATTGGAACTTGCACGTTTGATTCCGTTATACCGTTGAGCAAGAAAAAGTGCTCAAATCGCTCTGCATAAGAGAGAAATTCTTCTTTTTCCGGATCGAAAGCGTCCATACGCCCAATAAGTGAGTTCGACACCAAGGGTGTCGCCATGTTATTGGAAGCACCAATTAATATGCGAATCCCACCTCGTCGCCAACTGTCACGTTTTCCCGACACCACTATGGCGGAATAAATAATCAGGCCATGATATAAACAGATTTATTTCCACGACTAAAACGTACACATACAACCCACAGGCCACTTGGCCTCAACAACCCGGATGAATCCATCCATGCCACCTTGTGTGGCAACCTTGGACTTAACAGAAAAGAGTTATTCACGCAATGCAATACATCACATAGACTAATAGCCACACTCAAGTTTTTAGTTGGAGTAGACAGGGCCAATATTTTTTCACTGCATGATTTGGCTCTAGCAAACTTTTCCTTGAGTTGCTTTGGCATTGCACATCCTGCTAACTCTAATTGGCTGTAGAAAGTGGTATATCTCCCCAGTCTAATCCTTAGTTTAATGAATGGAGGAAATTTTATTTATTTTTTCTTAGGAGTGAGTACCTTTAGCCTCTCAAATTTCTCCTCATTATCAGTGATGTTCCGATTCCAGACAGATCTCAGTTTATTTTTTCAAGGATCATCTTATAAGGAGAATGCATTGCTCCTTAGCTCTCTCCTTGCATGGCGCTCCATTGCCGGAGCTGGTTGAAGATGTCGGCACCTGAGCCTTCAGAGATGGCGAACACCATGGCCCAGGATGATGCAATATTAGTTTCATGTCTGCAGCTATCTGTGAGTCAGAAATACTTTCTAGGAAACTGGCTGGTGATCTTGGAGAATCACCTTTTCCAATTTCCTTTTTCAGATGCTCTCTGCACTGAAGGCTTAATTTCCTATCCTTGACTTAAGACAGTGCATAGATCCGTGAAATGGATTCAAATTAGCTGTGGTTGTGTATTGGTTGGTTGCCCAGATACTCTTTTATATAGATCCAGTGGATTGCTGCACAGGTTTTGGCATCTTGAAATGAAAATAAGAAAATATTTCCATGATCATCACTCTTGTGCTATTGATTTTGACAACATTTCTCGCCTCTATGAGATGCAGATCTCTTCGTGAGTACTCCTCCATGAACTTATAAACTTGGTCTTGCAAAGAATTACCTTCTCGCACTTCTTCTATACCTCATGTAAGATGGCTTATGGATGTGCAAGTATCCATAATAATCTTGAACTATATCGCAGTAACTGTGAGGAAAAGAAGGCATGAAAAACTTCTTTAGTCACTGGGTACACCTACAGTGAATACGGAAACAGACAGAAGCGTCCAGAGTACAGAGCAGTTAGATTTTTGCTGATCCTCACCCAAAAAGTGAACGGTTATAATTTAATTGACCCTCTATCACTGTATGAAATGACTACTGTGGTGATCATGCTGAGGGGCTGTGAAAAGGAAACGAGGTTTTGCCTCGTACTCTTATCCATTGACTCCATAGAACTCTTTTTCAAAGAGGAAGCATTGAGAGAGGAATATTTATCTATCTCAGAAAATCCACAGCTGGAGTTTCTTTCTGTGGAGTGTAGAAAAGGGACATTTTTTAGAGTTGGATAATGGTTAAGACACTACACCACGGAGATGTAAAGACCTAAGATGTATAAATTCTGACATAATACAATGCTTAACCTTTTGCACTCTGGTGCTTTTCTCTTGATTCCCTTAGTCTACTCGGAATTTAATTTTTAAATACCCCACATTTTAGGGAAGGCGGCTCCATTAGCATAGGTAATGAAAAACAAAATTTTCCATTCATATAAACTTATTTATTTGGATTTTTTTACTTCTAAAATTATTCTTACACTTCATACTGTAATTTAGGCTCTATAATTTTTCATGGTGTGATATTTTGTGAAACATTCACCCTCATGATGACCTGGATTACATTTACATGTCTTACAGATATAAATTGTCTCTCTTCTTCCACCTTTCTCTTTTCTGTTTGAACAAACAACACAATCTTAATGTTTTTTGTTAGGGTGTGGTGTGATTACATGTAGCTTACCATCTAAACGTTGCTCAAGGTTTGATGATGATAATCTTTTTTGTGTACCACCTCGGAATTCTCCAACAAGGTCTTGTACAAGTTTCCTAATGAATTTTACATGCGATATCGGTTTTACATTTTTTCTTTTTTGGCATTCTTTGTACAATATATATGAATTTACGACACTCACCTCAAGCCCCCAGAAAAACAATTTACGCCACCATTTTAGAGTCTTCCTCAGAAAACAATGTGAACTTGTGTAATGATCAGCTATATCTACTCCCCCCATAAACTTTGTGTAGTTTGTCACAACCTTGGGTTTGAAAACCATTTCATTCCCACCACCACGCACTCTCCTTTCCACAGACTCAGTCTCTGAAGTGTCCCATGTACTGAGCATTGTGACTACTCTCTTATCTTTCCATGCAAGAAGCATTACATTTTCATTCCTGTAAGCCACTATCTCTCCTTTCTTTAGTTTAGGATGTTTTATAGTATTCGGATTGTCTTTCCTACTTGTCATTATTGTCCCAGTCAAGTATGTTTTTTCTTTGAGTAATTCCCTTGCAAGGGTTACGCTGGTGTAATACCTATCAGTAAAGATGTGATAGCCTTGAGCATCAGGTACTGCGTTCTTCAATCTCTCATGTAGTTCTAAAACTATTCTGCTAGTAAAAGGGAGATCAGGTCTCAACAAGGTTTCAGAGGTTATTCCACCATAATATGGGACAAATGAATGTACATAACCACATCTAGAATCTGAGAGGACATATAAACAAATATCCCATTTTGTTGGATTTTTAGGATTGTATGTGATGAACTGTATCTTTCCCTTGAAACCAACAACAGCCTCATCAACAGAAATTTCCCTTCCAGGACAGAATCTCTCCCTAAATTTCATTTCCAAGTATGACAAGAAGGAGTTCACTTTCTCGGTTCTTGTTCTCAAATCCTTACTTGACTTTTGATCGTTCTTCAAGTGTAGCATCCAAAATATTTGCAAGAACCTCTCCCTTTTGAAAACAGTTCGAAAAAATGGTATATGAGACTCAAAATCCATGGACCAATAACTCTGCAAGTTAGGGTGATTCAATACACCCATATTTAGCACTACACCGAGAAAAGCTTTCATTTCCTCTATTGTTACATCTTTCCAATTATTCCAAGTGGACCGCGGAGATAGGTCTTTCTGGCTAATTTTATGCCTAGCATACTCGTTAGTCTCATTCGTTATATTTTTTATCAAAGTCTCAGTAAAAAACAACTGGAAAAATTCTATTGGTGTGGCACATTCAGAAGGAACTTGAGGTCCAACACGCAACTGACCAGTGGAGAAGGCGATTCTGCTAGGCTCTTGGTCTTTCATCTTTCCACTTTTCTTTTTCTTGTTTTTCACAAATAACATTACTTTCACTGAGTATTATGCCCAAATTCACACTGCTATCACCTATATCTCCATCACTATCACTTGAATAAACAATTGTGCGTCTTCTTTTTGTCTTTACGAATTCAACATCACTGTCACTGTCAGTGAATTCACCTTGATATTTGGGTGAAGCAAGGGAAGTTTTCCTTTCTATAATTCCACTCGGACCAGCGACTAGTTCATCATCCTCATGTGTGGGATCGGAGAACTCACTTTCGTCACTATTATCTTTTTCACTAGCTTCTTCTTCATAATCTAGGTAAAATTCGTCTTCACAGCTTTCAAATTCTTTCGATAACCTATCCATCCTTAGGAGAAATAGGTTCTAAATATGCGACTACTTTCGGGCAAAGCCTTCATCCTACTACTGGGAGAGCATCGTTTGCAAGAAAACCCTGTGTCATGATAACATCAGCGATATGCTTGTAGAAACTCGATATGCTTCTAGAAACTCCGAGAGCAAGATAAGGAAAGGTGTTGTTTACCAAGGGAAGTAATGCAAGCTGAACAGAGCATGACTCATGAACCCAAGACACTGACCTTCCGACTCAAGACCAAGGCAAGGAAACGGACCCTCCTAAACGTGATGTCAAGCAAGCTATAGATAATAAAAGAATAGGCAGAACCTTCGGTTAGTGAGTGGCAGAGGATAATCCTAAGTAATAAAAAGAAATGAAGAAAGAGGTTGAAACTAGAAGCCAATAAATGACGGAACAGCTGATCGGGTGAACTTTACATTCTGGCGATCTTTTTTCAGATGAAGATGATCTTTCAAATGCATCGATTCACGTTTGGTAAACCATTTACTAAAGTAAAAAGCTGACTTCAAAGTAAAGAATAACAGCTAATGCAAGTAAAAAAGAACTTTCAACACGGGAAATTGATAAAGACGGTCTGCATTGGTGACGGTTTCGGCTGGAAACGACATGTAGATCGATATTATTTATTTATAAAATTATCCATGTTGCTTAATTAAGTTATTGCTTAATCATCCTTTCATGCTGATGATTATAAGAAAAATAATTGGAAAAAACAAACATAAATCCCCCTTCCATTGTGGGGAAACTCCGTGTCGAGTGTGGCTCGACACGCGAGCCATTACCGATGCCAAGCGTGTCGAGTCACACTCGACATCCGAGTGCAAAGGGTTAAAAACTTTAAAGGTGCTTAAACACTCAAAAATTTTATTCTCTCCAAACGTTATATGATTACTTACGAAGTTTTATGCTTCACATTCACTGAGTATGGGAGAACCTGAGATCCAAAGGGACAATCATTTGTTGAATTGAGGTGAAATGACCGATGTACACATATAACATTTGCTTGAGAACCCGTGTCAAGTTTAAAATTAACACCAATCTCATTAATTTAATATTAATGTAATTTAATATTAATAATAAAAAATTATAACCATTTCAAACCAATCATTGTCTCAGTCGCATTTACATGACTGCATTGAGCAATGAAAAGAGTAGAGATATTATTTTCAAGATCAGTATTTTCAAAATCACTATTATCCTCTACTACATCAACAACTTTAGATTTAGGAGACCAGCACATCTTTGCGAAGTGTCCTTTTCACTTACAATTATGGCACCTACCATTCAATGCCTGACATTTATGGTTTACTCCGTATTCAACACTGCTACATTTGTATTAAAACCTTTTAACAGACTGATTGGTATTCCCAAGTTGATAATTGTTTCCCCGCCAGTTGGAGGCACTCCTATTGACTCCGAAGACAGTGGCATGTTGAGTTTCCCCGTTGTTCTGCATCTCCATCACCTGCAAGCAGGAAATCTTTGTAGCCTTGCACATAGATATTGTATCTTCCAAGGTCAAATTGTCCACAGATAATAGTCTTTCCTTTAACTTCACTTTCTGTAGACCGGCGATTAAAATGTTGCAAACGAGCGATTCTCGTAATTCACCAAACTCACATGCTAAACTCATATTAATTATATCTGTGACAAATGTATTGAAATCCTCCTCTGCTTTTTGAGTTCTAGTGAAAAACTTTAGTGCACAAAAGTCAAATTCTTCTTTGGAGTGAAATGTGCGTCGTATTTTTTAGTGCTAACTCAAAATCTTTCGTCTCACTCGTAGACATTGAAAGAGTTGTAAATTTCCATTCCTCTCCCTCCTAAATGATGCACTAATAAAGCGACCTTCCTTTCCTGTGGGCATGCAGATAGATTACTGGCAACTAAACACACAGAAAATCTCTGTAGCCACACCTTCCAATTAGTGCTCACATTGCCCTTGTAGGACATAGCAATTCCTAATTCCAAAGTGAACATACTTGGAAAGTTTTTTTTTTAAATCTTTCATGGTTCAGCCAACAATGAACCTGACACCATGTTAAGTAAAACTCTTATATTGCTGAGTAACTTGTTTAATTCGATATGTCTTGCATGGCTTCAAGAAGATGACTGACTTCATACATGCTGTGCGAGCCATTATATACAAAAATAAACAAATGAATGCTGATATCCACAACAAAACCTATCCTCTTTCTTCCCCTTCCCTGCTTGCCCAACGTCTTTCCCTCTATCATGCTATTCAGCAACCCATCACCCTTTATTACATCCTTCAGCCATCTACCCTGCCTAACCTGGATTTCATTCAGAAGTTTCCTTTCCTCACCCAACATTTGAAGCACGTCATCATTTGTCTTCCTTTCTGTCCACCTAACCTTCTCAATCCTTCTCTACTCCCACATCTCAAATGCATGCAGCTTATTCTCATCCTCATTACTGAGGGTCCACCTTCCTGCCCCATACAACGCTACGCTCCATATCAAGCTCTTCAAGAGCCTCTCCTTCACATTCATACCTATCCCCGTACCCATATCCCCATCATCAGCTCCCTTCTTTCACTAAACACTCCCTTAGCTAGTGCTATTCTCTTCCATATGTCTTTGCTACTGTGTCCGTTTTCCTCTAGCGTACTACCTAATTTATTTAATTGTTCTACTAGCTCAAGTTTGTGTCCTCCAACTTGATTTCAACAAGCCTAGATTTCTTTGTCCTAGAGAATCTCGTAACTTATAATTTCTTATGATTTATCTTTATTACGAATATCCCTCACTGTATTTCTAAAGCATCTACCAAAGCTTGCAGTCACTTCGAAGATCCACTAACTAATACCTGATCATTTGTGAATCTAACGGACTTAATTTCAGATTTGATTTACATGATTTACGCCTAATGGTAGAGTTATCCCACTATCCCTCCCACTTTCAATCCAACCTCAAGTTCTTCCCATGCCTGTGTAACCATTTCCTCAGCATAAATATTGAAAAGCAGTGGCGAAAATGGGCACCCTTGTCTTACCCTGTGACCTATAGTTGCCCATCCCGATTCACCATCTGCCACCCTCACCAGCACCCTTTGCTTCATATATAAGTTTCGGATTAGTCTCCTGTCTCACCAGTCTATTCCCATTATCCTGAGAATTTCTGTAAGTTTATTCCAATTTACCCAATCAAAAGCTTTTTCAAAATCAATAAAGCATTCAAAAACGTCCTGGTTATACTCAGTTTCTTTCTTTAATCCTACGGTGGGCCTTGTGAATTGACACAAGCAGGCGCGCGCCGCTCTCAGTGCAGCGCAACTCACGAAGCATTTTCACGTGAATTTAAATTACAGGAAACTGTTTTCTAAAATGGATTTGGGAATTTTAATGAAGATAACTAGTTCACATGTTTTCATAATGACATTTATTTTGGTTAGTTACATTTTTATACTTTCAATTTTGTCTTCAAACATATTAGTACTCTACATCCATGCTCTCTGTACAACTATTGCACACTACCTCTCTGACACAGTGATTCTTGCAAACATGCTTGGCACATGATTTACACCTAATGGTAGTGTTATCCCACTTGTGCCTTCTGCATAGATGACATGGTCCGACTCTCCTTGCTGTACCCTGAACTGAAACAGTTTCGTCACGGTATTTGCTTAGAAAAAGGTGTATATCCTTAGATAGACACTTTATGATAGCTCTCTCTTGAAGTCTGTTTTACATCAGGGAAAAACACAAGTTATTTAGAAAAAATCTTCTTCTGCAAGTTTTATCCTGTTTGTTGCTGAAGAAAACAATCATCGAATTTATTCCAGCAATATCAAGATTACGAAAAAAAATCGCTAATGGCCATCTCCTAGTTATTCTTGAAGTGGAATATGATGCACACATCTGGTTGACTGTGTCGACTCCCCAATTTGTATGATTGTAATCAATGTTTACAATTGACTTTTTAGTACTGTCATCAACCTCACACGACTGGTGCATAGTAGACAAGAAAAGCACACCTTTTGCTGGTTTTGTCATCACTGACACAAGAGTCATGTCATACTGAAATCCAAAAAGACATGACTTCACGGCTCTTGATTTGTTTGGTAGGAATTCTATATGGATTTCCTGTTTATTTTTTTCAAAGTTCCAAGAAACGTTATTCCATTTTCTAGAAGATAAGTTGCCAATGGATAACTGCTGTAATAATTATCAGTTTTAACATTACGGTGAGAATGTTTTATCGGATCAATCAGTCTTTTTACTATGTCAAATGGTTTGTTTGAAGTCAGATATGGCCCTGGTTTTTTTGACCAGAATGTAACTCCAAACTCCAAGTGTAGAACATTTTACTATCACATAAAGCATATTCCTACAACCCATACTTGGAAGGTTTTTGGGGCATATATTGTACAAACCCGCAGCGCCCACGAAATGGTACTAGCATTTCATCAATCGGCTGCCTATGAATTTCTTACCCGGTGGCGAGCCCGAGAAATTTACACCAATTTCATCAATCGTCCCAAATTGACCAAGACTATAATATTTTTGGCAATTATTCACGAATTTAGTATGCAATTCTGGAATAGCTGCAATCTTATCAGTTTTTATTTATGTTAAGTTACTAAAGGTAGCTCTTAGAATTGGCATACCCGTACCATCATCTGCCTTCCATAATTCTTGACAATTACAGTGACGTCCTTTTTTCACTCCAATAAGGTACAAAACCTACAGAAGGGCCATTATTTCTGACCAAGTAGTACTATTGCAATCTCTTTCCCTCAGAAAATTAGCAGTTGACTGTTTCCTGTCAATAAAATCATTGGTAAAATTTACTATTTCATCGATCAGGTCGAGGTCTATGAATTTCAGAAACTCATCTATTTCACTCAGAGTGTCTTCGGCTTCACCTTTTGGACCAGGAAAAACTTTTATAATGTTTTTAGATCTAGTTTTTCCCAGAACAGCCACTGGTTTACTACACCATATAGTTTCTAAGTCGTTACCTACATGAAATCTGAAATCTTCAACTCCAGTAGTACCTTTTGGTGGCCAATCTGTACCTCTTCTGACTCCACTGACTGATCTGATTCACTTCCATCTCTATTTTCCTCCTTGATTTCTCCTTCATAGTCGATGTATGATTTGGGATTATCAATGATGTCGGCCTCGTCTCCTGAAGACTCGAGGAGGGCATGCCTGATTTCTTCGGAAGTAATCAATTTTTTATCCCTGCAAGAAGATAGATATGACAAGTTTTCTTAGTAAGCAACCGATGGTATGGACATTTCATCGGAAAACTTGAAAGTTTTATAAATAAAACTTACATGGGAGATCACTAGCAACAAATATTTCACCTGCAGACGACGATTGGCAATTGCAGCAATCGAAGACACAGGGGTCGTCCCGCCTCAAGGAACGTACCAAAACCCGACACCTCACATTTGAACGTTCAAAAGGAACTAATGTTGTGATATTCAGCACATAACAACTGCTACAATGCACAATATCAACAAATAATTCAGCTGCAAACGACGATTGGCGATGACAGCACTTGACGAGACTGGGCTCTCGCCGCAAGGATCGTGCCAAAACCCGACAGCTCAAATTTGATCGCTCATACGGAACTAACGATGTGATGTCCAGCACATAACAACTGCTACATGGTGCACTTATAATATGAAATACACATAGAGGAAGCGCACCTCACTAGTTTCTTTAATGACCAAGAAATACGAAGTATGCCGCACGGAGTGCGGCAGCACACCCTCCGAAGGGTTAAGTGTTCTCTTCAGAGCTATTGCACCCCAAGTTGACCTTCCCTTGCGGAACCCAAACTTTTCATCGTCCAAGTAGTTATTGTCCTTACTCTCCACCCTTTTATTGATTATTGAAAGTAAAACTTTGGCTGTGTGTGAAATCAAACTGATTATTCTATAGTTCTCTCATTCTGATTCACCCTTCTTTTTCTGGATAGGAATCAAGACTTTTCAAGACAAGACAGCTTTTCTTGCCGTCATCTCTTTCAATGCTTTCTCTATTTCTCTGCCCAGAATCATTGGCCTGAGGTTATCTTCATCTAGGCTTCCCTCCTCCTCTATATCTAAATTGGTAGGTGTACTATTGCTGTCATATAGCTTCTCTACATATTGCCATCTTTCATGAATATCTTCCTGCTTGATTAGTTTTCTCTCTTGTCCTTAATCTTTGGTACCGTTTGCCCTTGCTTACCTCCCAATAGCTATTTTACTCTAGTGTATAACTTCCCCTTCTTTTTGCAGTTTCTCCATTTCCTCGCATTGACTTTTCCTCCAATTTTTCTTCAACCGATTGTTTCTTAGCTAAAGTTGATTATTTTACTCCTTATCTTTCACCTTACCGATATCGGTGTTGGATGTTTTTCAAATTCCTTCTCTCCTCCATTTTTCTAATAATTTCTTCCGTAACCCATTGCATTCTACCCTCCTCATTTCCACTGCTCCTATTGTTTTCTCAGCAATTCTTCAATGCCTGTTTTAATATTCTCCCAATTGTCCTCGATTGTACCTATTTCCTTGGCTTTGCCTATATACCCTTCCATATTTCTTCATATTCCTTCCGTTTCTCCTCTTTCTACACTTCCAAGTTCCACCTCTTCATCCTCATACTTTTATTAAGCTTTTTGAGTCTAACCTCACAATTCATCGTAACTAAATTATCCCGTTAACGCCTAGCGGTACCGTTTGGTACCAGTCGTTAGCGTATTCCTAAAGTTAATTTTATTTATATTTCTTTATATTCCTTCTAATTTTTTTTAACGTGACATCAATTTAAATATGTTGAAGCATATGATTTTGAGTATTTTGCTTTTATTGAACCATAATTAACGCGCATACAGATGTTTGAAGTAGGAGAATTTTTAATGATCGCCAAAAAACGATTTTTGTCGTGCACTTACTCCACTTTTTTAACTATTTATCGATACTTTTCCTTATCTAGGCGAGTTTTTCAAGTAATAACTAATCTCAATACATGTTGCTTTGAGCTAGAGATGATGGTTTGGATGTAGACGTATTCATATAAAAGTTACAATGTGTAACATTTCTGTGGTACCGTATGGTACCGCTAGGCGCTTCCCATGCTATTTTTATGCAGGAAACGTTAACATGTGAATTTCTTACGCTTTGATGTATCTACCGGATATTTTTGCGATATTATATTTTTAACACTTTTTATCAATATAATTATTTATTTTATTGTTATTATAATTATTGTAAATATTTATTTTTATAATCTATAATTACAGTGTAAGTTTTATGCATATACATCTCGAAGATGTCCGTAGTTCAGTCATGTGGATGTTCGACGTCACTCGGCTCATTGACGTCCCCATTCCTCGAGAGGCTCGGACCCTTTTCGGTCTCCCAATGCACACCCTCACCCGGATTAGGAAGAGATGGGTGTTCAGGCTGTAAAAGTGAACCTTTCTTCTGAAAGCGACTGAGTGCTGAATGAGGAAGAGTGGTAGGGTGGTGGTAGCCTACGGGAAACTTCCCTGACGACTGGCGGCAAGTGACGAACACGCGACTCCAGACCCTCCAACAAGACTGCTAAATCCTTTTTATTCCCTCGGTCTCCCGTCTCTCCATAACCGTTGGCTACAGAATATTTCTATCCTTTTCTCAACTCCCACTACCGAATTTCCATGTGCATTGCCAAATAATTGGGAGAACTGCTAGCGGGAGCTAGCTATGAAGATTCAGCCGATGAAGAAAGTGGAGGAATGGTGGACAACTTGGCCCCAAGGAAAAACTGAGAGTATCCAAGCTTGTGGTGAACTTGGTCCGAGCCCTAAATCACGCAAGAGACCTCAAATACGCGAACAAGTGACCGTTTTGGACGATAAAGAAATTACTGTGCACAACACGATTTTCCCTAATCCTGGTTTTGTGACTTCACAGTTTTTGAACTGTTTTTTGACGAAGAAGTCATTTTTCACCTAGTGCTGGACTTGAATAAGTATGCTCTGTTCTGCAACTGTGCTAATCCAAATCTAGTTGTTGAGGAAGTAAAAGTGTTTGTTGCTATTCTCTTCCTCAGTGGGTACAATACGG
This sequence comes from Ceriagrion tenellum, assembly GCA_963169105.1. Taxonomy (NCBI): domain Eukaryota; kingdom Metazoa; phylum Arthropoda; class Insecta; order Odonata; family Coenagrionidae; genus Ceriagrion; species Ceriagrion tenellum. The sequence continues at coordinate 117,129,440 of OY720640.1, read as the reverse complement.
TTCCTGGTAAAAGGCACTGTTGGGAGGCAGCACATGACATGAGAAACGAGCTTGTGTATAATTCAATGAGACGAGACAGATTATTACTAATAAATAGATTTATTCATTGTTGCGACAAGACTGCTGTGGATGACTCGGATAAAATGTGGAAATTCGCCCTCTTATGGATATGGTGAAGAAAAAATTTGGCAATAATTTCAAAGAACAGTGCTTGAATTTTGATGAGTTAATGGTATCATATTTTGAGAGACACGGATGTAAGCAATTCATCCGGGGGAAGCCAATAAGATTTGGCTTTAAAGTTTGGTGTCTCAATAGTCCAGATGGCTACCTTGTAAATTTTGATATATACCAAGGAAATAATCCGAGGAAAGTGGAAAGTTACGAAAAAGAATTTGGAAAGGCAGCAGCACCTCTATTAGTAATGTTAGATGAGCTACAAAAGAAAGAACTGCCTTACCGGTCCTATTTTGATAATTATTTTACTAGTTACAGCTTGGTGAAATATCTCCGCGGAAGGAACTACGGTGCAACTGGCTCAGTGAGGGAAAATATAATACCTAAAGACTGCCCTCTGAAGTCCAATAAGGAACTGGCCAAGAGGAAACGAGGATCTTTTGAAGCTTGAAGATGCGTGAATGACAACATTGCCGTAGTGAAGTGGGTGGACAATGCAGTAGTGTCAGCAATATCATCATGCCACGGAATTAATCCAATATCTGATGTTGGCAGATTCTCTAAAAGTGAGAAAGCGAGAGTCCTTGAGCCACGACTCGATATTTTTGGGAAATACAATGCATTTATGGGGGGCACCGATCGAATGGACTGGAATATATCCCTTTATCGTATAGGTGTTAGAGGAAAGAAATGGTGGTGGCCCATCATTTTTACGTGGATACTGGATGCAATGATGCACAATGCATGGTTGTTGATGAGAAAATCAGGAAGTGGTATAACCCAATTATAGTTCCGTCGGGCAGTGGTGCGGTCATACCTGGAGAGATTCAAGGATCCCCCAAAATCTGTAGAACGTGCATCTGCTTCCAGAGGAAGTCAAACTGGAATGACGTAAGTGAACTCATCATCAGATAATATATTAATTTTCAATAGATTGCATTTGACTGCTATCGGTCGATCTTTTGTTCGGTGTCTCCGATGAAGTAAGGAACCATGGGTACAACCACCTCGTGAAATCCACTCCCCAGCGGTAAAGGTGTGCCCATGAAAGTTACACCAGTAGGACACGAACAGAATGTTTGAAATGTAATGTAGGATTATGTATTAATTGTTTTTTACCATTTCATGTAAGGCAGTTATTTGTTAGCGCCTTGAAATGATTTGTTTACCTTGGACAAATTTATATTTGAATTTTAGATTTTTACGAGAGCAATAAATTGTTTAGATATTTCTTGATTTTCATGGACATTTTATGTTAAAAATTAATATTGGTTAATAAAATATAAAATACGAAGCATTTTCAACAGCTACAGTTTAATTTCACGAGATTCTCTTACTCGGTTAAATTTTATACCCTCAAGCGCCTAGCGGTACCGTTTGGTACCAGGCTGTATCTCCATAAATACCCATGTTTTAAGTATCAAAGTTGGACGTAATAACTCAGAAAATGATGTACATTGAAATGTTAGGTTATCAATGAATTCTAAGAAAGATTTTTTTCCAGGCGTTACCGGGTTATTATCCGAATCTGGATAGCTCCACGAGTTCTTCACACTTCCTGAATCTTTGCTTAACCATGATGTTGTCAATTTGGTATTTCCTGGTGTCTCCGGGCATTTTCTGTGTGTTCCTCCTCCAACAATGGTAGTTCAACCAAGTGTTTGTAACTACTAATTTATTTCTCCTGCAAAATTCAACAGCCTTCTGATTGTGATCATTTCTCATTCCTAATCCAAACCCTCCCACTTCATACCCATCTCTCCCTCCCCCACTACTCCATTCCAGTTGCCCAGTAATATTAGGTTTTTCTTCCCTGGGACTCCTCTGATTATCTCCTCTATATGTTCATACACCTTATCCACCTCTTCCACACTATGAATGCTTGTAGGCATGTACACCTGGACCATAATGAAATAGGTAGGGTGTGCTTTTATTTCTACCACTAGTTTCATATTGCTCACCTGCTCAATATTTACCACCCTCATTCCCAATTTTTCATTCAATACTATAGCTAGCCCGCATTGACTCTCCAACCCACCACTATAGATTACCCGGCAACTATGCCTCCAGTAGTCCATGCTGTCCTTCCATCTCGCCTCGCACAGCACCATGGCCTCTACGTTCCCTCTATCCATATCCTGTTTAATATTCTCCAGCTTCCCCGCCGTCATCATAGTCCTAACGTTCTAAGTCCCTATTTTTATTGGTTCTTTCCTTCTCCTCTTCTTTTTCTTTTTATCTCCCTTGGTCCTTGTATCCTATGATGGCTCCGTCTTGCAAGGATTTCGTGAGATGACGACCTCGGGGGCCTTCCCTCCCCCAATGCTGGGCCCGACACCCCCCCTGCAGTGGGAGGCGTCTCGTAGTTGCCACAATTCATTTCTCTTTGAGTGACATTCATATTTCAGAGTAGTAAAATAGTTCAGAGGGACCCCCACCCCCACTTCTAAATGGTATACTTCACGTGACACCATCACAGGACTACCTTTCATCTGACTACTACCCTTTGACCTATCTGGCATGGGTGGTCCTATCGGGAGCATTATTAATTACTCTCGCCAGTTCAGTTCTAGAGGTCATTGGAACATACATGCCCTTCCACCACATCAAGGTTGTAGTCCACGGGAAAGGTTGGTAACATTACCTGATGTAATAAAAGAAATGAAAGAACAGGTGGAAAGAACAGTAAAGGGGGATCGGGTTGGCGTGGTGGTTAGAGTACTATCTTACCAGACAGGTGGCCACGGTTCAAATCCCTGCAGTGGCAGATGTTTTTCAGAGGAACCCAATCCCTACTTGAGTGTCTTGTGGAGGGCACTTCAAGTGGAGTAGTCCAACTGTCGGATGAGACGTTAAGCCATGGTCCCCCAGCACGTTGTGTTAAGAGTAGGCTAATGCTGATGCCGGGTTTCTATCCACCCTTCCTTTCTTACCTATCCCCTATGGCGCAAATGACCTGTGTTGTCGGTCGCCTCCCCAAAAATCCTATCCTAAGAACAGTAAAAGTAATGCAATAAAATGGAAATTAATGCACCAAGTTATACATCAAACATGACTGGGTGACTAAGGTGAGAGAAGCAAGCACTGTCAATCATGAATTTTTTTTAATTAAGAAAAGCATATCCAGCAATGCTCATATGTTAGTCGTCTACATCTGTACGGAGTTTTGCTGATATATAAGTTGTAGCCATGGTTTGTAGTAATGAATGCCATTTTTTTTCCTGGGGACTAGGCATGAAGTTTGTTATTTTTAAACTTTATTTTTTAATAGCTCTGTGTATTTAATATAGGCTTTTCATGGGGACCAACTGTTTGAATACAGAAAATAGAAATATAGAAACTTTTGTTCTTCATATTACCAAATGTCTTCTGTATAACTTTTGCATATTGCATTCAGCTATGAGTGATGGCAAGGAAGTTCTTGTGGAATGCCTAAACATGACATGCACTTTTTTGTAATCCTGGTAAAAATAGAATAAATTTTTAAAAATGAAATGAGCAAAATTAACAATACCGTGATAAAAAATGAATACAACAAAAGCATTTGCATCATGCGACACTTTGCCAGCGCTGATTGATGATCAGCTGATTTTACATATTTGATTCTTAAGTCAAGCGTTCCATCCATGGCTGTAGCCAGGGGAGGCAGGGGGCTCTCAAACTGCCCCCCCTTGACAAGACATTTCACACCAAATCTGTTATCCGGAGCCAGACAGGATGATGTCCTGTCCCCTCCCTCTCCCCCACCATGGCATATATCTACAGCTACAGTTTGGGGACCCTGTCCCCCTCCCCTCAACAACATAAATTCTGGCTAGGCCCATGGTTCCATCCCATGTGATTGATGTGTTTAAGCATGTGCTTTTTTCTGATAATGTGTTGTATCCCCATCACTCTATTCTATTCTTTGACTTCATATGAAAAATACCATATTTCTCAGATTATAGTCCCCCCCTTTTTTTTCCAAAAATGCCTGTGGGAAAAGAAAGGGGGGTCCTATATTCGAGCGTAAGCCACTTAGGTGCCCCTTAAGTCACCACCAAGCTATAAATAACTGTGCAACGGACAAGAATTTTTTTCTTTTTCTTTCCAGTAAAGTATAGTTATGATAATTAATGATATAATCGGAAATATGAGTCAATATCTGCCATGTTTTACCGGCACTCCACCAATTTTGAAAAGATGATTCATCCTAATCAAATAGCATGTAAAACATATGTATTCATGACAAATTTTAAGCTATCCGTGACTAGCCACGGAGTTCCACTTTTACGGAGTTCCACTTTTACGGAGTCACCCGCAATGCACATATGTGCGAATTTCCACAGAGTGAAAATCATCCGCCTTGACTGGGATTCAAACCTGGATCCCTCGATTTCCGGCCGAGTGCTTTAGCCAGTTAAGCTACCAAGGCGTCCTCTTCCCCTGTGGATTTTTGACCTTTACGGGACTAGATGTTCTCGACTGCCGGACATACAATGTAACAAACATTGTTTGTCCAAAACATATCCCTGCACTCAAATAACGCTTTTAATGACTAATCATTGACTCAATCATTGAATCAATTGACTGTTGTTACATTGTATGTCCGGCAGTCGAGAACATCTCGTCCCGTAAAGGTAAAAAAAAAATCCAAAGTGGATGATTTTTACTCTGTGGAAATTCGCACATATGTATTCATGGACTGAATCAGATTTCTGTTAATTTCTCTAGGCATAATATTAATTGAATATTGAAATGACGCCAATAAATTAATAAAATACTACAAAATACTCAAAACAAAAAGTAAACTAACACCACCATGGAAGAATACCATGGACACCACTACTAAATTAATTGAGCGCATATGTACACACTGATATTTGGAGCGCATGTAAATGTTAAGTGTTTTAAAACTTTGTGCAAAATAAATTGGGAAAGGGAAAATGAACCTTCCGCGATGATTAAACATTTCTTTGCATCTGAACCTGCGTTTATTTGCATGATTTGCAAATAAACGCAGGTTCTTGTCTCCTCAAAGTTGACATTATGAATGGGGAGGCTATAGAAATTGCGAAGAGACCGGAGAACGTCAACTGATAAGACGGTTACAAGTTGAGTAGCAGTCTAAAACGAATTTTTTAAAAATTTAAATTCTGGCAACAATGGGAGTCCAGACACATATATATAAAGACGAGCGAGGCTAAGAAGTCAGTTCAGTTAATCTGATGAAGCCGGCAGGAGGACCAGTGAAATATTGTTGTTTTCTTAAAATATGCATCGCAGAATGAATCCCAAAAAAAGGAACAGTCAACAATTATAATATTCTTAAATTGAATATAGGGGATACCTTATAAGTTAATCTCTTAACCTTTTCCTAGATGATTGTTTCAAGATGGGCCTAGTGATTGCACTCATTCGTGTGGATCCTGTCAAAATACGATTAAGGTTATGGATAAGTCCATTTGTTGCATTTTCTGCCCTTGTATATATCATTCACAGTGTACAGGGCTTAATGATTAGTCATTAAAAGCGTTATTTGAGTGCAGGGATATGTTTTGGAGGTGTTTTTTCAATTTTGTTAATGGAAAAGGAATACATGTCCCCTGCCTACACCCTCCCGTTTCCTCCCTTTTCCTTTCCATTCTTCAGCCTAATATGATTATGATAAATATTCATGTGAGAATTATTGATGTGTGACACTCGACTAAAGGTTCTGTTCTCCTCACATCTCTCAGTATTTTTATTTTTAAGTGTCACAACCATTATACTTCTTTGAAAGTCCTCTGGTTGTGTTTGGCTTTGGTAGTTATTTTTGATTATCTCATACAGGTTATCTTAGGCTTTACCTCCAAGTGCTTGGATGATTTCTCCGTGGATATCTGCTCCAGGTGCTTTCTTTTTCTTTTTACTGCTTTATAGAGTCCACTCAGTATGGGTGGGCCCTGATCTTCCTCGTCAACCTTGATTTCGTTATTCATTAAGTTTTCTTCCAGTGGCATTTACCCATGGTAAAGTTCTTTGATGTGTTGCTTCTATCTATTCCTAATGTCTTCACCCTCTATCAGTGTATACCCGTCTGCATCCCTGATGTTGTTGCTTCTCGTTTTCCATTCTCCAAAGTGTTTCTTCACCAGCTTGTATGGTGTTTTCCCTCTTCATGTTTTGTTGACTTCCTTGCAGCACCTTTTGGTCTAATCCTCCCTAGCATTCTTGAATTCTCGATTGACTTGGTTCTTTAGCTTCTTGTAGAGGGTTGGCTCACCTTTGTTTCTGGGGTTCTTGTATTTTCTCCTTTCTTCTATTAGTACCCCTATCTCCGTTGTTCTCCATTGCATCTTTGTCATGGCCATTTTACTCATAAGTTGCTCCTCTGTTACTTCTGCAATTGTCCTCTTCAGCTCATCCCATTTCTCTTAGATTCTCTTTTCTACCTCATTTTCTAGTTTTCTCTCAATGGTGGTGGCTAATCTTTCTCTATTTCCTTCTTAGGTCAGTATTTTTGTATCCCACCTTGTTTCATGTTTTATGTCGATGGTGCTCGTTCCTTCTTATGCAGATGGTGCTTGAAGAGTGTTATTACCTTATTCTCCTCATTGCAGAACTGAATCAGTCTTTCTTCCTTGGCATTTCTTTTGCTCAGTCCAAAATATCCTACACTGCTTTTTCCTTCTCCTACCACTGCATTCCGGTCTCCCATGGTGATGAGGTTGTTCTTTCCCTTTACCTCCCCAAGGATTTATTCAAACTTGTAAACCTATTCTCTTTCTTCTTCCACCTGGCTAGATATTGGCATGTAGATCTGCACAATTACTGTCCATCCATTGCCTCTCCTTCCAGTCTCACCATCAGAATCCTTTGACTGTACTGCCAGACTGACTTCACTCTCCTGCCCCATTATTCCTTCAATATGTTGCCTAAACCTGGAATCTTCTGGTTGTCTCGTGAATTATTACTTGGTATCCATTGCTCTAGTAGTCATCTGCCCACTTGACCTCGCTGGCTCCCAGTATATCTACCCCTAGCCTCTCCTTCTTTATCTTCACATTTTCCAGCTTCCCGCTCACTTCTAAAGATCTCATGCTCCATGTCTCAACCCTGCATATGTCCTTCCTGACTGATGTACCCATCCCAGTAGTCTCCTCCCGCAGATCCAATTGGGGGACTGTTTTACCTCCAGAATATTTTACCAGGAGGAATGCCATCATGTCATATGCCATTAGAATGTAGGGCTGCGTCTTAACAGGGAGAATAATGTGGTGGTTTTCTCACTACCTTCCACATTGCAGTTCCATGGCCATGAACTTAACTCTTGCCCTTAGCTGTGGCTGATGATGCTTCTCTGATCTTCTTGATTTGCACCATCAATACCTTCAGCTGAGACTTCTGCCTCTCATTGGTGGTATCAAATTGAGGTTGCATGCAAAACTTGCTAGGTCAGCCAGGAAAAAACGTTTTCCATCATGTGGTCTCCAACCTGCAACCCTCGGAACTGGAGTCAAACACGCTACCACAGGAAAAATTTAAGATGACAACTTTTACTAAAACCACTAGATTTATTAAACAACGACCCAGGTTTCGATATGCATTCACATCATCTTCAGGTCTGAAGATGATGTGAATGCACATTGACTTCTGGGTCGTTGTTTGATAAATCTAAATTTTTAATTTAGGAATTTTTTTTTAAATTAAATTTTTAATTTTGGAATTTTTAATGATGGAATACCACCAAGTGAGACTGACTAAAGTGAGTGATACACGCTACCACTGGTCCAAACCCGACCTTTTCAAGGGGTTACTGTCAACATTTCCAAAGCTGTTACTATAATATTTATGTAATTTTTAAATCAAAATCAAATCAATGGCCAGTTGTGTGCCAGCAAGGTAACTGCATTTTTGAAATGGCATTCCAAGGTTAGTCGAATCGTGTAGAAAATCTTAATAAGTATTGAATCTCCTTGCGAATGGTAAAGCAGCCATTTTCACTATATTAGACAGAAATATCAAAACCTAAGGCATTTCCAGGAGAGGGAAAGCTGTTGTCTCTCATCACAGAGTCCTTTTAGAAATGTCTATTGACCTGCGAATCAATCAGGACAGATAAAATTCTTTCTTTGCTGTCACCTATGTTGTTTCAGTTTTAATGGAGTGACTGGATTTGGACAAAGTGTTTGGCAGCAGCTGGTTTTGACCATCTCCTATTCCTCTTGTCTTTCCTCTGTTCCCAGATTCTGGTCTTAACTGGACTGCAGGTTTGTCCAATGCCCCCTAGCCAGACTATCAGATGCCACTAACTCTGCTGTGTCTAACCTTGACCCTTTGACAAAAAGATAATAAAATGAGACCTCACAGCATCACGGTATACTCCTGTCCAAAAAAAATACTTACCCCCTCAGAGCCGAAAAATTTCTAAGTCCTGAGTTGGCGTCGATGTGACAACGCCGAACCATGCCCCCTTACATGGGAGAGCAATAAATGCACGGGAAGGAAAAGGAACCTTCTTTGGAACTCACTTGGCAAGAGGGAACACCCTTTGACAAAAAATGTTGACCTGTGAGTGCATTATTTCTGGGAGGATGGGGGTAGGTTGGGTCTACTGCCGATCCGGGCTCTAACTGCATGTTTATGAGTGGGTAAGCATGGAAATAAGAAAGTTTGGTCGGTGAACAAAAAACAGAGGAAAGGTGAATGGCACAATCGTCCTTGTTTTCAGAAGTTACAAGAATTAAAGCAAGACTCAAATATGCATTTCTTGTCTCCATCGGCATACACGAAACCTTAGCTGAAAGTGATGTCTTCCATTTATTAGGTTGTAGAGAGGCTACTGCCATTGCTAAAATAGGTCAAATCATATCAAGTGAAATATAAAAATTGTTCTTTTACTTTTAAATTTTAGGAAGCAACAAGCTCTTGCCCAACAAACGATTGTGATCCATTTAACAGGAATATATCGCAGATTTGCATTGCTCAGAGGAGTAAAAAATGTTGAATTGGATACCAAATTCGTTAAATTACACTCAAAGAGTTTTAATACCAATTAGTTCTTTCCTAAAAAAATATAATTATTCTTTGGTAATATAAAAGTCACTAACTAATTTGATATGTTTATTTCAACAACTTGTACATTTTATGTGACACATACTTAGTGTCTGGGGCAATAAAATGTGTAAACCATGCAATGTGGCCCTCAAGTATATAATTTTAATGGTGTAAAGCTTTTTCTTTGTCGTATAGGATAAAATTCATTGTTGAATAGAAGACTTGAGCTTAATATAGGTACAATTATGAATTCACATTAATTTATGTAGCATTCATATCCTTATCAGTTTATTCATTGTAGTCTTGCCAAGTCTTCTGAATTGTTTCACGCCTGCTTATATGCTTTGAACAGGAAATTGAGAGAATATTGTTTATATTCTCTACATCATGTTCAACACTTTATCTTCATCTCGATATGAATTTCAAAGGGTACCCTCTGCTGGTTTAACGTAGAACAAATATACGTGACCATCCCATTGATAGTGAAAAGGCAGTGCTGACTGAAATCACCACAATTTTTCATTGAAAGTTTTTCTCTCCTTAAGTAAAATCGCTCCCAGAATTCCTTTGTAATATTGCAACTAGGTGTCATTGAATTTTAATTTTATGTTTTTTCCCAATATGAGCTGTACAACTTCTCCTTGGAATCAGTTTCACTTTAAATATGGATTGGAATAACCACATGCCCTATTATTCTACTGCTAGAATGCCCTGAATTCCACCCTTCATCATCTCAACCATTGAAAACAGCCTTCATTCAATTTTTGTTTCCTGGTAGAAATCGATAGGGATTAAATTCACTACACTCTGGACTGAGACATCTTTTTGCCACACCATGTTAAGACTTGGTCCCACTTTGTCTCCTACTGACTAAAAATAACTCTCCGTGTTGTTGGAGGCTCTGATGTGTTTCGGTCGTTTTCCGAAGAAAACACTATCTCCCTTTTTTTGTCCATATAATATGCATATGTAATGACTTAGTCTTAATTTACAATTATTTTGCAAATATATAGGGTTATTATTTTTTCCTGCTGGATTATAGGTTGAAGAATAATTATTTCCTTTCTTGTTCATCAGCCAATGAGATGTTTGTGTAGCCAACCATTACCATAGGAAATATTTCCTGTTAATAATAATTAGAATAGAAATGCTTTTGTTTCAATAAGAGGTCGAAGCTGTTGGCCTCCTTTGCCGTACTCATTTTCATTAAGATCACGAAAGGAATACAACCGATGCTCAAAGCTGACATCAGTGTAATCCTAGGTTGGCAACCATTTTCAATTTTACTCAATGTGACCTAGATGGTAGCAGTGTAATTGAACTTTGGAAGGGTTGCTATTGATTAATGAAGTTATTTTGGACACAGCAAACTGTATATTTTATCCCCAGTAAATTACACCGGGAGACTAAAATTGAGTGACGGATGAATTCTGTGGTTGAGTGGATGGAAGTCGGTTTAAAAGCATTATCACAGAAGAAAAATTGGGCATAGAGATATTTCAATTACCATTTGAAATAAATACTGCTTCTAAGAGGGACCTTTAAAGCTTTTTGTGGTGAAAAATATCCAATTGAAAATCAATTGAAAATCAAAAGATGCTGAGTAGCAACGTTCCAAATGCGGTGAAGGAAATTTTTGTGATACCTACTGCGCTAGAAAAAATATTGTTATTTTTTTAAAAATCGGATCGCAGTCTAGGCAATGAATATTTCTCTTGGAGAATATGGCATTCTAGGCAATCAATTGCATTTTCAAATTCCTCGTACGCGTGCAACTTTGTAGCATGTAGGCTTAAATTAACGCATTAATATATTTCTTAAAATTCGCTTCATGAACTTCCATTATGTATTCCCTGGAAATGTAACTAAAGGAAGGGAATATTTATAAAATTGAATTGGCTACCAAGAAAAACCAAGTAATTTACCTCAGGATCAATCTTGGCATGTAAGTAACCATGGAGATTCGAAACCACAAGAAATGTCATCAAACAAAAATACGTCAGTTCTTCAAATGTTTTTGACTAAGTGTATGAAATAATTATTCAAAACAAACAGAACGAGCAATGGGGATAAAGACGAAGGCTGGGCTTTCTGCATCTTCCAGCAGTTGTCATCTAGAGAGGTCTTAGAGCAACTGAAATGAGCCATCATTCTTTCATTCTCGCCCAGACAAGTGAACAGAAGCCTAGATCCTCCCCTCCCCCTCAGAAAAATCCCTCATGGCCTGGGTCTTCCCCTACTCCATCCTTTCTTTAGTCAAAATTTTCCCTCTTCCCATGCGTCTTCTCCCATGCCAACCCTGGGAAGGCCTTTTCTCCATTCCATATGGTTATTGCTTTCCCAGGCAGGGGGCATGGTTCGACCATGTTGTCACATCAACGCCAAATTGGGACTTAGAAATTCTTCATCTCTGAGGAGGTAAGTTTTTATTTGGACGGGAGTATATGTAAGACGACAAATTCTTTGATGACAATTACTTCATCACTTAAGGCACTTGTTGCAATGTGGGTGGTATTGACAGCAGTATTATCAGACGAAGCATCTCTTGGAAAAAATAATTGTGAATATTGTCGAGGTTTGGGATCAGTCAGAAGACGAAATAAGGAAAAAATACCCGTTACGTGTAGCACATTGCAGTGAGTCACATTGAACTCTTTTATTTCACAACAAGAACGCCAGGTGGCAGCACCATACAATTATCATGCCAGCTGAAAATGTTGGGCTATGCCTACCAACCCAACAAATATAACAGCTCTTTTCACAGTAGCAGGACTGCTTAGAATAATTAATTTTGCTTTTTCATTGAAATTAAGTAAAAGTAATTGCAATAGTATGGCTTGGCTATGCTTCATGTATGCTTTGATTTAAATTTCCAGAAGATAGTTTTGTAGTACCTAATTCAAAACTTTTCCTGTGCTTATTGTAATTTATGATAATTTGGATTGGATGGTTGTAAGTTAATTCAGTGACTTAAGTGTGCTACTTTTGGCCTGCAGAAAGCCCAAAAATGCTTTAAAAATTAGAATTAGATTATAGAATATTCTGGTAATTAGAATTGGCAAATTGGTTGACTTGGGGGAAATTCATTCCTGTTAAGTTGACATGATCAACTTTTGTTTAGAAAATATTTAATGGTGTGCATTTATTTTTGTTTGTTATTATATTTTAATTAATTGATGTTGTTAAAGTAAATGGACTCTTCTTTGTTCCTCAGGCTGCCGTTACATAGAACTGAGTTGCTTCCACTTGCAGATGGGACTCTAGGCAAATCAGAGGATCACCCCTGAAAAATTCATGTGAAGCCTAAAAATGTTGAACTTCAGTGATTGAGTGCACATGGGAGTTTCCTGTGCAGCATGCTGTTGCCATAAAGGTTGCCTAAAGTCATTCCAGTTGATAGAGGGGTTTTCATTCAACCTTAGAAAACTTTCTTGGGAAGTAGTGGTTTTCCAAATACATTCTTGTTCCTGAACAAATTTCTTAGATTGTGGTACTGGTACTAAACTGTGGTTTGGATAAAAATTAATGTATAATTATTTGGTTGTTAATACAGTAGATTCCTGTCGAATGGACACATTGGAACCAGTGCATGATACCCCAAGTAAGAGGCTACCCTTACAATGCATTTATTGCTGTAAATATATGTGCTAGAATTTGGAATGGACCTGCCTCATAAAAGGTCTAAACACTTCGGGGCCGAAATACTTCCAAGTCCCGAGTTTACATCAATGATGCAACATATTCAAACCAATAATTGTGCTCGGGAAAGCTGTAAATTAATGTAATGGAACCAAGGCCTTCTTCCCTTCAGCTAGATTCAGGGAGAATGAGGGATAAGACGCTCAATGGGAAGATTTTAAGCGGAGTAAGGATTTTTGTAGGAGCTGGGGGAGGGGGGTCTAAGCTTCTGTTTACTTGTGTGGATGAGAATGAGGTGGGAATGGCTCGTTTTGGTCATTCTGAGATCTCAAGTTGGTAACTGCTGGAAGACATGAAAAGCCCTGGCTCCATTGTTATCCCAGATCCAAGTTGTTTTGTATAAATAATAAATCACACATGCATATTCATTAGCATTTAAAATTTTTTAAGTGTTGATGTGTTTTTGTTATCTGGAATTCCTTGTGGTTTCAAAATCCCCATTGTTATGTGCCATGACTGATTGTATGATAAGTTACTTAGCTTTTTCATGAGTTGATTCAATTTTATAAATATTCCCTAAATTTAGTTACTTCTGGAAATGTGCATTGGAAGTTCTCATAGCAGAAGTGCATTAGCATATTCATTTTAACTTCCATACGACAAAGTTACCCTTATGAAACGAATTTCAAGATCCAATTCACTACTCGAAAGGCCATATTCTCAAAGAGAGAAATCCATTTCCTGGATGGCATTTCAATTAATTAATAAAAAATAAATTGTTTACAGTAGACCATCAAACAAATTACCTCGGGTGAACGCTCAACTATGCAGCTTTGATTTTTAATTTGATTTTTTGCCCAGTGATAGCGATACATTTCCCTCATAGAAACAGCATATATGTGCTTCAAATGTGGATCAAAATAGCACTATGCCCAATTATCCTGCTGTTGGAATTCTTTTAACCAGACTTCCGTCCACTCAACCATAGAATTAGGCCATCACTCTTATTTTTGTTTCCTAGTACATCTAAATTACTGGGGATTAAATACACTGGTTACTGGACAGAGACATTTTTTAGCCTAACAATGTTAAGACTTGGTCCAAATTTCTCATTGGGGTATCATACACTGCAGCTTCTGCTTAATAATTCCATAAAAATAGCCACTAGAGGTCATATGGCACATTTTCTGCCATTTTCATTTTAGGAAGCTGTAATTAATGCACGGTAAATGAATTCACAAATTCACCCCGCCTCCAAATTTACATATTCTTTGGATTTACTTCATGTCTTTGAACTCTAGAATAACACAGAAAAAACTTCATTATTCTATTGCTATTCTCACTATTTTCAGTTACACAGCTATCACTTAGATAACTCTCAGTAAATCTGACGAAGCAGATGAGTAGCAGGTTAAGCCCACGACCTCAAATTTGCTACAATGCACAAACTTTCACCAGCTCTCTGGAGAAGATAGATGACTCACAGCCAGCTTCAGTCCACTGAAATACTAGGTTGTTTAACAATTCTTTAAAAATCGATTTCACAGTATGGGTTTATGATGGTATGTAGTTTTTTTTAAATAATACTCCAAAGAGCTTGAAAACAAGACCACTGTCTTGCTTGTAGCGCTATTCATAATTAAGAAAAGGTTCTGTCGTAAAGTTTATTACAACTTAATGGTAAATTGTATAGAACTGAATGTGTGGAATACATTCAAATATGTTTGCCTTACTCAAAATCAGAAATTTCGTTAAGATCAAGCTTCACGAATCTTCATTGTTAAATTTCAAGGGTAACATCCCATCCGAAACAGTCAGTACAACTCATTTTTGCTCTTATCATGATAAAAAATTGGAAGGGTATTGTAAAAATAATATGCCATTTGGGTTAAATGCAGTAGAAAATATGCTATAGTTTGATGTTGGTACTGTGGTTCATTTTCAATTTGGTGTCCAAACTCAAGTCTACATAATTTTTGCACTGACAGTAGAAGCATAATAATCTGCCTATGTAAATGTGTCAGTTGCTGAGAATGAGGAGGAGAGGGGCCAGACTATGAGTCCATTGGAATTTGTGTGGCATGTCGCAAACAGAATGGTTTTTTATGAACAACATCATCTCCACCATCCTCCCCAGCTTGATATGCACTTGGAATACTGGGAAATCCATCCCTATCTTTCTGCAGATGCTCACCTTGGGTGTTATCCCTCCTCTCATGTTATCCTGTATTCTAAGTAATTACTGATCTTCTTTGCCCCCGCCCTTTCTTCCTCAAAATGTTAATCTCTTGACCTATCTCTTACAGCTCAGCCTCTGCCTCTAGAGTCTACTCCACTGAAAAGAATGTTCCCACCTGGATGAGTTCCAGTGATGACAAAACCTAGCTGGTCTGTGAATTGGAATAGGTGCCCATGTGGAATTGCATCAATGAAGAGAATGTTTAAAATTGGTTTCCTCATGAGAAAAACTTGTATTTACCCCAAAGTGTAAGCTGTGCCACCAACGAATGGCCCAACTGAACAGTGTAATGTTGTGATTTAGTGGAGAAAACATATTCTTCAATTTGTTATATTCATCCGGATTCGCCCCAAATAAATGGCTTCCCCAATTAGCTGGTGGTCCAAATAACTCAAATCTACTGTAGTTGAAAGGCCTTGTTCTATTCATGATATTGTGATGTGGTTCAGGGATCCATGCCGAGATTTTTAAGCCTAAATGTATGGTGCACATGGTGTAATTAACCCTTAAATGTTAGCTGTGCCAAGTTTGGCTTATACCTCTATATTTATCTCTGCACATTTTTCAATTACCACCACCAAATTTAGTGCAATCATTAATATTAACAAATTAAAAGGAATACTTAGAGCAATGCAAATGTTCTTCCTTGTCTTGCATTGTTGAGTGATGGAGTAAAATGTGCTCATACATTTTTTCCAGTAAGTTACAAGTTTACAAAAACATTTAATTACTGTATTTCTTAAAAGTAGAATTGCTGTGATACGAATATTTTTTTTATTTTTAGGGTTCTGGGGGTGTTCTATCACCTCATCCCCCCCATAGTTATGCCACTGCTTGTAAATATGTTTCATAGAGGAACACAAGTATGCCTGTCAACATATGCTAATGAAGGATTTCACCATGCCTCTTTAATTGAGGAAATGTATGTCAACCCTTGTCTGTGTGTATCCAATTTATCATGTCTTTTGCTGGGGATGTAGTGTTGCTGCAGGTTATTCTCTGGTTGGTACAGTTTTTTACAGTTGTTACTTTGTAATTTCAAATCATAAATTGTATGAAAGTAAGTCTTTCTTCATTTACCTCAAAAGTGCAGGATTCAAAAAAACCTTGATTTCATTTTTTTGTGAGCAGCATCTGTGTGAAGGACTGTGTGAAATATTTTTAGCGGTAAATGCTTAAGGAAGAATAGTTTGTGGCATTCATTACATTGAGCTACGGTTTATAAACATATGGCCATGTGAATTGAATTAGGTGAAAAAAGTTAATGAAATTCATGAATCAGCATGCCCTAACACCCCTGCGGGTAGGGGGTATTAGAATCCTCCCGCAGTATCCCTGCTTGTCGTAAAAGGCGACTAAAAGGGTGGGGAGATTACCCCAAGAACAAACAATCATATGCCACTCCATGGTGCTGATTTGTAATGGTTACTTGAGAGGGACATCATTGTTGGTGCTGTGATAATTTACCTACTTCTGGTGTAGCAGTGAATTTTAATACATCTTACGGCAGTGTAAGGCTCGAGTTCTCAGCTAAGACTTAATGAATACCAGTAGTTTACTGTGCTAGGGATTATGAGAAACATTTTAAGCGTGTAATTTGATTATGTATTGATTGAATCATTTGTAGTCAGTAGCTCTGGTATGGCCATTTATTGGTAGTAATGAACAATTATTTCAAAAGAAAAGTATGCGAACAGCAGAGTAGTAAGCAGAGTCCCCGAGTACTTATGGCAGAAGGTATCACAATATAAATTTAAGTCTATGTTGTAATGGTTCAACGTTGGTCGACCGGCTGAAGACCGCGAGAACCATCCATATGGTAAATCACACCTCTGACCAATTGTCATGACGGACGACCTACCTAAAGAATACTTTTTATTTTGAGTGCGGGGGGAATCCCCGATTGCAGATTGCACCTGTGTGAAGAGATCGCGAGTTGAGCTGGGGCGAATGACGGCTTGGCGGAAGGTGAGGGTAGAGAATTGGTCGAAAGGAACGGTTTCGTTGGGACACCAATACCACACAAAACACAGGCAATTTCCTTTCACTCAACAATTCAATGACATATATTTAGCAAAAATTAAATACCTTACGGAATTCACTTGACCCTGATGAGTGATAATGGGATGATTCAAGCGTGTTAGTAATGCGAAGGTGAAAATTGAACCCACAAAAAATGATCATTTACAATTTTAAAGAAAAATGTTTAAATGATAAAAATTCTGGCCGTTTAGCGGACTTATTTGAATAATTGTGACGGGTATACATATTCCACTGAGGATCTTCATCCTCCTTACAACAATTGGGAGGTGATACAGTCCATCCCGTTAAACGTATTCCTGCTTCTAGGAAATCTTAGGCACAGCTATTCATGAAAGCAGAGAACGAATCACTGGGGTATCGGGACGATGTGCAGGCCACCGAGACGTGTGCGATGAGGCGGGCGGGGAAAAATGCTATTTGCTCGGACTCAAGAGGGCGGTACCACACTGTGGTCGGGGTATGACAACGTTATGTGACCTGGTGGACTGCCGAAACCTTCTGCTCCCTGGTGCTGCGGATTGGGCTGGATTCCGGCTCGTCTATTTGGTGCGGTCTCTCCTATTGCGTGGAGGACTGAAATCGTGCGGAATGGCTGCCTCTCGAACTCTAGTTGCACTACTCCGGGAACTGGGATTTTGATGTCCAGCTTGCCCTGCTTCCTTTCGCCTCTCGTCAAGCACAGGATATCGCCCGCCTGTGCTTCCTTGTGTGCACTTTTCGTATCACTTCGTTACGACGAAGAACAGAAAAATAAGAAGCTTTCTCAACTCACTTGGCGGCTTTTATACCCGCCGAGGTGGAGGGGGGGATTGCTATTCATGGCGGGGGGGGGACACCGAACAGGGGACATTCACTGCATATGTGGGTTCTCAAGTCAGTTTTGAGTCAACATGCACTTTCAATGCGCTCGCAGGCACATTTACATTAGTCACTCATTCTCTCTCTCACGCACACTGGTTGCCGCTGAAACCTTGGGTCAAGGGAGAGAGAGGGGTGGGGAGAGGTCGTGGGGATAAGAGAGGTTGCAAACTGGGTTGGGATGGGCCAAGACTCACAATGTCGGGGAGTTAAATTTTTTCCCTCATCCAAATAGATAAGGTATTTCCTTTAATCTGCAAAAATTGAGCAGAGTGACAACCATTCAGTGGAACTTCGACAAATACGCTGTTGAGTTGTGCATTTATGGTGGCTCTGGCCTCAGGGTCATTTATTGTTGAGAACTTAATTACAGCATCTTTGAAGTAAATCCTACAAATAGGGCTTAATGGCCAACATTAATGTAAGTCAGTCCTGTAAGTGATAAGAATGAGAAGTTTTATTTGTCAAGTGATATTATTATACACAAATATGGGACATAACATCTAAAAATACAATACAAATCATCAACACAAAGCAATATAAGACCATCAATGAAGAAATTCATCCACAGAATACAATAAGTTACTCTGTAAATATTCATGAGGTATATGTTTAAATTGAGCCAAATTATTTAAATTTTTGAAATCCCGAGGAAGCTTGTAGATAATACAAGGCCTATGTGATGAGGGCTATAGGTGGAGTTGGTTGTTCTTACATTTGATGGAAATCTCTGGAGTTCCTTGTTTATGGATATGATAACAATGTATCATTATCTGTATAGGTAGATATATTTTGTTTGATATGGACATTTGCCCTAAATACGAGGGTGAGTCAATAAATAAGTCGCAAACGTCAGCATTTCATCATCAGTATCAGTCGTAAACATTTCATTGGGAACGATTGGAACATCCACTGTACATTTCCGACTTAGCCTCCAGTGATTTTCATCTGTTCGTGCCCCTAAAAAATCATTTGGGTGGCCGTCATTTTGATACAGATGATGCTGTAATCTATGAGGTTACACATTGGCTGCGACAGCAACCAAAGGACTTCTTTGCTGCTGGCTTTCAAGGACTTGTAAAGAGATGGGATAAGTGCCTGAATGTACAGGGTGAATGTGGAAAAGTGAAATAAATGCCAGAAAGTTACTTTAATTATTTTTGCTACAAGTCAGTTTTGCAACTTATTTATTGACTCACCCTCATGTATATACACAAGGTAGAGGTAATAAAGTTTTAAAGAGGGGATGACATGGTAAGGTGGAGCATTGCACATTAACCTAGTGGCACTCTTGGATTTTAAATATCACTGGCATTGGGTGTGGGGCCCCGAAGAGGATACTAAAAATGACATTTGAATAAACTCCTAATACTGTAAGTGATTGCTCAGACTACTGCCAGAAAAATTGATTTCAACAAGATAGCATATTTAACCTCACATATGAAGCCTAGCAACCAGCAAAAAGTCCTGGGAAATTGAATAAAAATAAATAATGGTATCTTTCTTACTAGTTTTAAAAGTTATCAGAGAATAAATGCCATTACTGAAGTCAAAATGCAGTTATTCCACCATTACCTTGTAAAACATTTCATTGGCCCTGTATTAGCTGAGTGTATTGACAGGCCACAAAACCTAAGGTTCATCAACTTTGTATCATAGTTCAGTAAGTGTATTCCAATCTCTAGGCCTACCATTTTCCAACAGTACATTCTAGCAGCTACCACATCCTGCCAGCCATTGGCAATATTTATGGTTCAAATTATTCTTATCGGAAATGCTCATACAGTATAGATGCAAATGAATAAATTCTTACTACAATTACTAATGCTGAGGGGCTGAGTGTACAGATCACTCAAAATCCAAACATTAAAGTTTTGCACGAATAATATAAAGCCAAGGTACAAATTCAGTGTTTCCTCTGAATTTATTGAAAATGAATTGGATTCATTTTGCAGGAAGATGTACGTTAGAGATGGGCCAAGTCGATCATTTTAGTGATTCAATCATTTTATTCATTGACTCGTAAGTCAGATTGATAAGATGAATCACGTGAATCGAATGAATCAAGATTGAAGAGACTTAAACTCTCGAATAATGATCATTTGATTCATTGTGACTCATAAGTCAGATTGATTAGATGAATCACAAGACTCACGTGAATCGAAAGACTCGAATGAAAAGATTGAAAAGACTCAAACACTCGAGTAATTGATGCCACTACAATTTGAATAATTGATTGCGAATAATTACCAATATACTTAGAAATTTAGGAAAGCTAATTGGTTTCCATACTCTGCAAATTTTGGATCCACATTAAATTGGAGATTTTCAAGTATTGTACTATAACACATAGGAAAACACTAGAGAGGTATATTTACAAAATGTCATCGACGTGTTACAGCTTATATCTTAGCCTTGAATGGTATACTCATTACATCTCAGGAGAAATGGAGGTGGAAAGTATACTAAAAATCAGTTGATTTTGAGAGGAAAGGTAGGTAACAGGTGTTTATGTAATCAAAGAACACAGCAGTAGTACACCTCACTGTACTATGTGACAATAATCTTATACCAATTACAGTAATTTCGAATCGTGGTGCGTAGTTTAGCACACTATACATATATTTTATAATAGTAGTTCCAAAATCAACTAGGATTTCTGTATAGTCTTCGCACCATTTTTCTCATGGGGTGCAGTAAGGAATGAAGCTATAATTAATATATATTACTGAACTGCTCACTCCAATTTAAAGGGGCATGGAGAGTAATAATAGTACATTTTATTTCCGTTGGTTACAAAGTAGCATGGAAATCGCCAAGGAATATACATTACATGTATACATCTTATTTTTGACAGCACTTGCAGTTGCTTCCCATAAACTCTGCAATGTTCAAGAATTTCTTCAAATTGAACTTATATGATGCAAAAGATGTAATGGCTTTGATATCAGGAGGGATTTTATTGTATATGTATTGCTGATGCAGCATAGTGAGGGCCCTTCTGAGCTAATGAGAGGGAGCAATGATTGACATAAATATTATGACAGTTGCGAGTTGTGTATGAGTTATTTGGTCATTTGTGGGGAAAATATTTGGGTTAAGTTTGATAAATAAAGCACAGTTAAGGATGTATAGTGAGGAAAGTGTGAGTGGCATGGAATAAGGGTCTGCCAGATGTAGAGGAGGGGAGGTTTGAAGGGAAAATGCCTTTTTGGTAAGGCTGGCGTGTCCCCAAAACAATGCCACAAGATAAGTGAGATTAAATTTTTGCATGAAATACTAGTTTCAGGGTTCCAAGGGAGACAATGGAGGCTAACTTTCTAAGGAAGTAGATACCAGATGTTATATTTTTCATAACAGACTTTATATGGGAGGACCAATCCAGGTCCTCATTTATAATTAGGCCAAAGAACTTGACTGATTTGGAACAGATGAGGGTTGACTTGTTGATCTTGAGTAGGAGACTGGAGGAGAGAGAATTCCTTTTATTGTGAAATTGCAGATATGATGATTTGTGCTGGTTAAATTTAAGATCATTTGAGTGGCACCAGTGTGTCATGTCAGATACGGAAGTATTGCTCAGGTCAATAAGTGGTATGTCTTTTGATTCAAGAAGACAGGATGTATCATCTGCGTAGAGGAGCAACCTACTAGACGAAATTGAGTTAGGGAGATCATTTACGTAGATTATAAAAAGTATAGGACCAAGTATTGAACCCTGTGGAACTCTCCTATGAACTGGGAGTGGTTTGGACATGATGGATTTTGGGCCATTCATTGTATAGTATGAGTATTTGACTTACTGCTCCCAATTTTCTAGGAATGATTTGATCCAGCTAAGGGCATAACCATTTATACCCATTCTTGCTAGTTTTGGGAAGAGTAGCTCATGGTTTATGCTGTCAAAGGCTTTGCTCAGATTGTGAAAGACTCAGATTTTGGTGGTGTGGTAGAAGAGAAAGAGAAGCTTTATCTGGATGGCATTACACAAGTGGAAGATGGTAACGCAAAATGTGGGTTGTGTGATCATGTCCTGTCTTTTCTTGGGGGTGCATCCAGTAATTTATCAAGACACCATAGGATAAAACATCCTAGTGCTCAACTTGCCCGGCAAACTCACACAGAAACAATTAGGGATGAGGACTTAATTGACAACCCTGCTACTACAAGCAAATCCTCTACATCTTCCACCTAACCCTCTACTTCTGTAGGCACTGGAGAAGGTCCCTCCTCAGTTTTGCAGAATCAGCACCAAACAAAAATCACCAGCTTTGTAAGCAAGCAATTCCTTTACAAAAAATCAACCTGCTGGATTACCAGCTAGTAAAAATGATCGTGAAAGAATGTCATCCATTGTCATTGGTGGAGGATAAAGAACTTAAAAAATTAACATGTTGAACCCCAGCTATTTAGTGCCTAGCAGGAAAAGTGTCTACCACCTTGATTCCTCAAATACCACAGAGCAAGGGAAAATGTAGCAAATACTCTTAAATGCGCGAAAGCTGTGTCCATAGCGACTGATGCATGGACCTCTGTTAACAATCAGTTTTCTGGCAGTTACAGCACACATTATAAAGGAATCTGAGCTAAAATCCTTTTTGCTGGATTGTGTCGAGTTCAGTGGGAAGCACACTGGTGATGCTTTGGCCACTGAAATAGCCCGGATTGTTTCAGAGTGGATAGTCCAAGATAAAATCATAGCAGCTGTGAGTGACTATGCTGCAAATATTAAGGCTGCAGTTAGGAATTGCCAATGGAGGCTTGTTCCTTGTTTTGCTCAATGAATTGCTTTGCGCAATGATTTTCCTTGTTTTGCTTCGGTTCATGACACTGTCTTAGGCTGAAACTGCGCCCAGATTTCCTCCGCCTTACTGCCCAAGACAGCAGAATATCTATTTTCTCGTCCTCTGACTTTAAACTTAACCCCGACACCGCCATATATCTTTGAAACCTGCGTTTCCACAGTTCCCATGATGAAGGATTAGAGAAGTACTAAGTCTCCGGCGGTTGAATATTGCTCGCTGGTTCCGTCGTTACCGTAATATTTGTTGGAGACGTCATTTTAATCGCCGTAACTAACTATATTACGGATAACGTTGATTCTCCGAAGCACATGGTTACAAAAAACTTTTAACCGCTGCCACTATGTACGATTAGTCAGAGGAGATTCAGGCGAGAGGCCGAGAAATGAACTTTACTCCGACTTAACGAGCAATCAACTGTCAGGGCGACGTTCCATCAGCTGATCCCCTTTGCGTGTTGGCAGTGTTGCCAACTTAATAGCAGGTATACAGCGCCTCCTATATACAGATGGAACAAATATATTAGACTTGTTGACATCCATATCGAGGTGACTTTACTAATTTTTTCTGCTATTGCTTTTATGTGACAATCACAAACACAGGTTCCTGCATCAATTATTGACTTCACCACTTTTGAGCCAGGAATGGGTTGAGTAAATTTTTTGGGGTAGGCCTTACCTTTCAGCTGGGGTAGGGTATTAAAGTAGTCAAATGATTTAAGTCAACCTTGTCTATATTTAGGTTGATTCCTTCTTTCGGGTTTTCCGCCGCGTTGGTTCATGATGGGGACAATATTTCACCGGCTGTCCTGCTGGCTTCCTCAGGTCCATGTAACAATTCGGTTCGGGAGGCGTCGTATTATATAGGGTTTTTTCCGCGCCTTTTTTGTGGTCCTCTTCTCTGATTGGTCGGAATTGTTTATTCTTGGAAAAGTGCTTTCCAAGAAGCGGAGAGTGGGTAACCGTCGTCTCTATCGAAGTTTTCGCGGTTTTTAGCGATTTCCACCGCTTCTCTGATGAGACGGGGGAAATATCTTTTTTCTTTGTGGATGATCGTCGCTTCCGGGAATAATATGTCATGTTGCGGTCCCTCCCAAGCATGTTCCGCAATGGCAGAAAGGTGGAACTGTCTGTTTGGTGGATCTCAGATGTTCCTGCATGCGACACTTGAGCGCTCTGCAGGTCTGTCCAATGTACCTGGAGACGCAGCAGGAGGGCGAGGATTAGATGCCTTCGTTGGCGTCTTTGGGAAGGCGGTCTTTGGCCTTGCAGAGGATGCTGGCTGTCTTCTGCACAGGTTTGAATCTAGATACATTATGCAGTTTCAGGACCCGAGCTATCCTCTCGGAGACGCCGGCCACGTAGGGAATTGTCGCGTAGGCCACAGGTTTTTCACTTCTTCGGTCCTCCTCGACGGTCCTTGTCAGGGCCATGGTTGACTCCACTCTCTTGGCGATCTTCAAGATGGAGGACTTGTGGAAACCGTTTTGTTGGAAGGTCGAGAGCAAGTGTTCCTTCTCGGATTGGAGGGATTGATCATCCGAGATGGCATGCGCTCGGTGGTACATGGTGCGGATGACAGATTCCTTTTGACTAGGATGTTGGTGTGACGATGCGTTCAAGTACCTGTTGGTATGAGTCTTTTTTCGGTAAACAGTGGCATACCGTGCCGTCTTCTCTCCTGGTGACGAGAACATCCAGGAACCCCTGCGGGTAGGGGGATGGAGAATACTCCCGCAGTATCCCTGCTTGTCGTAAGAGGCGACTAAAAGGGCGGGGAGGTGAAACCCCGAAAACAAACCCCCAAGCAGCAAAGGGATGCGTCCGGACAGTTTTGTGGGTCCACTGTCTGTGTGCGGCCATACCAGCTGGCCTGCGATCCACCCGCATGTTTGCCGTGTGCGGAGACCCGTAAGGGGGAGAAGGGGATCCTGGTGGGTGAGTTCTCTGGAACCCAGCCGGGTGTCGGAAGCCCGGTATGGGCCGGAGTTCAACACCCCACTTAGGCCCTGGATTCCCTGTAAACGGGCGGTCAAGATCTAGCCAGTCTTGATCAATCGGCTTATCGACACGTTTCGATGGCGAGTGCTGGAGTGACGGGGGTCTGTGTAGGGCGGCCAAAGGTGTACGGGTTTGGAGGGCCCATGCACTGGAGGCCCCACCCGAAGCAGTCCCCCTAAACAATAGTGCTATATCCCTTGGGTAGCCCTGGCGACCACACCGGTTTGCGGTGTGGCGTCCCGAATGTGTGGCTCCGTGGTGGGTGGGGAGCCCAGGGGACGAAATCCTAATTTTCATGGAGACAATCTCACTCCCTCCAAATAAAAGATCCCGCCCGGATACGGGCGGGGGAGATAGTATTTTCAAGAAGAGCATGCGCTATTTGGTTCTCAAATGTGCGAAAGATGGCGAGACACTTAAAAAGGTGTCTCCCTTCTTCATTAAACGGTCCTTGTCTGCGGTCATCCCTGGAGAACCTCACTCAGTCAAAAAGCTTAGAGATGGGACACTATTGATTGAGACGGCAAATGTAGACCAAGCAGAAAAACTGCTCAAAGTGAAGAAACTCCACGATATCCCGGTCACGGTAGATATCCACCGCACCCTAAACACTTCTCGGGGAGTTATAAGCCATTATGATCTCCTCTACGTTGAAGTAGACGAAATTAAGAGAGAAATGGCCCCACAAGGTGTGACAGACTGTCGTCGACTTACGACTAGGAGGAACGGTGAGACGATTAACACAACATCTGTGATCCTCACGTTCGCTATCGATAAGCTCCCCGAGAAAGTGCATATAGGCTACAATTCGGTACCAGTGCGGCCATTCATACCAAACCCCATGCGTTGCTTCCAATGCCAAAAGTTCGGCCACATCGCACCGCGATGTGAGGGTAAGACCACCTGCCCGCGCTGTGGCAAGGACAAGCATGAGGGTGACGTATGTTCCTCCGATCCTTTCTGCGTAAACTGCGAGGGTTCGCATCCAGCGTACTCTCGTGATTGCCCTGTGATGAAGGATGAAAGGAAAATTATGGAAATTAAGACCCTAGATAAAATCCCGTATGGAGAGGCGCGGCAGAAGTATCGGAGTCTCATGGCCCCTACCTTTTCCCGACCTTGGGCAGGTGTAGCAGCAACCCCCAAGAAAATGTGTACTATCTCCACTCAGACCGAAGAAACTAAGCCCACAAACAGCGTAAAAGAATCTAATGTACCGAAGAATATGCCCCAGAAAGCCACGTCGAAGATATCGGCCGAGCCGGCTAAGGCCCATAATCCGGCAAAGACGAACGCCACCAGTTCGGGTTCTCCCGTTAAGAACCCGAACAACTCCACCCCGGCCACGCAAATCAGGCGTGGAAAATCTCAATCCCTTGGGCCATCTGGTCCGGCCCGGCAGAGCCAACCAGAGTCGATGGAAGAAGATGAATATGTCTCTGAGTCGGAGGTCCGCCGGGCTAGGTCTAAGGGGAGGAGACATCGCATAAAGCGCTGACTCTCCCTCTGTACTTAAAGCCCCTTTTTATTATTTATTTCTTTTATTTTAAAATTATTTATTACTCTCCTTTTATGGTTTTCATCTTACAGTGGAACTGTAATGGTTTTTATCGGCATAAGGAGGAGCTGGCCATTTTAACTCGTGAATTTAACCCATGTTGTGTTTGCCTCCAAGAAACGCATTTCACAATGGCGGACAAGGGGATTTTAAAAGGTTTTAACGTTTTTAGATTTGACGAAATCAGTGGCCAACGAGCCCATGGTGGAGTTATGGTTGCTATTCGGGAGGCACTTTACACCTCCCGAGTGCACCTAAACACGCCGTACCAAGCGGTGGCAGTCACCGTGTACGCCCTCGAGGCGATCACGCTATGCAACGTGTACCTGCCCGAGGGTGCACCGGTCTCTCAATTTTACCTGAATGCTCTTGTCCGTCAACTACCTCAGCCGTTTATTTTACTAGGAGATTTTAACGCCCACGATCCTCTGGGGAAGCCCAAGAAGGCAATGCAATCGTAGAGGACGGATTTTATCCTCCTTTATTTTAGATAATGACTTGGTTTTATTGAACAATGGGGAAAAAACCCGTTTTAATTCTTTTACCGGTGACTCTTCAAGCATAGATTTGTGCATTGTATCGAGCGCCTTAAGTATAAAATTTAACTTATCCGTTCATGATGACCTCTGTGGGAGCGATCACCTCCCACTTCTTATTACCAAGGAACGGCATTGTAACCCTAGTTTTATACGGACAGGCCATTGGGCTATCCGGAAAGCAGACTGGTCGCTCTTCCGAAACTGTTTTAATTTCAAATATGACGAAACACGTGATGGTGTTGACAATATTAACAGTTTGACTAGCAGTATAATACAAGCCGCACACGCCAGCGTACCACGGTCTCGCGGTACTGCGACGAGACCTCAAGTTCCGTGGTGGAATGATGACTGCGCGAAAGCTATCCGCCAACGTAAAAAGGCGTTGCGGATTTTTAACAAATATCCGACTTAAAACTAATCTATCCTCCTTCAGGCGCTTGAGAGCGAAGGCACGACAGGTCGTGAGAGACGCAAAAAGAGCTTCCTGGATGGAATTTGTGTCGGGTGTGAATAGCAGGACTCCACTTGCACAGGTGTGGCGTAAGGTGAAGAGTATCTCGGGCAATCACCACCAGCTGGGAATAACCTACCTCAAGGTTGGTGGCGATATTGTGACCTCAGCTCCTGAGATTGGTGAGGCTATTGGCCGCTCGCTCGCCGATACGAGCAGTAATAGAAATTACAATCCCACATTTTTGGGAATTAAATTACGAGTTGAAGCCTCACCAATCAACTTTCGTGAGATCCGCTGTCATGAAGATTATAACCTTCCGTTTTCCCTTAGGGAGCTACAATCAGCCGTTGATGACTCCAAATTCACGGCTCCGGGATTGGATGAGGTCCACAACGCCTTTCTCCGGAATATTCCGACGACGACAATGTTAGAGGTCCTCCACACTCTCAATCACCTTTGGAGAGACGGTGCATTCCCGTCGTCCTGGCGCGAATCAGTAGTCATACCCATACCGAAGCAGGGCAAAGATCGTACTGACCCGAATGGTTATAGACCTATAGCACTCACTAACTGCCTGTGCAAGTTAATGGAAAGAATGGTTAACCGACGGCTTATTTGGTGGCTAGAGTGCCGAAACCTTCTCTCCGATATTCAGTGTGGATTTCGTAGAGGCCGGTCCACGATCGATCACCTGATAAGAATAGAAAAAGAAAAGAAAAGACCGGAGAGGCCGTATTTTAGCCAATTTTATAATGGATTTTAATCTGATTTTATTAAATAACGGGGAGCATACCCGTTTTAACTCCTTCAATGGTCAATTCTCGACAATTGACCTTTGTATGTGCTCGAGCACTTTAATGAATAAAATTCATTTGTCAGCTCACGAGGACCTATGTGGGAGCGACCACTTTCCCCTTTTCATACAGACAGAGGATAATTTTAACCCTTACTTTATTAGACCTGGTAACTGGATTATCCGGAAAGCTAATTGGGCGCTTTTTAAAGAGAACTTTAATTTTACTTTTGACGAACGGTATGACGGAATTTTAAACATAGAAAATATGACAAGAGGTGTAATAGAATCCGCCACGTGCAGCGTGCCTCGATCAGCACAAATGTCTTCTAGGCCTGCAGTTCCATGGTGGAACGAGGAATGCGCGGAAGCTATTTGTAAGCGCAAGAGGGCGCTACGAATATTCAAGAAATATCCAACGGCCACCAATCTTTCGACATTTAGGCGCCTCCGAGCCAAAGCTCGAAGGGTAGTAAAGGAGGCAAAAAAGGTTTCATGGAGAGAATATGTTTCTGGAATTAACTACAAAACCCCTCTTGCACAGGTATGGAACAGGGTCAGGCGTATTTCGGGAAACCACCATCAGCTGAGCGTCTCCTTCCTTAAGGTTGGCGGCAATGTCTTGACATCTCTTTCGGCTATCGGTGAGGTATTCGGCCAGTTGTTCTCTAGCATATCCCGTGACGACGCATACGACGACTTATTCTTGTCCATTAAGACACAAAAGGAATCATCACCGCTGATCTTTACACCCGCGAGAACAGTAGAGGATTATAACATCCCTTTTTCACTTTGGGAACTGCGTTCAGCAATTGCAGAATCCAGGGACTCTGCCGTAGGAATGGACGACATCCATAATGCATTTCTCCGGAATTTTTCGGAGAAGGCATTGTCGGAGGTCCTGCGCTCCCTTAACCAACTTTGGGTCGAGGGTAGCTTTCCACCATCCTGGCGGGAGTCTGTTATAATCCCAATTCTTAAACAGGGAAAGGATAGAGCTGACCCGAATAATTATCGACCTATCTCCTTAACCAGTTGCCTGTGCAAGGTAATGGAGAGAATGGTGAATCGACGACTCGTTTGGTGGTTAGAGCGTCGAAACCTTATCTCA
Source organism: Ceriagrion tenellum (assembly GCA_963169105.1). Taxonomy (NCBI): domain Eukaryota; kingdom Metazoa; phylum Arthropoda; class Insecta; order Odonata; family Coenagrionidae; genus Ceriagrion; species Ceriagrion tenellum. The sequence continues at coordinate 117,100,209 of OY720640.1, read as the reverse complement.
AGTATCCAGTGCGGGTTCAGACGTGGCCGTTCGACCATAGATCACCTGGTCAGGGTCGATAACTTTATCCAGGAGGCCTTTCTACTGCGTCAACACGTTGTGGGTGTCTTTTTCGACATGGAAAAAGCATACGACAGAGTTTGGAGACATAAAATATTGACGACTCTTCACAAGTGGGGATTGAGAGGTAATTTACCTGTTTTTATACAACATTTTTTAAGGGATCGTGTTTTTAAAGTTAGGATAGGTAGACACCTATCCGAATTTTATCGGCAGGACAATGGAGTACCCCAAGGGTCGGTTTTAAGCGTGACACTATTTGCAATTGCGATTAACGACGTCGCGGAATGCATTAAACCTCCTCTCATGGGATCTCTGTTTGTAGACGATTTAGCAATATTTTGCAGATCGTCCAAATTAGTTACCGCAACCAGAGTAATCCAGCTGGCCTTAAATAGATTGGAGGTTTGGACACAGAGGAATGGTTTTAAGTTTTCCTCGGAGAAGTGCAAGTGCGTACATTTTTACCGGGTGAGGGGGCACTATAATCCACCAGCTTTGTCACTATGTGGCAATTTTTTACCGTTTGTGGAATCGGTCCGGTTCCTTGGTTTGACCCTGGACTACCGACTGAACTGGCGCGAACACACACAAATTTTAAGAAATAAATGCCTTCGGACTTTAAACATTTTAAAATTTTTAAGCCACACGACATGGGGTGCCGACCGTAGGTCCCTAATTTTATTGTACCGCACACTTATCCGCTCAAGATTGGATTACGGATCAATTGTTTACGCTTCTGCACGGGAATCGTACCTAAGACCTTTAACTTCGGTACACAACGCAGGGCTACGAATATCTACAGGCGCTTTCCGAACAAGTCCGGTGCTCAGTATATATACGGATGCTGGAGAGCCGCCGTTGACGTACCGGAGGACTACTTTAATGTGCTCGTACGTCGTCAAAGTTTTATCAATGTCAAATCACCCATGTTTTAATATGATTTTTAACCCTAGATTTTTAGAACTTTTTAACCGACGGACAAGAGCAACTAAGCCGCTAAGTATCCGTTTTAACGAATTCACTCAGGGTATTGGTTTCTCGCCTCCACGGATACATCCTATAGGGTATTCTAAGTACCCTCCTTGGGTAATTCCTCAACCTAGAATTTACTCGCACCTAAACACCCGACTAAAGGCCTGCTCCACTGCCTCAGAATACCAGGTTTTATTCAGCGAATTCCTCGACTGCCATCCGGACATGATCCCTATCTTTACAGACGGATCAAAGAGCGATATGGCTTGCGCGTGCGCTGTTTCATCCTACCAAAACGTAAAGATCCAAGCTAAGCTCAATGGTATGTGTAGTATATACACAGCTGAGCTGCTGGCCATTAAGTTGGCCCTTGAGGAGATAGGAGATTCAGGCGAGTCTTTCGTAATTTGTACAGACTCGAGGAGCGCACTTGAATCCATTTCCGACTTCTTCCCCAGGCACCCTCTTGTCCAGAGTATACAGTCCACCCTACTGTCCCTTGATAAGAAGAGAATCAAGGTGGGTTTTCTTTGGGTACCTGGACATATGGGAATAGCGGGGAACGAGATGGCAGACGCCGCTGCGAAGGAAGCCCTGGAAATTGAGGAACCTACCTGGACTTTGGTACCTTACCAAGACCTCCAAGCAGCCTTCCGAAAGAAGGTGCTAGAGCAGTGGACCAATAAATGGAACGATGTAACGAACAACAAGCTACGTTATATTAAACCGGTAACGTCGGTGTGGCCCACTTCCGTCCGGAACAGTCGCAGAGAGGAAGTCGTCATCACGAGGTTGCGTATCGGGCACTGCGCCCTGACCCACTCGTTCCTCTTTACAGACGAGAAGATACCACCATGCTGTGATGATTGTGACTGTCCTCTCAGTGTGCGACACCTCCTGACGGAGTGCGACAAATACCAAGGTATGCGCGAAAGGCTAGGCGTCAGGGGACACCTAAAGGAAGTTTTAGGAGACGATATCGATCGAATTAACCGAGTCTTGTCTTACATAAAAGAAATCGGGCTTCTTAACAAAATATAATATAGATATATCTATAGTGATACAAGATGAATACGTATGTATAAATTATATATGATTTTAGGAATGGTATATAAATAAAATAGATTGTGCGCGGTGCCAATGACCATAGTCGTCGACGCACCCGAACACCCAACTACTACTACTACTACTACTGATAAGAATAGATAATTACATCCAGGAAGCCTTTGTTCTCCGCCAGCATGTTGTCGGCGTCTTCTTTGACATAGAGAAGGCATATGACACTGTCTGGCGGCGAAAAATATTGAACACTTTGCACGAATGGGGTCTCAGGGGTAATCTACCCACTTTTATTCAGAATTTTTTATCCGATCGGTTTTTTAAAGTTAGAATTGGTCAGTACCTATCCGTAGCATACAGCCAAGATAATGGGGTTCCACAAGGGTCAGTTTTAAGCGTAACACTTTTCGCCGTGGCAATCAACGATATCGTTGATTGCATAAAGCCACCGGTGATAGGGTCTTTGTTTGTGGATGACTTCGCCATATTCTGCAGGTCATCTTATCTTACCTCTGCTGCTAGACTCACCCAACTTACGCTGAATAAATTGGAGAAGTGGACCCAAAGGAGCGGATTTAAAATCTCCTCGGAAAAAACAAAATGCATTCACTTTCACCGGATTAGGGGGCAACACATCCCTCCGCCGCTACATTTAGGAGGGAAAAACATTCCATTTGTGGACTCCAACAGATTCCTGGGACTTGTATTTGACTATCGCCTCAACTGGAAGGAACAAATTAGTGTCCTGAAAAGAAAATGTACAAATGCGTTAAATATTCTGAAATATCTAAGTCACTCATCCTGGGGAGCTGACCGCAATACGCTTCTCTTACTATACCGGACGCTGATACGGTCAAAGCTAGACTACGGTTGTTTTGTGTATTCCTCCGGTCGGGAGTCATACTTGCGCCCACTGACATCGGTTCACAATGCTGGAATACGGTTAGCCACCGGGGCGTTCCGTACGAGTCCAGTGCAAAGCATCTATGCGGATGCAGGAGAACCGCCCTTGTCCCATCGGAGAAACATGCTTATGTGCGGCTATGTAGCAAAAATTTTATCTATGAGGACTCACCCTTGTTTTAACCTTGTTTTTAAACCCCGCTACTTAGAACTTTTTAACCGTCGAACCAGAGCCACTAGGCCTGCAAGCATACGATTCAACAGTTTTATATCCGAGCATCGAATCACGCTTCCTGAAGTATATCCTTCTGGCTTTCCCAAACATCCGCCATGGGAAACTCCCGCTCCTAAAATCAACATGGGACTCACTCAGCGCAAGAAAGCTCTAACCACTACTCTGGAATACCAGCGTCAGTTTTATCTCTATCTTCACTGCAACCCAGGTATCGTGCCAGTTTTTACAGATGGCTCTAAGTCTGACGCTGCCTGTGCATGTGCAGTTGTCTCATCCCACCATGGAGCCATCAGGGCGAGGTTGAATCCGCTGTGTAGTGTTTACACAGCGGAACTCCTCGCAATAAAAATGGCCCTAGGAGGGATAGAAGGGAACAGTGGCTCCTTCGTCATATGCTCGGACTCTCTTAGCGCCCTGAACTCCATCTCTAACTTTTCTTCAATGCACCCAATCATTCAAGATATACAAACTGCTTTGATATCCCTTAGCAGAAGGGGAATATCTGTATCATTCCTTTGGGTCCCAGGGCATGTGGGTATCCCTGGAAATGAAAGAGCGGACGCTTTGGCGAAGGAGGCACTTGACTTGGAGGAAATAACTCTGACGCTGGTACCATACGAGGACCTTAAGTCTTTCTTGAGAAATGTAGCCCTAGAAGAGTGGAAAGATATATGGAGGAACGTTGAAAATAATAAACTGCGCGTGGTGAAATCGGTAGTGTCAGCGTGGCCCACATCCGTCAGGAAGAGTCGCCGGGAGGAAGTGGTCATCACACGTTTGAGGATAGGGCATTGCCCTTTGACTCACTCCTTTCTCTTCACCGAGGAGAAACGACCACCTCGCTGTGATGACTGCGACTGCCCTCTCAGCGTTCGGCATATCCTGACGGAGTGTGACAAATACCGATACTTGCGTAGCAGGCTGCAGTTAGCGGGAGACATAAAGTCGATCCTAGGCGATGACTCAGATGTTCTCAACCGCGTTTTATCATTTTTAAATGAAACTGGCCTTTTTAGCAGTATTTTAAGGATGTAAAACCTATTTTAATTTTGACTAAGAGTACATATTAAGAATTTTATTTTAATACCAATATATGTAACATATATATATTTTTTTTTTAAACATGACGTGTAGTGGTGCAAAATGACCATGTTGTCGACGCACCCTATAAACCAAATACTACTACTACTACGAACATCCAGGAATGGCAGTTGTTAGACCTGCAGAGCGCTCAAGTGTCGCATGCAGGAACATCTGAGAGCCACCAAACATAGACAGTTCCACCTTTCTGCCGTTGCGGAACATGCTTGGGAGGGACCGCAACATGACATATTATTCCCGGAAGCGACGATCATCCACAAAGAAAAAAGATATCTCCCCCGTCTCATCAGAGAAGCGGTGGAAATCGCTAAAAACCTCGAAAACTTCGATAGAGACGACGATTACCCACTCTCCGCTTCTTGGAAAGCACTTTTCCAAGAAGAAACGATTCCGACCAATCAGAAGGACCACAAAAAAAGGCGCGAAAACGACCCTATATAATACGACGCCTCCCGAACCGAATTGTTACATGGACCTGAGGAAGCCAGCAGGACAGCCGGCGAAATATTGTCCCCAACATGAACCAACGCGGCGGAAAACCCGAAAGAAGGAATCAACCTCCATCAAAGCCCCGCGGAAGCCTTCATCAGAACTTGTCTATATTTAATTTCTAAATAACATTAATTTCACTCTGTGCTAATTTCAACCTTAAGGGGAGGAAGAAACAAAATGGAACTGTGGGTCACCGCCACTATCACAATGCTTATGAGTTGGGGAGGGAGGGTCTATGGACTCACTGTAAGGCTTCAAGTGGGCTGCGTTTTGGGTGTGCTTGAGGAAGCTAATTGTAAATAAAAATTGACCAAGCAGCATTCGAATTGTGGTCAAATGTTGCGCGGACTGTTCGACTACAATCAAGGAGAAAAGGGCAGGAAAATCCAATCTGTGAACATTTTCTGGGTAAATCCTTACGTAACGGTTAAACTTTCTTCCGGCGGATAGCACTCATGTTTTGCGTTCCTAACTTTCTTGTAAGATGGATACAGCTTTGCTCCTCGAGATTTAGCTTCCATTCTTATTGTTTGATAGTTTTCTTTAGACATCGGTTTCAAGGGTAAGTGACAACGCCTCTCGGGGAGTGTAGGGGGTTATAACACTCGATTGATGATTGAGTAGAAGTACTAGCTGTTATGTCCTTGTGGGTTTTGGGCAGACAATTTTCCATCCTTAATTGTAGAAGAACTTTCCCTATTTTTATTTTGCTCTTCGGAGCATTTGCAATATTTGTTATTGAAATTGCGTTTAGTTCGACTTGAATGAATAGGTACTCAGAAAAACCTTTGCAAAATCATTTTTATAGAGTACACTAATGTATGGCGGTGAAAGTTGGACACCGGACAAATTGGAAAGAAATCGACTTAAAGCTGCTAAATTTTGGATATGGTAAGAAAATACATAAAAAAAGGTGGTTTGAAAAAAAAACCCGTAGTCTTAAGGGAATGGAGAAAAAGAATTACAAGACTAATTGGGTATGTCATCAGACAACACCTTCATTATTATCATTCTTGCAGGGAAAGTGGTGGGAAAAAAAGGAAGAGGAAGGCCTAGGAAGAAGTATTTGGAAGAGATTAGATAAGGATGTAATGACAGTACTTAGTGGTTGCTTCGACGAGGCATTAGCCTTTAGAATGTATATACATATATGCATTCTCATAGGCATACCCAGTGAGGGGCAGGGGGGCAGTTGCTCTACTAGAAGCAAAATTAGTATGAGACATTAAAGGAGAATAAAAATGAAATTTTTTCCAAGCAAATAATTGTAATAACTAATTAAGCACTGCTATAATTACATATATAATTTTCTGAAAATTGTTTCAATTCACCTTTTCCGTGCTAAAATGTTACAACCTAAACGACTATGGCTTGCCCCTCCCCTAGTTTTGATCCTGGGTACACCCTTGTGCCTTACATTAATGGATACATTAATTACACAGAACTCAACTCCTGTCAATATTGTAAAGTATACCTAGGTAATAATCATTGCGAAGGAATTTTTAAAACGACACTATTGAATTAAAACATGCTGAATAGATAAGTCGACTCTCGACCGGAACTCTCGTCAGGTCGGTTTCTCTCGCCCGCCCACCGATGACGTGGAGCGTCGCACACTTGCGAGGGTTGAATCTCAACCCGCTCCACGTCGCAATTCGGTCGGCGAGGTCGAGTAACCTCATCATCCCGTCCGGGTTCTTGGACACCAAGGCAACATCATCTGCGTAGGCAAGGACGGTGATGGGGGTGCCGCTGACCCGATAGCCTACATTCTCTCCTTGAGCAGCTATGCTGCGAACCAGGTTTTACATGCATAAGTTAAATAAAATAGGGCTAAGCGGACAGCCTTGCTTCACGCCCGCTTTGAGCGGAATAGTCTGCGTCTCTCCTTCAACTGTCCTCACGGTCGTTCGTGCCCCCGAATACATTTCTTTAATAATGTGAATAAGTTTTTCGGGGACACCTAAGGAGTTTAAACTTAGAAATACGTGACCGTGAGGAACAGAGCCAAATTCATTCGATAAATCTAGAAATGAAACGCAGACTTGGCCACGTTTCCTTTGGACCTCTTCCAAAACGTTTTTAATAACAAAATTGTGTTCATAGCAGCCTTCGTGTGGGCCGAATCCCTTCTGCTCTCCAGACACCCGACCTGTATTTTCGGCCCACCCGCTTAGCCTGTCGGCTAAAACACCTGCATATAATTTAGCCAGGGTGGGCCCTAGAGTTAATGGGCGCCAGTTCTCAATCTGGTCCCTGGCGCCCTTTTTAAATATAAGAACCGTTCGGGTGTCTTTCCAAACATCAGGGATTCGGCCTATGTTATAGCAATGTTGGAAGATGGTCCTAAGGATGTGGCCACCTATATCCGCATTGCGAAGATCGACGTAGGTAATGTTGTCCTTCCCCGGTGCAGAATTACTCATTCGGCCCAGCCTCTTCCAAATTTCTCCTGCCGACAGTGGGCGTAGTAATACTGATAGGTTTTCATTGAGGCTGGGCATATCAATATTAACCATATCAAGTGGGGAAGGACGTGTATTAAAGCGGTCGTTATTAAATGTATTATTAAAATGATTAAAAACTATCTCCTTGTCAATCTCGCAATGCGGAGAGGGGCCCTTCAACACCTGGTCTATGGCACGCTTTTTGTTTTTCCTAAACAGTTGTTGTATGTGTTTAGCCTTCCTAATCCTCTCCTCGTGCCATTCCATGCCGGGTCGAAACACGCGGCGAGCTGGGACGTCGAGACGGCGAGAAGGTCCTCAAAGGCGGCTAAAAGAGGAGAAAAAGAAAAGAATTAGTCGCACTCGAACGGCTAAAACTTATATATAAGAAATGATAAAATGAATTAAATTTCTAAAATATAAATAAAGACAATAAATATAATAAATAGGCTAAAAACACTTGCCAAGTGCAATGGGCCTCCAGTTGCCGATCTCTTGGCGGTCCCCCCCCTTGTGGAGGAGGACTGTCCGAGAGGTTTTCCACGAACCTGGTGTCTTCTTTTCCCTCAGGCAGCGGTCGAATATGGCCGCCAGCACTGTCCCCCGACGATCGGCCGCTTTCAGGTCCCCGTATGTCACTCCATCTGGTCCGGGGGCGGTGTTCCCCATCCTCCCCAGGCGGGCGGATACCTCCCGCGCAGTCACCCTGGCCTGGAGTCTTTTACGCTCGGCCTCCGTCGTCGCCTGGTACATCGAGCGCGAGCCGTCGTCGTCACCTGTCTCCGGGATGGTGTCTACTGCGACATCCTCGTGGACTCGGCGGAAGTGATCCTCCACTTCCTCCTTTGGGATGTCGCAGTAGGGAGACTCTGACTCCAGGACCTCTTGCATCGCCTTCCGTGGGTGACTGCGGTAGAGTTTTTGGATTCTTGCGGCCGCCTGGGGGTCGTATCCTTCCGGCCGTCGTCGAGGGTGTTGTCTTGTCCGGGTAGCCGCCGATTGGTCCACTCGGTGAGTCGGGGGGGGTCGGTCTCCGGTCACGGGTGGGCACCGCTGCCTTGCCGACGCGACGAACTCGTCGACCACAGCCTCGAACTCCTCCCACGGTCGGCCGACGGTGCTCCGGAGCAAGTCGAGCCATCTTCTCTCCTCCTTGTTGGCCGTGGGTTCCGGAGGCTGTGGCGTGTCCTCAGGTGTTGGCGGGACGTCCTCCGGCAGCGGCTCCCCGTCTTCCTCCGGTGGCTGGTGATCTGCCGGGTGGTGTTCGCCTCCCCCTTCCTCGTCGTCCGGTGGTTCCTCATCGGCGGCCTCGGCGTCCAGTTCCTCCTGGGCCTCCTCGATGGGCGGTAGCGCCGGGGAGTCTGGAGCTGGACGCCGGTGTGCTGCCGCCTCCTGGTTCGACAGCCCCCGTCGGGTGGGGCAGGACCAGCCGCAGTGTCTGCACTGGAAGCGGTACGTGGTGGTGGCTTCCTTCCGCAGGCCTCCCCTCAGGCACGGATGGGTGGACGGCTTCCGGCCGATCTCCTGCCGGCAAATCCGGCAGACGTTGACAGATACGAGTCCTCCTACGCCGTGTTTCTCTGCGACGTGGCGCAGGAGGCTCCTCCGCATTGCCGTCCACTCCTTGGTACTGAAGGAGAGGCTGCATCCCTCCTCAGTGCAGACGAGGGCATCCGCGACGGGGAAGTAGACCACGAGGCGGTTGTCCATCCTGGTTGCCGATGTCTCGGCGGGTGGGTCGAGTCCGGGTGAAGTGTCCAGTCCAGGGGTGTCGTCAAGTCCGGTGGGGTTGTCATCTCCAGGTGGTGCCGCCGGCCGCTGGTCCTCCGGATGGTCTCCGTCCAGCGGTGCTTGGAGAGGGGATGGTGGAGTTCCTCCTCTCCTCCGGCGGCGTCGTCGTCTTGTCCGGGGTGTGTCGTCGAGTCCGGGTGTCGTCGGCTGCCGGTCCACAGGGGAGGGTCCTGGATCCGGCGGAGTCCGTTCGGGAGGAGGTGGTGGTTCCCCGGTCGGCCGACGACTGCTTCTTCTTCTGGTCTCCATCTTGTGAAAAGAAAGACAGTGTTATTAAATTGGCATTAAGCTGATAAGAACAGATACTACACTTTGTCGTTCCCTTGTGCCTTGATGAGGCGGGAGGGTGGGAGGGGTTACCGGGATTGGCTGTTGGCCAAGAGGTCGGGCGGATGACGTGGAACTGTCGTCGCGGAGGGGTCTGGGGATTTAAACGCCCGCCTCGGATCGTAGTGAGGAGAAAGTTCACTGACGATCCGCTAGATGGCGTTACGAGTCTGAGGGACTCGCGACGCTGGAAACAGTAAGAAATATACTATTTCCGAGGAGAAACCGCTCTGCAGACACACGTAAGTTGTGTCTGGAGGTTTCTCCTCTCTGCCTTGATGAGGCGGGAGGGTCTTTGGGGCCGCACTAGAGCGCGGTTGCCGTATATTTGGGCCAGACGTCGTGAAAATGGCGTCGTGGTCCACGGCGTGGGGCAAAGCCGGACCACGCGGGCGGCACGAGGCAATCAGGTGCACAGCACATTACGACCACGCTACCGCCGCTACGGGTCGGTTGGGTAGCTGTCGCTCTGCAACCGACCATGATGGTCGGTTGGAGACAGTGCCCTTGTCCTTAAGGGACGGGATTGAGGGTGCGGATGGGGCCCTGAAGGGGCTTTAAGGCCCTAAAGAGGCCGGGGTACCCTGAAGGGGTTGGGGAAGCCTCAAGAGGCTTGGGTGCCCTGAAGGGGCGAAAGGGCCGCGGGGTCAATGGCCCGCACCAAGTGTGCGTGCCATGCCCCGCGGCGGAGGGTGGTCCGGGGCGAAAGAGAAGACAGGCAGAGCAGGCCCTAGTGCCATGATGCCCCTTAGTGCCGTGGGTGTCCCAGGAGGCTTACCACTGGTGGGGGCCAATCTGGGATTCCACGGCACCGTGGAAAAACGGGTGGACCACCCGCTAAAAATCAGCTATATGCCTGAAGGGCCCAAAAAATTAAGCTGATAAGAACAGATTAATAATGTTTATTGCACATTTATAAGATGCAATTGTGCCGCAGTGGCTTGTTATTAAAATTTTAAATTACATTAGTTTTTATTATATATAATAATATTAAGTTTTTTTTTGTTTTTCTTTATAATTTTCCATACATTCATTCCTTCCTGTGGCACCAACGGTCGTCCCAGCTCGCCCTAAAACTTAAATAGAAGACGGATTAAAATAATGAATACTAAAAAAGTGACTTTAAGATTAAGAAAATAAAAAGGCTAAAAACGTCCCCGGCATGGGCGACCAGGTGTTGACATTCCGGAGGTCCAAAAAGGATATAAAAGATAATAGAACTTCGATTAAATTTTGATCCGGAATGCCGTATGGAAATAAAAATAAAATGGAAGATTAAAAATTGGCGATAAAATAGTCGCCTCAAATATAAAAAGACAGAGGGCCCCTCATTTCCGCTTAACCCTTAGGAAAAGGTAAGCTACGCGGGAGCCACTCTTCACACAAGGACCCCAATAAAAGATCGCGCCGGCATAATTAAAAAGTTTAAAATGGGGTATAATAAATAAATAGGTTAAAAACTCACGGTGTATAGTGCCGGGAGTAATAAAAATTTAAAAGATGCCGGCGCGTAAAACTTAAAAAAAAATTCCCCGTGCAAAGAGTCGGGAGAACAGTAAAATTAGCCAAAGTGAGAAAAATAAAACTGACTGGCGGTGTAAAGGGCCGCCAGTCATAGAGAATAAAAACTTTGGCTATAACAAGACGGACACAAATAAATATACAATAAATAAATAAATAACACACAGATATAAAAGTCTTTATTAAAACATTGGGGTCTCGTCTTCAGAGTCTCGAGGTGAGAGACTCGTTCTCTGACCGGGGGGGAGCCCAAGGTTTGTGGGATACATAATTTTGCCCATTACATGCGAAACATAAATGTCCCGCGACCTCCGGATAGCGTCGGAGACCATTAATTTTGCGATCCTACCGACGCTTCGCCGAGCGATACCGAGGTCGCGGAACACCACCCAATTTTGGGGATCCCACGCCCCCAGGGCCCCGACCACGAGTGCACTCAAAGAAACGGTGTACCCACGGTCGGCGAGTTGCTGCGAAATGTTAAGAGTATTTTTCGAATTTTGATTGCCTGGCAATGTCCAAGGCTGTCTTCCGGTTTTCAAAGGGCACAGTAACGTCAACGATGACGATTTTTCTACGTCCCTCGTCAACAACCACAAGATCGGGCCTCAGGGAGGATTCGATCATTGGTGGAACCTGATCGATGCGGATTTCCACGCCTTCGCGAGGAACCTCCCCGGCAAGACGATGCAAGATAACGTCGTGTCGGCCCCTCCACGCAGCTGAATGCACCGTACAGTGATTCAGTACGTGAGGGAGCGTCTCACTCTGAAATCCACATCGCCTGCACCGGAGGTCATCCCGAGGACCCCACCTCGTGGCGGCATTCAGAGGGACCACACCCAAACGTGCCCGGTGGACGAAGCGCCAATCTGCGAATGGTGTATTGGCGCCCGTCCGCAAAAAGTGATTCGAATAAGGCGAGTCCGAAAGACATTCGAATACCTTGCCCTGGTCAGGTTTAGCCAAAAGACGGGCAAGGTATTGTTGTCGCACGGCATTTCGCAGCAGCTTCCCTAACATGTGAACTTTGCTGGGGGGAACGCGAACGACGTCGGGCTCTCTGCCGTGGGCCGGAATGACGATCTCAAACTCCCTCCTCACGTCTCTCCAACTCCACGACAGTCCAATTTTAGTAGCCAATCGGCTTGACGCCATCCGGGCGTCCGACCACAAAGACGCGACGTCGAAACGGTATCTCCCGAACTCCGCCCGCATGCTCCCGGAAAGGTACTCTGCAATATCTCTCCCTTCTGGTTCCCGCCGGGTTCTTGTTTTGACCGTCTTAACGATGGCATCGTCCACCACCGCTCTCACCCACGGCTCCCTGCAAGATAAAAGACGGAAGGCATGAGATACGGTTAACATATCCACCTGGTCCGCGGTCGGGAAGACGCCCGCGCCACCCTTCCGCGGAGCCAGGTGGCAGATCTCCCACGAGGCTCTATTGGGGAGGTACATCCACTCCTTAAGGGCCCTCTTGGTTCTTTTATCTAGAATTTTTAGAGGGCCCTTCTTTACCCTACCTCCCCGTAAAATAAAATCTAGTTTGGTATATAAAAATAGGTTTAGTGCTTCAATCTTCTGCCAGGGCGCCAATAACGATGCGTATAACGCGTCTATATTCTCAATTAATTCCTCGATTAGGCGCCCTGGCGTTTGATCTACCTTGAACCCCGTGGGAATCCCTAAATAGTCATAACTTTCGCCTTCCGCCATGATGGCTGGCCTCCCGCCCCCCAGACGAAACTCCGTCGCCCTCACCCGCCCACCGGCGACGTGGAGCGTCGCACACTTGCGAGGGTTGAAACACAACCCGCTCCACGCCGCAATTCGATCGGCGAGATCGAGCAGCTTCATCATTCCGTCCGGGTTCTGAGAGACCAGCGCGATGTCGTCCGCGTAGGCGAGAACGGTGATCGGGATGCCGCCGACCCGAAAGCTTACATTTTCCTATTGCGCAGCTAAGCTGCGAACCAGGTATTCTACACTAAGATTAAATAAAATAGGGCTAAGCGGACAACCTTGCTTAACGCCCGCTTTTAGCGGTATGGTCTGCGTTTCTCCTTCCTTCGTCTTCACGGTCGTACGTTCCCCCGAGTATATATCCTTAACAGTATTAATTAGCTTTTCGGGGACACCTAAACTCGTTAAACTCCTAAAAATATGACCGTGAGGCACCGATCCAAAGGCATTTGATAGATCAAGGAAGGAGACGCAGACCTGGCCACGTTTCCTGCGTACCTCTAGAATATTTTGTATTATAAAATTATGCTCATAGCATCCTTCGTGGGGGCCGAAACCCTTCTGCTCGGCCGACACCCGGCCCGTTCTTTCCGCCTACCCACTAAGGCGATCGGCAAGGATGCCGGCTTATAATTTTGCCAGGGTGGGCCCTAGCGTTAATGGGCGCCAGTTCTCAATTTGATCCCTGGCGCCCTTCTTAAAAATTAACACAGTCCGGGTGTCCTTCCAAACATCAGGGATCCGGCCCCGATTAAAGCAAAATTGGAAAACGGCACGCAGGATGTGACCACCTTGATCCGCATTGCGAAGATCGACATAGGTAATATAATCCTTCCCTGGAGCGGAATTGCTCATGCGGCCCAGCCTCTTCCATATTTCTCCTGCGGAGAACGGTCTTACTAATGTGTTGATATCAGCTTCGAGGCTGGGCATATTGATGTTAATCATATTAATAGGGGGAGGAATATTTACGAATCTATCATTGTTGAAAGTATTATTAAAATAGTTAAAAATTATGCCCTTGTCGATCTCGCAATGTGGAGAGGGGCCCTTCAACACCTGGTCTATGTCACGCTTTTTATTTTTCCTAAATAACGATTGTATTGATTTGGCTTTCCTATTTCTTTCCTCGTGCCATTCCATACCGGGTCGAAACACGCGACGGGCTGGGACGTTACCCATTCCGATGGATTCATTCTCTTCCGTAATACTATTCACTTCCCTTTGCTCCCCCTCTACCTCTAAGGGGGGGACTCTTCTCTCCACACTTCTTTCCCCCCCTCTACTTCTCGAACCCCCACCTCCTTCTCTTCGGGCCGGCTTCTTGTCTGTTATAGCTTTGCACCATGCGGCGACGGCCTCTTCAAACTCCTCCCACCCCACTGCGCAGGCCGCCTCGATGGTTTCAATCCACCGCCGTTGCTCGTCTGGCAGCCCGTCAAAATTGACCGCCACCTGCCTTTCGGGAGCGCCATTTGCTGGTGACTGGGCCCCACCTTCCTCCTCCTGGGGCCGGTCAGCGGGATGATCGCGATTGTTGACCGGCCCCCTTTCCCTCTTCTGCGGTGGGGCCCTATGGCTGGTGGGCGGGCTGGGAGTGCTCATCGTCCCCTCTCCCCTCGCCCTCTCCCTTTCTCCTCTCTCTTCTTCTTGACGCAGGTGGCGATCGACGGACGGGCTGCGTGGCCCCGCTGGTGGACTGCGGGGCTCATCCACCCCCACCTCTTCTCCGCGAACGCCTTCAGCGTTCCCCCGCCCCGGATTAAGAACTTGGGGCGGGTTTCCGCTTTCCGCGTCCGCGTGGTGTGGGGGACTCACTGGCGGTGGACTCGCCGGTGCAATGGGGGCCCTCTGTAGTCCTCTCCTCCTCTGGGGGCCCCTTCCCGGTGGGCGGCCTCGTCCTCTGGTCGTGGGTGGGGCGGGGTCTCTCTCCACCGCCGTGTCTTCGTCACCTACCGGCCCTGTCTCCCTACGTCTTCGGCGTATTATTCGCTGTGGGGGTTCTCTAGACAATGTTTCTATTGGGGGAGCAATTTCGGCCACCGTGGGTTCACTTGTATCTTCCACATTTCTCTCCTCTATTACCACTTGTAACACGTCACTTATGTCTTCCGATCCAACATTTCCACTCACATTCATACTTCCGTTTTCACTTTCGTTCACACTCACATTCATACTTTCACTCACTTCCACTTCAGCACCATCCATATTCTTTCCTACCACGGTGGCCACGCTAGCATTTTCTTCACTCTCTTCCCCCTCGGCAGGACCCACGGGATCTTGTGATGCCCCCGTACATATAGCAACATGCTTTTTGCATACTTTTAAATCCTCAAATTTCCGGAGGCACCACATACACTGGAATATGAACACAAAGTTTTTTGTTCTACTTTGTTTATTAGCACATAAGAAATTTTACATGTAATTATTTTATACAACTAGATTTTACAGTATTAAATTTTGATAACAACAGATAATATATTAATAATTTCTGTTTATATTCCATTCTCTTCCTCTTTCTTCGTCGTCCCAGCTCGTAGTTATAAAACCTTTAAAGATAAAAGAGTAGGGTTAAAAGATAATAAATAAATAAATAGGTTAAAATAAATAAAACTGATAAAATTATAATTAAAATCATGCTCCCGATAAGGGCGACCAGGTGTTGACATTCCGGTGGTTCGAAAGGTATTTATTTAAAATAAAAAAATAATCCAGAATGGAAAGTTAAATTTTGAACCGGAATGCCGTATTGAATAAATAAAAGAAAGAGAAGAAAATAAAACCGCGAGTCAATGTCAACGGAAATCGCGAAAAATATACAGAGGGCCCCTCCAGTCCGCTTAACCCTTAGAGAGAAGGTAAGCTACACGGGAGCCACTCTTTAAACGAAACCCCTTTATAAAAGATTAGACGCACCGGCTATTTAAAAAGTTTAAAAGTCATAAAAAAGGGGGAATAAATAAATACGTTAAAATATACACCCCACGGTGTAAAGAGCCGGGGGTGTCTAATAAAATTAATTAAAACGCCGGTGCGTAAATAAAATTCCCGGTGTAAAGGGCCGGGATAGCAATAAAAGTAGCAAGGGATAAAATTGATAAAATTGACTGGCGGTGTAAAGCGCCGCCAGTCAGTAAGTTAAAAGGTCCCTAGCTATAATAAAAAACTTTAAAATAAAGACGTACACAGTAATAAATACATAAATACATTAATAAATAAATAAATAACACAAATTAAAAAAGTCTTTATTTAAAACATTAAAAAGGGGTTTCGTCGTCAGTCTCGGGGGGAGAGACTCGTTCTCTCACCAGGTGGGAGCTCTGGGTTTGTGGGATATTGAATTTGGCCCGTAACGTGCGAAACATAAATGTCCCGCGACCAACGGATAGCGTCGGAGATCATTAATTTAGCGATCTTTCCGACGCTTCGCCGAGCGATACCGAGGTCGCGGAACACCACCCAATTTTGAGGATCCCACGCCCCCAAAGCCCCGACCACGAGTGCACTCAAGGAAACCGTGTACCCGCGATCGGCAAGTTGCTGAGAGATGGCGGTATATTTCTCAAATTTCGTCTGCCTTGCGACATCCAAGGCAGTCTTCCTATTCTCGAATGGCACGGTAACGTCCACGATGACGATTTTTCTATGTCCCTCGTCCACCACCACAAGATCGGGTCTCAGGGTAGAATCGATCATAGGTGGAGTTTGATCGACACGGATTTCCACGCCGTGGCGAGGAACCTCCCCGACAAGACGACGCAGGATAGCATCGTGGCGCCCCCTCCACGCAGCCGAATGCACCGTGCAGTGACTCAGCACGTGCGGGAGCGTCTCACTCTGCCACCCACACCGCCTACACCGGAGGTCATCCCGAGGACCTCACCTCGTAGCGGCGTTCAGAGGGACTGCGCCTAAACGTGCCCTATGGACGAAACGCCAGTCCGAAAAACGCGTCCGAAGGAAGTGATTAGAGAGCGGTGAAGCCGCGATACATTCAAATACCTTGCCCTGGTCCGGTTTGGCCAAAAGGCGGGCAAGGTATTGATTCCGAACCGCATCTCTCAGCATCTTCCCCAACATTCGGACTTTGTTTGGAGGAACACGAACGACGTCGGGCTCCCTGCCGTGGGCCGGAATGACGATCTCCAGCTCCCTCCTCACGTCACTCCAGTTCCACGACAGTCCAATTTTTGCAGCCAATCGGCTTGACGCCATCCGGGCGTCGGACCACAAAGACGCGACGTCGAAACGGTATCTTCCAAACTCCGCCCGCATGCTCCCGGAGAGGTACTCCGCGATGTCTCTCCCCTCTGGTTCCCGCCGGGTTCTTTTCTTCACCGTTGTGTATATTGCCTCGTCCACCATCGTCCTTACCCACGGCTCCCTGGAAGAAAGGAGACGAAAAGCGTGAATTACAGTTAAAATGTCCACCTGGTCCGCGGTTGGGAAGACGCCCGCGCCTCCCTTCCGCGGGGCCAGGTGGCAGATCTCCCACGAGGCTCTATCGGGGAGGTACATCCACTCCTTCAGGGCCCTCTTAACGCGTTTATCCAAAGTTTTAAGAGGGCCCTTCTTTACTCTACCTCCCCGTAAAATAAAATCAAGCTTCGTTAATAGAAATATATTGAGCGCTTCTATTTTTTGCCAGGGCGCCAACAATGAAGCGTCCAGCGCGTCTATATTATTAATAAGATCTTCGATAAGGCGCCCTGGCGTTTGCTCTACTTTGAGCCCCGTGGGAATACCTAAATATTCATAACCTACGCCCTCCCCCAAGGCCACTGGTGTCCCGCCCCCCAGACGGAACTCCGTTTCTCTCGCCCGCCCACCGATGACGTGGAGCGTCGCACACTTGCGAGGGTTGAATCTCAACCCGCTCCACGTCGCGATTCGGTCGGCTAGGTCGAGTAACCTCATCATCCCGTCCGGGTTCTTGGACACCAAGGCAACATCATCTGTTTAGGCAAGGACGGTGAGGGGGGTGCCACTGACCCGATAGCCTACATTCTCTCCTTGAGCAGCTAAGCTGCGAACCAGGTTTTCCATACATAAATTAAATAAAATAGGGCTAAGCGGACAACCTTGCTTTACGCCCGCTTTGAGCGGAATAGTCTGCGTCTCTCCTTCAGCTGTCCTCACGGTCGTTCGTGCCCCCGAATACATTTCGTCGATGATGTTAATGAGTTTCTCGGGGACACCTAAGGATTTCAGACTTCGAATAATGTGACCGTGAGGAACTGAACCAAATGCATTCGAAAGATCTAAGAAAGAGACGCAGACTTGGCCACGTTTCCTGTGAACCTCTTCCAATACATTATTGATGACAAAATTATGTTCAAAACATCCTTTGATCTTTGATACTTTGATCTTAGCCATAAGGCCGAGAAGCGATAATACACTTGCATATCAGCCATAAGGCCAAGTTCACCAAGATAGAAAACATGAATTTATTAACCCGATACAAATGTTGTTGTAGTTTACAATTACTTTTAAACAGGTAGATACACATTTGGGTTATCTCCACGAATTGATACAACGTATATTCAAGTTGAGCCCTGTAGAGAATGTCTATTCAGCTGCATTGGCATTGGCTTCCTCCAACTCAAATTGGTCAAGGTCTCTTGCTATCAGGGCCACGAGCTCACGCCGTCTCGCCTCATTCCCTCCTGCCTCCTGTGCTGCAGTCCTAGCTTCGTAGAACTCTTCAATCATTCTAAGTGGATTTTTACCTTAGGGGTCCTCGTCCAACCCTGGTATGGGGCTAGATCTCCCTTACCCCCTGCTTTGATCAGCAGTTCCTTGCACACGATTGCTAGACTTTCATATCCCGCACTCGAATCTGATCCAAGATTCTTTTTGAACCCATAGTAAGGGTTGTCTCCAACAAGTCGACGAATGTTGCCGAAAATCGACACCTCATTTTCTGTCATGATATCAACAAGGTCCCATTTGAAGGACTTGTAGGTATCAACAGCTTCTTTGACGGTAAAATAAGGCGTTAAACCGCTGTTTTTAGCTTGGTCAATGAGCAATCGTGCTCGGAGTGCATCTCCTGGAATCCATGTCACCAATGTTTCAAACACAATCTTTGCATTGAGTTCAGTAATGTGCTGGCCGTATTCCCTATATATGGAAGCAGCCAATTCTTCACTTATATCAATGTCACGATTGAGTGTCAGAGAAATCTCTGTTCAATCTGTCTTTGACATTCTCACTAACAGACCTTCGTTGGCAGATAATCGTCAACAAAATTGACTTTGCGTAATTTATCAGTACCTGTTATACCACTTCTACAGACTAAAAACCTTCTATTTTAAAATAAGATGACAGTATGTATGGTATGAGAATATACCTTTGTGTAGTGTAGTACCGCAAGTACGGTTAAACGTGACGCGTTCGGAAACTATTCAACCATTCCATCTCATGAAATTATATGGTTGTAGTTACAAATATGTACCTCATTATTCCTAGATTAAGGAAGAGGTTAGGCTACAAAGTAGTCAACCATCAACAACCCAACAGTAGGAATTAAATCAGTGAAGTTTGATAAGCGGCACCACACAATGACATAAATCTGTATGGAATTAGTCAGTTTTATGAAGAAGAGGCACAAGATGGAGAAAAAGGGTGGTATTTGTATTGCATCAAACTACATGCATGGGAACCCATAAACTTGACAGAAAATATCTTCCCATTTGATGCATGAGATAAAACACCATGTAAAACATTTTTTTTCAAACTAGTGTTAGCAAAAGAAATACCAACATTCAAGAGAAACTATAACACAATATGAGGGGCACAAACATTAGCAATGAAATAATTTGTGAATAAACTTTTAACAGTTAAACATCCAATGTCATTCCTGTTACACACAATGTTTCTTAAAATCACCATTGTACTATACCAAATATTTTCGTAGACTTTCAAATTCTCTTTACAAAGTCATTTGTTAGCAATTACGGATTTACAGCAAAAAGTTTTAATAATATTATCTTTGGCTTTTTCACGCAGGGTCAGATTAACAGTCAATATATATACCTACACCTGCAAATTTACTTCATTGAAAACTGAATAAATAACCCTAATAAAATTTGGCTTTACAATAGAATAACAAAAGTTAAAATAAGGTGAAAATTTC
The DNA here is from genome assembly GCA_963169105.1 of Ceriagrion tenellum. Lineage (NCBI taxonomy): Eukaryota > Metazoa > Arthropoda > Insecta > Odonata > Coenagrionidae > Ceriagrion > Ceriagrion tenellum. The sequence goes on along the minus strand of OY720640.1, from coordinate 117,080,414 downwards.
GAGTCTGTAAAATTTGAGTGATACAATGACTAAATTTTAATGTCTTCATTAATAATCTGAATTGATGGACCAAATAATTTTACAAACATGCTCTAAATCTTTTCTTTAAAAAAGTTGATAACGATTAAAGCTGTATCCCAACTCGCCATTTAGGCAGCTATCTCGGCATATTTAGGGAGGACGCCATCTTGAAGTGCGTCCCAACTCGTTAGGCATCAAGAGGGAGCGGAAATAGCTAGCTTTTCCGGGCGTCGGATTTAGGGTAAATGGAGTTTATCCTAAATGTGCCTCCATATTGAATTTCCCAAAATGCAAAGTGCTGCATGCGCCAGAAAAAACCCCCCACCTACAAAAATAACAAATGACTGTTGTGTGATCCGAGAGAAAAAGTTACCTACACTACAATTTGAAAATGTCGACATATTGCAAAACTAAGAACTATCTGACACCTTAATGAGAACACATTTGAGACTTGAAATAGAAGCGGGCTTGTTATAATATCAATACATATGCATCACTCAAAATGTTAATTCGTAAATAAATAATTTAGAAAATGTTAACCATAAAAAGAAAATACAAAAAGCTGTCAAACCTTTTACGAATACGTAAACGAGTCGCTATTTGCTATTAAAGAAATATATTTAAAATAATTAAGTAATTAGCGTGTATATCTGATGAAAACTCATCATATATTACCCAAGTAATTACTCAAGTAATATATGATGAGTTTTCACATCAGCAGCCCCGGCCAATTAACTTTTTCGATAAAGGAAATAATTGATGTAAAAGCACACTTTCCTTAGTCATAATCAGTGTTACCTATCTGTCTTTTTATAACAAGAACAATCCCTTTGAGGAATGATAAAATTAAGGGCTGAATTATAAATATCAGCAGGTAGAAAAGGATTGACATCAATTCCAGGGGTTACCTCTATTTTGTCACAGAAAGTCAGGTCCAATCTCATGCACGGAGAGGATTTGTTAATTTGAAATTAACTCAAGATAATTGACTGTCTCAAGTAATAATTTGCTCTGGGATGATTTTAGCTGACTTATTATAATAAGTAAATATTTATAAATGACTGGGAAATTACAGTTAAAATCAGGAATATTATAATCACCAAGTAATAGAACATCTCTGTATTGATATACAGTGTTGATACCTTCAATTATATTGCAATGATTCTCACAAGCAGAACTATTGGAATTTGAAGGGAGATACATGGCACCAAGTGGATAAATAGCATGCATATGTGATAAAAAATGATTAATAAATGAACTCATACAAACTGAGGAACTCCTACACACTACGACAAACACTTTTTAAGTATTCTACCGGTGAAAAGAAGGTTTGTTGAAAGTCAGAGAAACTCCTGGATTTCAACGCTTTCTGTGTCCTATCAGCCTAGTATATAAAAATCCACAATTTAGCTTACCACTGAGAAGTAAGTAGTAAACTATACAAAACACAATTCAGAATTTAATGGTTAACAACTAAGAATTCCCCAAAACTAATAAACTTGAAATAGTTACTGCTGAAAATGCTTACTAGTAATGGTGATAGTTGATGCTTAAAATGCCTACCTACCTACCATGAACAATATCTTCTAGGATTTTCAATAGCAACTATTACACGACCGAAATAACTTCTCGTTTTAAACGGTATTTTTCCCCAAGCAAATGACAAAAGCTATACCTTTAGTTTATAAAAATACGAATTTATCTCCCAGCAAACCTACACTCAGTATCACTACCAATGTCAACTTAAGATTCTCAAAACTAGGAAAATAATTACGAAGATTATTCCCAAATTGCAGCCAAAGCTGAAGGGGCTTATAGCATTATAAATATCATCATAAACACAGAGTTCGAGAATACTTCTACTATCCGCGATTATATGTATCACGGATATCATGTTTATTTACTTCAGATCCTTTTCATAATTCCTTTATTTTTCATTTCTTCCCAGCTCAGTAGATGGCGTTACTTGCGAAGGTTGTCCCAACTCGAGCTCACTTTGCCTAGGGTAGCCAAATATTTGGGCAGCTAATCGCTTCCACCCTTATGCCCAACGAGTTGGGATACAGCTTAAAATAACAAGGAAAGGAACAAAACGAACATTGTTTAGCAACAAAATTCAAAGTCACATTTAAACTAGAAAACTTTGAGCAAAAGACAAATGCAACACCACAGATCAGAATAGGAAATTTTTTTTTCTGGCATTGTCTTTCTTCCTTTCACTTGTAAAGGCATTTGCCTGTTTCTTGCAGTGTTTACAGTAGCCCTCTTCCTCGGGCATTAATGAATATATAATTAAAGTTTAATAGTTTTTTAAAGTTTTAACTGTTCATATTTATTTTCTGATCGCTGTCAGTCTTATGGCAGTTATTTAACACTCACTATGTTCACTGGGGGGGGAACACTGTGCTTGGAGGGGGGGGGAGATGGGGGGCACCCGACGTCCTCGTATTGTCTATGTCCGGTTATGTGCTCCAAGTAGCAGTCCCGTGACCACCTCACTTCGTCCGACACTAAAAGCCGCCGCATGATGTTGCAATATCGTCGCGGTAGGCCCAGGCCCCTGAGAACGGTGTCGTTCTTCGGGTCCCAGGTGCCCAGGCTTCCCACGACGATGGCGGCGATTGAGGCCTCCTTGCCCTGCTGGCGTAGGTGTTCCACCATGGGCGCATACTTCTCCTTACGTTCCCTGGCCGCCAGCAGTTCCTCGTGTCGGTTCTCGAACGGGACTACCACGTCGAGCAACTGCAGGCTGCGCCGGTCCTCGCTGATGACGACGAGGTCTGGCCGCAGCGTTGGTTGATGATGGACTCTCTGGTTGACGCGAACCTCTTGACCTTCGCGTCCCCGGCGTCCTCTCACTGCGTTGGCCAGCCTGTCCTGGACCGCGTTGTGGCGCTGCTGCCAAGTCCTGGAGTGCGTGGTGCAGTGGTTTAGAACATGCGGCAGGGTCTCGTCCGCACGTCCACATCGCAGACAGCGTTTGTCGCCGCCAGTTACCCAGCGGCGACAAGCATTGAGCGGGAGAAGGTCCAGCCGAGCTCGGAAGATAAACCTCCAATCACAAAACCTGGTATATCGCCCTCCTGCCAGGAAGTGATTGGAGGCTGCAGACTTCGAAGAAACACCGTGAACTTTCCCCTGATCCGGTTTGGCGCTCAACCTCTTCAGGTATGAGCGCCGCACCGCATTCTTCAGTGTGGGGGCCAGGAGCCTGACGGCTCTCGGCGACACCCTGACGAACGGGGGGCGGTCTTCCGACCCGTCCTCGGTGTCTCTAATCGAGATCTGCATCTCCCTGAGCTCCTCCGACCATCTCCAGCTCAGTCCAATGCGGCCGGCGAGGCGGCGCGATGCAGCTCGAACCTGCGTGAAGATGGATCCGAAGTCGCAGCTTTCCCGCCCGAAGTCCCCGCGGAGGCTACCCGACAGGTATTCCGCGAGGTCTTCGGCAGTTGGCTGCCTCCTCGTCTTCCTCTTCACCACCTCCCGCAGGCGATCCCAGGCCAGGATTCTGACGTTCGGGTCGCGGGAGTGCAGCGTTCTATACCCATGCACCACGGTGAGGATGTCCACCTGGTCCTGCAGCGGCAGCAGGCCCGCTCCACCGTGCTGGTGTCCAACGTAGATGAGTTCGTTGGACGCCCTCCTCGGCAGGTGGAGCCACTTCTTCCCAAGGGCCTTCAGCCGCTGGTCCAGGCAGACGAACTCCTTCACAGCGCCAGCCCAGGCAGACGCTTCCAGGCGTCGTATCTCTTCCCTGGGAGTCCAGTCAACGTTGAAGCCGAATGGGACTCCCAGGTACTTGTACGATTCTCCTTCCCTCAGCCCGGCGATGGTCTCTCCCTGGATGGTGTGCGGGGTCCGTTGCACGGGCTGGCGCTGCGAAAAATCCAGGACGAGTGTTGAGCATTTGCCTGGCTTGAACTGCAACCCTGCAGCCGTCGCCTCCTTGCCCGCCGTGTCCAGCAGGCGCTGCAGATGGTCCGGGTCCTTGGCTATGAGCACGAGGTCGTCTGCATATGCAAGGCTGGCGATGTTCTGCCCCTGCACGACGACCCCCGACCTTCCCGCTTCGCCAGCGACCGCCCGTATCACCGGTTCTATTTCGAGGTTGAATATCACCGGTGACAACGGGCAGCCTTGCTTGACACCAGCCCGGATGTTGATCGGGCCGGTGTCGCCGCCGGCGGTCTTCACGACCGTGGAGCTCTTCTCCATCATTCCGCAGGTCAATCCAGGCAATGCTGATGCCGGTCCTTCTTCGGCGACATTCGTCGACCGCTGCCTGCAGGGTAAAATTGTGCTCATTACACCCCTCGATCTCTCGGAAGCCCTTCTGTGCCGGATGCAGCTTCTTGCCGCTGACCGCCCACTTGAGCAGGCATCCCGGCATGCAGCTTGGCCACAGTGTTGCCAAGCGCAATGGGCCTCCAGTTGCCGATGTCCTGGCGGTCCCCCCCTTTGAAGAGGAGGACGGTCCGAGAGGCCTTCCATGTTGCCGGTGTTCTGGCTTCCTTCAGGCAGCGTTCAAATATGGTCGCCAAAATCCTCCCACGACGGTCGACGGCCGTCAGGTCCCCGCATGAGACGCCATCTGGTCCGGGGGCCGTGTTTTTCATTCTCCCCAGGCGGGCGATGACCTCTCCCGCAGTCACCTTATCCTGAAGCATTTTCTTGTCTACTTCCGTCGTCGCCTGGTAGAACAAGTTCGAGCCGTCGTCACCTGTCTCCACGGTGTTGTCCACTGCGACATCCTCATGCACCTTCCGGAAGTGGTCTTCCACCACCTCCCTGGGGATGTCGCAGTAGGGAGACCTCTGCTCCAGGATTTCCTGTATCGCACTTCTTGGGTGATTGCGGTACAGCTTCTGGATCGTCGCTGCCGCCTGGGGGTCGTATGCCGTATCTGGCCGTCGTGGGGTTGGTCTTGTCCGGGGTTGAGCCGCCGAGGGGTTCCTGAAACGAGAGGGGCCTTTCTCCCACTTGTGGACGACGCTGTGCCGCCGACGCGATTCCACCACAGTCTCGAAGGTTCCCCAGGGCTGACCGACGGTGTCGGCCAACCTGGTGAGCCACCTCTTCTCCACCTCACTTGTGGGTGGCTCGGGAGGCTGTGGTTCGTCCTCTGGTGTTGTATGGATGTTTTCCGTCGGCGGCGTCGTCGTCTCCTGGCAGGTGTTCGGCCGTGGGAGATGGGACCCACCCCTCGCGAATGGCGTCTAGATCTTCCTCGGCGGCCTCGGCGTCCAGCTCTTCCCGGGCTTCCTGGAAAGCGGGAATCTCGGGTGGGGCCGGACGCCGGTGTGCTGCCGCCTCATGGTTTGTAATCTGTTCTTATCAGCTTAGTATCTGACACGTCCAGCATCGCTGGACCAGTATATTAATCTGATTTTTGGACTTTGGCGGGGTCCCCGGAGTTTACTCCATCCCTGCCGCGGGTTGGCCCGGCATTGCAGTACCGTCGGGATCGGCCCATCTTATAAGGTTCCACATAAAGCTGATAAGAACATATTAATGTCTGTCTTTCATTTTTCATCCTCCCCGGAAACCGTCGTAATCCTTAAGGCACGGCCAAAATCATATGGAGCAAGCGCGACGTGATACACGAGAGGGAATGGAGACTTCCGTTAGAGAGCAAAGACAGATACATAAATTCCCAAGACGCACATGACATGGAGAATGAACCCTCGGAGGTGTGAGGATTCCAAATGCCGAAAGCTGACACCACGAGAAAACTCCCGGAGGCGATAAGGGCCTCGGAAAAGGAACGAAAAATGATATCATGAAATCGAAACCGCCGCGCGAGCGACTCCGTGAAACCTGACACCGTCCCGAGATCTCAAACCTTTGCGCGAGCGACTCCGTCTAATCTGACACCGTCCCGAGATCTCGAGTGAAATAACACACCACTGGACGATCTCGTGTTATACGCGCCGTCTCGAAAACCGGGGATCTCAGCCTTATGGCTAAGATGGCAGTATTGTAAAAATTAGTTATAAAGAACATTGACATGTAATAATTTTTATGTGCAATAAACAGTATAGCAGTAAGGTTTCTAGCCATTAGACGCTTTGAATCGCTTTGAGTTGTGTCGAATTACGACCGCTATGAATCATATAATTGTTGTTGCCGTCGTCGCCTGTCTCCTGGGTGTTGGCTACTGCGACATCCTCGTGGACTCGGCGGTAGTGGTCCTCCATATCCTCCTTTGGGATGTCGCAGTAAGGAGACTTCTGCTCCAGGACCTCTTGCACTGCTTTCCTCGGGTGGCTGCGGAACATCTTCTGGATCCCTGCTGCCGCCTGGGGGTCATACTCCTGTGGCCGTCGGGGGTGTGGTCGAGTCCGGTGATGAGCCGCCGGGAGGTTCCTGGAACGAGTAGAGATGAGGGGGTCTACATACCGTTTTTCGCCGCTGTTTGATCGAGGAGACGAATTCTTCGACCACAGCCTCGAACTCCTCCCACGGCCGGTCGAATTTGCTCGTCAGTCTGTCGAGCCAGATCTTCTCCTCGTTGGCCGCGGGTTCGGGAGGCTGTGGTGTGCCCTCTGGAGTGGTGTGCACGTTCTCCGGCGGCGATGGTGCGTCTTCTCCCTCCACTGGGTGGTGGTCTGCCATGGGTGTGTGAGCCCCCTCCCTCCCTCGTCCTCCAGGTCGTCCTCCGCGGCGGCCTCGGCGACCAGCTCCTCCTGGGCCTCCTGGATCGCCGGAAGGACCTCCACTTCTTGGGCTGGACGCCGGTGTTGCCGCCTCGTGGTTTGACAGTCCCCGCCTGGTGGTGCAAGCCCACCCGCAGTGCCTGCCCTTGAATCGGTAGTTTTCGTTGGCTTCCTTCCGCAGTACTCCCCTCAGGCATGGTTGAGTGGACGGCTTCCTCCCGGTCTCCCGCTTACAGTCTGTGGATGTTAACCGCCTTCAGTCCTCCGAGGCCCTGGCTCTCGGAGACGTGTCGCAGGAGACTCCTTCTCATGACCGTCCACTCTTTCGCCCTGAATGTGAGGCCGCATCCCTCCGTGCAGGCAAGGGCGTCGGCGACGGGGAAGTAAACCACGAGGCGGTCGTCAGTCCGGGTGGCCGATGGTCCATCGGCGATGTCATCTCCGGGGTTGTCGTCTTGGCCGGGGTGGGTGTCGTGTCCAGGTGGTGGTGCCACCTTCTCCTTCCGGCGTGGGCTAGGGGTGGCAGGAGGCGATGTCTTTCCCCGCCGATGGCGTCGTCTCGTCCGTGGGGTGTCGCTTCCGGGGTCCTCCTCACGTGGACTCCTAGGCATTTCCTCGGGGGACGGTCCCGGTTCCGATGGCGGCCGCTGAGGAGGTGGTGGTTCCCCGGTGTCTGTGGTCTTTTTTTCTTAGACGTGGAGGCATTTTCTGGAATAGAAACAGTGGTTATTAAGCTGATAAGAACAGATATATTGTATTTATTAATAAAATAAAGCCATTACAAAGTTTTTTTTAAAAACGAATGTTTTACGTCCCCCTCGACTTTGAGGGGGCTGTGATACATAAGACGACCCACAAAGTGTGGGCCGCATTGCCCTAACTAAAGATATCTACATTTATACGGGGCCTCTCATATAGGGGCCCTTTATTATGGGTGCCGGCTTTATATACTAGCCTGGCAGAGTCTTTAGTCTTTTTTCCCCACCATATGCACTAGTTGCGGGGACAGTCCACAAGTAGTTTATTTTTATTCAGTTTATTTACACACACACGCAGATATAATACATCTTTTTGGGTGAGGAAATGATTTTTGTACGTTTATTTGCACGTTTTTTTTTATTTTTATTTTACAGGAATTTAAAACTGCCTGCCGCCGTTTCCCTCGCCAATGTCCTCCGGGTTCTTTCCCTTTTCTCTCCGATCCAGTAGCACGGAGAGCAACGAGTTCCTGAAAAAGAATGCAGATCGCTCGCCGTGCGGGACCTCTCGGAACCGGGATGACCACGAGGGTGGCTAGGAGGGCGGGGGTGGGAGGGTGGTGACTAATGACGAACTTTAATCGCCAATATTGCACACTTCTCCCACCTTCACTTCTCAGGCCGCTGGAGCGCACAGTTACATAACAAACCCGCCAATAGCACACACATATACACTCACTACCCTTCACTAAGGTTTGTTACATGCGCTCTCGCACTTTCCTCACCCGAACAATTACACAACACACACACAGCATTTATGTACACAGCGTTCATGTGCTCCCTCAGCGCACTCAGGAACAAATGACACAGGAACAGGGCCAAAGGGAGGGCGAGGGAGGACGGGGACGAATGGAGGCATCCCACGGCTGTGGCAGGGACCTCTCTCTACTACCCACGATCGGCGCCCCGTCGTCCGAAGTGACGCCTCCATCGACCGCGCGTCCCGCGGCGTTTCCTCCACATACTGCCGATGACACTCGTCCCTCCGGCGGTGGTGTACATCGGTGGCGGCGGCGGCAACAAGGCTGCTCCTCGGATGAAAGGCTCGTTTCGTGCGGCATACTGACGCACTCCAGTCATGTGCCCGACATAGATGTCGCGCGACCACTTGACGGCCGCAGTCACCATCTTCCGTCGGGCACGACGAACGCGGGACTTTGGAACTTGGAGTCATGAGAGAAGAGAATCATTCTCCCACATCCAGCTTCCTAGTGCGCCCACAACCAGAGCATCCAGATAAATGGTGAGCTTGTAGGCGCACCGCACCCGCATCTGCAAGACCAGGGCCGCGTACTTGTGAATCTTGCGAGCCCTCGCTGCGGCCATAGACTCCGGGCGGTTCTCGAAGGGCACAGTCACGACGGTCACGTGGACAACATCCCTCGGAACCTCCAAGATGACGATGTCCGGCCGCAGTAGGGACTCGTCCCCTGGAACACGCTAGTTCAGCCGCACCTCCGTCCTTGGGGCAGCTAGTCGACGAGGAGACGGACGATCTCGTCGTGGCGCCGGGTCCACCCGTCCGCATGCGGCAGGCAATGTTTTATCACATGCGGCAGGGTCTCTTCTACTGCTCCACAGACCCGGCACCTCGTGTCTCCTCTGGCCGCTCCTCCTCTTGCCGCATTCAAGGGAAGGACATTCAGGCGTGCGCGGTGAATGAAGCGCCAGTCGCAAAACCGGATTCCTCTTCCTCCAGGCACTCAATGATTAGAGTCCGGATGCCTGGAACTTATGTCTTTTACCTTTCCTTGATCCGGCTTCGCGACTAGACTTCTCCTGAAGCCCTCCCCTACCGCCGCCATGATGATCCTGTGCAGGTGCCTCCTGGACAGCGCCGGCACGATCGGCGGGGCTCCACATCCACTTGATTTCCACGAAGCCCCGCAACTGCCTTGTCGCCGTCCGCACCCTCGTCCACAGGGATGACGCCACGATCATCCACACGATGTCGTCGACGGCGCCGTTCAGAAAGTCGCAAAGCGACCCTGCTCAGCACCGCCGTTCTCTCCCGCCTCCCCGTTCGTCGTGAAACGATTTCCCGCAAGGTGTGCCACGCCACATCTTTGACGCACACGTCCGGACAGGTGAGCATCCGGAAAGCGTGTACCACCGTGAGGACATCCTTGCGGACCGGCAGCGGGACGTACCCACCCCCTCCCCGGCTTCTAGGGAGGGAGATCACCGCGCCGCTGTTGGGGAGGCACATCCACTTCTTCACCGCCCACTGCATCGGTGATGGTCTTCTTGGGAACTGGGATGATTCTTAGGGGGAACATAAGACGCGGTGTCAGGAAGACGTGCACCGCGTCTATTTTCTGCCACGGCGCAAGGTCGGACTCGTCGACTCACGGTGATCCTCGACGATCGAGTTTAGCGCCGCGGCTGGCGTCGCGTCCACTTTAGAGCCGATCGGCGCCCCCAAGTAGGTGTATGATTCACCTTCGCCGAGCGACCTGATGGCTGAGCCGCAGATGGTGAGAGGGGTGGCCTGCACACCCCTGGAGCGCTGTGGGAGTGTGCATCGCCAGTCCAGTTGAAGCGATGCAATCTTTGCGGGATTGAAGCGTAGTCCACAGCGCTCGGCGGCCCTTCCCGCGACGTCCAGGAGCCCTGCGAGCGACTGCGCCTTCTTTCCCACGAGGACGAGGTCATCCGCATACGCGACGACCTTCACAGACGTCGTCCCCATGAAGCCCTCCAGAGCGCGGTCTTCCAAGATCGCTCGCAGTACTGGCTCTAGCTCTAAATTGAACAAACAGCGGTGACAGTGGGTCTTCCTGTCGCACTCCACTCGTCACGGCGATAGAATCCGTGACTCCACCTGCGGCAGACTCATGGTGGAGCCGTGGTGATCTTCACCGGGAGGCCGATCTCCTTTAGGACCCGAATGATGTGTTCATGGGGTACCGACGGCACCGCGTCGGCCAAATCGTGGCCTCGCGTGGTCGATGGCCGACTGGATGGTGAAGTTATGCTCCATGCAACCCTCCGCGGCGGGGACCAAGCCTTTCTGGGCGGGGAAAGATAGGCGCCCGCCACGAAGAGCCCACGGAAGCATGCGATCCGCCAGCACTCCCATGAACACTTTGGCGATGGTGTTTGCCAGTGAGATCGGTCTCCAATTGCCCATGTCGTGTTCGTTCCACCCCTTATGCAGCAGGGTGACCCGCGACTCCTTCCACTGCGGTGGCGCCCTTCCAAACTCCAAACACCGGTTGAAAATCCCCGCGAGCACCTTGCCACGAGGATCTATCTTCCGGTATGAGGAGTGCCGCACGTTGTCTGGTCCCTGCGCAGATATGCGACTCCTCTTCAGCAGGGAGACAACTTCGTCTGGAGTGATGACTGCAATGATCTGCCGCTGGCCGCTCCCACGTTGTACTTCTGGGAATGCCGGGATGAGTGAATGCCATGGCTGCCCCGGATCGTTAGGGGGGCTAGGCGGGTGAAGTGGGCTGTGTTGGTGTTCAGAGGGACATTACACAGCCTTCCGTCGATCGCGGTAATTTGGCGGAAGGCTTTCCCCTTGTCCTGCGGTAAATGGCCTGTATCGCGGGAGACAAGGGGCGGAGGGCGTGGGGGACGCCCCCTCTATTCACCGGGGGAGGGTTACTAATGGCCGCTGCGGCGTTCATAACTTCCCGGACGACGTCAAAAAAACTTTCCGCGTCGCCCGCAAAGCCCAGCTCTATCAGCCAGGCCAGCGGCTGCACACCCTCTCCATTCTCCTCCACATGTCCTAGTACTGGGCGTAGCATTGGGGCATGGGGGGCCGGTAACAAATGTCCCTGGGGCCACTGAAGGGACATACATGGTACGGCGGGAGGTGAAATGGATGCACTGGATGAGTGGAGGGGTACAACGGGGGAAATAGTGCCGCCTGGATCCACCCGGGGACCTCCGTCCCTCCATAGACCGGTCCCCAGGTCCTGCCTTGCGGCCCCCAAGGAGGGATGCCCCGGGCGAAGGGGGCCATGTCGCACGGGTGCAGGGGGGCGGGTAGGCTTAGAAATTGCCCGCCAAACACCACGCACCATTGGAGGCAGACGATGCCACGACCAATTCCGTATCCGTATGCGTCGTAACTGACCGGACGTTCACTTCAGTGTGTGCCGACAGACTGAGCAAGACGCCGGTCGGATACCGCATAGCGGTGCTGGGAACACTCATCCATGAGCCGAGGCGACTCATGGCAGTCTCTCGACTCGCCCCGGGGCGACTGCACATCGTCCTCCGGGGTAGCACTCACACGACAAATTTGCGACACTAGGCCGTCTGATTCTTCGCCCCGGGGCGGCTGCGCACCGTCCTCAGAGGCGGAAGACCACATGTCACTGTCTCAATTCCCCCTACTGGGTCGCGGCGACACCACGCCGTCCGGCTACACTTCTCGGGGCAACAGCGCATCGTCCACTGGGGGAAGGGGGGCGGGAGGAGACAGACGCACGTGGCGTAACACGCGGAGGTGTTACCGACGATGTCGTGGAACAGGGGTGGGGGTGGGAGACCCACACCTCACGAAAACCACCTCCGGGTAATCCGCCGCATGGTCACTCTCGGAGCGTTCCATGCAGAGTGGGGGAAGTGGAGGTCGGGGCAACACTGTCGTCCACCGACGAATCGACATCGATGTCGAGAGGCGATGTCGAACCGGCCTCTGTCACCGATTCCGGGCAGGTTTCCACTCGCACTTCACTTTCACTGGCGGGGCCCACGGGAAGAGAGCGGAGGGACGGGAATGGGGGAGGGGCGAACTGGTCGCGGCGATGACGTCACCCGTCGCGACGTCACTGGAGTGGCAAGGGCAACAGGGTCCCACGTTCCCACCGACCACTCTAATTCCAGCAACCGGCGAAACGATTGACCAATGATGTTGTCCAACGATTTCACGTCCACCGGGCACTAGAGACGGAGAGTTGGCGGGCGAAGGACGTGGTGATGCCCCACCGGTCGACATGAGCCGACGGCCGCGAACGATCCAGCGCTGAACCCGCTGTGAGCGTGGGAAAGTACGGCTGGGATCTGTGGGCTCCATGTTGGCCGTTAATACGAGGGAGGAAGCACAGAAACACCCGGTCGAAGCGGCCGCAAATCCGCAGCGTCCTACGGCTCGACCGGCTTCACGGCGTGGCCAGCGCTGGGGGAGAGGGTGATGAGATTAAGCCGTGGCGGGGGATGGGGTGATCACCAACCACGTGCCCGACAAACATGTGCAGCCACGCGCACCATACTCGCAGGAGAGGTAGGAATTTATAACACAAAAACAGTCACCAATTACCAGCCACCTGCGACGGATAGTTTTGGCGCGAAAAATAAACAAAAAATACGAATTGCGGCCACGTGCCCGCGAAACCCGGCGCTCCACAAACACCAAAAAAATCAGTTATGCTATGTGACTAACAAAACTCAAAGTATAACCTTCCTCGGTCAAGTAGTTTCGACACAAAAAAATTAGAAAGTTGGAAATTTTAGGCGCCACTCACAGGCGACCCTGGCGTCCTGCGCACTAGTGTTCGCGGCCTGTAGCACTAAAGATAAGTATCAGCTTGCACAAGAAAAATCTAGACCGTGCCGGCACACACGGCCCAGATATGTCGTCCTAAAGATTTTTGCCGCCAATTTCGTCGAACACGTCCGTCCGACATTGACAACAAACCATTTACGAAGGCTTTGAACAGGGCTTCGCAATAGGCGATTCATTGCTTGGATGCAAAAGTTGGCTCCTTCCTCAGGTGTTGCCAGTAAGTCGTTGTTTAAGTTCAAGGCAGTAAGTTCTCCTACAGCCCTGATATTTATCTGCTCAATAGTGACTGTCCCCGACAGATACAAACAGTATGCTAGATTAAGCACATAGACAGTCTTGAATTCCCCTGGTGTTTTGATCTCTTTAGGCAACGAATTAGTAGGGAGATTAACCGTGAAGAACTTTTTAGTAAAAATGTTAGGAACAAAAAATCCTTCATAAGTGGCATGATGATGAGCAGTAGCCGTCCAGTATCCAGTGCCAGCATCTCCTATCAGAGTCCTACGGGGAGTGGTGTTGATCGGTAGAGCAGGTGGAGGTGGAGCTGTTGCTGGTACAGGAGGAACCGATGCCGCAGGGTTTTGACCGCCTGTTTCCTCCATTAGCACATCTCCACCATCAACGGTACCAGCTTGGAGCAGAGCAGCAGCGGCATTACTAGTTTCTGCCATTTCTTGATCTTCCCACTCACTCTCTTCTTCTTCAGGAAGGTTGCCTCTAGACCTCAGTCGCCTATCGGTTGAACCGTCCCTCTCTCTCCCTGAAAGTGAAAAGATAATGGAATCATTGCCCTGTCATGCAACAATTGTAATCAGTTTGCTGGGTTATAAACAGCCCGGCCAGGTGCCCTTACCTCTTTTGTTTCTCGTGGACATGAGGTGGGTTCCACCAGTGCGAATAAAAGAATCTCTTCACTCTCTTTCAACAAACCAGAAAAAACTATACAACCTGTTTTTTAATACAAGATGTTAGCTATATAGTATATGTGTGGTGTTTAACTGGATTGGAGGTATGTTAATAATAAATGAGCTTCCATTATCTCTAGCTACTCAGTTCTAAAATGAAGGAGATTGATCAAGGAAGAGTTTCAGCTTTAATGAAGCGCTGCGGAGTAGGAATGGGAGGATATACAGGCTTGACAGCTTGCTCTGAGACGGTCAATTTTACTTCTTCCTCAGGAGGTGCTGAACTTACGGTCTCAGGAGTTGATCTATCTTTCATACCTATCAGCAGATGGGCGATATTGTCCCAGATACAACCTGCCAGTGCAATACTAAATCCATACACCTTATACAAGGCATATCCATTCATAATCGAATCTAATATCATTTTCACAATTTTGATTATAAGGAAAATCCCAATTATTCCTGACATAAAGTGTCCAAAATCAGAGAAGATACCCCACATCTTTCCTATGAACGAAGAAGCCAGATGCTCTACTGTGGCCTCATCAAGATATGAATGGATTGAGCTACCTTGAGCATCCACGTTCTTTCCAATGAATCGATTAGTGATAACTTTGGCCAATGCTGATTGACTTGTTGATCACCCCTGCGGGTAGGGGGATGGAGAATACTCCCGCAGTATCCCTGCTTGTCGTAAGAGGCGACTAAAAGGGCGGGGAGGTGAAACCCCGAAAACAAACCCCCAGGTAGCAAAGGGATGCGTCCGGACAGTTTTGTGGGTCCACTGTCTGTGTGCGGCCATACCAGCTGGCCTGCGATCCACCCGCATGTTTGCCGTGTGCGGAGACCCGTAAGGGGGAGAAGGGGATCCTGGTGGGTGAGTTCTCTGGAACCCAGCCGGGTGTCGGAAGCCAGGTATGGGCCGGAGTTCAATACCCCACTTCGGCCCTGGATTCCCTGTAAACGGGCGGTCAAGATCTAGCCAGTCTTGATCAATCGGCTTATCGACACGTTTCGATGGCGAGTGCTGGAGTGACGGGGGTCTGTGTAGGGCGGCCAAAGGTGTACGGGTTTGGAGGGCCCATGCACTGGAGGCCCCACCCGAAGCAGACCCCCTAAACAATAGTGCTATATCCCTTGGGTAGCCCTGGCGACCACACCGGTTTGCGGTGTGGCGTCCCGAATGTGTGGCTCCGTGGTGGGTGGGGAGCCCAGGGGACGAAATCCTAATTTTCATGGAGACAATCTCACTCCCTCCAAATAAAAGATCCCGCCCGGATACGGGCGGGGGAGATAGTATTTTCAAGAAGAGCATGCGCTATTTGGTTCTCAAATGTGCGAAAGATGGCGAGACACTTAAAAAGGTCTCCCTTCTTCATTAAACGGTCCTTGTCTGCGGTCATCCCTGGAGAACCTCACTCAGTCAAAAAGCTTAGAGATGGGACACTATTGATTGAGACGGCAAATGTAGACCAAGCAGAAAAACTGCTCAAAGTGAAGAAACTCCACGATATCCCGGTCACGGTAGATATCCACCGCACCCTAAACACTTCTCGGGGAGTTATAAGCCATTATGATCTCCTCTACGTTGAAGTAGACGAAATTAAGAGAGAAATGGCCCCACAAGGTGTGACAGACTGTCGTCGACTTACGACTAGGAGGAACGGTGAGACGATTAATACTACATCTGTGATCCTCACGTTCGCTCTCGATAAGCTCCCCGAGAAAGTGCATGTAGGCTACAATTCGGTACCAGTGCGGCCATTCATACCAAACCCCATGCGTTGCTTCCAATGCCAAAAGTTCGGCCACATCGCACCGCGATGTGAGGGTAAGACCACCTGCCCGCGCTGTGGCAAGGACAAGCATGAGTGTGACGTATGTTCCTCCGATCCTTTCTGCGTAAACTGCGAGGGTTCGCATCCAGCGTACTCTCGTGATTGCCCTGTGATGAAGGACGAAAGGAAAATTATGGAAATTAAGACCCTAGATAAAATCCCGTATGGAGAGGCGCGGCAGAAGTATCGGAGTCTCATGGCCCCTACGTTTTCCCGATCTTGGGCAGGTGTAGCAGCAACCCCCAAGAAAATGTGTACCATCTCCACACAGACCGAAGAAATCAAATCCACGAACAGCGTCAAAGAATCTAATGTACCGAAGAGTATGCCCCAGAAAGCCACGACGAAGAAATCGGCCGAGCCGGCTAAGGCCCAAAATCCGGCAAAGACGAACGCCACCAGTTCGGGTTCTCCCGTTAAGAACCCGAACAACTCCACCCCGGCCACGCAAATCAGGCGTGGGAAATCTCAATCCCCCGGGCCATCTGGTCCGGCCCGGCAGAGCCAACCAGAGTCGATGGAAGAGGATGAATATGTCTCTGAGTCGGAGGTCCGCCGGGCTAGGTCTAAGGGGAGGAGACATCGCATAAAGCGCTGATTCTCCCTCTGAACCTAATGCCCGTTTTTATTATTTATTTATTTTTTTTTTATTTTAAAATTATTTATTACTCACCTTTTATGGTTTTTATCTTACAGTGGAACTGTAATGGTTTTTATCGGCATAAGGAGGAGCTGGCCATTTTAACTCGCGAATTTAACCCATGTTGTGTTTGTCTGCAAGAAACGCATTTCAAAATGGCGGACAAGGGGATTTTAAAAGGTTTTAACGTTTTTAGATTTGACGAAATCAGTGGCCAACGAGCCCATGGTGGAGTTATGGTTGCTATTCGGGAGGCCCTTTACACCTCCCGAGTGCACCTAAACACGCCGTACCAAGCGGTGGCAGTCACCGTGTACGCCCCCGAGGCGATCACGCTATGCAACGTGTACCTGCCCGAGGGTGCACCGGTCTCTCAATTTTACCTGAATGCTCTTGTCCGTCAACTACCTCAGCCGTTTATTTTACTAGGAGATTTTAACGCCCACGATCCTCTTTGGGGAAGCCCAAGAAGGCAATGCAATCGTAGAGGACGGATTTTATCCTCCTTTATTTTAGATAATGACTTGGTTTTATTGAACAATGGGGAAAAAACCCGTTTTAATTCTTTTACCGGCGACTCTTCAAGCATAGATTTGTGCATTGTATCGAGCGCCATAAGTACAAAATTTAACTTATCCGTTCATGACGATCTCTGTGGGAGCGATCACCTCCCACTTCTTATTACCAAGGAAGGGCATTATAACCCTAGTTTTATACGGACAGGCCATTGGGCTATCCGGAAAGCAGACTGGCCGCTTTTCAGAAGCAATTTTAATTTCAAATATGACGAAACACGTGATAGTGTTGACAATATTAATAATTTGACTAGCAGTATAATACAGGCCGCACGCGTCAGCGTACCACGGTCTCGCGGTACTACGACGAGACCTCAAGTTCCGTGGTGGAATGATGACTGCGCGAAAGCTATCCGCCAGCGTAAAAAGGCGTTGCGGATTTTTAACAAATATCCGACGGAAACCAATCTATCCTCCTTCAGGCGCTTGCGAGCGAAGGCACGACAGGTCGTAAGAGACGCAAAAAGAGCTTCCTGGATGGAATTTGTGTCGGATGTGAATAGCAGGACTCCACTTGCACAGGTGTGGCGTAAGGTAAAGAGTATCTCGGGCAATCACCACCAGCTGGGAATAACCTACCTTAAGGTAGGTGGCGATATTGTGACCTCAGCTCCTGAGATTGGTGAGGCTTTTGGCCTATTACTCGCCGATACAAGCAGTGATAGAAATTACAATCCCACATTTTTGGGAATTAAACTACGAGTAGAAGCCTCACCAATCAACTTTCGTGAGATCCGCTCTCATGAAGACTATAACCTTCCGTTCACCCTTAGGGAGCTACAATCAGCCATTGATGAATCCAAATTTACGGCTCCGGGATTGGATGAGGTCCACAACGCCTTTCTCCGGAATATTCCGACGACGGCAATGTTAGAGGTCCTCCACACTCTCAATCACCTTTGGAGAGACGGTGCATTCCCGTCGTCCTGGCGGGAATCTGTAGTCATACCCATACCGAAGCAGGGCAAAGACCGTACTGACCCGAATGGTTATCGACCTATATCACTCACTAACTGCCTGTGCAAGTTAATGGAAAGAATGGTTAACCGACGGCTAATTTGGTGGCTAGAGCGCCGAAACCTTCTCTCCGATATTCAGTGTGGATTTCGTAGAGGCCGGTCCACGATCGATCACCTGATAAGAATAGATAACTACATCCAGGAAGCCTTTCTTCTCCGCCAACATGTTGTCGGCGTCTTCTTTGACATAGAGAAGGCATATGACACTGTCTGGCGGCGGAAAATATTGAACACTTTGCACGAATGGGGTCTCAGGGGTAATCTACCCACTTTTATTCAGAATTTTTTATCCGATCGGGTGTTTAAGGTTAGAATCGGTCAGTACCTATCCGTAGCATACAGCCAAGATAATGGGGTTCCACAAGGGTCAGTTTTAAGCGTAACACTTTTCGCCGTGGCAATCAACGATATCGTTGATTGCATGAAGTCACCGGTGATAGGGTCTTTGTTTGTGGATGACTTCGCGATATTCTGCAGGTCATCTTATGTAACCTCTGCCGCTAGACTCACCCAACTTACGCTGAATAAATTGGAGAAGTGGACCCAAAGGAGCGGATTTAAATTCTCCTTGGAAAAAACGAAATGCATTCACTTTCACCGGATTAGGGGGCTACACATCCCTCCGCCGCTACATTTAGGAGGGAAAAACATTCCATTTGTGGACTCCAACCGTTTCCTGGGACTTGTATTTGACTATCGCCTCAACTGGAAGGAACAAATTAGTGTCCTGAAAAGAAAATGTACAAATGCGTTAAATATTCTGAAATATCTAAGTCACTCATCCTGGGGAGCTGATCGCAATACGCTGATCTTACTATACCGGACGCTGATACGGTCTAAACTAGACTACGGTTGTTTTGTGTACTCCTCCGGTCGGGAGTCATACTTGCGCCCGCTGACATCGGTCCACAATGCTGGAATACGGTTAGCCACCGGGGCGTTCCGTACGAGTCCAGTGCAAAGCATCTATGCGGATGCAGGAGAACCACCCTTGTCCCATCGGAGGAACATGCTTATGTGCGGCTATGTAGCAAAAATTTTATCTATGAGGACTCACCCTTGTTTTAACATTGTTTTTAAACCCCGCTATTTAGAACTTTTTAACCGTCGAACCAGAGCCACTAGGCCGGCAAGCATACGATTCAACAGTTTGATATCCGAGCATCTAATCACGCTCCCTGAAGTATATCCTTCTGGCTTTCCCAAACATCCGCCATGGGAAACTCCCGCTCCTAAAATCAACATGGGACTCACTCAGCGCAAGAAAGCTTTAACCACTGCTCAGGAATACCAGCGTCAGTTTTATCTATATCTTCACTGCAACCCCGGTATCGTGCCAGTTTTTACAGATGGCTCTAAGTCTGACGCTGCCTGTGGATGTGCAGTTGTCTCATCCCACCATGGAGCCATCAAGGCGAGGTTAAATCCGCTGTGTAGTGTTTACACAGCGGAACTCCTCGCAATAAAAATGGCTCTAGGAGGGATAGAAGGAAACAGTGGCTCCTTCGTCATATGCTCGGACTCTCTTAGCGCCCTGAACTCCATTTCTAGTTTTTCTTCAATGCACCCAATCGTTCAAGATGTACAAACTGCTTTGATATCCCTTAGCAGAAGGGGAATATCTGTATCATTCCTTTGGGTCCCAGGGCATGTGGGTATCCCTGGAAATGAAAGAGCCGACGCTTTGGCGAAGGAGGCACTTGACTTGGAGGAAATAACTCTGACGCTGGTACCATACGAAGACCTTAAGGCTATCTTGAGAAAGGTAGCCCTAGAAGAGTGGAAAGATATATGGATGAACGTAGGAAATAATAAACTGCGCGGGGTGAAATCGGTAGTGTCCGCGTGGCCCACATCCGCCAGGAAGAGCCGCCGGGAGGAAGTGGTCATCACACGTTTGAGGATAGGGCATTGCCCTTTGACTCACTCCTTTCTCTTCACCGAGGAGAAACGACCACCTCACTGTGATGATTGCGACTGCCCTCTCAGCGTTCGGCATATCCTGACGGAGTGTGACAAATACCGATGCTTGCGTAGCAGGCTGCAGTTAGCGGGAGACATGAAGTCGATCCTAGGCGATGACTCAGATGTTCTCAACCGTGTTTTATCATTTTTAAATTTAACTGGCCTTTTTAACAGTATTTTAAGGATGTAAAATTTATTTTAATTTTGACTAAGAGTACATGATAACAATTTTATTTTAATACCAATATATGTAAAATATATATATTTTTTTTCCTTTTTTTTTAATTTTTATAAACATGACGGGTAGTGGTGCAAAATGACCATGTTGTCGACGCACCCTATAAACCAAATACTACTACTACTACTACTACTACGACTTGTTGATAGGAGTAAACTATTTTGCCAGGCATCGAGATCCGTCTGAGAGTAAATACCCGATTGAGCTAAGGCCTTAGGACTTGTGTATTCCCAGGTTGGTTTGGTGTTGGGATTATGGATGAGAGGTGCAGGTATGACCACGGGGGTAGGATAAATATTGTACCATTGGTCATGGAGGTTAAAAATTACAGGCATAATTGGCGAGCACTCCACCTCCTCGCTGTAGTCCTGAATTATTTGGGTCTTCGCCGCTAAATATTTTGTGACATTATTATAAAGAACAGGTAAATCCATGTAACACTTCGGTGTTCCGTAGACTGTAACAAACACAGGGACACACTCTAAAGGTCGGTATCCAAAGTGGGAGGCTGCTCGCTGCGAATGCCTCGCGCAATCTGCATCAGGGTGAGGCATACGCTCTTCAGCTAGTTTGTAACCACGAATGCTCACTTCGAGCACGCGAACCACCCGCATTCATAGTGAAGGCAGTCGATACAATATGTCTTTGACGTTTAGAAATGTGCAAGTTGCTGCCGCTGCTTTTATTGTGATGGCGACGATTATTAGAAAAAAACAACGGAAAATGCGACGTAAGCAGCGTTGGTGGGTCAAAAAAATTTATCAAAATCGGTTAGAAAATGGGAACAGACTCCTAGAAGACGTGAGGTTCGAAGAAGACGTGCCAAATTTCTTGCGAATGTCCAAGCAAGATTTTGAACATTTAATTACATTGATAGAGCCTGCCGTGAAAAAACGTGACACGTACATGCGAAGTGCTATTACCGTCAAGGAAAGATTAGCTCTTACTCTGAGATTCTTAGCTACTGGAGGTTCATTTACAAGTTTGCAATACCTCTTCCGTATATCCAAACAACGAATATCTGTGATTGTTCCAGAAGTATGTGATGCACTGATTGAAGCCCTAAGGGACTACATAAAGGTAAGAAAACAATTTACTTCAAAATATCAATATATTGTAATCTTAAACAATGTAGCTTGCATATTACATGTCATGTTATTACATTTGTTCAGGATTTATGTTAGTCATGTAGTGTAGTAAGGTGTCTTCTTGTTGTGGAGGCCTTGAATCAATTTCGGATTGAATAAGTAAAGCATCTGAAGGTGTAGGAGTTGGAGGGTAACTACCTCGAGACGAAGTCGGTGTGGGTGTACTGAAATTTGAACTGTAGTACCCAGCAGTGTCACGGACGTTGTGAGTGGGGGTAAATTCTCCAATATCTGCTCTGAACAACACATCTAATATTGCCCTCTTCACATGAGGTAGAGTGTTGCAGTCATATTTCCTTAGTTCACTTGCCACATGCATTCCAAAAGTTTCATAGTGGTCAGTAGGAGTAGCCGATGTCTTTTTCAAAATGGAGTATGCATTAAGTAGCATTTCATTTTGTGCATTATCAGCATCATTGCAACGTTTTCTTTTCCTAGCTTGGGACATGTTAGAAGTAGGCACCGTCGTTGTAGACGCCGTCGTTGTACTCGTAGACGCCGCCGTTGCAGTTATAGACGCCATCGTTGTATTAGTAGGTGGTTCATCTTCGACCGTTGCGGGTTCATCGACAATAGATTCATCATTGTATGATTCTTCTCGAGTTTCCTCAGGACCCCTTTGCGTATTAGCCTGTTAACAAAGTAAACATTGTAAATACAATGGTGGATAGGGTGCGACAGAATGAACTCCCTGATTAGCAAAGCTAATAAGGAATAGGCTAATTACTAGAGCGCGGAAAAAGTCTTCAATTTTGCAAAAAAAAGTCGCCAATATTATTGAAAAAAGTCTCTCAAAAGTCTGAGTTATTTCCTTGAGAAAGTGGCTGAATTTAACTGAATTGATGGAGAAAAGAGCCTAGAGATGCGGATTCGTGGGTTTTCGAGTTATTTTATGGACTTTAAGAAAGGAGAAAACCATAATTTACAAAATATTTTTTAAATTCTGAATAACACTTCGTTTGATGATCATCAATTGTGGAAGAATAATGTTGACCCCTATAATTTTTATAGCTGATAAATATCTATCTTTATTTTGAAAAAGGGAAATTAAAGTTAAAATACAGGTTATGGATAACAGATTTTATTTCTTAATTGCATAATATAAAATATAGGAAAATGTTTACGTTTTTCATTCACTTTGAGTTGCATTGCCTCGGCGACGCGTCATTATTTCATGAAGTAGTGACAGACAAGGTATTTTTCCATGTTTTCCATAGTGAACGTTGTGCGACGGTCGTTCAAAATAAGTTTGTACATCGAAAACGATCGCTCAACTTCACATGTTGTCATAGGAGCATACCTCAGCGTAGCCACTTCACTTACATTGAGTTTTTGGAAAATCTTAGATGTCTGCCCCTTGACCTTTCCATTGAGAATCTGAGCTACATCACTCATCAACTCGAAGCCTTCGTCTTAACTGAAAACATTACACAATTTGGCATAAACACTTACGGCTCGTTCACCCTTTGCACATGCAAGTTTCTTCTTCACATCCATAATTGTCGACACCGAATCTCTGAGGCTCAGGTTGGAAGATTCGAGGTATTTGATTTTTTCAACCAAAAACCCAAAGGATGCTGAAATACATATCATTTCCAGTGGAAGTGTGCTATCTTGTAAGAGTTCTCGAGCATTTTCTACACATTCTGCATTATCTTCAGGGTCAATATCCTGTACAACCTGAAGTAAAAAATTAAAAGTTTTCCTCTTTAATTTAGAACGTGCAGTTGTAGTTATTTTTACCTGAGCAAAATGACAGGAATTCTATTTCATATAATGAAATTGATTCATCAGTCACAATTATAACTACAAATAATTATTTACATTCTTAATTTTTTCTAAGTGTTGGGCATTGAACACGGAAGCTTCCAGCCATGTTCCAAATCTCGTGAGGACTGGGTCCGGAGGCAATGGCAGATCACAGCAAAATGTTTTATATATTTCCACGCGCGATGGTGTTTTCAAAAATACCTACGAAAATATTAAATATTAGTTCTGCAGTAATATATTAGCAACGAAATTTTATTTTTAGTTTTATTAAGAGCAAGTACCTTTTTAATGGTAGAGACCCACTTATTTGCAGTGGGAAATCTTTTGCGAATTTCTTCACATACCCTGTGAAGAGCATGCACTTTGCAAGTGATGTGAATCATTTTAGGGTAGAAAACCGCCAAAACCTTGGCGGCTTTAACCATGTACGCCGCTCCATCGGTTAGGAGAAGAAGCAAATTCTCTCTAGCACTATTATCTCCAAACAAGGAAGCTGTAAAAAATTGGTGAGTGAATTACGATAAATAAGGTAAAGATGCGGTAAAAGCTCATCAACATAAGTTATACCGTTAATTAATTTCAGTTCTAATTTGAATATGCTCGCTTTTTCAGCAAACATTTCACCATACCAAATTAGGTATCATTACTTACTCAAGGATTCGTCAATGCAGCGGGCGACCGTTTCATTATTTACTCTTTCAAGTTCCTTGGATGCCATGAGGTAGGGCTTATTGGGCTCCTCTGGTGTCAATTTTCCTACCAATATGTTGCACACATATCGACCCTTTGTCGATATCTGTGCAACATATTGGTAGGAAAATCATCAGTTGTCAGATCAACAATGGCATATAACGTGCTTCCTTTCAGGTCATCCTTGATACTTTTCGTGATCTAAAACACAAGAACATTTTTAAAAAATGTTAAGTAAGGTAAACACTTGAAGAGCAATAAAAATTGGCAAGGGCACATAATTACTTTCTTCGTAAGAGTTAATACTTTTTCGTTCTTAATCTTATTCCAGTCGGATTACCACCAGGAAATAGTTAAAGTATTCCAGTAGATAATATTATTTCCGACGCAAACTATGCATGTTGAAAGGCATGTATTCAAGGTATAAGTTATATTTTAAACTTACTTATGCCTTGTTATATTTTAGTGAACTATTTATGTAACACAATGATTGATACAGCTGAATATTTCTTTGAAATCGTATTAAACCAAAGTTTTAAACGCTTATATCCAAAGAGCAGGTATGTAAAAGATTTTTAGAGCATTTACTACGTAAAAGTATTTAAAAACTTATACCTTTTCGTGGAGTATCGGTAAGTAAGTTTTCCGAAGAGAACTCTCAGATGGAACTGTCCTTAAATATTTTTCCATAAATGATGTGAATAAAGGGTGTTTTGATTTGTGAGTAGGAATGTTCAATGCCACAAATAGTTCGCACAAGTCCGAAGCAAACTCATCGCCGGTGGATGTAAACGATAGTCGTAAACTCTTCAAGCTCACGGTCTCCTTTAATATCACTTGAGATAGATGCGATGAGCTGTCAATGTGCTGTTTCACGTGTGACTTTTTGTCCGATGATATCTTGAAAAATAATGAGAAAGATAAATTATTATCAGAATTACTTTTAAAGTTAGTAATTCAGAATTGCTGAAAATAGGTCTTTGTATTTTTATAAAGAATTATAATTAAAAACACACGTAATGTATAGTTAAAGATGTATCTAACAATATTGACTTCTTCGGGAATGTCAAACAATTCTTAAGGTAATAATTATAATTATTAAAGTCTTCAGATTCAAAAGTTGTATTGATACTCACGGTTTTTTCACAAGCATTGCTGTAAATACGGTTGCTCAATACTTGCATAGCGAAGCATACGCAGTCAGCTTGGCTCCTGAAGACGCCTGTCCTTTCACCTAGTACATTTTCTTACTTTATACCTTGGGCTGCACAAACGAGCGGACGATGGTCTTGCGACGCTTGGGGACCTCAAAAATGACTGAAACTTTACGCGGCTTACTCGAATATAAAAGAGAATAGTGTTCATAGAATGTGTATACATTCACCGGTCCTTGTTAAGCCTTCATTTTTCCTCTTCGACCGAGTGCCAAGGGCGCATTTTTTGCCTCTACAATGTAGGCTCATTTCGTGACCATCTAAACACAACGTGAGGCATTCATCTCGTCGGAAATTCTAGATGATCTTTCATATATTTGTATCATTTTTCCACTAATCTCCTACACAAAAACGGCATGCTAGCATACAGTGTAGCGCTGTCGTCTTGTCAGCAGACCACCCGGGTTCAAATAAGTTGGTTCATAATATCCCTTTGTGAAGTCTTTGGACACCCTTAGCAAAAAAAAGTGCGAGGTGGCCCAGGGAAAGGAACAATATGTGAATTTGACATGCAATAGGATAAGTACGGGGTGAGCTCTACCCTCACATATCCAAACCACCTTCGGGTTGAAGCACTGCGTGTGTTTACTTCATGAACGGTGGAGTAATCGAAAGAATTCATTGCAGTTTCCGGAGCTATTAATAAAATTCCGCATTAGCAATTGTTAGAAGCTTACATTTTACGGTACATCTCTGCTCCGTGTAGTAGGTACCCCATGAAAAACAAGATGTGTCCAACACACAGTTGAACAAATGTGGTCACAACAGCCAAATATTAACTTAGGCATGTGGTTTGAAAAAAAAAGGCCCAGAAAAGTCTTTTAATCAAAAAAGTCCAGCCACGCCAAAAAAGTCCCAAAAAGTCTCTAAGAAAGTCATTAACAACTGTTTTATTTGATGAGATTGGTGAAAATTTGTATTTAAAACAACAAAAGTCCCACTTTTACAAAAAGTCAAAAGACTTTTTTTCCGCGCTCTACTAATTACCATAAGACATTTTTATTTTTTAAACCCAAGAGCACATATAATGCCTTTTTCGAAACAAACAATATTATTTCGTATCCAAATTTTTCCCCACGCAACTGGCGTCTTTTAAAGTAAACATAACAAAAATTCCTTATGCAATTGTTGAGACACTGGTTAAGTCGTTGTATGCAGTGTTTTTTCAATAAAAAAAATTGCTATCTACGCCAAGAGGCATTTGAGTATGACACGTCGTTCTTGTGGTCATGAACAAGAACATTAAATATTTTTGATCAGTAATAATATTGGTAGTTCTAAAATGGCATCATATCAGGGCCCTGTTTCATAAAAGACTTAAAATGGAGGCCCTAATATACAAGAATTGTCAAATAAAATTTTGAATCCTGTAAAATGGTGTTTTATAGATACTACCCACTAGCAGGAGTTCCTGTTATTTTAAATTAATGTGTCATTTATTTTAGGTACCCTCTTCTAATGAAGAATGGTTAGCTGTAGCAAAGGAATTCGAAGAAAAGTGGAACTTTCCTCATGTAATAGGTGCAATGGACGGGAAACATGTCCAGCTTCAAGCACCATGGAACAGTGGCACTGAGTATTATAATTATAAGGGTTTTTTTAGTATTGTGCTCTTTGCATTATTTGACGCCAACTACAATTTTTTGTATGTTGATGTTGGCTGCCCTGGTAGATTTTCAGATGGAGGCGTTTTCAAAAATACCAAATTGTACAAAAAGTTAGAAAACAAGGAACTGAACATACCAAACCCAAAAGCAGCGCAAATTCCTTATAGTATTAAGGTTCCTTCTATTATATTAGGTGATCAAGCATTTGAGTTACATGAATATACTATGACACCATTTAAAGGTACTCCACCAGTTGGTTCTATTGAAAGAATTTTTAACTACCGCCTATCCAGAGGACGTAGGGTCGTAGAGAATGCTTTTGGAGTAGCTAGTTCTGTATTTCGGGTTTTGAGAAAACCAATACTACTACAATCCGACAAGGCTAAGAAAGTAATTTTAGCAGTTGTATGTTTACACAATTTTTTGCGAAAACGATCTACTACAAATCCTATCTACACACCGCCTGGATTCTTAGACAGAGAGGAAAATGGTCAATTTATTCCGGGTACATGGAGAAACAACGATGAATCCGGTGGCCTGATCCCAATTGGACAGACACCTCGAAGAGCAAATCTCACATTTAAAAAAATCCGAACCCATCTGGCTGAGCACTTTGCCACTAATGGCTCAATTCCATGGCAAAATGACTATTAATGTTTCCCGGGTACATGGAGAAACAACAATGAATCCGGTGGCCTGATCCCAATAGGACAGACACCACGAAGAGCAAGTCTGACTTTAAACCAAAAATATGAACCCATCTGGCTCAGGACTTTGCCACTAATGGCTCAATTCTATGGCAAAATTACCTATTAATGTTTGTTTTTACATCGTTATTTTTAAAGCTTCAACTACAAAAATGTTTTGTAAATTTACTTACATTATCCATTGTATCGAATGTGTCATTTGGCATGTCCTTATCAGAAAGAAAGTCAAACAATGTGTATCCAAACCATTTTGACTTGAAAACATCTCCTTGACCTGTAAAATTAAAACTCAATTAAGTTCTTGCCAATTTAACTTACATAGTAAAATTCCAAAATACATTGTATTATGTAGTAAAATAATGATTAAAAACATACCTGATCCTGTAACTTGACTTTTCTTTTCCCTTGACCTTTCACGTCGGTAAGAGCCCAACAGAGACGTCATCTTCTTTTTCAGATCTTTCACCGAAACATTCATTGATAGCGATATTTCGCGCCACAAGTCTTCTCTTGTTTTTATCATAATATTCAGGGTGTTTCGAGTCCCACAGTAAACGTTTAGTTTCATAACACTTCACTAATTGTCTGATCAAGTCATGATTATCCATGATGACAGTTTCGTTGTGGAGTGAGTTGTGTGTGTCTTGTACGGTGCAAGGCAGACAGCACAGGTATCCACTTGACGCACAGCTCGGGGCGAGGCACCTTTGAGCACTCTTTTACCGACAAGCACACGGCTCGCCTCGAATTGTGCGACGCGAACGCCTCATAGCGAGCAACCACGGTATCCACAGTCCGAGGCAAAGACGAGCATTCGCCACGAGGCATTCGCAGCGAGCAGCCTCGCACTGTGGATACCGGCCTTAACAAATACGCAACTTCTCCTCTTCTCATGGCAGTGAATCCAGGTCTTTTGGTATATGCAAAAGCAAACTCATCTTCATTTATGTTAGCCAAAGATAATTGATTTGTTAACGACTGATGTGCTGTCAAGCATCTAAACTTGAGTACGTCTTGATACAAAGACTCTAATTGGGCTCGTACGTGTCGCTCCATGTAGACAACTTTACTGTTCATATAAGTTGCAAAGTTTATATCCAGAGGATTGATGGTTTGTTCAGTAAAATAATACAGTTTACTGGTACCTGTAATCACTTTCAATTGAGAATGTTCCGTGTTGTACGCATGCTGATGACATACTAGGTTTGGAGTTCCTAGCTGGAGGGAAAAGGAGATGTGGTTATCTTCTACCATTATCACTGTTCTTTTATCACGAGATGAGGTTAGTTTTTTACCTTTCCCTTGATCGAGGACTAAATAGCTTTTGGGCGTACATTCGGTGACATCTGTGTTGTCCCAGTAGATATAACCGTAATTGATGTCTATGAGCGTTCCTGCTGTGTATGGTCCTGTACTGCCTAGTCCTGTAGAGAATTTGTCCAGCTCTGCATCAACAGATCCGTATCCATCTCTGAAGATAAGCTCGTAGGCGACTTGCATCACTGAGTCCACATAATGTTGATTGTTATAAACGAATCTTGCACCTGAGCAGCTGGCGCTGGAACCCCACAAAGACCCGTGTGCAGTAAAGGTGCCCTGAATTGAGGAATTCAGGCTAGTGATCTCTATGGGCGTGGAATACAAAACCAGTTTCTTAAAGTTATGTACCTCCCTACACTCCTGTTTGGAGAATGGCACAATTTTTGTGGAGATTCCTCCTGTTACGGATGATGCATGACGTGTACTAAAACCTTAGCGTAACACGCAACATAGGAGATCATAGGGAATCGCCGCTTTTGGATTAGCTGTGTGTACATCTTCAATTTGCACTGAGGTGGGAACTTCATCACAGGGCGCCACTTCTTTGACTGACACAGCAGTATATTTGATATCCGGGTGTTTACAGTCGTAACCGATCAGTCCGAATCCAGGAGCAGCAAAACTGAGCATACACCTGTGTGAAAATCAGTGATATTTAAGGTAAATTATATTCACACCAATACTAAATCCACATTATTATTCTTAGACTTACGTTAACGTGTAGACAACCTTTAACGACCTCATACTAGGAACATTTATCTAATTCTCCAGACCGAACACCAGTTTTTAATACAAGATACTAAGATGACAGGTGGTTGTGTTTAATGTTGCCATGGGCTGTGTTACAAATTATCATCATTCCATTTTAGTTCAGTTAGCTGACTGTGCAACCACCTGGGCTTGACAATATCCACAAATCGTTAAGCTGATAAGAACAGAGTTAGGAAAGGTGATGGTAATCGAACCGACTGAGCCAGAGCCACGAGGGCTCTTTGTCGGCGGCCGATGGGAGGGAAATGGTAGATGACAGTGACCTTCAATTACAGGGAACTTCCGCCCTGAGACAGGTATGTCATATACACTCCTCGACCAGACCAAAACCTGTGTAACAGATTATAATGTTTATTGCACATAAATTAAGTTACATGTCATTATTTCTTAAAGGTAAATTTTAGTATTAAAATTGAATTTTGATACAATATGTTGATAAGATTTGTTATAATATTCATTTTCTTCCTTTTCCTGCGTCGTCCCTTTAAAGATAAAACCTTTAAAGATAAAAGATCAGTTTTAAAATTCAGTGAATAAATAAATAAATAGGTTAAAAGAAAATAAAACTGATAAAATTATAATTAAAATCATGCTCCCGATAAGGGCGACCAGGTGTTGACATTCCGGTGGTTCGAAAGGTATAAATTTTACTTTAAAAGGTATATTCCAAATTGGAAGATTAAATTTTGAACCGGAATGCCGTAAAAATAAAATAAATAAAAGGAAGAAAAATAAACACGCGAATCAATGAAGACGGACATAGCGAAAAAATATACAGAGGGCCCCTCCAGTCCACTTAACCCTTAGAGAGAAGGTAAGCTACACGGGAGCCACTCTTTAAACGAAACCCCTTTATAAAAAATTAGGCGCGCCGGCTATTAAAAAGTTTAAAAGATATTAAAAGGGGAAAGAATTAATAAAAAAATAGGTTAAAATATACACCCCACGGTGTAAAAGGCCGGGGGTGTCTGAAGAAATTAATTAAAATGCCGGCGCGTAAATAAAATTCCCGGTGTAAAGGGCCGGGACAACGGTAAAAGTAGCAAGGGGTATAAAAAATGATGAAATCGACTGGCGGTGTAAAGCGCCGCCAGTCAGTGAGTTAAAAGGTCCCTAGCTATAATAAAAAACTTTAAATAAAGACATACACAGTAATAAATACAAATAAATAAATGACACAAATTAAAAAAGTTTATTTAAAACATTAAAAAGGGGTTTCGTCGTCAGAGTCTCGGGGGGAGAGACTCGTTCTCTCACCAGGTGGGAGCTCTAGGTTTGTGGGATACTGAATTTTGCCCGTAACATGCGAAATATAAATGTCCCGCGACCACCGGATAGCGTCGGAGATCATTAATTTCGCGATCTTTCCGACGCTTCGCCGAGCGATACCGAGGTCGCGGAACACCACCCAATTTTGGGGATCCCACGCCCCCAAAGCCCCGACCACGAGTGCACTCAAGGAAACCGTGTACCCGCGATCGGCAAGTTGCTGAGAGATTGCGGTATATTTTTCAAACTTAGTTTGCCTTGCGACGTCCAAGGCAGTCGTCCTATTCTCAAACGGCACGGTAACGTCCACGATGACGATTTTTCAATGTCCCTCGTCCACCACCACAAGATCGGGACTCAGGGTAGAATCGATCATAGGTGGAGTTTGATCGACACGGATTTCCACGCCGTGGCGAGGAACCTCCCCGGCATGACGACGCAGGATAGCATCGTGGCGCCCCCTCCACGCAGCCGAATGCACCGTGCAGTGATTCAGCACGTGTGGGAGCGTCTCACTCTGCCACCCACACCGCCTACACCGGAGGTCGTCCCGAGGACCCCACCTCGTAGCGGCGTTCAGAGGGACTACGCCTAAACGTGCCCTATGGACGAAACGCCAGTCACAAAACCGCGTATTGGCGCCCGTCCGGATGAAGTGATTTGAGAACGGTGAAGCCGAAATACACTCGAATACCTTGCCCTGGTCCGGTTTGGCCAAAAGGCGGGCAAGGTATTGATTCCGAACCGCATCTCTCAGCATCTTCCCCAACATTCGGACTTTGTTCGGAGGAACGCGAACGACGTCGGGCTCCCTGCCGTGGGCCGGAATGACGATCTCCAACTCCCTCCTCACGTCACTCCAGTTCCACGACAGTCCAATTTTTCCAGCCAATCGGCTTGACGCCATCCGGGCGTCGGACCACAAAGACGCGACGTCGAAGCGGTATCTTCCAAACTCCGCCCGCATGCTCCCGGAGAGGTACTCCGCGATGTCTCTCCCCTCTGGTTCCCGCCGGGTTCTTCTCTTCACCGTCGTATATATTGCCTCGTCCACCATCGTCCTTACCCACGGCTCCCTGGAAGAAAGGAGACGAAAAGCATGAGTTATAGTTAAAATGTCCACCTGGTCCGCGGTTGGGAAGACGCCCGCGCCTCCCTTCCGCGGGGCCAGGTGGCAGATCTCCCACGAGGCTCTATTGGGGAGGTACATCCACTCCTTCAGGGCCCTCTTAACGCGTTTATCTAAAGTTTTAAGAGGGCCCTTCTTAACTCTACCTCCCCGTAAAATGAAATCAAGTTTGGTAAGTAAAAATATGTTAAGTGCTTTTATCTTTTGCCAGGGCGCCAATAGTGAAGCGTCCAGCGCATCGATGTTGTTTGTTAGTTCTTCGATGAGGCGCCCTGGCGTCTGCTCAACTTTGAGCCCCGTGGGAATACCTAAATATTCGTATGCAACCCCCTCCCCCAAGACCCCCGGTGTCCCGCCCCCCAAACTGAACTCCGTTTCTCTCGCCCGCCCACCGATGACGTGGAGCGTCGCACACTTGCGCGGGTTGAATCTCAACCCGCTCCACGTCGCGATTCGGTCGGCGAGGTCGAGTAACTTCATCATCCCGTCAGGGTTCTTGGACACCAAGGCAACATCATCGGCGTAGGCAAGGACGGTGATGGGAGTGCCACTGACCCCATAGCCTACATTCTCTCTCTGAGCAGCTAAGCTGCGGACCAGGTTTTCCATACATAAATTGAATAAAATAGGGCTAAGCGGACAGCCTTGCTTTACGCCCGCTTTGAGCGGAATAGTCTGCGTCTCTCCTTCGATTGTCCTCACGGTCGTTCGTGCCCCCGAATACATTTCCTCGATGATGTTGATGAGTTTCTCGGGGACACCTAGAGATTTCAAACTTCGAATGATGTGACCGTGAGGAACTGAGCCAAATGCATTCGAGAGATCTAAGAAGGAGACGCAGACTTGGCCACGTTTCCTGTGGACCTCTTCCAGTACATTATTGATTACGAAATTATGCTCGTAACATCCCTCGTGTGGGCCGAATCCCTTCTGCTCAACGGACACCCTCCCTGTCTTCTCGGCCCACCCGCTCATCCTATCGGCGATAACACCAGCATACAATTTTGCCAGGGTGGGCCCTAATGTCAGTGGGCGCCAGTTCTCAATCTGGTCCCTGGCGCCCTTTTTGAAGATTAAAACTGTCCGGGTGTCCTTCCATCTGTCAGGGATTCGGCTTTCATTGAAACACTGTTGGAAGATGGTCCTCAGGATGTGGCCACCTTTATCCGCATTGCGAAGATCGACATACGTGATATTGTCCTTCCCTGGCGCAGAATTTGTCATGCGGCCCATGTCTTCCAAATTTCACCCGCAGAAAAAGGTCGTAATAAAATGTTAAGGTCTTCATTGAGGCTGGGCATATGAATGTTAATCATGTCTATGGGTGCGGGAAGAACATTAAAATTACCATTATTAAAAACCTTGTTAAAGTGGTTAAAAATTTCGTTTCTGTCGATCTCGCAATGCGGGGAGGGGCCCTTCAACACCTGGTCTATGGCACGTTTTTTGTTTCTACGAAATAAAGATTGAATTTCTCTTGCCCTCCTACACTTCTCCTCGTGCCATTCCTTATCGGGGCGAAACACTCTACGAGCTGGGACGTTTCCCGTTCCGATGTTACCGTCCCCATCCCTATTCTCTTCCATATCCCTTTGCTCCCCCTCTCCATGCAGGGGGGGACTCTTCTGTCTTCTCTCCTTCCCCCCCCTCCCTTCTTGAACCCCCGCCTCCTTCTCTCCGGGCCGGCTTCTTATCGGTAATTGATTTACACCAGGCGGCGACGGCCTCTTCAAATGACTCCCACCCCTCTTCGCAGGCCGCCTCGATGTTTACGATTTACCGCCGCTGTTCCTCGGGCAGCCCGTCAAAGTTGACCGCCACCTGTCTCTCGGGAGCGCCGTTTGATGTTAGGGGGGTCCCACCATTTCCTCCATGGGGCCGGTCAACAGGGTTATCGATGTTGTTTACCGGCCCCCGTCTCTTCCTCTCTTCTCTTACGGGTGGGACCCCTTGGCTCACGGGCGGAGTGTATATATTCATCGTCTCCTCTTCCTCCGCCCTCTCCCCTTCTCCATCTACCTCGAGTTGGTGGCGGCCATCGGACGGGCTGCGTGGCCCCGCGGGTGGACTGCGGGGCTCGTTGACTTCCCCCACCTCTTCTCCGCGGTCGCCTTCAGCGTTCCCCCGCCCCGGGTGAAATGCTTGGGGCGAGTTTCCGCTTTCAGCGACCGCGTGGTGTGGGGGACTCCCTGGCGGTGGACTGTCCGGTACAGTGGGGGCCCTCTGAAGTCCTCTCCTCCTCTGGGGGCCCCTTCCCGGTGGGCGGCCTCTTCTTCTAGTCGTGGGTGGGGCGGGGTCTCTCCCCACCGCCGTCGCCGCATCTTCGTCACCTGCCGGCCCTGTCCTTCCTCTTCGTTGGCGCGTTGTTCGCTGCGGGGGTTCTATGCTGGGTGTTTCCATCGGGGGAGCGGTTTCGGCCACCATGGGTTCACTTGTTCCTTGTAGATTTCCTTCACTTTCTTCAATCATCACCTCTAGCAGCTCACTCATGTTTTCTATTCCCACACTCACATTCACACTTTCACTTCCGCCCTCATTCACACGCTCATTACCATTCATACTATCATTCACAATCACTTCACAATCACCATCATTCGCTTCCACGGTGGCCACGTTGACATTCCCTTCCCTCTCTTTCCCCTCGGCAGGACCCACGGGATCTTGTGGTGCCCCCGTGCATAACGCAACATGCTTTTTGCACACTTTTAGGTCTTCATATTTTTGGAGGCACCACATACATTGGTACATGAACACGAAGTTCGGGTGTTCCTTTTTAAAATGTTTCGTCATGTCCATATGAGTTTTATAGATCCCGTAGGTCCTATGACGTCCATGATTCGTCGGAGTAAAGCAGTGTTTGCACTCAAAACTGTTGCCGAGGGGGACTTGAATAATAACCTCATCCATCGGAACGGGTTCTTATGTGCAATATAAATTAATAAAACACCAAAACAATAAATAAAGACAAGACACAGGGAACCTAATACAAAAATAGACGAAACGTATCTAAATAAAGACTAAAATTAATAGCTAAAATCTAATATCGCTTCTCGGCTCACTGTCCGAGTGCGAGGAATTAAAAAGGTCCGTTGAAAAAGCACTCCCTCCCGGTCAGACGCCGCAGTGTGGCCTTCCACCCGACGAGTTCAGAAGGTTAAACGAAGTTTTCGTCCCTCGCCGAGTATCCAGCAGACACCGTTGCGTCTTCCGCCTGGGAGGGAGGCACGGACGTCCTCTTAAATTTTTGAAGTCCCGCGCAGCTGGCCGAACCGACCCGGCGACGAAGTCCCCGCGCCGAGGTGGTCAGAAGAAGAAGTCCCCCGCCGCAGGAACGCCGCCACCGAGAAGAGACGACAGCCGCACGGGACGAAGCCGAAATTGCCGCGAGGATTAAATTTTGAATCCCCCGCAAACCCTTGGTAGCGTAAGCGTGACTCCGACCAATCCGTCGAAGGTATCAGAAAAAATAAAACCACCTCCGACGGAGGATCAGAGTCACGCCGCAGCCCGAAAACAAGGGCTGCGAGGGAGAAGTCCAAAAGGCGGCTAAAGAGGAGAAATAAAAAGGAGAAATTAGTCGCACTCGAACGGCTAAAACTAAAACTTAAGAAATGAAGTAAATGGATTAAAAAGGCTAAGATTAAAATTATCAATAAATTATAATAAATAGAATAAATAACATAAAACACTAAAAACTACTACACTTTGATCTTAGCCATAAGGCCAAGAAGCGATTACCGTGTAATTTTTCCGGGTTTCCAGGAGTTATACCGTCAGAAGGTGGGGGGATGGCGTGGAAAAACGGAAGCGATCGGCGTCGGTAGGTCCGGGAGCGCGTGTATCGGCGCGGATAGGGAAATTTGCGGGTGTGACAGTGGTAGGATATCGCACGTTTCCGGGAGCCACGGAGGTGCAAGATCAGCGGGTGGGCCGGAGGGTCAAAACGCCGTAACGGGCGTCGCGAGAGCAATTGGTTTTTCGTGTATTTATTCGGAGGAGTGCGTTGGAAATCCCTTATTTCCCACATCCCTTACGTCAAATCGTATAAATGCCGTCCGAGAACGACCGCGCTCACCGAGCGTTGCGCCGGGCGACGTCTCGGGAAAGGCAGCTGCAGGAGCGTCGTGAGGAGTTCCGGCGCATCAGTGAACGGAAACCTGAGCGACATCGAAGAAGATCCCTGCGCGGCATTCTCCAATCCACTAATTCCCGCTTCCGTATATCCCGTCCCAGATTTTCCTACCTTCTCGTCTTCCAATCCTCACTCTTCACCCGTTGCAGTCTCCGACACGCGACACTACGCCATCTCTCCCGTGAGCAGGCTTTCAGAAACTGACTCCACCGTCACCATTGCCTCCGGTCAAACGGAGCGTATCGCGAAGGAGATCGAGTTGATGCTGGACTCCAGCATCATCGAGAACGCGTAAACCGGCGTCGCGACGCACGAGCCTCGACGGATGGACCGACCACGGATGCCGAGGAGTGTGCCTGGCTCACAAACCGTCTGCAAGGTGACGCGCGACGTCGGCGTCCAAGCAGGCGTCGACGAGATCGACGGTGAAATCCACATCACCGTCAATGACAATCATGGTCAATGAGGTCCCTAATTCCGCGGCATCGCACGTCTCTGACTGTCCGGCAAGGTCCTCGCGCGTGGTATTGAGAAAGGTTAAACGAGATAGACAGCGTCGCGACGCCGAGCGTCGCCACTCATGTCCACGCAGGAGAAGAGTGTCCGCAGTCACATGGCGCAAATGATGCGGCGACGTTTCTCAGCGTCATCCTCGAGACCCAGGCAACGGTGGCCAACAATCGCGTCGCGACGCCTCCCCCCAGGCCGTCGCGATGCCCGGAAACGGCATCCCGCTCGTCAGAGATGAATGACAGCGGAAAGGATGTGGTGGAGTTTTCTCAACCGGAACCCCTCTCAAAGCGAGCGCGGAAGAGATTGAGACGGCGTCTCGTGAGAGAGCGTCGTGCAGCCGCCTTAACCTCGACAGACGCCGTCAACGCGGGACGGGCGCCGCCGCAACCGACCCCACTCATGTCGGTGCGGACCGTCATCGACGAGCAGCCGCCACCGTCGCGCCGTGAACTTACCAGTCAGCGTCCCGAAGCGTCGCAGGCGTCGCGACGTCAAGCGGAGGATCGTCGGAAGGAGGCGGGATATGATCGGGGACGTAACGACCGCGGGCCGCACGCAACTCCACGACGTTCGCCGACGGCATCAAGCTATCGTGACCCGGTGAATCACGACACGTATCCAAGTACTGCGGGTCGCAGTGGAGGGCGTGAAGTGAGGAGCATCCATGCGCCCCGCGGCACCCAAGGAGATCGCCGCGACCATGCGGCCCGCGACTTCGAGTCCGACACCCGTCCAGCGCATGACTCCCGGGCGGAACAACTAGTATCGTACCTGCCGTCGTACTTGCGGTGAATATCACACGACGTTATAAAGACTCACTTGCAATATTTCTCCCTCGTCTCCGACTGCCGGCAGCAACTTTTCCCACCGAAAATTCTCAGGACACGAAAGTTTACTCCCTTTGCGAATGCGAGGAGAACGCAAGCAAACCTTCCTAAATTTTGCCATGGAAACCGAAGCAACAATCGCTCGGCAGCTTCGGAGTTCGAATCATGGCGCCCTTCGCGACAGAGTATTAGTTTCCTGCCGCATCCCGAGATGTGGCGTGAGCATGCACGGGAGGTGGCTGAGGGGGACGGCAGACTCTTCGTTCTTTCTCGACCGCTCGGACCGATGACTGCACGACCGCGACAGAGGCAAACTTTTTCAAGGATTTAAGGAGAGATTTACTGAATTGGAAGAATTTTTGTCCCACCAAATCATCAAATACAAGGCATTCCAGCGACGAGGAAACCACTTTCTCTCGAAATACAGGGAATGGAACGCCAATCATGCACGGAGTGAGTTAAAAACGGTCGTTTTCCCGAAGAATGACAACGGGAAGGATGGTGATTTATTTAAATTTCGGTGATCAGCTGACAGATTTCTTTTGCAGAATTTTGAGGGGAGCCAATGTTTTTCTCCCCTGTATTTCGAGTTTTGTCTACATAGGTGACACTTGAAATTTCGTGTATTTCGAGTTTTCTGCCGCTTGTCTACGTAGGTGACACTTGAAATTTGGACGAGTTCTCGAGCATGGAAGGGTGATTTTCTTCAGTTCCAAACACTTTCCACTGTACGCGGTACTTCCGTAGATTAAACTCGGACTGGAGATTTCTTAACATGTCCGTGATGCTTTTAAAAATGAGAGAAAAACAGCCATTTCTACCAAATTTTTCACATGATGATGGAATTTCGAAGAAATTTTAGGGGAGCGAAAATTTTTCTCCACATTCTTCAATTTTTCTGCCGCTTTTCTACAAGGTGAAACTTGAAATTTACACGATTTCTCGAGATCGGAAGCGTGATTTTCTTCAGATCCCCAAACTTTTCACAAGTCAGCAGGCGCCTGCGTCGCTGCCGCAACACCGCAACCGGCCCAGACGGCGTGTCATACTCTGCCTGGAGGTGGATAGATCCGGATTACCGCGTGCTTGCGGCAATCTACGACTCCTGCTTCCGGGTCGGCCGGGTGCCGACGGAGTGCAAGAAGAGCCACACCATTCTCCACAAGGGCGTCGACGAAGCTGAGATCGGCAACTGGAGGCCGATCACCCTCAGTCCAACAATCCTGAAGATATATACGGGCGTTCTCGCGGACCGGATTGCGGCGTGGGCGGTCCGCGACCGACGCCTGTCCTTCCCGGCCCAGAAAGGATTCTTGCCCGCCACCGAAGAATGCATGGAGCACAACTTTGTGCTCCAAGATGCGCTTGACAAAGCTCGGAGCGCACGGAACGAGATTGCGGTGGCGTGGCTGGATCTTACGGACGCTTTTGGGTCGGTTCCTTATGCGCACATCGCCAGGATCCTGCGCGCGATGGGCATCCCGAAAAGGATGGCGAGAGCCATCGCCGAGATGGGGCAGTACGGGGGCAGCACCACCAACATCACGTCGAGCGGCTCCACGGGCGAAAGTCCAGTCACCTGCGGAGTGCGGCAGGGGGACCCGCTGTCGCCGCTCCTTTTTAATCTCGCCCTGGAGCCCGTGATTCGCGCTGTCCTCGCTCGGCGGGCCATCTCCGCGTACTCGATGGGGCCAACGTCACTCTGTGCTGGCCTACGCAGATGACTTGGTTCTCGTCGCCAAGGACGCGGGGATGCTGAGGGGCCTGCTCCTCGTCGCGGGAGCAGCGGCGTCGTGGTGCGGCCTGCGCTTCTACGCCAGGAAGTGCGGGTCGCTCCACATGGATTTCCGTTCCGCAACGCAGCGAGAGGACCGAGGAGTGCGGCCAACGATCTTCCGGGTGCAGGGAGAAGAGATGCGGGCACTCGCACGCGATGAGTCGTATAAGTACCTCGGGTCACCCGTGGGCCACGATGCTGACGGCGTACCGCACAACGCCAACTCCATCTCTGAGGACCTGCGGCACCTCGAGGACATCGAGTTGGTACCGTGGCAGAAGATCGACGCGGTCCACACGTTCCTCACGCCGCGCCTGGACTACACTGCGCATTGCGCCCGTGCCCAAGGCTGCGATCGCGCGAGTCGACGCAGAGATCCATGGTGCTGTGAAGAGATGGATGTGTCTGCCGACTCGCGATTCGAGAGAGATCGTCGCTATTCGCGGTGGTGCACGCCTTCCGCATGCTCACGTGTCCCAATGTGAGCGTCTCGGGCGCGGCATGGAAACGCTGCAAGACGCGGTGGAGAGGCGCCGCGGAGGGAGATGTTATTACTCCCATGCCACGCTTCTTGCCATTTGTCTAAAATAACGCTTCGAAACATAGCCTTTTGTTCTTCGCAGTCACCATGTTCCATATAATTTCTGGCATCTGTAATCTGGCATCCTGGATAAAATTATCAGTGCGTACGAGATGATCTATTGTACATCTACCGCGGTGGAAACCACATTGAATGCTGGAGAGGTTTCGCCGCTCTAACCACCAAACAAGCCGGCGATTAACCATTCTCCCCATGACCTTACACTAGCAACTTGTGAGTGAAATGGGCCTACAATTCCTCGGATCATTCTTGTCCTTCCCCTGTTTCGGTATCGGAACCACGACAGACTCCCGCCAGGACTGTGGGAAACTACCCTCAAACCATATTTGGTTGAGAATGTGAAGGATATCCGCCAAGGCACTCTTTGGAAAATTCTTAAGGAATGCATTGTGGACACTGTCCATCCTTGGGAGACGAATTTCGGGAGTCTGCAATGGCCGAAGCTAGTTCCCACAGCGAGAAGTTATAGTTAGTCAGCAATGCCGTGCGTTTCTCGGGACAGAGATACTGCCTCGCAGCGTTGTTTCATATCTCTGCAGTCGGCATTGTTGGATTCACTGCTGATTTCAGCGAATGTGCGGCCGAAAATCTCGCACATAGCCGAGGGAGAGGTAATCACCCGATCTTCGACTTTCAGTCCGGAAACGCCGCATTGCTGACTGGTGCGAGAGGATTCCTGTGGTTTACACCGGAAATGAATTCCATCCAAGAGGATTTCTTCGCCTCTTTCACAATTTATCCGGCTTTTGCACGAGAACGTCGGAATGAGGCAAGATTGGTCTCCGTTGGGTACTTGTTAAAAGTAGTATTTGGTTTATAGGGTGCGTCGACAACATGGTCATTTTGCACCACTACACGTCATGTTTATAAAAAAAATATATATGTTACATATATTGGTATTAAAATAAAATTGTTAATATGTTCTCTTAGTCAAAATTAAAAATAAAATGCATTTTACATCGTTAAAATACTGTTAAAAAGGCCAGTTCCATTTAAAAATGATAAAACGCGGTTGAGAACAACTGAGTCATCGCCTAGGATCGACTTTGTCTCCCGCTAACTACAGCCTGCTACGCAAGCATCGGTATTTGTCACACTCCGTCAGGATATGCCGAACGCTGAGAGGGCAGTCGCAGTCATCACAGCGAGGTGGTCGTTTCTCCTCGGTGAAGAGAAAGGAGTGAGTCAAAGTGCAATGCCCTATCCTCAAACGTGTGATGACCACTTCCTCTCGGCGACTCTTCCTGACGGATGTGGGCCACGCGGACACTACCGATTTCACCCCGCGCAGTTTATTATTTTCTAGGTTCCTCCATATATCTTTCCACTCCTCTAGGGCTACCTTTTTCACCCCGTGCAGTTTATTATTTTCTAGGTTCCTCCATATATCTTTCCACTCTTCTAGGGCTACCTTTCTCAAGATAGCCTTAAGGTCCTCGTATGGTACCAGCTTCATAGTTATTTCCTCCAAGTCAAGTGCCTCCTTCGCCAAAGCGTCGGCTCTTTCATTTCCAGGGATACCCACATGCCCTGGGTAGTAGTAGTAGTATTGAGTTAATAGGGTGCGTCGACAACATGGTCATTTTGCACCACTACACGTCATGTTTCTAAAAGAAATATATGTTACATATATTGGTATAAAAATAAAATTGTTAATATGAACTCTTAGTCAAAATTAAAAATAAAATGAATTTTACATCCTTAAAATACTGTTAAAAAGGCCAGTTTCATTTAAAAATGATAAAACGCGGTTAAGAACAACTGAGTCATCGCCTAGGATCGACTTTATGTCTCCCGCTAACTGCAGCCTGCTACGCAAGCATCGGTATTTGTCACACTCCGTCAGGATATGCCGAACGCTGAGAGGGCAGTCGCAGTCATCACAGCGAGGTGGTCGTTTCTCCTCGGTGAAGAGAAAGGAGTGAGTCAAAGGGCAATGCCCTATCCTCAAACGTGTGATTACTACCTCCTTTCTCCGAGCACTCCTGACAGAAGAGGGCCACACTGACACGTCGGGTTTCACGCTGCGTAGTTTGTTCCCCATTTGTGAAGTCCAGTGTTCTTTCCATTGCTTCAAAATGACGCTCTTCCATGCGACCTTGAGATCGTCCGTGGGTACCAGCAATGTCTCGGGTTCTAAATCGGATAGAGCCTCTTTCGCCGCTCTGTCTGCCCTTTCGTTTCCGCGTATTCCCATGTGCCCTGGTACCCACATGAAAGTGATCTTTACACCCCTTAAGTGGAGGGAGCGAAGGGCGACCTGTATTTCCTGAGCAATGGGGTGTGACGGAGAGACACGTGAGATGGTCTCGAGTGCGCTCATGGAGTCACTACAGATGATAAAGGATACGTTATAGTCACGGATTCCAAGAAGGGCCGTCCGCAGAGTAACCAATTCTGACGTTAGAACGCCGCACAGCGGACTGAGCTTGTTTCATCACTCCGTGGTAGCTGGAATCTACGGCACATGCACACGACGAATCGGTTTTCGATCCGTCCGTGTACAAGGGAGGACTCCGGATTGAGGTTAAGGAATTCATTGAACAGTTGATGGTACTCTGCGGCAGTGGTGGAACTCTTGCGATAGCTGTGCAGACGAGTATCGCACAATGGTCTCGGCATCGACCATGGGGATTGGCTGGAAAGACCTGCAGGAAACACTTCGGGGACGTTAAATGGACATTCGTTTAAGAATTCTCTTAGCCGTAGGCTAAGTGGTTTACTGGCTCTTGGCCGTCTATAGAAAATGTCTAAAAATCGGGGTGTAAAAATAACGTTGTACGCAGGGTGATGTTTCGTCGATAAAATTTTTGCAGCGTAGTTTAAATTTACGTCGAGTTGCTAGGGGTGGCTCTCCAGCATCAGAGCATATACTCAGGACGGGGATGTCCTGAAAGCCCCAGTTGCCAGACGCAGCCCTAAATGGCGCACGGTCGACAACGGTTTCAGATATGATTCGCGTGCCAACGAATAGACTATGGACCCGTAATCTAATCGTGAGCGTACTAGAGCGCGGTACAACAAAATCATTGAGGAGCGATCCGCTCCCCAGGTTGTTTTTGTTAAAAACCGTGAAATATTTAAAATCTGGAGACATCTCTCTCGTAGGTGGCTTATGTGTTCCCGCCAGTTAAGCCGACGGTCGAATATCATCCATAAGAAGCGGAGTGATTCCACAAAAGGGAGTTCCACGTAGTTCAAGCGCAGGGTTGGCGGGACGTGTACCCCCCGCAACAGGTAAAAGTGGATGCACTTTGTTTTCTCGGCTGAAAATCGAAAACCGTTTCGCCGAGACCATACGTTTAGCTTGTTTAGGGTCATTTGCAATTGCCTTCCTGCTGTCGCGACTTTAGACGATCGGCAAAATATCGCCAGATCATCTACAAATAATGATCCCATTACCGGTTCTTCAATACATTCGACTACGTCATCAATTGCAATGGCGAAGAGAGTCACACTTAACACTGAGCCCTGGGGAATGCCATTGTCGAGAGAATAAGATTGAGAGAGATGCCTCCCAATCCGTACTTTAAAAACTCGGTCGGTTAAAAAATTTTGAACGAAGATGGGTAGGTTCCCCCTAAAACCCCACGCGTGAAGCCTGTCCAAAATTCTCCGGCGCCAGACTCTGTCGTAGGCCTTTTCTAGGTCGAAAAAGACTCCAACGACATGCTGCCGAAGGAGGAAGGCCTCCTGGATGAAATTTTCCGCACGGACGAGGTGATCTGTCGTTGATCTACCACGGCGGAAACCACACTGAATGTTGGAGAGGAGTTTTCGTCTTTCCAGCCACCAAATGAGTCTCCGATTGACCATTCTCTCCATGACTTTACACAGGCAACTAGTAAGGGAAATGGGCCTGTAATTAATCGGGTCAGTTCTGTCTTTTCCCTGCTTTGGGATAGGCACGACTGCGGACTCCCGCCAGGACGATGGAAAATACCTATCAACCCAAAGTTGATTCAAGGTTTGGAGCACTTCGATCAACGCCTTCTCCGGAAGATTCCGGAGGAAGGCATTGTGCACTTGGTCCAATCCTGGGGAGGTGTTTCGGGAGTCTCCAATGGCAGAAGTGAGTTCCCACAGAGAGAACGGGTCATTGTATTCTGCAGCTGTACATTCTTCTCGAAAAGAAAGCCGGGTAGCTTCGTGCCGAGCTTTAAGCGTTAGAAAGGCGCCGTCGAAATTGTTGTTACTGCTGGTTAAATGCATCTTGTTAAATGATTAATGTTAGACACGCTGTTTAGCGTCATGTCGTGTTTAAAGTTAAAATTGCTCATAAAACGACCACAATCGGCTCTCCGGATAATCCAGTTGCCCTGACGAGTAAAAATGGGGTTACAACGTCCCTCTTTCAGTATAAAAATAGGATAGTGATCACTCCCACATAGATCATCGTGTACGGACATAGACAGTTTATTTAACAACACGCTCGATGTCGCGCATAAGTCAATAGAGAAGTCACCAGTAAAGCTGTTGAACCGGGTTTTCTCCCCGTCGTTCAATAAAACTAGGTTAGACTTCGTAATAAAGGAAGATAAAATCCGTCCTCTACGATTACACTGCCCTCTACTGCTTCCCCATAGAGGATCGTGTGCGTTGCAGTCACCGAGTAAAATAAAGGGCTGAGGCAGCTGGTGGACAAGGGCTTCCAAATTAAAACGGGTGACAGGTGCACCCTCCGGCAGATATACGTTGCATAACGTAACCATCTGCAGAGCGTGAACAGTCACCGC
Organism: Ceriagrion tenellum; assembly: GCA_963169105.1. Lineage (NCBI taxonomy): Eukaryota > Metazoa > Arthropoda > Insecta > Odonata > Coenagrionidae > Ceriagrion > Ceriagrion tenellum. The sequence goes on along the minus strand of OY720640.1, from coordinate 117,036,058 downwards.
CACCGCCTGAAACGGTGTGTTCAGGTGTACCTGGGAGGTGTAAAGGGCCTCCCCCTGGGAGGTGTAAAGGATAGCAATTGCTACTCCACCCTGGGCTCGTTGGCCGCAGGTGTCGTCCAATCTAAAAACCTTAAAATGGTTTAAATGTCCTTGTCCGTGTTTTTAAAATGCGTTTCCTGAAGACAAACGCAATCTGGGTTAAAATCACATATTAAAACATCCAGCTCCTCCTTAGGCCGATAAAAACCGTTGCAATTCCACTGCAGTATAAAAGCCATTGGAAATAAATAAAAAATAGAAAGAAAATAAACTAGGTTAAAATCGAGCGGTTAAAAATTGGGGAGGTCAGCGTCTTATGCGATTTTTCTTCCCCTTGGTACAAACTTGGGAGGATATCAGTGTCTGATAGACACTCATCCTCCTGCATTGGCTCTGGGGTGCTCTTTCGAGCCTTGCCAGATGGACCGGGGGATTGCGAGTTTCCACGCTTGGATTGTGTGGCCCCGGCAGATGTTTTGGCCGGGTTCCGCTTAGGGGAACCCGGGCCGGTGGATTTTGTCTTAGATTCCGGATTGGAAGCCTTAACCGGAGTGGCCGATTTCTCTTCTGTGGCTTTAATTTCCTGGTTGGCATTTTCATCCGTCTGGGTTGAGATGGTGACCTTTGCCATCGGAGTGGCAGCGACATGAGCCCACGATCTGGATCAAGTGGGGGCAACTTGTGCTCTATACTTTTTCCGAGCCTCGAGATAGGGGATTTTATCCACCGCCTTAATTTCCATGATTTTACGCTCTTCGATCATCTTTGGACAATCACGAGAGTACACGGGATGGGCACCCTCGCAATTGACACAAAGCGGGTCACTTGTGCATTCTTCTCCGTCATGCTTATCCAGGCTAGAGCGGGGGCAGGTGGCCTTGCCCTGGCATCGTGTGGCCATGTGGCCGAATCGCTGGCACTGGTAGCATCTAATAGGTGCCGGTATGAATGGCCGCACTGAGACCGATTCAAAACCGACGTACACTTTGTCGGGGAGGACGTCACGCGCGAACGTAAGAATGACAGATGTCGTGTTAACCCTTTCTCCGTTGCGCTTAGTAGTGAGTCGACGAGCAACGGTAACCCCCTGTGGGGCCATCTCCCGCTTTATCTCGTCGATCTCAACGTACAATAAGTCATAGAGGCTAATCACACCCGACAGGTGTTCAAGGTACGGTGTACCTCGACCTTGACGGGAATGTCGTGCAACTTTACGGTCTTCAGAAGTTTCTCGCTCTGAGCCCTGTTTGCCGTTTCGATGAGCAGTGTGCCATCGCGAAGCTTCTTTGCCGATTTGAGATCTCCAGGAACCAAACCCGACAGAACTGTACGACCGACAGAACTGTACGAATAAGAAAGGGGGAAACCTTTTTCAGGCTCTCCCCTTCCTTCTGGCACCTCATCACTAGATAGCGCTGGCCAGCGCCATAAACATTATCTCCCCAGTCCGAATCCGGACGGGATCTTTTTTGGGGTGGAGGTTTGTTATCCGCACTGCCCTAGATAACATTCGTCCCTCGAGCTACCTACCCACCATGGAGCCACATATCTGGGACGCCACACCGCGAACCGGTGGTCGCCAGGGCTACCCGAGGGGATATAGCACCCTGAAGGTGGTCGTCTGTTTCGGGTTGGGTCTTCGATATATTGGGCCCACCAATCCCAGAATCTCCGACCGCCCTACGCAGACCCCCAGCCCCCTAGCACTCGCCACCGAACTTAACGGCAAGCCGATTGACCGGGGGTGGCTAGCCCCCGGCCTCCCGTTTACAGGGAATCCAGGGCCGAAGTGGGATATTGAACTCCGGTCCATACCGGGCATCCGACGCCCGGCTGGGTTTCAAAGAACTCACCCACCAGGATCCCCTTCTCCCCCTTACGGGTCTCCGCACACGGCAAACATGCGGGTGGATCGCAGGCCAGCTGGTATGGCCGCACACAGACAGTGAACCCACAAAACTGTCCGGGCGCATCCCTTAGCTGCCTGGGGGTTTGTTTTCGGGGTTTACCTCCCCGCCCTTTTAGTCGCCACTTACGACAAGCAGGGATACTGCGGGAGTATTCTCCATCCCCCTACCCGCGGGGGTAAGGTAACTATGTGATAAGATTTTTGGTCAGACATGGTATTTATCCATTCAAAACAATTCCACTTAAATCATTGCAGGAAAAAATTACCTTATGTGTAACAACAGATATTTGTACCTTTCCGCAATGGAAATTGCATAATCGTCTAAGCAGAGGTAACTATGTGATTAATATTTTGGGTCAGACATGGTATTTGTCCATTCAAAACAATTCCACTTAAATCATTGCAGAAAAAAATTAGCTAATGTGTAGCAGCAGTGATTTATGCATTTCCACAATGTGAAATGCATAATCGTTTAAGTAGAGGTTACCATATGATAAGATTTTGGGACAGACATGGTATTTGTCCATTCACAACAATTCCACTTAAATCATTGCAGAATAAATCAGCAAATGTATAACAGCAGTGATTTATGCCTTTCCAAAATGGAAACTGCATAATCGTCTGAGTAGAGGTAACTATGTGATAATATTTTAGGTCAGACATGGTATTTGTCCATTCAAAACAATTCCACTTAAATCATTGCAGAATAAAATCAGCTTATGTGTAGCAGCAGTGATTTTTACCTTTCCACAATGGTAAATGCATAATCGTCTAAGCAGAGGTAACAATGTGATTAAGATTTTGGGTCAGACATGGTATTTGTCCATTCAAAACAATTCCACTTATATCATTGCAGGAAAAATTAGCTAAATTGTAGCAGCAGTGATTAATGCCTTTCTAAAATGGTAACTGCATAATTGTCTAAGTAGAGGTTGTTGGATTGGATCAGGATTGACAAATAAAAGACGTATTTAGTTCACACACGTCTAATTGCGGTCACGGATGTACAACAACAACGGAAATACAAGAAAAACAAAACATACAAAAAAGAGTATAATTCATATTCATAACACTTGGTGTCTCTGGGTAAACATTCCAATTATGAGATTATAAACAACACACCCCCATAATCTAATAATGGCACCAGCTTAACTATACCACAACCAAGAATATGTTCAATATGTCCAAGCTCAATAAAGGAGAAGCACAACAGCATTAGTTAATTCACTAATTCACACCAAGTCCTTGAACACAAAAAATGTGTTTTGGACTGTGAAGTCCCTTTGTCATTACATCGGCAATCACCTCACTTGTGGGTAGATACAGTAAATTTATCAGTTCATTTGTTACTACCTCTCTCACAAGCTGCTGACATCCATTGAAGTCCCTGCTACTGAGTCCGTATTGTGCTCAGCCAAGAGAAAATGGATAAAAAACGGAAAAGAGTTGATGCCAATGATGACAGTCAATTCATTGGTGAAACTAAAAGAAGAAAAATAGTTCTAGACCCATCAATGAAGGCCATGTGTCTCCAAACAATTGGGATTTATTGTTCTGAGATTAGAAACGTCGTCGCTGCAGGAACAAATTCCACTGAGGCCTCATTGACAGCCAACTAGAATTTTGGGATGAATTTAGCTAGTTGCTTATTCACTACTTTGAAATTGGTAAAGTTTAACGCATCTTCTCCTGAAAGGTCAAGGCTTAAAGAGAAAATCATAGACGGGTTTAGACTGGAAGGCGAATTTTCTCTAAGTATTGAGGACAGCATAAAGGCTTTGGAGGCATCTACAAAGGCCGTTGGTCTTAAACTAGATAACATGAATCATCTAGATAAAGATTTTCCTTGGGGAACCATACTACCTTATGCAAGTTTTTTCTGTGGGTTTCCATTGAGGATTAAGGAACTACGAGTTGGGCATAGTAAGATGCCAATAGGAATAGACAAGGAGATATCTACGCTTGATTATGGATTAGCAGGACGACATCATGATTTCCTAGAAGGATTATCTTACCCGCCCGAAAAGAAAACAACCATGGCACAAACAGTGGGACATATACTGCGGTAATTGCATTGTGGAGGGCTCGAGGTGACTATAAAAAGAAGTGGGAAGATGCAATAAGAAGAGATTTAGGCCACATCCCGAATTTGAACTCTATCATACAAATCTTCAAGAGCGAAATAAAAGCCAGAGATGTAGCGCCATTAATTACTGCATTGGCTGATCTGTGCTTAATTGTGGGGACACGATCGCAATCACGCATGTTTCTACCATTGAACGCAATTTGGATGATACCAGAAGATCTGGTTATTTTTGACAAGGACAAAAAGTGGAAACAAGTCGACGTCAACCTTTCAGGGGTTCCAACATTAATGTGGTACAACAGTTTTGCCAAACACACATACACCATGAAATTTGGAGGTGGTCAAGATAAGATGGAGCAAATATGGTTCCATGCTATATGGGGAACATACAAGGAAGATTTGGGCACTTTGGTTGTCATTATAAACATTGTGGCCCCACAGTTACCCAACAGTTCTCCAATCAGTCCCTTTAAGTATACTGCCTCCTTTGCAGCATCCGATATAGCCATGTACTCTGCCTCAGTGCTCGAGAGAGCAATAGTCCGCTGCTTTCTACACTCCCATGACACAGCAGCACCAGCGTACATAAACACATACCCGGTATATGATTTTCGATCACTCACATCACCTGCCCAGTCTGCATCAACATACCCAACTACTTCACTTTTGTTTTGCCTGTAAACAAGTCCGAGATCCACAGTCCCTTTTAAGTAACGCAACACTCTCTTGGCATATTCCCAGTGTTCCTTACCATAGGAAACATTGAATCTGCTCAAGAAATTAACAGCAAACATTATGTCAGGCCTTGAACACATATGTACAACAGTGAACTAATGAGGTTCTGATAAGGAAAATTCGTCACATCATTGGAGGAAGAATATAACTTCAAATTGGGTTCAATAGGGGTCGAGGCAGTTTTTGCATCTTCCATGCAAAACCTTTTAAGTAACTCGACAATGTACTGCCTCTGGTCGATTTTGATTGTATTTTTACATCTATCCCAGGTAACCCTCATGCCCAGGAAATGACTTACTTCCCCCAAGTCCTTGGTTTTGAATTTCCCCGTCAATTTCTCTTTAAGATGGGTCACCTCGGTTAAGTCATCAAAAAATACAAAAAAATCGTCAACATACACAGCAATTACTACAATTCTTTCACCTGCAATCTTGAAATACACACAAGACTCATAATCAGACTTGCTGTAACCCATTTCAATTAATGAAATATGAACTTTATCGTTCCAGTTCCTGGAGGACTGTTTCAGCCCATACACCGCCCTTTTGTCAGAAAGGATACACTAAATTTTCAGGCCAGTCTCATTCTCCACTTGCAATTTAAATTCCTCAAAGATTTTTCTGACTAAACCTTTTGAATGCTAGAAAAAAGCAAAATTTTTTCGGTTGTAATCATCTACGAATGTGAGCATGTATTTCGCTCCATTCCAAGATGGTACATCCATAGGCCCACATAGATCCGAGTGCCACAACTCCAGTTTTTCCCTGGCCCTCTTATGCTTGGATGGCCTGAAGGGCTTTTTGCACATTTTACCTTCGACACATGGAACACACTGCGTTTGTTCATCATCAACAAAATAGATACCAGAAGCCATCCCATTTCGTAAAAGACCCATACTAATCCTATTTAAGTGACCCATTCTTTTATGCCACAAGGATTGAGAAGCATTATTCATAGTGACATTGGCCTTTTCCTCCACTACATTAAGGCGATATATTCCACCAAATTGTGATGCCGTTACTGCAACATTGCCATCAATTGTACAATCATCATCTAATATTTTACAACCTCCACGATCAAAAACTACGACATACCCTTTCGAGACTAATTTGCTAACAGACAACAAATTAACATTCAAATCAGGGACATACATCACATCAGAAATTGTTGTAAAATCATCATTACCATTCAGTTTCACTTTCACATCAACAATGCCATTGGCAGATACTTTTGCATTAGCCACAGTCACTTGAACATTAACGTTGCCTTTAAAATTACACAGCCAGTATTTTCTTGCAGTCATGTGCGCGGTGGCACCAGAATCAACGTACCATTCATTTGACTTCGTACTAACCCCAAGAGCAAAGAACACTGCTCTGTCCTTAGTCTTCCAGCCAGATTTTGATGACTCGGGCGTTGATTTTTCACTGGTGTTAGCCCTCTTTGGGCACGCCGGCTTGACATGCCCAACTTCCCCACAGCCCCAGCACTTCACTATCTTGGGCTTCGATTTCTTACTAGCCCTGGAAACTAAGGCAGATTGACTATTTTGCTTTTCACTACCCCACTTATCATCTTGTAGTAACTTCGACTTCACGAAGTCACTAGATATTTCAGCCCCAGAGCTTTCCAGAGCTTCTGTGATAGGGACATCACCTCGTTCACGTAGTCTTCCATTGAAGAGAAGTTCTGCAACTTCACTGAGCACAAGCACCCCTGCGGGTAGGGGGATGGAGAATACTCCCGCAGTATCCCTGCTTGTCGTAAGAGGCGACTAAAAGGGCGGGGAGGTGAAACCCCGAAAACATACCCAGAGCCAACAAGGGTTGAGCCCGGACAGTCTTGTGGGTCAACTGTCTGTGCGCGGCCACACCACCTGGCCTGCGATCCACCCGAATGTTTGCCGTGTGCGGAGACCCGTAAGGGGGAGAAGGGGATCCTGGTGGGTGAGTTCTCTGGAACCCAGCCGGGTGTCGGAAGCCCGGTATGGGCCGGAGTTCAACACCCCACTTCGGCCCTGGATTCCCTGTAAACGGGAGGCGGGGGCTAGCCACCCCCGGTCAATCGGCTTGCCGTTAAGTTCGGTGGCGAGTGCTAGGGGGGTGGGGGTCTGATTAGGGCGGTCGGAGATGTACGGGTTTGGTGGGCCCGTGCATCGAAGATCCAACCCGAAACAGACAACCACCTCTAGGGTGCTATATCCCCTCGGGTAGCCCTGGCGACCGCACCGGTTTGCGGTGCGGCGTCCCGAATGTGTGGCTCCATGGTGGGTGGGGAGCTCGGGGGATGAATAAAGTTTAGGCATGGCGGATGATATCCTTCCACCACCTAAAAGATCCCGCCCGGAAACGGGCGGGGGAGGTAATGTTCCCGGCGCTAGTATGCGCTATTTAGTGATGAGGTGCCAGAAGGAAGGGGAGAGCCTGAAGGTGTCCCCCTTCCTTATTCGAAAACTTTTATCTAGTTCAGTTCCTGGGGAACTAAAATCTGCTAAGAAACTTCGAGACGGCACACTGCTCATCGAAACGGCAACCAGGGCTCAAAGCGATAAATTATTGCTTTAAGAAAAGTTAGGTGAAATACCTATTAAAGTGGAGGTGCACCGCACCTTGAACACCTGTCGGGGAGTGACCAGTCACTACGACCTGTTGTATGTTGAGATCGACGAGATCAAGCGGGAGATGGCCTCTCAGGGGGTCACCGATGCTCGTCGACTCACGACAAAGCGCAACGGAGAAAGAGTCAACACGACGTCTGTTGTTCTCACGTTCACGCTTGATCAGCTCCCCGACAAGGTGTTTGTCGGATATGAATTGGTGCCAGTGCGGCCATTCATACCGGCACCCATGCGATGTTTCCAGTGCCAGCGATTCGGCCACATGGCCACACGGTGCGAGGGCAAGGCCACCTGTCCCCGCTGCGGCCTGGAGAAGCATGAGGGTGCGGAATGCACAGGTGACCCACTTTGTGTCAATTGCGAGGGTGCACATCCGGTGTACTCACGTGATTGCCCAAAGATGATCGAGGAGCGCAAAGTAATGGAGATTAAGACGGTAGAAAAAATCCCGTACTTCGAGGCAAGGAAAAAGTACAGAGCACAAGTTGCTCCTACTTTTTCCAAATCATTCGCCCAAGTCGCTTCTCCTCGAACATCCAAGGTCACCATTTCCACTCAGACGGAAGAAAATGTGAGTCCAACAACTGTAGCCTCTGCACAGAAATCGGCCACGCCGGCTAAGGCCACAAATCCGGCAAAAAATACAAAAACCACCGGTCCGGGTTCTCCTAGGAAGAACCCCACCAAATCCACCGCCGGGGCCACGCAAACAAAGCGTGGTAACACACCATCAGGCAAGGAAAAAATACCTCCACAGGAAGCCATGGAGGAAGATTTCTGTATCTCAGATACAGAAATCGAAATAATTAGAAAAAAGGGAAGGAAGCAGCGCCTCAAGCGCTGATCACTCCTTAGCTTAGCTTAGGACTTAAGCTGCTCCTTTTTTCTTGTTATTTTTAACTATTTTTAGGTCTTTTATTTATTTATTTATTTATATATTTTTATATTTTATGACCTCTATCTTACAGTGGAACTGTAATGGATTTTATAGGCATAAGGAGGAGCTGGCCATTTTAATCAGAGATTTTAACCCTTCTGTTATATGTCTACAGGAGACGCATTTTAAGGCGAGGGACAGTGGAATTTTAAGGGGATACAAGGTCGAAAGGCTAGGTGACCTTACTGGTCATAGAGCCCATGGCGGGGTGGCGATTGCCGTTCGGGAGGCCCTTTACACCTCTCGAGTACGGATTGACACCCCGTTTCAGGCTGTGGCCATAACCTTGTTTACCCCGCAAAATATAACGATATGCAACGTTTATATGCCGGAGGGTGCACCGGTAACTCGTTGCAACCTAGAGACACTTGTCCAGCAGTTGCCTAGGCCATTCATATTATTGGGTGATTTTAACGCCCACGACCCTTTGTGGGGAAGCTCAAGAGGCCAAAACACAAGGAGGGGACGGATTTTAGCCAGTTTCATCCTCGATATTAACCTTTTGCTACTTAACAACGGTGAGAAAACCCGTTTTAATGTTTTTAATGGAGAATTCTCCTGTATAGACTTAGCTATGGCAACGAGCAGTCTTTTTAACAATTTTAATTTGACCATGCACACAGATCTTTGTGGCAGTGATCACTTCCCCATTTTAATTAATTCTGAAGGAAGTTTTAACACTGATTTTATCCGACCGGGCAATTGGATTGTCCGTAAAGCGGACTGGCAGAATTTTAGAGACGTTTTTAATTTTAAACACAATTGTTATTGTGATGCCACACACAATGTGGAGGTTTTAACAAGGTGCTTGATCGAAGCAGCGAATTGCAGCGTCCCTCGGTCATCGGGTAATGTCCCACGGCCAGCGGTTCCTTGGTGGAACAAGGAGTGCGCCGAGGCAATTCGTCTTCGAAAACGTGCCCTTCGTATTTTTAAAAAGTACCCAACCGCAACGAACCTTTCGTCCTTCCGTCGACTGCGAGCGAAAGCCCGACGAGTCGTGAAGGAGGCAAAAAGGGTCTCCTGGATGGAATTCGTCAACAGCATTAACCACAGGACACCACTTGCACAGGCGTGGAATAAGGTGAGATGCATCTCGGGCTCCCGCAGGGAGTACGGCGTCTCTTGCTTGAAAATAAATGGCCAAATCGTGAGCTCCCCTCGCGACGTAGGCGAGGCCTTTGGCGAGTCACTAGCCAATATAAGCAGTGACAGGAGTTACTCAGAAGCGTTCTTGGCCATCAAGGAACGCTTCCAGAGAACTCCTCTTTGCTTTGCTGAGACGTCCGTAATCGCGGAGTACAATGACCCGTTCTCGCTGTGGGAACTTCGGTCAGCCATTGCGGATTCCAAGGACACTTCTCCGGGACTGGGCGGAATCCACAACGCCTTCCTTCGATATCTTTCGGGGGAAGCGTTGATGGAGATCCTGAGCACCTTCAACCAGTTATGGTTCGAGGGTAGCTTCCCATCTTCCTGGAGGGAATCTGTGGTGGTTCCGATCCCTAAACAGGGAAAGGACAGAGCGGACCCGAGTAACTACAGGCCCATCTCCCTTACCAGCTGTCTGTGCAAGGTAATGGAAAGGATGGTAATCCGTCGGCTCGTTTGGTGGTTAGAGCGGCGCAACCTTCTGTCGAATATCCAGTGTGGTTTCCGGCGAGGTCGTTCAACCATCGATCACCTCGTTCGGAGCGACAATTTCATCCAGGAGGCCTTTCTTCTGCGCAAGCACGTCATCGCGGTCTTCTTTGACCTGGAGAAGGCATATGACAGGGTCTGGCGTCAGAAGATTTTAATCACGTTGCATGGTTGGGGTTTTAGGGGAAATCTTCCAATTTTTATTAAAAAATTTTTATCGGACCGAGTTTTTAGAATCAGAGTAGGTAAACACCTTTCCGAACCCTATATGCAGGAAAATGGAGTGCCACAAGGATCAGTCCTTAGTGTGACATTGTTCGCTATTGCGATCAATGACGCTATCGACTGCATCACGGGACCTGTCATGGGCTCACTGTTTGTGTATGACCTTGCAGAAAAAATTGGCTAATATGTAGAAGCAATGATTTATGCCTTTCCACAATGGTAAATGCATAATCGTCTAAGTAGAGGTAACTATGTGATTAAGAATTTGGGTCAGACATGGTATTTGTCCATTCAAAACAATTCCACGTAAATCATTACGGAAAAAAATTAGCAAATTTGTAGTAGCAGTGATTTGTCTTTCGACATTGGTAACTGTAATATCGTCTACGTAGATGTAACTATGAGATAAGATTTTGGGTCACACATGGTATTTGTCCATTCAAAACAATTTCACTCAAATCATTGCAGAATAAAATCAGTTAATGTGTAGCAGCAGTGATATATGCCTTTCCAAAATGGTACCTGCATTATCCTGCCCTGAAGACGATGAGCAACTCGGTCATCGAAACGTCGGCAGACATGGACAACCTGACCCGGTGGAAAACCCGCATTGACTTCCTCGATACCTGCATTATCGTCTAAGTAAAGGTAACCTTGTAAATTAAGATTTTGGGTCACACATGGTAAATGTTCATTCAAAACAATTCCACTTAAATCATTGCAGAAAAAATAAGCTTATGTGTAGCAGCAGTGATTTATGCATTTCCACAATGGTAAATGCAATATCGTCTGAGTAGAGGTAACTATGAGATAAGATTTTAGGTCAGACATGGTTTTTGTCCATTGAAAACAATTCCTCTTAAATCAATGCAGAAAAAAAAATCAGCTAATGTTAAGAGGCAGTGATTTATGCCTTTCCTAATGGTAAATGCAAAATCGTCTATGAAGTGGTAAATATGATTTTAGATATTACGTCAGACATGGTATTTGTCCATTCAAAACACTTTCACTCAAATCATTGCAGAATAAAATAAGCTAATGTGTACGGATGTGATTGATACCATTCCACAATTGTAAATGCATAATCGTCAAAGTAGAGGTAACTATGTGATAAGATTTTAGGTCACACATGGTATTTGTCAATTCAAAACAATTCCACTTAAATCATTGCACAATAAAATCAGCTAATGTTTAGAGGCAGTGATTTATGCCTTTCCACAATGGTAAATGCAAAATCGTCTAAACAGATGTAAATATGTGTTTAGATTTTACGTCAAACATGGTATTAGTCCTATCAAAACAATTCCACTTAAATCATTGCAGAATAAAATCAGCTAATGCGTAGCAGCAGTGATTTATAACTTTCCATAATGGTAAAACCATAATCGTCTAAGCAGAGGCAACTATGTTATTAAGATATTGAGTCAGACATGGTATTTTTCCATTAAAAAAAATTCCACTTAAATCATTGCAGAAAAAAATCAGCTAATGTGTAGCAGCAGTGATATATGCTTATCCAAAATGGTACCTGCATAATCGTCCAAGTAAAGGTAACCTCGTAAATTAAGATTTTGGGTCAGACATGGTATTTGTCCATTCAAAACAATTCCACTTAAATCATTGCAGAATAAAATCAGCTAAAGTGTAGCAGCAGTGATTTATGCCTTTCCACAATGGTAAATGCATAATCGTCTAAGTAAAGGTAGCCTAGTAAATTAAGATTTTGGGTCAGACATGGTATTTGTCCATTCAAAACAATTCCACTTAAATCATTGCAGAATAAAATCAGCTAAAGTGTAGCAGCAGTGATTTATGCCTTTCCACAATGGTAAATTCATAATCGTCTAAGTAGTGGTAACGATGTGATTTAGATTTTACGTCAGACATGGTATTTATCCATTCAAAACAATTCCACTTAAATCATTGCTGAAAAAAATTTTCTAATGTGTAGCAGCAGTGATTTATGCATTTCCACAATGTGAAATGCATAATCGTCTAAGTAAAGGTAACCTTGTAAATTAAGATTTTGGGTCAGACATGGTATTTGTCCATTCAAAACAATTCCACTTAATCATTGCAGAAAAAAATTAGCTTATGTGTAGCAGCAGTGATTTATGCCTTTCCAAAATCGTAACTGCATAATCGTCTATGTAGAGGTAACTATGTGATTATTTTAGACGCAAATCATATCGAAATCGTTAAATACGCCAAAATCTCGGTAGATGTAACTTTTCGCCTCGTCAAAGTCGTTAATTAATGACAGTTATTTAACCATATTTCGAGGTCAGTTTTGCGCATGCATAAGTAGTGAAAACTTCTTACATTCAATCTAAATGCGTGATTTGGAGCAGTTGAAAACGTAGCACATATATAGCGAAGGTGATATCAAAGATTTACACGGTCGAGATGGCACTTAGCTGCTAGGCAGTAAAATTTTCCTCTTAAATTTTGATGCGTGATGTAATTCAATTTAAGTTAGGAATGCATTGTAATTATGCTTTCTCTGTGAAGTAGTTTTTTGGGGGATGGTATTTGTCCATTCTAAACAATTATGCTTCCCTAAGGCAAAGTTAACGTTCCTGATGTCATCATCTTTAATACATAGTCCGTTTTTATGGTGGCAAAAATATCATAGCGAGATATAAACCTTTTAGTAGTCGCTTACTTTTCATAGGCCGTGAACCTGTCATGTCAACGGCAGCCTTCGCTACACTCACCACCCGCCTCTGAGTCGTGACGTCACGAGCGAGCGCTCATACTTTCTCTCTCGGTGGTCACGGTCGGGCCGTCGGAAGCTGTGGATTTGCGGCCGCTTCCACCCGGTGTTTTAGTGCCTCCTTGTTATTAACGGCCAACATGGACCCCACGGATCCCAGCCCTACTTTTCCACGCTCACAGCGGATTCAGCGTGGGATGATACGCGGCTGTCGGGGTAAGGGCGGACGTCTCGTGTCGACCTGTGGGGCATCATCACGTCCCTCGCCCGCCGACTCTCCGTCTCTAGTGCCCGGTGGACATGTGACATCGTCGGGGGACATCGTCGGTCAATAGTGGCGCCGGGTGCTGGAGTCAGAGTGGTGTCAGAGTGGTCGGCGGGAAGGTGGGACCCTGTTGCCCTTGCCACTCCAGTGACGTCGCGACGAGTGACGACATCGCCGCGACCAGTTCGCCCCTCCCCCGTTCCCGTCCCTCCGTTCTCTTCCCCTGTGGGTCCCGTCAGTGAAAGTGAAGTGCGAGTGGAAACCTGCTCGGAATCGGTGACGGAGGACAGTTCGACATCGCCTCTCGTCATCGATGTCGATTCTTCGGTGGACGACAAAGTGTTGCCCCGACTCCCACTCCCCCCACCCCGTATTGAACGCTCTTAGAGTGACCATGCGGCGGATTCCCCGGAGGTTGTTTGTGAGTAGTGGGTCCCCCTGCCCCACCCCCTCCCCCCGTTCCGCGACTTCGTCGGTAACACCCCCGCGCGTTACGCCACGTGCGTCTGTCTCTCCTCCCGCCCCCCTTCCCTCGGTGGACGATGCGCAATCGCCCCGAGAAGTGTCGCAGGACGGCCTGGTGTCGCCGCGACCCAGTAGGGGGGATCGCGGCAGTGACAAGTGGTCTTCCGCCTCGGAGGACGGTTCGCAGCCGCCCCGGGGCGAAGAATCAGACGGCCTAGTGTCGCAGATTTGTCGTGTGAGTGCTAACCCGAAGGACGATGTGCTGTCGCCCCGGGGCGAGTCGAGAGACGGCCATGAGTCGCCTCGGCTCATGAATGAGTGTTCCGAGCACCGCTACGTGGTAATCGACCGGCGTCTTGCTCAGTCTGTCGGCACACAGACTGAAGTGAACGTCCGGTCGGTTACGACGCAGACGGACACGGAATTGTTCGTGGCACCGTCTGCCTCCAACGGTGCGTGGGGTTTGACGGGGCCCCCCACCCCGCCGGTGCTCTCTCTCGTCCCCTATCCCCCTACCCCACCTCCCCCAGTGATGCTCTTCCTCTGGTTCCCGGAGCGTCGCCCATATCGGACGCTCCTTTTCCGGAGGCTGAATACACCCGACGGCGGCGCGGAGTGTCGTGGGACCACTTCCGGATGTCTTCGGAAGAAAGGAGGCGGCGTCGACGGGCGGCGAAACGAAGGAATAGGAGAAATCGACAGCGGAGGAGTGAAGCGGTTTAGTGGGAGCCTCTCTCTCGTCCACTATCCCCTTACCCCACCTCCCCCAGTGATGCTCTTCCTCTGGTACCCGGAGCGTCGCCCATATCGGACGCTCCTTTTCCGGAGGCTGAATACACCCGACGGCGGCGCGGAGTTTCGTGGGACCACTTCCGGATGTCTTCGGAAGAAAGGAGGCGGCGTCGACGGGCGGCGAAACGAAGGAATAGGAGGAATCGACAGCGGAGAAGTGAAACGGTTTAGTGGGAGCCGGCGGAGGAGTGAAGCGGTTTAGTGGGAGCCGGCGGAGGAGCTACAGCGCACAACCATCGCTCCAGGAGACAGGGGTGGCGAACCTCAACGGAGAACGGTGGAGGATAGCGCGACCGAAACAACAGGTCAGCGGGGGGGACGAGCTTCAATTCGTTGGAGGGAGGACATCCCATCTAGATTTAGGCGGGAGCATGTAGAAAATGATGCCGACGAGGAGGGGAAGGAGAAGACCGCGTAGCTTACCCTTTCCTCAGAGTTAAGCGGAAATGAGTGGCCCTCTGTTCATTTTTCTTTTATTGAAGGCGACTTTTTATCGCCGAATTTTAATTTCCTCCTCTTTTACTTTATACGGCATTCGGATCAAAATTTAATTATTCATCTATATCAATTCACTTTCGGACCTCCGGAATGTCAACACCTGGTCGCCCCTGCCGGGGACATTTTAACTTTTTTATTTTGTCAATTTTAAAGTAATTTTTATTTATTTATTGATTTTAATCAGTCTCCCCGTTTTAAAAAACTTTTTAGGACGAGCTGGGACGACCGATGGTGCCACTGATAAGGAAGAAAAACATGAATGAAAAGTTTGAATTAAATGTCAAATATTATAAGAATTGTCAATATATAAATTTTTAAAAATCCTGTATATCAGCAGAAAGTATGAAGCCACAGTGGCATATAATGTAATCAAAGTTATGTGCAATAAACATTGGTGAACTCGTCCTCACGGTCATATTTTCAGGAGTCTGACCCTGAAGGACACCCGGACTGTGTTAATCTTTAAGAAGGGCGCCAGGGATCATATTGAGAACTGGCGCCCACTAACGCTAGGGCCCACCCTGGCTAAATTGTATGCAAAGAACGGGCCGGGTGTATGCCGAACAGAAGGGCTTCGGTCCCCACGAATGATGTTATGAAAACAATTTTATCATACAAAAGATTCTAGAAGAGGTACGCAGGAAACGTGGCCAGGTCTGCGTCCCCTTCCTTGATCTTTCTAATGCTTTTGGATCGGTGCCTCACGGTCATATTCTCAGGAGTGACGAGTTTAGGTGTCCCTAATCAATATTGTTAAGGACATGTACTCGGGGGGACGTACGACCGTGAGGACGAAGGAAGGAGAAACGCAGACCATACCGCTAAAAGCGGGAGTTAACCAAGGTTGTCCGCTTAGCCCCATTTTATGTAATTTTAGTATAGAATACCTGGTCCGCAGCTTAGCTGCGCAAAAGGAAAATGCAGGCTTTCGGGTCGGCGGCATCCCGATCACCGTTCTCGCCTACGCGGATGACATCGCGCTGGTCGCTCGGAACCCGGACGGGATGATGAAGCTGCTCGATCTCGCCGATGGACGCGTCCGCGTTTCCCTGCTGGCGAAGATGTTCCACCAGGGGCGCATACTTCTCCTCCTTGTGCCGCCTGGCTGCCAGCAGGGCCTTTTGCCGGTTTTCGAACGGGACTACCACGTTGAGCAGCTGCATCTTCTTTCGGTCCTCCGATGTGATGAGGATGTCTGGCCTGAGTGTCGAGTCCGTCCCGGGTACGCGCTGGTTGGCTCGGATGTCTTCTCCGGCGCGTCCCCGGCGTCCTCGCAGGGCGCAGGTCAGGCGATCCTGGACCGCGTTGTGACGTCTCTGCCAAGTCCCCGAGTGGCGCAGGCAGTGATTTAGGACGTGCGGTAGAGTTTCGTCCGCTTTACCGCATCTCCGGCAGCATCTGTCGCCTCCCGCCTCCCATCGTCTGCAGGCGTTGAGCGGGAGCAGGTCTAGCCGAGCTCGGTGCACGAACCTCCAATCGCAGAACCTGGTGTATCGCCCTCCCACCAGGTAGTGATTGGAGGCCGCTGACTTAGAGGACACCTCGAGGACCTTCCCCTGGTCTGGCTTGGCGCACAGTCGTCGGAGGTATGTGCGCCTCACCGCGTTCTTGAGGGTGGCCGTCAAGATCCTGACGGCCCCCGGCGGGATTTTGACGAAGGGGGGCCGGTCCTCGTTCCCGTCCTCGGCGTCCCTGATGTTGATCTCCATTTCTTTGAGCTCGGCTGCCCACCTCCAGCTCATGCCGATTCTGCCGGCGAGGCGACGTGATGCGGCGCGGACTTGGGTGAAGAGGGAGCCGAAGTCCCCGCGGAGGCTACCAGACAGGTATTCCGCGAGGTCTTCGGAGGTTTGCGGTCTCCTCGTCGTCCTCTTCACCACTTCCCTTAGGCGACCCCAGGCCAGGAGCCGGACGTTGGGGTCGCGGGAGTGCAACGTCCTGTAGCCGTGCGCCACGGTGAGGACGTCGACCTGTTCCTGGAGCGGCAGGAGTCCAGCCCCTCCATGCTGGTGCCCCAGGTAGACCATCTCCGCCGACGCCCTCTTCGGGAGATGCAGCCACTTCTTTCCCAGGGACTTCAGCCTGCGGTCTAGGTCGACGAGGTCCTTCTTGATCGCGCCAGCCCGGAGGATGAACTCCAGGCGAGGGAGGAGGAAGATGTTGGTGGCCGCAATCTTCTGCCAGGGGGCGAGGAGGCTCTCGTCCACCTTCCGGAGGTCCTCGCCCAGGCGCTAGATTTCTTCCCTGGGGGTCTGGTCGAAGTGGAATCCGAAGGGGACCCCCAGGTACTTGTAGGCCTCCGCCTCCCTCAGCTCGGTGATCTCTGCTCCTTGGATCGTTGTCCGGAAGGTCTGGACGGGTCCTCGCTGCGAAAAGACAAGAAAAATGGTGGAGCACTCTCCTGGCTTGAACTCAAGTCCTGCAGCCGTTGCCTCCGCTCCGGCCTTATCCAGGAGGCGCTGCAGGTGCCCCGGGTCCTTCGCGACGAGCACCAGGTCATCAGCGTAAGCCAAGATGGAGATGGCTCTTCCCTGGATGGTAACTTCCGACCTCCCCGCTTCGCCGGCCACTGCACGGATCACCGGTTCCATCCCGAGGTTGAAGATGATCGGTGATAGCGGGCAGCCTTGTTTGACACCGGCACGGATGTTGATTTTGCCGGTGTCGCCGTTGGCGGTTCTGATGACCGTGGAGTTCTTCTCAAGCTCCTCCACGGTCATCAGCGTCTCCTCGGGGAGGTCCATCTTCCTCAGGGTGCGGCTGATGTGCTCGTGCGGCATCGACCCGAAGGCGTTTTTGAGGTCCAGCCAGGCAAGGTCCAGCCAGGCAATGCTGATGTTGGTCCGGCGTCGGCGGCATTCGTCGAACGCCGCCTGGAGGGTGAAGTTGTGATCGTGGCACCCCTCAAACTCCCGGAAGCCCTTTTGCGCGGGGTGCATCCTTCGGTCGCTGATCGCCCATTGGAGGAGGCGATCGGCGAGCACCCCGGCGTGCAGCTTGGCGATGGTATTGCCAAGTGCAATGGGCCTCCAGTTGCCGATGTCCTGGCGGTCCCCCCCTTGTGGAGGACTGTTCGAGAGGTCTTCCACGAGCATGGAGTCCTCTTCTCCCTCAGGCAGCGGTCGAATATTGCCGCCATTATCTTCCCCCGACGGTCCGCCATCCTCAGGTCCCCGTAGGTCACTCCGTCCGGTCCGGGGGCCGTGTTCCTCATCCTCCCCAGGCGTGCAGACACTTCCCTCGCAGTCACCCTGACCTGGAGCTGTTTCCGCTCGGCTTCCGTCGTCGCCTGGTGGGCCGAGCGGGTGCCGTCGTCGCCTGTCTCCTGGGTGTTGGCTACTGCGACATCCTGGTGGACTCGGCGGAAGTGGTGTTCACGTCCTCCTTTCGGATATCGCAGTAGGGAGACTCCTGCTCCAGGACCTCTTTGACTGCTTTCCTCGGGTGGCTGCGGAACATCTTTTGGATCCGTGCCGCCGCCTGGGGGTCGTACTTGTTCTGTGGCCGTCGGGGGTTGGGTCGCGTCCGGTGATGATGAGCCGCCGGGAGGTTCGTGGAATGAGTAGAGACGGGGGGGGTCTACACAGTTTTTTGCCGCTCTTTTATTGCCGAGATGAACTCCTCTACCACAACCTGGAACTCCTCCCACGGCCGATCGACAGTGCTATGCAATCTGTCGATCCAAGTCTTCTCGTTGGCCGCGGGTTCCGGAGGCTGTGGTGTGCCCTCTGGTGTGGTTGGCACATTCTCCGGCGGCGATGGTGCGTCCTCTCCCTCCACTGGCTGGTGGTCTGCCGTGGGTGTGTGGGCCCCGTCCCCTCCGTCGTCGTCCAGGTGGTCCTCCGCGGCGGCCTCGGCGTCCAGCTCCTCCTGGGCCTCCTGGATGGCCGGAAGGTCCTCCACTTCTTGTGCTGGACGCTGGTGTGTTGCCGCCTCGTGGTTTGACAACCCCCGCCTGGTGGTGCAAGCCCACCCGCAGTACCTGCCCTTGAATCGGTAGTCTTCGTTGGCTTCCCTTCGCAGTCCTCCCCTCAGGCATGGGTGAGTGGACGGCTTCCTTCCGGTCTCCTGCTTGCAGATTCTGCAGATGTTCACAGTTTTTAGTCCTCCGAGGCCGTGGCTCTCGGAGACGTGGCGCAGGAGACTCCTTCTCATGGCCGTCCACTCTTTCGCCATGAATGTGAGGCCGCATCCCTCCTCCGTGCAGGCAAGGGCGTCGGCGACGGGGAAGTAAACCACGAGGCGGTCATCCGTCCGGGTGGCCGATGGTCCATCGGTGTCGTCAAATCCGGGGTCGTCCTCTTGGCCGGATTTGATGTCGATTCCAGGGGTGTCTCGTCCAGGTGTCGTCGGCTGCCGCTGCTCCGGAGTGCCGTCTCCTCCTTCCGGTGAGGGCTGGGGGGTGGCAAAAGGCGATGTCCTTCCCCACCGACGGCGTCGTCGTCTCGTCTGTGGTGTCCTGTCCGGGGTCATCCTCAGGTGGACTCCTTGGCTGGTCCTCGGGGAATGGTCCCGGTTCCGGTAGCGGCCGCTGAGGAGGAGGTGGTGGTGGTTCCCCGGTGTCTGCAGTCTTCCTTCTTAGTCGTGGAGGCATGTTCTGCAATGGAAATAGTGGCAATTAAGCTGATAAGAACAGATTAATAATGTTTATTGCACACATTTCATTTACAATATATGCCACAGTGGCTTTTTGTATTATGTCATTTTACAAGAAATGTTTTTATAAATATATAATATATGAATTCTAAAGATATTTTGTAATTAATTCAAATTTTCAGTTTGCTAATTTTACTTCCTCGTACGTGGCACCAGCAGCTGTACCAGCTCGTCGTAAAAGGTTTTAAAAAAACTGAGGCGGATTAAAATCAATAAGTAGATAAAAGATTAAAATTGGTGAAATAAAAAAGTAAAAAATGACCCCGGAATTGGCGACCAGGTTTTGACATTCCGGAGGTCCGAAAGAAATATAGTGGATAATATAATTTCAATAAATGTTTGAATTTTGATCCGGAATGCCGTATAGAGAAAGAAAATGAAAGGATAAAATTCGGCGATAAAAAAGTCGCCTCAATAAT
Organism: Ceriagrion tenellum; assembly: GCA_963169105.1. Classification (NCBI taxonomy): domain Eukaryota; kingdom Metazoa; phylum Arthropoda; class Insecta; order Odonata; family Coenagrionidae; genus Ceriagrion; species Ceriagrion tenellum. The sequence goes on along the minus strand of OY720640.1, from coordinate 117,016,058 downwards.
AAAAATAAACAGAGGGCCCCTCATTTCCGCTTAACCCTAAGGAAAAGGTAAGCTACGCGAGAGCCACTCTTTAGACACAGACCCTAATAAAATATCGCGCCGGCATAATTTAAATTTAAAAAAGGGGTATAATAATAAATAAATAAATAGATTAAAAACTCCCGGTGTATAGTGCCGGAAGTAATAAAAAGTTAAAAATACAGGCGCGTAAAAACTTTAAAAAAGAAAATTCCCGGTGTAAAGAGCAGGGAGAATAAAAAAAAGCCAGAGTGATAAAAGTAAAACTGACTGACAGTGTGAAGGGCCGCCAGTCATAGAAAATAAAAACTCTGGCTATAACAAGACGAACACATAAATATATAATGAATAAAAACAGATAACAGATATAACAGATAAAAAAGTCTGTATTAAAACATTGGGGTCTCGTCTTCGGAGTCTCAAGGTGAGGGACTCGTTCTCTCACCAGGTGGGAGCCCAAGGTTTGTGGGATACATAATTTTGCCCATCACATGCGAGACAAATATCCCGCGACCATCGGATAGCGTCTGAGACCATCAATTTGGCGATCCGACCGACGCCTCGCTTAGCGATATCAAGGTTGCGGAAAACCACCCAATTTTGGGGATCCCACGCCCCCAGGGCCCCGACCACGAGTGCACTTAAAGAAACAGTGTACCCGCGGTCGGCGAGTTGCTGCGAGATGTCAGAGTATTTTTCGAATTTTGATTGCCTGGCAATGTCCAAGGCTGTCTTCCGGTTTTCAAAGGGCACAGTAACGTCAACGATGACGATTTTTCTACGTCCCTCGTCAACAACCACAAGATCAGGCCTCAGGGAAGATTCGATCATTGGTGGAACTTGATCGATGCGAATTTCCACGCCTTCGCGAGGAACCTCCTCGGCGAGACGATGCAAGATAACATCGTGTCGGCCCCTCCACGCAGCTGAATGCGCCGTACAGTGATTTAGCACATGAGGGAGCGTCTCACTCTGAAATCCACATCGCCTACACCGGAGGTCATCCCGAGGACCCCACCTCATAGCGGCATTCAGAGGGACAACACCCAAACGTGCCCGGTGGACGAAGCGCCAATCTGCAAATCGCGTATTGGCGCCCGTCCGTAAAAAGTGATTCGAAAAAGGCGATACCGAAAGACATTCAAATACCTTGCCCTGGTCAGGTTTAGCCAAAAGACGGGCAAGGTATTGATGTCGCACAGCATCTCGCAGCAGCTTCCCTAACGTGAACTTTGCTGGGGGGAACACGAACGACGTCGGGCTCTCTGCCCTGGGCCGAATGACGATCTCAAACTCCCTCCTCACGTCACTCCAGTTCCAGGACAGTCCAATTTTAGAAGCCAATCGGCTAGACGGCATCCGGGCGTCAGACCACAAAGACGCGACGTCGAAACGGTATCTCCCGAACTCCGCCCGCATGCTCCCGGAGAGGTACTCTGCAATATCTCTCCCCTCTGGTTCCTGCCGGGTACTTTTTTTCACTGTCTTAATAATGGCATCGTCCACCATCGCTCTCACCCACGGCTCCCTGCAAGATAAAAGACAGAAGGCATGAGACAGTTAAAATATCCACCTGGTCCGCGGTCGGGAAGACGCCTGCGCATCCCTTCCGCGGAGCCAGGTGGCAGATCTCCCACGAGGATCTGTTGGGGAGGTACATCCACTCTTCAAGGGCCCTCTTGGTTCTTTTATCTAAAATTTTTACAGGGCCCTTCTTTACTTTACCTCCCCGTAGAATTAAACCTAGTTTAGTCTGTTAAATAAATTTAAAGCCTCAATTTTCTGCCAGGGCGTCAGCAATGATGCGTCTAACGCGTCGATGTTTTCAATTAAATCCTCGATGAGGCGCCCTGGCGTTTGATCTACTTCGAACCCCGTGGGGACCCCTAAGTAATCATAACTCTCGCCTTCCGCCATAATGGCTGGTCTCCCGCCCCCCAGACGAAACTCCGTCGCCCTCACCCGCCCACCGGTGACGTGGAGCTTCGCACACTTGCGAGGGATGAAACAACCTGCTCCACGCCGCAATTCGATCGGCGAGATCGAGCAGCTTCATCATCCTGTCCGGGTTCTGAGCAACCAGCGCGATGTCATCCGCGTATGCGAGAACGGTGATCGGTATGCCGCCTGAAGGTGATGTTAATCGAACCGACTGAGCCAGAGCCACGAGGGCTCTTGGTCGGCGGCCGATAGGAGGGGTAATGGGAAATGTCAGTGACCTTCAATTACAGGGAACTTCCGCCCTGAGACAGGTATGACATATACACCCCTCGACCAGACCAAAACCTCTGTGTTAATATGTTTATTGCACATTCTGTTATTACATATGTGCCACAGTGGCTTTAAATTTTATATTATATTACAATCATTGTTATTTTATATATTATACATATATTTTTAATATTGCACGTTTTTAATTATCAATTTTTGATTTTGTATTTTTCTTCCTTGACCAAGGCACCGACGATCGTCCCAGCTCGTCCTATAAAGGTTTTTAAAAGAGAAAACGGATTAAAAACAGGTAGAGACTTTAAAAGTAGGAAAATAAAAAAGTAAAATAGTCCCCGGCATGGGCGACCAGGTGTTGACATTCCGGAGGTCCAAAAGTCTTATGATAAAGAATGAATAAATAATTTAAATTTTGAATTTTGATAGCGGCGACTGACGCGTCCGGTTCGCGGCGTTACAGTGCCCTTTGAAAACCGAAAGACAGCCTTGGACATTGCCAGGCAATCAAAATTCGAAAAATATGCTGTCATCTCGCAGCAACTCGCCGACCGCGGGTACACTGTTTCTTTAAGTGCATTCGTGGTCCCTGTGCACTTAGTGGCCCTGGGGGCGTGGGATCCCCAAAATTGGGTGGTTTTCCGCGACCTCGGTATCGCTAAGCGAAGCGTCGGTCGGATCGCCAAATTGATGGTCTCCGACGCTATCCGATGGTCGCGGGATATTTGTTTCGCATGTGATGGGCAAAATTATGTATCCCACAAACCTTGGGCTCCCACCTGGTCAGAGAACGATTCCCACACCTCGAGACTCCGAAGAAGAGACCCCAATGTTTTAATAGACATATATTTATTATATATATATATATATATATATATATATATATATATATATATATATATACACTCTATTATAAATATATATATTAACTCACCCACCAGGATCCCCTTCTCCCCCTTACGGGTCTCCGCACATGGCAAATATGCGGGTGGATCGCAGGCCAGCTGGTATGGCCGCACACAGACAGTGGACCCACAAAACTGTCCGGACGCATCCCTTTGCTGCCTGGGGGTTTGTTTTCGCGGTTTCACCTCCCCGCCCTTCTAGTCGCCTCTTACCACAAGCAGGGATACTGCGGGAGTATTCTCCATCCCCCTACCCGCAGGGGTAGATACCCACTTTCCTCAACCTGGGAGAGAGTGGTGAAACCACAACGAGGAGCGGGCAATCGAGGCACCCTATGGTCCTAGATGTACTAGCAACGCAATACATAACGGAAAATAAATAATAACAATTACAAAAATGTCCAACGGACCTGAAGACGCCCCCAGGAAGAGGGGAGAAACTGTTGTCAAAAAAACAAAACGCGAAGGAAATACCTGAATAGAGCAACATTAATAATTATAAGAGTCGCGGAAGCCTTCAAAGAGATATGGTGAATATTAATATGCCCAGCCTCAACGATGACCTCAACTGCTTATTAAGACCGTTCTCCGCAGGAGAAATTTGGAAGAGGCTGGGCCGCATGTCAAACTCTGCACCAGGGAAGGACAACATAACGTATGTCGATCTCTGCAATGCGGATAAAGGTGGCCACATCCTGAGGACCATCTTCCAACAGTGCTTTAATGCAGGCCGAATCCCAGACAAATGGAAGGAAACCCGGACAGTGCTCATCTTCAAAAAGGGCGCCAGGGACTAGATTGAGAACTGGCGCCCACTGACATTAGGGCCCACCCTGGCTAAATTATATGCAGGTATCATCGCCGACAGGATGAGTGGGTGGGCCGAGAAGACAGGGAGGGTGTCCGTGGAGCAGAAGGGATTCGGCCCACACGAAGGATGCTTTGAACATAACTTTGTTATTAATAATGTACTGGAAGAGGTTCACAGGAAACGTGGCCAAGTCTGCGTCTCCTTCCTAGATCTTTCAAACGCATTCGGCTCAGTTCATCACGGTCATATAATACGAAGTCTAAAATCTTTAGGTGTCCCCGATAAAATCATTAATATTATCGTCAAAATGTACTCGGGGGCACGAACGACCGTGAGGACAGTTGAAGGAGAGACGCAGACAATTCCGCTCAAAGCGGGCGTAAAGCAAGGTTGTCCGCTTAGCCCTATTTTATTCAATTTATGTATGGAAAACCTGGTTCACAGCTTAGCTGCTCAAATAGAGAATGTAGGCTATCGGGTTAGTGGCACTCCCATCACCGTCCTTGCCTACGCAGATGTTGCCTTGGCGTCCAAGAACCCTGACGGGATGAGGTTACTCGACCTCGCCGACCGAATTTAGACGTAGAGCGGGTTGAGATTCAACCCTCGCAAATGTGCGACGTTCCACGTCATCGGTGGGCGGGCGAGAGAAACGGAGTTCCGTCTGGGTGGTGGGACACCGGTGGCCCTGGGGGAGGGCGTAGGCTATGAATATTTAGGTATTCCCACGGGGCTCAAAGTAGAGCAAACGCCAGGGCGCCTTATCAAAGATCTCGTAAATAACATCGATGCGCTGGACGCTTCATTGTTGGCGCCCTGGCAGAAGATAGAGGCATTAAATATCTTTCTCTTAACCAAACTTGATTTTATTTCACGGGGAGGTAGAGTTATGAAGGGCCCTCTTAAAACCCTAGATAAACGTATTAAGAGGGCCCTGAAGGAGTGGATGTACCTCCCCAATAGAGCCTCGTGGGAGATCTGCCACCTGGCCCCGCGGATGGGAGGCGCGGGCGTCTTCCCAACCGCGGACCAGGTGGATATTTTAACCGTACCTCATGCGTTCCGTCTCCTTTCTTGCAGGGAGCCGTGCGTAAGGGCGATGGTGTACGAGGCAATCAATACGACAGTGAAGAAAAGAACCCGGCGGGAACCAGAGGGGAGAGATATCGCAGAGTACCTCTCCGGGAGCATGCGGGCGGACTTCGGAAGATACCGTTTCGACGTCGCGTCTTTGTGGTCCGACGCCCGGATGGCGTCAAGCCGTTTGGCTACTAAAATTGGACTGTCGTGGAACTGGAGTAACGTGAGGAGGGAGCTGGAGATCGTCATTCCGGCCCACGGCAGGGAGCCCGACGTCATTCGTGTTCTTCCGCCAAAGTCCGAATGTTGGGGAAGATGCTGAGGGATGCGGTGCGGAATCAATACCTTGCCCGCCTTTTGGTCAAACCAGATCAGGGCAAGGTATTTGAATGTATGGCGGCTTCACCACTGTCAAATCACTTCCTCCGGGCGGGCGCCAACACGCGCTTTGCAGATTGGCGCTTCGTCCATAGGGCACGTTTAGGCGTAGTCCCTCTGAACGCCGCTACGAGGTGGGGTCCTCGGCATGACCTCCGGTGTAGGCGGTGCGGGTGGCAGAGTGAGACGCTCCCACACGTGCTGAGTCACTGTACGGTGCATTCGGCCGCGTGGAGGGGGCGCCACGATGCTATCCTGCATCGTCTTGTCGGAGAGGTTCCTCGCCACGGCGTGGAAATCCGTGTCGATCAAACTCCACCTATGATCGATTCTACTTTGAGGCCCGATCTTGTGGTGGTAGACGAGGGACATCGTTCACAAACACATCGGGACAAAATCGTCAACGCGGACGTTACCGTGCCGTATGAGAATAGGATGACTGCCTTGGATGTCGCAAGGCAGACAAAGTTCGAAAAATGTACCGCCATCTCTCACCAACTTGCCGATCGCGGGTACACGGTTTCTTTGAGTGCACTCGTGGTCGGGGCTTTGGGGGCGTGGGATACTCAAAATTGGGTGGTGTTCCGCGACCTCGGTATCGCTCGGCGAAGCGTCGGAAAGATCGCAAAATTAATGATCTCCGACGCTATCCGCTGGTCGCGGGACATTCATGTTTCGCACGTTACGGGCAAAATTCTATATCCCACAAACCCAGAGCTCCCATCTGGTGAGAAAACGAGTCTCTCCCCCCGAGACTCTGACGACTAAACCCCTTTTTAATGTTATAAATAAAGACTTTTTAATTTGTGTTATTTATTTATTTATTCCTATTTATTATTGTGTACGTCTTTATTTAAACGGTTGCTTTTATTATAGCTAGGGATCTTTTAACTTACTGACTGGCGGCGCTTTACACCGTCAGCCGATATTGTCACTTTTTTTATCCCTTGCTACTTTTACTGTTATCTCGGCTCTTTACACCGGGAATTTTATCTGCGCGCCGGCATTTTAAATTTAGCTTACACCCCCGGCCCTTTACACCGCGGGGTGTATAATTTTTAACTTATTTATTTTTTTATTCCCCCTTTTTAATCATTTTTAAACTTTTTACATCGCCGACGCGTCTAATTTTTTTATAAAGGGGTTTCGTTCAAAGTGGTTCCCGTGTAGCTTACCTTCTCTCTAAGGGTTAAGCGGACTGGAGGGGCCCTCAGTATATTTTCGCGATATCCGTTTATATTGATTCGCGTTTTTATTTTCTTCCCTTTTTTTTAATTTATCAATACGGCATTCCGGTTCAAAGTGTAACTCTCCAATTTGGATTCTTTTTTTTTCCAAATCTCATACCTTTCGAACCACCGGAATGTCAACACCTGGTCGCGCTTGTCGGGAGCATGATTTTAATTATAATTTTATCCGTTTTATTCATTTTAACCTATTTATTTATTTATTATCTTTTAACACTAGTCTTTTATCTTTAAAGGTTTTTAACTACGAGCTGGGACGACGCAGAAAGAGGAAGAAAATGGAAATAATAACAAATAATTAATATATTGTTTTTAAAAATCAAAATTTAATATTATAAAATTTAGTTATAAAAAACAATGACATGTAATATTTCTTATGCGCAATAAACATTATTGGGGAACGCGTCACGTTTAACCGTACTTTTAGTGAATATTACACGACGTTTTAAAGACTCACTCGCAATATTTCTCCCGCTTCACTCGCCTCCGACTGCCGACATCAACTGTTCACACCGAGAATTCTCAGGACACGAAAATTTACTCCCTTTGCGAATGCGAGGAGAACGCAAGCAAACCTTCCAACATTTTGCCATGGAAACCGAAGCAACAATCGCCCGGCCGCTTCGGAGTCCGAATCATGACGCCCTTCGCGAGCAGAGTATTAGTTTCCTGCCGCATCCCTAGAGGTGGCGTGAGCATTCACGGGAGGTGGTTGAGGGGGACGGCAGACTTCGTTCTTTCTCGACCGCTCGGACCGATGACTGCACGACCGCGTCAGATGCGAACTTTTTCAAGGATTTAAGGAGAGAACCTTCCAGCCGAGCTCGGTTTATCTTCCGAGCTCGGCTGGACCTTCTCCCGCTCAATGCTTCTCGCCGGTGGGTAACTGGCGGCGACAAACGCTGTCGGCGATGTGGACGTGCGGACGAGAACCTGCCGCATGTTCTAAACCACAGCACCACACACTCCAGGACTTGGCAGCTGCGTCACAACGCGGTCCAGGACAGGCTGGCCAACGCAGTGAGAGGACGCCGGGGACGCGAAGGTCAAGAGGTTCGCGTCAACCAGAGAGTCCCCGGCACGGACTACGCTGCGGCCAGGACTCGTCATCAGCGAGGACCGGCGCAGCCTGCAGTTGCCCGACGTGGTAGTCCCGTTCGAGAACCGACACCAGGCACTGCTGGCGGCCAGGGAACGTAAGGAGAAGTATGCGCCCCTGGTGGAACACCTACGCCAGCAGGGCAAAAAGGCCTCAATTGCCGCCATCGTCGTGGGAAGCCTGGGCACCTGGGACCCGAAGAACGACACCGTTCTCAGGGGCCTGGGCCTACCGCGACGATACAGCAACATCATGCGGCGGCTTGTCGTGTCGGACGTAGTGAGGTGGTCACAGGACTGCTACGTCGAACACATCACCGGACCTAGACAATATGAGGACGTCGGATGCCCCCCATAACCCCCCCTGCCCCCCCCACACCATAGGATCCCCCCTCCTAGTGATATAACTAGTGATATAAACTTAACCTAAGACTGAGACGTGATCGGACTATATAGTGACAATGAATAAACAATTTTTTTTAAAATATATATATATATGTATATTTACGCCCAATGAAGAGGGCCACTGATTAACGGACTAGGCAAATGCCTTTTACAAAGAAAGGACTAAACTTTGAAATCTCCTATAAGAAGAGCGATGTATAATCTATGCCATAAAACGGCCACTGTAATATATCAGCTCCCCAAGGAGACAAAATATTTCTCTTAATATGAGCAAAACTGTAAATTTAAATATTTTAAATAAAAACCTTATTGGGGAACGCGTCACGTTTAACCGTACTTGCGGTAAATATCACACGACGTTATAAAGACTCACTTGCAATATTTCTCCCGCTTCACTCGCCTCCGACTGCCGACATCAACTTTTCCCACCGAGAATTCTCAGGACACGAAAATTTACTCCCTTTGCCAATGCGAGGAGAACGCAAGCAAACCTTCCAAAATTTTCCCATGGAAACCGAAGCAACAATCGCTTCGGAGTTCGAATCATGGCGCCCTTCTCGAGCAGAGTATTAGTTTCCTGCCGCATCCCCAGAGGTGGCGTGAGCATGCACGGGGGGTGGTTGAGGGGGACGGCAGACTTCGTTCTTTCTTGACCGCTCGGACCGATGACTGCACGACCGCGTCAGATGCGAACTTTTTCAAGAATTTAAGGAGAGATTTACTGAATTCGTAGAATTTTTGTCCCACCAAATTGTCAAATACAAGGCATTCCAGCGACGAAGAAACCAATTTTTCTCTCGAAATTCAGGGAATGGAACACCAATCATGCACGGAGAAGAGTTAAAAACGGTCGTTTTCCCGGAGAATGTCACGGGAAGGATGGTGATTTCTTTCAAAATTCGGTAATCAGCTGACAGATTTCCTTAGACTTTTGACGAATTTTGAGGGAAGCCAATAGTTTTCAACGCTGTATTTCGAGTTTTCTGCCGCTTGTCTACATAGGTGACACATGACATTTCGACGATTTCTCGAGCATGGAAGGGTGATTTTCTTCAGTTCCAAAAACTTTTCACTGAACGCGGTACTTCCGAAGATTAAACTCGGACATTGGAGATTTCTTAACATGTCCGTGAAGTTTTTAAAAATGAGAAAAAGAGCCAATTCTACCAAATTTTCCACAGGATGATGGAATTTCGAAGAAATTTGAGGGGAGCGAAAATTTTTCTCCACATTCTTCAATTTTTCTGCCGCTAGTCTACATAGGTGAAACTTGAAATTTACACGATTTCTCGAGATCGGGAGGGTGATTTTCTTAAGTTCCCAAAACTTTTCACAAAACAAGTGAGAGGTTCGTGATACTTCCGAAGGTCAAATTCAGGCTTTCTTCAAATCTCTGTCATGCAATACTCCCCAAAATTTAATCCTTCCATGAAAAATCGACCGACCCACAATTTCACCCCCGGGGTTTATGACCGTCCCTTTCCAACGCTGTCGTGCGCCCCGGAGTGCGCCCTGTCGTCCCCCACGGGGGGGGGGGGAAGAAAGCTTCGGGGATTCATTCGAAAGGACGCGGGGAAGTCCCACGTGACCAGGAAACCAGTTTTCCACGATTTCCAACGCACTCCTCCGAATAGATGGCACGAAATACCGATTCCTCTCGCGACGCCCGTTACGGCGCTTTGACCCTCCGGCCCACCCGCTGATCCGGCGCCTCCGCGGCTCCCGGAAATTTGCGAACGCCTTTCTGTCGACATTCTACCACTGTCACACACGCTAATTTCCCTATCCGCGCCGATACACGCGCTCCCGGACCTACCGACGCCGATCGCTCCCGTTTTTCCAAGCCATCCCCCACCTCCTGTGTCTACCTTCTGACGGTACAACTCCCGGAAACCCGGAAAAATTACACGGTTATCGCTTCTCGGCGTTATGGCTAAGATCAAAGAACAATCGGGGCCGGATCCCTGATGTTTGGAAGGACACCCGGACTGTGTTAATTTTTAAGAAGGGCGCCAGGGATCAAATTGAGAACTGGCGCCCATTAACGCTAGGGCCCACCCTGGCAAAGTTGTATGCTGGCGTCCTTGCGGATCGCCTTAGTGGGTGGGCGGAAAGAACGGGCCGGGTGTCGGCCGAGCCGAAGGGTTTCGGCCCCCACGAAGGATGCTACGAGCACAATTTTATAATACAAAACGTTCTCGAGGTACGCAGGAAACGTGGCTAGGTCTGCGCCTCCTTCCTTGATCCATCTAATGCTTTTGGATCGGTGCCTCACGGTCATATTTTTAGGAGTTTGACGAGTTTAGGTGTCCCCGAAAAACTAATCAACATTGTTAAGGACATGTACTCGGGGGGACGTACGACCGTGAGGACGAAGGAAGGAGAAACGCAGACCATACCGCTAAAAGCGGGAGTTAAGCAAGGTTGTCCGCTAAGCCCCATTTTATTTAATTTTAGTATAGAATACCTGGTCCGCAGCTTAGCTGCGCAAAAGGAAAATGTAGGCTTTCGGGTCAGCGGCATACCCATCACCGTCCTTGCTTACGCGGAAGATATCGCGCTGGTGGCCCAGAACCCGGACGGGATGAGGTTACTCGATCTCGCCGATCGTATTGCGGCGTGGAGCGGGTTGACATTCAACCCTCGCAAGTGTGCGACCCTCCACGTCGCGGGTGGGCGGGTGAGAGCAACGGAGTTCCGTCTGGGGGGCGGGACACCAGTAGTAATGGCGGAGGGAGAGGGGTATAGGTACCTAGGGATTCCCACGGGTTTCAAGGTCGAACAAACGCCAGGGCGCCTAATTGACGAACTTAAAGAGAATATCGATGCGCTGGACGCTTCTCTATTAGCGCCCTGGCAGAAGATCGAAGCCCTAAACCTATTTCTATTAACGAAGCTAGACTTCATTTTACGGGGAGGTAGGGTTAAGAAGGGCCCTCTTAAAACCTTAGATAAACGCGTTAAGAGGGCCCTGAAGGAGTGGATGTACCTCCCCAATCGAGCCTCGTGGGAGATTTGTCACCTGGCTTCGCGGAACGGGGGCGCGGGCGTCTTCTCGACCGCGGACCAGGTGGACATCCTGAGGGACTCATGCCTTTCGCCTTCTCTCTTGCAGGGAGCCGTGGGTGAGGGCGATGGTGGACAATGCAATCCAGAAAACAGTGAAGAAGAGAACCCGGCGGGAACCAGAGGGGATAGATATTGCAGAGTACCTTCCCGGGAGCCTGCGGGCGGAGTTCGGGAGATACCGATTCGACGTCGCGTCTTTGCGGTCTGACGCCCGGATGCCGTCTAGCCGATTGGCTTCCAAAATTGGACTCCTGGAACTGGAGTGACGTGAGGAGGGAGTTTGAGATCGTCATTCCGGCCCAGGGCAGAGAGCCCGACGTCGTTCGTGTTCCCCCCAGCAAAGTTCACGTTAGGGAAGCTGCTGCGAGATGCTGTGCGACATCAATACCTTGCCCGTCTTTTGGCTAAACCTGACCAGGGCAAGGTATTTGAATGTCTTTCGGTATCGCCTTTTTCGAATCACTTTTTACGGACGGGCGCCAATACGCGATTTGCAGATTGGCGCTTCGTCCACCGGGCACGTTTGGGTGTTGTCCCTCTGAATGCCGCTATGAGGTGGGGTCCTCGGGATGACCTCCGGTGTAGGCGATGTGGATTTCAGAGTGAGACGCTCCCTCATGTGCTAAATCACTGTACGGCGCATTCAGCTGCGTGGAGGGGCCGACACGATGTTATCTTGCATCGTCTCGCCGAGGAGGTTCCTCGCGAAGGCGTGGAAATTCGCATCGATCAAGTTCCACCAATGATCGAATCTTCCCTGAGGCCCTATCTTGTGGTTGTTGACGAGGGACGTAGAAAAATCGTCATCGTTGACGTTACTGTGCCCTTTGAAAACCGGAAGACAGCCTTGGACATTGCCAGGCAGACTAAATTCGATAAATACTCGGTCATCTCGCAGCAACTCGCCGACCGCGGGTACACTGTTTCTTCAAGTGCACTCGTGGTCGGGGCCCTGGGGGCGTGGGATTCCCAAAATTGGGTGGTTTTCCGCGACCTCGGTATCGCTATTTATCGTGTTATTTATTTATTTATTTATGTATTTATTTGTGTGCGTCCTGTTATAGCCAGGGATTATTTTATTCCTTGACTGGCGGCTCTTTACACGGCCTTTACACAATCTTGTTTTTACTTCTCTGGCTAATTCCGACGCTATCCGATGGTCGCGGGATATTTACGTTTCGCACGTGATGGGCAAAATTATGTATCCCACAAACCTTGGGCTCCCACCTGGTGAGAGAACGATTCCCTCACCTCGAGACTCTGAAGACGAGACCCCAATGTTTTAATAAAGACTTTTTAATCTGTGTTATTTATTTATGTATTTATTTGTGTGCGTCCTGTTATAGCCAGGGATTATTTTATTCCTTGACTGGCGGCTCTTTACACCGCCTTTACACAGTCTTGTTTTTACTTCTCTGGCTAATTTTATTGTTTCCCCGGCCCTTTACACCGGGAAGTTTTAATGTTTTACGCGCCGGCATCTTTTAACTCTTTTATCACTCCAGGCACTTTACACCTGGAGTTTTTAATCTATTTATTACTTATTTATTTATACCCCATTTTAAACTTTTACTTATACCGGCGCGATCTTTTATTGGGGTCTTTGTCTGAAGAGTGGCTCCCGCGTAGCTTACCTTTTCCTTAGGGTTAAGCGGAAATGAGGGGCTCTCTGTTTATTTTAATAGTTGAGGCGACTATTTTATCGCCAATTTATTCTTCCATTTTATTTTATTTTCATACGGCATTCCGGATCAAAATTCAACATTCGTATTGAAGTTTTAATATCTTTTATATCCCTTTCGGACCTCCGGAATGTCAACACTTGGTCGCCCATGCCGGGGACGTTTTTAATCTTTTTAATTTCTTAATTTTAAAGCCATTTTTATCTATTTATTATTTTTAATTCGTCTCTTTATTAGACCTTTTAGTACGAGCTGGGACGCCCGAAGGTGCGATAGGAAGAGTGAAAATTATAAATTAAATAAAAAAAAAAGTTTTGTAAATATTAATATATAATCAAAAATTAATGTATTTTAAAAATGTAATAATAAGCCACTGTGGCACAATTGTATTTTATAAATGTGAAATTAAACATTATTAATCTGTTCTTATCAGCTGAATATTAGACTTTTAAGTGACAAAAACTCTGTATTTTAAGTATTTTAAATAAAAACTGTTAATCTGTTCTTATTTACTGCGACATCCCCAGGGAGGTGGTGGAAGACCACTTCCGTAAGGTACACGAGGATGTCGCAGTGGACAACACCGTGGAGACAGGTGACGACGGCTTGACCCTGATCTACCAGGCGACGACGGAGGTAGACAGGAAAATGCTCCAGGACAAGGTGACTGCGGGAGAGGTCATCGCCCGCCTGGGGAGAATGAAGAATACGGCCCCCGGACCAGATGGCGTCTCGTACGGGGACCTGAGGACCGTCGACCGTCGTGGGAAGATTTTGGCGACCATATTTGACCGCTGCCTGAAGGAGGCCTGAACACCGGCAACGTGGAAGGCCTCTCGGACCGTCCTCCTCCACAAAGGGGGGGACCGCCAGGACATCGGCAACTGGAGGCCCATTGCGCTTGGCAACACTGTGGCCAAGCTGCATGCCGGGATGCTTGCGGACCGCCTGCTCAAATGGGCGGTCAGCGGCAAGAAGTTGCACCCGGCACAGAAGGGCTTCCGGTAGTTCGAGGGGTGCCATGAGCGCAATTTCACCCTGCAGGCAGCGGTCGACGAATGTCGTCGAAGAAGGACCGGCATCAGCATTGCCTGGCTTGACCTCCGCAACGCTTTCGGGTCCATCCCTCACCACCACCTGAGGAGCACGCTGCAGAAGATGGACCTTCCCGAGGAGACTATTAACTCTATTAAACCCTCTGAACACGTCGGGTGGAAGGCCACACCGCGGCGTCTGACCGGGAGGAGGCGTTCTGTTTTGCGGACTTTAAGTTTTAATAAGTCGCACTCGGACGGTGAGCCGAGAAGCGATATTTATTTTTCACTATTAATTTTAGTCTTTTGTTTTAGTAAGTCTCGTCTTTTTTGCGTATTTCATTCCCGTGTGTTGGTGTTAACTTATTCTTTTTTGGTGTTACTAATTTATTGCACATAACATATCCCGATGGAAGAAATTGTAATTCAGGTCCCCCTCGGAAATAGTTTTGAATGTACGCACTGTTTTACGCCATCTAATCATGGGCGTCATAGGACCTACGGGATGTGAATGTAAGCACTGCTTTACGCCATCTAATCATGGGCGTCATAGGACCGACGGGATATACAAAACTCATCATGACTTGAAAAAACACTATAAAAGAATATCCAGATTTTATCTTTATGTTCCAATGTATGTGGTGCCTCCGTAAGTTTTTAGATCTTTAAGTATGTAAAAAACATGTCGAGGTTTGTACGGGGGCATCACAAGATCCCGTGGGTCCAGCCGAGGGGGAGGAAAGGGAAAGAGTAGGACATGACAATGTGGCCACCGTGGAAAATAGTGAAGTGGAAGTGATTGATGTGGGCGCGAATGTGAGTGCGTATGCTAATTCCAGAGCGAATGGAAGCGTGAATGAGAGTGTGAGTGTGAATGGTGCGTCGAATGACCCTATATTGTTCTGTGAAGTGCTATTGGATGACAGTGTAAGAAGGCTGAATGAAAATAGTGAATCCCCGGTGGCCGAGAATGCTCCCCCTGCAATGGAAGTGGAACTAGTACCCCCGCAGAGGTCTCCAGAAAGCACCTCCAACACGACCAACAGAGAGCCGGCAGGCGACGAAGACATGGCGGCGGCGGCGGAGGAAGAAGACCACACCCCACCTAGGAGAAGAGCCGGCCGCCCACCGGGGAGACGCCCTACACGGAGAGGGGAAGACGAAAGGGCGCCCAGACCACCGGAGGATCCACCGCCAGAGAGCCCCCCACACCACGCGGTCGCTATAAGCGGGAACCCACCCCAAGTTCTCAACCCGGGGCGGGGGTAGCGGAATGCCACCGCGGAGAAGTGGGGGCGGGTGAGCCTCTCAGTCCACCAGCGGGGCCAAGCAGCCCGTCCGACGATCGCCACCAGCGACAAGAAGAGGGAGGAGAAGGGGAGAGGGCGGGGGGAGAGGGGACGATGAGTACTCCCGACCCGCCCACCAGCCAAAGGGCCCCACCAAAAAGGAGAACAGGGCCGGACAACAGTAATCATCCCGCTGACTGGCCCCAGGAGGAAGAAGGCGGGGCCCAGTTACCAACAAATGGCGCTCCCGAGAGACAGGTGGCGGTCAATTTTGACGGGCTGCCAGACGAGCAGCGGCGGTGGATCGAAACCATCGAGGCGGCCTGCGCAGTGGGGTGGGAGGCGTTTGAAGAAGCCGTCGCCGCTTGGGGAAAATCAATATCAGACAAGAAGCCGGCCCGAAGAGAAGGAGGCGAGAAGAGGGGGGACAGAAGTGTAGAAAGATGAGTCCCCCCTTGGAGGGGGAGGGGGAGCATGATGATGAGAATGACCCAATGGCAAGTAACGATAACATCGGGATGGGTAACGTCCCAGCTCGTCGCGTGTTTCGACCCGGCATGGAATGGCACGAGGAGAGGAACAAAAAAGCCATATTTATTCAACAACTTTTTCGGAAAAATAAAAAGCGTGCCATTGACCAGGTGTTGAAGGGCCCCTCTCCGCATTGTGAGATCGACATGGAACTAGTTTTTAATTATTTTAATAACGTTTTTAATAATGATCGCTTTGCCAACCGTCCTTCAATTGAAATGATAAATATTGATATGCCCAGCCTCAATGAAGACCTTTCCATCCTATTACGTCATTGTCGGCAGGAGAAATATGGAAGAGGCTGGGCCGAATGAGTAACTCTGCAGCGGGGAAGGATAACATTACCTATGTCGATCTCCGCAATGCGGATAAAGTTGGCCACATCCTGAGGACCATCTTCCAATACTGCTATAATATCGGCCGAATCTCTGACATTTGGAAAGACACCCGGACAGTACTTATATTTAAAAATGGGGCCAGGGATCAGATTGAGAACTGGCGCCCATTAAATCTAGGGCCCACCCTCGCTAAACTATACGCAGGTGTTTTAGCTGATACGCTAAGCGGGTGGGCCGAAAACACAGGTCGGGTGTCCGGGGAGCAGAAGGGATTCGGCCCGCACGAAGGTTGTTTCGAGCATAATTTTGAAATTAAAAATATTATGGTAGAGGTCCAAAGGAAACGTGGCCAAGTCTGCGTCTCTTTTTTAGACCGGGGAGCAGAAGGGATTCGGCCCGCACGAAGGTTGTTTCGAGCATAATTTTGTAATTAAAAATATTATGGAAGAGGTCCAAAGGAACCGTGGCTAAGTCTGCGTCTCTTTCTTAGACCTATCAAATGCATTTGCCTCTGTTCCTCACGGTCATATATTCCGAAGTTTGAATTCTCTAGATGTTCCCGAAAAACTTAACGTCATCAAAGAAATGTACTCGGGGGCACGTACGACCGTGAGGACCATCGAAGGTGAGACGCAGACTATACCGCTTAACCTCTTAGCTGCGGGAAACGTTTATCTACGTTTTCACTGGCAACTGCGGGAAAAACGTTTTTAAACGTTTGACCGTGTCCTGCCTCCAGAGCCTAGAACCCTCCCTTATTTTTACGACCCCAGCCTTCTCTTTCCACGGGGGAACAATAGGCCATCCCCATTCCTACCCTAAACTGGTCCCTCCCCCGCTCATTATGGGTCGCTTTCCATCGCCATGTGGTGCGACGGGTGCGACCCTTCCAACTGTCCACTCGATGAGCTTTGGAGGCCGCAATTTCCATTCAGTAGCTCCCTTGTGACGAGCGTACTATGTTGCGATTTCTAGATAATTTGTGTATTTGATTTGTTATGTCGACGGTACATCAGGAAAAACTTGTGGACAGTGGGAAAAATGCCATAAAAATTTCAGGAAATAAACAAAAAAATGTATCAATTCGTACGTATCAAATTAAGCAAAAATCAACGGATATACACGGTGTTTGGAGTCGGATAAATCAGAAAATTACAAGGAACGTTATTATAATACTTATTTTAACAATTTTGAATAAATAACTAAAATAGCCCCGTTGTTCATGGCTCAATTAATTTATGACCAACTTCCGGCCGACCCCCGCAGGGAGTGGGTCGAAAAAAGGGAAGAAAGCGAGCGAGAGGATAAGAAGGGTCTTCTACCTGCTCTCCATCTCCCTAAAGAGGAGAGGGACAGGCTCTGAGTCGCTTTCTGCCGCACAGAGTGGTAGGCGAAAAATCTTGCTGCCGCAGCTTAAGGGTTAAAGCGGGCGTTAAACAAGGATGTCCGCTTAGCCCTATTTTATTTAATCTAAGCACTGAACACCTGGTATGCAGCATAGCTGCATTAAAGGAAAATGTAGGCTTTCGGGTCAGTGGCATACCCATCACCGTCCTTGCCTACGCGGATGACATCGCGTTGGTGGCCCAGAACCCGGAACGGATGAGGAAGTTGCTTGATCTCGCCGACCGCATTGCTGCGTGGAGTGGGTTGACATTCAACCCTCGCAATTGTGCGACCCTCCACGTCGCTGGTGGGCAAGTGAGAGCGACGGAGTTCCGTCTGGGGGGCGGGACACCAGTAGTAATGGCGGAGGGCGAGGGGTATGAGTACCTAGGTATTCCCACGGGGTTCAAGGTTGAACAAACGCCAGGGCGCCTAATTGATGAATTAATAGTTAACATCGATGCGCTGGACGCTTCCCTACTGGCGCCCTGGCAGAAAATCGAAGCCTTAAACTTTTTTTATTAACTAAACTAGATTTTATTTTACGGGGAGGTAGGGTTAAGAAGGGTTCTCTTAAATCCTTGGATAAACGTTTTAAGAGGGCCCTCAAGGAGTGGATGTACCTCCCCAATCGAGCCTCGTGGTAGATTTGTCACCTGGGTCCGCGGAAGGGGGGCGCGGGCGTCTTCCCGACCGCGGACCAGGTGGACATCCTTACTGTTACTCATGCCTTCCGTCTTCTCTCTTGCAGGGAGCCGTGGGTGAGGGCGATGGTGGATAATGCAGTCCACAAAACAGTGAAGACGAGAACCCGGCGGGAACATGGGGAGAGATATTGCGGAGTACCTCTCCGGGAGCATGCGGGCGGAGTTCGGGAGATACCGATTCGACGTCGCGTCTTTGTGGTCCGACGCCCGGATGGCGTCAAGCCGATTGGCATCAAAAATTGGACTGTCGTGGGGTTGGAGTGACGTGAGGAGGGAGTTTGAGATCGTCATCCCGGCCCACGGCAGAGCCCGACGTCGTTCGTGTTCCCCCCAGCAAAGTCCGCATGTTAGGGAAGCTGCTGCGAGATGCAGTGCGACAGCAATACCTTGCCCGTCTTTTGGCTAAACCTAACCAGGGCAAGGTATTCGAGTGTCTTTCGGAATCGCCGTACTCGAACCATTTTCTACGGACGGGCACCAATACGATTTGCAGATTGGCGCTTCGTCCACCGGGCACGTTTGGGTGTTGTCCCTCTGAACGCCGCCACCAAGCCCTCTTCCTCCGCCCCCGGTGAGTGACCGTGTCACTGACGAACGTTCGCGTGTCAGCGACACGGCTGCTCTCCGCGGAGATCACGCAGCCGCGCCAACTTCTACGTAGAGGCGCAGCCGTGTACCGCGGTGTCGGAAAGAGGCGCGGTGACGCGAGAGAGCGCTAAGACCCGCCCAGATTTCGCCGTGGTGAGGCGGATCACTACGCGAGCGGGGGGAAGTGGGGAGGTGGTGGTGACGCTATACCACCTCCCTCAGTGCCCGAAAACCGCCCGCCACCGCCCATGCGCCCGCCTTCCCCCGCACAAGTGCTTCCTCCCGAACACTCTTGTGTTTTTTCCCACCCCCCACGGCCCCCCGTGATGCCCCGAGTGGCCTGGCCCCCACACGCCAGGGGCATTTACCCCTGGGGGCCACAGAGGAACCTGGAGCCGGTCCATTACGGGACTTAGGCTCCAGGATGGCCAAAAGTGACCCCCATTCCATCGACACACAATCTACAAACCACCCATGTGCCACCTCCACATCCCCTGTTCCCCAGTGCCGCGCCCTGGATGTATACGATGCCCCCCCCGTTCCCCGTGTGGTTCGGTCGCTAGACCCTGCCGAATCACCGCTACGCACGGGTGCGTTCCGCGTCCGCGCCGACGCGAGAGATACTGCGTCGGGACTTCCGGATGATCTCCTCGAATCCGTCGCGACGCATACCGCAGTGCCGTCTGTGCTCGGACCGGCCACCCTGCAGCAAGAGGTGAGGCTTATCGAGCTCGGCCTTGCAGGCGAAGGCACAGACGGCGTCGCGTCGTACGCTCGTTGCGCGATGCGGCAAGGGTGGCGTGTGGCATCACCTCTCCGCTCTCCCGTGGTGCAGCGTCTCATCGACGACGAAGGATGCAGGCTCCGCCGTGCGCTGCGATGAGCGCTGCGGAGCTTCAGGCGCTCTATCGCGAGAAGGGCGAGGCCTTCAAGCGGGTGTGCGGGAGCGACGGTGGTGCTGACCGCTGCCGCATTCCGCTGCCGCAAGTGAAGGCCCACTTCTCGCGGGAGTGGCCGCGGTAGGACGAGACGCCGCGCCTTCCGTCGTGCCACCGTTTCAGCCTAGCGGTGGAAACGAAGAGGAGTCCGCATCGTTGATGGGACCCATCACCGGGGGAGAAGTCGGCAGGCGACTTCGTCGTTGCTGCAACACCGCACCCGGCCCAGACGGCGTGCCATACTCTGCCTGAAAGCGGATAGATCCGACGGGTGCCGACGGAGTGGAAGGTGAGCAACACCATTCTCCTCCACAAGGGCGGCGACGAAGCTGAGATCGGCAACTGGAGGCCGATCGCCCTCAGTCCAATCATCCTGAAGATATATACAGGCGTTCTCGCGGACCGGATTGCGGCGTGGGCGGTCCGCGGCCGTGGGCGGTCCGCGGCCGTGGGCGGTCCGCGGTTGACGCCTGTCCTTCCCGGCCCAGAACCCGCCACCGAAGGATTCATGGTGCACAACTTTGTGCTCCAAGCTGCGCTTGACAAAGCCCGAAGCGCACGGAACGAGATTGCGGTGGCGTGGCTGGATCTTACGAATGCTTTTGGGTCGGTTCCGCATGCGCACATCGCCCGGATCCTGCGCGCGATGGGCTTGCCGGAAAAGATGGTCGGAGCTATCGCCGAGATCTACGGGGGCAGCACCACCAACATCACATCGAGTGGCTCCACGGGCGATATTCCAGTCACCTGCGGAGTGCGGCAGGGTGACCCGCTTTCGCCCCTCCTTTTTAATTTCGCCCTGGAGCCCGTGATTCGTGCTGTCCTCGCTCGACAGGCCATCTCCGCGTACTCCATGGGGCCAACGTCACTCTGCGTGCTGGCCTACGCAGATGACTTGGTTCTTGTCGCCAAGGACGCGGGAATGCTGAGGGGCGTGCTGCACGTCGTGGGAGCAGCGGCGTCGTGGTGCGGCCTGCGCTTCAAAACCAGGAAGTGCGGGTCGCTCCACATGGATTTCCGTTCCGCAACGCAGCGAGAGGACCGAGGAGTGCGGCCAACGATCTTCCGGGTGCAGGGAGAAGAGATGCGGGCACTCGCACGCGGTTAGTCTTATAAGTACCTCGGCTCACCCGTGGGCCACGATGCTGACGGCGTGCCGCACAACGTCCTCAACTCCATCTCTAAGGACCTGCGGCACCTCCAGTACAGCGAGTTGGCGCCGTGGCAGAAGATCGACGGGGTCGCAGGCTCGTTATTTTGGACCAGAGATGGCCAATCTGCAGAGAGGCCGCCCTCTCCTACGGTCATCGCCTTTGCTGCCATTCAAACCCCTCTTGGATGAGAAAGGTATCCTCCGGGTTGGTGGCAGGTTGCAGAATGCTGTGCTGTCCTACGATGAGAAGCATCCAATTATCATTGCGAAGCAGTGTCATCTTGCTGCCTTGCTGGTTAGGCATGCTCATCTGGCGACCCTTCATGGAGGTCAACAGCTGACGAGATCCTATCTTGCGCGTCGCTATTGGATATTGCGCCATCGGGTCTTGGTGAAGAAGGAGATAAAGGGTTGTGCTGTATGCAACCGATTCCGAGGAAAGGCGACCCAACAGCAGATGGGAAACCTACCGGTGGAGAGACTGAAACCTCAGAAACCTTTCTTTTCCACTGGAGTGGATTATGCCGGTCCTATCCTTCTGAGAACGACCAAAGGCCGGGGACATAAATCCTACAAAGGATATATTTGCTTATTTATTTGCCTAAGTACAAAGGCAGTGCACTTGGAATGTGTTTCGGGCTTGTCTTCTGATGATTTTATGCTTGCTTTTCGTAGGTTCATCTCCCGCAGAGGGCATTGTTCTTAACTTTTTAATGACAATGCAACCAACTTCCGAGCTGCTGATCGAGAGCTGAGGTCTATGTACAAAGCTGCCTCACCCTTCTTCGAGAGAACAGCATCTCTCCTCAGCTCCAGTGGCACGGACTGGGCCTTCAACCCTCCTTACGCACCTCACTTTGGCGGTCTTTGGGAGGCGGGCATAAAGTCCACAAAACATCATCTTCGCAGTGATCGGGGACCAAACTTTGACGTTTGAAGAAATGTCAACCCTGCTATGTCAGATCGAAGCTTGCCTTAATTCGCGTCCCCTGTCTCCCATTAGTAATGATGCCAATGATCTGATTCCATTAACTCCTGGTCATTTCTTGGTAGGAGAGCCGCTCACTGCAATTCCAGAACCCTTTTCTAAAACCAATGGTCAAAATTCTTTGAATAGGTGCAAGTTAATCACTCTTATGAGAGATCATTTCTGGAAACGATGGGCTCAAGAGTATCTGCACGAAATGATGAGGCTCCCTAAATGGCGGGTGAAAAGGGAAAACTTAGAGACAGGACCCCTAGTGGTAATTAAAGATACCCTCTTACCCCCGACCAAGTGGTTAACTGGCAGGGTTTTAGAAGTGTATCCCGGGAAAGATGGACTTGTTAGGGTGGTAAAGTTGAAGACTTCAAAGGGTGTGCTGACCAGGTCTATTAACAAACTTTGCTCTCTTATAAATTGATTGAGTTATTTTCTATCATTTACTTGTTTTTTTTTGTGTGTGCGCTTACTGTCTTCTTACGGCGGGCGGTTATTCCGTCCACCTTAATGTAATTAACCAGCGCATTACTCAAAGACTTTTTTGTTTGTATTACTTTTGCATTATTACTCAATGTATTATCATTGTATTATTTTTGTATTCATTGTATTATTTCGTCACGGACGAGGCGGGCGGTATGTTACGTATTTTCTTGCGCTTTCCGCTGTTCATATCTACACTGCGCACACTACGCATGTAGTGGTGCGCTGAGGGGAAGGTCGACAGCAGTCTCCCTCCTCCCCCCTGAGTTTTGGCAGCCGAGGAGTCGCTCTCGCTCGCTCTCTTTTTCTCTGCTGCCGCTGTCCAGTAAAGTACTTTTTTTACTTTTCTCTATCGCTTGAGTCGCCGCCTTGTCCGGTAATTTGTAACCGCTTTAAATAAATCTTCGTTTACTTGAATGTTTGCTTTTTTTCCTACGCAAATATCTTAAACAAGAAGTAAACTTGAAGAGGAAAAGAAGCCATAAACAGTAAAAAAAAATTAGTTAGATAATAAGAACCATCAGCCGCTACACTTTTAATCGCACTTTGCCGTGCGTGGCGCCTTGTACCGCTGGAACGGGTGAGACCACCGGCTTTGGACCGATTTTAGACTCTTAGGTCCCTTCAATAAAATCTCGTCGAAGTCGTGTCAAAGTCGAATTCGCTTATTACCTTTGGAAACGATAAGACCACCGACTAAGACAGCGTTTGCATCGCTTTGAAGTTTCGTGTCCGTCGCGGTTCCTCTTCGGAGGCACTACGCACGGCGCCAAATTTTTAATTGACTAAATGGCCGAGAAGTGCGGAAGTATGTCTCTTTTTCAGAATGAAGACGAACCACCAGCTCCCTGCAGTCGTTCTTCCGGTTACCCGGAACAGGGTGGCTATGAGGAGAAGAGCAAACTGCACTCGAAGGGATAACTTCGATGGAGATGAAGAATATCTGAAAGCCATCATGGGATGGGTCGAATTCGCCGACTCCCGAAGCCTAACGGCGGAGTGAAGCCAAGCGAAAGGAGGCTATGCTCCGCCGCACTGGAGCGCACTTCTTAGTGCGATCGAAGTGTCGGACAAGGCGGCATCCTAGATGCCGCAGCCTGCCTGTCCGAGTGAGACAGTGGAATCGCGGTCGAAGGGCTCTTAGACCGATGGTCCTGCGCACGAGGTGAAGCTGTGTCTTACCCGTGTGCACAGATACTCCCCCCTTACCACGGGTCATGGTTGACGCGTCGACGAATACCGACCCCGTGACGGAGCCGGAGGTCGATTGCGGGACGACGGAGGACGCCGCTCCAAATACAGCGCCGGTGCCAGCCAAAGCGGATGCTACGACTGATACGGCGATCAACACCGCTTCCGAGGTTGCCGTGACAGCGTCGGCGTCAGCCGGGTCCGCAGAGACAGCGGCAGAAACGACATCCGACGACGCTACACCCGCCGCCACAACAGACGCCGCTGCCGCACCCGACGCCGCAGCTGCACCCGCCATAGCAGCCGCCAACGCCGAGTCGGACCAGCCGGCGAGGGGAGGACGGCGCCGCAAACGAAAACGCCGCAGAAGGAACGCCGCCGATGTCGCACCACCCACCGATCCCGCAGCACCCAGGGAGGAAGCCGCAACGAGGACGAGAGACCCGGAAAGACGACTGGAACCGAGGAGGTGGACGGAGCCGAGAAGACCGACGGAGCCGAAAGGAGATGCCGCGGACAACCGCACCGGTCCTGCAATCTCCGCCGCTCTCGCCGCACCACGACGACGACGGGGAAACCGCCGCCGGCAAGGACGACGCCACGACGACCGGAGAGAGAGGAGAGAGGACCGCGACGCCCCCCGGACGCCTCAGCTACAGCAGAGACATCCACAAGACCGTCCTGCACCCCGGGTGCGGAAGAATATGCCACACTGGGACGAATACGGTAACTACCGGCGGGAGATTAATCACAGGAGGGGACCATCCTTGCCCCCAGCCCCGTTTTTTTTTCCACAGACCACCGCGGGACCCGGAGCTCTACATGCCGCGTCCGGAGCCGATGCCGCCGCTCCCTTCGGAGATGCCGATGCTCGGAATGAGGATGTGGAACCAGATACAGCCGGTGCCTCCGAGGTTTCTGCGGCAGTATCGGCATCCCAAGATGCCCCTGCCGGAGTGGGCCCGGCCGCCGAGGGGCTGGATGATGGGGCCCCACATGCCGCTCCCAAAGAGCCTGTGGACGTAGGAGCCGGACCCGACGCACCAGCCACGGAGACGCCGTCTTCTACGCCGCCACCGAGGACAGGAGCGGTCCGCGTCAACGAGGATCGGCAGTCGACCCTGCACCCGGTCCCGGCAGCCGAGAGGACCGTACTCAGGGAGAACCCGCGAATGGAATTCCCGCTCCGGATCACTCCGACGCCGAAAACAGGTCTCACATTAATGTACAAATTTTTCCACAGGACGATCAAGGAACAGATGAATCTGCCGCAGAGAGCGAGTCGAGAGATGGTGGCAATATCTCATCTCGGCGGCGGAGGATACGTTCCGCTTCCGGTGCAGAAGGATATTCTAGTGATCGTGCATGCGTTTCGAATGCTCACGTGCAGGGACGCGTACGTTCGTGAAATCGCGTGGTAAACGCTGAAGGATGTCGTGCATCGGAAGATTGGCCGATCGAATCCGAAGCCAAGTTATTCTCTCGTTTGCAGTTACCTGTCCGGATCGACAGACGGCCTCCTGAGTTCGACGCCTCCTCCGTGTGGTCCAGAGCGAGGAAAGCGACGCGAGACCTTCACGGGACCGCCGCCACCCGCTGGGAATGGAGCGACGCGCGTCGAGAGCTTTCGCTGCGGATCGCGCACCCGACGCCGGCAACGGAGGAATTCATCGTTCCGGCCACAGCGTCCTCGCGTCTACGTCATCTTAGGACGCGCCGTTGAAGAAGGATACCGGCGCGCTCTCGTCTCCAAACCGGACCAAGGGAAGGTGATGGAGGCTGACGACGTCGTGGGATAGCAGCCACTTCATGCGGAGTGGGAGATTCACCCGATTCTGCGACTGGCGGTTCATCCACCGAGCGCGACTTAACGTGTTGCCGGTCAACGCAGCCAAGAGAGGAGCAGCGAGAGACACCAGGTGCCGACGCTGCGGAGCCGAAGAAGAGAAGCTGCCGCACGTCGTGAGCCACTGCCTTCCGCATTCCTACGCTTGGATCCGTCGCAATGGCGAGATTCCCACTCTTTTGGTGGAAGCTTTGCCGCCCGCTTGGAAGGTGACGGTGGACAAGCGGGCAGAGGGCGACACCACTCTCCTGCGACCGGATTTGGTCATAACTGAGGTGCCGGGGGGAGCCATTCACGTGGTAGATGTGACGGTTCCCTTTGACAACCGAAGGGCGGCCCTCCGCGCGGCGAGAGCGGCGAAGATCGAGAAATACGCCGATTTAGCTGAGATATTGCGTGTCCTCCATCGCTACCGGCGCCCCGATCACCTCGACGCTCTGGTCGTCGGAGCCTTGGGTTTGTGGGATCGCGACAACGAGAAGCTGCTCGAACGTCTCCGGATTCACAAGGGCCGATTGTCCAAACTCCGATGGCAGATGGTCTCAGCGGGCACAAAATGGTCGCGAGACATCTACGTGGAGAATGTCTCCGGGACGCGGCAGTATGGTCCCGACGCGGCAGTATGGTCCCGACGCTTCTGCGAGCGTAGAGCGGCTCCCGGAAGAAGAGGAGGACGCCTAAAAACCGGCAGAGTATGACGGAACCGTTCGACCCTCAGTCGTCGGCGCCATGGAAGTCGCTGGTTTGATTGATATCTGTCTTTCATTTCTCATCATCTCCGGAAACCGTCGTAATTCTTCAGACAAGGCGAAAATAGACGCGCGACATAATACACGAAAGGGAATGGAGACCAAAGAGAGCAAACATAAGTTTCCAAGACGGAACGGACGCACATGACATGGAGAATAAACCCTCGAAGGAGAGAGGAATCCAAAAACCCAGAGCTGACACCACGGGAAAACTCCCGGAGGCAATAAGAGCTTCGGAAAAAGAACGAAATGTGATATCATGAAATCGAAACCGTTGCGCGACCTACGCCATGAAATATGACACCGCCCCGAGATCTCGAGTGAAATAACACACCACTGGACGATCTCGTGTTACACGCCGTCTCGAAAACGGGGCATCTCAGCCTTAGGTGTAAGATAGCATTTACCCGAGAGCGTGGAATCAAAGTTAACTTTTACCTTCCATGGCGATCCGTCTCTATATAACCTTGCTGTAGTTATGGCACACCCAGTCGATATAAACCTCCCAGCCATGAATGGTGACTTCGAGGTGGGCTTAGTCGCTACCACAGACTCCAGTTTAGCTTAGAACAGGAAGCTCAGGGTCGGCCCAATGCTCAGGCGAGGCTCTACGCTGCAGCCCAATCCGCGGCAAAGATTGCGGGCATTATTGCTCCCAACGTCGTAGCCGCTAGGAGAATTATGGTAGCCGGGGCCAGTGCTGCGATTCAGTTAAGCTGGATACGCAAATTACCCGGAGTTGCAGGTCTCCCTGATGGTTATTGGTTAGCCCTACCTGCATAAGAACCTGCCATGGCTCCCAACGATGTCGTGGAGGGGGTTGACATCACCTTAACCAGGAGTGCGACCACAATCATGGTGGCAACCAAAGTACAGCGGTGGCTAACCAATCACCACACCATACAGGGAACCTCGCAACTCACCGGCTATACAAGAAAGGTCGTCGAAACGGAAAAAAGCATCTGTGACTTAGGGCCAGCTGTCACCAATAGCATAGCCCACACGATGGGACACTGGATCAGCACCCGCCACATACTAACATTGTGTGGAATGGGCGGCATTCAAGCGACGGTCCCTCTCACCCACTGCAGAAATAATGTAATGAGGACGAGCAGAGATATCTCTCTACGGCTCGAGTTGTTTCCAGCAGGCACACATCGTCACGCAGTAGCCCGAGCCGCTGCCAAAGGCTACAGTGCTTGGTAGCACTCGGATGGCATACTTCGGGGAAATTGCTCCTCTTGTCACCTTGTCCCAGTGGTGTGCAGCGATCCAGGACAACCGGTCCGGGCACCACGTAGGAAAGAGATATCTCGCTGCGGGAACTCACTAGGGTATTTCGAGAATAGGCACGTCAGGCGATGTTCGGGTTTCATCCGGATTCCGGGGACGCGCAGGTCTAGAAGATGCGCATTTTCTACCTCACGGCATAGAGGTAAGTCCTTAAAATGTTAGTGGGATTCGGTTGATAGTAAAATGTGTTAGGATCGTGTGTTATATCGTTATTCAACACGTAGGTACTTGGCTGGATAAGACACACCTATCCCCTGAGGCCAGTATCCTGTTTGTCCACGCCTTCATGGATGACCAGCTATCCAGGAAGTGGGCCCAAGACAACCTGGGCATGGGACACTGTGCCTACGCCAACTGGAGCAATTACATTC
Source organism: Ceriagrion tenellum (assembly GCA_963169105.1). Classification (NCBI taxonomy): domain Eukaryota; kingdom Metazoa; phylum Arthropoda; class Insecta; order Odonata; family Coenagrionidae; genus Ceriagrion; species Ceriagrion tenellum. Next base: position 116,988,263 of record OY720640.1, on the reverse strand, counting down.
GAGAGGTGTGCCTTGCAGATGTAATGGCAAGGTCGACGCGCATCGGAGGTATCGGCGTCGTCGTAGAGGTGGACGAGACGCTGCTGGGGCGTCGGAAATTTCATGCCGGGCGCCCGTTGATGGGCCAGGGGGTTCTGGGAGGTTTTGAGCGAGGAAGCCGTAAGGTTTTCTTGGTCGCTGTGCCAGATCGAAGTGCGGAAACCCTGATTCGATGCATCGAGGAGAATGTAGCACCCGGGACAACAGTGGTGACAGACTGTTGGAAGGGGTATGCTTCTCTTCGAAGTGATGAAAGGTTTCAGCATCTCACTGTCAAACACTTCCTGAACTTGGTTGATCCTGAGACGGGTGGGCACAAAATATAGAAAGGGAGTGGAGAGAGGTAAAAGCCTGTATTCCGAGGTATGGACGCCGAGGCGAGCATGTAGATGCTTACCTGGCAGCCTATCTTTGGAAACGCCTTCACCCTGATCGTGGACAGCCGTTACACGATTTGTTCGTGGCCGTTTCCTGAGTTTACCCTCCCAAACCCCAGTCTCTTACCTAAATACCTTCCATCCTTTCATTCCTGTCGTCTCTAATTTTCTTTGTGTTTAGTGCGCGGCATTCTCTGGCGTCCCGAAGAAAGAGTTCTTCTCAGAGCTCGTAAATAATTCAAAAATTGATTCTTTATGGTTTGGCCGTTTATACTGCGAATTAGTCACAAGTGGAAAATGAGGAAAAATGCGTATCACGTTTTCTGAAAACAGTCATAACCCGAGGAAATGATAGGAGTGTATAGCTGTAGTAGTAGTAGTAGTAGTATTTGGTTTATAGGGTGCGTCGACAACATGGTCATTTTGCACCACTACCCGTCATGTTTATAAAAATTAAAAAAAAAGAAAAAAAAATATATTTTACATATATTGGTATTAAAATAAAATTGTTATCATGTACTCTTAGTCAAAATTAAAATAAATTTTACATCCTTAAAATACTGTTAAAAAGGCCAGTTAAATTTAAAAATGATAAAACACGGTTGAGAACATCTGAGTCATCGCCTAGGATCGACTTCATGTCTCCCGCTAACTGCAGCCTGCTACGCAAGCATCGGTATTTGTCACACTCCGTCAGGATATGCCGAACGCTGAGAGGGCAGTCGCAATCATCACAGTGAGGTGGTCGTTTCTCCTCGGTGAAGAGAAAGGAGTGAGTCAAAGGGCAATGCCCTATCCTCAAACGTGTGATGACCACTTCCTCCCGGCGGCTCTTCCTGGCGGATGTGGGCCACGCGGACACTACCGATTTCACCCCGCGCAGTTTATTATTTCCTACGTTCATCCATATATCTTTCCACTCTTCTAGGGCTACCTTTCTCAAGATAGCCTTAAGGTCTTCGTATGGTACCAGCGTCAGAGTTATTTCCTCCAAGTCAAGTGCCTCCTTCGCCAAAGCGTCGGCTCTTTCATTTCCAGGGATACCCACATGCCCTGGGACCCAAAGGAATGATACAGATATTCCCCTTCTGCTAAGGGATATCAAAGCAGTTTGTACATCTTGAACGATTGGGTGCATTGAAGAAAAACTAGAAATGGAGTTCAGGGCGCTAAGAGAGTCCGAGCATATGACGAAGGAGCCACTGTTTCCTTCTATCCCTCCTAGAGCCATTTTTATTGCGAGGAGTTCCGCTGTGTAAACACTACACAGCGGATTTAACCTCGCCTTGATGGCTCCATGGTGGGATGAGACAACTGCACATCCACAGGCAGCGTCAGACTTAGAGCCATCTGTAAAAACTGGCACGATACCGGGGTTGCAGTGAAGATATAGATAAAACTGACGCTGGTATTCCTGAGCAGTGGTTAAAGCTTTCTTGCGCTGAGTGAGTCCCATGTTGATTTTAGGAGCGGGAGTTTCCCATGGCGGATGTTTGGGAAAGCCAGAAGGATATACTTCAGGGAGCGTGATTAGATGCTCGGATATCAAACTGTTGAATCGTATGCTTGCCGGCCTAGTGGCTCTGGTTCGACGGTTAAAAAGTTCTAAATAGCGGGGTTTAAAAACAATGTTAAAACAAGGGTGAGTCCTCATAGATAAAATTTTTGCTACATAGCCGCACATAAGCATGTTCCTCCGATGGGACAAGGGTGGTTCTCCTGCATCCGCATAGATGCTTTGCACTGGACTCGTACGGAACGCCCCGGTGGCTAACCGTATTCCAGCATTGTGGACCGATGTCAGCGGGCGCAAGTATGACTCCCGACCGGAGGAGTACACAAAACAACCGTAGTCTAGTTTAGACCGTATCAGCGTCCGGTATAGTAAGATCAGCGTATTGCGATCAGCTCCCCAGGATGAGTGACTTAGATATTTCAGAATATTTAACGCATTTGTACATTTTCTTTTCAGGACACTAATTTGTTCCTTCCAGTTGAGGCGATAGTCAAATACAAGTCCCAGGAAACGGTTGGAGTCCACAAATGGAATGTTTTTCCCTCCTAAATGTAGCGGCGGAGGGATGTGTAGCCCCCTAATCCGGTGAAAGTGAATGCATTTCGTTTTTTCCAAGGAGAATTTAAATCCGCTCCTTTGGGTCCACTTCTCCAATTTATTCAGCGTAAGTTGGGTGAGTCTAGCGGCAGAGGTTACATAAGATGACCTGCAGAATATCGCGAAGTCATCCACAAACAAAGACCCTATCACCGGTGACTTCATGCAATCAACGATATCGTTGATTGCCACGGCGAAAAGTGTTACGCTTAAAACTGACCCTTGTGGAACCCCATTATCTTGGCTGTATGCTACGGATAGGTACTGACCGATTCTAACCTTAAACACCCGATCGGATAAAAAATTCTGAATAAAAGTGGGTAGATTACCCCTGAGACCCCATTCGTGCAAAGTGTTCAATATTTTCCGCCGCCAGACAGTGTCATATGCCTTCTCTATGTCAAAGAAGACGCCGACAACATGTTGGCGGAGAAGAAAGGCTTCCTGGATGTAGTTATCTATTCTTATCAGGTGATCGATCGTGGACCGGCCTCTACGAAATCCACACTGAATATCGGAGAGAAGGTTTCGGCGCTCTAGCCACCAAATTAGCCGTCGGTTAACCATTCTTTCCATTAACTTGCACAGGCAGTTAGTGAGTGCTATAGGTCTATAACCATTCGGGTCAGTACGATCTTTGCCCTGCTTCGGTATGGGTATGACTACTGATTCGCGCCAGGACGACGGGAATGCACCGTCTCTCCAAAGGTGATTGAGAGTGTGGAGGACCTCTAACATTGCCGTCGTCGGAATATTCCGGAGAAAGGCGTTGTGGACCTCATCCAATCCCGGAGCCGTAAATTTGGATTCATCAATGGCTGATTGTAGCTCCCTAAGGGTGAACGGAAGGTTATAGTCTTCATGAGAGCGGATCTCACGAAAGTTGATTGGTGAGGCTTCTACTCGTAGTTTAATTCCCAAAAATGTGGGATTGTAATTTCTATCACTGCTTGTATCGGCGAGTAATAGGCCAAAAGCCTCACCAATCTCAGGAGCTGAGGTCACAATATCGCCACCTACCTTAAGGTAGGTTATTCCCAGCTGGTGGTGATTGCCCGAGATACTCTTTACCTTACGCCACACCTGTGCAAGTGGAGTCCTGCTATTCACATCCGACACAAATTCCATCCAGGAAGCTCTTTTTGCGTCTCTTACGACCTGTCGTGCCTTCGCTCGCAAGCGCCTGAAGGAGGATAGATTGGTTTCCGTCGGATATTTGTTAAAAATCCGCAACGCCTTTTTACGCTGGCGGATAGCTTTCGCGCAGTCATCATTCCACCACGGAACTTGAGGTCTCGTCGTAGTACCGCGAGACCGTGGTACGCTGACGCGTGCGGCCTGTATTATACTGCTAGTCAAATTATTAATATTGTCAACACTATCACGTGTTTCGTCATATTTGAAATTAAAATTGCTTCTGAAAAGCGGCCAGTCTGCTTTCCGGATAGCCCAATGGCCTGTCCGTATAAAACTAGGGTTATAATGCCCTTCCTTGGTAATAAGAAGTGGGAGGTGATCGCTCCCACAGAGATCGTCATGAACGGATAAGTTAAATTTTGTACTTATGGCGCTCGATACAATGCACAAATCTATGCTTGAAGAGTCGCCGGTAAAAGAATTAAAACGGGTTTTTTCCCCATTGTTCAATAAAACCAAGTCATTATCTAAAATAAAGGAGGATAAAATCCGTCCTCTACGATTGCATTGCCTTCTTGGGCTTCCCCAAAGAGGATCGTGGGCGTTAAAATCTCCTAGTAAAATAAACGGCTGAGGTAGTTGACGGACAAGAGCATTCAGGTAAAATTGAGAGACCGGTGCACCCTCGGGCAGGTACACGTTGCATAGCGTGATCGCCTCGGGGGCGTACACGGTGACTGCCACCGCTTGGTACGGCGTGTTTAGGTGCACTCGGGAGGTGTAAAGGGCCTCCCGAATAGCAACCATAACTCCACCATGGGCTCGTTGGCCACTGATTTCGTCAAATCTAAAAACGTTAAAACCTTTTAAAATCCCCTTGTCCGCCATTTTGAAATGCGTTTCTTGCAGACAAACACAACATGGGTTAAATTCGCGAGTTAAAATGGCCAGCTCCTCCTTATGCCGATAAAAACCATTACAGTTCCACTGTAAGATAAAAACCATAAAAGGTGAGTAATAAATAATTTTAAAATTTAAAAAAAAATAAATAAATAATAAAAACGGGCATTAGGTTCAGAGGGAGAATCAGCGCTTTATGCGATGTCTCCTCCCCTTAGACCTAGCCCGGCGGACCTCCGACTCAGAGACATATTCATCCTCTTCCATCGACTCTGGTTGGCTCTGCCGGGCCGGACCAGATGGCCCGGGGGATTGAGATTTCCCACGCCTGATTTGCGTGGCCGGGGTGGAGTTGTTCGGGTTCTTAACGGGAGAACCCGAACTGGTGGCGTTCGTCTTTGCCGGATTTTGGGCCTTAGCCGGCTCGGCCGATTTCTTCGTCGTGGCTTTCTGGGGCATACTCTTCGGTACATTAGATTCTTTGACGCTGTTCGTGGATTTGATTTCTTCGGTCTGTGTGGAGATGGTACACATTTTCTTGGGGGTTGCTGCTACACCTGCCCAAGATCGGGAAAACGTAGGGGCCATGAGACTCCGATACTTCTGCCGCGCCTCTCCATACGGGATTTTATCTAGGGTCTTAATTTCCATAATTTTCCTTTCGTCCTTCATCACAGGGCAATCACGAGAGTACGCTGGATGCGAACCCTCGCAGTTTACACAGAAAGGATCGGAGGAACACACGTCACCCTCATGCTTGTCCTTGCCACAGCGCGGGCAGGTGGTCTTACCCTCACATCGCGGTGCGATGTGGCCGAACTTTTGGCATTGAAAGCAACGCATGGGATTGGGTATGAATGGCCGCACTGGGACCGAATTATAACCTAAATATACTTTCTCGGGGAGCTTATCGAGAGAGAACGTGAGGATCACAAATGTAGTATTAATCATCTCACCATTCCTCCTAGTCGTAAGGCGACGACAGTCCGTTACACCTTGTGGGGCCATTTCTCTCTTAATTTCATCTACTTCAACGTAGAGGAGATCATAATGACTGATAACTCCCCGAGAAGTATTTAGGGTGCGGTGGATCTCTACAGTGACCGGGATGTCATGGAGTTTTTTCACTTTTAGTAGTTTTTCGGCCTGATTTATATTAGCAGTCTCAACCAATAGAGTACCATCTCTTAGTTTTTTAACAGAGTGAGGTTCCCCAGGGATAACCGCAGACAGTGAACGTTTAATGAAGAAGGGAGACACCTTTTTAAGCGTCTCACTATCTTTCGCACATTTTACTATCAAATAGCGCATGCTCTTAACGAAAATATTATCTCCCCCGCCCGTATCCGGGCGGGATCTTTTATTTGGAGGGAGTGAGATTGTCTCCATGAAAATTAGGAATTCATCCCCTGGGCTCCCCACCCACCACGGATCCACACATTCGGGACGCCACACCGCAAACCGGTGTGGTCGCCAGGGCTACCCAAGGGATATAGCACTATTGTTTAGGGGGCCTGCTTCGGGTGGGGCCTCCAGTGCATGGGCCCTCCAAACCCATACACCTTTGGCCGCCCTACACAAACCCCCGTCACTCCAGCACTCGCCATCGAAACGTGTCGATAAGCCGATTGATCAAGACTGGCTAGATCTTGACCGCCCGTTTACAGGGAAACCAGGGCCGAAGTGGGGTGTTGAACTCCGGCCCATACCGGGCTTCCGACACCCGGCTGGGTTCCAGAGAACTCACCCACCAGGATCCCCTTCTCCCCCTTACGGGTCTCCGCACACGGCAAACATGCGGGTGGATCGCAGGCCAGCTGGTATGGCCGCACACAGACAGTGGACCCACAAAACTGTCCGGACGCATCCCTTTGCTGCCTGGGGGTTTGTTTTCGGGGTTTCACCTCCCCGCCCTTTTAGTCGCCTCTTACGACAAGCAGGGATACTGCGGGAGTATTCTCCATCCCCCTACCCGCAGGGGTATGTATAGCTGAAACGGCATGTGTAATAAGTGTAGGGAACAGCGTAAAATCGGCATTGATGTGAGTGGTGAAACATTTCAAATACACCAATAAGGAAGGGAAGTGTATATAAAGGCATAATAAGGGCATATGAATGAAATATTACGCAGTGGAATGAATTGTAAACAGGCTAATATAGTCTAAACCAGAAATGAAACATTACTTCAATTGTCCAGTGTTTCCAGCGTTCAAGCGACGACATTCGGTGCGGTTACGAATAACATGTAACGGGAGTAGTTAGTAAACGAAACTCAGCGACTGTCGCGCCACGCTGCGCTTTAAAGTGGAAACAGTGCATTGGCGGCCGAAAAAACGTCACCTCAAGCTTTGAAAATTTCCTATTTATCGTACATTACTTATTCCCCAAAAATAAAATTATCACTAGATACCGGCATCTTTCAAGTTTTTGTCACATAAATTTCAAGGCGAATCACTATGTTGAAAGGGTCGAAAAAACATTTTCATAGGTGTGACGGAAGCAGACATTTACCAATACTTTTTACCCTGTATTTATTTATATATTTATTTTTGTACGTCTCATTATAGCCAGAGATTTTTACCGTTAATAACTGGCGGCCCTTTACATCGGCAGTCAGTTTTACTTTTGTCCTCTGGTTAATGTCATTGTTTTCCTGGCCCTTAACACCGGGAGGTTTTAAAAGTTTTACGCGACGGCATTTTAAAACCTTTTATTACTCCCGGCATTATACACTGGGAGATTTCTATTTATTTATTTATTAATCCCCTTATTTTCTAAAACTTTTAAATCATGCCTGCGCGACATTTTAATGGGGTCTTCGTCCGAAGTGGCTCCCGCGTAGCTTACCTTTTCCTTTTGGTTTATCGAAAATGAGGAGCCCTCTGTTCATTTTTTAATTTAACATAACAAGAAAAGGAATGTACGCTTCTTTACTCGTTTTTTTAATTAATATAAGCGGAAAGCCAAGTGTTGCACTGAGTGCCACGCGCACCTGCTAGTGTCAGAATTGGGCCGCGCCTGCTGGAGGGTTAAACTTGACATTTCATGCTTTTCAACCCATAGACATGAGCTTGGCTCTCTTGAGCAGCTGGAAATTTTAAAGACATTACATGACCCTGATTTGAAGATTTTCAATGAGTATTGTACCTATCCCCACAGCCGCCTCCCGAATTGCCCTCCCCCACTTTACTCCCCGCTATTCACTGCTCCCTACCACCTCGCATCCACACCACCCTAATCTCTCACCCCCCTCACTAAGCATGTATATAAGACATTGTAATCCCGGTAATAAAGCACCTGAAGATGACGCTTAAGCGTTGATATCCGGGTCGTGTTTATTAAAGTGTGGTATTTGAAATGTTACGATTAAATCCTCTGAAAAATGGAATACCACCATTACCAAGTTACAGATAAATAATACAAGTTACCAAGGAACTTGTATTATTTATCATCTTCCGTCCCAAAGTCCCCATAGGGCACATAAAACAGCTCTTTTCTTTCTTCTCCCGGGATGTTCAATTCATTCCTTGTTAATGTGGTACATTCGACAAGGCACATGTTTAAGCATCATTTCATGGTAGGGTACTTTAAGTGTTGTGTTTAATGTGCTGCGGTTATAGTCAACACGGCTGATTCCAAATAAACTGTCACACGAATATTTTTCCCCTGAGTCTGAGGAGGTTAATTTTCCTCCAGTGACAGCTACGTTTAAAAATAATAAGAAATATACACCTTTGTAAAGATTCAATTTTAACTTAATTGAGGTTTGCTTTTTTATTTTAATGGCACCAGCAGCAGTTAATTTTACTTAACTGTGAATATTTATACTCTGTTGTTTGACTTAAAATTTTCTTGAGTTTTTACTAAGATTTTGGAATGTTTGGTTGTTTAGGAAATAGTTTGATATCATTGATTACTGCATCAAAATGAATGATTGGACTACTTTTTTCTTTTGGAATGAGAAACAGAACGCCCAAGTATCGCTGTTACCTCCCTCGAGGACCTCAGCCTACGTCCTCTCCTCCCTTGCTATTATCCCTTCGGCAGTCAACTCCGCTCGCGACCACAGCACTTTCAGCATTCTGCTTTCAGACCCGCACTTCCTCATCCCTTTTTCGTATAGAGGGCGTTATTTTTTCGCTAGTCCACGACACATGGCGGCATCTCTCAATTATGACGAAACTGGTTGGGATCGGTATTCTCTTCCCTGGACAGTCTAACCTTATCTGTAAGTGTATCAGTGATGGCTATGGGAGATTGGGTCCCACCTGACACTCCGCCCTCGCTGGGCACCTCCTCGTGGCTTGCCCAGGGAAAATGTGTCGGCTCAAAGGATAAACCCAGCTGAGGGCAAAAACATGATCAAATAATTAAAATATGCATTAGTGATGAAAAGGGCCCCAAAATGTGGGACCCTGTAAATATTGTATATATATATATTTTTTTAAGTTAGGGCAAGGCTGCATACATATGGTATTGTCCTTTTTGTATAACATATCCCAAAAAATAGAAGAGAACCTGTATTTTTTACGGTTTTGACTAAAACTCTCTATTGCACTTTATTATTCAATAAACGATTTTATCATTATTTATTTCATCCTCTTATACTATTTCATCCTCTTCTACACATTGATCTCTCTTATTAGACGTAGGAAATTATCATCGCCCGGTTCGACCTGGTGGACGTCATTTGTTGTCCCCCACTAAAATATAATCCGGTCTCCGCTCTCTATGGCGTAGCCCGAGGAACTTTTAGAATTATAGCCACATTGTACGATGGTGCAACCACGACGGTAGGCCTGTTATCAAACCGCTAACCCCATATCCCTACTGATGCGGAGTCAGCCAAGGTGGCCCCTTTACGCCGGTACTGTTCAACCTCGCACTCGAACCGCTCCTTCACGCCATTCTCAGCAAACGCGCGGTATCGGCTTACCGATTCGGAGAGACGTCTCTGTGCCCTAGCATACGCTGACGACTTGGTCATCGTAGCACTATCACCTGGCATGCTATGCAGCACCAACACGCCACCAGCCTCGCCTCGTTCGGGTGCGGGCTCCGGTTCAACCCCAGAAAATGTGCCAACCTCGACCGCAGGGGTAAAGAGAAAATGTGGGGGACCACCTTCACCATCCAAGGTGCGGAAATGAGGACTCTGAATGAAGGGGAGGCTTACACATACCTGGGTTCCCCCGTGGGTTACAAGGCAGACACCAACCTGGCAGAAATACTGAATGAATTGAGACAGGACCTCGCATCTATCTCCCAGAGCGGACTGCTGCCCTGGCAGAAAATGGACGTCTAATTCACCTTCCTCCTTCCCAGACTACATTTCTCACTTCGATTCACCCATACCACGGTGAGAGAGCTCGCTACCACGGACACCGCCATCTACAAAGCAGTGAAGACGTGGACGTTCCTTCCCGTTAGAGCGAGCCGGGAACCCATAAACATGCTAAGGACTATGGGTGGTGGAGGATACCTACCCCTACCTCTTCAGGCGAATATTCAGGCAGTAATCCACGCATTCAAGATGCTGACATGTCGCGACGCTTTGGTCCAGAACGCTGCATGATAGTCTTAAGGGCTATGTGCATATGAAGATTGTCAGGAGCAACCCGCGCCCGGATGAGGGACAGATACGACTAACTCTCGGGCTCAATGGAAGGCCCGCTTGGGACTGACAGGACAGGGGCTTCTATCTGTTATAGAGCCAGGAAGGAGACTTGGGGACGAGAACCCTACTGTGCCCCGGAGTGGGAATGGAGCACAGCTAGACACGATATGTCCACAAGACTGCCAAATCCCTCACCTTCTTCGGACATCATAATATTCCCGCCTAAAGCAAAACAACGCCTGACATGTCCTCCGTGGGGCCGTGCTAGAAGGCCTCATGCGCAGACTGGAGGAGAAACTAGATCAGGGCAGAGTAATGGAAGTAGTGTCGACCCATGAAGTTGGAAACCACTTCATTAAAACAGGTGACCATACGAGGCTCATAGACTGGGCCTTTGTCCACTAGGCACGTATTAATGTCCTACCGGTACGCGAGGCCATGAGAGGGAGCGCCAGGGAAGATGAAGTTTCATGCAGAATCTGTGGCAAAGGGGATGACACTCGTACGCGTGCTAAACGTGTCCAACTCACCGCAAACAGCAGATCGCCCGCCACAACAGGATCCAGGGCCTGTCGGTGGTACACCTGCCCCGTTCCTGGGAAGTCACGACTGACAAAGTCGTCCCAGAGAGCAACTCCCGACTGCGACCCTGACCTCATCATTCGTGGAGCATCGGAGGGACCGACGTTTACAATCGTCGTCACAGTCCCTTTCGAGAAGTCTGAAGGCGCTTCGCGCAGTGTGCCGGCTTAAGATGGAGAAATACCATGACCTGGCGGAATCCCTAAGGGTTGCCGCTGGGTACAAGCAGGTCAGTCTGGGAGCAATCGTGGGTGCTCTATCAGGATGAATTCCGCGGCCATTCATTTCACCACGGACATATATAGGAAACAAGGGTATAGATACCCCCAAGTGATTGCAGATTTTGCCAATATACATACTGCTTCTATGTTCTCTTTTGTCCTTAAAAGTTATACATGTGAGTGAGAGTAGATGTGTCAATTGACTATCCGTGAAATAGGTGCATTCTTGTGCAATGCGTTAAATAACCTGGCAGCGAGGGAGATGCATCCCACTGCATCTGGAAATAAAAATATATATGTATTTCCAAATTAAGTAATAAAAAGGTCGTTCCTCCCGCTGAAATCTCTTAAGGCACAGTGAAGAATTTCAGAATCAAACTGATTTGAGCTTTTGTGAAAAGTAAAATAGCGAAAGTGAACATTTCGAATGCTATGGAAAGTGAAGGAAGTGGGGAGGAGATTAGGGATGTGTGCAAACACTTCAGCATTAGCTGAATTATGGAGGAAATGAATCGTGCCTGCCAAAATAATGGAAGATAATTATTGTGAGTGATTAAATTGCAGAAGAGACCCCTTCCGTAGATCAATTAATTATAGAAATGAGGTCGAGTTTTGAGGACTCGTCAGAAGCGAGGGATGAGATATCGAAATCTGATATTAGCATACTTTTATTTGTAGATAGTTGTAAATATTGTACATTATTCTTGTACTGTTCGTGAGGAATCCTTGAAAAAATTTGAAGCAAGCCATTTTAAACCTGCCATTGGAGGTCCAAAGCCCTTACGTGATAAGGTGATGGTATGGTGATAAAAGTGGATGCCGGTCCCTGTCGGCTGAGGGATAAGGTACTCGACTGCTATTCCTGGGGTCGGGGGTTTGCTTCCCGCCTGGGTGGATTTTTCACCACCCAGAGTATGGAGTAGTTGTAGATTTTTTGGGTGTATCGACGGCTAGTCATATCGCACCGAACTTATACCATTCAAATAATTTCTAAGTCAAAGGTATAATGCTATTTTGATAAGAAGCAAACATTTGATCCTCAGAGAATTTTAATACTTACTTCATAATTTACTTATAAGCCCTGTAAAATTATTAATTCAAATAACCGAGTAAGAGAATCGGGATTGTCTTTTAGGATCATACCTAGCGCTCCTCTAAATTTTAAATTTCTCCCGGAAAACCCTATACCTGTCGCATTCCGTCAGGTGTTTCACTGACAAACGAATCGCAACCTTCACACCGTGGTTGTAATCGTTCTTCCGTGAAAAGGTACGAGTAGGTTAGGGCGCAGTGGCCTATCGTCAGTCGAGTTATTGCGACTTCCTCACGACAGCTCCTAACGGAAGATGACCAAGCCGATATTAAGGGTTTTAATTCCGAGGAGCCAGGGCATACATGTATATCAAGTTCTGCTGGCGCGGCCATTAAAAAACCTGATGACCGGCTTAGCCTATTGGGATTTCAGGGACATAAAGGCCAACAGAAGCGCCCGAAATGCAAAAAAATTGTAAGATATTAAAAAGAGCACTATTTGCTACCTAAAATAAAATCCATGCAAAGATCATGCGCAGCGAGTATTTTCGGCCTTCGAGGCAAGGCACTGAAGGAGGGAATGAGTAACGGGTTCGGCCCGCAACCCACAAGCAGTAACCTACTTGCCATTATCGCAGGCGATCAACAACTTGGATCATTCATGCAATTGCAGAGAAATCAGTATGGGATAGTATCACTGGAACGGTGAGAGGGCGGAGAAATATTCGGTTTCGGTTCTTTCAGCCCGAGGACGAAGACAATGGAACGTTAAGTACGTCACATTTTGTGCTTGCTTTAAATGCTCTCAACAGAGCCTCTGAACGAATCTGTCGAATTTGATAGCAGACATCACCGCCCATTTCGGAAGCCGCGGCAATTCAAAGCCCGTTTCACAAGAAACTTCATCCAACACAAGTTCCTCTTCTCCGCATTACAGGGGGTTTGGACGTCTCAAAACGGAGACCCGAAGAAAGTTCTTTCCTGGGACTTTTTTCTGTGGCTTTTTCTTGTTAAGGAGCCTAAATACCTCTCGGGCCTGTTTACGACAAAACCTAGCAGCTTTTCTTATGTACCAGAGCCAATCCAAATTGTTCATACAATCATAGACATAGAATCTCCATTTTATAACTCATTTTTGGTATCGGCTACCCTATTACTCCTTACCCTTACCATTTGGTAGAAAAAAAATTCCTCCTCCCTTTGTCTTTTGAAATAATTTTATGTACTTATGAAACTAATAGTCCCGTTGATATACGTACTCACTTTTGATGCTTTCTTTTTAGTCGATTTATTATTGGGAGTGATATGCTATTAGAGTACGTAAATTATATATTGTACCCGGCATGCGTTGCAATGCCTTTTTCTGGGTTCAAAATCAGAGCCCTAAAAGAATTTGAGACCTAGTCCAATGAATTCCTCGTACCTACGCAGGAATTCGTAGCATACAAATGATGGCATGAGTTTCCATTCCATGCCTACGTTGTGGTTTCCAAGTAAATAAAATATTCTATTGTTGAAGTGCGTAGTGCAAAGGTTCAAGATTTAAAAGCTTAAAAATCCAATTATACACGGGTTTGGGCAATGCGTACTCTATCGGCTCCCAATCTTGATTCTCTTTGCTCTTCTGTTTCGTTCGAATGGACTTGAGCAGTGCGTAATCGATCGGCTCCCAATCTTAATTCTCGTTGCTCTTGTTTCATTTGAGCGGGCTTGAGCAGTGCGTAATCGATCGGTTTCCAATCTTGATTCTCGTTGCTCGTCTGTTTCTGAAACTCGTAATGCCTTTTTCTTTCGTGCTTCAGTTGTAGATCGACCAATCGATTTCCGTTGGGGGAGTTTAACTCTCACCTGTGACAACTGTCTTATATATTTATTTTAACCTGTAAATAATAATAAAATAATACAGTAATAATAAATATCCAAACAGGGCCGGCCCAAGAAAAAGCGGGTCCTTGTGCAGAAGGGAGGAGAGCAGGGGAAAAATTAGGTTAGGATTATTAGCTTACCCGTCGGGCGTTGTTGGGCGAAAAGTGTTCGTAAGATTAAGAGGGCCTTGGGGGGGATTTAAAAAAATGTTATACCTAAACTTTCGCAAGAGTGTACTCAACAACTTCTTTAAAGTTTCTTGGCGATCGGATGAACAGTGTAGTAATGCATACAGGACAGACAGACATACATTCGTTTTTATATATGTAGATAGATTATTACAATCGTTTTGATTTACTGTTCCATTTATATTTTATTTTATTGTATTCAAATAACGATATTACCTTAGATATTCCAAGGTTGACGGTTTTAGTAGTTCATATTCGCTGTTTGTATTTTTCTTCCTTTCTTTCATTTTTTTTATTTTTATACAATAATGTTAATCATATAATTTCTACATGGGTTCTTTCCTTTAATTCTGTATTTTTCATCTTACGAAGAATTGTCCCAGAACCTTATTCATTTAAGTTAGAGGGTACTCGCCAGAAAGACAGCAATCCAGTATCGCGTGATACAGATCCAGCATGCTGGCTAACAAGCATAATCGCTATTATATTGGCGAAGTTACTTGATTTCACCATTGATGCCGAACCACTTCGCTACTAGCTCGCAGGAAGCCTTAGCGGCCTTCGACCGATCACGATCGCTTTTACAAACGCTGTAAAATCATAACTATCTGAAACCAGCACCATCTCTTTCCTCTCTAGCTGAACATTGATTTACAAGCGGAGAAATCATCAATAAATAAAAATAGTGTGAAATTCACAGTGGAAAAATCATTTGCCTAGACGGAATCGAACCCAGATTCCTCGATTTCGCGCAGAGTGCTCATTAAGACGGTTGTGGAATGCGTGAAAAACACTAGCTTACACATTCCTATCCACTCAGTATAAAGAACCCGCTTTCGCTGACAAATGCGTTACTATTGATAACCAAACTGAAGATACAAAATATGCAGATTATTCCACGAATATATTTATGAAGGCCACATATGTCAGGCCATAAGAGCAGCGCCTCTGGTACCGCATTTTGACTTCAATAACGGCAGTATTTCTCTAAATACGTAAAAATAGTTGGTGGGATTATTACTATATTTTATATAAATGAAAATGACAAACTTTGTAAAATTCCACCAATTTATTTTCAGGTACGACTAGTTTCGTCGCAGCGGCGACATCTTCAGGTACAAAGTCAAGGCACAAAAAATGGTCCTTATATACCATCTAGGTTAGGTGTTTCGTCAGGGGAGGAGGAAGTTTTCATTTACGAAATGAACTTCCACAAAGTTAAGCCTGAGATGATAGAGATAAACTATATTTTATTTTCATTGATTCCGAGGACTTAAACTTCTGAAAGACTGCTATAATTATATGCATAATATGCTCTCCCATTTCAAGTAGTTTTCTGCTGTTATCAGAACAATCACCACGGAGCCCAAACTAAAATCTTCACTTTCAAGGCTGAATTACAGTCCCGGCCAGGAATGACCTATTTTCATCACAGTTTAAGGCTCTTCAAAAATTGTGTTCTCCATTTTTCAGTAAATCTGGAATAAATGAGCATGAGGCCATATCCACCTTAAGAGACATGGAAATGGATGGCTTTTGCAGATGAATTCCTGGCTCATGATCAATAAATGGTGTGGAGATGAAAGGGCACATTCAATAATATTTTAATACCCGTTTAGATGAAGATGTCACACTATGCCCATCGATGGATCGAGATCTCTATCCATATAATTCCTATAATTCTCATTTAGATCATTTATCTTTCAGCAAATAAATTTCAATTCATTCCCCTCAAATCAACATTAACTATATTAACATCAAATATTTTTAATGTCACTGTCCCAATAAGAAAAAACCCCATCCATTCCACTAATGTTGATTTTGAAGTGTTATTGTATTTAGCACTAGGGTGCAAATGCAACCGAAATATGTCTATATAAATCTGATTTCTATCATGCTAAGGCAGTTGGTATCACCTGCTGTAAGATTTCAAATTTTTACTCTCTGAACCGTGAACTATATATTTAGAAGCAGAAGGTCATATCCGAAGATAAGACTTCAACCCAAAATAAGCAGCCAACTACATAAGTAGAATGCATCCGAGGTCTCCCCAGAGTAGGGTTGCCATACGTCCGGATATCAGAGGACATGTCCTCTGAAATTTCGAGGTTAAAAAAACTATTCGGGCGGCTTTTGGTAAAATGTGGGAAATGTCCTCCTTTTCGGCAATTTTAAGTAACATTTGTATTTTTGCGAAAATAATTCCATCGGGATAATAGAAATGTTTCGACTTTAACACCTATGTATGCTAGTATCTCAACGCAACAGTGAAAAGAACAATATCGTAGGTTCTTAGCCAGAGTTACCAACATGGCCGCCGCGACTACTTACAATATGGCGTCAGCGGCCACTTGAATTTGACGTCATTTCTGCCCAAAACGTACTAGGTTTAAAGGCAAGATTGCTTGATTTGCCAAGTTCGAAAACGGCCTTTGTCTTAATTTGTTGCGGTTAGTTTTGAGTTGCGTCGAGTTACGCACACGGCGTCTGAGCGGGAGGGAATGCACGTTTAAACCTCTCTGAGCAGGTCAATCTGTCGTCCGTCTACCCTAGCGTCTACTTCTGCAGCCGCGTAAAGACTAGCGATAGTGACTAAGAGTGGTCGCTTTTTGTTTTTTTTCTTACCGGTGGTTATTTTCAGTTCGTGATTGAGTTAGGGCTTTCCCTCTCCAGCTTCGTCCAGTTTATTCAAATTCTAACTTTACTACATCAATGTTCAATATAACATGGAAGGTGATAATGGATGAGCAAAAGGACAACAAAAGTGCCAGTGGACGTTTACGGACTGTCTGCAAGAAAGATTTCCTAGGTTTAAGAGGGGAAGATCTATGTTTGAGACGGAATGCAAAGTTAGCCCAGTCGGTACATTCATTAACTTTTCTCATTAAGGTACCCCTTTTTTATCTTTTTCAATGCTTAGGTCTTAGTAGGCAAACCCCTACTATCCTATCTTTATAATTTTAAGATATCATTTCACATAAATTACGCACACGTACATATAGGCCCAGGCCTGTTTTGTTTTTGAGAATATACTAGGCCTACATTACCGTACCTCACCTATTTATAAGAAAAACAATAATAAGTTGCCCTTTTATTTGTAGGTGCTTTGGATTTGGAAAATCATTAAACAACAAAACAGAAAAAGCCTTTAACAAACTTACTCCAATACCAATAACTATTGTTTTTGGATGATTGACAAGATGGCGTCACATTCGGGATTGCTTATTTGCAACTCGTGTAAATTAAGTCTCGAAATCGAGGATAAAGTTATTTCCTGCGACGCGTGTGATAATATTTATCACCATAAATGTTCCGGATTAGATGCAATCTGTTTAAAAATACTGAGCGATTTCAATTTTATAAATTGGAAGTGTTTTTCGTGTCGTTTTCGGAAGCTTCGTCTTTCTAACATGGCGACCGATATCGAAGAGCTGAAATCAGAGTTGAAAGCTCTAAAACTACATTTCACGACACAACATCAGCAGTCTAAGACAAAAAAAGTCAGCTTCGCTGTAATACTATCAGCGAATACCGTTCCTGTACCCGGAAAGTCTACAGGCACCGCGCAGCCAGCCTCCAGCTCCACAAGTGTCGTGACAGCGCCAGAAAATCACTCCGGGAACCAGAAAAACTCATCAACGAGCGAGATTCCTCAACACTTGGTGCTCCACAAAATACATTTCGTATGAAAGGTACCCTGACTGCCCAGGTTAGAGAAAGAACTGACGAACCACACAGGTCTACCTGCCGCTGAGGAGATGGTTAACGTTGACAACGACGATAACTTCATGAAAGTGACGCACAAGCGTAAATTCAAAAGAAAGAGGAACATCATTGGATCCAGTGAAGTGAAATGTGATGAGAATTCCTTCTCTGGAGTGCCCCGACGCACGCATCTGTACGTCGGGCATGTGAACACCAAAACGACGTCGGCAGTCATTTTGAAGTACTTGAAAAGAAATTTCCCTCTAGTGATTTCTTGTGTACTAGTCGAAAGTGTGGCAAAACCTTCAATTCTTTCAAAGTGACCGCTCCCTTAAAACTCCAGGCGGATCTTCTCAAAAGCGAAACTTGGCCTGATGACGTTGACGTCGGCAAATATATTCCCCCCAAAAAATCACTTCCAAGGCGACAGCTCACCGATACCCAACAAACGCACCCAAAACCTAGAGGGAAGTTTAAAGCCAATTTTTTTCATTGGAAGGCACCAGCGTTTGTGATATGTCCCAAAACATGACTGGAAGTGTCATGCAATCCACCCAAAAGATCGCTACTTCGCCGGAGAAGCTGAATGGTGATAACGCTGTGACTGGTGACACGATTTGTGCACCTGCCTCTGGGCGCTCCGGGATCACCATGACCCTAAGATCCGCCGGTTCGACCGAGTCAAGTTCACTAGGTACCCCCAGCTCTGCTCATTGTGTCACCAGCTGGTGTTTCACCTCTTCTCAGTAGCTTGAGGCATGGTAAGCTTACCAGCTTCTTGTTCTTAAATATCCAGGCCCTGAGGGGAAAGTGCAATGACCTTGAAGTAACCCTTCAGTCACTAAATGTGGACATTCTATTGCTCTGCGAGCATTGGTTCGGGGAATCAGAGGTCACTTCATTCTGCACATTAGGTTAAAACCATATCTCCTACTTTTGTCGCTCCCATCATAAGGAAGGTGGTGTTGCCATATACTCTAGGCCTGACATAGACATTTCTTGTATAAACTTCAGTGAGTGCTTCGAGAAGGACTTTGAATGTTGCATGACTAAATTAACAATAAGATCAGTGACCTATGCTATTTACTGTATATACCGTTCTCCAAGTGGTAATTTTAACAATTTCATTAGTGGACTAAATGATGCAATCCTGTTTTCTCCCTCTAAAAGTGCTATCTAATTTTGTGTGGTGACTTAAATGTAGCTATTATGATTGACTCGCATCACAGGTCTGATCTTAGCAACTTGTTTGATAGCCATGGCTTAATGATCATAAATGATTCACCTACTCGAATAACTAAACCTTCCTCAACATTAATTGATCTTCTTATCTCCAACATACCCTCCTCGAACTTAGTTTGCAACACCCTAGCCACCTTTCTGTCTGACCATCATGCACTTCATTTTTCACTTAAATCTTGCAGCATCCGTTCTTATAAAATCCCTCACACTATCAGTAAAAGAACTTTTGATTCAGACTCTATTCTTAATTTTGTACTCAATATCACTTGAAATTCGGGGTGATGTTTATGCTACTAAAAACACTGATGATAAGGTTAAAAAGTTTGTCAATACATTCTTAGTGCATTTTAATGCTGCTTTCCCCAAGAAGACTTATCGTTGTCGGCCAAAGGGTACTAGAAGAAGGTTCTACTCCCATGACCTTGTTGAAAGCCAACGATTGCTTGAACTTCATCAGCAAGCCAAGTATGTAGACAACAGTCTAATGACTTAATATAAACAATCACTCATGGCCTTCAAACAACGTGTTAGTAACCATAGGAAAATTATCAATGAAAGTTACATCCTTTCCTCCACTAATCCCATAAAATCTGCATGGGATGTCATTAAGTGCAATACAAGAGCAACTCAAATACATAACACACCTAAAGAATTCAATTTTGATGGCACTCCAGTCACAGATCCCTTGAAAGTTGCGGACTGTTTCAATTTAATGTTCTGCAATGCAAATCAAGATCACCTTACCTATCCTAGTTTACCAAACAGTTCCTCGCCATCTAAGACCTTCTATCTCTTCCCAACCGACCCATACGAGGTCAACAAAGCCTTGAATACTCTAACAAATGGTCTTCAGGATTTGACGAAATCCCCATCCCTATCTTGAAGGCAGCCAAAGATTATATACGTGACCCCCTAGCTCACATAATTAATACTACCTTTGATGAAGGTCATTTCCCTAACTACCTGAAATTAGCCTATGTTTACCATATCCACAAAAAAGGTCCTTATTCTGACCCTAATAATTACCGGCCAATATCAGTGCTTCCTGGTCATTCAAAAATTTTTTTTCAATCATCTCATAAACTTTCTTAAGTCATTCCAGCTCTTGGACCAAGCCCAGCATAGCTTCCTAGCTGGGAAATCCACCACCACTGCCACATTTCAGCTACTCATCCATATCCACAAGGCCCTTGACAGTAGAAATGCTACACTAGGGATCTTCTATGACCTATGTAAGGCCTTTGATAGTATCAATCATAAGATACTATTCTCCAAACTTTCAAGGCTAGGGATTAAGGGCAATGCCCTGCTTTGGATAAAATTTTTCCTCTCCAGTTTTTTCTCTCAAAAATATTGCCACCAATCATACACTGGCTCTAACATTACTCTATCCAAGCAACTTCAAGTATGCCAAGGTGTCCCCCAAGGCTCGACACTCGGACCTCTGCTCTTTAAAATTTTTATAAATGACCTTCCATGTTCAATTTCAGTTGGTAAGCTACTTCTCTATGCTGATGATACTTCCTGTCTTCTACAGTCAAAAAATCCAGCTGAACTTGGGGATATTTCCCGAACCTCCATCTCAGATATGAGCAATTGGTGCCAAGCAAACAGACTCACCATAAATTCTCATAAATCTCTTCACCTGCGGTTCCACCACAAATGGTATCCCCCCACCTCCAGTTTCTCACTTCGTTTAAAGGATAACATCCTCATCAGATCACATTCTATCAAGTTTCTTGGTCCAGTAATCAATGAAAACCTTGACTGGTCTGACCACATACAGTACATCATGAAAAAAATTTCCACTGTAATCTTCTTGATTAGAAAACTAGCTCCAATTGTCGCTCTGGATACCCTGAAACTCCTATTTCACTCAAAAATCCAATCTCACATTTCATACGGCAACCTATTCTGGGGTAATGACAACCTTTCCCAAAAGATTTTTTCCCTCCAAAAGCAGGCCATTAAGGCAATGCTTCATCTCCCCCTCCATACTCCTGGCAGACCTTTATTCAAGAACCACACCATCCTCACACTTCCATCCCTTTATATACTTAACTGTGCCTTATTTGTCAAACAAAACCCCCAAATATTCTCCTCTCACCATGATGTGCACTCCTACCACACACGAAACAGTACTAACATCCACTTATCCCAAGCCTCCACTTCCCTTCGTCTACATGGTCCTCATCATGCAGCCTCAATAATTTATAACAAATTACCATCCGATATGAAATCACTTTCCTCTCTGCCAGTGTTCAAGAACCGTGTAAAGAATTTACTTCTTGAAAAAGCATATTATTGCATTTCCGAGTTCATGGCATCTAAGTGTGATTGCTGTCATACTTGAACTTATTTTATTTTTTACTAATTTTAAGTTGTCTTTATTTTTTTGAAACTTAACCAATGCTGTTTGCTATCTTAATGCATCATTTTTCTGACGATTTCTGTTACCTTGTAACCAACAGAAATAAAATCATTATCACTTCATTTGCATACCAAAAAGGAAGCGATATTGAAAATCAAGCTTGAGCAGCTGAAGCTAGTGGCCTTTCACACTTCGTCATCTCAAGTTTCAACTCGGAGCTGCACCAGTAAGCTCAACCAAATTATGTTTAAAGACTACGATTGTTAAAGATGATCATTGTGCTAAAACTAAGGCGGAGGCTATAGTTAACTCTTATCGCCTCACTCCATTGATGTAACCATTGATTAACCTTTTAAAGGCATATCAAGTTATGGTGTAGCAACCGATGGAAGCAATCGTGGTGCTACAAAGGTTTTTCTCATACTAATTCAGTTTTTCAATGTTAATAAGGGGGGGTTGACTACTCAAGTATTGGAAATTAAATAAACACCAAACGAACATGCAGAAACGATAGCTAGGTATATAAAGGACATATTAGTTAATTTTGGAATAAGTAAAAAATATGTAGCATTTTCTGGCGATAACACCAATACTAACTTTGGTGGTGCAAAACAGAATCCAGGCACTAATGTGTTTACATTCCTTTAAAACAGTATAAATCCAAATCTGTTGGTAGCTGGTTGTCCAGTACATCCTTCATAACTATGTCCAACATGGTCTGGACGAAGGTCTAGCATTAGATGTTGAAGCAATAGTGTAAAAGCTGTTCAACTACTTTTCTATCTACACCATTCGCACTGAGGAACTCAAAGAATTTTGTGATTTTGTAGTGGTGGAGTACAGGCAGCTTCTCCGCCATTCTAAAACTAGATGGTTATCCCTGCCTCCTCGTGCTAGTACGGTGCTGCAAACATAAACATCATGCTTTTGGTCGTAAAGCAACGTCCCAATTTTGATTCAAAAGTTACTTGAGGATGATTTTAATGAAATGAGGTTGTTTGTTTATTCTTATGAGTTTTCCATGAGAAAATTTTACTTCTTGAAAGAAAAAACTCCTTAGCAGAAACAATTGGTATTTTGGAAGATGTACACACCATTCTCTTGAATTGAGAGCAGAGTAACTTTCTTCCAATGTTTAAAGTTTTTTAAACAAAGAAACAAAATGAAGGTTTTGAGAGTGAATGCCGTTCTTTAAGGAGGGATGTTGGTAGATTATAGCCGGAGTCTATTGAATATATTGAAAAATGGCTTAATCAGTACAGCAGCTTTAAAGATTTCAAATGGATGAGTTTAAGCAGCATTCCTTCTCGGGAAAATGTTGAGGACTCTGTAATGCTTTTCAATGAGAGAAGTAATAATAAAATAGAAATAGCTTGTACCAGTTTTGCAAATTTGTAACTTTCTTAAAAAACATGGAGGAAGCTACTGAGCAGGGAGAGTAGTGACTAAGTGAAAGAAAAAACATGTTATCCAATGACATTTGGATGAAATATTTTAAGGGTTTAGATTGAGTTCTTTACTCAGAAATTATGAAACTTGTAGTTTTATTATAATATACCCAGCCACAATTCTTGTTTTGAAAGGCTTTTCATTACTGATTGCACAGTGGACTGCAGAAAGAAACTAACTCTCCATTAACACAGTGAAAAATATTTTGTGCAGTACTATTTCAAATATTTCTCATTCATAATTTGACTATTGTTTTAGGTAATGGAAAACTGTTTAAGAGTATTGGGTCTTCTTCCAAATACTCTTGGTACAAAAAAGGGCCAAGTACAAGCAGTACTGAAATAACATGTATTTACTGGATGGACCTGACACTCATTGTGAGTCAGAAGATAACTTTGGGCACGTTTCAATTTCTGCCACTGCTTTATCTACCAGTTTTAAAAATATGCTTCCTAACAGTTACTAACGTTTTAGTATGGATTAATAAGCACTAACTACTGAAAATTCGTTTTTTCTTTATTCCTATTTAAAGAATTATAACCTCAATACTTCTTGTCATGATTTAATTTTTTTTAAAGTTAGATTATAAAAGATTTGAATGTGTAAATGTGTGTTAAAATCACATTTTAATGGTATGATTTTTTTTTATTTTTGGGTGAGTGCCCATGAATATTTTACAACAGAAGTCCTCCTTTAGGGTGTCATATATTTAGCAAGTCCTCCTTTTGGGTGTAGGACATGGAAATGCCTTCCTTTTGGCTGTCGGACACATGGCAACCCTACCCCAGAGACAACCAATGACCTCACCACTACATGTCAAGACCATTCCCAGTTCAAGAGTCAATCACGTGCATGCCTTTGGTATACAATTTTCCAGACTCTTACCAAACTTAAGTTAGAAACATTCATCTCCACACATTTTACTATGAAATTTACTAAGTTTCCAGCACATCACTGAAAGGAATGTATCACTACTGATATGTTGTAACTTTGTCCAAGGATATCCTGGGTGCAGTGCAGACCCATGAAGCTCAGCTGCTGATGTTAAACTCCATCCTTATCTCCCTTCATCCTCCAAAGCTAGCTAGGCACCAGATTGGTGAATGATTTTTTTCCAGGGGTTTTCTCCCCACCCTTTTAGTCGCCTTTTACGACAAGCAGGGATACTGCGGGAGGATTCTAATACCCCCAACCCGCAGGGGTGCTTAAGTAGGCTGATGTTAACATTACATGTCCTTCCTTCCTGTTACCCAATTCAGGAATCAATTTAGATTCTACTATTTCAGCAGAGCAATGAATGCCATGAACTGATTCTTAAGCACTTACCACTAACATGTTTCCCTGGTTCTCCAAACAGAAGTTACCTCCTGTGAAAGGAATCTGGAAGTATTATTTTCCAAAACATTACAAACAAACTTTAAAAATTTCATTTTTCCATATATAGAGGGAATGAATTACACAATACATACAAAGAGCACTGCCAACCAAAGAAATCCTAGATGCAGCTTCAACACATTCACCAATTCAAAAAACAACTCAATTAAGGTGAGCATAGAAACAAGGGTTGGAAAAAAACTAAGGATAGAGGCAAGGTAAAATCCTTTATTAACTGGATAAACAGTCATACCAATCAATCTCAAGATAATCACTTCTGGAACAGAATTTCAGCCAACTAATTTCCATGATTTATGCATGGTATAATTTCATGTTAACCTCTTCATGCAGCCACGTACCACCCTACAAGCCACGTACCACCCTACAAGCCACAGCAGAGGCATGTGGGAAGGGGTGCGAGGATGCCAGCCATTCAAAAGGAAGGTAATGGGATAGGTGAGGGGGGGGGGACAATGAGTGTCCCATTCATGAAGTGTTCCACCGTCACACTGGATAGGCATTAACAAATCAACTCAGACAGAAAATCACAGCTGAACAACACGACAGAAAAAAACAAGTTTGAAATTACGTGAAGAAAGTGCCAATCCAATAAGCGCAATGGATGAGTGGACACAATGCACCAGTCTAATCAGAAAAACAAGCTACCAATAAAAATATTGATTATGCATGTGAATTCTGCATTAAGCAAATTTCTACAATTTTTTGTTCTCTTGTTAACCACATTAATACACAACAATACTTCAAACACTCCATATATCTATAAACCATGTAATAGCAAGGGCAGGAATGAAAGTCTTTTGAAACACTGAAAATCATATTCAATAACTATCACATGAGTACACCTTTCACGGTGGTTTTAGGATCAAGAAAGTTTAAAATTCATAAGCAATTACAATTCAGCTACGAATATCTGGTGGCTGCAAGAACACAAGTGCGTGGTTTAAAATATTTCAAAAATTGTTCACTGTAGATATTGTGGTGGTACACAGAGAATTAATAAGTGTCAAGCTTATGGAAAGAAGTGTCGACTGTGTTCAAAACCTAATCATTTAGCAAATACATGTTTAACTAAGAAGGGTTAATCACATTGGAAGAGTGACAAGAGTAAAATTTATCATAATTGGAGTACATGAAGCAGTAGAGGATGAAGAGTTTTTCTCCGCAATGGCATATGAGGCCAGGAGTGATGGAAGTAACATTCCATTCTGAAATGAGCTGTTGAAAACTTATGTAATCAATAATTTGGAAGTTAGGTTCAAAATACATTCTGGTGCACACTGCAGCATTTTGAGTATAATGATTTTTTAAAAGTTGGTTTAGATGAGATAATTATTAAATCATCCACTAAGAAAATACTTCAATTACACCATTCAACTGCACCTGTAGCTGGTTCTTGTAATTTAAGCTTAAGGATACTCCTCATGGTAATGAGGTAAAATTAGACTATCATACTTGATATTGATTGTGCTCCAATTATTGGCCCCAGGTCAAGTGTAGAATTAAATCTAATTCACGTAAATAGTAATTCAATGTGTTGATTATTGTGATTTGTTTAGCAGTGGTTGAAAAAACTCAACAAGAGTAAATCTCCAAGATAAAGACAGTCTCCTACATTGTTTGATGGTGGTTTGGCAAACCTACCTTGGGTAATATCTATTGACATCATAGATAATGCTCAACCTATAGCTGAAGCATTGCATAGGATCCCATTAAGGTTGCTCGCTGAGTTGAAAATTGAACTTCAGCATATGGTTAATGCTGGAGTGATAGAACCAATTTCCAAACACACAACAAGGGTAAATTATATTGTAATAGTAATGGAAAAATTATAGTTTGCATACATCCTAAAGAATTGAATAAATGTATCATAATCCCTAAATTTCAGTTGCCAAGAAATACATAAAATATAGTAAAATTTAAATAAACTATAAAATTTAAACCTGCTGATTCTAACCAGACATTGCTATGGCATTATGTTTCCAATATACCATCGTTTAAAGTCTGTGCTGATCTATTTCAGTGGAAGGGTAAAATGTACTTGGTTATGATGGATTATTATTCAAAATTTATTGAAGTGGCTAAACTGAAGTGTTGCAAGTGAATCTGCAATTAACCATTGCAAACGTATTTTCGTCAGGTGCAAATCATTTGCCAGATATCATCCATTTTCGTGACTGACAATGGTTCCCAATCCTCATCTAAAGAGTTCAAACACTGCTATGTTCTATGAATTTGAGCATGAAATTACAAGCTTCAAATGATCACAATCGAATGGACAGGCAGTGTGTGGCGTCGAAATTATGAAACAAATTCTAAAAAAATCCTTTGGGTCAGGTGGTGACTTGTACCTGGGGTTGTTTAAGTACAGGAACACTCCAAAACCTCACATGCAGTCCCCAGTGGAAATGTTGTTTTGTCGGATATGGCACTCTAGAATAACCACTATTCATGACCAACTAAAACCTAGCATCCCTTGTCAAAGTCAACGCAAAAGGGAACAGCACAAAATGTCAGAAAAGAAACATTATGATTTTTAAAAACAGGGATTTACCACCCCTTAATCCTGGAGATCAGTTGTCATTCAAGAAAACACCTGATAGCCCATGGTCACCTGGGAGGATTATGGGATTTAAGTCTCAACCTTATTCTTATTAAATATTGGATCCCCAGGAAAGCATGTATAAGAAAAACGGTGTCCATAAATCAGCCTCAGACACTTGTAACCATTGATAAGCTCAGTCCAAGTGAGACCATTGAGGGATCAAGTGATTATACTACCAGAAGTGGCCACGTAGTGAGGAAACCTCGTTGATTCTCACCTTGAGATTGTGATTCTTCTTTAAAATGATTGTATTTTGTTAAAATTGATATATTATTTTTCTTGTTTAAATTGAATAGTTGTTTTCTGTTCAAAGTGATACAGATTGTATGGTCCAAATCAAGTCTAGTCATTCCTACCCACGATTTAATGTTGATAGCAACCACGTTTTGTAAATGACAAAGTGCAATACTATTCTTAAAAAAATACAACGAAAGAAGATGAGGAAATAGTGTTTCGAAAAACCGAAGGACACTGAAGTTGTGGAAAGTTTTAAAAAAGAAACATACAGGATAATAGATGATGAAGATAGCTGGAAAATGTATAGGGAACTTTAGCAAGAGCAGCAGATGAAGTTCTTGGGAAAAACAAGCTGGAACCGAGAAAACCATGGATGACCAAAGAAATATTAGATCTGATAGATGAAAGAAACTCCTTAAGGATAAAAGATTCTTATGAGTACAAAAGAATAAAGAATAAGATCACATAAAAATGTAGAGAAGAAAAAGAAAATTGGTTGAAAAAAATAAGTGAAGGAATTGAAAAACACTTATCAAAGGGAAGGGCACATAACGCTCATATAATTGTTAAGTCTTTAAAACCTAATCAAAAAACAAGTTCTAACATAGTACATGATAAAAATGGGAAACTGCTCTTTGATACTATTGAGGTAAGTAAACGGTGGAAAGAATATATGGAGGACTTACACTGGGGTAAATACATCAGAAATGACTATGATTACATAGGAGCTGAACACTTAATAGATGAGGAAGCGAGAGGCCCCACAATAACAAAGGATGAATTCATAAAGGCTCTAAAACACCTAAAAGATGGAAAGGCGACGGGTATAGACAGTATATCTGCAGAACTGTTAAAGAAAACTAGAGAGGAAACAAAAAATTGATTGTTCAAAATAATTTCTGACTGCTGTGAATATGGAATATTACCGCCACAATTTACTTAAAGCAGAACTATAACCATCCCCAAGAAACGCATGCAACAGACTGCAGTAATTATAGAACTATCACAATCCTAACCCATGCATCTAAGATTCTATTAGACATAATTAAAGAAAGGCTGAAGGAGAAAATGGAACAAATTGTATATGAAGACCAGTTTGGGTTTAGAACAGGGAGAGGATCAATAGAAGCAGATTCAGCACTTAAGACAGATTTTGGATAGAAGAACAGAAGTAAACAGAAAAACCTTCGCAACCATCATAGACCTGGAAAAACATTGGACAATGTAGATTGGGAAATACTTTTTCAATCTATGAGCAGGTTTGGGGTTGACTCAAAGGATAAAAGGCTGATTTTAAGTCTATACAAACACTACCCAACTGAAATAAATATAAATGAGAGCAAGCAGGAATCAAGTATAAAAAGAAGTGTAAGATAAGGTTGCCCCTTATCTCCATAATTATTTTACATGTCTATTGAGGAAGCAATCAGAAAAATGAAAGAAAAACTAAGGGAATTAAAATAAATTGAGTCAGTATTCACAGTATTCGTTTTGCAGAGGACATAGTAATTCTTGCAGATTCTAAAAAGGAAATGAATAAAATGCTTGAATTCCTGTCAAATACCCTTGAACACTGTAAAATGAGGCAATTAATAAGAAGAAAACACAAACAATGGTAATCAGAAGATCAAAAGAAATTTATAAAGCTAATATATGCCTTGAAAATACAATCTTAGACCAGGTTGATACTTTCTGTTACTTAGAAAGCATTACAAATAATTAAAATAAATGTGAAACACAAATTAAGAGAAGAATAAGCCTCAAAAAACAAGTATTTCAAAATAAAAGGAATTTATTAACACATTGCGTATGGATGGCAAGAATTCTCATCATTTCCATCCCAACCGTTGCCGATGGATGGCGAGAATTCCCGTCATTTGGTCGCGTCATTTTGAACAATCAAATGAGGTTATTCATACATCCAGTAGTAATTTTTCATTTGCCTATGTTGTTTGTCATGAACAGTAGTAGCATAAATGTTATTTACCTTAAGTCATTTCATTCATATTAGCTTACATAACCATATTTAAATCTTAGACCATTTGTTTGTGATGGCTTATAGCTTCAATTCCAACAGCTTAATATTTTGCTTCGTCTCATTCATTGTGGAGGTAATATTTTATCTCAGACTTTCTCGGGTCTCCCCACATCCTTGCCTCACTAGATGTTAGTATTTATCTATATGATCCCAGATCATGTCTTTGAGAGGAACCGTATGTGTATCGCCTCGTCTTTAGGGCCTCAGCTCCTCTCCGTCAACGCAAGCAAAGATAATGAAAATATCTTCAGGGTCAGCTCTCAGCTCCACTCGGTAAACGTGAACAAAGATAACAAAAAGAACAAAGGCGTGATCACACTCTGCCTGAGTCTATTCTCTCGTAGTTCTTATACGGGCTGTGTTTAGTTCCTTATCTTGATGCACTAAGAGAAGTCCGTTTCCTTGAGTCCTAGTGAACTGTGAGTTGATGTAAGTTTTGTCTAGCAAGTGGTAATGTTCAAATCCTTATAATAGGAAATATACTCCATAAAATGGCATCGCATAGGAAAGACAATGCTTTGCATGAAGAATAAATTTTATTAGATTTGTGCGCTGATGATCTATCGGAAGTTCCACTTGAGTATAATGAGGAAAGCGACGAGAGTGAAAGTGATACCGATTTTGTAGTGATTATAGCAAGAAGAAAATCCACTCCTTTCGTGATAAGTGACAGTGACTCTGATAACAGTGCAAATGAGGACAACACTTGATCTGCTACGTGGAAAATAAAAGATTTGGTGAGAGATTTAGAGCAATTTTTAGGCCAGCCTGGAATGAAACAAGTACCAGAAAATTCTACCAGTGTCCTTGATATAGTCTCACTCTTTGTAGGTGAGGATTTTTTTTTAAATGATGTGCGTTCAATGCAATCTTTACTACAGTCAAAACAAGCATAAATATAATGAGTCCTCAAAAACAGGGAAGTGGTCAGACATAATTATTACTGAAATGAAAAAAAATTCTTTGCGATTGTGATTCTCATCGGTCAAGTGAGGAAAGATACTCTGAAGGAGAATTGGAGCACTGATCCATTTATTGCAACCAACATATTTAGAGGATTGCCGACTAGAAACAGATTTGAGCAAATATGAGAAGCGTGGCACTTCAGTGATAATGAGGAAATTTTGGAGACAACGGACAGGCTATACAAAATAAGACCCGCGCTAGAATACTTGGTAGAAAAATTTCCAAACGTATAGAAACCTAAGCAGGAGTTATCACTCAATGAAGCAATGATACCATCGAGAGGAAGATTGAAAATCAAGACCTATAATCTAGTAAAAATTGTAAAATATGGGTTAATAGTTCGCATGGTTTGCGAAAGTGATTCCGGCTAAGTTAGTAATTTAGAAATATATTCAGCCGAAGGTAAAAAATTAGAAAAAACTATCCTTTTTCTTCTGAAGCCTCATCTCGATGTTTGGCATCATGTACATCAACATGACTACAGTAGAACCTCGATCTATCGTTCTCGCATTGATCGTTTTC
Organism: Ceriagrion tenellum; assembly: GCA_963169105.1. NCBI lineage: Eukaryota > Metazoa > Arthropoda > Insecta > Odonata > Coenagrionidae > Ceriagrion > Ceriagrion tenellum. The sequence goes on along the minus strand of OY720640.1, from coordinate 116,957,664 downwards.
CCGCTTCTATCGTTCGCCATCTTTGGTCCCGTATGTAGTTCCATACTGATAACGTTAATAATTCCCGCATCCATCATTCCCCAAAGTATCGTTTTCCTGCTTCGATCGTTTCCAAATCACGGTCCCCACATCGCGATTCCTGCATTCATTGTTTGAAAGAGACAAAACCAAAAATTTACACCGAAGTAAGATTTTGGGATTTTTGCGGCACTCCGCAGCAGGAAAGGAGGGGGAGGGAGTTAGGTGACGTGCCGCGTAGGATGGACGGGTAGCCCTTGCCGTCCGAGTCCCTTCTTATCTTTATGGCCCAAACTCCTTCCCAGAGGACATTCGGCATTCGTCCTTTCCAACCCAAACGAGTCCCTACCTCGCTCTTAAGTGGCTGCATTCCTTCGCCATGAGCTTCTAACCTTTCTTCCTATTATCCTCTCAATGCTCTCTAACCAGTAGTTGTCATACGCTCACTCTCGGCACCATATCGAGATCTGATATAACCCATGCAGGTAAATATCAACGGATTTCCTAGGTGGTTGGTATCCAATTTAAAAGAATATAACGGACAAACTTCATATAATACTTGTTCTGTAGACTAACGCTGATTAAAAACTTAAGCAAAATTAACCGATGTTCCACTAATGCACCCCTCAGTGGGTGGGGCCCTTTCAGCGGAAAGGGTTGGGAGGGTCAAAGGTCTTTCACCTGCCCTGTCCCTCCTGGCAAAAAACAGGGTCCCCCAATTACCTGTCTCACCCAATTCTTGTATGTAACCAGTGCATTATTTCAAATGACCTGGGCAACATGAGCTTAAACGGGGGAGTGGCTGAGGGAAGGGATGGAGGTGGGGTTTCTCATCATGTGACTCTCGCGGAACCAACCAGAGGGCAGTGGGAATGGCTTGTAACCTCAGCACTTCAGTCACTCCCTGACCTTCGTCATGGTCACTTCGTGGACCTCTAGTAAGTGCGGCCAAACCCTACGTGCTCTGCGCTTTCCTTTTTCTATTTTTTCCGTGTTTAGCCAGTTAAAGTTCGTATTTATGTCTATTCATTTTCCTGAAGTATTTATTTCTGAGCCTAAAGCCTAAACTGTTCAAAATAGGTGTTTTAAGATGGCTGAAGGTAACGCAGATGTTTCAACCATTAGTTTGTCGTAGTGGAAGTCCTGCGAGCGTGGGCTAAGTTCCTTTTTGTCCGTTGTCTGACATGGGCTTGCACTGCCAGTAATGTATTTTTTTGTTTTTTAGGCTCCGTGGCCCATCAAAATGATATATTCTTTTAAAATTGGTGTTCATTTATTAATTCCAAGCCGAACTCCAACCGCCGATATCTGAATTCCTCATTTCAACCCAATTGCCCACTAACTCTTGCCTCTCTGAGCCACATGGCGATAACCTGCTACACCTCTCTTGCTCTATGCCTCGTGGGTTACGCGATTGCTCCAGATAAACAAGAGTACACTTTGTAGCGTCAAGCTCGCTCCATCTTTAACGGGTGGCACTCCTCCATCAGCGGAGCACAATGGAAAGTGCGAAAAAAAATTACATCCTCCACAACTAATTTTAGGCGCGCTTCTCACCCTCAAGGATACATGAAACAAATAAATTTCTATGCATGGATAGGTCGGTGCGCGGGCTTGAGGATCATCCAATAACATGATAATGAACCTTGTTTATTTACTTTTATCATCCGAGACATTATTGGGATATGTAATACTAAAAAATATTTTAAACAGTTAGTAGTCAAACAAAAAATTAAAGATGCACTAAGTATTTTCATTAAATTTCAAAATTCTCCCACTTTTAAGAGAAATTGCTTTAAGATTCCCCTCTACAGTGGAAAGTTACCATAAAATTCTCCCATTTTCATCTCGTTTTGGGTCCCGGGAAATCTTATCCCGCATTGTTCATTTTCCCACATCCATCGTTTTTTTTTTGCCCATCCCCTTGAAAAACGATAGATCGAGGTTCTACTGTATTATAACAGTCTAAAAATAGCAGAACTTCTCCTGGATAATAAAGTAAGAGTTTGTGGGACCATATTAGGGGGCTCCCTGCTGCATGGAAGGGCGAGGCAAAAACTTAGAAAAGAGGACAGTGCACATTTTTAAGTAAAGGTGAAGAGTTATAAGTGGTGTGGAAAGACAAAAGGGAGATGAGGATGATTACCACTATCCAAAGTGCTAGAATGGGAAACTCAAAACTGAGAGATAGGATCACAGGACAGGTAGTCAAAAAACCTATCTGCATTCTGAAGTACAACGAGAGCATGAAAGGCGTAGACAGAGCAGATACGTACTTGGTATAACACGATTATGCGAAAGACAATGAAATGGTTGAAGAATGTAGAGCTTTGACTCATCAACTGTGGTCTGTAGAATGCTTTAAGAGTTTATAAAACACTGAATGAATCAACTAACATTCGATTCAAAGGCTTTCCACTCCAGTTCGCCAAAGAGTGGGCAGTGAGTAGAAAGGAGCCAAATGTGTCACCCTCTGGCCACCCTCTGGCAAGGACAGAAAAGATAAGCAGATGGAGCGAGCCCCATCAAGAGATCATTCACATTGTCTCTCAAGAGACCTTAGCAAGCACCATCTCATTCCTATCGCTGGGAAAGGAAAGAAAAGATACCACACAAGAAGATGCAGGGTGTGCAATTCCAAAAAAATTAGGAAAGAGACTAGGTATGTGTGCTCTACTTGAGGTGTACCACTACACAAAGGAAAATGTTCCATGGAGTATCATACAAAGCAGTACTAAGGATATTTGTGTTACCTTTTAAAGTTTCATTAAAAAATATTTAATTTTGAGCAACTTATAGAATTTGAACTAAAACAATGCATGTTCGAGGAGTGAACTTTAAAAACCTGCCGGAACAGAGGGTTTAATGGGATTTAAATACCCCGGTATGCAACGTGTTAACAAAAGGCCACTTAAGTAAGAGAAGTAAAAACAAAATTTGCTAAAACATTTCTATGGGGTGTATTAAATTACAGGTGTGAGACATGGACTATCTGAAAAGCCGAGTATAAGAAACTAGAAGCACCAGAAATGTGGATATGGAGGAGACTTACAAAGATGAGCTGGCTAGAGAAAAACTAATGACGAAGTGCTTGCTTTAGTGAAAGAGAAGAGGTCCCTCTTAAATACAGTTAAGGAAAGGAGAGCAAAGCTAGTGGGATATATATTACGGAACAACAGTTTTCTGACCAATATTCTTTAGAGAAAAGTACTCGAGAAAAAACCAAGACCCAGAACTTCTTACTTTAAGATGATATTCTCAGAATTGGACCTGCAGTCATATGGAAATATGAAGAAAACAGCAATGAAGGGAGAGACATAGCTACAGGAACAAGGCATTGCCTTTAGAGAATGATGATGACATTATGTTTCTTTGTTCTCTGGACATGATTTAAACTGTATTTGTTCAGAATTAAAAAAATATTGTACCTAATTTTGTAAGTAAAAAGGGGAGATGTCGAAAGAGTTCCATTATTCCCCACCAGTTGGTGAGTGCTTCAAGTGTATTAGCTGTGGCATTGCCACAGTCGCAACAGTCATCTGCAGTATGTAGGACATTAATGACATAGAAGCTCATTGTTACAATATCCGACAATCAACACACACGAGCCATTCTCAAAGAATGTACAAATACATGTAAGAATTTACTTATTATTGACAAGTTTAATATTAATTAATAAGGCTAATATCATCTCAAATAAATTTAATACCTGGTGTCAAAAAAATTACCTCTGCCTTAACTCCCAGAAAACACAGTTAATTGTATTCTCTCATAAAAAAATCAATGAAAGCTTTCAGGTCAAGTTCAATAAAAAATCCATACAGCAGACCAACTCGACAAGATTTCTTGGCAATCACATCAGAGCCAACCTTTCCTGGGAATTGCATATTGATTCCCTGATGAAAAATCTTAGCTCTGTTTGCTATCTTGTGAGATTCATACCTGGTACTGTGAGTCTAGATGTCCTTAAAACACTACTATGGCATCTTCTTCTCACATATGACCTACAATATAATATTCTGGGGCTCTTCCCCCCATGCCATAAAGATTTTTAAAATGCAAAAATGTCTAATTAGAATGAATGCACGGAAATCATATCGCTCTCTATCCGACCAATTTTTGAAACCTAAATATTCTCCCTTTCCCTTGGGTCTATAATACGTTTTCAGTTTACATGTCCGACAGTTCTATACAAAATTTTCAATAAATGCTGATTTCCACCAATTTGGGACACGAGGATCAAAATCTCTTCATCAAGGTGTTGTCAGAACTAGTGCTTCCAGTTCTGGCCCTAGGGAACTGGGCATCAAATTGTTTAATAAACTACCCAATTGGGTAAAAAACAGTAAATCATTAAATGTCTTTTAAAAAATGTTCATACTTTTCTACATGATAAATTATATTACTCTATAAATGAATACTTAAATGATTGTTAATAACTTAGTTGGATCTTATTTTGCTAGTACTGTGAGGGTACATTTCTCTTGATTGGCATGTCTTACATCCATGTGTAAAATATGATCATTGTACAAATTAAGTTATCTCATCTCATCTATTACATGTATAAATAAGGAAAAGATTTCTCCTGCCCAAGAAATTTTTCGAATATTGAATGAACACTGATTTGTAATGGGAAGACCTGAATGGTAACAGTGTGCTGATCCATAAACACTCCTCACTGAAGTTGATCATTGCCAGGCTTCACACAAACTTGAAAGTCTGATTCTCCGGTATGTCCCAGTGCTGTTGCTCATTAGTAAGCGTGAAATGACCTCAGCCGACGAAGCAGGTTAAAATGAAGTACTACAGGCAACCTGAAATGTAAATTTCATAATTAAAACTTATGATAACCCATTCACTTCATTTCATCCCATGATTTAACAAAACGAAATTAGGAATAAGTCAAAATTAAAGAATACAAATTTATGTAACTAGAATAAAAAAGGAAATTTCAAGAATTTGTTTATACCCTTTCACTGCTACACATCCAATTATGCATTTGTTGAACAGCACTGACAGTGCTATGCACTTAGTCAAAGCTATGCCATCAGAGCTAAGTACACACATGCATTTTCTCATTATCCCTCACCATGTTCAATACTTTTGATCATAGGCCTATGAGGTTATCAAGAATGAATGAATTTTACGAAAAGTTCAATGGCACAAGCAAATATTTATTCTGCTTGAGCACCTGAACAGACCATTTCATGACCCTACAACATTCTTTGGCCCCACCCTCCATCCTAATACCCTTTCTCTTTCTCATGAACTACATATCCCTTTGAGGAAAGAATGCAAGTGAGAGTACCAGTATGTAGTGTTGCTCACATTCACATCACTCACTGCAGAAGTCTAGGGAAAACCTGAAACTGCAGAGGAAATGTTTGCTTTACAAATGAGGATCATTTCATCGGAAGAGGATGTGTCACTTCCCTTGGAACCCAGCAGCAAAGATAACCTGCAACCCTCCACTTCCCAAGCAACACTAATGACTGTTCCTCCCTCCCCATTGTTGGATTCCAAAGATGGGGAAAATGAAACACATGGTGAATCAGCAAATGAAGTCCCATCATCTTCAATTAAGTGCTAGTGTGAACATATACAATGTGAAGGCAATGGCACAAGCAAAGATAAATTGTTTTGCTTCCTCAAATTCTGGATAAGAGTATGAGCCCACATGAGTAGTTTTCTCAGTTCAATTTTTTAGGCAATTTATGCCAGTAAAAATTAAAGAAAAGAAACAAAATATGTGTATTGAGTGTGGGGTAGGTAAAAAAGTAGTACCCTCTTTTGAAGCATTGCGCAAACAAAAAAGTTTTTGAGATTCAAGAAAATAAAAAAATTAGAAAACTGCGAATTCATTTTACTTCTCTCAAAGTTAATCTGCAAAGGTTTATTTTTTTATTTTTCGCTTGATGAATTATAATAGGCTGAGTGCTGGAATAGTTAGAAAAACGCTGAGAAAGGGCTTCCAAATGTTATTGGAGAAACACTAGCGGAGAGATGGAACATCTCATAATCCAGAATGGTCAACATATTCAAGAGGACTAATTCTGCACACATCTTGGAGGGGAATATGTCCTGCCATCTGTGCCAAAGTCAAGGAATCTCTCTCATCCTGTGAGGGAGGAGACAGCAGGGATTGTCCTGAGGTACTGCCCCAAATAATGCCCAGCTTCCATCTGAGATGAAATATACCATCAGCTGGGCATTATCTTTTCACCACCACCAAGGTCAGCACTTTGTTTCCACCACATACCATTCCTATACTAGAAAGAGCTACGCAGAAAAAAGCAAGTAGTTTTTGATGTGAGGGGTGAGTAAAACTGGGTAGTGACTAAACCTCGACAGCATCAATTTTGTCTCACAGTAAATATTTTATCTTAGGATAAGGATGAGTAGGTAAAATAATGATTAGCCACCACAGAATGTAATGAGTTGGGACAAAATAGGTATTACTGTCACTCAAAAAAGTGGTAGAGCAGTTGGCTGGAGATAACTAGTAGTTTTTTGATTGAAGAGGATGATTCCAAGTGACGAGTGAAATTGGGAATATTTCTACGAAACTTGCAGAATATAATGGTGGTGAAAAATATGTAAATAAAAGCTATTGTCTTATCATATTTGCACAATCTAAGATAAACCCAATTCTAAGACAAACCCCTCTCTCTTCACAAGGGGGAAAAATTAGTTTTGAATAATATGTAATGATTACCAAGCCAAGCAATGCACGACCACTGCAAGTTTCCTTGACAAAACAAGAAAATCCCTGACATTTCCCTGACAGCCCACCCATTTTACCTGTTGTATTAGAACTTAAAATCATTGCATATGTTGGCAGCCCTAGTTATTGTATGTGAACTTGATTATCCCAATGTTGGTAGACATGTAGAAGTTTACAATATGGCGGTTGTCTTATGTAACTGGTCAAAGTGAGCTGCAAAGTAAAATTATTAACCCTTTTAATGTGGTGCAGTCATCCAACAAACAGAACATGGCGCAGTCGTAAAGTATCGTACACACTCAGTTAAGTGTCAATTCGGCTACGTTATAAAGTATACAGTAACATATAAGTGTTCCAGTGTGTCTGCCGCACTGGGTGTGGTGAAGTTTCTGCCAAATTTTTGACATCCAAGCCAAAAATGCATCTACAGAGTGGAAATATTGAAGATTGGAGTTTGAAGATTATATTATCTCCACTGGTCAGGATGAATCTCCAGATCGAGAGAAACTTGCCCTTCTCAGGAATTTGTTGGGCCATGAGACATCTCATATTGTTTCAGCTTTGCCCATAACCGAGGCTGAACGAGCATCGTATGGGGAGACAGTAAAGGTGATTGAAAAATATGTGTCACCACGAGATACTGTTGTCCTGGATCTCGATAAATTTAGTATGCGCTTCCAGAAAGAAGTTGAGAATTTTGAGCATTATCTGAGTGACTTGTGTGAAATGTTAGAAGCGTGTGAATATAAAGTTAAGCATAATGGTGCTAAAATTTCTTTTGAAGACCAAATGTTACGAGACAGAATTGTTACTGGAATTTGTGATAACAATGTCAGGGACGGTCTGTTAAGAATTGATCACTCAAATTTGACCTTAGATAAAACTATCCACTACTGTCGATCGGCTGAACAAAGTAGGGAACATGCTAATCAAGTGTCAAAGCAAATTCCCACAGTAAATTCTCAGTGTACTATGTCAGTAGATTATGTCTCAAATCTTATCATTCTAAGGACAAAGCCAATTGTAAGGTGAATGAATCCGTAACGTCAGAAGTATTTAAATGTAGATGCTGTCAAACTGAGCATGGTCCTCGCCAATGTCCAGCATTTAGTAAAATATGTGCTAAATGTGGACTGAAAAATCATTTCACGGTTTCTTGTCGGGTGAGAAATGTACGCCTTGTGCAAACTAGGCCAGAGGACAAAAACTGAGAAACTGACTCAGATGAAGGATCTATATTTGCAGGCAGTGTCCTAGTTCGTGACTCAATGGCGAATCTTGACTTTGAATGGAGTTGACGGGTGCTTAGAGTGGGCTTGAGTGAAAAACTGAGGGATGAGTGGAATGAAAATATTGAATTTGAAGGAAAAATTCTCCACTGTAAGTTAGATCCCGGAAGTGATACACCTGTAATGCTCCTACATATTTATAAGACCCTTAACTTTCAAGGTAAATTAAGACTAGTTCCTCCAAGTGTGAAACTACGAGGTTTGAGGGTACTACCGTTACTCCGGTTGGTCTTGCAAGTTTCAGGTGCTCATCCCAAGAAAAGGAAATAATGGAAGACACTATGATAATTGACTGAGTAAAACTTAAATTTTGTTTGTTGGGACTACCAGGATGTTTGAGTTGAAATTTGGTAAAGCGTTTTCACAGTGTAAGTGCTGGCAAAGATGATGCTAGTAGACTTAAAAGTGAAAATGCCGATGTGTTTCATGGATATGGCAGGTTTCCAGATAAGTGTGCAATTCCTACTCTACAGATACATGAGCCTATTTGTCACCCTCCAACCAAGGTAGCCCACAGTCTCCTTCCGACCCTGAAACTCGAACTTGACAGGTTAATCTACAGAAATGCTATAGCAAAGGTAAACCAAGTAAAGGAAAATGCTCGTGTAAACACAATTGTGTTGGTTGAAAAGTCTAACGGTAAGGTTAGACTCTGTCTAGATTCAACTGATCTCAACAGGTATATTGTGAGGAAGCCAAAGTTAATTCCCACCGTTGAGGAGATTGCAGCTAAACTTAAGGGGAAAAAATTTTATTCTGTTTTTGACTTAGCTGTGGGTTTTCATCATGTAAATTTGGATGAAGTCTACTTGGAAATGTTGTTTTGCCATGCCATTAGGTGTGTATAGATATTTGGTGTTGCCTTACGGATTAACTAATGCCCCTGAACTGTTCCAAGATGAGATTGAGAAGTATTTTGGGGATCTTGAGAATGTGACTATTTTTTAAAATGATATTTTGATTAGAGGTGAGACTGAGCAAATACATGATAATGCTGTATCCTTGTTTTTAGCCAGAGCTAGAGAAATTGGTGCTAAATTTAACAAGGAGAAACTGCAATACAAGACACAAGAGGAAAAATATGTTAGTCAAATATTTAATGTGCATGGAATGTCACTAGATCCAGAAAGGGTTAGGGCCTGGCAATTGCTGGATTCTACTAAGTCTAGGGAGGAACTTCAAAGAATTATTGTATCCTTCAACTATGTTAGGCGATATGTTCCAGATATGGCAAATATTATGAAGCCATTGTGTGAGTTACTTCGTAAAAATGTTGAGTATAGATGGCAGCCTATCCATGATAAAAGTTTCAAGTTTTTGAAGGATACCTTTGGTAAGGCTCCTGCTATAACACCATTTGATCCTCAGAAAAAAATTGTTTGCAATGTGATGCATCAAAGGGAGGTATAGGCTGTTGTTTATTTCAGATGGATGATGATAGTAAGTTGAAACTTGTTGCATGATTTTCTAGAAGTATGAATGACAGTGAATTAAACTATAGTCAAACTGAGAAAGAGATGCTATCAGTGTATTTTGCCACACAAAAATATCACAAGTATATACATGGTAAAAGGGTTGATGTTCAAACTGACCACAGGCCCATTGTTTCTATTATGTCAAAACCTATATCTAAGATTGGGTCTGTGAGACTTCAAAGGTTGAGGTTGAAATTATTGAAATATGACCTGAGTATTTATTATGTGCCTGGTAAAAATCTACATTAGCTGACATGCTATCTCGTAGCAGTTTGAAAGAAACTAGTGTTGATGTGAAAATGCTTGAAATGGTTCACTCTATAACCAAGTATCTGCCCATTAGTATGGAAATGCAAAGTTTTTTTCGTACAGAAACAGCTAAAGATGTAGACTTGAGTAAATTAATGGACTTGAGTAATTAATGGAATTAATTTACTTTAGGGGTTGGCCCAAGAAAGAATCTAATGTTCCATTGTCCTGTAAACCCTATTACAAATTAAAGGATGACCTGTATGTCCAGTCGGGACTTTTGTATCTTGGTTCGAGAATTGTAGTTCCTTTAACATTAAGATCTTATGTTTTGGATCTAGTCCACAAAGGTCACTTTGGAGTAAACAAATGTGCTAAGAGAGCTAAGGAATTAATTTACTGGCCACAACTTTATACAGATATTTCTGAAATGGTTGCTAAGTATAGAGTATGTGAGAAATATCGGCCTCTTAGTCAAAAGCAACCTTTAATGCCCCACGAAGTCCTTCACCTAAGATATGAGAAAGTTCCTGCTGATATTCTTGAGTTTGGGGGAAAGCATTATTTATTTCTGATTGATTATCTATCACATTGGTTAGAAATTTTACCAATACCATGGAGAACCTCTGCTGCTGTTATTAATGGAATGCAAGAAGTGTTTACTAGGTTGGATCCCTTCACAAATTTTAGCTGACAATAACCCATTTCCATCTTTTGAATTTATGCAATATTATAATAAGCATGATATTACCTTGGTAACTTGTAGCCCTGAGTATCATCGAAGCAATGGAATGGCTGAAAAGGCAGTTAATATAGGCAAGCAAATGCTTCGTAAAAGTTTAGAGGGTGGAAATGACTTCAGGGAACCGCTGTTAGAATACAACAATAGCCCTCTAACAGGATTATGTGTATCTCCTAGCCAAATTTTAAATAGCAGAAGGTTAAGAACTGCCCTTCCAGTGACTAGTGAGTTGTTACAACCGAAAATTGAAAAGAATGTAAGGAAACGCAGGTGAATCAGTTGTTACAAGAACTTCTCATGACAAATATTGTCAAAACGCCTAAGTAAAATGTAAGGCTAATGAGCCCAGGTCGTATTGGGTCGTGAAAGAAGGTAGTAAAAATCCAGTGCAATGTAACACCTTACATAATCGTAAGTCACTAAGTCTAAGCAAGGTGACAAAAGCATTCGTTCTGATTTGTTTAATTTTATTGCTGAGTATGTTAATTTTAATGAGAATGTTAATTTAAATGACAAGATTCAATCGTGTAATGATTCCCTTGTTGATCAAGATGTAAGTGTTCCAAGAATTGTACCAAATGTATCAGGACAGAATGTAACCAAGTGTGTCCAAGCCGCCAAGAAGGCTTAACCTCTAAGGGGGAGGTGCTGTATTAGAACTCAATCATTGCATATGTTGGTAGCCATAGTCAGGGCCGTCGCGTGGGTGGGGCGACCGAGGCAGTCGCCTTGGGCGCCGCGATCCGGGGAGGCGCCGCCGTGGGTAAAAATGTTTTTTTTGGCGTTTTTCTAACTTTATTTATAATGACTGTATTAGTTTCTGTCTCCATGTTACACAGAGGATACATGGCTGAGTACGCTAACGTTCTGTACAGAGGTAACTGTGTGCACAAGCTTGTGAGGTCGGCCTCCAAGCGACAGTCCTCTCCGCACGACTTCTACAGCTGACCCGGCTTGGGCTCGCGCCCCCACTCCTCGCGGCTCGAATTCCTGCTCCTCCCGGCAAGCGCCCTCCCCCCCCAGGCGCCGATTATCACTTCAGATCCGGCAACATGGCCAGCGCATATTATGCAGATTCAGCAAGATGAGCTTATTTTAAAAGGACCGAGTGAGTATTCTAAAAAAGGCCATCATTACCCAAGAAATCACAAAAATAGACACTTTTCAAACCAATTTCGGTATCGTTTTTTGGAGAATGGAGAAAAAGTATCAAGACGATGGTTGATTTACTCTGAAAAATCAGATTCTGTCTATTGTTTCTGCTGTAGATTGTTTGATCACTCATCGAAGTCACATTTCGGTCTTGCAATGGGTTTTAACAACTGGAAAAATTTGGCAGACCGTTTAAAATCCCATGAACTGTCTCCAGACCATTTAAAAAATATGGCTACATGGTTTGAGGCAGAGAAAAGAATCAAAGGGGACACGTCAATCAACCAGCACATCATAAAGCAAATTGAATCTGAAGCTCAGCGTTCAGAAGAGGTATTGCGGCGGTTAGTGGAAATTACATTATACCTTGCAGAGCACAACATGGCTTTTCGTGGGTCATCTTCTAAAGTGTTCACAAAGAGTAATGGAAACTTCCTTGGACTTGTGCAACTGTTAGTAAAGTTTGATAGTGTGCTAATGGAACATTTGAGACGTACAATCAACATAGAAACACAGTTTCATTTATTGAGTGTATCGATACAAAATGAGCTGATAACTCTACTTGGTGACTCAGTCAAGCAAAGTATCTTAGTGAAAGTAAAAGAAGCCAGATATTTTTCCGTAATCCTTGACTGCACTCCAGATATAAGTCACAAGGAGCAAGTTTCTCTGACTATTCGCTACATTGCTGAAGATTATGATGGGAAAATCAAAGTGGAAGAAAGCTTTATAGCCTACCGAGTTGCCGAAGATACTACTGGAGAAGCTCTCGCTGACTTGCTGTTCAAAGAGATTGAAGAGAGTGGTTTGAACATGACGAACTGTCGCGGCCAAGGCTATGATAACGGCGCCAACATGGCAGGTGTACATAAAGGTGTTCAAGCCCGTGTACTTGAAAGATTCCCTTTGGCTGTGTTTATTCCTTGTGGGTGTCATAGCTTAAATCTAGTTATTGCTGATGGAGCAAAATTGTCAGTTAAATCTACGTCTTTATTTGGTATTTTGCAACGCCTCTTCACCATCTTCTCTAGCTCAACGAAGCGCTGGTGTATAATAAGCGACCATACTAAAGCACTAACTTTAAAGCAAGTGTGTGAAACGCGTTGGGAATCTCACATTAGTGCTGTTCAGGCTGTTAGACACCAATATGTGGAAGTTAGAGATACATTGATCGAGCTAAGTGATAAAGTTGATGACTCCAAAACAGCCTCTGAAGCACAATCTCTAACTAATCAGATGGAAGACTTCTCCTTCATTGTAACTATGATATTATGGATTGATATTCTGTTTGAAGTGAATTTGATCAGCAAGAGCATTCAAGGAAAAGATGTGGACATTAGTGAATGCTCAGAGAAGTTCGACAAGTGTTTCGAGTTTTTAAAATGATTTAGAGAACATGGCTATGCGGACGCAGTAATCTCTGCTAAGGAAATACCTGTTAATCTTGATATTGAGCCAATTTTCCCTGAGAAAAGGATTCGCAAACAAAAGTCTGTTTTTTCATATGAATCTTCTGAAGAAGTTCAATCGTCGCCAGAAGACACCTTTACGAGAGACGTATTTTACTCATTAGTTGACAACGTTTTAAGTTCACTTCAGAAGAGGTCAACTGCACTGAAAGATCGTCAAAAAGTGTGGGGATTTTTGGGTAATGTTGCTCAACTCCCAGAAAAAGAAAATCTAAAACAAAGTTGTTTAGACCTTGAACGTCACTTAACAGACAAAACAACCAAAGTGTCTGATATTAAAGGAATTGAACTATACCATGAACTCTTTAATATATAAGCTCAATTTTAGATCATGGCAACAACCAAGTACAAGTCACACCAAAAGAAGTCTTGTGTATGATCAAAAACACAAACAGTAAAGATTTGTTCACAAACTTGTGGGTCGCTTTAAGTGTGTTACTAACAATCCCCGTGACAGTTGCTAGTGCCGAACGAAGCTTTAGCAAACTTAAGCTTATAAAAACATATTTGCGATCTACAATGGCGCAGGAAAGGTTAAACTCTCTCGCCATTCTGGCAATAGAAAATGACGTGGCAAAAAACTTAGACTTTAAAGAAATTTTAAAACAATTTGCTCATGCAAAGGCCAGGCGAATGCCTTTCAATGTTTAGGCCTACCTAACTCGTGTGTGTTTGTAAATAGACTACCAAAAATTAAAACCAAAGACAAAACAAGTGACAAACCAAAGACAAAAGACTGTGAAAAATAAATCAGTATTTGTATATAATTTATTTAGTGGAGGGTGGGTGGTCCGTGATGTTGTTATTTATAATAACAGCCGCCGGTTTTTCCAGTCCGGAACACGGCGGGTCCATAGGTGGTGGATAATGGAATGGCTCTAAAGAGTTAGGGTACAATCCCCCCGAACCAAAACTGGAACGAACAAAATTACCAGGTTTTACCCGGGAACATAATTACAAACCCTAAGTGTTTTCAGCGTGCTATCGGTTCGAGTCCTACCGAGTATCGGCAGAAACCCCCGACCGCTCGGCTCGGGTCCAAACCGAGTATCGGCGAAAGTGCCCGATCGCTTTCACCTCTGTGGGGGGGGGGGGGGGGGGGTGGCGCCGACCAAAGTCTTGCCTTGGGCGCCTTCGAACCACGCGACGGCCCTGGCCCTAGTTATTGTATGTGAACTTTATTATCCCAAATGTTGGTCAGCATGTAGAAGTTTACAATATGGCGGTTGTCTTGTGCAACTGATCAAAGTGAGCTGCAAAATAAAATAATTAACCCTTTAACTGTGGTGCAGTCACTCAACAAACAGAACATTACCTGGCATTTCCCAGACTTTCTAGACTTAGTGCCACCATGGACCATTGATACTCTCATTTCATAAAATGTCTGCATGGTGAGTGTCATGCCATTTTTACCACAAAAGAACCAATAAGAATCAAAAGGTGGGTTATTCATGAAGTGGAGTTCTAGTCACATGCTGTAGATCCTCAAATATTGAGGTCTCACAACATGTATATCCTTCAGATTGGTTATTTGATTGATCATACATGATCGTTCTTATCGATAGCACATGGTTGTGTGTTCTGAACAGGGCAAACTTGTGAGTCAAATGCCATCATTATATGTTCATTTATTTCATGTTATGAGTTATATTTTAAACATATAGTTATATCAGAAATTCCATTTAATGAAGTTTGAAATTCAGTCAAATATGAAGGGCAAACTCCTAAATTAGGGCTTTTTAAGAATCAATTATGAACCAAGAAGTCAGTTTACCAAGAAGAAGTTTACCCATTCCCAACTCAAATCTTGGTTCTCTTCCTCCATTGTACTTGAAACATAAGTGACTAATTATCAAGTGAAATCTTCCCATTTTAGTGACCCAGACAAATATATTTGAATCGGATACTGGTTTTCAGTTGCTGTTTTTTGTACTGTAGTTTTTTTTAACTGTACTTGTCTCGGAAATGAGCTCTACACGCAATAATCTAAGGGACCTACCAATTCCAAGGCACCTAAATACATACATACCCATCACACCATTCCCTTTCAAAGTAGGCACAGTCAAAATGTTTCACTCATTAATACATAATTGTACACCTAACTCTGCTTCAATAATTTCCTCCATACTGACCTATCCTTGCAAACCTCTTTTGCCTCATTTACCCCCATACACTGATTCATATACGCCATCCTGTTTGTAAGACTCTTAATATTCCTCCTAAGAATTTCCTCAACCACAACTTTCTCGGCCTACCTCTACCTCTCAAACCATTCATTCTACTCTCATGTATCTGTTTCCTTCTTCGACTCTCACCCATTCTCTCAATATGGCCAAACTAACGAAGCACACTCCTTTCATACACGTCCATTACTGGAGCATTTAACCCACATTCATTCATGACCCAATCATTCCTGACCCTATCCATCCTACTTTTGCCGCAAATACTCCTCAGATAACTCATACCCATGGCGTTTAGTCTACTCTTATGTCTATCCTGACATACCCATATTTCTCTACCATATAGCAATGTGGGAAGAAGTACACATTTGTACACAGCTATTTTCGCTTCCTTAGACAAGCACTCATTCCTTGATATGCTCCACATGCTACCAACCACTTTCCATCCAGCATTCACACATCTATTTATCTCCTCATCTATTCTTCCATCTTTCCCATACATCTTACCTAAGTACACAAAATCATCCACCTGTTCAATTACTTCACCATTCGTCCTCATCATACAGTTATTCTCCCCGTTCTCTTTATCAAAAACTACTACTTTTGTCTCGCACACATTTACCTTCAATTCCATTCTCTCCGTTGACTCACAAACCATATCCAGGAGCTTCTGAAATCCCTGTTGACTGTCTGAGATTAAAACAGCATCATCCTCATATAGAAGAACTTGCGAGTTTACATTTACAATCAAAACATAGTCTTTTCACTACATGCATCTCTAACAAATTTATCCATAAATACATTAAACAGCCATGGAGACATTACGCATCCTTGCTTTACACCCCGATTTATTACAAACCAATCATTCAGAGCCCCATTAACTCTTACACTTGCCTTACTATTGTCATACATCACCATCTTAACATTCAATAACTTCCCTTTCACTCCAGTCTCTCAAACCCTTCCAAAACTTCTTTCTATTTACTCTGTCATATGCCTTCTCTAAATCGACAAACGCACAGTACACTTTCTTTTGGACACTTGTACATTTTTCTATCACTTGCTGAAGTGCAAAAAGCTAGTCACTACATCCTCTTCCAGGCATAAACCTACACTGCACACCACATATTCTGTCGGAAGTAACATTCCTCACTCTTTCCATTAATATTTTGCTGAATACTTTTCCCGGGACACTCAATAAACTCATGGCCCGATAATTATTACATTTGGTCTTTCCTCCCTTCTCTTTGTACAACGGAACGGTGATCGCATTCTTCCAATCCACTGGATCAACAGAAACCTGTAAGCATAAATTGTATAGTTCAAGCAGCCTACAAATCAGTAATTTACACCCACACTTCAACATTTCACTGGATATCCCATCATTGCCTGCAGCCTTCCCATTTTTCAACATTCTCAAAGAAGTTTTGACCACCTCCTCACTGATATCCTTTTCCATCCTCACATTCTCACATACCACTTCACAAGGCTCATCCTCAATGCCTGCAATACTATTGTACAATTCTTAAAAATACTCCCTCCAGCAGTCCCCATTATTGCTCTCATCCCACATGATCTCTCCACTTTTGTTCTTTACCGCATTCATCCCCCTACCTTCACCAATCTTAGCCCTTTTTACCCACTTCCTAAACAGCTTCTTAATACCTTCAAAATCACTCTGCATTTTTAGCTTCATCCGCACGCACTTTCTTTGCTCTCTTTTACAACGATTTTGCATTCTTTCTTTATCTTTCTGTAAATCTCGTGACCCGGTGTGTCAGTACACTGCATATACCTACCATTGGTGGGTCGCGGGCAACAGTATGCTGGCTCTCCAGGTACAACGTAAATCATATAATAAAGAGGTAGGCCGAGAAAGTTGTGGTTGAATGTGGTGGAGGAAATTCTTAGGAGGAGGAATATTAGGAGTCTTACAAACAGTATGGCGTATATGAATCAGTGTATGGGGGTAAATGAGGCAAAAGAGGTTTGCAAGGATAGGTCAGTATGGAGGAAATTATTGAAGCAGAGTTAGGTGTACAATTATGTATTAATGAGTGAAATATTTTGACTGTGCCTACTTTGAAAGGGAATGGTGTGATGGGTATGTATGTATTTAGGTGCCTTGGAATTGGTAGGTCCCTTAGATTATTGCATGTAGAGCGCATTTCCCAGACAAGTACAGTTAAAAAAACTACAGTACAAAAAACAGCAACTGAAAACCAGTATCCGATTCAAATATATTTGTCTGGGTCACTAAAATGGGAAGATTTCACTTGAAAATTAGTCACTTATGTTTCAAGTACAATGGAGGAAGAGAACCAGGATTTCAGCTGGGAATGGGTAAACTTCTTCTTGGTAAACATCCATTCATTACTTTCATTCATTACATTCATTTTTTTGCATTGAGCATATTTTTTCCGGAGTCATCGCGCGACTGCCAGAGGTAGGAGAAGTAGAATTTTGTCTTTTTTCTCTCTCGCGCGGTGCATATATATCATGGTCCTAATACCTAACATCTATATTTGTACCATGGTGAAAATCTCAAGGAATATTTACTCAATAAATTCCTCATAATGAATCTTCCACTTGGACTATGACGGCATTACAGGCATTTTTAGTTGTATATCACTGCTTTATTACATTTTTTTCTCTCGCATTTAACATTTTTTCTGAAGTCATCTTGCGACTACTAAATGTGGCAGATACTGAATTTACCATTTTCCATTTTGCATGCATTGCATATCATGGTACTAATGTTTTGTTCCTGCATTTGTTCCATGTTGAAAATTTCAAGGAATATTTACTACATAAATTCCTCATAACAAATCCTCTACGTGGACAAGGTCAGCATTATAGGCATAATTGTGTATCACTGATTTATTATGTTCTTCTTCTCTCGATATGTTATATTTCATCCTTTATTTTTGACTCGTCAATTCCATGCAAAATTTGCCAGTGCGTAGCACCATCCATAAAAAATGTAGAAATTCTAAAATTTGGTATCTACATCTTCATGAAGTTTTCATTTCGCCTTTATCACCATTCACTGTCTTAGCTAAATATAGGTACATATATTATGCCTGACACTGAGCATATGATCTTCAACCAATGAAAATTCGTCTAATTTCTATATCTGGTGCAAATGATCGTGCAAGTCGCACACTTCCTTGGTGTATGCATAAATCAATAATACAACACATCACTCACGCCAGAATTTTAAGTTCTCTAGTTAAGAAATGACATAGAAAAATGCGCTATGAAGCTTCATAGGCTTAGTCCAAACTGCGCAAAAATTTTGAACAGACACTTGATTGCCTAATCTCTTACTCATTGAAAAAAATACAAAAAGTTAGTTGTTTATATGTATTTTCCACAGGGCATGGATGGTTCTTCCAATTTGTGGGATTTCCGCCGCGAAAAGATGGAACGTCACGTCGAAGTCCTGAAAATTGGAAGCATGAACTACAGAACAGTTATTTGTGTTCAACTTTATGCACCCTGTTGGCATGAAAACAAATTTAAATAAACTTTCATAAATTATAACTTCGTAAATAATGCAAGGATGTCGTGAAGAGTACACCATTATTTTTTAAAATTGCTTCATCGCAATGCTCATGAAAGACACTTGTTCACATGTAATTCAAAATTACAAAGTGCCGATTTTTCTAGTCCCATCAACATCGTAATTCTGAGTTTCTATTGTAGTTAGCATTGCTTAGAACAGCTACCAACCGAACAATACACTCCTTCCACTGACTCAAGCTGAGTTTCCTTGGCTCCTTATGGGATTTCTGGGAAGGGCAGAGAGATAACTACAGTAGAATCTTGTTATTACGTATCTTATTATTACGTAAAACTTGTTCTTAAGTAAAGCATCGAGCAGACCCGGCCGATTTCCTATGTTACCTCATGTAAAAACCTTGTTCTTACGTAAAATTTGTTGTTGTGTTATTAGGTAAGGCTCTATTGGCACCAATGGAAGTCATAACTTCGTTACTGCATAAAAAAAACTCTCGAAAAATGTGATGACATTATATTCAACAGGTTATTCTGTTTGAACTAAACGCACTTTAAGGCTTACGATGGCTTTAACGGCTGCACTCAGCTGTGCTGACCATTAAAGGCTGCGGTCCAAAACTCGCTACAAATGCTCCATAGCGTTTGGAGCGAGCTTCCAAGCGGTCCATAATTCGCTCCAGAGCACTACGATATACACTGTGACGTAACCAAATATGTCATTACATTCTTTCCCGCCACGCTCCCAACGCTCACGGATGAAACTAAGGTCTGCTAGAGCGAATCATTTCTCGAGGGAAAGTCAAACTAGTAAGATGGTGGAGCTCAAGCTGTACGACGAAGCGACGGGGACTATATTTAATCTCGAGGTAAACGAAGAGGTTTACCGACAAGCGTACGAAGGTATGAACTGATTTAATTTCATGAATTGTTTTTATATGCATTTGTTTTTGCGTAATATGCAGATGATCACCTAGCATTGGCTGATAACTGGCCTAAGGTTATGGTTTTGTACTTAACGGGGAAAAAACTCAAAAGTTAATCTGTAGCATGAAGTTCGCCTCAGGTTATCAGAATCCAACAAAACTTCTTGGATTTTACATCGATACCAAACTCAACTGTAGCTATCACAATTACAGCACAAGAAATAATAATCTCCTATCCCTTATTCAAAACAGATTATCTAAAACTCAACATTCTTTGCCTAATTTAGGTATCAGGCCATTTAACCATCTACCAACTCAGCCAGAATGACCAGCTTGACAAAATTCAAGAGTGTGATTCACTCCTGGCTACCATATTTATTTCACTTGGGTGTAACATAAATTCACATACAAATGCTAATAACCCTCAATCAAACCACAGCAATAAATTGAAATTGTGCCTCAGCAACTTTTTGCATGGCTTTTGTCTTTTCCTCTCCTGGCTTTGCTGTGCCGTATCATCGAAAAGTGGCAGCGTTCTGAACTACGTATTACGACCGTCCGTACATGCATTCAGACCCAATGTTCGTAGTGTGAAAGGGGCTTTAGGTGGGACAGAAATAAAGTATGATGTGTGACGCCATCATGGATATAAAGTAGCATACGCTAATTACGAGTTATGGTTCTTGATGCCGTGTTATTCGATGAAATTAATGTTAAACGTAAATTTATGTAATATTTAGCGTTAAGAAACTCAGCTGTATTCCGTCCAATACAATTTCTTTACGCAATCTTTTGTAAATAGTAAATGATTCATTCCGTTATCGCAAGTAAACCTATGCGTACACGGGCATAGGATTGATGCAAAGAACATGATTAATCGATCATGCTTTCTTATTGGACATCTAGAATTATATTCACGACTTGATAATGATCCATCCCCTCCATGATAACGTTCCGGCTAGCTTAGCCGACGCCGTATGTCATGTCTCCCGGGCAGTATCGATGGTGTTACGTATTGGTACGTTTGAAGTTCTTAGCCCTATTTAAGTTAAACTTCAATATCTCCTTAATGACAAAAAAATTGTAGGTCTTCAAGGTAATAATAACCTTTTGACAAAAATGGTTGTTTTATTAAAAAAAACTTGAGACTGCAAAGCGTCGTCGATATTAACTTACGATAAGGTATTGTGCCATTCCATTTGCCTGACACCTTAATTATTCCGTGGGGTACATTAAGAATTTTGAGAAAAAGAAGAATATTGATTACGTACCTATTTATGTGAACATTCTGGAAACATTATCAATGCAAAGTTTTCTTATGCACAAAGATCGAATTGGACATCCAGTAGCCATCTCCATTTTAATGCGGTCAGAAGTGAATCACACAGGCAAATCAAAACCTGTTACGCTAAGTTTTTCCGGTAAGAACTATTGTTATTTCCCTCACATGAAAACCAAAAATACAATAACAGATGGAAATTGTCATCCCCGCTTTCAAATGAAATTGCGCTTCGAGGTAAATTTGTGAGTTACAGAAACATTAGCGCAACAGGACTTAGTATGTACCGTCCATTCCCCACAACTAAGAATGTTTACTCAAATGACGGAAATTACCTTGTGAATTAATTTATTTGCATGTCATTTTCTTTAGAGAAAGTAAAATTCAATGTCTAGGATGCACAACTTCGAAATATCTCTCCGACGATGGCTCCCCACGGTCGTATGCATCCGTATACAGCTCATCATGCAAACAAAAGACTAATTCCGGTGCACCACACACTTAGCACGTCTGTAAGTTTCATGAAACAAAGTCATTGGAATACTGAAGCCCAAACACAAAGTCACACAGAAAGTGGCTCTTTCTCAAGAATACTTCAATCGCAGATATTTTTAGATTTTGGGGCGATACAACGTGCGACTGAAATCGTCCACGCTTGGGCATTTCAATATGGACATGCCATTAGTAAAAAAACCTAGGAGAGTCGTTTCTCTCAATGAAAAATTAAAAATGATTCATGAGTATGACAAAAGAGATACCACCATGAGTGAAATTGCTCGC
Source organism: Ceriagrion tenellum (assembly GCA_963169105.1). NCBI lineage: Eukaryota > Metazoa > Arthropoda > Insecta > Odonata > Coenagrionidae > Ceriagrion > Ceriagrion tenellum. Next base: position 116,935,862 of record OY720640.1, on the reverse strand, counting down.
AGTTTTAAGGTTCCGGTTTCTACGTTGTCATCAATTTTAAAGAACAGAAAAAACATTGAAGATGCAGTGGATTCAGGAAAATCGCTGAATCGAAAAACAATTAGAGGGGCCAAATTTCAAGATCTCGAGATTGCTCTTTTTGATTTTTTTCTGAAATGTCGCGGAGCCAGTATTCCAATTGGTGGGCCTATTCTGCAGAAAAAGGCAGAAGATCTTGCCAGCGAAATGAATATTGAAAATTTCAAGGCATCCCTTGGTTGGTTGGCTAATTTCAAAAGCAGGCACAACATTGAATTCTTAAAAGAAAGACTTCAAAGAGTATCTGAATAAAATTGGGGACACAAACAATGATATGCAAGCTGAAGATTATTTAGATATCGATGATGGTGTCATAACGAGTGATATGCATGTAGAAAATGAAACATTGAAAGACATTAATAGACCTGGACTGAACCATGAAGCTGGTGACAGTGATGATGGGGATGATGTGAATGACATACCAATAAAACCCCCGATGCAAAAAGGCCTGCAAATGGCTATGAGTACACTCTATGACTTCTATGCAACAAATGAAGTTGAAGAGGATTTTTTGTGTCATTTATAAAGTATTGAAGAAACAGTGAACAAATCGATAGACAAGGCTAAAGTCCAGAAAAAAATAACCAGTTGTTTCAAAAAAGACTAGAGTTTCCCATTCTTCAACTGATTTTTAACTTTTTTATTTTATGAATCTTCCAAAATAGAATTGTTGCCATTATATGTAGGTATATGTAAAAACTTTCAATTAGTAAGACAAAGAAAAACATTTAATTATCAGTTTCAGCCTATGATTCATTAAAATGTATTAACCTAATATTGAAGGCCTCAAAATTGATACCATTGCAAAATTTTTAAGAGTAACTTGTTGTTACATAACTTGTTATTACATAGGGGCCCATTTTACACCCCCATGCATTTACGTAATAACAAGATTCTACTGTAACTCATGTGATGCATCCCCACTTTTGCTACATAGATCTCTCAGAAAAAAGCAACACACAGGGACAAGGGTGATGGCCTTTAACCACTGACAATCAAACAATCCCCCACTGACTCTTGCAGTTCCAAGGGCCCCAGCTACTGTCAGGATTTCTGGGAAGGGCAGCAAGATAAGCAAATGTGATGCTCCCTATCTTTATTTGCCACAATTTAGGGGATACAAGGTGAACATGGTAGATGTCTTTATATGGAATCCAATAGGATACCTAATCCATTGTTCCATATACCCCAGAGTAATCTTTTGAAAGTTACTCATGTGTTAGAAGTTCAAGTATATATTCCCACACAAACAAATGAATGCCTGAGTACACTTCCTTCAGGCATGAAACTGTAGGAGGAAGTTCATCCATGATGGGATAGATTGGTGTACTGAGTATTTTACCTAAACTGAAGTTTTAATGAAATAATAGATATCACTTAATTTTAAAAAATTGTCTTTTTGTTAGAGTCGGAATTACTTAGGCTACAAATGGCAAGCACATTTAAGATGCTCCCATCATCATGAAACCAAAATCACTTCTCCAAAAGCATTGTCAATGCACATCTTTGTAGCCAATAGGCCTTGCGATTAGTGTGGCCTGACTATTAGTCTAGGTCATGACTTCATGGTACATATTACCCTTGACAAATGAGGATTTTTCTGTTATGAAACCTTGCTTTATTTACCGCATTACTGTTCCCATTCAAGAGATATATTGAATTTACCTCCAAAACATATTTTATTTGCCACAATTACTACCATTTATTTTGTTTTTTACTAACTAAATAACTTTCATTACATTCAATAGCTTCAAAGTGTTCGCAATTCTCCCTAAACTCGATTAAAGTAAAAAATCACTTAAATATTTGAATCAGGAGTAGGGGGGCAGAGTAGAGGAGGATATTCCCCACATCTCACATCCTCAGGACCATCCATTAATGATATACAAACTAAGCCTATTTATGTAATGACGAAATAATGGCAACTAAAGGTGTCTAGATGGCTTTACATTAAAATATTACATCAAATTCTAAGTTTTATCAAATGTTTTGTAACAACACATCTACATCTGCTAACATACAGTTTTCACCTGTTCCCTCCATCTATGTACATATTAAGAAATGTTATGTTACAACAAGATTCCACAGCAAATGATGTTGAGAACTGAGATTACTTTGTATATGTCAGTTGACTGTGAGCTTTGAGATAGAAATATCAATCCTAGTAGTCCTTAAATTCCAGAGCATTCTATGACCTAGAGTTCAGATTACCCAAGGTCAGACTACACATAAGTCATGATAAACAACGTCAATTTTACAGCTGAAAATTCCATGATGATTGAGTATCAGCACCACTGTTTCTTAGATGGCAATGAGTTTTAAGAAACATAGCTTTTTTTTTCTTTATGCGTTAACCCTGCACAGACCAGGGTTTAAAACATTCACTGTGGCGTGGCCCACCGGTCGGTCACGCACATCCAACAAGCGACACTGTCGTAAAATTCATTGAATTATCCTAACTTGCATGGAGTATTGTGAGAGTAGGAATCGAGGACTGTGACCCACTGGTGGGCCACGCCACGCCGTGAGGGGGAGGGCTTTGATCAGCCCCGCAGTGAACAAGTCCCACCAGGATGATTTGCGTCGTTTGAACAGTTAAAAATAAGGGAGGAATCTTATTGATTCCGGGCTAAGTGAGGAAACAAGTAATTATTCGAGACCATAACTAGAGAGTAAATAAGAAATTCGTTACACTTACTCCGCTCTAAGAGCTAGCAAGAATTCCAAAGCACCTTCGGCCAGTAGTATGGATGTCTCATCAACAAATGACACTCAGCTCTCTCCTGCTCTTGCCCTCTAGTCTCGTTTCGCTTTCTCTGGCACTATATTCCTAAGAAAGGAAGGAGAAGCATTGTATTTCCAATGGCACACTTAATACTATCAATGTATAGAACATAGCTTTCTTCTAAGAGCAGTCCATGTTGCTACATGCAATTTACCAAATATGTCCTAAAATGATGCTCAGCTATGTCATCAAATACTGGCATGAAAATCTATGGGGGAGGAATATTATCCATAGTGAAGAGTAAAAACCAATCAGGATTCCAGAGACTCATAACCAAAAATGAAAGAAAATTATGTCATTAAAATACATATAGCCCACATCATTAAGTCTCGTTACATGGAAGTTTGAAAAGTATTATTTAAATGTCTCACTAATCTTCTTTGCTATATCAACAAGTTGAATAAAATATAATTATATGTATTACATAAACGCAAAGGAAATAATTGACACCAAAAAGATAAAATCACCGATGGATTTTACATAAGTCCTACTAATTCCATGCTTATACATCACTTACTTAATGATTTAGAGCATTAATTTAAATGATGTGTAGTGTGATTAACTTTTTTCAAATATAATTATTTTCTGAAGAAATTGGCATGAGAAAAATTTGGCCTAGACCAGGAATCGAACCACGGACCTTTGGTTTGCCGGACCAATGCACAGACCACTATGCTATTCAGGCTTCCTAATTCCCATGGCAATTTTGGTGGATACAAGGCAACTAGATCTTAGGCCCTTGCAGTCCATCAAAGACGGCAATGCAAGGGAGATGAGGACTTCAAAGAAGCCACAACCAAGAGGCAGTATCCTTAACCAGCACTTATGCCATGCTTATCCATTTGAAATTCAAACATGACGGGTGAATTTTTTGAAGAAATTGCCATGAGAAAAATTCGGCCTGAATTTTATAATTATTTGCATTTATTAAAATTTCTCTGAAACTTAGAATGAGCTTTGGATACCCTCTATTATTGAGGTGGAGAAGGTCATGACAATTTCATAACCATCGGCAAAAATAAAATGATTGTGTTGGACATAAAAAAGGTAATTGCTGCTCACATTAAGAGAAAAGTTACCATGCAGAAGGTAAAATTGTTGTAGCATGCTATCTACGCACTATTAATAAAATTAAAACGAGTACTGGACAACTTTCTCTCCTTACAAGTATTATACTTTATATGACTAATTTCCACACCTAACCATGACGCTTGTTGGCTTCAATAATCCTAAACATTTATCTTCTTAGGTGGCTCATAGAATTTTAACGAAATCTCTAAATCAAACATGTATGAAGTCTCAAGTCTGGGAGGCAAAACAGAAGAAAACTGGTATCATAAATTCTAGATCCGAGTGACAGAGAAGTAGTATCACTCACTGTGGTCTCAGAAAAGATAAATATTTAAGATGTGAATAATGTGTTGGCATCTGCATTCAAACAAAGACCACCATTATGTTTTAATAGAGAAGAAAACAGTCATATATATTAAATACTATTTTAAATAAATAACTTGATAGGCAAATTGCTTTTAATTAAAGCAAATGCATTTCCTAGGCATCAGGCTGATTGCCATCCTCAATCATTCAAGGGTTGATACACGCATGGATAATGCTAAATCATCCATTTCTGTTCATGAAGGAATGCATGCATTCCCAAGTCTCTTTTCACGTATATGATTTTTTATTAATTTCACTTACATGACCAAATTTTGTTTCATAAAAATAATTACCCAATAATGAAATTAACTTATTATTTTTATCTTTACATGCCCTATCATTTTGCCACAATTTCCTAACATAGGTGTCGGAAGACGAGTGGAACACCATTTCATCTAATAGTTACTATATTTGCCTACTTCAGTAAACTGTGACAAAGAGCTTATTTAATGACTTCACATTTAAATATTATCACTGAAAACACTCCACGATTTCGGGATCATTTTATCCACTCAAGGAAGAGTGAAAGAGAAACTTGGTCTCAAATGAAAATCACAGATGTTACCCAGATCCAGTGTTTTCCTTTTCATCAATTTGATATTTTCTTTCCCTGCTCAGACTTGCAACATTTTTGAGTGATGGTACGACTTGGTGTTTAAGATATGGTCCCCAGTATATGATAATTGGAAAAGGCTTTCAGTTGTGACAATTTTGCTTCGTATAATCAAAACTTTGTATTCACATGCTTCATATTATCATGTTTCGACTGTGCCTTATGTTCAGGAATGTGAGAATGGTGACAGATGAGAAAAATAGTTGAGAAATGTAAGGCAAAACAGCCACTTACTGATGCTTCAACAATATTGCATTGAACAGAATCAACTTCATTTATGAAATTTGGTTGTTGACTCTCAATAGCCAGAATGGCTAAATCAAGCAATACTGCTTAAGCAGCAGTGACAATCTCAGATGAGTCAAGCCGGAGTCTCAAACCAAGGGATAAAATAGGGAAACACTGCTCCAAACTTCCAAATTATCTATTCATAGGATTTCTTGTCATGATATAACTATTATAAACAGAGTTCCACTGGCCTATTCAGATTCCTTACTCAGGTAGACAAATGTTATGAGAGAATATCCAGTTCACCCAAATTCACCCAGTAGAATTTCATTTGATTTCAATTTGAATTAACCTTCCCAGTACCTGAACATTTCAGGCTCATTGCTGCCTAGAAGATCAAAGAGCAAATGAAGAGTTTTGATCATGATATGAAAACATTTTTCCAACGGGTACACACCACTCTCACTTTACTTTATTCAGTAACGGATAGAACCTAAAGATATAATTCTATACAAGAGATTATTCACCTGTTTCTGTTAACATCCACCATTCTGAAGATTTATCTTCAAATGACATACACCAATATACATGGACATCACACCCATCAGTTTTCTGCCACATAAATGGTCATACTTAAAACCAGTAGAATATGAAGTCTATTGGGAACATAGAAGATATTTTGGAGATTCACACCAAATAGAGAACTAGTTCTAGTTCCCATCTCATATACATTCTACCCTGCAAGCCACCTCAGTGGTGGGTTGACTGAATGCCCTTGCCTTATTTGGTTCAATTACCTATCAACGATGTTGATCACAATTCACTAGTATTATAATAATTTATAATGCAGCTAGAGAATGGAATAAGAGCCCATTTGTGACTAAATGACATTACTACACAAAATAATGCATTCAAACACAAGCTGGTGATGTTTTTACAGAACTGAATATTGCCCTTGAGCAACTAGTTCCTGTACAGTAGTAGTAACATTGTATGAATAATGAACAAGACACTAAAAAGAAAGAATTTGTACATCTGCATATCACAATTCTGTCATCAGGAGATCATTAACATCTTTAAATTTCATTACATTTTTCTCAACAGTGAGGCAATTCTCAACATGCGACACATTCATGACACCTAATTCCTTAAATTTTCACAATTTAATGACACAACATATCACTAGGAGTTGCAGCATGCTTCTGTCCAAAAAAATTTACCACTCCCAACGGAAAAATTTTTAAGTTCCGAGTTGGCATCAATGTGACAACACGGTCGAACTACCACCCCTGCATGAGAAGGCAATAAACAAACAGAATGGGACAAAGACCTTCCTCCCCGCAGTTGGAGGCAGAGAATGAGGGAATATGCTCAACAGGAAAATTTTGACTTGCGAAAGGAAATTCTTTATGGTGGGAGGAGGGCCTATTCTTCTGTTCCCTTAAAGTGTGAGCAAGAATGAAAGGGAGATAGCCCATTTTGGTCACTCCCAGAAACCAAGACCTCTCATTGACGATGACTGCTGGACGATGTGGAGAGCCCAACCTTCGTCTTCATCATGTGTAATGGAAGTGCACTAAGTTCAATTATGTGCTTATTTAAACTCACATGCTACACAGTTACACACATAAGTGGAATCAGAAGATTCAATTAACAATTCGAATTGTCTATATTCTCAGAGAGAAAAATCAATTGCTTGGACTAAGATTTGATTTTAGTATAAAAATAAATTTTTCATAGTAGCTGGTATCATAAATAATTCCCCCACCGCATTTAGAACAATGGGACTATGCGTCTTTCATTTTTAACGAGATATTTTTCCCACAAATAGCTTTACAGCTCCCTCTTGGAAACAGTACTTCCTTTTAAGTTGGACTGAAATAACTCTGTACCCAATAAGTCCACTGTTACAATTCAGCATTCACTCTATCTTTGTTCCGGTTTCCCGTTAAAAATTACTTAGGATAAAATGTGCTGATTGCCGGAGAGAGACATCTTTTCACCACACAATGTTCACTCTTGGTCAAACTTCGTCTAATCAGCATATGTTACACTGCAACCTTCTACTTCATAATTAAAAAAAAAAACCTATGGTCGAGAGGTATGGACTCAATCAAAACGATTCCCCAGGGCAGCTTTCAAATACCAACTCCTTAACTTATCACAGTCGATGGGTTGGGTATGTTGTTTACATCGCATTAGGAAAACAGAGTATTGGCCACTGGGGTTCACATCGCACGTTTTCTGCCATAGTCATCCTAGGAAGATGTGATTAAGGCAGGGTAACATTCGTTAATTTTCCCTGCTAGCAAATTCGCCGCATCTTTGCATGTAATTCACCTTACAGAATTCTACAATGACACCAGAAGAAATTCATTATTCTATGATAATCCTCCCTAAATTCAATGACACTGTTTTCGTCAAGATCAGGGGTGGCCAGCCCGCGGGCCGCAAGCCCTTTTCCCATTAGAATACCGCATGCCCGCCTTGAACATTTTTCCTGCCCATGAGATTCATCACATTTTAATACAATAACTTTAACACAAAACTTACAACTCATTGTTTCAATTTTTCACTCCAAAAATGTATATAGTGGGTCTAAATCTAATATGGGGATATGTAAGTTTATATGCTGCCCACGAAGTTATGATGCATTTCCAAAGTGGCCCGCAAGATCATTTTGGTTGGCCACCCCACGTCTAGATGATAATGAGTAAAAATGAAATAGCCGCTGACGTAGGAATACATGGCAGTCAGCATTGAATATCGGTAACATTCCTTTCGTAATCTTTATAAAAAGGATATGCCAATGGAGACCAACTACTTCAGCTTCCTATTGAAACAGAACATTCATATTCAAGGTAATTGTATTCAAGGAATAGTTCCCAATGAAAATGGTTGGCTAGACAAACCTCAATGATTACTGGTTTTATTTAAGCAAGTCATATTGATTCCATCGTCATACCTTTCCATTATCACATGATTTTTTGTTGCTTAACTTTGTTTGCATTGATGCTATGATGTCTCCATTGTATTTCTCAAGAAAATCGTTGAAATTGACGAAACATGTTGCCTTCGCACTAAATCCTTCAGGTAAAAAATAACTCGCTGTCAATTATTTCACTATGAAGTGCTGTAAATAATATCTTAAGTTTATTCAATTTGTGAGTTCAGCCTCCACTCAATTATCCAAATCATAGAGTAATGAAGTGTCTAGAACGCTCACCTCATTAGCCTAAAGCGTATCCCTTTTTTAATTCTTTAAAGAGCGGGTAGATGACTCTGGTGTTCCGGTGTACCAAGACGTGTCGCCTCAACGTCATTGCCTTATCATCATGCCCCTCTCCATCCAGCCCTTCCCTAGACTCCCAGGGTGCGATCCAATGTAAGGTCTAAATGTGGTTCCTTCTTCTGGCTTCCAAGCGTTCCATGAAGGGCTCTGGAGCACCGAGTACACCGAACCTGGACTTTCTTGTGCTTGCACAACTGTGCCCTTTCTCTGGCAATCAGTAATGGCTGGTAATAAGTGCCATTATTATGCCTGCAGTTCCAGCCGTCGTCGCAATCCAGGCATTAGATTCTACAAGGTTCCAATGAATGATAGAGAAACAAATGGGTTGTCATTATGGTAAGTTTGCTATCCTAGCCGGATGGTTCCCTATCTGTTTGCTTGTTGAATGAATTGTTGCAATTCATGAAATATCTAAGTTCACGATTGTTAATAGAAGAATTGCATAAAAGCACTGCAATCTAGCTCAGAAAAATATTCCATTCCAGTTACAGATATCCTTTCCTAATTGCCTTAAAGTTGACAATGAATAATTTAAGAGATAATACAAAGATTTAACCTTATTTCGTTGTTACCTTTGCTCTTCTTTATCAGTAATAAAAAGTATATATATTTAATTATTCCATCGCTGAGAATTATACTATACTATTATTATATGATATTATGACCAAAAAAATATATTTTCTTCATTTATCTGTTTCAATTTTTTCAACTAAAGATTTGCATAACAAAGGCTTATAAAGCCTGCCTTTTTTTCCTCAGGGAATCCTGGGGGGCTATTACCCAACTTTTAGCGACGTCGCTACGAGGTGAAATAATAGCGACCCAAAATAAAGACCCTTTCAAGAGGGATCTTTATGGAAATAGTGACTATGATTGCTTAATTGCACAGGATTCAATTCTGAGATTTCGCAAGGTATATAATAAAAATCTACGGCTGTGTGAAGAATAATGTGACAAAATATAAGCATTTATTATTAGGCACGTTGCAAGATATTTTAAAACTATTTCTGAGTTACGATACATGTGCATTGCTTAAACTCTGGTGCACTTATGACGATGGGTCATTTGGAGATCTCACTAGGTGCATATAACAACAATATTCACAGAAATCGTGAAAATAAAGTGACAAAAATGCTAAAATTTATCTTTAGGCGCATGGCAAAATGTTTTTAAAATATTTCCGAGTTTCAGATGATGTGCATTGCTGAGTTTCGAGAGTATTTCTAATGCAGGGTCATTTTGGAGATATCACTGAGTACATAAAACAACTATACTCAAAGTAGTGGTGAAGAATAATACCACAAAATGCAAACCCTTAATATCAGGAACAATTTAAAATGTTCTTAAAATATTTTAGACTTGCAAATCATGTTCATTGCCGAGACAGTGTATTAAAGACAAAAGGTCATTTCAGAGATCTCACTAAGTAGGTAGACCATAGAGGCCTTTTTGATTGTAAAAATGCAGCTTTGTCATGGCATGAGACAACCTTGGAGGAAAGAAGAGAAAAGTTTTGCTATTTCCTTGTATTTCAAATCACCTTCTACCAACAGATTCCTTCTTGAAAAGATGGAACTTCCAGCTACACAAACAGTTAGGCGCTGGATTGGGGGCTCCACAAAATTCATGCCTGGAATAAATAAGTTTTTTATTCAGCAGCTAAAACTTAAGGTTGCCACAATGACTGTTATGTGCCGTGAATGTGTGATTCTCTTTGATGAAATGTCGATTAAGTCCCATTTAGAATATTCATCTGCAATGGACATAATAGAGGGGTTTGAGGATATGGGGCACCTTGGGAGAACTAAGAAATTGGGGAAATGGTTGAAGTGTTTTTGGTAAGGGGACTTCTTTACCAGTGGAAATTGCGGGTGACTCCGTGAAGTGGAACTCCGTGGCTAGTCCTGGATAGCTTAAAATTTGCCCTTAGGATATTTTATATCTGCTCATGGACTTAGTGGTGCCACGATAAAGGAGCTGCTAAATGTAATAATATTGCAACTGGTGTCCGTTAAATTGGAGCCAAGAGCATTTCTATGTCACCAGGCATGTACAAACCGAAACTCCCAGTTGGGTGTTTCGCCAGAGAAACCTTATTGTGAAGAGGGTGAAAGGAAAATATTTTGTTTGTATGTTGTGCCTCATCTTGTAAAATCCCCAAGAAATAATTTCTTGAAAAGTGATTTTATATTAGACAATTAAACCCTCTCATTTGAGAATGTACGCCAGGTATATAGAATTGATTCCTCCAGTTCATCAGTAAGAGCATTATGCAAACTATCATCAGCTCACATATGGCTTAATCCATTCCAAAAAATGGTTTGAGGCTAGCAACTCAAGTCCTCCGCTTTTCTGTGGCTACAGCTATCCGTTCTAGTGTGGCACTGGTTAAATTAAACTTAGCATTTGTACTACCAACAGCTGAATTTATTCATTTGATGAATGGCTTATTTGATGCTCTTAATTGTTAATATCCTTATTCTGAAAACCCTAATAAGAGGTGCCTTTCAGAAAAAAAATGTTAACATTTGTCTCATTTTAAAAAGGGGGCTAAAAACATTTAAGGAAAACATTTGGAACACGTCCACCATGCTTTGATGGTTTCCTGTTCACAATAAATGCCAAGTTTATATTCTAATATCAACTCTAAATATATTTTTACGGCATGTCTTAAGATGCATTGGAAAACTTTTTTTCATCTATCAGACAGAGAGGGGGATTCAAAAGAAACCCCACTGTCAAAGGTCAAAGTCAAAGGTCACTGAAAGTGATAGTGGCACACACTATTCTGACCCACTCAATGCTAGCACCATTTCCTCCACCAATGAACAACCCGATAAGGATTCCCCTACACCCCCAACTCCTGCATTGGTCAGCTGACCCCCCTCAATCGCCAGCCATGTCTTCTCTACACTGGGCCTAGCCTCCGTTGAAACTGACCACAGAAGAGAAGGGACCTGCTGGAGTGGTGACTTGTGATTGTCTTCTATACATCAAGTTTACAGTATTTAGATTACGGGCTGGTTTTCCAATGTAATACTTGTTTGTTATACAAATGTTCTTGCTTGAAGTTAATCAAACTGGCTAAGGTGGTTGTTATTTTCTCTCACCTCCATCTACCATTCACAGTCACTTCACTCGCGACATTAAGTTTAAGTCATATGCGTCGCAGAAGTTAGCCCAGAGTGTGATGCTTTCTCTCCGCTGAGATGATTCGCAGTGTTGATGAGTACAATTGGTGTGTTTTACGTAAAACTCTGAAGACTTTTCAGTCACAGAAATGTAGCCATATCGCAAATATTCACCAACAGACTATTTGTAAACAAAGCTAAATGACCAGTGCTCCTGCCAGCAAAGAAAAGGTACAGGAAATTTCATTAGATTTCAGTAGAAGGTAACAGGAATTCCGCCCATAATCAGCATTGCTTTCAGAATTTGTCATACCCTGACATTTCTCCATCTCATTCTGATGGCTGAGTATTCTCTCCCAGACTTGGGATGGGAGATAACTGCAGGAGAGAGCTCTTTCTCCCATCCAAGGTTCTCAAAGTTACATCCTTGGGCCCCAAATATCTGATTTCAAACCATTACTCATGCTTATCATTATGGTATGTAATTTATGCACATTAGACATTTCTTACCTGTCTTAGAAAGAGATATATGATAACTCTCAGTACATGAATAATGAAAACCCCCTGTAAGACAACTCATTAATTAGTCATACAACTTTGTAATAAGTGCATGTTCATAGGTAATCACTATCCCACATGTTAGGGCTTAAGTATTTTGTAAGATGTATTATTACTAATAGAGCACATGAAGTATTCCCACAAACAATACAGTATATAATTAATTTAACAGTTTATGAAAAGGCATGTTAGTACATGGATAATCAAGCACTCCTAAATATTTCACCAGACTAAATAATTCCATTCACCTTCAATGATATGAGCACTAATGACTATCAGCAAGTGCACGTTGGAATGTTATAAGGCTTGCGATAGTAATCAATAGCAACAAACACACAATTATGTCAGGCACATGAGAAAGTTCTAAATTAGATACAAATCCTTCAACTGAATTCCAAAACTTCGTACATTTCAAGAAATACTGAAAATGGTAAACATGAAACACCCTGTGTGGTTCTTTTGGTTACATGAAAAGCTTCATGAGAAGTAAACTACAGCAGACACAACACAGACGCAACTTCATAAAAAAGTAATCATCTTAGGATTCATAGTTTTCGTTAAGCTGTAAAAATTCATGAACTACGAATAGAATCTAAACGCATGAGTTACCCCTAATCTTTTCGAAGTTGACAATTAAAGACAAACATGGTAATTATCTACGAACAAATCTGCGAAGGAGAAAAGTATTCATACTGTACACGGTCAGCGCCTTCAACGAGCTTCACTGGAACACTCAGGTATTGTAGCTTTGGGGAAATATACGATGTAGAAAAAACTTTGGCATAAGTTGAACGATCATTCACTTCATGCATTGTTCTACAATGCTACACAAACATATCACACACACTGCATCAAAATACGAGATTATTTCAGAAGCGTGGTGACTAAAAAGGAAATAACTACATAAACAAATACAACGCACTTGAAAGTTCTTTCATGACGTTAACTTCAATATAAAACATTCACATTGAGCTAAAAAATTATCGACGAAGTATTTCTGTAACACGATCTTGTGCAGAGGCATGTCATAACTGACCTAAAAGGAAAAGTTCAATACCTCAAAACGATCACGACTGATTTCTATGCACGGTGACATAGAATACACCCCACGCCCTCATAGGAATAGCGCTAAAACAGGACGGGATATATCACAGAAACACATACATCACAGAATATACACAGAATGCCAAATCTCCCTGCTCGGGATAAACTGGCGAGTTTTGTCGGTTTCGGGACAGGTTAGGGCGTACATAATAGACCCCTGGTACTAGAGGGGTGGGCGGCCCCCTCCTTGACGCCACATACCGCTTGTCGGCCATTGGTTACGACGCGGAAGACAACCCAGAAGTCCAGTAGCTAGGTTATCACCATTGACAACAATAGAAATCTTTGAATGCCACTGAACCTTTAAATCCCGATGCATTCGAAAGCTCAACAATCATTGAGATCCCATTCGATCCTCTTCCAAGGGCAAGGATGGCCCAACTTTCCCTTCAACCACAACAATCACAACGCAATACCACGAGGCAGCAAACCACTTCCATGAGTTCTTAACCATTAAATTGAATGTACCTACCTCAATCATTATCGCGTCACCAAAGTAGATATGACCGGCTTGTCGACGCGGAAGTTTCACTGCTTTTGATCTCGTTCTCAGACGATATAGTGCAAACTATTGGACGACCAGAATTTAATATGGCACCTAGCAGGAAAGAAGAGAAGGTAGAATCGGCGAGACAGCATTGCCCATTGGTCCCTCAGAAAAGAGACAACCCTTGATCACACCAGCAGCAAAGAACCCATCATATCCAATTGCTCGTAACAACACCGCACAATACGACCATTTACAAATCCAATTATTTCATTAGAGCGACCAATAAGCAATGGCGTGAAACTATTTATACGATGCGCTGCGATTAATTTTCAGTGCTCGCCCCATCACAAAAATATATCAGGGAGAATCACATAACGACTGACCAATACTTGCTACTCTTAACAAAACCAATTAAGTTAAAACACAACCATTCACTATTTAGCAGAGTAGCAAAACCCACCTCATCCATCCAGACGAATCGATATGAAATTGCATCGCCAACGTAGACCACAGCAAATTACTCCATCACTGGCGAGGATGACTTCCACCATAACATGGGGTCAATTTTATTACCATAAGTTATTATGGCCCATGCAGTTTACCACACCGGTTCCAATGAAACACCTCGGGGATTAAATTGGGATAATCCGGTAACCGTTCACACATCACCTTCCGCTCCACGGATTCCAACCATGAGGCTGATCAAGGCTGATGACGTCGTTTGCGAGTTCCTATCAACCCAAACATAGGTGTCACCCTCGTTTGTGCCGCCGACGACTTCGTGGGCGGCATCGTCCCTCTCCACCAATGAGCTGCCGCCGCGTCGTGTCGCTATGCCAAAACCGCCAAAACTCGTACAACGCAGGACGAGTAAAGGCTAGAGATGGGCAACATCGTTCAGTACAATGACCGAGTCTTGAATCGGTCGTTCAACCTAAGGAATCGATTCTTGGATCACGTTCTCGTTCAATTTTGTCCATTACAGTGGTTCATTGATATACATTTAAATATCTTGGATGAATTCCTTTAATATAACCGGCCTTTTATAAATTCAATGTAGCATTTAAATCAGTACATGAACAAGTGTAAATATAATTTAAAACAGCAGTGATTACGTACAGGGATATATGCATATATGCTTTCGAACGGCGATCGCCGGCGATAGACGGCAGTCGCGCAAATCGATCTTGCTTTGTTCGGCTCTCCTCATAGCGGATAGCCGCCGATATGACTGAAGTCGTACATGTAATAAATCTTGTCCCTTAAACTAGCAATATTATGACATTAAACAGTAGATATAACATGCATTATTTCAAAATTACAGGGTATAAAATATATGCACAGATGAGCGTTTCCGGGATTTATGTCAAGAGTCAGGGAACCCACCAATGGCAGTAAATTTACGTAAGGGGAGAAGCTTATCATCCCCTCTGGCTCCGTATGACAGATTTACAATTAAATGACTAGTACAGAGGAGAACAGCTATTCAGACTGACTATCCTAAACTACGCCCCTGATTATGCGTTTAAATATAATTACAACGGCTATCATAAGGCTACTCCTATGATTACAATAAAGATGTACGAAAAAACTATGCATATAATGAAAAATGTGACAATTGGCTGCACTTCGGCCGATCTACCACTGGCAGATCGGCCGAAGTGCAGCCATATGTCACTTTTATTCTTCCTTCCCATTTCCTGTAAAAGAAATGCAGCGGTGTTGGGCGGATACAAAAACTTAAAAAAAAACAAAACAAAAAACAGAAGTTTCTTTAAGGTTTTAGCCATGCACTTCGGATGTAAGAAATTCTTATCATTTTATCAGGATGAATTTTTAATACTTTAGGAAATTTAGACTTAATTAAATGCTCTTTAAAATATTTTTCGCCTTAAAAGCTGTTTTTTGGGTCTTATAATTCCTCGTGACATTCCATGCATGTGCAGTATTAAAAATTCTTACTTTTACAGCATGTCTTGATGTGCCAAATGCAAAATTAAGTCGGTAATTCAGGTTTACAGGAAATAGACATTACTTACGTGTTTGATGGAACTAGCACAATTCGTAGTATAGAGGACGGATGTATTATATCCCCAGTATTGCAGCACCAAAAATGAAGTTGAAACTTCCTATGAGGGTCTGCTGTAAGGGTGGCCGTTGGTCCTCTAAAATCTCCGAACTCTACCGGGACGAAGCTAAAAGCGTCTTCACTGGTCGGTCGACTTGGAGCAAAGATTATATACACACTTGGAGTATCTGCGCTGCGATCCAGAGGGTGACTCTAAAATCCCTAGACGCTAGCCCCCTTAGTTTCCCTAGGAGTTCCCTGGGTCCCACATGGCAGAAGATTATCTCGCTTTAAAGTGTTGACACATTAGAATCGACTATTTTCATCCTAAATCATTCAATGCTCCACTTTTTCCCTCCAACTTGCCCCTTTGCAGGCGAGACGTCCTCGCCGCCATCCCAGGGTCGGGGGTAGTATTAGGGAGGTTTACATCGTGTGTGGGTTTTGTGAGGGTGGGGCATGGAAGAAGAGGGTGGGTGCTAAGACCAGGAACGTTCCTTCAATTCATGACATGGCGAAATAGCCGAGGTGGTAAAGGCACCAACCCCCGGGTCGATGCAGGTTAAAGCTAACATCAGCCTTACTCTTTTTCGCTCGAATATACTTCCCACCCCCAGTCGCTTCATTAAAAATACGTTGCCCCATATTAGCTCCTCTCAAGCCTCTTATCCATACTCTTGGTACCTGTTTTAATCTCTTTTCTGGCAGGAAAATCTTCGCGATTGAAGGAAGAGTTGAGTAAAAATATCCGCCGTGGAGCACAATTTATAGGAAATTAAAAGCAATCAGATCGCTTCAAGATAAATATTAACATTTTTGTCTTCCGTTAATGTCCTCCAGAAAGTCCCACGACTAATCAGAGTCATGCCTGTCTCAAAGAGTTTCTAAAAGTATTTCAAAATCGGAAATTCTCGGTCAATGACGCTCCTTTTCCTGCAACTCTCCTTCCGAGCAAATGATAGAAACTCCAAAATTGTCTACAACACTCTGGGCAGTAGAAATTCCAGAAAATAATTTTAAAACGAAAAAAACCGTAGTTACTGTCGTATACGTTCGGAATCTGGCCTCTTTCGTGGTTTCCGAAGTATATTCGAGCGAAAAAAAAATTGACGGGGTTGAGCTTCGAACCGGCGACAACTAGAGGTAATAAGATCAAATATCTTATCCACCTCGGCTTTTTTTTTTCGCATGGTGACGTAAGACCCGAAATCTTAAGTATTTCCTTGGGACGAAATTGTTTATTGGCAATTTTCTCTCGAATCCGGGAACTTGGGGCAGAAAGACATTACCAATTTCCGGAATTTTTACTCCGCTTTAAGATAACATTTGTCTTGTCTGCGTCCTCAATTACTTTTACGTGATGTCTCCTGGACAGTGTTAATTTTCTCGTGCGTGCCCCCTTGCAAGGTTTTCATGGCCGACGCCCAGTGGTCGAAAATCCTCCGTGCCACACACCCTAGTGGTGGCTTGCACGGTGTTTCGTATACGTAAATGTTGGTGAAACGCATATCTGTAAAAATCTTATTATTCATTATAGAGGTATGTTTCACCAAAGATAGGTGGATTAGGCATAGCAAAGAACGGAGATTTACTAAATTATTTTTTTGTACTTCATCGCATAGCATATCCATGAGGAAAACAACTGTTCATCGTAAGAGTTGGAGCGTATCTAGGCTGGCTATGTTGTTGAACTGCACCAATATTTCAATGACATGGTCTGAACTCTTCTTCACCGATGTAACCTGAAGCCCATGATTAACCTTTACCCATCTGGAAACCCAAGAACTCTTCATGCTATGCATTCGCCAGGACATTCAAATCTTACACCACTGATTATGGTGTGTTTTTATGGAAGAGGGTAAACATTTTCCACATATTTATAGGCACACACCTAAGTCTGCCGACTCAATCTCTCTCTTCACCTCAACATAGGTGCCAAATCTTTCTCTCCCTTCCACTACATTCTCATAATTTTAAAACCAATTCCCCTCCTCCTTCTCCCCATATATTTCCCTATATCATGGCCTTCAACATCTTTCAGGTCCATAGTACCTCCCCCCTTAACATACTCTGCCCTCTTAAATCTTCTGCACTCATGCTTTCTTCTCCCCTGCCATATCGCTCACCTCCTGGTTTCTTCCTCCCTTTCCGTCCATCGTTATTTCTATATTTTCACAATTAACCCATGCCTCGAACTCCTACTGTTCACTATCTTTCGCTTCCCTCTAAATTGACGTTTCTGAGCCACTAAACACTACACTCCATGTTATATTATCATCCAACCTAACATTCTTTCTTAAGGTTACCGTAATCAGCCTCTCCCACTCCTTTATTGTCTATATTTTACGGGAATTTTTTATCATCAGGTCAATAGACGAAAGGGCATTCCTACAACCGATAGTATCTAAGCGTTAGGTACTGCCAGGTTGTAAGGAAATTGCAGTAAAAATACGCTATTACGCTACTGCTTCTCTCGATCAGCAATTGCGGCAGTAAGGGAGGCTTCATTGGTCAACAGCGGATGTGGTGGTGCGTTTAACCAGTAATTTCACCAATATATGAGAGTGATACGTAAAAGAACATTCTACCATGCAGTACGCTAATCAAGATACAACTGTTGTAAGTATTATTAATTCGACAAATAAATAGCACTAAAAGGTACTAAGGCATGCAGGAGTGTATCATGGCGGAGATTGCATGCGAGGTTAGTATCTACAATTCATATTAAGATACATAGCACTACTGTAAAAAACCTATTTAACCTAGTCAGTATCCTAGAAGTGACCTATTACAACTATTATGGTCCTTTGATGTATGTGGAAAAAATGACATCTTAAATCTCTCCGTTCTGCAGCCTATTTCCTAAATCTTATTCCTGTGATCGTTCCTACCATAATAGTATGGCTCTAGCAAAATATGTTGAACGCCCGGCAAAAAGAGGTCTACATCAGACGTTCGTAAAATATTTAACCTATATTTCTCCCTTCGATCGGATAGAGGTTCCCACCCTAATTACCACAACAATTTTGTAACACTATTTTTATTAAAACAATTTTTAACAAATCTAGCTGCCCTCCTCTGTATTCGATCTAGGTATATCTGAAACTAGTCTTACTTCATAAGGGTCCTATATACTAGAGGCGTACTCCAAGTGGGGTCACGAGAGTGTCTACCGTAGTCCTCCTTTTAAACGCTCTTTAAACTGCTTAAAATATTCGTGTGAAAATTTTACATGAAACGATAAGTGAAAATTCATGCACATAAATTGAATTGCATTGAATTCCTTGTGTTTACTTCTTTACGGTGTTTCCACGTTCTTTAAATAATATTTGCCATATGAATTTCAATAAAAACCTCTGAACTGAAGAGCCAGGAAATATTTTAGATTTTATTAGAGCATGCACTTTTGGATAGCTCCCAGTAGGCTAGGGAACGTGCGCTGCGCAGCTCTGAGTTTCATTGTGATTGAGTGCTGACAGTCTGGTGTGCCACACACGCTACTGCTGGCTTGAGCGGTATGTCGTAGGTGTAGCTTACATCTACATCTAATTATTGCCCTACAAGCCGCCTCAAGGGAGTCTGACTTTTCACCAACATGAGCTATAGTGAAGAAATTTACTTTCACCTGTAAGAACCACACTATCGGAATACTACAAATGCTACAGAACCTTATAAAATAATCTATAATGTAACTATGAAAACGTGGCACAAGAGTCATGAAGAGAACATGCAACACATGGTGTTAGTACCACTCGACAGATTTAGAAACATGCATGAGAGTAGAAATGAATAATTCAACTGAACTACCTATCAACTATCCTACTTCCAAGTCTTAACCCAGCCTTTATTGTCTCTTATCCATCTTGTATCTCATCGCAATAATGAATTTTTGAAAAAGAATGGCTTTCTCCGGAATAATTATTGCATCAAAGAAAAGAAAATATCTAACGTAGAATCTATTAAATACTTAGGCGTCACCATCACTGAAGACATATAATTAGTGTTACGAATTTAATAGAAGAACTAGGATGGGAATTACTATCAGAACTCAGGTTAAAATTTAGGTTAAACCTTTTAAGTAAATTCGAAACCAATTTTTTCACTGATGACGTTAGATATATATTGAGAATCCCTGCGTATTATGCTAGGTTTGATCATATTAACAAGATTAGAGAGATAGATTTTCGTACCGATAGATTTAAAATGTCATTTTTCCCGCGTACCATAAGAGAGAACAATAGGCAGCGTAGCAAAGGGATAGGTAGGTGAAATATAGTTAGAGTAGTCTGTAGTGCATGATGCATGTCATAACAACCAATAATCCATTTCTTATTATGTAGATACTAACCATCTAGCAGTATGTGACCCAATTATCCAAGAAAGAGTTAAGTCTAAAGAGAACAGTAAGAGGCCAGTTTCAAAAAATAGCAGTAATGTAACTTTGAATATACCTAAGAAAGCGAGTTGTAATGAGAATACACATTCCGGGAATACGCTCACTGATAAATCCTTTTCTGTCGTGGTAGTAAATTGCCGTAGCTTAAGGAATAAAGTAGCTGACTTCTACCATCTAATTGAAACTACTGACGCAGACTTAATTATAGGGACGGAAAGTTGGTTGTGTAACGAAATCGCAGATAATGAAGTATTCCCAAGAAATTTCACAGTTTATAGAAAAGATAGAGTGGAAAGGACCGGGGGAGGAGTTTTTATTGCAGTGAAGGATTGTTATATTAGTAGGAGGGAGTCATTTTCCGACGACCAGGTAGAAAGCGTATGGTGCTCCATTCAAAATCCTAAAGCAAAAACAATCTATGTGTGCGCATATTACAGACCACCAGATACCCATATAACCTCAATATTAGAACTAGAAAGTCAACTCAGTAAATTAACCACTCAAAAAAACGACTGTCATATTATAATCGGTGGGGATTTCAATCTTCCGTCCATAGACTGGGACACGTACAGTTTTATCACTGGGGGGAAAGACAAAGACCTTTGTGAGTCACTCCTGCATACATTCACATCTCACTCACTACATCAATTAGTCACTGCTCCAACTAGAGGGAAAAATACACTTGATCTTTTAGCGACAAATATTCCACACATGGTTGTAAACATAGGTACGGATAAGGGAATAAGCGACCACAAGATAGTTAAAGCTAATTTTTCCGTGAGCATGATCAAGAAACATAATCCACAAAGAAAAATCTACTTATATAATAAGGCTGACTACGAAGGTATGAAACGAGAGTTCCAAAAGTCATTTACTAATTTTCAAAAAATAAGTATCAACAGTAATACTGAGGTTTTGTGGAATACTTTCCTCAACGTTACACGATCAGTAGTTAGCAAATACATACCAAGTAAATGGAAAAGAGCCAATGCAGAGCCTAGGTGGTATAACGCGGAGGTTAGAAAAACATTAAAGCACCAAAGAACATGTCATGCTAGGTTAAAAAGGGCAAAAATTAACAAATCCTCTGAAGAACTATACACAGTCACCGAAAATTACAAAATATCTAAACTCTTAGCAAAAAAAGCGTGCCGAAGGGCGTTAGCTGATTTCAAAAGTAAATTACTGGGAGAACAATTGAACGATAATCCCAAGGCATTTTGGTCGTATGTTAGGGACACTCAAGGAAATAAATCAACAGTACACACGCTTAAGAATATCAAAGGGGAAAAGATAACCAACAGTCTACAAAAAGCCAATTCGTTAAACTCATTCTTCAAAAGCATTTTCAGTACTTATACACCACATCTTTTTGATCCGCAGCCAGTTCGTTCCCAAACATGTATGCCTGAAATTATTATAAATTGTCGCGGCATAGAACAGCAGCTAAAAAATATTAACCCCAACAAATCCCCCGGTCCAGATCAAATACCTGCTCGCGTATATAAAACAATGGCATCAGACATAGCGCCTTACTTAGAATTAATATTTACCAAATCTTTAGTAGATCATGTAGTGCCTAAGGACTGGAGAGTAGCAAATGTCACACCTATATTCAAAAGCGGCGACAGGGAAGACCCTAGTAACTATAGGCCTATTTCTCTCACATCCATTTCCTGTAAGGTATTTGAACACATAATCGTAAGCTCCATTATGAGTCATTTAGATAGGGAGGAATTGTTAATAAATAACCAACACGGATTTCGAAAGGGTAGATCTTGCGAAACCCAATTGGCCCTCTTCGTTCATGACATCTTGCTCTCGGGTGAAAATAATGTCCAAGTTGACGCGATATTCCTCGATTTTAGGAAACCTTTTGATAAGGTACCTCACGTTAAGTTGCTCTCAAAACTAGAAGCATATGGAATAGATAAAAACATTATTAGTTGGATTAATCAATTCTTACATGGGCGGGAACAAAGGGTTGTCATAGACGGTATCATGTCAAACACAGTTAGCGTTACATCGGGTGTTCCTCAGGGAAGTGTAATTGGTCCACTTTTATTTCTCTTGTACATTAATGATATTAGTAACGTCGTTAAAAGTAAGCTTAGACTCTTCGCAGACGACGCGGTTGTCTATAGGGATATTAACAATTCCGAAGATAGCGACTCGTTAACAATCGACCTACTTGCTATTCATGCTTGGTGCGAAAAGTGGCAGATGGAACTAAACATAAAAAAGTGCGTAGCAGTCAGCTTTTGGAAAAAGAAAAATTGGCCATTTAGGGCATACAGAATTAAAAATACAGAAATTATTCACGCCGAGTCTGTTAAGTACTTAGGGGTCACAATTACTCACGACCTATCTTGGGGAAAACATATTAGGGAAATATGCGGTCAAGCATATAGGAAGCTAGGCTTTATCAAGAGAGTACTCGGAAAATGTGATGAGAAAGTGAAAGAACGTTGTTATTTTTCAATCGTTAGGCCTCATCTGGAATATGCTGTTAGTGTATGGGATCCATACTAAACGGGGTTGATATCAGAGTTAGATCGCGTCCAGCGAAGAGGAGCTAGGTTTGTGAAACGATGCTACGATAAGTTGGCTAGTGTGTCTGGACTGTTAGAAGAATTAGGATGGGAATCGCTATCACAGCGTAGATTAAATTATAGGCTTAACCTCCTAAATAAATTTCAGGAAAATCATTTTACTGATGACGTAAAAAACATACTATTAACCCCTTCGTACTACGGCAGATTAGATCGCGCCAATAAAATTAGAGAGCTAGATTGTAGAACCGATAGGTATAAAATGTCATTTTTTCCACGTACCATTCGGGACCATAACAGCGGTGATCGTCGTCATGAATAGTTCGAGTATTGAATATAGGCAGGCAGTAAATCTTTCACATTATCTATTCTACTCTCTTATTTATGCATGATGTAAATATTTATGTTCTTATTTATGCATGATATTTGGAATCTGTAGTAGTAGTCTTTGTATCCCTTGCATGTTGGACCGATTGAAGATAGAATGTTTCCTGGGTATTAGATTTTAATTGGCGCTTTGCATGTGTGGTACGCGGGTTTTAATGTAATTTCGGTGTTCTACCATATCATTCATGCATTCCTGGTGCGAAAGCACCCCCTGCCACACACCCTTTGGGTGTCTTGCAGGGTATGACGTAGATGTAGATGTAGATGTATCTAGCATGCCTCCCTTAAATGTCCTAGTTGCATGGCAATAGTGCATGTTTGGTGATCTTCACCCCCTGCCACACACCCTCGTGGTGGCTCGCATGGTATTACGTATATGTAGATGTATCGTGATGTATTCCATAGGCTTTACGCTTAACAAGTAATTTCGAATGCGGAACTTTTCCAATAGGTTTTTTGAAATCTAAAAATATCGCAATTACCTGAGTGAACCTTTCTCTATAGAGGAAAGAACATCGTGAAGAAAAAGAACCTATCTGGGTTTCGCACAACCTGCCTTTTCGCAATCCATGCTAGTTTCGAATTTACAAGTTTTGACTATCTCAATACGCTTTGAATTGAACTGACGATTATATGTTCCATAAATTTGCATGAGATGGACGTGAGGGAGATAAGTCTATAGTTAGTAGGATTTTCCTTATTACCGCTCTGAAAGACAGGAGTAACGTTCAAGATTGTCCATCGTAAGGGACATAGCACTGTTAAGGACGGCCTTCATAAACTCGGGCGGATTTTTCATCTACATCTACGTCATACCCTGCAAGCCACCCAAAGGGTGTGTGGCAGGGGGTGCTTCCACACCAGGCATGCATGAATTATATGGTAGAATGCCGAAGTTACATTGAAACCCGCGTACCACACATGCAAATCGCCAATTAAAAATCTAATTACCGAGAAACATTCTATCGTCAATCGTTCCAACATGCAAGGGAGACAAAGACTACTACCACACATTCAAAATATCATGCATAAATAAGAACATCAATATTTACTTCATGCATAAATAAGAACGTAGAGAATATAAAGAGAATAATTTACTGTCTGCCTATTGTCACTACTCGAACTATTAATGACGACGATCACAGCTGTTATGGTCCCGAATGGTACGCGGAAAAAATTACATTTTATACCTATCGGTTCTACAATCTAGCTCTCTAATTTTATTGGCGCGATCTAATCTGCCGTAGTACGAGGGGGTTAATTTCATCGCGACCAGCCGATTTCTTGGAGTTAATGGATTTCAGATGACTTTCTATGCCGCGACAAGAAATATTTATAGACTGCATTAAACTTTATGTAGGCAAGGCAGTGTAGCGGTGTTATTCTGAAGGCATGTAGTATATACGCTTTTTCTAATCTATCACTGGCTCTTTCTCCTTGACCGTTTTTAGTGACGTTACCGTAGATTGATTCCCTTTAATCTCCCTCATGTAAGACCAAAATGCCTTCAGATTTTCTTCCAAAAATTCACCTAATATTTTACTTTTTAATTCCAGCAGTGCTTTTCTTAAGGTCGCTTTTGCTGTTGTATTAGCTCTCAATTAACTATCTCAAATTTTCCCAAGTGCCACGTCGGGTGGATCCAGATTGGCGATCTGCATTTTTGCGTTCAAGAATGTATAATGCAACTACGTGAGCGAGATACAAGATAACACTGTAGTGCTTTAAAAATCAGTAATAAAAATAGAAGTCCCTTCGCCAATCAATTATTGTGTAACGGTCATAGCAGTGCATTTGAAACCAAAATCCTACATTGTAAAAATAATTCACGTGAGCTCAATGCCCTCGAGCAATTAGAAATTCTGAGGAAAATTAATGACCCAGTGGCGTGTGTTGCCAATGAATTCTTGTTCCCTTCCCCCTCCCCTATCCTTGAAGCAGTTGCACAGTGATACCTGCCACCCCTCTCACTTCCCACCCCCCCTTTATTCACCTATCTTCCACCCCCCATGATCACCTCCCCCTTCTCTCCTTTTTGCCTCATATATATAAGAGTGTTCCCGAACTTGTTCTGCACCTGATGATGATACTTATGTATATAAACCCGGGTCGTGTTTCTGTGTGCGTGTTTTTTGTGTTTTATTAAAAGTTATGGTTAAAACCAATTGTCTGGGGCCACATCACAGGTAGTCTCAAGTTGGGTGGAGCCAACCTCGCGGACGGTCCTTATCCCCAACCCTTCATCGGACGCGGAGACCCATCGCCGGCCTCTCTCCTCGACCAACGCAGCGGGGGTCCCCTTCCCCAAAACTAACCGTGCTCACTATTATTTAAACTTTTAAAACTACGTCATATATCAACAAACGAATGTTTTTATCGTACTCCCGATAATTTTACGAGTAAGTGCATCTTTTAATCGTCGTTCTACGATGGAAATTGACAATTCAATGAACATAGCTAAAAACGTGTTGATCCACTGCCGGAAAAATGGCAACATCGTAGCGGTAGGTGGGTGACTGCGGGAAGTTCGAATGAGTTCCGGGTATGATTTGGCTCTCAAAATTTCCATTTATTCGCAGGCGAAGATACGTGAATATTATCATTGCCACATTGGTACCGCGAGTAAGTTTGCAGTGATTGTAAATGGGTATAGCTTTTACAATTGACCTTATTGACATCGGTGAGTGATGAGAATCGTAGTGTTAACCAATTTGGTGCCGAGAAAATGTTTTCAAAGGAGTCTATTGCCGATTTTTCCCGATATAAGTATCCCTTCTAGAGTGCAAAGTGATTAAACGAATAATATGCATGTTATTTATGCCCCATAAGTCGAGAACTAGCTTCACAAATGCCTTCCAACCCTCACAAAATATGTTTAAAAAATCTCACGAATATCCAAATTAGAAGTGGGCGCCATCGTCATGTATTTATCATCGTCACATCGCACCGTGGTCACAAATCACAAAAGGCTGGTAAAAACCAATAAATGGAGTTTATATTAATGAAACTTCAACTCCTAAAATAGCTAAAGTGATTCATCATAGCATATCCCTATTTTCCCAGTTGCATGTCAATTCCTAGTTGCATGTCAATAGTGCATTTTTGGTGATCTACAGACCCTGCCACACACCCTCGTGGTGGCTCGCAGGGTATTACGTAGATGTAGATCTAATGATCATTTTTTAGAGTCTGACGGTCACCATTAGTTACAATATCATTTCTAAACAGTCTCAGACTAAACAATAAAAAAACTACTAAGTATTACTAAACATTAGCGGCTGGCGCGTCACTATTGCAGCACAAGTCGCGCGGGGAAAAGAGCTCTGTTCAAACGATTTTTTGAAAATTGAAATCATTAGATATTTTAGACATTACAGGAATATAATGATCAGATATCATCATGTTCCAATTACCTACATAATGCATGTATGCCTCATTTTCCTGTACTGCATCTCTTGCCTCGTAAATATTTTAAAGGCACGTCTACGTAATATCCTGCGAGTCACCACGAGGGGGTGTGGTAGGGGGTGAAGATCACCAAACATGCACTATTGCCATGCAAGTAGGACATTAAAAGAAGACGTGCTACATACATCTACATCTACGTCATACCCCGCAATCCACCCAAAGAGAGTGTGGCAGGGGGTGCTTCCACACCAGGCATGCATGAATGATACGGTAGAACACCGAAATTACATTGAAACCCGCGTACCAAAAATGCAAATCGCCAATTAAAAATCTAATTACCGAGAAACATTCTATCGTCAATCGTTCCAACATGCAAGGGACACAAAGACTACTACTACAGATTCAAAATATCATGCATAAATAAGAACATCAATATTTACTTCATGCATAAATAAGAACGTAGAGAATATAAGGAGAATAATTAATTGTCTGCCTATTGTTACTACTCGAACTATTCATGACGACGATCACAGCTGTTATGGTCCCGAATGGTACGCGGAAAAAATGACATTTTATACCTATCGGTTCTACAATCTAGATCTAATTTTTTTGGCGTGATCTAATCTGCCGTAGTACGTGGGGGTTAAAAGTATGTTTTTTTACGTCGTTAGAGAAATGATTTTCTTGAAATTTAGCTAGGAGGTTAAGCCTATAATTTAATCTACGCTGTGATAGCGATTCCCATCCTAATTCTTCTAACAGTCCAGACACACTAGCCAACTTATCGTAGCATCGTTTCACAAACCTAGCTCCTCTTCGCTGGACGCGATCTAACTCTGATATCAACCCCGTTTCGTGTGGATCTCATACACTAACAGCATATTCCAGATGAGGCCTAGCGATTGAAAAATAACAACGTTCTTTCACTTTCTCATCACATTTTCCGAGTACTCTCTTGATAAAGCCTAGCTTCCTGTATGCTTGACCGCATATTTCCCTAATATGTTTTCCCCAAGATATGTCGTGAGTAATTGTGACCCCTAAGTACCTAACAGACTCGGCGTGAATAATTTCCGTATTATTAATTCTGTAAGCCCTACCTGACCTATTTTTCTTTTTCCAAAGGTGACTGCTACGCACTTTTTTATGTTTAGTTCCATCTGCCACTTTTCGCACCAAGCATGAATAGCAAGTAGGTCGATTGTTAACGAGTCTCTATCTTCGGAATTGTTAATATCCCTATACACAACCGCGTCGTCTGCGAACAGTCTAAGCTTACTTTTAACGACGTTGCTAATATCATTTATGTACAAGAGAAATAAAAGTGGACCAATGACACTTCCCTGAGGAACACCCGATGTAACGCTGTGTTTTACATGATACCGTCTATGACAACCCTTTATTCCCGCCCCTGTAAGAATTGATTAATCCAACTAATCATGTTTTTGTCTATTCCATATTTTTCTAGTTTAGAGAGCAACTTAACGTGAAGTACCTTATCGAAAGCTTTCTTAAAATCGAGGAATATCGCGTCATCTTGAACATTATTTTCACCCGAGAGCAAGATGTCATGAACGAAGAGGGCTAATTGGGTTTCGCAGGATCTACCCTTTCGAAATCCGTGTTGGTTATTTATTAATAATTCCTTCCTATCTAAATGACTCATAATCGAGCTTACGATTATGTGTTCAAATACCTTACAGGAAATGAATGCGAGAGAAATAGGCCGATAGTTACTAGGGTCTTCCCTGTCGTCGCTTTTGAATATAGGTGTGACATTTGCTACTCTCCAGTCCTTAGGGACAACGTGATCTACTTAAGATTTGGAAAATATTAAATCTAAGTCAGGCGCTATGTCTGATGCCAATGTTTTATATACGCGAGCAGGTATTTTATCTGGACCGGGGGATTTGTTGGGGTTGATATTTTGTAGCATACATACATAATAGGGTCACATGCATTTAGTGAGTATCTACATTTTCTACGTCACTTTATTTGGATAATATGTGAGAAACACCTCAGTGAGCTACACATTTCATTGCATGGTTCGTTAAATGCGGACCCCTACATCTACATCTACGTAACAACGTGCGATCCACCACGAGGGTGTATGGCAGCGGTTGAAGATCACCTAACATGCACTATTGCCAGGCAAGTAGGGCATTTAAAGGGGAAATGCTAGAGACCAGGGTCACGTGCGGCTATATGGTTAGTATCTACATAATAAGAAAGGGATAATTAGTTGTTATTACGTGCATCATGCACTACAGACTACTCTAACTATATTTCACCCACCTATCCCTTTGCTTCGCTGCCTATTGTTCTCTCTTATAGTACGCGGGAAAAATGATATTTTAAATCTATCTGTACGACAATCTATCTCTATAATCTTGTAAATATGATCAAACCTAGCATAATACACAGGAATTCTCAATATATATCTAACGTCATCTGTGAAAAAATCGGTTTCGAATTTGCTTAAAAGGTTTAACCTAAATTTTAACCTGCGTTCTGATAGCAATTCCCATCCTAGTTCTTCTATTAAACTCGTAACACTTATACAATTATCATAACGGCCTTTAACAAACCTAGCGGATCTCCTTTGCACACGCTCTAATTCTTTTATCATACCTTCCTCGTACGGATCCCATATACTAGCTGCATATTCTAAATGAGGCCTGAGAAGTGTAAAATAACTTCTCTCTCGTACTCTCTCATCGCATTTGCCTAGAACCCTTTTGTACGAATCCTAATCTACGGTTTGCTACACTAGTTATTTCCCTGATGTGTTTCCCCCATGATATGTCTTCAGTGATTGTGACGCCTAAGTATTTAATATATTCTACGTTAGAATGTTTCTTTTCTTTGATGCAATATCTATTCCGGGGAAAGCCATTCTTTTTCCAAAAGTTCATTACCGCGCATTTCTTCAAATTTAATTTTAGCTGCCAACTATCACACCAATCATCAATCGCATCCAAATCTTTAGCTAAAAACTGACTGTCCTCTTCATTTCTAATTTCCTTATACACTACTGCATCATCGGCAAAAAGACGGAGCTTGCTATTTTTTACTACTGTATTCAAGTGATTTACGTACAGAAGAAATAAAATTGGGCCTATCACGCTTCCCTGGGGAACACCCGATGAAGCTTTTACTTCGCCTGAGCTGACATCATCTAATTCCACCCTTTGAACGCGTTCATGTAAGAAGTCTCATATCCAGCCTACTATATTACTGTCTATCCCGTATGATGCTAACTTCGCGAGTAACCTACAGTGGGGAACCTTGTCAAAAGCTTTTCTAAAGTCAAGAAACGATGCGTCTACCTGTACGTTACCTTCTCCGGAAACTAAAATATCTTGAACAAAAAGTCCTAATTGAGTTTCGCAAGACCGTCCCTTTCTGAACCCATGCTGGTTTGTTATCAATAAATCCTGGCTGTCGAGGATTCCCATTATTGATGTAACTATTATATGCTCTATAATTTTACATGATAGTGACGTTAATGATATTGGTCTATAATTACATAATAATAGTATAATAGTAATTCCCATCCCAGTTCTTCTATTAAACTCGTAACACTTATACAATTATCATAACGGCCTTTAACAAACCTAGCAGATCTCCTTTGCACGCGCTCTGATTCTTTTATCATACCTTCCTCGTACGGGTCCCATATACTAGCGGCATATTCTAAATGAGGCCTGACAAGTGTAAAATAGCTTCTTTCTCGTACTCTCTCATCGCATTCAAAAAGATAAGAAGATCAGCCTCCATTAGGTTAAAAGAGTCAAATTTAATGCGGGGCATTAGAGATCGCATTACCAGACACTGACCGGAAAACTATCACAAATATTGTCACCAAATTAATAACCACAATTAACATGAATTGCACGCATGAATTAGTCATCAAAATTGCTATGTATTTCTGCATCGGCCGAATCGCCTGCAATCCACCCCGAAGATGGCCAAATCTTAAACAACAATTAGCTCGAAAAACAACAATAAAGCTTGAATAATAACTATACAGTTCACAAAAGTCATAGCTTGAAAAATAATATACCTCGAAAAACAACAATATGGTACACAGAAAAGACATAACATGCTATTCTGCCACACATATAGCAATTCCCTCCCTATATAATATCCCTGAAGTAGGATGTAGGATACAGGATATTACCCACATAACCCGAGGATAACCGCAAAGCAAAGGGAACGGTTGGTATGACACCCGCCATTTCTGCGTCCGATATACATTTACATATTACCCCGCTAGCCACCTCAAGGATGTGTAGCAAGGGGTGGGTTATCATCCACATGTACTATACATTCTAGCAACTTTCACCAACATACACTATTTCCAAAAAGACTGTGGTGTAATGTATTTTACGCATACTCAACTGGGTAACCATACAGATGGGGATGATGTAAAATCAATGCACTCCTGTATATATAAATACAATGAACCACGCGACATCAATGAAGATCTTCACCCCCTGTCACACACCCTCGTGGTGGCTCGCAGGGTATCACGTAGATGTAGATGAAGAAGCCACGAACCCCGTTTCCCGAGACAAGAAATGCCCTAAAAACTCTGTTGAAGATGGCACCCGCCCGAACGTAAGCACATCAATGTCATGGAGGGATGGCATTTCACACGGCCTGGCCGCCGCATATCCAGCTCGTCGCCTCCCTACGTCACAGTAGGGGTCACAATTACTCACGACATATCTTGGGGAAAAGATATTCGGGAAATATGCGGTCAAGCATACAGGAAGCTAGGCTTTATCAAGAGAGTACTCGGAAAATGTGATGAGAAAGTGAAAGAACGTTGTTATTTTTCAATCGTTAGGCCTCATCTGGAATATGCTGTTAGTGTATGAGATCCACACGAAACGGGGTTGATATCAGAGTTAGATCGCGTCCAGCGAAGAGGAGCTAGGTTTGTGAAACGATGCTACGATAAGTTGGCTAGTGTGTCTGGACTGTTAGAAGAATTAGGATGGGAATCGCTATCACAGCGTAGATTAAATTATAGGCTTAACCTCCTAAATAAATTTCAGGAAAATCATTTCTCTGACGACGTAAAAAACATACTATTAACCCCCTCGTACTACGGTAGATTAGATCGCGCCAATAAAATTAGAGAGCTAGATTGTAGAACCGATAGGTATAAAATGACATTTTTCCCGCGTACTATTCGGGATCATAACAGCTGTGATCGTCGTCATGAATAGTTCGAGTAGTGACAATAGGCAGACAGTAAATCTTTCTCATTATATTCTCTACTCTCTTATTTATGCATGATGTAAATATTGATGTTCTTATTTATGCATGATATTTTGAATCTGTAGTAGTAGTCTTTGTATCCCTTGCATGTTGGAACGATTGACAATAGAATGTTTCTTGGTTAGTAGATTTTAATGGGCGCGTTGCATGTGTGGTACGCTAGTTTCAATACAGTTTCGGTATTCTGCCGTATAATTAATGCATGCCTGGTGTGGAAGCACCCCCTGCCACACACCCTTTGGGTGGCTTGCAGAATATGACGTAGATGTAGATGATCTATTTTCATGATCTGATCTACTGTACTGAGTTGTACATATAATTTGATGAAAAAAAATAATGTAAAAAAAAGAGTCCATTCCACCCACCAATGTTCCCCCCCCCTGTTTTCTGACGGACATTCGCGTGTTTCTCAAATCCCCTCTCCTCCCATTTCTCCTTTTCCCCCAACAAGTGGAGCATTCTAAGTCGGGGAGGGTGCAGGGTGTTGTACTCAACCCTCCTCACAATCGCAAGGGCCTTCACTCATTCCCTCTGACCACCCGAGATACTCGCCTCTCGCATAGCCTGCCTTCGAGGAAAGTGCCGAAGGTCGCCCACCCGCTGTCTCGGGATCTGGTGTTCTTATACATCCCACCTCGCCCATCGTTAACGACCATTACCTTTCTTCCCATTTCTCGGAATCTTCAAAAGAGCGTAATTCTCTCCCTCCACCCCCAGAATCAAACACTCTATGGAAAAGTGTGTGGCAGGGCGTCGATGGATAATCCCTGGTCATTTTTAAAACCTTTCAGAAAGAAAGTTGTAAGGAAGAGTCGTTCTATTGCCAGCAAATCGCGGACACGTGTCACCGCTGTCAGTTGAAGACTCCGATTTCCGAAGACTAATATTCATTCTTCTTTTCCATCCAACTATTTTTTTGGATAAAGCAAGGAAGTTAGTTAGATTGTAAGATAAATGATGTGTTTTAGGCGATCACCAGCCAAACATTTGCTGTAGAATGACAAATTCATATAAAAAACATAGATTAGTCAAAGACAATAGATTTAGTGTGTCAAATTTGTGTGCATAATAGAATATTTATACATTTACATCCACGTCATAACCTGCAAGCCACCCAAAGGATGTGTGGCAAGGGATGCTTCCAAACCAGGCACCCATGAATTATACGGCCGAACACCGAAACTACATTGAAACCAGTGTACCACACATGCAACGCGCCCATTAAAATCTACTAAACAAGAAACTATCTATTGTCAATCGCTCCAACATGCAAAGGGTACAAGAACTACAGATTCAAAATCTCATGTATAAAAAATAACATCAATATTTACATCATGCATAAATAAGAACGTAGAAAATATAAAGAGAAAGTTCTACAGTCTAGCTAATGTCACTATTTGCACTATTCATGACGACGATCACAGCTGTTATGGCCCCGAATGGTACGCGGAAAAAGTGACATTTTATACTTACGTCTACATCTACGTAATACCCTGCGAGCCACCACGAGGGTGTGTGGCAGGGGGTGAAGATCACCAAACATGCACTATTGCCATGCAAGTAGGACATTAAAAGAAGACGTGCTACATACATCTACATCTACGTCATACCCCGCAATCCACCCAAAGAGAGTGTGGCAGGGGGTGCTTCCACACCAGGCATGCATGAATGATACGGTAGAACACCGAAATTACATTGAAACCCGCGTACCAAAAATGCAAATCGCCAATTAAAAATCTAATTACCGAGAAACATTCTATCGTCAATCGTTCCAACATGCAAGGGACACAAAGACTACTACTACAGATTCAAAATATCATGCATAAATAAGAACATCAATATTTACTTCATGCATAAATAAGAACGTAGAGAATATAAGGAGAATAATTAATTGTCTGCCTATTGTTACTACTCGAACTATTCATGACGACGATCACAGCTGTTATGGTCCCGAATGGTACGCGGAAAAAATGACATTTTATACCTATCGGTTCTACAATCTAGCTCTAATTTTTTTGGCGTGATCTAATCTGCCGTAGTACGTGGGGGTTAAAAGTATGTTTTTTTACGTCGTTAGAGAAATGATTTTCTTGAAATTTAGCTAGGAGGTTAAGCCTATAATTTAATCTACGCTGTGATAGCGATTCCCATCCTAATTCTTCTAACAGTCCAGACACACTAGCCAACTTATCGTAGCATCGTTTCACAAACCTAGCTCCTCTTCGCTGGACGCGATCTAACATAAGTTTAAATATGCCTTTTCTTCCAAATTTTCGCTTTTCAACTGTGATCTGAGAAATCTTCAGAAGAGTCCATGTTAAAACCTCCACTTTCAAGGATAAATTACGGTAAAACTAGCTTGAAAACCTCGTTTTATTTTCATCTCAGTTTAGAAAACGCATTTCAAAGACACTATTCCAGTCTCCAGAAAATCTGGAATAAGTGACCCTAAGGTCAGGGTCACCTTAATAAACTGTAAATAATGCTCTTTGTGGATGATTGAATGAAATATTTTTATCGTTTATTTCTTTCTCGTTGCACAACTGTCCCTGATTTTATGTTTTTGTTGAAATATAGAGGTGGACATGAAAGGAAACTGTAATTTTCTACGATACACATGTATGGTGTGCAGAGAAGATATGCAAGATACGTGAAATGCCGTTGTAATAGTCTCGTTAGTGTAACTGACCTCTTGCAACAATTTGGATGGGAATCGCTTTCAGACCGTCGATTGAAAATTAGACTCAATCATTTATGTAAATTCAAAACCGAATTATTTTCCGCCGAAGTTATCAATATCTTACGGGCTCCAACATACTTCGGTAGATCAGATCGTAAAAATAAAATAAGTGAAATGGGTTTTGGAACAGAAAGATTTGGAGTGTCGTTTTTCCCGCGATCTATAAGCGACCATAATGGCTGCGTTTTGACTATGAATTAGGTTAGTTGACATTTAGTGTAGAGGAAGGTATGATTAAAGAATTAGAGCGCGTGCAAAGGAGATCTGCTAGGTTTGTTAAAGGCCGTTATGATAATTGTATAAGTGTTACGAGCTTAATAGAAGAACTAGGGTGGGAATTACTATCAGAACGCAGGTTAAAATATAGGTTAAACCTTTTAAGTAAATTCGAAACCGATTTGTTCACAGATGACGTTAGATATACATTAAGAACCCCTGCGTATTATTCTAGGTTTGATCATATTAACAAGATTAGAGAGATAGATTGTCGTACCGATAGATTTAAAATGTCATTTTTCCCGCGTATCATAAGAGAGAACAATAGGCAGCGTAGCAAAGGGATAGGTAGGTGAAATATAGTTAGAGTAGTCTGTAGTGCATGATGCATGTTATAACAACCAATAATCCCTTTCTAATTATGTAGACACTAACCATGTGACCCTATTATCTAGCATGCCTTCATTAAATATCCTAGTTTCATGTCAATAGTGCATGTTTGGTGGTCTTCACACCCTGCCACACAACCTCGTGGTAGCTCGCAAGGTATTACGTAGATGTAGACTCAATGAATATGTTTGGTGATCTTCACCCCTGCAACACACACCCTCGTGGTGGCTCGCAGGATATTATGTAGACGTAGACGAATAGCATATAAGGTAGACGGGAGAGTAGGTCAGTAAATGGAGTAGAGATTTGTTCATTTCTAGAAAGTCAAATATTGAAGAGTATTCAGAGTGTTGGGACAAGGATAGGCTTAATAACTGACAACAAGTTGGAAAGATTCCAGACAAACAATAACGAGAATTCTCAGGCAATAGTCATAGCAGTAGTTATTTGTCGTAAAAAAATAACGTTCCAGGATCCCACCATTTTGTTCACAGCGCGGAGTGTAACGTCATTATTGGCACAGAAAGTTGGCTAACGGACGATATTTCATATTATGGTGAAGTCTCCCGAAAACCGTTCACCATTTATAGAAAAGATGGAACTATCCGATCCGGCGGTGGTATATTTGTAGCTGTTAAAAATACAATCGTCGGCAAAGCGGAAATTGTTCCAGAAACCAACCTTGAATCTGTATGGTGTTCAATTAAATGCCCTATATCCAAAACAATATTTGTGTGCTCGCACAACAGGACACCCAACACTGACATCAATTCAATTATAGAACTAGATACACAGATAAATAGCATCACATGCAGGAATCCCGAAAGAAATTTTATAATTCGTAGAGATTTCAATGCCCACTCTATAGAATGGAACGGCTACAGTTTCATAACCGTTAGGAGAGATAAAGACATAATATGTGAGTCCATGCTGTACACTATCTCATCAAATGCACAACTTCAGATTGCTATGGCACCTAACAGAGGAGATGATATTCTTCATTTACTGGCTACAAATATACCACATAAAAAATAAAGGTGAACACTGTTGAAGGAATTTGTAACCATAGGATAGTTAGAGCTAAGTTTTTCTTTAATTGTCAATAATAACTTTAAAAGAATAGGAAAATTTTACATTTTTTAAACGACTGATAAGGGTACAAATTTCAACTAAACATTTCTTTCCCGTCTTCCAAGATTCAATTATTAGTTAGACACGAAGGGTGCTTGGAAAGCCTTTAGTTCGGTCGAAAATGTAGGAATTAAAACTTATATCACAAGTAAAGTATAAAAGAGAAAGCAGTGAACCGAGATGGTACGACGCGGAAGAGAGAATATCGTTGAGGCGACGGAGAGCATGCCACGCCAAGATAAAAAAAATCCGTGAAGATTCATCCGATGAAGATCGCGAGTTAATAATTGAAAAAAAATTTTTGTCTAAAACCACTGCAAAGGAAGCGTTTAGCAATGCATTCATGGATTTCAAGAGGAAAACACTTTTAGAACAGTTACGGATGTATTAACTCATGCATGAGAAAAATTGTACCGTATAAAGCGACAAATTGTATGATTGTTTGTTTGATGAATTGTTTGAAAAACTGAACGGAAAAAAGAACCTGTTCTATTTCCATTCAGTTTCTTGTACATTCTATGATACATTCGTTTGTACAATAAAATGTACGGTATAAAGCGGCCTTAATAATGAAGGTCCTCAAGGGCCGCCGCTAGTATATGGGACCCCTATGAAGTAGGACTAGTTTCAGTTATGGATCGCATACAGCAGAGGGCAGCTAGATGTGTTTAAAATTGATATGACACACATTGTACTGTTACTAAATTTTGGAGGGAATTAGGGTGGGAACCTCTATCCAATCGAAGGGATAAATATAGGTTAAATCATTTGGGAAAGTTTGATGTAAACTATTTTTTGCGAGACGTTAAAAATATTTTTCTATAGCCAAACTATTATGGTAGGAACGATCACAGGAATAAGATTAAGGAAATAGACTGCAGAACCGATAGATTTGACTTGTCATTTTTTCCACGTACAATAAGGGCCATAATAGTTGTGATAGATCAGTTCTAGGATACTGACTAGGTCAAGTAGGTTTTTTTCAGCAGTGGTAAATATATTAACATGAACTGTAGATTAATCTCGCAGGCAATCTCCGGCATGATATACTCCTGTAAGTCTTAGTACAGATGACTACGTCTACGTAATACCCTGCGAGCCACTAAAAGGGTGTGTGGCAGGGGGTGAAGATCACCAAACATGAACTATTGACATGCAACTAGGATATTTAATGGAGCCATGCTAGAGAACAGGGTCACATGCAGCAAGATGGTTAGTATCCACATAATAAGAAAGGGATTATTGGTTGTTATTACATGCATCATGCACTACAGACTACTCTAACTATATTTCACCTACCTCTCCCTTTGCTACGCTGCCTATTGTTCTTTCTTATGGTACGCGGGAAAAATGAATTTTAAATCTATCGGTTCGACAATCTATCTCACTAATCTTGTTAATCTGATCAAACCTAGCATAATACGCAGGGGTTCTCAATATATATCTAACGTCATCTGTGAACAAATCGGATTCGAATTTACTTAGTTTTCTAGAGTGTCCGGATTGTTAGAAGAATTGGGATGGGAATCGCTATCACAGCGTAGATTAAATTAAAGGCTGAACGTCTTAACTAAATTTCAGGAAAAATATTTCTCTGACGACGTAAAACACCTACTATTAACCCCCTCGTATTACGGCAGATTAGATCACACCAGTAAAATTAGAGAGATAGATTATAGAACCGATAGATATAAAATGTTATTTGTTCCGCGTACCGATCGGGACCATAACAGCTGTGTTCGTCGTCATGAATAGTGCAAATAGTGACATTAGCTAGACTGTAATCTTTTTCTTTATATTTTGACGATGGAATGTTCCTTGGTTAGTAGATTGTTAATTGGTGCGTTGTATGTGTGGTACGCTGGTTTCAATGTAGATTCGGTGTTCTGCCGAATAATTCATGCACGCCTGGAGTGGAACCTGCCACACACCCTTTGGGTGGCTTGCAGGGTACGACGTAGATGTAGATACCTGTCGACTCTCCTGTTTCAATATTTCATATGCAGCTACACGTCTTAGTTTTCGACTCTTGAGAACAAAGCTATTGAGCTATAGCATTCTACGAATGTTTAATTTATTTTCCGACGAAGTTATCTATCTTACCAACTCTTGACATACCTACTACTGTAGA
The DNA here is from genome assembly GCA_963169105.1 of Ceriagrion tenellum. Lineage (NCBI taxonomy): Eukaryota > Metazoa > Arthropoda > Insecta > Odonata > Coenagrionidae > Ceriagrion > Ceriagrion tenellum. The sequence continues at coordinate 116,897,435 of OY720640.1, read as the reverse complement.
CCAGATCATGAGAATGAAATAAGGGAAATAGATTGTGGAACAGAGAGGTTTTAAATATCGCTTTACCGCGATCGATAAGAGACCATAATGGCTGCGTTTGAAGTAGGTTAGTTGACAGGGGGTGTAGGTGATTAATTGATGTGCTCCCGAATGCATGTTTCCTAAAACTTCCGAGTCTCGCTAACACAATGTTTTGCATGTTCCCTGCTTGACTCTAGTATTGCGTTAACATTTTAGTGAATGTTAATTGCTACAATGTAGTGTATGTTGGTGATAAGTCACCCCTTGCCAAATACCCTTGACTTGCCTTGCTAGATGGGTAGAAGTAGTTGGACGTATTAGCACCTTCTTGACAACACTTCCTTCGTTTAATTTCCCACAGGGCCAATATTTTCTTCGAGTCGGTCATCTGATCGACTCATTCATCAACGGCGGAGAATTTCACCCAATGGAATACGAGTTCCAAAAGAGTTGAGTGATGAGAACGGACGAGGAAGGGGAGTGCAGCACACACATTTCTCCAAGCCCACCAGTGTAAAGAGTTCGTTCTGGGTTTTCCATTCCTACCCTCTCTCGACACCCCTTCCCCTCCTCTAACTGGCCCCAACTCTGCAGGGACCTTTTCCCCATGGCGCCAAGCCGACCTCCCTTGCCATTGAGAAGGGACTCCCCTTTGTCTCAGACCCCCTCGCTGAGGCCCCACTTGCACTCTCTTCCCCTCCGGGAAGGGGGAACATTCCTTAAGCCTGAATCACACGATCATTTTTTCCGTCCCTTTTAAGGGATAGCTCCAATGATAGCTTTTCAGGGACCGTGACAATGATAGCTCGAGCTATCATTTTCTGAATCACACGGTCATTTTGGCCGTCCCTTTTTCCATCATTTTTTCCGTCCCTTTTCGCATCATTTCTATGTTTACTACTCTCATTCCATTGAAAGCCGAACGTGGCGTTAGTGTCGCTCTTTGCGGCCGAGCACTCTGATTGGCTAAATGGTGGAGTCAGCGATGCCTCCAGGGACGGAAAAAGGGCGTGCCCAGGGATGGAAAAAGCTATAGGGATCCCTATCCCTAGAGCCATCCCTGACTTTGTTCGAGTCACATGATCATTTTCGAGCGATCATTTGAGCTATCATTGGAGCTATCCCTTAAAAGGGACGGAAAAAATGATCGTGTGATTCGGGCATTACAGTCGCCTCCTACCGCCAAAGGAGAAGGGATTGAGGCCCCTGCTGATTCAGGGCTTTCCCATCCACCCCTCCCTTCCCTATCCTACCCTTACCCTCTCCTTCAAGACAGTGGAAGGGGGGAGAAGGGATTCGCCTCGTCGTTGGCCTCCCCCTACTTCCCCGATTTCTCCTCTCTGGCCTCCCACCAAACTTCAGCGTGAAGCTCCGTGCGCGTGAGTTCGCGGTCATTCGGCAAGTTTTTCTCTGGTTCATTCTGACGTTGTCCAACGTGCCCAGTCGTCCCCAACCAGAAGCTGTGGAAGGAAACAGAGACGATTGGGGTAAATTAGCTGTGATCCGGGTTTATCGAGGATACGCCGATCTCTTTCTAAGGTAGGTGTCACTATCAATTTAGGTATAAAATGTAATTTTTTTCGCGTACCATTCGGGACCATAACACCTATGATCATCGTCATGAATAGTGAGAATAGCTAAATTGTAGATCTTTCTCTTTATATTCTCTACGTTCTTATTTATGCATGATGTAAATATTGATCTTCTTAATTATGCATGATATTTTGAATCTGTATTAGTAGTCTTTGTATCCCTTGCATGTCGGAACAATAAATGGAATGTTTCTTGGTTAGTGGATTGTTAATTGGCGCGTTGCATGTGTGGTACGTTGGTTTCAATGTAGTTTCGGTGTTCTGCCGTATAATTCATGTATGCCTGGTGTGGAACCTGCCACACACCCTTTGGGTGGCTTGCAGGGTATGACGTAGATGTAGATTAAACATGCTTCATCTTCTTGTCACGTCATGGTGTGCGTTTATCAATAGGCCCCCTGTAGGTCGTGTGCCCTGGAGGTGTTGGTAAGCGATGAAATGTCTGGGTTAGACTGTCAAGTAAATAGTTAGTAGAATTTGTAATAACAGTAAATATTCTTCCGATTGTTTACCGACCGTAATTCTTGCCTCTTCGCCCTTACCTCATAACGGACAGAACTTGATTCGTCAGAAACGTCTTCGTTTCTGGACCCTCTTATTTCCCTCTTATCATAGATGATCGTCCATTACACCTCGGTATTCAGAAAACTTCTGGGCTTAATTGCGTCTCCATTTTTCTGTTGCTTCTTTTTGGCGAATTAATGTCTCATGGGCAGCGGAAGCTTGGGTGAAATGATTGGGCATCCTCGGCATCCCCCTGTGGAATGGTAGATACAATTTCTCGCTGTCGTTCTATAGGTCTCTTCCATCTTTATGCTGGTGAATTCCGAAATTTTCCTCTGGCGAGCCCAAGTTTCGCATTAGCCATGGAAGCCATGTAATCGGCATTAGTGGGTTGGAATAAAGGACAGTTGGAGGTCAGAAAATCAATTCATTACAGAAATTGTTTTGCCAAATTTAGGTTATTAGTTGCATAAAATTTAGCTTAAAAATGATAAGTAAGCTTTTTAAGTAGGGCCATCATGGGCTGCAGTGGGCTGGGTTGAGTTTGCTTATCGCTGGAGGGCTGTGTGACATACGTCTTCAGATAAAAAATGGCATTAAAATTTGGGTGATTAGCGAGTGGACGGTAACAATTAATGAATCAATGACCCTCGGGTTATATTTCGTCAAAAACTAATAGCGATACATATCCAAGAAACTAGATGTAATATTACATGACCATTTGGTTGAATTTGTCAGATGGGGTCTTAAGTACATAGCTTCGTGCAAGGTGACTTCGCGTCCATGGCGCGATGAATTTTCGGGACAGATGTGCAGTCCATCTCATCGCAGTTTATTCCTAATTTCAGGCCATCCATGCCAACTCATCCTGTGATCATCCCCACACTCTGCAGAACTGGAGGAATATTCAGGAGGTGCCCATTCATTCTTTCGGTGAGCTCTTATCTTTTGATGATTCTGTGATCATTTTCAGGTGACTGATGCTTCTACTTGTAACGCGCGCGGTTCTGATTGAACTGGGATGAGTGCTGCATGCCTGGTGTGGATTCACCCCGTGCCACACATCCTAGTGGTGGCTTGCACGGTATGTCTTAGATGTAGATCAATGACCCTCAGGTTGCCTTTCATCAGAAACTGATAGCAATACATATCCAAGAAACCGTATGTCATGTTGCATGACTATTTCCTTTGTGTTGTGGGTCAGAATTTGTCTAATGTAGCTTTGTGAAAAATGACTACGCGTCTATGACGCGATTCATCTTCGGGGCAGATGTGCTGTCCATCTCATCACAAATTCTTCCTATTTTCAGGCCATTCTTGTTGAATCATCTTGCGATCATTCCCACACTCTGTAGAACCGGAGGAATAATCGGGAGGTGCCCCCTCCACCTTCATTCTTTCGGTGAGCTCCTATCTTTTGATGATTCTATGATCATTTTCAGTTAACAAATTCTTTTAATTGACTATTATTCAAATGTGAACCTCGCCCTGCATGCGTTTGAAGGAAGTCTCATCCATTTGGTCAGATGGCATGATCTGTCTAATTGTTATGACATCTAAATTCTCCATTGCTGGGGTGAGTTCTCAGCTGTTTTCAGTTAAGCCAGCCTTCATTTACCTATATAATTGTGAGCTATGTTGTGGCCAAGTCCATTCGTGTCTTGTTAATATGGGTTAATATGGTAGATAAGCTGATCAACCAAGGAGAAATATTAGTACCAATGAAACTTAGCCTGTTCCAGTAACCAGCACCTTATTTTATTAGAGGTGTAGATGTCTATTCTGAAGGAGAGGTAATTATTTGGGCTGGCATCAGATGTAAAGTTAACAGATATTAAGGCATCATTTACCATTTGTGTCTTATTTTACTGATTGCCTATTCAATATGAATTTATTAATCATAATGCAATTTTGTATGGCTAGCCCTAGGGAAATGGTTTTTAGTGAAGTGATATACTCATCAATTACGTTGTCATTGTAAGAAATTCAAAGTTACAGTTTTGAATGAAGAATGAAAGCCTATCCAAAGTACTAAGTATATTGGCGTGCAGCACTATACTACTTATTTTTAACACTTCCTGTAACCATGTACTATTAAATCCAAAGGCTGACTTTGGATAGAAATTAAGGTGTGATTAAACAATGCAAGTTCCCAGGCATGAATATGACTGGACAGCTGGGTAAGCAAATGCTCAAAATTAGAATGAGGTATTTTATGGCCATGCATTCACGCATTTTTGGAATTTTGCATATTTATCTGATACAGTTTTTAAGGTGAGTGTGTTAAAGCATCTACTTGCTTGAGAACATGCATTGTGTAAGTACTACTTTGAGCTTAGTAAGGCTCTCAACTTTGGTCTTTCCACCAACGTTTTCTTCTGTCATATTGGGCTATAGTTAAATGTTGTTTATGAGAGCATTCAAGTATGAAGAAATTATTTGTTATTTTCTTGTTAGGTTCTGATCCTTCTATATTATGTCAGTTACTGAATGTTGGTGTAGAAGAGGTAAAATTTCTTATACATACATACATACCCATCACACCTATCCCTTTTGGTGGTAGGCACAGTCAAAATGTTTCACTCATTAATACATAATTGTACACCTAACTCTGCTTCAATAATTTCCTCCATACTGACCTATCCTTGCAAACCTCTTTTGCCTCATTCACCCCCATTAACTGATTCATATACGCCCTCCTGTTTTTAAGACTCCTAATATTCTTCCTCCTAAGAATTTCCTCAACCACATTCAACCACAACTTTCTCGGCCTACCTCTACCTCTCAAACCATTCATTCAACTCTCATATGTCTGTTTCCTTCTTCGACTCTCATCCATTCTCTAAACATGGCCAAACTAACAAAGCACACTCCTTTCATACACGTCCATTACTGGAGCATTTAACCCACATTCATTCATGACCCACTCATTCCTGACCCCATCCATTGTACTTTTGCCACATATACTCCTCAGATTACTCATACCCACGGCGTTTAGTCTACTCTTATGTCTATCCTGACATACCCATGTTTCACTACCATATAGCAAAGTGGGAAGAAGTACTCTTTTGTACACTGCTATTTTCCCTTCTTTAGACAAGCACTCATTCCTTGATATGCTCCACATGCTACCTACCACTTTCTTTCCAGCATTCACACATCTATTTATCTCCTCATCTATTCTTCCATCTTTCGCATACATCTTACCTAAGTACACAAAATCATCCACCTGTTCAATTACTTCACCATTCGTCCTCATCATACAGTTATTCTCCCCATTCTCTTTATCAAAAACTACTACTTTAGTCTTGTACGCATTTACCCTCAATTCCATTCTCTCCGTTGATTCACAAAACTTATCTGGGAGCTTCTGTAATCCCTGTTGACTGTCTGAGATCAAAACAGCATCATCCACATATAGAAGAACTTGCAAGTTTAATTTCCAATCAAAACACCGTCGTTTTCACTACATGCATATCTAACACATTTATCCATAAATACATTAAACAGCCATGGAGACATTACACATCCTTGCTTTACACCCCGATTTATTACAAACCAATCACTCAGAACCCTGTTAACTCTTACTCTTGCCTTACTATTGTCATACATCGCCATCATAACATTCAATATCTTCCCATTAACTCCATAGTCTCTCAAAACCTTCCACAAGTTCTTTCTATTTACTCTGTCATATGCCTTCTCTAAATCGACAAATGCACAGTACACTTTCTTTTGGACACTCATACATTTTTCTATCACTTGCTGAAGTGCAAAAAGCTGGTCACTACATCCTCTCCCAGGCATAAACCCACACTGCACACCCCATATTTTGTTGGAAGTAATATTCCTTACTCTTTCGATTAATATTTTACTGAACACTTTTCCCGGGATACTCAATAAACTAATGGCCCGATAATTATTACATTCGGTCTTTCCTCCTTTCCCTTTGTACAACGGAACGATGATAGCATTCTTCCAATCCGCTGGATCAACAGAAACCTGTAAGCATAAATTGTATAGTTCACGCAGCCTACAAATTGGTAATTTACACCCAGACTTCAACATTTCACTGGATATCCCATCTATGCCTGCAGCCTTCCCATTTTTCAATATTCTCAAAGCTGTTTTGACCAGCTTTTCACTGATATCCTTTTCCGTCGTCACATTCTCACATACCACTTCACAAGGCTCATCCTCAATGCCTGAAATATTATTGTACAATTCTTAAAAATACTCCCTCCAGCAGTCTCTAATATTGATCTCGTACCACATGATCTCTCCACTTTTGTTCTTTACCGCATTCATTCCCCTACCTTCACCAATCTTAGCCCTTTTTACCCACTTCCTAAACAGCTTTTTATTACCTTCAAAATCCCTCTGCATTTTGTTAGCTTCATCCGCACGCACTCTTTCTTTGCTCTCTTTCACAACGATTCTGCATTCTTTTTCTTTCTGTAAATCTCACATGCCTTAGTGCTCTCTTCCTCAGATTTGGCAGCTATCATATTTTTTGTATGCCTCTTTCTTTTTTCTGACTGCAATTTTAACTTCTTCATTCCACCAAGCATCACTTTTCATTCTTCCTACCACTCCTTTTCCACATACATTTTCAGCACATTCCACAATCACTCCTTTTAAACATTCGCATGCATCATTTACATTCTTGTTTCTGATATGCCCATCCCATTCTCTCTGCTTCAACGATAGAGCATCCTCAAGTATGCAACCATACTGTATTCTTACCTCGCTGTCTAGCAGCCTTACCACTTTTGCCCTCAACTGCTTACGAGCAAAATTCTTCCTTGGTACCCACTTTCTGCCCAGATTCACTTTGGAGAGTACCAAATAGTGGTCAGTTCCACATTCAGCACCCCTCATCACTCGCGTGTCCCACACAAACTCTCTCAATCTCTCATCATACACAATAAAATCAATCATGCTTTTACAATTACCCCTTTTCCAAGTATACATATGTATTCTCTTATGCTTAAACCATGTATTTGACACAAACAATCCTTTTTCCAAGCGCACACTCACCAAGTTTTCACCATTATCATTCACTCGGTGGTCACCAAAAGGCCCAGCCACTCTCTCAGATGCATTTCGCCTCACACCAACCCACCCATTCATGTCACCTAGTAAAATTATTCTCTTACCAGGATCACATTCATTCAAAACCTCTCTCAGTTTTTCCCAAAACTCATCTTTCACACTGTCTCCCTCTCCATCTACTGGTGCATAGCACGCCACAATCACAACTCTCCTAATACCTACTTTCATGCGAACCCAGAGCAGTCTGGGGGATACTAAGTCGTACTTCCTTACTAGCAACTTAGCTCTCTCATTAAGATTGAGTCCTACACCTTGACTGCCACTGCCGTATACATTATCTTCAACTCCTGACTACAATTCCAGACTACTGTCATCTAATGTAACAGCATCCCGCCCCTTATGCTTGGTTTCCCATACACACAAAACATCCATTCATCTCACTTTCATTTCATTCAGCAACTCATGCACCTTTCCATATAATCCTCTCACATTCCAAGTACCCAGAGTCCAGTTCGTTTCCAGTCCGTATCTTGATGGGCCAACCTTATTCAGCTTCCGTCGCCCATCGTGGCTTCAGCTGTCCGAGGCAACATTTTGACGTTTAGCAGTAAGTTGTAATGGAGTATGCAAGGTCACCAGCCTTCACAGTATCCGCACCACGTGCAGCTTTCCCTGCTAACGGTTACGGCGCTCTACTGGTCAGTTTTGGCACATTTTCGCCAGTATGCCACAAGAGAAACCAAAGCATAGTAATACCCTAGGCCTGCTTTCCCTATCCTGCTCAAGCTAGGATCCCTTCTGAAAGGACTACCTTCTGAGCCAGCACACTGTTGCCTGCGACCCACCACTAGGAGGTATATGTGGTGTACTGACACACTGGGTCTCAATAAATGTTCTTATAGATAATTAAATTGAACATTCTAGTTTTCCCTCTATATCTGTGAGTTGTATTTCTTCATTTGCAGTGTTCTGTTTGATAAATGGCAGCTACTATGAAAGACCCACCATTAAAAAAACCTAATCACCAAGGTCCTGTCTTCTCCAAACTTTCCTTTGCTTAACTATCCCATTTCCTCTATTACACCTCTCTTAATATGTTACCTGCTCTGCTACAATTATTAAACTGCTTGATTCCTGAAAAGATATTTTAAATAAATAAGTTCATTTTGAAGTATGCTTACATGATATTTAATGCCTTAAAAATTTTTCTTAAAGTTTCAACAAAAATTGATTATTGACACAGAACTGACAGCCACCCCATGAAGCAGACTTCAATTTTGCAAACCTGCAATGCACGGTCATTCCTCATTGCATACAGATCACACAGGCATCCAAAAGAGGCTCCAAAATGCGTAGTGTTTTCAACAATGCAGATATTCTGTAACCTTACCACATTAGTTGTTCGAATTGCTCCATAATCCATAAAAAGTTGTGGATCTTACCATTTAAAAAAGAATGGATGCACCCAGAAAAAAAATTCATGGCGGAAGCTGTAAGCATCATCATTTGATATCTCTGAGACCTAGGCATTCTTTGAGTAAACAATGCCCCTGAGTGAAATGAAGCTAGACCCATTGAAAGTTAAAGAGTTGAGAGCAACACGCTGTCATCTCCCACCGGCCAGAATGATCCTGAGGTATGACACAGTGTTGCAGTTAGCTGTGAATGTGCTTGACTCTTTATCTCTTTCCCTCAATGATGGCATTCCAAATTTATATTTTTTTCCTCCTCCCAGCTCATGTGACATTCTTCCCTTTCATCTCTGCACCATTAAGTTACCTCTCCCCAGTGTCCTCCGTTCTCTTCACTGCCTCCTACAATTTTCCTTTACCAGCCTCCTTCCCCCTCCTACTGCATCCAACACTTCCTCATTCATTTTTCTCTCCTCCCTACTTGCTCTTGTCATCATTCTCCATGCCCTCATCTGGCTGAAATCCTCAATCCTAGCCAATTCCTCCAATAGCAGGAGCCAAGCTTCTGATTTTAATAGGTGTATGATGAATATTTTTCAGGTTTTAAATCTTATTTCCATTTTGTCTATGAGCAGTTGTATCTTTCATAGAGCCCTTATTTCTTAGGGCACATTTTCCATGAAAGGTATGCTGATATTTATGACAAATATTCTGAGCCCTCTCATTGAGGGTGTCCACTGACTGGGACAATCTGGAATTATTCGTGAATTTTCAGCACCAGGAAATGTTCGTGGATTATTTGTGAATTTCTGGTTTGAGTCAGGAATTTGAAAAATTATCATTTCAAGACAAATCCTTATTCTATAAACAAAATCAACAACGATGACTTAAACATATCTATTATATCATAACTGTACATGGTGTAATGGATTTACTGTTGGTGTGAATAAATCTACATCTACATAATACCCCGCGAGCCACCGAATGGGCATGTGGCAGGGGGTCTTAGGTCACCATCCGCGTAAAAGTGTAAGTTTTTTTTGGTGATGAAATGGTCACATGAATTATAGGAGTGTATTTAGTGAGCTTAATTTTTATTGTGATCGCTTATTGTTTGCGGAAAGAACGAGCAGTATCTCTCCATGACTCATTCATCTGAGGACCTTCCCATGATACGTTTAACAAAACCTAGTTTCTTTAATGGTGCATATGTTTTGTATGCTTTAATATGTTTTGTATGTGTAATCCCCACTATATATCAGATGTTAATGTAATTCCAAGATATTTTACTGTATCTGAAGATTTTATGTTTACTCCACCCCAGGGGTGATCCCAGGGGGGGATATGGGGATACCCCCCCCCCAAAATTTAGGGTTGTACAAAACAATTTTAAAAACTAGATGTAGTAATCAAATACAACATTGAACGCTCCCACACCCACAATATAGGAATGGCATTTTGGTGATGACTTTCGCAGGAAGTGGACTGGGGTGAATTTGCTGATATTTAATTGTAACCCCTACTCCTAGCACCATGGATGTCTTAGTCTGAGTGAAATGAAGCTAGACCCATTGAAAGTCAGGGAGTTGAAAGCAACACGCTGTCATCTCCTGCCGGCCAGAATGATCCTGAGGCACGATACAGTGTAGCAGTTAGCTGTGAATGTGCTTAACTCTTAATCTCTTTCCCTCTATGATGGCATTCCAAATTTATATTTTTTTCCTCGTCCCAGCTTATGTGGCACTCTTCCCATTCATCTCTGAACCATTAAGTTACCTCTCCCCATTGTCCTCTGTTCTCTTCACTGCCTCCTACAATTTTCCTTTACCAGCCTCCTTTCCCCTTCTACCACATCCAATACTTCCTCATTCATTTACCTCTCCTCCCTACTCACTCATGTCATCATTCTCCATGCCCTCATCTTGATGAAATCCTCAATCCTATCCAATTCTCCTATCCTATTCCTATTCCTATAGCAGCAGCCAAGTTCATGATTTAAGTATCTGTATGATGAATATATTAAGGTTTTAAATCTCATTTTCAATGTGTATATGAGCAGTCATAAATCTCATAGCGCTCTTATTTCTTCATCTTATATCTTCATCGGATGAATCGGCACGAATTTCCTCATTTTGGCGTGGCATGCTCCTTGTCTCCTCAACAATTTTCTCACTTCCGTGCCGTACCACCTCGGTTCACTTCTCTCTTTTCTTACTTTACTTGGAATATAAGTTTTAATTCCTACATTTTTGATCGGAAAAGAAGCTTTCCAAGAACCCTCCGCATCAAACGTAATAATTGATTTTTGGAAGACGGGAAAGAAATTTTTAGATGAAATTTGTACCCTTCGAAATCGGCTGTTTTAAAAATGTAAAATTTTCCTATTCTTTTAAAGTTTCTATTGACATTTTAGGAAAACTTAGCTCTAACTACCCTATGGTTACCAATTCCTTCAACAGTGTTCACCTTTATCTCTTTATGTGGTATATTTGCAGCCAGTAAACCAAGAATATCATCTCATCTGTTAGGTGCCATAGCAATCTGAAGCTGTGCGTTTAATGAGAAAGTGTACAGCATGGACTCACACGACTCACATACGTCCTTATCTCACCCCCCGGTTATGAAACTGTAGCCGTTCCATTCTATAGAGTGGGCATTGAAATCTCTACGAATTATAAAATTTCTTTCGGGATTCCTGCATGTGATGCTACTTATCTGTGTATCTAGTTCTATAATTGAATTGATGTCAGTGTTGGGTGTCTTGTTGTGCGAGCACACAAATATTGTTTTGGATATAGGGCATTTAGTTGAACACCATACAAATTCAAGGTTGGTTTCTGGAACAATTTCCGCTTGGCCGACGATTGTATTTTTAACAGCTACAAATATCCCACCGCCGGCTCGGTTAGTTCCATCTTTTCTATAAATAGTGAACAGTTTTCGGGAGACTTCACCACTATATGAAATATCGTCCATTAGCCAACTTTCTGTGCCAATAATGACGTTACACTCCGCGCTGTGAACAAAATGGTGGGATCCTGGAACGTTATTTTTTTACGACAAATAACTGCTGCTATGACTATTGCCTGAGACTTCTCGTTATTGTTTTTCAGGAATCTTTCCAATTTGTTGTCAATTATTAAGCTTTTCCTTGGCCCTAAACTCAGAATTCTCTTCATTATTTGACTTTCTAGAAATGCACAAATTTCTACCCCACATACTGACCCACTCTCTCGTCTACTTTCTATGCTAAACTCGACGGGTGTGCTCAATTATCCTGTCCCGTCCCGTACGTATAGTGGACACCCGAGGGATTTATTGGCACCCCACACCAATCCAGCACCGTGCTAAGGCCAAGTACTAAGGAAAGTAAAGTTTAAGTAAACCGAAAACGAAATTCTTGGTCCACACTTGAGTATATACAACAATTTATTTACAAGTTGGAAATAAGCACCGGTCTAAGGTCCAAGAACCCAGCTCCCTCGCTCCCGCAGACATCACTGAGCCTCCGGTTTCCTCCCACATGTAACTTTCATCAGCATACACTTATATCGTACACTTGTATCCTATCAATGTTACATACAGTATTAAAGTAAAATACAATGCAGCTGCGTAAACGAGATACAAGAGTAAAGCTGGGAATACAAGTGCATCTACGTCATACCCTGCAAGCCACCCAAAAGGTGTGTGGAAGGGGGTGCTTCCACACCAGGAATGCATGATTTATACGGCAAACCACCGGAACTACATTGAAACCAGCGCACCACACATGCAACGGGCCAATTAAAAATCAACTAACCAAGAAACATTCTATCGTCAATCGTTCCAACATGAACCCTTAACCCAAAGGTAACCCTTAACTTGGACCTATTCAAATATATCAAGGGATACAAAGACTACTACTATAGATTCAAAATATCTTGCATAAATAAGAACATCAATATTTATGTCTATGTATGTATATGACTATGATGTTATTACTACGTGACAGATTAAGAAATAAGCATTATGGAGCAAATCAACTATCAGCTATACTACACATTAATGCTATCTTTACGATCGTTGGAAAAACGACATCTTAAACCCGTCTACACTTCAGTTTATTTCAATAATTTTATTCTCATTATCTAACTATTACTAAGCTACGTAAATGACTTGAATACAGTAGTAAGAAGTAGCTAGTTCCGTCATTTTGCCGATGATGCAATAGTGTATAAGGAAATTAGAAATGAAGAGGACAGTCAGTCTTTAGCTAAGGATTTAGATGCGATTGATGATTGGTGTGATTGTTGGCAGCTAGCATTAAATTTGAAGAAATGCGCGACAATGAACTTTTGGAAAAAGAATAGCAATCCCCGTATTAATTATTGCATCAAAGAAAAGAAAATATCTAACGTAGAATATATTAAATACTAATGCATCACCATCACTGAAGACATATCATAGGGGAAACATATCAGGGAAATAACTAGTGTAGCAAACCGTAATTAGGATTCGTAAAAAGGGTTCTAGGCAAATGCGATGAGAGAGTACGAGAAAGAAGCTATTTTACACTTGTCAGGCCTCATTTAGAATATGTCGCTAGTATATGGGATCCGTAAGAGGAAGGTATGATAAAAGAATTAGAGCGCGTGCAAAGGAGATCCGCTAGATTTGTTAAAGGCCATTATGATAATTGTATCAGTGTTACGATTTTAATAGAAGAACTAGGATGGGAATTACTATCAGAACGCAAGTTAAAATTAAGGTCATATTTTTTAAGTAAATTCGAAACCGATTTTTTCACAGATGATGTTAGGTATATATTGAGAACCCTTGTGTATATGCTAGGTTTGATCATATTAACAAGATTAGAGAGATAGATTGTCGTACCGATAGATTTACAATATCATTTTTCCCTCGTACCATAAGAGAAAACAATAGGCAGCGTAGCAAAGGGATAGATAGGTGAAATATAGTTAGAGTAGTCTGTAGTGCATGATGCATGTAATAACAACCAATAATCCCTTTCTTATTATGTGGATACTAACCATCTAGCCGCATGTGACCCTGTTCTCTAGCATGTCTCCCTTAAATATCCTACTTGCATGGCAATAGTGCATGTTTGGTATTTATTGTATATATATATTATTGTTTTTTGTTTTTAACAGATTTTTAATGTCTCTCCTATCCTTTTATATAAATATTTTTTTACATTATTTATGATGATAAGTATTTAAGAAATTAAATTGAAAAATTCTGGTCTATTGTATTTTTATGAATGAATTTTTTTTTTTTTTTTCTCTCTTTTTTTTTGTCTGAAGCGTATATATTATTATATTTTTATATTATTTATGATGACAAGATTTTAAGAAATTATAATGTTAAATCTTGAATATTGTATTTTTATGAATGAATTTTTTATTTTTTGTCTTTATTGTATTTATTGTATTATATTGAAACTGACCTTTATATATTACATGATTTAGGTTAATTGATTGTATGTGCAATTCTTTTTACAACTCATTATTTGTTTTATGTACTTTATGTATTTCAAGTGAAATTGGGTTTAATTACCCGTGAATAAAGTTTATTATTATTATTATTATTATCTTCACCCCCTGCCACACACCCTCGTAGTGGCTCGCAGGGTATTACGTAGACGTAGACCCTTGAGGTAGCTTGCAGGGTATTATGTAGATGTATTAACCTAGTACTTATAACTTGCCGGGCCTAGATTTTTGCTGTATCATTCGTATATCTCTGTGCATTTGTGTAGTCGTGGGAAACATAAATATAAAAAGTCTTATGTTGGTAGCATGCATGTAGTGTAATATAAATTTGAGGAATTCCCTTTCCTGACAAGTTTTAGAATGTGTTTAGTAATACTTCGGTTATCGTATTCACATTTTTTAATGCTTAATGCATGTTTGAGATAACTCATCCCCTGCCACTCACCCTTCATCTACACCTACATTCTACCCTGCAAGCCACCTCAAGGGTTTTAAGGTGGTCGTGACTTTTCACCAACATGCACTATATTGTAGGAAAGTGACCCTTGCCACCCTTGAAGTGGCTCGCTGGGTTCAATGCGGATATAATTTAGAATCATATCTCCTCGTTTCTTTATTCTTGCTGTAAAAAGTGATGGCGGGGGAAGCAAGAATTTTTCTTCCAAGATTTTACATTCTACGTCTTTTTCGCCCTCGGTTAGGATATCTCTCCCATGTTATCGCTTCTATCAGCATTAGAGATAAAATGGGGGATTAAATAACACCCTGTGAAACCGGTATGACCTGACATTTTTAAGTCTTCATCTACGAAATACCGTGCAAGCCACCACTAGGGTGAGTGGCACGGGGTGAATCCACATCAGGCATGCAGTCCTCATCCCAGTTTAAAACAGAATCGCGAACGTTCCCCCCGAATGCCAGGCGCAGGCCGAAAGCAGTCAGGACAACAGTGCGCAGTCAGACCAGAAACTAGGAGAGTGATATCACCATAGCTCGTAGCCTCCTGGTCTCTAGATTGGCAGAAAACCCACTAATCGTCTTTCCACTGGCTCTGTCCGGCATTTTAGTATGCGACTTTCCTTGGTATATTTATTCTCGTGATGCATATTTCTCATTTACCTCCAATGCTATCCGTTTACTCCATATGTGGCCCAACTGAGCGAAGTTACATGGTGCAAAAATATAATTATCAGTGGAGATTTCAATGCTTTCGCAGTGATGGGGAGGAGGGCCTATTCACGGAATGAAGAAAGAATACCACGCGATCAAACGAGATAATAATTTCCGCTGCTGCTGAACCAATAAGTCTATTCCGTCAGTGAAGAGGTTGTTGGCCCCTCACAATTAAGGAAGCTTTGGCAGTGTAAACCACCGCAGAGGAAGAAAATAAATGGACTTTTATGCTTAAGTATTTCATCGGCGAAAAAAAGTTTTACTCCGGGAATGCTCATCAAATACCACTATTTCAAACTTTTTTCCATCTCTCCCTTTCCTCTGGTGTTGCTGTTTTTATTGTGCATTATATGATGGAATTTTAACACCTCCTCTCCTACATATCTTTCCGCGTACAATAAGGAACCATAATAGCTGTGATAGATCAGTTCTAGGATACTGACTAGGTTAAATAGGTTTTTCCAGTAGTGCTAAGTATCTTAACAAGAATTGTAGACACTTACTAACTTCGCATGCAATCTCCGGCATGATATACTCCTGCATGTCTCAGTACCTTGTAGTGCTATTTATTTGTCGCATTAATAATACTAACTAGTAGTAGTATCTTATGGTAGCATGTTCTTCTACGCATCACTCTCCTGGTTTCTGGTCCGACTGCATATCGTTGCCCTCACTGCTTTTGGCCTGCGCCTGGCATTCGGAGGAACGTGCGCGGTTCTGATTTGAACTGGGACGAGTGCTGCATGACTGGTGTGGAATCACTACGTGCCACACACCCTACTAGTAGTGGTGGCTTGCGTGGTACTTCGTAGATGTACATGTCGATAGCTACCGATAGATTTAAAATGTCATTTTTCCCGCGTATCATAAGAGAGAACAATAGGCAGCGTAGCAAAGGGATAGGTAGGTGAAATATACTTCGAGTAGTCTGTAGTGGATGATGCATATAATAACTACCAATAATCCCTTTCTTATTATGTAGATATTAACCACCTAGCTGCATGTGACCCTGTTCTCTAGCATGTCTCCCTTAAATATCCTACTTGCATGGCAATAGTTCATGTTTGGTGATCTTCACCCCCTGCCACACACCCTCGTGGTGGCTCGAAGGGTATTACGTAGATGTAGATCTACCACTACCACGTGGGCGGAAGGTGTTAAGACACTAGCCGTGTAGATAGGTAAAGGTTTAGGTTTTGGGAGGAGAAAAGAAGAGGTGTATTTTGGGATTGCTTTGAATGAAGATCTGTTCTTATAATGGTCAACAATTTTTTACATCTACTCATTACCCAGCAAGCCACCTCAAGGGTGTTTGGTTGGGGGTGACTTATCACCAGCGTGCACTACAGTGAAGAAATTAACTTTCAGCAACATGTACCACACTATCGGTATGCTACAAATGCTACAGAGACTAATATAATAATTTATAATTTAAATATGAAAACATGACACAAGAGTCATGTAGGGAAAATGCAAAACATGGTGTTAGCACTACTCGGCAGATTTAGAAATATGCATTAGGTGGCGTATGAATTAATCAGCTACACTACCTGTCAACTGACCTACTTCATAGTCTTAACCCAGCCATATTGTCTCTTATCGATCGCTGGAAAAACGACATTTTAAACCTTTCCGTATTAATATCTATTATCTTATTTAATCTCATCACCTGATCTATCGTAGTAAGTTGGAGTCCGTAAGATGTTGGTAACTTCGTCGAAAAATCAATTGGTTTTGAATTTACATGGAAGATTGAGTATACTTTTCGATAGATCTACATCGACGTCATACCCTGCAAGCCACCCAAAGGGTGTGTGGCAGGGGATGCTTCCACACCAGGCATGCATCAATAATAGGGCAGAACACCGAAACTACATTGAAACCAGCATACCACACATGCACCGCGCCCATTAAAAATCTACTAACCAAGGAACATTCTATCGCTAATCGTTCCAACATACAAAGGATACAAAGACAACTACTAAAGATTCAAAATATCATGCATAAATAAGAACATCAATATTTACGTCATGCAAAAATAAGGACGTAGAGAATATAAATAGAGAGATCTACAATCAAGCTAATCTCACTATTCGCACTATTCATTTCGACGATCACAGCTGTTATGGTCCCGAATGATACGCGGAAAAATGACATTTTATACCATTTCTATAATTTTTTTGGCGCGATCTAATCTGCCGTAGTACGAGGGGGTTAATAGTATGTTTTTCACGTCGTCAGAGAAATGTTTTTCGTGAAATTTAGCTAAAAGGTTAAGCCTATAATTTAATCTACACTGTGATAGCCATTCCCATCCCTATTCTTCTAACAATCCAGACACACTACTAAATTTATCGTAGCATCATTTTTCAAACCTAGCTCCTCTTCGCAGCACGCGATCTAATTCCGATATCAACCCGCTTCTTATGGATCCCATACACTGGCGTACATATTTCATATTCCAGTTGAGCCCTAACGATTGAAAAATAACAACGTTCATTCACTTTCTCATCACATTTTCCGAGTACTCTCTTGATAAAGACTAGCTTTCTGTATGTTTGACCGCATATTTCCCGAATATGTTTCCCCAAGATATGTCGTTAGTGATTGTGACCCCTGCTAAGTACTTAACAGACTAATTAATAAGTGTGTAATAGCTGTATTGAGGGGAGGTTTTTCTTTTCCCGAAGTTCATTACAACACTTTTTTTTCAAATTTTATTCTAGCTGCCACGCATCGCACCACGTCTGAATACCTGGTGATCCTTCCTCTATGCTTCCTTATCATTACTCATATCGTTAATTAATGTTAAGTATTTTTTCCTATGGGAAAGTCTCTCAAATGCTATTTGAAAGCCAGCAAATATCGCGGACAGGAACGCTATCTTCACCGAAGGCTAAAATATAGTGGGCAAACAGTGCGTTGAGTTTCTTAGGATCATCTTTTCCTGAATCCGTGTTGAGTTTTCATTAGCTAGTTCTGCATATCGAGGTGTTTAATGACTGAGCTTTCAATTATATGTTCGAGGATTTTGCATGAGATAGAAGTTCAGGATATCAATCTTATTCTACGGTGATAACTAAACTCTGCGACACACCCTTACCGTGGCTTGCTGGGTATTGTATGAATTGATTGAAAGATTTGCCCATTAGGAAAATATAAAAAGCTATAAATTGGGTTCTGTGTGGACGGTCATTCTGTACAATTGTCGGTAGGATGTAGGACACCTGACAGAGGGAACAATATTCTTGATTTACAGGCAACAAATGATGATGACCGCCCCTCTGCCTTTAATGACTATTTTTGCTCCAACTTCAACCATGCCCCTCCCACCTTTCCTCTCCCCTTGATTCAATCCGTGCACTCACATTCTCTCTCTTCAATTTCAACCACCCCTCAGGAAGTTTTCAAGTACTTAAGCACGCTACCCTGCTCTAAATCCACTGGGTCGGATAATGTAAGGTCTCTCTTCCTCAACCGCACTGCTACATCACTCTGTATACCTATTTCCATCTTGTTTAACAGATTTTTCTTGCGTGGCTGCTTCCCTTCGCAATGGAAATACTCTAATGTCACTCCAAATTTGAAATCTGGCGCAAAAGGCATAGTTGAGAACTACTGACCGATCTCTACACTACCCGTGTTGTCAATTATTTTCGAACGCATCATCCATGATCGTCTTCTTCACTTCACCCTACCCTTCATCTCCCTCAATCAGCATGGCTTTCTCCCAGGTGGATCTTGTCTTACCAACCTCGCTATTTTGCACCACCATATCATACGCACTTTTGAATCTGATTCACAACTTGATGTTTGTTACGTTGACTTCTCTAAGGCCTTTGACTCAGTTAACCAGAGCCTGCTGATACATAAACTTAAGCTCAGTTACAACATCCATGGTACTTTTTTATCCTTAATACTGTTTCCTTAACTCTCGGTTTCAGCGTGTTTTAATTGATGGCATGTCGTCTAATCACCTTCCTGTCTCTTCAGGGGTTCCTCAAGGCAGCGTCCTTGGCCCCCTTCTGTTCACACTTTACATTGATGATATCATTGACTGTGTCCTCCCGTTGGGATATGACATTTTACTTTACGCGGACGACTGCAAAATTTTCAGGCAGGTTGATAGCCCCTATGATTCCAATGCCCTTCAATCTGCCCTCTCCTTCGTTCACGCTTCGTGCTCCCTTTGGCAGCTTCGTATTAATCCCTCGAAATCAGCTGTTATGACCTTCTCCTTGACACGCAAAATCCTATCATATTCTTACACACTATCACAGAACCCAATCCCTTATGTCAGTTCCCACTGTGATCTAGGCATAGTGTTTGACTCAAAACTTAACTTTCACGAGCATATTAATAACATTACGAGGAAGGCAATGTCAGTTGTTGGCCTTCTTTACCGCCACACCGACACTCATGATCCCATTGCTCTCTGGATGGTATTCTTTGGCTATGTCATCCCCATTTTAGAATACTGTGCCCCAATTTGGTTAACCGCCTGCCCAACGACCTTGAAGCTACTTAATCGGCCTATTAACTCCTTTCTCGCCATTGCCCGTCATCGAATTCCTTCCTTCAGAAATTGTACTCAAGAACTTTTCATGTCTTCACTTGGAATCCCTCACCTCTCTCTCCACCATGTGCTCTCTGACATGAAGTTCCTTCATTGCATCTGGAGGGGCTCTCTCCGCACCAATACCCTTCTTTCTCTCTTCCCACTTCATGTTCCTCCCCGTGCCACACGTAATGGCTGTCTTATTAAGATCCCCAAATTTCGTCTTTCAATATCCCAGCGTTCCCTATTATACTGCATTCCAAAAACTTTGAACTCCCTGGCTTCGCATTCACCCTCCCTGGACCTCTTCTCGTCACCCTCCGCTTTCAAATCCTTCCTTACTAACCAGGTCTGCAAATTAGTCCCACCTCCCGTGATTCCAACATAACTATATGAGAGACCAAAATGACTGCGTTGACACTTAGAAGTAGGTTAGTTGACAGGTAGTGTAGCTGATTAATTCGTATACCCCCTAATGCATGTTTCTAAATCTGCCGAGTAAGCTAACATCATGTTTTGCACGTCACCTGCACGACTCTTGTTTCACGTCTTCGTAGTTACATTATAGAATAACTTTGTTATTCCCATAGCACTGGTATAATACCTATTAAGTGGTGCATGCTGGTGAAAGTAAATTTTTTCACTGTAGTTCATGTTGGTGATAAGTCACCCCCTGTCAAACACCTCTGTGGTGGCTAGCAGGGTAATAAATAGATGTAGTTGACTCCTGTATCTCGTTTGACCGGTAGCTTTTACACTTGTCAGGCCTCATTTACAATGTGCCGCTAGTATATGGGATCCGTACGAGGAAGGTATGATAAAAGAATTAGAGCGCGTGCAAAGGAGATCCGCTAGGTTTGTTAAAGGCCGTTATGATAATTGTATAAGTGTTACGAGTTTAATAGAAGAATTAGGATGGGAATTACTATCAGAACGCAGGTTAAAATTTAAAAAAGTAAATAAAAAAAGTATCCTGGAACTGATCTATCGCAACTATTATGGTCCCTTATTGTACGTGGAAAAAAGACATTTTAAATCTATATCGGTTTGGCAGTCAATTTCCTTAATCTTATGCCTGTGATCGTTTCTACCATATAAGTTTGCCTCTAGCTAAATATGTTGAACGTCCGGCAAAAAACAGTCTATATCAAACTTTCGCAAAAGAATTAATCTATATTTTCCCCTTCGATCAGACAGAGGTTCTCACCCGAATTCTCTCGACATATTAGTAAAACTGCTATGTTTATCGTAACACATTTTAACAAATCTAGCTGCTCTCCGCTGTATCCGACTTAAATCTGAAACTAGTCCTACTTCATAAGTGTCTCATATACTAGCTGCGCACTCCAAGTGAGGTCTAATGAGAGAAAAATAACATCGCCCCTTTACTTTCTCGTCATATTTTCCTGAAGGCTATTCCTGAGTAAGGGTCACACCCAAGTACTTAAGTGACTCTACATTTGTTAGATCGGGTTGATTAAATGTGTACGTCTCGTTGGTTAAGCTACTCACTCCCAATAATGTCATATCAACGCATTTTTTTAAAATTTAGTTCAAACTCCCAAGTATCGCTCCATTCGCTGATAGTTTCTAGGTATTTCTTTCACGATTTCTGTCAGATTCGTAATTGATATCCCTGTACAATGCTGCGTCGTCCGACAAAAGGCGAATTTTGCTCGTCACTACGGTGGTGATATCATTAATATACGAAATGAATAATAAGAAACCAAAGACACCTCCATAGGATACACTGGATATGACTTTAACTGCACCCGAACTGTTTTGCTAGAAATTTTTCATATAGTATATACAAGTCCGGTTCTATTTATGACGACAATTCTTTATAAACTCAGGTAGGAATTACATCGGGACCCGATGATCTCTAGGAGTTAAAGGATTTTAGGTTACATTCTATGCTGCGACAAGAAATATTTATAGCTATAGACTGCATTGGATTTTGCATAAGCAAGACAATGTACCGGTGTTGTTCTTTGGGCATGAAATGTAATAACTTTTAAAAAAGGTGTTAAGTATATTTGCTTTTTCTAATCTATTGCTAGCTCTCTCTCTTTCACCGTTTTTATTGACGTTACTGTAGATGTTTTCCCTTGAACGTCCCTCATGTAAGACCAAAATACCTTGGGGCTATCTTCCAAAAAATTCACCTAATATTATACTTTTGAATTCAATTAATGCTGTTCTCAAGGCCGCTTTTGTTGTTATTTTAGCTCTCTTATATTTTTCGCAAATTTTCTTAAGCTCGACGTTGAGTAGGTCGTGATAGGGATCTTCATTTTAGCTAGCAAGCATTCGTTGTCGCTCGAGAGATTTCCGAACGTCCAAATTATATCACTTAGGTTCCGTATTGACTTTTTTCAGTTTACCTGGTATTGAGTTATTTATGGCTAGTCACGTGATCCTACGTAAAGTATTACATGTGTCGTTTGTGGTTTGGTTTTGGCATACATCAATAAACTTAATTAGAGATCGACCGTTCCTGTTTTAAACAAACGAATAAAAAGAGTCACTTCAGGCATGATCTGGTGGAATATCATAATTAAAGTAAATCCAATTCTTAGAAAAGAATCTTGAAAATATTCTCTGCATCTCTCTGAAAAACATCAGTTCTGAATTTCTCAAGCAACCTAAGCCTAGCGTGTAGCCTCCAAGTCTCTAGGGGCTCCCACCATCATCCCTCTACAAGTTGTGAGACACTCTATGTACGCTCGTAGCAATTTTTTTCAACGAAGCGCGCTGCTTTCCTACGTATTTTATTATTTCTTTTGGTTGGATCCTTATGACCAGGGTCCCAAATGCTCGCGGCGTATTCGAGATGTGTCCTAACCAGAGAGAAGAAGCAGGTATTAAGGCCGCTTTTCGCAGTAAATTTTATTGTACTAACGAATGCATCTCAGAATGTACTAGAAGCTGAATGGAATTACAGCAAGTTCTATTTCCCATTAAGTCATTCAGACACTTCTACAATTTGCCGCTTTAGACGGCACAATTTCCTTCATAAATGAAATCGTACATTCGTTTGGACAATAAAATGAATCATGTAAAGTGGCCTTTACAGCCGACCCCGCGACCTTTACGATATTAACCAGAGATTGATGAATCTCTGAGTCAAGAATCAGTGATTGATGAATGATTAGATCTTTGACGACCATTAATAGGAAACAATAATAAATTAGAGGAATAATTATAGATTGAAACGAACGTGAACCTTTGAGATGAAAAAATGTGTTGCAATGAACTTCTGGAAAAGAAAAGACTCCTTAATATTTCTATTTCATACAGCATAACCCATTAAACACAATAATATGTTAAATACCATGGAGTTAAAAAAAGGATGGATCTCTCGTAGGGCATACATATTCGGGAAAGAACTGGTCAAACTAATCATAAATTCATCTACGTCTACGTCATACCCTGCAAGCCACCCAAAGCGTGTGTGGCAGGGGGTGCTTCCACACCAGACATGCATGAATTTTATGGCAGAACACCGAAGCTACATTGAAACCAGCGTACCACACATGCAATGCGCCAACTAAAAATCGAGTAACCATCGTCAACCGTTCCAAAATGCAAGGGATACAAAGGCTACTACTATAGAAAAAATATATATTGCATAAATAAGAACATCAATATTTACATTATGTATAAATAAGAACGTAGAAAATATAAAGAAAGAGATCTACAATCTAGCTAATGTCACTATTTGCACCCTTCACGACGACGATCACAGCTGTTATGGTCCCGAATGGTACGCGGAAAAAAATGACATTTTATACCTACCGGTTCTACAATCTATCTCTCTAATTTTATTGGCGCGATCTAATCTGCCGTAGTACGAGGGCGTTAAAAGTAATTTTTTTACGTCGTCAGAGTAATGTTTTTCCTGAAATTTAGCTAAGAGATTGAGCCTATAATGTAATCTACGCTGTGATAGCGATTCCCATCCCAATTCTTCTAACAATCCAGATACACTAGCAAACTTATCGTAGCATCGTTTCACAAACCTAGCTCCTCATCGCTACACGCGATCTAATTCTGATATCAATCCGCTTCATATGGATCCATATACGGGAAATAAATTGGGATTTGCTTAAAGAGTACTTGGAAAGTGCGACGATAAAGTCAGAGAAATCAGCTACTTCTCCATTGTTAGACCCCACTTAGAATACGTTGCTAGTGTTTGGGATCCTCACAATGTTGGCTTAAAAACAGAGTCAGAACGCGTGCGGAGAAGATCAGCAAGATACTCAACCTTTTGCGTAAATTCTAAACCAATTAATTTTCCGACAACTTTATCAATATCTCGTGAACTCCCACATACTACGGTAGATCAGGTCATGAGAATAAAATCAGGGAAATGGATTGTGGAACAGAAAGGTTTTAAATGTGGTTATTTTCGCGATCGATAAGAGACCATCATGGCTGCGTTTCGACTTAGAAGTAAGTTAGTTAGAACTTACTTCTCATAAGACGTAAATATTATAGAATAACCCCGTGCTACCATGGAAGGTTCGATCTCATATGTATGATTAGGGGATATATTTTAGGAACGACGGATACATAGTTTGATTTTTTCCGCTTAGGATCAATGACAAAAATAGCTATAATGGAAGCTTTCAAGAATGCCAGTGTTAAGCTTAAGCAGCTTTCTTAATTTATTAAACTTATGTAGTTTTTTCAGATATAAATGCCTCCATGTTATGCCATATAATTTTGTGATCCTTAGATTTTGGATCAATATCTACATCTACATCGATGAAATGCCGTGCGAGCTACCACTAGTGTGTGTGGCAAGGGGTGATTCTACACCAGGCATGAAGCACTCACCCCAGCTGAAACATGAACTGCGCATGTTCCGCCGGAATGCCAGGCGCAGGCCAAAAGCATTCATGGTAAAAATGCGGAGTCAGAACAGAAACTAGGAGAATGCTACAATGCAATACATAAAACTACTGGTTAATGTTGTTATGGCGACTGATGAATTGCACCATAAGGTAGATAAGATCACCATAAGATAAGATTGCACCATAAGATAGCGACTCGTTAACAATCGACCCACTTGCTATTCATGCTTGATGCGAAAAGTGGCAGATGGAACTAAACATAAAAAAGTACGTAGCAGTCAGCTTTTGGAAAAAGAAAAATATGCCAGGTAGGGCTTACATAATTAATTACACGGAAATTATTCACGCCGAGTCAATTAAGTACTTTGGGCTCACGACATGTCTTGGGGAAAACATCTTCGGGAAATATGCGTCAAACATACAGGAAGCTAGGCTTTATCAAGAGAATACTCGGAAAATGTGGTGAGAAAGTTAATGAATGTTGTTATTTTTCAATCGTTAGACCTCATCTGGAATATGCTAACAGTGTATGGGATCCTTATGAAACGAATTAGATTGGAATTGGAATTAGAATAGAATCGGAATTAGATTGTGTGCGGCGAAGAGGAGCTAGGTTTTTTTAAACGATGCTACGATAAGTTCACCAGTGTGTCTGGATTGTTAGAAGAATTGGGATGGGAATCGCTATGACAGCGTAGATTAAATTATAGGCTTAATCTCTTAGCTAAATTTCAGGAAAAACATTTCTCGACGACGTAAAAAACATACTATTAACCCCCTCGTACTACGGCAGATTAGATCATGCCAATAAAATTAGAGAGATAGATTATAGAACCGATAGGTATAAAATGTCATTTTTTCCGCGTACCATTCGGGATCATAACAGCTGTGTTCGTCGTCATGAATAGTGCAAATAGTGACATTAGCTAGACTGTAGATCTTTTTCTTTACATTTTTTACGTTCTTATTTATGCATCAGATTTTGAAAGTCGGTCATCTGATCGACTCATTCATCAACGGCGGAGAATTTCACCCAATGGAATACGAGTTCCAAAAGAGTTGAGTGATGAGAACAGACTAGGAAGGGGAGTGCAGCACACATATTTCTCCACGCCCACCAGTATAAAGAGTTCGTTCTGGGTTTTCCATTCCTCCCCTCTCTCGACACCCCTTCCCCTCCTCCAACTGGCCCCAACTCTGCAAGGACCCTTTCCCCATGGCGCCAAGCCGACCTCCCTTGCCATTGAGAAGGGACTCCCCTTTGTCTCTGACCCCCTCGCTGAGGCCCCACTTGCACTCTCTTCCCCTCCGGGAAGGGGGAACATTCCTTATAGTCGCCTCCTACCGCCAAAGGAGAAGGGATTGAGGCCCCTGCTGATTCAGGGCTTTCCCATCCACCCCTCCATATCCCTCCCGCCTCCTATCTTTCAAGACAGTGGAAGGAGGAGAAGGGATTCGCTTGTCGTTGGCCTCCCCCCTTCTTCCCCGATTTCTCATCTCTGGCCTCCCACCAACCTCCAGCGTGAAGCTCCATGCGTTTGGGTTCGCGGTCATACGATAAGTTTTTCTCTGGTTCCTTCTGACGTTGTCCAACGTGCCCAGTCGTCTCCAACCAGAAGGTGTGGAAGGAAACAGAGACGATTGGGGTAAATTAGTTGTGATCCGGGTTTATCGAGGATACGCCGATCTCTATGTAAGGTAGGTGTCACTATGAATTTAGGTATAAATGTCATTTTTTCCGCGTACCATTCGGGACCATATAAGCTATGACCATTGTCATGAATAGTGAGAATAGCTAAATTGTAGATCTTTCTCTTTATATTATCTACTTTCTTATTTATGCATGATGCAAATATTGATCAGTCTCTCTCAGGCAGTCAAGGTGAACGGTCGTGTCTTGTCCTTGCTCGCCGAAGTGTGTCTTTTCGCCATGCCTGTTCGAAATTGTGCAATCTGTGGCCTCCCTACTAAACGAGGCACTAGCCTCTCCTGCAGCGTGTGTACGGACTATTATCACCCCTCGTGCAATTCCCTCACAGAGGAGGATTTCAAGACCATCCTGGACCTGCACAAGCCGTGGACTTGCAGCAAGTGTCTTGAGAAGCGTCGGCTGGACCGCAGGGAGGAGACTCCCGTGAAGTGCTTCGGTCCTGTTTCTCCTGTTTCTCCCCCTCTTCCTTCCGAGGATGGCACTATGAAGGAACTGCTGCAGACTCTCTTACAACGAGTAAACTCCATCTACGACGAGCAGCGTTCCCTGAAGGACACCATCTCTTCCTGGGAAGTATCCGTAAGTGAGCACGCAAAGTCCATCGAGCTAATTAACTCCAACCTGGCAAAATTAAGCGATAGGCTGGATGAAATCGCAAGTGAAAACAAGGCTTTAACGGAAAAACTGTCGGCTTTTGAAGTACGCTTAAACCAACTAGAACAGGACCAATTGCGGAATGTGATAGAGATCAGAGGTATTCCCACTTCTGATGGTGAAATAGTTGACTCCCTTGTTATCAAGACGGGATTATCACTGGGAATTAAAGTTGACATCAGTGATATAGACTATGCCTTCCGCATTGGCAGTCGCGCAAATAGCAACCAGGATCGTGCAATCTTAGTTCATTTTGCACGGTCTCGCGTTGCCGAGGAATTTGTTCAATCACGTAAAAGGAAAAGAAATTTGTTCCTAAAAGACTTACAGATGCCCCATTTGCCATCCAATTCATCGAACCCCCCCATCTATGTAAACGAATCCTTGACTCCCGTCAACAGGAAATTGTACGCCATAGCCCGTAGCCTGAGAAAAGAAGGGAAGGTCAAGTTCGTGTGGATAAGAAATGGGAGGGTGTATGTGAGAAAGAACGAAGGCGCCGATCGAGTTCAGGTAAACAGTGAAGAAGATCTGCAGAGAGTTAAATAGGGCTTGTGTGCATGTTTAAACCCTGAATCTCACAACTTACCTGTAAGCACCAAAGCTAACGTCACACGTGAACTGTCGACTCTTAGTGTATGCCACGTCAATGCCCAATCCCTATTTGCGCACATTGACGAGTTTAGATACTATTTTCTCTCAAAGAGCTATCATTTAATTGGAATATCCGAGACTTGGCTGAAAGAACATGTAACAAGTAACATGGTAGAACTTGAAAATTACCAGTTAATACGCAATAATCGACATGGTAGAGGTGGTGGTGGTGTAGCTGCATACATCCATGATAGTTTAAAGTGTAAAGTTCTTGAACTCTCCGGTGGAATTCATCGGAAGCCTGAATTTGTGTTCATTGATGTCTCCCATGTAAATGGCAAACTATTGTTTGTTGTTATGTATAGACCGCCAAATATCAGCTATATATGCGATGATTTTGAAACCTTAATATGTAAATACATACCTTTGTATAAAAATATTATTATTTGTGGTGATTTTAACATTGATATGCTCAAAGACACATATAAAAGCACTTATCTTAAGAATTTACTGTTTAGTTATAATCTTCATCTGCCTTCTTTTCAAGCAACACATGTCTTGGAATCAAGTCATACATTGCTTGACCTAATAATTGTTGACGATGAATGTAAAATAGTTGAATTTGGCCAAGAACCTGTCAACTTTTTATCAGAGCATGATCTGGTATATGTGAACTATACTTTCAAGACACCTTCGTACAAACCACCTGAAATCTGTTACCGTGATTTGTCTAAATTGAACTACGCCAGATTCGAAATGGACTGGAATGACCTTTCCTGGGAGGACTTCTATTTTACGCACGATGTTGACGAAAAAGTGACCTTGTTCAATTCTTACCTTACCTACCTTTTAAACAAGCACGCTCCCTTAAAAAAAATCAAGATAAAGCGTAACCCTGCTCCCTGGCTCTCTCAAGATATTAAAAATGCCATGAGTCAAAGAGACTCTATACGTAGGCATTTCCGACGAACACGGTCTGTTCTGAAATACAGTGAGTATAAAGCCATTCGAAACAAGGTGAAGCAAATGCAATACGACGCAAAAGTTGCCTATTTTCATTCCTGTTTATCAGATAAGCGTGATGCCCGTTCTATTTGGCAAGAAATTAAAAGGCTAGGCCTTGGTAACACTCGCAATGAACCAACCAACATTAACTTTCCCCTGTGCGAACTAAATAACTTTTTTCTAAATACCTCCCCCTCGTCTGATATTATGGACGGTGAAGAAATTCTCGATATTGTTATTAACGCCGACAAAGAATTCAGCGCTGAAAATCTTTATTTCCCTCATTTTACTCCAGACTTACTATTAAAATATACTTCAATGGTAACTTCTAATTCCACAGGAGCAGATGAAATCAGTATTCAGTTAGTTAAAAAGATCCTTTATCTAGCTCTTCCAATGATACTTTCAATTTATAATTGCTCGTTAGACTACTCTAACTTCCCATCATTATGGAAATCTGCTCTCATCCAACCTATTAAAAAGAAGCCCAACCCTGTAGAAATGTCTGACTACCGACCTATTGCAATATTATGCGCTTTGTCAAAACCTCTTGAACGATTTGTGCACAATTGTATGATAGAACATCTGTCTAAAAACAATTTTCTTAATAACTTTCAATCAGGTTTTCGCAAAGGGTATAGTACTCAAACTGCTCTAATAAAAGTAACAGATGATATACGACTTTCAATGGATAAGCAGAAAATAACAATACTGGTTCTCTTTGACTTTAGCAAAGCATTTGACTGTGTAAACCACAATATACTCTTAAGGCGACTATCCAACTTAAAATTATCTAACTCTGTGTTGCAATGGTTCCGCTCGTACTTGACCCAACGCTTTCAAGCGGTGAATGATCGGAAGAATAATCTACGTTCTGAATCACTTCCCGTCAAACGTGGTGTCCCCCAAGGATCAATACTCGGCCCATTACTATTTGTCATATACATTCAAGATCTCCCTAATAACATACACCATTGCAAGTACCATTTATACGCTGATGACTTGCAGATCTACATCGACTGCGATCGCAACGATATCTCAAATGCTATCGCACTAGTCAATCGAGATGTATCTTCTATATGTAAATGGGCGTCTGATAATTTGTTGAACTTAAATTCTCAGAAGACTAAGAGCATAATAATTGGTAGCGCAAAATCCCTTAAATCTGTAAACATTGAATTACTCTCCAAGATTCAAGTTCAAAACTTAGAAATAGAATACACTGACAAAATTAATGATTTAGGTGTTATTGTAAATAAAACGCTAACCTGGGATGAACACATAGCACATATTTCTAATAAAGTCATTAAAAACCTGTACAAACTGAAAAGTTTTCGTAACCTGATGTCTTTGCCACTGAGACTCAAATTAGCTAAAACCTTACTTATCCCTCATATTGATTACTGTTCGTTGGTAATGTCCAATATTTCAAAATCTCAGATATCCAAACTGCAAAAAATACAAAACTGTGTAATACGGTATGTGTGTGATGTGGCATTTACTGAGCATATCACACCGTATTACTATGAATTAAAAATTCTTAAAATTGAACAAAGAAGAAAACTGCAAATGGGTGTGTTTATGCACAAATTATTAAAAACTGAAACTCCTTCTTACATTTATCAGCCATATAAAGATAATTTGGTCAAAAAAACAAAAAACACCAGAAATAATAACAAATTAATTGTACCCTGCCACAGAACGTCTATGTATCATAACTCTTTTTATGTAAATTCGTGCATTGTATGGAATTCGATTCCACAAGCGCTGAAAAATATTAAGTCAACAGAAAGATTTAAAAAATGCTTGCTGTCTTATTATCTTAGTGATAGTTAATATTTTGTCAAATATCTTGGATTTAATTCATAAATATGCTACCTTTGTGATTGCTATAATGTTTAAGTATGGAATTGTAATATTTGTTGTAGACAAGTGCTGTGATTGTGATTTTTGTACATAGTGACATGTTTCCTATGAGATTGTTATTATTTTTTTTTTCTTTTGCCTGAGTTGTAATTAATTATGCCTGCTCCAAAGGAATTCTTTCCTAGAGCTAATAAATATTATTATTATTATTATTATCTTCTTAATTATGCATGATATTTTGAATCTATAGTAGTAGTCTTTGTATCCCTTGCATGTCGAAACAATAGACAATGGAATGTTTCTTGGTTAGTAGATTGATCAGATTTCTTTGTCCCTACCCCCAAACTTATGACAATAATCCCTTTCTTATTGTGTGGATGCTGGCCATCTGGCTGCGTGTGGCCCTGTTCTCTGGCGTGTCTCTATTTGAAGTCCTAGTTGCTTGTCAGTGGTGCATGTTTGGTGGTCTTCACCCCCTGCCACACTGCCTCGTGGTGGCTCGCAGGGTGTTGCGTGGACGTAAACGTACTATCAGAACGCAGGTTAAAATTTAGGTTTAAGGTTTTAAGTAAATTCGAAACCGATTTGTTTACAGATGGTGTTAGATATATATTAAGAATCCCTGCGTATTATGCTAGGTTTGATCAGATTAACTAGATTAGAGAGATAGATTGTCATTCCGATAGATTTAAAGTGCCATTTTGCCCGCGTACCATAAGGGAGAACAATAGGCAGCGTAGCAAAGGGATAGGTAGGTGAAATATACTTCGAGTAGTCTGTAGTGCATGATGCATGTAATAACAACCAATTATCCCTTTCTTATTATGTGGATACTAACCATCTAGCTGCATGTGACCCTGTTCTCTAGCATGTCTCCCTTAAATATCCTAGTTGCATGTCAATAGTGCATGTTTGGTGATCTTCACCCCCTGCCACACACCCTCGTGGTGGCTCGCAGGGTATTACGTTGATGTAGATGTACACGTACGAGGCATCACAGGAGGTAGCGAGCAGGATATTGGAGCATACTCGTAGGCCTTCTTTAGGACAGAGAGTAGGGTAGTGAGTAGGTTAAACAGTGGGCCATTAAATAACTGTCCATTCACCAGGATAGCGAAGAATAAGGAGTTGATCAGACAACACATAGGTTTAGCGGGACGGAATATAGCACAGAAAAAGGAAAGACATATAAATCAAAACAACACCCATGAATACCCAAACTGAAGCTTTCCTAATAATGTAGAACTGTAGTCTGGTAGAAAACAGAAACCCTACAAATACAATAAGCAGACATATTCAAATAGAGGAATTTTCGGTAAAGGTAGTTAATTGTCGTAGTTTAAGAAGCAAGATACCTGAATTCTATCACCTTATAGAGAGTACTAATTCTGACATAATTATAGGAACGGAAAGTTGGTTAACAAGCGAATTGCTGATAGTGTAATTTTTCCGGTAAATTTGAGGGTATACAGGAGAGATGGAGAGGGTCGACCGGGAGGGGGAGTATTTATCGCAGTTAAGAACACAATAGTCAGCAAAATAGTAGTGATTCCCGATAATATAATTTAAAGTGTATGGTGTTCCATTCAATGTGCTAATTCGAAAGTAATATACGTTTGTGCCCAACTATAGACCACCCCATTCCTATGTACACTCAGTATTAGAACTCGAGAAACAGATCAGGTCCATTCATTCCCATAGTAACGAGCGACAGATAATTGTAGGTGGAGATTTCAATACACCATCGATAGATTGGAAAACATGTACTACATGTAGTCATAAGTCTGGTAGGGAGGAAGAAATCTGCGAGTCATTGCTTGACCTGTTTGCATCATACGCGCTACATCAAGTAGTAAATTGGCCTAATAGAGGGGAGAATGTTCTCGATTTACTTGCCACAAACATCCCTGAAAAAGTTATTAAAGTTGAAAATGTCGATGGAATAAGCGACCACAAGGTAGAATACGTAAAATTTTCCCTCAATACTGAAAAAAATTTTAAATTAAAAAGAAAGATTTACCTTGTTAGTAAAGCAGATTTTAACGGATTTAGGCGTGACTTAAAGACATCTTTTGAAAAATTCGTGAACATTAGCAAAAATAGTGATACAGACAATACATGGAAACAGTACCTCCAAATAACGTGGTCACTTGTCTACAGATAAATACCTCATAAGTATAAGAGTGAGAATATGGAACCAAGGTGGTACAACGCGTATGTTAGAACATGTTTAAATCGCCAACGAGTTAGCTACGCGAAACTAAGAAAAATGTAGGTAATAGCGACCTAAAAAATACTCTCGAACATTATAAAATTTGTAAAGCAGCCGGAAAGACAGCCCTTAGAATTCATTCCCCGACATTCATTTTCCGACGACCAGGTAGAATGCGTATGGTTCTCCATTCAAAATCCTAAAGCAAAAACAATCTATGTGTGTGCATATTATATACCACCAGATACCCATGTAAGCTCAATATAAGGACTCGAAAGTCAACTCAGTAAGTTAACCACTCAAAAAAACGACTGTCATATAATAATCGGTGGGGACTTCAATCTTCCGTCCATAGACTGGGACACGTACAGTTTTATCACTGGGGGGAAAGACAAAGACCTTTGTGAGTCACTTCTGTATACATTCACATCTCACTCACTGCATCAATTAGTCACTGCTCCAACTAGAGGGAAAACTACACTTGATCTTTAAGCGACAAATATTCCACACATGGTTGTAAACATAGGTACGGATAAGGGAATAAGTGACCACAAGATAGTTAAAGCTAATTTTTCCGTGAGCATGATCAAGAAACATAATCCACAAAGAAAAATCTTCTTGTTTAATAAGGCTAACTACGAAGGTATGAAACGAGAGGTTGCAAAAGTCATTTACTAATTTAAAAAAAAAGTATCAACAGTAATACTGAGGTTTTGTGGAACACTTTCCTCAACGTTACACGATCAGTAGTTAGCAAATACATACCAAGTAAGTGGAAAAGCCAATGCAGAGCCTAGGTGGTATAACGCGGAGGTTAGAAAAACATTAAAGCACCAGAGAACATGTCATGCTAGGTTAAAAAGGGCAAAAATTAACAAATCCTTCGAAGAACTATACACAGTCACTGAAAATTACAAAATATCTAAACTCTTAGCAAAAAAAGCATGCCGAAGGGCGTTAGCTGATTTCAAAAGTAAATTACTGGGAGAACAATTGAACGATAATCCCAAGGCATTTTGGTCGTATGTTAGGGACACTCAAGGAAATAAATCAACAGTACACACGCTTAAGAATATCAAAGGGGAAAAGCTAACCAACAGTCTACATAAAGCCAATTCGTTAAACTCATTCTTCCAAAGCATTTTCAGTACTTATACACCACATCTTTTCGATCCGCAGCCAGTTCGTTCCCAAACATTTATGCCTGAAATTATTATAAATTGTCGCGGCATAGAACATCAGCTAAAAAATATCAACCCCAACAAATCCCCCGGTCCAGATAAAATACCTGCTCGCGTATATAAAATATTGGCATCAGACATAGCGCCTTACTTAGAATTTATATTTTCCAAATCTTTAGTGGATCACGTAGTGCCTAAGGACTGGAGAGTAGCAAATGTCACACCTATATTCAAAAGCGGCGACAGGGAAGACCCTAGTAACTATAGGCCTATTTCTCTCACATCCATTTCCTGTAAGGTATTTGAACACATAATCGTAAGCTCCATTATGAGTCATTTAGATAGGGAGGAATTATTAATAAATAACCAACACGGATATGGAAAGGGTAGATCTTGGGAAACCCAATTGGCCCTCTTCGTTCATTAAATCTTGCTCTCGGGTGAAAATAATGTTCAAGTTGATGCGATATTCATCGATTTTAAGAAAGCTTTCGATAAGGTACTTCACGTTAAGTTGCTCTCTAAACTAGAAAAATATGGAATAGACAAAAACATGATTAGTTGGATTAATCAATTCTTACAGGGGCGGGAATAAAGGGTTGTCATAGACGGTATCATGTAAAACACAGCGTAACATCAGGTGTTCCTCAGGGAAGTGTCATTGGTCCACTTTTATTTCTCATGTACATAAATGATATTAGCAACGTCGTTAAAAGTAATCTTAGACTCTTCGCAGACGACGCGGTTGTCTATAGGGATATTAACAATTCCGAAGATAGCGACTCGTTAACAATCGACCTACTTGCTATTCATGCTTGGTGCGAAAAGTGGCAGATGGAACTGAACATAAAAAAGTGCGAAGCAGTCAGCTTTTGGAAAAAGAAAAATAGGCCAGGTAGGGCTTACAGAATTAATAATACGGAAATTATTCACGCTGAGTCTGTTAAGTACTTAGGGGTCACAATTACTTACGACATATCTTGGGGAAAACATATTAGGGAAATATGCGGTCAAGCATATAGGAAGCTAGGCTTTATCAAGAGAGTACTCGGAAAATGTGATAAGAAAGTGAAAGAACGTTATTATTTTTCAATCGTTAGGCCTCATATGGAATATGCTGTTAGTGTATGACATCCATATGAAGCGGGGTTAATATTGGAATTATATCGCGTGCAGCGAAGAGGAGCTATGTTTGTGAAACGAGGATAAGTTTGCCAGTGTGTCTGGATTGTTAGAAGAATTAGGATGGTAATCACTATCACAGCGTAGATAAAATAATAGGCTTAGCCTCCTAACTGAATTTCAGGAAAAACATTTCTCTGTCGACGTGAAAAACAAACTATTAACCCCCTCGTACTACGGCAGATTAGATCGCGCCAATAAAATGAGAGATCTAGATTGTAGAACCGATAGGTATAATATGTCATTTTTTCCGCGTACCATTCGGGACCATAACAGCTGTGATCGTCGTTATGAATAGTTCGAGTAGTGACAATAGGCAGACAGTAAATCTTTCTCATTATATTCTCTACTCTCTTATTTATGCATGATGTAAATATTGATGTTCTTATTTAAGCATGATATTTGAATCTGTAGTAGTAGTCTTTGTATCCCTTGCATGTTAGAACGATTGACGATAGAATGTTTCTTGGTTAGTAGATTATTAATTGTCGCTTTGCATGTGTGGTACGCGGGTTTCAAAGTAATTTCGGTGTTCTACCGTATCATTCATGCATGCCTGGTGTGGAAGCACCCCCTGCCACACACCCTTTGGGTGGCTTGCAGGGTATGACGTAGATGTAGATGTAGAAAAGCGTTTAGTGAATTCAAGAGAAAAGCACTTGGAGAAAAACCAGAGGGACATCCGAAAGCATTTTGGTCATATGTTAGGGAAGTACAGGGAACTAAAAAGTCAAGGGTCAATTACTTGAAAAACGATAGAGGCAAAATAGCAACTTAGTTTAGATTAGGCTAATTTGTTGAATTATATTTTTCAGAGCGTTTTTTTAAATCTAAGCGTAATTTGCACGAAGCCATACTAGACCGATTGCAACAACAACAGCGGAATCGTATCCTTACTAAATAACATTAGCCCGAGCAAGTCCTCAGGTCCTGATGAAATTCCAGCTCGTGTGTGTAAAGAATTAGTTCTCGAAATGGCTCCGTATCTTAAAGTAATATTTAAAAAATCCCTCGAAGAACACGCGGTTCCCAAAGACTGGAGAATAACAAATGTGACCCAAATTTTTAAAAGCGGCGACAGGAAACAGCCATGTATTTATAGACCAATATCATTAACGTCACTATCATGTAAAATTTTAGAGCATATAATAGTTACATCAATAATGGGACACCTCGACTGCCAGGATTCATTAATAACAAACCAGCATTGGTTCAGAAAGGGA
Organism: Ceriagrion tenellum; assembly: GCA_963169105.1. Taxonomy (NCBI): domain Eukaryota; kingdom Metazoa; phylum Arthropoda; class Insecta; order Odonata; family Coenagrionidae; genus Ceriagrion; species Ceriagrion tenellum. Next base: position 116,861,138 of record OY720640.1, on the reverse strand, counting down.
CGGTCTTGCTAAACTCAATTAGGTCTTTTTGTTCATGATGTTTTAGTTTCCGGAGAAGGTAACGTACAGGTAAACGCAGCGTTTCATGACTTAAGAAAAGCGTTTGACAAGGTTCCCCACTGTAAGTTACTCGCGAAGTTAGCATCATACGGGATAGGCAGTAATATAGTAGGCTGGATAGGAGACTTCTTACATGAACGCGTTCAAAGGGTGGTATTAGATGGTGTCAGCTCAGGCGAAGTAAAGGTTACTTCGGTTGTTCCCCAGGGAAGCGTGATAGGCCCAATTTTATTTCTTCTGTACGTAAATGACTTGAATACATTAGTCCAAAATAACAAGCTCCGTCTTTTTGCCGATGATGCAGTAGTGTATAAGGAAATTAGAAAGGAAGAGGACAGTCAGTCTTTAGCTAAGGATTTAGATGCGATTGATGATTGGTGTGATAGTTGGCAGCTAGAATTAAATTTGAAGAAATGCGCGATAATGAACTTTTGGAAAAAGAATGGCTTTCTCCGGAATAATTATTGCATCAAAGAAAAGAAAATATCTAATGTAGATCTATTAAATACTTAGGCGTCACCATCATTGAAGAATGTCATGGGGGAAACACATCAGGGAAATAATAAGTGTAGCAAACCGTAGATTAAGATTCGTAAAAAGGGTTGTAGGCAAATGCGATGAGAGAGTACGAGAGAGAAGCTATTTTACACTTGTCAGGCCTCATTTAGAATATGCCGCTAGTATATGGGATCCGTACGAGGAAGGTATGATAAAAGAATTAGAGCGCGTGGAAAGGAGATCCGCTAGATTTGCTAAAGGCCAATATGATAATTGTATCAGTGTTACGATTTTAATAGAAGAACTAGGATGGGAATTACTATCAGAACGCAATTTAAAATTTAGGTTAAATTTTTTTAGTAAATTCGAAACCGATTTTTTCACAGATGACGTTGGGTATATATTGAGAACCCTTGCGTATTATGCTAGGTTTGATCAGATTAACAAGATTAGAGAGATAGATTATCGTACCGATAGATTTAAAATGTTATTTTTCCCGCCTACCATCAGAGAGAACATTAGACAGCGTAGCAAAGGGATAGGTAGGTGAAATATAGTTAAGAGTAGTCTGTAGTGCATAATGAATGTAATAGCAACCAATAATCACAATAACTACTACTACAGATTCAAAATATCATGCATAAATAAGAACATGTAAGTGTATTATTAATATGTCACGGAAGGCACGTTAGACCCGGAAGGCACGAGAGACCACCTTGGCGTGGGAACTATGCTGAGCGGTGCTCTTTCTGGACAGAGGAAGGGAGTGGTCGTTTAGATTGTGCACTATCTCGCCTCCCATTGCCCAAGTAGGTTGTGCACTATCTCGTCTCCCTTGAGGACCAGAAGAGTCATTAAGATTGATCGCTGTAAGTGTACGTGCCTCCTTAGCTGACTTTCATTCCCGCATTCAGTAGCTTCTCCCCTCCTACTCCTGAGCTTGCAAGAACTTTCTGCCTTTCTGTAGTCCCCACCCCCAGCATCTGGTGGAATGACATTCGGATGGAAGGGCAAAAGGAGGTGCGAAGGCAGTCGAGGTCTGGACAATGTGTTGCGTGGTTGTGTCGATGTATTAGAGGGCCGAATTAACTCTTTCTCAAGGGAATGGTTTGCAATTCTTCTTTGATCCTCTCCCCGCGTTCCCTCTGCGTACTCCGGTGCACCCGAGAGACTAACAAACATCAATATTTACATCATACATGCATAAGAACGTAGGGAATATAAAGAGAAAGATCTACTGTCTAACTAATCTCACTATTCGCACTATTCATGACTCCGATCACAGCTGTTATGGTCCCGAATGGTATGCGGAAAAAATGACATTTTATAGCTATCGGTTCTACAATCTATCTCTCTAATTTTATTGGCGTGATCTAATCTGCCGTAGTACGAGGGTCTTAATAGTAAGTTTTTTACGTCGTCGATAAATGTTTTTCCTGAAATTTAGCTAAGACGTTCAGCCTTTAATTTAATCTACGCTGTGATAGCGATTCCCATCCCAATTCTCCTCACAATCCACATCTACATCTACGTCATGCCCTGCAAGCCACCCAAAGGGTGTGTGGCAGGGGATGCATCTACACCAGGCATGAATGAATGATTCGGTAGAACACCGAAATTACATTGAAACCCGCGTACAACACATGCAACGCACCAATTATAATCAACTGACCAAGAAACATTCTATCGTCAATCGTTCCAACATGCAAGGGATACAAAGACTACTACTAAATATTCAAAATATCATGCATAAATAAGAACATCAATATTTCAAAAGACATAGCAATAAGACATCCTTCCACGTCAAAAATAATCGTTTTTTGCTACTCTTGTAAAAAGTAGGAAATGTCAGTTACATGATTCGTTAACTAGGGATGACGTTTTGTTAGAGACGAATTATTCCTGTAAAAAAGACATATTGCGTAAGGTTAAGAAATAGACTGCGGAATCGATGGATTTAAAATGTTCATACAATAAATTCAATTTTTAAGTACATACGATAAAGGATTATGTTCGGACCTAGGACCAGTTAGAGCAATTATGGACCTAGCCAGTGGGAGAATGGGGGGCCGCTGCCCCTCTACCCCCCACTACTCGGAGCGAGAGATTTCATTCCAAATTTGCAATTCGGAGCCGTACAAGATTGTCTTTTACGAAAGTTTGATGTAGGCTTTTATTTGCCGGACGTTCAACATATTTTGCTAGAGCCATACTATTATGGTAGACACGATCACAGGAATAAGATTAAGGAAATAGACTGCAGAACGGATAGATTTAAGATTTCATTTTTTCCACATACATCAAAGGACCATAATAGTTGTGATAGGTCACTTCTAGGATACTGACTAGTTTAAATAGTTTTTTTACAGTAGTGCTATGTATCTTAATATGAATTGTAGATACTAACCTCGCATGCAATCTCCGCCATGATACACTCCTGCATGTCTTAGTACCTTTTAGTGCTATTTATTTGTCGAATTAATAATACTAACTACAGTTGTATCTTGATTAGTGTACTGCATGGTAGAATGTTCTTTTACGTATCACTCTCATATATTGGTGAAATTACTGGTTAAACGCACCACCACATCCGCTGTTGACCAATGAAGCCTCCCTTACTGCCGCAATTGCTGATCGAGAGAAGCAGTAGCGTAATAGCGTATTTTTACTGCAATTTCCTTACAACCTGGCAGTACCTAACGCTTAGATACTATCGGTTGTAGGAATGCCCTTTCGTCTATTGACCTGATGATAAAAAATTCCCGTAAAATATAGACAATAAAGGAGTGGGAGAGGCTGATTACGGTAACCTTAAGAAAGAATGTTAGGTTGGATGATAATATAACATGGAGTGTAGTGTTTAGTGGCTCAGAAACGTCAATTTAGAGGGAAGCGAAAGATAGTAAACAGTAGGAGTTCGAGGCATGGGTTAATTGTGAAAATATAGAAATAACGATGGACGGAAAGGGAGGAAGAAACCAGGAGGTGAGCGATATGGCAGGGGAGAAGAAAGCATGAGTGCAGAAGATTTAAGAGGGCAGAGTATGTTAAGGGGGGAGGTACTATGGACCTGAAAGATGTTGAAGGCCATGATATAGGGAAATATATGGGGAGAAGGAGGAGGGGAATTGGTTTTAAAATTATGAGAATGTAGTGGAAGGGAGAGAAAGATTTGGCACCTATGTTGAGGTGAAGAGAGAGATTGAGTCGGCAGACTTAGGTGTGTGCCTATAAATATGTGGAAAATGTTTACCCTCTTCCATAAAAACACACCATAATCAGTGGTGTAAGATTTGAATGTCCTGGCGAATGCATAGCATGAAGAGTTCTTGGGTTTCCAGATGGGTAAAGGTTAATCATGGGCTTCAGGTTACATCGGTGAAGAAGAGTTCAGACCATGTCATTGAAATATTGGTGCAGTTCAACAACATAGCCAGCCTAGATACGCTCCAACTCTTACGATGAACAGTTGTTTTCCTCATGGATATGCTATGCGATGAAGTACAAAAAAATAATTTAGTAAATCTCCGTTCTTTGCTATGCCTAATCCACCTATCTTTGGTGAAACATACCTCTATAATGAATAATAAGATTTTTACAGATATGCGTTTCACCAACATTTACGTATACGAAACACCGTGCAAGCCACCACTAGGGTGTGTGGCACGGAGGATTTTCGACCACTGGGCGTCGGCCATGAAAACCTTGCAAGGGGGCACGCACGAGAAAATTAACACTGTCCAGGAGACATCACGTAAAAGTAATTGAGGACGCAGACAAGACAAATGTTATCTTAAAGCGGAGTAAAAATTCCGGAAATTGGTAATGTCTCTCTGCCCCCAGTTCCCGGGTTCGAGAGAAAATTGCCAATAAACAATTTCGTCCCAAGGAAATACTTAAGATTTCGGGTCTTACGTCACCATGCGAAAAAAAACCGCCGAGGTGGGTAGGGCATTAGATCCTATTACCCCTAGTTGTCGCCGGACGATGCGGGTTCGAGGCTCATACCCGTCTAGTATTTTTTCGCTCGAATATACTTCGGAAAGCACGAAAGAGGCGTGATTCCGAACGTATAAGACAGTAACTACGGTTTTTTTCGATTTAAAATTATTTTCTGGAATTTCTACTGCCCGGAGTGTTGTAGACAATTTTGGAGTTTCTATCATTTGCTCGGAAGGAGAGTTTCAGGAAAAGGAGCGTCATTGACCGAGTATTTCCGATTTTGAAATACTTTTTGAAAGTATTTGAGAGAGGATGAGGGGGCACCATTGCCAAGTCATTTAGGGAGAGAACCATCGCTACGGCTACTGTCCTCGCATGGAGCCGAGGTACCGGAATTTGAGATATTTGATCTTTATAACCAATGAAACTATTACAAGAAAACATACCGAAAATTAGAGATAATATATTTTTACCTTCTCTGATTTTACTTCGCTTCCTTGACTAATACTTCGATACTCAGCGAGAAGAAAAGAACGAGAAAAATTATTATGATAACTAGCAAATTAAGTAAATTTATCGAAACATATATTAAATAAATATAAAAATTAAAAAACAACGAATAGCTCTAACTCGACTTTTATTGCCTTAGGGTAAAATATTTTAAAACCATGTTGACATATAGAAAACATTTTTAATTTTCCCGGCCATCACTCCAAAGGACTTACTCCTTCAAGCTATTCTGGCGAAGAAGAGCGCTGGTATGGGGGGATCCTAACAATCTGATGACCACTTTCCTTGGCTATTCTATCAATTTCAAACGTAGGAAAACGAGGCTGGTAAAATTTTGCCAGGGCTAGTAGTTCCATTTTGTTCAATCTCGGGTCCAATTCCGGCACATTTTTCCACTTTAGCCATTCGATTATGTCTTTCATGACCCACTTGGACGTAGGGGATTTATTTACACGGACACTATGGTATGGTGCATTGTCCATAATTATGATACTTTTTTCTTTGATGTTAGGCAAAAGCTGGGTGACGAACCACGCTGGGTGGGCAAGTATATTCGAGCGAAAAAAGGTTAGCCTGATGTTAACTTCTAACCCGCATCGACCTTCGATCGGCGGCTTAGTGCCTTTACCACCTCGGCCATGTCATAAAATGAAGGAACGTGCCTGGTCTTAGCCCCCACCCTCTTCTTCCATGCCCCACCCTCACAGAACCCACACACGATGTAAACCTCCCTAATACTACCCCCGACCCTGGGATGGCGGCGAGGGCGTCTCGCCTGCAAAGGGGCAAGTTGGAGGGAAAAAGTGGAGCATTGAATGATTTAGGATGAAAATAGTCGATTCTAATGTGTCAACACTTAAAGTGAGATAATATTCTGCCATGTGGGACCCAGGGAACTCCTAGGGAAACTAAGGGGGCTAGGGTCTAGGGATTTTAGAGTCACCCTCTGGATCGCAGCGCAGATACTCTAATTCGACCGGCCAGTGAAGACGCTTTTAGCTGGGAAATTTACAAACACTTATTGTTAGTACCCTTAACCCAAAACCCTACACCGCTGCATTTCTTTTACAGGTAGTGGAAAGGAAGAATAAAAGTGACATATGGCTGCACTTCGGCCGAAGTGCAGCCAATTGTCACATTTTTCATTATATGCATAGTTTTTTCGTACATCTTTATTGTAATCATAGGAGTAGCCTTATGATAGCCATTGTAATTATATTTAAACGCATAATCAGGGGCGTAGTTTAGGATAGTCAGTCTTAATAGCTGTTCTCCTCTGTACTAGTCATTTAATTGCAAATCTATCATACGGAGCCAGAGGGGATGATAAGCTTCTCCCCTTACGTAAATTTACTGCCATTGGTGGGTTCCCTGACTCTTAACATAAATCCCGGAAACGCTCATCTGTACATATATTTTATACCCTGTAATTTTGAAATAATGCATGTTATGTCTACTGTTTAGTCATAATATTGCTAGTTTAAGGGACAAGATTTATTACATGTACGACTTCAGTCATATCGGCGGCTATCCGCTATGAGGAGAGCCGAACAAAGCAAGAACGATTTGCGCGACTGCCGTCTATCGCCGGCGATCGCCGTTCGAAAGCATATATGCATATATCCCTGTACGTAATCACTGCTGTTTTAAATTATATTTACACTTGTTCATGTACTGATTTAACTGCTACATTGAATTTATAAAAGGCCGGTTATATTAAAGGAATTCATCCAAGATATTTAAATGTATATCAATGAACCACTGTAATGGACAAAATTGAACGAGAACGTGATCCAAGAATCGATTCCTTAGATTGAACGACCGATTCAAGACTCGGTCACTCGGTCATTGTACTGAACGATGTTATCCATCTCTAGCCTTTACTCATCCTACGTTGTACGAGTTCTGGCGGTTTTGGCATAGCGACACGACGCGGCGGCAGCTCATTGGTGGAGAGGGACGATGCCGCCCACGAAGTCATCGGCGGCACAAACGAGGGTGACACCTATGTTTGGGTTGATAGGAACTCTCAAACGGCGTCATCGGCCTCATGGCTGGAGTCTGTGGCGCGGTAACGTGCGATACGGTGAGGTATGAACGGTTACCGGATAATCCCAATTTAATTCCCGAGGTGTTTCATTGCAACCGGTGAGGTAAACTGCACGGGCCATAATTTTGTGTGACCATAACTTATGGTAGTAAATTTGAGCCCATATAATGGTGGAAGTCATCCTCGCCAGTGATGGAGTAATTTTCTATGGTCCACGTTGGCGATGCAATTTGGAATATGTGCCAATTTCATATCGATTCGTCTGGATGGATGAGGTGGGTTTTGTTACTCTGCTAATTAGTGAATGGTTGTGTTTTAACGTAATAGGTGTTGTTATGAGTAGCAAGAATTAGTCAGTCGTTAGGTGTTCCACCCTGATATATATTTGTGATGGGGCGAGCGCTGAAAATTAATCTCAGCGCATCGTATAAATAGTTAAACGCCATTGCTTATTGGTCGCTCTAATGAAATAGATTGGATTTGTAAATGGTCGTATTGTGCGGTGTTACGAGCAATTGAATATGATGGGTTATTTGCTGCTGGTGTGATCAAGGGTTGTCTCTTTTCTGAGGGACCAATGGGCAATGCTGTCTCACCGATTCTACCTTCTCTTCTTTCCTGCTAGGTGCCATAATAAATTCTGGTCGTCCAATGGGCCTTTGTTTGCACTATATCGTCTGAGATCAAGATCCATAGCAGTGAAACGTCCGCGTCGACAAGCCGGTCATATCTACTGTGGTGACGCGATAATGATTGAGGTTGGTACATTCAATTTAATGGTTAAGAACTCATGGAAGTGGTTTGCTGCCTCGTGATATTGCGTTGTGATTGTTGTGGTTGAAGGGAAAGTTGGGCCATCCTTGCCCTTGGAAGAGGATCGAATGGGATCTCAATGATTGTTGAGCTTTCGAATGCATCAGGATTTAAAGGTTCAGAGGCATTCAAAGGTTTCTATTGTTGTCAATGGTGATAACCTAGCTACTGGTCTTCGGGGTTGTCTTCCGCGTCGTAACCAATTGCCGACATGCGGTATGCTGCGCCGAGGAGGGGGCCGCCCACCCCTCTAGTACCAGGGTGTCTATTATGTACGCCCTAACCTGTCCCGAAACCGACCAAACTCGCCAGTTTATCCGGAGCAGGGAGATTTGGCACTCTGTGTATATCCGTGATGTAAGGGAGTCCCGTCCTGTGTTTACGCTATTCCTATGACTGCTTGGGGTGTATTCTCTGTCACCGTGAGTCAAAGATTGATCATAATATGTTCTATGAGTGTGTGGGAAACCTAGATTGGACACCTGTCTATGAAGAAGCAAACACCTGAAATGCGTTTGATTTGGTGATTGATCTGCTCAATGGTTGCCTGGATAAAGTTAGATTCACAGTCACTGTTGAACAAAAATTGTTACCTCTTAAACCTTGGATGACAGAAGGGCTGTTACAATCGGCTAAGAGGAAGAATTATCTACTTAAAAAAATCCAAACGCTATCCAAGTAATTTATCACTAAGAAATGTATTTACAAAATGCAGGAATCAATTGAGAGAAAAAGTTAAAGAAGCCGCAAATAATTATTACATTTAAGAGTTTCATAAATTCCAAGATAATTATACTGACTAATGGAAAGTGTTTAAAGAGCTGGTCGGGGAGAAAGCAAACAGAGTCTGTAACTGAATATGAACGGTAAAATAATAGATGATCCAACCGAATTGGCCAATGAATTCAATAATCATTTTATACATGTCTTCAATTCTGCTCAATTCCATCATGATCGTCATGTTCCTGGCTCCTTCTCGAATCCTTGTTTAATCTCAAATGAACCAGCATCCTTTTACTTTGAACCTGTAATCCCAAAAGAATTAATATTATTGGTTAATTCGCTTTCTCATCGTAAATCTCCAGGAATTGATGGTATAACAACCCGTCTATTAAAATCTGTAACAAAAAAAATAGCTCCTGTACTTACACATTTGATTAATATTAGTTTCACTGAAGGCGAGTTTCCTACTGTGTTAAAAAAAGCAATAGTAATACCAGTGTTTAAAAAAGGCAGTCATTTGAACAAAGAAAACTTCAGGCCAATTTCTCTTTTATCAATTTTATCAAAGGTTATGGAAAAACTGGTGAAAGTCCGCTTAATTAAGTTTCTTGACAAGCATGAATTTTTTAGTAAAAACCATTTCGGTTTTCGACCAGGCAAAGGTGCTGAAGATGCACTTGAGAAATGCATGTCTTATGTATTCTCAGAGATTAATTCTAACAATCGGGTTGTAACCTTGTTTATTGACATAAAGAAGGCCTTTGACTCCCTGAATCATAAGATATTATTACAGAAACTGGAACATGCTGGTGTACGAGGTATAATATTAAGTTGGTTTAAAAGCTATCTGTCCATGCAACAACAATGTGTTGGAGTTGGTGATAAAATGAGTAGTTATGAATTTATAAATACAGTTGTGCCACAAGGATCCGTGTTGGGTCCTATATTGTTTCTAGTATTCATAAATGATCTATGTAATCACGTATTTAGAGGAAGTGTAACTGTTTTTGCTGATGATATAGCCATAAATTATGCGTCAGCCAACTTGGAGTGTGTTGAAAGTAGCATAAAAGAGGACTTCAAATTTCTAAGACAGTGGTTTGAATTTAATGGTCTCCAAATGAGTGAAAAAACGAAGTATTTACATTATGATCTTTGTAAATTAAGCTCCTATGGTTGGAACTTAGTATACCATCAAGTAAATTGCTCTAAATTATCATGTAACTGTCTGGTAATCGAACGAGTCAATGAAATAAAGTATCTAGGAGTCACCATAGATCAACAATTAAAATGGGACGGTCACAAGTTTCTGGTGCACTAAGATACTGCCTGGAAAAATTATACTTAATACGTAATAAGTGTTCAATTCATTTCCGCAAAACCCTTTATTGTTCACTGGTTCAGTCTAAGTTAAGTTATGGATTAATCTCCTGGGGGGGAGCTTATCAAAATGTACTCCAACCAATTACTGTAGTGCAGAAAAGAATAACAAGAATCATTGCTGGTAAATCAAAATATCATCATTCTTTCCCCCTATTTTCAGCATTAAAATTGCTACCGTTGAGACACTTATATGTCTATAAAGTCCTTAAATTATTTTACCTAAGAAGTGGGAACAAACAATTAAAAAGAACTAAACATAATCTCAGAAATAAATTTTACGCTCATCCAATCAAGCCAAAAAAAATCGCTCTTTAAGAGATCATTCTTGTACATGGGACCCAAGGTTTACAACTTGCTACCAGAGGACTTAAAAGCTGGAAATTATACAAAAATTAACTTCTCAAACTAATAGCGGAATGTATTCTGACTCAGCAAAGTGTAGAAAATTTCTTTAACATTATCGTATGAAGTTGTTTTTTTCTTTTTCTATTTATTGTATTCCATTTGGTTCATTCTGAAATCTATTTGTAAAACTACTTTGTATATATAATTGATTTGTATTGTTCAGTTAAAAGCAATAAGCAGCTATATATTCTGGGATGGTAGCCTCATCACAAATATTTCTTGGAGGCTACCTAAAGCTTCCCCTTGTATGGAAAAAAAACCTGTAATTTATTTGTGATGTTTTGTTTTTTTGGGAAGTAATAAACTTATTAAACTTAAACTTAAATCAGTCGTGATCGTTTTGAGGTAATGAAATTTTCCATTTAGGTCAGTTATGACAAGCCTCTACACAAGATCGTGTTGCAGAAATACTTTGTGGATAATTTTTAGCTAAATGTGAATGTGTTTTATTGAAGTTACGTCATGAAAGAACTTTCAAGTGCATCAGTATTTGTTTATGTAGTTATTTCCTTTTTAGTTACCACTCTTCTGAAATAATCTCGTATTTTGATGCAGTGTGTGTGATATGTTTGTGTAGCATTGTAGAACAATGCATGAAGTGAACGATCGTTCAACTTATGCCAAAGTTTTTTCTACACCGTATATTTCCCCAAAGCTACAATACCCGAGTGTTCCAGTGAAGATCGTTGAAGGCGCTGACCGTGTACAGTATGAATACTTTTCTCCTTCGCAGATTTGTTCGTAGATAATTACCATGTTTGTCTTTAATTGTCAACTTCGAAAAGATTAAGCGTAACTCATGCGTTTAGATTCTATTCGCAGTTCATGCATTTGACAGCTTAACGAAAACTATGAATCCTAAGATGATTACTTTTTTATGAAGTTGCGTCTGTGTTGTGTCTGCTGTAGTTTACTTCTCATGAAGCTTTTCATGGACCCAAAAGAACCACACAGGGTGTTTCACGTTAACCATTTTCAGTATTTCTTGAAATGTACGAAGTTTTGGAATTCAGTTGAAGGATTTGTATCTAATTTAGGACTAGTTTCTCATGTGCCTGACATAATTGTGTGTTTGTTGCTATTGATTACTATCGCAAGCCTTATAACATTCCAACGTGCACTTGCTGATAGTCATTAGTGCTCATATCATTGAAGGTGAATGGAATTATTTAGCCTGGTGAAATATTTAGGAGTGCTTGATTATCCATATACCTACATGCCTTTTCATAAACTGTGTAATTAATTATATAAGTACTGTATTATTTGTGGGAATACTTCATGTGCTCTAGTACTAATAATACATCTTACAAAATACTTATGCCCTAACATGTGGGATAGTGATTAGCTAAGAACATGCACTTATTACAAAGTTGTATGACTAATTAATGAGTTGTCCTACAGGGGGTTTTCATTATTCATGTACTGAGAGTTATCATATATCTCTTTCTAAGACAGGTAAGAAATGTCTAATGTGCATAAATTACATACCATAATGATAAGCATGAGTAATGGTTTGAAATCAGATATTTGGGGCCCAAGGATGTAACTTTGAGAACCTTGGATGGGAGAAAGAGCTCTCTCCTGCAGTTATCTCCCATCCCAAGTCTGGGAGAGAATACTCAGCCATCTGAATGAGATGGAGAAATGTCAGGGTATGACAAATTCTGTAAGCAATGCTGATTATGGGCGGAATTCCTGTTACCTTCTACTGAAATCTAATGAAATTTCCCGTACCTTTCCTTGCTGGCAGGAGCACTGGTCATTCTGCTTTGTTTACAAATAGTCTGTTGGTAAATATTTGTGATATGGCTACATTTCTGTGGCTGAAAGGTCTTGAGTGTTTAACGTAAAACACACCAATTGTACTCTACAACACTGCGAATCATCTCAGCGGAGAGAAAGCATCAAGAAAGAAGGAATCTGTAGGTAGAAGGTGATTTGAAATACTAGGAAATAGCAAAAGTTTTCTCTTCTTTCCTCCAAGGTTGTCTCATGCCATGACAAAGCTGCATTTTTACAAACTAAAAGGCCGCTTTGGTCTACCTACTTAAGATCTCTTAAATGACCTTTTGTCTTTAATACACTAAGTCTCAGCAGTGAACATGATTTGCAAGTCTAAAATATTTTAAGAACATTTTAAAATGTTCCTGATATTAAGGGTTTGGATTTTGTGGTATTATTGTCCACCATTACTTTGAGTATAGTTGTTTTATGCACCCAGCGATATCTCCAAAATGACCCCGCATCAGAAATTCTCTCGAATCTCAGCAATGCACATCATATGCAACTGTGAAATATTTTATAAACATTTTGCCATATGCGTAAAGATAAATTTTAGCATTTTTGTCACTTTATTTTTACGATTACTTGGAATATTGTTGTTATATGCACATAGTGTGTATTAGATAGTGTCAGCGCCGGCGAAGTAAAAGTTACATCAGGTGTTCCCCAGGGAAGCGTGATAGGCCCAATTTTATTTCTTCTGTACGTAAATGACTTTAAATGATGCAGTAGTAAAAAATAGCAAGCTCTGTCTTTTTGCTGATGATGCAGTTGTGTAAAAGGAAATCAGAAAAGAAGATGACAGACAGTTTTTAGCTAAGGATTTAGATGCGATTGATGATTGGTGTGATAGATGGCAACTAGAATTAAATTTGAAGAAATGTGCGATTATGAATTTTTGGAAAAAGAAGGCTTTCCCCGGAATAATTATTGCATCAAAGAAAACAAAGTATGTAACGTAGATTCAATTAAATACTTGGGCGTCACCATCACTGAAGACATGTCATGGGGGAAACACATCAGGGAAATAACTAGTGTAGCAAACCGTAGATTAGGATTCGTAAAAAGGGTTCTAGGAAAGTGCGATGAGAGAGTACAAGAAAGAAGATATTTTACACTTGTCAGGCCTCATTTAGAATATGCCGCTAGTATATGGGATCCGTACGAGGAAGGTATGATAAAAGAATTAGAGCGCGTGCAAAGGAGATCTGCTAGGTTTGTTAAAGGCCATTATGGTAATTGTATAAGTGTTACGAGCTTGACACATTCAATGCGGGACATGTATTGATGGAAATCAACAGAATCGGATGAAATTTATCTAAAGTTTTTTCTCCATATTCTGTTTATTACTTGTCGTTACATAACTTTAAACATAGTGAATGTAAAATTTGCAACATTTTTCGCAAAAATGTGCACTTCGTCAATTGACGTGCTCCGTATCTCACGCTCGCCAGCACGTAATTCTTTGGTGTGTTGCCCACCTTTCAGGATACATCCTGATTCCCACTACGATTGCAATGAGCCAATTTAGCTAAAATTGATTAATTTTTTACTGACGTAATTTAAAAAGAACAAGGAAAGGATACGTGGATATTCTCATTGGAGTAAAAAGGTGGAGAGTACTTTAGAACAATGAAGAATATTCATACCTGTGGTTTTCAATGAAATAAATTTCTTTAGAGAATTCACCGTAATGTACAAGAACAATGATACAGTTTTGTATTTATAATTATATGGATATACATATTTTCCCCGGTGGTACTCCCGGAAATAAGGATTCAGGCAGAGCCCGGGACCGCCTTTGCAGTCAGTGCAATGTATTCCTGTCTGCTTCCATAAGCCTTGGGTCTTGCAGACTCTGAAATCCTTTTGTCCGGTTTTTCTAGAGCCAGGGTGGGAAGGTACTTTGGGAAGTGGGAATCAATTGATATAGAACCCCTTTGTGGATTGTAAACAACAGTCCTGCTACCGATCAGGTAACCAATTATTGTGGAGGCGGAATGAATACCAATCCAGACGATGGCCGTTGTAACGCTTATACAGAAATTAAGTATTCAACATTATCATCTCCATGATATGTATGCCAATTTTTGGTACCACTTCAGGGATTTATGTTCCTTGGTGTAGTACGCTAAGTATTGATTCATTTGATCAGTACCCTCATGAATTTATTGTACTCCACAATACATCGGGGTTTATTCACCAAGTCGATATTATATCCCCGCTATAATTCGAGGATATCATAAGAACATCTCTCTTGTCCTTCCATATTGAAACACAAATCCATTCAGGTTGGTTCCATTGCTGGATCACTTCACCCCTGCACAATTGAGCTTGGATGAACTTAGGAGGTTCCCTTTTCGGTCTTTCCGAAGCGTCCATGTGAAGTATCAGTACTCACGGAGCAACAGCTCTCTGGCAAGAGAAAAACTGTTGTAAAAGTTGTCCATAAAAATTGAAGCTGAGACCATTTAACACATGGGGGAAACACATCAGGGAAATAACTAGTGTAGCAAACCGTAGATTAGGATTCGTAAAAAGGGTTCTAGGAAAGTGCGATGAGAGAGTACAAGAAAGAAGATATTTTACACTTGTCAGGCCTCATTTAGAATATGCCGCTAAAATACAAAATAAGCTGAGACCATTTAACAATTTATGAACAACTTTTTCCGTGTGTCAACACCACCAACATCAGGGTCCTTCTCTCCTGCTTATAGAATAAATCGATGCGCTAGCCCATCTGGCTCCGCCAATACATGAAGTTTCACACCTAATTTATGGTGTTTCGTTTTTATTAACTGGAGGAACGAAAGCCTTCCCCTGCAAGCCACCATCGATACATCAATACACAGATTATGCCTTGGGTAATGCACTGTTTCCATAATTTGATGGAAGTACGCTGCAATAGGCCCAATCTTGAAAAAAGGGTCCTCAGATTTTCGGTCTACGGGATTTCTGGCGAAATGCAGAGACAAAGCTAGACAGTAACAGCTAGAAAACTAGAAAATAACAGTTGCCTCCCTGCCAGATGGGTCCCGCACCCACTCTTCGCCCTCTGCCTCTTCTTCCCCTCCCCTTTCCCTTTTTTTGGAGAAAATACAAGTTGGCATCACTAAAACAGTTTCGTGGTGGCACGTAAAACTGAATCAAAACATTACATAATACTTCTGATTTTACAGATATAACCAAAGACTATAGTACATAAGTGTAAAAAATAATGAAGAGAATGAATTCATATTTGCTAACAAAAACAAAACTACATGGAAAAAAATGATACATTTACATCAAACACCTTGCAACGGTAAAGAGATAATCCGATTATTTGACAAGGTTCAATACACCAACATATAACGTTCACTCATCTCAATTTGTGAAACGCTTAAATTTAGTGAGAATTAAAATAAGTTTTATTCCGCATACGGAATTAAAAATGATTGTGACTAAATTTCAAGAACAGCTATTGAGTTGATATTGTGTTTGTCAGCGAATTTCTGGCGTAATCGCCCTCTGCCAACCAACTTTTAGACAGATTTATAGGATCTTCATGTATTTAGGTGCATAGATAAGGAGATGTCCTATTAAATAAAACTAATGCATATTTTACGAACCAGAAAGTAAGGACATATGTTGAAGAGTCACAAAAGAGACATTAAAATTTGCAAATTTTGCGTGAATAGCTACATAATACATATACGCCTCCACTACACTCAACGCATTTGATCAAATCCGCTACTTCTAAACTAGCTGTAACTATGCCATCACTTCAAGTATCAGAAATCTCTTCATAAACACTTTTAAAATCTAAACGATATTTACGTAAATTATTTAGGACGAAACTTCCTCCCCCCCACCTACCGAATTCTGGTCTTCTAGTAATGATCCTTTATTTACCACCTTTGATCTCGACGATGCAGTCGTGTCTAAATCACCATGCCAGGAAGATGGATCAGGTTCTTGATAAGGAAATATAATAATTAGTTGTTACGTACGTCAATGAATGCGACCCGCATAGAATGAGTTGACATAGAATTTTATGCAGAAAAATAGAGCTAATTATCCAAGAGGGGAACCGCAGGTGGCAAAATAAAATAATAAAAACTTATGGGGCTTAGAATAGGGTGAGTCTGCTCTTCGTTGTATAGATTACTCTGCAATAGAAATAAATAATGATTAGAAATAGAATCATAGTTTCTTCAGATATTTCATCCAGTTCTACGCTAAATAAAAAGTTCATTTTACGTAGTAAACTCACGGTAAAAATTATAAAAGTAAGGGAAAAAGGCTCTCTCCTGCATGAAGAAACAATGTTAGAAAGAAAGTGGTGCATAAATAAAATAACAAAGTTAAAATGGCCAAGAAGAAAATATGTACTTACATTGACTGGGAACAGGAGATGAAGAAATCAAGGACGTTCCAAAGGCTCAACACGAGCAATCTACAAACGATGTACACAATACGGTTGCTAGAACCCAACTGAAGGTCAACCGCACGGTCAGAAGCGAGCTGGAAGGGTATTAGTCACGTACGAGGGCGAGGAAAAGAATTCACGGCTGAGAAATCGACTACGTCAATTGACGTGCTCCGTAGATGGGGATAGACAGGACCACGTCTATTGATGTGCTCTGCACTGAATGTGTTAATAGAAGAACTAGGATGGGAATTACTATCAGAACGCAGGTTAAAATTTAGGTTAAACCTTTTAAGTAAATTCGCAACAGAGTTGTTCACAGATGACGTTAGATATATATTGAGAACCCTGCGTATTATACTAGGTTTGATCATATTAACAAGATTAAAGAGATAGATTGTCGTACCGATAGATTTAAAATGTCATTTTTCCCTTGTACTATTAGAGAGAACAATAGGCAGCGTAGCAAAGGGATAGGTAGGTGAAATATAGTTAGATGAGTCTGTAGTGCATGATGCATGTAATAACAACCAATAATCCCTCCCTTATTATGTAGATACTAACCATCTAGCTCCATGTGACCCTATTATCTAGCATATCTCCCTTAAATATCCTACTTGCATGTCAGTAGTGCATGTTTGGTGATCTTAACCAACTGCCACACACCCTCGTGGTGGCTCGCATTGTATCACGTAGTTGTAGATGTAGTGAGATCTCCAAATGACCCCTCGTCATAAGTGCACCAGAGTTTAAGCAATGCACATGTTTTGTGACTCGGAAATACTTTTAAAATATCCTACAAGGTGCCTAATAATAAATGCTTATATTTTGGGACATTATTCTTCGCACAGCCATAGATTTTTATTATATACCTTGCGAGATCTCAGAATTGAATCCTGTGCAATTATGCAATCATAGTCGCTACTTCCATAAAGATCCCTCTTGAAAGGGTCTTTATTTTGGGTGGCTATTATTTTGCCTCATAGAGACGTCGCTAAAAGTTGGGTAATAGCCCCCCAGGATTCCCTGAGGAAAAAAAGGCAGGCTTTATAAGCCAAGGTTATGTTATGTAAATATTTAGTTGAAAAAATTGAAAAAACATGATAAATGAAGAAAATATATTTTTTTCGGTCATAATGTCATATAATAATAGTATAGTATAATTCTCAGTGATGGAATAATTAAATATATATACTTTTTCTTACTGATAAAGAAGAGCAAAGGTAGAAAACGAAATAAGGTTTTTATCTTTCTATCATCTCTTAAATTATTCATTGTCAACTTTAAGGCTATGAGGAAAGGATATCTGTAACTGGAATGGAATATTTTTCTGAGCTAGATTGCAGTGCTTTTATGGAATTCTTCTATTAACAATCGTGAACTTAGATATTTCATGAATTGCAACAATTCATTCAACATGCAAACAGATAGGGAACCATCCGGCTAGGATAGCAAACTTACCATAATGCACAACCCATTTGTTTCTCCTTTCTCTATCATTCATTGGAACCTTGTAGAATCTAATGCCTGGATTGCGACGACGGCTGGAACTGCAGGCATAATAATGGCACTTATTACCAGCCATTACTGATCGCCAGAGAAAGGGCACAGTTGTGCAAGCACAAGAAAGTCCAGGTTTGGTGTACTCGGTGCTCCAGAGCCCTTCATGGAACACTCGGAAGCCAGAAGAAGGAACCACATTTAGACCTTTCATTGGATCGCACCCTGGGAGTCTAGGGAAGGGCTGGATGGAGAGGGGCATGACGATAAGGCAATGACATTGAGGCGACACGTCTTGGTACACCGGAACTCCAGAGCCATCTACCTGCTCTTTTAAGAATTAAAAAAGGGATACGCTTTAGGCTAATGAGGTGAGTGTTCTAGACACTTCATTACTCTATGATTTGGATAATTGAGTGGAGGCTGAACTCACAAATTGAATGAACTTAAGATATTATTTACAGCACTTCATAGTGAAATAATTGACAGCGAGTTATTTTTTACCGTAAGGATTTAGTGTAAAGGCAATGTGTTTCGTCAATTACAACGATTTTCTTGAGAAATAAATTGGAGACGACATAGCATCAATGGAAACAAAGTTAAGCAACAAAAAATCATGTCTAAGTAATGGTAGCGGGCGTGACTTCGTGGAAATCCTTCATAGTAGGAGCGTTTGAAGAAATTACAACTTTGCTGTTCCCACATGCGGTTTTATTGTTACCGACCATGGTTTCGTTACAGAATAACATTATCAAGGTAAAACATTTTCAAAAAATGAGCCGTATATATAGGAAAGTCAAGTGGTGGTGGAGGTGGTGGGAGGGTGTTGAGGACTGGGAGAATTCAGGTGCTGAGGGAGAGGTTAAGCGGAGGTAAGGGTTAGGTGGTGGTTGGGCTCGGTGCTCTGGTATGCGTCACTCCAGGTGGGGAGGGGGAAAGGGTTGGATGAGCAAGAAGGAAAGTGGAGGAGGGGGTAGCGAGAGGGAAAGAGGTGGTCATTGACGAGGTTTGAGTCAGCGTGGCTTAAGATTTCCAACTCCTCCAGGGCGTCTAATCTGCGTCCTCTCTTCTCTACATGTAATATCGTAGGAATGAAGTCACTGTTGTGTCCCATGTTGAGAAGATGCTTGGCGAATTGGGAATTTTCCTTTCCGTGGAGATGACACATCCAGTGCTCCGCTACCTTGGTGGAAAAGCTCCTCCCTGTTTGCCCAATGTGAATAGCGTCACATTCAGAACACTTCTAAAGGTATACTCCGCTCTGCTGTTCAGCCTTTTCTTTGTCCTTGGGCGATCCGAGGGTACTTCTGAGCGTTCTCTTATTATAAAATGCTGCTCTTATTTTTCCTTTGGGAAGTAGTCACTGAACTTATAGGGACAATTTCCTGAGGAAAGGAATTCTGCACCATTTTGGCGAATCACCCGGTGTGGTCTGTGCGCTGTATATTTCTCTCCGTGCTATCTGGGTTCTTTTTCTCTGGTAAAGGGTGTCCACTAAACTTTCTGGGTAACCATTGTTGGCAGCAATGTCCTGTATGGTACGAAGTTCCTTCAATTTGTTGGCTTCTGACATCGGAATGTGGCATAATCGATGGATCATGAAGTTGAGAGCTGCCGTTTTCGGGTGGAAATGATGTCTGGAGTGCTCGTGGATGATGGCATCCGAGTAGCACTGCTTCCTGATGATGGCAAAGTCGAACCTATGGTTTTGAACTTTTATTGGTAGGTCCAGGTAATTTAGTGCACCTTCCTTCTCAATTTCCATGGTGAATTGGATATGTTCATCCTGTGAAATTGAAAGGTATGATGATGGAATCAATATGACTTGCTTAAATAAAACCAGTAATTATTGAGGTTTGTCTAGCCAACCATTTTCATTGGGAACTATTCCTCGAATACAATTACTTTGAATATGAATGTTCTGTTTCAATAGGAAGCTGAAGTAGTTTGTCTCCATTGCCATATCCTTTTTATAAAGATGACGAAAGGAATGTTACCGATATTCAATGCTGACTGCCATATATTCCTACGTCAGCAGCTATTTCATTTTTACTCATTATCATCTAGACGAGGGTGGCCAACCAAAATGATCTTGCGGGCCACTTTGGAAATGCATCATAACTTCGCGGGCAGCATATAAAATTACATATCCCCATATTAAATTTAGACCCACTATATACATATTTTTGGAGTGAAAAATTGAAACAATGAGTTGTAATTTTTGTGTTAAAGTTATTGTATTAAAATGTGATGAATCTCATGGGCAGGAAAAATGTTCAAGGCGGGCATGCGGCATTCTAATGGGAAATGGGCATGCGGCCCACGGGCTGGCCACCCATGATATTGACGAAGACAGTGTCATTGAATTTAGGGAGGATTATCATGGAGTAATAAATTTCTTCTGGTGTCATTTTAGAATTCTGTAAGGTGAATTACATGCAAAGATTCGGCAAATTTGCTAGCAGAGAAAATTAACGAATATTACCCTGCCTTAATCACATCTTCCTAGGATGACTATGGCAGAAAACGTGCAATGTGAACCCCAGTGGCCAATGCTCCGTTTTCTAAATGCGATGTAAACAACATACCCAACCCATCGACTGTGATAAGTTAAGGAGTTGGTATTTGAAAGCTGCCCTGGGGAATCGTTTTGATTGAGTCCATACCTCTCGACCATAGGTTTTTTTTTTTAATTATGAAGTAGAAGGTTACAGTGTAACATATGCTGATTAGACGAAGTTTGACCAAGAGTGAACATTGTGTGGTGAAAAGATGTCTCTCTCCGGCAATCAGCACATTTTATCCTAAGTAAATTCTAACGGGAAACCGGAAAAAAGATTGAGTGAATGCTGAATTCTAACAGTAGACTTATTGGGTACAGAGTTATTTCAATCCAACTTAAAAGGAAGTACTGTTTCCAAGAGGGAGCTGTAAAGCTATTTGTGGGTAAAATATCTCGTTAAAAATTAAAGACGCATAGTCCCATTGTTCTAAATGCGGTGGGGGAAATATTTATGATACCAGCTACTATGAAAAATTTATTTTTATACAATTAATTTTTCTATTTGAGAATATAGTCAATTCGAATAGTTAATTGCATCTTCTTATTCCACTTATGTGTGTAACTCTGTAGCATGTGAGTTTAAATAAGCACATAATTGAACTTTGTGCACTTCCATTACACATGATGAAGACGAAGGTTCGGCTCTCCACATCGTCCAGCAGTCACCGTCAATGAGAGGTCTTGGTTTGACCGAAATGGGCTATCCCCCTTTTATTCTCGCTTACACATTAAGCGAACAGAAGATTAGGCCCTCCTCCCACCATGAAGAATTTCCTTTCACAAGTCAACGTTTTTCTGTCGAGCATATTCCCCTCATTCTCTGCCTCCAACTGCGGGGAGGAAGGTCTTTGTCCTGTTCTATTTGTTTATTGCCTTCTCATGCAGGGGTCGTAGTTCGACCGTGTTGTCACTTTGATGCCAACTCGGTACTTAAAAATTTTTCGGTTCGGAATGGTAAGTTTTTTTGGACAGGAGCATGCTGCAACTCCTAGTGATGCGTCGTGTCATGAAATTGTGAAAATTTTACGAATTAGGTGTCATGCATATATGTGTCGATCATTTAATATCTTAAAATTTCATTACATTTTTCTCAACAGTGAGGCAATTCTCAACATGAGCCTGTTGACAGAATTGTGGTACGCGGATGTAAAAATTCTTTCTCTTAAGTGCTATGTTCATTATTCATACAATATTACTACTATTGTACTGGAACTAGTTGCTCAAGGGCAATTTTCAGTTCTGTAAAAACATCACCAGCTTGTGTTTGAATGCATTATTTTATATAGTCTTGTCATTTATAGTGCTCGCAGAGTTTCTGTGCATTGGAGAATTTCTCCAAGCCTATCTGTCCATGGTAGATGAGCAGCGATTGGCTGCCGGCATCCAATTCCGTAAACCGGTTCATAGCTCAGTGTGCGCCGCGTATGAATACCGTAAGTGGCGACCCAAAAGAGTCTAGTCTTAGCTCACTTTAAATTATCCTGCAGCGGGTGGCAGACTTTCTAAACTGAATTAAATACGGTTAGATAAATTCTGATATCTTTCCCAGCGATAAAAATATTGGTTGTTATGATAATTAGTAGCAATTTTGTATTTGTATTTTTCAAAATGTTGGTGAAGAGGATTTAAGATCTGTTTATTTATCGTGGAACCAGGGTGACCTGCGCCGATGGGGATTAATTTCTTACCTCACTGCGATGACTATTGTAATCACTGCAAGTTTTGACTTGATATCTATAATAGTTTCTCATCTAGTATTTCTATTCTAAAGACCCGAGCGTCGGCGAGGCATAGCGTTCGTTTTCGCCTATTCTTTTGGGTCGCCACTTACAGTATTTGTGCGTGGCGCGCACTGAGGTAAGAACCGGTTTACGGGATTGGACGCCGGCAGCCAATCGCTGCTCATCTACCATGGGCAGCTAGGCTTGGAAAAACTGCAGTGCACGGAAACTCTGCGAGCACTATAGTCACAAATGGGCTCTTTATTCCATTCTGTACCTGCATTATAAATTATTATAATACTAGTGAAGTGTGATACAGATGAATAATCTCTTGTACAGAATTATATCTTTAGGTTCTATCTGTTACTGAATAAAGTATAGTGAGTGGTGTGTACCTGTTGGAAAAATGTTTTCATATCATGGTCAAAACTCTTCATTTGCTCTTTGATCTTCTAGGCAGCAATGAGCCTGAAATGTTCAGGTACTGGGAAGGTTAATTCAAATTGAAATCAAATGAAATTCTACTGGGTGAATTTGGGTGAACTGGATATTCTCTCATAACATTAGTCTACCTGAGTAAGGAATCTGAATAGGCCAGTGGAACTCTGTTTATAATAGTTATATCATGACAAGAAATCCTATGAATAGATAATTTGGAAGTTTGGAGCAGTGTTTCCCTATTTTATCCCTTGGTTTGAGACTCCGGCTTGACTCATCTGAGATTGTCGCTGCTGCTTAAGCAGTATTGCTTGGTTTAGCCATTCTGGCTATTGAGAGTCAACGACCAAATTTCATAATTGAAGTTGATTCTGTTCAATGCAATATTGTTGAAGCATCAGTAAGTGGCTGTTTTGCCTTACATTTCTCAACTATTTTTCTCATCTGTCACCCTTCTCACATTCCTAAACATAAGGCACAGTGGAAACATGATAATATGAAGCATGTGAATACAAAGTTTTGATTATACGAAGCAAAATTGTCACAACTGAAAGCCTTTTCCAATTATCATATACTGGGGACCATATCTTAAACACCAAGTCATACCATCACTCAAAAATGTTGCAAGTCATGAGCAGGGAAAGAACCAATTTTCTCTTTCACTCTTCCTTGAGTGGATAAAATGATCCCGAAATCGTGGAGTGTTTTCAGTGATAATATTTAAATGTGAAGTCATTAAATAAGCTCTTTGTCACAGTTTACTGAAGTAGGCAAATATAGTATCTATTAGATGAAATGGTGTTCCACTCGTCTTCCGACACCTATGTTAGGAAATTGTGGCAAAATGATAGGGCATGTAAAGATAAAAATAATAAGTTAATTTCATTATTGGGTAATTATTTTTATGAAACAAAATTTAGTCATGTAAATGAAATTAATAAAAAATCATATACGTGAAAAGAGACTTGGGAATGCATGCATTCCTTCATGAACAGAAATGGATGATTTAGCATTATCCATGCGTGTATCAACCCTTGAATGAATGAGGATGGTGATCAGCTTGATGCCCAGGAAATGCATTTGCTTTAATTAAAAGCAATTTGCCTATCAAGTTATTTATTTAAAATAGTATTTAATATATATGACTTTTTTTCTCTATTAAAACATAATGGTGGTCTTTGTTTGAATGCAGATGCCAACACATTATTCACATCTTAAATATTTATCTTTTCTGAGACCACAGTGAGTGATACTACTTCTGTCACTCGGATCTAGAATTTATGATACCAGTTTTCTTCTGTTTTGCCTCCCAGACTTATGGTGACCAATTGATCCTTGGACTTCTCTGAAGAAGCAACTTTGGGTGGTCAAAACATCACTTAGTATTTTCAAATAGCACCATTCAAGATATGATTTTTGTCTGGACCTCCAGTTTGCCTTTGTATTATCGAGACTTCATATTATTGTGCTTCAAATGTTTGTGTTGCTGCTGTTAATGCATATTTAATATGTTTGATTTAGAGATTTCGTCAAAATTCTATGAGCCACCTTAGAAGATAAATGTTTAGGATTATGAAGCCAACAAGCTTCTTGGTTAGGTGCGTAAATTAGTCATATATAGTATAATACTTGAAAGGAGAGAAAGTTGTCCAGTACTCGTTTTAATTTTATTAAGAGTGCGTATATAGCATGCTACAACAATTTCACCGTCTGCATGGTAACTTTTTTCATATTGTGAGCAGCAATTACCTTTTTTATGTCCAACACAATCATTTTATTTTTGCTGATGGTTATGAAAATGGCATGACCTTCTCAACCTCAGTAATAGAGGGTATCCAAAGCTCATTCTAAGTTTCAGAGAAATTTTAATAAATGCAAATAATTATAAAATTCAGGCCGAATTTCTCTCATGGCAATTTCTTCAAAAAATTCACCCGTCATGTTTGAATTTCAAATGGATAAGCATGGCATAAGTGCTGGTGAAGGATACTGACTCTTGGTTGTGGCTTCTTTGAAATCCTCATCTCCCCTGCGTTGCCGTCTTTGATGGACTACAAGGGCCTAAGATCTAGTTGCCTTGTATCCACCAAAATTGCCATGGGAATTAGGAAGCCTGGATAGTGTAGTGGTCTGTGCATTGGTCCGGCAAACCAAAGGTCCGTGGTTCGATTCCTGGTCCAGGCCGAATTTTTCTCATGCCAATTTCTTCAGAAAATAATTATATTTGAAAAAAGTTAATCACACTACACATCATTTAAATTAATGCTCTAAATCATTAAGTAAGTGATGTATAAGCATGGAATTAGTAGGACTTATGTAAAATCCATCGGTGATTTTATCTTTTTGGTGTCAATTATTTCCTTTGCATTTATGTAATACATATAATTATATTTTATTCAACTTGTTGATATAGCAAAGAAGATTAGTAAGACATTTAAATAATATTTTTCAAACTTCAATGTAACGAGACTTAATGATGTGGGCTATATGTATTTTAATGACATAATTTTCTTTCATTTTTGGTTATGAGTCTCTGGAATCCTGATTGGTTTTTACTCTGCACTATGGATAATATTCCTCCCCCATAAGATTTTCATGCCAGTATTTGATGACATACCTGAGCATCATTTTAGGACATACTTGGTAAATTGCATGTAGCAACATGGACTGCTCTTAGAAGAAAGCTATGTTCTATACATTGATAGTATTAAGTGTGCCATTGGAAATACAATGCTTCTCCTTCCTTTCTTAGGAATATAATGCCAGAGAAAGCGAAACGAGACAAGAGGGCAAGAGCAGGAGAGAGCTGAGTGTCATTTGTTGATGAGATATCCATACCACTGGCCGAAGGTGCTTTGGAATTCTTGCTAGCTCGAAGTGAGGAGTAAGTGTAACGAATTTCTTATTTACTCTCTAGTTATGGTCTCGGATAATTACTTGTTTCCTCACTTAGCCCGGAATCAATAAGATTCCTCCCTTATTTTTAACTGTTCAAACGACGTATATCATCCTGGTGGGACTTGTTCACTGTGGGGCTGATCAAAGCCCTACCCCTTATGGCGTGGATTAGCCCACCAGTGGGTCACAGTCCTCGATTCCTACTCTCACAATACTCCATGCAAGTTAGGATAATTCAATGAATTTTACGACAGTGTCGCTTGTTGGATTTGCGAGACCCACCGGTGGGCCATGCCACAGTGAATTTCTTAAGCCCAGGTCTGTGCAGGGTTAACACATGAAGAAAAACTTCTTGACGCATGGAGAAAGAAAAAAGCTATGTTTACTAAAAGTTATCGCCATCTAAGAAGCAGTGGTGCTGATTCTCAATCATCATCATGGAATTTTCAGCTGTAAAATTGATGTTGTTTATTATGACTTATGTGTAGTCTGACCTTGGGTAATCTGAACTCTAGGTCATAGAATGCTCTGGAATTTAAGGACTACTAGGATTGATACTTCTATCTCAAAGCTCACAGTCAACTGACATATACAAAGTGATCTTAGTTCTCAACATCATTTGCTGTAGAATCTTGTTGTAACATAGCATTTCTTAATATGTACATCGATGGAGGGAACAGGTGAAAACTGTATGTTAGCAGATGTAGATGTGTTGTTACGAAACATTTGATGGAACGTAGAATTTGATGTAATATTTTAATGTATAGCCATCCAGACACCTTTAGTTGCCATTATTTCGTTATTACATAAATGGGCTTAGTTTGTATATCATTAATGGATGGTCCTGAGGATGTGAGATGTGGGGAATATCCCCCTCTACTCTCCCCTCCCCCCGATTCAAATCTTTAAGTGATTTTTTACTTTAATCGAGTTTAGGAAGAATTGCGAACACTTTGAAGCCATTGAAAGTAATGAAAGTTATTGAAAAAACAATATAACTGGCAGTAATTGTGGTAAGTAAAACATGTTTTGGAGGTAAATTCAATACAGTAGAACCTCGATCTATTGTTTTTCAAGCGGATGGGCAAAAAAAAGATGGATGCAGGAAAACGAACAATGCGGGAAAAGAGTTCCTGGGAGCCAAAATGAGATGAAAATGCGAGAATTTTATGGTAAATTTTCACGGTAGAGGGGTATCATAAAGGAATTTCCTTTAAAAGCGTGAGAATTTTGAAATTTAATGAACATAATTAGTGCATCTCTAATTTTTCGTTTGACTACTACCTGTTTAAAATATTTTATTAGTATTACATATCTCAATGGTGTCTTCCATGATGAAAGTAAATAAACAAGGCCGATTATCATGTTATTGGATGATCTTCAAGCCTGCGCACTGATCTATCCATGCATAGAAATTTATTCGTTTAAAATATCCTTGAGGGTGAGAAGCACGCCTAAAATTTTTGGGGAGGATGTAATCTTTTTTCGCGCATTCCATTGTGCTCCGCTGATGGCGGAGTGCCATCCGTTAAAGATGGAGCGAGCTTGATGCTACCAAGTGTATTCTTGTTTATCTTGAGCAATCGCGTAACCCACGAGGCATAGAGCAAGAGAGGTGTAGTAGGATATCGCCATCTGGTTCAGAGTGGCAAAAGTTAGCGGGCAATTGGGTTGAAATGAGGAATTCCAATATCGGCAGTTGGAGTTCAGCTTGGCATTACCAAATAAACACGAATTTCTAAAAATCAATCATTTTGATGGGCCATGGTGCCTAAAAAACAAAAAAAACCATTTCTGGCAGTGCAAGCCCACGTCAGTCAACGGACGAGAAGGAACTTAGCCCACGCTCGCAGGACTTCCACTACGACAAACTAATGGTTGAAACATCTGCGTTACCTTCAGCCATCTTAAAAACCTATTTTGAACAGTTTCGGCTATAGGCTCAGAAATAAATACTTAAGGAAAATGAATAGACATAAATACCTACTTTAACTGGCTAAACACGGAAAATACAGAAAAAGGAAAGAGCACAGAGCACGTAGGGTTTGGCCGCACTTACTAGAGGCCCGCGAAGTGACCATGACGAAGGTCAGGGAGTGACTGAATTGCTGAGGTTACAAGCCACGCCTGCTGCCATCTAGTTGGTTCCGCGAGAGTCACATGACGAGAAACCCCACCTCCCTCCCTTCCCTCAGCCACTCCCCCGTTTAAGCCCATGTGGCCCACGTCATTTGAAATAATGCACAATAATCTAAGGGACCTACCAATTCCAAGGCACTTACATACATACATACCCATCACGCCGTTCCCTTTCGAAGTAGGCACAGTCAAAATTTTTCACTCATTAATACATAATTGTACACCTAACTCTGCTTCAATAATTTCCTGGCTACGATGGCGTACGTTTATTACTTCGGTGCGGAGGCGACTGACCGACTCCCTTCCTTGCTCCTCCTTTTAAAGGGAGACGGTCACTCGACTCCCTATACATTACATAATACTGGGCACTTAAGCCCCAGTTTGCTCCGAGCAGAGCTGAGCTGGGCTCAGAGCTTTATTACTCCTTGTATTAGAATTCAGTATCAGCAATATTCAAGTATTTAATTATGGAGTATAGGTAAAGCCTCTCTGTAGCGAGGGCGCGCTATTCGTTTCCCGAGTGCCTTCTAGCACTCCTATTGTAACATCTCTGGGCAAAATGACCTTCCTGTCCACATTTCCAGCACTTATTACTAGGCCCCTGGTTCCGCCAAGCAACTGTGGGCCTAAACGGCGGATTCCCTGGACTACCCCATTAAGTTCTGCAAAGGACTTAGGTTTACTGTAAAAAACCATTGAACTCCTTATTTCGGGATTCATATTTTGTAATATAGTATTAATTACGTCTTCTTCTCTCTCACCGTATTCTAAAATGTCGGCCCACATTTTTACCCTTCGAACAAAGGTTCCTAGATCAGTTTCAGGTCCTTGGAAGTTCCTAGTCACCAGAGTTCTCACGAACTCCTCTAACAATCGAGGTGGAATGAATTCCCGGAATATTGCCCTTCTCAGCACCGTCCACTGACCTGCTTGTCTCCCGTTCGCCCATATTTCGGTGAGATGCCCCCTGGTTTTTGGTAATATGTAGACGTGAATATCTTTGAAAGGGAACATATTTAGTTTTACTAAGTTATGTACTCTCTTGCAGAAGTCGAGGAGCAATTCGGGGTCACTACCATCACACCCGGGTATTTCACTCACCATTTCGTTCAGTACTCGTCGGGAAGGCTCGTCTATCTCTATTCCCCTCGACCCTGTTTCCATGTGTCCACCTCTAGGAGCGGCTCCACCGGATGGCTCGGCTGGTGCCTCCATCGATGTTTCCTTAGGAAAATCTCGGAACCTGGCTCTCAGCTGGTCCAACAAGCCCACTGTCTCCTCTTCTTTCATCCCCCCTTTCTTTATCTCTGACACCAAGTCTTCCTTCGCCAGCTCGTAGATCCAAGATGTTCCTTTTGGGGAAGCCATAGCAACCACGTTCTGTACCACTTTGGGCTGTGGAAATAAGAGACCTTTTTTCTTCCGTACGTTTATTACTTCGGTGCGGAGGCGACTGAGTGACTCCCTTCCTTGCTCCTCCTTTTAAAGGGAGACGGGCACTCGACTCCCTATACATTACATAATACTGGGCACTTAAGCCCCAGTTTGCTCCGAGCAGAGCTGAGCTGGGCTCAGAGCTTTATTACTCCTTGTATTAGAATTCAGTATCAGCAATATTCAAGTATTTAATTATGGAATATAGGTAAAGCCTCAAGTATAGATATGGGAGACAGATGAAAGGTGTAATTGGAAGGATTCCCTATGGATTGATTGGGGTTTTGACCTTCGAGAGACTGGAATCATTGACTCACATTGATAGGGTGAGAATAGAGTAGAGGCATTTGAGAAATGATGGGGGTTGGTGGGGGGGAGAGTTTTTAAAGGAAGACAAATGTATAACACTTGGCAAGGCATGGAAGGAAAAGAACTAACTGAAGGAAATAAATGGGTCCATGTATAAGGTGGGATAGTAGGCTATTTGAGGAAATAAATTTTTGGAAGGCAATACTGGGGTCATATTCTGTAACTCATGTCACTGGTGAATGGCAACTGCTGGTGATGTCACATCACCCATAATTGCCTTTCAGATGCTGTAAGCTGACGAGATGATGATCTTCACCCAAAAGTGAGTGAGATGGCATCACCGATCAGATAGCTGGTCTTATCCTAACACCTATGCCACCACCGTCTAATATTTTCATCAGCTAATGGCAAGTGTATACATACATACATACATACCAATCATGCCGTTCCCTTCCAGGGTAGGCAGAGTCACTAAGTTTCACTCATAAAAACATACTTGTACAACTAACTCGGCTTCAATAATTTCCATGCTGACCTATCCTTACTAACCTCTTTTGCCTCATTTACCCTCATACACCGCTTCATACACGCCATCCTGTTTTTTTAGACTCCTAACATTCCTCCTCCTAAGAATTTCCTCAACTAAATTCAACCACAACTTTCTCGGCCTACCTCTACCTCTCGCACAATTCATTTCACTCTTTGTTATTTGACTCTCATCCATTGTCTCCACATGGCCAAACCAACGAAGCCCACTCCTTTCATATATGTCCATTACTGGAGCATCTAACCCACATTCATTTATTACCAACTCATTCTTAACTCCTTCCTACTTTTGCTGCAAACGCTCCTCAGATAAGTCATACCCACAGTGTTTAGTCTACTCTTACAGCTATCCTGACATACCAATGTTTTACTCTTTCCTTGATGTGCTCCTCATGCTACCTGCCACTTTCCTTCAAGCATTCGCACGTCTCTTTATCTCCTCATCTATCCGTCCATCTTTTGCAGACATCTTACTTAAGTATTCAAAGTCATCCACTTGTTCAAACACTTCACCATTCGCCCTCATCATACAGTTATTCTCCCCATTCTCCTTATCAAAAACAACTGAATCTTGCATTCATTTACCCTTAATACCATTCCCCCTGTTGATCTACAAAACTTATCTAGGAGCTTCCGAATCCCTGTTGGCTCTCTGAGATCAAAAGAGCATCATCTACATATAGTAGAACTTGCACGTTTACATTTCCAATCAAAACAAGGTCATTTTACTACATGTATCTCTAACACATTTATCCGTAAATACATTAAACAGCCATGGTGACAATAGGTATCCTTACTTTATGCCCTTTTTTATTGCAAACCAATCACTCAGAACCGTTAACTCTCACACTTGCTTTACTATTATCATAAATCGCCATCATAACATTCAATAACTTCCCATTCACACCATATTCCTTCAAAGCCCTCCAGAACTTCTTTACATTTACCCTGTCGTATGCATTCTCTAAATCAACAGACGCACAATACACTTTCTTTTGGATGTCCATACATTTTTCTATCACGTGCTGAAGCGTGAAAAGCTGGTCACTTCATCCTTTCCCAGGCAATAATCCACACTGCACACCCCATATTCTATCAGAGGTAATATTCCTCACTCTTTCGATTAAAATTTTGCTGAACACACTTCCTGGAATGCCCAATAAACTAATGGCTTGAAAATTATTGTATTTGGTCTTTCCTCCCTTCCCTTAGTACAATGGAACGATGATTGCATTCATCCATTCATTCATCCATGCATTCATGATTGCATCCAATTCCGCTGGAACAACAGAAGCCTGTAAGCATAAATTATTTAGTTCACGCAGCGGAAAAATGAGTGAATTACACTCTCACGTCTCACTGGATATCCCATCTATGCCTGCAGCCTTCCCATTTTTCAATATTCTCAAAGCTGTTTTGACCTCCTCCTTACTGATAACCTTTTCCATCCTCACATTCTCGCATACTACTCCACAAGGCTTGCAACATTATTGTATAATTCTTCAAAATACTCCCTCTAGCAGTCCCTGATATTGCTCTCATCCCACATGATCTTTTCACTTTTGTTCTCTACTGCATTCATTCCTGTCTTCACCAATCTTAGCCCTTTTTACCCACTTCCAAAACAGCTTTTATTGCCTTCAAAATCGCTCTGCATCTTGCTAGTTTCACCCGCACGCATTCATTCCATGCTCTCTTTCACAATGATTTTGCATTCTTTCTTTATTTTCTGTATATCTCACTTGCCTTAGTATGCTCTTCCTTAGATTTGGCAGCAATCATAGTCTTGTATGCCTCTTTCTTTTCTCTGCTTGCAATTTTTACTTCTTCATTCCACTAAGCTTCACCTTTATTCTTCCTACCACTCCTTTTCCACTCACACTTTCAGCACATTCTACATTCACTCCTTTTAAACTTTCCCTTGCATCATTCACATTCTTGTTTCTGATACACTCATCCCATTCCCTATTCTTTAAGGATAGAGCATCCTCAAGCATGCAACCATACTGCATTCTTACCTCACTGTCCTGCAACCTCTCCACTTTTACTCTCAACTGCTTACGTGCAACATTCTTTCTTGGCACCCACTTTCGGCCCAGATTCAATGTGGAGAGTACCAAATAGTGGTCTGTTCCACGTTCAGCACCCCTCATCACTCTGGTGTCACACACCAACTCCCTCAATCTCTCATCATACACAGCGAAATCAATCATGCTTTTGCAATTGCCCCTTTGCCAAGTACACAAATGTTTCTCTTTTGTTTAAACCATGAATTAAACTCAATCTTTTTTCCAAGCACACGCTCAATTAGTTTTCACCATTATCATTCACTTGAAGGTCACAAAATGGCTCAGTCGCTCTCTTAGATACATCCTGCCTCTCACCAACCCAGCCATTCATGTCACCTAGTACAATTATTTTCTCACCAGGGTCACATTCATTCAAAATCTCCCTCAGTTTTTCCCAAAACTCATCTTTCACGCTGTCACTCTCTCCATCCACTGGTGCATAGCACACCACAATCACCACTCTCCTAATACCCACTTTCATGTGAATCCAGAGCAGTATAGGGGATGCTAACTTGTACTTCCTTACTAGTAACTTAGCTCTCTCATTTAGAATCGATTCTTACACCTTGACTGCCATGTACATTATCATAAACTCCTGAGCACAGTGCCAGACCACCGCCATCTTCAGTAACCACATCCCGCCCCTTGCGCTTAGTTTCACATACAAAACATCCATTCGTCTCACTTTCATTTCATTCAACAACTCATGCTCCTTTCCATATACTCCTCACATTCCAAGTACTAATAGTCCAGGTTGTATTGCTATGTCCATATCTTGAAGGGCCAACCTTATTCAGCTTCTGCCGCCCATCGTGGCTTCGGCTGTCCAAGGCTTCTCTGTGACTGTTATGAGTAAGTTTTACTAGAGTATGCAAGGTTACCAGCCTTTACAGTACCCACACCACGTGCAGCTTTCTTGGCTAACGGTTATGGCACTCAATCGGTCAGTTTAGGCACATTTTCGCCAGTATGCCACAAGAGAAACGAAAGCATACTAATACCCTAGATCAGCTTTCATTATTCTACTCAAGCTGGTATTCCTTCTGTAAGGACTACCTTGAGAGCCAGCATAGCATTGCCTGCGACCTACCACTAGGAGGTATATGTGGTGTACTGACACTCCGGGACATGGCAAGTGTATAATTGTGGCAATTATATAATAAGTAAAGAGAGTTTTCTGTGCGCGGGAGGCTATTAAAGATTATACATATATCTACCATTTTTGTAATTAATGCCACTAATGTAGCTGTCAAGAATAGTATTATTTGAACAGAGTCAATTTTATCAGTTGATTGGTGATGTATACAACTGTAGCTCCATGCATCTAATTAGATAGTGAAATAAATAAGACTGATGATATCCTGCAGTTAGTGATGCATGTTAACGATTAGGATGCACAATAACTCATTACGTGAATAATAGTTTCAGCTAGAACTTTTTTCTCTTGTCATGATATTTCAAAGTATGATCCCACACATTGCCCATGGGAATGAGACTATGATGCGGACGTATAATGTGAAAAGCTACCCTCCATAATTTTTCACAGCATCATTATTCATTTTTCAGGAGAATCAGATAACTGAAGAGTCCCAATGCAATTATTTTACTATTCGTTGGTGTATTTATACACTTTTGAGTACTACCTTCATTTTTTTGTAAGTTTTCTCACTCTTAAACATTAAATAATAAAATGAAATCATTTTAGGGAAGTAAAAAAAAGAAAACAAACTTATAATGGTATCTTATTATGCCATATGACCATATTTAACCTAATATTCCCGGTTGTGTACCGGGGAATGCTGTCTTCCTTTTATGGAAAATGCTCACTTATTTCATTGCAGCATTCATCAACTACAATGCCCCCTTTAAATTTACTAAAACGTAAGCGCAGAATTCAATTTTGTATACATAAATAATGATGCAACAAAGCTTGTATGAATTCCAAATACTATTGCTACATGGTCTTGTCTTTAATGCTTTGAAATTAATGAGAGAGACTGAAACTGTGACACTACTTACATTTCCTCAGTAATGAACATTAGTTTCTTTACTATAGTGTAAATGGTAAATCAACCCAATATGTTAGTGTCTGACTATGCAAAACATACTAGGGCCTGAATACTCTTCAATAATATGTATGGTTAAATATTCAAACTGATTTCCTTTACTTCGTGAAGTGACAAGTAAAGATTTCACGGTATTCATTACTCATCGAAAAAGTAGTTAGTGACAAAAGTAGATTGTCTTTAAATTATAACATATATACGGAGGGGGATAGCATGGATTGTTGCCAGCATGAGTAATTTTACTCTTAACATGTAAATGTAACAATAGTTTCTGAGGGTAATTGGAAAAACTTCATAAATTAATGCTTTCTTGGGCTGAAAGTAAATTATAGTCCCTCATTCCAACGTAATGCTAAAACATATCAATTCTTCCTCATGGTACACCAAACGTTCGTTTAAGTTGCATCATTAAATTCCTTGCTAAGCCTTTTTGTGTACAGGATATAAATCAATTAACAATACTTTTGTCTGCACATGATTCATCGATTGTAGCACTGACAGAGTGACGACAAAGAAAACTGAATAAATCGTAAAACACAACCAAGGAGAGGAACATAGGAATAATGCATTAACACAGTTATGTTTTTTTTTAAATTTACACATTATGTTTGATGCGAGGATGGAATTCCTGTTCACTACATACAGGTTGTTTCCCAAATAAATATAAATCCTTCATGAACTCGTATTCCACAGGTATTTCCAAGGAATTTTGTGTTGTCTTTCATTTCTTCTTTCACTACTTCTGTCATTCTCCAATTGCGAATTTCACAAACACTCGTCTGCCTCAGTCTGGGTAGGTGTTTTGTGTACATTAGATTGTATTTTGCTTTGGGAGTGTGCCACCACTTACTTCTAGATATTAGTGAGAATCGTTCCAAGATGTTTTCTTACAATTCACCATCACAAGTGCCAATATCGGCGTGCCATTTGGCGCTTCTCACTGCTGAAAGTGGCTTAACACATTCAGCGCGGAGCACGTCAATAGACGTGCTCCAGTCCATCCCCATCTACGGAGCACGTCAATAGACGTACTCGATTTCTCGGAAGTGTATCCTTTTCCTCGCCCTCGTACGAGACTAATACACTTCTGGCTTGCTTCCGACCGTGTTGTTGACCTTCAGTTGGGTTCTAGCAACCGTGTCGTGTGCATCGTTTTTGGATTTTTGAGCTGAGCCTTTGGAAAGCCCTTGTTTTCTTCATCTCCACTTTCCAGTCAATGTAAGTACAATTTTTTTTTCTTGGCCATTTTAACTTTTATTATTTGATTTATGCACCTTGTTTCTTTCTAACTCTGTATCTCATGCAGAAGATAGCCTTTTCCCCTTAATTTTATAATTTTTACCGTAACTTTATTACCTAGAATGAATTTTTTTGCGTAGAACTGGTTGAAAGATATGAAGAAACTATGCTGATTTTTCCAATCATTACTTATTTCTATTGCAGAGTAATCCAAGCAATGAAGTGGAGACTTTCGCCCTCTTCTGAGCCCCGTAAGTTTTTATTATTTTATTTTGCTACCTGCGGTTCCCGTCTTGGATAATTTGCTCTATTTTTCTGCATAAAATTCTTTGTCAACTCATTTTATGCGGATCGCATTCATCGACGTAGGTATCAACTAATTTTTATCATTATTTTTCCTTATCTAGAACCAGGTCCATCTTCCCGGCCTGATGGTTTAGAAACCACTGCATCGTCTAGATTGAAGGCGGTAAATAAAGGAAAATCACCAGAATTCGGTAAGTGTGGGAGAAAAGTTTCGTACTAAATTTACTTAAATATCGTTTATAGTTCAAAAGTGTTTATGGAAAGATTTCTGATACTTGAAATGATAGCATAGTTACAGCTAATTTAGAAGTAGCGGTTTGCTCAAATGCTTTGGGTGTAGTGGAGGCGTAAATGTATTATGTAGCTATGCACGCAAAATTAGCAAATGTAAATGTCTCTTTTGTGACTCTTCAGCTCATGTCCTTGTTTTCTGGTTCTTAAAGTATGCATTAGTTTTATTTATCAGGACATCTCCTTATCTATGCACTTCTTAATACACGCTGGACCTAGAAATCTGCCTAAAAGTTGGTTGGCAGGGGCTGATTACGCCAGAAATTTGCTAACCATCAAACGTAGTATCAACTCAATAGCTGTTGTTGAAATTTAGTGATAACCATTTTTAATTCCGTCTGCGGAATAAAACTAGTTTTAATTCTCAGTAAATTTAAGCATTTAACAAATTGCGATGTGTGAATGTTATACGCAGATGATTCGATTATCTATCTACCATTGCAAGGTGTTTGATGTAAATGTGTCATTTTTTCCGTGTACTTTTGTTTTTGTCTTGCAAATATGTATTTTCTTCATAATTTTTTTATACTTATGAGCTATAATCTTTCGTTATGTATGAAAAAATCAGAAGTATTATGTAATGTTTGGATTCAGTTTTACGTACTACCATGTAACTGTTTTAATGATGCCATCTTTAATATTCTCCAAATTTTACGAAGTAAATAATAAGTATTTACATAGATTTTTTGTTGTATTACTAATAAAAGGGATTTTTCGATGCCTGTGTGAAGATTGCTACACTTTATTTTTTCTTATTGTTAGTTTATGCAAATGTATGAATCTACTGTAGCTACAATTATGCTTTCTTTTCAGAGCGGCTTTCATTACAAAAAGAAAGCTACTTGATAACGGAACTGGACTCCGAAAAAATTTTGGCCCTCCTGGAATCTACGAAAGACTCCGATGCGGAAAGTGGGTCTGACTCCGAGGACGACGTGTGGAAAGAGGCAAGGGAAGACGTAGGGGAAGGGTCAAGTGAAGAAGAGGCGGCAAGGAAAGGGGCAGGGGAAGGGGAAGAAGAGGCAGAGGACAAAGAGTCAGTGCGGAAGCCATCTGGCAGGGAGGCAATTGTAATTGCTCAACTTTCTCCGGTCCCTTTTTCTGGAGCCAGTGGTCCCGCTCTTTCGCCCCTAACCACACCCTCGTTACCGTCTCCCATACCACCTCCCTCTCCTTCTCCCTCGCCCACACCCCCACATCGACCTTCAGCACCCTCTCAGCCTAGCGGTCTTGTATGGGTTGATAATCTGGTGGAACCTCCAAATTCGGGAAAATAGTGGTCTGAAGATTAAGCCGTTGGTAGAGAGGCCGCAGGATTATTTTGATCTGTTATTTACTGATAGGTTTTTTCAGTTAGTAACTGAGAAGACGAATGCTTTTGCGGAGGAACTCTTTCTCAGGGGTGTCTCCTAAAGAGCTCGCATTACTGACTGGAAAACTCTTTCAGTGGATGAGTTCAAAGTTTTCCTGGGGCTTGTCTTCCACGTGTGAATTATTCCCCTAAACCGGCTAGCTGACTACTGGAGTGCTGATGCAAAATTCGGGCTTCATTATTTCTCTCACAATATGTCCCGGGACCGGTTCATGATGGTGAGACAAGCTCTGCATTTCGCCAGAAATCCCGTAGACGGAAAATCAAATGACGCTATTTTCAAGATTAGGCCTATTATAGAGTACTTCCACCAAATTATGGAAGCAGTGCATTACCCAAGGAGGAATCTGTGTATTGATGAATCGATGGTGGCTTGGAGGGGAAGGCTTTCGTTCCGCCAGTATATAAAAATGAAACGCCATTAATTTGGTGTGAAATTTTATGTATTAGCGGAGCCAGATGGGCTGGCTCATCGATTTATTCTATATGCAGGAGGGAAGGACCCTGATGTTGGCAGTGTTGGACATACGGACAAAGTTGTTCATAAATTGTTGAATGGTCTCAGCCCAGGCCATTCAATTTTTATGGACAATTTTTACAACAGTGTTTCTCTTGTCAGAGAGCTGTTGCTCCGTGAGTGCTGTTACTGCACAGGGACGCTTCAGAAAGACCGAAAGGGGAACCCTCCTGAGGTCATCCAAGCTCAATGGAGAACTTGCAAGGTTTTTTTACAGCTGTTTTAACTCATGCATCATATAGATAACCAAAAATGTTTCCTACACATTCTTTCCTTTCATCTGAGCGACCCATATTTATTGAACTACAGTCAATGGAAAGGATGATGTCGTTTCAAACGCTGCTTTTTGCGCGCCATTTTGGAAGTGATACGCGTGACGTCACACCTGCCGTCCACCGTCAGAGCCACCTAGAATAGATATAGTATTCTAGGTGGCTCTGCCACCGTACGAGACATACGAGATACCGGCGAATAGTTCGGCGAGTATCACCGTTCACTTACTGTTCATTTATCTTTAGCCTCGTGATATTTCGCTGAAATATTGCGTCTGAGTTTCGGAAAGTATATATGTATTTTGGTGTGCAATACTTTAACGATTTATTAGTGTTTCATCTGCATGGAAGTTTGTGCCAACTCAGATAATCTGCCTATGAAGTCGACGTTCTAGTGATGATGGAGTACTTATAATGAGATGCGACATGTAGACATAGTCGGAAATACAAACCGTTAAATCACTTCGTTAATTATTTACTGTGATTTTCCCGTTAAATTAATATATTATATGTTTGAAATTTCTATTGCAGTATTTCGGCATTATTAGAAATGTGATCTTTTCGAAAAGTTCGATTTTAAAATTTTATTGCAGTTCCATGAGGAAGTATGACATCGATAGTGCAATAGGACGCGTTCGATAGCAAATATTGAAAAATTTATGCACAGTGAAGTGCGAAATATTGCCGGAACATAAAGTAACGGCAAAAAATTGTGAGTCTAGCCTTATGATCAGCGAAGAGTCTCACGAGGAGACATCGCGAGACCTACGGTGAGTTGAGTTGACGCCAAAGATTTAATTTTTTTGCGACTGGGGATAGAGGGTCACTGCTTTTTCTCCCATAGGCCCGGGTTCGCGAGAAAATTGTAGGTAACTCGAGAATTTGGCTCATCTTCAATTCGTCTCATTAAGACATGTTCACACGATGCATGTCCTTGCAAGTATATACGTTGATAGATAATTGCATGGACAAATTATCCGTATCATAACAGGTGCTTTTTTATGTCCACGAGTTAATGCATTGGCGCAATTTTGGGTGTAAATACGATGCTATTTTAATGGATTTAATGGATAAGATTACGCATCTGCTCGTGCGTAATTAACGACAGTATTACGCTCGTAAAATAATTATTTGCCGTGGTGGTGTGGGTTAAGGCATTGGGTGCACAGGACTCCAGTGTACAGGATCGTGGCCATACTACGTAATTTATTTTTCGGTTTAATATGTTTCAGAAATAAAGTAGAATTCCCAACCCCGAACAAGTAAAACCGTCACTGCATCATTCTTAACTTTCTAACTATTGCTTGGATCTTCAACTAACCCTTCAAAGAGAGTACAACTAGTAGCAAATTTTGGAATTCTATAGTTCGCCTGGATTTACACTTAAGAAGTGGAAGGTGTGTCGTTGGCCGCACATTTTGTAATCTGAGGATACATTTTAGGGCAGAGAGAGAGCTCCGATCGGTCATGAGTCTATTTGAAGAGTGTTAACAATAGACAAAGATGTAATTTTTATCGTATAGCGACGTATTCACTGTGAACTTCCTAGCAATTATAGTCGAATGCTGATATTTGTTAATCAAATTTTCGCTCACCGTGAAGAATTTTCTGACATGAGAGAGTTAATAACAGGGTATTTAAAAGCAGAGATTTGTGAAGAGGTTCATTTAAAGTGACGTATTTATTGTAAGCAAAACGTGGATCGAAGGATCATGGAGTGTTTTCCTTGCACAATCAACCAACGCGGTTGAAAACCTGGAAGACCTTAATGCTCGACAACATACAAAAATGGTCGCAAATTATGTTACCCACACGAACAGCGTTCGTGCCGATGCAAAGCATCTGGTGATAACTTCATTAAATGCGCTTATTGTGGAATCATTTTTTACTTAACATGCCTATGTGATATCGTTTGAAATCATGCCGCATTACGCCGTGAACGTAAGATGAAATCCCTAGAGTTGCAATACGCATAACAAGGTAAAGAAAATACTGTGTTATCATGCCCTAAATTTGTAATGAACTGGAATGTATTAACTTTCTCTCCCCCCCAGGTCGCCGTTTCGATTCCTCAAAATGTTACAAAAATAAATGCAATGGCAGGTAAAATAGTGGAAAGGAATCTTATAGCTGCAATTTTATCGCGAACCCAGGCGTATGGGAAAAATAAAATCTTACACTTTTCCCACGTTTCTCTTCAGTTTCAGAAAAAAAGTTGTGTCGTTAGCAGCCTAACCCAGTCTCTACAGTGTAAGAAGTTCTGACAATGCCGATGACATGCGACTTTAAATTAATGTATATGGTTAAACTTCGCTTCGGTTCCGTTACTTTGTAAGCGGAATTTCCATCGTTGGTAGCAGCGTAGATGTTTCCGTGCTTGCATCCATTGAATACTCCACCGTTCTAGGCGTAGCGCTCCTGCCCTAAGTCCCCGGTGACGCCGCCCGGAGTCCCCGAGACAACGCCGGGCTTGCCACCGCTGCGGCCTCTGAACGACAGGTGTGACGTCAGGCCTGCCCGATCTGACCACGCCCCCCTTTTTGCCCGTTTTTCGCGCCGTTGGAATTTCGACAACTTTGAGAATTTATATCTCGGAAACAAAGCGCAACTTAAGCCTCGGGTTTTTTGCTTTGGGCAAGATTCATCATCCTCTATTACCTCTATTTTTTTCAAAAAATCTGCAAGTTCTCCATTACGCAGGGGTGAAATGATCCAGCAATGGAACCAACCTGAAGGGATTTGTGTTTCGAAGTGGAGGGACAAGAGAGATGTTCTTATGATATCCTCGCAGTATAGCGGGGATATCATCTCGACATCCTCTAAGAAGGGCCATTTGGTGAATAAACCCCGATGTATTGTGGAGTACAACAAATACATGGGGGGTATTGATCGAATGGATCAATACTTAGCGTACTACACGAAGAAACACAAATCCTTGAAGTGGTACAAAAAAATAGGCATTCATATCATGGAGATGATGATGTTGAATGCTTTTTTTTTGTACCAACGTTACAGTGGCCATCGTCTGGATTGGTACTCATTCCGTCTCCACGTAATTGATTACCTGATCGGTAGCAGGACTGTTGCTAATCGTCCACAAAGGGGTTCTATTTCCATTGACTCTCACTTCCCGAAGTTCCTCCCCCCCACTGGCTCTAGGAAAAGTGGCCAAAAAGATTGCAGAGTTTGCAAGCAGAAAAAAATTAGGAAGCAGACGACAATTTTCTGTCCTGACTGTGAGGGAAGTCCCAGGCTCTGCCTGGATCCCTGTTTCAGGGAATATCACAAATAAAATATTTAATCAAAATATTCCCTGTAATTTGCAGATGAATGTAAAAAGTTTTGTACATACACGTATTGTAAATATTTTGTATATACATGTATGTATATTTTTTTGTAAATATTTCGTATGTATATATTTTTGTAAATATTTTTCATAAAATAATTGTAAATTTAATACCAATTTATATCACGAACAATTAAATATGTTTGAATCTAAATCACAATCTTGAAAATCCATTATTTTTCAAAAGTACTTTCCACTTTTTTCTCCCATTCATCCACATTTGTATTTATTAAACGGGTCCCCTCTTCTATTTCCTATTTAATTACGATGTCAATTAAAAAAATGAATAATTTCGGCTAAATTGGCTCATTGCAATTGTCGTGGGAATCAGGTCGTATCTTGGAAGGTAGGCAACACGCCAAACAATTTCATCGTGGCGATCGTGACATACGGAGCACGTCAATTGACGTGGTGCAAATTTTTGCTAAAAATATGGCAAATATAACATTTAACATGTTTATACATATGTAAGGACAAGGTTTAAACACAATATGGAGAAAAATCCTAAGATAAATTTTATCAGATTCTGATGACTTCCACCAAAATATGACCCGCATTGAATGTGTTAATTGGCTCATTCATTACAGGAAAACATTATAAAGGCCAATTTTAATCCGGCAGGGAGGGACTTTGAAGGGCATTTCAATCCATCATTTAAAGGTTAAATTATTATTTCATTTCGAATATTTTCCTCATTAAAGAACCCCCTTTCATTTCATATTACAATTCTATTCCTCCTAAAAACTTCCCAATTTTTCCCCTCCCGGGATCGTATTCTGTAACGCTGATGATGTCTATCACTGGTAATGAACTTCACCGAAAAACTTCACCCTTTGTCCCAGTTTGTGATTCTCCTGTGATAGTGAAATTTCAACCAAATTTTCATCTTGCTGAATGTAAATATGCAAAAAACTGAACTTCGTCACCAGGAAGGAATCACAATTTATGCCTTAGCATTGAAAGGGTAAACTGAAGAAAGGACTGTCAGTGTCCGCTTGCAGGCTCCAGTGTTTTTGAATTGTATTTTTTTCCCTTGTGCTATCAAAACATGCAAAGGAAAAGAGGCTCGAATCTCCTCAGCAGTTGTTGGGAACCATTCTCTGTCAAACTACTTTTGTGGCTTGTCGTTGTGTTCAGAAATGTTTCAGCAAATTGGTTAGTCTCCTTGCAGATCAATTCCCAAAAATCAGTTTTCATGAAAGTATGAAACAAATCATGCCCCTTAGCATTTTCCGGTGAATGTTGAAGCATTCTCGTGCATATGGCGGTTACAAAATTGAACTTTTTTACTAGGTGTTTGCTGGTACTCCACTTCCAGCTGTCCACTTTTCCCCCTTTACCCTTTCTTGAGCAGTAGATATTCCACCTCATCTTCACTACTATCCTTGCTACTTGTATCAGTTTGAGAGCTCTCATTCATGCCATCTTGTTCATCAAATGAATCTTCATCTCTAGTACTGCTTGTATTCTCCCTTTCAACTAGCCATTATCAGGAGCACAAGTGCAAATAAATCCTGTGCACGATGCCGAACTAACATCTGCATACGAACACAGGGTTTACAAGCTCTTGCGATTCTAGAAGGAACTGCTATCATCAACTGTGATAATTCTGAATGAGGCATAATGGAAAAGGGAATTGATAGGAAAATAATTGCTTCTCATGAATTGCTGTTCTCAGTAAGATGATACCATGTCATTGGGTACATCCCACTCAGAAAAGAAGTATCCCTTAGAAGTATCACTCAGAAAAGAAGTATCCCTAAAAGAGGCAAACAACACCAACCTCAGTAGTGATAGCATTCTGATAGAAGTAATTACGAAGGAGACTAACCATCTGGGTACTAGACGCAGGGAAGGTTGATATTCTAGAATGAACTGCTGACTTACTTAGTGGTAATTCTGAAAGAAGTGTAATGGAATAGAAAATTAATAACTAAGTAATATCATTTCATGGATAGTCATTCACAACTAGGTGTTCTCATATCATTGGGTGTGTCTGACTCCTCGAAAGAGAAATCATCTCATATAAGCATGCTTCCCATCATCAGAAAAAATGAATATGGAGGCCAATGAATCTATAGCGAGTAATGTTAGCAGATAGCACATCAAAAACGATTGCTCACACAATGGCTCAGAAGTGCTTATATAGAAACGGGCAAGCTCTCCGCAGAGGGCAGCGATAACTGGTGGGAAGACATGACCATGAAGGAGGTGGCCATTATATAATATCGTGATTATGAGCAAAAATAAACAAAAGAGGTCCTAATGCACCTCACCATGAGAACAATGTTTCTGCAAGAGGAAAGTAAAGATTTGCCCTCAGACATTTATGACTTTAATTAATTACTTTAGGTAAAATATGCTGAAGTTGGGCGGCCAGCGACATAAAGCCAGTGAATCGTTGTCTCTTTAAACCAATGGGTTGATACAGCAGCTGAGAAATTGGGAAAAACAAGTGTATGATGGCATTAATGCATTAGGAGGTATTGATTAAACCCATGAAACACCATGATCCTTGGGATAAAAGGGATAAAAGAATGCAAGAGACATAGGAAAGGGAAGGCCGTGGAGAAACAAAAATGTGATAGGGAGGACAGAGCCTCGGAAGATGTTAGGAAGGAAGGTTGACCAAAAAAATGGTCAAGTGTATGCAATAAATCAGCAGTTGGAGAAGTGGCTTTCCTTCTTAAATAAGTTCTTTCTGAAGCTGATTTGTTCCTTTGATACAGGTACTTAATTTATTATTTAAGGGCTTTATATGTCAGGAGTAGAAATTTTTATGTACTTTAGATTAATGTTATTATGGTATTGACATTGTTTCTATCATT
Source organism: Ceriagrion tenellum (assembly GCA_963169105.1). Classification (NCBI taxonomy): domain Eukaryota; kingdom Metazoa; phylum Arthropoda; class Insecta; order Odonata; family Coenagrionidae; genus Ceriagrion; species Ceriagrion tenellum. Next base: position 116,816,710 of record OY720640.1, on the reverse strand, counting down.
TTACTAAATGATCAGAGAGATATTATTATTGACCTATACTTTTATTTTGCGATAATATGTTGCTATTATGTTTGGTACTTGACACTTTTATTTTCAAAAAAATGTACAGGTATCCCTCGTCAACTGCAGGGGCTAGGTGTCTGAAAATCCCCACTGTTAGCAAAACCACGGTTGGCAAACAATTACGTGTATGGGGAATCAGGGGTTAGGTTACATGAGCAGCCATACTATGCGTAAAATTTAGCATAACTTTATTTTCACTATAATAATGATTATATACATTTACGTAGACATGTTTCCCCCACTTTTTGACGCGATCCCTTACGGTATCCTGATAGTGCCAATAACTGCTTAGAAAAAGATTAACAAAGCGAATAGAGCCCTATGTACTAGAACTTTTGTGCTAAATGGAGTCGCTCCATCGCTGTCCTGTAACATAAATTATACCGAGTAATCTAAGTAATCTAGATCTAAGTAATTTCCCAACATAAACACATCAACATTGTATATTATAACCTAATAATATTTTTTAAATGGTGGGAATTTGTTAATAAAGAATTAATGAATGAAAATATGATTTTACTTATTCGGATTCGCTTTGATTATAAATGATCTGTGTCTGTTGAGTTAGTAACCGCAGTAACAGTGTCAGGATCACTGGGGTATCCAAAGGTTTCTGTTGACGAAAGTCCTTCTGTACTTTTCATTTCAGCATTTCCTGATTTACTGAGGAAATGGCTTGCTCATTTTTTTCCTTAGGTTATTTCGTAGTTCTAAATAAGGATGCAGCAATTTATCCCAGCCTCTCTTGCAAAAGCTAACCATGATCCATTTGAGAATCAATGTCAAAGACAAAATTAGGTAATGCCGTGACCATATCAAGCATTTTGTTGACATTTGACATTGTTATTTTTGTCAGTCTCTTCTTCCTCTTCTTCAGCCTCATACTCCTTGTCTGCTACTAGAAGCTTCTCCAGCTCCTCCTTGCTTAACTCTTCATGTGAGCCTTATTCAACATCTGGCGGCTGCATGTCTTCTAACCCTGTCCCTTTTAGATTCCGTGCAAGGGAAACAATGTGATTAACTTGCAGGAAGGTTTCTCGGGTTTTCCACCGGTTGATATTCTGCATCTCTCCCGGGAGAGATGCAGAATATCAACCGGTGGAAAACCCGAGAAACCTTCCTGCAACTGATACACCGGGAAAACCTGAGATCATACAATGTGATTAACTTCACCATCAATTTGGGGAAATCCTTGAAATTCATTGTCAGCCTCCAGGCAGAGCTTTGGCCAGCGTGAATTCAATGTTGATGGCCTCAGCTCTTCAAGTGATTCTTTAATTATATTTATGCACTCGGCATTACTGAACTTTTTCTAGCAATCAATTACAGAGAGAAAATTGTTTTTCTTTATCATTTCTGTAAAGAAAGAGAAGCTTCGTTGGATATAGTAACTTTTGAAGGTAGAAATGATACCCTGATCTTGAGGCTGGAGGGAGGGTGTCATATTTGGCGGGAGGAATAAAACTTCTTAGTTTGGATGAGCAGATTTGAGTTCCCAAGGATGATCTGGAGCATTGTCCAAAACGAGAAGCACTTAGAAAGTCAATTTTTTTAGATTAAGTACTTTTCGACTTCGGCAACAAATCAGTTCTGAAACCAGTCCATGAAAATGTTGCGACTTACCCATGCCTTTCGGTTTGACCGCCAAAACCCATGCAGGTGATTTTTAATTTTCCCTGACAGCCAAGGGTTCTGCGAGCAGTGGTCGCAGCGATCAGGGAATCATTTCTGCCTTCTGACTGAGCGTGGGTTCTGTAAATCAGCATAGGTTTCACACGAAAATCGCCAGCTGCATTAGAACTTAAAAGAAGGGTAATGTGGTCTTTGCTGACTTCAAATCTTGGAGCAGTTTTTTCGGACTTTGAGATAAAAGTCGGTGAAGGTATTCTCTTCCAAAAAAAGTCCCATTTCATCGCCATTGAAGACTTGCTCCCTTGAGTAATCAATGATGAGCTTCCTAAAATTATCAGGATACAAATTTGCAGCAATGTGGTCCACCGAGGCGACTTCACCAGAAATATTCACAGTATGGAGATTATATTCCTTCCTAAAAGTCTTGTACCAACCGCTACTTGGGGTAAATTCTGTTACCACTGCGTTCTCCAGATGACATAAAATATTAATGAAATTGAATGGCATTTTCACACATTATTGGTGCGCTTAAAGGCATTTTGTTTTGTGTCTGAGATTCAATCCAAATATTCAATGCTTTTTCTGTTTTTTCCATGTCACAATCACGTGGCATGTAGGACACTTTTACACTTACACTAGTTCCACTTTCAGCACTAGTTTGGATGGACGGCTCACATTTTTTAATTGTTCTAATAGTGGATTCGTATACTGCCAGCGACCTGGGAACAGAAGCGCCTGTCTTGCCCATTTTACGAAACTGCTTCACTCCTCACTTTATTTACCCTTCGACTCCATCACATCTCATGTTAAACGTAAAGGCGTCGCTCAGAAAACAACTGGGAATTCAGTAGGCCCACTCAAGTTTTAACCGAGTTAGCTTGAGCCTGCGTTAGGTTTTTCTCTCTGGATATACAAACGTAAATAGCGCAGTGGGGATAATAGGCCTTTCGGTGAGGCAAATATGACAAATTTGCAGCGTTGAATTAGCAGTCGATGTGAATCTCAACTTCAAAATTATTCCATTTGTTTATTATGTATTTCGATGAAATTCGCTTTCAAGTTACTATTATTACACAACGTGATATTATAAAACTGAACTCTAAATTAAAAATCGATTTCTTTCACTTATTCTGCTATTAATACAATAAGATATGACTGAATTGCACCCGCCCTGGCAGGGGGCTCACTTAAATAAAAAAACCAAATGCGTGCACAGAATAATTTAATTAAATAGACAATACAAATAACCAAAGGCGTGGTGGTGGTGGTGAGACATGGGTAGGCCGGTAGGTGGAAAGGGAAAAAAAAGGGGGATAAAACAGAGCGCGACGACGGGCTGGAACCAGGAAGACGGCGGCAGCAGCTGGTTCCACTACGCTCGAAACCAAAAGATGGAAAACCGTCCCGCGTAGAAGTGCGCGGGACTTATATAGGTCTGGTTCCATGGAGCGAAGGGGGGGGGGTCTACTCGGCAGTCGTCGGGTCTAATGCCGGGCCGGTCCACTTTAGACCTCCAGGCCCGGCTACCCAAGGCACGCCCTCGAGGAAGAGGCTGTTGACAACCTGCGCCCCCCTTTTAATGAGGCTGCCACGGCTCATCCTTCCCCACTACCCCCGCGGCGTAATTCCAGTGCGGCCTTCATACTGGTCCTTCAGCATGGCTCCCTTCGCTGTGGACTACTCCTGAGCCTTGTCGTGTCACGTTCGCGCCTCGGCGAGCTGGAACAGGATAGTGACAAGGAGGGGAGGGGTAAGAAATAGGAATATGTACGGAGTAGGTAAAGGGTTACGTGTCTGCATCACCACTTTCACCAAATGCCTACATTACAACAAGAGAAGAACAATAATTTTGTTCAATGAAGACAAAGGAAATAAAGTTCGACCACAATACAATGTGGCGTAGCCAGTAGACAAAAAAAATGAATGAATTATAACATTTTAAAAACCCTTTCAATCAACGAGGGTCTAAAGGTATTGCCCCAACTGTTAGGAGCATTCCAAAAAGGAGAATTACATAGTACCTAATGAAATTTCATCGATTCCAAACAATTATTAAATTTCTATATATGTACAAATTAAACAGGGTAACACAAATTCCCTGATTCCTTAATATGACAAGAGAAAAAAAAGGAAGAAAAAAAAGGTCACACCAAAGAAAGCTCGCCCGCCAATCATCCAACTAGTGAATAGTAGATCAAGCCACTCTAAAATGCATCAGACTGCATTACTCGGCAAACTAGGAATTTTCATCCCAGGGTAAGAAATTCCTTCATAATTTTTAATCAATTTCGTGGCACCCTTGTATTTAAACCTCGCTACTTCCGCGGGGTCAGGCAGCTCCAACCTAAGGAAAAGGGAAAGAAAACATGACCCCAACTGACAACTGTCCTATGGGGTCTGGACGGCTTCCAAAAGAAATCAAGCCCAAAAGGCCCACATGGCTACAAAAAGGCTAAGTCCGGGGGAAACAAAACCCCCAAAAACCGAACCGCGACCAACTCAAATTACCTTACGTTTCCTTGAGACCGCCCGTCGAGCGCCCGTTTTGTTAGGAGCAGGTAAGGAGGGGTTGAGACTAGGAGAAGGAGGGGTTGGGTTGTCCTCCGATTGATTCCGTGGGCTCCCGTCATCCCCAGGTAGCCGATAAGGTTTTATTTGGGAAACATGACACCGGCGTCTCAGTTCCCCCGTTTAGGGGTCGCTAAGCTCAACAGTGACCGGACTCACGAAGGCCGTAATGACGTATGGGTCAGACCACCTAGGTAATAATTTCCCCCATCTTTTATCGGGGGCGGAGCTCATGGGGTGGAGTCTATGAACCACACATTGTCCTACCTCATATGGTTGCTTGCCCCGGGTCAAATTGTATTTAGCCGCCACGGCTCTATTAGCTTTCCTCAACCTTATTAACGCTTCTGCCCATTTTTCCGAGAGGCCCTTATCTTCGGTTTCTTTCCCCAACCTAAGGTCGACGTTCCATTGCATTCCCAAAGGATGGTTTAACTCCCGCCGGAAAAATATACTGGCCGGGGAGCAGCCCGTAGATTCGTGCAAGGCGGAGTTAAAAGCAATCATTAACAACGGGCATCCTTCGTCCCATCTATCTTGAGAATCGTGGTGGTATATGGCTAAGGCTGACTTTAGATTCCTATTAAATCTTTCGACCAACGACGCCTGAGGGTAGTAAGGTGACGTGGTTACGTGTTTTATGCTGTAGGCAAAACACATTTGCTTGAATTTCGCGGAGAGGAAAGTAGGGGCGTTATCGGAAACCAATATTTTAGGAAAAGCGAATTATGCAAAAACTCTTTTAGTTAAATTTTGCACCGTGCTTTCGGTGGTCATATTTCTAATGGGTAGTATTATTACGTACTTGGTAAACCCATCAACAATTACCATTAGAGAGGTGTTTCCTGAACGCGTTCGCGTTAGGGGCCTGACGAAGTCAACATATATCCTCTCCCAAGGTTGTTCAGCCACTTTGGCTGCGTGCAAACCCACTCGAATTTCGCGCGGGTTTCATCTTCTGGCATAATTCACATTCCCTGACGTATCTTAACCTCGTCGCGCATATTAGGCCAATAAAACTCGCATTCGATTCTATGTTTAGTCTTATGGAATCCTAAATGCGCGCCCATCATTGAATCGTGGAAGTAGGACATCACCATTGGCCGCACGCGCCTAGGTACGTATATCCGATTGTGCTTGCTTCGCCCTGAACTGTAGACCAATAAGTCTCGAATAATTTTCAAATTTCCTTTATCCCGCCCTCTTTGTACCTTCCTCTTTAATTCGGAACATTCAGGATCCTCCTTTTGGTGATCCTTCAATGACACAAACGAAAAGGGGGACTCCTGAAGCACACAGAGGTTGGAGTCAACAGGGAACGCTCCCTCGACGCATCCCTCGTCAAATATCCTCGACAAGCAGTCCGCTACTATGTTCTCGCTGCCCCGAATGTGATTCACTTTGAATTTAAGTACCCATCCAGTCAGTCTAAGTACCCATCTTCCAATTTTACCCAGCTGCTTAGGGTGTCGAAACATCCAGGATAAGGCCTCATTGTCGGTATACAGCTCGAACTCCCTTCCTTGCAAATATTTTCGAATTTTTCCACACCATAAACGACCGCCAAACACTCAGCTTCGTAAGCCGAGTACCTTTTCTCGGAATCCGTCAACGTGCGGCTGGCAAAGGCAACAGGCGCGAGACGCCCGTCTTTGGGCTGCGAGAGTACCGCCGCCACAGCGTTACTTGAGGCGTCAGTGTGTAGGGTAAACGCTTTTGAGAAGTCTGGGATTTGCAACACGGGGGAGGAGATTTTATCTTTAAGCTGGGAAAAGGACTTCTTTTGTTCAGGACCCCATTCGAAATGGCGATTTTTCCTTTTTAAATCATTAATCGGGGCCGCGATTCCTGAAAAGGAGGGAATAAACCTGGAATAAAAACTGCACATTTCCAGAAATCTACGCGCTGCTTTCAAATTCTCGGGAGGCGGGAAATCCTTTATTACTCTCGCCCTTTCCGGGTCGATTTTGATCCCCCGGGATGACACGATATGCCCTAAAAACTTAATCTCCGCAAGCGCAACCACCATTTTATCCGGGTTGACTGTTAATTGGGCCTTTCTCAAGCGATGGAGAACTTCCATAATATGTTCAACATGCTGATCGAAGGTGTCACTATAGATAACTAAATCATCCAAATAATTATACGCAAATTCCATTTTTATGTCCTCCAATACTCGCTCGATCAACCGTGATAGAGTTTGCCCTCCGGTACAAATGCCAAAAGGAAGTTTTTGGTATTCATAAAGACCAAACGGAGCAACAAACGCGGTGGCCTTTTTACTTTTCTCTGTCAATGGGATCTGATGGTAAGCGGAGTTAAGGTCCAGAACCGTAAAATATTGAGCATTCTTAAAATGCCAAAAGGCGTTTTCAACTGTTGTCAGGGGAAACGCATCGAAGAGTACCTTGTTATTCAACCAGCGATAGTCTACGACTAGAAGTGATTTACCATCCTTTTTTGGCACTAGGAACGCGGGACTTGCGTAGGGAGATTCGGATTCTTTTATCACGCCTTTCTCTAAAAGATCTTTGATATGTCCTTTCATTTGCATTAGTTTGGGTGGAGTGCACTGAAACGGGGGGGATCTCACCGGGACCGAATCAGATAGTATCAGTTCATATTTCATCAGGTTGGTGCACCCCAATCTTTCCGTTATTACGTCCTTGAATTCTCCGAAAAGCCCCCTTATCCTTCTCTGCTCCTCCACACCCAGATGATCTAAGTTAGGTTGGGTGTTACCCTTATGACCTTCTTCAGCCACACTATCTCCCCCAAATAACGACCCTAATATTTTAGGCCGGAATTGAAATGAGTAACTGCACTCTACGAAATCTAGTTTCATCCCAGATCTCTCCATGAAGTCTACTCCTAGAATAACGGGAATTGGGGGGTCTTCCAGGACCAAAAAGTTATGCTCCCATTTAAACTGGTCTATTTTTAAACGCAGGGATACCTGCTTAGTCACTAGCCATTGTCCTGATTGAAATCCGCGACACTCGACCGATACCCCTTTAAACTTTCCTGGACTTGTACGGAAACGGGTGAGTAACGACTCCGCTACGCAGGAACAGAAAGCCCCCGAATCCAAAAGGGCCGTCGTAGCAATCCCGTTGATTTCGATGGGTATTGTGGGGATACCTCCAAACTTGGGTCGTTCTGCCCGACCAGACAAGGCCATTATACGCCCGCTTCAGCCTCGTGGCCTCAACGCCTTGCGGGCTTTTCGTTTCCCGGATTGTAGTGACATTTATTTTGCACATGCCCTACCTGACCACACCCCCAACACCTGAGGGGCCTCCCCCCCTCTGATCGGTTTTGCCGCGAATAATTATTTGAACCCTCCCAGCTACTCGATTGACGCTTTCCAGAGTATTGTCCTGGGTAGTCAAATTCGGAATCTACCATTGCTCGAGCATGTTCAGGGGAAGTATAAGATTCGGCCAAATGATTCCTCGCTTCAAAACCCCGACCCCATTCCAATAACTCGCCAAACGTTCGCGGGGAAGACGATAGTTGTCTTAGGTAGTTGGGATATAAGTTACTACATATTATATTTAGTAACTCTCGTTCCTCGAAGGGATCTACTAGTCTGGCGTTCATTCTTTTTACCAGCGTGACATATTCACCGATTGTTTCCGATGGCCCTTGCGTTCGATTGAGTATATCCCTTTTTAGACGAAACTGATAATTTGGGGGAGCGAAAGCTAACCGAAACTCTGCGGAAAACGAGCCGAAGTCCAAAAAATCATTGGATCAAAACCACTCTCTTGCCCGTCCCACCAAAAGTTATGGAATTATTCTTAACCGAAACCCCTCATCCAAATTATAATGCTCAATTAGCTTTTCGAACCTCTCAAGAAATCCCATGGCACTTTCACTGGCACTGCCACAGAACTTCAGCTCCCAACGGAGAGCTGCTGCCACGGCGATGTCCCACCTCGAGCTTAACCCCGAAATGTTCTCAGTGTCGTCCTGAGCGACCCCATCGTCCTCTACCGCGCCTGCGCCCCTTCACTTACCGAACGAACGTATTGCCGGATCCTCCTACGGAGTTCGTCCAGCGATCCACCTTCCGCGCTCAACCCAAATCTGCTGCACATGGCGGACGCTTCCCTCTTAGGCATCCGGTTGATCCAACTACTACCCGTGGGTAACTCGGAGGCTGTAAATACGGGACCCGCCGCAACCGGAGGAACACCCTCCTCCGTAGCTAAATCGGGAGTGGCCTTATCCCAGTACCACCAACACCAAACACGCAACCACTCTCTGCTACCACTTGAATTGCACCCGCCCGGGCAGGGGGCTCACTTAAATAAAAAAACCAAATGCGTGCACAGAATAATTTAATTAAATAGACAATACAAATAACCAAAGGCAAATAACCAAATAACAAAAGGTGGTGGTGAGACACGGGTAGGCCGGTAGGTGGAAAGGGGAAAAAAAAGGGGGATAAAACAGAGCGCGACGACGGGCTGGAACCAGGAAGACGGCGGCAACAGCTGGTTCCACTACGCTCGAAACCAAAAGATGGAAAACCGTCCCGCGTAGAAGTGTGCGGGACTTATATAGGTCTGGTTCCATGGAGCGAAGGGGGGGGGGGTCTGTTGGCAGTCGTCGGGTCTAATGCCGGGCCGGTCCACTTTAGACCTCCAGGCCCGGCTACCAAAGGCACGCCCTCGAGGAAGCGGCTGTTGACAACCTGCGCCCCCCTTTTAATGAGGCTGCCACGGCTCATGACGTATATAAACATTGTAAAAATGTGGTGAAAACTATTGAATTCTATGCAATTTAGGAACTCAGTCAATCATTATTCAAAACTAATTTTTTCTCCCTTGTCATGAAATTCTGTTACATATAATCTTTTTTTTTCCTGCTCCTCCTTACCGCAAGATAAAATATTTGCTGTGAGGCAAAAACTTGACACCTCAGAGGTTAGGTCACTAACCAGTTTTACTCATTCCTTTCATAAAAAACTACTTTTTTCTGTGCAGCTCCTTCTAGCATAGAAATGGTACATGGTGGAAACGAAGCTGACTTTGGAGGTGATGAAAAGATGCCCATTGATAGATATCCATGCCTTGGATAGAGGCTGGGCATTAGTTGAGGCAGTACCTCAGGACATGCCCGGCTGTCTCCTTCCTCACAGGATGAGAGAGATTCCTTGACTTTGAGGCAGATGGCGTGACACATTCCCCTCCAAGATGTTTTCAGAATTAACTCTTTTGAAAATGTTAATTATTCTGGATTATGAGAATTTCCATCACTCCACTTTTGTTTCTCCAATAAAACTTGAAATCCCCTTGTCAGAGTCCTTACCATTCCAGTACCCAGCCTGTTATTATTCATCATGGTTAAAATAAAAAATAGACATTTAGGGATTGGGGAAGAAAAAGGAATTCACAGTTTTCCAATTTTTTATTTTCTTGAATCTCAAATACTTTTTGTTTTTGGAATGCTTAAGAAGAGCGCACTACTCATTAACCCACACCACACTCAAATCACATATATCTTTTCTCTTTCCCTTAATTTTTATGAAACCACCCATGACTTCCATGGTATGGTGACTTAAATGCTGCAGATGAGACTTTCCTGAAAGTAACAACCGATTAATCAGATAGGTGCATTGTCTTCTAATTTTAGACACCTGTCCTTTCTTTTTCTCTTGTGAAAATTTTTCCACTATCTCCTGATCCAATCAGTGGTGAAATTTGGCAATGGAACTCTTCTATCTATTGGCAATATTGTATAAAAAATATGAGTACTCAATTTCTGTATTGTTGGCATTATTACAATCAGTGCTATGAAGCGATATATTTTGGAAGTACTTGCCTCACTCCATTTTATTATCCTTTCCAAGCAAATTGTCCTAAGTGTGGTCATGAAACTTATTTGTTTGCCAAGCCATCTATGACGATAGTGTTAATAGAGTCTGAGATAGCTCAAAAATTGCTCTAGGATTGTGCAAAAATTGATCCAAGAAAACTACTCATGTGGGCTCATACTCTCATCCGGAATTTGAGGAAGCAAAACAATTTATCTTCTGCTTGATTATCATTGCCTTCCCATTATATATGGTCACACTACCACTTAACAGCAGATGATGGAATTTAATCTGCTGATTCACCATTTGTTCCATTTTCCCCATCTTTAGAATTCGTTGAATGGGTGAGAGGAACAGTCATTGGTGTCCCTCGGAAAGTAGAGTGTTGCAGGTCATCTTTGCTGCTGCGTTCCAATGGAAGTGACACCTCTTTTGATGAAATGGTCTTCTCACTATCCTCATTTGTAAAGCAGACATTTCCTTTGGAGTTTCAGGTTTTCCTTACACTTCTGCATTGAATGATGTGATAGATGAAGCATTAAAAAAGGAAGAGTATGAACACACCAAAACAATAGGCTTTGGGTAGACACTAGAAAAAATGTCACATAAATCCTCACCTAGGCTCCAGAGGAAGTTTTACCAATAGGTGGGTAGAAGGCTATTCCAAAGCAGCAACACTTGATGCTGGTAAATTCTCTTGCATTCTTTCCTCAAAGGGATATGTACTTCATAAGAAAGGGAGAGTGCGTTAGGATGGAGTGTGGGGCCACAGAATGTTATAGGGTGATGAAATGGTCTGTTGAGGTGCTCAAGCAGAATGAATATTTTCTCGTGCCATTGAACTCTTCCAAAAATTCATTCTTGATATCCTCACAGGCCTATGATGAAAAGTGTTGAACATGGTGAGAGGTAATGAGAAAATGCGTGTGTGTACTTAGCTCTGATTGTACTGCTCTGACTGAGTGCATATATGCATGCAGAGCACTGTCAGTACTGTGTAGCAGTAATGTATGGCAATGAAAGGGTTAAAAATATTCTTGAATATTCCTTTTTATTCAAGTTACATAAATTTGTATTTTTAAAAATTTTGATCTATTCCTTAGTCCTAATTTCATTTTGTTAAATCATGGGATGAAATGATGTGAATGGGTTATCATAAGTTTTAATAATCAAATTTTCATTTCAGGTTGCCTGTAGTACTTCATTTTAACCTGCTTCGTCGGCTGAGGTAATTTCACACTTGCTGACGGGCAAGAGCACTTGGGACATATTGGAGAATCAGACCGTCAAGTTGGTGTGAAGCCTGGCAATGATCGACTTCAGTGAAGTGTGGATATGGATCAGCACACTGTTGCCATTCAGATTGCTTTAAGTCACTGGTATAAATTGGCATTGTTGGAAAAATTTCTTGGGAAGGATGAATCTTTTCCTAATACATACATATATTGGTACATTTTTTGAGAGTGGTACATTCTTTCAGAGTGGTACATGTGTATTGATTGTGGGATATTGAAGAGTTTCTATGCAAGTAAAGATTTGAATGCCCAAGGTACAGCGGATGAGTAGCCGATACACTCTAAGCTCCCATCACCTGGTGGGGAATTACCAAACTCCATCAACATCTCCTCCTTTTACTTACTTAATTTGGTACAATAATTTTTCAATCCTGAACAAGTACAATTTGAATCATGCCACTAGAGAACAAAGAAACATAATCTGTATCACTTCAATAATTTTAATCTGTATCACTTCCATGAATATAATATGTACCACGTTGAACAGGAAACACAATCATTCAATTTCAACAAGAAAAATAATGTATCAGTTTTAACAAAATACTATCAATTTACAGAAGAATCACAATCTTAATGTGAGAAACAACGAGGTTTCCTCACTACACGGCCACTTCTAGTGGTATGATCACTTGATCCCTCAATGGTCTCTCTCGGACAAGGGTTATCAATGGTTTCAAGTGTGTTAAAAGATATATGGACACGGTTTCTTGTATAACCCTGCCCTGGGGATACAATATTTTTTAAGAACGAGGTTAAGAATTTAATCTCCTTATCCTCCCAGGTGACCATGGGCTATCATGGGTGTTTTCTTGAATAACAGTTGATCTCCTGGAGTAAGAGGTGGTAAATCCATGGTTTCTAAAAATCATTGTTTCTTTACTGAAATTGTGTGCCATTCCCTTTTGGATAGCCTTTGACGAGGGATGCGAGGTTTTAGTTGGTTATTAATGGTGGGTATTCTATAGTGCAACTTCTGATAAAACAATATTTCCAATGGGGACAGCATGTGAGGTTTTGGAGTGTTTCTGTACTCTTAACAACCCCAGGTACAAGTCACAACCTGACTTGAAGGATTTTTATAGAATTTGTTTGTTAATTTTGACACCACTCTCTGCCTGTCCATTCGATTGCGACCATTTGAAGCTTGTAATTACATGCTCAAATTCAATTACGTGCGCAAATTATATGAAATTTTTGTGATGAGAATTGGGTACCATTGCCAGTTACTAAAATGGATGGTATCCCATACCTGGCAAAGTACATTTGCAATGGTTAATTACCGATTCACTTGTAACACTGTTCAATTAAAGCACTTCAATAAATTTTGAATAATAATCCTTGACAACCAAGTACAGTTTACCCATTCACTGAAGTAGATCAGCACCAACTTTAAACAATGGTATATTGGGAACATCATACCATTGTAATGACTGTTTAGAAATAGCAGGTTTAAATTTTAAATGAGCTGCACAATTGCTGATGATATTACAGATTATTATTAATTGCAGGCGAAAACAAAGTACATCTTGTAGTTTTTGCTGTACTGGGACCAACATGGCCTTCATGAAGTCTCTCCAACTTATCTTTTTGCATGCTTTTGGGAGCAATAACAACAAAGAAATGAGCGAAAAGACAGACTTTGAACCTCTGTCATCTGACCTTAACAACGTTCATTCATGGTGGCAGGAGTGGGGGTTAATATTTAATATCAGCAAATGCATCACAGTTCACTTCCTATGAAAGTCATCACGAAAATGCAATGCCTATACTGTGGGAGGAGTAAACATGAAATCTTCAGATACAGTAAAATATCTTGAAATTATGTGAACTTCTGATATATCTTGGGGATTATACATGCAGAACATATGTGGTGCAGCATTAAAAAAACTAGGTTTGGTAAAATATATAATAGGAAGGTTCTCGGATGAAAAAGTCAAAGAGATGCTACTTCGCTCTGGTTAAGGCACACCTCGAATATGCCACATGCATTTGGGAACCTGGTCATAAAGATTTAAGCAAAAATATTAATAAAATGTAAAGAAAAGCAGCATTCTTTGCTAAAAACTGCTATGAGCATTTATATACTGTCTCACAACTTCTAGAGGGATTAAGGTGGGAGCCCCTAGAGACTCAGAGGCTACACGCTAGGCTTAGGCTGCTTGATAAATTCTGAACTGATATTTTGCAGAGTGACACAATATTATCATGACTCCTCACTACATTTCTAGGTCTGACAATGCGGTAAAATAAGAGAGATACACTGCCGAAGAGATAGGTACAAAAAGTCATTCTTTCTGCGAACAATAAGTGACCACAATATAAATTGAGCTCCACTAAATATATTCCTATAATACATGTCACCATTTCATCTCCAAAAAAACTTACACCTTTACACGGTTGGTGACCTAACCCCCTGCCATAAGCTCATGCAGGGGCTCATGGGGTATTATGTAGATGTAGAACTGTTTTTGAAAATTACATCTTGCATTATTGAAATTACATCTTGCAATACAATCATATCTTGCATTATCTTGAAAATTCCATTAAAGCCTTGCAGTTACATTAACCTTATTTGTATCATTAGGCCAGCCCTTAATTATATACTTTTTCACTTCAATCTAACTTTTATCCTTATTTGTTTCTAACTTGAATCTTTCACACAAGGGTTTTGACTTAGGTAAGATTTCAACTATCAGTTTGCCTTGGAATGTTTAAATGAAGAGGTAATTTGCCAAGTTTACATCTAAACCATCAGAAATGCAAGCTCTTGGTAGGGTGTCAGCTATATACAATTCTTTACCTGGTTTATAGTTGACTTTCAGATTATACGCTTGAATTGCAAACATTGTTCTGCGTGGGCGGGCATGTACCTTATTTAATGGTTTTCTAAATAGAGTCACCAAATGATGATAATCCGTTTCCACTAGTTCTTTCCTTCCATAGACATATTGTCTTAAACCAAGGCAACCATAAACTATTCCCAACACTTCTTTTTTGAGCTGACAATATTCAGCTTTGGAGGCAGTAAGTGCTTTAGTTGGGAAGGCTATTGGTTTTCCTTCCTGTAATATTACTGCACCAATACCTGTCGAAGATCTATCTACTGTCAGTACTGTATCTTTATTGGTATCAAAAAACTGCAATACCGGGGCAGTTGCCAATTCCCTTTTGAGCTTTTCAAAAGCTGGCGCTTAATTATCATTCCACTGAAACATAATAGCCATTTTTAACAGTTCTCGTAGTGGTGCTGTTATTGTGTAATACATATTTATTTATATACCTTAACGCATAATTGGTATTTCTTAGGAATCTTTCGATTCCTTTCCTATCCATGAAGGGCTTTCTCATTTATCGATCTTACATCCCCAGGATCAGGCTTTTCTCCCTTTTTGTGAATGTATGTCCCAGAAATGAAGCTTATGTTATAAGAAATTGGCATGTATCTAAATTAAATGTTATTCCATTTTCTTGAGAGACCTCAAGTACTCTTGTCAATCTGGAATATAGTTCTTCTAAACTAGAACCCCAAACACAAATGTCATCTAGGTAGGTACATGTCCCTTTTAAAATTTTGAATATTTGAGCCATTAACGTGTGGAGCAGTGCAGGGGCACTTGCAACACCGAAACGCATCCTTTTAAAAGCAAAATGCCCAACTGGGGTGATGATAGTGAATAATTCGCTGTTTTTCTCATCAAGCGTCATCATCCAGAACCCATTAGATGCATCATGAATGGGGTATACCTTGACATCTCCCATTTTACGTTTTTACTTCATCCAGTGTTGGCAACTGAAACTTTGAGATAATGGTACATTTATTTAATTCTCTAGGAATTATGCAAACTCTAAGTTTATAATTTTTTCCCGGCAATTACAGAATTATTTACCCATGTTGTGGGCTTGGAAATTGGTTCCATCACTCCAGCATTAACCTATGCTGCAGTTCAATTTTCACCTCAGCGTGCAACCTTAATGTGATCCTATGCAATGATTGAGCAATAGGTTGAGCATTATCTATGTCAATTGATACTACCCCAGCTAGGTTTGCCATAGCACCATCAAACAATGGAGGAGACTTAGTCTTTAACTTGATATGTACTCTTGTTGAGTTTTTTCAACCACAGCAGTACAAATCACACCATAATCAACAGAGTGAATTACTGTATACATGAATTAGATTCAATTCTGTTAGACAGTGTTGCGGGCCAACCCGCTGGGAGGTGCTGTCCCCTGATGGAAGCGTCTCGAGGCAGTGTGATGACTAGACAGAGACATAGAGAATTGGCTACGAGCAGGCTGTTGAAACAGTTGTAATACTGAGATTGAATTAAGAAGTGTGCGTTAACAGTGCTGGAGTGCATCTGTTGTGTTCCCCCCAAATCCAACTAAGCAAGAGAGAGGTTCCGTGTATGTCCCTCTCTCTCCCAATTCTATACTTAACCAGAGTCCAATAATTGGGGCACAATCAATATTAAGTATGATGAAGTCTAATTTTACCTCATTACCATGAGAAGTATTCTTCATGTTAAAATTACAAGAACTAGCTACAGGTGGAGTTGAATGGTCTAATTAAAGTATTTTCGTAGTGCATGGTTCAATTATTATCTCATTTAAACCAACTTTTGAAAAATCGTTCATACTCAAAATGTTGCAGTGTGTATCAGAATCTATTTTGAACCTAACTTCCACATCATTGACTACATAAGTTTTCAACAGCTAATTTCTGAATGTGAATGTTACCTCCATCACTCTTGGCCACGCATGTATACCATTGCCAAGAAATATTCATCATCCTCTACTGCTTCATGTACTTCAATTACACAAGTATTATAAATTTTACCCTTGTCACTTCCAGTTTGATTTAACCGTCTTAGCTAAACATTTGTTTGCAAAGTGATTAGGTTTTGATCTCAATCGACACATTTCCATCAGCTGGACACTTATTAATTCTGTGTGTACCACAGCAATATCTACAATTAACAATTTTTGAAATTTTTTACTTTGCACTTGTGTTTTTGCAGCCAACAGATAATTGTGGCTTAATTGTAATTACTTATGGGTTTAAACTTTCTGGATCTGAAAGCCCCTAATTGTTCCCAAAACTAGCTGAAAGGTGTACTCATGTGATAGTTGTTGAATATGATTTTTAGTGTTTCAAAAGACTTTCATTCCCGCCCATGCTATTACATGGTTTATAGATATATGGAGTGTTTGAAGAATTGCTATGTATTAGATGTGGATAACAAGAAAACAATAAATAGTAGAAATTTGTTTAATGCAGAATTCACATGCTTACTCAATATTTTTATTGGTGGCTTGTTTTTCTGATTAGACTGGTGCATTGTGTCCACTCATCCATTGCCACTATTGGATTGGCTCTTTCTTCACATAATTTCAAATCTGTGGTTTCTGTCTGTTGTTCAGCTGTGTTTCATCTGTGTTTTTCTGGTTGTGTTGATATGTTAATGCCTATCCTGTGTGATGGTGGAACACTTCATGAATGGCACACTCTTAGTGTCCCCCTCACCTTTCCCATTTTCTTCCTTTTGAATGGCTGGCATCCTAGCACCCCTTCCCACATGCCTCTGCTGTGGCTTGTAGGGTGGTATGTGGCTGTATGTAGAGGTTTACGTGAAACTATACCATGCAAAACTCATGGAAATGAGTTGGCTGAAATTCTGTTCCAGAAATGATTATGTTGAGATTGATTGGTATGACTGTTTATCCAGTTAATAAAGGATTTTACCTTGCCTCTATCCTTAGTTTTTTTCCAACCCTTGTTACTATGATCACCTTAATTGTGTTGTTTTTTGAATTGGTGAATGTGTTGAAGCTGCATCTAGGATTTCTTTGGTTGGCAGTGCTCTTTGTATGTATTGTGTAATTCGTTCCCTCCATATATGGGAAAATAAAATTTTTAAAGTTTGTAATGTTTTGGAAAATAATACTTCCAGATTCCTTTCACAGGAGGTAACTTCTGTTTGGAGAACCAAGGAATCATGTTAGTGGTAAGTACTTAAGAACCAGTTTATGGCATTCATTGCTCTGCTGAAATAGTAGAATCTAAATTAATTCCTGAATTGGGTAACAGGAAGGAAGGACATGTAATGTTAACATCAGCCTACTTAAGCACCCCTGCGGGTTGGGGGTATTAGAATCCTCCCGCAGTATCCCTGCTTGTCGTAAGAGGCGACTAAAAGGGTGGGGAGAAAACCCCTGGAAAAAAATCATGCACCAATCTGGTGCCTAGCTAGATTTAGAGGATGAAGGGAAACAAGGATGGAGTTTAACATCAGCAGCTGAGCTTCATGGGACTGCGCTGCACCCAGGATATCCTTAGACAAAGGTACAACATCTTAGTAGTGATACATTCCTTTCAGTGATATGCTGGAAACTTAGTAAATTTCATAGCAAAATTTGTGGAGGTGAATGTTTCATACTTAGGTTTGGTAAGAGTCAGGAAAAGCATACTCCATAAGCATGTTGGTGATAACTCTAACTGGGAATGGTCTTGACGTTAATTGGTGAGGTCATTGATTGTCTTTGGGGAGACCTCGGATGCCTTCTACTAATGTAGTTGGCAGGTAATTTTGGGTAGAAGTCTTACCCTCGGATATGACCTGCTAATAAATAAATAGTTCATGGTCTAGGGAGTAATAATTTGAAATTTTATAGCAAGTGATACCAACCACCTTAGTATGACCGAAATCAGATTCATGTAGACACATTTGGGTTGATTTTGCACCCTATAGCAAAATATAATTACACTACAAAGTCGACGTTAGTGGAATTGATGGGGTTATTTCTTATTGAGACTGAAATTGAAAATATTTAAAAGTATTAACTATTTCTGTATTTGATTCTAATAGAAATATGTTGATTTGAGGGAAATAATCCTCATTTACAGAAATATGTAAATGATCTAAGGTAAAATTATAAGAATGATATGGATTGAGTTGGACATAGTGACATTTAAATTTCACGAGTATCGAATTATTGTATATACCCTTTCCTCTCATCACCATTTATTGATCATGAGCTAGGAATTCATTCTCAAAAGTCATCAATCTTAAGGTGGATGTGACCTCATGTTCATTTATTCCAAATTTTCCACAACTGGAGAACACAATTGTTGAAGAGCGTTCAGCTGCGATGAAAATTAGTCATTCCAGGCTGGGTTACTGTAATTCAGCCTTGAATGAAGATTTTAGTTAAGGATCCGTGGTGATTGTTCTGGTAACATCAGAAAACTGCTTATAAATGGGAAAGTATATTAATGCATATAATTATAGCAGTCTTTCAGGAGTGTTGTCCTCAGAATCTGAATAAAAATGAAATATAGAAATATTCCCACCTATTTTTTTACCTTATCAGAGAAATACTGCCGCTATCAAGTCCAATTGCGGAAGTTCAATGCCAGAGATGCTGCTCATGCGGCTTGACATGTGTGGCCATTATAAATATATTCATGGAATAATCAGCATATTTTGTCTTGAGTTTGGTTGTCAATAGTAACCCATTTGTCAGCGAAAGTGGGTTCTTTATACAGATTTTATACGAATGTTTTTCACGCTATCCACAACCGCCATATAGAGCATTCGGCGCGAAATCAAGGAATTTGGTTCAATTCCCAGTCTAGGCGAATGATTTTTCCACTGAATCACACAATTTTGTGATCACCAGTGATCCAAAATCTAGATTATTCAAAACTACGAAGCAAGTTGCCACTTACATTAAAATTATTTTGACTCAGTCCCCCTGAAGAAGAAAACCGGGTACTGAACAGGTGCACACAGGAGGGTTGACCATATTGTCATACTTGAAATAAATTAGGAAAGCACAGGAATAACTAAAGCCAACTTTATACGTTCAATGCCAGCAGTAACACTAATCACAGTAGTAATATTTAACAATTCCAAGTACTTATTCGAGAAATCAGGGATAGTACAGAGTTAAATGAATACTATTTGCCGTTACTTGGTGAATTCGACTCATGTTGATAAAATTAACTCAATTCCATATATTTTTTTCGTATTGACAGATTCATTGCTTTTTATCAAGGATAGTATATGGAATTAAGTGTATGACGCAACGGTGAACCACGACAGTTGTTCCCCAAGATCTTTCTTAGTTCAAGTATGTTCACAGCTGAACCGCCAGACAAATCACTTGGCATGATTGAAAGTTAAAGAACAATAGTGTCGCAAGTAATTTAAGTTTTGGAATGCAATATCTTTCCTAGATATCTGGACAAGTCTCCAACACAACTATTCCAAATTTTGCCAGTTTAAACATCATCATACAATGTAGCCGTTACTGTTTAAAAAAAAGGCACATGCTGAAGAACTGGTTTGGTATACACACAAGGAAAATTGTTATCCTTTTGACACTTTTTTATCAAATTAATGGAACCAATTGAACCACTCTTGTAAATTTCAAGGAGTACAGTTTCAAATAAGCAACTTGTTTGAAATAGCTTTAAGGCTAGCATGGGTAACGTACACTAAAAAGAACGGCGGACAACTGCCGGAATTCATTGGAAGGTTGCGCGTGTGATTATTCGGAAAAAACACAAGGCAGGCGAACTTAAACACAAGTGACGCCGATAGATAACCGTTCCTCCCCATTTGGATTACGCCATTGCAATTTATATATGTGAAAAAAACAAGTTATGGAATGTAATTATTAGGGGAGGAAATCCTTAAGCTTACAGTCAAGAAGTATGTCATCCTCTTCCAGAGCGCCTTAGTTCACTATAGCCCGACCCCCCTTCACAACCTGCTGCAACTACGCACTGTCTGAAGTCTCAGTGTCTGCTGGCGCTGCTTCCACTTGAGGTCCCAACGGGTTCTCCTCGTGCTCAAAAGGCATGATACTTTCTAAAATGTTTGTAGCAGGGACTTAAGGTGCTATCCTGGGATTGAGACAATTGTCAGATCTCTCGGTATATCCAGCCTCCGCTCTGCTGAAGCTGATCCAGATGGCGCCTCTATGTATTTCCTCCTCTTGACTTCATAGCTGCGCTCCCCCAACCTTTTTACAACCACTCCAGAATTCCCCGAGGCCCCGTATTTCCTGAAATACATAGAATCTCCCGCCTCAAAAAACAATCGACTCTTGTTAAGTGTTCTCTGACTTGTCCTTCCGATGTCAAGAGGTTGGGAAGCAGAACTCAACTTATCCTGAGTTGACTGGAGGCATCGCCCCATGAGGACTTCTGCTGGGCTGTGACCCGTGTCACAGTGCTGGAGGTAACGAGGAGGGTTAGCAGAATTTTGGGGAGTTCCTGCCTTCAGCGGGAATGGGGAACTTTGGTTATGGTAGTCTTCAATGTTCTGACAGTTCGCTCTGTCAGTCCATAAGAATCAAGAGGTGTGAAGCTCTGCTTAAGGAAAAATCAGTTGCTCTAAACTCACCCATTGTCAGTCACTACCTCATTAGGAAGACCATCGGTGGCAAACCACGAACGACAACATTTAATAATGGGTCTTGCACCATGAGACCTATGGGTGCCCTGCACTTCAATCCATTTTGAAAATGCACCGACAAGTACTAAACATGTTTCCTTGAATCGGCCGAGCAAAGTCCAGATGTAAACGGCGCCTTCCATAGGAGGTATTGAGAGGGATGGATCTGACCTTTGCACACTGTCTACACATTGGGTCATTATTTAACTGTTCTTGTCAGTTGATGGACACCAAATGTACGACCGTGCAGTCGATTTGGTCCTCACTATTCCTTGATGAATGGCATGCAGTTGGGCTTAAAGGGAGGCTCGTCGGGAGGTAGGGATCACCTCTCGATCTCCAGGGAGTGTACTACCAGACATCACTCAGAAAGTTCCTGGGGTTGCCTTTCGGTACTTGGCTGCTGATTCTGAGAGGCCCCGGGGCTGCCAGCCACGGACTAGGGCCGTCATCGCCTCTTTGAGCACCGGATCTTCCAGAGTCGTTGAGGCCACCATGCGACTATCTAATGCGACTGTGTGACCATCATGCTGCACCATATACACTGGGTCAAGGAACATGTCCCCCAGATCCAAAGCAGGATATCGACTGAGGAAATCAGCACTCCAGTGACGAATCCTGGCCGGTCTTTGAGTCGATACTCAAATCCTGCCAGAATTCTGGTCCATCTCTGCATCAGTGGAGAGAGGACTTCTCTGTTAGAACGATCTGGTCGAAAAATGCCAAGCAATGGCTGACGGTTGGTAAAAACTGTAAAGGAGCGGCCAATTAGATACATGCGGAACTTAATTGCAAATATGATGGCCAGGGCTTCCTTGTCAATTTGCGAATAGTTATGCTCTCTGGGACTGAAGGTTCTGGATGCAAACTGAATCCATGCCATGTGCCATGAGGGAATAAATGAGACAGCGCAGCGCCAAACTCAAAGGGTGAGGAATCATAGGCTACGGTTATGGGCTGTGAGGGATTAAAGCGCTAAATAAATTCGTACATATTATGGATCTGCATTGCTTTCAAAGCATTAATTTTTTCCGAGAAAACGTCAAGAAAATTTTGTTAAGCATTAATTGAATCATCGCCAGCGCGAGAAATATTTATCTAGAAATTGTAAGGCATGTAGTCTTTCATTGTCGTACTGCTTTACGAGCGTCTGCCACGCATTCTTATAGTTATCTGAAATGACAGGAATGCTAGGAATTAACGCCCGTGCCCGACCCTTTTACACTCCACAGTAAATAATGATACTTTTCATAGTATTTACTGAGGATTTGAACCTACCAAACTCATACAAATGTCGAAAAATGGTTTAAAATTAGTCCTCATCAAACACGGGAGTGCTGGGAAATCGCACCGAAGCCAATGGAGGTTGACTTTCTAGGTTGTCGGAATAGGATGGGATAGAAACCACTTGACTGACAAGAGCGATAATGCTGCGATAGTGTGATTCTATATACTCATCTAATTCCAATTCGGATGCCGTTATATTTTGAGCTATTCAGCAGGTAAAACGACAACGCTCGTGTTTCTTCCCATGTGATTGACCCCCTATCGGCCTCTTTACTCGGGTAACTCCTCAAAACCTTGGATCTCAAGACAGGCTGTGTCCGATCCTTGAGCAGAGGTATGAAGTTTTCGTATTTACGTATTTCATCATAGGTTTAAGTTGGACATGTTCAAAAGCTTCTATGGGAATCTCACCGTATTTATTTGTCATTACATTGCTATCAGGATCAATATTCCGGAGACAAGCTTGAGTCAAAGCCTGCGGGCATTCAGGGGATACCTCAACCAATGGGAATCTTTTGTGTCGGAAAACATGAGCCTCAATGAACTTTTTCTGCAACTGAAGAACTGTTTGATGAACAGTCTTCAACAACAGGTGTCTTTTTCACAGGCATCCCTAAGAGTCTGTTCCCACCTGCATATTTTTTCAAATGGATGACCCATTACTTTTGCCAAACACGAGTTCATGACGTAAGGGGGCACTACTGTCACACGTATAATTATATATTTTGGTTGTGGTGATATCTATTCCATGATGCTCAAATAATGACCCAACTATATGATCAGGAAATTGGTTATTATTTTGGAACTGAAGAAAATCAACCTTCTATGCTCGAGAAATCGTCCAAATTTCAAGTGTCACATGCGTAGACAAGCGGCAGAAAACCCGAAATACACGAAATTTCAAGTGTCACCTATGTAGACAAAACTCGAAATACAGGGGAGAAAAATATTGGCTCCCCTCAAAATTTGTCAAGAGTCAAAGAAAATCTGTCAGCTGATAACCGAAAATTGAAGAAATCACCATCCTTCCCGTTGTCATTCTTCGGGAAAACGACCGTTTTTAACTCTCTCCGTGCATGATTGGCGTTCCATTCCCTGTATTTTGAGAAAAAATGGTTTCCTCGTCGCTGGAATGCCTTGTATTTGATAATTTGGTGGGACAAAAATTCTTCTCGGCCACCTCCCGTGCATGCTCACGCCACCTCTCGGGATGCGGCAGGAAACTAATACTCTGCTCGCGAAGGGCGCCATGATTCGAACTCCGAAGCGGCCGGGCGATTGTTGCTTCGGTTTCCATGGCAAAATATTGGAAGGTTTGCTTGCGTTCTCCTCGCATTCGCAAAGGGAGTAAATTTTCGTGTCCTGAGAATTCTCGGTGGGAAAAGTTGCTTCCGTCAGTCGGAGACGAGATAAGTGGGAGAAATATTGCAAGTTAGTGTTAAATACGTCGTGTGAGATTCACCGCAAGTACGGTTAAACTTGACGCGTTCCCCAAGAACAAATATATAAAAGATTAAATAAAAATCATCATCAGCAACTCTTAATTTAAAAACAGATAAGTAATGGTACATTATTGATATAGCATGGGGTTATATAATTTTACCTTTCAGGATCCAGCCTGTCGGTCAAATTGATAGGACGAGACACAGTAGGACGGCTGCTAGAAGTCATCTGTTTGCCCTTTGTTATGATCGCCTCTAAGTGATTGACCCTCTGGGAGAGAACAGCCACACATCTCTCCAGGTCCCTCATCTTTTTCATCACCTGGTCCTCATCACGAACCCCTGCTTCAGCTTGTTATAAAGCCTGGCGTTATCGTAGTGTCCCCACTCCCGGTGATGGCCTGTTCAATTTCCTGTTGATAATCGTCTATCAGCTTGTCCACTTGGTCCTTTAATTGAGGATTCTTGGTCCAACCAAAATATCTGCCAATGGCTCTGTTCCCGTCTACCCTAATGAAGACCTCTTTTGCGACGTAAGCTAGGTTTTTGTAGTTCGAGCTGGCGCAGACCCCAAGGCTACTATTAAAGCCATAGAACTCGTTCGTGCCAATGGTATCAACTGCCTCTTCAAAAGCTGTGAACTCCTCCTTGAAGAAGGTTTGGATCCTGGGCCATGGGAAGGTTGGATGGTTAACTATAGCTTCCACAATCGTGAAGTATGAAGTTAACCCGCTTCGTGCTGCCTGCTGTAGAATCACTTAAGTTCTGATTGCAGACTCGGGAAGTAGATTTACCCATTCACGAAACCGATTTTTAGCTAAGGGTGCGTCTAAGAAACGTCCATAGGCTTTGAAGATCTTGGATAGTTGGATAGAGGAGATCTCCAGTTGGGCACCAGCTTCTGAGTCAAGCATTGGAGATATTCTTTGGATCCATGCTTCAGTGGCTAGTCCCCTCTTAGCGAAAGCAACCAGTGTCACAGCTAGGACCTTATCCCTTGCATTTAAGTATGAGGCCCGGGTTGTTGTAGCAGCCAAAAACTGCATCAACATGGCTTGCCGGGCAGTGGTTATCGAATGGGTGAAGCCTCCAGCAGCCCATGTCCCTAGGGCAGCCTCCTTAAAATCTGTCGTCAGCCTCCTTCTTAAATTCCTCTACAACTCCTGTCCCTCCTAGTCGAGATAGAAGCACCGGAGTGTTAGCAATCTTGACGACAATCTTAATCAACTCGGCTTGGGCTTCATCTATCTGCAGAAACGTATCCAGTGGTAGGTATGGCGCCATATCACCCATGCACATCCTGAGAACAGAAGATTCATCTATGAGCCGCCCAGCAGATCTGTATGTGTCGCATCGCACTTCACATATCATGTAGGCTATAGTGGAAGCCACCCTCCCGGACAACTCATTGTCTGTGGTAAATGGCGACAAACCAATGTGCCGGAATATAGTTTCCCACGACAGGGTCTACTTGATACACTTTCCGGTAGGTGTCGGCCTTGTCAATGATACCTCGTCCCGCATTGTCTGTCCGTTGCCTCTTTTGGGATGGCTCCTGTTGGGATTTGGTCAGCCTTTTGAATGCTGAGGGTTTCGAGGTTTCTTGACTCCTGTTTGGCCCTGCTTTGTCTTGGTGATCCTCTTCTTCGACTTCCTTCTCCACCAGATACTGAGTGAGTAGCTCCTTGGTCTGATCTGTCAGTTCCCATGTATTCCGTGCAGAAACGCAAAACCATGTACCAGAAAACTCCCGCAGTCTGTCGTACTCATCTGAGGCAAGCCCTTAGGTCCACTTGAAGGTCTCATGGACTAAGGCTTCTGATGTCATCTGGGGGGTTTGGAGCCTAACGATCCTCCTCATTAATGCTGCATGTCTACTATCGACCTGCCTAGCAACCCCTGATATCTTGCCGTAATATGCATCTAACTCGTCAATAGATTTGTAAGCAACATTCCCCATGATTCGGTCAAGCTCCCTTAGCTGGGGAATGACAACATCTCTATCATCATCGTAAGACATCGTGATCCACTAACCTGTATTTTTCAAACAAGACTGTTAATATGATTAGCTAATGATATAGTAATTAGTGGTTGTATCCTGCATGTATGCCTTGTATTCGATAATTTGGTGGGACAAAAATTCTTCCAATTCAGTAAATCTCTCCTTAAATTCTTGAATAAGTTCGCCTCTGACGCGGTCGTGCAGTCATCGGTCCGAGCGGTCGAGAAAGAACGAAGAGTCTGCCGCCCCCCTCAGCCACCTCCCGTGCATGCTCACGCCACCTCTCGGGATGCGGTAGGAAACTAATACTCTGCTCGCGAAGGGCGCCATGATTCGAACTCCGAAGCGGCCGGGCGATTGTTGCTTCGGTTACCATGGCAAAATTTTGGAAGGTTTGCTTGCGTTCTCCTCGCATTCGCAAAGGGAGTAAATTTTCGTGTCCTGAGAATTCTCGGTGGGAAAAGTTGCTGCCGGCAGTCGGAGACGAGGGAGAAATATTGCAAGGTAGTCTTTAAAACGTCGTGTGATATTCACCGCAAGTACGGTTAAACGTGACGCGTTCCCCAAGGTGCCAACTTATATCCAATTAGAGATGGAATTGTTACGTAGGGATTATCTTCTACGGTTAGTAGTGGGAATTCACTGCAAGTTATGTAACTAGCAGCATACGTAAAGAATCTCATATCTGGTTGGACGTCAATAGTAAAGTAGGCACCCTTGTCTGTAGTTAACTTCCCCTTGATGTTAAGGGAGTCAAAATATGTGTCAAAACGTCGTGTGATATTCACCGCAAGTACGGTTAAACGTGACGCGTTCCCCAATAACGTTTATTGCACAAAAATATTTACATGTCGTTGTTTTGATAGCTAAATTTTACAATATTAAGTTTTGATTTTGACAAACAATATATTAATAATTTCTATTTATATTTCCATTCTCTTCCTCTTTCTTCGTCGTCCCAGCTCTTAGTTAAAAACCTTTAAAGATAAAAGACTAGTGTTAAAAGATAATAAGTAAATAAATAGGTTAAAATGAATAAAACTGATAAAATTATAATTAAAATCATGCTCCCGACAAGGGCGCCCAGGTGTTGACATTCCGGTGGTTCGAAAGATATGAAAAAAAGAATCCAAATTGGAGAGTTAAATTTTGAACCGGAATGCCGTATTGAATAAAATAAAAGAAAAGGAAGAAAATAAAGCCGCGGATCAATATAGACGGATATCGCGAAAAATATACAGAGGGCCCCTCCAGTCCGCTAACCCTTAGAGAGAAGGTAAGCTACACGAGAGCCGCTAAACGAGGCGACTCCAGGCCGTCCATCGCCGCCGTTGAGCACTGGATGGAGGAGGGCGTGAGGGAGACGGGTAGGGGAGCTCATCACTCGCGCACTGACACCACCACTAGCGTGCGGCAAACGAGGCGACTCCAGGCCGTCCATCGTCATCGCGGAGCCCTGGGTGGAGGGCATAGGAGAAACTACGGTGGTGCGAGGGGAGCAAGAGGCACTACGAGATTTTGTGGGGGCGAACACAACCTCCTGCGAGGCGGTCGCGCGGACGCCAGAGGAACGTTTTCCGGGACTAAGGGCAAGAGGGAGGGATCGGGGCAACACTAGGTCGTCCTCCGCCGACGAGTCGTTTTCAATTACGAACGAGTCGTCTTTGGTCATGGCCGTACTGGTGCACTGGGAAATGGCGGGTCCCGAAGCACTAGAGGGCCTCGTGGGGATCCTTCGCGGGGAATCGAAGAGGGCAGGGGAACGGTGGCGTGGCGAGAGCTCTCGGGTCCCAAGAGCCGCCACTCCACCGGTCCTCCAACACACGACGCGCTGATGCTCCCATCTTTCTTCCCGGGGAGCAGGGACTGGGACAGAGACGCACTAGGGGAAGAGACACGTCATCTATCGACCCACTGGCACCGCGGTCCGAGCGACTACGCTTCCGTGGAACTCGTTGGGGGGGGGAGGTGGCGGCGACAACGTGTCCGGGAAACCCGGCGCACCACATGCACCAAACTCACACAGTTTGGTGGTGGGCACCAAACTAGAATATTCCCTAAATATGGTGGGCCTGTGCCATAGGGTATGGCCCCTACCTGGTGTCGAAAATTACGCAATTGCACCACGTGCACGGGAAACCCGGCTACCCACGAACACCACACGCACACAACTTGGTGATGCAAGAACAACTAGAGCACACACCCAATTCGGGCGTTCCTACACCAAAGTTTGGCCGCTATAGGGTGACGAAAAACACGTAATTCCGCCACGTGCACGGGAAGCCCGGCGACCCACGACCACCAAAAATTCACCAAAATAACACAGCCCCAAACCCACCTGCCAAGTTTAAATTATGTCACACACGGATTGGCCAAAAATAATTCTTGTGCGGTGAATTCCGGTGCGGTTGCCTCCGCTGCCGCCTAATCCAGGAGGCGCTGCAGGTGCCCCGGGTCCTTCGCGACGAGCACCAAGTCATCAGCGTAAGCCAAGATGGAGATGGCTCTTCCCTGGATGTTGACACCCGACCCCTCCGCTTCGCCGGCCACTGCCCGTATCACCGGTTCCATCCCGAGGTTGAAGACGATCGGTGATAGCGGGTAGCCTTGTTTACACCGGCACGGATGTTGATTTTGGCGGTGTCGCCGTTGGCGGTTCTGATGACCGTGGAGCTCTTCTCCAGCTCCTCCACGGCCATCAGCGTCTCCTCGGGGAGGTCCATCTTCCTCAGGGTGCGGCTGATGTGCTGGTGCGGCAGACCCGAAGGCGTTCTTGAGGTCCAGCCAGGCAATGCTGATGTTGGTCCGGCGTCGGCGGCATTCGTCGAACGCCGCCTGGAGGGTGAAGTTGTGATCGTGGCACCCCTCAAACTCCCGGAAGCCCTTTTGCGCGGGGTGCATCCTTCGGTCGCTGATCGCCCATTGGAGGAGGCGATCGGCGAGCACCCCCGCGTGCAGCTTGGCGATGGTATTGCCAAGTGCAATGGGCCTCCAATTGCCGATGTCCTGGCGGTCCACCTCCTTGTTATAGGAGGAGTTCGAAAGGTCTTCCACGAGCATGGAGTCCTCTTCTCCCTCAGGCAGCGGTCGAATATCTTCCCCCGACGGTCCGCCATCCTCAGGTCCCCGTAGGTCACTCCGTCCGGTCCGGGGGCCGTGTTCCTCATCCTCCCCAGGCGTGCAGACACTTCCCTCGCAGTCACCCTGGCCTGGAGCTGTTTCCGCTCGGCTTCCGTTGTCGTCTGGTGGGCCGAGTGGTGCCGTCGTCGCCTGTCTCCTGGGTGTTGGCTACTGCGACATCCTCGTGGACTCGGCGGAAATGGTCCTCCACGTCCTCTTTTGGGATGTCGCAGTAGGGAGAATCCTGCTCCAGGACCTCTTGGACTGCTTTCCTCGGGTGGCTGCGGAACATCTTTTGGATCCGTGCCGCCGCCTGGGGGTCGTACTCGTTCTGTGGCCGTCGGGGGTTGGGTCGCGTCCGGTGATGATGAGCTGCCGGGAGGTTCCTGGAATGAATAGAGACGGGGGGGGTCTACATACCGTTTTTCGCCGTTCTCTTATTGCGGAGATGAATTCTTCTGCCACAGCCTCGAACTCCTCCCACGGCCGGTCCACGGTGCTCTCCAATCGGTCGAGCCAGATCTTCTCCTCGTTGGCCGCAGGTTCGGGAGGCTGTGGTGTGCCGTCTGTTGGCGTTGGCACGTTCTCCGTCGGCGATAGTGCGTTTTCTCCCTCCGTTGGCTGGTGGTCTGCCGTTGGTGTGTGGGCCCCCTCCCCTCCGTCGTCGTCCAGCTGGTCCTCCGCGGCGGCCTCGGCGTCCAGCTCCTGGGCCTCCTGGATAGCCGGAAGGTCCTCCACTTCTCGGGCTGGACGCCGATGTGTTGCCGCCTCGTGGTTTGACAACCCCCGCCTTGTGGTGCAAGCCCACCCGCAGTGCCTGCACTTGAAGCGGTAGTCGGTGGTTGCTTCTTTTCGCAGACCTCCCCTCAGGCATGGGGGAGTGGACGGCTTCCTCCCGGTCTCCTGCTTGCAGATTCGGCAGATGTTCACCGTTTTCAGTCCTCCGAGGCCGTGGCTCTCGGAGACGTGGCGCAGGACTCCTTCTCATGGCCGTCCACTCTACGCCCTGAAGGTGAGGCCGCATCCCTCCTCCGTGCAGGCCAGGGCGTCGGCGACGGGGAAGTAAACGACGAGGCGGTCGTCCGTCCGGGTGGCCGATGGTCCTTCGGCGTCGTCGTGTCCGGGGTTGTCGTCATGGCCGGGGTTGATGTCAATTCCGGGTGTAGTGTCAAGTCCAGTGGGTGCCGTCGGCTGCCGCTGCTCCGGAGACCCGTCTCCTCCTTCCGGCGTTGGCTGGGTGGTGGCAGGAGGCGATGTCCTTCCCCGCCGACGGCGACGTCTAGTCCGTGGTGTGGAGTGTCCGGGGTCCTCAGGTGGGCTCCTTGGCTGTTCCTCGGGGGATGGTCCCGGTTCCGGTGGCGGCCGCTGAGGAGGTGGTGGTGGTTCCCCGGTGTTGTCGCTGCTTCTAAGATGTCGAGGCATTGCTGTAAAGTAAAATTAAGCTGATAAGAACAGATAAAAGCATTTATTGAAATAAATGGTCAGCTACATAGGTTTCGTCAAAACATCAAATTAAAAAAACGTCCCTTCCTCGGAACTCCTTATACAGAAAGTAAAGCCATGGAAGCTATTACATTATCATTTAATGGCTCCTCACTTAGGAGCCACGTTTAGACCGCCGGCTTCGAAGTGAGGCCGGACGGTTAAATGTTTAAAGTTCTGCAGTCCATGTCCTCACACACAAAACACGCACACTTACCCGTGAGAATTCAGTACTCACTCATACACACTGATTTTTAAAAGTCGATACCAGACCGTACTTTTCTTTATGACATTCTCACGGGCAGAAAATACAAAACAAAAAAGATAAATAAAATAAATATATAAAATAACCACTATGTACATCATGGCGTCACTACGTGACCTCAGGATCACACGCGGGGGGAGGCACCGGGGGCGGGAGGGAGTGGGGGGGGCGTAGTGGGTCCATCCAGGAACTCATCGAGCGGCCGCTCCCGTCGCCCGATGATCGGCGCCTCGTCGTCGTCTTCTCCACCGTCGCTGCCGTCGACATCGGCGCCTCTCTGCAGTGGTGCCACCGCTCCCGCGTCGTACTGCCGCGCCCCGGTCATGTGTTCGACGTAGATGTCCCGCGACCACTTGATGGCCGCGGTGATCATCCGACGCCGAACACTGCGCATGCGGCCCTTCGGCACTCCTAAGCGTCTTAGGAGTGCGTCATTTCCGAGTGCCCACGAACCCAGAGCTCCCACCACTAACGCCTCTAAGTCGTGCGACACCCTGTACTCTGACCGCACGCGCATCCGCTCCGAATCCGCTCGCTAATGCTGCTATATAGCTCGGCGTTGGGAGTGACTGGTGGCAACCCTAACTCATCTCATATGGCCTGATCAAAAAGGAAATGATTTATGCTTGCAAAACAAGATGGTTGAACGTACTCATTCCATTTGGTTGCATCCTCGGTAGCATCCACACTCATGGTTTCTCCCGCCATAGATGCTTTTTGTAATGTGTTTATAATCTTTGCCTTCTTCTCTTCGCCACCAATAGAAATAGTTGCACTAACTACATATTTACTCATTTTTAAAGCGAACTCCTCTTGATAGACCAAAAACATCCTCATAAACATGTTTCCTGATGCGATTGCTCTCCTATCTTTTTTTCCTCTTTCTTTATGTTTTATGTAACTTGCGAACTTAAAATAGAGATGGATGAGTTTGTTCCTAACATTGGTTTTACCCTCTATCAAGTTTGTTACCTGTCTTTTTCTTATCTTTAAGATGTTGTGGTGTTGCTTTAAGAGTTTAGAATATTTTCTCACTACATTTTGTATCTCCACAGTTTCAACACACATTATTGAGTCCATCTCAAACAAGGACAAGGATGCTTCACCCATTCAACGCAAGTGAAAGAATGGTACCCAGTGTTAACTTTCAAAAAGTCAAAAGCTTGGCGATATGCTACTGAAGCAGGAACACACTTGTCCGTAAATGTGCATAATGTCTGCCTCCCTTTAGTTAAAACATCTGAATTGCAGCACAAAAGCTTGTCCATTACCTCTTCCACAGCCTTATCTATCAGTGTGCAATTTTGCATCAAATACCGCTTAACCATATTTTTGACTTCACACACCAAGAAGTTACCATGAGTTTCAAAAAATGGGAAATCGCCATCTCTTTTTTCCCAATGAGTCCGTTGAACTGGTATCCCATGCAATAGCATGTCATTTTCCGTTTTTTCAAGTTGTATGCATAAGCTCTGGTTACGGTTTCTGCAACCTTTCCTGCTTGTGTTCCATATCCGTGTGGTGGTGTGTTGGTATACAGATATGTCCCACTGATGACTCCAATACTTCCAACCAGCACATCTTCCGGGTGTGATGTTTCGATCTTGTATCTGTTTTCTGTTCTCTTATTTGTTCTAACTAGTGATGAGATAAGAAGGAAGGTTTCCGGAGAGGATGAGAAATGAAAGACACAGACATCAATCTGTTCTTATCAGCTTAATGTGGAACCTTATAAGATGGGCCGATCCCGACGGTACTGCAATGCCGGGCCAACCCGCGGCAGGGATGGAGTAAACTCCGGGGACCCCGCCAATGTCCAAAAATCAGATTAATATACTGGTCCAGCAATGCTGGACGTATCAGATATTAAGCTGATAAGAACAGATTGCTCATTTATTTATCACATAGTAAGAATACATGTCATTAGCAGGTCTCGCCTTGCTTAAACCACGCCCATACCTCTCGTGCGCAGCATCGAGGGCGGCGGGTTGAAAAACAAAGTCTTTTGTCCATAAAAAAGCAAAAATCACTCACAAAATTACACTTCAAATGTCCTAAATTCACTTATATAAAAAGAAGCAAAAGCTAAAATTTGTCCTAGATTATGTACATATAAAAAAGAACTAAATAATTGTTCAAGAATGAATATCGCCTATCATTTAAATACATTAAATTATGCAAAGCTAAAAAGAAATAATGCCTAATTTACACAATTATTCAAAAGCTAATACACTATTTTCTTCTTCGCACTTATCACTGCACCGACACATCTTCGGTTTCTTCCTTCCTATTGAATCCAGATCCCGTAGTCCGTGCTGCAAAGGGGCGCCGCTCGTCAGGAAATATGAAAAAGAGAAAAATATACAAAAATTTAAACGAGTATATTGGCGGCGCTCGCCCTCTGCCGGCGCCGCGTCCCGAGGGGGTCGCGGCGCTCATTGATTGGCGAGCGAATTCACTGAAAGAAAAAATGATTAGTCCACCTGAAAAAGAAACATATGTACAAGAAAAAATGATTAATCACGGCTTTGGTCCAAGCATATAACCAATCCGTCGCCGGAAAAAGAAAAAGGTCAAATCAGGGACTTAGCCGCGCGGCACCGTTAGGCGGTGGCGAGCGCGGAATTTTCAAATCAGTGATTTTTACGGAACGACGACTGATGGTCGAACGGTTCCGTCATACTCTGTCGGTTCATTAGGCGTCCTCTTCTTCCGGAAGCCGCTCTACGCTCACGGAAGCGTCGGGACCATACTGCCGCGTCCCGGAGACATGCTCCACGTAGATGTCTCGCGACCATTTTATAGCCGCTGAGACCATCTGCCGTCGGAGTTTGGACAGTCGGCCCTTGTGAATCCGGAGACGGTCGAGCAGCTTCTCGTTGTCGCGATCCCACGAACCTAAGGCTCCGACGACCAGAGCGTCGAGGTGCACGGGGCGCCGGTACCGATGACGGACACGCAATATCTCAGCTAAATCGGCGTATTTCTCGATCTTCGCCGCTCTCGCCGCGCGGAGGGCCGCCCTTCGGTTGTCAAAGGGAACCGTCACATCTACCACGTGAATGGCTCCCCCCGGCACCTCAGTTATGACCAAATCCGGTCGCAGGAGAGTGGTGTCGCCCTCCACCCGCTTGTCCACCGTCACCTTCCAAGCGGGCGGCAAAGTTTCCACCAAAAGATTGAGAATCTCGTCATGGCGACGGATCCAGGCGTCGGAATGCGGGAGGAGTGGTTCACGACGTGCGGCAGCGTCTCTTCTTCGGCTCCGCAGCGTCGGCACCTGGTGTCTCTCCTCGCTGCTCTCTTGGCTGCGTTGACCGGCAACACGTTGAGTCGCGCTCGATGCATGAACCGCCAGTCCCAGAATCGGGGGAATCTCCCGCTCCGCATGAAGTGGCTGCTATCACACGACGTCGTCACAGCCTCCATCACCTTCCCTTGGTCCGGTTTGGACACGAGGGCGCGGCGGTATCCTTCTCCAACGGCGCGTCGCAGGATGACGTAGACGCGATGACGGGCTGTGGCCGGAACGATGATCTCCTCCGTTGCCGGCGTCGGGTGCGCGATCCGCAGCGAAAGCTCTCGACGCGCGTCGCTCCATTCCCAGCGGGTGGCGGCGTGAAGGTCTCGCGTCGCTTTCCTCGCTCTGGACCACACGGAGGAGGCGTCGAACTCAGGAGGCCGTCTGTCGATCCGGACAGGTAACTGCAAACGAGAGAGTTACTTGGCTTCGGATTCGATAGGCCAATCTTCCGATGCACGACATCCTACAGCGTGTACCACGCGATTTCACGAACGTACGCGTCCCTGCACGTGAGCATTCGGAACGCATGCACGATCACTAGAATATTCTTGTGCACCGGAAGCGGAACGTATCCTCCGCCGCCGAGATGAGGAGCTATTGCCACCATCTCTCGACTCGCTCTCTGCGGCAGATTCATCTGTTCCTTGATCGTCCTGTGGATAAATTTGTCCATTAATAGGAGACCTGTTTTCGGCGTCGGAGTGATCCGGAGCGGGAATTCCATTCTTGGAAGAAGGAACGTGTGCATGGCGTCGATCTTCTGCCAAGGCGCCAGCTCGCTGTCTCGGATCCTGGCCCCCGGGCCCAACAGGTTAATGTCGCTTGACCTGTTGCCGCTAATGCGTGTGCGCATAGGAGTATTAACTGTGTGAGAATTACAGTGATCAAAACTGAAGTTACCGACCTGAATAATAGTCAGTGCAGGTGAAGTGTGTTTTTGTTTTTTGTTTGCGTGTATGAGCTGGTGAACTCTAATAACTGCTTAAAAATAGTGAGCGGCACGGGCTGCCCCGCCTCCACGAGGTCGGGGGCCGGGCAACGAGTGGAGACAATTAGTCGGGAGCTCGCGACATCCTGCCCTAAGACCTCCACCGGCCAAGAGGGCTAAACGGGAATTAAACGGGAATCTCGCGGACAGTGGAAAAAACATTTAAGTGTGAATATACTTGTGCGAACATTAATAAACAAAATGAGTGGTAATCAGGATACGGACGATGTCCAAGAGCCATCTCCTAGTTTTGAAAGATCAAGTTTAACCCCAAGAACTCCGCCAATGGCGAAAACGCCATCCTCCATGGACCTAGGAGGCAAGAGACTCAGATCTCCTGAAGAGCACGAGAGACAGCTCAAAAAACAAAAAGACGAGGACTCACAAGACAAAGAAGGAAAACTAAACAAAATTCTAGAAGAACTGGAAAAAATGGCAACCAACCATTACAAAAGTAATAAGATCTCAAAGGCAGCTCTGGAAGAGCAAAAGAGGAAGTTTAAGGAGATAGATAATATCTTTCGGAAGATAACCCTCAAGGTTGCCAATCTAGAGGGAAGAATTGATGAGAGAAAAGAAATTGTCAAGACAATGCATGAAACAATGCATCAATGTAATCCTGAAAAGAAGACACCTCCTGGCCCGTCATTCGCTGAGATGGCAGCCAGACCGAGAGTCACTGGAACGACAAAAAAGGTGAAACCGGCACCGAAAATTATTATTAGAACTAAAGAAAAGGACAAAGAAGGTGAGCAAATAAAAGGAATTATGAATAAAATTATCAGCCCCAGTGAATTAGGTATTAACATTGAAAGAACAAAAATTGTTAATAAAGGCTTACTTATTGAAATGCAACAAGAGGAAGAATGCGAAAAGATAAAAGAACAGGGATTGACAATAGAGGATGTGGGAAAAAAGAAACCTCAGTTAATGATTTACGACGTACCTAATAACAAGACGGAGAGGAAGTATGTAATGAAATCTTCAAACAGAACTTTGAAGGTTACACAAATTATGAGCACTTCAAAGCGGGAATAAAGAAGGTCCACCAAGTGAAGAACAAACATAACAATGAAAAAGAAAACTGGATTATGGAATGCAGTATGCATATTAGAGACACATTAAGAAAACGTGAAAAGGTCTTCCTGGATTGGGAAAACTGTTGTCGAATAAAAGACTTTATCACAGTAACGAGATGCTTTAAATGCCAATTTTACGGCCACCGAGCAACACAGTGCCATAGGGAGGACGTCTGCTCCCACTGCACTGGGCATCACAAATTCTTGGATTGCCCAAATAGGAAGGAGCCACCCAAATGTCATCACTGTGTATTAGAAAAAAGGGAAAGCAATCACAGAACTGGAGACCGAAACTGCCCTTCATACAAGAAAGCCAGAGAAAAGGAACTTACTCGAATTGGGTATGGCAGTTAAAATTGGACAAATAAACACAGCAAGAAGCAAGGCAGCTATGCTTGAACTGGAAAGAATTGTTGCAGACCTAGAATTGGACGTACTACTAGTACAAGAACCATATCACAGAAATGGAATAGTAACCTTCAGTGGTGGAACGGTGTACCAAACTGTCACGACAGGAGACGTCTGGAGTTGTTTATAAGATTAAATAAAAACCTCAAAATGATAAATCTCCATCAATTCACACAGAGAGTCACACCACAGCAGTAAGAATGGGAAATAAGGACGAATTGACTAATCAGTTGCTACTTCCAATTTTCCGATGACATCATAAAGCATCTAAACAAAATTGAACAAATCCTAAGGAAACTAAACAAAAAAGAAAAAATCCTAATCGGTTCAGATGCTAACGCCAAATCGACTTTATGGCACAACGAAAAAACGGATAACAGAGGCGAACAATTAGAAGACTTTATTATAAGTAATCAATTGACAATTATAAATGAATTGTCTCCTCTAACTACATTTGAAAATAACATGGGACTGACTTCAAACAGAAGTCACATTAGTCAAAAATTTCGAAAATTATGAAACCAATTGGGAAATTAGTGACGAATCAGTCAGTGATCACCGACTCATATTAATAAACTTAAAGGAAAAACAAAGGATTAACAAATACCACAACAATATGAGTTTGGGTACTTATAACTTCAGAGAAGCCAACTGGCGGACTTTTGATAAAATTTTAGTAAAGGAACTAAGTACCAATAATAGCCTGGAGACAATTACTTCATCAATTAAAAAAGCATGCAACATGGCAATACCAAAAGCCATTGGCTACGAGAAAAAGGTCCCTTGGTGGGACCCAGAATTACTACAATTAAGAACCCAGATGCGTAAATAAAAAAAAACATGGGCACTTTCCAGGAAGAGACACTTACCACAGGAAAAAGCACTAAAACAGATTTTTGTTAAAACCAGAAGTCGTTATATCAAAGAAATAAAAAACAAGAAAGCTGAATTCTGGGAAAAATTACTAAAGGAGAACTCAGATGACCCCTGGGGCGAAGTGTACAGATATCTGAGAAACAAAAAAATTCACACCCCAATAACCAATTTAAAGAAAAACGATGGCTCATATACCAAAAATATCAGAGAAACGGCAAACTTGCTCCTAAATACACTATTACCGGACGACTCAAACAATGAGATGGAAAAACACAAACAAATTAGAAGAGACGCTGAAGGTCCAATTACAACAGAGGACGCACCATTATTTGAAATAACTGAACTTAATGTAGTTAAAAACCTAAAAAACGGTAAAGCCCCCGGTCATGACAAACTGAAGGCTGAGATTATCAAAAGAGCCTACTCAAGAATCAAATACAAATTGCTTGACGTATTAAATGAAATGCTCGTCTCAGGAAAGTTTCCTGACGAATGGAAGGTGGGAATTATCAAAATTTTCCTCAAACCAGGCAAAGACCCTGACGTACCTAAAAGTTACAGGCCAATAACTTTACTTCCAGTCCTAGGCAAAGTCGCTGAAAGAATGATTATTCAACGATTTAATACATACCTGAAAAACAAACAACTATTCCAAACAAAGCAATTTGGGTTCACAGCTGGTAAAGGAACAATAGACGCAATTCAGCACCTCATAACTGAAGTAAAATCTACCCAAGATAAATACGTCTTAGCAGTTTACTTGGATATATCCGGGGCTTTCGATAACGCTTGGTGGCCCGCAATTGTTGTCGAACTAAAAAGGATAGAATGCCCTAAAAACCTGTACAATCTACTAAAAAATTACTTATCAAACAGACGAGCAATTCTAGAACTTGAAGGCATTAAGGTAACGAAAACCTTGACTAAAGGTTGCCCCCAAGGCTTCGTCCTTGGTCCAACATTGTGGAATCTGGTTTTCAACGGCTTCCTAAACCTAGATTTTGGAAATAACGTAGTAAAGTCAGCATATGCGGACGACGGACTCCTACTTATCAAGGCAAATAGCCGAAACGAACTTGAACGAACTGGAAACAACGCACTAAAGAAGATCGTCGAATGGAGTAAGAAAAATAAACTAGAATTCTCAGCACCCAAAACAAACATAACTTTGCTAAAAGGCAAACTTAAAAGAAAACCCATTCTAAAAATGAATGGACTTACAATCAAATACGAGCACACCGTTAAATACTTAGGAGTGCTCATCGGTGAATAACTGAAACTTACACAATCCACCGTGCAGTTCATCAGTGGGCATGGTAATTTCAATCAGAAACTTCATGCCTTCAGACTCAGAGACGATCCTCACTGCCAAACGTGCCCAAACATTTTAGAAGATGCATGGCACGTTCTCTCCATCTGTCCATTATACGAGGAACTGAGAGCAGAAATGCGTAATAAACTAATGGCAAGAAACGATGGTTGGACAAGGGAAGCTTTGATAAAAAACTGGACTGAACTCAACAGGTTATCAGCTCGGATACTAACAGTTAAGGCCGACTTAGAAGAACAAAGTAGGGAAGAAGCTGGATAATAGAAGCAGGATGAAAGAAGTTAGGTGAAAGAAGAAAGAAGACTGGATAGAGAAAAGAGGCAATGAGACAAAGAGAAAACGAGACAAGGAGAAAACGAGACAAAGTGAAAAGTTAGAGACAACTATGCCAATGAACCTTGCACGCAAGTATAAGGTGAGGCGGACAGCCAGCTGGTACCCCTATGGGGCACCAGCAAACAAAAGTTGATCTCGTAGATAATAATCTACCAAACCAAAAGAGCGGCTCTCGGCAGTAAGCTTATGCTTGAAACCGAGGGGGAGGCGGTGGGCCCGCGGGGGATTTTACCCCTAACCGGCTGTCTCGGATCCTCTCCGCGTCTCTTCGGATCTTCTCCATGGTCGCCGTCGGCGTGCCGTCGTGCTTGAAACCTGTGGGAGAGCCTAGATATTTATAATTATCACCTTCCGCGAGCGTCCTCATGGCGGCGCCTTGGATGTAGAAAGGCGTCGCTCACGCTCCTCTCGGTGGCCGCCGAAAGTCCAGATGGAGAGAAGCGCATTTTGCCGCCTTGAACGAG
This sequence comes from Ceriagrion tenellum, assembly GCA_963169105.1. Lineage (NCBI taxonomy): Eukaryota > Metazoa > Arthropoda > Insecta > Odonata > Coenagrionidae > Ceriagrion > Ceriagrion tenellum. The sequence goes on along the minus strand of OY720640.1, from coordinate 116,777,478 downwards.
AGGCCGCACCAATCTGCGGCGCTACTCGCGGCGAACTAAAGGCTTCTCAGCATCCCGGCGTCTCTGGCAATCAGCACGAGGTCGTCGGCGTAGGCCAGGCAGCAGACGGAGTTTCCTCCCATGGAGTATCCCGCGGTGGCTCTTTTGGCGAGAACCGCTCGGATGAGCGGCTCGATCGCCAGGTTGAAGAGAAGTGGCGACAAGGGATCGCCCTGTCGCACGCCGCGCCTGACGGGAAGAGAATTAGTCTCACCAGCAAGAGAACATACCGATGTTATTTGTCCTCTGTACATGTCCTTGAGTAGATCCAAGGCGTCCTTCGGCATTCCCATCTCCTCCAGGGTCCGGAAGATGTGGTGGTGCGGCACGCTCCCGAACGCGTCGGCGAGATCCAGCCAGGCGACCGCCAACTCCTTGCCGTTCCTCCTGGCGTCTTCGATCGCCGACTGGAGCACGAAGTTGTGCTCGAAGCAGCCTTCCACCGCCGGCACGAACCCTTTCTGGGAAGGAAAAGACATTAGTCTACCTTTACGCGCCCAGGTCGCGACGCGATCCGCTAAAACTCCGGAAAAGAGCTTCGATATGGTCGGACCTAGGGCGATGGGCCGCCAATTAAAGATCTCTTCGATGTCTCCTCCTTTGTGTAGCAGGATGGTCTGCGATGATTTCCACGACGGCGGAATCCTTCGAGCGGCGAGACATCTGTTGAATATCGCCGCGAGGACGCTCCCTTCGGGGTCCACCTTGCGCCATCCGCCGTACGTCACTCCGTCGGCTCCGGGTGCGGTGTTTCTCACTCGACGAAGCCTGGAAATAACTTCTGCGGTCGAAACGGCCGTCATTAGTTTTTCCGACTCGGAGTCTGAATCGGAACCTCCCCACCTTATTTCCGGAATCACCGACGGTGGCGTGTCCCGTCCGGGTGCGGCGGGTGCCGCAGCATCCGCTCGCAGCATCCGCTCTGGCTGGCACCGGCTCTGCATCTGTAGCGGCGTCCTCCGTCGACCCGCAATCGACCTCCGGCTCCGTCACGGGGTCGGTATTTGTCGACGCGTCAACCAATACCCGTGGTAAGAGGGGAGTATCCGTGCACACGGGTGCCTTACACAGCTTCACCTCGAGTGCTGGACTATCGGTCTGGGTGCCCTTCGAACGAGCTTCAACTGTCTCCGTCAATCGGACGGGCAGGCTGCGGCATCTAGGATGCCGCACTCCGACACTTCGAACGCGCTGAGAAGCGCGCCTCAGTGCGGCGAAGCATAGCCTCCTTCCGCTTGGCTTCCCTCTCCGCCGTTTGCCTTCGCGAGGAGTCGGCGAATTCGACCCATCCCATGATGGCTTTTAGATAATCCTCTTCTCCATCGGAGTTATCCCTTCGAGCGCAGTTTGTTCGTCTCCTCATAGCCACCCTATTCCGGGTAACCGGAGGAACGACTGCAGGGAGCTGGTGGTTCGTCTTCATCCTGAAAGAGAAGACAAAATTCCGCGCTTCTCGGCCATTTAGTTAGTAAAAATATGGCGCCGTACGTAGCGCCTCCGAAGAGGAACCGCGACGGGCCGAAACTTCAAAGAAATGCGTGCGCTCTGTCTTAGTCGGTGGTCTTATCGTTTCCAAAGGTACTAGGCGCCACGCACGACTTCGACGAGATTTTCCTGAAGGGAACTAAGATTCTAAGATCGGTTCTAAGCCGGTGGTCTTACCCGTTCCAACGGTACAAGGCGCCACGCACGGCCGAGGGCGATTAAAAGATTATCGGCTGATGGCCCTTATTATATAATCAATACTTATCCTACTCTTTACGGCTTTAAATCCTCTTCAAGGTGACTTCTGGTGTCCTTTTTAGACAATTTTTCTTCACGGCGTTTTCTCAGTTTTCTCAGCTTCCACAGGTGATCTTCTGGATTCTTCTCACCTAACTTACCAGAATGAGAAGATTGGCGCCGTACGCAGCCCTCCGGAGAGGAGCTACGACGAGCCTAAAACTAACGAAGTGAAAGCTAAGTCTTAGCCGGTGGTCTTATCCGTTCCAATGGTACTAAGCGCCACGCACGACTTTGACTTAGTCTTTCTTAAGACTAAGTAATTTGTCCTGAAGGGAGCTAGAATATATAATCGATCAAGAGCCGGTGGTCTTACCCGTTCCAACGGTACCAGGCGCCACGCACGTACTCCGAACGATTCAAATTTCGCGGCTGAAGGCCTCTACTTTCTAATAATTACAGATTACGGAAGCCCTTCTGTGCCGGGTGCAACTTCTTGCCGCTGACCGCCCATTTGAGCAAGCGGTCCGCCAGCATCCCGGCATGCAGCTTGGCCACAGTGTTGCCAAGCGCAATGGGCCTCCAGTTGCCGATATCCTGGCGGTCCCCCCCTTTGTAGAGGAGGACGGTCTGAGAGGCCTTCCACGTTGCCGGTGTTCTGGCCTCCTTCAGGCAGCGGTCAAATATGGTCGCCAAAATCTTCCCACGACGGTCCACTGGTCCCCGTACGAGACGCCATCTGGTCCGAGGGCCGTGTTTTTCATCCTCCCCAGGCGGGCGATGACCTCTCCCGCAGTCACCTTGTCCTGGAGCATTTTCCTGTCTACCTCCGTCGTCGCCTGGTAGATCAGGGTCGAGCCGTCGTCACCTGTCTCCACGGTGTTGTCCACTGCGACATCCTCGTGTACCTTGCGGAAGTGGTCTTCCACCACCTCCCTGGGGATGTCGCAGTAGGGAGACCTCTGCTCCAGGATTTCCTGCATCGCTCTCCTTGGGTGACTGCGGTACAGCTTCTGGATCGTCGCTGCCGCCTGGGGGTCGTATTCCGTCTCTGGCCGTCGTGGGGTTGGTCTTGTCCGGGGTTGAGCCGCCGAGGGGTTCCTGAAACGAGAGGGGGGGGCCTTTCTCCAGCTTGTGGACGACGCTGTGCCGCCGACGCGATGAACTCTTCCACCACAGCCTCGAAGGTTCCCCATGGCTGACCGACGGTGTCGGCCAACCTGGTGAGCCACCTCTTCTCCTCCTCACTTGTGGGTGGCTCGGGAGGCTGTGGTTCGTCCTCTGGTGTTGTGTGGACGTTTTCCGTTGGCGGCGTCGTCGTCTCGTCCTCGTCGTCTCCTGGCAGGTGTTCGGCCGTGGGGGATGGACCCCCCCTCGCAGTTGGCGTCTGGATCTTCCTCGGCGGCCTCGGCGTCCAGCTCTTCCCGGGCCTCCTGGGAAGCGGTAGGTGGTGGTTGCTTCTTTCCGCAGGCCACCCTTCAGGCATGGATGAGTGGACGGCTTTCTCCCAATCACACACACTACACACATTCACACTCCAAGCCTCCCACGCCATGGTTATCCATGACATGGCGCAGGAGGCTCCTTCTCATAGCCGTCCACTCCTTCGTCCTGAAGGTGACGCTGCATCCCTCTTCGGTGCAGGCGAGGGCATCTGCCACCGGGAAATACCACGAGGGGGTTGTCAATCCGTGCCGCCGACACCGAAGTGTCGGCGGGAATGTCAACTCCGGGTATTTCATTGTCATGTCCAGGAGCGTTGGACGTCGGGTGCCGGGCTGGGGGCGGGGAAACGAAAAAACTTCACTGGGTGGGGGACGGGGGGGGGACACTGGGGTCACTGTTGGGTGGGAATCAGAAGTGGGGGCGGTGTCACATGGGGTAGGGGCCGGGGGGGGCTAAGCCGTTGGGGTGGAATATGGAGATCCGGGTGTGGGGACCGGTGTCGCTGGTGTTGTGGCGCACTCTTCTCTCATGCCGGCCCCGGCACTATTAACACTGGACCGGGGGGGTCTGCGGGAACGGGAGGTCGGTACCACTGGGGACGGGAGGGCGGTCGTTGGTGAGGGTGTGGAGTCACATGGGGGCTGCAGTAGGGGCGATGGTGAAGATGTTGACTGCACGTTGGCGAGGACCGGTGGCGATGTTGGAGCCGCTGCTTTCACCTTTGTGCCGGTCCTCTTACTATTGCGTGGACAAGGGGCTTTCCGGGGCATGACGAGGGGAGGGTGACAAGTCCTGTAAAAGAGGACGGCGTCGGTAGGCGGAAGGCCAGCCGACGCAGTGGATCCCTTGAAGAGGGCGCGAAGAGTGGAGACTAAATGGCGGGTTTCCACTCGGGCGCTGATGGCACCCCGCGCGCTTCTCGGCCTGATAACGTATTAAAGCACCGTCCCACAGCCGCAGTGGAACGTAATTCAAAAACGACCGTCGGATGGCGCAGTGTGCCTGAAGGGCCAGCGGGTGGTTCGGGAGTGAAAAAAAAGTGTAGTATTGGGAACGGGCCGCACTTCAGACTCACGGAGTGTGCCCCGAGGTCGTTCCCTAATGCCTTGATGAGGCGGGAGGGTGGGGGGGGTTACTGGGATTGGTTATTGGGCAAGCGGTCGGGCGGACGACGTGAAACAGTCGTCGCGGAGGGGTTTGGGGATTTAAACGCCCGCCTCAGATCGCTGTGTGGAGAAGATTCACTGACGATCCGCTAGATGGCGCTACGTGTCTGAAGGACTCGCGACGCCGGAAACAGAAGGAAATAAGCTGTTTCCGAGGAGAAACCGCACTGCAAACACACTGAAAATGTGTCCGGAGGTTTCTCCTCTCTGCCTTGATGAGGCGGGGGGGTGTTCACGAGGCGATCACGTGCACAGCTCATGACAAACAAGTAACCGCCGCGCGGCCGCAGCTGGGTCGCTGTCGCTCTGCAACCGATCATGATGGTCAGTCGAAGACAGTGCCCTTGTCCTTAAGGGACGGGATTGAGGGGGCGGATGGGGCCCTGAAGGGATCGGGGAAGCCTTAAGAAGGCTTGGGTGCCCTGAAGGGGCGGAAGGGCCGCGGGGTACCCGGGCCCGGCCCGCACCAAGTGTGCGGGCCATGCCCCGCACACTTGGTGCGGGCCATTGACCCCGCGACCGCCTCGATCACCATTACCTACCTTAACTCTGTTCTTATCAGCTTAATATCTGATACGTCCAGCATTGCTACACCAGTATATTAATCTGATTTTTGGACATTGGCGGGGTCCCCGGAGTTTACTCCATCCCTGCCGCGGGTTGGCCCGGCATTGCAGTACCGTCGGGATCGGCCCATCTTATAAGGTTCCACATTAAGCTGATAAGAACAGATTGATGTCTGTCTTTCATTTCTCATCCTCTCCGGAAACAGTCGTTATCCCTCTGACACGACATAAATAAAATGGAGCACGCGCGACGTGATACACGAAAGGGAATGGAGACTTCCATTAGAGAGCAAAGACATAGATATATACATTCCCAAGACGCACATGACATGGAGAATGAACCCTCGGAGGAGTGAGGAATCCAAATGCCGAAAGCTGACACCACGAGAAAACTCCCGGAGGCGATAAGGGCCTCGGTAAAGGAACGAAAAATGATATCATGAAATCGAAACTGTCGCGCGAGCGACTCCGTCAAACCTGACACCGAGATCTCGAGTGAAATCACACACCACTGGACGATCTCGTGTTACACGCGCCGTCTCGAAAACCGGGGATCTCAGCCTTATGGCAAACAGTGGAAAAAACTGTTACAAGAATGATTTAAAAGAAAGAGTTGTTATGATCAAGCGAGGATGAGCTGAGCATCATTTAAAGCCGCAATCGCCTGCCTATAGACCTCTGGATTAACAGCATCATTGTCTTCGTCTAGCTCTGTGTATGCTTTGATCATTCCATCTAAAACAGCCTTTTTGATGGGAGTGCGTGTCCAACCCCTATAATTGGCCAATCCTCCTTTCCCACCTGCTTTAATTAGGAGTTCTTTAGAGACATAGGCTAGACTTTTATAACGAGTACTAGCATCTTCTCCCATGTTTCTCTTGAAGCCGTAATAGGGATTATCTCCAATCAAACCGACTATACCACTAAAGATTGTGACTTCATCTCCTGTTAGGATGTTCACTTTATCCCAGCGAAAGTCGTTAAATCGTCTCAACGCCTCAGCAACCGTGTAATACGGGGTCAGACCTGCTCCTTTGACCTGTTGCAACAGCAAACCACCTCTCAATGTAGTATTTGGCATCCATTGAGCCAGATGCTCGAAGATCAATGTTGCATTCACTTCATTTATATACTGCCCATATTCCCTATAGATTAAAGGCACTATCTCCTGATCAATGGAAACTTCTTCAACCAGTTCCTGTCTAAACTCTTCGGTCAACCTGTCCCCTACGGCTTCTGTCAATGATCCTCTCTTACATAGAGCAACTAAATAGGTTAAACTGGCATCGGCTCTGACCCTCAGGTAGGCCCCTGTGACCTTAGTTGAGATGTATAAAGCCAACCGGACTGCTCTGGTGAGTTCATGAGGGATTGCTTCAACTCCTTCATTGGGGACTTGGAAGTATGGGGCTTGGAGGGGGAGATCTTGGATGTCTAAGTTGTCTCCTGCTATGTCTGTTCCTGTCCCCATTCTGGAGTCCTCCCGTAAATTCTCAGCACTGAATTGAAAGAACTGCCTATAAGACTGAGGAGGACTGGTGAGGAATGCATTCACACTCATAATGAATCTCCTCGCCGACTCTACAGGGGAGCATAGGAGATCCTCAGGCAAATTCAGGGCTGTGATTTCCCCATAATACCGGAGCATGACCTTCTCACGCTCCAACACAGCACCACCTTTTATTATTAGACTACTCCCAACGGTGCACACTAGGCCAAACAGGTAATTCCCGTTAGAGGTTAACTGATGAGCCAATAGATTTGTCGGGAGGTTACAGACAATGAAATCCTTGGTATAAGGATTAGGAACAAAGAGAGAGTTGTATATCTGTGAGTTGGTCCCTGGTGCTGTATAGAATCTAGCATTGTTATTTATTATTAGATCCCTTCTTGGGAAGATTTGTCCCAAATGGCGAGGGCCGGGCGGCGCAGCTGTGGGTGGAGGTACAGGCGGCAGCTCCCGATCCTCCTCTTCACCAACTTCCCGCATGAGCTGGTCATCCCGATGGGAGGGAGGAGCAACGCCAGATCCACCTGGGAGAGCCATGCTTGGATCAGTGGGGGCTGGTTGAGAACCGTCTGTTGTCGTTTTGTTGGTGCCTCGGCGGGATCTCTTAGTCGTACCAGAACCAGCTAACTCTAAGCCTGAGGAGGAAAAGGTAGACTTCATCAGAGTGCCCAGTGGACCGTTGGTCCCTTGGCTCCCCTGCCCTTTTTCTTATGATCATGACATGATGGGGGAGTGATATGGAGGGAAAAACAGAAATAGAATAAGTAAACAAATGATACGTGTAGGGATCAATGGTGTAACGGGTGATGATGAGGATGAAAGAGATTAAGAACTTCTATCTAACGGCTTACCTTGGCTTCTGATGCACTCATGTCCATCAGACTAAAAAGATAACCTTTTTAATACAAGATTGGATACAGTTGTATATAGGAGTTATGTTTAATGTGTTAGTGATTCAGTGACTTAAATACTGTGACATACTCTTATAAGTCTTATGTTAACATATACAAACTAGAAATAATCAACTAACCCATGTCACTATTTTTAATGCCTTGACCAGTAGAAGGAAGACTGGGATATAACATTTTTGTCTCTTGTAATTCGTCATCATCTTGGGGAGCTGTTGGACTGGGGTTGCTTTGCTTTTTGTTGTGAAGCTTCATGCTGATCAGAAGATGTGCTATATTGTCCCATATACATCCAGCTAAAGCTATTGAAAAACCATATACTTTATACAGGGCATAACCATTCATAAAGGAATCAAGGATTAACTTTACCACCACCCCTGCGGGTAGGGGGATGGAGAATTCTCCCGCAGTATCCCTGCTTGTCGTAAGAGGCGACTAAAAGGGCGGGGAGGTAAACCCCGAAAACAAACCCCCAGGCAGCAAAGGGAGGCGTCCGGACAGTCTTGTGGGTCTACTGTCTGTGTGCGGCCATTCCACCTGGCCTGCGACCCACCCGCATGTTTGCCGTGTGCGGAGACCCGTAAGGGGGAGAAGGGGATCCTGGTGGGTGAGTTCTCTGGAACCCAGCCGGGTGTCGGATACCCGGTATGGACCGGAGTTCAATATCCCACTTCGGCCCTGGATTCCCTGTAAACGGGAGGCCGGGGGCTAGCCACCCCCGGTCAATCGGCTTGCCGTTATGTTCGGTGGCGAGTGCTAGGGAGGTGGGGGTCTGTGTAGGGCGGTCGGAGATTCACGGGTTGGTGGGCCCGTTATATCGAAGACCCAACCCGAAACAGACGACCACTTTCAGGGTGCTATATCCCCTCGGGTAGCCCTGGCGACCACACCGGCTCGCGGTGTGGCGTCCCAAATGTGTGGCTCCATGGTGGGTGGGGAGCTCGGGGGACTGTTATCTAGGGCATGGCGGACAACAAACCTCCACCCCAAAAAAGATCCCGTCCGGATTCGGACGGGGGAGAAAATGTTTATGGCGCTAGTCAGCGCTATCTAGTGATGAGGTGCCAGAAGGAAGGGGAGAGCCTGAAAAAGGTTTCCCCCTTTCTTATTCGTAAAGTTCTGTCGGGTTTGGTTCCTGGGGATCTCAAATCGGCAAAAAAGCTTCGCGATGGCACACTGCTCATTGAAACGGCAAACAGGGCTCAAAGTGAGAAACTTCTAAAGACCGTAAAGCTGCACGACATTCCCGTCAAGGTCGAGGTACACCGTACCTTGAACACCTGTCGGGGAGTGATTAGCCATTACGACTTACTTTATGTTGAGATCGACGAGATAAAGCGGGAGATGGCCCCACAGGGGGTTTGCGATGCTCGTCGACTCACTACTAAGCGCAATGGGGAAAGGGTCAACACGACATCTGTCATCCTTACGTTCGCGCGTGACGTCCTCCCCGACAAAGTGTTCGTCGGTTATGAATCGGTCCCAGTGCGGCCATTCATACCGGCACCTATGAGATGCTACCAGTGCCAGCAATTCGGCCACATGGCCACACGATGCCAGGGCAAGGCCACCTGCCCCCGCTGCAGCCTGGATAAGCATGACGGTGTGGAATGCACAAGTGACCCGCTTTGCGTCAATTGCGAGGGTGCCCATCCCGTGTACTCTCGTGATTGTCCAAAGATGATCGAAGAGCGCAAAATCATGGAGATTAAGACGGTGGATAAAATACCGTATCTCGAGGCTCGTAAAAAGTATAGAGCACAAGTTGCCCCCACTTTTTCCAGGTCGTGGGCTCATGTCGCTGCCACTCCGATCGCAAAGGTCACAATCTCGACCCAGACGGATGAAAATGCCAATCAGGAAACTAAACCCGCAGAAGAGAAATCGGCCACTCCGGTTAAGGCTTCAATCCGGAATCTAAGACCAAACCCACCGATCCGGGGTCCCCTAAGCGGAACCCGGCCAAAACATCTGCCGGGGCCAGGCAATCCAAGCGTGGGAACTCGCAATCCCCCGGTCCATCTGGCAAGGCTCGAAAGAGCACCCCAGAGCCAATGCAGGAGGATGAGTGTCTATCAGACACTGATATCCTCCCAAGTTCGTAGCAAGGGGAAGAAAAATCGCATAAGACGCTGACCTCCCCAATTTTTAACCGCTCGATTTTATCTTAGTTTATTTTTTCTATTTATTATTTCCTTTTTATGGCTTTTATATTGCAGTGGAACTGCAACGGTTTTTATCGGCATAAGGAGGAGCTGGACGTTTTAATACGTGATTTTAACCCGGTTTGCGTTTGTCTTCAGGAAACGCATTTTAAAAACACGGACAAGGGCATTTTAAACGATTTTAAGGTTTTTAGACTAGACGACACCTGCGGCCAACGAGCCCAGGGTGGAGTGGCAATCGCTATCCGGGAGGCCCTTTACACCTCCCAGGTACACCTGAACACACCGTTTCAAGCGGTGGCAGTGACTGTTCACGCTCCGCAGATGGTTACGTTATGCAACGTATATCTGCCGGAGGGTGCACCGGTCACCCGTTTTAATTTGGAAGCCCTTGTCCACCAGCTGCCTCAGCCCTTTATTTTACTCGGTGACTTCAACGCACACGATCCTCTATGGGGAAGCAGTAGAGGACAATATAATCGTAGAGGACGGATTTTATCTTCCTTTATTACGGAGTCTAACCTAGTTTTATTGAACGACGAGGTACCCCTGCGGGTAGGGGGATGGAGAATACTCCCGCAGTATCCCTGCTTGTCGTAAGAGGCGACTAAAAGGGCGGGAAAGGAAACCCCGAAAACAAACCCCGAGTGTAGCTAGGGTAGCGTCCGGGCAGTTTAGTGGGTCCACTGTCTGTGTGAGGCGATACCAGCTTGCCAAGATCCACCCATGTGTTTGCCGTGCATGGAGATCCGTAAGGGGGAAAAGGGGACCCTGGTGGGTGAGTTCCCCGGCACCCAGCCGGGTGTCGGATGCCCGGTATGGGCCGGAGTGCAATACCCCACTTTGGCCCCGGATTCCCCGTAAACGGACGGCCGGGGGCTAGCCACCCCCGGTCAATCGGCTTTCCGATACGTTCGGTGGCGAGTGCTAGGGAGGTGGGGGTCTGCGTAGGGCGGTCGGAGGTGCTCGGGTTGGTGGGCCCGCAGCATCGAAGATCCAACCTGAAACAGACAACCACCTCCAGGGTGCTATATCCCCTCGGGTAGCCCTGGCGACCGCGCCGGCTTGCGGCGCGGCGTCCCGAATGTGTGGCTCCGTGGTGGGTGGGGAGCCCGGGGGATGAAGTTCAAGGTGGTATGGAAAATTCAAATTTCCCACCCATAAAAAGACCCCGCCCAGACACGGGCGGGCGAGATAAAGAGATAATATGTAGTAAGAAGTATTTAATAATGAAGTGTGCAAAAGAAGGTGAAACCTTAAAGAAAGTGTCCCCATTTCTTATTAAGAAAGTATTGTCGGCTGCCGTACCTGGTGAATTAAGATCAGCAAAGAAGCTAAGAGATGGCACGCTATTAATCGAAACTGATAATATGCAGCAGAGTGAGCGATTACTTACTATGTCCATGCTAAATGACATCCCCGTCAAGGTGGAGGTGCACCGCACCCTCAACACGAGTCGGGGAGTTATTTCTCATTACGATCTATTGTATGTCGAGATTGAGGAGATAAAGAGAGAAATGGCTTCTCAAGGGGTGACCGATGTCAGAAGACTAACGACGAAACGTGACGGTGTCGTAAAAGACACGACGTCCGTTATCCTCACGTTTTCCCTCGATCAACTCCCCGACAAGGTGTTCGTCGGATATGAATCCGTCCCTGTGCGACCATTCATTCCGGCGCCCATGCGCTGCTTTCAGTGCCAGCACTTCGGCCACATCGCCACGCGATGTGAGGGCAAGGCCACCTGCCCGCGCTGCGGACTGGACGTGCATGAGGGTGCGGACTGCACAAAAGATCCCCACTGTGTAAACTGCGAGGGCTCACACCCAGTTTACTCCCGTAAGTGCCCAAAAATGCTCGAAGAAAGAAAAATAATGGAAATCAAGACCGTAGAAAAAATTACGTATTTTGAGGCTAGGAAAAAGTTTCGATCCCAAGTTGCGCCGATATTTTCGAAATCGTTCGCCACTGTTGCGGCCAAGCCTGATACCAAAATAACTATGTCCACACAGACACCCTGTCTCGATAAGGACGAAAAGCTGAAGGCACCAAATCATGAGAAGGAAAGATTAAACAAAAATAATAATAATAGTAGCAAGGTGGGTTCATCTCAAACGAACCCACCAAAATCCACCAATGGAGCCCCCGCTGCTATGCGAGGAAAGACTCCATCCCCCGGCCCATCCGGTTTAAACGCACCGGAGGCAATGGAGGAGGACGAAGGTCCCTCAAAGAAAAGGGGAAGAAAAGTTACCAGCGTCTCCGACGATAGTCCTCCCACGAGACTCGGTCCTCGAAAGGTTTTTAAGTAATTTTTTATTTTAAATCCTTTTATCATGGCTTTTATCTTGCAGTGGAACTGCAATGGATTTTATAGACATAATGAGGAGTTGAAGTTTTTAGTTAAAGATTTTAACCCCTTATGCATATGTCTGCAAGAGACGCATTTTAAAAATACGGACAAGGGGATTTTAAAGGGTTTTAATGTTTTTAGATTTGACGATACCAGTGGCCAACGTGCCCGGGGTGGAGTGGCTATTGCTACTCGGGAGGCCCTTTACACCTCCCGAGTACAGCTGAACACGCCTTTTCAGGCGGTGGCTGTGACGGTACACGCCCCGACAGCAATTACGTTGTGCAATGTATACATGCCGGATGGCGCACCGGTCAGCAGACTGAACCTGGAAGCCCTTTATCGCCAGCTGCCAAGCCCATTTATTTTAGTTGGGGATTTTAACGCTCACGACACCCTATGGGGTAGTTCTAGTGCACAAAGTGACCGGAGAGGCCGTATTTTAGCCAATTTTATAATGGATTTTAATCTGATTTTATTAAATAACGGGGAGCATACCCGTTTTAACTCCTTCAATGGTCAATTCTCGACAATTGACCTTTGTATGTGCTCGAGCACTTTAATGAATAAAATTCATTTGTCAGCTCACGAGGACCTATGTGGGAGCGACCACTTTCCCCTTTTCATACAGACAGAGGATAATTTTAACCCTTACTTTATTAGACCTGGTAACTGGATTATCCGGAAAGCTAATTGGGCGCTTTTTAAAGAGAACTTTAATTTTACTTTTGACGAACGGTATGACGGAATTTTAAACATAGAAAATATGACAAGAGGTGTAATAGAATCCGCCACGTGCAGCGTGCCTCGATCAGCACAAATGTCTTCTAGGCCTGCAGTTCCATGGTGGAACGAGGAATGCGCGGAAGCTATTTGTAAGCGCAAGAGGGCGCTACGAATATTCAAGAAATATCCAACGGCCACCAATCTTTCGACATTTAGGCGCCTCCGAGCCAAAGCTCGAAGGGTAGTAAAGGAGGCAAAAAAGGTTTCATGGAGAGAATATGTTTCTGGAATAAACTACAAAACCCCTCTTGCACAGGTATGGAACAGGGTCAGGCGTATTTCGGGAAACCACCATCAGCTGAGCGTCTCCTTCCTTAAGGTTGGCGGCAATGTCTTGACATCTCTTTCGGCTATCGGTGAGGTATTCGGCCAGTTGTTCTCTAGCATATCCCGTGACGACGCATACGACGACTTATTCTTGTCCATTAAGACACAAAAGGAATCATCACCGCTGATCTTTACACCCGCGAGAACAGTAGAGGATTATAACATCCCTTTTTCACTTTGGGAACTGCGTTCAGCAATTGCAGAATCCAGGGACTCTGCCGTAGGAATGGACGACATCCATAATGCATTTCTCCGGAATATTTCGGAGAAGGCATTGTCGGAGGTCCTGCGCTCCCTTAACCAACTTTGGGTCGAGGGTAGCTTTCCACCATCCTGGCGGGAGTCTGTTATAATCCCAATTCTTAAACAGGGAAAGGATAGAGCTGACCCGAATAATTATCGACCTATCTCCTTAACCAGTTGCCTGTGCAAGGTAATGGAGAGAATGGTGAATCGACGACTCGTTTGGTGGTTAGAGCGTCGAAACCTTATCTCAAGTATCCAGTGCGGGTTCAGACGTGGCCGTTCGACCATAGATCACCTGGTCAGGGTCGATAACTTTATCCAGGAGGCCTTTCTACTGCGTCAACACTTTGTGGGTGTCTTTTTCGACATGGAAAAAGCATACGACAGAGTTTGGAGACATAAAATATTGACGACTCTTCACAAGTGGGGATTGAGAGGTAATTTACCTGTTTTTATACAACATTTTTTAAGGGATCGTGTTTTTAAAGTTAGGATAGGTAGACACCTATCCGAATTTTATCGGCAGGACAATGGAGTACCCCAAGGGTCGGTTTTAAGCGTGACACTATTTGCAATTGCGATTAACGACGTCGCGGAATGCATTAAACCTCCTCTCATGGGATCTCTGTTTGTAGACGATTTAGCAATATTTTGCAGATCGTCCAAATTAGTTACCGCAACCAGAGTAATCCAGCTGGCCTTAAATAGATTGGAGGTTTGGACACAGAGGAATGGTTTTAAGTTTTCCTCGGAGAAGTGCAAGTGCGTACATTTTTACCGGGTGAGGGGGCACTATAATCCACCAGCTTTGTCACTATGTGGCAATTTTCTACCGTTTGTGGAATCGGTCCGGTTCCTTGGTTTGACCCTGGACTACCGACTGAACTGGCGCGAACACACACAAATTTTAAGAAATAAATGCCTTCGGACTTTAAACATTTTAAAATTTTTAAGCCACACGACATGGGGTGCCGACCGTAGGTCCCTAATTTTATTGTACCGCACACTTATCCGCTCAAGATTGGATTACGGATCAATTGTTTACGCTTCTGCACGGGAATCGTACCTAAGACCTTTAACTTCGGTACACAACGCAGGGCTACGAATATCTACAGGCGCTTTCCGAACAAGTCCGGTGCTCAGTATATATACGGATGCTGGAGAGCCGCCGTTGACGTACCGGAGGACTACTTTAATGTGCTCGTACGTCGTCAAAGTTTTATCAATGTCAAATCACCCATGTTTTAATATGATTTTTAACCCTAGATTTTTAGAACTTTTTAACCGACGGACAAGAGCAACTAAGCCGCTAAGTATCCGTTTTAACGAATTCACTCAGGGTATTGGTTTCTCGCCTCCACGGATACATCCTATAGGGTATTCTAAGTACCCTCCTTGGGTAATTCCTCAACCTAGAATTTACTCGCACCTAAACACCCGACTAAAGGCCTGCTCCACTGCCTCAGAATACCAGGTTTTATTCAGCGAATTCCTCGACTGCCATCCGGACATGATCCCTATCTTTACAGACGGATCAAAGAGCGATATGGCTTGCGCGTGCGCTGTTTCATCCTACCAAAACGTAAAGATCCAAGCTAAGCTCAATGGTATGTGTAGTATATACACAGCTGAGCTGCTGGCCATTAAGTTGGCCCTTGAGGAGATAGGAGATTCAGGCGAGTCTTTCGTAATTTGTACAGACTCGAGGAGCGCACTTGAATCCATTTCCGACTTCTTCCCCAGGCACCCTCTTGTCCAGAGTATACAGTCCACCCTACTGTCCCTTGATAAGAAGAGAATCAAGGTGGGTTTTCTTTGGGTACCTGGACATATGGGAATAGCGGGGAACGAGATGGCAGACGCCGCTGCGAAGGAAGCCCTGGAAATTGAGGAACCTACCTGGACTTTGGTACCTTACCAAGACCTCCAAGCAGCCTTCCGAAAGAAGGTGCTAGAGCAGTGGACCAATAAATGGAACGATGTAACGAACAACAAGCTACGTTATATTAAACCGGTAACGTCGGTGTGGCCCACTTCCGTCCGGAACAGTCGCAGAGAGGAAGTCGTCATCACGAGGTTGCGTATCGGGCACTGCGCCCTGACCCACTCGTTCCTCTTTACAGACGAGAAGATACCACCATGCTGTGATGATTGTGACTGTCCTCTCAGTGTGCGACACCTCCTGACGGAGTGCGACAAATACCAAGGTATGCGCGAAAGGCTAGGCGTCAGGGGACACCTAAAGGAAGTTTTAGGAGACGATATCGATCGAATTAACCGAGTCTTGTCTTACATAAAAGAAATCGGGCTTCTTAACAAAATATAATATAGATATATCTATAGTGATACAAGATGAATACGTATGTATAAATTATATATGATTTTAGGAATGGTATATAAATAAAATAGATTGTGCGCGGTGCCAATGACCATAGTCGTCGACGCACCCGAACACCCAACTACTACTACTACTACTTGAACGACGAGGAGAAAACCCGGTTCAACAGCTTTACTGGTGACTTTTCCTCTATAGACTTATGCGCGACATCGAGCGTGTTTTTAAATAAACTGAGTATGTCCGTACACGACGATTTATGTGGGAGTGATCACTATCCCATTTTTATATTGAAAGAGGGACGTTCTAACCCTATTTTTATTCGGCAGGGCAACTGGATTATCCGGAGAGCCGATTGGGGTCGTTTTAAGAGCAATTTTACCTTTAAACACGACATGACGCTAAACAGCGTGTCTAACATTAATCATTTAACAAGCTGCATCATCGAAGCCGCGAATACAAGCGTACCACGGTCTCGTCGTCTCCAATCGAGACCAGCTGTACCTTGGTGGAATGAAGAATGCGCAGCTGCCATTCGCAAACGGAAAAGGGCGTTACAAATTTTTAAAAAGTTCCCGACGGACACGAACCTTTCCGCCTTCCGGCGCTTAAGAGCTAAGGCTCGGCAGGTCGTGAATAAGGCGAAGAAGGCTTCCTGGGTGGAATTTGTCTCGGATGTCAACTGTAGAACACCACTTACACAGGTCTGGCGCAAGATCAGGAGTCTATCGGGTAACCACCAACAGGTCGGCATCTCCTTTTTACATGGCAATGGCGATGTAATAACGTCTGAAATTACTATCAGCGACATTTTCGCCCAGCTACTTGCCAAAACCAGCAGTAACAGGAGCTACGACCCTACGTTTCTGAAAACAAAGGAGAGATTGGAGATGTCCCCGATAAACTTTAAGGAAAGACATCTCTTGGCGGATTACAACCTTCCGTTTTCCCTCTGGGAACTCAAATCTGCCATTGCTGACTCCCATATCACTTCTCCGGGACCTGACGAGGTCCACAATGCCTTCCTCCGGAATATCCCGGAGTCGGCACTGTTGGAGGTTCTCCATACCTTCAACCAACTATGGCTAGAAGGTTGTTTTCCACCGTCCTGGCGGGAGTCTGCGGTAGTTCCTATACTCAAAAAAGGCAAAGACCGAGCCGACCCGAATAACTTTAGACCTGTATCCCTCACCAGCTGCCTGTGTAAGGCTATGGAAAGAATGGTGAATCGGCGGCTCGTCTGGTGGCTAGAGCGCCGAAACCTTCTCTCTGGTATTCAATGTGGTTTCCGCAGAGGCCGTTCCACTACCGATCATTTAGTCAGAATTGACAACTATATCCAGGAAGCCTTTCTTCTGCGCCAACACGTAGTCGGGGTATTTTTTGACATAGAGAAGGCATACGACCGAGTTTGGCGTCACAAAATCCTAAGAACGATGCACGAATGGGGATTTCGGGGTAACCTACCCATTTTTATCCAAAATTTTTTATCGGACCGAGTTTTTAAAGTGAGAATTGGCCAACACGAATCGAAATTTTATAGTCAAGAGAACGGTGTTCCCCAAGGTTCAGTACTTAGCGTAACGCTATTTGCTATAGCGATTAACGATATCGCTAACTGTGTAAAAACACCGGTAATTGGCTCACTGTTTGTGGACGACCTCGCAATTTTTTGTAGGTCATCCCAACCAGCAACCGCGGGCAGACTTATCCAGCTTACTCTAAACAAGTTGGATAGGTGGGCCAAAGATAACGGCTTTAAATTCTCCTTGGAGAAAACTAAATGCCTCCACTTACGCCGGTGTAGGGGTCATACCATTCCCCCATCACTAACCTTGGGCGGTACAAACCTTCCGTTTGTTGACTCTGTACGTTTTTTAGGCATGATTATTGACTGTCGCCTCAACTGGCGGGAACATATCGATACTTTAAAACTTAAATGTCTTAAGACTCTAAACATTTTAAAATTCTTAAGTCACTCAACATGGGGAGCCGATCGCTCAATGCTGATCTTGTTGTACCGTTCGATGGTCCGGTCGAAGCTTGACTATGGTTCCTTCGTATACGCCTCCGGACGGGAGTCGTACCTACGTACTCTGAACGCGGTACACAATGCAGGCCTACGGATATCCACTGGGGCGTTCCGGACTAGCCCGGTGCAAAGCCTCTATGTGGATACAGGAGAGCCGCCATTGTGCCACCGAAGGAACCTGCTCATGTGCAATTACTTTGCCAAAATGTTATCTATGAAGTCCCACCCATGTTTCAACCTTGTTTTTAAACCCCAATTAATAGAACTTTTCAATCGCCGGACAAGAGCCACTAGGCCTGCTAGCATAAGGTTTTATACTTTCATCCAAGCGCAAGGTATTACACTCCCAGACATATACCCTTTAGGAAGCTGCAAAAGTCCGCCTTGGGTCACTCCCGCGCCGAAAATCAATACTGATCTTAACAAGCGCCTAAAACACTTTACCACTGCAGAAGAGTACCAGCGTCTATTCTATATGTTCTTAGACACCCATCGAGATCTCGTGCCTATTTATACCGACGGCTCCAGATCAGGCACCGCCAGCGCGTGCGCAGTCTTCTCACCCCATCACGAAGCTGTGAAAGCAAGGCTTCATCCAATGTGTAGCGCTTTCACAGCGGAGCTGTACGCTATTAGGCGGGCCTTGGACGGGATTCAGGACCGTGGCTCCTTCGTTGTATGCTCGGACTCCCTAAGTGCACTGAATGCTATTTCCGGCCTTTTTCCCGCGCACCCTTTAGTCCAGGAGATTCAATCGTCACTCCTCTCTCTTGACAAAAAGGGAATTAAGATCTTTTTTACGTGGATCCCTGGACACGTGGGTATCACCGGGAACGAGAGAGCCGACGCTTTGGCGAAAGAGGCACTCGCAATGGACGCCATGGAACCGATGCCGGTACCCTTCCAAGATGTGAAGGCGGCTTTAAGAAATGCAGTCCTAGAGCAGTGGAAGGAGGCGTGGAGAACCACGGAAAGTAACAAACTGCGCGGGTTAAAACCAGTAGTGACAGCGTGGCCTTCGTCCGTCAGGAAGAGTCGCCGAGAGGAAGTCGTCATAACAAGACTAAGGATAGGGCACAGCCCTCTGACCCACTCCTTCCTCTTCACCGAAGAGAAAATTCCACCGCGATGTGATGACTGTGACTGTCCTCTTAGCATTCGACATATCCTGACGGAGTGTGAGAGATATCGGGTGGTGCGCAACAGGCTGCAGCTAGTGGGAGACCTGGGGTACATTCTAGGCGATGACCCAGATGTTCTCAACCGCACTTTGGAATTTTTAAACGAAACTGGCCTATTTAATAGTATTTTAAGGATGTAACATTATTTTTAATTTTGACTCAACGTTTATTTCAAGTACTTAATTATAATATAATATGCAGCGTATATTTATTTTTTATAATTATGACGCGTAGTGGTGCAAAATGACCATGCCGTCGACGCACCCTATAAACCCCACTACTACTAACTTTACCACCTTAATGATAAGGAAAAATCCAATACATCCAGAAATCACTTGTCCGAACTTAGAAAAGATCCCCCATACTTTTTCCAAATATGAGTTTGCAAGTTTTCCCAACGTGGCATCATCTAGATAGGCCTCTATAGAACTCCCCTGGATGTCAAAAGATTTCCCTAAAAACTTATTCGTGATGATTTTTGACAATGCCGCCTGACTCGTGGGGAGCAATATACCAGCTTGCCATTTCTCTAGATCCCCCTGAGAATAGATACCGGATTGGGCTAACGCTCTAGGACTAGTGTAAGTCCATTGAGATAATTCGTTCGGATCAAGAATGATGGGTTCCGGTATCATCACAGGGGTGGGATATATAGTATACCACTGTGACTGCAACTCGTAGACAACAGGCATGATCGGGGAGCATTCCACCTCCTCACTATAATCCTGGATCAAGTTTGTTTTGGATGCTAAGAATCTTGAGATATTATTGTAAGTGATAGGTAAATCTAGATAACATGAGTGGGTATTTCTGATTGCAACGGAGACAGGAATACATTCAACAAGATAAACAATTTCACCTCTTCTTATTGATGTATACCCGGGTTTTTTCATGTAAGCATATGAAAACTCGTCATTATTGATACCTGATAGTGATAACATATTCGTGAGAGTTTGGTAATGTGTCTTACATCTAAACTTCAGAACATCACTGTAAAGAGTTTCCAGTTGTGTCCTGATATGACGCTCAACATACACAAATTTCGCATTAATATATGTGGCTAGATTAATATCTAAGGGATTAATTGTACTTTGCATAAAGAAGTAAAGTGGCGAATTTGAAATATTGATCTTGAGTTGGGGATGTTCTGTATTGAATGCGTGTTGGTGGCATATGATAGTAGGGGATCACAGTTGCAAAGCGAATGTTGATTCCTCATTCTCCACAACAACCACAGTACGGTTGTTTGATCTTGATCTCAGTATGTCACCTAGACCTTGATAAAGTACCACAAAGCTGGTTGGTGAACAGTGATCAGGTTGATCTGCAGACCAAAACACATCCATAGTTCTGATCTATCAACAAACCATCACTTAATGCTCCTGAACTTCCTAGTCCTGTGGTGAATTTGTTTACTTCTGCATCTGCTGTCCCATAACCAGTTCGAAATTGCAACTCATAAGCAACGTTCATCACGGATTCTTTATAATGTACTCCATTGTAGACAAAGGACGAACCGGAACAACTGGCAGAAGTTCCCCACACTGATCCGTATGGTGTGAGGGCACCACTAATTGAACTGTTGAAACTTTGTATGGGGATGGGCGTGGAGAACAACTTATACACTTTACCAGTATGAGTGGAAATACATTCATGGAAAGTAAAAGGGAGGATCTGGGTGCTGATAGCTCCTTGAGCAATGGATGCATGACTGTGCATGCCACAGTGCGGGATGAGGACAGTCACTTTAGCATAACATGTGTGATATTGAACAGATGAGTATCTTTTACGTTGGAGTAACTGGATGTTGGATTGTGAGGTTTCCACTGTAGCTTGAATATCTTGGCAGGGTTTAATTGTTTTCACAGAGATGGATACATATTTGATGTTGTCATGTTTACAGTCAAACCCTATAAAACCATTGACCTGAAAGCTGCAACTAATGATGATCAATAAGGGTATGAAGGAGGCCATATCAATGAGAGCTTGTCCAGAGCTAATACAAGGAACTGGAACAATCGTCCTCTTTTAATACAAGAGACATTAAGTTTTGTGTTTAAGGTGTTCTCATAATGGTCCTCTGTCACAGGGGTTAACCTGAGACGGGCAGGACTGTAGGTCTCTACCAGATCTCGATACCTCTCTTTAAGATATGACTCCTGGAGGATGCCAACTCCATCATACCTGGTCAAGACAACAATAAAACCTTAAATTATTAACCATTGCTCAAATAGTCTTTGTTTGGTCTTCCTCGATTCAAGATTTTGGAGAGAGGTGGATCTCTCTTCTCGGGTGCTAATTGTTTTGAGCAGACCAGTTGACACCTTTAGACCAGATAGGATTTTTGAACTTAATACGAGATAGACTTGCGAGGATGTAAGGGCTTGGGAGATTTCTGAAGCTTCACATATATATCCCATCTTATTGAGCAAAGCCATCTGGAATGCAGGGTGAAACTTTTGAGTGACTGAGACAGGATAGCACTCCTCTCTTAAATTGATAGATCGGTCTGGTTGCCTGAGTATATCTTTCATTAATTCTACCTGTGTATGAATAGTACGTAATATCTGCTCCAGTTTAATCACAGGTAGATAATAACAGAAAGGAGTTTGGTATGTGTTCCTATCAGTGGCAAATCTCAGACATATGGGTGATTAGATAAACCTCAGCATTAAAACGGCTGGATCTTGGTTTCATCAAGAACACTTTGTGACAGTAGAGCATGTCCCGATACAGAGAGACATTGCCTGTACTTCATCTAAATAGAGCTTAACAATCAAAATCCCTTTTGGGGATCTCTTTCTAAAATACAGAGTCATGACATTAGTTAATAGTAATAACCTTTGCTCTTGTGTTTGATGATCTGATTGAGCATCACATATCATGAGGTTAGAGAAAGGCAACACCGATTCTAGTCTCATACAGGTTTCGACATAACATAAATCATCATAGCCTTTATTCAAGTCTCCGTACAGCAATGAAATTTGTTTGGATTGAACTATGTTCAGAGCTGCGTTTGCATACACCTCAACTCCAGGTTCAGTAACCAGAGTGTTAAAAGCAAAGTCTCCTTGATCTATAAGGGAGGCTATACATGCCACAAAACCTCCCTCTCCTTCAGCCAAGAAGTAGATCCGGCTATGGTTTAATTTTCTCACCAAGTTGAATGATAGGAGAATATCTAATAACTTGTTGCAGGCTGTATTGGAACACGCAATAGGACGATAGTAATTATGATTTAAGAGCATAGGTCGGGGTACCTCCACTTTCTCCTCTACATAGCCACTGATAGCTGTGTATCCATGTGCCCATTTTCTCATAAGAGGTATTTCTATAGACCAGGACGTGTAACCTCCCTGCTTGGCCAGCAAGGGTAGATCAAAATCTTGATGACTTTTATTAAGAATTCTGGATATAGGAACAATAGGTACCATGGGCTCCTCGCGAATTCGTCCTGCACAAGCAGGATAAGTTGTATATATGATCCTGAGTGGATCGGGTTGATGTCGCATCTGCAACTGACGCATGACCCCTTCAACATCATTTTGAATTTCACCAATTAACTGGGCAAGTTGATAGGGATCTACAGCCTGGAGAAATTTATTATACTTGGTAGGAAGAAGTTCTGGATTTGCCGCTAAGTCCTCCAACATCAAAGGCTTCATATGTTTCGGACCACCATTCTATTCCTGTGACTGTGTGCAGGGCCATGGTTTGATAGGCCTCCGTCAAATCTGCTTCTGAGGGTGCCATAAGGCCTTCACAAAAAAGTATAAACTTGAGCTGAAGGAGAACATTGTGTTGGTCTTCTAAGGCTCCTTCTCGAGACAGGCCTAACCAGAATTGTATCGATGAATCGTCTCTTCCCATAATAGAAAAGGGGTTTTATCCTCCTATCCAAATTGTGATAGAATATGATGAAAAGATGACAAGAGGGGGTACCTTGACTTGTCCTGACTGGTAAGCAAGATAACCTGCTTGACCAACACACACAGTGACTCGTTCTAAATCATTCAAGGAACTGGGTAGAGGCAACCCGGAAAGTCTTAAGAGGAGGGCCAACACCTGCGGGAGTCTTCCAATTGACATTTAAGTTTGCAGTGCAAGATACCAAGGTAGGCTGCTTGATCTGTTCTGCAGCAACCAAGCTAGAACATCAAATTGTACTCGAGATGATGCATAATTGTATATATAATCTCCTACATGAAAAATTAAGAATTGGACATAACTCCTGGTGCTTACTCGCTTCAGTTCTGTGAGGCTTACACGCTGTGCATCAGAGTGGGTTATGAGACCAGACAAGTGAGCTTGACTTGCTTGCCTAGCCCCTATATCACCCATATACTCTGCCGCCCGTATTGATCTCATATAGACTTCTTCAAAGTGCTCAGTCAGGATGCATGTATGAATATCATCTAATCTGAGATGATGGATACTCTCTACCTTTCTTTGTAATCGAGGGCCCTCGATGTCGATCGCACGATATATCGCCGCTTGATTGTCTTCACAAATACTGATAGTCCTCATAAACCCCTCAGGAAGTTCATTAATTTCCGGAGCAGTGATAATCCGGACGGACTCCATTATTTCTTGACAACAGTAATAACAGTTGGTAGTGACTGCCCAGACTGATCCATCATCCTGGGGGATCCTGTTGGTTAAACCTAATGTTGTTGACAAGGTACTCACTTATTCACAGTAGTTTTGGAGGTGATTGAATTTGTAGTGGCCCCCTACAGTTCGAAATGTTTTTTGTGTATTTGAATAACCTTTAAAACTTTGGTAACAATTGGATAATACATTTGGGAATATAGATGTTCGGTAGTGTGGAGCTCTTACATGGTGCATAATAGTGCCTCCACGCCTGACAGACGCAAATACCGCCAGGTCATTCGGATCAACATCTAGGTACATCCTAATTATATATTGGAGTAGAGAGGGAAAATTACTAACCTTTTCCTCTCCATCCTCCACATAAGATACGTTGACCCAGGAAGCTAAATCAAGTAATGTTTGAACATTCATCGTATACTCATCTTTAACATCTAGTTTTACAGAAGATGAGGTTAAGTTGGACCTGGTAATACAACCTATAAAAGGCGTCAGGCTTCCCGATGAATAACCTGGGAGCTTATAATCGTCTAAGCTCTTTAACGGTCGCTTGTAGGTGAAGAGGAAATGGTTGTCATCATCCCAGGGGGTCATGCCTGCTGCTGTAGAAGACTATGAAACTTACATGCTTAATAGGAGGCATGGTAACACCTTCCACATGTTTCCCCCCAGTGTGTTTCGGATGTTGTCTGCCCAGAGGGTGGGACAGTCATGTCTTCTTAAATCAAGAAGATCATGGGTGTAAGTGTTTTTACCTCTTAGTTGATTTAATCTCCACTGATGAACACTTTGTTCTGCTTTGATGACAGTTCGTAAAATTCCCTTTGCCAATGTCTTACCTCCAACCCGAATCAACGCCTTACACACACTCCTACCACTCGAATCGCCTTATTAAGCTATCTATATAGCCTTGAGGGCTACAAGAGTAGGTCGCAGAGAAGATCCTTGCATTGGATACATTACAGGAGAAGAGACATTTCTCAATTTTCTCATTCACCCCTTTCTTGATCATCTCGAAAACCTCTTTAACACTCTGGTTCTAAATGATTCTCGGGATCAATTTCTCCAGTTTCTTCCTTAAGACTGTTCCAGGCTGTGTCGGCTTGCGTAGCGGAAGAGAGTAACTTTCGATGAGTAACCCAGGAAAAGCTTTTTCAGGATCTTGAGCGGTGATCTTAAGGAAGTTCTTCAAGATTGTAGAGATGGCAGGATAGTGTGTTTCAGTGAAATTGATCATATCTAGGAAGGGAGGGAGAAAATCACTCTCCGATGACACAAAGAGATTACCTAGATTTATGATGGGAAAACCTAATAGACCAGGAACTAACATCAGAGCACAGAATTCGTATTCATTGATATTAGTGTAAGCATAATGGTACATTAAATAATAGTTTGCCCAAAAGTAAGCAACTCTTAAAGGGGTCAATGCACTATGCGAAACCTTCCTCGCACCATGACAGTTGCTGAAACAGGCACCTACTTGCTCATCAGGAGAGGCAATGAAAGTATTGCTTGTTCCATGGGATTTTTGTATCTTCCTAAATAGTTGAGGAAGCTCGATGCCTTGACAAAATGCTTGCTTTGAGAATGCAAAGTAATGGTTGGAGCAATAACTTTCTTCAAAATTAATAGTATGACCAAATTTTTTGCATTTGGATATCAATTCGGTTAAGATCTTGGTTCTAAAAGCCTCTATAGTCGTTGATTCCAGTATGTGGGGAGGAATCATAAGGAAAATGCGTAGATCATCTCCTTTACAAAACAATTGAAAAGGAATGCTACCTTCATATTCTTTTAAGCATGTCTTCAGCATCTCGATGTACAAATACTGGTTAGGTCCTTCAATTCCTCCCTTTTGGCCGTTCCATGAATACACCACCTCTTCATCAGGAACGAAGAGGAGGGACTTTTGGAAAGCCCGCATCGTGTGGTTCCAAACTCTACTGCCAAAATAGGGGCCTAAAGTCTCCTTACAGATGGCGTCAACTACCTCCGACCTCGACATATTGCACCATTTCTTTGCATCAACGACAGCACACAGCGCAGTGTACCCGGGATAGGCATCTTGGAGTGTTGCAAGGGTTCTAAGCTTCTTGAGGAGACCTAAATAGTCAACTGTCATGGCTTGATTATGGTAGTAGAGATCCAGATATTCTGCTGTTGCTTTCTCTTGTACAATTGTCCTCGCACGCTCTTTATAGGTTTGACACCCAAACCCTCTTGGTATAGTCTTGAGCTCCTTCTCTTTTGGTACGATCGTGATTACTAAATAATCTAGGTCATTTAGATCAAGAGACTTCAAATTTCTTGATGTATTGCACGTGATTGACCACCTCTCTAGTATTCATTAGGTAATGCAGGAGTACACGAGTCTCTTCCCATTTCGGCATATTATCAGATGTTTTATTAATATAGGTTTCAACTACTTTAGACCTTAGGACTGACATCGTCCGATCTTTAAGATATGGAAAAAAGTTCTCATGATACTCAAAGGTCCTATTTTGTTCGACCTTAACATTATCATAATCAGCTAGACTGAGTTGACCACATCTCTCAACCATGGGTATGGAATCTAGATCCCTAGATTCTAAACATGAGTTAATAAGACTTGGATGACTCGGGAGACTAATGGTAACCAGAGGCCACTTTTGATATTTCAATAAATGAATCTTAATGAGAGATCTTTTTGCATTACGGATGCAGTCCGTAACGAAATTTGGGGAACGCGTCACGTTTAACCGTACTTGCGGTGAATATCACACGACGTTTTAAAGACTCACTTGCAATATTTCTCCCTCGTCTCCGACTGCCGGCATTAACCGTACTTGCGGTGAATATCACACGACGTTTTAAAGACTCACTTGCAATATTTCTCCCTCGTCTCCGACTGCCGGCAGCAACTTTTCCAACCGAGAATTCTCAGGACACACGGGAAAATTTTCTCCCTTTGCGAATGCGAGGAGAACGCAAGCAAACCTTCCTAAATTTTGCCATGGAAACCGAAGCAACAATCGCTTCGGAGTTCGAATCAAGGCGCCCTTCGCGAGCAGAGTATTAGTTTCCTGCCGCATCCCGAGAGGTGGCGTGAGCATGCACGGGAGGTGGCTGAGGGGGGCGGCAGACTTCGTTCTTTCTCGACCGCTCGGACCGATGACTGCACGACCGCGACAGAGGCGAACTTTTTCAAGGATTTAAGGAGAGATTTACTGAATTCGAAGAATTTTTGTCCCACCAAATTATCAAATACAAGGCATTCCAGCGACGAGGAAACCAATGTTTCTCTCGAAATACAGGGAATGGAACGCCAATCATGCACGGAGAGAGTTAAAAACGGTCGTTTTCCCGAAGAATGACAACGGGAAGGATGGTGATTTCTTTAAATTTCGGTGATCGGCCGACAGACTTCCTTTGACTTTTGACGAATTTTGAGGGGAGTTAATGTTTTTCTCCCCTGTCTTCGCGTTTCTTCTACATAGGTGACACTTGAAATTTCGTCTATTTCGAGTTTTCTGCCGCTTGTCTACGTAGGTGACACTTGAAATTTGGACGATTTCTCGAGCATGGAAGGGTGATTTTCTTCAGTTCCAAAAACTTTTCACGGTACTTCCGAAGATTAAACTCGGGCATTGGAGATTTCTTAACATGTCCGTGATGCTTTGAAAAATGAGAAAAACAGCCATTTCTACCAATTTTTACACAATGTTGGAATTTCGAAGAAATTTAAGGGGAGCGAAAATTTTTCTCCACATTCTTCAATTTTTCTGCCGCTTGTCTACATAGGTCATACTTGAAATTTACACGATTTATCGAGATTGATTTTCTTCAAGCGTGATTTTCTTCAGTTCCCAAAACTTTTCACAAAAACAAGAGGTTCGAGTTACTTCCGAAGGTGAAATTCAGACTTTCTTCTGTTAGGAAATACTCCGGGGATGCATTTGAAAGGACGCGGGGAAGTCCCACGTGACCAGGAAACCAGTTTTCCACGATTTCCAACGCACTCCTCCGAATAGATGGCACGAAAAACCGATTCCTCTCGCGACGCCCGTTACGGCGCTTTGACCCTCTGGCCCACCCGCTGATCCGGCGCCTCCGCGGCTCCCGGAAACGTGCGAACGCCTTTCTTTCGACATTCTACCACTGTCACACACGCTAAAATCCCTATCCGCGCCGATACACGCGCTCCCGGACCTACCGACGCCGACCGCTCCCGGTTTTCCACGCCGTCCCCCACCTCCTGTGTCTACCTTCTGACGGTGCCACACCCGGAAACCCGGAAAAATTACACGGTTATCGCTTCTCGGCCTTATGGCTAAGATCAAAGTGTAGCGAGCGGACGTGTTTCTGGTGTGCTCCCGAGTCCGATAGTCACGTGGACTCTTGCGGGAGTTGCAGCCGTCGTTGTGCGGCGATCTTGGCGTGTCTTTCCCGCAGCGGAGCGATCGTCTTTTTCGGATTCTTGTGAACGACGATTGTGGGAAAACTACTGGCGATAGAGACGTCTTCTTTTGTGTGTATGACACTGTGATAACTGTTCCCCCTGATCGATTTTAGAGCCGATCGGTCATCGCATTTCGATTTTACGTTTTGGCGCCAAATTATTTTAATCGTCAATATCCGGATTGTGTGTGCCGGCACGTCCGAGATTTTTTGTATATATGTGTGGTAATCTTTTATGCTACCCGCGTTGAAGATTTTTGTGGGACGCCAGGGGCGCCTATAGGAGGCGCCTAAAAATTCACCGCACAGGAATTTATTGTGGCCAATCCGTGTGTATGAAATTATTTAAATTTGGCAGGTGGGTTTGTGGCTCTTAGTGGTATTTTGGTGAATTTTTTGGTGGTCGTGGGTCGCCGGGTTTCCCGTGCACGTGGTGGAAATACGTGTTTTTCGACACCAGCTAGTGGCCACGCCCTATGGGTGAGGACCATCATATTTAGGGATTATCCTAGTTTGGTGCCCACCACCAAACTGCGAGTTTGGTGCTCGAGGTGCGCCGGGTTTCCCGGACACGTGGTGGCAGCCACCCCATCCCCCGCCACGGCTGAGTCTGGCGGTGTATCCTGCAGTGGATACCACCTGCAACACAACGCCTGACTGTTGCTAACCACGTGGTCTGTGAGCACGTGTCGTTTAGTATCCTGCGATGGAGGCTACCGGCAACACACCGCCGCACACGGCCGCACCGGCGGAAGGCTAAGGAGAAGGGGAATTACCGTCATCTTGATGCCCCCACTAGTGCCTACCTCTCCTTCACCGCCTCCTCAACGCCTTCCCTCCCACTCCCCACGCCCCACGCCCCACCCTCCTTCACCGGCGGAGAGGATTAGTGACTCGTGGCGACGAGTGATAGAGGCGGGGTTAGATTCCTCCACGTCGTGGGATCTCCGCGCCTTTGCCTCGCCACCTACTGTCCACCACCACTCCTCCCCCCGCCTACCTTCCTCCAGTGCATCGACGACGGGACCCGTCATATGTGAATGCGTAAGTGAAGCGCCAACCTCAATGAACGATTCAATCGACATTGAGATTGACTCGTCTGCGGAAGACGACACTGTGTTGCCACGCCCCCTTCCCCTCGCCCCTGGTCTCGCGGAACGTTCTCCCGGCATCCGCGCCACTTCCTCCCCCGAGATTGTTTGCCCCCACACAATCCCATAGTGCTCCGCTCTCCCCTGCTCGTGTCTCCCCCACCACCATCCAGTGCTCCGTGGCAACGATGGACGGCCTTGCGTCGCCTCGTTCGCCGCCTAAGCGTGGTGTTAGTGTGTGCAGTAGTCACCCCTCGGAAGACGGTGCGCAGCCGCGCCGGGTCGGGTCGTTGGACGGCTTGACGTCGCCAGGGCTTAGTTTGGAGAGCGGTCTGCCGGTGGACGACAGGTTTTCGCCCCGGCGCGATGTCTTGGACGGTCTAGTGCCGCCAGCATCCCGCTACGTCACCATCGACAGGTGGGCGTGTCGGTCTGTCGGCACACAGACCGACGACGATCGTGTCGCCGACCCGGTACGGCAGAATGAGAGTGAAAGTGCATTTCCCAGTGGAGGCGAGTGTGTTCCGTGTGTGAACGTTGTGCAAGCGCTGTCACCGGAACAAGCAATGACGGGTCCCGACACTACGCGTGCCCCGCCCCTTGTCCCGTACCCCCCCTCCTCTCCGTCTCTCAGCGGGATCTCCGACTCTTCGTTGCCGGAGGAGTGTCGGCGAGATTCCTCGTGGGAGCACTTTCGGGTGTCGTCGGAGGAGCGGAGGCGACGCAACAGCGCTAAACGACGCCGAAGGAGGTGGAACCGCGCAGCAAGAGACCGCCGCAATGAATCTCTTGAGCCCGCCAGGCCACTCGCCACTTCAACACGCCCGCTTCCACCAAGCCCTCTTCCTCCGCCCCCGGTGAGTGACCGTGTCACTGACGAACGTTCGCGTGTCAGTGACACACCCGTGCCGCTGCTCTCTGCTGAGGAGATTACGCAGCTGCGCCAACTTCTACGGGGAGGCGCAGCTGTGTACCGCAGTGTCGGAGAGGGGCGCGGGGACGTGAGAGAGTGCTATGACCCGCCTCGATTTCGCCGTGGTGAGGCGGATCACTACGCGAGTGGAGGTCGAGAGGAGGCGGAGGAGGGGAGGTAGTGGGAACGCCATACCACCTCCCTCAATGCCTGAAAACCGCCCGCCGCCGCCCATGCACCCGCCTTCCCCCGCGCAAGTGCTTCCTCCCGAACCCACTCGTGTTTTCTCCCACCCCCCACCGCCCCCCGTGATGCCCCGAGTGGCCTGGCCACCACACGCCAGGGGCATTTACCCCTGGGGGCCACAGAGGAACCCGGAGCCGCTCCACTATGGGACGGAGGCTCCTGGATGGCCACAGATGACCTCCATTCCCAGCATACACAATCCACACCCCGCCCAGGTGCCGCCACCACACCCCCTGTTCCTCAGTGCTGCGCCCTGGATGTACTCCATGCCTCCCCCATTCCCCGTGTGGTTCGGTCGCTAGATCCCGCCGCACCACCGCTACGCACGGGTGTGTTTCGCGTCCGCGCCGACACGAGAGAGACCGTCGCGACTTCCGGATGATCTCCTCCAATCCGTCGCGACGCAGACCGCAGTGCCGCCTGTGCTCGGTCCGGCCACCTTGCAGCAAGAGATGTGGCTTATCGAGCTGGGTCTTGCAGGCGAAGGCACAGACGGCGTCTTTCGCGTCGCGCGCTCGATGCGCGATGCGGCAAGGGTGGCGTGTGGAATTACCTCTTCGCTCTCCCGCGGTGCAGTGTCTCATCGATGACGAAGGACACAGGCTCCGCAGTTGACTGCTGCGGAGCTTCAGGCGCTCTATCGCGAGAAGAAGGGCGAGGCCTTCAAGCGGGTTTGCGGAGGCGATGCCACCGCTGCCGCAAGTGAGGGCCCACTTCTCGCGGGAGCGGCCGCGTTACGACGAGACGATCGCCGCGCCTTCAGTCGTTCCACCGTTTCTGCCTAGCGGCGGAAACGAAGAGGAGGCGGCATCGTTAATGGGACCCATTACCGCGGGAGAAGTCAGCAGGCGACTCCGATGTTGCCGCAACACCGCACCCGGCCCAGACGGCGTGCCATACTCTGCCTGGAAGCGGATAGATCCGACGGGTGCCGACGGAGTGGAAGGAGAGCCACACCATTCTCCTCCACAAGGGCGGCGACGAAGCTGAGATCGGCAACTGGAGGCCGATTTCCCTCAGTCAAACCATCCTGAAAATATATACGGGCGTTATCGCGGACCGGATTGCGGCGTGGGCGGTCCGCGGCCGACGCCTGTCCTTCCCGGCCCAGAAAGGATTCTTGCCCGCCACCGAGGGATGCATGGAGCACAACTTTGTGCTTCAAGCTGCGCTCGACAAAGCGCGAAGCGCAAGAAACGAGATTGCGGTGGCGTGGCTGGATCTTATGGACGCTTTTGGGTCGGTTCCGCATGCGCACATCGCCCGAATCCTGCGCGCGTGCCGGAAAGGATGGTCGGAGCCATCGCCGAGATCTACGGGGGCAGCACCACCAACATCACGTCGAGTGGCTCCACGGGCGATATCCCAGTCACCTGCGGAGTGCGGCAGGGTGACCCGCTGTCGCCGCTCCTTTTCAATCTCGCCCTGGAGCCCGTGATTCGTGCTGTCCTCGCTCGGCGGTCCAGCTCCGCGTACTCCATGGGGCCAACGTCACTCTGTGTGCTGGCCTACGCAGATGACTTGGTTCTCGTCGCCAAGGACGCGGGGATGCTGAGGGGCCTGCTGCACGTCGCGGGAGCAGTGGCATCGTGGCGCGGTCTGCGCTTCAACGCCAGGAAGTGCGGGTCGCTCCACATGGATTTCCGTTCCGCAACGCAGCGAGAGGAGCGAGGAGTGCGGCCAACGATCTTCCGAGTGCAGGGAGAAGAGATGCGGGCACTCGCACGCGGTGAGTCGTATAAGTACCTCGGCTCACCCGTGGGCCACGATGCTGACGGCGTGCCGCACAACGTCCTCAACTCCATCTCTGAAGACCTGCGGCACCTCCAGGACAGCGAGTTGGCACCGTGGCAGAAGATCGACGCGGTCCACACGTTCCTCACGCCGCGCCTGGACTACACTCTGCGCATCACACCCGTGCCCAAGGCGCGAGTCGATGCGGAGATCCATGGTGTCTGCCGACTCGCGCATCGAGAGAGATCGTCGCTATGCCGAGGGCGCGTGGTGGTGGCGGACACGTGCCGCTCGCCGTGCGGAAGGATGTGTTCGCGGTCGTGCACGCCTTCCGCATGCTCACGTGTCCCGATGCGAGTGTCTCGGGCGCGGCATGGCACATGCTGCGTGACGTGGTGGAGAGGCGCGTCGGGCGGAACGGGAACGTGGCCATCGGGAGAGGCGCCTTTTGCTCCTACCTGAAAGGCGCCGACGACGAGACCATTGGCACAGGGACAAGCGCGGCGGCTTCCGTGTGGAGCCGCACTCGCCGTGCCACCAAGGAGCTGTACAACGTCGTCCCTGTGCAGTGGCGGTGGAGCGAGGCCAGGCGCGAGCTCGCTGTCTTTGGCTTTCGCTTCGCCGCACGGAAGAGAAGTCGTCGTACCGGCGCCGGCGAGGAGGCGCCTCTTCAGCTACCTCATCCGTGCCGTGGGAGAGGTCTACCGGAGAAGGCTGGTCGCGAAGCCGGATCAGGGTAAGGTCATGGCGCCGGCTTCCCTGTGCCCCGACAGCAACCACTTCGTCGGGGCGGGGCGCATGATCCGCTTCTGCGACTGGCGCTTCATCCACCGCGCCCGCCTCAACGTCTTGCCGCTCAACGCAGCCCGCAGAGGTGCCGCTCGAGGAGACACCCGGTGCAGGGTGTGCGGGAAGGCAGATGAAACCCTTCCGCACGTCATAAACCACTGCCTCGCACACTGACGGATGGCGTCGTCGCCACAATGCAATCGTGGAGATTCTGCGGGCTGCGCTTCCACCATCGTGGCGGGTGCGGTTGGACCGGAGGGTGCCAAGAGTCGAGTCTTCTGCGGCCGGATGTGGTGGCGTGGGATGAGGGACCGGGCCGGGAGGTGTTCGTCGTGGACGTCGCGGTGCCGTTCGACAACCGAAGTGCCGCGCTTGCCGCTGCTCGGACGCAAAAGTTGGAGAAGTACGGCGCCCTGGTGGAGCGGATGCGCGTGCGGTCAGAGTACAGGGTGTCGCACGAGCTAGAGGCGTTAGTGGTGGGAGCTCTGGTTTCGTGGGCACCCGGAAATGACGCACTCCTGAGACGCTTAGGAGTGCCGAAGGGCCGCATGCGCAGTGTTCGGCGTCGGATGGTCACCGCGGCCATCAAGTGGTCGCGGGACATCTACGTCGAACACACGACCGGGGCGCGGCAGTACGACGCGGGAGCGGTGGCACCACTGCGGCGAGGCGCCGATGTCGACGGCAGCGACGGTGGAGAAGAAGACGACGGGGCCCGATTATCGGGCGACGGGAGCGGCCGCTCGATGAGCTCCTGGATGGACCCACTGCGCCCCACCTACTCCCTCCTTCCCCCGGTGCCTCCCCCCCCCGCGTGTGATCCTGAGGGCACGTAGTGAGGTGTACATAGCGGTTATTTCATTTATTTGTTTTATTTTATTTATTTTCTTGTTTGGTGTTTTCTGCCCGTGAGAATGTCTGTGTGCGTGTTTCGTGTGTGTGAGGACATGGTATGCAGAACATTATAAACATTTGACCGCCCGGCCTCACTTCGAAGCCGGCGGTCGAAACGTGGCTCCTAAGTGAGGAGCCACTAAATGGAAATATATTAGCTTCCATGACTTTACCAGGGCGGCCCAGTTTGTGGGTCGCCCTTTCTGTATAACAAATTCCCAAGAAGGGACATGTTTTTTTATTTGATGTTTTGCAAAAAAACCAATGTAGCTGCAAATTTATTTCAATAAATACTTTTATCTGTTCTTATCAGCTTAATGCCAACTTATTAATACTGTATTTCTCTTTGCAAGATGGAGACCAGAAGAAGGAGCAGTCGTCGGCAGACCGGGGAACCACCACCTCCTCCCGAACGGACTCCGCCGGATCCAGGACCCTCCCCTGTGGACCGGCAGCCGACGACAACACCCGGCCCGACGAGACACCCCGGACTAGACGACGACGCCGCCGGAGGAGAGGAGGATCCCCACCAACCCCTCTACAAGCACCGCTGGACGGACACCATCCGGAGGACCAGCGGCCGGCGGCACCACCTGGAGATGACAACCCCACCGGACTTGACAACACCCCTGGATTGGACACTACACCCGGATTCGACCCACCCGCCGAGACTTCGGCAACCCGGATTGACAACCGCCTCATGGTCTACTTCCCCGTCGCGGATGCCCTTGTCTGCACTGAGGAGGGATGCAGCCTCTCCTTCAGGACCAAGGAGTGGACGGCAATGCGGAGGAGCCTCCTGCGCCACGTAGCAGAGCAACACGGCGTAGGAGGACTCGTATCGGTTAACGTCTGCAGAATCTGCCGGCAGGAGATCGGCCGGAAGCCGTCCACTCACCCGTGCCTGAGGAGAGGCCTGCGGAAGGAAGCCACCACCACATACCGCTTCCAGTGCAGACACTGCGGCTGGTCCTGCCCCACCCGACGGGGGCTGTCGAACCACGAGGCGGCAGCACACCGGCGTCCAGCTCCAGACTCCCCGGCGCTACCGCCCATCGAGGAGGCCCAGGAGGAACTGGACGCCGAGGCCGCCGATGAGGAACCACCGGATGACGAGGGAGGGGGAGGCGAACACCACCCGGCAGACCACCAGCCACCGGAGGAAGACGGGGAGCCGCTGCCAGAGGACGTCCCGCCAACACCCGAGGACACGCCACAGCCTCCGGAACCCACGGTCAACAAGGAGGAGAGAAGATGGCTCGACTTGCTCCAGAGCACCATCGGCCGACCGTGGGAGAAATTCGAGGCTGTGGTCGACGAGTTCGTCGCGACGGCAAGGCAGCGGCGCCCACCCGTGACCGGAGACCGACCCCCCCCGACTCACCGAGTGGACCAATCGGCGGCTACCCGGACAGGACAACACCCTCGACGACGGCCGGAAGGATACGACCCCCAGGCGGCCGAGAATCCAAAAACTCTACCGCAGTCACCCACGGAAGGCGATGCAAGAGGTCCTGGAGTCAGAGTCTCCCTACTGCGACATCCCAAAGGAGGACGTGGAGGACCACTTCCGCCGAGTCCACGAGGATGTCGCAGTAGACACCATCCCGGAGACAGGTGACGACGACGGCTCGCGCTCGGTGTACCAGGCGACGACGGAGGCCGAGCGTAAAAGACTCCAGGCCAGGGTGACTGCGCGGGAGGTATCCGCCCGCCTGGGGAGGATGAAGAACACCGCCCCCGGACCGGATGGAGTGACGTACGGGGACCTCAGAGCGGCCGATCGTCGAGGGACAGTGCTGGCGGCCATATTCGACCGCTGCCTAAAGGAAAAGAAGACTCCAAGCTCATGGAAAACCTCTCGGACAGTCCTCCTCCACAAGGGGGGGGACCGCCAGGACATCGGCACCTGGAGGCCCATAGCACTTGGCAATACAATCGCCAAGTTGCACGCCGGGGTGCTCGCTGATCGCCTGCTCCAATGGGCGATCAGCGGGCGGAGGATGCACCCGGCACAAAAGGGCTTCCGGGAGTTCGAGGGGTGCCATGAGCATAACTTCACCCTGCAGGCAGCGGTGGACGAAAGCCGCCGGCGACGGACGAGGATAAGCATTGCCTGGTTGGACCTCAGAAACGCCTTCGGGTCCATGCCCCACACGCATATCAGCACCACCCTGAAGAAGATGGACCTCCCCGAGAACATCCTGAAGACCGTGGAGGAAATGGAGAAGTGCTCCACGGTCGTGAAAACAGCCACCGGCGACACCGGCACTATTAACATCTCCGCCGGTGTCAAGCAGGGCTGCCCGTTATCACCGATTGTATTCAATCTTGGAATGGAACCGGTGATACGGGCGGTCGCCGGAGAAGCGGGGAGGTCGGGGATCAACATCCAAGGACGCAACATCTCGATCCTTGGATATGCAGATGATCTGGTGCTGATAGCGAGGGACCCGGAGCACCTGCAGCGCCTGCTGGACAAGGCAGGCACGGAGGCGACGGCTGCAGGTCTGAGGTTCAAACCGGGCAAATGCGCAACACTTAATATGGACTTTACGGAACGCCAGCCCGTGCAACAGGCCCTACACCACATCCAGGGAGCGGAGATCACCGGGCTGAGGGAGGGAGAAGCATACAAGTACCTGGGGGTCCCATTCGGATTCAAAGTGGACCAGACCCCCAGGGAATCTATACTGCGCATGGGCGAGGACCTGGCTAAAGTGGATAAAAGCCTCCTCGCCCCATGGCAGAAAATCGCAGCCACCAACACCTTTCTCCTCCCTCGCCTGGAGTTCATCCTCCGGGCTGGCGCCGTAAAAAAGAAGGACCTGACAGACCTGGGCCGGCAGATGAAGACCCTGGCCAAGAAGTGGCTCCACCTGCCGAAGAGGGCGTCGGCAGAGCTGGTATACCTGGGACACCAGCACGGAGGGGCCGGGCTTCTTCCTCTGCAGGACCAGGTCGATGTCCTAACAGTGGCGCACGGATTCAGGACGTTGCACTCCCGCGACCCCAACGTCAGGCTCCTGGCATGGGGCCGCCTGCGGGAGGTGGTGAAGAGGAGGACGAGGAGACCACCGACCCCCGAAGACCTCGCGGAATACCTCTCCGGCAGCCTCCGCGGGGACTTCGGGCGGGAGGCGCTCGCCGCCTCGCCGGACGAATAGGACTGAGTTGGAGGTGGACGGAAGAGCTCCGGGAGATGCAGATCTCCATCAGGGACACCGAGGACGGATATGAAGATCGGCCACCCTTCATCAGGATCCCGCCTGGCGCAGTAAGGATCCTGATTGCAACACTGAAGAACGCGGTGCGGCGCACATACCTGAAAAGGTTGTGCGCCAAACCGGACCAAGGGAAAGTCCTCGGTGCATCCTCGAGATCTGCGGCCTCCAATCACTTCCTGGCCGGAGGGAGATACACCCGGTTTTGTGATTGGAGGTTCATCTTCCGGGCTCGACTAAACCTACTCCCGCTCAACGCCTGTCGCCGTTGGACAACAGGAGGCGACAAACGGTGCCGGCGATGCGGCCGCGCGGAAGAGACCCTGCCGCACGTCCTGAATCACTGCGCGCGCCACTCAAGGACATGGCAGAAGAGGCATAACGCGGTCCAGGACAGGCTGGCCAACGCCCTAAGAGGACGCCGGGGACACGAAGATGAAGCAGTCCGAGTCAATCAACAGGTCCCCGGCGTAGACTCTAACTTACGGCCAGACCTCGTCCTGACCACCTTGGACCAGCGAAGGATACGACTCATCGACGTAGCAGTCCCCTTTGAAAACCAGGAGGAAGCCCTGCTGGCGGCCAGACAGCGCAAGGAGGAGAAGTACGCGCCCCTGGTTTAAGACCTACGCCGGCAGGGGAAGGAGGCATCAGTCGCCGCAATCGTCGTGGGAAGCCTGGGGACCTGGGACCCGAAGAACGACACCGTTCTCAGGGACCTGGGCCTACCACGACGGTACACCACCATCATGCGGCGACTCATCACCTCAGATGTCATCAGATGGTCGAGGGACTGCTACGTCGAACATATAACAGGACACAGGCAGTACGAAGACGACGGGATCGAGCCACCTGATGAACCTACCGCTCCGCTCCCCGCCTAACTATTGCTAATATTGCTGTATAATAAAGAATAACTTTTATAAAAACCTGTAAAGAGAAGCGATACAAAAACATATGAAAAATTTACCTCTAAATGAAACTCCCCATAAGGGGAGATAAAAACATATATTTAAAAATCAATAAGAAGAGAAATCTATTTAAAACTCAAAAGACATATATAAGTTTCAGCTCCACTTGGGAGACAATAATGTATAATGAAAGCCAACAGGCACCTGTTAAACTTATATGAGTATTTAATATTAATGAAATATTGATTAAAACTCTATGATCAAAGATATCAAATAAAAACTTTAATCTGTTCTTATCAGCTTAATATCTGATACGTCCAGCATTGCTGGACCAGTATATTAATCTGATTTTTGGACATTGGCGGGGTCCCCGGAGTTTACTCCATCCCTGCCGCGGGTTGGCCCGGCATTGCAGTACCGTCGGGATCGGCCCATCTTATAAGGTTCCACATTAAGCTGATAAGAACAGATTAATGTCTGTGTCTTTCATTTCTCATCCCCTCCGGAAACAGTCGTAATCCTTCTGACACGACAGAAATAAAATGGAGCACGCGCGACGTGATACACGAAAGGGAATGGAGACTTCCATTAGAGAGCAAAGACATGGATATATAAATTCACAAGACGCACATGACATGGAGAATGAACCCTCGGAGGAGTGAGGAATCCAAATGCCGAAAGCTGACACCACGAGAAAACTCCCGGAGGCGATAAGGGCCTCGGAAAAGGGACGAAAAATGATATCATGAAATCGACACCGTCGCGCGAGCGAC
Source organism: Ceriagrion tenellum (assembly GCA_963169105.1). NCBI lineage: Eukaryota > Metazoa > Arthropoda > Insecta > Odonata > Coenagrionidae > Ceriagrion > Ceriagrion tenellum. Next base: position 116,739,073 of record OY720640.1, on the reverse strand, counting down.
TCCGTGAAACCTGACACCGTCCCGAGACCTCAAACCGTCGCGCGAGCGACTCCGTCAAACCTGACACCGTCCCGAGATCTCGAGTGAAATCACACACCACTGGACGATCTCGAGTTACACGCGCCGTCTCGAAAACCGGGGATCTCAGCCTTATGGCTAAGATGGCAGTGTAGTTTTAAGTGTTTTATATTATTTATTCTATTTATTTTAATTTATTGATAATTTTAATCTTAGCCTTTTTTATCCATTTGCTTCATCTCTTGAGTTTTATTTTAGCCGTTCGAGTGCGACTAATTTCTCCTTTTTTTTCTCTCCTCTTAGCCGCCTTTTGGACTTCTCCCTCGCAGCCCTTGTTTTCGGGCTGCGGCGTGACTCTGATCCTCCGTCGGGGGTGGAGTTTTTATTTTTCTAATACCTTCGACGGATTGGTCGGAGTCACGCTTACGCTACCAGGGGTTTGCGGGGGATTCAAAATTTAATCCTCGCGGCAAAATCGGCTTCGTCCCGTGCGGCTGTCGTCTCTTCTCGGTGGCGGTGTTCCTGCGGCGGGGGACTTCATCTCTTGACCACCTCGGCGCGGGGATCTCGTCATCGGGTCGTGCCGGCACGCTGCGCGGGATTTTAAATTCGAAGAGGACGTCCGTGCCTCCTCCTCAGGCGGAAGACGCAACGGTGTCTGCAGAAACTCGGCGAGGGACGATACCTTATTTAACCTTCTGAACTCGTCGGGTGGAAGGCCACACCGCGGCGTCTGACCGGGAGGAGGCGCTCTATTTAACGGACATTTAGTTTAACAAGTCGCACTCGGACGGTGAGCCGAGAAGCGATTTTTATTTTTAATTATTAATTTTAGTCTTTAGTTTTATATGTCTCGTCTTACTCTGCGTATTTAGTTCGTGTGTTTGATTATATTTATTGTCCCCTTTTGGTGTTTTTAATTCATTGCACATTAACCCATTCCGATGGAGGAAGTGATTATTCAGGTCCCCCTCGGCAATAGTTTCGAGTGCAAATACTGTTTTACGCCAAATAACCATGGGCGTCATCGGACCTACGGGATCTATAAGACACATCATGACCTTAAAAAACACTATAAACGGGAACATCCCGATTTTATCTTTATGTTTCAGTGCATGTGGTGCCTCCGTAAATTTGTAGACTTAAAAGTATGTAAGAAACATGTTGATATTTGTACGGGGGCATCACAAGATCCCGTGGGTCCAGCCGAGGGGGAGGAAAGGGAAGTGAATAACAGTGTGGCCACCGTGGTAGGGAGTGATAGGGAAAAGGATACAGTGGGCGTGAATGAGAGTGAGAATGGCAGTGAAAGAGTGAATGTGAGTGTGAATGAGAACATAAATGAAAGTGAATTTGTAGAAAATGCGATGGCTATATGTGAAGTGGTATTAGAAGAAAGCGCTAGGGAGATAGAGAGCGAGACCACGGTGGCCGAAACTGCTCCCCCAACGACCACAGCCTCAATTGAACCCCCGCCAAGAATAAGAAGAGCAAGAAGAACGACCGCATCGAGTGAAGGGCCGGCAGGTGAAGAAGACGCGGCGGCGGCAGCGGAGCAGAAGGACCCCACCCCACCCAGGAAGAGAAGAGCCGGCCGCCCACCGGGGAGGCGCCCGAGGCTGAGAGTGGAAGAGGAGAGGGCGCCCATTCAACCCGGGAGTCCACCGCCAGAGAGTCCCCCACACCACGCGGCCGCTGAAAGCGGGAACCCACCCCAAGCTATCAACCCGGGGCGGGGGAACGCGGAAGGCGTCCGCGGAGAAGAGGTGGGGGTGGATGAGCCCCGCAGTCCACCAGCGGGGCCACGCAGCCCGTCCGGCGATCGCCACCTGCGACATGAAGAAGAGGGAAGAGAAGGGGAGAGGGCGGGGGGAGAGGGGACGCTGAGTACTCCCAGCCCGCCCACCAGCCAAAGGGTCCCACCGCAGAGGAGAAGAAGAGGGCCGGTCAACAGTCCTAATCATCCCGCTGACCGGCCCCAGGAGGAAGAAGGTGGGACCCAGTCATCAGTAAATGGCGCTCCCGAAAGGCAGGTGGCGGTCAATTTTGACGGGCTGCCGGATGAGCAACGGCGGTGGATCGAGACCATCGAGGCGGCCTGCGTAGTGGGGTGGGAAGCGTTCGAAGAGGCCGTCGCCTCATGGTGTAAAACCATTACGGACAAGAAGCCGGCCCGTAGAGAAGGAGGCGGGGGTTCGAGAAGAAGAGGGGGGGAAAGAAGTGCTGAAAGAAGAGTCCCCCCCTTAGAGGAGGAGGGGGAGCAGGAAGTAGAGAATGCCCAAATAAATGACATTGATAACATCGGAATGGGTAACGTCCCAGCTCGCCGCGTGTTTCGACCCGGCATGGAATGGCACGAGGAGAGGATTAGGAAGGCGAAACATATACAACAACTGTTTAGGAAAAACAAAAAGCGTGCCATAGACCAGGTGTTGAAGGGCCCCTCTCCGCATTGCGAGATCGACAAGGAGATAGTCTTTAATCATTTTAATAATACATTTAATAACGACCGTTTTATTACACGTCCTTCCCCACTTGATATGGTTAATATTGATATGCCCAGCCTCAATGAAAACTTATCAGCATTACTACGCCCACTGTCGGCAGGAGAAATTTGGAAGAGGCTGGGCCGAATGAGCAATTCTGCACCGGGGAAGGACAACATTACCTACGTCGATCTTCGCAATGCGGATATAGGTGGCCACATCCTTAGGACCATCTTCCAACATTGCTATAATAGAGGCCGAATCCCTGATGTTTGGAAAGACACCCGAACGGTTCTCATATTTAAAAAGGGCGCCAGGGACCAAATTGAGAACTGGCGCCCATTAACTCTAGGGCCCACCCTGGCTAAACTATATGCAGGTGTTTTAGCCGACAGGCTAAGCGGGTGGGCTGAAAATACAGGTCGGGTGTCTGGAGAACAGAAGGGATTCGGTCCACATGAAGGTTGTTACGAACATAATTTTGTTATTAAAAACGTTTTGGAAGAGGTCCAAAGGAAACGTGGCCAAGTCTGCGTCTCATTTCTAGATTTATCAAATGCATTTGGCTCTGTTCCTCACGGTCACATATTTCGAAGTTTAAATTCCTTAGGTGTCCCCGAAAAACTTATACACATTATTAAAGAAATGTATTCGGGGGCACGTACGACCGTGAGGACCGTCGAAGGTGAGACGCAGACTATACCGCTTAAAGCGGGTGTTAAGCAAGGATGTCCGCTTAGCCCTATTTTATTCAATTTAAGTATAGAGTACCTGGTCCGCAGCATTGCTGCACAAAAGGAAAACGTAGGCTTTCGGGTCAGCGGCATACCCATCACCGTCCTTGCCTACGCGGATGATATCGCGCTGGTGGCCAAGAACCCGGACGGGATGAGGAAGTTGCTCGATCTCGCCGATCGTATTGCGGCGTGGAGTGGGTTGACATTCAACCCTCGCAAGTGTGCGACCCTCCACGTCGCGGGTGGGCGGGTGAGAGCGACGGAGTTCCGTCTGGGGGGCGGGACACCGGTGGTAATGGCGGAGGGCGAGGGGTATGAGTACCTAGGGATTCCCACGGGGTTCAAGGTCGAACAAACGCCAGGGCGCCTAATCGACGAATTAACAGAGAATATCGACGCGCTGGACGCCTCTCTATTGGCGCCCTGGCAGAAAATCGAGGCCCTAAACATGTTTTTATTGACAAAACTGGATTTTATTTTACGGGGAGGTAGGGTTAAGAAGGGCCCTCTTAAAGCCTTAGATAAACGTGTTAAGAGGGCCCTCAAGGAGTGGATGTACCTCCCCAATCGAGCCTCGTGGGAGATCTGTCACCTGGCACCGCGGAAGGGGGGCGCGGGCGTCTTCCCGACCGCGGACCAGGTTGACATCCTAACAGTGACTCATGCCTTTCGCCTTCTTTCTTGCAGGGAGCCGTGGGTGAGGACGATGGTGGACAATGCAATTTATAAAACCGTGAAGACGAGAACCCGGCGGGAACCAGAGGGGAGCGACATTGCAGAGTACCTTTCCGGGAGCATGCGGGCGGAGTTTGGGAGATACCGATTCGACGTCGCATCTTTGTGGTCAGACGCCCGGATGGCGTCAAGCCGATTGGCATCAAAAATTGGACTGTCGTGGAGCTGGAGTGACGTGCGGAGGGAGTTTGAGATCGTCATCCCGGCCCACGGCAGAGAACCTGACGTCGTTCGCGTTCCCCCCAGCAAAGTCCGCATGTTAGGGAAGCTGCTGCGAGATGCCGTGCGACAGCAATACCTTGCCCGTCTTTTGGCCAAACCCGACCAGGGCAAGGTATTCGAGTGTCTTTCCGAATCTCCATATTCGAACCACTTTCTACGAACGGGCGCCAACACGCGTTTTTCAGATTGGCGCTTCGTCCATAGGGCACGTTTGGGCGTGGTCCCTCTGAATGCCGCCACGAGGTGGGGTCCTCGGGATGACCTCCGGTGTAGGCGGTGTGGGTTTCAGAGTGAGACGCTCCCTCACGTGCTGAATCACTGTACGGTGCATTCGGCTGCGTGGAGGGGCCGACACGATGTTATCCTGCATCGTCTCGCCGGGGAGGTTCCTCGCGAAGGCGTGGAAATCCGAATCGATCAGGTTCCACCGATGATCGAATCTTCCCTGAGACCCGATCTTGTGGTTGTTGACGAGGGACGTAGAAAAGTCGTCATCGTTGACGTAACAGTGCCCTTTGAGAACCGGAAGGCAGCCTTGGACACTGCCAGGCAGACTAAATTCGACAAGTATTCTGACATCTCGCAGCAACTCGCCGACCGCGGGTACACTGTTTCTTTAAGTGCACTCGTGGTCGTGGCCCTGGGGGCGTGGGATCCCCAAAATTGGGTGGTGTTCCGCGACCTCGGTATCGCTCGGCGAAGCGTCGGTAGAATCGCAAAATTAATGGTCTCCGACGCTATCCGGTGGTCGCGGGACATTTATGTTTCGCATGTAATGGGCAAAATTATGTATCCCACAAACCTTGGGCTCCCCCCCGGTCAGAGAACGAGTCTCTCACCTCGAGACTCTGAAGACGAGACCCCAATGTTTTAATAAAGACTTTTATATCTGTGTGTTATTTATTTATTTATTGTATATTTATGTGTGTTTGTCTTGTTATAGCCTGGGTTTTTATTTTTTTTTTTATGACTGGCGGCCATTTACACCGCCAGTCACCTTTGCTTTTATCACTCTGGCTAATTTTATTGTTCTCCCGGCTCTCTACACCGGGAATTTTAAATTTTTAGGCGCCGGCACTTTTAACTTTTTTTACTACTCCCGGCACTATACACCGGGAGTTTTTAATCTATTTATTTATTTATTTATTTATTATACCCCTTTTTAACGTTTTAATCGTGCCGGCGCTATCCTATATTGGGGTCTCTGTCTAAAGAGTGGCTCCCGCGTAGCTTACCTTTTCCTTAGGGTTAAGCGGAAACGAGGGGCCCTCTGTGTAATTTTATAGTTGAGGCGACTATTTTAACGCCAATTTAATCTTTTTATTTTCCTTTCATACGGCATTCCGGATCAAAATTCTAAATTTTTTACCAAAGTTTTAATATCTTTTATACCCCTTTCGGACCTCCGGAATGTCAACACCTGGTCGCTCATGCCGGGGACGTTTTAGTCTTTTTATTTTTTAAAATTTTAAGACTTTTTTCTATTTTTAATCCGTCTTTTTATTAAATTTCTAGGACGAGCTGGGACGACCGACGGTGCCGCAGGAATGAATGAATAGAATGGAAAATGATAAATGAAAAACAAAAGCTATGATAATATTTTTATATAATCAAAATTAATGTAAATTAAAATTCGAATAACAAGCCACTGTGGCACAATGTATCATCAATATGTGCAATAAACATTATTAAGTGTTTTATATTATTTATTCTATTTATTTTAATTTATTGATAATTTTAATCTTAGCCTTTTTTATCCATTTGCTTCATCTCTTGAGTTTTATTTTAGCCGTTCGAGTGCGACTAATTTCTCCTTTTTTTTTCTCTCCTCTTAGCCGCCTTTTGGACTTCTCCCTCGCAGCCCTTGTTTTCGGGCTGCGGCGTGACTCTGATCCTCCGTCGGGGGTGGAGTTTTTATTTTTCTAATACCTTCGACGGATTGGTCGGAGTCACGCTTACGCTACCAGGGGTTTGCGGGGGATTCAAAATTTAATCCTCGCGGCAAAATCGACTTCGTCCCGTGCGGCTGTCGTCTCTTCTCGGTGGCGGTGTTCCTGCGGCGGGGGACTTCATCTCTTGACCACCTCGGCGCGGGGATCTCGTCATCGGGTCGTGCCGGCACGCTGCGCGGGATTTTAAATTCGAAGAGGACGTCCGTGCCTCCTCCTCAGGCGGAAGACCCAACGGTGTCTGCAGAAACTCGGCGAGGGACGAAACCTTATTTAACCTTCTGAACTCGTCGGGTGGAAGGCCACACCGCGGCGTCTGACCGGGAGGAGGCGCTCTATTTAACGGACATTTAGTTTAACAAGTCGCACTCGGACGGTGAGCCGAGAAGCGATTTTTATTTTTAATTATTAATTTTAGTCTTTAGTTTTATGTCTCGTCTTACTCTGCGTATTTAGTTCGTGTGTTTGATTATATTTATTGTCCCCTTTTGGTGTTCTTAATTCATTGCACATCAACCCATTCCGATGGAGGAAGTGATTATTCAGGTCCCCCTCGGCAATAGTTTCGAGTGCAAATACTGTTTTACGCCAAATAACCATGGGCGTCATCGGACCTACGGGATCTATAAGACACATCATGACCTTAAAAAACACTATAAACGGGAACATCCCGATTTTATCTTTATGTTTCAGTGCATGTGGTGCCTCCGTAAATTTTTAGACTTAAAAGTATGTAAGAAACATGTTGATATTTGTACGGGGGCATCACAAGATCCCGTGGGTCCAGCCGAGGGGGAGGAAAGGGAAGTGAATAACAGTGTGGCCACCGTGGTAGGGAGTGATAGGGAAAATGATACAGTGGGCGTGAATGAGAGTGAGAATGGCAGTGAAAGAGTGAATGTGAGTGTGAATGAGAACATAAATGAAAGTGAATTTGTAGAAAATGCGATGGCTATATGTGAAGTGGTATTAGAAGAAAGCGCTAGGGAGATAGGGAGCGAGACCACGGTGGCCGAAACTGCTCCCCCAACGACCACAGCCTCAATTGAACCCCCGCCAAGAATAAGAAGAGCAAGAAGAACGACCGCATCGAGTGAAGGGCCGGCAGGTGAAGAAGACGCGGCGGCGGCAGCGGAGCAGAAGGACCCCACCCCACCCAGGAAGAGAAGAGCCGGCCGCCCACCGGGGAGGCGCCCGAGGCTGAGAGTGGAAGAGGAGAGGGCGCCCATTCAACCCGGGAGTCCACCGCCAGAGAGTCCCCCACACCACGCGGCCGCTGAAAGCGGGAACCCACCCCAAGCTATCAACCCGGGGCGGGGGAACGCGGAAGGCGTCCGCGGAGAAGAGGTGGGGGTGGATGAGCCCCGCAGCCCACCAGCGGGGCCACGCAGCCCGTCCGGCGATCGCCACCTGCGACATGAAGAAGAGGGAAGAGAAGGGGAGAGGGCGGGGGGAGAGGGGACGCTGAGTACTCCCAGCCCGCCCACCAGCCAAAGGGTCCCACCGCAGAGGAGAAGAAGAGGGCCGGTCAACAGTCCTAATCATCCCGCTGACCGGCCCCAGGAGGAAGAAGGTGGGACCCAGTCATCAGTAAATGGCGCTCCCGAAAGGCAGGTGGCGGTCAATTTTGACGGGCTGCCGGATGAGCAACGGCGGTGGATCGAGACCATCGAGGCGGCCTGCGTAGTGGGGTGGGAGGCGTTCAAAGAGGCCGTCGCCGCATGGTGTAAAACCATTACGGACAAGAAGCCGGCCCGTAGAGAAGGAGGCGGGGGTTCGAGAAGAAGAGGGGGGGAAAGAAGTGCTGAAAGAAGAGTCCCCCCCTTAGAGGAGGAGGGGGAGCAGGAAGTAGAGAATGCCCAAATAAATGACATTGATAACATCGGAATGGGTAACGTCCCAGCTCGCCGCGTGTTTCGACCCGGCATGGAATGGCACGAGGAGAGGATTAGGAAGGCGAAACATATACAACAACTGTTTAGGAAAAACAAAAAGCGTGCCATAGACCAGGTGTTGAAGGGCCCCTCTCCGCATTGCGAGATCGACAAGGAGATAGTTTTTACTCATTTTAATAATACATTTAATAACGACCGTTTTATTACACGTCCTTCCCCACTTGATATGGTTAATATTGATATGCCCAGCCTCAATGAAAACTTATCAGTATTACTACGCCCACTGTCGGCAGGAGAAATTTGGAAGAGGCTGGGCCGAATGAGCAATTCTGCACCGGGGAAGGACAACATTACCTACGTCGATCTTCGCAATGCGGATATAGGTGGCCACATCCTTAGGACCATCTTCCAACATTGCTATAATAGAGGCCGAATCCCTGATGTTTGGAAAGACACCCGAACGGTTCTCATATTTAAAAAGGGCGCCAGGGACCAAATTGAGAACTGGCGCCCATTAACTCTAGGGCCCACCCTGGCTAAACTATATGCAGGTGTTTTAGCCGACAGGCTAAGCGGGTGGGCTGAAAATACAGGTCGGGTGTCTGGAGAACAGAAGGGATTCGGTCCACATGAAGGTTGTTATGAACATAATTTTGTTATTAAAAACGTTTTGGAAGAGGTTTTGGAAGGAAACGTGGCCAAGTCTGCGTCTCATTTCTAGATTTATCAAATGCATTTGGCTCTGTTCCTCACGGTCACATATTTCGAAGTTTAAATTCCTTAGGTGTCCCCGAAAAACTTATACACATCATTAAAGAAATGTATTCGGGGGCACGTACGACCGTGAGGACCGTCGAAGGTGAGACGCAGACTATACCGCTTAAAGCGGGTGTTAAGCAAGGATGTCCGCTTAGCCCTATTTTATTCAATTTAAGTATAGAGTACCTGGTCCGCAGCATTGCTGCACAAAAGGAAAACGTAGGCTTTCGGGTCAGCGGCATACCCATCACCGTCCTTGCCTACGCGGATGATATCGCGCTGGTGGCCAAGAACCCGGACGGGATGAGGAAGTTGCTCGATCTCGCCGATCGTATTGCGGCGTGGAGTGGGTTGACATTCAACCCTCGCAAGTGTGCGACCCTCCACGTCGCGGGTGGGCGGGTGAGAGCGACGGAGTTCCGTCTGGGGGGCGGGACACCGGTGGTAATGGCGGAGGGCGAGGGGTATGAGTACCTAGGGATTCCCACGGGGTTCAAGGTCGAACAAACGCCAGGGCGCCTAATCGACGAATTAACAGAGAATATCGACGCGCTGGACGCCTCTCTATTGGCGCCCTGGCAGAAAATCGAGGCCCTAAACATGTTTTTATTGACAAAACTGGATTTTATTTTACGGGGAGGTAGGGTTAAGAAGGGCCCTCTTAAAGCCTTAGATAAACGTGTTAAGAGGGCCCTCAAGGAGTGGATGTACCTCCCCAATCGAGCCTCGTGGGAGATCTGTCACCTGGCACCGCGGAAGGGGGGCGCGGGCGTCTTCCCGACCGCGGACCAGGTTGACATCCTAACAGTGACTCATGCCTTTCGCCTTCTTTCTTGCAGGGAGCCGTGGGTGAGGACGATGGTGGACAATGCAATTTATAAAACCGTGAAGACGAGAACCCGGCGGGAACCAGAGGGGAGCGACATTGCAGAGTACCTTTCCGGGAGCATGCGGGCGGAGTTTGGGAGATACCGATTCGACGTCGCATCTTTGTGGTCAGACGCCCGGATGGCGTCAAGCCGATTGGCATCAAAAATTGGACTGTCGTGGAGCTGGAGTGACGTGCGGAGGGAGTTTGAGATCGTCATCCCGGCCCACGGCAGAGAACCTGACGTCGTTCGCGTTCCCCCCAGCAAAGTCCGCATGTTAGGGAAGCTGCTGCGAGATGCCGTGCGACAGCAATACCTTGCCCGTCTTTTGGCCAAACCCGACCAGGGCAAGGTATTCGAGTATCTTTCCGAATCTCCATATTCGAACCACTTTCTACGGACGGGCGCCAACACGCGTTTTTCAGATTGGCGCTTCGTCCATAGGGCACGTTTGGGCGTGGTCCCTCTGAATGCCGCCACGAGGTGGGGTCCTCGGGATGACCTCCGGTGTAGGCGATGTGGGTTTCAGAGTGAGACGCTCCCTCACGTTCTGAATCACTGCACAGTGCATTCAGCTGCGTGGAGGGGCCGACACGATGTTATCCTGCATCGTCTCGCCGGGGAGGTTCCTCGCGAAGGCGTGGAAATCCGAATCGATCAGGTTCCACCGATGATCGAATCTTCCCTGAGACCCGATCTTGTGGTTGTTGACGAGGGACGTAGAAAAGTCGTCATCGTTGACGTAACAGTGCCCTTTGAGAACCGGAAGGCAGCCTTGGACATTGCCAGGCAGACTAAATTCGACAAGTATTCTGACATCTCGCAGCAACTCGCCGACCGCGGGTACACTGTTTCTTTAAGTGCACTCGTGGTCGGGGCCCTGGGGGCGTGGGATCCCTAAAATTGGGTGGTGTTCCGCGACCTCGGTATCGCTCGGCGAAGCGTCGGTAGAATCGCAAAATTAATGGTCTCCGACGCTATCCGGTGGTCGCGGGACATTTATGTTTCGCATGTAATGGGCAAAATTATGTATCCCACAAACCTTGGGCTCCCCCCCGGTCAGAGAACGAGTCTCTCACCTCGAGACTCTGAAGACGAGACCCCAATGTTTTAATAAAGACTTTTATATCTGTGTGTTATTTATTTATTTATTTATTTATTGTATATTTATGTGTGTTTGTCTTGTTATAGCCTGAGTTTTTATTTTTTTTATGACTGGCGGCCTTTTACACCGCCAGTCACCTTTGCTTTTATCACTCTGGCTAATTTTATAGTTCTCCCGGCTCTCTACACCGGGAATTTTAAATTTTTAGGCGCCGGCACTTTTAACTTTTTTATTACTCCCGGCACTATACACCGGGAGTTTTTAATCTATTTATTTATTTACTATACCCCTTTTTAACGTTTTAATCGTGCCGGCGCTATCCTATATTGGGGTCTCTGTCTAAAGAGTGGCTCCCGCGTAGCTTACCTTTTCCTTAGGGTTAAGCGGAAACGAGGGGCCCTCTGTGTAATTTTATAGTTGAGGCGACTATTTTAACGCCAATCTAATCTTTTTATTTTATTTTCCTTTCATACGGCATTCCGGATCAAAATTCTAAATTTTTTACCAAAGTCTTAATATCTTTTATACCCCTTTCGGACCTCCGGAATGTCAACACCTGGTCGCCCATGCCGGGGACGTTTTAGTCTTTTTATTTTTTAAATTTTAAGACTTTTTTCTATTTTTAATCCGTCTTTTTATTAAATTTTTAGGACGAGCTGGGACGACCGACGGTGCCGCAGGAATGAATGAATAGAATGGAAAATGATAAAAGAAAAACAAAAGTTATGATAATATTTTTATATAATCAAAATTAATGTAAATTAAAATTTGAATAACAAGCCACTGTGGCACAATGTACCATCAATATGTGCAATAAACATTATTAATATGGTGAAAATGGTGAACTCGGCCTTATGGCTGAGATGCAAGTGTAGTATTGGGGATCTATATGATTATAACGGACTCGGAACCCGTTCATGTATGAGTAATGCTGAAAAGCGAAGATAGGAAACCACAAGACGTGTGTTAGACTAGTCAAAACATGGCGTTTTCCAGTGATTTTAACTATGATGTCGCCCTAGGCGAGTACATGGACAAAGTCAACACTGCGAAAGCACTAGATCCCCTCGGCTACTTGTCGTTAGACTACCATCACGACTCTCAAGCGTATGCCGACTTCCTCGATTTCCGAGATGAATGGGAAGACCGGGAGAAAATTTTGGTTGAACAGGCAAAACAAGATTTCATCCGGAGATTTTTATATCTCCCAGGACGAACCTTGCACTGTGGAGACCACAAGCATGTATTTGGATTGGACAACGCAAGTCACCCCGACTATACGTTCTATGAAGATACAGGCTATTATTATGACGATGAATGTTGGGCAGACACGCTTTTGCGAAACTGCAATTTAGCAACTGTACAAGATAAGGAGGGAAATTTAATACATCTTCCTAATTCAGTGCTAGACTACATTCACGCTATAACCGCAACTAGACTAGTAGAGGAAAATTTGCCTCCAACACGTCTAGACTTCGACATGTATCGAGAAATGTGGTGGGGCCAAGAAGGCAGAGATGCCGCATTGAAGCTCTTGCCCAAAGGTTTGACGCCAACTGCGCAGAAGACCATCGAACAAGTTGAACAGGTTATAAATAATAGTGACGGAACAGAACATCCAGAAGAAGTGATCATTGATGATCCTTCTGAAATTGAGGAGCAGCATGGCTTTCATCGTTTTCTGATGACATATCATTCACCTCGCCAACTAATCGCTAAAATTAATCAAATTAGGCGTCGGTGTGGCGGTGAAACGATTAGTTCGAAGAGAACCGCCGCTCTTATGAGGGAGTGTTCTTTGTGTGCAAGAGAAACTGACACGGCTAGGCATCCCCAGGTTTTGGTTTATAGTCCACCTGGCAACGGGAAGACTACAGCCTTAAATAGAGGTTATCTCAATGCATTAGACACGGATTGGCTCACTAGAGGAAAAAGTTTTAGAAACACGTTAGGGTGGTTCTGGTTAAACGGTTTTTCCATTGTGACTAACAACATCCAATTAGTCAAAACGTCACACACAAAAGTATTCGGTTTCCTCAATCCAAACGCTTTACGCGTGGGGAAAATAAGAGGTTCAGTTTTAACTCCAGAATCTCATGTTATGGAGCTCTTCCACCAGTTGAAGACTGACGGAGTGTTAATAACCGATACAACAAAATATTTGTCAGATGTGATTCTGCAAATATTAATCATGGGAAACTTCTTCCACTATATGCTCGACAGAGTATTATGTGGTGAAAAGGGGCGAACACGTTTTCGTTACCCAAAAGGAAGAGGATATCCCAACGCACTCGCGGAACTAGACGAGGGGCGCGACGTTAGTCAAACAAATCTCCATCGCAAGAGAGCGAAATGGCGATTGAAACGTCGGAAGAAGAAACCAGAGGGTTTCTTGCAACTCGAGGAGAGTGCACAATCTGCTACCCAGTAACACCAAATGGTACGAGGGTATCGAGATTATTTGTATATATATATATATTAATGTAAATTTTGTTTACCGACCTAATGGTCGTTATATGTATTGTAAATATTGGTGAAAATGGTGAACTCGGCCTTATGGCTGAGATGCAAGTGTAGTAGTTTTAGTGTTTTATGTTATTTATTCTATTTATTATAATTTATTGATAATTTTAATCTTAGCCTTTTTTTAACCATTTGTTTCATCTCTTAAGTTTTAGTTTTAGCCGTTCGAGTGCGACTAATTTCTCTTTTTATCTCTCCTCTTTAGCCGCCTTTTGGACTTCTCCCTCGCAGCCCTTGTTTTCGGGCTGCGGCGTGACTCTGATCCTCCGTCGGAGGTGGAGTTTTGTTTTCTGATACCTTCGACGGATTGGTCGGAGTCACGCTTACGCTACCAAGGGTTTGCGGGGGATTCAAAATTTAATCCTCGCGGCAATTTCGGCTTCGTCCCGTGCGGCTGTCGTCTCTTCTCGGTGGCGGCGTTCCTGCGGCGGGGGACTTCTTCTTCTGACCACCTCGGCGCGGGGGCTTCGTCGCCGGGTCGGTTCGGCCAGCTGCGCGGGACTTCAAAAATTCAAGAGGACGTCCGTGCCTCCCTCTCAGGCGGAAGACGCAACGGTGTCTGCTGGATACTCGGCGAGGGACGAAAACTTCGTTTAACCTTCTGAACTCGTCGGGTGGAAGGCCACACTGCGGCGTCTGACCGGGAGGGAGTGCTATCTTAACGGACCTTTTTTTTTTTTTCGCACTCGGACGGTGAGCCGAGAAGCGATTTTATTTTAGTTTTTAATTTTAGTCTTTATTTCGGGTTTGTCTCGTCTTTTTTTTGTATTAGGTTTCCCGTGTTCGTCTTCTATTTATCTTTTGGTGTTTATAAACAAGTTTTATTGCACACAATAACCCATTCCGATGGATGAGATAATAATTCAGGTCCCCCTCGGCAATAGCTTTGAATGCAAGCACTGTTTTACGCCAACTAATCATGGACGTCACAGGACCTACGGGATCTACAAGACACACATGGATATGAAAAAACATTTTAAAAAGGAACATCCAAACTTTGTGTTCGTCTTCCAATGTATGTGGTGCCTCCAAAAATTCGAAGAGTTGAAAGTTTGTAAAAAGCATGTTGTAATATGCACGGGGGCACCACAAGATCCCGTGGGTCCGGCCGAGGGGGAAGAGAGGGAAGTGGATGGTAACGTGGCCACCGTGGTAGACAATGATGGTGATGGTGCTGAAGTGGGTGTGAATGTATGTATGAATGAAAATGAGAGAGTGAATGAAAGTGTTAGTGATAGTGTGAATGTTAACTTGAGTGAGGTGCTGGAGGTGGTAATAGATGAAGCAGAGCGAGTTGATGAAGAAGTGAGTGAACCCACGGTGGCCGAAACCGCTCCCCCACCGGAAACACATAGAAGAGAACCCCCGCAACGAATGGTACGAAGGAGACGGAAAGAGACAGGGCCGGCAGGTGACGAAGATGAGGCGGCGGCGGAGAGAGACCCCGCCCCACCCACGATCAGAAGAAGAGGCCGCCCACCGGGAAGGGGCCCCCAGAGGAGGAGAGGAGGACTGCAGAGGGCCCCCATTGCACCGGAGAGTCCACCGCCAGAGAGTCCCCCACACCACGCGGCCGCTGAAAGCGCAAACCCGCCCCAAGTTTTCAATCCGGGGCGGGGGAACGTGGAAGGCGTCCGCGGAGAAGAGGTGGGGGTGGAGGAGCCCCGCAGCCCACCAGCGGGGCCAAGCAGCCCGTCCGACGATCGCCACCTGCGACAAGAAGAAGAGGGAGGAGAAGGGGAGAGGGCGGGGGGAGAGGGGACGATGAGTACTCCCACCCCGCCCACCAGCCAAAGGGTCCCACCGAATAGAAGGAGAAGAGGGCCGGTCAACAGCCCCAATCATCCCGCTGACCGGCCCCAGGAGGAGGAAGGTGGGACCCTGTCAGCAGTAAATGGCGCTCCCGAGAGGCAGGTGGCGGTCCATTTTGACGGGCTGCCTGATGAGCAACGGCGGTGGATCGAGACCATCGAGGCGGCCTGCGGAATGGGGTGGGAGGCGTTCGAAGAGGCCGTCGCCGCATGGTGTAAAACCATTACCGACAAGAAGCCGGCCCGTAGGGAAGGAGGCGGGGGTTCGAGAAGAAGAGGGGGGGAGAGAAGTGATGAGCGAAGAGTCCCCCCCTTAGAGGATGTGGGGGAGCAAGGAGAAGGACAGAATATTAGGGAAGACAATGATAACATCGGAATGGGTAACGTCCCAGCCCGTCGCGTGTTTCGACCCGGCATGGAATGGCACGAAGAGAGAAATAGAAAAGCAAAAGCTATTCAATTGCTATTCAGGAAAAATAAAAAGCGTGCCATAGACCAGGTGTTGAAGGGCCCCTCTCCGCATTGCGAGATCGACAAGGAGTTAGTTTTTAATTATTTTAATAATACTTTTAATAATGACAGATTTACAAATGTTCCTCCCCCAAATGATATGATAGACATAAACATGCCCAGCCTCGAAGTTGACAGGAATATTTTATTAAGACCGCTCTCCGCAGGAGAAATTTGGAAGAGGCTGGGCCGCATGAGCAACTCCGCTCCAGGACTTTATCACCTATGTCGATCTTCGCAATGCGGACCAAGGTGGTCACATCCTGCGTACCATATTTCAATATTGTTTCAATCGGGGCCGGATCCCGGATGTTTGGAAGGACACCCGGACTGTGTTGATATTTAAGAAGGGCGCCAGGGATCAAATTGAGAACTGGCGCCCATTAACACTAGGGCCCACCCTGGCAAAATTATACGCCGGCATCCTTGCCGATCGCCTTAGTGGGTGGGCAGAAAGAACCGGCCGGGTGTCGACCGAACAGAAGGGTTTCGGCCCCCACGAGGGGTGCTATGAGCACAATTTTATTATACAGAACGTCTTGGAAGAGGTGCGCAGGAAACGTGGCCAGGTCTGCGTCTCCTTCCTTGACCTATCTAATGCCTTTGGATCGGTGCCTCACGGTCACATTTTTAGGAGTTTAAGGAGTTTAGGTGTCCCCGATAAACTAATCGAAATCATCAATGACATGTACATGGGGGGAAGTACGACCGTGAGGACGAAAGAAGGAGAAACGCAGACCATACCGCTAAAAGCGGGAGTTAAGCAAGGCTGTCCGCTTAGCCCTATTTTATTTAATTTTAGTATTGAATACCTGGTTCGCAGCTTAGCTGCACAAAAGGAAAATGTAGGCTTTCGGGTCGGCGGCATCCCGATCACCGTTCTCGCCTACGCGGACGACATCGCGCTGGTCGCTCAGAACCCGGACGGGATGATGAAGCTGCTCGACCTCGCCGATCGAATTGCGGCGTGGAGCGGGTTGTGTTTCAACCCTCGCAAGTGTGCGACGCTCCACGTCGCCGGTGGGCGGGTGAGGGCGACGGAGTTTCGTCTGGGGGGCGGGAGACCAGCCATTATGGCGGAGGGCGAGAGTTACGACTACTTAGGGATTCCCACGGGGTTCAAGGTAGACCAAACGCCAGGGCGCCTAATCGATGAATTAATTGAGAATATAGATGCGTTAGACGCATCGTTGTTGGCGCCCTGGCAGAAGATCGAAGCTTTAAATTTACTCTTATACACATAAACTAGATTTTATTTTACGGGGAGGTAGGGTAAAGAAGGGCCCTCTTAAAATTTTAGATAAAAGAGCCAAGAGGGCCCTTAAGGAGTGGATGTACCTCCCCAACAGAGCCTCGTGGGAGATCTGCCACCTGGCCCCGCGGAAGGGAGGCGCGGGCGTCTTCCCGACCGCGGACCAGGTGGATATTTTAACTGTGTCTCACGCCTTCCGTCTTTTATCTTCCAGGGAGCCGTGGGTGAGAGCGGTGGTGGACGATGCCATCATTAAGACGGTCAAGACAAGAACCCGGCGGGAACCAGAGGGGAGAGATATTGCAGAGTACCTCTCCGGGAGCATGCGGGCGGAGTTCGGGAGATACCGTTTCGACGTCGCGTCTTTGTGGACGGACGCCCGGATGGCGTCAAGCCGTTTGGCTTCTAAAATTGGAATGTCGTGGAGTTGGAGTGACGTGAGGAGGGAGTTTGAGATCGTCATTCCAGCCCACGGCAGAGAACCCGACGTCGTTCGTGTTCCCCCCAGCAAAGTTCACATGTTAGGGAAGCTGCTGCGAGATGCCGTGCGACATCAATACCTTGCCCGTCTTTTGGCTAAACCTGACCAGGGCAAGGTATTTGAATGTCTTTCGGAATCGCCCTATTCTAACCACTTTTTACGGACGGGTGCCAACACACGGTTTGCAGATTGGCGCTTCGTCCACCGGGCACGTTTGGGTGTGGTCCCTCTGAATGCCGCCACGAGGTGGGGTCCTCGGGATGACCTCCGGTGTAGGCGATGTGGATTTCAGAGTGAGACGCTCCCTCACGTTCTGAATCACTGCACAGTGCATTCAGCTGCGTGGAGGGGCCGACACGATGTTATCCTGCATCGTCTCGCCGGGGAGGTTCCTCGCGAAGGCGTGGAAATCCGCATCGATCAGGTTCCACCGATGATCGAATCTGCCCTGAGGCCCGATCTTGTGGTTGTTGACGAGGGACGTAGGAAAATCGTCATCGTTGACGTTACTGTGCCCTTCGAGAACCGGAAGACAGCCTTGGACATTGCCAGGCAGACTAAATTCGAAAAATATTCTGACATCTCGCAGCAACTCGCCGACCGCGGGTACACTGTCTCTTTAAGTGCACTCGTGGTCGGGGCCCTGGGGGCGTGGGATCGCCAAAATTGGGTGGTGTTCCGCGACCTCGGTATCGCTCGGCGAAGCGTCGGTAGGATCGCTAAATTAATGGTCTCCGACGCTATCCGGTGGTCGCGGGACATTTATGTTTCGCACGTAATGGGCAAAATTATGTATCCCACAAACCTTGGGCTCCCCACCGGTCAGAGAACGAGTCTCTCACCTCGAGACTCTGAAGCCGAGACCCTAATGTTTTAATAAAGACTTTTATATCTGTGTGTTATTTATTTATTTATTGTATATTTATGTGTGTTTGTCTTGTTATAGCCTGGGTTTTTATTTTTTTTTTTAATGACTGGCGGCCTTTTACACCGCCAGTCACCTTTGCTTTTATCACTCTGGCTAATTTTATTGTTCTCCCGGCTCTCTACACCGGGAATTTTAAATTTTTAGGCGCCGGCACTTTTAACTTTTTTATTACTCCCGGCACTATACACCGGGAGTTTTTAATCTATTTATTTATTTATTTATTTATTATACCCCTTTTTAACGTTTTAATCGTGCCGGCGCTATCTATTATTGGGGTCTCTGTCTAAAGAGTGGCTCCCGCGTAGCTTACCTTTTCCTTAGGGTTAAGCGGAAATGAGGGGCCCTCTGTTTATTTTATTATTGAGGCGACCTTTTTATCGCCGAACTTTTAATCCTTTCATTTTTTTACTTTTTATACGGCATTCCGGTTCAAAATTCTAAATTCATTGAAATCTCATTATCTATTATACGTCTTTCGGATCTCCGGAATGTCAACACCTGGTCGCCCATGCCGGAGTCATTTGTTTTAACCTTTTTATTTATCAATTTTAACGTTTTACCTATTTAAATCCGCCTCTGTTTTTTTAACCTTTTTAGGACGGGCTGGGACGGCTGATGGTGCCACATGGATGAAGGGAAATAAGAAAAATATATTATCTAGAAGAAAAATAATAATCACAAATTGTAAATTTAACAATACTTGTAAAATGATATATAATTCACAAGCCACTGTGGCATATATTGTATTAAAATTATGTGCAATAAACATTATTAATCAGTATTGGGGAACGCGTCACGTTTAACCGTACTTGCGGTGAATATCACACGACGTTTTAAAGACTCACTTGCAATATTTCTCCCTCGTCTCAGACTGCCGGCAGCAACTTTTCCCACCGAGAATTCTCAGGACACACGGGAAAATTTTCTCCCTTTGCGAATGCGAGGAGAACGCAAGGAAACCTTCCTAAATTTTGCCATGGAAACCGAAGCGACAATCGCTTCGGAGTTCGAATCAAGGCGCCCTTCGCGAGCAGAGTATTAGTTTCCTGCCGCATCCCGAGAGGTGGCGTGAGCATGCACGGGAGGTGGCTGAGGGGGGCGGCAGACTCTTCGTTCTTTCTCGACCGCTCGGACCGATGACTACACGACCGCGACAGAGGCGAACTTTTTCAAGGATTTAAGGAGAGATTTACTGAATTCGAAGAATTTTTGTCCCACCAAATTATCAAATACAAGGCATTCCAGCGACGAGGAAACCAATGTTTCTCTCGAAATACAGGGAATGGAACGCCAATCATGCACGGAGTGAGTTAAAAACGGTCGTTTTCCCGAAGAATGATAAACGGGAAGGATGGTGATTTCTTTAAATTTCGGTGATCGGCTGACAGATTTCTTTTGACGAATTTTGGGGGGAGCCGATATTTTTCTCCCATGTATTTCGAGTTTTGTCTACATAGGTGACACTTGAAATTTCGTGTCTTTCGAGTTTTCTGCCGCTTGTCTACGTAGGTGAGTGACACTTGAAATTTGGACGATTTCTCGAGCATGGAAGGGTGATTTCCTTCAGTTCCAATAACTTTTCACGGTACTTCCGAAGATTAAACTAAGGCATTGGAGATTTCTTAACATGTCCGTGATGCTTTGAAAAATGAGAAAAACAGCCATTTCTACCAATTTTTACACAATGTTGGAATTTCGAAGAAATTTAAGGGGAGCGAAAATTTTTCTCCACATTCTTCAATTTTTCTGCCGCTTGTCTACATAGGTCATACTTGGAATTTACACGATTTATCGAGATTGATTTTCTTCAGTTCCCAAAACTTTTCACAAAAACAAGAGGTTCGTGATACTTCCGAAGGTCAAATTCAGACTTTCTTCTGTTAGGAAATACTCCCTAAAATTTAATCCTTCCACGAAAAATCGCCCGACCCACGATTTCACCCCCGGGGTTTATGACCGTCCCTTTGCAACCCTGTCGTGCCCCCCCCCCAAAGCTCCGTGGATGCATTCGAAAGGACGCGGGGAAGTCCCACGTGACCAGGAAACCAGTTTTCCACGATTTCCAACGCACTCCTCCGAATAGATGGCACGAAAAACCGATTCCTCTCGCGACGCCCGTTACGGCGCTTTGACCCTCCGGCCCACCCGCTGATCCGGCGCCTCCGCGGCTCCCGGAAATTTGCGAACGCCTTTCTGTCGACATTCTACCACTGTCACACACGCTCAAATCCCTATCCGCGCCGATACACGCGCTCCCGGACCTACCGACGCCCATCGCTCCCGGTTTTCCACGCCATCCCCCACCTCCTGTGTCTACCTTCTGACGGTGCAACACCCGGAAACCCGGAAAAATTACACGGTTATCGCTTCTCGGCCTTATGGCTAAGATCAAAGTGTAGCGAGCGGACGTGTTTCTGGTGTGCTCCCGAGTCCGATAGCCACGTGGACTCTTGCGGGAGTTGCAGCCGTCGTTGTGCGGCGATCTTGGCGTGTCTTTCCCGCAGCGGAGCGATCGTCTTTTTTCGGATTCTTGTGAACGACGATTGTGGGAAAACTACTGGCGATAGAGACGTGTCCTTTTGTGTGTGTTATTGTGATTACTGTTCCTCCCCTGAAAGATTTTAGTGCCCATCGGTCAAAGCAATTGGATTATACGTTTTGGCGCCAAATTATTTTAATCGTCAATATCCGGATTGTGACAGTGCGCGTGTGACGAACTCCCCTACCCGTGTCTCCCCCACGCCCTCCTCCATCCAGTGCTCGGCGGCGACGATGGACGGCCTGGAGTCGCCTCGTTCGCCGCACGGTTGTGTGTGTGCGCGCGTGTGGGTGACGTCTCGGAGGACGGTGTGCATCCGCGCCGAGACGTGTCGTTGGACGGCCTGGAGTCGCCGCGACGTCCGGATAGGAGTGCTTCACCGGAGGACGACTTGGTTTCGCCCCGGATTATGTTGTCGGACGACCAGGCGTCGCCACAACAGTGGTGTGCTGAAGGGCAACGTTTCGCCTTCTTCGACAGGTGGAGGTATCAGTCTGTCGGCACACAGACTGATGATGCACCTGTTCGGGTTGACGACGAGTGCGTGCGAAGTGATTTCACCTCGTGTGTGGACGCTGTGGAAGTGTGATCACAGGGGTCAGAAATGGCGGGACCCATTGACACGTTAGTCGAGTCCCTCGTCCCCTATTCCCTCTCCCCATCTTCCTCCTTTTCTCGGCGCCTCGACAGCGGACTGAGCCCGGTCTCGGACGTCCCGCTTCCTGAAGACGACAGTGCCCGATTCCGCCAGGGTGACTCGTCGTGGGAGCACTTCCGCGTCTCGTCGGTAGAGCGACGACGCAGGAAGCGGAACAAGAGAAGGGAGCAGAGGAGGAGAAGGAGGACGCTCCTGGAGAGGCAGCAGGACGGGCCATCGTCTCCACCCCCCGCTCCAACAGGGCCGCTCAACGATTTTCATGATCGTGAGCGGCCGCAAGAACCCCCTCCACTCTTCTCCAGAGAAGAAGTGGCACAGCTGCGTGACCTCCGTAAAAATGCAGCTGCGCAGCGGGGGAACGTGCCTCCTTCTCAGGGGCCTCGACCGCGCGGGAGAAATGTGCCGCCTCGCTTTCAACGGCGACAGGCGGAGCATGTGGATCCTGTGTGGTGTCCACAAGCTGGTGATGGGCGGGAGGGGAGGAGGAGGGGAAGAAGATGGAGGGGGACGATGGGTGGCAGTGACTTCAGCCTGCCTCCACACCTATCGTCTTCGCAGCATCTACCGCCCGGTGCTGCCCCTGTGGTTCATACCACCCCTCTGAACTTCGTCCCCCCACCTTTGGCACAGCTAACCCCTCCCCCGCCCCCCGTGATGCCCCGAGTGGCCTGGCCCTCTCACTCCCGGGTAGGAACAGCTGGGGGGCCCACAGAATGGTGGAGCCACACCGCTACGAGACGGAGGTCCACGGCTTGCCGCATGTGGCCACGTTTCTCCACCCCATGTACCGCCCCCCCCCCATCCCCAGGAGTGGCCAGTGTTGCCTCCGCCCCACTATTGGCCCCTGGTACATAGGTCACCGGTCCTCCCGCCCCAGTGCTACTACCCCGGCCCATCATAAACAGTGTGCGAGAGGGGGAAGTGATGGAGAGACAAGTGAAGTGGCTGCGTGACCTTCAGGCGGTGGAGGATGCCGACGAATTCTTTGCCGTCGTTCGGGAGGTCACCACGGCAGTCACTTCCTCTAGTCCCCCTCCCAGAGCCCCCAGTGATGGCCCCCCCCGTTCTTCCCGCCCTTTGCCTGCTGCGGCTTTGCAAGGACTCTATCGCAGTGCAAAGGGAAAAGCTTTCCGGCGGATTTGCGAGCCTGCCGGAAAGCTATGCGACATTCCCCTGGCGACGATAATGGCCCACTTCACCCGACCCTCCCCCCCTTACAACGCAACACAGCCATGGCCGTCCTACATCCCGGAGTTTCCCAGGAACATCGCGGGTGCGGCGAGCGGGAGATCAATTCTCCGATCACTCCGGAGGAAGTGATCTCCCGGCTGAAGAGGACGCGGCCAACTGCTCCGGGACCCGACGGAGTGCCCTACTCTGCATACCGGCTTGTTGACTCTAATGGCGAGGTGTTGGCGGCCATTTTCAACCGGTGTGTGGAGTGGGGAGGGTGCCTCCGCAATGGAAGGAGACGCGGGTCACCCTGCTGTACAAGGGGGGGAGTGTCCATGAACTATCGAGCTGGAGGCCGATCTCCTTGGCCAACACACTGGCCAAGTTATTCATGGGGGTGCTGGCGGACAGGATGCTCCCGTGGGCCCTCCGTGGGAAGCGCCTTTCCTTTCCCACCCAAAATGGCTTCATCCCCGCCACGGAGGGCTGTATGGAGCACAACTTTCTGCTCCAGTCGACCATCGAGCACGCGAGGGCAAGTTTTGGGGAGGTGGCCGTTGCGTGGCTCGACTTGGCCGATGCTTTCCCGTCAGTTCCCCATGACCACATTTTGCGTGTGCTCCGCGAGATCGGCCTCCCGGTGAAGTGTGTCACGGTGATAGAGGACATGCTCCGTGGCTCCACAATGACGGTCGCTGCTGCAGGTGGGGTCACGGACTCAATCACCGTGACAAGTGGTGTTCGCCAGGGGGATCCCCTTTCCCAATTTTGTTCAATTTAGCGCTGGAGCCCGTGCTGCGAGCGATATTGGAGGATCGCACTCTTCAAGGCTTCACCATGGGGACCGCGTGCGTCAAAGTTTTGGCATACGCTGACGAATTGGTCCTCGTGGGGAAGAGTGCGGATTCGCTAGCAGCGCTCCTGGACGTCGCGGGAAGGGCCGCCGAGCGCTGTGGCCTCAAGTTTAATCCGGGCAAGTGTGCATCGCTTCACCTGGATTGGCGATTCACCACGCCACAGCGCTCCCGGGGTGTGCAGCGCACCCTATTCTCCATCCGCGGCTCTCCCATCAGGTCGCTCGGGGTAGGTGACTCATACACCTACCTGGGGGCACCGATCGGCCTGAAGATAGATGCGACGCCCGCCACGCCGCTGACTTCCATCGTCGAGGATCTCCGGCGTCCGGCGGCTCGACGAATCGGACTTGGCGCCGTGGCAAAAGATCGACGCGGTGCACGTCTTCCTGACACCGCGTCTGGAGTTTCCCCTCAGGATTGTTCCCGTCCCAAAAAAGGCCATCACCGACTTCGAAAAGGAAGTCCACGGAATGGTGAAGCGGTGGATGTGCCTCCCGAATCGCGCGGCGCGGTAGGTGACTCATACACCTACCTGGGGGCACCGATCGGCCTGAAGATAGATGCGACGCCCGCCACGCCGCTGACTTCCATCGTCGAGGATCTCCGGCGGCTCGACGAATCGGACTTGGCGCCGTGGCAAAAGATCGACGCGGTGCACGTCTTCCTGACACCGCGTCTGGAGTTTCCCCTCAGGATTGTTCCCGTCCCAAAAAAGGCCATCACCGACTTCGAAAAGGAAGTCCACGGAATGGTGAAGCGGTGGATGTGCCTCCCGAATCGCGCGGCGCGGGAAATGGTCTCCATCCCTAGAAGCCGGGGAGGGGGTGGCTATGTCCCGCTGCCTACCCGCAAGGATGTCCTCACCGTGGTGCACGCGTTCCGGATGTTATCTTGTCCGGACGTGTGCGTCAGGGATGTGGCGTGGCACACCTTGCGGGACATCATCACGCGGCGTACGGGAAGGACGGCGAGAACGGCGGCGCTGAGTAGGGAGTCACTGTGCGACTTCCTCAACGGCGCCGCCGACGGCATCGTCAGGACGGGGACGATCGCGGCGTCATCCCATTGGACGAAGGTCCGGGCGGCGACGAGGCAACTGCGGCGCTTCGTCGAACTGCGGTGGACATGGAGCGCCGCCAGGGCGGAGTTGGCGCTCGTCGTCAGCCGGGTGACGCCGTCGAGGGAAGAGATGATCGTGCCAGCTTCAGCCCGGAGAAGACTGCACGCGATCATCTTGGCGGCCATCGGGGAGGGCTTCAGGCGGTCGCTAGTTGCAAAGCCGGATCAGGGAAAGGTGATCGATGTAAGCTCTCGGCACCCGGACTCCAATCACTGGGTGTCAAGAGGTGCAGGGATCCGGTTTTGCGACTGGCGTTTTATTCATCGCGCGGGCCTGAATGTCCTCCCCCTGAATGCGGCAAGAAGAGGAGCGGCCAGAGGAGACACGCGGTGCCGGGTCTGTGGCACGGAGCAGGAGACCTTGCGCAATGTGGTCAATCATTGCACGCCACATGCAGACGGATGGACCCGGCGCCACGACGAGATCATCAGTCTCCTCATCGCGGAGCTGCCGGAAGGATGGGAGGTGCGGCTGAACCAACGGGTGCCGGGCGATGAGTCCCTCCTGCGGCCAGACATCGTCATCTGGGAGGTTCCGAGGGGTGTGATCCACGTCATAGATGTCACTGTGCCCGTCGACAACCGCCCAGACGCCATGGCCGCAGCGAGGGCTAAGAAAATCGACAAGTACGCCGCCCTGGTCGAAAGGATGAGGGTCCGGTGCGCCTACAAGTTCACCATTCATCTGGATGTACTGATGGTAGATGCACTGGGGAGCTGGGTGTGGTCGAACGACTCTCTACTCGCCCGGCTCCACATCCCAAAATCCCGCATCCGTCGTGCCCGACGTAAAATGGTGCTTGCGGCCATCAAGTGGTCGCGAGATATATACGTCGGGCACATGACCGGGGTTCGGCAATACCCAGCCGCACGGGGCCAGCCTCCCATCCGAGGAGCAGCCGCAATGCAGAAGACGCCGCCGATGGTCGCCGCCGCCGGAGGAGGGACAGGAGCAGCCGGGAGGACCGAGGAGGAGGCGCCACGGGACGCCGAGGACACCATGGGACGTGCGGTCGTGGATGGCGTCACTCAGGACGACGGGGCGCCGCTCGGGGGAAGAAGAGAGAGGCGCCTGCCACCACCGTGGGACGCTTCCCTTCGCCCTCGTCCTCCTTCGCCCTCCCTATGGCCCTGCCCCTGCGTCATGTGCTCCTGAGTGTAAAGTGTGAGCACATGAACGCTGTACATATAACGTGAGCGTTTGTGAGAGTGCGTGTGTGTGTGAAAGATGAGTGACGTGTTCGGGTGAGGAAAGTGTGTTCGTGCGAGTGACCCGCCCCAGTTGAAGTGAAAAGCGAAGTGTTTGTGTGTGTGCATGAATGAGTGTAAATGGGTGGGCGGGTCACGAGCGTAAGTGTGCTCGCTCCTGCCGCCTGGGATGAGACTGTGGGAGAGGTGGTGTGACGTCAGTGTGATCGGCGATTGGGAACAACCAACGGTGTCCGCCTCATGTCCGCCCCTCCCTCCCACTCCCGCCCCCCCCTTGCCCGCAACATGACCATCCCGGTTCCGGCGTCTGGGGATCGTGTACGAGAAGCGATCCTTGTTTCTTCAGAGACAACGTCGCTCCTCGTGCCTGAGATTCGACGGGAGCAGTTGGAGCCGGGAAGTAATCGGCGAGGGTTATGGCGGCAGGAATATAAATTAATCGGCGAGGGTTATGGCGGCAGGAATATAAATGATTAATGTACATAAATAAAGATTTGTAAATTTGTAGTAGTAGTAGTATTTGGTTTATAGGGTGCGTCGACAACATGGTCATTTTGCACCACTACACGTCATGTTTATTAAAAAAAAAATATATATATATATATATATATATATATGTATATATATATGTTACATATATTGGTATTAAAATAAAATTCTTAATATGTACTCGTAGTCAAAATTAAAATCGGTTTTACATCCTTAAAATACTGCGAAAAAGGCCAGTTTCATTTAAAAATGATAAAACGCGGTTGAGAACATCTGAGTCATCGCCTAGGATCGACTTTATGTCTCCCGCTAACTGCAGCTTGCTACGCAAGTATCGGTATTTGTCACACTCCGTCAGGATATGCCGAACGCTGAGAGGGCAGTCGCAGTCATCACAGCGAGGTGGTCGTTTCTCCTCGGTGAAGAGAAAGGAGTGAGTCAAAGGGCAATGCCCTATCCTCAAACGTGTGATGACCACTTCCTCCCGGCGACTCTTCCTGACGGATGTGGGCCACGCTGACACTACCGATTTCACCACGCGCAGTTTATTATTTTCAACGTTCCTCCATATATCTTTCCACTCTTCTAGGGCTACATTTCTCAAGAAAGACTTAAGGTCCTCGTATGGTACCAGCGTCAGAGTTATTTCCTCCAAGTCAAGTGCCTCCTTCGCCAAAGCGTCCGCTCTTTCATTTCCAGGGATACCCACATGCCCTGGGACCCAAAGGAATGATACAGATATTCCCCTTCTGCTAAGGGATATCAAAGCAGTTTGTATATCTTGAATGATTGGGTGCATTGAAGAAAAGCTGGAAATGGAGTTCAGGGCGCTAAGAGAGTCCGAGCATATGACGAAGGAGGAACTGTTCCCTTCTATCTCTCCTAGGGCCATTTTTATTGCGAGGAGTTCCGCTGTGTAAACACTACACAGCGGATTTAACCTCGCCCTGATGGCTCCATGGTGGGATGAGACAACTGCACATGCACAGGCAGCGTCAGACTTAGAGCCATCTGTAAAAACTGGCACGATACCGGGGTTGCAGTGAAGATATAGATAAAACTGACGCTGGTATTCCAGAGTAGTGGTTAGAGCTTTCTTGCGCTGAGTGAGTCCCATGTTGATTTTAGGAGCGGGAGTTTCCCATGGCGGATGTTTGGGAAAGCCAGAAGGATATACTTCAGGAAGCGTGATTCGATGCTCGGATATAAAACTGTTGAATCGTATGCTTGCAGGCCTAGTGGCTCTGGTTCGACGGTTAAAAAGTTCTAAGTAGCGGGGTTTAAAAACAAGGTTAAAACAAGGGTGAGTCCTCATAGATAAAATTTTTGCTACATAGCCGCACATAAGCATGTTTCTCCGATGGGACAAGGGCGGTTCTCCTGCATCCGCAAAGATGCTTTGCACTGGACTCGTACGGAACGCCCCGGTGGCTAACCGTATTCCAGCATTGTGAACCGATGTCAGTGGGCGCAAGTATGACTCCCGACCGGAGGAATACACAAAACAACCGTAGTCTAGCTTTGACCGTATCAGCGTCCGGTATAGTAAGAGAAGCGTATTGCGGTCAGCTCCCCAGGATGAGTGACTTAGATATTTCAGAATATTTAACGCATTTGTACATTTTCTTTTCAGGACACTAATTTGTTCCTTCCAGTTGAGGCGATAGTCAAATACAAGTCCCAGGAATTTGTCGAGTCCACAAATGGAATGTTTTTCCCTCCTAAATGTAGCGGCGGAGGGATGTGTAGCCCCCTAATCCGGTGAAGGTGAATGCATTTTGTTTTTTCCGAGGAGATTTTAAATCCGCTCCTTTGGGTCCACTTCTCCAATTTATTCAGCGTAAGTTGGGTGAGTCTAGCAGCAGAGGTAAGATAAGATGACCTGCAGCATATGGCGAAGTCATCCACAAACAAAGACCCTATCACCGGTGGCTTCATGCAATCAACGATATCGTAGATTGCCACGGCGAAAAGTGTTACGCTTAAAACTGACCCTTGTGGAACCCCATTATCCTGGCTGTATGCTACGGATAGGTACTGACCAATTCTAACTTTAAAAAACCGATCGGATAAAAAATTCTGAATAAAAGTGGGTAGATTACCCCTGAGACCCCATTCGTGCAAAGTGTTCAATATTTTTCGCCGCCAGACAGTGTCATATGCCTTCTCTATGTCAAAGAAGACGCCGACAACATGCTGGCGGAGAACAAAGGCTTCCTGGATGTAATTATCTATTCTTATCAGGTGATCGATCGTGGACCGGCCTCTACGAAATCCACACTGAATATCGGAGAGAAGGTTTCGGCGCTCTAGCCACCAAATAAGCCGTCTGTTAACCATTCTTTCCATTAACTTGCACAGGCAGTTAGTGAGTGCTATAGGTCTATAACCATTCGGGTCAGTACGATCTTTGCCCTGCTTCGGTATGGGTATGACTATTGATTCGCGCCAGGACGACGGGAATGCACCGTCTCTCCAAAGGTGATTGAGAGTGTGGAGGACCTCTAACATTGTCGTCGTCGGAATATTCCGGAGAAAGGCGTTGTGGACCTCATCCAATCCCGGAGCCGTGAATTTGGAGTCATCAACGGCTGATTGTAGCTCCCTAAGAGAAAACGGAAGGTTATAATCTTCATGACAGCGGATCTCACGAAAGTTGTTTGGTGAGGCTTCAACTAGTAATTTAATTCCCAAAAATGTGGGATTGTAATTTCTATTACTGCTCGTATCGGCGAGCGAGCGGCCAATAGCCTCACCAATCTCAGGAGCTGAGGTCACAATATCGCCACCAACCTTGAGGTAGGTTATTCCCAGCTGGTGGTGATTGCCCGAGATACTCTTCACCTTACGCCACACCTGTGCAAGTGGAGTCCTGCTATTCACACCCGACACAAATTCCATCCAGGAAGCTCTTTTAGCGTCTCTCACGACCTGTCGTGCCTTCGCTCTCAAGCGCCTGAAGGAGGATAGATTAGTTTCCGTCGGATATTTGTTAAAAATCCGCAACGCCTTTTTACGTTGGCGGATAGCTTTCGCGCAGTCATCATTCCACCACGGAACTTGAGGTCTCGTCGCAGTACCGCGAGACCGTGGTACGCTGGCGTGTGCGGCTCGTATTATACTGCTAGTCAAACTGTTAATATTGTCAACACCATCACGTGTTTCGTCATATTTGAAATTAAAACAGTTTCGGAAAAGCGACCAGTCTGCTTTCCGGATAGCCCAATTGCCTGACCGTATAAAACTAGGGTTATAATGCCGTTCCTTGGTAATAAGAATTGGGAGGTGATCGCTCCCACAGAGGTCATCATGAACGGATAAGTTAAATTTTATACTTAAGGCGCTCGATACAATGCACAAATCTATGCTTGAAGAGTCACCGGTAAAAGAATTAAAACGGGTTTTTTCCCCATTGTTCAATAAAACCAAGTCATTATCTAAAATAAAGGAGGATAAAATCCGTCCTCTGCGATTGCATTGCCTTCTTGGGCTTCCCCAAAGAGGATCGTGGGCGTTAAAATCTCCTAGTAAAATAAACGGCTGAGGTAGTTGACGGACAAGAGCATTCAGGTAAAATTGAGTGACCGGTGCACCCTCGGGCAGGTACACGTTGCATAGCGTGATCGCCTCGGGGGCGTACACGGTGACTGCCACCGCTTGGTACGGCGTGTTTAGGTGCACTCGGGAGGTGTAAAGGGCCTCCCGAATAGCAACCATAACTCCACCATGGGCTCGTTGGCCACTGATTTCGTCAAATCTAAAAACGTTAAAACCTTTTAAAATCCCCTTGTCCGCCATTTTGAAATGCGTTTCTTGCAGACAAACACAACATGGGTTAAATTCGCGAGTTAAAATGGCCAGCTCCTCCTTATGCCGATAAAAACCATTACAGTTCCACTGTAAGATAAAAACCATAAAAGGTGAGTAATAAATAATTTTAAAATTAAAAAAAATAAATAAATAATAAAAACGGGCATTAGGTTCAGAGGGAGAATCAGCGCTTTATGCGATGTCTCCTCCCCTTAGACCTAGCCCGGCGGACCTCCGACTCAGAGACATATTCATCTTCTTCCATCGACTCTGGTTGGCTCTGCCGGGCCGGACCAGATGGCCCGGGGGATTGAGATTTCCCACGCCTGATTTGCGAGGCCGGGGTGGAGTTGTTCGGGTTCTTACCTGGAGAACCCGAACTGGTGGCGTTCGTCTTTGCCGGATTATGGGCCTTAGCCGGCTCGGCCGATATCTTCGACGTGGCTTTCTGGGGCATATTCTTCGGTCCATTAGATTCTTTTACGCTGTTTGTGGGCTTAGTTTCTTCGGTCTGAGTGGAGATAGTACACATTTTCTTGGGGGTTGCTGCTACACCTGCCCAAGATCGGGAAAAGGTAGGGGCAATGAGACTCCGATACTTCTGCCGCGCCTCTCCATACGGGATTTTATCTAGGGTCTTAATTTCCATAATTTTCCTTTCATCCTTCATCACAGGGCAATCACGAGAGTACGCTGGATGCGAACCCTCGCAGTTTACGCAGAAAGGATCGGAGGAACATACGTCACCCTCATGCTTGTCCTTGCCACAGCGCGGGCAGGTGGTCTTACCCTCACATCGCGGTGCGATGTGGCCGAACTTTTGGCATTGGAAGCAACGCATGGGGTTTGGTATGAATGCCCGCACTGGTACCGAATTGTAGCCCACATGCACTTTCTCGGGGAGCTTATCGAGAGCGAACGTGAGGATCACAGATGTAGTATTAATCGTCTCACCGTTCCTCCTAGTCGTAAGTCGACGACAGTCTGTCACACCTTGTGGGGCCATTTCTCTCTTAATTTCGTCTACTTCAACGTAGAGGAGATCATAATGGCTTATAACTCCCCGAGAAGTGTTTAGGGTGCGGTGGATATCTACCGTGACCGGGATATCGTGGAGTTTCTTCACTTTGAGCAGTTTTTCTGCTTGGTCTACATTTGCCGTCTCAATCAATAGTGTCCCATCTCTAAGTTTTTTGACTGAGTGAGGTTCTCCAGGGATGACCGCAGACAAGGACCGTTTAATGAAGAAGGGAGTCACCTTTTTAAGTGTCTCGCCATCTTTCGCACATTTGAGAACCAAATAGCGCATGCTCTTCTTGAAAATACTATCTCCCCCGCCCGTATCCGGGCGGGATCTTTTATTTGGAGGGAGTGAGATTGTCTCCATGAAAATTAGGATTTCGTCCCCTGGGCTCCCCACCCACCACGGAGCCACACATTCGGGACGCCACACCGCAAACCGGTGTGGTCGCCAGGGCTACCCAAGGGATATAGCACTATTGTTTAGGGGGACTGCTTCGGGTGGGGCCTCCAGTGCATGGGCCCTCCAAACCCGTACACCTTTGGCCGCCCTACACAGACCCCCGTCACTCCAGCACTCGCCATCGAAACGTGTCGATAAGCCGATTGATCAAGACTGGCTAGATCTTGACCGCCCGTTTACAGGGAATCCAGGGCCGAAGTGGGGTGTTGACCTCCGGCCCATACCGGGCTTCCGACACCCGGCTGGGTTCCAGAGAACTCACCCACCAGGATCCCCTTCTCCCCCTTACGGGTCTCCGCACACGGCAAACATGCGGGTGGATCGCAGGCCAGCTGGTATGGCCGCACACAGACAGTGGACCCACAAAACTGTCCGGACGCATCCCTCTGCTGCCTGGGGGTTTGTTTTCGGGGTTTCACCTCCCCGCCCTTTTAGTCGCCTCTTACGACAAGCAGGGATACTGCGGGAGTATTCTCCATCCCCCTACCCGCAGGGGTGTGTAAATTTGTAAACATTCATTCCTCACCCGAATCAAAAGTGTTTTGTTGACTAAGTGGACTTCCCCACCGGTGCAGTTAGTGCAGCCTGTGGGGATGAACAATAACAGAGAAACAATGCATAAGCCGGGCTAGTGTATAAAGCCCGGTAAAACAAAAGCGGCCCCTAAATGAGGGGCCGTGAAATATTTGTACTAATATAACATCAGTATAAAAGGGCGGCCCACACTGTGGGTCGCCTTTTGTATCACTCCCCCCACTAAAGGTGGGGAATGTAATTTTATTTTGAACAAACTTTGTACAAGATTTTTAAGTATCAAATAAGAGCTTTATCTTCCGGAGACCTCTAGTAGTGAACAGTCCCAAATATTTACTAAATATATGACTGAAAAATCTACTGGATCTAGTAACAGAGCATCAAGTTCTGATAGTACTGATTCAGAGAGCGAGAGAGAAAGGTGTTACTTCTCCAGCATAGAGGAAATCTCCAGGCTCCAGAAGCTTATTGGACGAGCAAAAGGTAGGAGTTCAATCAGACTGCCTAATTCTCCTATATATAAGAAGCTTGGAAAGCTCAAACAGAGAGTGGCACAGGAAGAGGCTCTTCGGGCTAAGCAAGGTGTAGATCCTGTTGCAAATAGGACCAGAGCTAACATTAGGAAGTCTCAGACTTCTGAGGTAGTTGAGGGTGATCCGGACCAATTCACAGATTCACTGTCTGAAAGCGGATTTTTGAGTTTGAATATTGACGAAAATTTAGGCAGTTCAAGTACAGCAGAATTGCAAGATTAGCATCAGACTTCAATTGGTGCTAACCAACAATTCAAACCGGATTTGACACCACTAGCTAGTTCAAATAGCAGTGATAAAAAACCTGATATTGACAACAACAAGCCTGACAAAAGAATGGCTGTGCAGATCAAGCTCACAGATCAAAAAATTAATGTTGCTGTCAACATATTGACTTTGTATGGCGATCATCGAGACAAGTTTAGGGCTTTATGTTTAGGCAGAGACAACCTCGAGGTTTATCTCAACCGGGGTAAAGAGATTAAATCAGAGATAAATAAGAATAAGGGAAAGACTGTTATTGTAAACCTTCCTTACCTGGACAAAGTTGATGTGAACATCACAGAAGATGCAACTGAAAGGGAGCTGACTTATAATAGTCTATGCCATAATCTTAGGCTTAAGCTCTGGAAATGCTGATAGGCAAGTCTGTGCTTTAGCTGCCAATCTGTATTACCTACCTGATGCTCCTGATTTTTATAAATTTCTGCTTAGACTTGTTGGTCCAGGTTACTCTCTTCATGGTCTTTCCTTGGCTAAGCAGTATGGTAAAGAAGTTATGGCAAATGACCTATTTTATGGAGATTGGGTAAAAGCTGGCAAGGAGCTAATAGGAGGTTGGCTGGGAATTGGATTTGTCATGGATTATTATTTGTATTGTAAAAAATTACAGATCTTTAATCCATGTGATGCCAGCCTTAGAGATTTTGCCCGTCTTGGTGAAGCTGAGATCTATGCTGAATGTTGTAGGAGTCTAAATGCAGGTGGATATGATTTAAATGATGATGACCTTGCTGAGCTAAACAAAATCTGGGAACGAGTCAGATTTAGAAAGAAGAGCTTTATCTTGGTTGTAAGGTGAGAGATACAGGAGCAGAAAGGAGCGATTTGCCGTTGAGAACGAGGAAGTGAGCGCCGCCGCAGTCCAGAGTGTGAGTATATGTAATTATTAGAAAGTAGAGGCCTTCAGCCGCGAAATTTGAATCGATCGGAGTACGTGCGTGGCACCTGGTACCGTTGGAACGGGTAAGACCACCGGCTCTTGATCGATTATATATTCTAGGTCCCTTCAGGACATATTACTTAGTCTTCAGAAAGACTAAGTCGAAGTCGTGCGTGGCGCTTAGTACCATTGGAACGGATAAGACCACCGGCTAAGACTTAGCTTTCACTTCGTTAGTTTTAGTCTCGTCGTAGCTCCTCTCCGGAGGGCTGCGTACGGCGCCAATCTTCTCATTCTGGTAAGTTAGGTGAGAAGAATCCAGAAGATAACCTGTGGAAGCTGAGAAAACTGAGAAAACGCCGTGAAGAAAAAGTGTGTCTAAAAAGGACACCAGAAGTCACCTTGAAGAGGATTTAAAGCCGTAAAGAGTAGGATAAGTATTGATTATATAATAAGGGCCACCAGCCGATAATCTTTTAATCGCCCTCGGCCGTGCGTGGCGCCTTGTACCGTTGGAACGGGTAAGACCACCGGCTTAGGACCGATCTTAGGATCTTAGTTCCCTTCAGGAAAATCTCGTCGAAGTCGTGCGTGGCGCTTAGAACCTTTGGAAACGATAAGACCACCGACTAAGACAGAGCGTGCGCATTTCTTGAAGTTTCGGCCCGTCGCGGTTCCTCTTCGGAGGCGCTACGTACGGCGCCATAGTTTTACTAGCTAAATGGCCGAGAAGCGCGGAATTTTGTCCTCTCTTTCAGGATGAAGACGAACCACCAGCTCCCTGCAGTCGTTCCTCCGGTTACCCGGAATAGGGTGGCTATGAGGAGACGAACAAACTGCGCTCGAAGGGATAACTCCGATGGAGAGGAGGACTATCTCAAAGCCATCATGGGATGGGTCGAATTCGCCGACTCCTCGCGCAGGCAAACGGCGGAGAGGGAAGCCAAGAGGAAGGAGGCTATGCTTCGCCGCGCTGAAGCGCGCTTCTCAGCGCGTTCGAAGTGTCTCTCCGAACGCTCCGTTCGAAGTGCGGCATCCTAGATGCCGCAGCCTGCCCGTCCGATTGACGGAGACAGTTGAAGCGCGGTCGAAGGACACCCAGACCGATGGTCCAGCACACGAGGTGAAGCTGTGTAAGGCACCCGTGTGCACGGATACTCCCCCCTTACCACGGGTATTGGTTGACGCGTCGACAAATACCGACCCCGTGACGGAGCCGGAGGTCGATTGCGGGACGACGGAGATCGCTCCCGGGGTGTGCAGCGCACCCTATTCTCCATCCGCGGCTCTCCCATCAGGTCGCTCGGGGTAGGTGACTCATACACCTACCTGGGGGCACCGATCGGCCTGAAGATAGATGCGACGCCCGCCACGCCGCTGACTTCCATCGTCGAGGATCTCCGGCGGCTCGACGAATCGGACTTGGCGCCGTGGCAAAAGATCGACGCGGTGCACGTCTTCCTGACACCGCGTCTTGAGTTTCCCCTCCAGGATTGTTCCCGTCCCAAAAAAGGCCATCACCGACTTCGACAAGGAAGTCCACGTTATGGTGAAGCAGCGGATGTGCCTCCCGAATCGTGCGGCGCGGGAAATGGTCTCCATCCCGTAACGCCATCCCACAGTAGGAAACAATCCTAGCGAAAGAGACGACTTTCAGTTTCTTGAACGTGATTTTTGGGAACTCATCGTAACTGAAACTAACAATTACGCAGATGCCTTTTTGAACTCCGGCAATAGAAAAAGTGATCTTACGAAAGGGTGGATTGAAACAACAATAGATGAGATTCAGGCCTATTTTTCATTGCGTGCTAATGGCACAAGTGAAAAAAAATAAGCTTCAAAAATACTGGAGTCCGCGCCAGGTAACAAACACCTTTTTTCAGAACAGTTATGCCATTTAAACGTTTTTTTTTATCTAAATTCTTACATTTTGTGGACAATTCAAAAGTGGATGAAAATGATCGGCTGAGAAAAATATCTCCAGTGATTATGTAAATAAAAAATTTAGAGACATGTACATTCCGGAGAGAAATCTTGCTGTGGATGAAAGCCTTATGAAATTTCGTGGCAGGCTCTGCTATGTCCAGTATAACCCAAGTAAACGCGCTCGATTTGGAATCAAGTTCTTAAGATTTGTGAAAGCTCGTCGGGATACTGCCTACAGTATTCTATTTACGCTGGAATAAAACCACTAGGCGCAAAGGAAATTCCTTCGAGTGCGGCAATAGTATTAGAACTTTTGCATCCCTACTTTGGGAAGGGTTACACTGTGACATTAGATAATTGGCATACATCACCTGATCTCTTTCTCAAGCTGATTGATGAGAAAACTAATGCCTTAGGCACAGTTAGAATAAATCGAAGAAATATGCCGGCAGAATTCAAACATGTACAGTTGAGGAAAGGGGAGGCAAAAATAGTGTATAGCAATGGAATCGCTGCTGTAAAATGGAAAGATAAAAAAGACGTGCATGCACTAACAACATACCACAATGTCTTAGAAATAACTAATACTGGAAAGAAATCAGTAAAAACGAAAGAAGCCATCAAAAAACCAAAAGTCATTCTTGATTACAACGTACAAATGAATGGAGTTGACAGGCAGGATCAGCAATTAGCATCGTTTCCAGTTATGCGTCGCTATGCCAAAGGCTATAAAAAGATATTTTTTTATGTCATGGATATGGTTTTGTTCAATACTTATGTACGAGGGTTGTTCAGAAAGTAGGTTACGTTTTTGTCTAGCGTCGCAAGGGGCGGGGCGATCGCGGCCATCTTGGTGTGTGAGCGTTCGGCAGCTCAGTGGGCATCTGGCCGTGCAAGGGAGAAGGTCGTAGTGTCGCTCGTTCCATTGCTGCAGGCTTTTGTAATGTGCGCCGCCATTGAAAACCCCGCCAGTTGTGAGGAGCGGTCAGTTATAAGGTTTTTGTGGGCAAAAAAACTTAAACCCATAGAAATTTATCGGCAACTGTGTGAAGTTTACGGGAACAACGTGATCAGTGAAGGTGGCGTTCGTCAATGGTGCATACGTTTCAAGAATGGACGAAGTAATGTTCACGATGAAGAGAAGAGTGGGCGGCCAAGCATTGTGACCGATGAACTGGTGGAAAAGGTCAATGAAAAAGTTAGAGGATACCGTCGTTTCACCATAACCGAACTTTCCTTCAGTTTTCAGCAAATTTCACGCACTTTATTGTACGAAATTGTTTCTCAAAAGTTAGGCTACTTCAAAATTTCTGACAGACCATCACAAGTGTCAGCAAATGGCTGCCTCTGTCATTTTTGGAGGCCTACCACGATGATGGTGATTCATTCCTTGATCGAATCGTAACGGGAGACGAGACTTGGGTGAAACACGTGACGTGTGAGACAAAATTGCAGTCTATGGAGTGGGGGCACACACATTCTCCCAAAAAACCACGAAAGTGTTTGCAAACGTCTGCCAGGAAGTTGATGGCAACAGTGTTCTGGGACAGAAAAGGTGTGATTCTTGTCGATTTTCTGGAACGTGGTGCAACAATAAACTCTGATAGGTATTGCCAAACATTGCGAACCCTAAGAAGGGCAGTTCAAAACAAGCGAAGAGGCAAACTCTGCTCAAAATTTTGCACGACAATGCGCGACCTCACACGGCAAATGTCACACACAATCTCCTTCAGACCTTCAAGTGGGAGATTTTTCCTCATCCGCCGTACAGCCCAGATCTTGCACCAAGTGACTTCCACTAGTTTCCGAAGATGAAGACCTGGCTTGCAACGCAGCGTTTTGATGACGACGACGATCTCCGCGCGGGCGTGACTGACTGGCTCAACAATCAGGCGGCGGATTTCTATGAGGAAGGAATTTCGAAGCTCGTTCATCGCTACGATAAATGTCTCAACTTGTTTGGTGATTATGTAGAAAAATAGTATTTTAGTTGCTCTTTTAAATGTATATAATAAAAACATTTTCCTGTGCATAGTTTTTTCTTAATTCCAAAACGTAATCTACTTTCTGAACAACCCTCGTATTATACAAGAAACAAACAGGCAAAAAGGTTTTATTTGATGACTTCAGAGAAAATTTAGCCGAGAAAATTCTAGAAACTGTGAATATGCCGGACTATAAAAGACGCGGGCGACCAGTATCAGGTCCCTCACCCATGCGATTCCAGGCGGCAAACTGGGGCCATTTCCCTATTCATATCCCGCCAAATCCAGTGAAAAAAAATCCATCACGTCAAACATCAGAAACAAACAGGCAAAAAGGTTTTATTTGATGACTTCAGAGAAAATTTAGCCGAGAAAATTCTAGAAACTGTGAATATGCCGGACTATAAAAGACGCGGGCGACCAGTATCAGGTCCCTCACCCATGCGATTCCAGGCGGCAAACTGGGGCCATTTCCCTATTCATATCCCGCCAAATCCAGTGAAAAAAAATCCATCACGTAAATGTGTGGTGTGCAGATCAAGAGGAAAGAAGAGCGAAACCAGGTGGGAGTGTGAGGAATGCCGCGTTGCCCTTCACCTACCACACTGCTTCAAACTCCATCATACGAAATCAGCCTAAAGGTAAAACTTTCGATTTATTCATAAAGAATTTGCCATTATATTTCATTGCCACAATGTTTCCAATAATAGTAATTCAAGTGAAATTTATGTAAAATAAAAAAACACCTTGAAAGAAACCAGTCAAGTTTGGAATAAAATGCCAATGAGAGTAAATGTTTTTCAGAATTGTGCCAGAAAAAATATAGTATATCTCCAGAGCCGTTCTATGGATCTCAAAGAAATTTTCAATAATGAAAGAAGATACTGTTTCCAACAATAATACAATAAAAAAGTAAAATTGTTTTAAAAAATATGCACACAAATATTTTTTATAATATTGCGAACTTTTTATAATTGTTAATAAAATTGTTTAATAAAAATCATTTGTGGACCAACTGCAACATATAGCAATTGACAAAATGTTAAACTAGTTAAGTAAAAATTTTCAATTCATTTTGTAATAAACTTTAAAATTTATAGGATATTGATCATTTGAATGTTTTCTCAAAATAAATGGTATTTCTGGGGGAGTACCTAACAAGAAAAAAGGTAAGCCAATGGGTTAAGGGCAACAGATGGAATGATTGAAAGGTTCACGGCGGAACGAGGGAAGACTAAATGCCCATGATGCCGCAGCAAATCAAACTTTTATACAAGAGCTTATTAATCCAATTGCTGGCGCACCTGCAGTAGCTGCTCCTGTCACCTTCACTTAAACACAACAACCATATTATGCTAAAGGCATAAAAGTAACTTTATACTCATAACTCAAATCATTGTAACACATGAGATAATATCATATTACTTATGTCAAAATTTTAGTTTGGTGGTTATTAGATAATAAGCACTTTAAAAACTTAAGGGAAAAGATCCTACTTCGTATCCAAATAATGTAGTAATTGACTTAAGTTGCTTAATGAACTCGCACCATTCCTCTACTTTAATGGAAGGTGAGATGCTTCACTCTTGAATGTCTGTAAAAGTAATAAAAAAGTCTTGCAACAGAGACAGCGCGCGGCAAATACAATCGCCGCGAAGTTTTCCATTCCACATTGCATCCGTGTCTCCCGTATTCATTTCATTCAAGGAAATTATGAGATTCCATGAAATATTTCTTGTCGTTCCGTTAACGCAAAATGCGATAGTTTCTGCTCTCCCCTACAATTGATTCAGTTATTCAATTGTCTTAGGAGTGTTTTGGGAAAGGAAGGTGAATTTTCGTGCGACTCGTTTTTTACTTTATTTTGAACTCTGCTTCTCTTGGACTTTGCTCTGCTCGTTGGTATGACCTCTGCGCCTTCACGGAAAGATTGCTGACCTCTCGCCTTCTCTCGATTTACTCTCCCGTGATACACTTAAGCACCCCTAGGACTACCCGCCCGGAAAACTCATTGACCTCTCGCATTCTTTGGATCTTTCTCTCCCGGCCGACATTTGCAGAATCCCCAGATTGTATTCTTTGGACCTTCTGCGGAACAGTGAAACTGCTCAGGAAAAAAACAATCACCGCCTTCATCAACTTTAGCTTTGTAGAGTGCGTTACATGTTAGTGGAAAAGTTTCGCTTCAACATTGTTGCTTATCACTAATTTTGTGTGAATCAATGTCTTGTTATAGAAAGTATTACCATGTCATTATCAAAACAAACGTCTTTTCTTGAATAGACCAATGCATTCCTTCGGAATAGTAGTGGGAAACTGTAACGGTATTTTGAAGGAAGCTTTCTCCATGATGAGCATATTTGAAAATCAAATTCTCATATAGTTTGAAGAAGTTCAGCTATGGATGCTGTTGGAGTTCTCCGGAACTTACACAGACGTCGACGTGAGAGGCACCTAAGATATCTAAGGGAAATTCGGATCCAAATGCGTTACCCGAGGGATACTTCGGATCCCTTCGAAATGAGTGAGGTGTTCCGCGGCTTGTACCGCCTCTTCATAGGCATGACTAGAGACCATAGAAGAGCTGAGTCCAGTAGTAGCAGAACGACAAAGGGTTACTCACATCCCTCTACAGATTAAGGTGCGTACTCACTGTTATAATTGCAAATACGCTGTGTAACAGCAACATTTCCTCTTAACTCCAGTGCTTGCGTGGGTGACGTGTCACCCAGGATGTAAAAATGTTACATAGTTTACGAACGCAAAGCGCTAGTGTTGCCTTCTCAGGTATTCCTCGAGTATTAACATCCTCCCCGTCAGTAGTGAGTCAGTCGACACGGCGCATCATCGACGTCTGAGCAGTGTACGTATCCCGAGGAGGAACGCGTACATCTTTTCGTAAGTAATTAAGTATTTATTTTTTTCACTTAATAATTAACTGTTTTATACCAAACTTATATTTTCTTGTGTCGTTCTGAGTGAAATTACCAATATTTGGATTTATTAGGTAAAAATGACATCGAATTTGAACGTTGAGACAATAAGTAGGTGGTCAGAAGACTTCTTCATTGGCAGTGCATTACATAGCAGTGGTGAAGGACACACTGGTTCAGAGGAGCAAAGTGTAACTCTTGTTTCGCCTCAGGTTTCTGACTCGGAACAAGAACGTGAGTACGACAGTGTGCCCATGTCACAGTTGGCCGCATATGGGTCTCGCAATGGAACAAAGTAGTGTAAATTTCCTTCAGATACATCTAGAACTAGAGCTCACAACATTGTGACACGACCTCCAGGAGCAAAAGGTATTGCCAGAGATGCTACCCCATTCTCCAATCTGCTGTTTTTTGACTCTGACATTTTGAACATTCTTGTCGAATGCACGAATATTAATATTGATTCGATCAAACAAAGATACAAGAGAGAAAGGGATGCCGCGCCGACAGATTTGGTAGAAATGAAAGCGTTTGTCGGCTTGTTATTAATTGGAGCATGTACAGCTAGACGCAGGAACCTCAAAGACTTTTGGGACGATTCGCAAGGCCTAGGAATTGAATTGGTTTACAGCACAATGTCACAAAGCAGATCCCGTTTCCTGTTACGCAGTGCGCTTTGACGTCGTTAGGGATAGGAGCGCTCGACGAGAAACCGACAGGTTAGCACCGATACGTCAGATATTTGAGATCATGCTACGAAACTGTTAAGATTACTATACGCCGAGCGAATATGTGACACTTGATGAGTAACTAGTAGCTTTCAAGGGCCGCTGCGGGTTAAAATTTGATATGCCAAACAAACCCGCTAAATTTGGCATAAAAATAATTATGGCCACAGATGTCAAATATCCTTATATGTGCAATTTAAAAAAATATATGCGGGTTCGCAGCCAGAAGGTACACTTCGAATATCGAATCAAGTTACAGATATTACAAACAGAGTTCTGGAGCCTTTATACGGCCTGGGGTTTAATGTGACTATGGATAATTGGTTCACCAGTGTGTCTAAGCAAAAAATTATAGTAAAAACGAATCATAGTAGTTGGAACACTGAAAATCAACAAGCCTGAGTTCAAGACCAGTCAGGGCAGAGAAATAAAGGACTCCATATTTGGGTTCCAACCTAATTGTACTCTAGTCAGCTACATGCCGAAGAGAAATAAGGTCGTTTTACTGCTATCTACCATGCACACTGATGATAAAATTGACACTGGAAGTGGAGAATCTAAGAAGCCCGATAGTATTACATTTTATAATCACACCAAGTACGGCGTCGATGTTATCGAAAAAATTTGTCGTCAATACGATGTGACGCGCAACAGCCGTCGATGGCCTCTTAACTGTTTTACAATTTTCTGAATATGGCTGGTAAAAATAGTCTTGTTACATATCAATTGAATAAGCCAGAAATAAAATGTATTCGCCGAAAATATTTGCAGGAGGTTGGGTTTGAACTTGTGAAGCCTCGTATTACTCGATGCATTTCACAAGAAAATATACCCAGGGCGATGAAATTAAAACCTAGGCTTCTCTATGGGCTACTAGAATATCCAAAAACAAGTTTTGCCGATACGGGGTGGTAAAGGACGACGTGACTTTTGTAGTTGAGCCCGAGACCGGTGTACCCGGAAACAATGTGGCAAGTGTAATAGGCGTTTGTCCAGACCACCAAGTCACAATGTGCCCCAACTGTGATGGTATTTTGATTGAATAGTTACAATGTATTCATCTACTTTATGAGAAGATGACAAAATGGCTAAAGTTCTATGCGAGTAAGAATTGAAATTTGTTTGATCACATAAAATATCTTGATTTTTTTAATTTTACGTTTTGTCAAAATATTTAAAAAACAAGTAATGTTTACTTCTGGTTTAGTTTTATGAGAAAATAAAGTTAATTCGTAATATTATTACTTTTTTCATTGCTACTAAATTTTACTACAAAAACTAATATCGTACTGGGTGGCATATGTGCCCCGCGCGAGCACTTTTGGACTATTTTAGAGCGCGAGCACTCTAGTGTTAAGGTACAGTGTGCACTGCACTTTTATGGCCAGGGCAGCTACCAGCGTTCAGCTGGAAGTGACAGATTTTTGTCTTTGAGCCAGCGTGTGACCAACCAGTAAGTGTGAGCTGAGCAATCTCAGAAGGTCTGAATTCACCTCAAATTTTGGGGAAATTGATTTCATTCCCACAAGGACGGAATGAAAGGGTGGAAACAATCCACAAGTTACTGCATTAGGTTATGAGTAAAATATTTATTTCCTATACTTACATTACTAAACAAAACTTTTGTGCGATAAATATTCTCCAATCCAGAGGTTGGGTCTCCATTTATCATTCTTAATGATAATTTATAAATGAAGAGTTGTTATAAAAAGATATCACTTTCCCCCCTGCCCCAGTGATACGTCCAGTACTAGGGTAGGACGAAAAGGAAGGAAAGGGGGTGCAGCTCAATGAACTAGGCTTCGCTTCAAAATCAGGCTCCGATCTTCGGGGCGAAGATCTTGCTCAAAGATGCTTCCTCTGTCTCTTTAGTCGACTCTCGCTCCACATCTCGTCAAATTCGGGACTGGTCCGTCTCATTATCAGTCGGAAGTATGACACAAAGGCAGCAATTCACGGGGCAACTGAATCGTGGTCGTGAGGACAAAGGTAGGACTCGACTTGCAACCGCCTTTCGGTTGTGTCTGGGTAATTCTAATCAACATGCGAAGTTTCAAATTACCCATTAATTCATACCAAAGCAGCAGCTATCATCCTGTGAAATCTTTTGGTATCTGCAATTTTTTTGGAGCCTTAACGGCTATGTGGCATCAACATACCCCAGTACTCAAGGAATTCCTGTAGCTTGGCAATTTCTAAAAATTAAGAAGCCTTTTTTAATGTTGGATATTTTCTCTTTTCAGGATTAACCAGCACTTCCAGAAGTGATTTTAAATTTTTAAAAATCATCGCAGATACCAAAAGATTTCACAAGATTTAATCATGAGGTGCGAAAATCTACTAAAAAAGTACAGCTGATATCAGTTATCGGCAGCAATCATAAATGAGGTGACAGTGAGCCCCATGAAAGGTTGATGGTCTCAACCACATGCTTCACTTAAGGAGGGAATTCATCTAACGTGATTAGGCGAAGCGCGATGTTAACGATATAGGTCATTAATTTCCAAACTCTTGCATGTTTCAGTTATTAAAAATCATCTGTGAACTCGTTGCTGGGGGAAAATTCATGTGAAATAAATAAAATAGAAAAGAGGTCTGTAATATTGGTTTGGTGAGCTAGAATGGTGAAGAATATCAGTTCATCCACGGGACTTCCGCTGAGTTCTTTTTCGCTAAGAGGATGCTTCAAAAGGCTGATAGTGACACGACGAAGCTATGGCTCGGAAGACTTTTTACCGAATACTAGTTGGTTAGGGTTAGGAAATTCCTAGAAGACATTAAATCTGTAGGCGGAAGCCATGGATTAAAATGGAGTTTTTTCGTTGTTCATCAGTTCATCCACGGGACTTTCGCTGAGTTCTTTCTCGTTAGGAGGATGCTTCAAAAGGCTGAGAGTGACATGACGAAGCTATGGCTCGGAAGA
Source organism: Ceriagrion tenellum (assembly GCA_963169105.1). Classification (NCBI taxonomy): domain Eukaryota; kingdom Metazoa; phylum Arthropoda; class Insecta; order Odonata; family Coenagrionidae; genus Ceriagrion; species Ceriagrion tenellum. Next base: position 116,694,732 of record OY720640.1, on the reverse strand, counting down.
CTTTTCACCGAATACTAGTTGGTTAGGGTTAGGAAATTCCTAGAAGACATTAAATCTGTAGGCGGAAGCCATGGATTAAAATGGAGTTTTTTCGTTGTTCATCAGTTCATCCACGGGACTTTCGCTGAGTTCTTTCTCGTTAGGAGGATGCTTCAAAAGGCTGAGAGTGACATGACGAAGCTATGGCTCGGAAGACTTTTCACCGAATACTAGTTTGTTAGGGTTAGGAAATTCCTAGAAGACATTAAATCTGTAGGCGGAAGCGATGGATTAAAATTGAGTTTTTTCGTTGTTCATCAGTTCATCCACGGGACTTTCGCTGAGTTCTTTCTCGTTAGGAGGATGCTTCAAAAGGCTGAGAGTGACATGACGAAGCTATGGCTCGGAAGACTTTTCACCGAATACTAGTTGGATAGGGTTACGAAATTCCTAAACGACATATTAAATCTGTAGGCGGAAGTCCATGGATTAAAATGGAGCAGGAGTTTTTTCGTTGTTCATCAGTTGGTCTACGGGACTTTCGCCGAGTTCTTTTTCGCTAGGAGGATGCATCAAAATGGCTGGAGAGCGACATGACCAAGCTATGGCTTGGAAGACTTTTTACCGAAGGCTTCAGGAATGCAGTCCCAAACAGTATTTTGCCGACTCGTTCAGAGAGAAGATTGCAAAAGTTAGAAATGATTAAGTTATCAAAACTTTGGGCATCTCATAGCGATATGCGGATTTATTCATAAGTTTGCCTGTCTTGTGTTTTTTTCCGAATAATCACACGCGCAACCTTCCAAAGAATTCCGGCAGTTGTCCGCCATTCTTTTTAGTGTACGTAACCCATGCTAGCCTTAAAGCTATTTCAAACAAGTTGCTTATTTGAAACTGTACTCCTTGAAATTTACAAGAGTGGTTCAATTGGTTCCATTAATTTGATAAAAAAGTGTCAAAAGCATAACAATTTTCCTTGTGTGTATACCAAACCAGTTCTTCAGCATGTGCCTTCTTTTTAAACAGTAACGGCTACATTGTATGATGATGTTTAAACTGGCAAAATTTGGAATAGTTAAGTGTTGGAGACTTGTCCAGATATCTAGGAAAGATATTGCATTCCAAAACTTCTATTACTTGCGACACTATTGTTCTTCAACTTTCAATCATGCCAAGTGATTTGTCAGTGGCAGTTCAGCTGTGAACATACTTGAACTAAGAAAGAAGATCTTGGGGAACAACTGTCGTGGTTCACCGTTGCGTCATACATTTAATTCCATATACTATCCTTGATAAAAAGCAATGAATCTCTGTTAATACGAAAAAATGATATGCAATTGAGTTAATTTTATCAACATGAGTCGAATTCACCAAGTAACGGCAAATAGTATTCATTTAACTCTGTACTATCCCTGATTTCTCAAATAAGTACTTGGAATTGTTAAATATTACTACTGTGATTAGAGTTACTGCTGGCATTGAACGTATAAAGTTGGCTTTAGTTATTCCTGTGCTTTCCTAATTTATTTCAAGTATGACAATATGGTCAACCCTCCTGTGTGTACCTGTTCAGTACCCGGTTTCCTTCTTCAGGGGGACTGAGTCAAAATAATTTTAATGTAAGTGGCAACTTGCTTCGTAGTTTTGAATAATCTAGATTTTGGATCACTGGTGATCACAAAATTGTGTAATTCAGTGGAAAAATCATTCGTCTAGACTGGGAATTGAACCAAATTCCTTGATTTCGCGCCGAATGCTCTACATGGCGGTTGTGGATAGCGTGAAAAACATTCGTATAAAATCTGTATAAAGAACCCACTTTCGCTGACAAATGGGTTACTATTGACAACCAAACTCAAGACAAAATATGCTGATTATTCCACGAATATATTTATAATGGCCACATATGTCAAGCCGCATGAGCAGCACATCTGGCACTGAACTTCCGCAATTGGACTTCAATAACAGCAGTATTTCTCTGATAATGTAAAAAAAAAATAGGTGGGAATATTTCTATATTTAATTTTTATTCAGATTCAGAGGACTTATTACTCCTGAAAGACAGCTATAATTATATGCATGAATGTTTTCCCATTTATAAGCAGTTTTCTGATGTTACCAGAGCAATCACCATGGAGCCTTAACTAAAATCTTCATTCAAGGCTGAATTACAGTAACCCTGCCTGGAATGACTAATTTTCACCACAGCTGAACGCTCTTCAAAAATTGTTCTCTCCAGTTGTAGAAAATTTGGAATAAACGAGCATGAGGTCACATCCACCTTAAGATTGATGACTTTTGAGAATGAATTCCTAGCTCATGATCAATAAATGGTGATGAGATGAAAGGGTATATACAATAATTCAATACTCGTGAAATTTAAATGTCACTATGTCCAACTCAATCCATATCATTCTTATACTTTTACCTTAGATCGTTTACATATTTCTGTAAATAAGTGAGGACCACATCCCTCAAATCAGCATATTCCTATTACAATCAAATACAGAAATAATACTTTTAAATATTTTCAATTTCACTGTCTCAATAAGAAGAAATAACCCCATCCATTCCACTAACGTCGACTTTGTAGTGTAACTGTATATTGCACTAGGGTGCAAAATCAACCCATATGTCTACATGAATCTGATTTCTGTCATACTAAGGTGGTTGGTATCACTTATAAAATTTCAAATTATTACTCCCAGGACCATGAACTATATATTTTTTAGCAGAAGGTCATATCCAAAGGTAAGACTTCTACCCAAAATTAGCTGCCAACTACATAAGTAGAAGGCATCCGAGGTCTCCCCAAAGACAATCATTGACCTCACCAATATACGTCAAGACAATTCCCAGTTCAAGAGTTATCACGTACATGCTTATGGTGTATGCTTTTCCTCTTACCAAACCTAAGTATGAAACATTCATCTCCACACATTTTGCTATAAAATTATCCAAGTTTCCAGCATATCACTGAAAGGAATGCATCACTTCTGACATGTATAATGTTGTAACTTAGTCCAAGGATACCCTGGATGCAGTGCAGTCCCAAAAAGCTCCGCTGCTGATGTTAGAACTCCATACATGTCTCCCTTCATCCTCTAAAGCTAGCTAGGCACCAGATTGGTGCATGATTTTTTTCCAGGGGTTTTCTCCCCACCCTTTTAGTCGCCTTTTACGACAAGCAGGGATACTGCGGGAGAATTCTAATACCCCCAACCCGCAGGGGTGTTTAAGTAGGCTGATGTTAAGATTACATGTTCTTCCTTCTGGTTACCCAATTCAGGAATCAATCTAGATTCTACTGTTTCATCGGAGCAATGAATGCCATAAACTGGTTCTTAAGCACTTACCACTAACATGATTCCTTGGTTCTCCAAACGGAAGTTACCTCCTGTGAAAGGAATCTGGAAGTATTATTTTCCAAAACATTACAAACTAAAAATTTTATTTTTCCATATATAGAGGGAACGAATAACACAATACATACAAAGAGCACTGCCAACCAAAGAAATCCTAGATGCAGCTTCAACACATTCACCAATTCAAAACAACTCAATTAAGGTGAGCATGGAAACAAGGGTTTGAAAAAAACTAAGGACAGAGGTAAGGAAAAAACCTTTATTAACTGGGTAAAACAGACTTTCCAATCAATCTCAAGATAATAATTTTTAGAACAGAATTTCAGCCAACTCATTTCCATGAGTTATTCATGGTATAGTTTCGCGTAAACCTCTACATACATCCACATGCCACCATACAAGCCACGGCAAAGGCATGTGGGAAGGAGTGCTAGAATGCCAGCCATTCAAAAGGAAGGTAATGGGAAAGGTGAGGGGGACACTATGAGTGTGCCATTCATGCAGTGTTCCACCATCACACAGGATAGGCATTAACCCATCAACACAACCAGAAAAACACAGATGAAACACAGATGAACAACAGACAGAAAAAAACAAGTTTGAAATTACGTGAAGAAAGTGCCAATCCAATAAGCGCAATGGATGAGTGGACACAATGCACCAGTCTAATCAGAAAAACAAGCTACCAATAAAAATATTGATTATGCATGTGAATTCTGCATTAAGCAAATTTCTACAATTTTTTGTTCTCTTGTTAACCACATTAATACACAACAATACTTCAAACACTCCATATATCTATAAACCATGTAATAGCATGGGCGGGAATGGAAGTCTTTTGAAACACTAAAAATCATATTCAACAACTATCACATGAGTAAACCTTTCAGCTAGTTTTGGGAACAATTAGGGGCTTTAAGATCCAGAAAGTTTAAACCCATAAGTAATTACAATTAAGCCACAATTATCTGGTTGCTGCAAGAACACAAGTGCATGGTAAAAACATTTCAAAAATTGTTAATTGTAGATATTGCGGTGCTACACAGAATTAATAAGTGTCCACCTTATGGAAATGTGTCGATTGTGTTCAAAACCTAATCACTTTTCAAACAAATGTTTAACTATGATGGGTAAATCGAATTGGAAGAGTGACATGGGTAAAATTTATAATACTTGTGTAAATGAAGTACATGAAGCAGTAGAGGATGATGAATATTTCTTGACAATGGTATACATGCATGGCCAAAAGTGATGGAGGTAACATTCTATTCAGAAATTAGCTGTTGAAAACTTATGTAGTCAATGATGCGGAAGTTAGGTTCAAAATAGATTCTGGTGCACAGTGCAACATTTAGAGTATGAGTGATTTTTAAAAAGTTGGTTTAAATGAGATAATTATTAAACCATGCACTACAAAAATACTTTAATTAGACCATTCAACTCCACCTGTAGCTAGCTCTTGTAATTTTAACATGAAGAATACTTCTCATGGTAATGAGGTAAAATAAGACTATCATACTTGATATTGATTGTGCTCCAATTATTGGACTCAGGTCAAGTATAGAATTTGGAGAGAGAGGGACATACACAGAACCTCTCTCTTGCAGATTTGGATTTGGGGGGAACGCAACAGATGCACTCCAGTACTGTTAACGCACACTTCTTTATTCAATCTCAGTATAACAACTGTTTCAACAGCCTGCTCGTAGCCAATTCTCTATGTCTCTGTCTAGTCATCACACTGCCTCGAGACGCTTCCATCAGGGGACAGCACCTCCCAGCGGGTTGGCCCGCAACACTGTCTAACAGAATTGAATCTAATTCATGTATACAGTAATTCACTCTGTTGATTATGGTGTGATTTGTACTGCTGTGGTTGAAAAAACTCAACAAGAGTACATATCAAGTTAAAGACTAAGTCTCCCTTATTGTTTGATGGTGCTATGGCAAACCTAGCTGGGGTAGTATCAATTGACATAGATAATGCTCAACCTATTGCTCAATCATTGCATAGGATCACATTAAGGTTGCACGCTGAGGTGAAAATTGAACTGCAGCATAGCTGGAGTGATGGAACCAATTTCCAATCCCACAACATGGGTAAATAATTCTGTAATTGCCAGAAAAAAATTATAAACTTAGAATTTGCATAGATCCTAGAGAATTAAATAAATGTACCATAATCTCAAAGTTTCAGTTGCCAACACTGGATGAAGTAAAAATGTAAAATGGGAGATGTCAAGGTATACCCCATTCATGATGCATCTAATGGGTTCTGGATGATGAAGCTTGATGAGAAAAACAGCGAATTATGCACTATCATCACCCCAGTTGGGCATTTTGCTTCTAAAAGGATGCCTTTCGGTGTTGCAAGTGCCCCTGCCCTGCTCCACACGTTAATGGCTCAAATATTCAAAATTTTAAAAGGGACATGTACCTACCTAGATGACATTTGTGTTTGGGGTTCTAGTTTAGAAGAACTATATTCCAGATTGACAAGAGTACTTGAGGTCTCTCAAGAAAATGGAATAACATTTAATTTAGATACATGCCAATTTCTTATAACATAAGCTTCATTTCTGGGACATACATTCACAAAAAGGGAGAAAAGCCTGATCCTGGGGATGTAAGATCGATAAATGAGAAAGCCCTTCATGGATAGGAAAGGAATCAAAAGATTCCTAGGAAAGACCAATTATGCGTTAAGGTATATAAATAACTATGTATTCCACAATTACAGCACCGCTACGAGAACTGTTAAAAATGGCTATTATGTTTCAGTGGAATGATAATTAAGCGCCAGCTTTTGAAAAGCTCAAAAGTGAATTGGCAACTGCCCCGGTATTGCAGTTTTTTTATACCAATAAAGATACAGTACTGACGGTAGATAGATCTTCGACCGGTATTGGTGCAGTAATATTACAGGAAGGAAAACCAATAGCCTTCCCAACTAGGGCACTTACTGCCTCCAAAGCTGAATATTGTCAGCTCAAAAAAGAAGTGTTGGGAATAGTTTATGGCTGCCTTGGTTTAAGACAATATGTCTATGGAAGGAAAGAACTAGTGGAAACGGATTATCATCATTTGGTGACTCTATTTAGAAAACCATTAAATAAGGTACATGCCCGCCCACGCAGAACAATGTTTGCAATTCAAGCGTATAATCTGAAAGTCAACTATAAACCAGGTAAAGAATTGTATATAGCTGACACCCTACCAAGAGCTTGCATTTCTGATGGTTTAGATGTAAACTTGGCAAATTACCTCTTCATTTAAACATTCCAAGGCAAACTGGTAGTTGAAATCTTACCTAAGTCAAAACCCTTGTGTGAAAGATTCAAGTTAGAAACAAATAAGGATAAAAGTTAGATTGAAGTGAAAAAGTATATAATTAAGGGCTGGCCTAATGATACAAATAAGGTTAATGTAACTGCAAGGCTTTAATGGAATTTTCAAGATAATGAGAGATATGATTGTATTGCAAGATGTAATTTCAATAATGCAAGATGTAATTTTCAAAAACAGTTCTACATCTACATAATACCCCATGAGCCCCTGCATGAGCTTATGGCAGGGGGTTAGGTCACCAACCGTGTAAAGGTGTAAGTTTTTTTGGAGATGAAATGGTGACATGTATTATAGGAATAAATTTAGTGGAGCTCAATTTATATTGTGGCCACTTAGTGTTTGCAGAAAGAATGACTTTTTGTACCTATCTCTTCGGCAGTGTATCTCTCTTATTTTACCGCATTGTCAGACCTAGAAATGTAGTGAGGAGTCATGATAATATTGTGTCACTCTGCAAAATATCAGTTCAGAATTTATCAAGCAGCCTAAGCCTAGCGTGTAGCCTCTGAGTCTCTAGGGGCTCCCACCTTAATCCCTCTAGAAGTTGTGAGACAGTATATAAATGCTCATAGCAGTTTTTAACAAAGCATGCTGCTTTTCTTTATATTTTATTAATATTTTTGCTTAAATCTTTATGACCAGGTTCCCAAATGCATGTGGCGTATTCGAGGTGTGCCTTAACCAGAGTGAAGTAGCATCTCTTTGACTTTTTCATCCGAGAACCTTCCTATTATATATTTTACCAAACCTAGTTTCTTTAATGCTGCACCACATATGTTCTGCATGTATAATCCCCAAGATATATCAGAAGTTCACATAATTTCAAGATATTTTACAGTATCTGAAGATTTCATGTTTACTCCTCCCACAGTATAGGCATTGCATTTTCGTGATGACTTTCATAGGAAGTGAACTGTGATGCATTTGCTGATATTAAATATTAACCCCCACTCCTGCCACCATGAATGAACGTTGTTAAGGTCAGATGACAGAGGTTCAAAGTCTGTCTTTTCGCTCATTTCTTTGTTGTTATTGCTCCCAAAAGCATGCAAAAAGATAAGTTGGAGAGACTTCATGAAGGCCATGTTGGTCCCAGTACAGCAAAAACTACAAGATGTACTTTGTTTTCGCCTGCAATTAATAATAATCTGTAATATCATCAGCAATTGTGCAGCTCATTTAAAATTTAAACCAGCTATTTCTAAACAGTCATTACAATGGTATGATGTTCCCAATATACCATTGTTTAAAGTTGGTGCTGATCTACTTCAGTGAATGGGTAAACTGTACTTGTGACATACCGGTTGTATGTCATTTTTTAGTTTATGTTCCCCTTTACGTTTTGGGCGCGAGTTTGTGGAGAGACGGCTCACGCCCTATGTTTGAATTTACCGCTGTTGTATTTTAGAGGAGCAGATGTTTGTGTTGTGCATGTAGAAAAGGTGGCGTTGGTGTGGGCATTAAACCACATAAATACCGCGCACGAGATGTGTGCGGGGGCATTTTCTTTTGTGAGCATTCTATCTGAGAACATTCTTGCTGGGGTCATTCTTGCGTGGGTACCTGTGAGCGTGGAGAACTGCCTTGAAGGCAGATTGATGGTGAGAAGGGGTGACTGAACCTGGAGTCGGAGCGATACGAGACGAAGGAGGGCGCGATCAAGACGGAGCCGTCCGAAAAAACGTCGTGGAAGCCCTGCTGATGCGTACGTCAGCACCAACCAGAGGAAACGAGTATCCCTGCCGGGTGTCGACCTACAGTACGACCCACCCGTGGAAGCGACATCGGGCCGTTCCAGATACGCTGCTGATCCAAGTTTAAGTATTCACGGGCTCGTGCCCACTCCCATCAGCATCTCAATAGACATTGAGTGTTGTCATCAGTCACCTCTCCCACCCACTGGTTTCGCCAATTGTCTCCATCAAAATGGTGTAGTGATTTTTCGATTCATAGTGATTACGAAAATCGGCACCTGGTGTCGAGCAGGGCGATGTGCATCAACTTCTCCACATGAAAATTCACTGATCAAATCCCTCCACGATCGAATCCACTACCCTTAGCATAGAAAGTTTGCCCATTTATCATTTGTTGTGCCGAGCATAGACTCCCGGTCGAATAGCAAATCTCCCGTCGATAGTAATGAGCCTTCATTTTCACTTGTAAGACGTGGAGCATGTAAATACTGTACATAAAAAAGTAATTGATCATTGTTCCTCCTTTTGTAGGAAGGTTGTCCTTCCGTGCCTTTTTTTTTGCTAACTCATTGATGTTTCATCATTCATCAAACCATTCATCCGTCATTAGTAAGAGGGTAATTTTCATGGATATTGTGTGTGTGTGAACGAATATTTTACTAGTTGTGAATAAATGACCATGTCGTTCAATTGGATTTCTGAGTCGTCTCTTTCCAACGCGTGACCCTCTTGATTTTATTCTGATTCTCTTGTGTTTCCATCGCCGCGAACACGATTTTCAGAAAGGCCCCCCCCCTTTAGAGATACCTTCTCGTTTGTCTACCTACTGGTAGCTGGGCCGCGGTTTTGCGAGGCACCCCGGTCACTCTGTCCATTGTGGTGCGTCACTTCTCACTCGCCTCTGTATTGTTTTGGCACTTCGCCAGGATAGACGCGGGGAGGGAAGTGGGGGGTTAGATCCCGGCCGTAAGATCTTGACGGTGCATTTTGAAGCGACGAGTCAAACATCGAGTCGGCCTCACCGCGTACCATCACAGATAAATGGCGCCCAACGTGGGGCCCGAACGCGACCACTCAGTCGGCTTCGCCGTGTACCATCACAGTTGTCAAGGATTATTATTCAAAATTTATTGAAGTGCTTTAACTGAACAGTGTTACAAGTGAATCGGTAATTAACCATTGAAAATGTAGTTTGCCAGGTATGGGATACCATCCATTTTAGTAACTGGCAATGGTACCCAATTCTCATCACAAAAATTTCATATAATTTGCGCACGTAATTGAATTTGAGCATGTAATTACAAGCTTCAAATGGTCGCAATCGAATGGACAGGCAGAGAGTGGTGTCAAAATTAACAAACAAATTCTATAAAAATCCTTCAAGTCAGGTTGTGACTTGTACCTGGGGTTGTTAAGAGTACAGAAACACTCCAAAACCTCACATGCTGTCCCCAGTGGAAATATTGTTTTATCAGAAGTTGCACTCTAGAATACCCACCATTAATAACCAACTAAAACCTCGCATCCCTCGTCAAAGGCTATCCAAAAGGGAATGGCACACAATTTCAGTAAAGAAACAATGATTTTTAGAAACCATGGATTTACCACCTCTTACTCCAGGAGATCAACTGTTATTCAAGAAAACACCCATGATAGCCCATGGTCACCTGGGAGGATAAGGAGATTAAATTCTTAACCTCGTTCTTAAAAAATATTGTATCCCCAGGGCAGGGTTATACAAGAAACCGTATCCATATATCTTTTAACACACTTGAAACCATTGATAACCCTTGTCCGAGAGAGACCATTGAGGGATCAAGTGATCATACCACTAGAAGTGGCCGTGTAGTGAGGAAACCTCGTTGTTTCTCACATTAAGATTGTGATTCTTCTGTAAATTGATAGTATTTTGTTAAAACTGATACATTATTTTTCTTGTTGAAATTGAATGATTGTGTTTCCTGTTCAACGTGGTACATATTATATTCATGGAAGTGATACAGATTAAAATTATTGAAGTGATACAGATTATGTTTCTTTGTTCTCTAGTGGCATGATTCAAATTGTACTTGTTCAGGATTGAAAAATTATTGTACCAAATTAAGTAAGTAAAAGGAGGAGATGTTGATGGAGTTTGGTAATTCCCCACCAGGTGATGGGAGCTTAGAGTGTATCGGCTACTCATCCGCTGTACCTTGGGCATTCAAATCTTTACTTGCATAGAAACTCTTCAATATCCCACAATCAATACACATGTACCACTCTGAAAGAATGTACCACTCTCAAAAAATGTACCAATATATGTATGTATTAGGAAAAGATTCATCCTTCCCAAGAAATTTTTCCAACAATGCCAATTTATACCAGTGACTTAAAGCAATCTGAATGGCAACAGTGTGCTGATCCATATCCACACTTCACTGAAGTCGATCATTGCCAGGCTTCACACCAACTTGACGGTCTGATTCTCCAATATGTCCCAAGTGCTCTTGCCCGTCAGCAAGTGTGAAATTACCTCAGCCGACGAAGCAGGTTAAAATGAAGTACTACAGGCAACCTGAAATGAAAATTTGATTATTAAAACTTATGATAACCCATTCACATCATTTCATCCCATGATTTAACAAAATGAAATTAGGACTAAGGAATAGATCAAAATTTTTAAAAATACAAATTTATGTAACTTGAATAAAAAGGAATATTCAAGAATATTTTTAACCCTTTCATTGCCATACATTACTGCTACACAGTACTGACAGTGCTCTGCATGCATATATGCACTCAGTCAGAGCAGTACAATCAGAGCTAAGTACACACACGCATTTTCTCATTACCTCTCACCATGTTCAACACTTTTCATCATAGGCCTGTGAGGATATCAAGAATGAATTTTTGGAAGAGTTCAATGGCACGAGAAAATATTCATTCTGCTTGAGCACCTCAACAGACCATTTCATCACCCTATAACATTCTGTGGCCCCACACTCCATCCTAACGCACTCTCCCTTTCTTATGAAGTACATATCCCTTTGAGGAAAGAATGCAAGAGAATTTACCAGCATCAAGTGTTGCTGCTTTGGAATAGCCTTCTACCCACCTATTGGTAAAACTTCCTCTGGAGCCTAGGTGAGGATTTATGTGACATTTTTTCTAGTGTCTACCCAAAGCCTATTGTTTTGGTGTGTTCATACTCTTCCTTTTTTAATGCTTCATCTATCACATCATTCAATGCAGAAGTGTAAGGAAAACCTGAAACTCCAAAGGAAATGTCTGCTTTACAAATGAGGATAGTGAGAAGACCATTTCATCAAAAGAGGTGTCACTTCCATTGGAACGCAGCAGCAAAGATGACCTGCAACACTCTACTTTCCGAGGGACACCAATGACTGTTCCTCTCACCCATTCAACGAATTCTAAAGATGGGGAAAATGGAACAAATGGTGAATCAGCAGATTAAATTCCATCATCTGCTGTTAAGTGGTAGTGTGACCATATATAATGGGAAGGCAATGATAATCAAGCAGAAGATAAATTGTTTTGCTTCCTCAAATTCTGGATGAGAGTATGAGCCCACATGAGTAGTTTTCTTGGATCAATTTTTTGCACAATCCTAGAGCAATTTTTGAGCTATCACAGACACTATTAACACTATCGTCATAGATGGCTTGGCAAACAAATAAGTTTCATGACCACACTTAGGACAATTTCCTTGGAAAGGATAATAAAATGGAGTGAGGCAAGTACTTCCAAAATATATCACTTCATAGCACTGATTGTAATAATGCCAACAATACAGAAATTGAGTACTCGTATTTTTTATACAATATTGCCAATAGATAGAGGAGTTCCATTGCCAAATTTCACCACTGATTGAATCAGAAGATAGTGGAAAAATTTTCACAAGAGAAAAAGAAAGGACAGGTGTCTAAAATTAGAAGACAATGCACCTATCTGATTAATTGGTTGTTACTTTCAGGAAAGTCTCATCTGCAGCATTTAAGTCACCATAACATGGAAGTCATGGGTGGTTTTATAAAAATTGAGGAAAAGAGAAAAGATATATGTGAATTGAGTGTGGTGTGGGTTAATGAGTAGTGCACTCTTCTGAAGCATTCCAAAAACAAAAAGTATTTGAGATTCAAGAAAATAAAAAATTGGAAAACTGTGAATTCCTTTTTCTTCCCCAATCCCTAAATGTCTATTTTTTATTTTAACCATGATGAATAATAAAAGGCTGGGTGTTGGAATGGTAAGGACTCTGAGAAAGGGATTTCAAGTTTTATTGGAGAATCAAAAGTGGAGTGATGGAAATTCTCATATTCCAGAATAATTAACATTTTCAAAAGAGTTAATTCTGAAAACATCTTGGAGGGGAATGTGTCACGCCATCTGCCTCAAAGTCAAGGAATCTCTCTCATCCTGTGAGGAAGGAGACAGCCGGGCATGTCCTGAGGTACTGCCTCAACTAATGCCCAGCCTCTATCCAAGGCATGGATATCTATCAATGGGCATCTTTTCATCACCTCCAAAGTCAGCTTCGTTTCCACCATGTACCATTTCTATGCTAGAAGGAGCTGCACAGAAAAAAGTAGTTTTTTATGAAAGGAATGAGTAAAACTGGTTAGTGACCTAACCTCTGAGGTGTCAAGTTTTTGCCTCACAGCAAATATTTTATCTTGCGGTAAGGAGGAGCAGGAATAAAAAAGATTATATGTAACAGAATTTCATGACAAGGGAGAAAAAATTAGTTTTGAATAATGATTGACTGAGTTCCTAAATTGCATAGAATTCAATAGTTTTCACCACATTTTTACAATGTTTATATACGTCATGAGCCGTGGCAGCCTCATTAAAAGGGGGGCGCAGGTTGTCAACAGCCGCTTCCTCGAGGGCGTGCCTTGGGTAGCCGGGCCTGGAGGTCTAAAGTGGACCGGCCCGGCATTAGACCCGACGACTGCCGAGCAGACCCCCCCCCCCCCCCCTTCGCTCCATGGAACCAGACCTATATAAGTCCCGCACACTTCTACGCGGGACGGTTTTCCATCTTTTGGTTTCGAGCGTAGTGGAACCAGCTGCTGCCGCCGTCTTCCTGGGTCCAGCCCGTCGTCGCACTGTTTCATCCCCCTTTTTTTTCCCTTTCCACCTACCGGCCTACCCGTGTCTCACCACCACCGGGCGGGTGCAATTCAGTCACATCTTATTGTATTAATAGCAGAATAAGTGAAAGAAATCGATTTTTAATTTAGAGTTCAGTTTTATAATATCACGTTGTGGAATAATAGTCACTTGAAAGCGAATTTCATCGAAATACATGATAAACAAATGGAATAATTTTGAAGTTGAGATTCACATCGACTGCTAATTCAACGCTGCAAATTTGTCATATTTGCCTCACCGAAAGGCCTATTATCCCCACTGCGCTATTTACGTTTGTATATCCAGAGAGAAAAACCTAACGCAGGCTCAGGCTAACTCGGTTAAAACTTGAGTGGGCCTACTGAATTCCCAGTTGTTTTCTGAGCGACGCCTTTACGTTTAACATGAGATGTGATGGAGTCGAAGGGTAAATAAAGTGAGGAGTAAAGCAGTTTCGTAAAATGGGCAAGACGGGCGCTTCTGTTGCCAGGTCGCTGGGAGTAAACGAATCTGGAGAACGCAGTGGTAACAGAATTTACCCCAAGTAGCGGTTGGTACAAGAATTTTAGGAAGGAATATAATCTCCATACTGTGAATATTTCTGGTGAAGTCGCCTCGGTGGACCACATTGCTGCAAATTTGTATCCTGATAATTTTAGGAAGCTCATCATTGATTACTCAAGGGAGCAAGTCTTCAATGGCGATGAAATGGGACTTTTTTTGGAAGAGAATACCTTCACCGACTTTTATCTCAAAGTCTGAAAAAACTGCTCCAAGATTCGAAGTCAGCAAAGACCGCATTACCCTTCTTTTAAGTTCTAATGCAGCTGGCGATTTTCGTGTGAAACCTATGCTGATTTACAGAACCCACGCTCAGTCAGAAGGCAGAAATGATTCCCTGATCGCTGCGACCACTGCTCGCAGAACCCTTGGCTGTCAGGGAAAATTAAAAATCACCTGCATGGGTTTTGGCGGTCAAACCGAAAGGCATGGGTAAGTCACAACATTTTCACGGACTGGTTTCAGAACTGTTTTGTTGCCGAAGTCGAAAAGTACTTAATCTAAAAAAATTGACTTTCCAAGTGCTTCTCGTTTTGGACAATGCTCCAGATCATCCTTGGGAACTCAAATCTGCTCATCTAAACTAAGAAGTTTTATTCCTCCCACCAAATATGACATCCTCCATCCAGCCTCAAGATCAGGGTATCATTTCTACCTTCAAAAGTTACTATATCCAACGAAGCTTCTCTTTCTTTATAGAAATGATGAAGAAAAACAATTTTCTCTCTGTAATTGATTGCTAGAAAAAGATCAGTAATGCAGAGTGCATAAATATAATTAAAGAATCACTTGAAGAGCTGAGGCCATCAACATTGAATTCACGCTGGCCAAAGCTCTGCCTGGAGGTTGACAATGATTTTCAAGGATTTCCCCAAATTGATGGTGAAGTTAATCACATTGTTTCCCTTGCACGGAAGCTAAAAGGAAGAGGGTTAGAAGATATGCAGCCGCCGGATGTTGAATAAGGCTCACATGAAGAGTTAAGCAAGGAGGAGCTGGAGAAGCTTCTAGCAGCAGACAAGGAGTATGAGGCTGAAGAAGAGGAAGAAGAGAGACTGACAAAAATAACAATGTCAAATGTCAACAAAATGCTTGATATGGTCACGGCATTATCAAATTTTGTCTTTGACATTGATCCTCAAATGGATCATGGTTAGCTTTTGCAAGAGAGGCTGGGATAAATAGCTGCATCCTTATTAAGAACAACGAAATAACCTAAGGAAAAACATGAGCAAGCCATTTCCTCAGCAAATCAGGAAACGCTGAAATGAAAAGTACAGAAGGACTTTCGTGAACAGAAACCTTTGGGTACCCCAGTGATCCTGACACTGTTACTGCGGTTACTAACTCAACAGACACAGATCATTTATAATCAAAGCAAATCCGAATAAGTAAAATCATAGATCATTAATTCTTTATTAACGAATTCCCACCATTTAAAAAATATTATTAGGCTATAATATACAATGTCGATGTCTTTATGTTGGGAAATTACTTAGATCCTTCACTCAGTATAATTTATGTTACAGGACAGCGATGGAGCGACTCCATTTAGCACAAAAGTTCTAGTACATAGGGCTCTATTCGCTTTGTTAATCTTTTTCTAAGCAGTTATTGGCACTATCAGGATACCGTAAGGGATCACGTCAAAAAGTGTGGGGAAACATGTCTACTTAAACGTATACAATCATTATTATAGTGAAAATAAGGTTATGCTAAATTTTACGCATAGTATGGCTGCTCATGTAACCTAACCCCTGATTCCCCATAAACGTAATGGTTTGCCAACCGTGGGGATTTTCAGAAACCTAACCCCCGCAGTTGACGAGGGATACCTGTATATTTTTTTGAAAATAAAAGTGTCAAGTACCAAACATAATAGCAACATATTACTGCAAAATAAAAGTATAGGTCAATAATAATATATCTCTGATCATTTAGTAAAATGATAGAAACAATGTCAATACCATAATAAAATTAATCAAAAGTACATAAAAATTTCTACTCCTGACATATAAAGCCCTTAAATAATAAATTAAGTACCTGTATCAAAGGAACAAATCAGCTTCAGAAAGAACTTATTTAAGAAGGAAAGCCACTTCTCCAACTGCTGATTTATTGCATACACTTGACCATTTTTTTGGTCAACCTTTCTTCCTAACATCTTCCGAGGCTCTGTCCTCCCTATCAGATTTTTGTTTCTCCATGGCCTTCCCTTTCCTATGTCTCTTGCATTCTTTTATCCCTTTTATCCCAAGGATCATGGTGTTTCATGGGTTTCATCAATACCTCCTAATGCACTAATGCCATCATACACTTGTTTTTCCCAATTTCTCAGCTGCTGTATCAACCCATTGGTTTAAAGAGACAACGATTCACTGGCTTTATGTGTCTGGCCGCCCAACTTCAGCATATTTTACCTAAAGTAATTAATTAAAGTCATAAATACCTGAGGGCAAATCTTTACTTTCTTCTTGCAGAAACATTGTTCTCATGGTGAGGTGCATTAGGACCTCTTTTGTTTATTTTTGCTCATAATCACGATATTATATAATGGCCACCTCCTTCATGGTCATGTCTTCCTACCAGTTATCGCTGCCCTCTGCCGAGAGCTTGCCCGTTTCTATATAAGCACTTCTGAGCCATTGTGTGAGCAATCGTTTTTGATGTGCTATCTGCTACCATTACTCGCTATAGATTAATTGGCCTCCATATTCATTTTTTCTGATGATGGGAAGCATGCGATGCAACACAGCAAATTTGAGTTGCATACTGATAACCAAGCCCTTTCCTGGATGAAATACCATCCTAACCAACTAGGGAGAGTAGGAAGGTGGTTGCTACGACTATCGCCGTTCAAATATAAGGTCACTCACATAAAGGGAACGGATAACGTGACTGCCGACTGCCTCTCCAGAATGTTCAATGAGGAACCACAGGGAGTTGAAGAGGAAATTAACGTGCTCCATCAAATACCGGCCTCGTTTACTTCCATTTTGTGACACCAGGAGAAGGATGAGGAGTGTAAACGCTAAGTTTCTAAAATAAAGGGCGGCGAAAGAGTAGGAAATTTCGGTATTCACAGAGGGTTGTTAGTCAATAAGAACCGCCGAAGAAACAGGCACAGAGTAGTCGTCCCTTCTTCCTTAAAACCAGTTATCATGAACTATTACCACGACTCCGTTTTCGGAGGGCATCTAGGAGTGTCGAAAACTGTCCACAAAATCGAGAGTAAATTTTATTGGAGGAATATGTACCGCCAGGGGAAGGAGTACGTCCGGTCACGCCCGGCGTGTCAAGGAAGTAAGCCGACACCTAATGGAAGATTAGGACTACAAGCAGCAGAGATTTCGACGAGGGCATGGGAAAGAATATTTATTATGTGGGGCCCATCACGAGACCCCGATCAGGAAATATCGCCGTACTAGTACTGGTGGACGCATTTTCCAAATTTACTGTTATGGTCCCAGTGAGGAAAATAGATGCTCAGACTACTGTGAGGGCACTGGAGAAAAATGTCTTTAATAATTTTAGAACACCCGAAGTTATAGTTTCGGATAATGCCTCAATATTCCATTCAAAGACTTTCAAGGACTTCTGCTTCTCGTGGGGAACTAGACACGTTACTCTCTCCCCCTACCATCCACATCCATTGCACGCCGAAAGGTTCAATCGGAATCTAAAATACGCTCTTACTATTTACCACCGTGACGACCATACAAAATGGGATGAGAATTTAGATTTTCTAACCGTAGCCTTCAACACTGCAATGCACGAGTCCACGGGATGCACGCCATGAAGTTTATTCCTAGGCAGAGAATTACAAACCCCGTTAGAAATTCGCTGGAACATTACCGACAACTTCACGGTAGAAATGGGAGGGGATAGCAGGGAAGAAAAATGGAATAAGGCTATAAGGAAAAGTAAGTCAAGGAAAAGAGTGGTGGAGAAGTAGGATTCTACGAGGACACAACACAATTTTAAGGAAGGTACCTACGCGCTCGTGAAGGAGCATCCCATTAGTTCCACCGCAAAAAGAGAATCCGCTAAACTAACGCCGAATGTCGAAGCCTTTTTGTATTTCCAGGTTCCTCTCCTCTGTGACAGCGGAACTCAAGGGAACTCAGCCAGATCCAGGCCAAGTCTTCCGAAGGGCGCACGTCTCGCAGCTGAAAAGATTCATTCCACGAGACTTGCACATCAGAATGGAGGAGGAGCTCGGTCAACCGAACCCGCGGGTCCAAAGCGGAGATAACATCGATAGCCCGGCCTGGAGTGGGGGACCAGTGGAGGGGGGGATCGAGTACCTTCGAAGCCACACCCCCAACACTGGGCCCAGTCAAAGCCATCAGACCAACGCAACCCAGCATCATCTACAGTGGGGGAGGATGAGCCGAGCTCGGCTCGGAGTTTACTGGGGCTTATGTGCCCAGTATTATGTAACGTATAGGGAGTCGAGTGCCCGTCTCCCTTAAAAGGAGAGGCAAGGAAGGGAGTCGGGCAGTCGCCTCCGCACCAAAGTAGTAATTACTTCACCAAAACCATTATCTAGATTTTGAACCACCCCGACAGTCGCCGCCAAGGTCATTCACGGGGGCGGTCCCCTTAGCAACACGTACCAGTGTTGCCAAGTGTGCCCATCAAAATTATAACGAGTAATAGAAGAGAAACAGAGATGTCTACCAAACCATGTCATGTCATTATCATTTCAAGTCTCACTCAACATAAAGAGAGGAATGATTGAATAATATATGAACTATACATTGAATGCTTCCTTCATTGCGCGAACATAGTTTATCGTCCAAATGATATCATCATCTTCTCCATCTGAATGCATCGTCTTGTTATTTGTATAAAACATAAAGTCTAAATTTACGCGGTCAATCTGAGAGCATCTCCCATATTAGTTGCTGCAGAAGACTTGTAAAACTAATGGCACTATATTAGTGGCTTTTAACATATCATGCCGAAAACTAGCTTCATAGTTTAATCTGATATCAGCACCACTTTCTTTAACTGACTTCATCTGAAAATAGGGCGATAGTCTGTTAAACATATAAAATACTTGTCTTTTAGAGAAAAATAAATACAGCATGTTAAAAAAAGATGAAAAAATTAGATCCCAGTGATGACTGATGAAGCTTAATATCACAAGTTTTGTGATACAAGTGACATGCCACAAATTCTAATCTGTTTTCACAAATAAAACAAAGAAAAAACTCAGTGTCGCAAAAGAATGCTTCAGCGAATTGAAAATTTAATAGTATAATAGCCTTCTGCAGACCCCACAGTGCCGCCCCCTTAAAAGTGTGCGCCAGGGGCAGACCGCCCCCCCCCGCCCCTCCCCAACTACACCGCTGCACTCAGTTAAGTGTCAATTCGGCTATGTTATAAAGTATACAGTAACATATAAGTGCTCCGGTGTGTCTGCCGTACCGGGTGTAGTAAAGTTGCTGCCAAATTTTGACATCCAAGCCAAAAATGCATCTACAGAATGGAAATATTGGAGATTGGAGTTAGAAGATTATATTATCTCCACCGGTCAAGATGAATCTCCGGATCGAGTGAAACTTGCCCTTCTCAGGAATATGTTGGGCCATGAGATGTCTCGTATTGTTTCAGCTTTGCCAATGACTGAGGCTGAACGAGCATCATATGGGAAGACAGTAAAGGTGATTGAAAAATATGTGTCAACACGAGATACTGTAGTCCTGGATCACCATAAATTTAGTATGCGTTTCCCGAAAGAAGGTGAGAATTTTGAGCATTATCTGAGTGACTTGCGTGAAATGTTAAAAGCGTGTGAATATAAAGTTAAGCATAATGGTGCTAAAATTTCTTTTGAAGACCAAATGTTACGAGACAGAATTGTTACCAGAATTTGTGATAACGATGTCAGGGACTGTCTGTTAAGAACTGATCACTCAAATTTGACCTTAGATAAAACTATCCATTATTGTCGATCAGCTGAACAAAGTAGGGAACATGCTAATCAAGTATCAAAGCAAATTCCCACAGTAAATTCTCAGTGTACTATGCCAGTAGATTATGTCTCAAAGAAAAAGTCTTACAATTCTAAGGACAAAGCCAAGTGTAAGGTGAATGAATCCGTAAAGTCAGAAGTATTTAAATGTAGACGCTGTCAAACTGAGCATGGTCCTCGCCAATGTCCAGCATTTGGTAAAATATGTGCTAAATGTGGACTGAAAATTCACTTCGCGGTTTCTTGTCGGGTGAGAAATGTACGCCTTGTGCAAACTAGGCCAGAGGACAAAAACCAAGAAACTGACTCAGATGAAGGATCTATATATATCTATTTGAATGGAGTTCACAGGTGCTTAGAGTGGGCTTGAGTGAAAAACAGAAGGATGAGTGGAATGAAAATATTGAATTTGAAGGAAAAATTCTTCACTGTAAGTTAGATCCCGGAAGTGATACACCTGTAATGCTCCTACATATTTATAACACCCTTAACTTTCAAGGTAAATTAAGACTAGTTCCTCCAAGTGTGAAACTACAAGGTTTGAGGGTACTACCGTTACTCCGGTTGGTCTTGCAAGTTTAAGGTGCTCATCCCAAGAAAAGGAAATAATGGAAGACACTATGATCATCAACTGAGTAAAACTTAAATTTTGTTTGTTGGGACTACCAGGATGTTTGAGTTTAAATTTGGTAAAGCGTGTTCACAGTGTAAGTGCTGGCAAAGATGATGCTAGTAGATTTATAAGTGAAAATGCCGATATGTTTCATGGATATGGTAGGTTTCCAGATAAGTGTACAATTCCTACTGCACAGATACATGAGCCTATTTGTCACCCTCCAACCAAGGCAGCCCACAATCTTCTTCCAACCCTGAAACTTGTACTTCACAGGTTAATCTCCAGAAATGCTATAGCAAAGGTAAACCAAATAAGGGAAAATGCTTGTGTAAACACAATTGTGTTGGTTGAAAAGTCTAACGGTAAGGTTAGACTCT
This sequence comes from Ceriagrion tenellum, assembly GCA_963169105.1. Taxonomy (NCBI): domain Eukaryota; kingdom Metazoa; phylum Arthropoda; class Insecta; order Odonata; family Coenagrionidae; genus Ceriagrion; species Ceriagrion tenellum. The sequence goes on along the minus strand of OY720640.1, from coordinate 116,673,673 downwards.
GTCTAGATCCAACTGATCTCAACAGGTATATTGTGAGGAAGCCAAAGTTAATTCCCACTGTTGATGAGATTGCAGCTAAACTTAAGGGGAAAAATTTTTATTCTGTTTTTGACTTAGCTGGGGGTTTTCATCATGTAAATTTGGATGAACCATCTACTTGGAAATGTTGTTTTGCCACGCCATTAGGTGTGTATAGATATTTGGAGTTGCCTTATGGATTAACTAATGCCCCTGAACTGTTCCAAGATGATATTGAGAAGTATTTTGGGGATCTTGAGAACGTGACTATTTTTTTTAATGATATTTTGATTACAGGTGAGACTGAGCAAATACATGATAATGCTGTATCCTTGTTTTTAGCCAGAGCTAGAGAAACTGGAGCTACATTTAACTGAGAAGAGAAACTGCAATACAAGACACAAGAGGTAAAATATGTTGGTCAAGTATTTAATGTGCATGGAATGTCACTAGATCCAGAAAGGGTAAGGGCCTTGCAATCGCTGGATTCTCATAAGTCTAGGGAGGAACTTCAAAGAATTATTGGATCCTTCAACTATGTTAGGCGATATGTTCCAGATATGGCAAATATTATGAAGCCATTGTGTGAGTTACTTCGTAAAAATGTAGAGTATAGATGGCTGCCTATTCATGAGAAAAGTTTCAAGTTTTTGAAGGATACCTTTGGTAAGGCTCCTGCTCTAACACCATTTGATCCTCAGAAAAAAATTGTTTTGCAATGTGATGCATCAAAGGGAGGTATAGGCTGTTGTTTATTTCAGATGGATGATGATAGTAGTAGAAACTTGTTGCATGCTCTTCTAGAAGTATGAATGACAGTGAATTAAAATACAGTCAAACTGAGAAAGATGCTATCAGTGTATTTTGCCACAAAAAATATCTCAAGTATATACATGGTAAAAGGGTTGAGGTTCAAACTGACCACAGGCCCATTGTTTCTATTATGTCAAAACCTATATATAAGATTGGGTCTGTGAGACTTCAAAGGTTGAGTTTGAAATTATCGAAATATGACTTGAGTATTTATTATGTGCCTGGTAAAAATCTACATTTGCTGGCATGCTATCTTGTAGCATTTTGAAAGAAACTAGTGTAGATGTGGAAATGCTTGAAATGGTTCACTCTATAACCAAGTATCTGCCCATGAGTATGGAAAGGCAAAGTATTTTTTGCACAGTAACTGCCAAAGATGTAGACTTGAGTAAATTAATGGACTACAGTAGAATCTTGTTGTTACGTATCTTATTATTACGTAAAACTTGTTCTTAAGTAAAGCATCGAGCAGACCCGGCCGATTTCCTATGTTACCTCATGTAAAAACCTTGTTCTTACGTAAAATTTGTTGTTGTGTTATTACGTAAGGCTCTATTGGCACCAATGGAAGTCATAACTTCGTCACTGCATAAAGAAACTCTCAAAAAATGTGATGACATTATATTCAACAGGTTATTCTGTTTGAACTAAACGCACTTTAAGGCTTACGATGGCTTCTAACAGCTGCACTCAGCTGTGCTGACCATTAAAGGCTGCGGTCCAAAACTCGCTACACACGCTCCGTAGCATTTGGAGAGAGCTTCCGAGCGGTCCGTAATTCGCTCCGGAGCGCTATGATATACACTGTGACGTCACCAAATATGTCATCACATTCTTTCCTGCCACGCTCCCATCGCTCACGGATGAAACTAGGGTCTGCTGGAGCGAATCATTTCTCGAGGGAAAGTCAAACTAGTAAGGTGGTGGAGCTTAAGCTGTACGACGAAGCAATGGGAACTATGTTTAATCTCGAGGTAAACGAAGAGGTTTACCGACAAGCGTACGAAGGTATGAACTGATTTAACTTCATGAATTGTTTTTATATGCATTTGTTTTCGCGTAATTTGCAGATGATCTCCTAGCATTGGCTAACAACTGGCCTAAGGTTAATGGTTTTGTATTTAACAGGGAAAAAACTCAAAAGTTAATCTGTAGCATGAAGTTTGCCTCAGCAATCAATTGAAATTGTGCTTCAGCAACGTTTTGCATGGCTTCTCTCTTCCTCTCCTGGTTTCGCTGCGCCGTATCATCGAAAAGTGGCAGCGTTCTGAACTACATATTACGACCCTCCGTACATGCATTCAGACCCAATGTTCATAGTGTGAAAGGGGCTTTAGGTGAGACAGAAATGAAGTATGATTTGCGACGCCATCATGGATATAAAGTAGCATACGCTATGTATGAGTTATGGTTCTTGATGCCATGTTATTCGATGAAATTAATGTTAAAAGTAAATTTTGTAATATTTAGCGTTAAGAAACTCAGCTGTATTCCGTCCAATACAATTTCTTACGCAATCTTTTGTAAATAGTAAATGATTCAGTCCGTTATTGCAAGTAAACCTATGCGTACACAGGCATAGGATTGATGCAAAGAACATGATTAATCGATCATGCTTTCTTATTGGGCATCTAGAATTATATTCATGACTTGATAATGATCCATCCCCTCCATGATAACGTGCCGGCTAGCTTAGCCGATGCAGTTTGTCATGTCTCCCGGGCAGTATCGATAGTCTTTCGTATTGGTACATTTGAAGTTCTTAGCCCTATTTAAGTTAAACTTCAAGATCTCCTTAATGACAAAAAAATTGTAGGTCTTCAAGGTAATAATAACCTTTTGACAAAAATGGTTGTTTTATTAAAAAAAATTTGAGACTGCAAAGCGTCGTCGATATTAACTTACGATAAGGTATTGTGCCATTCCATTCGCCTGACACCTTAATTATTCTGTGGGGTACATTAAGAATTTTGAGAAAAAGAAGAATATTGATTACGTACCTATTTATGTGAACATTCTGGAAACATTATCAATGCAAAGTTTTCTTCTGCACAAAGATCGAATTGGACATCCAGTAGGCATCTCCATTTTAATGCGGTCATAAGTGAATCACGCAGGCAAATCAAAACCTGTCATGCTAAGTTTTTCCGGTAAGAACTATTGTTATTTCCCTCACATGAAAACCAAAAATACAATAATAGACGGAAATTGTCATCCCCGCTTTCAAATGGAATTGCGCTTCGAGGTAAATTTCTCAGTTGCAGAAACATTAGCACAACAGGACTTAGAATGTACCGTCCATTCCCCACAACTAAGAATGTTTACTCAAGTGACGGAAATTACCTAGTGAACTAATTTATTTCCATGTCATTTTCCTAAGAGAAAGTAAAATTCAATGTCTAGGATGCACAACTTCGAAATATCTCTCCGACGACGGCTCCCCACGGTCGTATGCATCCATATACGGCTCATCATAAAAACAAAAGACTAATCAAAGACTAATTCGGCGCACCACACACTTAGCACGTCTGTAAGTACATTGTTTCATGAAACAAAGTAATTGGAATACTGAAGCCCGAACACGAAGTCACACAGAAAGTGGCTCTTTCTCAAGAATACTTCAATCGCAGATATTTTAGGATTTTGGGGCAATACAACGTGCGACTGGAATCGTCCACACTTTGGCATTTCAATATGGACATGCCATTAGTAAAAAAACCTAGGAGAGTCATTTCTCTCAATGAAAAATTAAAAATGATTCATGAGTATGACAAAAGAGATACCACCATGAGTGAAATTGCTCACAGTTTTAAGGTTCCGGTTTCTACGTTGTCATCAATTTTAAAGAACAGAAAAAACATTGAAGATGCAGTGGATTCAGGAAAATTGCTGAATTGAAAAACAATTAAGAGGGGCCAAATTTCAAGATCTCGAGATTGCTCTTTTTGATTTTTTTCTCAAATGTCGCGAAGCCAGTATTCCAATTGGTGGGCCTATTCTGCAGAAAAAGGCAGAAGATCTTGCCAGCGAAATGAACATTGAAAATTTCAAGGCATCCCTTGGTTGGTTGGCTAATTTCTACAGCAGGCAAAACATTGCATTCTTAAAAGAATGTGGAGAGGAAGAAGCTGTGGACATCTCTGCAGTCACTGATTGGCACTCTGTGAATGCACCCAAGATAAGAGAATACGATCTCCGAAATATATTAAACTTTGATGAAATGGGGCTCTTTTACAATGCATTACCTGATTCCACGCTGGCTCTAAAAGGAATAAAGTGCCATGGAGGGAAGAAGAGCAAGGTTAGGGTCACAGTGGGACTCTGTGTTAACCAAACAGGGGAGGAAAAAGTAAAGCCAGTGTTCATAGGCAAACATGAAACTCCTAAGTGCCTAAAATATGTAAACAAAGACAGACTGCCTGTGTTTTATGAATTCAATAACAAAAGCTGGATGAACAGAACCATTTTTGAGAAAACCATCCTTCGATTATATTAAAAAATGGCTTGTGAAAACAGAAAAATACTTCTAATAATAGATAATGCAAGTTGTCATAAATTGGAAAAGGAATTTTCAAATATAGAGATTCTCTTCCTGCCGCCAAATTCTACAAGTAAATCTCAGCCTCTAGATAAGGGGATAATCCAAAATGTAAAATGTTTTTATTGCCAGCAACTTGTAAGGCATCATGTACGATGGCTCGGTGAGTTTTAATTGCTTTTATTTCATTTATTCAGAAAATTAATAACTCATGCATTGATGAGTATGATACATTAAGATTCATATAAGTGAGAATTGTATTTTATCGAGAAACTGAAATATGTTAGAAAGTAAAGGAAGGATATCTTTTTTAATGATTTGACATTGTCGGTGTCAACATAAAATAAAACATTTAAATTGTGGCAACAGTATTTATGCAAGTATTGTTAAAATAGTAGATACAATTTCCATTCATAAAATGGCCTTTTCTCATTCAATGATAAACTGAAGAGTCAGGGTGCAACCGGATGGATTTACCTAAATGGACCCTGATGAATGCAATGAGAGCTTTAGACACTGCCTGGAAATCAGTTAAACCCCTTACAGTAGCAAAATGTTGGAATGCTGCAGGCTTTACTCTTTCCTCAGTTGATGAGTTACAGTCAGAGGTAACTTCTCATTATTCTCTTTTTATCAATCTGTACTTCTTGCTGTTATCAACTTACGTTGAATCATATAAAGGAAGTTGAGCAAGTGTCCTGAAGTACACTAATGGCATTTCCCATTTTTATCAAGCTGTAATAGTTGTTAATTATACACAACACACATCAGTATTTAGTGGAATAACTTTTAAAATAATACATATACCTGAACTATACAACTGCAGAAATGTTTAGTTTTTTAACTGTCCAATAGGGAGAAGATGAATTACTCAGATGCCAGAGAATGGGCCTATCCAGTGACTTCAAAGAGTATCTGAATAAAATTGGGGACACAAACAATTATATGCTAGCTGAAGATTATTTAGATATCGATGATGGTGTCATGAGGAGTGATATGCATGTAGAAAATGAAACATTGAAAGTCATTAATAGACCTGGACCGAGCCATGAAGCTGGTGACAGTGATGATGGAGATGATGTGAATGACATACCAATAAAACACCCGACGCAAAAAGGCCTGCAAATGGCTATGAGTACACTCTATGACTTCTATGCAACAAATGAAGTTGAAGAGGATTTTTTGTGTCATTTAAATAGTATTGAAGAAACAGTGAACAAATCAATAGACAAGTCCAGAAAAAAATAACCAGTTATTTCAAAAAAGACTAGTTTCCCATTCTTCAACTGATTTTTTTATACTTGTTTATTTTATGCATCTTCAACAATAGAATTGTTGCCATTATATGTAAATGTAAAAACTTTCAAATAGTAAGACAAAGAAAAACAGTTAATTATCAGTTTCAGCCTATGATTCATTAAAATGTATTAACCTAATATTGCAGGCCTCAAAATTGATACCATTGCAAACTTTTTAAGAGTAACTTCTTGTTACATAACTTGTTATTACATAGGGGCCCATTTTACATCCCCATGCATTTACGTAAAAACAAGATTCTACTGTATTACTTTAGGGGTTGGCCCAAGAAAGAATCTAATGTTCCATTGTCCTGTAAACCCTATTACAAATTAAAGGATGACCTGTATGTCCAGTCGGGACTTTTGTATCTTGGTTCGAGAATTGTAGTTCCTTTAACATTAAGATCTTATGTTTTGGATCTAGTCCAAAGAGGTCACTTTGGAGTAAACAAATGTGTTAAGAGAGCTAAGGAATTAATTTACCTGCCACAACTTTAAACAGATATTTCTGAAATGGTTGCTAAGTATAGAGTATGAGAGAAATATCGGCCTCTTAGTCAAAAGCAACCTTTAATGCCCACGAAGTCCCTCACCTAGGATATGAGAAAGTTCCTGCTGATATTCTTGAGTTTGGGGGAAAGCATTATTTATTACTGATTGATTGTCTATCACATTGGTTACAAATTTTACCAACACCATGGAGAACCTCTGCTGCTGTTATTAATGGAATGCAAGAAGAGTTTACTACGTTGGGTTACCCTTCACAAATTTTAGCTGACAATAACCCATTTCGGCGCTCTACCGGTCAGTTTTGGCACATTTTCACCAGTATGCCACAAGAGAAACCAAAGCATAGTAATACCCTAGGCCCGCATTCTCTATTCGGCTCAAGCTAGGATCCCTTCTGAAAGGACTACCTTGAGAGCCAGCATACCGTTGCCCGCGACCCACCACTAGTAGGAATATGCAGTGTACTGACACACCGGGTCACGATATTTACAGAAAGAAAAAGAAAGAATGCAAAATCGTTGTCAAAGAGAGCAAAGAAAGACTGCGTGCGGAAGAAGCTAACAAATCAGTGTGATTTTGAAGGTAATAAAAAGCTGTTCAGGAAGTGGGTAAAAAGGGCTATGATTGGTGAAGGTAGGGGAATGAATGCGGTAAAGAACAAAAGTGGAGAGATCATGTGGGACCAGAGCAATAATGGGGACTGCTGGAGGGAGTATTTTTAAGAATTGTACAATAATATTGCAGGCATTGAGGATGAGCCTTGTGAAGTGGTATGTGAGAATGTGAGGATGGAAAAAAATATCAGTGAGAAGGAGGTCAAAACGGCTTTGAGAATGTTGAAAAATGGGAAGGCTGCAGGCAATGATGGGATATCCAGTGAAATGTTGAAGCGTGGGTGTAAATTACTAATTTGTAGGCTGCGTGAACTAAACAATTTATGCTTACAGGTTTCAGTTGATCCAGTGGATTGGAAGAATGCTATCGTCGTTCCATTGTAAAAAAGGAAGGGAGGAAAGACCGAATGTAATAATTATTGGGCCATTAGTTTATCGAGTGTCCCGGGAAAAGTGTTCAGTAAAATATTAATGGAAAGAGTGAGGAATGTTACTTACGACAGAATACGTGGTGTGCAGTGTGGGTTTATGCCTGGGAGAGGATGTAGTGACCAGCTTTGCACTTCAGCAAGTGATAGAAAAATGTACAAGTGTCCAAAAGAAAGTGTACTGTGCGTTTGTCGATTTACAGAAGGCATATGACAGAGTAAATAGAAAGAAGTTGTGGAAGGTTTTGAGACTATGGAGTGGATGGGAAGTCATTGAAATGTTATGATGGCGATGTATGACAATAGTAAAGCAAGTGTAAGAGTTAACGGGGCTCTGAGTGATTGGTTTGTAATAAATTGCAAATAAAGCAAGGATATAATGTCTCCATGGCTGTTTAATGTATTTATGGATAAATGCATTGGGGGATATATGCATGCACCGTGGGGGTTAGAGATGCATGTAGTGAAAATGACAGTGTTTTGATTGTAAATGTAAACTTGCGAGTTCTTCTATATGCGGATGATGCTGTTTTGATCTCAGTCAGTCAACAGGGATTTCAGAAGCTCCTAGATAAGGTTTGTGAATCAACGGAGAGAATGGAATTGAAGGTAAATGCGTGCAAGACTAAAGTAGTAGTTTTTGATAAAGACAATGGGGAGAATAACTGTATGATTAGGGCGAATGGTGAAGTAATTGAACAGGTGGATGATTTTGTGTACTCAGGTAAGATGTATGCGAAAGGAAACAGATATATGAGAGTTGAATGAATGGTTTGAGAGGTAGAGGTAGGCCGAGAAAGCTGTGGTTGAATGTAGTTGAGAAAATTCTTAGGAGGAAGAATATTAGGAGTCTTAAAAACAGGAGGGCGTATATGAATCAGTTAATGGGGGTAAATGAGGCAAAAGAGGTTTGCAAGGATAGGTCAGTATGGAGGAAATTATTGAAGCAGAGTTAGGTGTACAATTATGTATTAATGAGTGAAAAATTTTGACTGTGCCTACTTCGAAAGGGAACGGCGTGATGGGTATGTATGTATGTAGGTGCCTTGGAATTGGTAGGTCCCTTAGATTATTGTGCATTATTTCATATGACGTGGGCCACATGGGCTTAAACGGGGGAGTGGCTGAGGGAAGGGAGGGAGGTGGGGTTTCTCGTCATGTGACTCTGGCGGAACCAACTAGAGGGCAGCGGGCGTGGCTTGTAACCTCAGCAATTCAGTCACTCCCTGACCTTCGTCATGGTCACTTCGTGGGCCTCTAGTAAGTGCGGCCAAACCCTACGTGCTCTGTGCTCTTTCCTTTTTCTGTTTTTTCCGTGTTTAGCCAGTTAAAGTAGGTATTTATGTCTATTCATTTTCCTAAAGTATTTATTTCTGAGCCTATAGCCGAAACTCTTCAAAATAGGTGTTTTAAGATGGCTGAATGTAACGCAGATGTTTCAACCATTAGTTTGTCGTAGTGGAAGTCCTGCGAGCATGGGCTAAGTTCCTTCTCGTCCGTTGACTGACGTGGGCTTGCATTGCCAGAAATGGTTTCTTTTTGTTTTTTAAGGCACCGTGGCCCATCAAAATGATTAATTTTTTTGAAATTCGTGTTCATTTGGTAATGCCAAGCCGAACTCCAACCGCCGATATCGGAATTCCTCATTTCAACCCAATTGCCCACTAACTTTTGCCACTCTGAACCAGATGGCGATAAGCTGCTACACCTCTCTTGCTCTATGCCTCGTGGGTTACGCGATTGCTCAAGATAAACAAGAATACACTTGGTAGTGTCAAGCTCGCTCCATCTTTAACGGATGGCACTCCTCCATCAGCTGAGCACAATGGAATGCGCGAAAAAAGATTACATCCTCCCCAAAAATTTTAGGCGTGCTTCTCACCCTCAAGGATATTTGAAACGAATAAATTTCTATGCATGGATAGATCAGTGCACAGGCTTGAAGATCATCCAATAACATAATAATGGGCCTTGTTTATTTACTTTTATTATCCAAAACACCATTGGGATATGTAATACCATAGAGTAATATAGAGGTCTCGCCCCCGTGCTAAAGAGCGTATGCGTGTTAGAAGAAGTTCAGGAACCGATCGCTAGCGGTCTCTGTGGTCAAATAGTTCCATGGTCGAGCGGCCAATTTGAATTCGTTCCCAGCCGCAGCCTGCTCTGACCTGGCGCGTGAGAATACGGGCGTTCTCGTGAGGGCCCTCTGGCTTTCGAGTGACAGGGGAAATTTGAGGGATGGGCGAGGTACGGGAGGGACGAGGGATAGGGACTCCTCAGAAACGTCACGGTACTCAGTACCCACGTGCTTATTGCGTCTTGAGGGGACGCAATGATTCCGGGAGATTAGGCCGGGGCTGCCATAAAATAACTTGCTTTGGGAGGGGCCTCAGTTCCGTAGAAATGTTAACGAATGAGTCCCGGGGGAAGGACTTGCACCTCTAGAAGGCGGCCAAGGCCACCGTCTTTGCTGCCCAGTGTTTTCGGGAAAGGGAATATACACCATAACCATTACATTACACGCGTTGGTAGTTCAAGACATACATCAAGTGCGAAGGTAGAGCAGTAGGGTTATGGGAATAAAACGGCGATCGTCGTATTTTGAGGAGTTGCACACTGAATTTGAGGTAATGTCGAGTTGATGTTAGTTGTATTTCACAAATAAATTAATAGTTTGCATGCTAAAACTAAATAATAAATCTTTGTAAAAATAAATTCGATTTCCTGTAAAATACTTCTCAAAAGAAGCCAAGACAGAGTCGTGCGAAATCTTTGAGGAAGTATCTGGTGAGTTTGGGGTGGGAGGGAAATCATCCAATGACAATTAAGTTAAGATATTGGTAGAGAGAGGTGGAGATAAACGAGTCACATACAGCCTTTATAGGAAATCGTCAACAGAATTCCGAGGAAGGTGTTTTGTAGGGCAGTGGCAAGTGTTAGATCGAAAGGCTAGCCTGTCTACGGCTAGTACCTTGTTTCCACTTCACGGGTTAGACCTAATGTTGGGTTACCTGCCCGCTTTAATCTTCGTAAGAATTGGCCAGTAGGATACTAAGTAAATATGTAGTTGACAATCGAAAGTGGTATATTTTGCTTGAATGTCAAAAAAAATAAACCCTTTCAGGAAATAAGGAAGGTGTAGTAGTAAACCAACGAAGCATTATTTTACGTTGGCGTCCTAAAAATAATTGGTCTGTTGTGCCTAAAGGTCTGGGGAAAGTAAAGGATCTATCAATTTATTATGAGAGTAAACTTATTAATAATAGGAAAGCACAAAGTGCCTCAATTTTTCACTTGAATAAAGGCTTAAGTATTGAGTATATATAGGTAAACGATAAGCGCGAAAATTCCACAGGCGAAAAAATAATGAAATTCAAAGGATAAGTCACTCCAAAAATTGAATTATTAAAGAGTTTTCCAAACTGTTGAACTTCAGCGATGAAGTATTTGTAAGAAAGTATTTAAAAGCACCTCCAGCGGACTTTTTGGAAAAATTGTCGAAAAACTGAATACTTTTAAAAAGTATTCCATAAGATATCGCACAAAAAAAATGTGAAATAAGTACTAATTACTGAAGTGCAAAAAATAGCTGCGAAACTTCAAAGAAAAACTCGCTTCTCAGTGGTTTCAGAGAACATCAAAAAGATAGCACACAGAATTACCGTAAACTTCGAACCGACATTCATCAAGCCAAATACGATATAAATTTAGTAATAGTAAATTTCCGTAGTGTAAAGAACAAATGTGCCGAAGTTGAGCATATATTTGAAAATGCAGAGATAGTAATTGGAACAGAGAGCTGGCTTGCAGAGGATATTAACAATAGCGAAGTTTTTCCGACAGGAAATAAAATCTATAAACGTGATCGACCCGATAGGACTGGTGGCAGGAGTATTCATAGCAGTTAATTCGCATTTGAATAGTACCGCACACTTAGTAGACGACAATGGAATTGAGAGCGTTTGGTGTACCATTAAGCAACAAAACCAAAGAAATATGCATATATGCTCATTTTACAGGCCATCAGCGTCCAAAATCGTAGTTTTATACAAATTAGATGCTCAATTAACATCATTTACCTCGAAAGATAACAAAAGCGTATAATTATCGGGGGCATCTATACCTCCCAGCAATAAGTTGGAAAATCAATAGCGTTGAACAAAGTGCAAGGAAGCGTGATATAAGTGAGGCCTTACTTAATACACTTTCAAACCACTCTCTTACTCAAATAGTAAACGAACCTACGAGAGATAATAAAATATTAGACCTTTTAGCTGTTAGTCACCCTACAATGATTATACACGTCGCTATCCTCGAAGGCATAAGTGATCACAAAGTAATTTTTACGACTTTGAAAACAACAGTAGATTCCACTGTAAAAACCAAACGTAAAGTCTACTTGATACGGAGGCTTCCGCGGTGATTTATTGAATTCATTTTATTCGGGTCTTTCCCGCGTTGCTTCATTTTAACGGGAAAAGTTTCGCTAACGTTACAGCTAGCGTCGTCAGATTCTGAATGAGCTGCAGACATTCATGTTCCTTTATATACTTAACGCCTGAGATAGTCAGGCGCACGTTGATTGCCCGGCTGGACCTTTGAATCCAATTGTTGTAAAAGACATTTGAACGTAGATGAGAGAGGATAACAGTCTTTCCTGTTGAAAACGCACACTGACCGTTATTTGAATGCAAAATCTCACCATCATCCTGGCCAAAAAGCTTCAGTCATCAAAACCTTATTTCACAGGGCATATGCCATCTCGGATGCGGACTCGCTCGCCAGAGAAAAACAGCACCTCCTGACTACGCCCAAAATGAATGCTTTAGCCGACAACTGGTGAATAGAATCGCATGTAAGGAAGACAGAAAACGTAATGTGCCCATGAAGAGAACCGCGGAAGCCGAAATACAGGAGAAGGCAAAGGCATACGCTCTCTTACCAAAAAGCTCGACACCCGTCTGACATTTACAAAGGAGTATACGGGGTTACGTGTAGCTGCGGGTAATCATACATCGGCCAAAGATCGAGATCCCTAAAATGTAGAATGGAGGAACACCAAAGGGCGACCAAAAAGAAAAATTTTCGCCATTCCGCGGTGGCAGAGCACGTCTGTTCAGAACCCGGCCACGTCATTAACTTTGAAAAATGTAAGATCATAGCCAGAAATAATAAATATTTCCCTCGGCTAATATGAGAGGCGATTGAAATAGCCGAACACCGAGAAAATTTCAACAGGGAAGACGGTTATCCTCTTTCATCTACGTTCAAACGTCTTTTAAAACAATTGGATTCAAAGGTCCAGCCGGCCAATCAACGTGCGCCTGACTAGCTCAGGCGTTAGGTATATAAAGGAACATGAATCTCAGCAGCTCATTCAGGACCTGACGACGCTAGCTGTAACGTTAGTGATACTGTTGTCCGTTAAAATGAAGCAACGCGTGAAAGACCCGAATAAACTGCACTCAGTAAAGTTTTGATTATTTGAAAAAAGCGATTACGTAAAATTCGGAGAGACGTTAGAAGCTTCATTCACAAAATTTGTAGCCACATTGAGGAACGAGAGCACCGAAGTATCATGGAGATATTTTTTGGAAATACTACGTAAAGGAATCGATGAATATATATTCCATATAAATTAAAGCGGGAGAGTAAAGAACCTCGTTGGTATAACAGGGTGGCCATTCAAGTATCAAGCTGAAATTCCCTGACTTTTCCAGATTTTCCAGACTACTTTCACAATTTTCCAGACTGTTTAATAATATGTATTTTACGGAATATTAACGTATTTACACATCATAAAACTACGATTTAAAGCTGTTAAATATTAACCCCAAATGGAATTCTACTTTGCCTTCTATAAGGACTCTGCATTGCAACTTAAAGCAAATTTTTTTGTGCAAGCGCCTAAAATGAGGATAGATGTCTCCTATGAGCTTCGTAATTTGTCGTTAAAGGAATCTCTAATTGCTATTTCAGCAGTGGAAAAATGTAAATTTAACGAAAATGAGCTACTCTTCCTGACATTCAGGACGGATATTTGTAAAAATATGTATACTCACAAGGTAGCAGCCATCAAGTTTCGCTGTACCTATAGTCGTGGTTTGCACTACCTTGGCAGCAAATCTACCGATTGTTTTTTCCTTCTGCATAGTTCGTAAGCCTTCATTGGTTTCTACGCACAACTACTGGATCGACGGCAATGACAAAAATGTTGCGTCGGTAAAATCTGCCCAGTGTGTTACAGGCCATATGCACCTCTTTGGTTGAGGAGAGCATTTCCTGCAAATGCATGGATGTTCAACTTGGATTGACATTGGACTAGCTCTATGTTAACTCAATGTTTGCGTGTATCGAAATGGCTATCAGCAAAGCGCGCAATGTTCAAATATTGAAGATATACCTATGCGTAAGAGGATGAAGAAAAATCACCATTTGACTTTCACAACAAATATGATTTTTCCAGATTTAATTTTTAATTTTCCCTGACATTCCATTACTTTCCAGACAATATGAAATTCCTTGACTTTCCCTGACTGTCCAGGTTTTCCAGAAGTGTGTGCACCCTGTATAACCACGAAATTAGGCGGGAGCTCAGGAGACAAAGACAACTACTCAATCTATATAAAAATTTTATTATGTTAAGTTACAAAACAAAGTAGCTTCCAGCGAATAAAATATACGTTGCTCAATGCTCAAAAACGAAGAAAATAATGCGCGCTACTCTACAAAACTTCCAGAAAAAAATCCTTGGTGAATTACTAGATAGAAATCCCAAGTCATTCTGGTCCTACGCGAGAGAGCTCCAGGGCGAATCTTCGAGAGCAGAGTCCTAACTGGATACAAACAGCAAAGTGGTCTCCAACAGTATCGACAAAGCCGATTTATTAAACCACTACTTCGAAAGTGTATTCACTTAGGATGGCACAATTCCCAATTTAAACATTCCTGACTTTAACGAGTCGATGGCTGACATAACAATTCAACGTGATGAATTAATTAAACAACTGCGTTCGATTAAAGGTAACAAATCCCCAGGCCAGTCCAAAGACAAAAGTCCAGAGGAATACCTGCACGCATACTCAAGGAGTTAGCAACACAGACTGCATCATTCTAAGAAATTATATTTAGCAAATCATTATCCGAAGGCAAGGTGCCCCAAGACTGGAAAATAGCCAACGTCACTCCGATATTCAAAAAAGGAAACAAAAGTGACCCAGGAAATTACCGGCCTATTTTGCTAACATCACTTTTATGCAAGATCCTCGAACACATTGTCTTTAGCAATATTATAACATTCCTGGATAATGGTAACTTCTTACATAGCAGTCAGCACGGCTTCCATAAGGGCAGGTCCTGCGAAACACAGCTTGCGCTCTTCCTTCATGATATCCTAAAATCAGGTGAATCGATTTAGCAAGTCGACGGGATATTTCTTCATTTCAAGAAGGTATTCGACAAGGTTCCTCTCACAATAATTCACTTATAAATTGCAATCATGCGGAGTTAATAGAAAAATAGTGAATTGGATAAGTGGCTTTCTCAGGGATCGAACACAAAAAGTAGTTATTGATGGTTTTAGTTCTGATATGGTCGAAGTCGCATCCGGTGTTCCTCAAGTAAGTCTGATCGGCCCTATTTTATTCATTATTTACATTAATGACCTAAGTTCTAGAGTTAGCAGAAAATAAGATTATTTGCAGACGATGCAGTCATCTACCGTGAAATGAGCGAAGACGCGGACTTTAAAGCTCTGTCATCGGAACTTAACAACGTTCATTCGTGGTACCAGGAGTGGAGGTTAGAATTAAATATCAACAAAAGCACCCCAGTTTACTTCCTGAGAAAGTTATCACAAAAATGCTTTACCTATACCGTGGGTGGAGTAAACATTAAGTCTTCAGATACAGTAAAATATCTTGGAATTACCATAGCATCTGATATATCGTGGGGATTACACATACAGAACACATGAGGCGCAACATTAAAGAAACTAGGTTTTGTTAAACGAGTAATAGGAAGGTCCTCGGATGAAAAAGGCAAAGAGAGATACTTCTTCGCTCTGGTTAGGCCTCATCTCGAACACGCCGCAAGCATTTGGGACCCTGGTCAAATAGATTTAACCAAAAACATTAATAAAATACAAAGGAAAGAAGCCCGCTGCGTTAAAAACTGCCTCGAGCGTACCTACATATAGTGTTTCACAACTTTTATAGGAATTAAGGTGGGGGCACCTAGAGACTCGGAGGCTACACGCTAGGCTTAGCTTGCTTGAACTCCAAAAACTTACACCTTTACATGGCTGGTGACCTAACACCCCTTGCCACACGCCCATGCGGCGGCTCGTAGAGATTATGTAGATGTAGATGAATTCAGAGGCCGTAGCGAAAAAATCAATGCATCAAAGCTTGAGATCCAAAAACAAAAATACGCTTCCGTGGAGTAAGTGAAACAAGAGCATAATTTTTTTACACAAAAAAATTAAGTGGTTTCCGAATAAGATGTGATATGGTTCTGTTCGGATGAAGGTATTAAGGTGTCATACCCAGACGAGAGGCCTAAGAGAAAGACCAGATTTACCTAAAAGAAAGAAGGTTGATGACACTTAGAGTAAATACATTTAAAATAGTGAAACAATAAAACAGCCTTGCGTCTTACTACAAGACATTGCGTGAGACAACGAGACGCTCACCTTTTGCCAGTCCTGAAATTTTTTCGCAGAAAACCATAGCTTTACTCGCAATTTTCGCTATTTTCTCATCCTCAGGGGTTTTTTAATTAGAACTATATTATCTTAGTGATGTATAAGTAAGGAAGGGAATTTGAGCTGTGGAAGTCTTTCCTTCTTGCTACTCATCTGTCTTCTTAGAAATGTTCTAGGAAAAAAGTTAAATGTTCCATTCCGTGCTCGCTTAAGCCATTAATCCGATGCTCTTGATTTTCCTCTTCCCGTAAGTCTTGGATTTTTCCTGATTCGTAATGAACAGACTCAATCATCGTTACTTTTAAGTATCACCGCGTTTCACACTCTAGGTGGACTGTAATTTTCAGTCCAGACTTCTTTTGAGTTACAGACCAAAGATTTGGTTGCATGAAACTGGTTGACAGCTATTGGACCGCTGACCTCAAGCACCCAATGTCGCTCGTCAAAAGAGTTCCTAAGAACTGCGACAAGTCAGAGGACATTTTCGTTATTTTACAAAACTTTCACAATGTTTGCTCACTCGTCTGACACGAAAATAATTTTATTGAAACGTTTTTTATGGATACCCAATCCAGTACACTGCCTCCTAAATTCATTTCAAATGTTTGCCCCGTCTGTCGCATATTATCAGGAAATTCAAAGGCAGAAAGCACCCTACTAGTATCCAGTTTAAAATGTTATGTACCGTGAGGGTTTGAAAGTGAAATTTCATCACGCAATTCGTCCACCCGTCAGTAGTTGCCGCACATGCCCCTCTTCCAAAGAAGACGGTAATCTAGGCTCTAGTAAGGAGCACCTTTTCGACATAGCTCTCGATAGTAAAGGATCACAGCTAGCATCGACATCCACTGCTTTGGTATGAAATTTGAAATCAATAGACTATCCGGTACATGAAAGGAACGGGTATCAAGGGAACTATTCGATACATTCTTGTATAAGCTATTCCTCTGCTTCTGATGTGCTCAGATATATACAAAAGAATAAAACAAAGAATTAGTTTCAGCTCAGAACAATATTTTGCAGCGATAAATACCATGCATAAATCCTTAAATTATGCTTCAGTTAGTGATAATGTTTTTAGGCTGTGTACCACTTAAGCTTTCTTGACTTCACCCTGTAGATTCCGACGAGATCGATTTTGAAAATTCACAGGAAGCTTATTGTCAGTGATAGAGCTAACGAAGGGAACTTGGTGAAAAGTAAATATTTAATGTGGTAATGATTTAATTCGGGGATAAGTTGGCGAGAGACAAAACAAAATTTTTCCGGAATATATCGGCGGATTGTGACCCGAAACAATGCATTGCGACTCGTAACACTGCTGTCCACTAATCGTAAGATGAAAATAAGGCCGGTCGAACTGTACTAACTGTAAATTTTTCACTTACTCTAAGGAAACGGGTATTTGTAACCAATAGATGATTCTTGAAAACCTCGGACTACATGCATAGTTGATAATCATCCCTTTTGAAAAGAGCAAGCGACCTTCATTTCTGTTTTTACAGCATATGTTAATGTTGGAATTACACTTATATCCACATGGTCCACGGGTCACTTCTATCAAAATTACATTCTCACACTCAGGAAACAGTCTTATTAGCGATTTTATTAAATATCGCTTTGCGCAGTAGATCGTGGATAGACTTGACCGATCGTTTGTCGAATCCCAAGGAAAGTTGTCGTGATACACCGTTTGACCGTTCACATCCGAATCGGCCGGCGCGGGACCTTACTATAACTCCGAGGTAGCTTAGCATCCGAAGTCCTCCTAAGCTTTGCTAGGCCAAGCGTCAGGCAGGTTCAGAGATGATTTTCAGGCGTTGTTAGGACTCGGAACAACCATCCAAAAGCCCTCCCCTACCTCGCCCATTCCACCAATTTCCCCTCTTGCGTGCGTGTTTGCCGCGCACGGGTAGGGGGCGGAAGTGCGCTTGTCCTTGAGAAAACCAGTGGAAACCTTTTTAGAACATCACTGACATCTAGCGGAGAATATCAGAAAGAAAAAAGCCATAACATAACTCCCATAAGGGCGAGCCCTCTGTATACTCTGTGGTAATACTAATAAAATATTTTAAACAGGTAGTAGTCAAACGAATAATTTGAGATGCACTAAGTATGTTCATTAAATTTCAAAATTCTCCCACTTTTAAAGGGAATTCCTTTATGATACCCCTCTACCGTGAAAATTTACCATAAAATTCTCGCATTTTCATCTCATTTTGGCTCCCAGCAAATATTTTCCGCATTGTTCGTTTTCCCGCATCCATCGTTTTTTTTGCCCATCCCCTTGAAAACTGATAGATCGAGGTTCTACTGTATTGAATTTACCTCCAAAACATGTTTTAATTGCCACAATTACTCCCAGTTACATTGTTTTTTCAATAACTTTCATTACATTCAATGGCTTCAAAGTGTTCGCAATTCTTCCTAAACTTGATTAAAGTAAAAAATCACTTTAAGATTTGAATCGGGGGGAGGGGAGAGTAGAGGGGGATATTCCCCACATCGCACATCCTCAGGACCATCCATTAATGATATACAAACTATACCCATTTATGTAATAACGAAATAATGGCAACTAAAGGTGTCTAGATGGCTTTACATTAAAATATTAAATCAAATTCTACGTTCCATCAAATGTTTCGTAACAACGCATCTACATCTGCTAACATACAGTTTTCACCTGTTCCCTCCATCGATGTACATATTAAGAAATGTTATGTTACAACAAGATTCCACAGCAAATGATGTTGAGAACTAAGATCACTTTGTATATGTCAGTTGACTGTGAGCTTTGAGATAAAAATATCAATCCTAGTAGTCCTTAAATTCCAGAGCATTCTATGACCTAGAGTTCAGATTACCCAAGGTCAGACTACACATAAGTCATAATAAACAACATCAATTTTACAGCTGAAAATTCCATGATGATGATTGAGAATCAGCACCACTGTTTCTTAGATGGCGATAACTTTTAGTAAACATAGCTTTTTTCTTTCTCCATGCGTCAAGAAGTTTTTTTTCTTCATGCATTAACCCTGCACAGACCTGGGTTTAAGACACTTACTGTGGCGTGGCCCACCGGTGGGTCACGCAAATCCAACAAGCGACACTGTCGTAAAATTCATTGAATTATCCTAACTTGCATGGAGTATTGTGAGAGTAGGAATCGAGGACTGTGACCCATTGGTGGGTCACGCCACGCCGTGAGGGGGAGGGCTTTGATTAGCCCCGCAGTGAACAAGTCCCACCAGGATGATATACGTCGTTTGAACAGTTAAAAATAAGGGAGGAATCTTATTGATTCAGGGCTAAGTGAGGAAATAAGTAATTATCCGAGACCATAACTAGAGAGTAAATAAGAAATTCGTTACACTTACTCCTCTCTAAGAGCTAGCAAGAATTCCAAAGCACCTTCGGCCAGTGGTATGGATATCTCATCAACAAATGACACTCAGCTCTCTCCTGCTCTTGCCCTCTTGTCTCGTTTCGCTTTCTCTGGCATTATATTCCTAAGAAAGGAAGGAGAAGCACTGTATTTCCAATGGCACACTTAATACTATCTATGTATAGAACATAGCTTTCTTCTAAGAGCAGTCCATGTTGCTACATGCAATTTACCAAGTATGTCCTAAAATGATGCTCAGCTATGTCATCAAATACTGGCATGAAAATCTATGGGAGAGGAATATTATCCATAGTGAAGAGTAAAAACCAATCAGGAATCCAGAGACTAATAACCAAAAATAAAGGAAAATTATGTCATTAAAATACAGCCCACATCATTAAGTCTCGTTTCATTGGAGTTTGAAAAATATTATTTAAATGTCTCACTAATCTTCTTTGCTATGTCAAAAAGTTGAATAAAATATAATTATATGTATTAGATAAAAGCAAAGGAAATGATTGACACCAAAAAGATAAAATCACCGATGGATTTTACATAAGTCCTAATAATTCCATGCTTATACATCACTTACTTAATGCTTTAGAGCATTAATTTAAATGATGTGTAGTGTGATTAACTTTTTTCAAATATAATTATTTTCTGAAGAAATTGGCATGAGAAAAATTTGGCCTGGACCGGGAATCGAACCATGGACCTTTGGTTTGCCGGACCAATGCACAGACCACTACGCTATCCAGGCTTCCTGATTCCCATGGCAATTTTGCTGGATACAAGGCAACTAGATCTTAGGCCCTTGCAGTCCATCAAAGATGGCAACGCAAGGGAGATGAGGACTTCAAAGAAGCCACAACCAAGAGGCAGTATCCTTCACCAGCACTTATGCCATGCTTATCCATTTGAAATTCAAACATGACGGGTGAATTTTTTGAAGAAATTTCCATGAGAAAAATTCGGCCTGAATTTTATAATTATTTGCATTTATTAAAATTTCTCTGAAACTTGGAATGAGCTTTGGATACCCTCTATTACTGAGGTGGAGAAGGTCATGCCATTTTCATAACCATCAGCAAAAATAAAATGATTGAGTTGGACATAAAAAAGGTAATTGCTGCTCACAATATGAGAAAAGTTACCATGCAGACGGTGAAATTGTTGTAGCATGCTATATACGCACTCTTAATAAAATTAAAACGAGTACTGAACAACTTTCTCTCCTTACAAGTATTATACTATATATGACTAATTTACGCACCTAACCATGAAGCTTGTTGGCTTCAATAATCCTAAACATTTATCTTCTTAAGTGGCTCATACTTTTAATGAAATCTCTAAATCAAACACATTAAATATGCATTTACAGCAGCAACACAAACATTTGAAGCACAATAATATGAAGTCTCGATAATACGAAGGCAAACTGGAGGTCCAGACAAAAATCATACCTTGAATGGTGCTTTTTGAAAATACTAAGTGATGTTTTGACCACCCAAAGTTGCTTCTTCAGAGAAGCCCAAAGATCAATTGGTCACCTTAAGTCTGGCAGGCAAAACTGAAGAAAATTGGTATCATAAATTCTAGATCCGAGTGACAGAGAAGTAGTATCACTCACTGTGGTCTCAGAAAAGATAAATATTTAAGATGTGAATAATGTGTTGGCATCTGCATTCAAACAAAGACCACCATTATGTTTTAATAGAGAAAAAAGTCATACATATTAAATACTATTTTAAATAAATAACTTGATACGCAAATTGCTTTTAATTAAAGCAAATGCATTTCCTAGGCATCAGGCTGATCGCCATCCTCAATCATTCAAGGGTTGATACACGCATGGATAATGCTAAATCACCCATTTCTGTTCATGGAGGAATGCATGCATTCCCAAGTCTCTTTTCACAGATATGATTTTTTATTAATTTCACTTACATGACTAAATTTTGTTTCATAAAAATAATTACCCAATAATGAAATTAACTTATTATATTTATCTTTACATGCCCTATCATCTTGCCACAATTTCGTAACATAGGTGTCGAAAGACGAGTGGAACACCATTTCATTTAATAGTTACTATATTTGCCTTCTTCAGTAAACTGTGACAAAGAGCTTATTTAATGACTTCACATTTAAATGTGATAACTGAAAACACTCCACGATTTCGGGATCATTTTATCCACTCAAGGAAGAGTGAAAGAGAAACTTGGTCTCAAATGAATATCACAGATGTTACCCAGATCCAGTGTTTTCCTTTTCATCAATTTGATATTTTCTTTCACTGCTCATGACTTGCAACATTTTTGAGTGACGGTACGACTTGGTGTTTAAGATATGGTCCCCAGTATATGATAATTAGAAAAGGCTTTCAGTTGTGACAATTTTGCTTCGTATAATCGAAACTTTGTATCCACATGCTTCATATTATCATGTTTCCACTGTACTTTATGTTCAGTAATGTGAGAAGGATGACAGATGAGAACAAAATTGAGAAATGTAAGGCAAAACAGCCCCTTACTGATGCTTCAACAATATTGCATTGAACAGAATCAATTTCATCAATTATGAAATTTGGTTGTTGACTCTCAATAGCCAGAATGGCTAAATCAAGCAATACTGCTTAAGCAGCAGCGACCTCAGATGAGTCAAGCCGGAGTCTCAAACCAAGGGATAAAATAGGGAAACACTGCTCCAAACTTCCAAATTATCTATTCATAGGATTTCTTGTCATGATATGACTATTACAAACAGTTCCACCGGCCTATTCAGATTCCTTACTCAGGTAGACAAATGTTATGAGAGAATATTCAGTTCACCCAAATTCACCCAGTAGAATTTCATTTGATTTCAATTTGAATTAACCTTCCCAGTACCTGAACATTTCAGGCTCATTGCTGCCTAGAAGATCAAAGAGCAAATGAAGAGTTTTGACCATGATATGAAAACATTTTTCCAACAGGTACACACCACTCACTATACTTTATTCAGTAACAGATAGAACCTAAAGATATAATTCTGTACAAGAGATTATTCATCTGTATCACACTTCACTAGTATTATAATAATTTATAATGCAGGTACAGAATGGAATAAAGAGCCCATTTGTGACTATAGTGCTCGCAGAGTTTCCGTGCACTGCAGTTTTTCCAAGCCTAGCTGCCCATGGTAGATGAGCAGCGATTGGCTGCCGGCGTCCAATCCCGTAAACCGGTTCTTACCTCAGTGCGCGCCACGCACAAATACTGTAAGTGGCGACCCAAAAGAATAGGCGAAAACGAACGCTATGCCTCGCCGACGCTCGGGTCTTTAGATTAGAAATACTAGATGAGAAACTATTATAGATATCAAGTCAAAACTTGCAGTGATTGCAATAGTCATCGCAGTGAGGCAAGAAATTAATCCCCATCGGCGCAGGTCACCCTGGTTCCACGATAAATAAACAGAACTCAAATCCTCTTCAACAACATTTTGAAAAATACAAATACAAAATTGCTACTAATTATCATAACAACCAATATTTTTATCGCTGGGAAAGATATCAGAATTTATCTAACCATATTTAATTCAGTTTAGAAAGTCTGCCACCCGCTGTAGGATAATTTAAAGTGAGCTAAGACTAGACTCTTTTGGGTCGCCACTTACGGTATTCATACGCGGCGCACACTGAGCTAAGAACCGGTTTACGGAATTGGATGCCGGCAGCCAATCGCTGCTCATCTACCATGGACAGATAGGCTTGGAGAAATTCTCCAATGCACAGAAACTCTGCGAGCACTATAAATGACAAGACTATATAAAATAATGCATTCAAACACAAGCTGGTGATGTTTTTACAAACTGAAAATTGCCCTTGAGCAACTAGTTCCTGTACAATAGTAGTAATATTGTATGAATAATGAACATAGCACTTAAGAGAAAGAATTTTTACATCCGCGTCCCACAATTCTGTCATCAGGCTCATGTTGAGAATTGCCTCACTGTTGAGAAAAATGTGATGAAATTTTAAGATATTAAATGATCGACACATATATGCATGACACCTAATTCGTAAAATTTTCACAATTTCATGACACGACACATCACTAGGAGTTGCAGCATGCTCCTGTCCAAAAAAACTTACCATTCCGAACCGAAAAATTTTTAAGTACTGAGATGGCATCAAAGTGACAACGCGGTCGAACTACGACCCCTGCATGAGAAGGCAATAAACAAATAGAACAGGACAAAGACCTTCCTCCCCGCAGTTGGAGGCAGAGAATGAGGGGAATATGCTCGACAGAAAAACGTTGACTTGTGAAAGGAAATTCTTCATGGTGGGAGGAGGGCCTAGTCTTCTGTTCGCTTAATGTGTGAGCGAGAATAAAAGGGGGATAGCCCATTTCGGTCAAACCAAGACCTCTCATTGACGGTGACTGCTGGACGATGTGGAGAGCCGAACCTTCGTCTTCATCATGTGTAATGGAAGTGCACTAAGTTCAATTATGTGCTTATTTAAACTCACATGCTACAGAGTTACACACATAAGTGGAATAAGAAGATGCAATTAACTATTCAAATTGACTATATTCTCAAAGAGAAAAATTAATTGTATAAAAATAAATTTTTCATAGTAGCTGGTATCATAAATATTTCCCCCACCGCATTTAGAACAATGGGACTATGCGTCTTTAATTTTTAACGAGATATTTTACCCACAAATAGCTTTACAGCTCCCTCTTGGAAACAGTACTTCCTTTTAAGTTGGATTGAAATAACTCTGTACCCAATAAGTCTACTGTTAGAATTCAGCATTCACTCAATCTTTTTTCCAGTTTCCCGTTAGAATTTACTTGGGATAAAATGTGCTGATTGCCGGAGAGAGACATCTTTTCACCACACAATGTTCACTCTTGGTCAAACTTCGTCTAATCAGCATATGTTACACTGCAACCTTCTACTTCATAATTATAAAAAAAAACCTTTGGTCGAGAGGTATGGACTCAATCAAAACGATTCCCCAGGGCAGCTTTCAAATACCAACTCCTTAACTTATCACAGTCGATGGGTTGGGTATGTTGTTTACATCGCATTTGGAAAATGGAGCATTGGCCACTGAGGTTCACATCGCAAGTTTTCTGCCATAGTCATTCTAGGAAGATGTGATTAAGGCAGGGTAATATTCGTTAATTTTCTCTGCTAGCAAATTTGCCGAATCTTTGCATGTAATTCACCTCACAGAATTCTACAATTAAACCAGAAGAAATTCATTATTCTATGATAATCCTCCCTAAATTCAATGACACTGTTTTCGTCAATATCAGGGGTGGCCAGCCCGTGGGCCGCATGCCCATTTCCCATTAAAATGCCCCATGCCCGCCTTGAACATTTTTCCTGCCCATGAGATTCATCACATTTTAATACAATAACTTTAACACAAAAATTACAACTCATTGTTTCAATTATTCACTCCAAAAATATGTATATAGTGGGTCTAAATTTAATATGGGGATGTATAATTTTATATGCTGCCCGCGAAGTTATGATGCATTTCCAAAGTGGCCCGCAAGATCATTTTGGTTGGCCACCCTCGTCTAGATGATAATGAGTAAAAATGAAATAGCCGCTGAAGTAGGAATATATGGCAGTAAGCATTGAATATCGGTAACATTCCTTTCGTCATCTTTATAAAAAGGATATGGCAATGGGAACCAACTACTTCAGCTTCCTATTGAAACAACATTCATATTCAAGGTAATTGTATTCGAGGAATAGTTCCCAATGAAAATGGTTGGCTAGACAAACCTCAATAATTACTGGTTTTATTTAAGCAAGTCATATTGATTCCATCGTCATACATTTTCCTCAGGAAATTGTCCCTATAAGTTAAGTGACTACTTCCCAAAGGAAAAATAAGAGCAGCATTTTATAATAAGAGAACGCTCAGAAGTATCCTCGGATCGCCCAAGGACAAAGAAAAGGCTGAACAGCAGAACGGAGTATACCTTTTGAAGTGTTCTGAATGTGACGCTATTTACATTGGGCAAACAGGGAGGAGCTTTTCCACCAGGGTAGCGGAGCACCGGATGTGTCATCTCCACCGAAAGGAAAATTCCCAATTCGCCAAGCATCTTCTCAACATGGGACACAACAGTGACTTCATTCCTACGATATTACATGTAGAGAAGAGAGGACGCAGATTAGACACCCCGGAGGAGTTGGAAATCTTAAGCCACGCTGACTCAAACCTCGTCAATGACCACCTCTTTCCCTCTTGCCCCCCCTCCTCCACTTTCCTTCTTGCTCATCCAACCCTTTCCCCCTCCCCGCCTGGAGTGACGCATACCCGAGCACTGAGCCCAACCACCACCTAACCCTTACCTCCCCTTAACCTCCCCCTCAGCACCTGAATTCTCCCAGTCCTCAACACCCTCCCACCACCTCCCCCACCACTTGACTTTCCTATATATACGGCTCATTTTTTGAAAATGTTTTACCTTGATAATGTTATTCTGTAACGAAACCATGGTCGGTAACAATAAAACCGCATGTGGGAACAGCAAAGTTGTAATTTCTTCAAACGCTCCTACTATGAAGGATTTCCACGAAGTCACGCCCGCTACCATTACTTATACATGATTTTTTGTTGCTTAACTTTGTTTCCATTGATGCTATGATGTCTCCATTTTATTTCTCAAGAAAATCGTTGTAATTGACCGCCTGTGACGTAATGATTTTCTACAAGCATCGCCTGTGAATTTACAACTTTCTTCTTCAAATGTGATCTATGTATGACCGAGAAGCAAAATAACCATTATTATGTAAAATACTGCTCCAAATCAATGAAAAATCGATAAGTTACAAAGTTGTAAAAATGTAGAAATTTTACAATTAATTTGCTAAAATATGGCCAAAAAATTAACTTAATGAGTATCTATTTTTTTAATATTTCATAATTATATTATATAAATAAATCACCAAAATTTAAAAATGGCACCTTTTAAATACGAAAGCCCCACCTAGTGATGCATTAGTGAAATTTTATCGCCCACTCAAGGGGTTAACACATGACTTTAGTTGCTTAACTTTGTTTGCATTGATGCTATGTCGTCTCCATTTTATTTCTCAAGAAAATCATTGTAATTGACGAAACACATTGCCTTTAGACTACATCCTTACGGTAAAAAATAACTCCCTGTCAATTATTTGACTATGAAGTGCTGTAAATAATATCTTAAGCTTATTCAATTTGTGAGTTCAGCCTCCACTCAATTATCCAAATCATAGAGTGATGATGTGTCTAGAACACTCACCTCATTAGCCTAAAGCATATCCCTTTTTTAATTCTTTAAAGAGCGGGTAGATGACTCTGGTGTTCCGGTGTACCAAGACGTGTCGCCTCAACGTCATTGCCTTATCGTCATGCCCCTCTCCATCCAGCCCTTCCCTAGACTCCCAGGGTGCGATCCAGTGAAAGGTCTAAATGTGGTTCCTTCTTCTGGCTTCCGAGCGTTCCATGAAGGGCTCTGAAGCACCGAGTACACCGAACCTGGACTTTCTTGTGCTTGCTCAACTGTGTCCTTTCTCTGGCGATCAGTAATGGCTGGTAATGAGTGCCAATATTATGCCTGCAGTTCCAGCCGTCGTCGCAATCCAGGCATTAGATTCTACAAGGTTCCAATGAATGATAGAGAAAGGAGAAACAAATGGGTTGTGCATTCTTGTAAGTTTGCTATCCTAGCCGGATGGTTCCCTATCTGTTTGCTTGTTGAATGAATTGTTGCAATTCATGAAATATCTAAGTTCACGATTGTTAATAGAAGAATTGCATAAAAGCACTGCAATCTAGCTCAGAAAAATATTCCATTCCAGTTACAGATATCCTTTCCTCACTGCCTTAAAGTTGACAATGAATAATTTAAGAGATGATAGAAAGATAAAAACCTTATTTCGTTTTCTACCTTTGCTCTTCTTTATCAGTAAGGAAAAGTATATATATTTAATTATTCCATCGCTGAAAATTATACTATACAATTATTATATGACATAATGACCTAAAAAAATATATTTTCTTCATTTATCATGTTCTTTATGGAAGTAGCGACTATGATTGCATAATTGCACAGGATTCAATTCTGAGATCTCGCAAGGTATATAATAAAAATCTACGGCTGTGCGAAGAATAATGTGACAAAATATAAGCATCTATTATAAGGCACGTTGCGAGATATTTTAAAGTATTTCCGAGTCACAATACATGTGCATTGCTTAAACGCTGGTGCACTTATGAAGAGGGGTCATTTGGAGATCTCACTACATCTACATCTGCGTTATAACCTGCGAGCCACCACGAGGGTGTGTGGCAGGGGGTGAAGATCACCAAACATGCACTATTGACATGCGACTAGGATATTTAAGGGAGATATGCTAGAAAATAGGGTCACATGGAGCTAGATGGTTAGTATCTACATAATAAGGGAGGGATTATTGGTTGTTATTACATGCATCATGCACTACAGACTAATCTAACTATATTTCACCTACCTATCCCTACGCTACGCTGCCTATTGTTCTCTCTTATAGTACGAGGGAAAAAAGACATTTTAAATCTATCGGTACGACAATCTATCTCTCTAATCTTGTTAATCTGATCAAACCTAGCATAATACGCAGGGGTTCTTAATATAAGTCTAACGTCATCAGTGAACAAATTGGTTTCGAATTTACTTAAAAGGTTTAACTTATATTTTAACCTGCGTTCTGATAGTAATTCCCATCCTAGTTCTTCTATTATGCTCGTAACACTTATACAATTACCATAATGGCATTTAACAAACCTAGCAGATCTCCTTTACACGCGCTCTAATTCTTTAACCATACCTTCCTCTTACGGATCCCATACACTAGTGGCATATTCGTAATGAGGCCTGACAAGTGTAAAAAAGCTTCTTTATTGTACTCTCTCATCGCATTTTCATAGAACCCTTTTTACGAATCCTAATCTATGGTTTGTTACACTAGTTATTACCCTGATGTGTTTCCCCCATGACATATCTTCAGTGATGGTGACGCCTAAGTATTTAATTGAATCTACGTTACATATTTTGTTTTCTTTGATGCAAAAATTATTCCTGCCAGGTATCAGCAATTGCAGCAGTAAGGAGGCTTCATTGGTCAACAGCGGATGTGGTGGTGCGTTTAACCAGTAAAATCACCAATACAGGAGAGTGATACGTAAAAGAACATTCTACCATGCAGTACACTAATCGAGATACAACTGTTGTTAGTATTATTAATGCGACAAATAAATAGCACTAAAAGGTACTAAGACATGCAGGAGTGTATCATGGCGGAGATTGCATGCGAGGTTAGTATCTACAATTCATATTAAGATACATAGCACTACTGTAAAAAACCTATTTAACCTAGTCAGTATCCTAGAAGTGACCTATCACAACTATTATGGTCCTTTGATGTATGTGGAAAAAATGGCATCTTAAATCTATCCGTTCTGCAGTCTATTTCCTTAATCTTATTCCTGTGATCGTTCCTACCATAATAGTATGGCTCTAGCAAAATATGTTCAACAACTGGCAAATAAAAGCCTACATCAAACTTTCGTAAAAGACAATCTTGTACGGCTCTGAATTGCAAATTTGGAATGAAATCTCTCGCTCCGAGTGGTGGGGGGTAGAGGGGCAGCGGCCCCCCATTCTCCCACTGGCTAGGTCCATAATTGCTCTAACTGGTCCTAGGTCCGAACATAATCCTTTATCATATGTACTTAAAAATTGAATTTATTGTAAGAACATTTTTAATCCATCGATTCCACAGTCTATTTCTTAACCTTACGCAATATGTCTTTTTTACAGGAATAGTTAATCTCTAACAAAACGTCTTCCCTAGTTAACGAATCATGTAACTGACATTTCCTACTTTTTACAAGAGTAGTTAAACACGATTATTTTTGACGTGAAAGGATGTCTTATTGCTATGTCTTTTGAAATATTGATGTTCTTATTTATGCATGATATTTTGAATATGTAATAGTAGTCATTGTATCCCTTGCATGTTGGAACGATTGACGATAGAATGTTTCTTGGTCAGTAGATTTTTTTAATTGGTGCGTTGCATGTGTGGTACGGGGGTTTCAATGTAATTTCGGTGTTCTACCGAATCATTCATGCATGCCTGGTGTAGATGCATCCCCCGCCACACACCCTTTGGGTGGCTTGCAGGGCATGACGAAGATGCAGATGTGGATTGTGAGGATTATTGAAATGGGAATCGCTATCATAGCGTAGATTAAATTATAGACTTAATCTCTTAGCTAAATTTCAGGAAAAACATTTATCGACGACGTAAAAAACATACCATTAACCCCCACGTACCACGGCAGATTAGATCACGCCAATAAAATTATAATGATAGATTGTAGAACCGATAGCTATAAAATGTCATTTTTTCCGCGTACCATTCGGGACCATAACAGCTGTGATCGTAGTCATGAATACTGGGAATAGTGAGATTGGTTAGACAGTATATCTTTCTCTTTATATTCCCTACGTTCTTATATATTTATGATGTAAATATTGATGTTTGTTAGTCTCTCGGGTGCACCGGAGTACGCAGACGGAACGCGGGGAGAGGATCTAAGTAAGAATTGCAAACTATTCCCTTGAGAAAGAGTTAATTCGGCCCTCTAATACATGGACACAACTAAGCAACACATTGTCCAGACCTTGACTGACTTCGTACCCCCTTTTGCACTTCCATCAGAATGTCATTCCACCAGGGGGGAACTAGAGCGAGGCAGAAAGTTCTTGCAAGCTCAGGAGTAGGAGGGGAGTAGCTACTGAATGTGGGAATGCAAGTCAGCTAAGGAGGCATGTACACTTACAGGTACAATCTTAAGGACTCTTCTGGTCCTCAATTGGAGAAGAGATAGTGCACGACCTAATTGGGCAATGGGAGGCGAGATAGTGCACAATCTAAATGACCTCTCTCTTCCTCTGTCCAGAAGGTGCACGGCTCAGCATAGTTCCCATGCCAAGGTGGTCTCTGGTGCCTTCCTGGTCTAATGTGCTGGGTCTAATGTGCCTTCGGTGTCATATTAATAATACACTTACATGTTCTTATTTATGCATGATATTTTGAATCTGTAGTAGTAGTTATTGTGATTAATGGTTGCTATTACATGCATCATGCTACAGACTACTCTCAACTATATTTCACCTACCTATCCCTTTGCTACGCTCCTTATTGTTCTCTCTTATGGTACGCGGGAAAAATGACATTTTAAATCTATCGGTACGATAATCTATCTCTCTAATCTTGTTAATATGATCAAACCTAGCATAATGCGCAAGGGTTCTCAATATTTACCTAAGGTCATCTGTGAAAAAATCGGTTTCGACTTCACTTAAAAAATATAACCTTAATTTTAACTTGCGTTCTGATAGTAATTCCCATCCTAGTTCTTCTATTAAAATCGTAACACTGATACAATTATCATAATGGCCTTTAACAAATCTAGCGGTTCTCCTTTGCATTTGTACTTAGGATATTTTATATCTCATGGACTCAGTGGTGCCACGATAAAGGAGCTGCTAAATGTAATAATATTGCAACTGGTGTCCGTTAAATTGGAGCCAAGAGCATTTCTATGTCACCAGGCAAGTACCAACTGGAACTCCCAGTTGGGTGTTTCGCCGGAGAAACCTTATTGTGAAGCGGGTGAAAGGAAAATATTTTGTTTGTATTATTTGCCTCATCTTGTAAAATCCCCAAGAAATAATTTCTTGAAAAGTGATTTTATATTAGACAATTAAACCCTCTCATTTGAGAATGTTCGCCAGGTATATAGAATTGATTCATCCAGTTCATCAGTAAGAGCATTATGCAAACTATCATCAGCTCACATATGGCTTAATCCATTCCAAAAAATGGTTTGTGGCTAGCAACTCAAGTCCTCCACTTTTCTGTGGCTACAGCTATCCGTTCTAGTGTGGCACTGGGTAAATTAAACTTAGCATTTGTACTACCAACAGCTGAATTTATTCATTTTGTGAATGGCTTATTTGATGCTCTTAATTGTTAATATCCTTATTCTGAAAACCCTAATAAGAGGTGCCTTTCAGAAAAAAAATGTTAACATTTGTCTCATTTTAAAAAGGGGGCTAAAAACATTTAAGGAAAACATTTGGAACACGTCCACCATGCTTTGATGGTTTCCTGTTCACAACAAATGCCATTTTAAGTTTATATTCTAATATCAACTCTAAATATATTTTTACGGCACCTCTTAAGATGCATTGGAAAACTTTTTTTCATCTATCAGACAGAGAGGGGGATTCAAAAGAAACCCCACTGTCAAAGGTCAAAGTCACAGGTCACTGAAAGTGATAGTGGCACACACTATTCTGACCCACTCAATGCTAGCACCATTTCCTCCACCAATGAACCACCAATGATAAGGATTCCCCAACACCCCCAACTCCTGCATTGCTCAGCTGACCCCCCTCAATCGCCAGCCATGTCTTCTCTACACTGGGCCTAGCCTCCGTTGAAACTGACCACGGAAGAGAAGTGACCTGCTGGAGTGGTGACTTGTGATTGTCTTCTATAAATCAAGTTTACAGTATTTAGATTACGGGCTGGTTTTCCAATGTAATACTTGTTTGTTATACAAATGTTCTTGCTTGAAGTTAATCAAACTGGCTAAGGTGGTTGTTATTTTCTCTCACCTCCATCTACCATTCACAGTCACTTCACTCGCAACATTAAGTTTAAGTCATATGCGTCGCAGAAGTTAGCCCAGAGTGTGATGCTTTCTCTCCGCTGAGATGATTCGCACTGTTGATGAGTACAATTGGTGTGTTTTACGTTAAACACTTCCAAGGCCTTTCAGTCACAGAAATGTAGCCATATCACAAATATTCACCAACAGACTATTTGTAAACAAAGCAGAATGACCAGTGCTCCTGCCAGCAAGAAAAGTTACGGGAAATTTCATTAGATTTCAGTAGAAGGTAACAGGAATTCCGCCCATAATCAGCATTGCTTACAGAATGTCATATCCTGACATTTCTCCATCTCATTCAGATGGCTGAGTATTCTCTCCCAGACTTGGGATTGGAGATAACTGCAGGAGAGAGCTCTTTCTCCCATCCAAGGTTCTCAAAGTTACATCCTTGGGCCCCAAATATCTGACTTCAAACCATTACTCATGCTTATCATTATGGTATGTAATTTATGCACATTAGACATTTCTTACCTGTCTTAGAAAGAGATATATGATAACTCTCAGTACATGAATAATGAAAATCCCCTGTAAGACAACTCATTAATAAGTCATACAACTTTGTAAGAAGTGCATGTTCATAGGTTATCACTATCCCACATGTTAGGGCTTAAGTATTTTGTAAGATGTATTATTAATACTACAGCACATGAAGTATTCCCACAAACAATTCAGTATATAATTAATTAAACAGTTTATGAAAAGGCATGTTGGTATATGGATAATCAAGCACTCCTAAATATTTCACCAGGCTAAATAATTCCATTTACCTTCAATGATATGAGCACTAATGACTATCAGCAAGTGCACGTTGGAATGTTATAAGGCTTGCGATAGTTATCAATTGCAACAAACACACATTATGTCAGGCACATGAGAAAGTTCTAAACTAGATACAAATCGTTCAACTGAATTCCAAAACTTCGTACATTACAAGAAATACTGAAAATGGTAAACATGAAACACCCTGTGTGGTTCTTTTGGGTCCATGAAAAGCTTCATGAGAAGTAAACTACAGCAGACACAATACAGACGCAACTTCATAAAAAAGTAATCATCTTAGGATTCATAGTTTTCGTTAAGCTGTCAAGTTCATGAACTACGAATAGAATCTAAACGCATGAGCTACCCCTAATCTTTTCGAAGTTGACAATTAAAGACAAACATGGTAATTATCAACGAACAAATCTGCGAAGGAGAAAAGTATTCATACTGTACACGGTCAGCGCCTTCAACGATCTTCACTGGAACACTCAGGTATTGTAGCTTAGGGGAAATATACGATGTAGAAAAAACTTTGGCATAAGTTGAACGATCATTCACTTCATGCATTGTTCTACAACGCTACACAAACATATCACACACACTGCATCAAAATACGAGATTATTTCAGAAGCGTGGTTACTAAAAAGGAAATAACTACATAAATATAACGCACTTGAAAGTTCTTTCATGACGTTAACTTCAATAAAACACATTCACATTGAGCTAAAATTTATCCACGAAGTATTTCTGTAACACGATCTTGTGCAGAGGCATGTCATAACTGACCTAAAAGGAAAATTTCAATACCTCAAAACGATCACGACTGATTTCTATGCACGGTGACAGAGAATACACCCCAAGCCCTCATAGGAATAGCGCTAAGACAGGACGGGATATATCACAGAAACACATACATCACAGAATATACACAGAATGCCAAATCTCCCTGCTCGGGATAAACTGGTGAGTTTTGTTGGTTTCGGGACAGGTTAGGGCATACATGATAGACCCCTGGTACTAGAGGGGTGGGCGGCCCCTTCCTTGACGCCGCATACCGCTTGTCGGCCATTGGTTACGACGCGGAAGACAACCCAGAAGTCCAGTAGCTAGGTTATCACCATTGACAACAATAGAAATCTGTGAATGCCACTGAACCTTTAAATCCTGATGCATTCGAAAGCTCAACAATCATTGAGATCCCATTCGATCCTCTTCCAAGGGCAAGGATGGCCCAACTTTCCCTTCAACCACAACAATCACAACGCAATACCACGAGGCAGCAAACCACTTCCATGAGTTCTTAACCATTAAATTGAATGTACCTACCTCAATCATTATCGCGTCACCAAAGTAGATATGACCGGCTTGTCGACGCGGACGTTTCACTGCTTTTGATCTCGTTCTCAGACGATATAGTGCAAACTATTGGACGACCAGAATTTAATATGGCACCTAGCAGGAAAGAAGAGAAGGTAGAATCGGCGAGACAGCATTGCCCATTGGTCCCTCAGAAAAGAGACAACCCTTGATCACACCAGCAGCAAAGAACCCATCATATCCAATTGCTCGTAACAACACCGCACAATACGACCATTTACAAATCCAATTATTTCATTAGAGCGACCAATAAGCAATGGCGTGAAACTATTTATACGATGCGCTGCGATTAATTTTCAGTGCTCGCCCCATCACAAAAATATATCAGGGAGAATCACATAACGACTGACCAATACTTGCTACTCTTAACAAAACCAATTAAGTTAAAACACAACCATTCACTATTTAGCAGAGTAGCAAAACCCACCTCATCCATCCAGACGAATCGATATGAAATTGCATCGCCAAAGTAGACCACAGCAAATTACTCCATCACTGGCGAGGATGACTTCCACCATAACATGGGGTCAATTTTATTACCATAAGTTATTATGGCCCATGCAGTTTACCACACCGGTTGCAATGAAACACCTCGGGGATTAAATTGGGATAATCCGGTAACCGTTCACACATGACCGTACCGTACACTTCCGCTCCACGGATTCCAACCATGAGGCTGATCAAGGCTGATGACGTCGTTTGCGAGTTCCTATCAACCCAAACATAGGTGTCACCCTCGTTTGTGCCGCCGACGACTTCGTGGGCGGCATCGTCCCTCTCCACCAATGAGCTGCCGCCGCGTCGTGTCGCTATGCCAAAACCGCCAAAACTCGTACAACGCAGGACGAGTAAAGGCTAGAGATGGGCAACATCGTTCAGTACAATGACCGAGTCTTGAATCGGTCGTTCAATCTAAGGAATCGATTCTTGGATCACGTTCTCGTTCAATTTTGTCCATTACAGTGGTTCATTGATATACATTTAAATATCTTGTATGAATTCCTTTAATATAACCGGCCTTTTATAAATTCAATGTAGCATTTAAATCAGTACATGAACAAGTGTAAATATAATTTAAAACAGCAGTGATTACGTACAGGGATATATGCATATATGCATTCGAACGGCGATCGCCGGCGATAGACGGCAGTCGCGCAAATCGATCTTGCTTTGTTCGGCTCTCCTCATAGCGGATAGCCGCCGATATGACTGAAGTCGTACATGTAATAAATCTTGTCCCTTAAACTAGCAATATTATGACATTAAACGGTAGATATAACATGTATTATTTCAAAATTACAGGTTATAAAATATATGTACAGATGAGCGTTTCCGGGATTTATGTCAAGAGTCAGGGAAACCACCAATGGCAGTAAATTTACGTAAGGGGAGAAGCTTATCATCCCCTCAGGCTCCGTATGATAGATTTGCAATTAAATGACTAGTACAGAGGAGAACAGCTATTCAGACTGACTATCCTAAACTACGCCCCTGATTATGCGTTTAAATATAACTACAGTGGCTATCATAAGGCTACTCCTATGATTACAATAAAGATGTACGAAAAAACTATGTATATAATGAAAAATGTGACAATTGGCTACACTTTTATTCTTCCTTCCCATTTCCTGTAAAAGAAATGCAGCGGTGTAGGGCGGATACAAAAACTTAAAAAAACAAAAAAAAAAGTTTCTTTAAGGTTTTAGCCATGCACTTCGGATGTAAGAAATTCTTATCATTTTATCAGGATGAATTTTTAATACTTTAGGAAATTTAGACTTAATTAAATGCTCTTTCAAATTTTATTCGCCTTCAAAGCTGTTTTTTGGGGTTTATAACTCCTCGTGACATTCCATGCATGTGCAGTATTAAAAATTCTTACTTTTACAGCATGTCTTGATGTGCCAAATGCAAAATTAAGTCGTTAATTCAGGTTTACAGGAAATAGACATTACTTACGTGTTTGATGGAACTAGCACAATTCGTAGTATAGAGGACGGATGTATTATATCCCCAGTATTGCAGCACCAAAAATGAAGTTGAAACTTCCTATGAGGGTCTGCTGTAAGGGTGGCCGTTGGTCCTCTAAACTGGCCGGTCGACTTGGAGTATCTGCGCTGCGATCCAGAGGGTGACTCTAAAATCCCTAGACCCTAGCCCCCTTAGTTTCCCTAGCAGTTCCCTGGGTCCCACATGGCAGAAGATTATCTCGCTTTAAAGTGTTGACACATTAGAATCGATTATTTTCATCCGAAATCATTCAATGCTCCACTTTTTCCCTCCAACTTGCCCCTTTGCAGGCGAGACGTCCTCGCCGCCATCCCAGGGTCGGGGGTAGTATTAGGGAGGTTTACATCGTGTGTGGGTTCTGTGAGGGTGGGGCAATAAAGAAGAGGGTGGGGGCTAGGACCAGGCACGTTCCATTATTTTATGACATGGTGAAATAGCCGAGGTGGTTAAGGCACAATGCCGCGGGTCGAGGCGGGTTGGAAGCTAACATCAGCCTAACTTTTTTTCGCTCCAATATACTTCCAACCCCCAGTCGCTTCATTAAATACGTTGTCCCATATTAGCTCCTCTCAAGCCTCTTATCCCAAGCTTATCTCAAGCCTCTTTTCTGGCAGGAAAATCTTCGCGATTGAAGGAAGAGTTGAGTAAAAAATATCCGCCATGGAGAACAATTTCTAGGAAATTAAAAGTAATCAGATCGCTTCAAAATAAATATTAACATTTTTGTCTTCCGTTAATGGCCTCCAGAAAGTCCCACGACTAATCAGAGTCATGCCTGTCTCAAAGAGTTTCTAAAAGTATTTCAAAATCGGAAATACTCGGTCAATGACGCTCCTTTTCCTGCAACTCTCCTTCCGAGCAAATGATAGAAACTCCAAAATTGTCTACAACACTTTGGGCAGTAGAAATTCCAGAAAATAGTTTTAAAAACGAAAAAAACCGTAGTTACTGTCGTATACGTTCGGAATCTGGCCTCTTTCGTGCTTTCCGAAGTATATTCGAGCGAAAAAAAACTAGACGGGTATGAGCCTCGAACCCGCATCGTCCGGCGACAACTAGTTGTAATAAGATCAAATGCCTTATCCACCTCTGCTGTATTTTTTTCGCCTGGTTTCGTAAGACCCGAAATCTTAAGTATTTCCTTGGGACGAAATTGTTTATTGGCAATTTTCTCTCGAACCCGGGAACTTGGGGCAGAGAGACATTACCAATTTCCGGAATTTTTACTCCACTTTAAGATAAAATTTGTCTTGTCTGCGTCCTCAATTACTTTTACGTGATGTCTCCTGGACAGTGATAATTTTCTCGTGCGCGGCCCCTTGCAAGGTTTTCATGGCCGACGCCCAGTGGTCGAAAATCCTCCGTGCCACACACCCTAGTGGTGGCTTGCACGGTGTTTCGTATACGTAAATGTTGGTGAAACGCATATCTGTAAAAATCTTATTATTCATTATAGAGGTATGTTTCACCAAAGATAGGTGGATTAGGCATAGCAAAGAACGGAGATTTACTAAATTATTTTTTTGTACTTCATCGCATAGCATATCCATGAGGAAAACAACTGTTCATCGTAAGAGTTGGAGCGTATCTAGGCTGGCTATGTTGTTGAACTGCACCAATATTTCAATGACATGGTCTGAACTCTTCTTCACGGATGTAACCTGAAGCCCATGATTAACCTTTACCCATCTGGAAACCCAAGAACTCTTCATGCTATGCATTCGCCAGGACATTCAAATCTTACACCACTGATTATGGTGTGTTTTTATGGAAGAGGGTAAACATTTTCCACATATTTATAGGCACACACCTAAGTCTGCCGACTCAATCTCTCTCTTCATCTCAACATAGGTGCCAAATCTTTCTCTCCCTTCCACTACATTTTAAACTTTAAAATTTTAAAACCCCTTCCCCCCCTCCTTCTCCCCATATCTTTCCCTATATCATGGCCTTCAATATCTTTCTGGTCCATAGTACCTCCCCCCATAACATACTCTGCCCTCTTAAATCTTCTGCACTCATGCTTTCTTCTCCCCTGCCATATCGCTCACCTCCTGGTTTCTTCCTCCCTTTCCGTCCATCGTAATTTCTATATTTTCACAATTAACCCATGCCTCGAACTCCTACTGTTTACTATCTTTCGCTTCCCTCTAAATTGACGTTTCTGAGCCACTAAACACTACACTCCATGTTATATTATCATCCAACCTAACATTCTTTCTTAAGGTTACCGTAATCAGCCTCTCCCACTCCTTTATTGTCTATATTTTACGGGAATTTTTTATCATCAGGTCAATAGACGAAAGGGCATTCCTACAACCGATAGTATCTAAGCGTTAGGTACTGCCAGGTTGTAAGGAAATTGCAGTAAAAATACGCTATTACGCTACTGCTTCTCTCGATCAGCAATTGCGGCAGTAAGGGAGGCTTCATTGGTCAACAGCGGATGTGGTGGTGCGTTTAACCAGTAATTTCACCAATATATGAGAGTGATACGTAAGAGAACATTCTACCATGCAGTACAATAATCAAGATACAACTGTTGTTAGCATTTTTAATGCGACAAATAAATAGCACTAAAAGGTACTAAGACATGCAGGAGTGTATCATGGCGGATATTGCATGCGAGGTTAGTATCTACAATTCATATTAAGATACATAGCACTACTGTAAAAAACCTATTTAACCTAGTCAGTATCCTAGAAGTGACCTATTACAACTATTATGGTCCTTTGATGTGCGTGGAAAAAATGAAATCTTAAATCTATCCGTTCTGCAGTCTATTTCCTAAATCTTATTCCTGTGATCGTTCTTACCATAATAGTTTGGCTCTAGCAAAATATGTTGAACGTCCGGCAAAAAGAGGTCTACATCAGACGTTCGTAAAATATTTAACCTATATTTCTCCCTTCGATCGGATAGAGATTCCCACCCTAATTCGCACAAAAATTTTGTAACACTATTTTTATTATAACAATTTTTAACAAATCTAGCTGCCCTCCTCTGTATTCGATCTAGATATATATGAAACTAGTCCTACTTCATAAGGGTCCTATATATTAGCGGCGTACTCCAAGTGGGCTCTCACGAGAGTGTCTACCCTAGTCCTCCTTTTAAACGCTATTTACACTGCTTAAATTAATCGTGTGAAAATTTTACATGAAACGATAAGTGAAAATTCGTGCACATAAATTGAATTGCATTGAATTCCTTGTGTTTACCTCTTTACGGTGTTTCCACGTTCCTTAAATAATATTTTCCATATGAATTTCAATAAAAATCTCTGTACAGACGAGCCAGGAAATAGTTTAGATTTTATTGGAGCACTTTGGATAGCCCCCAGTAGGCTAGGGAACGTGCGCTGCGCAGCACTGAGTTCCATTGGGATTGAGTGCTGAGTCTGGTGTGCCACATACGCTACTGCTGGCTTGAGCGGTATGACGTAGGTGTAGCTTACATCTATATCAAATTATTGCCCTACAAGCCTCCTCAAGGGAGTCTGACTTTTCACCAACATGAGATATGGTGAAGAAATTTACTTTCACCTGTAAGAACCACACTATCGGAATACTACAAATGCTACAGAACCTTATAAAATAATCTATAATGTAACTATGAAAACGTGGCACAAGAGTCATGAAGAGAACATGCAACACATGGTGTTAGTACCACTCTACAGATTTAGAAACATGCATTAGAGGAGAAATGAATAATTCAGCTGAACTACCTATCAACTATCCCACTTCCAAGTCTTAACCCAGCCTTTATTGTCTCTTATCCATCTTGCATCTCATCGCGATAATGAACTTTTGAAAAAAGAATAGCTTTCTCAGGAATAATTATTGCATCAAAGAATAGAAAATATCTAACGTAGAATCTTTTAAATACTTAGCCGTCACCATCACTGAAGACATATCATGGGGGAAACACATCAAGGAAATAACTAGTGTAGCAAATCGTAGATTAGGATTCGTAAAAAGGGTTCTAGGCAAATGCGATGAGAGAGTACGAGAAAGAAGCTATTTTACACTTGTCAGGCCTCTTTAGAATATGCCGCTAGTATATGGGATCCGCACGAGGAAGGTTTGATAAAATAATTAGAGCGTGTGCAAAGGAGATCCGCTAGATTTGTTAAAGGCCGTTATGATAATTGTATAAGTGTTACGAGCTTAATAGAAGAACTAGGATGGGAATTACTATCAGGGCGCAGGTTAAAATTTAGGTTAAACCTTTTAAGTAAATACGAAACAGAGTTGTTCACTGATGACGTTAGACATATATTAAGAACCCCTGCGTATTTTGCTAGGTTTGATCAGATTAACAGGATTAGAGAGATAGATTGTCGTACCGATAGATTTAAAATGTCATTTTTTTCGTGTTCCATATGAGAAAACAATAGGCAACGTAGAAAAGGGATAGGTAGGTGAAATATAGTTAGAGTAGTCTGTAGTGCATGATGCATGTAATAACAACCAATAATCCCTTTCTTATTATGTAGATACTAACCATCTAGCTGCATGTGACCCTGTTCTCTAGCATGTCTCCCTTAAATATGCTACTTGCATGGCAATAGTGCATGTTTGGTGATCTTCACCCCCTGCCACACACCCTCGTGGTGGCTCGCATGGTATTACGTATATGTAGATGTATCGTGATGTATTCCATAGGCTTTACGCTTAACAAGTAATTTCGAATGAGGAACTTTACCAATAGGTTTTTTGAAATCTAAAAATATCGCAATTACCTGAGTGAACCTTTCTCTATAGAGGAAAGAACGGACGGATCCTTGGACGGATCGGGGTTCGATGGTTTGGAGCCGAGTGGAAGGCATAAACCAGAGACTCCGTGAAGTCTGTGGGAGCGAGGGAGCGGAGTTCTTAGATCTCAGGCCGGTGCTGAATTCGTGTCGGGTGCCACTAAATCGTTCAGGTGTCCATTATACGTATGAGGCATCGCAGAAGGTAGCGTGCAGGATATTGGAGCATACCCAGCGAGTTTAGCATAGATGGTAGGCAAGAGAGTAGGTCAGTTAGTAGGGGCGAAATCAGTGCTTTTCCGGAAAGTCAGATAATAAAGGGTACACAAAGCTTAGTGCCTAGGAAAAGCTTAATAGATAACAATAAATTAGAAATATTTAGGGAAGAGAGTAGGTCAAATAGTGGGCCATTAAATAACTTGCCACTCATCAGGATAGTAAAGAATAACAAGTTGACCAGACAACACAGTATAGGTTTATCGGGACGGAAGAAAGCAAAGAAAAGGGAAAAACATATAATTCAAAACAACACCCATGAATTTCCAAACTGTAACTTTCCCAATAATTTAGAAAACACATACCCCACAAATACAATAGGCAGACATTAAAATAGAGGAATTTTCAGTAGTGGTAGTTAATTGTTGTAGTTTTAGAAGCAAGATACCTGAATTCCATCACCTTATAGAGAGTACTAATTCTGACATAATTATAGGAACCGAAAGTTGGTTAACAAGCGATATTGCTGATAGTGAAATTTTTCCAGTAAATTTTAAGGTATACAGGAGAGTTCGAGAGAGCCGACCGGGAGGGGGAGTATTTATCGCAGTTAAGAACACAATAGTCAGCAAAATAAAAGTGATTCCCGATAAT
The DNA here is from genome assembly GCA_963169105.1 of Ceriagrion tenellum. Classification (NCBI taxonomy): domain Eukaryota; kingdom Metazoa; phylum Arthropoda; class Insecta; order Odonata; family Coenagrionidae; genus Ceriagrion; species Ceriagrion tenellum. The sequence goes on along the minus strand of OY720640.1, from coordinate 116,631,788 downwards.
ATAATTTAAAGTGTATGGTGTTCCATTCAATGTGCTAATTCGAAAGTAATATACGTTTGTGCCCAACTATAGACCACCCCATTCCGATGTACACTCAGTATTAGAACTCGAGAAACAGATCAGGTTCATTTGTATTTTTTGCGAAACAGATCAGGTACATTCATTCCCATAGTAACGAGCGACAGATAATTGTAGGTGGAGATTTCAATACACCATCGATAGATTGGAAAACATGTACTACATGTAGTCATAAGTCTGGTAGGGAGGAAGAACTCTGCAGGTCATTGCTTGACATGTTTGCATCATACGCGCTACATCAAATAGTAAATTGGCCTAATAGAGGGGAGAATTTTCTCGATTTACTTGCCACAAACATCCCTGAAAAAGTTATTAAAGCTGAAAATGTCGATGGAATAAGCGACCACAGGGTAGAATACGTAAAATTTTCCCTCAATACTGAAAAAAAAATTTAAATTAAAAGAAAGATTTACCTTTTTAGTAAAGCAGATTTTAACGGATTTAGGCGTGACTTAAAGACTTCTTTTGAAAAATTCTAGAACATCAGCAAAAATAGTGAAACAGACAATACATGGAAAGAGTACCTCGAAATAACGTGGTCACTTGTCAACAGATAAATACCTCATAATTATAAGAGTGAGAATATGGAACCAAGGTGGTACAACGCGTATGTTAGAAAATGGTTAAAACGCCAACGAGTTAGCCACGCGAAACTAAGAAAAATGTAGGTAATAGCGATCTAAAAAATACTCTCGAATATTATAAAATTTGTAAAGCAGCCGCAAAGACAGCCCTTAGAAAAGCGTTAGGTGAATTCAAGAGAAAAGTACTTGGAGAACAACTAGAGGGAAATCCGAAAGCATTTTGGTCGTATGTTAGGGAAGTACAGGGAACTAAAAAGTCAACGGTTAATTCCTTGAAAATCGATAGAGGCGAAATTGTAACTTCCAGTTTAGATCCGGCTAATTTGTTGAATTATTTTTTTCAGAGCGTTTTTAATCAATCTATGCATAGTTTCCGCGAAACCATACCAGACCGATATCAAATACTAATGCCCACGATCGATATACCTTGTAGCGGAATCGTATCCTTACTAAGTAACTTTAGCCCGAACAAGTCCTCAGGTCCCGATGAAATTCCAGCTCGTGTTTATAAAGAATTAGCTCTCGAAATGACTCCGTATCTTAAAGTAATATTTAACAAATCCCTCGAAGAACACGCGGTACCCAAAGACTGGAAGATAGCAAACGTGACCCCAATTTATAAAAGTGGAGATAGGGAACAGCCATGTAATTATAGACCAATATCATTAACGTCACTATCATGTAAAATTATAGAGCATATAATAGTTACATCAATAATGGGACACCTCGACAGCCAGGATTTATTAATAACAAACCAGCATGGGTTCAGAAAAGGACGGTCTAGCGAAACTGAATTAGGTCTTTTTGTTCACGATATTTAAGTTTCCGGAGAAAGTAACGTACAGGTAGATGCAGCGTTTCTTGACTTTAGAAAAGCTTTTGACAAGGTGCCCCACTGTAAGTTACTCGCGAAGTTAGCATCATACGGAATAGACAGTAATATAGTAGGCTGGATAGGAGATTTCTTACATGAACGCGTTCAAAGGGTGGTATTAGATGGTGCCAGCTCCGGCAAAGTAAAAGTTACATCAGGTGTTCCCCAGGGAAGCGTGATAGGCCCAATTTTATTTCTTCTGTACGTAAAAGACTTAAATACAGAAGTAAAAAATAGCAAGCTTCGTCTTTTTGCCGATGATGCAGTAGTGTATAAGGAAATTAGAAATGAAGAGGACATCCAGTTTTTAGCTAAGGATTTAGATGCGATTGATGATTGGTGTGATAGATGGCAACTAGAATTAAATTTGAAGAAATGCGTGATTATGAATTTTGGAAAAATAATGGCTTTCTCCGGAATAATTATTGCATCGAAGAAAACTAAATATGTAACGTAGATTCAATTAAATACTTAGGCGTCACCATCATTGAAGACATGTCATGGGGGAAACACATCAGGGAAATAATTAGTGTAGCAAAACGTAGATTAGGATTCGTAAAAAGGGTTCTAGGCAAATGCGATGAGAGAGTACGAGAAAGAAGCTATTTTACACTTGTCAGGCCTCATTTAGAATATGCCGCTAGTATATGGGATCCGTACGAGGAAGGTACATCTACATCTACGTCATACCCTGCAAGCCACCCAAAGGGTGTGTGGCAGGGGGTGCTTTCGCACCAGGCATGCATGAATGATTGATAAAAGAATTAGAGCGCGTGCAAAGGAGATCTGCTAGGTTTGTTAAAGGCCGTTATGATAATTGTATAAGTGTTACGAGCTTAATAGAAGAACTAGGATTGGAATTACTATCAGAATGCAGGTTAAAACTTAGGTTAAACCTTTTAATTAAATTCGCAACAGAGTTGTTCACAGATGACGTTAGATATATATTGAGAACCCCTGCGTATTATGCTAGGTTTGATCATATTCACAAAATTAGAGAGATAGATTGTCGTACCGATAGATTTAAAATGTCATTTATCCCGCGTACCATAAGAGAGAACAATAGGCAGCGTAGCAAAGGGATAGGTAGGTGAAATATAGTTAGAGTAGTCTGTAGTGCATGATGCATGTAATAACAACCAATAATCCATTTCATATTATGTAGATACTAACCATCTAGCTGCATGTGACCATATTATCTAGCATGCCTCTATTAAATATCCTAGTTGCATGTCAATAGTGCATGTTTGGTGATCTTCACCCCCTGCCACACACCCTCGTGGTGGCTCGCAGGGTATCACGTAGATGTAGATGTAGATGTAAATGTAATCTGCCGTAGTTCGAGGGTTTAATAGTATTTTTTTACGTCAACAGAGAAATATTGCCCTGAAATTTAGCTAAGAGGTTAAGCCTAAAACACTGACCTGCGAATTGAAACTTTCCGATCATTGCATAATGTTGATTTAATAGAAGAACTATAGTTCTTCCTATAAGATGGGAATTACTATCAGAACGCAGGTTTAAATTTAGGTTAAACCTTTTAAGCAAATTCGAAACCGATTTCTTCACAGGTGACGTTAGATATATATTGAGAACCCCTGCGAATTATGCTAGGTTTGATCATATTAACAAGATTAGAGAGATATATTGTCGCACCGATAGATTTAAAATGTCATTTTTCCCGCGTACTATAAGAGAGAACAATAGGCAGCATAGCAAAGGGATAGGTAGGTGAAATATGGTTAGAGTAGTCTGTAGTGCATGATGCATGTAATAACAACCAATAATCCCTTTCTTATTATGTAGATACTAACCATGAGACCCTGTTATCTAGCATTCCTTCATTAAATATCCTATTTGCATGTCGATTGTGCTTGTTTGGCGATCTTCACCCCCTGCCAAGCAACCTCGTGGTAGCTCGCAAGGTATTACGTAGATGTAGACTCAATGAATATGTTTGGTGATCTTCACCCCTGCAGCACACACCCTCGTGGTGGCTCGCAGGATATTATGTAGACGGAGATGAATAGCATATAAGGTAGACGGGAGATTAGGTCAGTAAATGGAGTAGAAATTTGTGCATTTCTAGAAAGTCAAATATTGAAGAGTATTCAGAGTGTTGGGACAAGGATAGGCTTAAATATTGACAACAAATTGGAAAGATTCCAGACAAACAATAACGAGAATTCTCAGGCAATAGTCATAGCAGTAGTTATTTGTCGTAAAAAAATAACGTTCCAGGATCCCACCATTTTGTTCACAGCGCGGAGTGTAACGTCATTATTGGCACAGAAAGTTGGCTAACGGACGATATTTCATATTATGGTGAAGTCTCCCGAAAACCGTTCACCATTTATAGAAAAGATGGAACTATCCGATCCGGCGGTGGTATATTTGTAGCTGTTAAAAATACAATCGTCGGCAAAGCGGAAATTGTTCCAGAAACCAACCTTGAATCTGTATGGTGTTCAATTAAATGCCCTATATCCAAAATAATATTTGTGTGCTCGCACAACAGGACACCCAACACTGACATCAATTCAATTATAGAACTAGATACACAGATAAATAGCATCACATGCAGGAATCCCGAAAGAAATTTTATAATTCGTAGAGATTTCAATGCCCACTCTATAGAATGGAACGGCTACAGTTTCATAACCGTTAGGAGAGATAAAGACATAATATGTGAGTCCATGCTGTACACTATCTCATCAAATGCACAACTTCAGATTGCTATGGCACCTAACAGAGGAGATGATATTCTTCATTTACTGGCTACAAATATACCACATAAAAAATAAAGGTGAACACTGTTGAAGGAATTTGTAACCATAGGATAGTTAGAGCTAAGTTTTTCTTTAATTGTCAATAATAACTTTAAAAGAATAGGAAAATTTTACATTTTTTAAACGACTGATAAGGGTACAAATTTCAACTAAACATTTCTTTCCCGTCTTCCAAGATTCAATTATTAGTTAGACACGAAGGGTGCTTGGAAAGCCTTTAGTTCGGTCGAAAATGTAGGAATTAAAACTTATATCACAAGTAAAGTATAAAAGAGAAAGCAGTGAACCGAGATGGTACGACGCGGAAGAGAGAATATCGTTGAGGCGACGGAGAGCATGCCACGCCAAGATAAAAAAAATCCGTGAAGATTCATCCGATGAAGATCGCGAGTTAATAATTGAAAAAATATTGTTGTCTAAAACCACTGCAAAGGAAGCGGTTAGCAATTCAATCATGGATTTCAAGAGGAAAACACTTTTATAACAGTTACGGATGTATTAACTCATGCTTGAGCAAAATTGTACCGTATAAAGCGACAAATTGTATGATTGTTTGTTTGATGAATTGTTTGAATAACTGAACGGAAAAAAGAACCTGTTCTATTTCCATTCAGTTTCTTGTACATTCTATGATACATTCGTTTGTACAATAAAATGTACGGTATAAAGCGGCCTTAATAATGAAGGTCCTCAAGGGCCGCCGCTAGTATATGGGACCCCTATGAAGTAGGACTAGTTTCAGTTATGGATCGCATACAGCAGAGGGCAGCTAGATGTGTTTAAAATTGCTATGACACATATTGTACTGTTACTAAATTTTGGAGGGAATTAGGGTGGGAACCTCTATCCAATCGAAGGGATAAATATATGTTAAATCATTTGGGAAAGTTTGATGTAAACTATTTTTTGCGAGACGTTAAAAATATTTTTCCATAGCCAAACTATTATGGTAGGAACGATCACAGGAATAAGATTAAGGAAATAGACTGCAGAACCGATAGATTTGAGATGTCATTTTTTCCACGTACAATAAGGACCATAATAGTTGTGATAGATCAGTTCTAGGATACTGACTAGGTCAAGTAGGTTTTTTTTCAGCAGTGGTAAATATCTTAACATAAACTGTAGCTTAATCTCGCAGGCAATCTCCGGCATGATATACTCCTGTATGTCTTAGTACAGATGACTACGTCTACGTAATACCCTGCGAGCCACTACGAGGGTGTGTGGCAGGGGGTGAAGATCACCAAACATGAACTATTGACATGCAACTAGGATATTTAATGGAGACATGCTAGAGAACAGGGTCACATGCAGCAAGATGGTTAGTATCCACATAATAAGAAAGGGATTATTGGTTGTTATTACATGCATCATGCACTACAGACTACTCTAACTATATTTCACCTACCTATCCCTTTTCTACGCTGCCTATTGTTCTCTCTTATAGTACGAGGGAAAAATGACATTTTAAATCTATCGGTACGACAATCTATCTCACTAATCTTGTTAATCTGATCAAACCTAGCATAATACGCAGGGGTTCTCAATATATATCTAACGTCATCTGTGAACAAATCGGATTCGAATTTACTTAGTTTTCTAGAGTGTCCGGATTGTTAGAAGAATTGGGATGGGAATCGCTATCACAGCGTAGATTAAATTAAAGGCTGAACGTCTTAACTAAATTTCAGGAAAAATATTTCTCTGACGACGTAAAACACCTACTATTAACCCCCTCGTATTACGGCAGATTAGATCACACCAGTAAAATTAGAGAGATAGATTATAGAACCGATAGATATAAAATGTTATTTGTTCCGCGTACCGATCGGGACCATAACAGCTGTGTTCGTCGTCATGAATAGTGCAAATAGTGACATTAGCTAGACTGTAATCTTTTTCTTTATATTTTGACGATGGAATGTTCCTTGGTTAGTAGATTGTTAATTGGCGCGTTGCATGTGTGGTACGTTGGTTTCAATGTAGATTCGGTGTTCTGCCGAATAATTCATGCACGCCTGGAGTGGAACCTGCCACACACCCTTTGGGTGGCTTGCAGGGTACGACGTAGATGTAGATACCTGTCGACTCTCCTGTTTCAATATTTCATATGCAGCTACACGTCTTAGTTTTCGACTCTTGAGAACAAAGCTATTGAGCTATAGCATTCTACGAATGTTTAATTTATTTTCCGACGAAGTTATCTATCTTACCAACTCTTGACATACCTACTACTGTAGACCAGATCATGAGAATGAAATAAGGGAAATAGATTGTGGAACAGAGAGGTTTTAAATGTCGCTTTACCGCGATCGATAAGAGACCATAATGGCTGCGTTTGAAGTAGGTTAGTTGACAGGGGGTGTAGGTGATTAATTGATGTGCTCCCGAATGCATGTTTCCTAAAACTTCCGAGTCTCGCTAACACAATGTTTTGCATGTTCCCTGCTTGACTCTAGTATTGCGTTAACATTTTAGTGAATGTTAATTGCTACAATGTAGTGTATGTTGGTGATAAGTCACCCCTTGCCAAATACCCTTGACTTGCCTTGCTGGATGGGTAGAAGTAGTTGGACGTATTAGCACCTTCTTGACAACACTTCCTTCGTTTAATTTCCCACAGGGCCAATATTTTCTTCGAGTCGGTCATCTGATCGACTCATTCATCAACGGCGGAGAATTTCACCCAATGGAATACGAGTTCCAAAAGAGTTGAGTGATGAGAACGGACGAGGAAGGGGAGTGCAGCACACATTTCTCCAAGCCCACCAGTGTAAAGAGTTCGTTCTGGGTTTTCCATTCCTACCCTCTCTCGACACCCCTTCCCCTCCTCTAACTGGCCCCAACTCTGCAGGGACCTTTTCCCCATGGCGCCAAGCCGACCTCCCTTGCCATTGAGAAGGGACTCCCCTTTGTCTCAGACCCCCTCGCTGAGGCCCCACTTGCACTCTCTTCCCCTCCGGGAAGGGGGAACATTCCTTATAGTCGCCTCCTACCGCCAAAGGAGAAGGGATTGAGGCCCCTGCTGATTCAGGGCTTTCCCATCCACCCCTCCCTTCCCTATCCTACCCTTACCCTCTCCTTCATGACAGTGGAAGGGGGGAGAAGGGATTCGCCTCGTCGTTGGCCTCCCCCTACTTCCCCGATTTCTCATCTCTGGCCTCCCACCAAACTTCAGCGTGAAGCTCCGGGCGCGTGAGTTCGCGGTCATTCGTCAAGTTTTTCTCTGGTTCATTCTGACGTTGTCCAACGTGCCCAGTCGTCCCCAACCAGAAGCTGTGGAAGGAAACAGAGACGATTGGGGTAAATTAGCTGTGATCCGGGTTTATCGAGGATACGCCGATCTCTTTCTAAGGTAGGTGTCACTATCAATTTAGGTATAAAATGTAATTTTTTTCGCGTACCATTCGGGACCATAACACCTATGATCATCGTCATGAATAGTGAGAATAGCTAGATTGTAGATCTTTCTCTTTATATTCTCTACGTTCTTATTTATGCATGATGTAAATATTGATCTTCTTAATTATGCATGATATTTTGAATCTGTATTAGTAGTCTTTGTATCCCTTGCATGTCGGAACAATAGGCAATGGAATGTTTCTTGGTTAGTGGATTGTTAATTGGCGCGTTGCATGTGTGGTACGTTGGTTTCAATGTAGTTTCGGTGTTCTGCCGTATAATTCATGTATGCCTGGTGTGGAACCTGCCACACACCCTTTGGGTGGCTTGCAGGGTATGACGTAGATGTAGATTAAACATGCTTCATCTTCTTGTCACGTCATGGTGTGCGTTTATCAATAGGCCGTGTGCCAAGTAGGTCGTGTGCCCTGGGGGTGTTGGTAAGCGATGAAATGTCTGGGTTAGACTGTCAAGTAAATAGTTAGTAGAATTTGTAATAACAGTAAATATTCTTCCGATTGTTTACCGACCGTAATTCTTGCCTCTTCGCCCTTACCTCATAACGGACAGAACTTGATTCGTCAGAAACGTCTTCGTTTCTGGACCCTCTTATTTCCCTCTTATCATAGATGATCGTCCATTACACCTCGGTATTCAGAAAACTTCTGGGCTTAATTGCGTCTCCATTTTTCTGTTGCTTCTTTTTGGCGAATTAATGTCTCATGGGCAGCGGAAGCTTGGGTGAAATGATTGGGCATCCTCGGCATCCCCCTGTGGAACGGTAGATACAATTTCTCGCTGTCGTTCTATAGGTCTCTTCCATCTTTATGCTGGTGAATTCCGAAATTTTCCTCTGGCGAGCCTAAGTTTCGCATTAGCCATGGAAGCCATGTAATCGGCATTAGTGGGTTGGAATAAAGGACAGTTGGAGGTCAGAAAATCAATTCATTACAGAAATTGTTTTGCCAAATTTAGGTTATTAGTTGCATAAAATTTAGCTTAAAAATTATAAGTAAGCTTTTTAAGTAGGGCCATCGTGGGCTGCAGTGGGCTGGGTTGAGTTTGCTTATCGCTGGAGGGCTGTGTGACATACGTCTTCAGATAAAAAATGGCCTTAAAATTTGGGTGATTAGCGAGTGGACGGTAACAATTAATGAATCAATGACCCTCGGGTTTTATTTCGTCAAAAACTAATAGCGATACATATCCAAGAAACTAGATGTAATATTACATGACCATTTGGTTGAATTTGTCAGACGGGGTCTTAAGTACATAGCTTCGTGCAAGGTGACTTCGCGTCCATGGCGCGATGAATTTTCGGGACAGATGTGCAGTCCATCTCATCGCAGTTTATTCCTAATTTCAGGTCATCCATGCCAACTCATCTTGTGATCATCCCCACACTCTGCAGAACTGGAGGAATATTCAGGAGGTGCCCATTCATTCTTTCGGTGAGCTCTTATCTTTTGATGATTCTATGATCATTTTCAGTTGACTGATGCTTCTACTTATAACGCGCGCGGTTCTGATTGAACTGGGATGAGTGCAGCATGCCTGGTGTGGATTCACCCCGTGCCACACATCCTAGTGGTGGCTTGCACGGTATGTCTTAGATGTAGATCAATGACCCTCAGGTTGCCTTTCATCAGAAACTGATAGCAATACATATCCAAGAAACCGTATGTCATGTTGCATGACTATTTCCTTTGTGTTGTGGGTCAGAATTTGTCTAATGTAGCTTTGTGAAAAGTGACTACGCGTCTATGACGCGATTCATCTTCGGGGCAGATGTGCTGTCCATCTCATCACAAATTCTTCCTATTTTCAGGCCATTCTTGTTGAATCATCTTGCGATCATTCCCACACTCTGTAGAACCGGAGGAATACTCGGGAGGTGCCCCCTCCACCTTCATTCTTTCGGTGAGCTCCTATCTTTTGATGATTCTATGATCATTTTCAGTTAACAAATTCTTTTGACTATTATTCAAATGTGAACCTCGCCCTGCATGCGTTTGAAGGAAGTCTCATCCATTTGGTCAGATCGCATGTTGTCTAATTGTTATGACATCTACATTCTCCATTGCTGGGGTGAGTTCTCAGCTGTTTTCAGTTAAGCCAGCCTTCATTTACCTATATAATTGTGAGCTATGTTGTGGCCAAGTCCATTCGTGTCTTGTTAATATAGGTTAATATGGTAGATAAGCTGATCAACCAAGGAGAAATATTAGTACCAATGAAACTTAGCCTGTTCCAGTAACCAGCACCTTATTTTATTAGAGGTGTAGATGTCTATTCTGAAGGAGAGGTAATTATTTGGGCTGGCATCAGATGTAAAGTTAACAGATATTAAGGCATCATTTACCATTTGTGTCTTATTTTACTGATTGCCTATTCAATATGAATTTATTAATCATAATGCAATTTTGTATGGCTAGCCCTAGGGAAATGGTTTTTAGTGAAGTGATATACTCATCAATTACGTTGTCATTGTAAGAAATTCAAAGTTACAGTTTTGAATGAAGAATGAAAGCCTATCCAAAGTACTAAGTATATTGGCGTGCAGCACTATACTACTTATTTTTAACACTTCCTGTAACCATGTACTATTAAATCCAATGGCTGACTTTGGATAGAAATTAAGGTGTGATTAAACAATGCAAGTTCCCAGGCATGAATGTGGCTGGACAGCTGGGTGAGCAAATGCTCAAAATTAGAATGAGGTATTTTATGGCCATGCATTCACCCATTTTTGGAATTTTGCATATTTATCTGATACAGTTTTTAATGTGAGTGTGTTGAAGCGTCTACTTGCTTGAGAACATGCATTGTGTAAGTACTACTTTGAGCTTAGTAAGGCTCTCAACTTTGGTCTTTCCACCAACGTTTTCTTCTGTCATATTGGGCTATAGTTAAATGTTGTTTATGAGAGCATTCAAGTATGAAGAAATTATTTGTTATTTTCTTGTTAGGTTCTGATCCTTCTATATTATATATGTCAGTTACTGAATGTTGGTGTAGAAGAGGTAAAATTTCTTATACATACATACATACCCATCACACCTATCCCTTTTGGTGGTAAGCACAGTCAAAATGTTTCACTCATTAATACATAATTGTACACCTAACTCTGCTTCAATAATTTCCTCCATACTGACCTATCCTTGCAAACCTCTTTTGCCTCATTCACCCCCATTAACTGATTCATATACGCCCTCCTGTTTTTGAGACTCCTAATATTCTTCCTCCTAAGAATTTCCTCAACCACATTCAACCACAACTTTCTCGGCCTACCTCTACCTCTCAAACCAATCATTCAACTCTCATATGTCTGTTTCCTTCTTCGACTCTCATCCATTCTCTAAACATGGCCAAACTAACAAAGCACACTCCTTTCATACACGTCCATTACTGGAGCATTTAACCCACATTCATTCATGACCCACTCATTCCTGACCCTATCCATTGTACTTTTGCCACATATACTCCTCAGATAACTCATACCCACGGCGTTTAGTCTACTCTTATGTCTATCCTGACATACCCATGTTTCACTACCATATAGCTAAGTGGGAAGAAGTACTCTTTTGTACACGGCTATTTTCGCTTCCTTAGACAAGCACTAATTCCTTGATATGCTCCACATGCTACCTACCACTTTCTTTCCAAATGTGCGAACTTTCTTTCCAGCATTCACACATCTATTTATCTCCTCATCCATTCTTCCATCTTTCGCATACATCTTACCTAAGTACACAAAATCATCCACCTGTTCAATTACTTCACCATTCGTCCTCATCATACAGTTATTCTCCCCATTCTCCTTATCAAAAACTACTACTTTAGTCTTCCACGCATTTACCCTCAATTCCATTCTCTCCGTTGATTCACAAAACTTATCTGGGAGCTTCTGTAATCCCTGTTGACTGTCTGAGATCAAAACAGCATCATCCACATATAGAAGAACTTGCAAGTTTAATTTCCAATCAAAACACCGTCGTTTTCACTACATGCATCTCTAACACATTTATCCATAAATACATTAAACAGCCATGGAGACATTACACATCCTTGCATTACACCCCGATTTATTACAAACCAATCACTCAGAACCCTGTTAACTCTTACTCTTGCCTTACTATTGTCATACATCGCCATCATAACATTCAATATCTTCCCATTAACTCCATAGTCTCTCAAAACCTTCCACAAGTTCTTTCTATTTACTCTGTCATATGCCTTCTCTAAATCGACAATTGCACAGTACACTTTCTTTCGGACACTCATACATTTTTCTATCACTTGCTGAAGTGCAAAAAGCTGGTCACTACATCCTCTCCCAGGCATAAACCCACACTGCACACCCCATATTTTGTTGGAAGTAATATTCCTTACTCTTTCGATTAATATTTTACTGAACACTTTTCCCGGGATACTCAATAAACTAATGGCCCGATAATTATTACATTCGGTCTTTCCTCCTTTCCCTTTGTACAACGGAACGATGATAGCATTCTTCCAATCCGCTGGATCAACAGAAACCTGTAAGCATAAATTGTATAGTTCACGCAGCCTACAAATTAGTAATTTACACCCAGACTTCAACATTTCACTGGATATCCCATCTATGCCTGCAGCCTTCCCATTTTTCAATATTCTCAAAGCTGTTTTGACCAGCTTTTCACTGATATCCTTTTCCGTCGTCACATTCTCACATACCACTTCACAAGGCTCATCCTCAATGCCTGAAATATTATTGTACAATTCTTAAAAATACTCCCTCCAGCAGTCTCTAATATTGATCTCGTCCCACATGATCTCTCCACTTTTGTTCTTTACCGCATTCATTCCCCTACCTTCACCAATCTTAGCCCTTTTTACCCACTTCCTAAACAGCTTTTTATTACCTTCAAAATCCCTCTGCATTTTGTTAGCTTCATCCGCACGCACTCTTTCTTTGCTCTCTTTCACAACGATTCTGCATTCTTTTTCTTTCTGTAAATCTCACATGCCTTAGTGCGCTCTTCCTCAGATTTGGCAGCTATCATATTCTTGTATGCCTCTTTCTTTTTTCTGACTGCAATTTTAACTTCTTCATTCCACCAAGCATCACTTTTCATTCTTCCTACCACTCCTTTTCCACATACATTTTCAGCACATTCCACAATCACTCCTTTTAAACATTCGCATGCATCATTTACATTCCTGTTTCTGATATGCCCATCACATTCTCTCTGCTTCAACGATAGAGCATCCTCAAGTATGCAACCATACTGCATTCTTACCTCGCTGTCTAGCAGCCTTACCACTTTTACCCTCAACTGCTTACGAGCAAAATTCTTCCTTGGTACCCACTTTCTGCCCAGATTCACTTTGGAGAGTACCAAATAGTGGTCAGTTCCACATTTAGCACCCCTCATCACTCGCGTGTCCCACACTAACTCTCTAAATCTCTCATCATACACAATAAAATCAATCATGCTTTTACAATTACCCCTTTTCCAAGAATACATATGTATTCTCTTATGCTTAAACCATGTATTTGACACAAACAATCCTTTTTCCAAGCGCACACTCACCAAGTTTTCACCATTATCATTCACTCGGTGGTCACCAAAAGGCCCAGCCACTCTCTCAGATGCATTTCGCCTCACACCAACCCACCCATTCATGTCACCTAGTAAAATTATTCTCTCACCAGGATCACATTCATTCAAAACCTCTCTCAGTTTTTCCCAAAACTCATCTTTCACACTGTCTCCCTCTCCATCTACTGGTGCATAGCACGCCACAATCACAACTCTCCTAATACCTACTTTCATGCGAACCCAGAGCAGTCTGGGGGATACCTACTTGTACTTCCTTACTAGCAACTTAGCTCTCTCATTAAGATTGAGTCCTACACCTTGACTGCCATGTACATTATCTTCAACTCCTGACTACAATGCCAGACTACTGTCATCTAATGTAACAGCATCCCGCCCCTTACGCTTAGTTTCCCATACACACAAAACATCCATTCATCTCACTTTCATTTCATTCAGCAACTCATGCTCCTTTCCATATAATCCTCTCACATTCCAAGTACCGAGAGTCCAGTTCGTTTCCAGTCCGTATCTTGATGGGCCAACCTTATTCAGCTTCCGTCGCCCATTGTGGCTTCAGCTGTCCGAGGCAAAATTTTGACGTTTAGCAGTAAGTTGTAATGGAGTATGCAAGGTCACCAGCCTTCGCAGTATCTGCACCACGTGCAGCTTTCCCTGCTAACGGTTACGGCGCTCTACTGGTCAGTTTTGGCACATTTTCGCCAGTATGCCACGAGAGAAACCAAAGCATAGTAATACCCTAGGCCTGCTTTCCCTATTCTGCTCAAGCTAGGATCCCTTCTGAAAGGACTACCTTCTGAGCCAGCACACTGTTGCCTGCGACCCACCACTAGGAGGTATATGTGGTGTACTGACACACTGGGTCTCAATAAATTTTCTTATAGATAATTAAATTGAACATTCTAGTTCTCCCTTCATATCTGTGTGTTGTATTTCTTCATTTGCAGTGTTCTGTTTGATAAATGGCAGCTACTATGAAAGACCCACCATTAAAAAAACCTAATCACCAAGGTCCTGTCTTCTCCAAACTTTCCTTTGCTTAACTATCCCATTTCCTCTATTACACCTCTCTTAATATGTTACCTGCTCTGCTACAATTATTAAACTGCTTGATTCCTGAAAAGATATTTTAAATAAATAAGTTCATTTTGAAGTATGCTTACATGATATTTAATGCCTTAAAAATTTTTCTTAAAGTTTCAACAAAAATTGATTATTGACACAACTGACAGCCACCCCATGAAGATGACTTCAATTTTGCAAACCTGCAATGCACGGTCATTCCTCATTGCATACAGATCACACAGGCATCCAAAAGAGGCTCCAAAATGGGTAGTGTTTTCAACAATGCAGATATTCTGTAACCTTACCACATTAGTTGTTCGAATTGCTCCATAATCCATAAAAAGTTGTGGATCTTACCATTTAAAAAAGAATGGATGCACCCAGAAAAAAAATTCATGGCGGAAGCTGTAAGCATCATCATTTGATATCTCTGAGACCTAGGCATTCTTTGAGTAAACAATGCCCCTGAGTGAAATGAAGCTAGACCCATTGAAAGTTAAAGAGTTGAGAGCAACACGCTGTCATCTCCCACCGGCCAGAATGATCCTGAGGTATGACACAGTGTTGCAGTTAGCTGTGAATGTGCTTGACTCTTTATCTCTTTCCCTCAATGATGGCATTCCAAATTTATATTTTTTTCCTCCTCCCAGCTCATGTGACATTCTTCCCTTTCATCTCTGCACCATTAAGTTACCTCTCCCCAGTGTCCTCCGTTCTCTTCACTGCCTCCTACAATTTTCCTTTACCAGCCTCCTTCCCCCTCCTACTGCATCCAACACTTCCTCATTCATTTTTCTCTCCTCCCTACTTGCTCTTGTCATCATTCTCCATGCCCTCATCTGGCTGAAATCCTCAATCCTAGCCAATTCCTCCAATAGCAGGAGCCAAGCTTCTGATTTTAATAGGTGTATGATATTTTATATTATATTTATATTTAATAGATATATGATATTTTTCAGGTTTTAAATCATATTTCCATTTTGTCTATGAGCAGTTGTATCTTTCATAGAGCCCTTATTTCTTAGGGCACATTTTCCATGAAAGGTATGCTGATATTTATGACAAATATTCTGAGCCCTCTCATTGAGGGTGTCCACTGACTGGGACAATCTGGAATTATTCGTGAATTTTCAGCACCAGGAAATGTTCGTGGATTATTTGTGAATTTCTGGTTTGAGTCAGGAATTTGAAAAATTATCATTTCAAGACAAATCCTTATTCTATAAACAAAATCAACAACGATGACTTAAACATACCTATTATATCATAACTGTACATGGTGTAATGGATTTACTGTTGGTGTGAATAAATCTACATCTACATAATACCCCGCGAGCCGCCGAATGGGCATGTGGCAGGGGGTCTTAGGTCACCATCCGCGTAAAAGTGTAAGTTTTTTTTGGTGATGAAATGGTCACATGAATTATAGGAGTGTATTTAGTGAGCTTAATTTTTATTGTGATCGCTTATTGTTCGCGGAAAGAACGAGCAGTATCTCTCCATGACTCTTTCATCTGAGGACCTTCCCATTATACGTTTAACAAAACCTAGTTTCTTTAATGGTGCATATGTTTTGTATGCTTTAATATGTTTTGTATGTGTAATCCCCACGATATATCAGATGTTAATGTAATTCCAAGATATTTTACTGTATCTGAAGATTTTATGTTTACTCCACCCCAGGGGTGATCCAAATTCCTTCCAAAATTAAGTTTTTATTTTATTATTTATTTATATTATATATAAAAATAAAAAAAGATTTTAAAAACTAGATGTAGTAATCAAATACAACATTGAACGCTCCCACACCCACAATATAGGAATGGCATTTTGGTGATGACTTTCGCAAGAAGTGGACTGTGGTGAATTCGCTGATATTTAATTGTAACACCTACTCCTAGCACCATGGATGTCTTAGTCTGAGTGAAATGAAGCTAGACCCATTGTAAGTTAGGGAGTTGAGAGCAACATGCTGTCATCTCCTGCCGGCCAGAATGATCCTGAGGTATGACACAGTGTTGCAGTTAGCTGTGAATGTGCTTGACTCTTAATCTCTTTCCCTCTATGATGGCATTCCAAATTTATATTTTTTTCCTCCTCCCAGCTCATGTGACATTCTTCCCTTTCATCTCTGCACCATTAAGTTACCTCTCCCCAGTGTCCTCCGTTCTCTTCACTGCCTCCTACCATTTTCCTTTACCAGCCTCCTTCCCCCTCCTACTGCATCCAACACTTCCTCATTCATTTTTCTCTCCTCCCTACTTGCTCTTGTCATCATTCTCCATGCCCTCATCTGAATGAAATCCTCAATCCTATCCAATTCCTATAGCAGCAGCGAAGTTCATGATTTAAGTATCTGTATGATGAATATATTAAGGTTTTAAATCTCATTTTCATTGTGTCTATGAGCAGTCATAAATCTCATAGCGCTCTTATTTCTTCATCTTATATCTTCATCGGATGAATCGGCACGGATTTCCTCATTTTGGCGTGGCATGCTCCTTGTCTCCTCAACGATTTTCTCACTTCCGCACCGTACCACCTCGGTTCACTTCTCTCTTTTCTTACTTTACTTGGAATATAAGTTTTAATTCCTACATTTTTGATCGAAAGAGAAGCTTTCCAAGAACCCTCCGCGTCAAACTTAATAATTGATTTTTGGGAGACGGGAAAGAAATTTTTAGATGAAATTTGTACCCTTCGAAATCGGCTGTTTTAAAAATGTAAAATTTTCCTATTCTTTTAAAGTTTCTATTGACATTTTAGGAAAACTTAGCTCTAACTACCCTATGGTTACCAATTCCTTCAACAGTGTTCACCTTTATTTTTTTATGTGGTATATTTGTAGCCAGTAAATGAAGAATATCATCTCCTCTGTTAGGTGCCATAGCAATCTGAAGTTGTGCATTTGATGAGATAGTGTACAGCATGGACTCACATATTATGTCTTTATCTCTCCTAACGGTTATGAAACTGTAGCCGTTCCATTCTATAGAGTGGGCATTGAAATCTCTACAAATTATAAAATTTCTTTCGGGATTCCTGCATGTGATGCTATTTATCTGTGTATCTAGTTCTATAATTGAATTGATGTCAGTGTTGGGTGTCCTGTTGTGCGAGCACACAAATATTATTTTGGATATAGGGCATTTAATTGAACACCATACAGATTCAAGGTTGGTTTCTGGAACAATTTCCGCTTGGCCGACGATTTTATTTTTAACAGCCAGAAATATACCACCGCCGGATCGGATAGTTCCATCTTTTCTATAAATGGTGAACGGTTTTCGGGAGACTTCACCATAATATGAAATATCGTCCGTTAGCCAACTTTCTGTGCCAATAATGACGTTACACTCCGCGCTGTGAACAAAATGGTGGGATCCTGGAACGTTATTTTTTTACGACAAATAACTACTGCTATGACTATTGCTTGAGACTTCTCGTTATTGTTTTTCAGGAATCTTTCCAATTTGTTGTCAATTATTAAGCTTTTCCTTGGCCCTAAACTCAGAATTCTCTTCATTATTTGACTCTCGAAATGCACACATTTCTACCCCACAAACTGACCCACTCTCTCATCTACTTTCTATGCTAAACTCGACGGGAATGCTCAATTATCCTGTCCCGTCCCGTACGTCCCATCCTGTACGTATAGTGGACACCCGAGGGATTTATTGGCACCCCACACCAATCCAGCACCGTGCTAAGGCCAAGTACTAAGGAAAGTAAAATTTAAGTGAACCTAAAACGAAATTCTTGGTCCACACTTGAGTATATACAACAATTTATGCGTTGGAAATAAGCACCGGTCTAAGGTCCAAGAACCCAGCTCCCTCGCTCCCGCAGACATCACTGAGCCTCCGGTTTCCTCCCACATGTAACTTTCATCAGCATACACTTATATCGTACACTTGTATCCTATCAATGTTACATACAGTATTAAAGTAAAATACAATGCAGCTGCGTAAACGAGATACAAGAGTAAAGCTGGGAATACAAGTGCATCTACGTCATACCCAAAAGGTGTGTGGCAGGGGGTGCTTCCACACCAGGAATGCATGATTTATACAGCAGACCACCGGAATTACATTGAAACCAGCGCACCACACATGCAACGGGCCAATTAAAAATCAACTAACCAAGAAACATTCTATCGTCAATCGTTCCAACATGAACCCTTAACCCAAAGGTAACCCTTAACTTGGACCTATTCAAATATATCAAGGGATACAAAGACTACTACTATATATTCAAAATATCATGCATAAATAAGAACATCAATATTTATGTCTATGTATGTATATGACTATGATGTTATTACTACGTGACAGATTAAGAAATAAGCATTATGGAGCAAATCAACTATCAGCTATACTACACATTAATGCTATCTTATCGATCGTTGGAAAAATGACATTTTAAACCCGTATGCTCTTCAGTTTATTTCAAATATTTTATTCTCATTATCTAACTACTATTAAGCTACGTAAATGACTTGAATACAGTAGTAAAAAATAGAACGTTCCGTCTTTTTGCCGATGATGCAGTAGTGTATAAGGAAATTAGAAATGAAGAGGACAGTCAGTCTTTAGCTAAGGATTTAGATGCGATTGATGATCGGTGTGATTGTTGGCAGCTAGCATTAAATTTGAAGACATGCGCGATAATGAACTTTTGGAAAAAGAATGGCTTACCCCGGAATAGTTATTGCATCAAAGAAAAGAAAATATGTAACGTAGAATCTATTAGATACTTAGGCGTCACCATCTCTGAAGACATGTAATGGGGGAAACAAATCAGGGAAATAATTAGTGTAGCAAACCGTAGATTAAGATTCGTAAAAAGGGTTGTAGGCAAATGCGATGAGAGAGTACGAGAAAGAAGCTATTTTACACTTGTCAGGCCTCATTTAGAACATGCCTTTAGTATATGGGATCCGTACGAGGAAGGTATGATAAAAGGCGTGTGCAAAGGATATCCGCTAGGTTTGTGAAAGGCCGTTGTGATAATTGTATAAGTATTACGAGTTTAATTGAAGAACTAGGATGGGAATTACTATCAGAACGCAGGTTAAAATTTAGGTTAAACCTTTAAGTGAATTCGAAACCCATTTGTTCACAGATGACGTTAGATATATATTAAGAACCTCTACGTATTATGCTAGGTTTGATCAAATTAACAAGATTAGAGAGATACATTATCGTACCGATAGATTTAAAATGTCATTTATCCCGCGTACCTTAAGAGAGAACAATAGGCAGCGTAGCAAAGGGATAGGTAGGTGAAATATACTTCGAGTAGTCTGTAGTGCATGATGTATGTAATAACAACCAATTATCCCTTTCTTATTATGTGGATACTAACCATCTAGCTGCATGTGACCCTGTTCTGTAGCATGTCTCCCTTAAATATCCTACTGCATGTCAATAGTTCATGTTTGGTGATCTTCACCCCCTGCCACACACCCTCATAGTGGCTCGCAGGGTATTACGTAGACGTAGACCCTTGAGGTAGCTTGCAGGGTTATATGTAGATGTATTAACCTAGTACTTATAACTGGCCGGGCCTAGATTTTTGCGGTATCATTCGTATATCTCTATGCATGGGAAACATAAATATAAAAAGTCTTATGATGGTAGCATGCATGTAGTGTAATATAAATTTGAGAAATTCCCCTTTCTGACAAGTTTTAGAATGTGTTTAGTAATACTTCGGTTGTCGTATTCACATTTTTTAATGCTTAATCCATGTTTGAGATAACTCATGCCCTGCCACTCTCCCTTCATCTACACCTACATTCTACCCTGCAAGCCACCTCAATGGTTTTAAGGTGGTCGTGACTTATCACCAACAGGCACTATATTGTAGGAAGGTGACCCTTGCCACCCTTGAAGTGGCTCGCTGGGTTCAATGCTGATATAATTTAGAATCATATCTCCTCGTTTCTTTATTCTTGCTGTAAAAAGTGATGGCGGGGGAAGCAAGAATTTTTCTTCCAAGATTTTACATTCTACGTCTTTTTCGCCCTTGGTTAGGGTATCTCTCCCATGTTATCGCTTCTATCAGCATTAGAGATAAAGTGGGGGATTAAATAACACCCTGTGAAACCGGCATGACCCGACATTTTTAAGTCTTCATCTACGAAATACCGTGCAAGCCACCACTAGGGTGGGTGGCACGGGGTGAATCCACATCAGGCATGCAGTCCTCATCCCAGTTTAAAACAGAATCGCGAACTTTCCCCCCGAATGCCAAGCGCAGGCCGAAAGCAGTCAGGACAACAGTGCGCAGTCAGACCAGAAACTAGGAGAGTGATATCACCATAGCTCGTAGCCTCCTGGTCTCTAGATTGGCAGAAAACCCACTAATCGTCTTTCCACTGGCTCTGTCCGGCATTTTAGTATGCGACTTTCCTTGGTATATTTATTTGCATATTTCTCATTTACCTCCAATGCTATCGGTTTACTCCATATGTGGCCCAACTGAGCGAAGTTACATGGTGCAAAAATATAATTATCAGTGGAGATTTCAACGCTTTCGCAGTGATAGGGAGGAGGGCCTATTCACAGAATGAAGAAAGAATACCACGCGATCAAACGAGATAATAATTTCCACTGCTGCTGATCCAATATGTCTGTTCCGTCAGTGAAGAGGTTGTTGGCCCCTTCCCCTCACAATTAAGGAAGCTTTGGCAGTGTAAACCACCGCAGAGGAAGAAAATAAATGGACTTTTATGCTTAAGTATTTCATCGGCGAAAAAAAGTTTTACTCCGGGAATGCTCATCAAATACCACTATTTCAAACTTTTTTCCATCTCTCCCTTTCCTCATGTTTTGCTGTTTTTATTGTGCATTATATGATGGAATTTTTACGCATCCTCTCCTACATATCTTTCCACGTACAATAAGGAACCATAATAGCTGTGATAGATCAGTTCTAGGATACTGACTAGGTTTAATAGCTTTTTCCAGTAGTGCTTAACAAGAATTCCAGTGTATCTTAACAAGAATTGTAGACACTTACTAACTTCGCATGCAGTCTCCGGCATGATATACTCCTGCATGTCTCAGTACCTTGTAGTGCTATTTATTTGTCGCATTAATAATACTAACTAGTAGTAGTATCTTATGGTAGCACGTTCTTTTACATATCACTCTCCTGGTTTCTGGTCCGACTGCGTATCGTTGCCCTCACTGCTTTTGGCCTGCGCCTGGCATTCGGAGGAACGTGCGCGGTTCTGATTTGAACTGGGACGAGTGCTGCATGACTGGTGTGGAATCACCCCGTGCCACACACCCTACTAGTAGTGGTGGCTTGCGCGATACTTTGTAGATGTACATGTAGATAGATTCCGATAGATTTAAAATGGCATTTTTCCCGCGTACCATAAGAGAGAACAATACGCAGCGTAGCAAAGGGATAGGTAGGTGAAATATAGTTAGAGTAGTCTGTAGTGCATGATGCATGTAATAACAGCCAATAATCCCTTTTTTATTGTGTAGATACTAACCATCTAGCTCCATGTGACTCTGTTCTCCAGCATGTCTCCCTTAAATATCCTAGTTGCATGTCAATAGTGCATGTTTGGTGATCTTCACCCCCTGCCACACACCCTCGTGGTGGCTCGAAGGGTATTACGTAGATGTAGATCTACCACTACCACGCGGGCGGAAGGTGTTAAGACACTAGCCGTGTAGATATGTAAAGGTTTAGGTTTTGGGAGGAGAAAAGAAGAGGTGTATTTTGGGATTGCTTTGAATGAAGATCTGTTCTTATAATGGTCAACATATTTTTACATCTAATCATTACCCAGCAAGCCACCTCAAGGGTGTTTGGTTGGGGGTGACTTATCACCAGCGTACACTACAGTGAAGAAATTAACTTTCAGCAACATGCACCACACTATCGGTATGCTACAAATGCTACAGAGACTAATATAATAATTTATAATTTAAATATGAAAACATGACACAAGAGTCATGTAGGGAAAATGCAAAACATGGTGTTAGCACTACTCGGCAGATTTAGAAATATGCATTAGGTGGCGTATGAATTAATCAGCTACACTACCTGTCAACTGACCTACTTCATAGTCTTAACCCAGGCATAATTGTCTCTTATCGATCGCTGGAAAAACGACATTTTAAACCTTTCCGTATTAATATCTATTATCTTATTTAATCTCATCACCTGATCTATCGTAGTAAGTTGGAGTCCGTAAGATGTTGGTAACTTCGTCGGAAAATCAATTGGTTTTGAATTTACATGGAAGATTGAGTATACTTTTCGATACATCTACATCTACGTCATACCCTGCAAGCCACCCAAAGGGCGTGTGACAGGGGGTGCTTCCACACCAGCCATGCATGAATTATACGGCAGAACACCGAAACTACATTGAAACCAGCATACCACACATGCAACGCGCCCATTAAAAATCTACTAACCAAGGAACATTCCATCGCTAATAGTTCCAAATTGCAAAGGATACAAAGACAACTTCTAAAGATTCAAAATATCATGCAAAAATAAGAACGTAGAGAATATAAATAGAGAGATCTACAATCTAGCTAATCTCTCTATTCGCGCTATTCATGTCGACGATCACAGCTGCTATGGCCCCGAATGGTACGCAGAATAAATGGCATTTCATACCCATCTATTTCTCTAATTTTTTTGGCGCGATCTAATCTGCCGTAGTACCAGGGGATTAATAATATGTTTTTCACGTCGTCAGACAAATTTTTTCCCTGAAAATTAGCTAAAAGGTTAAGCCTATAATTTAATCTACACTGATAGTGATTCCAATCACTATTCTTCTAACAATCCAGACACACTACTAAATTTATCGTAGCATCATTTTTCAAACCTAGCTCCTCTTCGCAGCACGCGATCTAATTCCAATATCAACCCCACTTCATATGGATCCCATACACTGGCGTACATATTTCATATTCCAGTTGAGCCCTAACGATTGAAAAATAACAACGTTCATTCACTTTCTCATCACATTTTCCGAGTACTCTCTTGATAAAGACTAGCTTACTGTATGCTTGACCGCATATTTCCCGAATATGTCTTCCCCAAGATATGTCGTGAGTGATTGTGACCCCTGCTAAGTACTTAACAAACTAATTAATAAGTGTGTAATAGCTGTATTGAGGGGAGGTTTTTCTTTTCCCGAAGTTCATTAAAACCTATTTTTTCAAATTGTAATCTAGCTGCCACGCATCGCACCACGTCTGAATACCTGGAGATCCTTCCTCTACGCTTCCTTATAATTACTCACATCGTTAATTAATGTTAAGTATTTTCTCCTATGGGAAAGTCTCTCAAATGCTATTTGAAAGCCAGTAAATATCGCGGACAGGAACGCTATCTTCACCGAAGGCTAAAATATAGTGGGCAAACAGTGCGTTGAGTTTCTTAGGATCATCTTTTCCTGAATCCGTGTTGAGTTTTCATTAGCTAGTTCTGCATATCGAGGCGTTTAATGACTGAGCTTACAATTATATTTTCGAGGATTTTGCATGAGATAGAAGTTCAGGATATCGGTCTGTAATTCCACGGTGACAACTAAACTCTGCGACACTCCCCTACCGTGGCTTGCTGAGTATTGTATGAATTGATTGAAAGATTTGCCTATTAGGAAAATATAAAATGCTACAAATAGGGTTCTGTATTGGACGGTCATTCTGTGCAATTGTCGGTAGGATGTAGGACACCTAACAGAGGGAACAAAATTCTTGATTTAGAAGCAACAAATGATGATGACCGCCCCTCTGCCTTTAATGACTATTTTTGCTCCAACTTCAACCATGCCCCTCCCACCTTTCCTCTCCCCTTGATTCAATCCGTGCACTCACATTCTCTCTCTTCAATTTCAACCACCCCTCAGGAAGTTTTCAAGTACTTAAGCACGCTACCCTGCTCTAAATCCACTGGGTCGGATAATGTAGGGTCTCTCTTCCTCAACCGCACTGCTACATCACTCTGTATACCTATTTCCATCTTGTTTAACAGATTTTTCTTGCGTGGCTGCTTCCCTTCGAATTGGAAATACTCTAATGTCCCTCCAATTTTGAAATCTGGCGCAAAAGGCGTAGTTGAGAACTACCGACCGATCTCTACACTACCCGTGTTGTCAATTATTTTCGAACGCATCATCCATGATCGTCTTCTTCACTTCACCCTACCCTTCATCTCCCTCAATTAGCATGGCTTTCTCCCAGGTGGATCTTGTCTTACCAACCTCGCTATTTTGCACCACCATATCATACGCACTTTTGAATCTGATTCACAACTTGATGTTTGTTAAGTTGACTTCTCTAAGGCCTTTGACTCAGTTAACCAGAGCCTGCTGATACATAAACTTAAGCTCAGATACAACATCCATGGTACTTTTTTATCCTTAATACTGTTTCCTTAACTCTCGGTTTCAGCGTGTTTTAATTGATGGCATGTCGTCTAATCACCTTCCTGTCTCTTCAGGGGTTCCTCAAGGCAGCGTCCTTGGCCCCTTTCTGTTCACACTTTACATTGATGATATCATTGACTGTGCCCTCCCGTTGGGATGTGACATTTTACTTTATGCGGACGACTGCAAAATTTTCAGGCAGGTTGATAGCCCCTATGATTCCAATGCCCTTCAATCTGCCCTCTCCTTCGTTCACGCTTCGTGCTCCCTTTGGCAGCTTCGTATTAATCCCTCGAATCAGCTGTTATGACCTTCTCCTTTACATGCAAAATCCTATCATATTCTTACACACTATCACAGAACCCAATCCCTTATGTCAGTTCCCACTGTGATCTAGGCATAGTGTTTGACTCAAAACTTAACTTTCACGAGCATATTAATAACATTACGAGGAAGGCAATGTCAGTTGTTGGCCTTCTGTAACGTTTGGTATTTAATTATCTTGTTGTTTTGATGTTTATTGATAATTGATGTTTATGTTGTTTGGGAGTTGTTGATGAGAAGAGAGATTGATGAGAGGGAGAAGAAAAGGGAAAGTGGCTCGAAGTAGTGAGGCAAGAAGAAACTGTATCTTTAAGAAAATAAAGAGGATTTGGGAATAAAACAAACGTCTGACGTTACACTTCTTTACCGCCACACCAACATTCATGATCCCATTGCTCTCCGGACGGTATTCTTTGGCTGTGTCCTCCCCATTTTAGAATACTGTGCCCCAATTTGGTTAACCGCCTGCCCAACTGCCTTGAAACTACTTAATCGGCCTATTAACTCCTTTCTCGCCATTGCCCGACATCGAATTCCTTCCTTCAGAAATTGTACTCAAGAACTTATCATGTCTTCACTTGGAATCCCTCACCTCTCTCTCCGTCATGTGCTCTCTGACATGAAGTTCCTTCATTGCATCTGGAGGGGCTCTCTCCGCACCAATATCCTTCTTCCTCTCTTCCCACTTCATGTTCCTCCCCGTGCCACACGTAATGGCTGTCTTATTAAGATCCCAAAATTTCGTCTTTCAATATCCCAGCGTTCCCTATTCTACCACATTCCAAAAACTTTTAACTCCCTGGCTTCGCATTCACCCTCCCTGGACCTCTTCTCGTCACCCTCCGCTTTCAAATCCTTCCTTACTAACCAGGTCTGCAAATTAGCCCCACCTCCCATGATTCCAACATAACTATACGAGAGACCAAAATGACTGCGTTGACACTTAGAAGTAGGTTAGTTGACAGGTAGTGTAGCTGATTAATTCGTATACCCCCTAATGCATGTTTCTAAATCTAGCTAACACTAAGTAAGCTAACATCATGTTTTGCACGTCACCTGCACGACTCTTGTTTCACGTCTTCGTAGTTACATTATAGAATAACTTTGTAGTTCCCGTAGCACTGGTACAATACCTATTAAGTGGTGCATGTTGGTGAAAGTAAATTTTTTCACTGTAGTTTATGTTGGTGATAAGTCACCCCCTGTCAAACACCTCTGTGGTGACTAGCAGGGTAATAAATAGTTGTAGGTGACTCCTGTATCTCGTTTGAGCGGTAGCTTTTACACTTGTCAGTATATGGGACACTTACGAAGTAGGACTAGTTTAAGGCATAGATCGAATATAACGGATTGCAGCTAAATTTGTTAGAAAAAATACAGATTAAATATTTTACGAAAGTTTGATCTGGACTATTTTTGGCCGGGCATTCAACATAATTTGCTAGTGCCAAACAATTATGAGAGAAACGATCACAGGAATAAGAATAAGGAAATAGACTGCAGAACCTATAGATTTAAATGCCATTTTTTTCATGTACAGGTAGGGACCATAATAGTTGCATAGATAAGTTCTCGGACACTTTGACTCTACAGGGTGAAATAGATTATTTTCAGAAGTGCTTAATATCTCAACATGATTATTAACTACCTATCTCGCATGTACTCCAATTTTCAGACCGTCGGCTGAAAATTAGACTCAATCTTCTATGTAAATTTAAAACCGATTTATTATCAAAAGAAGTTTTTAATCAGCTGATTAATTCATATGCACCCTAATGCAAGTTTCTAAATCTGTCGAGTGTATTGCATCTAAATCTAACACCATGTATTGCATGTTCCTTGCATTAATCTTGTGTCTTGTTTACGTAGTTACATTATACATTTATTAGTAGTTTCTGTAGCATTTGTAGTATGCCGAAAGTGTGCTGCATGTTGGTGAAAGTAAAATTCTTCACTGTAGTTCATATTCGTGATAAGTCACACCCTACAAAAAAACCCTTGTGGTGGCTTGCAGGGTTATAAGTAGATGTAAATAAAATCTCCGGCAGTAATATATATACTCTTGCATGATTTAGTACCATGTAGAACTATTTATCTGTCGCAGTAATCATAACCATTAGTCTTATCTTGAGTAGGGTGCTGCATGGTCGCATGTTCTTCTACGCATCACTCTCCTAGTTTCTGGTATGACTCTGCACTGTTGTCCTGACTGCTTTCGGCCTGCGCCTGGCATCCGGGAAACGTGTGCGGTTCAGATTTAAAGTGGTATGAGTGCTGCATGCCTGGCGTGGAATCACCCTGTGCCACACACCCTAGTGGTGGCTTGTACGGTTTTTCTTAGATGTAGATGTTTATGTACCTGAGGAATAGAAATGGGCCTAAGACACATCCCTGTGGGACACCCGAAGTGACTTCGTAGATGTAGAAATAGTTTCAGATATAGATCGAATACAGCGGAGGGCAGCTAGATTTGTTAAAATTTGTTACGATAAACATAGCAGTGTTAGTAAATTGTTGAGGGAATCAGGGTGGGAAAATCTATCAGATTGAAAGGGAAAATATAGATTCAATCTTTTACGAATGTTTGATGTGGACTATTTTTTGCCAGACGTTCAGCATATTTTGCTATAAGCAAACTTTTATGGTAGAAATGATCACATCGATAATATTAAGGAAATTGACTACAGAACTGGTAGATTTAAAATGTAATTTTTTCCACGTGCAATGAGGGACCATAATAGTTGCGATAGATCAGCTCTAAGATGCTTTGACTCTGACTAGGTGACATAGGTCTTTGCACTTGAGTTAAATATCCTTACCTCATTATTATCTACTTACCCCGGATGAAATTTCCGGCATGACATACTATTGATTTAATAATCTGTCGCATTAATAATGCTAACCAGTAGTCGTGTTTTAAGTTTAAGTAAGTTTACATAATAGCATGTCCCTCTACGTAGCTCTCTCCTAGTTTCTGGGCTGACCGCGAATTGTTATCATGACTACTTTTGGCCTGCGCCTGGCATCCGGGGTAACGTGCGCGGTTGTGATTTCAGCTCGGATGAGTGCACGAAACATTTTGCTGCATGCCTGATTTGGAATCTCCCCGTGCCACGCACCCGTGGTTGCTTGCACGGCATTTCGTAGATGTGGATGTTAAGTAAAAAAGAGAGTATCCAACCAACATGGTACGATGCGGAAGTCAGAAAATCGCTGAGACGACAGAGACCATGTCAGGCAAAGATGAAAAATTTCAGTGCAGATATGGCAGCTGATGATCGCGAGGCAGTAATTGTCAAATATAAGTTATCTAAAGCCGCCACGAAGGAAGCATTTCCGAACAAGTTCATGGATTTTTAAAGGAAAACGCTTGTAGGACAGTCACAGGATAGCCTAAAAGCTTATTGGTCAAAGATTCATTAAAAAATTAATTGACCAAAAAATGTTTCGTGCGGTGCATGTTAGTAACTAGCATTAACTAGCGTAAGATAGTAGCTTGTTATTTTTCGTGGCCTGGTCTGACCGTATATTGTTATCCTGACTTCTTTTGTCCTGCGCACTGGCGGCCGAAGTAACTTGGGAGGTGATCATTTGAAGTAGGATGAGTGCTGCATGCCTGGAGTCCAATCGCCCCGTGCCACACACCCCAGTGGTGGCTTCCACGGTATTGCGTGGGCGTAGATTATGAGCAACCCCTAAGCTACGCACTCCCTTGGCCAAAAAATATCGCTCTAATTCCAAAGTCACTAAATAATTAACCGGAGGAGTGTAGGCAGTTAAGCAGGAATTAGAATTAATATTGATTGCGAATCGGTAAATGACCACGCTACCTCTGCAGACGAATTTAATAAAGTATTTCATGAGTGTGTAAGCGGAATTCAGTGGAATCCTTTCACAAAACTCGTTAAAAATTACGTTTAAGAAACCTTTGATCTTAAATCATCTAGTCGAATTCTTTCTTTTTTTAACAGTGACGTTATATGAAATAATAGCAGTAGTAAATGCTCTTGCTGTAGTGATAAATCTGTAGGATAAATGATGGAATTGATTGTCGCTCATTAAAAAATTTCATTTCTACTGTTGCCTCCATATTTGCTCATATCTCTAATAAAAGCTTCAAATCTGGTGAAATTTCAAATCCTTTGAAGAAAGCAGTAATGATACCAATACTTAAAAAGGGATAAAGGCTTTGTAATTGACAATTACAGACCTATTTCATTACAGTTAATTTTATCTAAAATAACTGAGAAACTCTAAAAAAATAGAATGCTGAATTAACTTCATAAAGTTAAATTCTGTGGTGCAAATGCAAACAAACGAGTTGGGACAATTTCCATTGGTATAAAAAAACCTCGGTTCCTTAGGTCATAAAATTCTGCTGCAGAATTTGGAACTAGCTGGCGTCAGAGACAAAGCCTCTTGACTGGCTTCGGAGCTGCCTATCCAATCGCACACAGTGAGTAAAAGTAAAAGCTGCCAAAGCGCCATTAGTAGCATGAGTACTGGAGTACCACTGGGTTCTGTTTTGGGTCCCATATTGTTCTTAATTTATATTAATGATTTCTGTGGTTACGAATGTAATGGTAATGTAACAGCGAACGCACATGGTGTGGCTTTAACCTTTATCTGCCGAGCGTGTCTCTCCGGCACAAAAAAAATATCCCTAGACTACCGAGCGTGTTCATATGGCACACTGCGATCTTCTTTCACTCTCAAGGCCACTGGGACAGTCAAATGGCCGGGAATCATATTTTTGATGAAGCATTCCACTAGGAATAGATCCTTCATTCATCTGAATTTTTTTCTGTGGATATCTTAGGGTATTAGGTGTTGTATGACTTATTATAACATGAACGATCAGACTCCTGTCACCCGGGTTTGATTGCCGTATGTATGGGGAAAGAACCGAATTGTTTCCTCGGTACAATTGAAGTTATAGACTGCTCAAAGTTATGTGTCTCTAATAGAAGATTTCAAAATGTGGAAGTTCTTCCTAACGTGAACATATTTTCTTGGTCTTGTAAAAATAATGACATTTCTTTCGATCATCTTACGCCTAAATAATGCTACGCATTCCTCTAGGTTTATGTACCCTCTATGAGAAGAGGAAACGAAATCCTTTTGCCATGGCAGGAAGATATACTATTCAATTAGACCTATATCATCACATAAATCACTCTGCGTGAGAAGCGTCTTACTTCCAAGAGAGGTTTTTTTTCTTATCACCACACGGTATTAGGTTCCGCCTGACCATCCGTCCCCTGAATGATTCATCCTCATTGTTCGGGTTTGCTTATCTCGGTAGTAAGGAGGCAAGGAGATCTTTACGTCAGCATTAGTCAAGATATCATGATGCTGAATAATATCTTTCTTAGCTGGCGATCCTTTCATCATACATACCCTTCAAGGTCCTTCCCAACCGCCAATCTGCTGTGGCTAACATTTTCATCGCGGAGCGGCTTTGTGAGACAGTCACTCCTGAAATCGTGATCTTTCGAGAGTGTTGTGTGCAGTCGCATAAGTGATTTTGTGACCAATTTATTACTTTTATTGTTGATCCTGCAGTACAGCTTCTGGAAGTAGAACATTAGTTAGCGAAGAAGAAATTGAGAGGGAAGTGCTCTTGAGTTCGGGCTCCGAAGCAGAGGAAGATATAGAAATTCAGACAGAGCAGTAGTGATGAAGACAGTGACACGGATGGTGAGCCCTCCTGGTGTTTACCTTCGCGAAATTTCAAGCCAAGAGTACATGTGTTTACCGGACCACCGTGTGGATTAGATAAAAATCAAGCGCCACTCACGATGGAGAATAGTCCCCCTGATTTTTTCAGGTTATTTTTTGGAAACGAAGTTATTGACCTCTTAGTAACTGAGTCAAATAAATACTATGATCTGTCCCTTCAGAATTCGGAGACATCTAAGAGAGTTTCGGATATTTCATTCCCTGATATCCTCAAGTTTCTCGCTTTGACAATTTTGATGGGACATGATTGTCGGGATGCGCTTGGGGATTATTGGTCCACTGATGAACTATATGATGCTCCTTTCTACAGGAAATATATGACTCGAGAGCGTTACATGCACATTTTAAGATTTTTACATTTTTCTGACAACAAAGATGCACCCGACCAAAGTGATGAAGATTACGATCGCTTATGGAAAGTAAGAGTGCTTTTTGAACACCTGAGGGAGTCATTTTCTAAGTACTACAATCCATCAGAAGAAATCGCTGTAGACGAGGTGATTGTGTCATTCAAGGGACGAGTCATTTTTCGTCAGTATATTCCCAAGAAACGTAAAAGATTTGGCATTAAAATTTACAAACTCTCTGACTCGTCTGGATATACCTACGACATGGATGTGTATCTAGGCAAGCAGAAGAAGGCTCAAACGAGTGACAGGTCAGCAACTCACGGCACAGTGATCAACCTAATAAAGAAGTTAGAGAACAAAGGGCACAAGATATTTATGGACAATTATTTTACATCTCCAGGTCTGTTTGAGGAACTTCACCGGAAAGGGTTCAATGCTTGTGGAACAGTGAAAGCTAATAGGAAGGGGATGCCACCACATTGGGGTCCGAAATATTTGAAGATGAAGAGAGGGGAGCTCAAGGTGAGAGTGAAAGGGGCGTTATGCACAGTATGCTGGAAAGATAAAAGAGAGGTCTTCATCTTGACTAATATGCACAAAGCTCCCGCTGAAGGAGTTTTCACGGATGATGTCAACAATCCGCTAAAACCGGTCATTATACTAAGCTATAATAAAAACGTGGACAAAGGTGACCGGATGATAAATAGCTACACGATTGGTAGAAAAACTTGGAAATGGACAAAAAAACTCTTTTTCCATCTTGTCGACATGTCTATTATGAATGCCTCAGTCCTTCTACGTTCTGTTGGTGGAAAGATGTCACTAAAACACTTTCGTGAGCAACTGGTGAGGGACCTAATAATTTGTGCTTCGGAGGATATCTTGTCTCCGCAATCATCAAATATCGGTCGTCCAACTTCCAAACATGCTGTTATCTCGAGACTACAAGCTAGACATAATGTTCACTGGCCGGAAAAAAGTGGGAGGCGTAGGTGTAAGGTGTGCGCTGAAAAAGGCAAACAGACACAAGTGCGGCTATGGTGCCCGGAATGTGAAGTTGGGCTCTGTGTAGACCCCTGTTTCAGGATCTATCACACAGTTGTCAATATAGAAAAAGCTTAGCAGCCTGACATTACTACGGTGATATTCAGCTCGAGGGAAAGATTCAGGTTTTTACCAAATTTACATAACCTATCAAAAATATTATGGGTTATTTTATTGCAAAAGTTGCTATTTTTATCAGTTTTGAATTGCTGTAATTTTCCGAATGCCAGGTGCACTCATGTTTTCATGTCGGAAGTAAAAAATATATTCTCTCTCGTGCGTATCAGGTTTTATCATCAACCCTCAGCAGTAACTTGGGCCTCCGTCTCTCTCCCTGTCTCACTTCTTCATATCTCTCTCAATTACTCCTACCTTCCACTCCCATCCTCCACCTATCTCTTCCCCTTCTTCATCAAAATGTTTTCCCTTCACCCTAACATTTCCTTTTTTGAGACATCGTGTCGAAATAGAAAGGATAACCTACTACAGAACCGCTCAGTACACAACTCCGACTGCGGTTTTTCATCGATGACGCATTTGTAACGTACCGGGAAAGTGAGCTGGAAGGGGTCCACCAGCGTCTAAAAACAATCTATTTCTTTTGCATTTACTGCTTGGTTAGTGTGTGTAGGATTATAATCCATACTGTCAGTACAAACATTTTTTTCTATTCTGAAATTTTGTTAGACTTCCAGAACACAGCATAGCATTGATACCAAAAAACATTCTAACTAAATTTCATTGCATATCCAGTAAAATTTATGCCTAAAAGGAAAAAAAATAAGCCCAGCACACGGAAAGTTAATAAATTTATCCGAATAAAGCACATAATTAGGCAATATACGCATAATTATTATGATAAAAAATTTTTTCTTTCAGATAACTTGAATTAGAAAATTGGAGAATTCCGGAGAAATCGGAGAAAAGCTGTCTACGTACTTTCGATGTTTTCCTATATTTTTAAGGCGATGCACAATTTAATTTTATGAACAACTTTAAACTTGAACAAATGGCACTATGTAGCACAATTTGTGTAGAGAAATCGCTCGTTATTTGGTAAAAAAAGCCTATACCCTCGAAAATAATACAATTTTTTAAATATAAACTGTAATTAAACTTTGATTTAAAATATTTAAATACTGACTATCACAAGTAAATGATGTCATATTATAGCCCTGTAAACACTCTATAAAAGCCTTTTTATTTTATTGTGATACTACAAATACTTTTCTTACAATTAATTTTTTTCTAAAACACTACGTTTTAGCGGCTGAAAATTTTAAAAACCTCGGTAGTCTAGGTATACGGCCGGCGAAAAACCTCGTAAGATAAAGGTTAAACGATATACATCTTCATCTACGTCATACCCTGCAAGCCGCCCAAAGGGTGTGTGGCAGGGGGTGCTTCCACACCAGGCATGCATCAACAATACGGCAGATCACCAAAACTACATTGGAACCAGCGTACCACACATGCAACGCGCCCATTAAAATCTACTAACCAAAAGACATTCTATCGTCAATCGTTCCAACATGCAAGGGGTACAAGGACTACTACTACAGATTCAAAATCTCATGCATAAATAAGATAATCAATACTTACAGCATGCATGAACAAGAACGTAAAAAATATGAAGAAAGAGATCTAAAATCTAGCTGATCTCACTATTTTCACTATTCATGACGACGATCACAGCTGTTATGGTCCCGAATGGTACGCGGAAAAAATGACATTTTATACCGATCGGTTCTACAATCTAGCTCTCTAATTTTATTGGCGCGATCTAATCTGCCGTAGTACGAGGGGGTTAATAGTATGTTTTTCACGTCGTCAGGGAAATGTTTTTCCTAAAATTTAACTAAGAGATTAAGCCTATAATGTAATCTACGCTGTGATAGCGATTCCCATCCCAATTCTTCTAACAATCCAGATACACTAGCAAACTTATCGTAGCATCGTTTCACAAACCTAGCTTCTCATCGCTGCACGCGATCTAATTCTGATATCAATCCGCTTCATATGGATCCATATACGGGAAATAAATTGGGATTTGCTTAAAGAGTACTTGGAAAGTGCGACGATAAAGTCAGAGAAATCAGCTACTTCTCCATTGGTAGACCCCAGGTTGAATACGCTGCTAGTGTTTGGGATCCTCATAAGATTGGCTTAAAAACAGAGTCAGAACGCGTGCGGAGAAGATCAGCAAGATACTCAACCTTTTACGTAAATTCTAAACCAATTAATTATCCGACAACGTTTTCAATATCTCGCGAACTCCCGCATACTACGGTAGATCAGGTCATGAGAATAAAATCAGGGAAATGGATTGTGGAACAGAATGGTTTAAAATGTGGTTATTTTCGCGATCGATAAGAGACCATCATGGCTGCGTTTCGACTTAGAAGTAAGTTAGTTAGAACTTACTTCTCATAAGACGTAAATATTATAGAATAACCCCGTGCTACCATGGAAGGTTCGATCTCATATGTATGATTAGGGGGTATATTTTAGGAACGACGGATCCATAGTTTGATTTTTTTCCACTTACGATCAATGTCAAAAATAGCTATAATGGAAGCTTTCAATAATGCCAGTGTTAAGCTTAGGCAGCTTTCTTAATTTATTAAACTTATGTAGTTTTTCAGATATTAATGCCTCCATGTAATGCCAAATAATTTTGTGATCCTTAGATTTTGGATCAATATCTACATCTACATCGATGAAATGCCGTGCGAGCTACCACTAGTGTGTGTGGCATGGGGTGATTCTACACCAGGCATGAAGCACTCACCCCAGCTGAAATCAGAACTGCGCACGTTCCCCCGGAATGCCAGGCGCAGGCCAAAAGCATTCATGGTAAAGATGCGGGGTCAGAACAGAAACTAGGAGAATGCTACAATGCAATACATAAAACTACTGGTTAATGTTATTATGGCGACTGATGAATTGCACCATAAGGTAGATAAGATCACCATAAGATAAGATTGCACCATAAGATAGCGACTCGTTAACAATCGACCTACTTGCTATTCATGCTTGGTGCGAAAAGAGGCAGATGGAACTATACATAAAAAAGTACGTAGCAGTCAGCTTTTGGAAAAAGAAAAATAGGCCAGGTAGGGTTTACATAATTAATTACACGGACATTATTCACGCCGAGTCAAATAAGTACTTTGGGCTCACGACATGTCTTGGGGAAAACATCTTCGGGAAATATGCGGTCAAACATACAGGAAGCTAGGCTTTATCAAGAGAATACTCGGAAAATGTGGTGAGAAAGTTAATCAATGTTGTTATTTTTCAATCGTTAGACCTCATCTGGAATATGCTAACAGTGTATGGGATCCTTATGAAACGAATTAGATTGGAATTGGAATTACAATAGAATCGGAATTAGATTGTGTGCGGCGAAGAGGAGCTAGGTTTTTTTAAACGATGCTACGATAAGTTCACTAGTGTGTCTGGATTGTTAGAAGAATTGGGATGGGAATCGCTATGACAGCGTTGATTAAATAATAGGCTTAACATCCTAACTAAATTTCAGGAAAAACATTTCCCTGACGACGTGAAAAACATTCTATTAACCCCCTCGTACTACGGCAGATTAGATCATGCCAATAAAATTAGAGAGATAGATTATAGAACCGATAGGTATAAAATGTCATTTTTTCCGCGTACCATTCGGGACCACAACAGCTGTGTTCGTCGTCATGAATAGTGCAAATAGTGACATTAGCTAGACTGTAGATCTTTTTCTTTACAGTTTTTACGTTCTTATTTATGCATCAGATTTTGAAAGTCGGTCATCTGATCGACTCATTCATCAACGGCGGAGAATTTCACCCAATGGAATACGAGTTCCAAAAGAGTTGAGTGATGAGAACAGACGAGGAAGGGGAGTGCAGCACACATATTTCTCATCGCCCACCAGTGTAAAGAGTTCGTTCTGGGTTTTCCATTCCTCCCCTCTCTCGACACCCCTTCCCCTCCTCCAACTGCAGGGACCCTTTCCCCATGGCGCCAAGCCGACCTCCCTTGCCATTGAGAAGGGACTCCCCTTTGTCTCAGACCCCCTCGCTGAGGCCCCACTTGCACTCTCTTCCCCTCCGGGAAGGGGGAAAATTCCTTACAGTCGCCTCCTACCGCCAAAGGAGAAGGGATTGAGGCCCCTGCTGATTCAGGGCTTTCCCATCCACCCCTCCCCATCCTTCCCGCTTCCTATCTTTCAAGGCAGTGGAAGGGGGAAGAAGGGATTCGCCTCGCCGTTGCCTCCACCCTTCTTCCCCGATTTCTCATCTCTGGCCTCCCACCAACCTTCAGCGTGAAGCTCCATGCGCGTGGGTTCGTGGTCATTCGATAAGTTTTCTCTGGTTCATTCTGACGTTGTCCAACGTGTCCAGTCGTCTCCAACCAGAAGCTGTGGAAGGAGACAGAGACGATTGGGGTAAATTAGCTGTGATCCGGGTTTATCGAGGGTACGCCGATCTCTTTCTAAGGTAGGTGTCACTATCAATTTAGGTATAAAATGTCATTTTTTCCGCGTACCATTCGGGACCATATCAGCTATGATCATCGTCATGAATAGTGAGAATAGCTAGATTGTAGATCTTTCTCTTTATATTATCTACTTTCTTATTTATGCATGATGCAAATATTGATGTTCTTATTTATGCATGATATTTTGAATCTATGGTAGTTTTCTTTGTATCCCTTGCATGTCGGAATAATAGACAATGGAATGTTTCTTGGTTAGTAGATTGATCAGATTTCTTTGTCCCTACCCCCAGACTTACGACAATAATCCCTTTCTTATTGTGTGGATGCTGACCATCTGGCTGCTTGTGGCCCTGTTCTCTGGCGTGTCTCCATTGAATGCCCTAGTTGCGTGTCAATAGTGCATGTTTGGTGGTCTTCACCCCCTGACACACTGCCTCGTGGTGGCTCGCAGGGTGTTGCGTAGACGTAAACGTACTATCAGAACGCAGGTTAAAATTTACGTTTAAGGTTTTAAGTAAATTCGAAACCGATTTGTTTACAGATGACGTTAGATATATATTAAGAATCCCTGCGTATTATGCTAGGTTTGATCAGATTAACAAGATTAGAGAGATAGATTGTCATTTCGATAGATTTAAAATGCCATTTTTCCCGCGTACCATGAGAGAGAACAATAGGCAGCGTAGCAAAGGAATAGGTAGGTGAAATATAGTTAGAGTAGTCTGTAGTTCATGATGCATGTAAGAACAACCAATAGTCCCTTCTTTATATGTAGATACTAACCATCTAGCTGCATGTGACCTTATTATATAGAATGTCTCCTTTAAATATCCTAGTTGCATGTCAATAGTGCATGTTTGGTGATCTTCACCCCCTGCCACACACCCTCGTGGTGGCTCGCAGGGTATTACGTTGATGTAGATGTACACGTACGAGGCATCACAGGAGGTAGCGAGCAGGGTATTGGAGCATACTCGTAGGCCTTCTTTAGGACAGAGAGTAGGGTAGTGAGTAGGTTAAATAGTGGGCCATTAAATAACTGTCCATTCACCAGGATAGCGAAGAATAAGGAGTTGATCAGACAACACATAGGAAGAAAGCACAGAAAAAGGAAAGACATATAAATCAAAACAACACCCATGAATACCCAAACTGTAGCTTTCCTAATAATGCAGAACTGTAGTCTGGTAGAAAACAGAAACCCCCACAAATACAATATGCAGACATATTCGAATAGAGGAATTTTCAGTAAAGGTAGTTAATTGTCGTAGTTTAAGAAGCAAGATACCTGAATTCCATCACCTTATAGAGAGTACTAATTCTGACATAATTATAGGAACGGAAAGTTGGTTAACAAGCGAATTGCTGATAGTGTAATTTTTCCTGTAAATTTTAAGGTATACAGGAGAGATCGAGAGGGTCGACCGGGAGGGGGAGTATTTATCGCAGTTAAGAACACAATAGTCAGCAAAATAGAAGTGATTCCCGATAATATAATTTAAAGTGTATGGTGTTCCATTCAATGTGCTAATTCGAAAGTAATATACTTTTGTGCCCAACTATAGACCACCCCATTCCGATGTACACTCAGTATTAGAACTCGAGAAACAGATCAGGTCCATTAATTCCCATAGTAACGAGCGACAGATAATTGTAGGTGGAGATTTCAATACACCATCGATAGATTGGAAAACATGTACTACATGTAGTCATAAGTCTGGTAGGGAGGAAGAACTCTGCAGGTCATTGCTTGACATGTTTGCATCATACGCGCTACATCAAATAGTAAATTGGCCTAATAGAGGGGAGAATTTTCTCGATTTACTTGCCACAAACATCCCTGAAAAAGTTATTAAAGCTGAAAATGTCGATGGAATAAGCGACCACAGGGTAGAATACGTAAAATTTTCCCTCAATACTGAAAAAAAAATTTAAATTAAAAGAAAGATTTACCTTTTTAGTAAAGCAGATTTTAACGGATTTAGGCGTGACTTAAAGACTTCTTTTGAAAAATTCTAGAACATCAGCAAAAATAGTGAAACAGACAATACATGGAAAGAGTACCTCGAAATAACGTGGTCACTTGTCAACAGATAAATACCTCATAATTATAAGAGTGAGAATATGGAACCAAGGTGGTACAACGCGTATGTTAGAAAATGGTTAAAACGCCAACGAGTTAGCCACGCGAAACTAAGAAAAATGTAGGTAATAGCGATCTAAAAAATACTCTCGAATATTATAAAATTTGTAAAGCAGCCGCAAAGACAGCCCTTAGAAAAGCGTTAGGTGAATTCAAGAGAAAAGCACTCGGAGAATAACCAGAGGGAGATCCGAAAGCATTTTGGTCATATGTTAGGGAAGTACAGGGAACTAAAAATTCAACGGTCAATTACTTGAAAAACGATAGAGGCAAAATAGCAACTTCCAGTTTAGATTAGGCTAATTTGTGGAATTATATTTTTCAGAGCGTTTTTATCAATCTAAGCGTAGTTTGCACGAAACCATACTAGACCGAATGCAATAACCAATGCCCCCGATCGATATATCTTGTAGCGGAATCGTATTCTTACTAAGTAACATTAGCCCGAACAAGTCCTCAGGTCCTGATGAAATTCCAGCAGCTCGTGTGTAAAAAGAATTAGCTCTCGAAATGGCTCCGTATCTTAAAGTAATATTTAACAAATCCCTCGAAGAACACGCGGTTCCCAAAGACTGGAGAATAACAAATGTGACCCAAATTTTTAAAAGCGGCGACAGGGAACATCCATGTAATTATAGACCAATATTGTGTATTATTATAGAGCATATAATATTTACATAAATAATGGGACACCTCGACTGCCAGGATTTATTAATAACAAACCAGCATGGGTTCAGAAAGCGACGGTCTTGCGAAACTCAATTAGGTCTTTTTGTTCATGATATTTTAGTTTCCGGAGAAGGTAACGTACAGGTAAACTCAGCGTTTCATGACTTTAAAAAAGCGTTTGACAAGGTTCCTCACTGTAAGTTACTCGCGAAGTTAGTATCATACGGGATAGACAGTAATATAGTAGGCTGGATAGGAGACTTCTTACATGAACGCGTTCAAAGGGTGGTATTAGATGATGTCAGCTCAGGCGAAGTAAAAGCTTCATCGGGTGTTCCCAAGGGAAGCGTGATAGGACCAATTTTATTTCTTCTCTACGTGAATGACTTGAATACAGCAGAAAAAATAGCAAGCTCCGTCTTTTTGCCGATGATGCAGTAGTGTATAAGGAAATTAGAAATGAAGAGGACAGTCAGTGTTTAGCTAAGGATTTAGATGCGTTTGATGGTTGGTGTGATAGTTGGCAGCTAAAATTAAATTTGAGGAAATGCGAGATATTGAACTTTTGGAAAAAGAATGACTTTTCCCGGAATAATTATTGCATCAAAGAAAAGAAAATATGTATCGTAGAATCTATTAAATACTTAGGCGTCACCATCATTGAAGACATGTCATGGGGGAAATACATCAGGGAAATAACTTGTGTAGCAAACCGTAGATTAGGATTCGTAAAAAGGGTTCTAGGCAAATGCGACGAGGGAGTACGAGAAAGAAGCTATTTTACA
Source organism: Ceriagrion tenellum (assembly GCA_963169105.1). Taxonomy (NCBI): domain Eukaryota; kingdom Metazoa; phylum Arthropoda; class Insecta; order Odonata; family Coenagrionidae; genus Ceriagrion; species Ceriagrion tenellum. The sequence continues at coordinate 116,591,416 of OY720640.1, read as the reverse complement.
CTTGTCAGGCCTCATTTAGAATATGTCGCTAGTATATGGGATCCGTAAGAGGAAGGTATGATAAAAGAATTAGAGCGCGTGCAAAGGAGATCCGCTAGATTTGTTAAAGTCCATTATGATAATTGTGTCAGTGTTACGATTTTAATAGAAGAACTAGGATGGGAATTCCTATCAGAACCCAAGTTAAAATTTAGGTTAAATTTTTAAAGTAAATTTGATACAGATTTTTTCACAGATGACGTTAGGTATATATTGAGAACCCTTGCGTATTATGCTAGGTTTGATCATATAAACAAGATTAGAGAGATAGATTGTCGTACCGATAGATTTGAAATGTCATTTTTCCCGCGTACCATAAGAGAGAACAATAGGCAGCGTAGCAAAGGGATAGGTAGGTGAAATATAGTTAAGAGTAGTCTGTAGCATGATGCATGTAATAGTAACCAATAATCACAATAACTACTACTACAGATTCAAAATATCATGCATAAATAAGAACATGTAAGTGTATTATTAATATGACACGGAAGGCACGTTAGACCCGGAAGGCACGAGAGACCACTTTGGCGTGGGAACTATGCTGAGCGGTGCACTTTCTGGACAGAGGAAGAGAGAGGTCGTTTAGATCGTGCACTATCTCGCCTCCCATTGCCCAATTAGGTTTTGCACTATCTCGTCTCCCATTCAGGACCAGAAGAGTCCTTAAGATTGTACCTGTAAGTGTGCATGCCTCCTTAGCTGACTTGCATTCCCACATTCAGTAGCTTCTCCCCTCCTACTCCTGAGCTTGCAAGAACTCTCTGCCTATCTGTAGTCCCCACCCCCAGCATCTGGTGGAATGACATTCGGATGGAAGGGCAAAAGGAGGTACGAGGGCAGTCGAGGTCTGGACAATGTGTTGCGTGGTTGTGTCGATGTATTAGAGGGCCGAATTAACTCTTTCTCAAGGGAATGGTTTGCAATTCTTACTTTGATCCTCTCCCCGCGTTCCCTCTGCGTACTCCGGTGCATCCTAGAGACTAACAAACATCAATATTTACATCATACATATATAAGAACGTAGGGAATATAAAGAGAAAGATCTACTGTCTAACTAATCTCACTATTCGTACTATTCATGACTACGACCACAGCTGTTATGTTGCCGAATGGTACGCGGAAAAATGACATTTTATACCTATCGGTTCTACAATCTATCTTTTTAATTTCATTGGCATGATCTAATCTGCCGTAGTACGAGGGGGTTAATAGTATGTTTTTTACGTCGTCGAGAAATGTTTTTCCTCAAATTTAGCTAAGAGATTAAGCCTATAATTTAATCTACGCTGTGATAAGGATTCCCATCCCAATTCTCCTCACAATCCACATCTACAACTACGTCATGCCCTGCAAGCCACCCAAAGGGTGTGTGGCGGGGGATGCTTCTACACCAGGCATGCATGATGGATTCGGTAGAACACCGAAATTACATTGAAACCCGCGTACTACACATGCAACGCACCAATTAAAAATCAACTGACCAAGAAACATTCTATCGTCAATCGTTCCAACATGCAAGGGATACAAAGACTACTACTACATATTCAAAATATCATGCATAAATAAGAACATCAATATTTCAAAAGACATAGCAATAAGACATCCTTCCACGTCAAAAATAATCTACTCTTGTAAAATAAGCTACTCTTGAAAAAGTAGGAAATGTCAGTTACATGATTCGTTAACTAGGGATGAAGTTTTGTTAGAGACGAACTATTCCTGTAAAAAAGACATATTGTGTAAGGTTAAGAAATAAACTGCGGAATCGATGGATTAAAAATGTTTATACAATAAATTCAATTTTTAAGTACATATGATAAAGGATTATGATAGGACCTAGGACCAGTTAGAGCAATTATGGACCTAGCCAGTGGGAGAATGGGGGGCCGCTGCCCCTCTACCCCCTCACCACTCGGAGCGAGAGATTTCATTCCAAATGTGCAATTCGGAACCGTACAAGATTGTCTTGTACGAAAGTTTGATGTAGGCTTTTATTTGCCAGACGTTCAACATATTTTGCTAGAGCCATACTATTATGGTAGACACGATCACAGGAATAAGATTAAGGAAATAGACTGCAGAACGGATAGATTTAAGATGTCATTTTTTCCACATACATCAAAGGACCATAATAGTAGTGATAGGTCACTTCTAGGATACTGACTAGTTTAAATAGGTTTTTTACAGTAGTGCTATGTATCTTAATATGAATTGTAGATACTAACCTCGCATGCAATCTCCGCCATGATACACTCCTGCATGTCTTAGTACCTTTTAGTGCTATTTATTTCCTTACAACCTGGCAGTACCTAACGCTTAGATACTATCGGTTGTAGGAATGCCCTTTCGTCTATTGACCTGATGATAAAAAATTCCCGTAAAATATAGACAATTAAGCAGTGGGAGAGGCTGATTACGGTTACCTCAAGAAAGAATGTTAGGTTGGATGATAATATAACATGGAGTGTAGTGTTTAGTGGCTCAGAAACCTCAATTTAGAGGGAAGCGAAAGAGAGTAAACAGTAGGAGTCCGAGATATGGGTTGATTGGGAAAATATAGAAATAACGATGGACGGAAAGGGAGGAAGAAACCAGGAGGTGAGCGATATGGCAGGGGAGAAGAAAGCATGAGTGCAGAAGATTTAAGAGGGCAGAGTATGTTAAGGGGGGAGGTACTATGGACCTGAAAGATGTTGAAGGCCATGATATAGGGAAATATATGGGGAGAAGGAGGAGGGGAATTGGTTTTAAAATTATGAGAATGTAGTGGAAGGGAGAGAAAGATTTGGCACCTATGTTGAGATGAAGAGAGAGATTGAGTCGGCAGACTTAGGTGTGTGCCTATAAATATGTGGAAAATGTTTACCCTCTTCCATAAAAACACACCATAATCAGTGGTGTAAGATTTGAATGTCCTGGCGAATGCATAGCATGAAGAGTTCTTGGGTTTCCAGATTGGTAAAGGTTAATCATGGGCTTCAGGTTACATCCGTGAAGAAGAGTTCAGACCATGTCATTGAAATATTGGTGCAGTTCAACAACATAGCCAGCCTAGATACGCTCCAACTCTTACGATGAACAGTTGTTTTCCTCATGGATATGCTATGCGATGAAGTACAAAAAAATAATTTAGTAAATCTCCGTTCTTTGCTATGCCTAATCCACCTATCTTTGGTGAAACATACCTCTATAATGAATAATAAGATTTTTACAGATATGCGTTTCACCAACATTTACGTATACGAAACACCGTGCAAGCCACCACTAGGGTGTGTGGCACGGAGGATTTTCGACCACTGGGCGTCGGCCATGAAAACCTTGCAAGGGGGCACGCACGAGAAAATTAACACTGTCCAGGAGACCTCACGTAAAAGTAATTGAGGACGCAGACAAGACAAATGTTATCTTAAAGCGGAGTAAAAATTCCGGAAATTGGTAATGTCTCTCTGCCCCAAGTTCCCGGGTTCGAGAGAAAATTGCCAATAAACAATTTCGTCCCAAGGAAATACTTAAGATTTCGGGTCTTACGTCACCATGCGAAAAAAAACCGCCGAGGTGGGTAGGGCATTAGATCCTATTACCCCTAGTTGTCGCCGGACGATGCGGGTTCGAGGCTCATACCCGTCTAGTATTTTTTCGCTCGAATATACTTCGGAAAGCACGAAAGAGGCCAGATTCCGAACGTATAAGACAGTAACTACGGTTTTTTTCGATTTAAAATTATTTTCTGGAATTTCTACTGCCCAGAGTGTTGTAGACAATTTTGGAGTTTCTATCATTTGCTCGGAAGGAGAGTTTCAGGAAAAGGAGCGTCATTGACCGAGTATTTCCGATTTTGAAATACTTTTTGAAAGTATTTGAGAGAGGATGAGGGGGCACCATTGCCAAGTCAATTAGGGAGAGAACCATCGCTACGGCTACTGTCCTCGCATGGAGCCGAGGTACCGGAATTTGAGATATTTGATCTTTATAACCAATGAAACTATTACAAGAAAACATACACAAAATTAGAGATAATATATTTTTACCTTCTCTGATTTTACTTCGCTTCCTTGACTAATACTTCGATACTCAGCGAGAAGAAAAGAACGAGAAAAATTATTATGATAACTAGCAAATTAAGTAAATTTATCGAAACATATATTAAATAAATATAAAAATTAAAAAACAACGAATAGCTCTAACTCGACTTTTATTGCCTTAGGGTAAAATATTTTAAAACCATGTTGACATATAGAAAACATTTTTAATTTTCCCGGCCATCACTCCAAAGGACTTACTCCTTCAAGCTATTCTGGCGAAGAAGAGCGCTGGTATGGGGGGATCCTAACAATCTGATGACCACTTTCCTTGGCTATTCTATCAATTTCAAACGTAGGAAAACGAGGCTGGTAAAATTTTGCCAGGGCTAGTAGTTCCATTTTGTTCAATCTCGGGTCCAATTCCGGCACATTTTTCCACTTTAGCCATTCGATTATGTCTTTCATGACCCACTTGGACGTAGGGGATTTATTTACACGGACACTATGGTATGGTGCATTGTCCATAATTATGATACTTTTTTCTTTGATGTTAGGCAAAAGCTGGGTGACGAACCACGCTGGGTGGGCAAGTATATTCGAGCGAAAAAAGGTTAGCCTGATGTTAACTTCTAACCCGCATCGACCTTCGATCGGCGGCTTAGTGCCTTTACCACCTCGGCCATGTCATAAAATGAAGGAACGTGCCTGGTCTTAGCCCCCACCCTCTTCTTCCATGCCCCACCCTCACAGAACCCACACACGATGTAAACCTCCCTAATACTACCCCCGACCCTGGGATGGAGGCGAGGGCGTCTCGCCTGCAAAGGGGCAAGTTGGAGGGAAAAAGTGGAGCATTGAATGATTTAGGATGAAAATAGTCGATTCTAATGTGTCAACACTTAAAGCGAGATAATATTCTGCCATGTGGGACCCAGGGAACTCCTAGGGAAACTAAGGGGGCTAGGGTCTAGGGATTTTAGACTCACCCTCTGGATCGCAGCGCAGATACTCTAATTCGACCGGCCAGTGAAGACGCTTTTAGCTGGGAAATTTAAAAACACTTATTGTTAGTACCCTTAACCCAAAACCCTACACCGCTGCATTTCTTTTACAGGTAGTGGAAAGGAAGAATAAAAGTGACATATGGCTGCACTTCGGCCGAAGTGCAGCCAATTGTCACATTTTTCATTATATGCATAGTTTTTTCGTACATATTTATTGTAATCATAGGAGTAGCCTTATGATAGCCATTGTAATTATATTTAAACGCATAATCAGGGGCGTAGTTTAGGATAGTCAGTCTTAATAGCTGTTCTCCTCTGTACTAGTCATTTAATTGCAAATCTATCATACGGAGCTAGAGGGGATGATAAGCTTCTCCCCTTACGTAAATTTACTGCCATTGGTGGGTTCCCTGACTCTTAACATAAATCCCGGAAACGCTCATCTGTACATATATTTTATACCCTGTAATTTTGAAATAATGCATGTTATGTCTACTGTTTAGTCATAATATTGCTAGTTTAAGGGACAAGATTTATTACATGTACGACTTCAGTCATATCGGCGGCTATCCGCTATGAGGAGAGCCGAACAAAGCAAGAACGATTTGCGCGACTGCCGTCTATCGCCGGCGATCGCCGTTCGAAAGCATATATGCATATATCCCTGTACGTAATCACTGCTATTTTAAATTATATTTACACTTGTTCATGTACTGATTTAAATGCTACATTGAATTTATAAAAGGCCGGTTATAAAAAAGGCATTCATCCAAGATATTTAATGTATATCAATGAACCACTGTAATGAAAAAAATTGAACGAGAACGTGATCCAAGAATCGATTCCTTAGATTGAACGACCGATTCAAGACTCGGTCACTCGGTCATTGTACTGAACGATGTTATCCATCTCTAGCCTTTACTCATCCTACGTTGTACGAGTTCTGGCGGTTTTGGCATAGCGACACGACGCGGCGGCAGCTCATTGGTGGAGAGGGACGATGCCGCCCACGAAGTCGTCGGCGGCACAAACGAGGGTGACACCTGTTTGGGTTGATAGGAACTCTCAAACGGCGTCACCGGCCTCATGGCTGGAGTCTGTGGCGCGGTAACGTGCGATACGGTGAGGTATGAACGGTTACCGGATAATCCCAATTTAATTCCCGAGGTGTTTCATTGCAGCCGGTGAGGTAAACTGCACGGGCCATAATTTTGTGTGACCATAACTTATGGTAGTAAATTTGAGCCCATATAATGGTGGAAGTCATCCTCGCCAGTGATGGAGTATTTTTCTGTGGTCCACGTTGGCGATGCAATTTGGAATATGTGCCAATTTCATATCGATTCGTCTGGATGGATGAGGTGGGTTTTGTTACTCTGCTAATTAGTGAATGGATGTGTTTTATCGTAATAGGTGTTGTTATGAGTAGCAAGAATTAGTCAGTCGTTAGGTGTTCCACCCTGATATATATTTGTGATGGGGCGAGCGCTGAAAATTAATCTCAGCGCATCGTATAAATAGTTAAACGCCATTGCTTATTGGTCGCTCTAATGAAATAGATTGGATTTGTAAATGGTCGTATTGTGCGGTGTTACGAGCAATTGAATATGATGGGTTATTTGCTGCTAGTGTGATCAAGGGTTGTCTCTTTTCTGAGGGACCAATGGGCAATGCTGTCTCACCGATTCTACCTTCTCTTCTTTCCTGCTAGGTGCCATAATAAATTCTGGTCGTCCAATGGGCCTTAGTTTGCACTATATCGTCTGAGATCAAGATCCATAGCAGTGAAACGTCCGCGTCGACAAGCCGGTCATATCTACTGTCGTGACGCGATAATGATTGAGGTTGGTACATTCAATTTAATGGTTAAGAACTCATGGAAGTGGTTTGCTGCCTCGTGATATTGCGTTGTGATTGTTGTGGTTGAAGGGAAAGTTGGGCCATCCTTGCCCTTGGAAGAGGATCGAATGGGATCTCAATGATTGTTGAGCTTTCGAATGCATCAGGATTTAAAGGTTCAGAGGCATTCAAAGGTTTCTATTGTTGTCAATGGTGATAACCTAGCTACTGGTCTTCGGGGTTGTCTTCCGCGTCGTAACCAATTGCCGACATGCGGTATGCTGCGCCGAGGAGGGGGCCGCCCACCCCTCTAGTACCAGGGTGTCTATTATGTACGCCCTAACCTGTCCCGAAACCGACCAAACTCGCCAGTTTATCCGGAGCAGGGAGATTTGGCACTCTGTGTATATCCGTGATGTAAGGGAGTCCCGTCCTGTGTTTACGCTGTTCCTATGACTGCTTGGGGTGTATTCTCTGTCACCGTGAGTCAAAGATTGATCATAATATGTTCTATGAGTGTGTGGGAAACCTAGATTGGACACCTGTATATGAAGAAGCAAACACCTGAAATGCGTTTGATTTGGTGATTGATCTGCTCAATGGTTGCCTGGATAAAGTTAGATTCACAGTCACTGTTGAACAAAAATTGTTACCTCTTAAACCTTGGATGACAGAAGGGCTGTTACAATCGGCTAAGAGGAAGAATTATCTACTTAAAAAAATCCAAACGCTATCCAAGTAATTTATCACTAAGAAATGTATTTACAAAATGCAGGAATCAATTGAGAGAAAAAGTTAAAGAAGCCGCAAATAATTATTACGTTTAAGAGTTTCATAAATTCCAAGATAATTATACTGACTAATGGAAAGTGTTTAAAGAGCTGGTCGGGGAGAAAGCAAACAGAGTCTGTAACTGAATATGAACGGTAAAATAATAGATGATCCAACCGAATTGGCCAATGAATTCAATAATCATTTTATACATGTCTTCAATTCTGCTCAATTCCATCATGATCGTCATGTTCCTGGCTCCTTCTCGAATCCTTGTTTAATCTCAAATGAACCAGCATCCTTTTACTTTGAACCTGTAATCCCAAAAGAATTAATATTATTGGTTAATTCGCTTTCTCATCGTAAATCTCCAGGAATTGATGGTATAACAACCCGTCTATTAAAATCTGTAACAAAAAAAATAGCTCCTGTACTTACACATTTGATTAATATTAGTTTCACTGAAGGCGAGTTTCCTACTGTGTTAAAAAAAGCAATAGTAATACCAGTGTTTAAAAAAGGCAGTCATTTGAACAAAGAAAACTTCAGGCCAATTTCTCTTTTATCAATTTTATCAAAGGTTATGGAAAAACTGGTGAAAGTCCGCTTAATTAAGTTTCTTGACAAGCATGAATTTTTTAGTAAAAACCATTTCGGTTTTCGACCAGGCAAAGGTGCTGAAGATGCACTTGAGAAATGCATGTCTTATGTATTCTCAGAGATTAATTCTAACAATCGGGTTGTAACCTTGTTTATTGACATAAAGAAGGCCTTTGACTCCCTGAATCATAAGATATTATTACAGAAACTGGAACATGCTGGTGTACGAGGTATAATATTAAGTTGGTTTAAAAGCTATCTGTCCATGCAACAACAATGTGTTGGAGTTGGTGATAAAATGAGTAGTTATGAATTTATAAATACAGGTGTGCCACAAGGATCAGTGTTGGGTCCTATATTGTTTCTAGTATTCATAAATGATCTATGTAGTCACGTATTTAGAGGAAGTGTAACTGTTTTTGCTGATGATATAGCCATAAATTATGCGTCAGCCAACTTGGAGTGTGTTGAAAGTAGCATAAAAGAGGACTTCAAATTTCTAAGACAGTGGTTTGAATTTAATGGTCTCCAAATGATTGAAAAAACGAAGTATTTACATTATGATCTTTGTAAATTAAGCTCCTATGGTTGGAACTTAGTATACCATCAAGTAAATTGCTCTAAATTATCATGTAACTGTCCGGTAATCGAACGAGTCAATGAAATAAAGTATCTAGGAGTCACCATAGATCAACAATTAAAATGGGACGGTCACATGTCAAAAGTTCTGGTGCACTAAGATACTGCCTGGAAAAATTATACTTAATACGTAATAAGTGTTCAATTCATTTCCGCAAAACCCTTTATTGTTCACTGGTTCAGTCTAAGTTAAGTTATGGATTAATCTCCTGGGGGGGAGCTTATCAAAATGTACTCCAACCAATTACTGTAGTGCAGAAAAGAATAACAAGAATCATTGCTGGTAAATCAAAATATCATCATTCTTTCCCCCTATTTTCAGCATTAAAATTGCTACCGTTGAGACACTTATATGTCTATAAAGTCCTCAAATTATTTTACCTAAGAAGTGGGAACAAACAATTAAAAAGAACTAAACATAATCTCAGAAATAAATTTTACGCTCATCCAATCAAGCCAAAAAAAATCGCTCTTTAAGAGATCATTCTTGTACATGGGACCCAAGGTTTACAACTTGCTACCAGAGGACTTAAAAGCTGGAAATTATACAAAAATTAACTTCTCAAACTAATAGCGGAATGTATTCTGACTCAGCAAAGTGTAGAAAATTTCTTTAACATTATCGTATGAAGTTGTTTTTTTCTTTTTCTATTTATTGTATTCCATTTGGTTCATTCTGAAATCTATTTGTAAAACTACTTTGTATATATAATTGATTTGTATTGTTCAGTTAAAAGCAATAAGCAGCTATATATTCTGGGATGGTAGCCTCATCACAAATATTTCTTGGAGGCTACCTAAAGCTTCCCCTTGTATGGAAAAAAAACCTGTAATTTATTTGTGATGTTTTGTTTTTTTGGGAAGTAATAAACTTATTAAACTTAAACTTAAATCAGTCGTGATCGTTTTGAGGTAATGAAATTTTCCATTTAGGTCAGTTATGACAAGCCTCTACACAAGATCGTGTTGCAGAAATACTTTGTGGATAATTTTTAGCTAAATGTGAATGTGTTTTATTGAAGTTACGTCATGAAAGAACTTTCAAGTGCATCAGTATTTGTTTATGTAGTTATTTCCTTTTTAGTTACCACTCTTCTGAAATAATCTCGTATTTTGATGCAGTGTGTGTGATATGTTTGTGTAGCATTGTAGAACAATGCATGAAGTGAACGATCGTTCAACTTATGCCAAAGTTTTTTCTACACCGTATATTTCCCCAAAGCTACAATACCCGAGTGTTCCAGTGAAGATCGTTGAAGGCGCTGACCGTGTACAGTATGAATACTTTTCTCCTTCGCAGATTTGTTCGTAGATAATTACCATGTTTGTCTTTAATTGTCAACTTCGAAAAGATTAAGCGTAACTCATGCGTTAAGATTCTATTCGCAGTTCATGCATTTGACAGCTTAACGAAAACTATGAATCCTAAGATGATTACTTTTTTATGAAGTTGCGTCTGTATTGTGTCTGCTGTAGTTTACTTCTCATGAAGCTTTTCATGGACCCAAAAGAACCACACAGGGTGTTTCACGTTAACCATTTTCAGTATTTCTTGAAATGTACGAAGTTTTGGAATTCAGTTGAAGGATTTGTATCTAATTTAGGACTAGTTTCTCATGTGCCTGACATAATTGTGTGTTTGTTGCTATTGATAACTATCGCAAGCCTTATAACATTCCAGCGTGCACTTGCTGATAGTCATTAGTGCTCATATCATTGAAGGTGAATGGAATTATTTAGCCTGGTGAAATATTTAGGAGTGCTTGATTATCCATATACCAACATGCCTTTTCATAAACTGTGTAATTAATTATATAAGTACTGTATTATTTGTGGGAATACTTCATGTGCTCTAGTACTAATAATACATCTTACAAAATACTTATGCCCTAACATGTGGGATAGTGATTAGCTAAGAACATGCACTTATTACAAAGTTGTATGACTAATTAATGAGTTGTCCTACAGGGGGTTTTCATTATTCATGTACTGAGAGTTATCATATATCTCTTTCTAAGACAGGTAAGAAAGGTCTAATGTGCATAAATTACATACCATAATGATAAGCATGAGTAATGGTTTGAAATCAGATATTTGGGGCCCAAGGATGTAACTTTGAGAACCTTGGATGGGAGAAAGAGCTCTCTCCTGCAGTTATCTCCCATCCCAAGTCTGGGAGAGAATACTCAGCCATCTGAATGAGATGGAGAAATGTCAGGGTATGACAAATTCTGTAAGCAATGCTGATTATGGGCGGAATTCCTGTTACCTTCTACTGAAATCTAATGAAATTTCCCATACCTTTCCTTGCTGGCAGGAGCACTGGTCATTCTGCTTTGTTTACAAATAGTCTGTTGGTAAATATTTGTGATATGGCTACATTTCTGTGGCTGAAAGGTCTTGAGTGTTTAACGTAAAACACACCAATTGTACTCTACAACACTGCGAATCATCTCAGCGGAGAGAAAGCATCAAGAAAGAAGGAATCTGTAGGTAGAAGGTGATTTGAAATACTAGGAAATAGCAAAAATTTTCTCTTCTTTCCTCCAAGGTTGTCTCATGCCATGACAAAGCTGCATTTTTACAAACTAAAAGGCCGCTTTGGTCTACCTACTTAAGATCTCTTAAATGACCTTTTGTCTTTAATACACTAAGTCTCAGCAGTGAACATGATTTAAAAGTCTAAAATATTTTAAGAACATTTTAAAATGTTCCTGATATTAAGGGTTTGGATTTTGTGGCATTATTCTCCACCATTACTTTGAGTATAGTTGTTTTATGCACCCAGCGATATCTCCAAAATGACCCCGCATCAGAAATTCTCTCGAATCTCAGCAATGCACATCATATGCAACTGTGAAATATTTTATAAACATTTTGCCATATGCGTAAAGATAAATTTTAGCATTTTTGTCACTTTATTTTTACGATTACTTGGAATATTGTTGTTATATGCACCTAGTGTGTATTAGATAGTGTCAGCGCCGGCGAAGTAAAAGTTACATCAGGTGTTCCCCAGGGAAGCGTGATAGGCCCAATTTTATTTCTTCTGTACGTAAATGACTTTAAATGATGCAGTAGTAAAAAATAGCAAGCTCTGTCTTTTTGCTGATGATGCAGTTGTGTAAAAGGAAATTAGAAAAGAAGATGACAGACAGTTTTTAGCTAAGGATTTAGATGCGATTGATGATTGGTGTGATAGATGGCAACTAGAATTAAATTTGAAGAAATGTGCGATTATGAATTTTTGGAAAAAGAAGGCTTTCCCCGGAATAATTATTGCATCAAAGAAAACAAAGTATGTAAAGTAGATTCAATTAAATACTTGGGCGTCACCATCACTGAAGACATGTCATGGGGGAAACACATCAGGGAAATAACTAGTGTAGCAAACCGTAGATTAGGATTCGTAAAAAGGGTTCTAGGAAAGTGCGATGAGAGAGTACAAGAAAGAAGATATTTTACACTTGTCAGGCCTCATTTAGAATGTGCCGCTAAAATACAAAATAAGCTGAGACCATTTAACAATTTATGAACAACTTTTTCCATGTGTCAACACCACCAACATCAGGGTCCTTCTCTCCTGCTTATAGAATAAATCGATGAGCTAGCCTATCTGGCTCCGCCAATACATGAAGTTTCACACCTAATTTATGGTGTTTCGTTTTTATTAACTGGAGGAACGAAAGCCTTCCCCTGCAAGCCACCATCGATACATCAATACACAGATTATGCCTTGGGTAATGCACTGTTTCCATAATTTGATGGAAGTACACTGCAATAGGCCCAATCTTGAAAAAAGGGTCCTCAGATTTTCGGTCTACGGGATTTCTGGCGAAATGCAGAGACAAAGCTAGACAGTAACAGCTAGAAAACTAGAAAATAACAGTTGCCTCCCTGCCAGATGGGTCCCGCACCCACTCTTCGCCCTCTGCCTCTTCTTCCCCTCCCCCTTCCCTTTTTTGGAGAAAATACAAGTTGGCATCACTAAAACAGTTTCGTGGTGGCACGTAAAACTGAATCAAAACATTACATAATACTTCTGATTTTACAGATATAACCAAAGACTATAGTACATAAGTGTAAAAAATAATGTAGAGAATGAATTCATATTTGCTAACAAAAACAAAACTACATGGAAAAAAATGATACATTTACATCAAACACCTTGCAACGGTAAAGAGATAATCCGATTATTTGACAAGGTTCAATACACCAACGTATAACGTTCACACATCTCAATTTGTGAAACGCTTAAATTTAGTGAGAATTAAAATAAGTTTTATTCCGCATACGGAATTAAAAATGATTGTGACTAAATTTCAAGAACAGCTATTGAGTTGATATTGTGTTTGTCAGCAAATTTCTGGCGTAATCGCCCTCTGCCATCCAACTTTTAGACAGATTTATAGGATCTTCATGTATTTAGGTGCATAGATAAGGAGATGTCCTATTAAATAAAACTAATGCATATTTTACGAACCAGAAAGTAAGGACATATGTTGAAGAGTCACAAAAGAGACATTAAAATTTGCAAATTTTGCGTGAATAGCTACATAATACATAAACGCCTCCACTACACTCAACGCATTTGATCAAATCCGCTACTTCTAAACTAGCTGTAACTATGCCATCACTTCAAGTATCAGAAATCTCTTCATATACACTTTTAAAATCAAAACGATATTTACGTAAATTATTTAGGACGAAACTTCCTCCCCCCCACCTACCGAATTCTGGTCTTCTAGTAATGATCCTTTATTTACCACCTTTGATCTCGACGATGCAGTCGTGTCTAAATCACCATGCCAGGAAGATGGATCAGGTTTTTGATAAGGAAATATAATAATTAGTTGTTACGTACGTCAATGAATGCGACCCGCATAGAATGAGTTGACATAGAATTTTATGCAGAAAAATAGAGCTTATTATCCAAGAGGGGAACCGCAGGTGGCAAAATAAAATAATAAAAACTTATGGGGCTTAGAATAGGGTGAGTCTGCTCTTCGTTGTATAGATTACTCTGCAATAGAAATAAATAATGATTAGAAATAGAATCATAGTTTCTTCAGATATTTCATCCAGTTCTACGCTAAATAAAAAGTTCATTTTACGTAGTAAACTCACGGTAAAAATTATAAAAGTAAGGGAAAAAGGCTCTCTCCTGCATGAAGAAACAATGTTAGAAAGAAAGTGGTGCATAAATAAAATAACAAAGTTAAAATGGCCAAGAAGAAAATATGTACTTACATTGACTGGGAACAGGAGATGAAGAAATCAAGGACGTTCCAAAGGCTCAACACGAGCAATCTACAAACGATGTACACAATACGGTTGCTAGAACCCAACTGAAGGTCAACCGCACGGTCAGAAGCGAGCTGGAAGGGTATTAGTCACGTACGAGGGCGAGGAAAAGAATTCACGGCTGAGAAATCGACTACGTCAATTGACGTGCTCCGTAGATGGGGATAGACAGGACCACGTCTATTGATGTGCTCTGCGCTGAATGTGTTAATAGAAGAACTAGGATGGGAATTACTATCAGAACGCAGGTTAAAATTTAGGTTAAACCTTTTAAGTAAATTCGCAACAGAGTTGTTCACAGATGACGTTAGATATATATTGAGAACCCCTGCGTATTATGCTAGGTTTGATCATATTAACAAAATTAGAGAGATAGATTGTCGTACCGATGGATTTAAAATGTCATTTACCCGCGTACCATAAGAGAGAACAATAGGCAGCGTAGCAAAGGGATAGGTAGGTGAAATATAGTTAGATGAGTCTGTAGTGCATGATGCATGTAATAACAACCAATAATCCCTCCCTTATTATGTAGATACTAACCATCTAGCTGCATGTGACCATATTATCTAGCATGCCTCCCTTAAATATCCTAGTTGCATGTCAATAGTGCATGTTTGGTGATCTTAACCAACTGCCACACACCCTCGTGGTGGCTCGCATTGTATCACGTAGTTGTAGATGTAGTGAGATCTCCAAATGACCCCTCGTCATAAGTGCACCAGAGTTTAAGCAATGCACATGTTTTGTGACTCGGAAATACTTTTAAAATATCCTACAAGGTGCCTAATAATAAATGCTTATATTTTGTGACATTATTCTTCGCACAGCCATAGATTTTTATTATATACCTTGCGAGATCTCAGAATTGAATCCTGTGCAATTATGCAATCATAGTCGCTACTTCCATAAAGATCCCTCTTGAAAGGGTCTTTATTTTGGGTGGCTATTATTTTGCCTCATAGAGACGTCGCTAAAAGTTGGGTAATAGCCCCCCAGGATTCCCTGAGGAAAAAAAGGCAGGCTTTATAAGCCAAGGTTATGTTATGTAAATATTTAGTTGAAAAAATTGAAAAAACATGATAAATGAAGAAAATATATTTTTTTCGGTCATAATGTCATATAATAATAGAATAGTATAATTCTCAGTGATGAAATAATTAAATATATATACTTTTTCTTACTGATAAAGAAGAGCAAAGGTAGAAAACGAAATAAGGTTTTTATCTTTCTATCATCTCTTAAATTATTCATTGTCAACTTTAAGGCAATGAGGAAAGGATATCTGTAACTGGAATGGAATATTTTTCTGAGCTAGATTGCAGTGCTTTTATGCAATTCTTCTATTAACAATCGTGAACTTAGATATTTCATGAATTGCAACAATTCATTCAACATGCAAACAGATAGGGAACCATCCGGCTAGGATAGCAAACTTACCATAATGCACAACCCATTTGTTTCTCCTTTCTCTATCATTCATTGGAACCTTGTAGAATCTAATGCCTGGATTGCGACGACGGCTGGAACTGCAGGCATAATAATGGCACTTATTACCAGCCATTACTGATCGCCAGAGAAAGGGCACAGTTGTGCAAGCACAAGAAAGTCCAGGTTTGGTGTACTCGGTGCTCCAGAGCCCTTCATGGAACACTCGGAAGCCAGAAGAAGGAACCACATTTAGACCTTTCATTGGATCGCACCCTGGGAGTCTAGGGAAGGGCTGGATGGAGAGGGGCATGACGATAAGGCAATGACATTGAGGCGACACGTCTTGGTACACCGGAACACCAGAGCCATCTACCTGCTCTTTTAAGAATTAAAAAAGGGATACGCTTTAGGCTAATGAGGTGAGTGTTCTAGACACTTCATTACTCTATGATTTGGATAATTGAGTGGAGGCTGAACTCACAAATTGAATGAACTTAAGATATTATTTACAGCACTTCATAGTGAAATAATTGACAGCGAGCTATTTTTTACCGTAAGGATTTAGTGTAAAGGCAATGTGTTTAGTCAATTACAATGATTTTCTTGAGAAATAAAATGGAGACGACATAGCATCAATGGAAACAAAGTTAAGCAACAAAAAATCATGTATAAGTAATGGTAGCGGGCGTGACTTCGTGGAAATCCTTCATAGCAGGAGCGTTTGAAGAAATTACAACTTTGCTGTTCCCACATGCGGTTTTATTGTTACCGACCCTGGTTTCGTTACAGAATAACATTATCAAGGTAAAACATTTTCAAAAAATGAGCCGTATATATAGGAAAGTCAAGTGGTGGGGGAGGTGGTGGGAGGGTGTTGAGGACTGGGAGAATTCAGGTGCTGAGGGAGAGGTTAAGGGGAGGTAAGGGTTAGGTGGTGGTTGGGCTCGGTGCTCGGGTATGCGTCACTCCAGGTGGGGAGGGGGAAAGGGTTGGATGAGCAAGAAGGAAAGTGGAGGAGGGGGTAGCGAGAGGGAAAGAGGTGGTCATTGACCAGGTTTGAGTCATCGTGGCTTAAGATTTCCAACTCCTCAAGGGCGTCTAATCTGCGTCCTCTCTTCTCTACATGTAATATCGTAGGAATGAAGTCACTGTTGTGTCCCATGTTGAGAAGATGCTTGGCGAATTGGGAATTTTCCTTTCGGTGGAGATGACACATCCGGTGTTCCGCTACCCTGGTGGAAAAGCTCCTCCCTGTTTGCCCAATATAAATAGCATCACATTCAGAACACTTCTAAAGGTATACTCCGCTCTGCTGTTCAGCCTTTTCTTTGTCCTTGGGCGATCCGAGGGTACTTCTGAGCGTTCTCTTATTATAAAATGCTGCTCTTATTTTTCCTTTGGGAAGTAGTCACTGAACTTATAGGGACAATTTCCTGAGGAAAGGAATTCTGCACCATTTTGGCGAATCACCCGGTGTGGTCTGTGCGCTGTATATTTCTCTCCGTGCTATCTGGGTTCTTTTTCTCCGGTAAAGGGTGTCCACTAAACTTTCTGGGTAACCATTGTTGGCAGCAATGTCCTTTATGGTACGAAGTTCCTTCAATTTGTTGGCTTCTGACATCGGAATGTGGCATAATCGATGGATCATGAAGTTGAGAGCTGCCGTTTTCGGGTGGAAATGATGTCTGGAGTGCTCGTGGATGATGGCATCTGAGTAGCACTGCTTCCTGAAGATGGCAAAGTCGAACCTATGGTTTTGAACTTTTATTGGTAGGTCCAGGTAATTTAGTGCACCTTCCTTCTCAATTTCCATGGTGAATTGGATATGTTCATCCTGTGAAATTGAAAGGTATGATGATGGAATCAATATGACTTGCTTAAATAAAACCAGTAATTATTGAGGTTTGTCTAGCCAACCATTTTCATTGGGAACTATTCCTCGAATACAATTACTTTGAATATGAATGTTCTGTTTCAATAGGAAGCTGAAGTAGTTTGTCTCCATTGCCATATCCTTTTTATAAAGATGACGAAAGGAATGTTACCGATATTCAATGCTGACTGCCATATATTCCTACGTCTAGCAGCTATTTCATTTTTACTCATTATCATCTAGACGAGGGTGGCCAACCAAAATGATCTTGCGGGCCACTTTGGAAATGCATCATAACTTCGCGGGCAGCATATAAAATTACATATCCCCATATTAAATTTAGACCCACTATATACATATTTTTGGAGTGAAAAATTGAAACAATGAGTTGTAATTTTTGTGTTAAAGTTATTGTATTAAAATGTGATGAATCTCATGGGCAGGAAAAATGTTCAAGGCGGGCATGCGGCATTCTAATGGGAAATGGGCATGCGGCCCACGGGCTGGCCACCCCTGATATTGACAAAGACAGTGTCATTGAATTTAGGGAGGATTATCATGGAGTAATAAATTTCTTCTGGTGTCATTTTAGAATTCTGTAAGGTGAATTACATGCAAAGATTCGGCAAATTTGCTAGCAGAGAAAATTAACGAATATTACCCTGCCTTAATCACATCTTCCTAGGATGACTATGGCAGAAAACGTGCAATGTGAACCCCAGTGGCCAATGCTCCGTTTTCTAAATGCGATGTAAACAACATACCCAACCCATCGACTGTGATAAGTTAAGGAGTTGGTATTTGAAAGCTGCCCTGGGGAATCGTTTTGATTGAGTCCATACCTCTCGACCATAGGTTTTTTTTTTTAATTATGAAGTAGAAGGTTACAGTGTAACATATGCTGATTAGACGAAGTTTGACCAAGAGTGAACATTGTGTGGTGAAAAGATGTCTCTCTCCGGCAATCAGCACATTTTATCCCAAGTAAATTCTAACGGGAAACCGGAAAAAAGATTGAGTGAATGCTGAATTCTAACAGTAGACTTATTGGGTACAGAGTTATTTCAATCCAACTTAAAAGGAAGTACTGTTTCCAAGAGGGAGCTGTAAAGCTATTTGTGGGTAAAATATCTCGTTAAAAATTAAAGACGCATAGTCCCATTGTTCTAAATGCGGTGGGGGAAATATTTATGATACCAGCTACTATGAAAAATTTATTTTTATACAATTAATTTTTCTATTTGAGAATATAGTCAATTCGAATAGTTAATTGCATCTTCTTATTCCACTTATGTGTGTAACACTGTAGCATGTGAGTTTAAATAAGCACATAATTGAACTTTGTGCACTTCCATTACACATGATGAAGACGAAGGTTCGGCTCTCCACATCGTCCAGCAGTCACCGTCAATGAGAGGTCTTGGTTTGACCGAAATGGGCTCTCCCCCTTTTATTCTCGCTTACACATTAAGCGAACAGAAGATTAGGCCCTCCTCCCACCATGAAGAATTTCCTTTCACAAGTCAACGTTTTTCTGTCGAGCATGTTCCCCTCGTTCTCTGCCTCCAACTGCGGGGAGGAAGGTCTTTGTCCTGTTCTATTTGTTTATTGCCTTCTCATGCAGGGGTCGTAGTTCGACTGTGTTGTCACTTTGATGCCAACTCGGTACTTAAAAATTTTTCGGTTCGGAATGGTAAGTTTTTTTGGACAGGAGCATGCTGCAACTCCTAGTGATGTGTCGTGTCATGAAATTGTGAAAATTTTACGAATTAGGTGTCATGCATATATGTGTCGATCATTTAATATCTTAAAATTTCATCACATTTTTCTCAACAGTGAGGCAATTCTCAACATGAGCCTGATGACAGAATTGTGGTACGCGGATGTAAAAATTCTTTCTCTTAAGTGCTATGTTCATTATTCATACAATATTACTACTATTGTACTGGAACTAGTTGCTCAAGGGCAATTTTCAGTTCTGTAAAAACATCACCAGCTTGTGTTTGAATGCATTATTTTATATAGTCTTGTCATTTATAGTGCTCGCAGAGTTTCTGTGCATTGGAGAATTTCTCCAAGCCTATCTGTCCATGGTAGATGAGCAGCGATTGGCTGCCGGCATCCAATTCCGTAAACCGGTTCTTAGCTCAGTGTGCGCCGCGTATGAATACCGTAAGTGGCGACCCAAAAGAGTCTAGTCTTAGCTCACTTTAAATTATCCTACAGCGGGTGGCAGACTTTCTAAACTGAATTAAATATGGTTAGATAAATTCTGATATCTTTCCCAGCGATAAAAATATTGGTTGTTATGATAATTAGTAGCAATTTTGTATTTGTATTTTTCAAAATGTTGGTGAAGAGGATTTGAGTTCTGTTTATTTATCGTGGAACCAGGGTGACCTGTGCCGATGGGGATTAATTTCTTACCTCACTGCGATGACTATTGCAATCACTGCAAGTTTTGACTCTATATCTATAATAGTTTCTCATCTAGTATTTCTATTCTAAAGGCCCTAGCGTCGGTGAGGCATAGCGTTCGTTTTCGCCTATTCTTTTGGGTCGCCACTTACAGTATTTGTGCGTGGCGCGCACTGAGGTAAGAACCGGTTTACGGGATTGGACGCCGGCAGCCAATCGCTGCTCATCTACCATGGGCAGCTAGGCTTGGAAAAACTGCAGTGCACGGAAACTCTGCGAGCACTATAGTCACAAATGGGCTCTTTATTCCATTCTGTACCTGCATTATAAATTATTATAATACTAGTGAAGTGTGATACAGATGAATAATCTCTTGTACAGAATTATATCTTCAGGTTCTATCTGTTACTGAATAAAGTATAGTGAGTGGTGTGTACCTGTTGGAAAAATGTTTTCATATCATGGTCAAAACTCTTCATTTGCTCTTTGATCTTCTAGGCAGCAATGAGCCTGAAATGTTCAGGTACTGGGAAGGTTAACCCAAATTGAAATCAAATGAAATTCTACTGGGTGAATTTGGGTGAACTGGATATTCTCTCATAACATTTGTCTACCTGAGTAAGGAATCTGAATAGGCCAGTGGAACTCTGTTTGTAATAGTCATATCATGACAAGAAATCCTATGAATAGATAATTTGGAAGTTTGGAGCAGTGTTTCCCTATTTTATCCCTTGGTTTGAGACTCCGGCTTGACTCATCTGAGGTCGCTGCTGCTTAAGCAGTATTGCTTGGTTTAGCCATTCTGGCTATTGAGAGTCAACGACCAAATTTCATAAATGATGAAGTTGATTCTGTTCAATGCAATATTGTTGAAGCATCAGTAAGTGGCTGTTTTGCCTTCCATTTCTCAACTTTTTTTTTCATCTGTCACCCTTCTCACATTCCTAAACATAAGGCACAGTGGAAACATGATAATATGAAGCATGTGAATACAAAGTTTTGATTATACGAAGCAAAATTGTCACAACTGAAAGCCTTTTCCAATTATCATATACTGGGGACCATATCTTAAACACCAAGTCATACCATCACTCAAAAATGTTGCAAGTCATGAGCAGGGAAAGAAAATATCTAATTGATGAAAAGGAAAACACTGGATCTGGGTAACATCTGTGATTTTCATTTGTAACCAATTTTCTCTTTCACTCTTCCTTGAGTGGATAAAATGATCCCGAAATCGTGGAGTGTTTTCAGTTATCACATTTAAATGTGAAGTCATTAAATAAGCTCTTTGTCACAGTTTACTGAAGTAGGCAAATATAGTATCTATTAGATGAAATGGTGTTCCACTCGTCTTCCGACACCTATGTTAGGAAATTGTGGCAAAATGATAGGGCATGTAAAGATAAAAATAATAAGTTAATTTCATTATTGGGTAATTATTTTTATGAAACAAAATTTAGTCATGTAAGTGAAATTAATAAAAAATCATATACGTGAAAAGAGACTTGGGAATGCATGCATTCCTTCATGAACAGAAATGGATGATTTAGCATTATCCATGAGTGTATCAACCCTTGAATGAATGAGGATGGTGATCAGCCTGATGCCTAGGAAATGCATTTGCTTTAATTAAAAGCAATTTGCCTATCAAGTTATTTTTTAAAAATAGTATTTAATATATATGACTTTTTTTCTCTATTAAAACATAATGGTGGTCTTTGTTTGAATGCAGATGCCAACACATTATTCACATCTTAAATATTTATCTTTTCTGAGACCACAGTGAGTGATACTACTTCTCTGTCACTCGGATCTAGAATTTATGATACCAGTTTTCTTCTGTTTTGCCTCCCAGACTTATGGTGACCAATTGATCCTTGGGCTTCTCTGAAGAAGCAACTTTGGGTGGTCAAAACATCACTTAGTATTTTCAAAAAGCACCATTCAAGGTATGATTTTTGTCTGGACCTCCAGTTTGCCTTCGTATTATCGAGACTTCATATTATTGTGCTTCAAATGTTTGTGTTGCTGCTGTAAATGCATATTTAATGTGTTTGATTTAGAGATTTCATTAAAAGTATGAGCCACTTAAGAAGATAAATGTTTAGGATTATTGAAGCCAACAAGCTTCATGGTTAGGTGCGTAAATTCGTCATATAAAGTATAATACTTGTAAGGAGAGAAAGTTGTCCAGTACTCGTTTTAATTTTATTAAGAGTGCGTATATAGCATGCAACAACAATTTCACCTGCTGCATGGTAACTTTTCTCATATTGTTAGCAGCAATTACCTTTTTTATGTCCAACACAATCATTTTATTTTTGCTGATGGTTATGAAATTGGCATGACCTTCTCCACCTCAGTAATAGAGGGTATCCAAAGCTCATTCTAAGTTTCAGAGAAATTTTAATAAATGCAAATAATTATAAAATTCAGGACGAATTTTTCTCATGGCAATTTCTTCAAAAAATTCACCCGTCATGTTTGAATTTCAAATGGATAAGCATGGCATAAGTGCTGGTGAAGGATACTGACTCTTGGTTGTGGCTTCTTTGAAATCCTCATCTCCCTTGCGTTGCCGTCTTTGATGGACTACAAGGGCCTAAGATCTAGTTGCCTTGTATCCAGCAAAATTGCCATGGGAATTAGGAAGCCTGGATACTGTAGTGGTCTGTGCATTGGTCCGGCAAACCAAAAGTCCGTGGTTCGATTCCTGGTCCAGGCCTAATTTTTCTCATGCCAATTTCTTCAGAATATTTTTGAAAAAAGATAATCACACTACACATTTAAATTAATGCTCTAAAGCATTAATTAAGTGATGTATAAGCATGGAATTTGTAGGACTTATGTAAAATCCATCGGTGATTTTATCTTTTTGGTGACAATTATTTCCTTTGCTTTTATGTAATACATATAATTATATTTTATTCAACTTGTTGATATAGCAAAGAAGATTAGTGAGACTTTTAAATAATATTTTTCAAACTCCAATGTAACGAGACTTAATGATGTGGGCTCTATGTATTTTAATGACATAATTTTCTTTCATTTTTGGTTATTAGTTTCTGGATTCCTGATTGGTTTTTACTCTTCACTATGGATAATATTCCTCCCCCATAGATTTTCATGCCAGTATTTGATGACATAGCTGAGCATCATTTTAGGACATACTTGGTAAATTGCATGTAGCAACATGGACTGCTCTTAGAAGAAAGCTATGTTCTATACATTGATAGTATTAAGTGTGCCATTGGAAATACAATGCTTCTCCTTCCTTTCTTAGGAATATAATGCCAGAGAAAGCGAAACGAGACTAGAGGGCAAGAGCAGGAGAGAGCTGAGTGTCATTTGTTGATGAGATATCCATACCACTGGCCGAAGGTGCTTTGGAATTCTTGCTAGCTCTAAGTGAGGAGTAAGTGTAACGAATTTCTTATTTACTCTCTAGTTATGGTCTCGGATAATTACTTGTTTCCTCACTTAGCCTGGAATCAATAAGATTCCTCCCTTATTTTTAACTGTTCAAACGACGTAAATCATCCTGGTGGGACTTGTTCACTGCGGGGCTGATCAAAGCCCTACCCCTTATGGCGTGGATTAGCCCACCAGTGGGTCACAGTCCTCGATTCCTACTCTCACAATACTCCATGCAAGTTAGTATAATTCAATGAATTTTACGACAGTGTCGCTTGTTGGATTTGCGAGACCCACCGGTGGGCCATGCCACAGTGAATTTCTTAAGCCCAGGTCTGTGCAGGGTTAACGCATGAAGAAAAACTTCTTGACGCATGGAGAAAGAAAAAAGCTATGTTTACTAAAAGTTATCGCCATCTAAGAAACAGTGGTGCTGATTCTCAATCATCATCATGGAATTTTCAGCTGTAAAATTGATGTTGTTTATTATGACTTATGTGTAGTCTGACCTTGGGTAATCTGAACTCTAGGTCATAGAATGCTCTGGAATTTAAGGACTACTAGGATTGATACTTCTATCTCAAAGCTCACAGTCAACTGACATATACAAAGTGATCTTAGTTCTCAACATCATTTGCTGTAGAATCTTTTTGTAACATAACATTTCTTAATATGTACATCGATGGAGGGAACAGGTGAAAACTGTATGTTAGCAGATGTAGATGCATTGTTATGAAACATTTGATGGAACGTAGAATTTGATATAATATTTTAATGTAAGGCCATCTAGACGCCTTTAGTTGCCATTATTTCATTATTACATAAAAGGGCTTAGTTTGAATATCATTAATGGATGGTCCTGAGGATGTGCGATGTGGGGAATATCCCCCTCTACTCTCCACTCCCCCCCCCGATTCAAATCTTAAAGTGATTTTTTACTTTAATCGAGTTTAGGAAGAATTGCGAACACTTGAAGCCATTGAATGTGATGAAAGTTATTGAAAAAACAATATAACTGGGAGTAATTGTGGCAAGTAAAACATGTTTTGGAGGTAAATTCAATACAGTAGAACCTCGATCTATTGTTTTTCAAGCGGATGGGCAAAAAAAAGATGGATGCGGGAAAACGAACAATGCGGGAAAAGATTTCCTGGGAGCCAAAATGAGATGAAAATGCGAGAATTTTATGGTAAATTTTCACGGTAGAGGGGTATCATAAAGGAATTTCCTTTAAAAGCGGGAGAATTTTGAAATTTAATGAAAATACTTAGTGCATCTCTAATTTTTCGTTTGACTACTACCTGTTTAAAATATTTTATTAGTACTACACATCCCAATGGTGTCTTGGATGATAAAAGTAAATAAGGCCCATTATTATGTTATTGGATGATCTTCAAGCCAGCGCATCGATCTATCCATGCATAGAAATTTATTCGTTTAACACATTCACTGCGGCTGACGCCAATTGGCGTCACGCCGGTCTTAACCGAGGAGCTGCCTGACGCCAATTGGTGTCATTTGCTACAATGTGTTCGTATCACTTTTCCGCTTTCAGCGTTTCCTTTTGGAGTGATAGAATTAGACCCCGCTCTTCTGCAGGGTTGACACCAGACACGTTTTCTATCCGTTTTAGGAATAATTTGTTGCCTTTGGTGATACCCCCCATACAAAATGGCTTACAATTTAGGCTTTCTCCTGTTTCTCCTTACATTTTGTACCATATCAAATCACATAAAGTAAATAAGAAGAGCGTTTATTGTCTTTTTATATGCCATTAGTTCGCTAGACTTAGCTTTCCTGAAGCTTGTAGGGAGTAGTGAGACATGCGTGTTCAGCACGGTGAGGTCCGTGGATTCTTTTTTGCTGTGAATTCTACCTGGCTTCTCTGCAGCTGCTATCAGAGTAAAATAGGTAAGTATAATTATTTTATGATTGTGTTTTTTTAGATTGTCACTCATGTTTTGTATATACATGATGGTTTAAAAAATACTTTTCTCACTCTCTCATTATTTACAGATGTTGAACTTCTGCCCGATAATCGTGTACAGCGTACGTGTTTGAAGTGATGACCCTTCAAAAAATTTTAATATTTAGACATTCAAATCAAAAGGTAAGTTTTGAAATAACTTCAATTTACCCTTAGGCATTTAAACGTATTTACTAAACCGGTACTTTAAGTTTTAGCTTTAATTATCTTTTGCCCCATTTTCCTCATCCGAAATGATTTTTCTAAAACCTACACGGAATTATACTGCATTCTCTGAGTCAGTATTTGTATACCTTACCCCTTTTATCCATTTGTTTGTGAACAAAACTTCTTGGTGGCATGATAACATTCATTTTCTGAGGGGAGAGTTTCCTGTTCAAAGCTGGGTGGAGCCTCATAACATAAAACTCACCTAAGATTCCCTAAATATTTAGGGAATTTAACAGTAATTGCTATTACTTGCAATTTGGCTTAGAAATTTAGTAAACCATTAGTTATCAATTATTTCTTATGATTGATCCTATTTTGTGTGCGAGTAATACTTAATTGCTGATTCAATTAGTGTAGTTCATGTAGATTACGCTCTATGATAAGTTGAGCTCCAATTGAAAAATGTGTGTGTCAAATTTCAGGATTATGGAGTCTGGTCCATCTACTTCTGGATTGAGTGTCAGCCGTCGTAAAAGATCCTGGCGATCAGCGAATGAAGCTCAAGACGGAGACGTAGATCTTATCTTGATGGAGGAGGAGGAGGTTTTCAGTGGTGACATTGACTCAGATTCTGAGATACTGGGGGATGTAGACTCGGAAGAGAGCATCGATGAGGAGGACGATGAGGGAGGTACTGTTTCCAACTCAATAGGGGACGATATTTCATGTTGCCGGAAGAGTGAAAAAACAACTTCAATTGAATAACCATTCACCGGAAACCCTGGACTGCAGTTAGATCATCCAATCTCTGATCCATATGAATATTTCAAACTCTTAGCAAACGATAGGTTTTTTGATTTGGTTATTTCAGAGACAAATGCAAAGGCTGAATGCCTTTACTCTCATTCACCTAAGGCAAAAGCCAGGCTTTGGTGTAAGGTAAGCAGGCCGGAATTTAAAACTTTTTTGGGCTTATTGTATCACACGGGAAATATAAATATTAACAATTGTCAATATTTTTGGCGAAAAGATGAACTCTATGACTTCCCTGTTTTTTCTAAAATCATATCGCGAGACCGCTTTTTAATTATAATGAGATGTCTTCACTTTGGACGCAACCCTGCTGCCGGTCAACCTGAGCCTTCGGATACTCTTTACAAAATTCGCCCGCTTTTAAACCTATTCCGTTCCACTATCAAAGAAATTTACTATCCTGGCAAAACTTTATGTATTGACGAATAATAGTAATGTGGAGACAACGGCTAGCATTTCGCTCGTACATCAAAGACATAAATATGGAATAAAGTCGTACATGTTGTGCGAACCAAATGGGTGTGTATTAGATACATTGGTTGACACCGATTTGTCAAAAGATCAGGAAGTTGGTGGAGTTGGTCCTACTGGAAAAGTTGTTCATAGATTGTTGACTGACTACTAAAATACAGGCCATGCAGTTTTTATGGATAATTTTTATTGTAGTTCTCTTCTGTCATTAGAACTTCTAAAGTGCAAAATTTATTCTCCTGGAACCTTAAGAACAAGCAGGAAAGGAAATCCTCCAGAAATTTTTAGGAAAATACTGAAAAAGGGGGAGAGCGTGGCCCAATGCACAAAGGAAGGCATGTGTGTAGTCAAATGGAAGGACAAGCGCGACGTTTTATTGATTTCATGTGAGTTTCACGGAGAATTCATTACCTTTCCTAACAAGAGGGGCTACATAGTTAAAAATCGCGAATAGTTGAGGACTACAACAAAAATATGGGTGGCGTGGATAGGGCCGACCAAATGTTGGCTTATTACTCCATCGATAGAAGAACTTTACGATGGTATGTAAGATTGGCTCTTCATATTTTTCAAATTATTTTGAACAATAGCCACAATTTGTTTAATCGGGGTAGTGAGTAAAGATGACCTTAGAAAATTTAGAGAAGCTACAATTGAAAACCTGATCACAAACATGTACTGATGGAGAAATCGCAGCCCTCCAAAAATTCATTTGCCCAAGTCTTTTGGCTTAGACGTGGAGGAGGGGGCCACCAAACGAGCGAAGAGAAAAAGGTATATCTACTGCCTTCGACAAGGTGTGAGGAGGGATGCATCTTTTTACTGCCCTGATTGTGAAGGATAGCAGGGGCTATGCATTCAGCGTTGTTTCAGATTGCATCATTACTATTGAATAAGTATCTGTGACTGGAAATTTTATGAAAAATGCTATGTTATTTGTGAATAATTTGTTTAATTTTTTCAATAAATATTTACTATAGAAAACTGACGTTACTTTAATTTTTCAACTTTGAAGGCTGACTGATCAATATTTAAGAAAAATAGTACAAATGTATTTCCGTTTTTCTATTGCATTCTGAGAGACAGAAAAATACTAATTATCCATGTTTTTGTCATAATTTATCCTCAGGATCTTCTTCATTCACGTATTTCATCTAAATTTTCTTGATTTACAATTAAGATCTAGTTATGAAACAATGCATGCATTTGCAATGGTTATTAGGGTAATCCATGTATATTTCTGTTTACATTCGCTAATAACTAAGTGTAATGGTGGTATGCAGACGACAACAATGTTTTAACAATGTCCATTTTAGGTTTTTCATCTACAGAATCTGATAATCGATAATTAACCTTTATCTTACGAGGTTTTTCGCCGGCCGTATACCTAGACTACCGAGGTTTTTTAAATTTTCAGCCACTAAAACGTAGTGTTTTAGAAAAAAATTAATTGTAAGAAAAGTATTTGTAGTATCACAATGAAATAAAAAGGCTTTTATAGAGTTTTTACAGGGCTATAATATGACATCATTTACTTGTGATAGTCAGTATTTAAATATTTTAAATCAAAGTTTAATTACGGTTTATATTTAAAAAATTGTATTATTTTCGAGGGTATAGGCTTTTTTTACCAAATAACGGGCGATTTCTCTACAAAAATTTTGCTACATAGTGCCATTTGTTCAAGTTAAAAGTTGTTCATAAAATTAAATTGTGCATCGCCTTAAAAATATAGAAAAACATCGAAAGTACGTAGACAGCTTTTCTCCAATTTTTCTCCGATTTCTCCGGAATTCTCCAATTTTCTAATTCAAGTTATCTGAAAGAAAGAATTTTTTATCATAATAATTATGCGTATATTGCCTAATTACGTACTTTATTCGGATAAATTTATTAATTTTCCGTGTGCTGGGCTTATTTTTTTCCTTTTAGGCATAATTTTACCGGATATGCAATGAAATTTAGTTAAAATGTTTTTTGGTATCAATGCTATGCTGTGTTCTGGTAGTCTAACGAAATTTCAGCATAGAAAAAAATGTTTGTACTGACAGTATGGATTATAATCCTACACACACTAACCAAGCAGTAAATGCAAAAGAAATGGATTATTTTTAGACGCTGGTGGACCCCTTCCAGCTCACTTTCCCGGTACGTTACAAATGCGTCATCGATGAAAAACCGCAGTCGGAGTTGTGTACTGAGCGGTTCTGTAGTAGGTTATCCTTTCTATTTCGACACGATGTCTCAAAAAAGGAAATGTTAGGGTGAAGGGAAAACATTTTGATGAAGAAGGGGAAGAGATGGGTGGAGGATGGGAGTGGAAGGTAGGAGTAATTGAGAGAGATATGAAGAAGTGAGACAGGGAGAGAGACGGAGGCCCAAGTTACTGCTGAGGGTTGATGATAAAACCTGATATGCACGAGAGAGAATATATTTTTCTACTTCCGACATGAAAACATGAGTGCACCTGGCATACGGAAAATTACGGCAATTCAAAACTGATAAAAATAGCAACTTTTGCAATAAAATAACCCATAATATTTTTGATAGGTTATGTAAATTTGGTAAAAACCTGAATCTTTCCCTCGAGATGAATATCACCGTAGTAATGTCAGGCTGCTAAGCTTTTTCTATATTGACAACTGTGTGATAGATCCTGAAACAGGGGTCTACACAGAGCCCAACTTCACATTCCGGGCACCATAGCCGCACTTGTGTCTGTTTGCCTTTTTCAGCGCACACCTTACACCTATGCCTCCCACTTTTTTCCGGCCAGTGAACATTATGTCTAGCTTGTAGTCTCGAGATAACAGCATGTTTGGAAGTTGGACGACCGATATTTGATGATTGCGGAGACAAGATATCCTCCGAAGCACAAATTATTAGGTCCCTCACCAGTTGCTCACGAAAGTGTTTTAGTGACATCTTTCCACCAACAGAACGTAGAAGGACTGAGGCATTCATAATAGACATGTCGACAAGATGGAAAAAGAGTTTTTTTGTCCATTTCCAAGTTTTTCTACCAATCGTGTAGCTATTTATCATCCGGTCACCTTTGTCCACGTTTTTATTATAGCTTAGTATAATGACCGGTTTTAGCGGATTGTTGACATCATCCGTGAAAACTCCTTCAGCGGGAGCTTTGTGCATATTAGTCAAGATGAAGACCTCTCTTTTATCTTTCCAGCATACTGTGCATAACGCCCCTTTCACTCTCACCTTGAGCTCCCCTCTCTTCATCTTCAAATATTTCGGACCCCAATGTGGTGGCATCCCCTTCCTATTAGCTTTCACTGTTCCACAAGCATTGAACCCTTTCCGGTGAAGTTCCTCAAACAGACCTGGAGATGTAAAATAATTGTCCATAAATATCTTGTGCCCTTTGTTCTCTAACTTCTTTATTAGGTTGATCACTGTGCCGTGAGTTGCTGACCTGTCACTCGTTTGAGCCTTCTTCTGCTTGCCTAGATACACATCCATGTCGTAGGTATATCCAGACGAGTCAGAGAGTTTGTAAATTTTAATGCCAAATCTTTTACGTTTCTTGGGAATATACTGACGAAAAATGACTCGTCCCTTGAATGACACAATCACCTCGTCTACAGCGATTTCTTCTGATGGATTGTAGTACTTAGAAAATGACTCCCTCAGGTGTTCAAAAAGCACTCTTACTTTCCATAAGCGATCGTAATCTTCATCACTTTGGTCGGGTGCATCTTTGTTGTCAGAAAAATGTAAAAATCTTAAAATGTGCATGTAACGCTCTCGAGTCATATATTTCCTGTAGAAAGGAGCATCATATAGTTCATCAGTGGACCAATAATCCCTAAGTGCATCCCGACAATCATGTCCCATCAAAATTGTCAAAGCGAGAAACTTGAGGATATCAGGGAATGAAATATCCGAAACTCTCTTAGATGTCTCCGAATTCTGAAGGGACAGATCATAGTATTTATTTGACTCGGTTACTAAGAGGTCAATAACTTCGTTTCCAAAAAATAACCTGAAAAAATCAAGGGGACTAT
Source organism: Ceriagrion tenellum (assembly GCA_963169105.1). Taxonomy (NCBI): domain Eukaryota; kingdom Metazoa; phylum Arthropoda; class Insecta; order Odonata; family Coenagrionidae; genus Ceriagrion; species Ceriagrion tenellum. Next base: position 116,560,613 of record OY720640.1, on the reverse strand, counting down.
TCTCCATCGTGAGTGGCGCTTGATTTTTATCTAATCCACACGGTGGTCCGGTAAACACATGTACTCTTGGCTTGAAATTTCGCGAAGGTAAACACCAGGAGGGCTCACCATCCGTGTCACTGTCTTCATCACTACTGCTCTGTCTGAATTTCTATATCTTCCTCTGCTTCGGAGCCCGAACTCAAGAGCACTTCCCTCTCAATTTCTTCTTCGCTAACTAATGTTCTACTTCCAGAAGCTATACTGCAGGATCAACAATAAAAGTAATAAATTGGTCACAAAATCACTTATGCAACTGCACACAACACTCTCGAAAGATCACGATTTCAGGGGTGACTGTCTCACAAAGCCGCTCCGCGATGAAAATGTTAGCCACAGCAGATTGGGGGTTGGGAAGGACCTTGAAGGGTATGTATGATGAAAGGATCGCCAGCTAAGAAAGATATTATTCAGCATCATGATATCTTGACTAATGCTGACATAAAGATCTCCTTGCCTCCTTACTACCGAGATAAGCAAACCCGAACAATGAGGATGAATCATTCAGGGGAGGGATGGTCAGGGGGAACCTAATACCGTGTGGTGATAAGAAAAAAAAACCTCTCTTGGAAGTAAGAGGCTTCTCACGCAGAGTGATTTATGTGATGATATAGGTCTAATTGGATAGCATATCTTCCTGCCATGGCAAAAGGATTTAGTTTCCTCCTCTCATAGAGGGTACATAAACCTAGAGGAATGCCTAGCATTATTTAGGCGTAAGATGATCGAAAGAATTGTCATTATTTTTACAAGACCAAGAAAATATCTTCACGTTAGGAAGAACTTCCACATTTTGAAATCTTCTATTAGAGACACATAACTTTGAGCAGTCTATAACTTCAGTTGTACCGAGGAAACAATTCGGTTCTCTCCCCATACATACGGCAATCAAACCCGGGTGACAGGAGTCTGATCGTTCATGTTATAATAAGTCAGACAACACCTAATACCCTAAGATATCCACAGAAAAAAATTCAGATGAAAGAAGGATCTATTCCTAGTGGAATGCTTCATCAAAAATATGATTCCCGGCCATTTGACTGTCCCAGTGGCCTTGAGAGTGAAAGAAGATTGCAGTGTGCCAAATGAACACGCTCGGTAGTCTAGGGATATTTTTTTGGTGCCGGAGAGACACGCTCGGCAGATAAAGGTTAAGCGATACTTAAATTTATCACCGACTGAACGTGGGTATTGTTAGGAAAGAAAAAGCGTGAAATGAAATCGCACGTCCATTGAAAAATTGTTTGGCAAACGGCATAGCGAATGAAAGTCGAGTATTTCGATGTAGGAGTCTTTGACAGTCCTCGCCTTACTCTGATAACATATTTTTTACAAATTGAATAGAAGAAATAATTAATATTAGTCACATCATCTCATATCCCAAAGTATATATCGCCTATTTACCCTTGAAATATAAAAGAGATGCTGGTGTTCTGTGGGTTGCCCACATAAACTTTTGGCGTAGAGTGGGGTTACGCCATTTGGCGTCAATTTTTAAAAAATAATTAAAAATCAAAGCGAAGCCAGAATTGGCATAAAAATAATTTTCCTGCGAAAAACCCACTAAGGAGAACCACACTAACTGAAAAAATTACTCCGCTCCACAGCAAACCACAGAAAATAGGAGCCGCAGTGAATGGGTTAAAATATCCTTGCGGGTGAGAAGCACGCCTAAAATTTTTGGGGAGGATGTAATCTTTTTTCGCGCATTCCATTGTGCTCTGCTGATGGAGGAGTGCCATCCGTTAAAGATGGAGCGAGGTTGACGCTACCAAGTGTATTCTTATTCATCTGGAGCAATCGCGTAACCCACAAGGCATAGAGCAAGAGAGGTGTAGCAGGTTATCGCCATCTGGTTCAGAGGCAAAAGTTAGTGGGCAATTGGGTTGAAATGAAGAATTCCGATATCGGCGGTTGGAGTTCGGCTTGGCATTACCAAATAAACACGAATTTCAAAAAAAATTATCATTTTGATGGGCCACGGTGCCTAAAAAAAAAAAAACCATATCTGGCAATGCAAGCCCACATCAGTCAACGGACTAGAAGGAACTTAGCCCACGCTCGCAGGACTTCCACTACAACAAACTAATGGTTGAAACATCTGCGTTACCTTCAGCCATCTTAAAACACCTATTTTGAACAGTTTCTGCTATAGGCTCAGAAATACATACTTTAGGAAAATGAATAGACATAAATACCTACTTTAACTGCCTAAACACGGAAAAAATAGAAAAAGGAAAGAGCACAGAGCACGTAGGGTTTGGCCGCACTTACTAGAGGCCCGCGAAGTGACCATGACGAATGTCAGGGAGTGACTGAATTGCCGAGGTTACAAGCCACGCCCACTGCCCTCTAGTTGGTTCCACGAGAGTGACGAAACGAGACATGACGAAAAACCCCACCCCCCTCCCTTCCCTCAGCCACTCCCCCATTTAAGCCCATGTGGCCCACGTCATTTGAAATAATGCACAATAATCTAAGGGACCTACCAATTCCAAGGCACCTACATACATACATATCCATCACGCCATTCCCTTTCGAAGTAGGCACAGTCAAAATGTTTCACTCATTAATACATAATTGTACACCTAACTCTGCTTCAATAATTTCCTCCATACTGACCTATCCTTGCAAACCTCTTTTGCCTCATTTACCCCCATTAACTGATTCATATACGCCCTCCTGTTTTTAAGACTCCTAATATTCTTCCTCCGAAGAATTTCCTCAACCACATTCAACCACAACTTTCTCGGCCTACCTCTACCTCTCAAACCATTCATTCAACTCTCATATATCTGTTTCCTTCTTCGACTCCCATCCATTCTCTAAACATGGCCAAACTAACAAAGCACACTCCTTTCATACACATCCATTACTGGAGCATTTAACCCACATTCATTCATGACCCACTCATTCCTGACCCTATCCATCGTACTTTTGCCACAAATACTCCTCAGATAACTCATACCCACGGCGTTTAGTCCACTCGTATGTCTATCCTGACATACCCATGTTTCACTACAATATAGCAAAGTGGGAAGAAGTACTCTTTTGTACACGGCTATTTTCGCTTCTTTAGACAAGCACTCATTCCTTGATATGCTCCACATGCTACCTACCACTTTCCTTCCAGCATTCACACATCTATTTATCTCCTCATCTATTCTTCCATCTTTTGCATACATCTTACCTTAGTACACAAAATCATCCACCTGTTCAATTACTTCACCATTCGCCCTCATCATACAGTTATTCTCCCCATTCTCTTTATCAAAAACTACTACTTTAGTCTTGTACGCATTTACCTTCAATATCATTCTCTCCGTTGATTCACAAACCGTATCTAGGAGCTTCTGAAATCCCTGTGCACTGACTGAGATGAAAACAGCATCATCCGCATATAGAAGAACTCGCAAGTTTACATTTACAATCAAAACACGGTCGTTTTCACTACATGCATCTCTAATACCTTTATCCATAAATTCATTAAACAGCCATGGGGACATTATATCCTTGCTTTACACCCCGATTTATTACAAACCAATCATTCAGAGTCCCGTTAACTCTTACACTTGCTTTACTATTGTCATACATTGACATCATAACATTTCAATAACTTCCCATTCACTCCATTGTCTCTCAAAACCTTCCACAAGTTCTTTCTATTTACTCTGTCATATGCCCTCTGTAAATCGACAAACGCATAGTACACTTTCTTTTGGACACTTGTACATTTTTCTATCACTTGCTGAAGTGCAAAAAGCTGGTCACTACATCCTCTCCCAGGCATAAACCCACACTTCACACCACGTATTCTGTCGTAAGTAACATTCCTCACTCTTTCCATTAATATTTTACTGAACACTTTTCCCGGGACACTCAATAAACTAATGGCCCAATAATTATTACATTCGGTCTTTCCTCCCTTCCCTTTTTACAACAGAACGATGATAGCATTTTTTCAATCCACTGGATCAACAGAAACCTGTAAGCATAAATTGTTTAGTTCATGCAGCGGACAAATTAGTAATTTACACCCACGCTTCAACATTTCACTGGATATCCCATCATTGCCTGCCGCCTTCCCATTTTTCAATATTCTCAAAGCCGTTTTGACCTCCTTCTCACTGATATCCTTTTCCATCCTCACATTCTCACATACCACTTCACAAGGCTCATCCTCAATGCCTGCAATATTATTGAACAATTCTTAAAAATACTCCCTCCTGCGGTCCCCATTATTGCTCTGGTCCCACATGATCTCTCCACTTTTGTTCTTTACCGCATTCATTCCCCTACCTTCACCAATCATAGCCCTTTTTACCCACTTCCTGAACAGCTTTTTATTACCTTCAAAATCACACTGATTTGTTAGCTTCATCCGCATGCAGTCTTTCTTTGCTCTCTTTTACAACGATTTTGCATTCTTTCTTTTTCTTTCTGTAAATCTCGTGACCCGGTGTGTCAGTACACTACATATTCCTACTAGTGGTGGGTTGCGGGCAACAGTATGCTGGCTCTCAAGGTAGTCCTTTCAGAAGGGATCCTGGCTTGAGCCGAATAGAGAATGCGGGCCTATGGTATTACTATGCTTTGGTTTCTCTTGTGGCATACTGGCGAAAATGTGCCAAAACTGACCGGTAGAGCGCCGAAATGGGTTATTGTCAGCTAAAATTTGTGAAGGGTAACCCAACGTAGTAAACTCTTCTTGCATTCCATTAATAACAACAGCAGAGGTTCTCCATGGTGTTGGTAAAATTTGTAACCAATGTGATAGACAATCAATCAGTAATAAATAATGCTTTCCCCCAAACTCAAGAATATCAGCAGGAACTTTCTCATATCTTAGGTGAGGGACTTCGTGGGGCATTAAAGGTTGCTTTTGACTAAGAGGCCGATATTTCTCACATACTCTATACTTAGCAACCATTTCAGAAATATCTGTATAAAGTTGTGGCCAGTAAATTAATTCCTTAGCTCTCTTAACACATTTGTTTACTCCAAAGTGACCTTTGTGGACTAGATCCAAAACATAAGATCTTAATATTAAAGGAACTACAATTCTCGAACCAAGATACGAAAGTCCCGACTGGACATACAGGTCATCCTTTAATTTGTAATAGGGTTTACAGGACAATGGAACATTAGATTCTTTCTTGGGCCAACCCCTAAAGTAATAGCCCATTAATTTACTCAAGTCTACATCTTTAGCAGTTACTGTACAAAAAATACTTTGCCTTTCCATACTCATGGGCAGATACTTGGTTATAGAGTGAACCATTTCAAGCATTTCCACATCAACACTAGTTTCTTTCAAAATGCTACAAGATAGCATGTCAGCAAATGTAGATTTTTACCAGGCGCACAATAAATACTCAAGTCTTATTTCAATAATTTCAAACTCAACCTTTGAAGTCTCACAGACCCAATCTTAGATATAGGTTTTGACATAATAGAAACAATGGGCCTGTGGTCAGTTTGAACATCAACCCTTTTTGCCATATATATACTTGAGATATTTTTGTGTGGCAAAATACACTGATAGCATCTTTCTCAGTTTGACTGTATTTTGATTCACTGTCATTCATACTTCTAGAAGAGCATGCAACAAGTTTCTACTACTATCATCATCCATCTGAAATAAACAACAGCCTATACCTCCCTTTGATGCATCACATTGCAAAACAATTTTTTTCTGAGGATCAAATGGTGTTTTAGCAGGAGCCTTACCAAAGGTATCCTTCAAAAACTTGAAACTTTTATCATGAATAGGTAGCCATCTATACTCTACATTTTTACGAAGTAACTCACACAATGGCTTCATAATATTTGCCATATCTGGAACATATCGCCTAACATAGTTGAAGGATCCAATAATTCTTTGAAGTTCCTCCCTAGACTTATGAGAATCCAGCGATTGCAAGGCCCTTACCCTTTCTGGATCTAGTGACATTCCATGCACATTAAATACTTGACCAACGTATTTTACCTCTTGTGTCTTGTATTGCAGTTTCTCTTCTCAGTTAAATGTAGCTCCAGTTTCTCTAGCTCTGGCTAAAAACAAGGATACAGCATTATCATGTATTTGCTCAGTCTCACCTGTAATCAAAATATCATTAAAAAAAATAGTCACGTTCTCAAGATCCCCAAAATACTTCTCAATATCATCTTGGAACAGTTCAGGGGCATTAGTTAATCCATAAGGCAACTCCAAATATCTATACACACCTAATGGCGTGGCAAAACAACATTTCCAAGTAGATGGTTCATCCAAATTTACATGATGAAAACCCCCAGCTAAGTCAAAAACAGAATAAAAATTTTTCCCCTTAAGTTTAGCTGCAATCTCATCAACAGTGGGAATTAACTTTGGCTTCCTCACAATATACCTGTTGAGATCAGTTGGATCTAGACAGAGTCTAACCTTACCGTTAGACTTTTCAACCAACACAATTGTGTTTACACAAGCATTTTCCCTTATTTGGTTTACCTTTGCTATAGCATTTCTGGAGATTAACCTGTGAAGTACAAGTTTCAGGGTTGGAAGAAGATTGTGGGCTGCCTTGGTTGGAGGGTGACAAATAGGCTCATGTATCTGTGCAGTAGGAATTGTACACTTATCTGGAAACCTACCATATCCATGAAACATATCGGCATTTTCACTTATAAATCTACTAGCATCATCTTTGCCAGCACTTACACTGTGAACACGCTTTACCAAATTTAAACTCAAACATCCTGGTAGTCCCAACAAACAAAATTTAAGTTTTACTCAGTCGATGATCATAGTGTCTTCCATTATTTCCTTTTCTTGGGATGAGCACCTTAAACTTGCAAGACCAACCGGAGTAACGGTAGTACCCTCAAACCTTGTAGTTTCACACTTGGAGGAACTAGTCTTAATTTACCTTGAAAGTTAAGGGTGTTATAAATATGTAGGAGCATTACAGGTGTATCACTTCCGGGATCTAACTTACAGTGAAGAATTTTTCCTTCAAATTCAATATTTTCATTCCACTCATCCCTCTGTTTTTCACTCAAGCCCACTCTAAGCACCTGTGAACTCCATTCAAATAGATATATATAGATCCTTCATCTGAGTCAGTTTCTTGGTTTTTGTCCTCTGGCCTAGTTTGCACAAGGCGTACATTTCTCACCCGACAAGAAACCGCGAAGTGAATTTTCAGTCCACATTTAGCACATATTTTACCAAATGCTGGACATTGGCGAGGACCATGCTCAGTTTGACAGCGTCTACATTTAAATACTTCTGACTTTACGGATTCATTCACCTTACACTTGGCTTTGTCCTTAGAATTGTAAGACTTTTTCTTTGAGACATAATCTACTGGCATAGTACACTGAGAATTTACTGTGGGAATTTGCTTTGATACTTGATTAGCATGTTCCCTACTTTGTTCAGCTGATCGACAATAATGGATAGTTTTATCTAAGGTCAAATTTGAGTGATCAGTTCTTAACAGACAGTCCCTGACATCGTTATCACAAATTCTGGTAACAATTCTGTCTCGTAACATTTGGTCTTCAAAAGAAATTTTAGCACCATTATGCTTAACTTTATATTCACACGCTTTTAACATTTCACGCAAGTCACTCAGATAATGCTCAAAATTCTCACCTTCTTTCGGGAAACGCATACTAAATTTATGGTGATCCAGGACTACAGTATCTCGTGTTGACACATATTTTTCAATCACCTTTACTGTCTTCCCATATGATGCTTGTTCAGCCTCGGTCATTGGCAAAGCTGAAACAATACGAGACATCTCATGGCCCAACATATTCCTGAGAAGGGCAAGTTTCACTCTATCCGGAGATTCATCTTGACCGGTGGAGATAATATAATCTTCTAACTCCAATCTCCAATATTTCCATTCTGTAGATGCATTTTTGGCTTGGATGTCAAAATTTGGCAGCAACTTTACTACACCCGGTGCGGCAGACACACTGGAGCACTTATATGTTACTGTATACTTTATAACATAGCCGAATTGACACTTAACTGAGTGCAGTGGCGTAGCTAGGGGGGGGCGGTCCGCCCCGGGCACGCGCTTTTAAGGGGGCGGGACTGTGGGGTCTGCAGAAGGCTATTATACTATTAAATTTTTAATTCACTGAAGCATTCTTTTGCTACACTAAGGTTTTTCTTTGTTTTATTTGTGAAAACAGATTAGACTTTGTGGCATGTCACTTGTATCACAAATCTTGTGATATTAAGCTTTATCAGTCATCACTGGGATCTAATTTTTTCATCTTTTTTTAACATGCTGTATTTATTTTTCTTTAAAAGACAAGTATTTTATATCTTTAACAGACTATCGCCCTATTTTCAGATGAAGCGAGTTAACACTTTCAACGCGGCGGTAAATTTTTTAAGTTTTGCCAGTGACTGAATTTTTTTTCTTTTGTTTTAGATTGTTTTGGTCTCCTTATGTACGAATAATTCATTAAAAGTTACGAAAAAAATTTTTTTTAATTAAAAATTTCAATTTTCAAGTTGACGACGATCGTCGTCCGAAGCCACGGGATAGCACTGCCATAGTGTAATGCGTGGTTGCATACCCGTGCCCATTTTGCGATGACTTTTTCTAGTTGCCCTTGCGACGTTTTATCTGTAAACTGTCACGTCAATTGAATATTAATTGAGGCGTAGGCACTGTAAATATAAATTAGCAAGAACATTGATGGCTTTGGAACATACGAATTTCCTCGTCGTCGATCGAGAATTATATTGCATAACCTTTTTTCATTCAACTTTTTGAATTTCGATTAAAATGACCTAGTAAGGAAAAAATCTTTTGATTCTAGGCACAAAAGAGAATTTATGACCAATAGAAATGGAAAATTCAAATTTTTAAATAATTTTATCCACATGAACTTTACGCCCGCATGTTGAAATTAGCCATCCACCCATCCATCCTGCTGCCCTTACGTCTAAGTGACTCCACCATATCCCATGAGCTCCATTTTCCCCAATATTTTTGTAACTCCGCTCTTTACCTTCCAAAATGAATTCCTACAAAAATGAAGTTGGAAAAACATAATAACTAAGAAATGTATATCAATGTTTTCATGAACAAAACATTTATTTTATGAAATATACAATATTACACAAAACACAAATTTAGCAATAGTATTATTTACATTGAAAATAAAAAAAGAACTAATTTGGATACGTAAGGAATACTCTTTATACCATTATAATAAACATCAATAATGCACAAAAAAGAAGTACAAAAAAAAGTTTAAGAAAAGTTAAAAAAAGAAGTTAAAAAAATTTCATTATTACATCATACGTGTTGTTAACATTTTCATTATTTCCTATAATTAATTACAAATTTATATTTCCTATAATTTCCTATAATTAATTACAAAATTACACCAAAAATCACGTTAACGTTATATTAATTGAAATACTAATGGTTAAGTCATAATAAAATTTTTAGAATATTGTATTAAAAATTCAAAAAATTAACATTGAATGTTTTTATGGAAATCAATGAAGCAGGGCTTGTAACAAAGAGATGGGCTTCCCTCACAGGTGGGGCAAAAATATGCCGTGTCCTTCCTGAACCCTCTAGACCTACAATGCGTGCATCGTCGCTGAGGGACACGTTTCCTTTTTTTGTCTATGTCATATGTCTCCGGAAAATGCTTAGACAATCCAAGGAACCTGGAGGTTAGGCTGGGAGAGGAACGAGGAATAGGTTCGGAATAGGTAGTACTCAGAAGTGTTCTAATGACAGACGGGTGGAAATCATGGAGAGGAATTTTAGGGTGGGTTTTGCGGAAGAGGAAAAAGCTATTTCCCAAAACAAGGTGAAGTATGTGGATGCCCAGTTTCTTATACCATCTCAGAGTCTTGCGCTCAATGGGATAATATGACATCATTTGATCGTGATGATCAATACCACTCATTGACTCGTTGTACCGAGCAATGGCCTCCGGTTTGGAAGTGACGCCACCTCCTCGCCGGTGACGGACATCGACCAAGCCACCCTCAAATTCTGAGCTGATCATCAGTACATCCCGTTTATCCTTCCACTTCATCACGCAGACGCCTTCAGAACTGAATACATCCACTACCTCCCCCCGTTTTAGTTTTTTCGCAAGGACGTGAGGTGGATTCCCCTTCCGATTAGATCTAAGAGTTCCCGTACAATAGGTACTCCGCTCAAGCAAGCGGTGGGCCAAGTCAACACTGTTGTAATAATTATCCATGAAGATTGATTGCCCAGAATCTAATCTTCCCTCCATCAATTTCCATACAACATTGTCAACATGTCCCGGTCCGCCTACATCAGAATCGGAGGACCCAGTATAAACGAGAAATCTTAAAACTAAACCGGAAGGTTCAGAGAGCATGTAAATTTTGATACCACACCTATGTTGCTTACCTTTCATATACATACGAAAGATAAGACGACCCCTCCAGAGAACCATGGATTCATCTATGCACAGTCTTTGAGTCGGAGTCACAATATTGTCCATTGTTGCATGAAAAATATCGATCAGGGGCCTAATTTTGTACAGTCGATCAGACGGTAGCGGCTCACCACGACCAGGATTACTCGCAAAATGCAGAGCTTGCATGATCGCGGCGAACCTGTCCCTGCTAATACATTTCCTAAAGCAAGGAAAATTGAAATGTTAAAAATTCCACCGATGTGAGCGGCTTCCATTTCGTTATTCTTGCTCTAGGAAATACATTAGCAGAAATGAAAATGTCTGCTTGTCTATTTATTTCCGTCACTATCAAGTCAACCATGTCATCTGTCATGAGCAAGTCAAAATATTTCCTGGGATCGTCCCCTGGGTCTTGTGTTTTGAGGCCTGGGGTGTCAGTGAAAGGGAATTCTGGGTGGGTTGATCTTTTGTCTGTCCACGTGTATGTCCTTGTCGCAGTGCTCGTCATGAGGGGAGGGGATTGAGGTCTTTCCTGCCGCCCAAGAGGGCCAAAAGAGGAAGGAGAAATATTTTGCCCGCCAACTGAGGGATCTCCCACCTTCTCGCCTTCATCTTCTTCGTCCGCCGAGGAACCCCACTCCTTGTCCCCGAAGGAAGAATCCTCGCTGTCCTCATCCTCCAAGGACAGAAGTTCCGCCAACTCCTCTGAGGACAACACCCTTCGAGAAACGGCACGCTTTTCTTCCACCCTTTTCCTCCTACTCGGTGGTGGAAGGAGTGACCGGGAGGTCGATGGCTGCGGACTCAGGACACGAGAAGGGGTGTCAAGGGGCTGGCGGCTTTCTTTGGACGTTGAGGGACTGGGATCAACGCGGGAGGTTGGAAGGGATGGTTGTGGGAAAAGTTGGGAGTCAGAGGATGGTGGAGCAATAAAGGGGCTTTTAGCACCACGCTTTCCTTTTTTTGGGACCCCTTTGCCTGGTAATCCCTTCCCTTTCCCATCCATCTGGCTGCTAGAACCTCCGCGTGTTTTAACCATTCTGAAAGCATAAATGTTTTTAAAGAAATACACATTGTTAGAGCTGTGAAGTATATGTTTTTATGTATACAAGAAAAGAAAAACATTGTAAGTAATTAAATCATTGAGTCAAGTTTTCAAAATTATGTACCTAACTGCCAAAGCACGTGGATGTAAAGGACTTGAAATTTTCTTCAAGATTTTTCTTTCTCTTGTTGCTATAAATAGGAGAAAAAGAAACTATATCAGCAGATAAAAGTTGATCTAAATTAATAGCAGTAAGTGTACTAAATTTACAATAACAATAAACGCAGATGATGGTAAATATTTAGCAAATGTTATTAGGCAAATATTTAAGAAAACACAGCTGGAATACAATATTCCAAGTAATCAGCTATTCAAAATAAAGTCCAGTAAAAATGTTTGTTAATAACATATCCCTGGTATAATTAAATGGAGAAGTATAATTATACAGTCAGGAATGCATTATAACGCTTAGCATCAGTCCACAATAAAATAATGACAAATCCATCCAATCTATCCATACGGAATAAGTTTCACAACTTAGATAATGTAATTTTTTACTATGCAACAACAAAACTTCACAGTTTTAAAATACAAATATTATGAAGAATTACGCATTTACGAAGTTATTTTGTAAAAACAATTAAGAATTACTGAAATAAACTAAATGTATGCAAAAACATAACAGGAAAATTAAAAAAAAATATCTGATGAAATTGAAATCGGGGTACGAGGAAAGAGCGGGGGTTAAAAAAGGGGGGGCTCAAAAATTAAAAAAAAAAAAACTTTCAACTAATCATTTGTACCCTGTACGAAAGTATTTTTACGATTAAAAAGAGCTGTTACACATTAAAAGCACAAAAGAAGAGTTAGCATTAACAAAAAAGTATAACTTACCACGGAAAAGAAACTGCAGCTAGGGCTCTCCTGAGTATGGAATCCTCGGGCTGCTGGAGATCCACATGCTCTGAGGGCTATTGAACGACTGACGAGTGAAACGGAAGCGCTAAGGGTTGGCGTCTCTCGCATATGGCCTTCAAAAGAGAATGCGCGCTCGGACGACGATCATCGTCCGGCATCACCGGATAGAACTTGGCGGACGACGATCGTCGTCAGTCAGCGTTGAACGTGTTAAAGAAAGTGGTGCTGATAGCAGATTAAATTATGAAGCTAGTTTTCGGCATGATATCTTAAAAGTCACTAATATAGTGCCATTAGTTTTACAAGTCTTCTGCGGCAACTAAGATGGGAGATGCTCTCAGATTGACTGCGCAAATTTAGACTTAGGCCGGTATTCATAGACGGGATGAATAATCAATGATTGCTGAATCAACGATTATTCGTCAATCATTGATTATTTGATTTATGTATTCATAGACAGAAAACAACCTCCAATTCATGAATCACTGATTCATGAATCTCTAATTATTTGGGACAATCTGTAATTGGTGAATTACAGATTGGATGTATGTTTATTTTTGACTGGTATGAGAAATTGAAGAGGCAAAACATTTTGTGGGTATTGTTAAATTTTTATTCAAGTTGAGTTTATAATTTTATTAATTGCATATTGAAAAATAAAATAAAAAATGGATTGGCAATGTTTTTTTGATAAAAATGAATTATCCGTGCCTACATTAGAATTATTTCTTATGATTATTCAACGTTAATGATGGCGTTGCTAGGGAAAATCAACAAACAGTAATCTCGTATTCCGGCAAGTGTTGATGAAGTAGCGGGTGCTGTTTAACGTCAGGAATTGTCCGACCATAAGTGTGGTCTCCTCTTTTTTCTATTCTCACAAAGAGACACCTATTCGTCGCCTGAACATAATAAGAAACAGGCGGTCTGATGGTGTCAACTATTGCCACGGCCAAAAGATTAGTTATAGGTTTCACAGTTCTGGACACCGTTGGATGCAAAACAGAACAAGCAATCCCTACAGATGTACGTAAAACACCAAAGAAGACGAAGAGTAGCAGTGGCAGTATTTATAACTGATCATAACCGATAAAGAAAATTTGTAATGAGTTATAAGTAGCAATTGATGATAGGTTACGAGTAAAACATTCATGGCAATTTCGGCCGATGATAAATTCAGCATGAAGATTTTTTTAAATACTGCGTGATTAAAAACCGCTGTGATATATTTTTTTAAATTTGTAATATGATTTCAACAATTCAATATTGATGCCTAAGCGTAAAATCTCAAAGCAATGAGCCACAGTAGCACAAGAGGAACTGTCAGTCCTCGCGGAAAGTGTCGATATAGGAACATTAGTTCTAAGAAGAATATACTCTATCACTACGGGTTTTGAGAATCGGTATCCTATATTAAACTCTTCGTCTGTCAACACTCATGTCTATTGTTACAAAAAGTTTTATTACGGATTTTAAACAGAGATTGACGTATATCATAAGCGGTCCATCGCCAGATCCCAGTGAGGTCATTGACATTAAAGATTCACACAGGAGTACGAATTTCGTGGAAAGTATCACGAGAAAAAAGGCGAGGTGAATTCCTATGATATGACATGTAACTCGGAGGAAAAATGTCTCTCTGGTCGGGAATATAAAGATGGAAAAAAAAAGGCAAGAGGGAGCCTCGAACCATCGGAACTATACGCACGAACCCGTGGCGCTAACCACTACACCAAACGATCCTAAGCAATGCGAGGGCGATAATAATACCTATAGCTAAATTCGCTTTGAGGGTGATGAGACAGGTGATTTGAAGCTCCGGAACAACGTAGCGAGAGTTTTTCCCAGCTTTTTTATGCTAAGGGCGGGTATTTCTGATTATAAACTGATTAATTACAATACAACTAGGATACGTTTGACGAAGTCCAAGGCGAACTAGCGTTTGACCTCGTGCACGACATAGTAAATACAGCATTCAAATCGGTGAGTCAGGGTACGTAGTTCCCCATGTGAGTAATTTGGATTTGTTGGATCCCTAATGTGTATTTTTCGCAGCCTTTAGTGATACGCTGGTACATCGTCATCGGCAATCACATACGCTAATATATCCGAACGAATTTCCATTGCACGGAAATCCTAATCAGTTCAAGGTAGTCAATAATCCTAATCAATTCAAGACGTTCATCTAGAGTATATAGACTATTCTATGCCTTTATTGCCGTATAAAATTGTACAGTTGGAACGTAAAGACATGTCGAGAATATGTCGTAAACAATCACAGAACTACCGAAGTGCAACATAGAAAAACTCTAATTAATTACGGTCGAGAGCTTAATTCACGAATCAATGATTATTTGGCCAAATAATTACAGTTTGCTTGACTATGAATACTAGAACTATAAACAATGATTATTTGACGACTATGAATACATAATAATCAGAGATTGATGAATCTCTGATTCAAGAATCATCGATTGACGAATCACTGATTCTTTGACGACTATGAATAAGAAACAGTAATTAATTATAGATATAATCATAGATTGAAACGAATCTGTGATTATTGAGGACTATGAATACCAGCCTGAATGTTTTATACAAATAACAAGATGATGTATTCAGATGGAGAAGATGATGATATCATTTGGACGATAAACTATGTTCGTGCAATGAAGGAAGCATTCAATGTATAGTTCATATATTATTCAATCATTCCTCTCTTTATGTTGAGTGAGACTTGAAATGATAATGACGTGACATGGTTTGGTAGACATCTCTGTTTCTCTTTTATTACTCGTTATAATTTCGATGGGCACACTTGGCAACATTGGTACGTGTTGCTAAGGGGACCGCCCCCGTGAATGACCTTGGCGGCGACTGTCGGGGTGGTTCAAAATCTAGATAATGGTTTTGGTGAAGTAATTACTACTTTGGTGCGGAGGCGACTGCCCGACTCCCTTCCTTGCCTCTCCTTTTAAGGGAGACGGGCACTCGACTCCCTATACGTTACATAATACTGGGCACATAAGCCCCAGTAAACTCCGAGCCGAGCTCGGCTCATCCTCCCCCACTGTAGATGATGCTGGGTTGCGTTGGTCTGATGGCTTTGCCTCGGCCCAATGTCGGGGGTGTGGCTTCGAAGGTACTTGATCCCCCCCTCCACCGGTCCCCCACTCCAGGCCGGGCTATCGATGTTATCTCCGCTTTGGACCCGCGGGTTCGGTTGACCGAGCTCCTCCTCCATTCTGATGGGCAAGTCTCGTGGAATGAATCTTTTCAGCTGCGAGACGTGTGCCCTTCGGAAGACTTGGCCTGGGTCTGGCTGAGTTCCCTGGAGTTCCGCTGTCACAGAGGAGAGGAACCTGGAAATACAAAAAGGCTTCGACATTCGGTGTTAGTTTTTTGCGGATTCTCTTTTTGCTGTGGAACTGATGGGATGCTCCTTCACGAGCGCGTAGGTACCTTCCTTAAAATTGTGTTGTGTCCTCGTAGAATCCTACTTCTCCACCACTTTTCCTTGACTCACTTTTCCTTATAGCCTTATTCCATTTTTCTTCCCTGCTATCCCCTCCCATTTCTACCGTGAAGTTGTCGGTAATGTTCCAGCGAACTTCTAACGGGGTTTGTAATTCTCTGCCTAGGAATAAACTTCACGGCGTGCATCCCGTGGACTTGTGCATTGCAGTATTGAAGGCTACGGTTAGAAAATCTAAATTCTCATCCCATTTCGTATGGTCGTCACGGTGGTAAATAGTAAGAGCGTATTTTAGATTCCGATTGAACCTTTCGGCGTGCGATGGATGTGGATGGTAGGGGGAGAGAGTAACGTGTCTAGTTCCCCACAAGAAGCAGAAGTCCTTGAAAGTCTTTGAATGGAATATTGAGGCATTATCCGAAACGATAACTTCGGGTGTTCCAAAATTATTAAAGACATTTTTCTCCAGTGCCCTCACAGTAGTCTGAGCATCTATTTTCCTCACTGGGACCAAAGCAGTAAATTTGGAAAATTCGTCCACCAGTACTAGTACGGTGATATTTCCTGATCGGGGTCTCGTGATGGGCCCCACATAATCAATAAATATTCTTTCCCATGCCCTAGTCGAAATCTCTGCTGCATGTAGTCCTAATCTTCCATTAGGTGTCGGCTTACTTTCTTGACACGCCGGGCGTGACCGGACGTACTCCTTCACCTGGCGGTACATATTCCTCCAATAAAATTTACTCTCGATTTTGTGGACAGTTTTCGACACTCCTAGATGCCCTCCGAAAACTGAGTCGTGGTAATAGTTCATGATAACTGGTTTTATTAAGAAGGGACGACTACTCTGTGCCTGTTTCTTCGGCGGTTCTTATTGACTAACAACCCTCTGTGAAGACCGAAATTTCCTACTCTTTCGCCGCCCTTTATTTTAGAAATTTCGTGTTTACACTCCTCATCCTTCTCCTGGTGTTCCAAAATGGAAGTAAACGAGGCCGGTATTTGATGGAGCACGTTAATTTCCTCTTCAACTCCATGTGGTTCCTCATTGAACATTCTGGAGAGGCAGTCGGCAGTCACGTTATCAGTTCCCTTTATGAGAGTGACCTTATATTTGAACGGCGATAGTCGTAGCAACCACCTTCCTACTCTCCCTAGTTGGTTTGGATGGTATTTCATCCAGGAAAGGGCTTGGTTATCAGTATGCAACTCAAATTCGCTGTGTTTCAATATCCCCGAAATTTTTCACACCCAAATAAGCATGCGAGGCATTCCTTTTCATATGTTGAATATTTCCTCTCCGCTTCTGTGAGGGTTCGCGATCCATACGCGATGGGGGCTAATCTTCCATTTACCTTGTGGTTTAATACAGCCACTATCGCTGCTTCTGATGCGTCTGTTTCCAAAGCAATTGTCTTGTTATAATCTGGAATATGCAAAACCGGGGCCATCGCCAACGCTTCCTTGAGCTCATCGAAACTCCTTTTTTGTTCATGCTCCCATATCAGTTTAGCTCCCTTTCTTTTTAGCTCGTTTAACAGTGCACTGATAGACGAAAATTTTGGAATAAATTTACTGTAGAATCTGCACATACCAAGAAATCTCTTTACTCCTTTCAAGTTTTTTGGTGCAGAGAAGTCAATTACGGATCTCACTCTGTCCGGGTTTACCTTGACACCCTCACCTGAAATAATATGCCCCAGAAATTTTATTTCCTCGGCGAACAATATTACCTTTTCAGGGTTAATGGTAAAACCTTGCTCTCGCAGTCTATGGAATACTTCTTCCAAGTGCCTCAGGTGCTCTTGCTCGGATTGGCTATACACTACTAGGTCATCCAAATAATATCACATATTCATATTTAATATCATGAATATTTCATCCAGCACCCTTGAAAGAGTGCCCGCTAATCGAAATTCCAAATGGGAGTTTCCTATACTCGTGTAACCCAATGGGTGTCGTGAAGGCTGTGCACCTTCGTGAATCATCCGAAAGGGGAATTTGGTGGTAGGCGGAGTTAAGATCGATGACGGAGATTACCTTGGCCCCTTTAAAATGCTGAAAGACTCCTTCAATGGTGGGCAAGGGAAGGCAATCAATTTTAACCTTCTTATTCAGTTTTCGATAGTCGACTACCAGCCTATACCCCCCTCCCATTTTTCTAGGAGGAAAGCTGGGCTGGAATAATTTGATCGCGACTTCGTTATCACTTCTTTCTTTAGCAAATCCTCCATGTGCCTTTTGAGAAGTTTCAGCTTCGGAGGGGTTAGGTTATACGGCGCCGATCGTACAGGGTTGTCATCACATAATGAAATGGAACATTCGAAGTTTTTTGCTGTCCCCAAGGCCTTAGTCAACACGTCCGGGAATTTTCTTATCAGCTCCTCTTTCTTTTTACTGATTACATCGGTGTTGACCCATTCTCGTTCACCCATGGGGTGGGTCTCATCATCGTTCCCTCGATCAATTTCCTCGAGTAAACAGAAAGTTTCTTCGGTGAAGTTGAAGGTATACTTGTTAGTCATAAAATTCAACACCATCCCGGTAAATTCCATGAAGTCTGTTCCTAGTATCACTGGAAAGGACAGATTCGGTGTCACTAAGAAGCTATGTTTCCATGAAAACCCCCTGATTTTGATTTTTAGTTTAACGGTGTACACCACATCTAACGGCTCTCCTGTTGCTGTTACACATTGAATATCCGGTTTAACGGCACCCTTCTTCCACTCTCTCTCTCATTCTATTAATTACCGACACTGACCTGCTTGTCTGCCGTTCGCCCATATTTCGGTGAGATGCCCCCTGGTTTTTGGTAATATGTAGACGTGAATATCTTTGATAGGGAACATATTTAGTTTTACTAAGTTATGTACTCTCTTGCAGATGTCGAGGAGCAATTCGGGGTCACTACCATCACACCCGGGTATTTCACTCACCATTTCGTTCAGTACTCGTCGGGAAGGCTCGTCTATCTCTATTCCCCTCGACCCTGTTTTCATGTGGTGCCTCCATCGATGTTTCCTTAGGAAAATCTCGGAACCTGGCTCTCAGCTGGTCCAACAAGTCCACTGTCTCCTCTTCTTTCATCCCCCCTTTCTTCATCTCTTACACCAAGTTTTCCTTCGCCAGCTCGTAGATCCAAGATGTTCCTTTTGGGGAAGCCATAGCAACCACGTTCTGCTACCACTTTGGGCTGTGGAAATAAGAGACCTTTTTTCTTCCGTACAGTTATTACTTCGCTGCAGAGGCGACTGCCCGACTCCCTTCCTTGCTCCGTCTTTTAAAGGGAGACGGGCACTCGACTCCCTATACATTACATAATACTGGGCACTTAAGCCCCAGTTTACTCCGAGCCGAGCTGAGCTGGGTTCAGAGCTTTATTACTCCTTGTATTAGAATTCAGTATCAGCAATATTCAAGTATTTAATTATGGAGTATAGGAAAAGCCTCAAGTATAGATATGGGAGACAGATGAAAGGTGTAATTGGAAGGTTTCCCTATGGATTGATTGGGGTTTTGACCTTCGAGAGACTGGAATCATTGACTCACATTGAGAGGGTGAGAATAGAGTAGAGGCAATTGAGAAATGATGGGGGTTTGGGGGGGGGGGGGGGAGAGTTTTTAAAGGAAGACAAATATATAACACTTGGCAAGGCATGGAAGGAAAAGAACTAACTGAAGGAAATAAATGGGTCCATGTATAAGGTGGGATAGTAGGCTATTTGAGGAAATTAATTTTTGGAAGGCAATACTGGGGTCATATTCTGTAACTCATGTCACTGGTGATGGTTAACTGCTGGTGATGTCACATCACCCATAACTGCCTTTCCGATGCTGTAAGCTGACGAGATGATGATCTTCACCCGAAAGTGAGTGAGACGGCATCACCGATCGGATAGCTGGTCTTATCCTAACACCCATGCCACCACCGTCTAATATTTTCATCAGCTAATGGCAAGTGTATACATACATACATACATACCAATCATGCCGTTCCCTTCCAGGGTAGGCAGAGTCACTAAGTTTCTCTCATAAAAACATACTTGTACAAATAACTCTGCTTCAATAATTTCCTCCATGCTGACCTATCCTTGCTAACCTCTTTTGCCTCATTTACCCTCATACACTGCTTCATACACGCCATCCTGTTTTTTTAGACTCCTAACATTCCTCCTCCTAAGAATTTCCTCAACTAAATTTAACCACAACTTTCTCGGCCTTCCTCTACCTCTCGCACAATTCATTTCACTCTTTGTTATTTGACTCTCATCCATTGTCTCAAAATGGCCAAACCAATGAAGCCTACTCCTTTCATATATGTCCATTACTGGAGCATCTAACCCACATTCATTTATTACCAACTCATTCCTAACTCCTTCCTACTTTTGCTGCAAACGCTCCTCAGATAAGTCATACCCACAGCGTTTAGTGTACTCTTACAGCTATCCTGACTTACCTGAAATGTTTCACTCTTTCCTTGATGTGCTCCTCATGCTACCTGCCACTTTCCTTCAAGCATTCGCATGTCTCTTTATCTCCTCATCTATCCGTCCATCTTTCGCAAACATCTTACTGAAGTATTCAAAATCATCCACTTGTTCAAACACTTCACCATTCGCCCTCATCATACAGTTATTCTCCCCATTCTCCTTATCAAAAACAACTCAATCTTGCATTCATTTACCCTTAATACCATTCCCCCTGTTGATCTACAAAACTTATCTAGGAGCTTCTGAATCCCTGTTGGCTCTCTGAGATCAAAACAGCATCATCTGCATATAGTATAACTTGCACGTTTACATTTCCAATCAAAACAAGGTCATTTTTACTACATGTATCTCTAACACATTTATCCGTAAATACATTAAACAGCCATGGTGACAATAGGTATCCTTGCTTTTTGCCCTTTTTTATTGCAAACCAATCACTCAGAACCGTTAACTCTCACACTTGCTTTACTATTATCATAAATCGCCATCATAACATTCAATAACTTCCCATTCACACCTTATTCCTTCAAAGCCCTCCACAACTTCTTTCCATTTACCCTGTCGTATGCATTCTCTAAATCAACAGACTCACAATACACTTTCTTTTGGACGCCCATACATTTTTCTATCACGTGCTGAAGCATGAAAAGCTGGTCACTTCATCCTTTCCCCGGCAATAATCCACACTGCACACCCCATATTCTATCAGAGGTAATATTCCTCACTCTTTCGATTAAAATTTTGCTGAACACACTTCCTGGAATGCCCAATAAACTAATGGCTCGAAAATTATTCTATTTGGTCTTTCCTCCCTTCCCTTAGTAGAATGGAACGATGATTGCATTCTTCCAATTCCGCTGGAACAACAGAAGCCTGTAAGCATAAATTATTTAGTTCATGCAGCGGACAAATGAGTGAATTACACTCTCACGTCTCTGGATATCCCATCTATGCCTGCAGCCTTCCCATTTTTCAATATTCTCAAAGCTGTTTTGACCTCCTCCTTACTGATATCCTTTTCCATCCTCACATTCTCGCATACTACTCCACAAGGCTTGCAACATTATTGTATAATTCTTCAAAATACTCCCTCTAGCAGTCCCTGATATTGCTCTCATCCCACATTATCTTTCCACTTTTGTTCTCTACTGCATTCATTCCTGTCCTCACCAATCTTAGCCCTTTTTACCCACTTCCAAAACAGCTTTTATTGCCTTCAAAATCGCTCTGCATCTTGCTAGTTTCACCCGCACGCATTCATTCCATGCTCTCTTTCACAATGATTTTGCATTCTTTGTTTATTTTCTGTATATCTCACTGCCTTAGTACGCTCTTCCTTAGATTTGGCAGCAATCATAGTCTTGTATGCCTCTTTCTTTTCTCTGCTTGCAATTTTTACTTCTTCATTCCACTAAGCTTTACCTTTATTCTTCCTACCACTCCTTTTCCACTCACACTTTCAGCACATTCTACATTCACTCCTTTTAAACTTTTCCTTGCAACATTCACATTCTTGTTTCTGATACACTCATCCCATTCCCTATTCTTTAAGGATAGAGCATCCTCAAGCATGCAACCATACTGCATTCTTACCTCACTGTCCTGCAACCTCTCCACTTTACTCTCAACTGCTTACGTGCGACATTCTTTCTTGGCACCCACTTTCTGCCCAGATTCAATGTGGAGAGTACCAAATAGTGGTCTGTTCCACGTTCAGCACCCCTCATCACTCTGGTGTCACACACCAACTCCCTCAATCTCTCATCATACACAACGAAATCAATCATGCTTTTGCAATTGCCCCTTTGCCAAGTGCACAAATTTTTCTCTTATGTTTAAACCATGAATTTAACTCAAACAATCTTTTTTCCAAGCACATACTCAATTAGTTTTCACCATTATCATTCACTTGAAGGTCACAAAATGGCTCAGTCACTCTCTCAGATACATCCCGCCTCTCACCAACCCAGCCATTCATGTCACCTAGTACAATTATTCTCTCACCAGGGTCACATTCATTCAAATTCTCCCTCAGTTTTTCTCAAAACTCATCTTTCACACTGTCACTCTCTCCATCCACTGGTGCATAGCACACCACAATCACCACTCTCCTAATACCCACTTTCATGCGAATCCAGAGCAATACAGGGGATGCTAACTCGTACCTACTTACTAGTAACTTAGCTCTCTGATTTAGAATCAATTCCTACACCTTGACTGCCATTTACATTATCATAAACTCCTGAGCACAGTGCCAGACCACCGCCATCTTCAGTAACCACATTCCACCCCTTGTGCTTAGTTTCACATACAAAACATCCATTCGTCTCAATTTAATTTCATTCAACAACTCATGCTCCTTTCCATATATTCCTCATATTCCAAGTACTAATAGTCCAGGTTGTATTGCTATGTCCATATCTTGAAGGGCCAACCTTATTCAGCTTCTGCCGCCCATCGTGGCTTCGGCTGTCCAAGGCTTCTCTGTGACTGTTATGAGTAAGTTTTACTAGAGTATGCAAGGTTACCAGCCTTTGCAGTACCCACACCACGTGCAGCTTTCTTGGCTAACGGTTACGGCACTCAATTGGTCAGTTTAGGCACATTTTCGCCAGTATGCCACAAGAGAAACGAAAGCATACTAATACCCTAGACCAGCTTTCATTATTCTACTCAAGCTGGTATCCCTTCTGAAAGGACTACCTTGAGAGCCAGCAT
The DNA here is from genome assembly GCA_963169105.1 of Ceriagrion tenellum. Lineage (NCBI taxonomy): Eukaryota > Metazoa > Arthropoda > Insecta > Odonata > Coenagrionidae > Ceriagrion > Ceriagrion tenellum. Next base: position 116,537,497 of record OY720640.1, on the reverse strand, counting down.
AGCATTGCCTGCGACCTACCACTAGGAGGTATATGCGGTGTACTGACACTCCGGGACACGGCAAGTGTATAATTGTGGCAATTATATAATAAGTAAAGAGAGTTTTCTGTGCGCGGGAGGCTATTAAAGATTATACATATATCTACCATTTTTGTAATTAATGCCACTAATGTAGCTGTCAAGATTAGTATTATTCGAACAGAGTCAATTTTATTAGTTGATTGGTGATGTATACAACTGTAGCTCCATGCATCTAATTAGATAGTGAAATAAATAAGACTGATGATATCCTGCAGTTAGTGATGCATGTTAACGATAAGGATGCACAATAACTCATTATATGAATAATAGTTTCAGCTAGAACTTTTTTCTCTTGTCATGATATTTCAAAGTATGATCCCACACATTGCCCATGGGAATGAGACTTTGATGCGGATGTATAATGTGAAAAGCTACCCTCCATAATTTTTCACAGCATCATTATTCATTTTTCAGGAGAATCAGATAACTGAAGAGTCCCAATGCAATTATTTTTACTATTCGTTGGTGTATTTATACACTTTTGAGTACTACCTTCATATTTTGTAAGTTTTCTCACTCTTAAACATTAAATAATAGAACTGAAATCATTTTAGGGAAGTAAAAGAAGAAAACAAACTTATAATGGTATCTTATTATGCCATATGACCATATTTAACCTAATATTCCCGGTTGTGTACCTGGGAATGCTGTCTTCCTTTTATGGAAAATGCACACTTATTTCATTGCAGCATTCATCAACTACAATGCCCCCTTTAAATTTCCAAAACGTAAGCGCAGAATTCATTTTTGTATACATAAATAATGATGCAACAAAGCTTGTATAAATTCCAAGTACTATTGCTTCATGGTCTTGTCTTCAATGCTTTGAAATTAATGAGAGAGACTGAAACTGTGACACTACTTACATTTCCTCAGTAATGAACATTAGTTTCTTTACTATAGTGTAAATGGTAAATCAACCCAATATGTTAGTGTCTGACTATGCAAAACATACTAGGGCCTGAATACTCTTCAATAATATGTATGGTTAAATATTCAAACTGATTTCCTTTACTTCGTGAAGTGACAAGTAAAGATTTCACGGTATTCATTATTCATCGAAAAAGTAGTTAGTGACAAAAGTAGATTGTCATTAAATTATAACATATATACGCAGGAGGATAGCATGGATTGTTGCCAGCATGAGTAAGATTACTCTTAACATGTACAATAGTTTTCGAGGGTAATTAGAAAAACTTCATAAATTAATGCTTTCTTGGGCTGAAAATAAATTATAGTTTCTCATTCCAACGTAATGCTAAAACAAATCAATTCTTCCTCATGGTACACCAAATGTTTGTTTAAGTTGCATCATTAAATTCCTTGCTAAGCCTTTCTGTGCACAGGATATAAATCAATTAGCCATACTTTGGTCTGCACATGATTCATCGATTGCAGCACTGACGGAGTGACGACAAAGAAAACTGAATAAATCGTAAAACACAACCAAGGAGAGGAACATAGGAATAATGTATTAATGCAGTTATGATTTTTTTTAAATTTACACATTATGTTGGATGCGAGGATGGAATTCCTGTTCACTACATACAGGTTGTTTCCCAAATAAATATAAATCCTTCATGAACTCTTATTCCACAGGTATTTTCAAGGAATTTTGTGTCGTCTTTCATTTCTTCTTTCACTACTTCTATCATTCTCCAATTGCGAATTTCACCAACACTCGTCTGCCTCAGTCTGGGTAGGTGTTTTGTGTACATTAGATTGTATTTTGCTTTGGGAGTGTGCCACCACTTACTTCTAGATATTAGTGAGAATCGTTCCAAGATGTTTTCTTACATTTCACCATCACAAGTGCCAATATCGGCGTGCTGTTTGGTGCTTCTCACCGCTGAAAGTGCCTTAATTGGCTCATTCATTACAGGAAAACATTATAAAGGCCAATTTTAATCCGGCAGGGAGGGACTTTAAAGGGCATTTAAATCCAGCATTTAAAGGTTAAATAATTATTTCATTTCCAGTATTTTCCTCATTAAACAACCCCCTTTCATTTCATATTCCAATTATATTCCTCCTAAAAACTTTCCAATTTTTTACCTCCCGGGATCGTATTCTGTAACGCTGATGATGTCTATCACTGGTAATGGACTTCACCGAAAAACTTCACCCTTTTTCCCAGTTTGTGATTCTCCAGTGATAGTGAAATTTCAACCAAAATTTCATCTTGCTGAATGTAAATATGCAAAAAACTGAACTTCGTCACCGGGAAGGAATCACAATTTATGCCTTAGCATTGAAAGGGTAAACTGAAGAAAGGACTTTCAGTGACCGCTTGCGGGCTCCAGTATTTTTGAATTGTATTTTTTTCCCTTGTGCTATCAAAACACGCAAAGGAAAAGAGGCTCGAATCTCCTCAGCAGTTGTTGGGAACCATTCTCTGTCAAACTACTTTTGTGGCTTGTCGTTGTGTGCAGAAATGTTTCAGCAAATTGGTTAGTCTCCTTGCAGATCAATTCCCAAAAATCAGTTTTCACGAAAGTATGAAACAAATCATGCCCCTTAGCATTTTCTGGTGAATGTTGAAGCATTCTCGTGCATATGGCGGTTACAAAATTGAACTTTTTTACCAGGTCTTTGCTGGTACTCCACTTCCAGCTGTCCACTTTTCCCCCTTTACCCTTTCTTGAGCAGTAGATATTCCACCTCATTTTCACTACTATCCTGCTACTTGTATCATTTTGAGAGCTCTCATTCATGCCATCTTGTTCATCAAATGAATCTTCATCTCTAGTACTGCTTGTATTCTCCCTTTCAACTAGCCATTATCAGGAGCACAAGTGCAAATAAATCCTGTGCACGATGCCGAACTAACATCTGCATACAAACATAGGGTTTACAAGCTCTTGCGATTCTAGAAGGAACTGCTATCATCAACTGTGATAATTCTGAATGAGGCATAATGGAAAAGGGAATTGATAGGAAAATAATTGCTTCTCATGAATTGCTGTTCTCAGTAAGATGATACCATGTCATTGGGTACATCCGACTCAGAAAAGAAGTATCTCTTCACTAATAACTGTTTCATGTCATCAGAGAAAAATGAATTCGATAGCAAAAATGTACCGTAAGCAGTGTAAACAAAATCACCTTGAAGGAGATTAGGTGAGGAGTGAATACAGTACAAGTGGCAAACAACACCAACCTCAGTAGTGATATCATTCTGATAGAAGTAATTACGAAGGAGACTAACCATCTGCGTACTAAACGCAGGGAAGGTTGATATTCTAGAATGAACTGCTGACTTACTGAGTGATATTCTAAAAGAAGTGTAATGGAATAGAAAATTAATAACTAAGTAATATCATTTCATGGATAGTCATTCACAGGTAGATGTTCTCATATCATTGGGTGCGTCTGACTCCTCGAAAGAGAAATCATCTCATATAAGCATGCTTCCCATCATCAGAAAAAATGAATCTGGAGGCCAATGAAACTATAGCGAGTAATGGTAGCAGAGAGCACATCAAAAACGATTGCTCACACAATGGCTCAGAAGTGCTTATATAGAAACGGGCAAGGTCTCTGCAGAGGGCAGCGATAACTGGAGGGAAGACATGACCATGAAGGAGGTGGCCTTTATATAATATCGTGATTATGAGCAAAAATAAACAAAAGAGGTCCTAATGCACCTCACCATGAGAACAATGTTTCTGCAAGAAGAAAGTAAAGATTTGCCCTCAGACATTTATGACTTTAATTAATTACTTATATAAAATATACTGAAGTTGGGCGGCCAGTGACATAAAGCCAGTGAATCGTTGTTTCTTTAAACCAATGGGTTGATACAGCAGCTGAGAAATAGGGAAAAACAAGTGTATGATGGCATTAATGCATTAGGAGGTATTGATTAAACCCATGAAACACCATGATCCTTGGGATAAAAGGGATAAAAGAATGCAAGAGACATAGGAAAGGGAAGGCCGTGGAGAAACAAAAATCTGCTGGGGGGGGCAGAGCCTCGGAAGATGTTAGGAAGAAAGGTTGACCAAAAAAATGGTCAAGTAGATTCAATTAATCAGCAGTTGGAGAAGTGGCTTTCCTTCTTAAATAAGTTCTTTCTGAAGCTGATTTGTTCCTTTGATACAGGTACTTAATTTACTATTTAAGGGCTTTATTTGTCAGGAGTAGAAATTTTTATGTACTTTTGATTAATTTTATTATGGTATTGACATTGTTTCTATCATTTTACTAAATGATCAGAGATATATTATTATTGACCTATACTTTTATTTTGCGGTAATATGTTGCTATTATGTTTGGTACTTGACACTTTTATTTTCAAAAAAATGTACAGGTATCCCTCGTCAACTGCGGGGGTTAGGTTTCTGAAAATCCCCACGGTTGGCAAACCATGTTTATGGGGAATCAGGGGTTAGGTTACATGAGCAGCCATACTATGCATAAAATTTAGCATAACCTTATTTTCACTATAATAATGATTGTATACGTTAAAGTAGACATGTTTCCCCCCACTTTTTGACGTGATCCCTTACAGTATCCCGATAGTGCCAATAACTGCTTAGAAAAAGATTAACAAAGCAAATAGAGCCCTATGTACTAGAACTTTTGTGCTAAATGGAGTCGCTCCATCGCTGTCCTGTAACATAAATTATACTGAGTGAAGGATCTAAGTAATTTCCCAACATAAAGACATCAATATTGTATATTATAGCCTAATAATATTTTTTAAATGGTGAGAATTCGTTAATAAAGAATTAATGAATGAAAATATGATTTTACTTATTCGGATTTGCTTTGATTATAAATGATCTGTGTCTGTTTAGTTAGTAACCGCAGTAACAGAGTCAGGATCACTGGGGTACCCAAAGGTTTCTGTTGACGAAAGTCCTTCTGTACTTTTCATTTCAGCGTTTCCTGATTTGCTGAGGAAATGGCTTGCTCATTTTTTTCCTTAGGTTATTTCGTAGTTCTTAATAAGGATGCAGCAATTTATCCCAGCCTCTCTTGCAAAAGCTAACCATGATCCATTTGAGGATCAATGTCAAAGACAAAATTTGATAATGCCGTGACCATATCAAGCATTTTGTTGACATTTGACATTGTTATTTTTGTCAGTCTCTCTTCTTCCTCTTCTATAGCCTCATACTCCTTGTCTGCTGCTGGAAGCTTCTCTAGCTCCTTGCTTAACTCTTCATGTGAGCCTTATTCAACATCCGGCGGCTGCATATCTTCTAACCCTCTTCCTTTAAGCTTCCGTGCAAGGGAAACAATGTGATTAACTTCACCATCAATTTGGGGAAATCCTTGAAAATTATTGTCAACCTCCAGCTAGAGCTTTGGCCAGCGTGAATTCAATGTTGATGGCCTCAGCTCTTCAAGTGATTCTTTAATTATATTTATGCACTCTGCATTGCTGAACTTTTTCTAGCAATCAATTACAGAGAGAAAATTGTTTTTCTTCATCATTTCTATAAAGAAAGAGAAGCTTCGTTGGATATAATAACTTTTGAAGGTAGAAATGATACCCTGATCTTGAGGCTGGATGGAGGGTGTCATATTTGGTGGGAGGAATAAAACTTCTTAGTTTGGATGAGCAGATTTGAGTTCCCAAGGATGATCTGGAGCATTGCCCAAAACGAGAAGCACTTAGAAAGTCAATTTTTTTAGATTAAGTACTTTTCGACTTCGGCAACAAAACAGTTCTGAAACCAGTCCATGAAAATGTTGCGACTTACCCATGCCTTTCGGTTTGACCGCCAAAACCCATGCAGGTGATTTTTAATTTTCCCTGACAGCCAAGGGTTCTGCGAGCAGTGGTCGCAGCGATCAGGGAATCATTTCTGCCTTATGACTGAGCGTGGGTTCTGTAAATCAGCATAGGTTTCACACGAAAATCGCCAGCTGCATTAGAACTTAAAAGAAGGGTAATGCGGTCTTTGCTGACTTCAAATCTTGGAGCAGTTTTTTCTGACTTTGAGATAAAAGTCGGTGAAGGTATTCTCTTCCAAAAAAAGTCACATTTCATCGCCATTGAAGACTTGCTCCCTTGAGTAATCAATGATGAGCTTCCTAAAATTATCAGGATACAAATTTGAAGCAATGTGGTCCACCGAGGCGACTTCACCAGAAATATTCACAGTATGGAGATTATATTTCTTCCTAAAAGTCTTGTACCAACCGCTACTTGGGGTAAATTCTGTTACCACTGCGTTCTCCAGATGACATAAAATATTAATGAAATTGAATGGCATTTTCACACATTATTGGTGCGCTTAAAGGCATTTTATTTTGTCTGAGATTCAATCCAAATATTCAATGCTTTTTCTGTTTTTTACATGTCACAATCATGTGGCATGTAGGACACTTTTACACTTACACTAGTTCCACTTTCAGCACTAGTTTGGATGGACGGCTCACATTTTTTTAATTGTTCTAATGGTGGATTCGTTTACTCAGCGACCTGGGAACAGAAGCGCCCGTCTTGCCCATTTTACGAAACTGCTTCACTCCTCACTTTATTTACCCTTAGACTCCAATTCATCTCATGTTAAACGTAAAGGCGTCGCTCAGAAAACAACTGGGAATTCAGTAGGCCCACTCAAGTTTTAACCGAGTTAGCCTGAGCCTGCGTTAGGTTTTTCTCTCTGGATATACAAACGTAAATAGCGCAGTGGGGATAATAGGCCTTTCGGTGAGGCAAATATGACAAATTTGCAGCGTTGAATTAGCAGTCGATGTGAATCTCAACTTCAAAATTATTCCATTTGTTTATTATGTATTTCGATGAAATTCGCTTTCAAGTTACTATTATTACACAACGTGATATTATAAAACTGAACTCTAAATTAAAAATCGATTTCTTTCACTTATTCTGCTATTAATACAGTAAGATATGACTGAATTGCACCCGCCCTGGCAGGGGGCTCACTTAAATAAAAAAACCAAATGCGTGCACAGAATAATTTAATTAAATAGACAATACAAATAACCAGAGGCGTGGTTGTGGTGGTGAGACACGGGTAGGCCGGTAGGTGGAAAGGGAAAAAAAAAGGGGGATGAAACAGAGTGCGACGACGGGCTGGAACCAGGAAGACGTCGGCAGCAGCTGGTTCCACTACGCTCGAAATCAAAAGATGGAAAACCGTCCCGCGTAGAAGTGCGCGGGACTTATATAGGTCTGGTTCCATGGAGCGAAGGGGGGGGGGGTCTACTCGGCAGTCGTCGGGTCTAATGCCGGGCCGGTCCACTTTAGACCTCCAGGCCCGGCTACCCAAGGCACGCCCTCGAGGAAGAGGCTGTTGACAACCTGCGCCCCCCTTTTAATGAGGCTGCCACGGCTCATCCTCCCCCACTACCCCCGCGGCGTAATTCCAGTGCGGCCTTCATACTGGTCCTTCAGCATGGCTCCCTTCGCTGTGGACTACTCCTGAGCCTTGTTGTGTCACGTTCGCGCCTCGGCGAGCTGGAACAGGATAGTGACAAGGAGGGGAGGGGTAAGAAATAGGAATATGTACGGAGTAGGTAAAGGGTTACGTGTCTGCATCACCACTTTCACCAAATGCCTACATTACAACAAGAGAAGAACAATAATTTTGTTCAATGAAGACAAAGGAAATAAAGTTCGACCACAATACAATGTGGCGTAGCCAGTAGACAAAAAAAATGAATGAATTATAACATTTTAAAAACCCTTTCAATCAACGAGGGTCTAAAGGTATTGCCCCAACTGTTAGGAGCATTCCAAAAAGGAGAATTACATAGTACCTAATGAAATTTCATCGATTCCAAACAATTATTAAATTTCTATATATGTACAAATTAAACAGGGTAACACAAATTCCCTGATTCCTTAATATGACAAGAGAAAAAAAAGGAAGAAAAAAAAGGTCACACCAAAGAAAGCTCGCCCGCCAATCATCCAACTAGTGAATAGTAGATCAAGCCACTCTAAAATGCATCAGACTGCATTACTCGGCAAACTAGGAATTTTCATCCCAGGGTAAGAAATTCCTTCATAATTTTTAATCAATTTCGTGGCACCCTTGTATTTAAACCTCGCTACTTCCGCGGGGTCAGGCAGCTCCAACCTAAGGAAAAGGGAAAGAAAACATGACCCCAACTGACAACTGTCCTATGGGGTCTGGACGGCTTCCAAAAGAAATCAAGCCCAAAAGGCCCACATGGCTACAAAAAGGCTAAGTCCGGGGGAAACAAAACCCCCAAAAACCGAACCGCGACCAACTCAAATTACCTTACGTTTCCTTGAGACCGCCCGTCGAGCGCCCGTTTTGTTAGGAGCAGGTAAGGAGGGGTTGAGACTAGGAGAAGGAGGGGTTGGGTTGTCCTCCGATTGATTCCGTGGGCTCCCGTCATCCCCAGGTAGCCGATAAGGTTTTATTTGGGAAACATGACACCGGCGGCTCAGTTCCCCCGTTTAGGGGTCGCTAAGCTCAACAGTGACCGGACTCACGAAGGCCGTAATGACGTATGGGTCAGACCACCTAGGTAATAATTTCCCCCATCTTTTATCGGGGGCGGAGCTCATGGGGTGGAGTCTATGAACCACACATTGTCCTACCTCATATGGTTGCTTGCCCCGGGTCAAATTGTATTTAACCGCCACGGCTCTATTAGCTTTCCTCAACCTTATTAACGCTTATGCCCATTTTTCCGAGAGGCCCTTATCTTCGGTTTCTTTCCCCAACCTAAGGTCGACGTTCCATTGCATTCCCAAAGGATGGTTTAACTCCCGCCGGAAAAATATACTGGCCGGGGAGCAGCCCGTAGATTCGTGCAAGGCGGAGTTAAAAGCAATCATTAACAACGGGCATCCTTCGTCCCATCTATCTTGAGAATCGTGGTGGTATATGGCTAAGGCTGACTTTAGATTCCTATTAAATCTTTCGACCAACGACGCCTGAGGGTAGTAAGGTGACGTGGTTACGTGTTTTATGCTGTAGGCAAAACACATTTGCTTGAATTTCGCGGAGAGGAAAGTAGGGGCGTTATCGGAAACCAATATTTTAGGAAAAGCGAAATATGCAAAAACTCTTTTAGTTAAATTTTGCACCGTGCTTTCGGTGGTCATATTTCTAATGGGTAGTATTATTACGTACTTGGTAAACCCGTCAACAATTACCATTAGAGAGGTGTTTCCTGAACGCGTTCGCGTTAGGGGCCTGACGAAGTCAACATATATCCTCTCCCAAGGTTGTTCAGCCACTTTGGCTGCGTGCAAACCCACTCGAATTTCGCGTGGGTTTCATCTTCTGGCATAATTCACATTCCCTGATGTATCTTAAAACCTCGTCGCGCATATTAGGCCAATAAAACTCTCATTCGATTCTATTAAACATATGTCTTATGGAATCCTAAATGCGCGCCCATCATTGAATCGTGGAAGTAGGACATCACCATTGGCCGCATGCGCCTAGGTACGTATATCCAATTGCGCTTGCTTCGCCCTGAACTGTAGACCAATAAGTCTCGAATAATTTTCAAATTTCCTTTATCCCGCCCTCTTTGTACCTTCCTCTTTAATTCGGAACATTCAGGATCCTCCTTTTGGTGATCCTTCAATGACACAAACGAAAAGGGGGACTCCTGAAGCACACAGAGGTTGGAGTCAACAGGGAACGCTCCCTCGACGCATCCCTCGTCAAATATCCTCGACAAGCAGTCCGCTACTATGTTCTCGCTGCCCCGAATGTGATTCACTTTGAATTTAAAGGGCGCCAGTCTAAGTACCCATCTTCCAATTTGACCCAGCTGCTTAGGGTGTCGAAACATCCAGGATAAGGCCTCATTGTCGGTATACAGCTCAAACTCCCTTCCTTGCAAATATTTTTCGAATTTTTCCACACCATAAACGACCGCCAGACACTCAGCTTCGTAAGCCGAGTACCTTTTCTTGGAATCCGTCAACGTGCGGCTGGCAAAGGCAACAGGCGCGAGACGCCCGTCTTTGGGCTGTGAGAGTACTGCCGCCACAGCGTTACTTGAGGCGTCAGTGTGTAGGGTAAACGCTTCTGAGAAGTCTGGGATTTGCAACACGGGGGAGGAGATTTTATCTTTAAGCTGGGAAAAGGACTTCTTTTGTTCGGGACCCCATTCGAAATGGCGATTTTTCCTTTTTAAATCATTAATCGGGGCCGCGATTCCTGAAAAGGAGGGAATAAACCTGGAATAAAAACTGCACATTTCCAGAAATCTACGTGCTGCTTTCAAATTCATAAAGACCAAACGGAGTAACAAACGCGGTGGCCTTTTTACTTTTCTCTGTCAATGGAATCTGATTGTAAGCGGAGTTCAGGTCCAGAACCGTAAAATATTGAGCATTCTTAAAATGCCTAAAGGCGTTTTCAACTGTTGGCAGGGGAAACGCATCGAAGAATACCTTGTTATTCAACCGGCGATAGTCTACGACTAGAAGTGATTTACCATCCTTTTTTGGCACTTGGAACGCAGGACTTGCATAGGGAGATTCGGATTCTTTTATCATGCCTTTCTCTAAAAGATCTTTGATATGTCCTTTCATTTGCATTAGTTTGGGTGGAGCGCACTGAAATGGGGGGGATTTCACCGGGACCGAATCAGATAGTATCAGTTCATATTTCATCAGGTTGGTGCACCCCAATCTTTCCGTTAGTACGTCCTTGAATTCTCCGAAAAGCCCCCTTATCCTTCTCTGCTCCTCCACGCCCAGATGATCTAAGTTAGGTTGGGTGTTACCCTTATGACCTTCTTCAGCCACACTATCTCCCCCAAGTAATGACCCTAATATTTTAGGCCGGAATTGAAATGAGTAACTGCACTTTACGAAATCTAGTTTCATCCCAGAACTCTCCATGAAGTCTACTCCTAGAATAACGGGAATTGGGGGGTCTTCCAGGACCAAAAAGTTATGCTCCCATGTAAACTGGTCTATTTTTAAACGCAGGGATACCTGCTTAGTCACTAGCCATTGTCTTGATTGAAATCCGCGACACTCGACCGATACCCCTTTAAACTTTCCTGGACTTATACAGAAACGGGTGAGTAACGACTCCGCTACGCAGGAACAGAAAGCCCCCGAATCCAAAAGGGCCGTCATAGCAATCCTGTTGATTTCGATGGGTATTGTGGGGATACCTCCAAACTTGGGTCGTTCTGCCCGACCAGACAAGGCCATTATACGCCCGCTTCAGCCTCGTGGCCTCAACGCCTTGCGGGCTTTTCGTTTCCCGGATTGTAGTGACATTTATTTTGCACATGCCCTACCTGACCACACCCCCAACACCTGAGGGGCCTCCCCCCCTCTGATCGGTTTTGCCGCGAATAATTATTTGAACCCTCCCAGCTACTCGATTGACGCTTTCCAGAGTATTGTCCTGGGTAGTCAAATTCGGAATCTACCATTGCTCGAGCATGTTCAGGGGAAGTATAAGATTCGGCCAAATGATTCCTCACTTCAAAACCCCGACCCCATTCCAATAACTCGCCAAACGTTCGTGGGGAAGACGATAGTTGTCTTAGGTAGTTGGGATATAAGTTACTACATATTATATTTAGTAACTCTCGTTCCTCGAAGGGATCTACTAGTCTGGCGTTCATTCTTTTTACCAGCGTGACATATTCACCGATTGTTTCTGATGGCCCTTGCGTTCGATTGAGTATATCCCTTTTTAGACGAAACTGATAATTTGGGGGAGCGAAAGCTAACCGAAACTCTGCGGAAAACAAGCCGAAGTCCAAAAAATCATTGGACCAAAACCACTCTCTTGCCCGTCCCACCAAAAGTTATGGAATTATTCTTAACCGAAACCCCTCATCCAAATTATAATGCTCAATTAGCTTTTCGAACCTCTCAAGAAATCCCATGGCGCTTTCACTGGCACTGCCACAGAACTTCAGCTCCCAACGGAGAGCTGCTGCCACGGCGATGTCCCACCTCGAGCTCAACCCCGAAATGTTCTCAGTGTCGTCCTAAGCGACCCCATCGTCCTCTACCGTGCCTGCGCCCCTTCACTTACCGAACGAACGTATTGCCGGATCCTCCTACGGAGTTCGTCCAGCGATCGTTCCGCGCTCAACCCGAATCTGCTGCACATGGCGGATGCTTCCCTCTTAGGCATCCGGTTGATCCAACTACTACCCGTGGGTAACTCGGAGGCTGTAAATACGGGACCCGCCGCAACCGGAGGAACACCCTCCTCCGTAGCTAAATCGGGAGTGGCCATATCCCAGGACCACCAACACCAAACACGCAACCACGCTCTGCTACCACTTGAATTGCACCCGCCCGGGCAGGGGGCTCACTTAAATAATAAAACCAAATGCGTGCACAGAATAATTTAATTAAATAGACAATACAAATAACCAAAGGTGGTGGTGGTGGTGAGACACGGGTAGGCCGGTAGGTGGAAAGGGAAAAAAAAGGGGGATGAAACAGAGTGCGACGACGGGCTGGAACCAGGAAGACGGCGGCAGCAGCTGGTTCCACTACGCTCGAAACCAAAAGATGGAAAACCGTCCTGCGTAGAAGTGCGCGGGACTTATATAGGTCTGGTTCCATGGAGCGAAAGGGGGGGGGTCTACTCGGCAGTCGTCGGGTCTAATGCCGGGCCGGTCCACTTTAGACCTCCAGGCCCGGCTACCCAAGGCACGCCCTCGAGGAAGCGGCTGTTGACAACCTGCGCCCCCCTTTTAATGAGGCTGCCACGGCTCATGACGTATATAAACATTGTAAAAATGTGGTGAAAACTATTGAATTCTATGCAATTTAGGAACTCAGTCAATCATTATTCAAAACTAATTTTTTCTCCCTTGTCATGAAATTCTGTTACATATAATCTTTTTTTTTCCTGCTCCTCCTTACCGCAAGATAAAATTTTTGCTGTGAGGCAAAAACTTGACACCTCAGAGGTTAGGTCACTAACCAGTTTTACTCATTCCTTTCATAAAAAACTACTTTTTTCTGTGCAGCTCCTTCTAGCATAGAAATGGTACATGGTGGAAACGAAGCTGACTTTGGAGGTGATGAAAAGATGCCCATTGATAGATATCCATGCCTTGGATAGAGGCTGGGCATTAGTTGAGGCAGTACCTCAGGACATGCCCGGCTGTCTCCTTCCTCACAGGATGAGAGAGATTCCTTGACTTTGAGGCAGATGGCGTGACACATTCCCCTCCTAGATGTTTTCAGAATTAACTCTTTTGAAAATGTTAATTATTCTGGATTATGAGAATTTCCATCACTCCACTTTTGTTTCTCCATTAAAACTTGAAATCTCTTTCTCAGAGTCCTTACTATTCCAGTACCCAGCCTGTTATTATTCATCATGGTTAAAATAAAAAATAGACATTTAGGGATTGGGGAAGAAAAAGGAATTCACAGTTTTCCAATTTTTTATTTTCTTGAATCTCAAATACTTTTTGTTTTTGGAATGCTTCAGAAGAGCGCACTACTCATTAACCCACACCACACTGAATTCACATATATCTTTTCTCTTTTCCTTAATTTTTATGAAACCACCCATGACTTCCATGGTATGGTGACTTAAATGCTGCAGATGAGACTTTCCTGAAAGTAACAACCGATTAATCAGATAGGTACATTGTCTTCTAATTTTAGGCACCTGTCCTTTCTTTTTCTCTTGTGAAAATTTTTCCACTATCTCCTGATCCAATCAGTGGTGAAATTTGGCAATGGAACTCTTCTATCTATTGGCAATATTGTATTAGAAATACGAGTACTCAATTTCTGTATTGCTGGCATTATTACAATCAGTGCTATGAAGCGATATATTTTGGAAGTACTTGCCTCACTCCATTTTATTATCCTTTCCAAGCAAATTTTCCTAAGTGTGGTCATGAAACTTATTTGTTTGCCAAGCCATCTATGACGATAGTGTTAATAGAGTCTGAGATAGCTCAAAAATTGCTCTAGGATTGTGCAAAAATTGATCCAAGAAAACTACTCATGTGGGCTCATACTCTCATCCGGAATTTGAGGAAGCAAAACAATTTATCTTCTGCTTGATTATCATTGCCTTCCCATTATATATGGTCACACTACCACTTAACAGCAGATGATGGAATTTAATCTGCTGATTCACCATTTGCTCCATTTTCCCCATGTTTAGAATTCGTTGATAGGGTGAGAGGAACAGTCATTGGTGTCCCTCGGAAAGTAGTGTTGCAGGTCATCTTTGCTGCTGCGTTCCAATGGAAGTGACACCTCTTTTGATGAAATGGTCTTCTCACTATCCTCATTTGTAAAGCAGACATTTCCTTTGGAGTTTCAGGTTTTCCTTACAGTTCTGCATTGAATGATGTGATAGGTGAAGCATTAAAAAAGGAAGAGTATGAACACACCAAAACAATAGGCTTTGGGTAGGCACTAGAAAAAATGTCACATAAATCCTCACCTAGGCTCCAGAGTAAGTTTTACCAATAGGTGGGTAGAAGGCTATTCCAAAGCAGCAACACTTGATGCTGGTAAATTCTCTTGTATTCTTTCCTCAAAGGGATATGTACTTCATAAGAAAGGGAGAGTGCGTTAGGATGGAGTGTGGGGCCACAGAATGTTATAGGGTGATGAAATGGTCTGTTGAGGTGCTCAAGCAGAATGAATATTTTCTCGTGCCATTGAACTCTTCCAAAAATTCATTCTTGATATCTTCACAGGCCTATGATGAAAAGTGTTGAACATGGTGAGAGGTAATGAGAAAATGCGTGTGTGTACTTAGCTCTGATTGTACTGCTCTGACTGAGTGCATATATGCATGCAGAGCACTGTCAGTACTGTGTAGCAGTAATGTGTGGCAATGAAAGGGTTAAAAATATTCTTGAAAATTCCTTTTTATTCAAGTTACATAAATTTGTATTTTTAAAAATTTTGATCTATTCCTTATTCCTAATTCCATTTTGTTAAATCATGGGATGAAATGATGTGAATGGGTTATCATAAGTTCTAATAATCAAATTTTCATTTCAGGTTGCCTGTAGTACTTCATTTTAACCTGCTTTGTCGGCTGAGGTCATTTCACGCTTTCTGACGGGCAAGAGCACTTGGGACATATTGGAGAATCAGACCGTCAAGTTGGTGTGAAGCCTGGCAATGATCGACTTCAGTGAAGTGTGGATATGGATCAGCACACTGTTGCCATTCAGATTGCTTTAAGTCACTGGTATAAATTGTCATTGTTGGAAAAATTTCTTGGGAAGGATGAATCTTTTCCTAATACATACATATATTGGTACATTTTTTGAGAGGTACATTCTTTGAGAGTGGTACATGTGTATTGCTTGTGGGATATTGAAGAGTTTCTATGCAAGTAAAGATTTGAATGCCCAAGGTACAGCGGATGAGTAGCCGATACACTTAAGCTCCCATCACCTGGTGGGGAATTACCAAACTCCATCAACATCTCCTCCTTTTACTTACTTAATTTGGTACAATAATTTTTCAATCCTGAACAAGTACAATTTGAATCATGTCACCAGAGAACAAAGAATAGATAGATTTATAGATTATGGAGTGTTTGAAGTATTGCTGTGTATTGGATGTGGATAACAAGAGAACAGTAAATAGTAGAAATTTGCTTAATGCAGAATTCACATGCATACTCAATATTTTTATTGGTGTCTTGTTTTTCTGATTAGACTGGTGCATTGTTTCCACTCATCCATTGGCACTTTCTTCACATAATTTCAATTCTGTGGTTTCTGTCTGTTGTTCAGCTGTGTTTCATCTGTGTTTTTCTGGTTGTGTTGATAGGTTAATGCCTATCCTGTGTGATGGTGGAACACTTCATGAATGGCTCACTCATAGTGTCCCCCTCACCTTTCCCATTACCTTCCTTTTGAATGGCTGGCATCCTAGCACCCCTTCCCACATGCCTTTGCCGTGGCTTGTAGGGTGGTATGTGGATGTATGTAGAGGTTTACGTGAAACTATACCATGCATAACTCATGGAAATGAGTTGGCTGAAATTCTGTTCTAGAAATTATTACCTTATGATTGATTCGAAAGTCTGTTTTACCCAGTTAATAAAGGTTTTTTCCTTACCTCTGTCCTTAGTTTCTTTTCAAACCCTTGTTTCCATGCTCATCTTAATTGTGTTGTTTTTTGAATTGGTGAATGTGTTGAAGCTGCATCTAGGATTTCTTTGGTTGGCAGTGCTCTTTGTATGTATTGTGTAATCGTTCCCTCTATATATGGAAAAATAAAATTTTTAAAGTTTGTAATGTTTTGGAAAATAATACTTCCAGATTCCTTTCACAGGAGGTAACTTCTGTTTGGAGAACCAAGAAATCATGTTAGTGGTAAGTGCTTAAGAACCAGTTTATGGCATTCATTGCTCTGCTGAAATAGTAGAATCTAAATTAATTCCTGAATTGGGTGACCAGAAGGAAGGACATGTAACGTTAAAATCAGCCTACTTAAGCACCCCTGCGGGTTGGGGGTATTAGAATCCTCCCGCAGTATCCCTGCTTGTCGTAAAAGGCGACTAAAAGGGTGGGGAGAAAACCCCTGGAAAAAAATCATGCACCAATCTGGTGCCTAGCTAGCTTTAGAGGATGATGGGAGACATGTATGGAGTTCTAACATGAGCAGCGGAGCTTTTTGGGACTGCACTGCATCCAGGATATCCTTGAACTAAGTTACAACATTATACATCTCAGTAGTGATGCATTCCTTTCAGTGATATGCTGCAAACTTCGTAAATTTTATAGCAAAATGTGTGGAGATGAATGTTTCATACTTAGGTTTGGTAAGTCAGGAAAAGCATACACCATAAGCATGTACCTGATAACTCTTGAACTGGAAATTGTCTTGACATGTATTGGTGAGGTCATTGATTGTCTTTGGGGAGACCTCAGATGCCTTCTACTTATGTAGTTGGCAGCTAATTTTGGGTAGAAGTCTTGCCCTCGGATATGACCTCCTGCTAATAAATATATAGTTCATGGTCTAGGGAGTAATAATTTGAACTTTTATAAGTGATACCATCCACCTTGGTATGACAAATCAGATTCATGTAGATATTTGGGTTGATTTTGCACCCTAGTGCAAAATACAATTACACTATTAACCCATTCGCCTCTTAATTTTTCACGGATTTTTGGGACCTAAATTCCTATTTAATTTTCTTGAAATTTTAATTTATATATTGTCTTATAACTCAGGATTGCGAGCACTTATCGGCATGAAATTTGATCACAAGATTCATCTCTTTATTTGCAATGGATTAAATTTAGGTATTTGCTGTAAAACAATATTTATGCATTTGTTGTAAACAAATTAAAAAAGGCAACTTTTGATTTCTTATGTTATAACTTTTTTTTTATCAAAACAAAAAATATTTTTTCAACTTTGTCTTCCTTGCTATGATGTGTATATCAGTCCTTGACGTTTTCATTCTGATACGTTGATATTTGGTCACTATATTGCCAATTCACTGTTGAGGCAACCTGAAAACGAATTGTGGAAATGTAATACATTAGGATTGACGTTTTCACGTTCATCTCAAGCTAAAAATCGCTGCTTTTATAATGTGATTATACTTTGGTTGAAATGTAAGTTTCAATGCTATTTTGCAATTGCAATATTGCACTATATTATATAAATAAATATATTGCAATAATTATATAAAAGCAAAATGTTTCTCTTGTAATTTTTTTCTTACCTCGATGTCTCTCTTGAATGGTATTTTTTGAAGCAGTCTGGAAGGTGTAATGCCACTTTGCATTGTTCACATTCCCACCTACTTTCACTCTTCTTCTGCAGCTGCTTACATAGTTTACAGATTCTGGATGGATTCTTTTTCACGCGATTGGGAGGAATCCGGTTTGGAAAACGAGCCCAGTTTGCTGCTTGAAATGTAATCGGTGATGGGCCAGATGTTGGTCGACCTCGCCGCCTGTATTCCGGCATATTTACTCTCTCCAGGATTTGCTCCGCTACATTTTCCCTAAAGTCATCGAATAGTAGTTTTTTGCCTCTCACTTTTTGAAACAACACATATGAATTATACAAAGCCATGTCCATTATGTAGAAAAATATTTTACGATAACCTTTGGCATATCGGCGCATGATGGAGAAAGAGGCCAACTGCTGATCCTGCCGGTCTACGGCGTTCATCTGCTTATTGTAGTCAATAACTACCTGAGGTTTTATAATAGCCTCTTTAGTTTTCATGGACACCTTGCCCGTTTTTACCATTTTTGGTCGTTTATGGTAAGTGGACAAAACATGCACCTCTTTTTTGTCCTTCCACTTATAAGCGGCAATTCCTTTGCAGTACAGCACTTTCATTTCCCCTTTCTTCAAATGCATTGATTTGAACTCCTTCGGCATATTCTTCCTATTCAATCTAACCGTTCCAATGGCGTTTATTTTTTCATTTGTCAATTTTTGAAAGAGGGCTGGTGATGTGTACCAATTGTCCAAAGCTAGTGTGTACCCCATGTGATAATAGGGCTTCATTAGTTCGAGGACTATGGCTTCACTACATGGTACTCCATCGGCTCTTGCTGGATTCGCTCCGGTATAGATGGAAAATTGCATGCAGTAACCAGAAGCGCTTTCGTAGATTTTGTAAAATTTCACTCCAAATCGCGCACGTTTACTGGGATTATACTGCACATAACATAACCTTCCGCGGAATTTCATCAAACTCATCTACTGCAAGATTTTGTTGTGGGTCATACATTGTTGAAAATTTTCTGTTCACATAGTCAATCACAGGAGAAACTTTTCGCAGTTTGTTATTTTCATCTAAATTTTCATTGTCGACGAAATGTAGAAATTTTGAAAGAAGCAGAAATCTTCTATATGGCATCACTTTGCTGAAAAATGGTGTTTCGGTAACTGCTCGTGGACTCCAATATTTTTTTATTCTGTTTTTCCTTACTTGTGCCATCAGTACACACAATGCAAAATATGATTGTAATTCGTCGGCACTAGTTTTGAACCATTCCTTTGTCAAAGCACTTTTGCGAGTTGATGGAGACTTCAAATAGTAATCCGCATATCTGTTAGTTTCCAAACACTGAATTCCAAAAATCAACTTCTAAAGTATTGATAAAAAAATCTAACTCACTCGGTGCACCTCCCAGTTTTCTCAGAATACTTGATTTCACCCCAGGTGAAGCCGTAAATTCGAAATTAGTCACACTCCTGTTTTTGGACCACTTCCATTCTTCATTGTTGTTCAAATTCAACTCTGCGGACCGTATGATATCAATTGTCTCCTCATCTTCAGTTCCACTATCACTGCTTGACTCCTCTTCAACAGAACCAGAATCATTGTCATCACTCACGTCACTTTCATAGTCACTCTCGAGAAGAAGATTCTCCACATCTTCATCAGCCAATAATCCATGTGCCTTACTCATTTTCAAGGGTTTACGTGCGTCCAAACCACAGAAAGATCTTTGAAGGACTGAGTAGTGTAGTGTCTCAGTGGTTCAGTAGAACGTGCGTTCTATTTCTTTTTAGAAATTGTTTACGAAGTAACACAATATCTTTCTTCATCCCCAGCACTTCGCTTTCATTCACAGCGACTTGATAACATAGTCTCTACTCCCGAGTGCATCATCGGCAGTTTCGCGCTGACTCCGACTCACCGAAGCTAAAGGAGGTCGGACTACTTATTACTTTGTAGCAAATCGCATACGATGTATTACTATATCCTTTTCACCAGCTTTAGCATTCATTCTCAGCGACTTGATAACATAGTATCTACTCCCGAGTGCCGAGTGCAACATCGGCAGTTTCGCGCTGACTCCGGCTCACCGAAGCGATAGGAGATCGCTCACACACAAAATACGATAATTTGTACAAAGAAAAACGAAATGTATGAAATAAAACAATAGCATATATATAAAGGACACACAAAATTCTATAATACGTGACAAAGTAATACCAACTTCGACAAGATAATGTAAAAATGATACCGTGATAGATTACGAAAAAAGTATGTTGCCTCACGAATCACACGTACTGCATAACTTTTATAATAAATATTAATAAATAATTTGACACCCGGATTAAAAATGTGGTAATATATACATACACATCTACTAAAAAAAAGAATAGCTTTAGGTCATTTAGGTCCCATGCCGCAGCAAGAAAAATGTCTTGGACGCAGCCGGCGATTCGCCGGCTCCTTACCTAAAGTCAAATCGAGACAGGCCGGCGAATCGCCGGCTCTTTACCCGAATGGGTTAAGTGAACGTTAGTGGAATGGATGGGGTTATTTCTTCTTATTGAGACAGTGAAATTGAAAATATTTTAAAGTATTAGTTATTTCTGTATTTGATTGTAATAGGAATATGTTGATTTGAGTGAAATGGTCCTCACTTATTTACAGAAATATCTAAATGATCTAAGTAAAAATTATAAGAATGATATGGACAGAGTGACATTTTTATTTCACGAGTATTAAATTATTGTATGTGTCCTTTCATCTCTCATCACCATTTATTGATCATGAGCCAGGAATTCATTTGCAAAAGTCATCCATTTCTGTCTAAAGGTAGATGTGACCTCATGCTTGTTTATTCCAAATTTTCTACAACTGGAGAAAACAATTTCTGAAGTGTGTTCAGCTGTGGTGAAAATTGGTCATTCCAGGCTGGGTTACTGTAATTCAGCCTTGAATGAAGATTTTAGTTAAGGCTCCATGGTGATTGCTATGGTAACGTCAGAAAACTGCTTATAAATGGGAAAACATTCATGCATATAATTATAGCAGTTTTTCAGGAGTGATAAGTCCTCGGAATGTGAATAAAAATGAAATATTCCCACTATTTGTTACATTATTAGAGAAATACTGCCGCTATTGAAGTCCAATTGCGGAAGTTCAATTCCAGAGGCGCTGCTCTTAAGGCTTGACAAATGTGGCCATTGTAAATATATTCATGGAATAATCAGCATATTTTGTCTTGAGTTGGGTTGTCAATAGTAACCCATTTGTCAGTGAAAGTGGGTTCTTTATACCGAGTTTATACGAATGTGTTTTTCACGGTATCCACAACCGCCATATAGAGCATTCGGCGCGAAATCGAGGAATTTGGTTCGATTCCGTCTAGGCGAATGATTTTTCCACTGTGAATTACTCAATTTTGTGATCACTAGT
The DNA here is from genome assembly GCA_963169105.1 of Ceriagrion tenellum. Taxonomy (NCBI): domain Eukaryota; kingdom Metazoa; phylum Arthropoda; class Insecta; order Odonata; family Coenagrionidae; genus Ceriagrion; species Ceriagrion tenellum. The sequence continues at coordinate 116,516,309 of OY720640.1, read as the reverse complement.
TATCCAAAATCTAGAAAATCCAAAACTACGAAGCAAGTTGCCACTTCCATTAAAATTATTTTGACTCAGTCCCCCGGAAGAAGAAAACCGGGTACTGAACAGGTGCACACAAGAGGGTTAACCATATTATGTCATACTTGAAATAAACTAAGGAAGCACAGGAATAACTGAAGCCAACTTTATACGTTCAATGCCAGCAGTAACGCTAATCACAGTAGTAATATTTATCATTTCCAAGTACTTATTTGAGAAATCTGGGATAGTACAGAGTAAAATGAATATTATTTGGAATTACCTGGTGAAGTCGACTCATGTTGATTAAAGTAACTCAATGCCGCATCATTTTTTCGAATTGACAGATTCATTGCTTTTTATAAACGATAGTGTATGGAATTAAATGAATGACGCAACGGTGTTCACGACAGTGCAAACACGACAGTTGTTCCCCAAGATCTTTCTCAGTTCTTGGTTCAAGTATGTTCACAGCTGAACCGCCACTGACAAATCACTTGGCATGATTGAAAGTTAAAGAACAATTGTGTGGCAAGAAATAGAAGTATTGGACTGCAATGTGTTTTCTAGATATATGGACAAGTATCCAACACTTAACTAGTCCAGATTTATCCAGTTTAACCATCATACGATGCAGCCGTTACTGTGTTTAAAAAGAATGCACATGCTGAGGAACTGGTTTGGTATACACAAGGAAGAGTTATCCTTTTGAGACTTTTTTACAAATTATTGGAACCATGTTGAACCAATCACGGAAATTTCATGGAGTACAATTTCAAATAAGCAACTTGTTTGAAATAGCTTTAAGGCTGTCATAGGTAACGTACACTAAAAAGAATGGCGGACAATTGAAGGGTAGACCTTAGGTGTACAAATGGGTCATTAGACGTGTACAATTTTCATAGCATCCACTATCTCTTGGCCGGATCCCCTGCTTCCTCATCCTGGACCATCCTCTCTTCAATGTAATCAGAGATCAGCTTATCTAGCTGCGCCTTGACCTTAGGAGTTCGCGTCCATCCTAAATATCGAGCAAGTTCTCCCTTGCACCCCTGCGGGTAGGGGGATGGAGAATTCTCCCGCAGTATCCCTGCTTGTCGTAAGAGGCGACTAAAAGGGCGGGGAGGTAAACCCCGAAAACAAACCCCCAGGCAGCAAAGGGATGCGTCCGGACAGTCTTGTGGGTCTACTGTCTGTGTGCGGCCATTCCACCTGGCCTGCGATCCACCCGCATGTTTGCCGTGTGCGGAGACCCGTAAGGGGGAGAAGGGGATCCTGGTGGGTGAGTTCTCTGGAACCCAGCCGGGTGTCGGATACCCGGTATGGACCGGAGTTCAATATCCCACTTCGGCCCTGGATTCCCTGTAAACGGGAGGCCGGGGGCTAGCCACCCCCGGTCAATCGGCTTGCCGTTAAGTTCGGTGGCGAGTACTAGGGAGGTGGGGGTCTGTGTAGGGCGGTCGGAGATTCACGGGTTGGTGGGCCCGTTATATCGAAGACCCAACCCGAAACAGACGACCACTTTCAGGGTGCTATATCCCCTCGGGTAGCCCTGGCGACCACACCGGCTCGCGGTGTGGCGTCCCAAATGTGTGGCTCCATGGTGGGTGGGGAGCTCGGGGGACGAATGTTATCTAGGGCATGGCGGACAACAAACCTCCACCCCAAAAAAGATCCCGTCCGGATTCGGACGGGGGAGAAAATGTTTATGGCGCTAGTCAGCGCTATCTAGTGATGAGATGCCAGAAGGAAGGGGAGAGCCTGAAAAAGGTTTCCCCCTTTCTTATTCGTAAAGTTCTGTCGGGTTTGGTTCCTGGGGATCTCAAATCGGCAAAAAAGCTTCGCGATGGCACACTGCTCATTGAAACGGCAAACAGGGCTCAAAGTGAGAAACTTCTAAAGACCGTAAAGCTGCACGACATTCCCGTCAAGGTCGAGGTACACCGTACCTTGAACACCTGTCGGGGAGTGATTAGCCATTACGACTTACTTTATGTTGAGATCGACGAGATAAAGCGGGAGATGGCCCCACAGGGGGTTTGCGATGCTCGTCGACTCACTACTAAGCGCAATGGGGAAAGGGTCAACACGACATCTGTCATCCTTACGTTCGCGCGTGACGTCCTCCCCGACAAAGTGTTCGTCGGTTATGAATCGGTCCCAGTGCGGCCATTCATACCGGCACCTATGAGATGCTACCAGTGCCAGCAATTCGGCCACATGGCCACACGATGCCAGGGCAAGGCCACCTGCCCCCGCTGCAGCCTGGATAAGCATGACGGTGTGGAATGCACAAGTGACCCGCTTTGCGTCAATTGCGAGGGTGCCCATCCCGTGTACTCTCGTGATTGTCCAAAGATGATCGAAGAGCGCAAAATCATGGAGATTAAGACGGTGGATAAAATACCGTATCTCGAGGCTCGTAAAAAGTATAGAGCACAAATTGCCCCCACTTTTTCCAGGTCGTGGGCTCATGTCGCTGCCACTCCGATCGCAAAGGTCACAATCTCGACCCAGACGGATGAAAATGCCAATCAGGAAACTAAACCCGCAGAAGAGAAATCGGCCACTCCGGTTAAGGCTTCCAATCCGGAATCTAAGACCAAACCCACCGGTCCGGGGTCCCCTAAGCGGAACCCGGCCAAAACATCTGCCGGGGCCACGCAATCCAAGCGTGGGAACTCGCAATCCCCCGGTCCATCTGGCAAGGCTCGAAAGAGCACCCCAGAGCCAATGCAGGAGGATGAGTGTCTATCAGACACTGATATCCTCCAAGTTCGTAGCAAGGGGAAGAAAAATCGCATAAGACGCTGACCTCCCCAATTTTTAACCGCTCGATTTTATCTTAGTTTATTTTTTCTATTTATTATTTCCTTTTTATGGCTTTTATATTGCAGTGGAACTGCAACGGTTTTTATCGGCATAAGGAGGAGCTGGACGTTTTAATACGTGATTTTAACCCGGTTTGCGTTTGTCTTCAGGAAACGCATTTTAAAAACACGGACAAGGGCATTTTAAACGATTTTAAGGTTTTTAGACTAGACGACACCTGCGGCCAACGAGCCCAGGGTGGAGTGGCAATTGCTATCCGGGAGGCCCTTTACACCTCCCAGGTACACCTGAACACACCGTTTCAAGCGGTGGCGGTGACTGTTCACGCTCCGCAGATGGTTACGTTATGCAACGTATATCTGCCGGAGGGTGCACCGGTCACCCGTTTTAATTTGGAAGCCCTTGTCCACCAGCTGCCTCAGCCCTTTATTTTACTCGGTGACTTCAACGCACACGATCCTCTATGGGGAAGCAGTAGAGGACAATGTAATCGTAGAGGACGGATTTTATCTTCCTTTATTACGGAGTCTAACCTAGTTTTATTGAACGACGAGGAGAAAACCCGGTTCAACAGCTTTACTGGTGACCTTTCCTCTATAGACTTATGCGCGACATCGAGCGTGTTTTTAAATAAACTGAGTATGTCCGTACACGACGATTTATGTGGGAGTGATCACTATCCCATTTTTATATTGAAAGAGGGACGTTCTAACCCTATTTTTATTCGGCAGGGCAACTGGATTATCCGGAGAGCCGATTGGGGTCGTTTTAAGAGCAATTTTACCTTTAAACACGACATGACGCTAAACAGCGTGTCTAACATTAATCATTTAACAAGCTGCATCATCGAAGCCGCGAATACAAGCGTACCACGGTCTCGTCGTCTCCAATCGAGACCAGCTGTACCTTGGTGGAATGAAGAATGCGCAGCTGCCATTCGCAAACGGAAAAAGGCGCTACAAATTTTTAAAAAGTTCCCGACGGACACGAACCTTTCCGCCTTCCGGCGCTTAAGAGCTAAGGCTCGGCAGGTCGTGAATAAGGCGAAGAAGGCTTCCTGGGTGGAATTTGTCTCGGATGTCAACTGTAGAACACCACTTACACAGGTCTGGCGCAAGATCAGGAGTCTATCGGGTAACCACCAACAGGTCGGCATCTCCTTTTTACATGGCAATGGCGATGTAATAACGTCTGAAATTACTATCAGCGACATTTTCGCCCAGCTACTTGCCAAAACCAGCAGTAACAGGAGCTACGACCCTACGTTTCTGAAAACCAAGGAGCGATTGGAGATGTCCCCGATAAACTTTAAGGAAAGACATCCCTTGGCGGATTACAACCTTCCGTTTTCCCTCTGGGAACTCAAATCTGCCATTGCTGACTCCCATATCACTTCTCCGGGACCTGACGAGGTCCACAATGCCTTCCTCCGGAATATCCCGGAGTCGGCACTGTTGGAGGTTCTCCATACCTTCAACCAACTATGGCTAGAAGGTTGTTTTCCACCGTCCTGGCGGGAGTCTGCAGTAGTTCCTATACTCAAAAAAGGCAAAGACCGAGCCGACCCGAATAACTTTAGACCTGTATCCCTCACCAGCTGCCTGTGTAAGGCTATGGAAAGAATGGTGAATCGGCGGCTCGTCTGGTGGCTAGAGCGCCGAAACCTTCTCTCTGGTATTCAATGTGGTTTCCGCAGAGGCCGTTCCACTACCGATCATTTAGTCAGAATTGACAACTATATCCAGGAAGCCTTTCTTCTGCGCCAACACGTAGTCGGGGTATTTTTTGACATAGAGAAGGCATACGACCGAGTTTGGCGTCACAAAATCCTAAGAACGATGCACGAATGGGGATTTCGGGGTAACCTACCCATTTTTATTCAAAATTTTTTATCGGACCGAGTTTTTAAAGTGAGAATTGGCCAACACGAATCGAAATTTTATAGTCAAGAGAACGGTGTTCCCCAAGGTTCAGTACTTAGCGTAACGCTATTTGCTATAGCGATTAACGATATCGCTAACTGTGTAAAAACACCGGTAATTGGCTCACTGTTTGTGGACGACCTCGCAATTTTTTGTAGGTCATCCCAACCAGCAACCGCGGGCAGACTTATCCAGCTTACTCTAAACAAGTTGGATAGGTGGGCCAAAGATAACGGCTTTAAATTCTCCTTGGAGAAAACTAAATGCCTCCACTTACGCCGGTGTAGGGGTCATACCATTCCCCCATCACTAACCTTGGGCGGTACAAACCTTCCGTTTGTTGACTCTGTACGTTTTTTAGGCATGATTATTGACTGTCGCCTCAACTGGCGGGAACATATCGATACTTTAAAACCTAAATGTCTTAAGACTCTAAACATTTTAAAATTCTTAAGTCACTCAACATGGGGAGCCGATCGCTCAATGCTGATCTTGTTGTACCGTTCGATGGTCCGGTCGAAGCTTGACTACGGTTCCTTCGTATACGCCTCCGGACGGGAGTCGTACCTACGTACTCTGAACGCGGTACACAATGCAGGCCTACGGATATCCACTGGGGCGTTCCGGACTAGTCCGGTGCAAAGCCTCTATGTGGATACAGGAGAGCCGCCATTGTGCCACCGAAGGAACCTGCTCATGTGCAATTACTTTGCCAAAATTTTATCTATGAAGTCCCACCCATGTTTCAACCTTGTTTTTAAACCCCAATTAATAGAACTTTTCAATCGCCGGACAAGAGCCACTAGGCCTGCTAGCATAAGGTTTTATACTTTCATCCAAGCGCAAGGTATTACACTCCCAGACATATACCCTTTAGGAAGCTGCAAAAGTCCGCCTTGGGTCACTCCCGCGCCGAAAATCAATACTGATCTTAACAAGCGCCTAAAACACTTTACCACTGCAGAAGAGTACCAGCGTCTATTCTATATGTTCTTAGACACCCATCGAGATCTCGTGCCTATTTATACCGACGGCTCCAGATCAGGCACCGCCAGCGCGTGCGCAGTCTTCTCACCCCATCACGAAGCTGTGAAAGCAAGGCTTCATCCAATGTGTAGCGCTTTCACAGCGGAGCTGTACGCTATTAGGCGGGCCTTGGATGGGATTCAGGACCGTGGCTCCTTCGTTGTATGCTCGGACTCCCTAAGTGCACTGAATGCCATTTCCGGCCTATTTCCCGCGCACCCTTTAGTCCAGGAGATTCAATCGTCACTCCTCTCTCTTGACAAAAAGGGAATTAAGATATTTTTCACGTGGATCCCTGGACACGTGGGTATCACCGGGAACGAGAGAGCCGACGCTTTGGCGAAAGAGGCACTCGCAATGGACGCCATGGAACCGATGCCGGTACCCTTCCAAGATGTGAAGGCGGCTTTAAGAAATGCAGTCCTAGAGCAGTGGAAGGAGGCGTGGAGAACCACGGAAAGTAACAAACTGCGCGGGTTAAAACCAGTAGTGACAGCGTGGCCTTCGTCCGTCAGGAAGAGTCGCCGAGAGGAAGTCGTCATAACAAGACTAAGGATAGGGCACAGCCCTCTGACCCACTCCTTCCTCTTCACCGAAGAGAAAATTCCACCGCGATGTGATGACTGTGACTGTCCTCTTAGCATTCGACATATCCTGACGGAGTGTGAGAGATATCGGGTGGTGCGCAACAGGCTGCAGCTAGTGGGAGACCTGGGGTACATTCTAGGCGATGACCCAGATGTTCTCAACCGCACTTTGGAATTTTTAAACGAAACTGGCCTATTTAATAGTATTTTAAGGATGTAACATTATTTTTAATTTTGACTCAACGTTTATTTCAAGTACTTAACTATAATATAATATGCAGCGTATATTTATTTTTTATAATTATGACGCGTAGTGGTGCAAAATGACCATGCCGTCGACGCACCCTATAAACCCCACTACTACTACTAAGTTCTCCCTTGCCTCCGGCCTTGATTAGGAGTTCCTTACATACATAGGCAAGACTTTTGTAATATGTGCTAGCGTTAATCCCTAAGTTGCCTGAAAAACCAAAATAAGGATTGTCTTTGATCCTTTCACGGATGCTTTGGTAGGTGGTAATCTCGTTGCCTGTTAAAACATCAACTATTTCCCATTTAAAGTCAGGAAAGGTGATTATAGCATCCTTCACAGTGAAATAAGGAGTGAGTCCACTGTTTTTCGCTTGTTGTACCAGGAGACGTGCCCTCAAGGCTGTTTCAGGGATCCATGTCAACAATGTGTCAAATACCCTCTCCGCATTGATCTCCGTAATGTATTTACCATATTCTCTATAGAGGGCTTTGCCTAAATCCTAAAGTGTCAAATACCCTCTCCGCATTGATCTCCGTAATGTATTTACCATATTCTCTATAGAGGGCTTTGCCTAAATCCTCATCGATATCTATATCCTTATTCAGAGCCTCAGAGAAATCCTGGTTAAGTCTATCCTTTACAGCAGGAGTTATAGACCCCCTCCTACACATAGCAGTGAGGTAGGTGAGTGTAAGATTTTCCCTCATGTTTTCATATACTCTTGTGAGTAGGGTCGCTAGGAATTTAGCAATCAATACAGCCTGATCTAAAGTCTGAATCTTATCGTTATCCCACGGGAGGATGTGAGTCCATTCGTCACGTCCTGCTAAATCAGACCCCGAGTCCTGTCTTAACTGCTGCAAGGAATGTGTTGGCATCGACAACAAACCATTTACGAAGGCTTTGAATAGGGCTTCGCCACAAGCGATTCATTGCTTGGATGCAAAAGTTGGCTCCTTCAGGTGTTGCCAGCAAGTCATCATCTAATTTCAAAGCAGTCAGCTCTCCTACAGCCCTGATATTTATCTGCTCAATAGTGACTGTCCCTGACAGATACAATACGCTAGATTAAGCACATAGACAGTCTTGAATTCCCCTGGTGTTTTGATCTCTTTGGGCAACGAATTAGTAGGGAGCTTAACCGTGAAGAACTTTTTAGTAAAAATGTTAGGAACAAGAAATCCCTCATAAGTGGCCTGGTGATGAGCAGGAGCCGTCCAGAATCCGGTGCCAACCTCTCCTATCAGGATCCTACGGGGAGCAGTGTTGATTGGTAGTGCAGGTGGAGGTGGGGCTGCTGCCAGTACAGGAGGAACCGATGTCGTCGGGTTTGGATCGCCTGTTTCTTCCATTGCCACATCTTCCTCATCAATGGTGCCAGCTTGGAGCAGAGCAGCAGTGGCACTACTAGTTCCTGCCATCTCTTGATTGTCCCAATCACTGTGTTCGTTGTCAGGAGGGTTGCCTCTAGACCTCAGCCGCCTCTCGGTTGAACCGTCCTTCTCTCTCCCTGAAAGTGAAAAATAATAGAATCATTATCCTGCTATGAAACATTGTACTCAATTTGCCGGGTTATCCCCAGACCAGCCAGGCGCCCTTACCTCTTTTGTTTGTCGTGAGCATGAGGAGAACCTCACCAGTACAAATAATAAAATCTCTTTACTCTCTTCTAACAAACCAAGGAAAAACTATACAACCTATGTTTTTAATACAAGAGGTTAGTTATATATTATGTGTGTGGTGTTTAACTGGATTGGAGGTATGTTGGCAATAAATGAGATTTTATTGTCTCTAGCTACTCAGTTTTACAATATAGAAGATTGATCAAGAAAGATTTTCAGCTTTAATGAAGCGCTGCGAAGTAGGAATGGGGGGATATACAGGCTTAATAGTTTGCTCTGAGACGGTTAATTTCATTTCTTCCTCAGGAGGCGCTGAACTTACGGTCTCAGGAGTTGACCTATCTTTCATACTTATCAGCAGATGGGCGATATTGTCCCAGATACAACCTGCAGTGCAATACTAAATCCATACACCTTATGCAAGGCATACCCGTTAATAATCGAATCTAATATCATTTTCACAATTTTGATTATAAGGAAAAACCCAATTATTCCTGACAAAGTGTCCAAAATCAGAGAAGATACCCCACATCTTTCCTATGAACGAAGAAGCCAGATGCTCTACTGTGGCCTCATCCAGATATGAATGGATTGAGCTACCTTGAGCATCCACGTTCTTTCCAATGAATCGATTCGTGATAACTTTGGCCAGTGCTGATTGACTTGTTGATAGGAGTAAACTATTTTGCCAGGCATCGAGATCCGTCTGAGAGTAAATACCCGATTGAGCTAAGGCCTTGGGACTTGTGTATTCCCAGGTTGGCTTGGTGTTAATAATAATAATAATTTGTCTTTTATTTCGAGCGAATTTAGGCCAGTAGTCCTCTCTTACAATTAACTCATATATGACGAACACTCACAACCATGCCCAGGGAGGTGTAAATATCCTACCCCGGCGGGACTCGAACCCGCGACCTTCGGTTTGGCAGGCGAGGATTTTTATCCGAGGACTTTACCCCGCCGCCACCGAGGCCGGTGTTAGGATTAAGAATGAGAGGGGCAGGTATGACCACGGGGGTAGGATAAATGTTGTACGATTGATCATGGAGGTTGAAAATTACAGGCATGATAGGCGAGCACTCCACCTCCTCACTGTAGTCCTGAATTATTTGGGTCTTTGACGCTAAATATTTTGTGACGTTATTATAAAGAACAGGTAAATCCATGTAACTCTTGAATGTTCCGTAGACTGTAACAAACACAGGGACACAGTCTAATAAATACGCAACTTCTCCTCTTCTAATGGCAGTGAATCCTGGTCTCTTGGTATACGCAAAAGCAAATTCATCTTCATTTATGTTAGCCAAAGATAATAGATTTGTTAACGACTGATGTGCTGTCAAGCATCTAAACTTGAGTACGTCTTGATATAAAGACTAATTGAGCTCGTACGTGTCTCTCCATGTAGACAACTTTACTGTTCATATAAGTTGCTAAGTTTATATCCAGAGGATTGATGGTTTGTTCGGTAAAGTAATACAGTTTACTGGTACCTGTAATCACTTTTAATTGAGTGTTCAGTGTTGTACGCATGCTGATGACACACTAGGTTCGGAGTTCCTAGTTGGAGGGAAAAGGAGATGTGATTATCTTCCACCATTATCACCGTCCTATTATCACGAGATGAGGTTAGTTTTTTACCTTTTCCTTGATAGAGGACTAAATAGCTCTGGGACGTACACTCGGTAACATCTGTGTTGTCCCAGTAGATATAACCGTAATTGATGTCTATGAGTGTTCCTGCTGTGTATGGTCCTGTACTTCCTAGTCCTGTGGAGAATTTGTCCATCTCTGCATCAACAGATCCGTATCCATCTCTGAAGATAAGCTCATAGGCGACTTGCATCACTGAGTCCACATAATGTTGATTGTTTTAAACGAATCTTGCACCTGAGCAGCTAGCACTGGAACCCCACAAAGACCCGTGTGCAGTACAGGTGCCCTGAATTGAGGAATTCAGGGCATTGATCTCTATGGGCGTAGAATACAAGACCAGCTTCTTAAAGTTGTGTACCTCCCTACACTCTTGTTTGGAGAATGGAATAATTTTTGTTGAGATTCCCCCTGTTGCAGATGATGCATGACTATGCATGCCGCAATGGGTGATGTGTACTAACACCTTAGCGTAACATGCAACATAGGGGATCATAGAGAATCGCCTTCTTTGGATTAGCTGTAAGTGCACATCTTCGATCTGTACTGATGTGGGAACTTCATCACATGGTGCCACCTCTTTGACTGACACAGCAGTGTATTTGATATCCGGGTGTTTACAGTCGTAACCGATTAGTCCGAAGCCAGGAGCAGCAAAACTGAGCGTACACCTGTGTGAAAATCAGTAATGTGTAAGGTAAATTATATGCACATCAATACTAAATCCACAGTACTATTTTTAGACTTACGTTAACGTGTAGAGAACCTGTAACGACATCATACTAGGGACATGTATCTAATTCTCCAATCCTAAAACCACTTTTTAATACAAGACACTAATATGACAGGTGGTTGTGTTTAATGATACCCTTGACTGTGTTACAAATTATCACCATTCCATTTTAATTCAGCTAGCTGACTGTACAGACATCTGGGCTTGACAATATCCACAAATCGATAAGCCGATATTAACTCCTTCTATAAAGGTCCTGTACGGATGACAAATAAATCCGTTGATATCTAGACTTGGGAAGAAATGGAGGGGAGTCACTGGGGTTAGTCGTAAACGGCGAGGACACTGATTCTATCAGAACTTTGTAAATCTCCCTCAACTCCTGTTCACAGACTGATGTTTGCTTTGATAAATAAATTCTCAGAATAGTAGAACACCCTCGCAACGTTAGCCATCTTTCACAGATCTTCTGTTTTGTCCTTCGAGATTCCATATCTTGGAAGGCAGTGCTCATTCCCGATCTCTTTGTAAGTGTCTTAAATACATCGGTGGATACAACATTTAAACTAGAGATCAGATTGCTTAAATATGCCGTCTTTGACCTTTGGCTTCGGAGTAGGTCCAAGTAAGAGACAGGATCACATCGATACCCTACTCTCGATAGTAATGCCCCCAAGAACTGTGGTTGAAGCTGGTTAAGAATGTTGACAGGAAATGTAGTAGCTGTAAGATCTACCTTCTTATTCTTCTCTCTTATCAAATCAATTATCTTATCTTTATAATCTCCTAGTTTTCTTAATACAAACGTAAGGTCTGTCAAGTTTAACCCATTGGCTTAGTATTTTTTGATAGATCTCCTGGCCCCTGGTAACGATTTATTTTATCAAAATCTTTCTTATGAAAATTTTTTTTTATCTCTGTATATAATTTTTTAAACAATATGAAATTTTGACATTGTATTAATTACGTATTTTTGTATTTATTTCAATTTTTTATTATTGATTTGAATTTTTTCAAATATTAGAGAACAATTGCAAAAATGTCAAGTTTTATAACAATTGGTTTATTATTATTAAAAAATTGTATTTTACGTAATATTATAAATGATTATAAAAGATAACTTCACTCCTGTGGGTAGGGGGATGGAGAATACTCCCGCAGTATCCCTGCTTGTCGTAAGAGGCGACTAAAAGGGCGGGGAGGTGAAACCCCGAAAACAAACCCCCAGGCAGCAAAGGGATGCGTCCGGACAGTTTTGTGGGTCCACTGTCTGTGTGCGGCCATACCAGCTGGCCTGCGTACCACCCGCATGTTTGCCGTGTGCGGAGACCCGTAAGGGGGAGAAGGGGATCCTGGTGGGTGAGTTCTCTGGAACCGAGCCGGGTGTCGGAAGCCCGGTATGGGCCGGAGTACAACACCCCACTTCGGCCCTGGATTCCCTGTAAACGGGCGGTCAAGATCTAGCCAGTCTTGATCAATCGGCTTATCGACACGTTTCGATGGCGAGTGCTGGAGTGACGGGGGTTTGTGTAGGGCGGCCAAAGGTGTATGGGTTTGGAGGGCCCATGCACTGGAGGCCCCACCCGAAGCAGGCCCCCTAAACAATGGTGCTATATCCCTTGGGTAGCCCTGGCGACCACACCGGTTTGCGGTGTGGCGTCCCGAATGTGTGGCTCCGTGGTGGGTGGGGAGCCCAGGGGATGAATTCCTAATTTTCATGGAGACAATCTCACTCCCTCCAAATAAAAGATCCCGCCCGGATACGGGCGGGGGAGATAATATTTTCGTTAAGAGCATGCGCTATTTGATAGTATAATGTGCGAAAGATGGTGAGACGCTTGAAAAGGTGTCTCCCTTCTTCATTAAATGTTCACTGTCTGCGGTTATCCCTGGGGAACCTCACTCTGTTAAAAAACTAAGAGATGGTACTCTATTGGTTGAGACTGATAATATAAATCAGGCCGAAAAACTACTAAAAGTGAAAAAACTCCATGACATCCCGGTCACGGTAGAGATCCACCGCACCCTAAATACTTCTCGGGGAGTTATCAGTCATTATGATCTCCTCTACGTTGAAGTAGATGAAATTAAGAGAGAAATGGCCCCACAAGGTGTAACGGACTGCGGCAGAGGCGAACGCCACCAGTTCGGTTTCCCCGTTAAGAACCCGAACAACTCCACCCCGGCCACGCAAATCAGGCGTGGAAAATCTCAATCCCCCGGGCCATCTGGTCCGGCCCGCCAGAGCCAACCAGAATCGATGGAAGAGGATGAATATGTCTCTGAGTCGGAGGTCCGCCGGGCTAGGTCTAAGGGGAGGAGACATCGCATAAAGCGCTGATTCTCCCTCTGAACTTAATGCCCGTTTTTATTATTTATCTATTTATTTTTTTTAATTTTAAAATTATTAATAATTACTCACCTTTTATGGTTTTTATCTTACAGTGGAACTGTAATGGTTTTTATCGGCATAAGGAGGAGCTCGCCATTTTAACTCGCGAATTTAACCCATGTTGTGTTTGTCTGCAAGAAACGCATTTCAAAATGGCGGACAAGGGGATTTTAAAAGGTTTTAACGTTTTTAGATTTGACGAAATCAGTGGCCAACGAGCCCATGGTGGAGTTATGGTTGCTATTCGGGAGGCCCTTTACACCTCCCGAGTGCACCTAAACACGCCGTACCAAGCGGTGGCAGTCACCGTGTACGCCCCCGAGGCGATCACGCTATGCAACGTGTACCTGCCCGAGGGTGCACCGGTCACTCAATTTTACCTGAATGCTCTTGTCCGTCAACTACCTCAGCCGTTTATTTTACTAGGAGATTTTAACGCCCACGATCCTCTTTGGGGAAGCCCAAGAAGGCAATGCAATCGTAGAGGACGGATTTTATCCTCCTTTATTTTAGATTATGACTTGGTTTTATTGAACAATGGTGAAAAAACCCGTTTTAATTCCTTTATCGGCGGTTCTTCAAGCATAGATTTGTGCATTGTATCGAGCGCCATAAGTACAAAATTTAACTTATCCGTTCATGACGATCTCTGTGGGAGCGATCACCTCCCACTTCTTATTACCAAGGAAAGGCATTATAACCCTAGTTTTAAACGGACAGGCCATTGGGCTATCCGGAAAGCAGACTGGCCGCTTTTCAGAAGCAGTTTTAATTTCAAATATGACGAAACACGTGATAGTGTTGACAATATTAATAATTTGACTAACAGCATAATACAGGCCGCACGCGTCAGCGTACCACGGTCTCGCGGTACTACGACGAGACCTCAAGTTCCGTGGTGGAATGATGACTGCGCGAAAGCTATCCGCCAGCGTAAAAAGGCGTTGCGGATTTTTAACAAATATCCGACGGAAACCAATCTATCCTCCTTCAGGCGCTTGCGTGCGAAGGCACGACAGGTCGTAAGAGACGCAAAAAGAGCTTCCTGGATGGAATTTGTGTCGGGTGTGAAAAGCAGGACTCCACTTGCACAGGTGTGGCGTAAGGTGAAGAGTATCTCGGGCAATCACCACCAGCTGGGAATAACCTACCTTAAGGTAGGTGGCGATATTGTGACCTCAGCTCCTGAGATTGGTGAGGCTTTTGGCCTATTACTCGCCGATACAAGCAGTAATAGAAATTACAATCCCACATTTTTGGGAATTAAACTACGAGTAAAAGCCTCACCAATCAACTTTCGTGAGATCCGCTCTCATGAAGACTATAACCTTCCGTTCACCCTTAGGGAGCTACAATCAGCCATTGATGACTCCAAATTTACGGCTCCGGGATTGGATGAGGTCCACAACGCCTTTCTCCGGAATATTCCGACGACGGCAATGTTAGAGGTCCTCCACACTCTCAATCACCTTTGGAGAGACGGTGCATTCCCGTCGTCCTGGCGGGAATCTGTAGTCATACCCATACCGAAGCAGGGCAAAGACCGTACTGACCCGAATGGTTATCGACCTATATCACTCACTAACTGCCTGTGCAAGTTAATGGAAAGAATGGTTAACCGACGGCTTATTTGGTGGATAGAGCGCCGAAACCTTCTCTCCGATATTCAGTGTGGATTTCGTAGAGGCCGGTCCACGATCGATCACCTGATAAGAATAGATAACTACATCCAGGAAGCCTTTCTTCTCCGCCAGCATGTTGTCGGCGTCTTCTTTGACATAGAGAAGGCATATGACACTGTCTGGCGGCGGAAAATATTGAACACTTTGCACGAATGGGGTCTCAGGGGTAATCTACCCACTTTTATTAAGAAATTTTTATCCGATCGGGTGTTTAAGGTTAGAATCGGTCAGTACCTATCCGTAGCATACAGCCAAGATAATGGGGTTCCACAAGGGTCAGTTTTAAGCGTAACACTTTTCGCCGTGGCAATCAACGATATCGTTGATTGCATGAAGCCACCGGTGATAGGGTCTTTGTTTGTGGATGACTTCGCGATATTCTGCAGGTCATCTTATCTTACCTCTGCCGCTAGACTCACCCAACTTACGCTGAATAAATTGGAGAAGTGGACCCAAAGGAGCGGATTTAAATTCTCCTTGGAAAAAACGAAATGCATTCACTTTCACCGGATTAGGGGGCTACACATCCCTCCGCCGCTACATTTAGGAGGGAAAAACATTCCATTTGTGGACTCCAACCGTTTCCTGGGACTTGTATTTGACTATCGCCTCAACTGGAAGGAACAAATCAGTGTCCTGAAAAGAAAATGTACAAATGCGTTAAATATTCTGAAATATCTAAGTCACTCATCCTGGGGAGCTGATCGCAATACGCTGATCTTACTATACCGGACGCTGATACGGTCTAAACTAGACTACGGTTGTTTTGTGTACTCCTCCGGTCGGGAGTCATACTTGCGCCCGCTGACATCGGTCCACAATGCTGGAATACGGTTAGCCACCGGGGCGTTCCGTACGAGTCCAGTGCAAAGCATCTATGCGGATGCAGGAGAACCGCCCTTGTCCCATCGGAGGAACATGCTTATGTGCGGCTATGTAGCAAAAATTTTATCTATGAGGACTCACCCTTGTTTTAACATTGTTTTTAAACCCGGCTATTTAGAACTTTTTAACCGTCGAACCAGAGCCACTAGGCCGGCAAGCATACGATTCAACAGTTTGATATCCGAGCATCTAATCACGCTCCCTGAAGTATATCCTTCTGGCTTTCCCAAACATCCGCCATGGGAAACTCCCGCTCCTAAAATCAACATGGGACTCACTCAGCGCAAGAAAGCTTTAACCACTGCTCAGGAATACCAGCGTCAGTTTTATCTATCTCTTCACTGCAACCCCGGTATCGTGCCAGTTTTTACAGATGGCTCTAAGTCGCTGCCTGTGGATGTGCAGTTGTCTCATCCCACCATGGAGCCATCAAGGCGAGGTTAAATCCGCTGTGTAGTGTTTACACAGCGGAACTCCTCGCAATAAAAATGGCTCTAGGAGGGATAGAAGGGAACAGTGGCTCCTTCGTCATATGCTCGGACTCTCTTAGCGCCCTGAACTCCATTTCTAGCTTTTCTTCAATGCACCCAATCGTTCAAGATATACAAACTGCTTTGATATCCCTTGGCAGAAGGGGAATATCTGTATCATTCCTTTGGGTCCCAGGGCATGTGAGTATCCCTGGAAATGAAAGGGCGGACGCTTTGGCGAAGGAGGCACTTGACTTGGAGGAAATAACTCTGACGCTGGTACCATACGAAGACCTTAAGGCTATCTTGAGAAAGGTAGCCCTAGAAGAGTGGAAAGATATATGGATGAACGTAGGAAATAATAAACTGCGCGGGGTGAAATCGGGAGTGTCCGCGTGGCCCACATCCGCCAGGAAGAGCCGCCGGGAGGAAGTGGTGATCACACGTTTGAGGATAGGGCATTGCCCTTTGACTCACTCCTTTCTCTTCACCGAGGAGAAACGACCACCCCGCTGTGATGGCTGCGACTGCCGTCTCAGCGTTCGGCATATCCTGACGGAGTGTGACAAATACCGATGCTTGCGTAGCAGGCTGCAGTTAGCGGGAGACATGAAGTCGATCCTAGGCGATGACTCAGATGTTCTCAACCGCGTTTTATCATTCTTAAATGAAACTGGCCTTTTTAACAGTATTTTAAGGATGTAAAATTCATTTTAATTTTGGCTAAGAGTACATATTAACAATTTTATTTTAATACCAATATATGTAACATTTTTTGTTTTATAAACATGACGTGTAGTGGTGCAAAATGACCTTTTTGTCGACGCACCCTATAAACCAATTACTACTACTAAAAGATAACTTGGCATTTA
Organism: Ceriagrion tenellum; assembly: GCA_963169105.1. Taxonomy (NCBI): domain Eukaryota; kingdom Metazoa; phylum Arthropoda; class Insecta; order Odonata; family Coenagrionidae; genus Ceriagrion; species Ceriagrion tenellum. The sequence goes on along the minus strand of OY720640.1, from coordinate 116,499,368 downwards.
TTACTGTCAATAAATTTTAGTATGGTCAATGATGTAGTTTTGGAGAAATTACTTGTTGAATTCAAGTGCCAAAATCTGTAAACAAAAATTTTTTTTAGTACGTCTATGAAAGAGACGCTTTCCTGTTGTTATTTTTCACATTTGTTGCATGGAATTATTTACCGGTATGCGTAAGAACCTTTAGTAATGATAAAAAGATCTTATTTATATTTAGTTTATTATTTATTTATATTAGTGTATGATGAGTTTCTCCTACCTTTACATTTTTTTAGTATGATAGTCTTTGAAGCATTCAGGTATATGAAGGGCGATATGACACTGCTCACACTCCCACCTGCTTTCACTCTTCTTTCCCCGTGATTTACATACTTCACAAGCACGCAACGGATTCTTTTTCACAGTATTTGCTGGTATACGGTTTGGGAAGTGGGCCCAGTTGGCAGCTTGAAATCTTGTAGGTGATGGGCCTGATGATGGTCGCCCTCTCCTCTTGTACTCCGGTAGGGTTATTTCCTCCAGAATTTTTTCCGCCATATTCTCTCTAAAGTCATCGAATTGTACTCTTCTGCCATTGTGTTTTTTATACAACACATATGCATTATAAAGCACCATGTCCATGATAAAAAAAAAAAACTTTCCGATAGCCTTTGGCACAGCGGCGCATTATTGGAAAAGAAGCCAATTGCTGATCTTGTCTATCCACTGCATTCATTTGCCTGTTATAAGCAATGATAACTGCAGGCTTGACAACTGTTTCCCGTGTTTTGGCAGAAATCTTGCCGGTGTCATTGATTTCAACTTCCTTATGGTAAGTTGAGAGAACATGAACATCCTTTTTGTCCCTCCATTTGAAAGCTGCTATCCCATGGCAGAACATTACCTTGGTTTCACCTTTCTTCAAAGCCATTTTCTGGAAATCCTTTGGCATATTCTTTCGATTTTGGCGTACAGTGCCTATTGCATTTGTCTTTTCGTTAATCAGTTTTTGGAAGAGTGCAGGTGACGTGTACCAGTTATCCACAGCTAATGTGTATCCTAAGCGGAAGTACGGCTTCATTAGCTGTAACACTATTGCTTCACTTGAAGGAACTTCTAGTGGTACTTCTGGTCTTTTTCCGGTGTAAATTTTGAACTGCATACAGTATCCCGAGGAACTTTCACAAATTTTATAAAATTTTATGCCAAATCGTGCTCGCTTACTAGGATTATATTGTTTGAAAGATAGTCTCCCACGAAACTTCATTAGACTTTCATCTACGGCAAGATTTTGTGTAGGAATATATAAGGACTGAAATTTTTGATTCACGTAGCGAATGATAGGGGAAATTTTTCTTAGTCTATCACTTTCATCAAGGTTTGCATTATCAGTAAAATGCAAAAACTTGGATAGCAAAAGAAAACGTCTGTATGGCATTACTTTACCAAAGAAAGGAGTTTCAGTGACTGCTCGTGGACTCCAGTATTTATGAATTTTATTTTTCTTTACTTGGGCCATCAAAATACACACTGCAAAATAGGCCTGAATCTCTTCAGCAGTTGTTGAGAACCATTCGTCAGTCAGATTGCTTTTCCGGCTTCCGGTTTCATTCAAAAATGATTCTGCAAACCTGTTAGTCTCCTCTGAGATGGATTCCCAAAAATCCGGTTTCACAAACGCATAAAAAAAATCACGTTCATTTGCATTATTGGGTAAATTTCGAAGCACTCTTGCATTTATGCCTGGTACACCACAAAAATCAAACTTTTTTACACTGGCATTACTATTACACCACTTCCAGCAGTCCACTTTTTTCCGTTTCTGGAGCGGTTGATGTTCCACTTCGTCTTCACCACCTTCTTCGCACGACGTTTCGCTTCGAACACTGTCCATGCCATCAATCTCATCGGTAGTCTTCATCTGTACTACTGCTAAAGCTATCACTCTCAATAAGAGCACTTTCAATATCATTATTCGTGTAGCTCTCTCCCTTTCTACCAGCCATTTTCAAGAGCACGGGCACAAAATAATCGCGAACGATACTGAACTAACCCTCTCCATACGAAACACAGGACTTATAAGCTTGGTATTCTAGAAGAAACTGATTACATTACTGAAACAAAAATGATTACAAAGTAATTTCTTCTCATATCTATCTATCTTCTCAATTTCTTCTCAATTTCTTCTTCTCAATCTACTAACAAAGAACAATGGCTTCAATACAGCAGTTGCCATCCACACCGCAGCTGTTCAAAGCAAGATATTCCATATCGCGAGTTACATCTGACACCTCGAAAAACAACTATCTGGTCTCTTATTTTCTTTTCATGTACACCCCTGCGGGTAGGGGGATGGAGAATACTCCCGCAGTATCCCTGCTTGTCGTAAGAGGCGACTAAAAGGGCGGGGAGGTGAAACCCCGAAAACAAACCCCCAGGCAGCAAAGGGATGCGTCCGGACAGTTTTGTGGGTCCACTGTCTGTGTGCGGCCATACCAGCTGGCCTGCGATCCACCCGCATGTTTGCCGTGTGCGGAGACCCGTAAGGGGGAGAAGGGGATCCTGGTGGGTGAGTTCTCTGGAACCGAGCCGGGTGTCGGAAGCCCGGTATGGGCCGGAGTACAACACCCCACTTCGGCCCTGGATTCCCTGTAAACGGGCGGTCAAGATCTAGCCAGTCTTGATCAATCGGCTTATCGACACGTTTCGATGGCGAGTGCTGGAGTGACGGGGGTTTGTGTAGGGCGGCCAAAGGTGTATGGGTTTGGAGGGCCCATGCACTGGAGGCCCCACCCGAAGCAGGCCCCCTAAACAATGGTGCTATATCCCTTGGGTAGCCCTGGCGACCACACCGGTTTGCGGTGTGGCGTCCCGAATGTGTGGCTCCGTGGTGGGTGGGGAGCCCAGGGGATGAATTCCTAATTTTCATGGAGACAATCTCACTCCCTCCAAATAAAAGATCCCGCCCGGATACGGGCGGGGGAGATAATATTTTTGTTAAGAGCATGCGCTATTTGATAGTAAAATGTGCGAAAGATGGTGAGACGCTTAAAAAGGTGTCTCCCTTCTTCATTAAACGTTCGCTGTCTGCGGTTATCCCTGGGGAACCTCACTCAGTTAAAAAACTAAGAGATGGTACTCTATTGGTTGAGACTGCTAATATAAATCAGGCCGAAAAACTACTAAAAGTGAAAAAACTCCATGACATCCCGGTCACGGTAGATATCCACCGAACCCTAAATACTTCTCGGGGAGTTATAAGTCATTATGATCTCCTCTACGTTGAAGTAGATGAAATTAAGAGAGAAATGGCCTCACAAGGTGTAACGGACTGTCGTCGCCTTACGACTAGGAGGAACGGTGAGATGATTAATACTACATCTGTGATCCTCACGTTCGCTCTCGATAAGCTCCCCGAGAAAGTATATTTAGGTTATAATTCGGTCCCAGTGCGGCCATTCATACCCAATCCCATGCGTTGCTTTCAATGCCAAAAGTTCGGCCACATCGCACCGCGATGTGAGGGTAAGACCACCTGCCCGCGCTGTGGCAAGGACAAGCATGAGGGTGACGTGTGTTCCTCCGATCCTTTTTATGTAAACTGCGAGGGTTCGCATCCAGCGTACTCTCGTGATTGCCCTGTGATGAAGGATGAAAGGAAAATTATGGAAATTAAGACCCTAGATAAAATCCCGTATGGAGAGGCGCGGCAGAAGTATCGGAGTCTCATGGCCCCTACGTTTTCCCGATCTTGGGCAGGTGTAGCAGCAACCCCCAAGAAAATGTGTACCATCTCCACACAGACCGAAGAAATCAAACCCTCGAACAGCGTAAAAGAATCTAATGTACCGAGGAGTATGCCCCAGAAAGCCACGACGAAGAAATCGGCCGAGCCGGCTAAGGCCCAAAATCCGGCAAAGACGAACGCCACCAGTTCGGGTTCTCCCGTTAAGAACCCGAACAACTCCACCCCGGCCACGCAAATCAGGCGTGGGAAATCTCAATCCCCCGGGCCATCTGGTCCGGCCCGCCAGAGCCAACCAGAATCGATGGAAGAGGATGAATATGTCTCTGAGTCGGAGGTCCGCCGGGCTAGGTCTAAGGGGAGGAGACATCGCATAAAGCGCTGATTCTCCCTCTGAACTTAATGCCCGTTTTTATTATTTATCTATTTATTTTTTTTAATTTTAAAATTATTAATAATTACTCACCTTTTATGGTTTTTATCTTACAGTGGAACTGTAATGGTTTTTATCGGCATAAGGAGGAGCTGGCCATTTTAACTCGCGAATTTAACCCATGTTGTGTTTGTCTGCAAGAAACGCATTTCAAAATGGCGGACAAGGGGATTTTAAAAGGTTTTAACGTTTTTAGATTTGACGAAATCAGTGGCCAACGAGCCCATGGTGGAGTTATGGTTGCTATTCGGGAGGCCCTTTACACCTCCCGAGTGCACCTAAACACGCCGTACCAAGCGGTGGCAGTCACCGTGTACGCCCCCGAGGCGATCACGCTATGCAACGTGTACCTGCCCGAGGGTGCACCGGTCACTCAATTTTACCTGAATGCTCTTGTCCGTCAACTACCTCAGCCGTTTATTTTACTAGGAGATTTTAACGCCCACGATCCTCTTTGGGGAAGCCCAAGAAGGCAATGCAATCGTAGAGGACGGATTTTATCCTCCTTTATTTTAGATTATGACTTGGTTTTATTGAACAATGGTGAAAAAACCCGTTTTAATTCCTTTACCGGCGGTTCTTCAAGCATAGATTTGTGCATTGTATCGAGCGCCATAAGTACAAAATTTAACTTATCCGTTCATGACGATCTCTGTGGGAGCGATCACCTCCCACTTCTTATTACCAAGGAAAGGCATCATAACCCTAGTTTTATACGGACAGGCCATTGGGCTATCCGGAAAGCAGACTGGCCGCTTTTCAGAAGCAGTTTTAATTTCAAATATGACGAAACACGTGATAGTGTTGACAATATTAATAATTTGACAAGCAGTATAATACAGGCCGCACGCGTCAGCGTACCACGGTCTCGCGGTACTACGACGAGACCTCAAGTTCCGTGGTGGAATGATGACTGCGCGAATGCTATCCGCCTACGTAAAAAGGCGTTGCGGATTTTTAACAAATATCCGACGGAAACTAATCTATCCTCCTTCAGGCGCTTGCGAGCGAAGGCACGACAGGTCGTAAGAGACGCAAAAAGAGCTTCCTGGATGGAATTTGTGTCGGGTGTGAATAGCAGGACTCCACTTGCACAGGTGTGGCGTAAGGTGAAGAGTATCTCGGGCAATCACCACCAGCTGGGAATAACCTACCTTAAGGTAGGTGGCGATATTGTGACCTCAGCTCCTGAGATTGGTGAGGCTTTTGGCCTATTACTCGCCGATACAAGCAGTAATAGAAATTACAATCCCACATTTTTGGGAATTAAACTACGAGTAGAAGCCTCACCAATCAACTTTCGTGAAATCCGCTCTCATGAAGACTATAACCTTCCGTTCACCCTTAGGGAGCTACAATCAGCCATAGATGAATCCAAATTTACGGCTCCGGGATTGGATGAGGTCCACAACGCCTTTCTCCGGAATATTCCGACGACGTCAATGTTAGAGGTCCTCCACACTCTCAATCACCTTTGGAGAGACGGTGCATTCCCGTCGTCCTGGCGGGAATCTGTAGTCATACCCATACCGAAGCAGGGCAAAGACCGTACTGACCCGAATGGTTATCGACCTATATCACTCACTAACTGCCTGTGCAAGTTAATGGAAAGAATGGTTAACCGACGGCTTATTTGGTGGATAGAGCGCCGAAACCTTCTCTCCGATATTCAGTGTGGATTTCGTAGAGGCCGGTCCACGATCGATCACCTGATAAGAATAGATAACTACATCCAGGAAGCCTTTCTTCTCCGCCAGCATGTTGTCGGCGTCTTCTTTGACATAGAGAAGGCATATGACACTGTCTGGCGGCGGAAAATATTGAACACTTTGCACGAATGGGGTCTCAGGGGTAATCTACCCACTTTTATTAAGAAATTTTTATCCGATCGGGTGTTTAAGGTTAGAATCGGTCAGTACCTATCCGTAGCATACAGCCAAGATAATGGGGTTCCACAAGGGTCAGTTTTAAGCGTAACACTTTTCGCCGTGGCAATCAACGATATCGTTGATTGCATGAAGCCACCGGTGATAGGGTCTTTGTTTGTGGATGACTTCGCGATATTCTGCAGGTCATCTTATCTTACCTCTGCCGCTAGACTCACCCAACTTACGCTGAATAAATTGGAGAAGTGGACCCAAAGGAGCGGATTTAAATTCTCCTTGGAAAAAACGAAATGCGTTCACTTTCACCGGATTAGGGGGCTACACATCCCTCCGCCGCTACATTTAGGAGGGAAAAACATTCCATTTGTGGACTCCAACCGTTTCCTGGGACTTGTATTTGACTATCGCCTCAACTGGAAGGAACAAATCAGTGTCCTGAAAAGAAAATGTACAAATGCGTTAAATATTCTGAAATATCTAAGTCACTCATCCTGGGGAGCTGATCGCAATACGCTGATCTTACTATACCGGACGCTGATACGGTCTAAACTAGACTACGGTTGTTTTGTGTACTCCTCCGGTCGGGAGTCATACTTGCGCCCGCTGACATCGGTCCACAATGCTGGAATACGGTTAGCCACCGGGGCGTTCCGTACGAGTCCAGTGCAAAGCATCTATGCGGATGCAGGAGAACCGCCCTTGTCCCATCGGAGGAACATGCTCATGTGCGGCTATGTAGCAAAAATTTTATCTATGAGGACTCACCCTTGTTTTAACATTGTTTTTAAACCCGGCTATTTAGAACTTTTTAACCGTCGAACCAGAGCCACTAGGCCGGCAAGCATACGATTCAACAGTTTGATATCCGAGCATCTAATCACGCTCCCTGAAGTATATCCTTCTGGCTTTCCCAAACATCCGCCATGGGAAACTCCCGCTCCTAAAATCAACATGGGACTCACTCAGCGCAAGAAAGCTTTAACCACTGCTCAGGAATACCAGCGTCAGTTTTATCTATATCTTCACTGCAACCCCGGTATCGTGCCAGTTTTTACAGATGGCTCTAAGTCTGACGCTGCTTGTGGATGTGCAGTTGTCTCATCCCACCATGGAGCCATCAAGGCGAGGTTAAATCCGCTGTGTAGTGTTTACACAGCGGAACTCCTCGCAATAAAAATGGCTCTAGGAGGGATAGAAGGGAACAGTGGCTCCTTCGTCATATGCTCGGACTCTCTTAGCGCCCTGAACTCCATTTCTAGTTTTTCTTCAATGCACCCAATCGTTCAAGATATACAAACTGCTTTGATATCCCTTAGCAGAAGGGGAATATATGTATCATTCCTGTGGGTCCCAGGGCATTTGGGTATCCCTGGAAATGATAGAGCGGACGCTTTGGCGAAGGAGGCACTTGACTTGGATGAAATAACTCTGACGCTGGTACCATACGAAGACCTTAAGGCTATCTTGAGAAAGGTAGCCCTAGAAGAGTGGAAAGATATATGGAGGAACTTAGAAAATAATAAACTGCGCGGGGTGAAATCGGTAGTGTCCGCGTGGCCCACATCCGCCAGGAAGAGCCGCCGGGAGGAAGTGGTGATCACACGTTTGAGGATAGGGCATTGCCCTTTGACTCACTCCTTTCTCTTCACCGAGGAGAAACGACCACCTCGCTGTGATGACTGCGACTGCCCTCTCAGCGTTCGGCATATCCTGACGGAGTGTGACAAATACCGATGCTTGCGTAGCAGGCTGCAGTTAGCGGGAGACATAAAGTCGGTCCTAGGCGATGACTCAGATGTTCTCAACCGTGTTTTATCATTTTTAAATGAAACTGGCCTTTTTAACAGTATTTTAAGGATGTAAAATTTATTTTAAATTTGACTAAGAGTACATATTAACAATTTTATTTTAATACCAATATATGTAACATATATTTTTTTTTTTATAAACATGACGTGTAGTGGTGCAAAATGACCATGTTGTCGACGCACCCTATAAACCAAATACTACTACTTCTTTTCATGTATACAAAGTAAATGAATGCGGTAGCAAAAAAATCTAGAGTAAGCAACGATAACACAAAGAAGTCAAGTCAAAGAAGAAGATACGTATTAGAGCTAAGGAGAGCATAAAAAGAAAGCAGTAAACAACTCCACCATAAAAGTAACGGAAAGAAGTCACTATGAAGGTGGCGGCGGATAAATAATAACGTGATAATTAGGAAAAAAACAATGGAATTCAAATGCAATTTACGTGAAAAACTATCATTCTGCAAAGGGATAAAAAAGATTTTAACAACAATTTATAAACATTTAAATAATAATGCGAGTAAAGAGAAAGCGCTGTAAGGAACCGGCGAATCGCCGGCTCTTTAATTTACGACCAAGTCAGGCCAGCCGGCGAATCGTCGTCTCTTTAAGCCAATGGGTTAAGTATCTAATGAAATCATAAGAGGATTGGACAACAGCTGTAGCCTTAATTCCTTGGCCGATGATGTACAACTCTGAATTCCATTTGCTAGACCTGGGTTTGTGTAGAATGACTCGTGTGCAATAAGTGGACAGAGTCCCTAACACCATGGATATATGCTTGACTTCCCCTGAGTATACCTTTATGATCAGTAGACCATACTTCGTTCTCTTCTCTAAGAAGAGCGCTAGAACATGTGTCAACACTCGTAGTCTCTGTAGGTCTGATTGATGTGTTGTCTGGGCATCACAGGTTACAATATGTACATATGGCATAAGCGCCCGCAACATTCTATAGGTAGCAGCATCACTGAGGTCATCATGACCTTTGTTTATACTTCCATATAATATCGATATGGGTTTCCCTATGACAACATCTAATGCAGCTTAAGGGTACTGCTCGATGCCTGGCTCGACTACTAAAGAATTATAGACAAATTGTCCTTCCGAGCAAAGCTTTGCCAACGTAGTTAAGAACCCTCCTTCTCCTTCTGCCAATATGTATCCTCGGAATTCTTTAGGTAACGGAACCACATTCATATAACATAAGATGTCCAATAGCTTGTTGCATGCACTATTTGTATAACCAATAGGTCTAAAGTATTCATAGGGTTGCAGAGGCATCTTAGAGATACCCGGGACAGACAAGTCATATTCCTTCACAACGAATTAACTGGCTGGACTTCTGAAGCGGGTCTTGAGATGTATGGCCCATTGGGCATAGTCTTTGTTGAACACAGTTAACCTCATATCTTGGATAAAAGATGTTGTAAAGTTTAGATCAGGAGTAACAGGCATAATGGGAATAATGGTCTCTTCTCTGATTCGGTGGGCACAAGCTGGGTAAGTTGTGTAGATGAGGGAGAGTGGTAAGGGATAACAATGTCCCTCAAAAAAAGGCACAACGCTCTCAGGGAAATCCAGGACCCTCTGCAACACTTCTGCTAAAGGCATATGCATGAAGTGTTTCAGATACCTTGTTATTAGTTAAGCTGATAAGAACAGATTAAATATGTTTATTGCACATTATATTATTACATAAGTGCCACAGTGGCTTTAAATTTTATATTATATTACAATCATTGTTTAATTCATGTACATACAGTATTTAAATATTATACGTTTTAAATATCAATTTTTATTTTTCATTATTCTTCCTTAACCAAGGCACCGACGGTCGTCCCAGCTCATCCTAATAGTTTTTAAATGAGATAACGGATTAAAAATAGATAAAGACTAAAAGTAGGAAATTAAAAAAATAAAAAAGTTTGAAAACAGTCCCCGGCATGGGCGACCAGGTGTTGACATTCCGGAGGTCCAAAAGTCTTATGATAGAAAATGAATAAATAATTTAAATTTTGAATTTTGATCTGGAATGCCGTATAAAACGAAAGATGAAGGAAGAAGTTAAAATTCGGCGATGAAAATACTCGCCTCAAAGAAAAAAATGAACAGAGGGCCCCTCATTTCCGCTTAACCCTAAGGAAAAGGTAAGCTACGCGGTAGCCACTCTTTAGACAGAGACCCCAATACAAGATAGCGCCGGCACGATTAAAAAGTTTAAAAGGGGTATAATAAATAAATAAATTAGTGGATTAAAAACTCCCGGTGTGTAGTGCCGGGAGTAATAAAAAGTTAAAAGTGCCGGCGCGTAAAAATTTAAAATTCCCGGTGTAAAGAGCCGGGAAAACAACAGATGTATAGTATGTACTCGCGTTGATTCCCAAGTTGCCCGAAAACCCAAAGTAAGGGTTATCCCCAATTCTATCGCGAATTCCCCTGTAGGTGGTTACCTCATTACCCGTCAGGATGTCAATTACTTCCCACTTGAAATCAGGGAAAGTGGTAATTGCATCTTTGACCGTGAAGTATGGGGTGAGCCCACTGTTTTTAGCCTGTTGTACTAAGAGGCGTGCCCTTAGGGCTGTTTCTGGAATCCAGGTTAGGAGTGTACTAAACACCTCAGCATTCACCTCTGTGATGTGCTTTCCATATTCTCTGTACAGAGATTTGCCAAGATCTTCATCTATATCAATGTCCTTGTTTAAGGCTTCTGAGAAATCTTGGTTCAGTCGTTCCTTGACTGATGGTGTAATGGATCCTCTTCTGCACATTGCTGTCAAGTATGCGAGTGTAAGACTCTCTTAAATTGTCGTACGCCCGTGTTAGCAAAGTTGCAAGAAATTTGGCGATCAATACCGCCTGATCTAGATTCTGGATCTTATCATCTTCCCAAGGAAGAACAAAGGTCCACTCTGCATGCCCAGCTAGATCCGACCCTGAGTCCTGTCTTACTGCTGCAAGGAACGTATTGGCATCTATTATGAACCATTTGCGGAGGCTCTGTACCGGGCTGCGTAACAAACGATTCATTGCCTGAGTACAATAAGTGGTCCCTTCATCAGATGTAGCAAGTAGGTCTTCACTTAAGTTTAAGGCTGTCAGCTCCCCTACAGCTCTAATATTGATAAGTTCTATGCTGGCTGCTGCAGACAAATTTAGGCAATGTGCTAAATTAAGCACGTACACCGTCTTAAAGTCTCCCGGCGTTTTGATTTCCTTGGGCAGTGATCGAGTAGGTAAGTTGACTGTAAAGAATTTCTTCGTGAAAATGTTTGGAACGAAGAATCCCTCGTACGTAGCCTGGTGATGAGCCGGAGCTGTCCAAAATACAGCATCACCTGCTCCAATCAGTGTCCTCCGGGGAATGAGATTGGACGGCGGTGCATGGTCTCGGGGGGCACCAGGGACCGGAGGTGCAGGAGTGAAGTTATCTTCCTGTTCTTCCATTGCTTCGTCACCATCCCGATCATTGTCAGCATGACTTGGAAAGTAAGTGACACCACTAGGTCCTGCCATGTTTAACTCCACAGGATCAATATCTTCTCCTGCTGTAGAAAAGGCTCCGGATCTTAGACCGATCCTTCTTTCTTCTGCAACGTCCCTTCCTCTCTCTCTTTTATTTTGTTTTGGTAAAGGCATGGGTTTAGTTCCACAAGGATGATCAATATTAGTCTAACTCTACTCCAGACACGTCAAGATAACCTCATACACTCCACTTTTAATACAAGAGAGTAAGACTATAATGTATGTTTGGTGTTTGATCAATAATGTTTTTTGCACATAAGACTATTGTCATGTCATTGTTTTTTATAACTAGATTTTACAATACTAAGTTTTGATTTTAACAAACAATATATTAATAATTTCTATTTATATTTCCATTCTCTTCCTCTTTCTTCGTCGTCCCAGCTCGTAGTTAAAAACCTTTAAAGATAAAAAACTAGGGTTAAAAGGTAATAAATAAATAAATAGGTTAAAATGAATAAAACTGATAAAATTATAATTAAAATCATGCTCCCGACAAGGGCGCCCAGGTGTTGACATTCCGGTGGTTCGAAAGATATGAAAAAAAGAATCCAAATTGGAGAGTTAAATTTTGAACCGGAATGCCGTATTGAATAAAATAAAAGAAAAGGAAGAAAATAAAACCGCGAATCAATATAGACGGATATCGCGAAAATATACAGAGGGCCCCTCCAGTCCGCTTAACCCTTAGAGAGAAGGTAAGCTACACGGGAGCCACTCTTTGAACGAAACCCCTTTATAAAAAGTAAGAAGCGCCGGATATTTAAAAAAGTTTAAAAGTGATTAAAAAGGGGAAATAAATAAATAGGTTAAAATAAACACCTCACGGTGTAAAGAGCCTGGGGTGTCTAATAAAATTAATTAAAAAGCCGGCGCGTAAATAAAATTCCCGGTGTAAAGGGCCGGGATAACGACAAGAGTAGCAAGGGAAAAAAAAAGATAAAATTGACTGGCGGTGTAAAGCACCGCCAGTCAGTACGGTAAAAGATCCCTAGCTATAATAAAAAACGTTTAAATAAAGACATACACAATAATATAATAGATAAGAATAAATAAATAAATAACAAATTAAAAAGTCTTTATTTAAAACATTAAAAAGGGGTTTCGTCTTCAGAGTCTCGGGGGGAGAGACTCGTTCTCTCACCAGGTGGGAGCTCTGGGTTTGTGGGATATAGAATTTTGCCCGTAACGTGCGAAACATAAATGTCCAGCGACCAACGGATAGCGTCGGAGATAATTAATTTTGCGATCTTTCCGACGCTTCGCCGAGCGATACCGAGGTCGCGGAACACCACCCAATTTTGAGGATCCCACGCCCCCAAAGCCCCGACCACGAGTGCACTCAAAGAAACCGTGTACCCGCGATCGGCAAGTTGCTGAGAGATGGCGGTATATTTCTCAAATTCGTCTGCCTTGCGACATCCAAGGCAGTCTTCCTATTCTCGAATGGCACGGTAACGTCCACGATGACGATTTTTCTATGTCCCTCGTCCACCACCACAAGATCAGGCCTCAGGGTAGAATCGATCATGGGTGGAGTTTGATCGACACGGATTTCCACGCCGTGGCGAGGAACCTCCCCGACAAGACGACGCAGGATAGCATCGTGGCGCCCCCTCCACGCAGCCGAATGCACCGTGCAGTGATTCAGCACGTGTGGGAGCGTCTCACTCTGCCACCCGCACCGCCTACACCGGAGGTCATCCCGAGGACCCCACCTCGTAGCGGCGTTCAGAGGGACTACGCTCCATGTCCCCCTCCTGTGTACTCCCCCTCTCCATGCAGGGGGGGGACTCTTCTCTCCTTTCCCCCCCTCTCCTCTTGGACCCCCGCCTCTTTCTCTTCGGGCCGGCTTCTTGTCGGTGATCGATTTACACCAGGCGGCGACGGCCTCTTCAAACGACTCCCACCCCTCTTCGCAGGCCGCCTCGATCGTCGTGATCCACCGCCGCTGTTCCGCGGGCAGCCCGTCAAAGTTCACCGCCACCTGTCTCTCGGGAGCGCCATTTGATGTTGGGAGGGTCCCACCACTTTCTCCATGGGGCCGGTCAACAGGGTTATCGATGTTGTTTACCGGCCCCCGTCTCCTCCTTTCTTCTCTCACGGGTGGGACCCCATGGCTCGCGGGCGGAGTGTATGTGTTCAACGTCCCCTCTTCCTCCGCCCTCTCCCCTTCTCGTCCATCTCCACTACGCAGGTGGCGGTCATCGGACGGGCTGCGCGGCCCTCGCGGGCGGAGTGTATGTGTTCAACGTCCCCTCTTCCTCCGCCCTCTCCCCTTCTCGTCCATCTCCACTACGCAGGTGGCGGTCATCGGACGGGCTGCGCGGCCCCGCGGGTGGATTGCGGGGCTCATTGATTCCCCCCACCTCTTCTTCGTGGTCGCCTACGGCATTCCCCCGCCCCGGATTAATAACTTGGGGCGGGTTCCCGCTTTCGGCGGCCTCGTGGTGTGGGGGGCTCTCTGGCGGTGGACTCTCCGGTATGATGGGGGCCCTCTGCTGTCCTCTTCTCCTCTGGGGGCCCCTTCCCGGTGGGCGGCCTCTCCTTGTCGTGGGAGGGGCGGGGTCTCTCTCCACCGCCGTCGCCGCATCTTGGTCACCTGCCGGCCCTGGCGCTCCGCGTCTCCGCCGTGTTGTTCGCTGCGGGGGTTCTGTTGTGGGTATTTCCGTTGGGGGAGCAAATTCGGCCACCGTGGTTTCACCAGCTTCTTCACCATTTCCTATTCATTCTTCTAGTACGACTTCCAACACGTCACTCACATTCACACTTTCACTGACTTGGACACTCGCATTATCACACATGTTTTCATTCACTTCCACTACATCACCATCATTATCTACCACGGTGGCCACGCTAACATTCCCTTCCCTCTCTTCCCCCTCCTAAAGGGTTTCGTCCTAAAAGGTTTAATAAGGAGACGAATTAAAAATAATAAATAGATAAAAATGGCTTTAAAAATAAGAAAATAAAAAGGACTAAAAACGTCCCCGGCATGGGCGACCAGGAGCCCTATCCAGTAACTACGTCTTCTCGTTTCCGAGATTTCAGAATCGAACTTTCCGTCTCCGAACTTTCCGATTCCGTCTCCGTAACTCGGAAGCTCTTTTACGCGATCCACTATGCTTTTCGGGATATATTCCGAGCCCTCTCCCCTTCGTCGGAAGGAGAGGCGAAGATTGCCGAAGTTACTCCGAGCTGCGTCACAGAATGCATGACGTACCTTCCCGGAGCCAATGGCTGAATATCATCCGGCAATTGTTTATCATACCACTGAATATGGAGCGCGAAGGAGGTAAGTGAAAAAATGTTAATTTTAATAAATATTGTTGTTTTAGGCCGCAGACAACTATATTCACTATATTGGCCAATTCTCTCAGCATTTGTTTTTATCCGTAAGTAGCGGAATCGCAATATGTAACCTTGGTATAGGGTAATTCCACCTTCAACAACTGACAGGTATGCCTGAAAATCGAAGGTAAACATAGTAATGTAAACATTAAGTATGTTTAGCAGATAACATAACATTGAGTAAATATAAACAGGAGTATGTTGATCCCTAATAGAAACTGTTTTAGTTGGTTAATATAATCCGCAGTTCATCGATGACGTTTTTCTCTCACTACGACATTGAGATGGCGTATTTTCTGGTGATCAATCATTTCTTACGATTGTTACTCTTCCACCGTTGGTTAACAAAACATAGTTGCTTAAAATGAAACGTTCTGTTACTGAGCTGCGAACTGATAAAACTTTCACATAGGAAAGGGTTACTTCCTTGATATTAGTTTTAATATTTAGATGGATTTTTCCTGGTGACCTCAGCTAATTTTAACTCTTAGTCTTGGTTTTTCATATTTAATATAATATCTGCTCAATATCTGAAGTTTACCTAATTCACTACAGATACTGGCCCAGGTGGTGCTTCAGTACGGGTGACACCCAGGGTGTCACAGGAGCAGAAGGAAGAGCTCATAAATTTCATGGTGGAGAATCCAGGGTTGGCCACCAACAAAATCGTTGGCCCACAAGCTGCTGCCCAGAAACAGCGGCTTTGGGCACAAATTGCCCAAAGGCTGAACGCCTGCTCCAGTGGTGCAACTAAAACACCAGAAAAATGGGCTAAGGTAATATTGTGCTTAAACTAATACTATAACATTGTTTTGACCTTGCTTTTATTAACAGTATAAGGGATATATGAAAATGGCAGGTTTGGCAGGACTGGCGTTGCGATACCAAGCAAAAAGCTGCCAGAATCAAAACTCATGCCAGAGGGACAGGAGGAGGACCATCCCTCAAAGTTACAGCCCTCACCCCTCTCGAGGAGACTTTGTTGGGGTTATTGGGCCAAGTGGCAGTGGAGGGTCACTTGGATGTACCTGACTCCATGCAGGTAGTACTTTCAATTATCACCTGAAACCACCGAACAAGATATAATCACATATTCCTACTGTCACCTTGGTATTATCAAATTTTGGGATCAAACTTCATATTTGTCAAACTTAATCACCCTTGAAATTAATATCATTTCCCCTGGCCAAGATAATTATATGGTCACTCTAGGACAATTTGAAAAACATACCATAAGCAAAGTTGAGTAGAAGAAGAAGTTTATTTGTTCAATTGGGTATCATACATACCATGGACATCATCAAGTACACATATACATATATAAACAGATACATAAAAGTACAAGACAAGCACAAGCAACATACAGTGAAACATACAAATTACAAATAGAGCTCCTAATATAGCTCTTCATCTTCACAAAATTAACAAAGTGAATAATAGGCTTTCTGCCCAAGAAGAGATTTAACCTTCCTCTTAAAAAATGGTAGCGTTGAAATACACCTTACCTTAGCAGGGAGTTTATTACATATTTCAGAAGCAGTGTGTCGAGGTCCCTTCAGACAGAGTATATGCATTATGCTGATGATGTATGTCAATACATTTACGTATGTTGTGTTTATGTAGGTTAGAATTAACAGGGAAGAGGTGAGGATATCTCTTAACGAAGATTGCACAGGTCAGGATATAAACTGAAGGAATAGTTAAAATTTTGAGCTCTAAAATGAGTGGCTTACCAGGGGTGCGAATAGGTAATCCACACATAAGCCTTAATGGCTTGCTTCTGCATGGAAAAGGCCTTAGAGGCAACAGATGAATTTCCCCAGAACATAATGCCATATGATAAAAGACTGCACCTTTGCATAATAAAGCACCTTAAGAGTATCAATGGCTACTATTGGGAATAACTTTCTTATCATGAAGATACCAAAGCCAGTCTTTTAGTTAGTTTAGTTACATGAATAGACCAATCGAGTTCATTATGTGTATACAGCCCAAGAAAGTTTACTGAGCTCACTAATGAGACACTCATATCAGTAATCAATTCTTCAACAGCACATGATCTCTTAGTACGATAGTGAATACAAGCTGTTTTCTTGCTGTTTAATGCTATGTTATAATAAGCACACCATTCCTGCATTTCATTGTAAGTTACATTAACATGTTCACTCAAATTAAGTTTCTTATTGATGGATATTAAGCTTGAAGTGTCATCAGCGTATATTACAGGTACAGTATGAGTAAAACATTCAGGAAGATCATCAATAAACAAAATAAAAAGAAGGCCAAGAATTGAGCCCTGAGGAACCCCAGCCTTAATTACCCTTGGGCTTGTATTGACGAGTACTGGTCCGTTGGATGTACTATGATTATAACAAACATTCTGAGATCTATCTGACAAAAAAGACATCAGCCAGCTGCAAGCATTGCCAGATATTCCCAGCCATTCAAGCTTAAGTTTAAGTATATTATGATCTACACTATTGAATGCACTTTTTATATCAAATGAGATACCCATAACACTGTTTATCGTTAATACCACTGAGAATACCATCAATATTTTGAAAAATGGCTGTTGTAGATATTCCAGTTCTAAACCCATGTTGACAGTCAATTATCAGCCCAAAGGATGACAAATAACTATTTAAGCGAGTATGGACGAGTTTCTCCAATATCTTTGAAAAGACCCATAAAACTGAAATTGGCCTGTAATTTGTTGATTGTATTGATGACCCCTTTTTAGGAATTGGTATCACTCTTGCTTGTTTCAGGGTGGTGGGAAAACACCCAGAAATGAATGACTGATTGATAATATCACACAATGGTAAAAATACAACATCAGCAGAAGCTTTAGTGACCTTTGAGGTAATCCCATCTGGACCAACAGTAGAAGAGATATTTATAGAATTGATAGCCCTCCTCACTTCAGAAGGAATAGTTGGGGACAAAAAAATGAATGAGGATGACTGCTTATTCAAAGGGACTTAGCTCTAGTATTAGATTGAGAAAGAGAAGAATTATTATTACAGAATTGTATCGAGGAAACTTGAGGAGGCTGGGGTTGGTCACTGACGTTTACATTAAACCAAAACAGTAAACTTTTATTTCTTTCTTTTGACGAGTGGTGCCAATTATTATGGCCACTGGAGATTTATTATTTATTTGTATTCTTTATTTGTACAGAATTGTATATTAAAAGATTCTGCAATTTCTTGTGGATCTGATACCATTTTCCCATCAAATGAAATATTTTGGTTTAGTTTATTAAATGAGGATGAGTTATTATACCTAAGTGAATTTAAATAGTAGATAGGTAGTTAATAGTAGATTTAAATATGTTGACTTTCAATATATTTAGATTTATTGAATTGGGAGCACGTCTTATCTATGATGTATGAGACTGGTGTAAAGTGAAAGTTTGAATACAAAGAAATCAATATTAGTGATTTGAGTACACTCATCCATTCCCTAATAGAGAATGAGCTTGTGGTCTCACACACAAAGTATGAGGTTGATGCGATTCAGCAAAAACTTTTGCATTCCTAAGGTTTTATAATGAAAATCTGTATGATAAAGCTCAATGCAACAAGTTATGAGCAGGTCTTACAGAGGAAGCAGGCCCAAGATTGAGTATCTATTTCATTTGCTCAAACGAATTTGAAACTTATAGTAATGTAATGGTGCATAGCAAGCATAGACTTTCTTATTGTCAGCCACTAGTGAAACGAGTAATTCCTTATGAATGAGGAATTTATAATGAGTAATTAAGACTTCTGATGGTCTGAATACAGATGTCTAACCTCAGTTTCAATATTGATGGCTGTTCTAAATGAATAGAAATATTAAGTTCTTATAGACACTGTCAAATACTGAACTGAATCAATCAAAAAGTATTTCACTCCCTTGAAATATCTGAATGTAGCAATAGGCCTGTGGCCTCTAGGCAATACAGCCTAGAGGCCACAGGCAAAAGAATTTAATCCAAACATGAATTTACCATTGTAACCATCAAATAAATCTGAGGCCTAACATGACATAACCTTATATTATTTCTCACAGGTTTTGAAGCAACGGACAGAGCACCCCTGTTGAAATTTATTGCGATAATTCCACCCTCAATATTCCTCCCTCCAGAACCTCTAATCCCCACTTATCCACTCTGCCTCCTATTCACATTACACCTACCCCCACTGCACCTTTGGATACCCCTCAAACCACTTCCCCTGAAATCATGCTTTTTACCACCACTCCACCCATCACCCCATCCACCAGTTCACAATTTCAGCCCTCAGCCCCCCCAAGACGACGTGTTACTGGCAACATCTCCTCCACCACAAAAGACCAGCATTCGTAAAAGAAAAAGACCAGTTACCCATAGTAAGTAAACCTGAAAATTAGAATGTTATATCAGGAATGCTGCTGTAGCCATTGCTAACTGGTATTACTTCATAAGAACACACGACTTCATTTGAAGAGGGAAAAATTTAAGCTATTTCTTGGAATGCAAAACCACACTTAGATGCATTAATGAAAGAATATTTGCACAACGATACTACTTTGAATAATGACTGGATTGGATTAGATGCCTAAACAGATCAACCAGCAACTTCAACCGCCAAGGTTTATTAATGATTTTTTAAATTTATCATGTACACATTGTTACATAGGCATGCTTTCTCAAGGAGGGTTGAATAGTGGGATAGTGAAACATCAGTAAACATGTAGGTAATATTACCAATCCTTGAAACCATCTCCAATTGCTCCAGCATGTAATCAATAGAGTGTTTTTAAATCAACTATCCTTTAGTTACAAGTTAGAAGGGGCCTATGCTAAACCAGATCTAAGCCTGACCTACATGAATATAATTCATGAGTTGAAATAATTTGTGTGGGAGAAAAGAAATAAGTTTGTTATTCAATATTTGCTGATGCAATTTCTATGGCAGACATGAGCCCTCGAGACCAATATGAGGAGAGACTGGCGAAAGCAGCTGAGGAGAGGGCAGCTGCCAGTAAAATTAAAGCTGAAGCTTTAGCTTCGATGGCAGAAACTATGAAGGAGACATCGCAATTTCTTTGCGAAACCTTGGGGGAGATGAAAACCGAGTAAGTTGATAGTAACAGCATGCACGACACAATACTTTGACACACATACCCCTAATTTATCTTTGCAGACAGTGAACAATTGACTCCCTCACAGTCCTTGCCTCTCTCAATAACGCCCTACGATGGGCAAGAAAAGGCTCTGGTGGCATGTTTGGTTTTTGCCCACTGTCCTCTTCCTCTGGTATGGGCAAACCATGCCCATTACACATATTGTGCAGTATTGAGCATGCATTTACTATTCGTCCTACTTTGGCAGGAGCATACTCAAGAGCACGGTGAAGGCATCTAAATCTCGATTTTAGTACCCCAATGCACCGCTCTACAGCACTCCTAGCCCGCATATGAAGATTTGTGTAGTTTTCTTCTGGTGACCCTTCTGCAGCATCCAATATGGGTGTTTGCAACCAAGGCTGGTGTGGATAGCCTGAGTCACCTGAACAAGCATTTCATGTAAACCAGAGCTCCTCCACAAACAAAATTTGATTAAGTTAACTGCCCTGTTACGGATGAGGTGCAACAGAAGAGAATGAAATTAAATGCAATGGTCCTGTCCACAATATTTCATTTCACAACATATGTTTCAGCCTTTCACATAGCCATCTTCATGTACAGTGTGCTTTGTGAATGATGATGGGCCAAAAGGCTGGAACCCATGTTGGAATATACAATGAAGTGGACAGTACCATTTACATTTCTCTCCATTTTAACACAAATTTCTATTTTATATCACTGTTATAATCTTACATTTTTCAACTACTACTGCATTCCAAACTAAATCCTGCTTCCCAAGTTCCTTTTTTTTCTATTCCTGTTTATCTTAAATCATAGAAGCATTTTTAGCATAATATGTAGAGCATGCAATAGTTACAACCTAGCTATCTATCTCAGCTTGCACAGGCATTTACTTTCAAAGTTATTCAATCCAAATATGTAGTGGAATAAGATTTAATAATTTGATAAAAGTCATAACTACCTAGTAACCAACACCGCTCACCACTTTCCCACAGAGTCCTCATCCCTCTGAACACCTCAGAATTGCTCCAAATGAAGGAGTCATGTGTGCTTCCTGGATATCGAGCTACACAGTTCAAAATTTGTAGCTTGCTATCACACCTAGAGAATGCAATATAACATGGAAAAAGGAAGTGAACATCCATTTAAATAAATATTTTACACCTATGAAATTAAACTTACAATTTGAGCATTGATGGAATGGTATGATTTTCTATTGGCATACAAATTTTCCCTCTCTGCTGGTGCTCTTATTGCCACGTGTGCCATCCACAAATCCCAGCACACCAGGAAATCCTGTAGCTTGGTAATTCCTGTTGTGAAATCTTTGGCATTAATATCTATATATTTTTTGTTTCAGATACATAAACTATTTGAGAAGGCAGCCATAGTTTTCAATTTTCTAATTTTGAAATAAAATACTTTTACCCCTAGAACATGCTGTATTATTTCTTTACATTTTTAAAACCTTGAATTTCTTTTGTGGATTTTATTGGGAAGAATTGGGGAAGATGGAATCGTCATCAGCAATAGCTAGGAGCAGAAGATACCTAAATGAAAGAGTGTAACAGTAAAGGCTGACACTAAATTAAAGGCTCCCATAACACAAATTGCTTAAAATTTGTGTTGCTATGAATTCCATCAGTAACTACTTAGAATTGCAATTTAAGGGATATTCAAATAATGGGCAAATTCATCTTTGTGTCTCAAAGTATTCCTTTTATGTATGTTGTGAGACAAATAAAAAATGCCTTACTCCTGTATGGTCTGCCGCCTTTCATTGCGGGTCATTGGAAAATAAATCCAGCGAGTTAAAACTTCAGGAGTATTTAGTGCCTCAGTCACTTCTTCAATCGCTCGACTGACAGCAGCTTGGCTGAGGCCTAGGTGGCAGTCACTCCCAGCTGACTTTTGATAGCTGCCTTGCCCGAAGAAATGTAGAGCACATAGGACCTAGGAGCAATTTAGAAGGTATATCATTTTGTAATAACAAGAGGCATGTTGTACACATCTATATGTGTTCCCACCTTTAATTTAACTGGTATTGCTGTGCTTATTTCGGCCTGGTTCATATGAGGCTCTAGCTCTGTAATAACCTCCCTTGTCAGAGCCTTATTCAGCCGGTAAAGCCCTTGAAAAGCAGCACCAGGCATGAGATAAGGGTCACTAAAGTCTCGTAGCCGGCGTAACCTTGTCCTGTTAATCAGCCTCAACTCCCTTCTTCTCCTCTCCCTGATTAACTCCAACGCCTGTATTTCGTTCATCTAAAAATGATTGACGTCATTTAACTGCAATTTGTTAACAGAATTGACATGCTTGGCCACAATTGAGAATTGTGATCTCTTTTAACCTTGTAAAGAACTTTCCGTCGATGTAAGAGGATATCAAGCCCACAAATGTCAACGTCAAGGAAATATCAGAGGACAGGAGAGTACTGGAGCCAAATGTGACAAACAGTAACAGACGTACACCACGAATTCCCGCATAAAACAAACTTTCTCAAAAAATCAATCATAACCTGTCAAAGATTGTACTTACCTCGCAAGATATTCTGAGTACGATGTGCTTCTTAAATGAAAATCAAGGTCCAAACGGTGCGAAGTCAAAGCGTCAAGTGATCCTTCCCTAAAAACGTCAATCAGTGCCGATTCCGAGAAAAGAGTAAGTCCAAGAGGTCCGTCAAAATCCAAAAAGCAGTAATCCAAAAGCTAGCCGGTCGAAATCCAAATGTAACGTCAAAAGCCAAGGTACAAACTTTGCGAAGTCAAAGCGTTAAGTGATCCTAGCCTAAAAACGTCAATCAGTGCCGATTCCGAGAAAAGAGTAAGTCCAAGAGGTCCGTTAAAATCCAAAAAGCAGTAATCCAAAAGCTAGCCGATCCAAAAGCTAGCCGGTCGAAATCCAAATGTAACGTCAAAATCCAAAGTTGATAGTACAAGGCATTAACGCTTTTCAACTTTCAACTGGTTTCATCATTAACTTTATTTCATTCCTATCTCCGTACATAACCTTCCATTTCCCATCATTTTTAGTGCACACACCGTGCCAGTATAGCAAATTACCTATTACTTCTTACCAGCTTCTGAAGAACCACTTTCGCTGTAAAAAAATTCCATAATTTACCAGCTGGCACATCACTTTCCGATTCCGAGAAACGGAAAGTCATTTTCCGAGACCCTCCTTCACATCGGCCGCTCTCGGACGTGTTTCCGTAACGGAAAGTTAGGATAGACCTTAGTGGATACCTCTTTGTAGAAATTATGACGTCTTTCCGAGAACCAACCGCGAACTATCCGAGAGATTGCCTTAGTGGATAGGGCCCCAGGTGTTGACATTTCGGAGGTCCGAAGGTGATATTAAAACTTCGATAAAAATTTTGAATTTTGATCCGGAATGCCGTATGAAAATAAAATAAAATGGAAGAATAAATTGGCGATAAAATAGTCGCCTCAACTATTAAAATAAACAGAGGGCCCCTCGTTTCCGCCTAACCCTAAGGAAAAGGTAAGCTACGCGGGAGCCACTCTTCAGCCAAAGACCCCAATAAAAGATCGCGGCGGCATAATTAAAATGTTTAAAATGGGGTATAATAGATTAAAAACTCCAGGTGTAAAGTGCCTGGAGTGATAAAAAAGTTAAAAGATGCCGGCGCGTAAAACTTTAAAACTTCCCGGTGTAAAGGGCCGGGAAAACAATAAAATTAGCCAGAGAAATAAAAACGGGACTGACTGGCGGTGTAAAGAGCCGCCAGTCAAGGAATAAAATAATCCATGGCTATAACAGGACGCACACAAATAAATACATAAATAAATAACACCAAAATTAGTCTTTATTAAAAAATTGGGGTCTCGTCTTCAGAGTCTCGAGGTGAGAGAATCGTTCTCTGACCGGGTGGGAGCTCAAGGTTTGTGGGATACATAATTTTGCCCATGACGTGCGAAACATAAATATCCCCCGACCATCGGATAGCGTCGGAGACCATCAATTTGGCGATCCGACCGACGCTTCGCTTAGCGATACCGAGGTCGCGGAAAACCACCCAATTTTTAAGATTGCAAAGGCATTTTAGAAATACCTGGAACAGACAGATCATATTCTTTGACATCAAAGTATGTTGTTGGACTTTAAAATCTCGTTTTCAGATGTATAGCCCATTGAGCATATTCCTTATTGAACACAGTGAATCTCATATCTTGAATAGCAGAAGGCAGAAAGTTAACTTCAGGAGTTACAGGCATAATGGGAATAATGGATTCCTCGCGAATTCGGTGAGCACAAGTAGGGTAGGTTGTATAAATAAGAGAGAGAGGTAGGGGATAACAATGTCGTTCTATGGTCTCAGGAAAATCCAAAACCCTTTGTAGTACTTCTGCGAGAGGCAGATGCTTGAAATGTTGCAAGTATCTTCTTATGAATCCAGGAACTTTTTCAGGGTCCTCGATATAATCTACTAATAACTCCTGGTTCAGGTTCTGTATGCTCCACCATTTATATTCCAATAATTAATGCAAAGCCATGTTGTCGATTATTTCAGATAGCTCCTCCTCTGTGGGACAACAGAGACAATGCCCAAACTAAACAGCAATACCATTGATATGCTATAGATAGGTCCACATATAAAGCCTTGTCTTTCAGTTTAGGTATTATGACATGATTCAATATCCTCTTCCTCATGTAGGTGTATTGCACTCCTACTTTCCTGTCAAGGTGTTCCAGCTTATAGGAGGAGAACACAACAGTTGGAGGTACTTTCATTACTCCCCTTCTGTAGGCAGCATAACCTGCTTAACCAATGTACAAAACTGCCCTATTGATGTTAGTACATGCCAACATAGGAACAGGAATATTCGCCATCACAGACAAATGATGGATTACCTGAGGCAATCGACCAATTGATTGTAAGGTAAGGCTCACTTGATACCAAGGATAATTTTTAGCTCTCATATTCATCAATCAGGCATGATATGGAACTGATCTTGGACTTCAGCCTCCCTGGTAAGATAGTCACCTACATAGACAGCTATAAACTCACTATAACTCCTCGTAGAGACACGTTTTAGTTCCGAGAGGCTGACTCGTTGAGCATCAGAGTGAGATAGGAAACCCTTAAGATGGGAAGTAGCAACATGGCCCAAGTATTCAGCTGCTCTAATACTGCGTGTATAAACCTCTTCGAAATGCTCTGTTAAAATAGCTACTTCGATGAATTCTAGAGGAATATGATGAATGTCATCTACCTGCCTTTGCAGTTTGGGAGCTTCTAAATCTACAGCGGCATAGATCTCCCTTTGATTCTTTTCACAGAGACTGATGGTCCTAATAAACCCATGGCGTAACAGGTTGATGTCAGGAGACACTATCATCAACACACTCTCCATGATAGGCTCCCTGCAATGCTCACATCTCGTTGTCACTGCCCAGAAGGCCTCATCAGCTGCTCTTGTGTAATTGGAGAACCCTGTGTGACAGCTTAACACATTCACTACATCACAATAACATTGCATGTGGTTGAATAGATAGTGCTTTCCACTGGTACGAAACGTTTCATGTGTGTTTGAGTATCCCTTAAAAGACTGATAAGTATTGGAGAGTACATTAGGAATGATAGACACACGATAATTCGGTGCTCGAACATGATGCATGATAGTACCGCTCCTCTTTGACGCAGCGAACAGTTAGGTCATTGGGGTCGACATCCAAATACATTCGAATGATGTATTGTAACAACTTAGGGTAATTACTCTGTACTTCCTGCTGACCATCAAAATAAGAGATGTTGACTCACGACACAAGATCAAGGAGGGTTTTAACATTCTGTGTAAATTCATCCTTAACCTCAAGCTTAACAGATAATGAGGCCAGATTGGATCTGGTGATTGATCCTACGAAAGGCACCTGGCCTCCAGATGCATATCCAGGCAATCTATAGTTGTCCAGATAATGACTGGGGGATTGTAAAGATAAAGAAAGTGATTGTCTATGGCCCATTCATCAGCTTCGGCGCTTTCTGGTCTGCACAGTTTCATAACGTGTTTTATTGGGGGCATTGTAACACATTTGACTCTTTCCCCAGAGCTCCTCCCTAATAGTATTTGCCCATTTAGTGGGGCAAGGATCTCGATAATGACATTAAGTCGGTATCTTGCTTGTTTCTCCCCCGCAGTTGATTAACTCTCCACTCATGGACTGCTCCATCTGCTTTGAGGACCTTCCTTAAGATGAATTGAGACTTTCCTTTCCCCACTGCTTTAACCAATGCCTCTGCTACACTCCTCCCACTTTCGAACCTTCGTATAAGGCTGTCGATATAACCTTTGGGGCTGCATGCATAAGTGGCAGACATCACTCGAGCATTGTAGACGTTGCACGTGAACAGACAGGTCTCTTATCTGTTCGTTAACCCCTTGCTTGATCATATTTAAGACTTCTTTCACGCCTTCGTTTCGTACAATTCGATGCAATACCTTCTCCAATTCCAGTCTTAACACAGTACCAGGCTGAGTATGCTTTCTTATGGGAAGTGAATAACTGTCTGCTAGTAAGCCTTGAAACGCATTTTCTGGAGGAATTTTAGTTAACACTAAAAATCTTACTAACAATCGATAGACATCGTGATGCTTGGTTTCACAAAAATTCACAAAGTCCAAAAAGGGAGTTAACAGATCACATTCGGAGGCAACGTAAATGTTCCCTAAATTGATGACAGGAAATCCGCCTAGTAACCCTGGAACCATTAAGAGGCTTACATATTCAGAGGGAGATAACTGGAAATACATGTGATGCAACTTTAGATGATAGAGAGTCCAAAAGTATGCAACCCTCATAGGGGTTAAGGCACTATGAGACACACGGCTAGCCCCATGACAATTACTGAACGCTGCTCCAATTTGCTCATCTAAAGATGATATAAAGGTATTGCTGGTTCCATGAGACTTTTGGATTTTACGAAACAGCTGAGGGAGCTCTATTCCGTGAGAGAAGGCTTGCTTTGAAAAGGCAAAGTAGTGCTCCGAACAATAGCTTTCTTCGAAGTTTATGGTGTGTCCGAATTTTTTAGAGTTGTCAATCAAGGTATTGAGAATTCTCTCTCTTAAAGTCTCCATCGATATGTCTTCAAGAATATCTGGAGGAATCATTAAGAAGATACGAACATCGTCACCCTTACAGAGAATTTGTACGGGTATTACATCGATATAATCTTGAAGGCAGGTCTTGAGCATTTCAATGTACACCAATGTCCAGGTATATTGGTTTAATCCTTCTATTCCTCCTTTCTGGCCATACCAGAAGTAAACATCCTCTTCATCAGGTACGAAAATTAAGCTTTTCTCAAAAGATCTCATTGTATGATTCCAAATTCTGGTCCCGAAATAAGGCCCAAGGATCTGTGCACACACCTTATCCACAACCTCGGAACACCAACCTCCGCACCATTTCTTTGCATCTGCTACCATGCAGAGTACCTTGTAACCTTTGTAGGCGGTCTTCAAAGTAGCTAAAGTTCTTAACTTCTTTACTGTACCTAAGTAATCTAGAGTCATGGCCTAGTTAGGATAATAAAAATCCAGATATTCTGCGACACCTTTTTCTTGAACAATTCGCCTCGCGCGTTCCATGTATGTCTGACATCCAAATCCTCTGAAAGATTCCTTTAGCTCCTTTTCTTTCGGTACGACCCTAATCATGAGGTAGTCAAGAAGATCGTCTAAATCCTCTGATTGCTCAAACCTATTAATATATGATATGTGATCTACTACCCTCTTTGTGTTCATTAAATAATGGAGTAGGACTCTGGTGTCTTCCCATTTAGGATTGCTCCCTTCCAGTCGGTATATATAGGTTGTCAAAGCAGGGGATCTCAATATGGACATCGTTCTGTCCTTCAAGTAGGGTAGAAAGTTCTTGTACATATTTAGTGACTGGGACTGAGCTATGTTGATGTACTGATGGTCTTCGGGTGCGACGGTCCCGTGTCGTTTCTTGATGGTGGTGCTGTCAGGGTCTTTGTTCTCAAGGCATAATCCTCAAGTAAATAATGTTTATTGCACATTTGTTTTACAATATATGCCGCAGTGGCTTTTTGTATTATATCATTTTACAAGATTTTTTATAAATATATATAATATATGAATTCTAAGGGTATTTGTTAATTAATTCAGATTTTCAGTTCCTGATTTTACTTCCTCGTACGTGGCACCAGCCGTCCCAGCTCGTCCTAAAAAGTTTTAAAAAACGGAGGCGGTTTAAAATCAATAAATAGATAAATGGTAAAAATAAAAAAGTTAAAAATAAATGGCGTTCCATTCCCTGTATTTCGAGAGAAAAATTGGTTTCCTCGTCGCTGGAATGCCTTGTATTTGATAATTTGGTGGGACAAAAATTCTTCGAATTCAGTAAATCTCTCCTTAAATCCTTGAAAAAGTTCGCCTCTGTCGCGGTCGTGCAGTCATCGGTCCGAGCGGTCGAGAAAGAACGAAGAGTCTGCCGCCCACCTCAGCCACCTCCCGTGCAAGCTCACGCCACCTCTCGGGATGCGGCAGGAAACTTATACTCTGCTCGCGAAGGGCGCCTTGATTCGAACTCCGAAGCGGCCGCGATTGTTGCTTCGGTTTCCATGGGAAAATTTAGGAAGGTTTGCTTGCGTTCTCCTCGCATTCGCAAAGGGAGTAAATTTTCGTGTGTGTCCTGAGAATTCTCGGTGGGAAAAGTTGCTGCCGGCAGTCGGAGACGAGGGAGAAATATTGCAAGTGAGTCTTTAAAACGTCGTGTGATATTCACCTGCAAGTACGGTCAAACGTGACGCGTTCCCCAATGGTAATCGAACCGACTGAGCCAGAGCCACGAGGGCTCTTGGTCGGCGGCCGATGGGAGAGGGGGAATGGTAGATGACAGTGACCTTCAATTTCAGGGAACTTGTCGATATGGACAGAGAGACTGGGCACTCGTGCCAATCACCACCAATTTCCAACTCGACCGAGTCCGGGCCGCAAGTCTCCTTATATACCGCCATCCGGCCAAGATGGCCGATACTGGAGAGGGTATCGAAAGGAAGCTCAACTCAGTCAGCGGTATGGTAGACGGAAGCCAACAAGGTGTCGTGCACCGAGATCGCCAGGACCAGTACAGGGTCGCCTGAGGGTGTCAGGGAGACCAGGTCCAGTATAGGGCGCCTGCGGGTGCAGGGCAGCGCGGCGGGCGCAAGGCCGTAGCCTAGATGGCAAAGGAAGACGGTGCCGAAGGTGGTGCAGTCTCAGGGTGTGGGTGTCCCCACGCAGTTACGTCGGTGCCCTATGCTAGATAGCGCGCCCGGAAATCGAGAATGCTCGCACAGGAGGATTGCTCGAAGAGAGACTGGGCACTCGTGCCAATCACCACCAATTTCCAACTCGACCGAGTCCGGGCCGCAAGTCTCCTTATATACCGCCAGCCGGCCAAGATGGCCGACCTAGGCATGATAAGGAGGCAGTACGGTCCGTGATGGACCGTCGGCGAGATTGGCAGCGGTTGGCACGAATCTCCAGGACGCCACACGCGTCGGATCCTTTATTAAGGACATGTACAGGTTACAATAGAAATCGTCATCAAAAATAAGTCCCTTTCCCTTTAAGAGGGCGGCCAACACAGCCTTGTTGTCCGTATAGATAATGAGATTGAGAAAAATGGGTGAATTTGCAAACAAAGTGCGCCACGTAGGGCGGCCGTTGCTTCGGCGAAGTAAATAGGAAGTTCATAAGGAAGACGTTGAGCATATTCTAAGTTCAGGACAGGACAGACCACGGCCCATTGCCAGGGTGTGGCATCCACGTAAGCTTCAACCGACATAGAGGAGGAGGAGAGATGACGGACCCGAGAGAATATACCCTCGTTATAAAACTTGGTCAGCCAGACCACACGCCGTTGATAGACGTGGGAGATTAGGAAATACGGTAACCGTAGCACGTAACACGTCCAGGAAATAAACCCGGCTGCCTTAGGTAAGTCTAAGGCCCGAAGGCGGGGGATGATGGAGATGGTGAAATGGAGCCTAGCTAGAGCAGCCGGAGTGAATCGTAGTGTCGAAGCACTGGTGTTCATTCCAATAACCATCCAGAGATGAGGAATCGCGAAACAGGGAACTTCCGCCCTGAGACAGGTATGTCATATACACTCCTCGACACGACCAAAATCTGTGAGACTACACTTTGATCTTAGCCATATACACATCACAAGAGAATAGGCAAGTGTCTATTTGCTCATTCACTCCCTGCTTTATCATATTGAATACCTCCTTTAGGCTCTCATTCCGTATAATGCGAGGTAGCACCTTCTCCAGCTCTAGCCTCAAGACAGTGCCTGGCTGTGTGGGTTTCCTTATTGGAAGTGAGTAACTATCGGCTAACAGACCTTGGAATGCATTCTCCGGTTGAATCGTGGTGAAAATCAAAAACCTGATCAAGAATCTATAAACATCACTGTGCCTCATTTCACAGTAGTTTACAAAACCTACGAAAGGAGTCAATAGATCACATTCTGACGCCACATAGATATTACTTAGATTAATGACAGGGAATCCTCCTAAAAGACCGGGAACAAGTAGAAGGCATACATACTCAGGAGGTGACAATTGATGATACATGTGGTGTAACTTCAAATGATAGAGGGCCCAGAAATAAGCCACACGTAGGGGGATCAAGGCACTGTGAGATACTCTGCTGGACCCGTGGCAGTTGCTAAAGGCTGCCCCGATTTGTTCGTCCAATGAGGATATGAATGTGTTACTCGTCCCATGGGATTTCTGAATTTTACGGAATAATTGGGGCAGTTCGATCCCATCACAAAAAGCTTGCTTAGAGATAGCGGAGTAATGTTCTGAGCAGTAACTCTCCTCGAAATTGATCGTATGACCAAACTTTTTGGAATTCTCAATTTGTTGTGTGTGTGTTGTAATAAAAATAATGTGTTGAGAATTTTCTCGCGAAGTTTCTCCATAGAAATATCTTCCAAAATGTCAGGAGGAATCATCAGGAATATTCGAACATCGTCGCCTTTACAAAGGAGTTGAACAGTTATAACATCTATGTAATCCTGTAAACATGTTTTAAGCATCTCTATATAAACTAATGCCCATGTGTATTGGTTGAGGCCTTCAATCCCACCCTTTTGACCATACCAAAAATAAGCATCTTCTTCGTCGGGCACAAAAATTAAACTTCTCGAAGGACCTCATTGTATGGTTCCACATACGTGTACCGAAATAAGGTCCTAATACTTTCTCACATACCTTGTCAACTACCTCAGAGCACCATCCTCCACACCACTTTTTTGCATCAGCGACCATACATAACACTTTATATCCTTTATAAGCAGTCTTTAACGTAGCCAGGGTTCTTAATTTCTTCACTGTGCCCAGATAATCAAGGGTAATCGCTTGATTTGAGTAGTACAGGTCCAAGTACTCTGCAGCTCCCTTTTCCTGTACTATTCTTCTTGCACGTTCCATGTAGGTTTGGCAGCCGAAACCCCTGAAAGACTTTCAGTTCCTTCTCCTTTGGCACCACACGGATCACATGATAATCGAGGAGGTCATCTAAGTCCACAGATTGCTCGAAGCGATGTATATATGACACATGGTCAACAACCCTCTTTGTATTCATCAGGTAGTGAAGTAAAACTCTTGTGTCCTCCCACTTAGGGTTATTACCTTCTAGTTTCTTGATGTATGTGGTCAAAGCAGGGGATCTCAGTACAGACGTAGTCCTATCTTTCAAATAAGGAAGGAATTTCTTATACATATTCAATGATTGAGATTGAGCTATTTCAATGTGATGATAATCCTCAAGTATTTGAATATATATTATCATTTACAAAGCTGTTTATGATTAAATTTATAATTTTCACTCTTCCTATGGCACCTTCGGCCGTTCCAGCTCGTCCTAAAAGGTTTAATGAAAAACGGATTAGAAACAATAAATAGATAAAAAAAATCGGCTTTAAAATTAAGAAAATAAAAAGACTAAAAACGTTACCTTCCTATAATTACCTTCTCCATCGGTCAATCCAATCATCCAATAGGTCAATGTGCAATTCATTAAAAACACCAAAAAGAGGTAATAAATATAATCAAACACGAACTAAATACACAAAAAAAGACGAGACGTACAAAAACTAAAATAAAATTAATAAATAAAATTAATTATCGCTTCTCGGCTCACCGTCCGAGTGCGACGTATTAAAACTAAAAGTCCGTCTGAAAAATTCACGCCTCTCTCGGTCAGACGCCGCGGTGTGGCCTTCCACCCGACGAGTTCAGAATTTTTTTTTAAATTAAGCTACAAGGGAAATATAATTGAAAAGATTACAAATTATAGTGGTTGTATACATTGTAAACATTCACGCCTCCTCCCGGTCATACGCCGCGGTGTGGCCTTCCACCCGACGAGTTCAGAATTTTTTTAAAACAAGATACAAAGGAAATATAATTGAAAAGATTACAAATTATAGTGGTTGTGTACATTGTAAGTATTGTCTTCTTTAGCATAGCTATTCTTTTCCCTAACTCAGTATAGAACCCTGAAGGCCCACTACGATTCTCATCCCTTTCAGGATCTGCCAAGGGTGCGTTAGCATTCTCGCGAGGAACTCGAATGATGTCGGGCTCAGTAAAAACAGAATCGTTTTACATTAATCTTTTATCCAATGAAAAATGTTTGAGTCTTATATCAATTACAAAAGAAATGTTTTTGGGTTCATAAGGAGTTTTAATTGGACAAGAAAAACTTCCCACTAGTTTCGGCACGGAAATCTGAAGGTATAAAGTTTCCATCATCATCAAGTTTATCCCAAGTAGTAGTTCCTGATTCAATGCTCTTATTATTTGACTCCACTTGTTTAACAATGATCTGTTCAATTCTCTTAATTCCATTATTAATTCAGAAATGCTTGTTGAAACAACTCCTGCTAATTCCAATTTACTCCTCATTTCAATAAAAAACTGATCATTAAATCTTACCACTCTCTCGCTGAAAACGCACTCGCACTTGTGATTTGCTGGGACCCAGAACTTATGAGGCTCGTTTGGTGTGCACGTGCCACCTTAGAATAGAAAAGTAATTTTATAAGTTTAAAAGTGACTGTTGGAGCAGAGTCAGCGTTTTGAAAGGCTCTACCTATATCTTTCCGGGTTTGGAAAGGAATTTGTGTTATAGCTTGGAGAACTCCAAAGTCTTCCTTGTAACTGCCAAAAATTGAATGGAAAACAACTTGAGACAACTGGTCTGGGCTTAGATGTTTTCATAGTGAAGGAGGTTCCAATGAATTACTTGTACAATTTGAAAGCTCCGAATCCAGACACATCAACATCAATCTTTCCAAGCTCCATCTCCTACATTTGATTTCTCCAAATGAAACACTGCATTCAATGGGAAGAAGATCCGAGTCTGAGCTCTAGTCCCAACTATCAATGCCAAATCAGCTAAAGCTGTTATCAGTCCAGCGATTTTCTTTGAATCCTCTACCCGTTCGAAACATCTTATGATGCTTCTAAAATTTGGTATGAGGGCGAATGATCTTTCAACTGCAGCACACCATTTCTGCCTGTAGTCCTCGGGGGTCCTGATCATTAGAATAAGAGAACTTAAAGGTCTCAAACTTTCAAAATGTCACTACAAATGTGATTCAAGGTTTCCATACATGACATTCTGCTGATAAAATTACTTGATTTGCAGGAGATTTTGAAAACAATCAATGGAGTAGCTGATGGGATGGATACTATGAACTATAACCTGGCCAGACTTGTGGCTGCTGCAGAAAAGCTGGCAAATAAATGATTTAATTCTTATCATGCTGTTTATTTCTTTTAAATAATTTACCTACCACCTATTGGTATGTCCTCACTAAGGTATTCCTTATTCGAACTGCTTCTGCATGCCTCTCAACTGGTTGAAGAGGGGCAAACATCACATCTTCTGCTTGAGCATTAGGTCCTGGGCCCAATGCTGCTTCAGCTTCAACATCTACGTCAATGTCTTCATCAGCAAGATTGCTGAGCAACCGTATATTGTGCAAGGTTGCACAAGCTACCACAATGGTTGCTGCAGGCAATGGCTGATAATGTAATGTCCTATGTTGCATCAAACACCTAAAGACATTTTTGAGAAGTCCAAAAGCCCTTTCTACGCAGTTTCTAGTTTGGCTGTGCGCTAATGTGTAGCGGAACTCAGGGCTGCCTTCCACTGTATGAGTAATTGGAGTCATGAGCCATGGTTCCAAAGGATAGCCAGAATCACCTTTAAAGAAGAAAGGATAACACAAGGCAATGTATACATTTGCCGCAATTAAGTACCATTACGAGCATGATTTTTTCAGGTGCATGTATGTAAATGGTACCTAGTATCCATGAACTATGGTCTCCAAGATCCCACATTCTCTTCATCTCCTCATGCACTCCAGAATATCTCCAAATAAAGGAGTCATGTACAGATCCAGGGTATCTTGCATTTATGTTCATGAACCGTAGGTCATGAGAGGCAATCTAAAATAACATTGTGTAATGAGTAATCAATAATGAGTTTTTGGGCCCTAAGTCCATAGGTTAAAACGTACAGCTTGTACATTTATGGAGTGGTAGCCTTTATGATTCACATGAGCTGCCTCATTTAATTTTGGCTGGATGATGGCTACATGTGTGCAATCTATGCAGCCAATGACACCCTTCAAACCCCTTATTTGACGAAATCTGGAATAAGTTAGCATTAAGAGTCATAGGCTTGCTCAGCTAAATATACCCTCACTAATATGACTAAATCATACCTCTGCTTTAATATACTCTTCTCCTCCATAGTGGTGGGGAATTTGACCCACTGATGAGAAAATCTCATAAATTCCCACTGCCACAGCCGGAATACATCTGCTGACAGAGGGCTGGGACATAGATATCAAGTGGTCATGACCAACACACCGTTGATAAGACCCCACAGCAAAGAATCTTAGGGCAGCAAATACCTTGAGAAATTATAACAAATAATATGCTGATAACTAGTGAATTGTGCAATGCAAAGAAATTTACTACGAGAGTTCTATCAAAGAACAGATGATGTTAATAGGAAACTGCTTCAACGTAATTCAATTATGTTCACTAAATGAAATAAATATGACCAGATAAAATGCCAAATTAAAAAGTTTTTAACCTGGGATTCAACAAAGAGCCCATGGGAGCGTTGCCGCTGTAGATGTCCTCGTAGGGAATCACATATGTAGGCAACATTTTCCTTGGACAGTCTGAAGAGTAACAAATTGCCTTTTAGGAATGGAAAATGGATCAGATGTATCCCTCAAGACTCATTTCAGCAGCCAAATCTCTACCCTCCTCTCTTATAGCCTCATCTGCAGCAGCTGCTATGAGTACCATTAGAGCATCTTCCATTTCTAGTGAAATTCAGTAAGCAGACGATGCAAGGAATGGTATAAATGTCTTAACATGTGTTGAATCACGACACCAATGGATTTTACGCTTTTTACTTCATGATTAGCAACTTACCCAGTAAGATGGTTTAACGAAATAAGGTAGAAGGAAGAAATCAGTTCACCAGAAGGCAAACAAGTAGACAAAGAACTTGAGTAGGCAAGAAGACGATGGATGTTGTCCAACAAACAGATTCAACTGCACAGGTGACAACAAACAGGTCGAGTGTAAATTTTGGAGGGAAAACCCTTGGAGCAAATTGAATAACGAATTTAATGTAATGGCTTAAAATGATACCGTCATATCAAAAATTGCATTTCTGTACCATCGATTAAATTTGTTTGAATCCAAAATGAGACGCCGAAGTTGACGCTAAGAGCTTAGTAAATACAGAGACTAGCAATTAATTAATTTATAAAGCCTTGTTTGACAGCATATTTCACATACGAGGAATTGAAATAAGGATGAGAGTTAGAGAGGATATTTAGTTCAGAACTGACCTTTATTTAAAACATAAAAGCACCAACAAAACATAAACCACTAAATTTCACTCTTGAAATTCATACATCATAATTGAAAAATTATGTTTATTGGACTAATTTGCACTGGGTCCACTCAACCTCACTTTCTTTCACCTTCTACATTCACGACACAAACATTCACCAATTAATCTTCTTCTCGGACCCTGTATTTCATCGAAACTTTCTAAAAAGCACCATGTTAGGTTTCTTTTCCCAGCTGATTACAAAGACCAATCACTCGGCGTTTCACATTGCAACCGAATCATAGCAAAAACACAGTATAATGCATGTTGAAGAGTGTATGTAGTTCATATGCCAAACATTTTTATCCACATACAGCCTCAGATGAAACACGTCACTTCATCAAAGCAATTAATAACTGCAGCGTAAATAACACTTCACATTTATGAGCAATCATGTCACTGATATTATTTCGATGCACAATTAAACCACGTTATAATAATTACATTTTACAACCACAAACATGGAAACACACAAACATGATGAATTAAATATTAACTAAATATGTTATTCTAAGCTTCTTATTTTCAAAACATCAAAAATCCATCCACTTATCACCGTCTCGAAAGCCGTGATAACTTCTTCATCGCAACGCGCGTTCACTTTCGTGATAAGTGGTAAGTGAATACCGAGCACCACTGTGATTGGACAGGCCCTAACCTCACTTGCGATCACCATCGCTATCACGAACGCTATCACGAAGAGAATGCCGCGTAACGCAAATGTGGTTAAAACTGGCGTTAGCGTTCCTTATCGCACTATACGAGAGAACGAGAATTAGGCCCCTGAACTCCACAATCAAACCTACTCAGACAACTGATACAAAAGTAATTAATAAATAATTTTAAGGGGTTATGTACAAGTTTCTTACCTCATTGAACAGCTTCTTCTCCTCGTTAGTCAGGGCAGGAGCATCTTCATTATTGGCTTCAGCGCTCAGCTTATTAACACAGTCAGCAATTAGTCCGTCCACTACGTTTAATATCTGCAAATAAGCTGCGAGACGGTACACTATTGATTGAAACGGCCAACGATAAGCAGAGTGCGAAACTGCTGAGCATGAAAAAACTTCATGACCATCCGGTCAAGGTCGAGGTGCACCGTATCCTGAACACCAGTCGGGGAGTGATTAGCAGCTATGACCTGCTGTACGTAGACGACGACGAAATTAAGAGAGAAATGGCCTCTCAGGGCGTTGTTGACTGTCGTCTGAAAATTAAGCGTAACTGTGAGCTGATTAACAGTACATCTGTAATCCTCACCTTCTCGCGCGACACGCTCCCCGACAAGGTATTTGTTGGCTATGAATCGGTTCCCGTCCGCCCATTCATACCAAGCCCTATGCGATGCTTTCAGTGCCAGCACTTCGGCCACATCGCTACCAGATGTGGGGGCAAGGCCACCTGCCCGCGCTGTGGCAAGGATAAGCACGAGGGTAATGAGCGCACCTCCGAGCCGCTTTGGGTCAATTGCGAGGGTGCACATCCAGTGTACTCTCGTGATTGCCCAAAGATGAAGGAGGAAAAGAAAATCATGGAGATCAAAACTATCGACAAGGTGTCATATTTCGAGGCCAGGAAAAAGTACCGTACCTTAAGTGCCCCAACCTTCTCTCGTTCTTTTGCTGCCGTTGCTTACCCCTGCGGGTAGGAGGATGGAGAATACTCCCGCAGCATCCCTGCTTGTCGTAAGAGGCGACTAAAAGGGCGGGGAGGTGAAACCCCGAAAACAAACCCCCAGGCAGCAGAGGGATGCGTCCGGACAGTTTTGTGGGTCCACTGTCTGTGTGCGGCCATACCAGCTGGCCTGCGATCCACCCGCATGTTTGCCGTGTGCGGAGACCCGTAAGGGGGAGAAGGGGATCCTGGTGGGTGAGTTCTCTGGAACCGAGTCGGGTGTCGGAAGCCCGGTATGGGCCAGAGTTCAACACCCCACTTCGGCCCTGGATTCCCTGTAAACGGGCGGTCAAGATCTAGCCAGTCTTGATCAATCGGCTTATCGACACGTTTCGATGGCGAGTGCTGGAGTGACGGGGGTTTGTGTAGGGCGGCCAAAGGTGTATGGGTTTGGAGGGCCCATGCACTGGAGGCCCCACCCGAAGCAGTCCCCCTAAACAATAGTGCTATATCCCTTGGGTAGCCCTGGCGACCAAACCGGTTCGCGGTGTGGCGTCCCGAATCTGTGGCTCCGTGGTGGGTGGGGAGCCCAGGAGATGAATTCCTAATTTTAACGGAGCCAGAAAATCTTCCTCCATCTAAAAGATCCCATCCGGAAACGGGCGGGGGAGATATAACGTTGACCGCCTGTAGGCGGTATCTTATTATGAGAAGTACAAAGGAAGGTGAGACCCTTACAAAGGTGTCTACCTTCCTCATTCGTAGAGTCCTCTCGTCCGCCGTAACTGGCGATTTAATATCTGCAAAAAAGCTGCGCGATGGCACTTTGTTGATAGAAACGGCAAACGACGCACAAAGTTTGAAACTCCTTTCTTTCACGCGTGTCCAGGACATTCAAGTTAAGGTGGAGGTGCATCGCACCTTAAATACAAGTCGGGGAGTGATAAGCAGCTACGACCTGCTCTACGTCGACGACGACGAGATAAAGAGAGAAATGGCCTCTCAGGGCGTAATCGATTGTCGTCGATTGAAAATAAAGCGTAACGGCGAGCTGATGAACAGTACATCTGTAATCCTCACCTTCTCGCGCGACACGCTCCCCGGTAAGGTATTTGTTGGTTATGAATCGGTTCCCGTCCGGCCATTCATACCAAGCCCCATGCGATGTTTCAATTGCCAACACTTCGGCCACATCGCCACCAGATGTGAGGGCAAGGCCACCTGCCCGCGCTGTGGCAAAGAGAAACATGAGGGTGATGCGTGCAAGAGGAAAAAAAATAATGGAAATAAAAACAGTGGAAAAGTTACCGTATTTTGAGGCACGAAAAAAGTTTCGAACTCTTATAGCCCCAACATTTTCGAAGTCATATGCTGTTGTAGCAGAAACCCCAACTTACACCGAAAATAACACAAATAAAACAAATGAAGCAGAACAGAAAAAAGAGCAGAACCCGTCACATAAAGAGGAACAAGCCAAGCCGGATAAGGCTACAAAGCCGGTAAAAACAAATAACTGCCCGGGTTCTCCGAAAAAGACCCTAAAGAAACCCACCGGATCCACGCCCTCAAGGCGTGAGAAAACTCCCTCCCTCGGCCCCACCGAGGTGCGGGCTCCATGCCCAGTGGAGGCTATGGAGGAGGATAATCTGTCTGACTCAGAAATCATGATAGCCAGACAGAAGGGGAAATGTGGTTTCCGCCGGGGTAGATGTACAATAGATCATCTCGTACGGACTGATAATTTTATCCAGGAGGCCTTTCTTCTGCTGTAACACTGCATTGGAGTCTTCTTTGATTTAGAGAAGGCGTACGACATGCTTTGGCGCAGGAAAATTCTACAAACAATGCACAGTTGGGGCTTTAGGGGTAATCTACCCATTTTTATACGAAACTTTTTATCAAACCGCGGTTTTAGAGTGAGAGTAGGTAAGAGCCTCTCACAGTTTTACTACCAGGAAAACGGCGTTCCCCAAGGTTCTGTTCTAAGCGTCACGTTATTTGCAATTGCCATAAATGACATAGCTGACTGTATTAAAACTCCGGTAATGGGATCCCTATTCGTAGATGACCTTGCAATCTTCTGCAGGTCGTCCACATTAGCCAGTGTTTCAAGAAAGACCCAGCTAACTGTCACAAAACTCAATGACTGGGCAAAGAGAAATGGGCTTCGTTTCTCTATTGAGAAAACTGTGTGTGCACTTGCACAGATTAAGGGGTATCCATCTAGCTCCGCCGTTACGCTTAGGAAGAAGTAACCTTCCTTTCCTGGAATCCGTTCGATTTCTGGGGATGACTTTAGATCGGAGACTGACATGGCAGGAACATATTCGCAATCTGGCCCAGAAATGTCGCCGCGGTCTAAATATATTACGTATTTTAAGCAACACAACATGGGGCGCAGACCGCACCACCTCGATTTTATTATACCGTTCTCTGATTCGGTCTAAAATAGACTACGGGTGTTTCGTTTACTCTACTGGACGAGAGTCTTACCTGCGACCGTTAACAACGGTCCAC
This sequence comes from Ceriagrion tenellum, assembly GCA_963169105.1. Taxonomy (NCBI): domain Eukaryota; kingdom Metazoa; phylum Arthropoda; class Insecta; order Odonata; family Coenagrionidae; genus Ceriagrion; species Ceriagrion tenellum. Next base: position 116,459,412 of record OY720640.1, on the reverse strand, counting down.
ATCGCAGGAATACGGCTAGCCACTGGCGCTTTTAGGACCTCTCCCATCCACAGCCTGTATGTGGACGCAGGGGAGCCGCCGTTGGCTACTCGCAGATTAATGCTGACATGTAGCTATGCGTCGAAAATTTTATCAATGGCAAAAAACCCATGTTTTAATATCGTTTTTAAACCTAGGTTTTTATATATTTTTAACAGAAGGACGAGGGCTACCAGGCCACTAAGTATTCGACTAAAAGATTTTACGGACAGTATTGACATATCTCTGCTGGAGGTGTATCCTGTTGGGTATTCAAAATACCCACCATGGTCCATACCACGACCAGAGTGCCACACTGAACTGCACAAGCACCAGAAATCTTCTCTAACGTCCCAGGAATACCAGAGCCTATTTTATGAATTCCTGGATAACCACCCGGACTTCATACCCGTGTATACGGATGGATCGAAATCCGGCTCGGCATGTGCTTGTGCAGTGTCCTCTGCGCATCACAAAGTCATAAAAGCGAGGCTCCATCCGTGGTGCAGCATATGCAACGCAGAATTACTCGCGATTAAGACGGCCTTTGGAAATATAAAATGCAATTCTGGCACTTTCGTTATCTGTACAGACTAAGCGCTGTGAAGTCCATTTCAGCCTATTACCCACTCCACCCTCTCGTCCAGGATGTACTATGCGCTCTTCACTCCATCACCAACAAGGGAATTAAAATCTCCTTTATGTGGGTACCTGGACATATGGGAATAGCTGGTAATGAACGCGTAGACAAGGCTGCAAAGGAAGCATTACAGATGCCAGAAATTATATGGAACATGGTGTCTGCGGAGGACCTAAAGGCTATGTTTCGACGCATTATTTTAGGCAAATGGCAAGAATCGTGGCATGGGAGTAATAGCAACAAGCTCCGGACTGTGAAACCGGTAGTATCAGTGTGGCCCTCTTCCGTCAGGAATACTCGGAGGGAAGAAGTCGCAGTCAAACGCCTGAGGATAGGGCACACTGCCCTGACCCACTCATACCTCTTCACAGAAGAGAAGACAACCTTGGTGTGATGAGTGCGACTCCCCACTGAGTGTGCGACACATCCTGACGGAGTGTGATAAATAACGGTCTTCTCGAGGAAAACACAAGGTCAACGGTACCTTAGGACACATCCTAGGTGACTCACCCGATTGCCTCACCCGAGTAATTGCTTTTTTAAAAGAAATCAACGTTTTTAATAAATTATAAATTTTTATAAATTTTTTACATGTATACGCGTTTTATACAAAGTTAGGTCAATTTTATCTCACAACAGTACTAAAGCGATTTCGCTTTAATCACACTAACCTGGTGTTACCAATGGACGAGAGTGGTGCGAAATGACCGCAGTAGTCGACGCACCCTTGAAAATAATTCTACTACTACTACTCGTACCTGAGGCCTTTGACAGCGGTTCACAATGCTGGATTGCGGCTGGCCACCGGTGCTTTCAGGACAAGTCCGGTTCTGAGCATTTATTCTGACGCAGGAGAGCCACCTCTGTATGTCCGCAGGAACATGCTGATGTGCTCCTACGTGGCAAAACTTTTATCAATGACAAAGCATCCATGTTACGATATTGTTTTTAACCCTAGATTTTTAGACAATTTTAATGGACGGAGAAGGGCCACTCGCCCTTTAAGCGTACGTTTTAGCAATTTTATCGAAGAGAATAATTTCTCTCTTCCGGAAGTATACCCGGTAGGTTATTCCAACGAAGCTCCATGGAATATACCACGGCCAGATATTTACCTTGAACTGAGCAAGCTAAAAAAATCCTCCACCATCGATTCAGAATACCAGATAATGTTCAAGGAAATGCTGAATTCCCACCCGGATACCATCCCTATATATACGGATGGATCCAAGTCCAATTCAACCTGTGCGTGCGCAGTATACTCCCCTAATCACGGAGTCGTGAAAGCGAAGCTCAGTCCGCTGTGTAGTGTTTACACAGCGGAACTGTTCGCTATAAAGATGGCTATCCACGGCATACATGGCCGTAGTAAGTCTTTTATAATCTGCACCGAATCTTTAAGCGCATTGAGAGCAGTTTCCGACTTTTCCCCACTCAGTCCTATCGTTCAGGATATACATAATGCCCTTCTTTCTCTCAACAAAAAGGGAATAAGAGTCAGCTTTGCATGGGTTCCTGGGCATGTGGGAATAGACGGAAACGAGAAGGCTGACTCAGCGGCGAAGGAAGCACTGAACGACCTAGAAGCCTTTTCTTTCTTGGTACCGGCAGAGGACCTTAAGTGTACCCTTAAAAATGTATGTGCGCAGAGGTGGAAGGACTCGTGGAGGAGCCAAACGAATAATAAATTGCGCTGCCTGAAAGCAGATACGCAGGCGTGGGCCTCTTCCGTCAGGAGCTGTCGTAGGGAGGAAGTTGTCATCACGCGACTGAGAATAGGGCACTGCCCTGACCCACTCATACCTCTTCACCGAAGAGAAGATCCCACCTCGCTGTGATGAATGCGACTGCCCTCTCAGCGTTCGGCATATCCTGACGGAGTGTGACAAATATCGATGCTTGCGTAGCAGGCTGCAGTTAGCGGGAGACATGAAGTCGATCCTAGGCGATGACTCAGTTGTTCTCAACCGCGTTTTATCATTTTTAAATGAAACTGGCCTTTTTAACAGTATTTTAAGGATGTAAAATTCATTTTAATTTTGGCTAAGAGTACATATTAACAATTTTATTATAATAGCAATGTATGTAACACATATTTTTCTTTTAAAAACATGACGTGTGGTGGTGCAAAATGACCATGCTGTCGACGCACCCTATAAACATAATACTACTACTACCATTAAAAAACCTGATCAACAGGGCTGAGGACAAAATACACCTTATTACAACCTTAATATTGGAAATCAAACCTCAAAAGGGCCATGATTCGAACACCGAAGCGGCCGGGCGATTGCTGCTTCTGGTTGGACGTCAATAGTAAAGTAGGCACCCTTGTCTGTAGTTAACTTCCCCTTGATGTTAAGGGAGTCAAAATATGTGTCAAAACGTCGTGTGATATTCACCGCAAGTACGGTTAAACGTGACGCGTTCCCCAATAACGTTTATTGCACAAAAATATTTACATGTCGTTGTTTTGATAGCTAAATTTTACAATATTAAGTTTTGATTTTGACAAACAATATATTAATAATTTCTATTTATATTTCCATTCTCTTCCTCTTTCTTCGTCGTCCCAGCTCTTAGTTAAAAACCTTTAAAGATAAAAGACTAGTGTTAAAAGATAATAAGTAAATAAATAGGTTAAAATGAATAAAACTGATAAAATTATAATTAAAATCATGCTCCCGACAAGGGCGCCCAGGTGTTGACATTCCGGTGGTTCGAAAGATATGAAAAAAAGAATCCAAATTGGAGAGTTAAATTTTGAACCGGAATGCCGTATTGAATAAAATAAAAGAAAAGGAAGAAAATAAAACCGCGAATCAATATAGACGGATATCGCGAAAATATACAGAGGGCCCCTCCAGTCCGCTTAACCCTTAGAGAGAAGGTAAGCTACACGGGAGCCGCTGCACGGGAGCCGCTAAACGAGGCGACTCCAGGCCGTCCATCGTCGCCGCTGAGCACTGGATGGAGGAGGGCGTGGGAGAGACACGGGTAGGGGAGTTCATCACACGCGCACTGACACCACCACTAGCGTGCGGCAAACGAGGCGACTCCAAGCCGTCCATCGTCATCGCGGAGCCCTGGGTGGAGGGCATGGGAGAAACTACGGTGGTGCGAGGGGAGCAAGAGGCACTACGAGATTGTGTGGGGGCGAACACAACCTCCTGCAAGGCGGTCGCGCGGACTCAAGAGGAACGTTTTCCGGGACTAAGGGCAAGAGGGAGGGATCGGGGCAACACTAGGTCGTCCTCCGCCGACGAGTCCATTTCAATTACGAACGAGTCGTCTTTGGTCATGGCCGTACTGGTGCACTGGGAAATGGCGGGTCCCGAAGCACTAGAGGGCGTCGTGGGGATCCTTCGCGGGGAAGCGAAGAGGGCAGGGGAACGGTGGCGTGGCGAGAGCTCTCGGGTCCCAAGGACCGCCACTCCACCGGTCCTCCAACACACGCCGCCACTCCACCGGTCCTCCAACACACGCCTCCACGACGCGCTGATGCTCCCCACTTTCTTCCCGGGGAGCAGGGACGGGGACAGAGACGCACTAGGGGAAGAGACACGTCATCTATCGACCCACCGGCACCGCGGTCCGAGCGACTACGCTTCCGTGGAACTCGTTGGGGGGGGAGGTGACGGCTAGACTCAGCCATGGCGGGGGATGGGATGGCGGCGACAACGTGTCCGGGAAACCCGCCGCACCACAGGCACCAAACACAGTTTGGTGGTGGGCACCAAACTAGAATATTCCCTAAATATGATGGGCCTGTGTCATAGGGTATGGCCCCTACCTGGTGTCGAAAATTACGCAATTGCACCACGTGCACGGGAAACCCGGCGACCCTCGAACACCACACGCACACAACTTGGTGATGCAAGCACAACTAGAGCACACACCCAATTCGGGCGTTCCTACACCAAAGAGTTTGGCCGCTATAGGGTGACGAAAAACATGTAATTCCGCCACGTGCAAGGGAAGCCCGGCGACCCACGACCACCAAAAAATTCACCAAAATAACACTGATAGCCCCAAACCCACCTGCCAAGTTTAAATTGCCTGCTTCTTGCAGTATTTACAGTGGCCCTCTTCCTCGGGAATTAGTGAATACATAATTAAAGTTAAATAGTTTTTTAAGTTTTTAACTGTTCATATTTATTTTCTAATCGCTGTCAGTCTTATGGCAGTTATTTAACACTCACTATGTTCACTGGGGGGGGGGGAACCCTGTGCTTGGAGCCCGGCATTGCAGTCCGTCGGGATCGGCCCATCTTATAAGGTTCCACATTAAGCTGATAAGAACAGATTAATGTCTGTGTCTTTCATTTCTCATCCCCTCCGGAAACACTTCTGACACGACAGAAATAAAATGGAGCACGCGCGACGTGATACACGAAAGGAAATGGAGACTTGAATACCACGGTGAGGATGTCCACCTGGTCCTGCAGCGGCAGCAGGCCCGCTCCACCGTGCTGATGTCCAACGTAGAGGAGTTCGTTGGACGCCCTCCTCGGCAGGTGGAGCCACTTCTTCCCCAGGGCCTTCAGTCGCTGGTCCAGGTCGACAAGCTCCTTCTTCACAGCGCCAGCCCGGAGAATAAATTCCAGGCGAGGAAGGAGGAAGATGTTCGTTGCGGCGATCTTCTGCCATGGGGCGAGGAGGCTTCCGTCCAGCTTCTCCAGGTCCTCGCCCAGGCGTCGTATCTCTTCCCTGGGAGTCTGGTCAACGTTGAAGCCGAATGGGACTCCCAGGTACTTGTACGCCTCTCCTTCCCTCAGCCCGGTGATGGACTCTCCCTGGATGGTGTGCGGGGTCCGTTGCACGGGCTGGCGATAAGAAAAATCCAGGACCAGCGTGGAGCACTTGCCTGGCTTGAATTGCAGCCCTGCAGCCGTCGCCTCCTTGCCCGCCGTGTCCAGCAGGCGCTGCAGGTGGTCCGGGTCCTTGGCGATGAGCACGAGGTCGTCTGCATATGCAAGGATGGCGATGTTCTGCCCCTGCACGACGACCCCCGACCTTCCCGCTTCGCCAGCGACCGCCCGTATCACCGGTTCTATTCCGAGGTTGAATATCACCGGTGACAACGGGCAGCCTTGCTTGACACCAGCCCGGATGTTGATCGGGCCGGTGTCGCCGCCGGCGGTCTTCACGACCGTGGAGCTCTTCTCCATTTCCTCCAAAAAGAAGTGTAGTAAGGGAATGGACCGCTCTTCAGACTCGCGGAGGGCGTGCCCGGAGGTCGTTCCCTTGTGCCTTGATGAGGCGGGAGAGTGGGAGGGGTTATCGGGATTGGCTGATGGCCAAGAGGTCGGGCGGACGACGTGGAACTGTCGTCGCGGAGGGGTCTGGGGATTTACGAGTTCAGAAGGTTAAATAAGGTTTCGTCCCTCGCCGAGTTTCTGCAGACACCGTTGCGTCTTCCGCCTGAGGAGGAGGCACGGACGTCCTCTTCGAATTTAAAATCCCGCGCAGCGTGCCGGCACGACCCGATGACGAGATCCCCACGCCGAGGTGGTCAAGAGATGAAGTCCCCCGCCGCAGGAACACCGCCACCGAGAAGAGACGACAGCCGCACGGGACGAAGCCGATTTTGCCGCGAGGATTAAATTTTGAATCCCCCGCAAACCCCTGGTAGCGTAAGCGTGACTCCGACCAATCCGACGAAGGTATTAGAAAATTAAAAACTCCACCTCCGACGGAGGATCAGAGTCACGCCGCAGCCCGAAAACAAGGGCTGCGAGGGAGAAGTCCAAAAGGCGGCTAAGAGGAGAGAAAAAAAGGAGATATTAGTCGCACTCGAACGGCTAAAACTAAAACTTAAGAAATGAAGCAAATGGATTAAAAAGGCTAAGATTAAAATTATCAATAAATTAAAATAAATAGAAAAAATAATATAAAACACTTAAAACTGCACTTTGATCTTAGCCATAAGGCCGAGAAGCGATAACCGTGTAATTTTTCCGGGTTTCCGGGTGTTGCACCGTCAGAAGGTAGACACAGGAGGTGGGGGATGGCGTGGAAAACCGGGAGCGATGGGCGTCGGTAGGTCCGGGAGCGCGTGTATCGGCGCGGATAGGGATTTTAGCGTGTGTGACAGTGGTAGAATGTCGACAGAAAGGCGTTCGCAAATTTCCGGGTGCCGCGGAGGCGCCGGATCAGCGGGTGGGCCGGAGGGTCAAAGCGCCGTAACGGGCGTCGCGAGAGGAATCGGTTTTTCGTGCCATCTATTCGGAGGAGTGCGTTGGAAATCGTGGAAAACTGGTTTCCTGGTCACGTGGGACTTCCCCGCGTCCTTTCGAATGCATCCACGGAGCTTTGGGGGGGGGGCACGACAGGGTTGCAAAGGGACGGTCATAAACCCCGGGGGTGAAATCGTGGGTCGGGCGATTTTTCGTGGAAGGATTAAATTTTAGGGAGTATTTCCTAACAGAAGAAAGTCTGAATTTGACCTTCGGAAGTATCACGAACCTCTTGTTTTTGTGAAAAGTTTTGGGAACTGAAGAAAATCAATCTCGAGAAATCGTGTAAATTTCAAGTTTGACCTATGTAGACAAGCGGCAGAAAAATTGAAGAATGTGGAGAAAAATTTTCGCTCCCCTCAAATTTCTTCGAAATTCCGACATTGTGTAAAAATTGGTAGAAATGGCTGTTTTTCTCATTTTTCAAAGCATCACGGACATGTTAAGAAATCTCCAATGCCTTAGTTTAATCTTCGGAAGTACCGTGAAAAGTTATTGGAACTGAAGGAAATCACCCTTCCATGCTCGAGAAATCGTCCAAATTTCAAGTGTCACTCACCTACGTAGACAAGCGGCAGAAAACTCGAAAGACACGAAATTTCAAGTGTCACCTATGTAGACAAAACTCGAAATACATGGGAGAAAAATATCGGCTCCCCCCAAAATTCGTCAAAAGAAATCTGTCAGCCGATCACCGAAATTTAAAGAAATCACCATCCTTCCCGTTTATCATTCTTCGGGAAAACGACCGTTTTTAACTCACTCCGTGCATGATTGGTGTTCCATTCCCTGTATTTCGAGAGAAACATTGGTTTCCTCGTCGCTGGAATGCCTTGTATTTGATAATTTGGTGGGACAAAAATTCTTCGAATTCAGTAAATCTCTCCTTAAATCCTTGAAAAAGTTCGCCTCTGTCGCGGTCGTGTAGTCATCGGTCCTAGCGGTCGAGAAAGAACGAAGAGTCTGCCGCCCCCCTCAGCCACCTCCCGTGCATGCTCACGCCACCTCTCGGGATGCGGCAGGAAACTAATACTCTGCTCGCGAAGGGCGCCTTGATTCGAACTCCGAAGCGATTGTTGCTTCGGTTTCCATGGCAAAATTTAGGAAGGTTTCCTTGCGTTCTCCTCGCATTCGCAAAGGGAGAAAATTTTCCCGTGTGTCCTGAGAATTCTCGGTGGGAAAAGTTGCTGCCGGCAGTCTGAGACGAGGGAGAAATATTGCAAGTGAGTCTTTAAAACGTCGTGTGATATTCACCGCAAGTACGGTTAAACGTGACGCGTTCCCCAATAGTAATCGACCGACTGAGCCAGAGCCACGAGGGCTCCGGGTCGGCGGCCGATAGGTGAGGGAAATGGTAGATGACAGTGACCTTCAATTACAGGGAACTTCCGCCCTGAGACAGGTATGCCATATACACTCCTCGACCCGACCAAAATCTGTGAGAGATTAATAATGTTTATTGCACATAATTTTAATACAGTATATGTCACAGTGGCTTGTGAATTATATATCATTTTACAAGTATTGTTAAATTTACAATTTTTGATTATTATTTTTCTTCTAGATAATATATTTTTCTTATTTCCCTTCATCCATGTGGCACCATCAGCCGTCCCAGCCCGTCCTAAAAAGGTTAAAAAAAACAGAAGCGGATTTAAATAGGTAAAACGTTAAAATTGATAGATAAAAAGGTTAAAACAAATGACTCCGGCATGGGCGACCAGGTGTTGACATTCCGGAGATCCGAAAGACCTATAATAGATAATCAGATTTCAATGAATTTGGAATTTTGATCCGGAATGCCGTATAAAAAGTAAAAAAATGAAAGGATTAAAAGTTCGGCGATAAAAAGGTCGCCTCAATAATAAAATAAACAGAGGGCCCCTCATTTCCGCTTAACCCTAAGGAAAAGGTAAGCTACGCGGGAGCCACTCTTTAGACAGAGACCCCAGTAATAGATAGCGCCGGCACGATTAAAACGTTAAAAAGGGGTATAATAAATAAATAAATAAATAAATAGATTAAAAACTCCCGGTGTATAGTGCCGGGAGTAATAAAAAAGTTAAAAGTGCCGGCGCCTAAAAATTTAAAATTCCCGGTGTAGAGAGCCGGGAGAACTATAAAATTAGCCAGAGTGATAAAAGCAAAGGTGACTGGCGGTGTAAAAGGCCGCCAGTCATAAAAAAAATAAAAACCCAGGCTATAACAAGACGGACACAAATAAATATACAATAAATAAATAAATAACACACAGATATAAAAGTCTTTATTAAAACATTGGGGTCTCGTCTTCAGAGTCTCGAGGTGAGAGACTCGTTCTCTGACCGGGGGGGAGCCCAAGGTTTGTGGGATACATAATTTTGCCCATTACGTGCGAAACATAAATGTCCCGCGACCACCGGATAGCGTCGGAGACCATTAATTTAGCGACCCTACCGACGCTTCGCCGAGCGATACCGAGGTCGCGGAACACCACCCAATTTTGGCGATCGCACGCCCCCAGGGCCCCGACCACGAGTGCACTTAAAGAGACAGTGTACCCGCGGTCGGCGAGTTGCTGCGAGATGTCAGAATATTTTTCGAATTTAGTCTGCCTGGCAATGTCCAAGGCTGTCTTCCGGTTCTCGAAGGGCACAGTAACGTCAACGATGACGATTTTTCTACGTCCCTCGTCAACAACCACAAGATCGGGCCTCAGGGCAGATTCGATCATCGGTGGAACCTGATCGATGCGGATTTCCACGCCTTCGCGAGGAACCTCCCCGGCGAGACGATGCAGGATAACATCGTGTCGGCCCCTCCACGCAGCTGAATGCACTGTGCAGTGATTCAGAACGTGAGGGAGCGTCTCACTCTGAAATCCACATCGCCTACACCGGAGGTCATCCCGAGGACCCCACCTCGTGGCGGCATTCAGAGGGACCACACCCAAACGTGCCCGGTGGACGAAGCGCCAATCTGCAAACCGTGTGTTGGCACCCGTCCGTAAAAAACTGCTGCGTCGCTGCCGCCCCCACTGCTCCACTCCCCAGCGGGACAGGTGGCCCCGCAGATGCCGTTCCCGCATTCCTGGCACCTGCGAGCAGGCCCCCCGTCACCCCCTCCAGCTTACGGGGCGCCCCGAGAATGCTGGCTGCGATACTCCTGCTCGCGGTGCCCGCTTTGTCTGGCAGGTACCAACACCAGTCATTCACCGTAGCATCGTAGAGCCTCGCCATCACCAACTCCGACAAGTCCAACCCGTAGAAGCGCAGCCGCCCCCACTCCTTGCTCTGGGTCACGGCGCCCCACCCTATCGTGACATCCTGCGCGGCTGCAGTCGCCGCACATTTCCATCCCGCCCGCTGCCATATCCGCCCGAAGGCCGTACTGGAGGCACGGTAGGTCATCCCCTCCTGGCGGGTAGCGTCCCCTTGATCTATCCAGCAGGCCTCGTCCGCCATGACGTGCCAGTTCACCCGAGAAAGGGCACACTCCAGAGCCCTTAGCCGGACTGCCTCGGGCCCCCGCTGCCCCCAATAGCCAAAGCGCTGTGATGTGAACCTGTCCTCGAACGACACCCCCCAGTCACCCGGGCTCACCGGCAAAGGCTTCGCCTCCTTGTTGGCATCCGTCGCCCACCAGCTTAGCCCACTCCTCACCCCGGTGAGCGACGGTATCGAAGTGGCCCACCTGTTCGCCCCCCAGTTCCAACCCAGCTCCCACCCTACGGCCGTGTCACACAGCCACCGGAGGGAGGTGCCTTCACCCTCGGACGTGAGCAGCTGCTCCCCGAACGCCAGGAAGTTACTGTAGTCGCCCGGCGTGAGGAGTTCGTCCCGGAGCCCCTGATACAACTTCCACTCCTCCATGGCCCGCCTAAGCCAGCACGCGCCCTGCTGGTATGCCCTCTGTCCCCACTCGACCCCTGAGTCCCGGTCGCCCATGACCACCCGGCACATACCGGTCATCACCGCTATTTCAGCATCATTGGACCACTCCCCCAGGGTGAGATGGGGGTGAGCCCGTGCGGTCTCGCGGTCCACTGGGCACAAGTCCATGGTCGTCACAGCGTCGCTGTGTCCATACAGCAGGTCCTGCAACTCCACCTCCCCCTCGTTTTGGTTGATGCCCCCCAGCACCCCCGCCAACCCCCTCAGCAGCCCCTGGGCCCGCTTGGCATGCACACCTTCTTCCCTCCACCCGACCCCGGCTCCTGCCCCCAGGCGATTCTGCCTTCCTGCCACCGGCCCCGCGCCCCCTTCCGCCATGTCCGGCACTTCTTGCCTGATTTCCAGGGGAGGCGGCCACCTGCACGTCAGGAGGCTGGTGAGCGCTGCCATCTGCTCCCAGGGCAGCTCACCGACTATCCTTTCCTGCACGTACTGCCCAAACATCTTCTTCAAGCAGCGGGTGACCGCGATCACCGTATCGACGCACGCCCCCACGAGGCCATTAAATCTGTGAGAGACTACACTTTGATCTTAGCCATAAGGCCGAGAAGCCCGGTTTTCGAGACGGCGCGTGTAACTCGAGATCGTCCAGTGGTGTGTGATTTCACTCGAGATCTCGGGACGGTGTCAGGTTTGACGGAGTCGCTCGCGCGACGGTTTGAGGTCTCGGGACGGTGTCAGGTTTCACGGAGTCGCTCGCGCGACGGTGTCGATTTCATGATATCATTTTTCGTCCCTTTTCCGAGGCCCTTATCGCCTCCGGGAGTTTTCTCGTGGTGTCAGCTTTCGGCATTTGGATTCCTCACTCCTCCGAGGGTTCATTCTCCATGTCATGTGCGTCTTGTGAATTTATATATCCATGTCTTTGCTCTCTAATGGAAGTCTCCATTCCCTATCGTGTATCACGTCGCGCGTGCTCCATTTTATTTCTGTCATGTCAGAAGTGTTTCCGGAGGGGATGAGAAATGAAAGACACAGACATTAATCTGTTCTTATCAGCTTAATGTGGAACCTTATAAGATGGGCCGATCCCGACGGTACTGCAATGCCGGGCCAACCCGCGGCAGGGATGGAGTAAACTCCGGGGACCCCGCCAATGTCCAAAAATCAGATTAATATACTGGTCCGGCAATGCTGGACGTATCAGATATTAAGCTGATAAGAACAGATAAAGGTTTTTATTTAAAATATTCAAATTTACAGAGTTTTAAGTCATGTCAAGAGAAATATTTTTGTCTCCTTGTGGAGCTCATATTACAATGGCCGTTTTTTGGCATAAGTTAAGTCTTTTCTTTGTAAAGGCATTCGCCTAGTCCGTTATTCACAGTGGCCCTCTTCATTGGGCATAAGTATACATATATATATATTTTAAAAAAAAACTGTTTTTCATAGACAGTATATAGTCTGATCACATCTCAGCCTTAGGATAAGTTTATATCACACTATATATCACTGTGAGGGGGGATCCTATGGTTAGGGGGGGACAGAGGGGAAGTGGGGGGGGACAAGGGGGATGTGGGGGGGGAGATGGGGGGCACCCGACGTCCTCGTATTGTCTGTGTCCGGTTATATGTTCGACGTAGCAGTCCCGTGACCACCTCACTACGTCCGACACTATTAGCCGCCGCATGATGTTGCAATATCGTCGCGGTAGGCCCAGGCCCCTGAGAACGGTGTCGTTCTTCGGGTCCCAGGTGCCCAGGCTTCCCACGACGATGGCGGCGATTGAGGCCTCCTTGCCCTGCTGGCGTAGATGTTCCACCAGGGGCGCATACTTCTCCTCCTTACGTTCCCTGGCTGCCAGCAGTGCCTCGTGTCGGTTTTCGAACGGGACTACTACGTCGAGCAACTGCAGTCTGCGCTGGTCCTCGGTGATGACGACGAGGTCTGGCCGCAGCGTGGAGTGCGTGCCGGGGACTCTTTGGTTGACGCGAACCTCTTGACTCTCGCGTCCCCGGCGTCCTCTCACTGCGTTGGCCAGCCTGTCCTGGACCGCGTTGTGGCGCAGCTGCCAAGTCCTGGAGTGGGTGGTGCAGTGGTTCAGAACATGCGGCAGGGTCTCGTCCGCACGTCCACATCGCCGACAGCGCTTGTCGCCGCCAGTTACCCAGCGGCGACAAGCATTGAGCGGGAGAAGGTCCAGCCGAGCTCGGAAGATAAACCTCCAATCACAAAACCTGGTATATCGCCCTCCTGCCAGGAAGTGATTGGAGGCTGCAGACCTCGAAGATACACCGAGGACTTTCCCCTGATCCGGTTTGGCGCTCAACCTCTTCAGGTACGAGCGCCGCACCGCATTCTTCAGTGTGGGCGCCAAGAGCCTGACGGCCCTCGGCGACACCCTGACGAACGGGGGGCGGTCTTCCGACCCGTCCTCGGAGTCTCTAATCGAGATCTGCATCTCCCTGAGCTCCTCCGACCATCTCCAGCTCAGTCCAATGCGGCCGGCGAGGCGGCGCGATGCAGCTCGAACCTGCGTGAAGAGGGATCCGAAGTCGCAGCTTTCCCGCCCGAAGTCCCCGCGGAGGCTACCCGACAGGTATTCCGCGAGGTCTTCGGCAGTTGGCTGCCTCCTCGTCTTCCTCCTCACCACCTCCCGCAGGCGACCCCAGGCCAGGAGCCTGACGTTCGGGTCGCGGGAGTGCAACGTTCTGTACCCGTGCACCACGGTGAGGATGTCCACCTGGTCCTGCAGCGGCAGCAGGCCCGCTCCACCGTGCTGGTGTCCAACGTAGAGGAGTTCGTTGGACGCCCTCCTCGGCAGGTGGAGCCACTTCTTCCCCAGGGCCTTCAGTCGCTGGTCCAGGTCGACAAGCTCCTTCTTCTTCACAGCGCCAGCCCGGAGAATAAATTCCAGGCGAGGAAGGAGGAAGATGTTCGTTGCGGCGATCTTCTGCCATGGGGCGAGGAGGCTTCCGTCCAGCTTCTCCAGGTCCTCGCCCAGGCGTCGTATCTCTTCCCTGGGAGTCTGGTCAACGTTGAAGCCGAATGGGACTCCCAGGTACTTGTACGCCTCTCCTTCCCTCAGCCCGGTGATGGACTCTCCCTGGATGGTGTGCGGGGTCCGTTGCACGGGCTGGCGCTGAGAAAAATCCAGGACCAGCGTGGAGCATTTGCCTGGCTTGAATTGCAGCCCTGCAGCCGTCGCCTCCTTGCCCGCCGTGTCCAGCAGGCGCTGCAGGTGGTCCGGGTCCTTGGCGATGAGCACGAGGTCGTCTGCATATGCAAGGATGGCGATGTTCTGCCCCTGCACGACGACCCCCGACCTTCCCGCTTCGCCAGCGACCGCCCGTATCACCGGTTCTATTCCGAGGTTGAATATCACCGGTGACAACGGGCAGCCTTGCTTGACACCAGCCCGGATGTTGATCGGGCCGGTGTCGCCGCCGGCGGTCTTCACGACCGTGGAGCTCTTCTCCATCTCCTCCACGGCCTTCAGCGTCTCCTCGGGAAGGTCCATCTTCTTCAGCGTGCTCCTCAGGTGGTGGTGAGGGATGGACCCGAAAGCGTTGCGGAGGTCAAGCCAGGCAATGCTGATGCCGGTCCTTCTTCGACGACATTCGTCGACCGCTGCCTGCAGGGTGAAATTGTGCTCATGGCACCCCTCGAACTCCCGGAAGCCGTTCTGTGCCGGGTGCAACTTCCTGCCGCTGACCGCCCATTTGAGCAGGCGGTCCGCGAGCATCCCGGCATGCAGCTTGGCCACAGTGTTGCCAAGCGCAATGGGCCTCCAGTTGCCGATGTCCTGGCGGTCCCCCCCTTGTGGAGGAGTACGGTCCGAGAGGCCTTCCACGTTGCCGGTGTTCTGGCTTCCTTCAGGCAGCGGTCAAAGATGGTCGCCAAAATCCTCCCACGACGGTCGACGGTCCTCAGGTGCCCGTACGAGACGCCATCTGGTCCGGGGGCCGTATTCTTCATTCTCCCCAGGCGGGCGATGACCTCTCCCGCAGTCACCTTGTCCTGGAGCATTTTCCTGTCTACCTCCGTCGTCGCCTGGTAGATCAGGGTCGAGCCGTCGTCACCTGTCTCCGCGGTGTTGTCCACTGCGACATCCTCGTGCACCTTGCGGAAGTGGTCTTCCACCACCTCCCTGGGGATGTCGCAGTAGGGAGACCTCTGCTCCAGGATTTCCTGCATCGCCCTCCTTGGGTGACTGCGGTACAGCTTCTGGATCTTCGCTGCCGCCTGGGGGTCGTACTCCGTCTCTGGCCGTCGTGGGGGTTGTCGTGTCCGGGGTTGAGCCGCCGAGGGGTACCTGAAACGGGAGGGGGGGGGCCTCTCTGCCACTTGTGGACGACGCTGTGCCGCCGACGCGGTGAACTCCTCCACCACAGCCTCGAAGGTTTCCCAGGGCTGGCCGACGGTGTCGGCCAACCTGGTGAGCCACCTCTTCTCCTCCTCATTAGTAGGTGGCTCAGGAGGCTGTGGTGCGTCCTCTGGTGGTGGGTGGACGTCTTCCGTCAGCGGCGTCGTCGTCTCTTCCTCGTCGTCTCCTGGCAGGTGTTCGGCCGTGGGGGATGGGGCCCCCCCCTCGCGGTTGGCGTCTAGATCTTCCTCGGCGGCCTCGGCGTCCAGCTCTTCCCGGGCCTCCTGGATAGCGGGAATCTCGGGTGGGGCCGGACGCCGGTGTGCTGCCGCCTCGTGGTTGCTGAGTCCCCGGCGAGTGGGGCAGGACCACTCGCAGTGCCCGCACCGGAAGCGGTAGATTGTAGTGGCTTCTTTCCGCAGGCCACCCTTCAGGCATGGATGAGTGGACGGCTTTCTCCCAATCACACACGCACACACGACACACATTCACACTCTCCAAGCCTCCCACGCCATGGTTATCCATGACATGGCGCAGGAGGCTCCTTCTCATAGCCGTCCACTCTTTCGCCCTGAAGGTGACGCTGCATCCTTCTTCGGTGCAGGCGAGGGCATCAGTCACAGGGAAAAAAACCACGAGGCGGTTGTCTATTCGTACCGCCGACACCGAAGTGTCGGCGGGAATGTCAAGTCCGGGTGGTAGAAGAGTGTCATGTCCAGGATTTCGGGACGTCGGGTGCCGGGCTGGGGGCGGGGAAGCAAAAAAACTTAGGGAATCACTGATTGGGGGGTGGGGAGGGGACACTGGGGCCACTGTTGGGGGGGACACAGATGATGGGGTGGATTCACATGGGGTAGGGGGCGAAGCCGTTGGGGTGGAATGTGGGGGTCCGGGTGTAGGGGCCGGGACCACTGGGGACGGGGAGGCGGTCGTTGTTGGGGGTGTGGAGTCACATGGGGGCTGCAGAAGGGGGGATGGTGACGGTGTTTGCACGTTGGCGAGGACCGGTGGCGATGTTGGGGCCGCTGCTTTCTCCTTTCTCCCGGTCCTCTTTCCATTGCGTGGAACGGGGGGCTTTCGGGGCATGACGAGGGGGGACTGACAGGTCCTATAAAGAGGACGGCGTCGGTAGGCGGAAGGCCAGCCGACGCAGGGGATCCCTTGAAGAGGGCGCGAGGAGTGGAAGCGAAGTGACGGAGTTCCACCCGGGCGCTGATGGCACCCCGCGCGCTTCTCGGCCTGGTAGCTTTTCTAGGCACCCTCCCACGGTCGCAGTGGAACGCAGTTCAAAAACGACCGTCGGATGGCGCCGTGTGCCTGAGGGGCCAGCGGGCGGTTTGGGAGTGAGAAAAGAAGTGTAGTAAGGGAATGGACCGCTCTTCAGACTCGCGGAGGGCGTGCCCGGAGGTCGTTCCCTTGTGCCTTGATGAGGCGGGAGAGTGGGAGGGGTTATCGGGATTGGCTGATGGCCAAGAGGTCGGGCGGACGACGTGGAACTGTCGACGCGGAGGGGTCTGGGGATTTAAACGCCCGCCTCGGATCGTAGTGAGAAGAAAGTTCACTGACGATCCGCTAGATGACGTTACGAGTCTGAGGGACTCGCGACGCTGGAAATAGTAAGAAGTATACTATTTCCGAGGAGAAATCGCTCTGCAGACACGCGTAAGTTGTGTCTGGAGATTTCTCCTCTCTGCCTTGAGGAGGCGGGAGGGTCTTTGGGGCCGCACTAGAGCGCGGTTGCCGTATATTTGGGCCAGACGTCGTGAAAATGGCGTCGTGGTCCACGGCGTGGGGTAAAGCCGGACCACGCGGGCGACACGAGGCAATCACGTGCACAGCACATGACAACACCGCTATCGCCGCTTTGGGTCGGCTGGGTCGCTGTCGCTCTACAACCGACCATGATGGACGGTTGGAGACAGTGCCCTTGTCCTTAAGGGACGGGATTCAGGGTGCGGTTGGGGTCCTGATGGGGCGGTTGGGGCCCTGAGGGGGCGGGCTGGGACAAGGGAGGGCTTAGGGGTCCTGAGGGACCAATGGGGCCCTGAAGGGGCTTTGGGGCCCTGTAGGGGCTTTGGGGCCAAAAAGAGGCCGGGGTACCCTGAAGGGGTTGGGGAAGCCCAAAAGAGGCTTGGGTGCCCTGAAGGGGCGATGGGGCCGCGGGGTCAATGGCCCGCACCAAGGGTGCGCGCCATGCCCCGCGGCGGAGGGTGGTCCGGGGCGAAAGAGAGGACAGGCAGAGCAGGCCCTAGTGTCCTGGTGCCCCTTAGTGCCGTGGGTGTCCCAGGAGGCTTACCACTGGTGGGGGCCAATCTGGGATTCCACGGCACCGTGGAAAAACGGGTGGACCACCCGCTAAAAATCAGCTATTTTCTCCCTTTGCGAATGCGAGGAGAACGCAAGGAAACCTTCCTAAATTTTGCCATGGAAACCGAAGCGACAATCGCTTCGGAGTTCGAATCAAGGCGCCCTTCGCGAGCAGAGTATTAGTTTCCTGCCGCATCCCGAGAGGTGGCGTGAGCATGCACGGGAGGTGGCTGGGGGGGGCGGCAGACTCTTCGTTCTTTCTCGACCGCTCGGACCGATGACTACACGACCGCGACAGAGGCGAACTTTTTCAAGGATTTAAGGAGAGATTTACTGAATTCGAAGAATTTTTGTCCCACCAAATTATCAAATACAAGGCATTCCAGCGACGAGGAAACCAATGTTTCTCTCGAAATACAGGGAATGGAACGCCAATCATGCACGGAGTGAGTTAAAAACGGTCGTTTTCCCGAAGAATGATAAACGGGAAGGATGGTGATTTCTTTAAATTTCGGTGATCGGCTGACAGATTTCTTTTGACGAATTTTGGGGGGAGCCGATATTTTTCTCCCATGTATTTCGAGTTTTGTCTACATAGGTGACACTTGAAATTTCGTGTCTTTCGAGTTTTCTGCCGCTTGTCTACGTAGGTGAGTGACACTTGAAATTTGGACGATTTCTCGAGCATGGAAGGGTGATTTCCTTCAGTTCCAATAACTTTTCACGGTACTTCCGAAGATTAAACTAAGGCATTGGAGATTTCTTAACATGTCCGTGATGCTTTGAAAAATGAGAAAAACAGCCATTTCTACCAATTTTTACACAGGATGTTGGAATTTCGAAGAAATTTGAGGGGAGCGAAAATTTTTCTCCACATTCTTCAATTTTTCTGCCGCTTGTCTACATGGGTCAAACTTGAAATTTACACGATTTCTCGAGATTGATTTTCTTCAGTTCCCAAAACTTTTCACAAAAACAAGAGGTTCGTGATACTTCCGAAGGTCAAATTCCGACTTTCTTCTGTTAGGAAATACTCCCTAAAATTTAATCCTTCCACGAAAATTCGCCCGACCCACGATTTCACCCCCGGGGTTTATGACCGTCCCTTTGCAACCCTGTCGTGCCCCCCCCAAAGCTCCGTGGATGCATTCGAAAGGACGCGGGGAAGTCCCACGTGACCAGGAAACCAGTTTTCCACGATTTCCAACGCACTCCTCCGAATAGATGGCACGAAAAACCGATTCCTCTCGCGACGCCCGTTACGGCGCTTTGACCCTCCGGCCCACCCGCTGATCCGGCGCCTCCGCGGCTCCCGGAAATTTGCGAACGCCTTTCTGTCGACATTCTACCACTGTCACACACGCTAAAATCCCTATCCGCGCCGATACACGCGCTCCCGGACCTACCGACGCCCATCGCTCCCGGTTTTCCACGCCATCCCCCACCTCCTGTGTCTACCTTCTGACGGTGCAACACCCGGAAACCCGGAAAAATTACACGGTTATCGCTTCTCGGCCTTATGGCTAAGATCAAAGTGTAGTGTAGGAAAGCTAAATCAATACAATCGCTATTCAGGAAAAATAAAAAGCGTGCCATAGACCAGGTGTTGAAGGGCCCCTCTCCGCATTGCGAGATCGACAAAGGTATAATTTTTAATTATTTCGATAATACCTTTAATAATGATAGATTTGCTAATATTCCTCCCCCTATTGATATGATCAACATCAACATGCCCAGCCTCGAACCTGATATAAATACATTAGTAAGACCGTTCTCCGCAGGAGAAATATGGAAGAGGCTGGGCCGTATGAGCAACTCCGCTCCAGGGAAGGATAATATTACCTATGTCGATCTTCGCAATGCGGATCAAGGTGGTCACATCCTGCGTACCGTTTTCCAATTTTGCTTTAATCGGGGCCGGATCCCTGATGTTTGGAAGGACACCCGGACTGTGTTAATTTTTAAGAAGGGCGCCAGGGATCAAATCGAGAACTGGCGCCCATTAACGCTAGGGCCCACCCTGGCGAAATTATACGCCGGCATCCTTGCCGATCGCCTTAGTGGGTGGGCGGAAAGAACGGGCCGGGTGTCGCCCGAGCAGAAGGGTTTCGGCCCCCATGAAGGATGCTATGAGCATAATTTTATAATACAAAATATTTTGGAGGAGGTGCGCAGGAAACGTGGCCAGGTCTGCGTCTCCTTCCTTGATCTATCAAATGCCTTTGGATCGGTGCCTCACGGTCATATCTTTAGGAGTCTAACGAGTTTAGGTGTCCCCGAAAAGCTAATTAATATTGTTCAGGATATGTACTCGGGGGGACGTACGACCGTGAGGACGAAGGAAGGAGAAACGCAGACCATACCGCTAAAAGCGGGCGTTAAGCAAGGTTGTCCGCTTAGCCCTATTTTATTTAATCTTAGTGTAGAATACCTGGTTCGCAGCTTAGCTGCGCAAAAGGAAAATGTAGGCTTTCGGGTCGGCGGCATCCCGATCACCGTTCTCGCCTACGCGGACGACATCGCGCTGGTCTCTCAGAACCCGGACGGGATGATGAAGCTGCTCGATCTCGCCGATCGAATTGCGGCGTGGAGCGGGTTGTGTTTCAACCCTCGCAAGTGTGCGACGCTCCACGTCGCCGGTGGGCGGGTGAGGGCGACGGAGTTTCGTCTGGGGGGCGGGAGGCCAGCCATCATGGCGGAAGGCGAAAGTTATGACTATTTAGGGATTCCCACGGGGTTCAAGGTAGATCAAACGCCAGGGCGCCTAATCGAGGAATTAATTGAGAATATAGACGCGTTAGACGCATCGCTATTGGCGCCCTGGCAGAAGATTGAAGCACTAAATCTTTTTCTATATACCAAACTAGATTTTATTTTACGGGGAGGTAGGGTAAAGAAGGGCCCTCTAAAAATTCTAGATAAAAGAACCAAGAGGGCCCTTAAGGAGTGGATGTACCTCCCCAATAGAGCCTCGTGGGAGATCTGCCACCTGGCTCCGCGGAAGGGTGGCGCGGGCGTCTTCCCGACCGCGGACCAGGTGGATATTTTAACCGTATCTCATGCCTTCCGTCTTTTATCTTGCAGGGAGCCGTGGGTGAGAGCGGTGGTGGACGATGCCATTGCTAAGACGGTCAAAACAAGAACCCGGCGGGAACCAGAGGGGAGAGATATTGCAGAGTACCTCTCCGGGAGCATGCGAGCGGAGTTCGGGAGATACCGATTCGACGTCGCGTCCTTGTGGTCAGACGCCCGGATGGCGTCAAGCCGTTTGGCTACTAAAATTGGACTGTCGTGGAGCTGGAGTGACGTGAGGAGGGAGTTTGAGATCGTCATCCCGGCCCACGGCAGAGAGCCCGACGTCGTTCGCGTTCCCCCCAGCAAAGTTCGCGTGTTAGGGAAGCTGCTGCGAAATGCCGTGCGACAACAATACCTTGCCCGTCTTTTGGCTAAACCTGACCAGGGCAAGGTATTCGAATGTCTTTCGGACTCGCCTTATTCGAATCACTTTTTGCGGACGGGCGCCAATACACGATTCGCAGATTGGCGCTTCGTCCACCGGGCACGTTTGGGTGTGGTCCCTCTGAATGCCGCCACGAGGTGGGGTCCTCGGGATGACCTCCGGTGCAGGCGATGTGGATTTCAGAGTGAGACGCTCCCTCACGTACTGAATCACTGTACGGTGCATTCAGCTGCGTGGAGGGGCCGACACGACGTTATCTTGCATCGCCTCGCCGGGGAGGTTCCTCGCGAAGGCGTGGAAATCCGCATCGATCAGGTTCCACCAATGATCGAATCCTCCCTGAGGCCCGATCTTGTGGTTGTTGACGAGGGACATAGAAAAATAGTCATCGTTGACGTTACTGTGCCCTTTGAAAACCGGAAGACAGCCTTGGACATTGCCAGGCAATCAAAATTCGAAAAATACTCTAACATTTCGCAGCAACTCGCCGACCGCGGGTACACTGTTTCTTTGAGCGCACTCGTGGTCGGGGCCCTGGGGGCGTGGGATCCCCAAAATTGGGTGGTTTTCCGCGACCTCGGTATCGCTAAGCGAAGCGTCGGTCGGATCGCCAAATTGATGGTCTCCGACGCTATCCGATGGTCGCGGGATATTTACGTTTCACATGTTATGGGCAAAATTATGTATCCCACAAACCTTGGGCTCCCACCTGGAGAGAGAACGATTCCCTCACCTCGAGACTCTGAAGACGAGACCCCAATGTTTTAATAAAGACTTTTATATCTGTGTGTTATTTATTTATTTATTGTATATTTATTTGTGTCCGTCTTGTTATAGCCAAAAAAAAAAAAAAAAAAAAAAAAAAACTGTTAATATTATTATATATAATCAAAACTAATGTAATTTAAAATTTTAATAACAAGCCACTGTGGCACAATTGTATTTTATAAATGTGCAATAAACACTATTAATCTGTTCTTATCAGCTTAATATCTGATACGTCCAGCATTGCTGGACCAGTATATTAATCTGATTTTTGGACATTGGCGGGGTCCCCGGAGTTTACTCCATCCCTGCCGCGGGTTGGCCCGGCATTGCAGTACCGTCGGGATCGGCCCATCTTATAAGGTTCCACATTAAGCTGATAAGAACAGATTAATGTCTGTGTCTTTCATTTCTCATCCCCTCCGGAAACACTTCTGACACGACAGAAATAAAATGGAGCACGCGCGACGTGATACACGAAAGGGAATGGAGACTTCCATTAGAGAGCAAAGACATGGATATATAAATTCACAAGACGCACATGACATGGAGAATGAACCCTCGGAGGAGTGAGGAATCCAAATGCCGAAAGCTGACACCACGAGAAAACTCCCGGAGGCGATAAGGGCCTCGGAAAAGGGACGAAAAATGATATCATGAAATCGACACCGTCGCGCGAGCGACTCCGTCAAACCTGACACCGTCCCGAGATCTCGAGTGAAATCACACACCACTGGACGATCTCGAGTTACACGCGCCGTCTCGAAAACCGGGGATCTCAGCCTTATGGCTAAGATGGCAGTGTAGTATGGTGAAAATGGTGAACTCGGCCTTATGGCTAAGATGCAAGTGTAGTATTGGGGAACGCGTCACGTTTAACCGTACTTGCGGTGAATATCACACGACGTTTTAAAGACTCACTTGCAATATTTCTCCCTCGTCTCAGACTGCCGGCAGCAACTTTTCCCACCGAGAATTCTCAGGACACACGGGAAAATTTTCTCCCTTTGCGAATGCGAGGAGAACGCAAGGAAACCTTCCTAAATTTTGCCATGGAAACCGAAGCGACAATCGCTTCGGAGTTCGAATCAAGGCGCCCTTCGCGAGCAGAGTATTAGTTTCCTGCCGCATCCCGAGAGGTGGCGTGAGCATGCACGGGAGGTGGCTGGGGGGGGCGGCAGACTCTTCGTTCTTTCTCGACCGCTCGGACCGATGACTACACGACCGCGACAGAGGCGAACTTTTTCAAGGATTTAAGGAGAGATTTACTGAATTCGAAGAATTTTTGTCCCACCAAATTATCAAATACAAGGCATTCCAGCGACGAGGAAACCAATGTTTCTCTCGAAATACAGGGAATGGAACGCCAATCATGCACGGAGTGAGTTAAAAACGGTCGTTTTCCCGAAGAATGATAAACGGGAAGGATGGTGATTTCTTTAAATTTCGGTGATCGGCTGACAGATTTCTTTTGACGAATTTTGGGGGGAGCCGATATTTTTCTCCCATGTATTTCGAGTTTTGTCTACATAGGTGACACTTGAAATTTCGTGTCTTTCGAGTTTTCTGCCGCTTGTCTACGTAGGTGAGTGACACTTGAAATTTGGACGATTTCTCGAGCATGGAAGGGTGATTTCCTTCAGTTCCAATAACTTTTCACGGTACTTCCGAAGATTAAACTAAGGCATTGGAGATTTCTTAACATGTCCGTGATGCTTTGAAAAATGAGAAAAACAGCCATTTCTACCAATTTTTACACAGGATGTTGGAATTTCGAAGAAATTTGAGGGGAGCGAAAATTTTTCTCCACATTCTTCAATTTTTCTGCCGCTTGTCTACATGGGTCAAACTTGAAATTTACACGATTTCTCGAGATTGATTTTCTTCAGTTCCCAAAACTTTTCACAAAAACAAGAGGTTCGTGATACTTCCGAAGGTCAAATTCCGACTTTCTTCTGTTAGGAAATACTCCCTAAAATTTAATCCTTCCACGAAAATTCGCCCGACCCACGATTTCACCCCCGGGGTTTATGACCGTCCCTTTGCAACCCTGTCGTGCCCCCCCCAAAGCTCCGTGGATGCATTCGAAAGGACGCGGGGAAGTCCCACGTGACCAGGAAACCAGTTTTCCACGATTTCCAACGCACTCCTCCGAATAGATGGCACGAAAAACCGATTCCTCTCGCGACGCCCGTTACGGCGCTTTGACCCTCCGGCCCACCCGCTGATCCGGCGCCTCCGCGGCTCCCGGAAATTTGCGAACGCCTTTCTGTCGACATTCTACCACTGTCACACACGCTAAAATCCCTATCCGCGCCGATACACGCGCTCCCGGACCTACCGACGCCCATCGCTCCCGGTTTTCCACGCCATCCCCCACCTCCTGTGTCTACCTTCTGACGGTGCAACACCCGGAAACCCGGAAAAATTACACGGTTATCGCTTCTCGGCCTTATGGCTAAGATCAAAGTGTAGTCTCGAGGAGAGCGGACGTGCCTTAGCGGAGCTCCCGAAGTCCGAGCGTCACGTGGTCGGTCCCGGCTTCTGCGGCCGGAACTTACTGCGAGAACCCTGAGGCCGTCCTCGCGCTTTCTCTTTTCTTTACGCGTGACTCTGCGAAGTGTTCTCTTTCGAACCTCCTAACTCGGAAGTAATTCGCAGTAGTTATTTAACAGGTGTGTCCCTCAATTACTTACGCGTTACTAGTGCTACATTTCAGATCTCATGGAAATCCGTACATAAATACGGCAATTAGGAAAATTTTTTTCCAGCCAATATTCTGTGATTAAGTGGTGTGTTTGTGTATATATTTAATATTTTTCATGTTCCTTGAACATTATTTACACTGTGTTGTATAGTGCTCGTGATAGTGTCCGAGTATATAACGGGGAAAAGTGTGTTTTTTGACGGCGCCGCTCGTCGCGTCTTAGGCGCGAATTATATCTGCCATGTGCTTCTTGTAGGTCTCCCTCTCCTCGAAGAAGTATTTCAACCCTATATATTAATGCGTGTGCTTCGGCAACACCATTCTGGTGATGTGCTTCAGTGCACTGTCTTAACTACATCAGTGCCCATCCCCAGTTTCCTTCCCCGCTACTTGGAGAATATATTTATTCTCCGTGGCTTGTCATCACATGTGTTTCCCCAGTGAAAAATCCTCCCAAATGTACGTGTTTCCCCCTTACCTCCAACATCCTCCACGCCTAATTGCATAAGTGCCGTCCGAGAACGAGCGCACTCACCGAGCGTCGCGCCGGGCGAAGTCTCGGGAAAGGCAACCGGAGCTTCCTGCGAGAATCCTGAGGCCGCCCCCGCACTCTCTCTTTTCGCCTCGCGTGACTCTGAGAAGTGTGCCCGTTCTAACGTCCTAACTGAGGAAATATCCATTGTATAATTTTTTTCTGGTGTGTGTTTCAATTACATATGTGTTAATAGTGCTTATTTTCAAATGTCACCGAATTCCGTACATAATTACGGCACTTACGGAAATTTATTTTGCGCCAAATTGTATGTGTCCGATAACGAGCGCGCTCACCCAGCGTCGCGCCGGGCGACGTCTCGGGAAAGGCAGCCGGAGCTCCCTGGGAGAATCCTGAGGCCGTCCTCGCATCTACGTCTAATCTACGTCTAATCGCTTAAATGCCGTCCGAGAACGAGCGCGATCACCGAGCGTTGCGTCGGGCGACGTCTCGGGAAAGGCAGCTGCAGGAGCGTCGAGAAAAGAGTTCCGGCGCATCGGTGAACGGCAACCTGAGCGACGTCGAAGAAGACACATGCGCGGCATCCTCCCATCCACGTATTACCGCCTCTTTGTATCCCGTCCCTGATTTTTCCACCTTCTCTTCTCCCAATCCTCGCTCTCCACCCGTTGAAGTCTCCGACACGCGTGACTACGCCATCTCTCCCGTTAGCACGCGTTCGGAGACGGACTCCACCGTCACCATTGCCTCCGACCAAACGGAGCGCATCGCGAAGGAGATCGAGTTGATGCTGCACTCCAGCATCCTGGAGAACGCGGAAACCGACGTCGCGACACACGAGCGTCGACGGATGGACCGACCACGGAGCAGAAGGATGCCGAGGAGCAGGAGTGTGCCTGGGTCACTCACGGTCTGCAAGGTGACGCGCGACGTAGGCGTCCAAGCAGGCGTCGACGAGATCGACGGTGAAATACACATCACCGTCAACGACAGAGGTCCCTATTCCGCGTCATCGCACGCCGCTGACTGTCCGGCAAGGTCCTCACGCGTGGTGGTGAGAAAGGTCCACCGAGACGGACATAGCGTCGCAACGCCTAGCGTCGCGACGCCGAGCGCCGCCACTCATGTCCCCGCAAGAGACGAGTGTCCGCACTCACATGGCGTTAATGATACGGCGACGTCTCCCAGCGTCATCCCCGATACCCAGGCAACGGTGGAGAGCAATCGCGTCGCGACGCCTCCCTCTACGCCGTTGCGACGCCCGGGAACGGCATCACGCTCGTCAGAGAGGAATGACAGTGGCAAGGATGTGGTGGAGTCCTCTCAACCGGCACCTCTCTCAAAGCGAGCGCGGAAGAGATTAAGACAGCGTCTCGGGAGAGAGCGTCGTGCAGCCGCCTTATCCTCGTCGGACGCCGTCGACGCGGGACGGGCACCGCCGCAGCCGGTACCACTCATGTCGGTTCGGACCGTCTTCGACCGGCAGCCGCCACCGTCGCGCCGCGAATTCACGAGTCAGCGTCCCGAAGCGTCGCAGGCGGCGCGACGTCAAGCCGAGGAGCGTCGGAAGGAGGCGGGATGTGATCGGGGACGTTATGACGATCGCGGTCCACACGCGGCTCCACGACATGCGCCGACGGCGTCAGGCGTGCGTGACCCGGTGATTCGCGACACGTACGCAAGCACTGCGGGTCGCCGTGGAGGGCGTGACGTGAGCAGCCGCGTCCATGCGCCCCGCGGCACCCAAGGAAATCGCCGTGACCATGCGGCCCGCGACTTCGAGTCCCACACCCGTCCAGCGCGTGACTCCTGGACGGAACCACTGGTATCCCTCCCACCACCTCCCCGGCCGGATCATCAACTGCCACCGCACCGCCCGGCGCCTCATCCACCACCGCACCACTCTCCAAACTTCCTCCCGCCACCCCCGCCATGGGTGCCGCCACACCCACCCATGCCCCCACCACACCCATACGGCCCGCCGAACGCCTGGTGCGCTCCGCCGGCATTCCACTTCCACCACCCTCCCCCACATCCTCGTCAGCTGCACCCCGAGCACCCCCACGCGCAATGGCCCGCGCCGCCGGGGGGAGAGCTTCCGATTTGCGGGCCGCACGAAAATGGCGGGCCGCATTACGGCCTTCGGGGTGCAAACATCAATGCAGCATTGCACCACGCGGTTCCAACCTGGCAAATGAATTGTCACCAACCACCGCACCGATATCCGCACCTCCCATATCCGCCGCCGCACCCCCTCCCGCACCCACTCCCGCACCACAATACGTGGATGCCGCCACAAGCCCCGCTCATACCCGTCTACGACCCACAGTATTCTCAAGCCCCCTTCGCGCTCCCACCTCA
Source organism: Ceriagrion tenellum (assembly GCA_963169105.1). Taxonomy (NCBI): domain Eukaryota; kingdom Metazoa; phylum Arthropoda; class Insecta; order Odonata; family Coenagrionidae; genus Ceriagrion; species Ceriagrion tenellum. Next base: position 116,432,184 of record OY720640.1, on the reverse strand, counting down.
CCATCCTCTTCTCCACCATCACCAGCCGCACCGCCAGCACCTTTGGATGCCGCACCAGATGCCGTATTCGATGCAGCACGCGTGGAGTATTCTCTAAATCCACGCGTGCCTCCGAGGCGCCGCGGTGCGCTCCGCGTCGCTCCCGACAGGCGTGCTGAAGGTTCCCGTCTCCCGGAAGACCTTACTCGCGCCGTCACGACGCCCGGAGACGCGACGCCGACGCAGGGACCCGCGACGCTTCAACAAGAGGCGTGGCTCATCGAGCTTGGACTGGCGGGCGGAAGCTCCGGCGGACTCTTCCGTGTTCTCCGCTCCATGCAGCGAGCGGCACAGGCGGCCAGCGGCGTTAAAGAACCAATTAATAAATATAATTCAAATACAAATAATACGAATAATAACAATACTAATAATAATACGAATAACAAAAATATCCATACTTACAGATCCGAACCCCGGAGGCAAACGACTCTCACGGCAGCTGAACTTCAGGCGCTTTTCCGGGAAAATAAAGGAAAGGCGTTCAAATATGTCTGCGGAGATTTGGACGCCGGAAGATGCCGCATCCCCGTGGAACGGGTGCGGCAACACTTCCTCCGAGAGCGCCCGCGGTATGACGAGGAGTCTGCCCCACCCTCAGTCGTGCCGCCTTTCCCGGAAAGCAGCCGTGATGCTGGCCGAGACGATCTCCTGAAAAAGATCAGCCCGTGCGAGGTCACCAGGCGCCTCGTGCGCACACGCAACACGGCGCCCGGCCCAGATGGCATCCCTTATGCAGGCTACAAGGCGATCGACCCGGACGGCCGAGTGATGGCGGCCGCCTTCGACGCCTGCATCCATAGCGGCCGGGTGCCGTATGAGTGGAAGAGAAGCCACACAACGCTGATCTTCAAAGGAGGCGACGAAGCGGAAGTCGCGAATTGGAGACCTATCGCTCTCAGTCCCACATTCTCCAAGCTCTTTACAGGTGTGCTCGCGGATCGCGTTGCGGCTTGGGCGGTGCGTGGTCGGCGGATTTCTTTCCCTGCCCAGAAAGGATTCCTGCCGGCCACAGAAGGGTGCATGGAGCACAATTTCATGCTCCAGGCTGCGTTGGATCACGCTCGCGGCGCGAGGAAGGAGATTGCCGTGGCGTGGCTGGACCTTTCCGACGCCTTCGGGTCCGTGCCGCATCCACACATCACGCGGATGCTGCGAGATTTTGGGATGCCTGAGAGAATCGTGGGAATCATCGCCGAGCTCTACAAGGACAGCACCACCGACATCATCACTGGGAGTGGCTCCACGGGCGACATTCCCATCGTCTGCGGCGTGCGGCAAGGTGACCCGCTTTCGCCGCTCATCTTCAATCTCGCCCTGGAGCCCGTCATCCGTGCTGTCCTCGCTCGGCGGGCCGTTTCCGCGTTCCCGCTCGGGCCCGCGTCGCTCTGCGTGCTCGCTTACGCGGACGACTTGGTGCTCGTCGCACGGGATGCGGGAATGCTGAGAGGTCTCCTGAACGTCGCGGGAGAAGCGGCGACGTGGTGCGGCCTGCGCTTCAACGCACGGAAGTGTGGGTCGCTTCATCTAGACTTCCGCTCGTCGACGCCGCCGGGGGGCCGCGGAGTGCGGCCAACCGCATTCAGGATCCAGGGTGCGGACATGCGCACCCTAGCGGAAGGTGAAACATATAAATATCTTGGCTCTCCCGTGGGACACAAGGCTGACGGCGTTCCGGCCGACGCTATCGCGTCGATCCTCCGAGACTTGAGGCGCTTGGATGACAGTGATCTGGCGCCATGGCAAAAGGTCGACGCCGTGCACACCTTCCTCACTCCCCGCCTGGAGTTCTCCCTCCGCATCACCGCGATCCCGAAGGCGGCGATCAAGAGCGTCGATGACGAGACGTACAAATGCATAAAGAAATGGATGTTTCTCCCGACGCGAGCGTCGAGAGAATTGATCGCTCTGCCTAGGGAGCGCGGAGGTGGAGGACACGTCCCACTCGCCGTGAAAAAAGACGTGCTCACCGTGGTGCACGCTTTCCGCATGCTAACCTGTGCGGACACGTGCGTCGCGGGCGCGGCTTGGCACACACTCCGTGACACGGTGAAGCGGCGAGTCGGGAGGCGGGGAGAGGCGGGCGAAGGCGAGGAAAGGAGAGCGACGCCGCTCGGCAGAGGTACGCTGTGCCACTTTCTCAACGGTGCCGCAGACGCAGAAGTGGGAACGGGGACGAACGCCGCAGCATCACTCTGGAGCCGCACCCGACGGGCCACGGGTGAGCTCCAGAAATTCGTCTCCATCCAATGGAGATGGAGCGACGCTAGGGAGGAGCTCTCGATCTCCATTGGACACGTCACTCCGGCCACGGGAGACGTCTTGGTGCCGGCGCCTTCCCGCAGGCGCCTGTACCGCTTCTTGATCCGCGCCGTGGGAGAAGGATTCCGAAGGAGGCTGGTACAGAAACCGGATCAAGGCAAGGTGTTCGATGCGTCCTCGCTCTATCCCGACTCGAATCACTTCGTCAGAGCGGGGCGCATGATCCGGTTCTGTGACTGGCGATTCATCCACCGCGCCCGTCTCAACGTCCTGCCACTCAACGCGGCCCGCAGAGGAGCGGCACGTGGTGACACCAGATGTCGGGTGTGCGGCAAGGTTGACGAGACGCTTCCTCACGTCATCAACCACTGCCTTGCACACTCGGACGGGTGGAGACGCCGCCACGACGCCATCGTGGAGATCTTGCGAGCCGCACTCCCATCCTCCTGGCATATGCGGCTGGACCGACGGGTGCCGGATGAGGAGTCAATCCTACGGCCGGATCTGGTGGTGTGGGACGAGGGAGCCGACGCCGAGGTGTTCGTCGTGGACGTCACGGTGCCGTTCGAGAATCGACGAGGAGCGCTCGCGGCCGCTCGTCAGCAGAAGCTGGAGAAGTACGGCGCCCTGGTCGATAGGATGCGGGTGCGGTCGGAATACAAGGTGCCGCACCACTTGGATGCTCTGGTGGTCGGCGCACTCGGCTCCTGGGCGAGTGGCAACGATTCGCTACTCGCCCGACTCCGGGTGCCGAAAAACCGCATCCGCAGTGTTCGACGGAAGATGATCTCCGCGGCAATTAAATGGTCGCGGGACATTTACGTCGAGCACATGACCGGGGCGCGGCAATACGACGCCGGAGCGGTTGCGGGTGTGCAGCGCGGTATCGACGGCATCGGAGGCGTCGACGGTGAGGACGGAGCGCCGATCATCGGGCGTCGAGAGAGGACGACGTAGCGTCGGCGCAGCCCCCCCCTCCTCCTCCCTCCCGCCCCTCCCCCCCCCACACACACAGTGCATACGCTTCGCTTCCGGGTGAAGATAGTGTTTTTAAATATTCACTTTAGAATCCACGGACGCCGGGTGTGACGTGATTCATTGTGCCGAAGTGACGAAGTTTAAAAACCACCGCGTGTGTGGTGCACGGACGCTCGACGCGGCGTGCACCGAGGTGTAAATAGTGTCTTTGTTTTTCCCATCCTCTCTCTTGTGGCGCGCTGGCGGTGCACGGACGCTTGACGTGACGTGCACTGGGAAGTGAAAGTGAAAGTGTATGTAAATATTGATTTAATTTTGTATGATTGAAGGTTGACTTATATTTCCATTTTTTCTATTTCTCTTAATTATAATTATTAATCTCCCTGTTTGACGTGACGTGCACTGGGAAGTGAAAGTGAAAGTGTATGTAAATATTGATTTAATTTTGCATGATTGAAGGTTGACTTATATTTCCATTTTTTCTATTTCTCTTAATTATAATTATTAATCTCCCTGTCTAATATATACTCTTGCGGAACACGGACGCTTGAGGTGACGTGCACCGGAAGGTGAAAGTGAAAGTGTATGTAAATATCGATTTAATTCTGTGTGACTTGGATGACTTTTACATACGCGTCGTCTACCCTAATTATTTCCATTTTTTTTTCTATTTCTTTTAATTATAATTGGTAATCTTCTTCTCTAATATATATTTTTGCGGAGCACGGACGCTTGAGGTGACGTGCACCAGGATGTGTATTTCATATTTCCTCTCCTAATGTATTTACTTACTTTTTATTTTCATTTATTTCTTCTTTATATTGCCACTCTCACTACATCTTGTTTATTGCTTCCTGGTATAAAATTAACACCCTCGTGCAACGCACTCAATTTACACGGACATTGGATGTGCCGTGCACCAGGCCAAAGTTAAGTGCTCAGTGCAGTGAGCTCTGCACTGTGAAGGGTGCCCTCGGTGTTGTGTGTTAAACATAGTGCACTACACTCTCCTCCCAGAAACCCTCCCATTCCCCCCTCCCCCCGGGTGCAGAGGAACTACGCCGGATAGGAAGCCGGAAAGAGGACCGTGTCCGAGACGAGGATACGCCCCGCACCATACCAGAGACGACGCCGCGCAACACGCGAGGGTCGGCGCCGGGAGGCGCACCGCCATGCAAGCAAGCCCGTGCAGCGGACCACGTGGGAGGAGAAACTTCCTCCGTGATTCCAGGAATCGGAGCTAGCTCGCCCGGGCAGAGCTGGCTCGCCTGAGCAGAGCTGGGAGGGGAGGAGGCACCGAACACGTGGTCGCCCGGGCAGAGCTCGCCAGCGTGGAGGAGGGGGCGTGAGCTCCTCCCGCCCCGCTCCACTCAACAGTCGCCCCTCCACTCTTCCCCTTTCCCCCTCCTTCATTCCACCTCCCCTCGTCGGCGGAGACAGTAAAGCAACGAGGGAAATTCAAATACCTCGAGAGGAGAGCGGCGGTCCCTGACTTGACGCAGTATAATTATCAAGATATAATAATAAAAACAAGACTTTTGAAAAACTCATTTCAACAAATCCCAGACGAATCCTTCTCTCTTTCAGGAAAAACATTGAAAAAAAAAAAAAAAAAGATATATATATATATAAAATTGGTCTGATTCTGTCTAAAATAGGTCTCTGTAAACCGGTCTTAATCTCCATAAGACCTAAGTCCCATTGCCAGACTAGCCACATTTGGTGGACTAGAAACGAAAGTTTAATAAATGTTGGGGACGGGCCTGAGCGATTCCCTTAAGGAATATATAAAGCCGGGCAGATAAATTCTTTATAGGCATGCCTAGAATGAGGCTAATATGCCGATAAACTCTCACAGCGGTGCTCACTTTGAGCTCCGCTGTTATGTATCAATCACCCAAAGCATTGGGATATTGTATATATATGTTCTGCTATTGAATGCTCCTAAACTCTGTACTCATTTATATATAAATAAACGCTTTTATCTGTTCTTATCAGCTTAATATCTGATACGTCCAGCATTGCTGGACCAGTATATTAATCTGATTTTTGGACATTGGCGGGGTCCCCGGAGTTTACTCCATCCCTGCCGCGGGTTGGCCCGGCATTGCAGTACCGTCGGGATCGGCCCATCTTATAAGGTTCCACATTAAGCTGATAAGAACAGATTAATGTCTGTGTCTTTCATTTCTCATCCCCTCCGGAAACACTTCTGACACGACAGAAATAAAATGGAGCACGCGCGACGTGATACACGAAAGGGAATGGAGACTTCCATTAGAGAGCAAAGACATGGATATATAAATTCACAAGACGCACATGACATGGAGAATGAACCCTCGGAGGAGTGAGGAATCCAAATGCCGAAAGCTGACACCACGAGAAAACTCCCGGAGGCGATAAGGGCCTCGGAAAAGGGACGAAAAATGATATCATGAAATCGACACCGTCGCGCGAGCGACTCCGTGAAACCTGACACCGTCCCGAGACCTCAAACCGTCGCGCGAGCGACTCCGTCAAACCTGACACCGTCCCGAGATCTCGAGTGAAATCACACACCACTGGACGATCTCGAGTTACACGCGCCGTCTCGAAAACCGGGGATCTCAGCCTTATGGCTAAGATGGCAGTGTAGTATGGTGAAAATGGTGAACTCGGCCTTATGGCTGAGATGCAAGTGTAGTATTGGGGAACGCGTCACGTTTAACCGTACTTGCGGTGAATATCACACGACGTTTTAAAGACTCACTTGCAATATTTCTCCCTCGTCTCAGACTGCCGGCAGCAACTTTTCCCACCGAGAATTCTCAGGACACACGGGAAAATTTTCTCCCTTTGCGAATGCGAGGAGAACGCAAGGAAACCTTCCTAAATTTTGCCATGGAAACCGAAGCGACAATCGCTTCGGAGTTCGAATCAAGGCGCCCTTCGCGAGCAGAGTATTAGTTTCCTGCCGCATCCCGAGAGGTGGCGTGAGCATGCACGGGAGGTGGCTGGGGGGGGCGGCAGACTCTTCGTTCTTTCTCGACCGCTCGGACCGATGACTACACGACCGCGACAGAGGCGAACTTTTTCAAGGATTTAAGGAGAGATTTACTGAATTCGAAGAATTTTTGTCCCACCAAATTATCAAATACAAGGCATTCCAGCGACGAGGAAACCAATGTTTCTCTCGAAATACAGGGAATGGAACGCCAATCATGCACGGAGTGAGTTAAAAACGGTCGTTTTCCCGAAGAATGATAAACGGGAAGGATGGTGATTTCTTTAAATTTCGGTGATCGGCTGACAGATTTCTTTTGACGAATTTTGGGGGGAGCCGATATTTTTCTCCCATGTATTTCGAGTTTTGTCTACATAGGTGACACTTGAAATTTCGTGTCTTTCGAGTTTTCTGCCGCTTGTCTACGTAGGTGAGTGACACTTGAAATTTGGACGATTTCTCGAGCATGGAAGGGTGATTTCCTTCAGTTCCAATAACTTTTCACGGTACTTCCGAAGATTAAACTAAGGCATTGGAGATTTCTTAACATGTCCGTGATGCTTTGAAAAATGAGAAAAACAGCCATTTCTACCAATTTTTACACAGGATGTTGGAATTTCGAAGAAATTTGAGGGGAGCGAAAATTTTTCTCCACATTCTTCAATTTTTCTGCCGCTTGTCTACATGGGTCAAACTTGAAATTTACACGATTTCTCGAGATTGATTTTCTTCAGTTCCCAAAACTTTTCACAAAAACAAGAGGTTCGTGATACTTCCGAAGGTCAAATTCCGACTTTCTTCTGTTAGGAAATACTCCCTAAAATTTAATCCTTCCACGAAAATTCGCCCGACCCACGATTTCACCCCCGGGGTTTATGACCGTCCCTTTGCAACCCTGTCGTGCCCCCCCCAAAGCTCCGTGGATGCATTCGAAAGGACGCGGGGAAGTCCCACGTGACCAGGAAACCAGTTTTCCACGATTTCCAACGCACTCCTCCGAATAGATGGCACGAAAAACCGATTCCTCTCGCGACGCCCGTTACGGCGCTTTGACCCTCCGGCCCACCCGCTGATCCGGCGCCTCCGCGGCTCCCGGAAATTTGCGAACGCCTTTCTGTCGACATTCTACCACTGTCACACACGCTAAAATCCCTATCCGCGCCGATACACGCGCTCCCGGACCTACCGACGCCCATCGCTCCCGGTTTTCCACGCCATCCCCCACCTCCTGTGTCTACCTTCTGACGGTGCAACACCCGGAAACCCGGAAAAATTACACGGTTATCGCTTCTCGGCCTTATGGCTAAGATCAAAGTGTAGCGCCGAAGGCGACCGCGGAGAAGAGGTGGGGGAAGTCAACGAGCCCCGCAGTCCACCCGCGGGGCCACGCAGCCCGTCCGATGGCCGCCACCAACTCGAGGTAGATGGAAGAGAAGGGGAGAGGGCGGAGGAAGAGGAGACGATGAATATATACACTCCGCCCGTGAGCCAAGGGGTCCCACCCGTGAGAGAAGAGAGGAGGAGACGGGGGCCGGTCAACAACAACGATAACCCGGTTGACCGGCCCCATGGAGGAGATGGTGGGACCCCCCTAACATCAAACGGCGCTCCCGAGAGACAGGTGGCGGTCAACTTTGACGGGCTGCCCGAGGAACAGCGGCGGTGGATCGTAAACATCGAGGCGGCCTGCGAAGAGGGGTGGGAGTCATTTGAAGAGGCCGTCGCCGCCTGGTGTAAATCAATTACCGATAAGAAGCCGGCCCGGAGAGAAGGAGGCGGGGGTTCAAGAAGGGAGGGGGGGGGAAGGAGAGACGACAGAAGAGTCCCCCCCCTGCATGGAGAGAGGGAGCAAAGGGATATGGAAGAGAATAGGGATGGGGACGGTAACATCGGAACGGGAAACGTCCCAGCTCGTAGAGTGTTTCGCCCCGATAAGGAATGGCACGAGGAGAAGTGTAGGAGGGCAAGAGAAATTCAATCTTTATTTCGTAGAAACAAAAAACGTGCCATAGACCAGGTGTTGAAGGGCCCCTCCCCGCATTGCGAGATCGACAGAAACGAAATTTTTAATTACTTTAACAAGGTTTTTAATAATGGTAATCTTAATGTTCTTCCCGCACCCATAGACATGATTAATATTGATATGCCCAGCCTCAATGAAGACCTTAACATTTTACTACGACCTTTTTCTGCGGGTGAAATTTGGAAGAGGCTGGGCCGCATGACAAACTCTGCGCCAGGGAAGGACAATATTACGTATGTCGATCTTCGCAATGCGGATAAAGGTGGCCACATCCTGAGGACCATCTTCCAACAGTGCTTCAATGAAAGCCGAATCCCTGACAGATGGAAGGACACCCGGACAGTTTTAATCTACAAAAAGGGCGCCAGGGACCAGATTGAGAACTGGCGCCCACTCACATTAGGGCCCACCCTGGCAAAATTGTATGCTGGTGTTATCGCCGATAGGATGAGCGGGTGGGCCGAGAAGACAGGGAGGGTGTCCGTTGAGCAGAAGGGATTCGGCCCACACGAGGGATGTTATGAGCATAATTTCGTCATCAATAATGTACTGGAAGAGGTCCACAGGAAACGTGGCCAAGTCTGCGTCTCCTTCTTAGATCTATCGAATGCATTTGGCTCAGTTCCTCACGGTCACATCACTCGAAGCTTGAAATCTCTAGGTGTCCCCGAGAAACTCATCAACATCATCGAGGAAATGTATTCGGGGGCACGAACGACCGTGAGGACAATCGAAGGAGAGACGCAGACTATTCCGCTCAAAGCGGGCGTTAAGCAAGGTTGTCCGCTTAGCCCTATTTTATTCAACTTATGTATGGAAAACCTGGTCCGCAGCTTAGCTGCTCAGAGTGAGAATGTAGGCTATCGGGTCAGTGGCACTCCCATCACCGTCCTTGCCTACGCCGATGATGTTGCCTTGGTGTCCAAGAACCCGGACGGGATGATGAAGTTACTCGACCTCGCCGACCGAATCGCGACGTGGAGCGGGTTGAGATTCAACCCGCGCAAGTGTGCGACGCTCCACGTCATCGGTGGGCGGGCGAGAGAAACGGAGTTCCGTTTGGGGGGCGGGACACCGGCGGTCTTGGGGGAGGGGGTTGCATATGAATATCTCGGTATTCCCACGGGGCTCAAAGTAGAGCAAACGCCAGGGCGCCTTATCGAAGATCTTATAAATAATATAGACGCGCTGGACGCTTCATTGTTGGCGCCCTGGCAAAAAATAGAAGCGCTTAATATATTTCTATTAACAAAGCTTGATTTCATTCTACGGGGAGGTAGAGTAAGGAAGGGCCCTCTTAAAACTTTGGATAAACGCGTTAAGAGGGCCCTGAAGGAGTGGATGTACCTCCCCAATAGAGCCTCGTGGGAGATCTGCCACCTGGCCCCGCGGAAGGGAGGCGCGGGCGTCTTCCCAACCGCGGACCAGGTGGACATTTTAACCATAACTCATGCTTTTCGTCTCCTTTCTTCCAGGGAGCCGTGGGTAAGGACGATGGTGGACGAGGCAATATATACGACTGTGAAGAGAAGAACCCGGCGGGAACCAGAGGGGAGAGACATCGCGGAGTACCTCTCCGGGAGCATGCGGGCGGAGTTTGGAGGATACCGCTTCGACGTCGCGTCTTTGTGGTCCGACGCCCGGATGGCGTCAAGCCGATTGGCTGGAAAAATTGGACTGTCGTGGAACTGGAGTGACGTGAGGAGGGAGTTGGAGATCGTCATTCCGGCCCACGGCAGGGAGCCCGACGTCGTTCGCGTTCCTCCGAACAAAGTCCGAATGTTGGGGAAGATGCTGAGAGATGCGGTTCGGAATCAATACCTTGCCCGCCTTTTGGCCAAACCGGACCAGGGCAAGGTATTCGAGTGCATTTCGGCTTCACCGTTCTCAAACCACTTCATCCGGACGGGCGCCAATACGCGGTTTTGTGACTGGCGTTTCGTCCATAGGGCACGTTTAGGCGTAGTCCCTCTGAACGCCGCTACGAGGTGGGGTCCTCGGGATGACCTCCGGTGTAGGCGGTGTGGGTGGCAGAGTGAGACGCTCCCACACGTGCTGAATCACTGCACGGTGCATTCGGCTGCGTGGAGGGGGCGCCACGATGCTATCCTGCGTCGTCTTGCCGGGGAGGTTCCTCGCCACGGCGTGGAAATCCGTGTCGATCAAACTCCACCTATGATCGATTCAACCCTGAGGCCCGATCTTGTGGTGGTGGACGAGGGACATAGAAAAATCGTCATCGTGGACGTTACCGTGCCGTTTGAGAATAGGACGACTGCCTTGGACGTCGCAAGGCAATCTAAGTTTGAAAAATATACCGCAATCTCTCAGCAACTTGCCGATCGCGGGTACACGGTTTCCTTGAGTGCACTCGTGGTCGGGGCTTTGGGGGCGTGGGATCCCCAAAATTGGGTGGTGTTCCGCGACCTCGGTATCGCTCGGCGAAGCGTCGGAAAGATCGCGAAATTAATGATCTCCGACGCTATCCGGTGGTCGCGGGACATTTATGTTTCGCATGTTACGGGCAAAATTCAGTATCCCACAAACCTAGAGCTCCCACCTGGTGAGAGAACGAGTCTCTCCCCCCGAGACTCTGACGACGAAACCCCTTTTTAAGGTTTTAAATAAAGACTTTTTTAATTTGTGTGTTATTTATTTATCTATTTATTTATGTATTTATTATTGTGTACGTCTTTATTTAAAGTTTTCTTTATTATAGCTAGGGACCTTTTAACTCCCTGACTGGCGGCGCTTTACACCGCCAGTCGATTTTATCATCTTTTATACCCCTAGCTACTTTTATCGTTGTCCCGGCCCTTTACACCGGGAATTTTATGTACGCGCCGGCATCTTAATTAATTTTATTAAACACCCCCGGCCTTTTACACCGTGGGGTGTATACATTTTAACCTATTTATTTATTTATTCCCCTTTTAATATCTTTTAAACTTTTTAATAGCCGGCGCGTCTAATTTTTTATAAAGGGGTTTCGTTTAAAGAGTGGCTCCCGTGTAGCTTACCTTCTCTCTAAGGGTTAAGCGGACTGGAGGGGCCCTCTGTATATTTTTTCGCGATGTCCGTCTCTACTGATTCGCGTTTTTATTTTCGTTCCTTTTATTTACTTTATCTTACGGCATTCCGGTTCAAAATTTAATCTTCCAATTTGGAATATTCTTTTTAAGTAAAATTTATATCTTTCGAACCACCGGAATGTCAACACCTGGTCGCCCTTATCGGGAGCATGATTTTCATTATAATTTTATCATTTTTATTTTCTTTTAACCTATTTATTTATTTATTGAATTTTAAAACTGATCTTTTATCTTTTATCTTTAAAGGTTTTATCTACGAGCTGGGACGACGCAGGAAAAGGAAGAAAATGTATATTATAACTGACTTTATTAATATTTTGTATCAAAATTAAACTATAATACTGTATAATTTACTTTAAGAAAAAAATGACATGTAATTTTACTTATGTGCAATAAACATTATTAATCTGTTCTTATCAGCTTAATTTTCTTTTCCAGAAATCATGCCTCGTCAATTAAGAAGCGGAGATAGAAGCACCGGGGAACCACCACCTCCTCCTCCTCCTCAGCGTCCGCCGCCGGAACCGGGACCAGCCCCCGAGGACCAGGCCAGGAGTCCACCTGAGGAGGACCCCGGACACAACACACCCCGGACGAGACGACGCCGTCGGCGGGGAAGGACTTCGCCTCCTGCAACCCCCCAGCCCTCACCGGAAGGAGCAGACGGATCTCCGGAGCATCGGCAGCCGACGGCACCCACAGGACTGGACGCTACACCCGGACAGGACAACCCACCCGGCCAAGACGACAACTCCGGACGAGACACTGCCGAAGGACCATCGGCCACACGGATTGACGACCGCCTCGTGGTTTACTTCCCCGTCGCCGACGCCCTTGCCTGCACGGAGGAGAATTGCGGCCTCACCTTCAGGGCGAAAGAGTGGACGGCCATGAGAAGGAGTCTCCTGCGCCACGTCTCCGAGAGCCACGGCCTCGGAGGACTAAGAACCGTTAACATCTGCAGAATCTGCAAGCAGGAGACCGGGAGGAAGCCGTCCACTCACCCTTGCCTGAGGGGAGGCCTGAGAAGGGAAGCCACCACCGACTACCGCTTCAAGTGCAGGCACTGCGGGTGGGCTTGCACCACAAGGCGGGGAATGGCAAACCATGAGGCGGCAACACACCGGCGTCCAGCCCAAGAAGTGGAGGACCTTCCGGCAATCCAGGAGGCCCAGGAGGAGCTGGACGCCGAGGCCGCCGCGGAGGACCACCTGGACGACGACGGAGGGGAGGGGACCCACGCACCAATGGCAGACCACCAGCCACCGGAGGGAGAAATAGCACCATCGCCGACGGAGAACTTGCCCAGAACACCCGAGAACACACCACAGCCTCCGGAACCCGCGGCCAACGAGGAGGAGAAGAGATGGCTCGACAGGCTGGAGAGCACCATCGATCGGCCGTGGGAAGAGTTCGAGGCTGTGGTCGAAGAATTTATCTCCGAAATAAAAGAAAGGCGAAAAACGGTGCGTGGACCCCCCCCCGTCCCTACTCGTTACAGGAACCTCCCGGCGGCTCACCACCGGACGAGACCCAACCCCCGACGGCCGCAGAACCAGTATGACCCCCAGGCGGCGGCACGGATACAGAAGATGTTTCGCAGCCACCCGAGGAAAGCGGTGCAAGAGGTCCTGGAGCAGGAGTCTCCCTACTGCGACATCCCAAAGGAGGACGTGGAGGACCACTTCCGGAAAGTCCACGAGGATGTCGCAGTAGCCAACATCCAGGAGACAGGAGACGACGGCACCCGCTCGGCCCACCAGGCGACGACGGAAGCCGAGCGGAAACAGCTCCAGGCCAGGGTGACTGCGAAGGAAGTGTCCGCACGCCTGGGGAGAATGAAGAACACGGCCCCCGGACCGGACGGTGTAACCTACGGGGACCTAAGGACGGCGGACCGTCGGGGGACAATAATGGCGGCAATATTCGACCGCTGCCTAAGGGAGAAGAGGACTCCAGGCTCGTGGAAGACCTCTCGAACAGTCCTCCTCCACAAGGGGGGGGACCGCCAAGACATCGGCAACTGGAGGCCCATTGCACTTGGCAATACAATCGCCAAGTTGCACGCCGGGGTGCTCGCCGATCGCCTCCTCCATTGGGCGATCGGCGGCCGAAGGATGCACCCCGCGCAAAAGGGCTTCCGGGAGTTCGAGGGGTGCCACGAGCACAACTTCACCCTCCAGGCGGCGGTCGACGAATGCCGCCGACGCCGGACTAAGATCAGCCTCGCCTGGCTTGATCTCAAGAACGCCTTCGGGTCGATGCCGCACGAGCACATCAGCCGCACCCTGAGGAAGATGGACCTCCCCGAGGAGACGCTGATGGCCGTGGAGGAGTTGGAGAAGAGCTCCACGGTCATCAGAACCGCCAACGGCGACACCGGCAAAATCAACATCCACGCCGGTGTCAAGCAAGGCTGCCCGCTATCACCGATCGTCTTCAACCTTGGGATGGAACCGGTGATACGGGCAGTGGCCGGCGAAGCGGGGAGGTCGGGGGTCAACATCCAGGGAAGAGCCATTTCCATCCTGGCCTATGCTGATGACCTGGTGCTCGTCGCGAAGGACCCGGGGCACCTGCAGCGCCTCCTGGACAAGGCGGGAGCGGAGGCAACGGCTGCAGGTCTTGAGTTCAAGCCAGGCAAGTGCTCAACACTTATTCTTGACTTTTCGCAGCGCCAGCCCGTCCAGACCATCAGGACAACTATCCAAGGAAAGGAAATCACCGGGCTGAGGGAGGCGGAGGCCTACAAGTACCTGGGGGTCCCCTTCGGATTCCACGTCGACCAGACCCCCAGGGAAGAGATCCAGCGCCTGGGCGAGGACCTCCAGAAGGTGGACGACAGTCTCCTCGCCCCCTGGCAGAAGATCGCGGCCACAAACATCTTCCTCCTCCCTCGCCTGGAATTCATCCTACGGGCTGGCGCTATCAAGAAAAAGGACCTCGTCGACCTGGACCGCAAGCTGAAGTCCCTGGGCAAGAAGTGGCTACATCTCCCGAAGAGGGCGTCGGCGGAGATGGTCTACCTGGGGCACCAGCATGGAGGGGCTGGTCTCCTGCCGCTCCAGGACCAGGTCGACGTCCTCACAGTGGCGCATGGCTACAGGACGCTGCATTCCCGCGACCCCAACGTCCGGCTCCTGGCCTGGGGTCGCCTAAGGGAAGTGGTGAAGAGGAGGACGAGGAGACCGCCAACCTCCGAAGACCTCGCGGAATACCTGTCTGGTAGCCTCCGCGGGGACTTCGGGCGGGAAAGCGGCGACTTCGGCTCCCTCTTCACCCAAGTCCGCGCCGCATCGCGTCGCCTCTCCGGCAGAATCGGCATGAGCTGGAGGTGGGCAGCCGAGCTCAAAGAGATGCAAATAACCATCAGAGACACCGAGGAAGGGAACGAGGACCGGCCCCCCTTCGTGAAAATCCCGCCGGGGGCCGTCAGGATCTTGACGGCCACCCTCAAGAATGCGGTGAGGCGCACATACCTCCATCGACTGTGCGCCAAACCTGACCAGGGGAAGGTCCTCGAGGTGTCATCGAAATCGGCGGCCTCCAATCACTACCTGGTGGGAGGGCGATACACCAGGTTTTGTGATTGGAGGTTCGTTCACCGAGCTCGACTAGACCTGCTTCCGCTCAACGCCTGCAGAAGATGGGAAGCGGGAGGCGACAGACGCTGCCGGCGGTGCGGCAAAGCGGACGAAACACTACCGCACGTCCTGAACCACTGCCTGCGCCACTCGGGGACTTGGCAGAGAAGACACAACGCGGTCCAGGATCGACTGACCTGCGCCCTGAGAGGACGCCGGGGACGCGCCGGAGAAGACATCAGAGCCAACCAGCGCGTACCCGGGACGGACTCTACACTCAGGCCAGACATCCTCGTAACATCAGAGGACAGGACGAAGATGCAGCTGCTCGACGTGGTAGTCCCGTTTGAGAACCGGCAAGAGGCCCTGCTGGCAGCCAGGCGGCACAAGGAGGAGAAGTATGCGCCCCTGGTGGAACATCTTCGCCAGCAGGGAAAGGACGCGTCAGTCGCCGCTATCGTCGTGGGAAGCCTGGGCACCTGGGACCCGAAGAACGACACCGTTCTCAGGGGCCTGGGCCTACCACGACGGTACACGAACATCATGCGGCGACTAATCGTATCAGACGTGATCCGCTGGTCTAGGGACTGCTACGTCGAGCACGTCACCGGGCATCGGCAGTATGAAGACCAAGAAGGACCACCTCCGGGACCAGAAGATTGAAGAAGAAGAAGGAACACAACAGTGATATAAAAAATAGTGAAAGACTTAAAAACCAGAACGAGAAGCGTTAAAAATATATGAAGATAGACAAAGAACTAAAATTGAAATTGAAAAATATATATTCCCTACATACCTAAATAAAGAAGGCATATAATTAATCATTAAACAGAATAAAATGGAAATAGAAAATAAATTTCCTTTGAACTCCGCTTAGGAGTACATAATGTATAAAAATCGCCCGGAAAGAAGAGGGCACATGTAAACGAAAATAATTGAGGCAAAAATGTTAATATGAAAGAAAAATCAATACCATGAAATTAAATATGAGCTCCATTGGGAGACGATATGTTCCTATAAATGAATGAAAAAACTCTGTACATCTTAAAGATTTAAAATAAACGACTTTAATCTGTTCTTATCAGCTTAATATCTGATACGTCCAGCATTGCTGGACCAGTATATTAATCTGATTTTTGGACATTGGCGGGGTCCCCGGAGTTTACTCCATCCCTGCCGCGGGTTGGCCCGGCATTGCAGTACCGTCGGGATCGGCCCATCTTATAAGGTTCCACATTAAGCTGATAAGAACAGATTAATGTCTGTGTCTTTCATTTCTCATCCCCTCCGGAAACACTTCTGACACGACAGAAATAAAATGGAGCACGCGCGACGTGATACACGAAAGGGAATGGAGACTTCCATTAGAGAGCAAAGACATGGATATATAAATTCACAAGACGCACATGACATGGAGAATGAACCCTCGGAGGAGTGAGGAATCCAAATGCCGAAAGCTGACACCACGAGAAAACTCCCGGAGGCGATAAGGGCCTCGGAAAAGGGACGAAAAATGATATCATGAAATCGACACCGTCGCGCGAGCGACTCCGTCAAACCTGACACCGTCCCGAGATCTCGAGTGAAATCACACACCACTGGACGATCTCGAGTTACACGCGCCGTCTCGAAAACCGGGGATCTCAGCCTTATGGCTAAGATGGCAGTGTAGTATGGTGAAAATGGTGAACTCGGCCTTATGGCTGAGATGCAAGTGTAGTATTGGGGAACGCGTCACGTTTAACCGTACTTGCGGTGAATATCACACGACGTTTTAAAGACTCACTTGCAATATTTCTCCCTCGTCTCAGACTGCCGGCAGCAACTTTTCCCACCGAGAATTCTCAGGACACACGGGAAAATTTTCTCCCTTTGCGAATGCGAGGAGAACGCAAGGAAACCTTCCTAAATTTTGCCATGGAAACCGAAGCGACAATCGCTTCGGAGTTCGAATCAAGGCGCCCTTCGCGAGCAGAGTATTAGTTTCCTGCCGCATCCCGAGAGGTGGCGTGAGCATGCACGGGAGGTGGCTGGGGGGGGCGGCAGACTCTTCGTTCTTTCTCGACCGCTCGGACCGATGACTACACGACCGCGACAGAGGCGAACTTTTTCAAGGATTTAAGGAGAGATTTACTGAATTCGAAGAATTTTTGTCCCACCAAATTATCAAATACAAGGCATTCCAGCGACGAGGAAACCAATGTTTCTCTCGAAATACAGGGAATGGAACGCCAATCATGCACGGAGTGAGTTAAAAACGGTCGTTTTCCCGAAGAATGATAAACGGGAAGGATGGTGATTTCTTTAAATTTCGGTGATCGGCTGACAGATTTCTTTTGACGAATTTTGGGGGGAGCCGATATTTTTCTCCCATGTATTTCGAGTTTTGTCTACATAGGTGACACTTGAAATTTCGTGTCTTTCGAGTTTTCTGCCGCTTGTCTACGTAGGTGAGTGACACTTGAAATTTGGACGATTTCTCGAGCATGGAAGGGTGATTTCCTTCAGTTCCAATAACTTTTCACGGTACTTCCGAAGATTAAACTAAGGCATTGGAGATTTCTTAACATGTCCGTGATGCTTTGAAAAATGAGAAAAACAGCCATTTCTACCAATTTTTACACAGGATGTTGGAATTTCGAAGAAATTTGAGGGGAGCGAAAATTTTTCTCCACATTCTTCAATTTTTCTGCCGCTTGTCTACATGGGTCAAACTTGAAATTTACACGATTTCTCGAGATTGATTTTCTTCAGTTCCCAAAACTTTTCACAAAAACAAGAGGTTCGTGATACTTCCGAAGGTCAAATTCCGACTTTCTTCTGTTAGGAAATACTCCCTAAAATTTAATCCTTCCACGAAAATTCGCCCGACCCACGATTTCACCCCCGGGGTTTATGACCGTCCCTTTGCAACCCTGTCGTGCCCCCCCCAAAGCTCCGTGGATGCATTCGAAAGGACGCGGGGAAGTCCCACGTGACCAGGAAACCAGTTTTCCACGATTTCCAACGCACTCCTCCGAATAGATGGCACGAAAAACCGATTCCTCTCGCGACGCCCGTTACGGCGCTTTGACCCTCCGGCCCACCCGCTGATCCGGCGCCTCCGCGGCTCCCGGAAATTTGCGAACGCCTTTCTGTCGACATTCTACCACTGTCACACACGCTAAAATCCCTATCCGCGCCGATACACGCGCTCCCGGACCTACCGACGCCCATCGCTCCCGGTTTTCCACGCCATCCCCCACCTCCTGTGTCTACCTTCTGACGGTGCAACACCCGGAAACCCGGAAAAATTACACGGTTATCGCTTCTCGGCCTTATGGCTAAGATCAAAGTGTATTTTGGTCGGGTCGAGGAGTGTATATGGCATACCTGTCTCAGGGCGGAAGTTCCCTGTAATTGAAGGTCACTGTCATCTACCATTCCCCTCACCTATCGGCCGCCGACCCGGAGCCCTCGTGGCTCTGGCTCAGTCGGTCGATTACCATTACCCACCCTTATCTGTTCTTATCAGCTTAATATCTGATACGTCCAGCATTGCTGGACCAGTATATTAATCTGATTTTTGGACATTGGCGGGGTCCCCGGAGTTTACTCCATCCCTGCCGCGGGTTGGCCCGGCATTGCAGTACCGTCGGGATCGGCCCATCTTATAAGGTTCCACATTAAGCTGATAAGAACAGATCAATGTCTGTGTCTTTCATTTCTCATCCCCTCCGGAAACACTTCTGACACGACAGAAATAAAATGGAGCACGCGCGACGTGATACACGAAAGGGAATGGAGACTTCCATTAGAGAGCAAAGACATGGATATATAAATTCACAAGACGCACATGACATGGAGAATGAACCCTCGGAGGAGTGAGGAATCCAAATGCCGAAAGCTGACACCACGAGAAAACTCCCGGAGGCGATAAGGGCCTCGGAAAAGGGACGAAAAATGATATCATGAAATCGACACCGTCGCGCGAGCGACTCCGTCAAACCTGACACCGTCCCGAGATCTCGAGTGAAATCACACACCACTGGACGATCTCGAGTTACACGCGCCGTCTCGAAAACCGGGGATCTCAGCCTTATGGCTAAGATGGCAGTGTAGTATGGTGAAAATGGTGAACTCGGCCTTATGGCTGAGATGCAAGTGTAGTATTGGGGAACGCGTCACGTTTAACCGTACTTGCGGTGAATATCACACGACGTTTTAAAGACTCACTTGCAATATTTCTCCCTCGTCTCAGACTGCCGGCAGCAACTTTTCCCACCGAGAATTCTCAGGACACACGGGAAAATTTTCTCCCTTTGCGAATGCGAGGAGAACGCAAGGAAACCTTCCTAAATTTTGCCATGGAAACCGAAGCGACAATCGCTTCGGAGTTCGAATCAAGGCGCCCTTCGCGAGCAGAGTATTAGTTTCCTGCCGCATCCCGAGAGGTGGCGTGAGCATGCACGGGAGGTGGCTGGGGGGGGCGGCAGACTCTTCGTTCTTTCTCGACCGCTCGGACCGATGACTACACGACCGCGACAGAGGCGAACTTTTTCAAGGATTTAAGGAGAGATTTACTGAATTCGAAGAATTTTTGTCCCACCAAATTATCAAATACAAGGCATTCCAGCGACGAGGAAACCAATGTTTCTCTCGAAATACAGGGAATGGAACGCCAATCATGCACGGAGTGAGTTAAAAACGGTCGTTTTCCCGAAGAATGATAAACGGGAAGGATGGTGATTTCTTTAAATTTCGGTGATCGGCTGACAGATTTCTTTTGACGAATTTTGGGGGGAGCCGATATTTTTCTCCCATGTATTTCGAGTTTTGTCTACATAGGTGACACTTGAAATTTCGTGTCTTTCGAGTTTTCTGCCGCTTGTCTACGTAGGTGAGTGACACTTGAAATTTGGACGATTTCTCGAGCATGGAAGGGTGATTTCCTTCAGTTCCAATAACTTTTCACGGTACTTCCGAAGATTAAACTAAGGCATTGGAGATTTCTTAACATGTCCGTGATGCTTTGAAAAATGAGAAAAACAGCCATTTCTACCAATTTTTACACAGGATGTTGGAATTTCGAAGAAATTTGAGGGGAGCGAAAATTTTTCTCCACATTCTTCAATTTTTCTGCCGCTTGTCTACATGGGTCAAACTTGAAATTTACACGATTTCTCGAGATTGATTTTCTTCAGTTCCCAAAACTTTTCACAAAAACAAGAGGTTCGTGATACTTCCGAAGGTCAAATTCCGACTTTCTTCTGTTAGGAAATACTCCCTAAAATTTAATCCTTCCACGAAAATTCGCCCGACCCACGATTTCACCCCCGGGGTTTATGACCGTCCCTTTGCAACCCTGTCGTGCCCCCCCCAAAGCTCCGTGGATGCATTCGAAAGGACGCGGGGAAGTCCCACGTGACCAGGAAACCAGTTTTCCACGATTTCCAACGCACTCCTCCGAATAGATGGCACGAAAAACCGATTCCTCTCGCGACGCCCGTTACGGCGCTTTGACCCTCCGGCCCACCCGCTGATCCGGCGCCTCCGCGGCTCCCGGAAATTTGCGAACGCCTTTCTGTCGACATTCTACCACTGTCACACACGCTAAAATCCCTATCCGCGCCGATACACGCGCTCCCGGACCTACCGACGCCCATCGCTCCCGGTTTTCCACGCCATCCCCCACCTCCTGTGTCTACCTTCTGACGGTGCAACACCCGGAAACCCGGAAAAATTACACGGTTATCGCTTCTCGGCCTTATGGCTAAGATCAAAGTGTAGTATCTGTTCTTATCAGCTTAATATCTGATACGTCCAGCATTGCTGGACCAGTATATTAATCTGATTTTTGGACATTGGCGGGGTCCCCGGAGTTTACTCCATCCCTGCCGCGGGTTGGCCCGGCATTGCAGTACCGTCGGGATCGGCCCATCTTATAAGGTTCCACATTAAGCTGATAAGAACAGATTAATGTCTGTGTCTTTCATTTCTCATCCCCTCCGGAAACACTTCTGACACGACAGAAATAAAATGGAGCACGCGCGACGTGATACACGAAAGGGAATGGAGACTTCCATTAGAGAGCAAAGACATGGATATATAAATTCACAAGACGCACATGACATGGAGAATGAACCCTCGGAGGAGTGAGGAATCCAAATGCCGAAAGCTGACACCACGAGAAAACTCCCGGAGGCGATAAGGGCCTCGGAAAAGGGACGAAAAATGATATCATGAAATCGACACCGTCGCGCGAGCGACTCCGTCAAACCTGACACCGTCCCGAGATCTCGAGTGAAATCACACACCACTGGACGATCTCGAGTTACACGCGCCGTCTCGAAAACCGGGGATCTCAGCCTTATGGCTAAGATGGCAGTGTAGTATGGTGAAAATGGTGAACTCGGCCTTATGGCTGAGATGCAAGTGTAGTATTGGGGAACGCGTCACGTTTAACCGTACTTGCGGTGAATATCACACGACGTTTTAAAGACTCACTTGCAATATTTCTCCCTCGTCTCAGACTGCCGGCAGCAACTTTTCCCACCGAGAATTCTCAGGACACACGGGAAAATTTTCTCCCTTTGCGAATGCGAGGAGAACGCAAGGAAACCTTCCTAAATTTTGCCATGGAAACCGAAGCGACAATCGCTTCGGAGTTCGAATCAAGGCGCCCTTCGCGAGCAGAGTATTAGTTTCCTGCCGCATCCCGAGAGGTGGCGTGAGCATGCACGGGAGGTGGCTGGGGGGGGCGGCAGACTCTTCGTTCTTTCTCGACCGCTCGGACCGATGACTACACGACCGCGACAGAGGCGAACTTTTTCAAGGATTTAAGGAGAGATTTACTGAATTCGAAGAATTTTTGTCCCACCAAATTATCAAATACAAGGCATTCCAGCGACGAGGAAACCAATGTTTCTCTCGAAATACAGGGAATGGAACGCCAATCATGCACGGAGTGAGTTAAAAACGGTCGTTTTCCCGAAGAATGATAAACGGGAAGGATGGTGATTTCTTTAAATTTCGGTGATCGGCTGACAGATTTCTTTTGACGAATTTTGGGGGGAGCCGATATTTTTCTCCCATGTATTTCGAGTTTTGTCTACATAGGTGACACTTGAAATTTCGTGTCTTTCGAGTTTTCTGCCGCTTGTCTACGTAGGTGAGTGACACTTGAAATTTGGACGATTTCTCGAGCATGGAAGGGTGATTTCCTTCAGTTCCAATAACTTTTCACGGTACTTCCGAAGATTAAACTAAGGCATTGGAGATTTCTTAACATGTCCGTGATGCTTTGAAAAATGAGAAAAACAGCCATTTCTACCAATTTTTACACAGGATGTTGGAATTTCGAAGAAATTTGAGGGGAGCGAAAATTTTTCTCCACATTCTTCAATTTTTCTGCCGCTTGTCTACATGGGTCAAACTTGAAATTTACACGATTTCTCGAGATTGATTTTCTTCAGTTCCCAAAACTTTTCACAAAAACAAGAGGTTCGTGATACTTCCGAAGGTCAAATTCCGACTTTCTTCTGTTAGGAAATACTCCCTAAAATTTAATCCTTCCACGAAAATTCGCCCGACCCACGATTTCACCCCCGGGGTTTATGACCGTCCCTTTGCAACCCTGTCGTGCCCCCCCCAAAGCTCCGTGGATGCATTCGAAAGGACGCGGGGAAGTCCCACGTGACCAGGAAACCAGTTTTCCACGATTTCCAACGCACTCCTCCGAATAGATGGCACGAAAAACCGATTCCTCTCGCGACGCCCGTTACGGCGCTTTGACCCTCCGGCCCACCCGCTGATCCGGCGCCTCCGCGGCTCCCGGAAATTTGCGAACGCCTTTCTGTCGACATTCTACCACTGTCACACACGCTAAAATCCCTATCCGCGCCGATACACGCGCTCCCGGACCTACCGACGCCCATCGCTCCCGGTTTTCCACGCCATCCCCCACCTCCTGTGTCTACCTTCTGACGGTGCAACACCCGGAAACCCGGAAAAATTACACGGTTATCGCTTCTCGGCCTTATGGCTAAGATCAAAGTGTAGCGAGCGGACGTGTTTTTCGAGTGCTCCTGAATCCGGCGGCCACGTGGACCCTCCCGGGAGTTGCAGCCGTTGTTGTGCGGCGATCTTAGCGTGAATACCCCGCAGCGGTGCGATCGTCTTGTTTTCGGATTATTGTGAACGACGATTGTGGTAAAATTACTGGCGATAGAGACGTGTCCTTTTGTGTGTGTGTTATTGTGCTTAGTGTTCCTCCCCTGATCGATTTTAGTGCCAATCGATCAAAGCATTTGGATTATACGTTTTAGCGCCAAAAGTTTTTAATCTTTAATATCCGGATTGTGTGTGCCGGCACTTCCGAGATTTTTCGTGTATATGTGTGTTTATAATCTTTTACGCTACTCCCGTTGAAGATTTTTGCGTGGGACGCCAGGGGCGCCTATAGGAGGCGCCTAAAAATTCACCGCACAGGAATTTATTGTGGCCAATCCGTGCGTATGTAATTATTTAAATTTGGCAGGTGGGTTTGTGGCCCTTAGTGGCATTTTTGTGAATTTTTGGGTGGTCGTGGGTCGCCGGGTTTCCCGTGCACGTGGTGGAATAACGTGTTTTTCGACACCAGCTAGTGGCCACACCCGATGGCACAGGACCGTTATATTTAGGGATTTTCCTAGTTTGGTGCCCACCACCAAACTGTGCGAGTGTGGTGCCCGAGGTGCGCCGGGTTTCCCGGACACGTGTTGGCCTCCACCCCATCCCCCGCCATGGCTGAGTCTGGCCGTCACCCCCTCCCCCAACGAGTTCCGCGGAAGCGTAGTCGCTCGGACCGCGGTGCCCGGGGGTCGACGGATGACGTATCTCTTCCCCCTAGTGCGTCTCTGTCCCCGTCCCTGCTGCCCGGGAAGAAAGTGGGGAGCATCAGCGCGTCGTGGCGGCGTGTGTTGGAGGACCGGTGGAGTGGCGGCTCTTGGGACCCGAGAGCTCTCGCCACGCCACCGAGCCGTTCCCCTGCCCTCTTCGTTTCCCCGCGAAGGATACCCACGTCGCCCTCTAGTGCTTCGGGTCCCGCCATATCCCAGTGTACCAGTACGGCCATGACCGAAGACGACTCTTTCGTCATTGAAATCGAGTCGTCGGCGGAGGACGACCTAGTGTTGCCCCGATCCCTCCCTCTTGCCCTTGGTCCCGCGGAACGTTCCTCTGGCGTCCGCGCGACCGCCTCGCAGGAGATTGTGTTCGCCCCCACACAATCTCGTAGTGCCTCTTGCTCCCCTCGCACCACCGTAGTTTCTCCCATGCCCCCCACCCAGTGCTCCGCGGTGACGATGGACGGCCTGGAGTCGCCTCGTTTGCCGCACGCTAGTGGTGGTGACAGTGCGCGTGTGACGAACTCCCCTACCCGTATCTCCCCCACGCCCTCCTCCATCCAGTGCTCGGCGGCGACGATGGACGGCCTGGAGTCGCCTCGTTCGCCGCACGGTTCTGTGTGTGTGTGTGCGCGTGTGGGTGACGTCTCGGAGGACGGTGTGCAGCCGCGCCGAGACGTGTCGTTGGACGGCCTGGAGTCGCCGCGACGTCCGGATAGGAGTGCTTCACCGGAGGACGACTTGGTTTCGCCCCGGATTATGTTGTCGGACGACCAGGCGTCGCCACAACAGTGGTGTGCTGAAGGGCAACGTTTCGTCTTCTTCGACAGGTGGATGTATCGGTCTGTCGGCACACAGACTGATGATGCACCTGTTCGGGTTGACGACGAGTGCGTGGGAAGTGATTTCACCTCGTGTGTGGACGCTGTGGAAGTGCGATCACAGGGGTCAGAAATGGCGGGACCCATTGACACGTTAGGCGAGTCCCTCGTCCCCTATTCCCTCTCCCCATCTTCCTCCTTTTCTCGGCGCCTCGACAGCGGACTGAGCCCGGTCTCGGACGTCCCGCTTCCTGAAGACGACAGTGCCCGATTCCGCCAGGGTGACTCGTCGTGGGAGCACTTCCGCGTCTCGTCGGAAGAGCGACGACGCAGGAAGCGGAACAAGAGAAGGGAGCAGAGGAGGAGAAGAAGGAGGACGCTCTTGGAGAGGCAGCAGGACGGGCCATCGTCTCCACCCCCCGCTCCAACAGGGCCGCTCAACGATTTTCATGATCGTGAGCGGCCGCAAGAACCCCCTCCACTCTTCTCCAGAGAAGAAGTGGCACAGCTGCGTGACCTCCTCCGTAAAAATGCAGCTGCGCAGCGGGGGAACGTGCCTCCTTCTCAGGGGCCTCGACCGCGCGGGAGAAACGTGCCGCCTCGCTTTCAACGGCGACAGGCGGAGCATGTGGATCCTGTGTGGTGTCCACAAGCTGGTGATGGGCGGGAGGGGAGGAGGAGGGGAAGAAGGGGGAGGGGGACGATGGGTGGCAGTGATTTCAGCCTGCCTCCACACCTATCGTCGCGGCAGCATCTACCGCCCAGTGCTGCCCCTGTGGTTCATACCACCCCTCTGAACTTCGTCCCCCCACCTTTGGCACAGCTAACCCCTCCCCCGCCCCCCGTGATGCCCCGAGTGGCCTGGCCCTCTCACTCCCGGGGCAGGAACAGCTGGGGGGCCCACAGAATGGTGGAGCCACACCGCTACGAGACGGAGGTCCCCGGCTTGCCGCATGTGACCCCGTTTCTCCACCCCATGTACCGCCCCCCCCAACCCCAGGAGTGGCCAGTGTTGCCCCCGCCCCACTACTGGCCCCTGGCACATGGGTCACCGGTCCTCCCGCCCCAGTTCTACTACCCCGGCCCATCATAAACAGTGTGCGAGAGGGGGAAGTGATGGAGAGACAAGTGAAGTGGCTGCGTGACCTTCAGGCGGTGGAGGATGCCGACGAATTCTTTGCCGTCGTTCGGGAGGTCACCACGGCAGTCACTTCCTCTAGTCCCCCTCCCAGAGCCCCCAGTGATGGCCCCCCCCGTTCTTCCCGCCCTTTGCCTGCTGCGGCTTTGCAAGGCCTCTATCGCAGTGCAAAGGGAAAAGCTTTCCGGCGGATTTGCGAGCCTGCCGGAAAGCTGTGCGACATTCCCCTGGCGACGATAATGGCCCACTTCACCCGACCCTCCCCCCCTTACGACGCAACACAGCCATGGCCGTCCTACATCCCGGAGTTTCCCCAGGAACAACGCGGGTGCGGCGAGCGGGAGATCAATTCTCCGATCACTCCGGAGGAAGTGATCTCCCGGCTGAAGAGGACGCGGCCAACTGCTCCGGGACCCGACGGAGTGCCCTACTCTGCATACCGGCTTGTTGACTCTAATGGCGAGGTGTTGGCGGCCATTTTCAACCGGTGTGTGGAGTTGGGGAGGGTGCCCCCGCAATGGAAGGAGACGCGGGTCACCCTGCTGTACAAGGGGGGGAGTGTCCATGAACTATCGAGCTGGAGGCCGATCTCCTTGGCCAACACACTGGCCAAGTTATTCATGGGGGTGCTGGCGGACAGGATGCTCCCGTGGGCCCTCCGTGGGAAGCGCCTTTCCTTTCCCACCCAAAAGGGCTTCATCCCCGCCACGGAGGGCTGTATGGAGCACAACTTCCTGCTCCAGTCGACCATCGAGCACGCGAGGGCAAGTTTTGGGGAGGTGGCCGTTGCGTGGCTCGACTTGGCCGATGCTTTCCCGTCAGTTCCCCATGACCACATTTTGCGTGTGCTCCGTGAGATCGGCCTCCCGGTGAAGTGTGTCACGGTGATAGAGGACATGCTCCGTGGCTCCACAATGACGGTCGCTGCTGCAGGTGGGGTCACGGACTCAATCACCGTGACAAGTGGTGTTCGCCAGGGGGATCCCCTTTCCCCAATTTTGTTCAATTTAGCGCTGGAGCCCGTGCTGCGAGCGATATTGGAGGATCGCACTCTTCAAGGCTTCACCATGGGGACCGCGTGCGTCAAAGTTTTGGCATACGCTGACGATTTGGTCCTCGTGGGGAAGAGTGCGGATTCGCTAGCAGCGCTCCTGGACGTCGCGGGAAGGGCCGCCGAGCGCTGTGGCCTCAAGTTTAATCCGGGCAAGTGTGCATCGCTTCACCTGGATTGGCGATGCACCACGCCACAGCGCTCCCGGGGTGTGCAGCGCACCCTATTCTCCATCCGCGGCTCTCCCATCAGGTCGCTCGGGGTAGGTGACTCATACACCTACCTGGGGGCACCGATCGGCCTGAAGATAGATGCGACGCCCGCCACGGCGCTGACTTCCATCGTCGAGGATCTCCGGCGGCTCGACGAATCGGACTTGGCGCCGTGGCAAAAGATCGACGCGGTGCACGTCTTCCTGACACCGCGTCTGGAGTTTCCCCTCAGGATTGTTCCCGTCCCAAAAAAGGCCATCACCGACTTCGACAAGGAAGTCCACGGAATGGTGAAGCGGTGGATGTGCCTCCCGAATCGCGCGGCGCGGGAAATGGTCTCCATCCCTAGAAGCCGGGGAGGGGGTGGCTATGTCCCGCTGCCTACCCGCAAGGATGCCCTCACCGTGGTGCACGCGTTCCGGATGTTATCTTGTCCGGACGTGTGCGTCAGGGATGTGGCATGGCACACCTTGCGGGACATCATCACGCGGCGTACGGGAAGGACGGCGAGAACGGCGGCGCTGAGTAGGGAGTCACTATGCGACTTCCTCAACGGCGCCGCCGACGGCATCGTCGGGACGGGGACGATCGCGGCGTCATCCCATTGGACGAAGGTCCGAGCGGCGACGAGGCAACTGCGGCGCTTCGTCGAACTGCGGTGGACATGGAGCGCCGCCAGGGCGGAGTTGGCGCTCGTCGTCAGCCGGGTGACGCCGTCGAGGGAAGAGATGATCGTGCCAGCTTCAGCCCGGAGACGACTGCACGCGATCATCTTGGCGGCCATCGGGGAGGGATTCAGGCGGTCGCTGGTTGCAAAGCCGGATCAGGGAAAGGTGATCGATGTAAGCTCTCGGCACCCGGACTCCAATCACTGGGTGTCGAGAGGTGCAGGGATCCGGTTTTGCGACTGGCGTTTTATTCATCGCGCGCGCCTGAATGTCCTCCCCCTGAATGCGGCAAGAAGAGGAGCGGCCAGAGGAGACACGCGGTGCCGGGTCTGTGGCACAGAGCAAGAGACCTTGCCGCATGTGGTCAATCATTGCACGCCACATGCGGACGGGTGGACCCGGCGCCACGACGAGATCATCAGTCTCCTCATCGCGGAGCTGCCGGAAGGATGGGAGGTGCGGCTGAACCAACGGGTGCCGGGCGATGAGTCCCTCCTGCGGCCAGACATCGTCATCTGGGAGGTTCCGAGGGGTGTGATCCACGTCATAGATGTCACTGTGCCCTTCGAGAACCGCCCAGACGCCATGGCCGCAGCGAGGGCTCAGAAAATCGACAAGTACGCCGCCCTGGTCGAAAGGATGAGGGTCCGGTGCGCCTACAAGTTCACCATTCATCTGGATGTACTGATGGTAGGTGCACTGGGGAGCTGGGTGTGGTCGAACGACTCTCTACTCGCCCGGCTCCACATCCCAAAATCCCGCATCCGTCGTGCCCGACGGAAAATGGTGCTTGCGGCCATCAAGTGGTCGCGAGATATATACGTCGGGCACATGACCGGGGTCCGGCAATACCCAGCCGCACGGGGCCAGCCTCCCATCCGAGGAGCAGCCGCAATGCCGCAGACGCCGCAGCCGCCGCGGATGGTCGCCGCCGCCGGAGGAGGGACAGGAGCAGCCGGGAGGACCGAGGAGGAGGCGCCACGGGACGCCGAGGACACCATGGGACGTGCGGTCGTGGATGGCGTCACTCAGGACGACGGGGCGCCGCTCGGGGGAAGAAGAGAGAGGCGCCTACCACCACCGTGGGACGCTTCCCTTCGCCCTCGTCCTCCTTCGCCCTCCCTATGGCCCTGCCCCTGCGTCATGTGCTCCTGAGTGTAAAGTGTGAGCACATGAACGCTGTACATATATCGTGAGCGTTTGTGAGAGTGCGTGTGTGTGTGAAAGATGAGTGACGTGTTCGGGTGAGGAAAGTGTGTTCGTGCGAGTGCGAGTGACCCGCCCCAGTTGAAGTGAAAAGCGAAGTGTTTGTGTGTGTGCATGAATGAGTGTAAATATGTGGGCGGGTCACGAGTGTAAGTGTGCTCGCTCCTGCCGCCTGGGATGAGACTGTGGGAGAGGTGGTGTGACGTAACTGTGATCGGTGATTGGGAACAACCAACGGTGTCCGCCTCATGTCCGCCCCTCCCTCCCACTCCCGCTCCCCCTTGCCCGCAACATCACCATCCCGGTTCCGGCGTCCGGGGATCGTGTACGTGGAGCGATCCTTGTTTCTTCAGAGACAACGTCGCTCCTCGTGCTTGACATTCGACGGGAGCAGTTGGAGCCGGGAAGTAATCGGCGAGGGTTATGGCGGCAGGAGTTAAATGATTAATGTACATAAATAAAGATTTGTAAATTTGTAACATTCATTCCTCACCCGAATCAAAAGTGTTGTGTTAAATATGTGGACTTCCCCACCGGTGCAGTTAGTGCAGCCGGTGGGGATAAAACAATAATAGAAAAACAATGAAAAAGCCGGGCTAGTGTATAAAGCCCGGTAAAATTAAAAGCGGTCCCTAAATGAGGGGCCGTGAAATATATGTACTATAAACAAATCAGCTTAAAAGGGCGGCCCACACTTGTGGGTCGCCTTTTGTATCACTCCCCCCACTAAAGGTGGGGAATGTAATTTGTTGTTTTGAACAAACTCTGTATAAGATTTAAGATATCAAATAAAGCATTTTTATCTGTTCTTATCAGCTTAATATCTGATACGTCCAGCATTGCTGGACCAGTATATTAATCTGATTTTTGGACATTGGCGGGGTCCCCGGAGTTTACTCCATCCCTGCCGCGGGTTGGCCCGGCATTGCAGTACCGTCGGGATCGGCCCATCTTATAAGGTTCCACATTAAGCTGATAAGAACAGATTAATGTCTGTGTCTTTCATTTCTCATCCCCTCCGGAAACACTTCTGACACGACAGAAATAAAATGGAGCACGCGCGACGTGATACACGAAAGGGAATGGAGACTTCCATTAGAGAGCAAAGACATGGATATATAAATTCACAAGACGCACATGACATGGAGAATGAACCCTCGGAGGAGTGAGGAATCCAAATGCCGAAAGCTGACACCACGAGAAAACTCCCGGAGGCGATAAGGGCCTCGGAAAAGGGACGAAAAATGATATCATGAAATCGACACCGTCGCGCGAGCGACTCCGTCAAACCTGACACCGTCCCGAGATCTCGAGTGAAATCACACACCACTGGACGATCTCGAGTTACACGCGCCGTCTCGAAAACCGGGGATCTCAGCCTTATGGCTAAGATGGCAGTGTAGTATGGTGAAAATGGTGAACTCGGCCTTATGGCTGAGATGCAAGTGTAGTATTGGGGAACGCGTCACGTTTAACCGTACTTGCGGTGAATATCACACGACGTTTTAAAGACTCACTTGCAATATTTCTCCCTCGTCTCAGACTGCCGGCAGCAACTTTTCCCACCGAGAATTCTCAGGACACACGGGAAAATTTTCTCCCTTTGCGAATGCGAGGAGAACGCAAGGAAACCTTCCTAAATTTTGCCATGGAAACCGAAGCGACAATCGCTTCGGAGTTCGAATCAAGGCGCCCTTCGCGAGCAGAGTATTAGTTTCCTGCCGCATCCCGAGAGGTGGCGTGAGCATGCACGGGAGGTGGCTGGGGGGGGCGGCAGACTCTTCGTTCTTTCTCGACCGCTCGGACCGATGACTACACGACCGCGACAGAGGCGAACTTTTTCAAGGATTTAAGGAGAGATTTACTGAATTCGAAGAATTTTTGTCCCACCAAATTATCAAATACAAGGCATTCCAGCGACGAGGAAACCAATGTTTCTCTCGAAATACAGGGAATGGAACGCCAATCATGCACGGAGTGAGTTAAAAACGGTCGTTTTCCCGAAGAATGATAAACGGGAAGGATGGTGATTTCTTTAAATTTCGGTGATCGGCTGACAGATTTCTTTTGACGAATTTTGGGGGGAGCCGATATTTTTCTCCCATGTATTTCGAGTTTTGTCTACATAGGTGACACTTGAAATTTCGTGTCTTTCGAGTTTTCTGCCGCTTGTCTACGTAGGTGAGTGACACTTGAAATTTGGACGATTTCTCGAGCATGGAAGGGTGATTTCCTTCAGTTCCAATAACTTTTCACGGTACTTCCGAAGATTAAACTAAGGCATTGGAGATTTCTTAACATGTCCGTGATGCTTTGAAAAATGAGAAAAACAGCCATTTCTACCAATTTTTACACAGGATGTTGGAATTTCGAAGAAATTTGAGGGGAGCGAAAATTTTTCTCCACATTCTTCAATTTTTCTGCCGCTTGTCTACATGGGTCAAACTTGAAATTTACACGATTTCTCGAGATTGATTTTCTTCAGTTCCCAAAACTTTTCACAAAAACAAGAGGTTCGTGATACTTCCGAAGGTCAAATTCCGACTTTCTTCTGTTAGGAAATACTCCCTAAAATTTAATCCTTCCACGAAAATTCGCCCGACCCACGATTTCACCCCCGGGGTTTATGACCGTCCCTTTGCAACCCTGTCGTGCCCCCCCCAAAGCTCCGTGGATGCATTCGAAAGGACGCGGGGAAGTCCCACGTGACCAGGAAACCAGTTTTCCACGATTTCCAACGCACTCCTCCGAATAGATGGCACGAAAAACCGATTCCTCTCGCGACGCCCGTTACGGCGCTTTGACCCTCCGGCCCACCCGCTGATCCGGCGCCTCCGCGGCTCCCGGAAATTTGCGAACGCCTTTCTGTCGACATTCTACCACTGTCACACACGCTAAAATCCCTATCCGCGCCGATACACGCGCTCCCGGACCTACCGACGCCCATCGCTCCCGGTTTTCCACGCCATCCCCCACCTCCTGTGTCTACCTTCTGACGGTGCAACACCCGGAAACCCGGAAAAATTACACGGTTATCGCTTCTCGGCCTTATGGCTAAGATCAAAGTGTAGTATCTGTTCTCATCAGCTTAATTTTCTTTTCCAGAAATCATGCCTCGTCAATTAAGAAGCGGAGATAGAAGCACCGGGGAACCACCACCTCCTCCTCCTCAGCGTCCGCCGCCGGAACCGGGACCAGCCCCCGAGGACCAGGCCAGGAGTCCACCTGAGGAGGACCCCGGACACAACACACCCCGGACGAGACGACGCCGTCGGCGGGGAAGGACTTCGCCTCCTGCAACCCCCCAGCCCTCACCGGAAGGAGCAGACGGATCTCCGGAGCATCGGCAGCCGACGGCACCCACAGGACTGGACGCTACACCCGGACAGGACAACCCACCCGGCCAAGACGACAACTCCGGACGAGACACTGCCGAAGGACCATCGGCCACACGGATTGACGACCGCCTCGTGGTTTACTTCCCCGTCGCCGACGCCCTTGCCTGCACGGAGGAGAATTGCGGCCTCACCTTCAGGGCGAAAGAGTGGACGGCCATGAGAAGGAGTCTCCTGCGCCACGTCTCCGAGAGCCACGGCCTCGGAGGACTAAGAACCGTTAACATCTGCAGAATCTGCAAGCAGGAGACCGGGAGGAAGCCGTCCACTCACCCTTGCCTGAGGGGAGGCCTGAGAAGGGAAGCCACCACCGACTACCGCTTCAAGTGCAGGCACTGCGGGTGGGCTTGCACCACAAGGCGGGGAATGGCAAACCATGAGGCGGCAACACACCGGCGTCCAGCCCAAGAAGTGGAGGACCTTCCGGCAATCCAGGAGGCCCAGGAGGAGCTGGACGCCGAGGCCGCCGCGGAGGACCACCTGGACGACGACGGAGGGGAGGGGACCCACGCACCAATGGCAGACCACCAGCCACCGGAGGGAGAAATAGCACCATCGCCGACGGAGAACTTGCCCAGAACACCCGAGAACACACCACAGCCTCCGGAACCCGCGGCCAACGAGGAGGAGAAGAGATGGCTCGACAGGCTGGAGAGCACCATCGATCGGCCGTGGGAAGAGTTCGAGGCTGTGGTCGAAGA
The DNA here is from genome assembly GCA_963169105.1 of Ceriagrion tenellum. Lineage (NCBI taxonomy): Eukaryota > Metazoa > Arthropoda > Insecta > Odonata > Coenagrionidae > Ceriagrion > Ceriagrion tenellum. Next base: position 116,399,170 of record OY720640.1, on the reverse strand, counting down.
ATTTATCTCCGAAATAAAAGAAAGGCGAAAAACGGTGCGTGGACCCCCCCCCGTCCCTACTCGTTACAGGAACCTCCCGGCGGCTCACCACCGGACGAGACCCAACCCCCGACGGCCGCAGAACCAGTATGACCCCCAGGCGGCGGCACGGATACAGAAGATGTTTCGCAGCCACCCGAGGAAAGCGGTGCAAGAGGTCCTGGAGCAGGAGTCTCCCTACTGCGACATCCCAAAGGAGGACGTGGAGGACCACTTCCGGAAAGTCCACGAGGATGTCGCAGTAGCCAACATCCAGGAGACAGGAGACGACGGCACCCGCTCGGCCCACCAGGCGACGACGGAAGCCGAGCGGAAACAGCTCCAGGCCAGGGTGACTGCGAAGGAAGTGTCCGCACGCCTGGGGAGAATGAAGAACACGGCCCCCGGACCGGACGGTGTAACCTACGGGGACCTAAGGACGGCGGACCGTCGGGGGACAATAATGGCGGCAATATTCGACCGCTGCCTAAGGGAGAAGAGGACTCCAGGCTCGTGGAAGACCTCTCGAACAGTCCTCCTCCACAAGGGGGGGGACCGCCAAGACATCGGCAACTGGAGGCCCATTGCACTTGGCAATACAATCGCCAAGTTGCACGCCGGGGTGCTCGCCGATCGCCTCCTCCATTGGGCGATCGGCGGCCGAAGGATGCACCCCGCGCAAAAGGGCTTCCGGGAGTTCGAGGGGTGCCACGAGCACAACTTCACCCTCCAGGCGGCGGTCGACGAATGCCGCCGACGCCGGACTAAGATCAGCCTCGCCTGGCTTGATCTCAAGAACGCCTTCGGGTCGATGCCGCACGAGCACATCAGCCGCACCCTGAGGAAGATGGACCTCCCCGAGGAGACGCTGATGGCCGTGGAGGAGTTGGAGAAGAGCTCCACGGTCATCAGAACCGCCAACGGCGACACCGGCAAAATCAACATCCACGCCGGTGTCAAGCAAGGCTGCCCGCTATCACCGATCGTCTTCAACCTTGGGATGGAACCGGTGATACGGACAGTGGCCGGCGAAGCGGGGAGGTCGGGGGTCAACATCCAGGGAAGAGCCATTTCCATCCTGGCCTATGCTGATGACCTGGTGCTCGTCGCGAAGGACCCGGGGCACCTGCAGCGCCTCCTGGACAAGGCGGGAGCGGAGGCAACGGCTGCAGGTCTTGAGTTCAAGCCAGGCAAGTGCTCAACACTTATTCTTGACTTTTCGCAGCGCCAGCCCGTCCAGACCATCAGGACAACTATCCAAGGAAAGGAAATCACCGGGCTGAGGGAGGCGGAGGCCTACAAGTACCTGGGGGTCCCCTTCGGATTCCACGTCGACCAGACCCCCAGGGAAGAGATCCAGCGCCTGGGCGAGGACCTCCAGAAGGTGGACGACAGTCTCCTCGCCCCCTGGCAGAAGATCGCGGCCACAAACATCTTCCTCCTCCCTCGCCTGGAATTCATCCTACGGGCTGGCGCTATCAAGAAAAAGGACCTCGTCGACCTGGACCGCAAGCTGAAGTCCCTGGGCAAGAAGTGGCTACATCTCCCGAAGAGGGCGTCGGCGGAGATGGTCTACCTGGGGCACCAGCATGGAGGGGCTGGTCTCCTGCCGCTCCAGGACCAGGTCGACGTCCTCACAGTGGCGCATGGCTACAGGACGCTGCATTCCCGCGACCCCAACGTCCGGCTCCTGGCCTGGGGTCGCCTAAGGGAAGTGGTGAAGAGGAGGACGAGGAGACCGCCAACCTCCGAAGACCTCGCGGAATACCTGTCTGGTAGCCTCCGCGGGGACTTCGGGCGGGAAAGCGGCGACTTCGGCTCCCTCTTCACCCAAGTCCGCGCCGCATCGCGTCGCCTCTCCGGCAGAATCGGCATGAGCTGGAGGTGGGCAGCCGAGCTCAAAGAGATGCAAATAACCATCAGAGACACCGAGGAAGGGAACGAGGACCGGCCCCCCTTCGTGAAAATCCCGCCGGGGGCCGTCAGGATCTTGACGGCCACCCTCAAGAATGCGGTGAGGCGCACATACCTCCATCGACTGTGCGCCAAACCTGACCAGGGGAAGGTCCTCGAGGTGTCATCGAAATCGGCGGCCTCCAATCACTACCTGGTGGGAGGGCGATACACCAGGTTTTGTGATTGGAGGTTCGTTCACCGAGCTCGACTAGACCTGCTTCCGCTCAACGCCTGCAGAAGATGGGAAGCGGGAGGCGACAGACGCTGCCGGCGGTGCGGCAAAGCGGACGAAACACTACCGCACGTCCTGAACCACTGCCTGCGCCACTCGGGGACTTGGCAGAGAAGACACAACGCGGTCCAGGATCGACTGACCTGCGCCCTGAGAGGACGCCGGGGACGCGCCGGAGAAGACATCAGAGCCAACCAGCGCGTACCCGGGACGGACTCTACACTCAGGCCAGACATCCTCGTAACATCAGAGGACCGGACGAAGATGCAGCTGCTCGACGTGGTAGTCCCGTTTGAGAACCGGCAAGAGGCCCTGCTGGCAGCCAGGCGGCACAAGGAGGAGAAGTATGCGCCCCTGGTGGAACATCTTCGCCAGCAGGGAAAGGACGCGTCAGTCGCCGCCATCGTCGTGGGAAGCCTGGGCACCTGGGACCCGAAGAACGACACCGTTCTCAGGGGCCTGGGCCTACCACGACGGTACACGAACATCATGCGGCGACTAATCGTATCAGACGTGATCCGCTGGTCTAGGGACTGCTACGTCGAGCACGTCACCGGGCATCGGCAGTATGAAGACCAAGAAGGACCACCTCCGGGACCAGAAGATTGAAGAAGAAGAAGGAACACAACAGTGATATAAAAAATAGTGAAAGACTTAAAAACCAGAACGAGAAGCGTTAAAAATATATGAAGATAGACAAAGAACTAAAATTGAAATTGAAAAATATATATTCCCTACATACCTAAATAAAGAAGGCATATAATTAATCATTAAACAGAATAAAATGGAAATAGAAAATAAATTTCCTTTGAACTCCGCTTAGGAGTACATAATGTATAAAAATCGCCCGGAAAGAAGAGGGCACATGTAAACGAAAATAATTGAGGCAAAAATGTTAATATGAAAGAAAAATCAATACCATGAAATTAAATATGAGCTCCATTGGGAGACGATATGTTCCTATAAATGAATGAAAAAACTCTGTACATCTTAAAGATTTAAAATAAACGACTTTAATCTGTTCTTATCAGCTTAATATCTGATACGTCCAGCATTGCTGGACCAGTATATTAATCTGATTTTTGGACATTGGCGGGGTCCCCGGAGTTTACTCCATCCCTGCCGCGGGTTGGCCCGGCATTGCAGTACCGTCGGGATCGGCCCATCTTATAAGGTTCCACATTAAGCTGATAAGAACAGATTAATGTCTGTGTCTTTCATTTCTCATCCCCTCCGGAAACACTTCTGACACGACAGAAATAAAATGGAGCACGCGCGACGTGATACACGAAAGGGAATGGAGACTTCCATTAGAGAGCAAAGACATGGATATATAAATTCACAAGACGCACATGACATGGAGAATGAACCCTCGGAGGAGTGAGGAATCCAAATGCCGAAAGCTGACACCACGAGAAAACTCCCGGAGGCGATAAGGGCCTCGGAAAAGGGACGAAAAATGATATCATGAAATCGACACCGTCGCGCGAGCGACTCCGTCAAACCTGACACCGTCCCGAGATCTCGAGTGAAATCACACACCACTGGACGATCTCGAGTTACACGCGCCGTCTCGAAAACCGGGGATCTCAGCCTTATGGCTAAGATGGCAGTGTAGTATGGTGAAAATGGTGAACTCGGCCTTATGGCTGAGATGCAAGTGTAGTATTGGGGAACGCGTCACGTTTAACCGTACTTGCGGTGAATATCACACGACGTTTTAAAGACTCACTTGCAATATTTCTCCCTCGTCTCAGACTGCCGGCAGCAACTTTTCCCACCGAGAATTCTCAGGACACACGGGAAAATTTTCTCCCTTTGCGAATGCGAGGAGAACGCAAGGAAACCTTCCTAAATTTTGCCATGGAAACCGAAGCGACAATCGCTTCGGAGTTCGAATCAAGGCGCCCTTCGCGAGCAGAGTATTAGTTTCCTGCCGCATCCCGAGAGGTGGCGTGAGCATGCACGGGAGGTGGCTGGGGGGGGCGGCAGACTCTTCGTTCTTTCTCGACCGCTCGGACCGATGACTACACGACCGCGACAGAGGCGAACTTTTTCAAGGATTTAAGGAGAGATTTACTGAATTCGAAGAATTTTTGTCCCACCAAATTATCAAATACAAGGCATTCCAGCGACGAGGAAACCAATGTTTCTCTCGAAATACAGGGAATGGAACGCCAATCATGCACGGAGTGAGTTAAAAACGGTCGTTTTCCCGAAGAATGATAAACGGGAAGGATGGTGATTTCTTTAAATTTCGGTGATCGGCTGACAGATTTCTTTTGACGAATTTTGGGGGGAGCCGATATTTTTCTCCCATGTATTTCGAGTTTTGTCTACATAGGTGACACTTGAAATTTCGTGTCTTTCGAGTTTTCTGCCGCTTGTCTACGTAGGTGAGTGACACTTGAAATTTGGACGATTTCTCGAGCATGGAAGGGTGATTTCCTTCAGTTCCAATAACTTTTCACGGTACTTCCGAAGATTAAACTAAGGCATTGGAGATTTCTTAACATGTCCGTGATGCTTTGAAAAATGAGAAAAACAGCCATTTCTACCAATTTTTACACAGGATGTTGGAATTTCGAAGAAATTTGAGGGGAGCGAAAATTTTTCTCCACATTCTTCAATTTTTCTGCCGCTTGTCTACATGGGTCAAACTTGAAATTTACACGATTTCTCGAGATTGATTTTCTTCAGTTCCCAAAACTTTTCACAAAAACAAGAGGTTCGTGATACTTCCGAAGGTCAAATTCCGACTTTCTTCTGTTAGGAAATACTCCCTAAAATTTAATCCTTCCACGAAAATTCGCCCGACCCACGATTTCACCCCCGGGGTTTATGACCGTCCCTTTGCAACCCTGTCGTGCCCCCCCCAAAGCTCCGTGGATGCATTCGAAAGGACGCGGGGAAGTCCCACGTGACCAGGAAACCAGTTTTCCACGATTTCCAACGCACTCCTCCGAATAGATGGCACGAAAAACCGATTCCTCTCGCGACGCCCGTTACGGCGCTTTGACCCTCCGGCCCACCCGCTGATCCGGCGCCTCCGCGGCTCCCGGAAATTTGCGAACGCCTTTCTGTCGACATTCTACCACTGTCACACACGCTAAAATCCCTATCCGCGCCGATACACGCGCTCCCGGACCTACCGACGCCCATCGCTCCCGGTTTTCCACGCCATCCCCCACCTCCTGTGTCTACCTTCTGACGGTGCAACACCCGGAAACCCGGAAAAATTACACGGTTATCGCTTCTCGGCCTTATGGCTAAGATCAAAGTGTAGTATCTGTTCTTATCAGCTTAATATCTGATACGTCCAGCATTGCTGGACCAGTATATTAATCTGATTTTTGGACATTGGCGGGGTCCCCGGAGTTTACTCCATCCCTGCCGCGGGTTGGCCCGGCATTGCAGTACCGTCGGGATCGGCCCATCTTATAAGGTTCCACATTAAGCTGATAAGAACAGATTAATGTCTGTGTCTTTCATTTCTCATCCCCTCCGGAAACACTTCTGACACGACAGAAATAAAATGGAGCACGCGCGACGTGATACACGAAAGGGAATGGAGACTTCCATTAGAGAGCAAAGACATGGATATATAAATTCACAAGACGCACATGACATGGAGAATGGACCCTCGGAGGAGTGAGGAATCCAAATGCCGAAAGCTGACACCACGAGAAAACTCCCGGAGGCGATAAGGGCCTCGGAAAAGGGACGAAAAATGATATCATGAAATCGACACCGTCGCGCGAGCGACTCCGTCAAACCTGACACCGTCCCGAGATCTCGAGTGAAATCACACACCACTGGACGATCTCGAGTTACACGCGCCGTCTCGAAAACCGGGGATCTCAGCCTTATGGCTAAGATGGCAGTGTAGTATTGGGGAACGCGTCACGTTTAACCGTACTTGCGGTGAATATCACACGACGTTTTAAAGACTCACTTGCAATATTTCTCCCTCGTCTCAGACTGCCGGCAGCAACTTTTCCCACCGAGAATTCTCAGGACACACGGGAAAATTTTCTCCCTTTGCGAATGCGAGGAGAACGCAAGGAAACCTTCCTAAATTTTGCCATGGAAACCGAAGCGACAATCGCTTCGGAGTTCGAATCAAGGCGCCCTTCGCGAGCAGAGTATTAGTTTCCTGCCGCATCCCGAGAGGTGGCGTGAGCATGCACGGGAGGTGGCTGGGGGGGGCGGCAGACTCTTCGTTCTTTCTCGACCGCTCGGACCGATGACTACACGACCGCGACAGAGGCGAACTTTTTCAAGGATTTAAGGAGAGATTTACTGAATTCGAAGAATTTTTGTCCCACCAAATTATCAAATACAAGGCATTCCAGCGACGAGGAAACCAATGTTTCTCTCGAAATACAGGGAATGGAACGCCAATCATGCACGGAGTGAGTTAAAAACGGTCGTTTTCCCGAAGAATGATAAACGGGAAGGATGGTGATTTCTTTAAATTTCGGTGATCGGCTGACAGATTTCTTTTGACGAATTTTGGGGGGAGCCGATATTTTTCTCCCATGTATTTCGAGTTTTGTCTACATAGGTGACACTTGAAATTTCGTGTCTTTCGAGTTTTCTGCCGCTTGTCTACGTAGGTGAGTGACACTTGAAATTTGGACGATTTCTCGAGCATGGAAGGGTGATTTCCTTCAGTTCCAATAACTTTTCACGGTACTTCCGAAGATTAAACTAAGGCATTGGAGATTTCTTAACATGTCCGTGATGCTTTGAAAAATGAGAAAAACAGCCATTTCTACCAATTTTTACACAGGATGTTGGAATTTCGAAGAAATTTGAGGGGAGCGAAAATTTTTCTCCACATTCTTCAATTTTTCTGCCGCTTGTCTACATGGGTCAAACTTGAAATTTACACGATTTCTCGAGATTGATTTTCTTCAGTTCCCAAAACTTTTCACAAAAACAAGAGGTTCGTGATACTTCCGAAGGTCAAATTCCGACTTTCTTCTGTTAGGAAATACTCCCTAAAATTTAATCCTTCCACGAAAATTCGCCCGACCCACGATTTCACCCCCGGGGTTTATGACCGTCCCTTTGCAACCCTGTCGTGCCCCCCCCAAAGCTCCGTGGATGCATTCGAAAGGACGCGGGGAAGTCCCACGTGACCAGGAAACCAGTTTTCCACGATTTCCAACGCACTCCTCCGAATAGATGGCACGAAAAACCGATTCCTCTCGCGACGCCCGTTACGGCGCTTTGACCCTCCGGCCCACCCGCTGATCCGGCGCCTCCGCGGCTCCCGGAAATTTGCGAACGCCTTTCTGTCGACATTCTACCACTGTCACACACGCTAAAATCCCTATCCGCGCCGATACACGCGCTCCCGGACCTACCGACGCCCATCGCTCCCGGTTTTCCACGCCATCCCCCACCTCCTGTGTCTACCTTCTGACGGTGCAACACCCGGAAACCCGGAAAAATTACACGGTTATCGCTTCTCGGCCTTATGGCTAAGATCAAAGTGTAGTATCTGTTCTTATCAGCTTAATATCTGATACGTCCAGCATTGCTGGACCAGTATATTAATCTGATTTTTGGACATTGGCGGGGTCCCCGGAGTTTACTCCATCCCTGCCGCGGGTTGGCCCGGCATTGCAGTACCGTCGGGATCGGCCCATCTTATAAGGTTCCACATTAAGCTGATAAGAACAGATTAATGTCTGTGTCTTTCATTTCTCATCCCCTCCGGAAACACTTCTGACACGACAGAAATAAAATGGAGCACGCGCGACGTGATACACGAAAGGGAATGGAGACTTCCATTAGAGAGCAAAGACATGGATATATAAATTCACAAGACGCACATGACATGGAGAATGGACCCTCGGAGGAGTGAGGAATCCAAATGCCGAAAGCTGACACCACGAGAAAACTCCCGGAGGCGATAAGGGCCTCGGAAAAGGGACGAAAAATGATATCATGAAATCGACACCGTCGCGCGAGCGACTCCGTCAAACCTGACACCGTCCCGAGATCTCGAGTGAAATCACACACCACTGGACGATCTCGAGTTACACGCGCCGTCTCGAAAACCGGGGATCTCAGCCTTATGGCTAAGATGGCAGTGTAGTATGGTGAAAATGGTGAACTCGGCCTTATGGCTGAGATGCAAGTGTAGTATTGGGGAACGCGTCACGTTTAACCGTACTTGCGGTGAATATCACACGACGTTTTAAAGACTCACTTGCAATATTTCTCCCTCGTCTCAGACTGCCGGCAGCAACTTTTCCCACCGAGAATTCTCAGGACACACGGGAAAATTTTCTCCCTTTGCGAATGCGAGGAGAACGCAAGGAAACCTTCCTAAATTTTGCCATGGAAACCGAAGCGACAATCGCTTCGGAGTTCGAATCAAGGCGCCCTTCGCGAGCAGAGTATTAGTTTCCTGCCGCATCCCGAGAGGTGGCGTGAGCATGCACGGGAGGTGGCTGGGGGGGGCGGCAGACTCTTCGTTCTTTCTCGACCGCTCGGACCGATGACTACACGACCGCGACAGAGGCGAACTTTTTCAAGGATTTAAGGAGAGATTTACTGAATTCGAAGAATTTTTGTCCCACCAAATTATCAAATACAAGGCATTCCAGCGACGAGGAAACCAATGTTTCTCTCGAAATACAGGGAATGGAACGCCAATCATGCACGGAGTGAGTTAAAAACGGTCGTTTTCCCGAAGAATGATAAACGGGAAGGATGGTGATTTCTTTAAATTTCGGTGATCGGCTGACAGATTTCTTTTGACGAATTTTGGGGGGAGCCGATATTTTTCTCCCATGTATTTCGAGTTTTGTCTACATAGGTGACACTTGAAATTTCGTGTCTTTCGAGTTTTCTGCCGCTTGTCTACGTAGGTGAGTGACACTTGAAATTTGGACGATTTCTCGAGCATGGAAGGGTGATTTCCTTCAGTTCCAATAACTTTTCACGGTACTTCCGAAGATTAAACTAAGGCATTGGAGATTTCTTAACATGTCCGTGATGCTTTGAAAAATGAGAAAAACAGCCATTTCTACCAATTTTTACACAGGATGTTGGAATTTCGAAGAAATTTGAGGGGAGCGAAAATTTTTCTCCACATTCTTCAATTTTTCTGCCGCTTGTCTACATGGGTCAAACTTGAAATTTACACGATTTCTCGAGATTGATTTTCTTCAGTTCCCAAAACTTTTCACAAAAACAAGAGGTTCGTGATACTTCCGAAGGTCAAATTCCGACTTTCTTCTGTTAGGAAATACTCCCTAAAATTTAATCCTTCCACGAAAATTCGCCCGACCCACGATTTCACCCCCGGGGTTTATGACCGTCCCTTTGCAACCCTGTCGTGCCCCCCCCAAAGCTCCGTGGATGCATTCGAAAGGACGCGGGGAAGTCCCACGTGACCAGGAAACCAGTTTTCCACGATTTCCAACGCACTCCTCCGAATAGATGGCACGAAAAACCGATTCCTCTCGCGACGCCCGTTACGGCGCTTTGACCCTCCGGCCCACCCGCTGATCCGGCGCCTCCGCGGCTCCCGGAAATTTGCGAACGCCTTTCTGTCGACATTCTACCACTGTCACACACGCTAAAATCCCTATCCGCGCCGATACACGCGCTCCCGGACCTACCGACGCCCATCGCTCCCGGTTTTCCACGCCATCCCCCACCTCCTGTGTCTACCTTCTGACGGTGCAACACCCGGAAACCCGGAAAAATTACACGGTTATCGCTTCTCGGCCTTATGGCTAAGATCAAAGTGTAGTATCTGTTCTTATCAGCTTAATATCTGATACGTCCAGCATTGCTGGACCAGTATATTAATCTGATTTTTGGACATTGGCGGGGTCCCCGGAGTTTACTCCATCCCTGCCGCGGGTTGGCCCGGCATTGCAGTACCGTCGGGATCGGCCCATCTTATAAGGTTCCACATTAAGCTGATAAGAACAGATTAATGTCTGTGTCTTTCATTTCTCATCCCCTCCGGAAACACTTCTGACACGACAGAAATAAAATGGAGCACGCGCGACGTGATACACGAAAGGGAATGGAGACTTCCATTAGAGAGCAAAGACATGGATATATAAATTCACAAGACGCACATGACATGGAGAATGAACCCTCGGAGGAGTGAGGAATCCAAATGCCGAAAGCTGACACCACGAGAAAACTCCCGGAGGCGATAAGGGCCTCGGAAAAGGGACGAAAAATGATATCATGAAATCGACACCGTCGCGCGAGCGACTCCGTCAAACCTGACACCGTCCCGAGATCTCGAGTGAAATCACACACCACTGGACGATCTCGAGTTACACGCGCCGTCTCGAAAACCGGGGATCTCAGCCTTATGGCTAAGATGGCAGTGTAGTATGGTGAAAATGGTGAACTCGGCCTTATGGCTGAGATGCAAGTGTAGTATTGGGGAACGCGTCACGTTTAACCGTACTTGCGGTGAATATCACACGACGTTTTAAAGACTCACTTGCAATATTTCTCCCTCGTCTCAGACTGCCGGCAGCAACTTTTCCCACCGAGAATTCTCAGGACACACGGGAAAATTTTCTCCCTTTGCGAATGCGAGGAGAACGCAAGGAAACCTTCCTAAATTTTGCCATGGAAACCGAAGCGACAATCGCTTCGGAGTTCGAATCAAGGCGCCCTTCGCGAGCAGAGTATTAGTTTCCTGCCGCATCCCGAGAGGTGGCGTGAGCATGCACGGGAGGTGGCTGGGGGGGGCGGCAGACTCTTCGTTCTTTCTCGACCGCTCGGACCGATGACTACACGACCGCGACAGAGGCGAACTTTTTCAAGGATTTAAGGAGAGATTTACTGAATTCGAAGAATTTTTGTCCCACCAAATTATCAAATACAAGGCATTCCAGCGACGAGGAAACCAATGTTTCTCTCGAAATACAGGGAATGGAACGCCAATCATGCACGGAGTGAGTTAAAAACGGTCGTTTTCCCGAAGAATGATAAACGGGAAGGATGGTGATTTCTTTAAATTTCGGTGATCGGCTGACAGATTTCTTTTGACGAATTTTGGGGGGAGCCGATATTTTTCTCCCATGTATTTCGAGTTTTGTCTACATAGGTGACACTTGAAATTTCGTGTCTTTCGAGTTTTCTGCCGCTTGTCTACGTAGGTGAGTGACACTTGAAATTTGGACGATTTCTCGAGCATGGAAGGGTGATTTCCTTCAGTTCCAATAACTTTTCACGGTACTTCCGAAGATTAAACTAAGGCATTGGAGATTTCTTAACATGTCCGTGATGCTTTGAAAAATGAGAAAAACAGCCATTTCTACCAATTTTTACACAGGATGTTGGAATTTCGAAGAAATTTGAGGGGAGCGAAAATTTTTCTCCACATTCTTCAATTTTTCTGCCGCTTGTCTACATGGGTCAAACTTGAAATTTACACGATTTCTCGAGATTGATTTTCTTCAGTTCCCAAAACTTTTCACAAAAACAAGAGGTTCGTGATACTTCCGAAGGTCAAATTCCGACTTTCTTCTGTTAGGAAATACTCCCTAAAATTTAATCCTTCCACGAAAATTCGCCCGACCCACGATTTCACCCCCGGGGTTTATGACCGTCCCTTTGCAACCCTGTCGTGCCCCCCCCAAAGCTCCGTGGATGCATTCGAAAGGACGCGGGGAAGTCCCACGTGACCAGGAAACCAGTTTTCCACGATTTCCAACGCACTCCTCCGAATAGATGGCACGAAAAACCGATTCCTCTCGCGACGCCCGTTACGGCGCTTTGACCCTCCGGCCCACCCGCTGATCCGGCGCCTCCGCGGCTCCCGGAAATTTGCGAACGCCTTTCTGTCGACATTCTACCACTGTCACACACGCTAAAATCCCTATCCGCGCCGATACACGCGCTCCCGGACCTACCGACGCCCATCGCTCCCGGTTTTCCACGCCATCCCCCACCTCCTGTGTCTACCTTCTGACGGTGCAACACCCGGAAACCCGGAAAAATTACACGGTTATCGCTTCTCGGCCTTATGGCTAAGATCAAAGTGTAGTCTCTCACAGATTTTGGTCGGGTCGAGGAGTGTATATGGCATACCTGTCTCAGGGCGGAAGTTCCCTGTAATTGAAGGTCACTGTCATCTACCATTCCCCTCACCTATCGGCCGCCGACCCGGAGCCCTCGTGGCTCTGGCTCAGTCGGTCGATTACCATTACCCACCCTTATCTGTTCTCATCAGCTTAATTTTCTTTTCCAGAAATCATGCCTCGTCAATTAAGAAGCGGAGATAGAAGCACCGGGGAACCACCACCTCCTTCTCCTCCTCAGCGTCCGCCGCCGGAACCGGGACCAGCCCCCGAGGACCAGGCCAGGAGTCCACCTGAGGAGGACCCCGGACACAACACACCCCGGACGAGACGACGCCGTCGGCGGGGAAGGACTTCGCCTCCTGCAACCCCCCAGCCCTCACCGGAAGGAGCAGACGGATCTCCGGAGCATCGGCAGCCGACGGCACCCACAGGACTGGACGCTACACCCGGACAGGACAACCCACCCGGCCAAGACGACAACCCCGGACGAGACACTGCCGAAGGACCATCGGCCACACGGATTGACGACCGCCTCGTGGTTTACTTCCCCGTCGCCGACGCCCTTGCCTGCACGGAGGAGAATTGCGGCCTCACCTTCAGGGCGAAAGAGTGGACGGCCATGAGAAGGAGTCTCCTGCGCCACGTCTCCGAGAGCCACGGCCTCGGAGGACTAAGAACCGTCAACATCTGCAGAATCTGCAAGCAGGAGACCGGGAGGAAGCCGTCCACTCACCCTTGCCTGAGGGGAGGCCTGAGAAGGGAAGCCACCACCGACTACCGCTTCAAGTGCAGGCACTGCGGGTGGGCTTGCACCACAAGGCGGGGAATGGCAAACCATGAGGCGGCAACACACCGGCGTCCAGCCCAAGAAGTGGAGGACCTTCCGGCAATCCAGGAGGCCCAGGAGGAGCTGGACGCCGAGGCCGCCGCGGAGGACCACCTGGACGACGACGGAGGGGAGGGGACCCACGCACCAATGGCAGACCACCAGCCACCGGAGGGAGAAATAGCACCATCGCCGACGGAGAACTTGCCCAGAACACCCGAGAACACACCACAGCCTCCGGAACCCGCGGCCAACGAGGAGGAGAAGAGATGGCTCGACAGGCTGGAGAGCACCATCGATCGGCCGTGGGAAGAGTTCGAGGCTGTGGTCGAAGAATTTATCTCCGAAATAAAAGAAAGGCGAAAAACGGTGCGTGGACCCCCCCCCGTCCCTACTCGTTACAGGAACCTCCCGGCGGCTCACCACCGGACGAGACCCAACCCCCGACGGCCGCAGAACCAGTATGACCCCCAGGCGGCGGCACGGATACAGAAGATGTTTCGCAGCCACCCGAGGAAAGCGGTGCAAGAGGTCCTGGAGCAGGAGTCTCCCTACTGCGACATCCCAAAGGAGGACGTGGAGGACCACTTCCGGAAAGTCCACGAGGATGTCGCAGTAGCCAACATCCAGGAGACAGGAGACGACGGCACCCGCTCGGCCCACCAGGCGACGACGGAAGCCGAGCGGAAACAGCTCCAGGCCAGGGTGACTGCGAAGGAAGTGTCCGCACGCCTGGGGAGAATGAAGAACACGGCCCCCGGACCGGACGGTGTAACCTACGGGGACCTAAGGACGGCGGACCGTCGGGGGACAATAATGGCGGCAATATTCGACCGCTGCCTAAGGGAGAAGAGGACTCCAGGCTCGTGGAAGACCTCTCGAACAGTCCTCCTCCACAAGGGGGGGGACCGCCAAGACATCGGCAACTGGAGGCCCATTGCACTTGGCAATACAATCGCCAAGCTGCACGCCGGGGTGCTCGCCGATCGCCTCCTCCATTGGGCGATCGGCGGCCGAAGGATGCACCCCGCGCAAAAGGGCTTCCGGGAGTTCGAGGGGTGCCACGAGCACAACTTCACCCTCCAGGCGGCGGTCGACGAATGCCGCCGACGCCGGACTAAGATCAGCCTCGCCTGGCTTGATCTCAAGAACGCCTTCGGGTCGATGCCGCACGAGCACATCAGCCGCACCCTGAGGAAGATGGACCTCCCCGAGGAGACGCTGATGGCCGTGGAGGAGTTGGAGAAGAGCTCCACGGTCATCAGAACCGCCAACGGCGACACCGGCAAAATCAACATCCACGCCGGTGTCAAACAAGGCTGCCCGCTATCACCGATCGTCTTCAACCTTGGGATGGAACCGGTGATACGGGCAGTGGCCGGCGAAGCGGGGAGGTCGGGGGTCAACATCCAGGGAAGAGCCATTTCCATCCTGGCCTATGCTGATGACCTGGTGCTCGTCGCGAAGGACCCGGGGCACCTGCAGCGCCTCCTGGACAAGGCGGGAGCGGAGGCAACGGCTGCAGGTCTTGAGTTCAAGCCAGGCAAGTGCTCAACACTTATTCTTGACTTTTCGCAGCGCCAGCCCGTCCAGACCATCAGGACAACTATCCAAGGAAAGGAAATCACCGGGCTGAGGGAGGCGGAGGCCTACAAGTACCTGGGGGTCCCCTTCGGATTCCACGTCGACCAGACCCCCAGGGAAGAGATCCAGCGCCTGGGCGAGGACCTCCAGAAGGTGGACGACAGTCTCCTCGCCCCCTGGCAGAAGATCGCGGCCACAAACATCTTCCTCCTCCCTCGCCTGGAATTCATCCTACGGGCTGGCGCTATCAAGAAAAAGGACCTCGTCGACCTGGACCGCAAGCTGAAGTCCCTGGGCAAGAAGTGGCTACATCTCCCGAAGAGGGCGTCGGCGGAGATGGTCTACCTGGGGCACCAGCATGGAGGGGCTGGTCTCCTGCCGCTCCAGGACCAGGTCGACGTCCTCACAGTGGCGCATGGCTACAGGACGCTGCATTCCCGCGACCCCAACGTCCGGCTCCTGGCCTGGGGTCGCCTAAGGGAAGTGGTGAAGAGGAGGACGAGGAGACCGCCAACCTCCGAAGACCTCGCGGAATACCTGTCTGGTAGCCTCCGCGGGGACTTCGGGCGGGAAAGCGGCGACTTCGGCTCCCTCTTCACCCAAGTCCGCGCCGCATCGCGTCGCCTCTCCGGCAGAATCGGCATGAGCTGGAGGTGGGCAGCCGAGCTCAAAGAGATGCAAATAACCATCAGAGACACCGAGGAAGGGAACGAGGACCGGCCCCCCTTCGTGAAAATCCCGCCGGGGGCCGTCAGGATCTTGACGGCCACCCTCAAGAATGCGGTGAGGCGCACATACCTCCATCGACTGTGCGCCAAACCTGACCAGGGGAAGGTCCTCGAGGTGTCATCGAAATCGGCGGCCTCCAATCACTACCTGGTGGGAGGGCGATACACCAGGTTTTGTGATTGGAGGTTCGTTCACCGAGCTCGACTAGACCTGCTTCCGCTCAACGCCTGCAGAAGATGGGAAGCGGGAGGCGACAGACGCTGCCGGCGGTGCGGCAAAGCGGACGAAACACTACCGCACGTCCTGAACCACTGCCTGCGCCACTCGGGGACTTGGCAGAGAAGACACAACGCGGTCCAGGATCGACTGACCTGCGCCCTGAGAGGACGCCGGGGACGCGCCGGAGAAGACATCAGAGCCAACCAGCGTGTACCCGGGACGGACTCTACACTCAGGCCAGACATCCTCGTAACATCAGAGGACCGGACGAAGATGCAGCTGCTCGACGTGGTAGTCCCGTTTGAGAACCGGCAAGAGGCCCTGCTGGCAGCCAGGCGGCACAAGGAGGAGAAGTATGCGCCCCTGGTGGAACATCTTCGCCAGCAGGGAAAGGACGCGTCAGTCGCCGCTATCGTCGTGGGAAGCCTGGGCACCTGGGACCCGAAGAACGACACCGTTCTCAGGGGCCTGGGCCTACCACGACGGTACACGAACATCATGCGGCGACTAATCGTATCAGACGTGATCCGCTGGTCTAGGGACTGCTACGTCGAGCACGTCACCGGGCATCGGCAGTATGAAGACCAAGAAGGACCACCTCCGGGACCAGAAGATTGAAGAAGAAGAAGGAACACAACAGTGATATAAAAAATAGTGAAAGACTTAAAAACCAGAACGAGAAGCGTTAAAAATATATGAAGATAGACAAAGAACTAAAATTGAAATTGAAAAATATATATTTCCCTACATACCTAAATAAAGAAGGCATATAATTAATCATTAAACAGAATAAAATGGAAATAGAAAATAAATTTCCTTTGAACTCCGCTTAGGAGTACATAATGTATAAAAATCGCCCGGAAAGAAGAGGGCACATGTAAACGAAAATAATTGAGGCAAAAATGTTAATATGAAAGAAAAATCAATACCATGAAATTAAATATGAGCTCCGTTGGGAGACGATATGTTCCTATAAATGAATGAAAAAACTCTGTACATCTTAAAGATTTAAAATAAACGACTTTAATCTGTTCTTATCAGCTTAATATCTGATACGTCCAGCATTGCTGGACCAGTATATTAATCTGATTTTTGGACATTGGCGGGGTCCCCGGAGTTTACTCCATCCCTGCCGCGGGTTGGCCCGGCATTGCAGTACCGTCGGGATCGGCCCATCTTATAAGGTTCCACATTAAGCTGATAAGAACAGATTAATGTCTGTGTCTTTCATTTCTCATCCCCTCCGGAAACACTTCTGACACGACAGAAATAAAATGGAGCACGCGCGACGTGATACACGAAAGGGAATGGAGACTTCCATTAGAGAGCAAAGACATGGATATATAAATTCACAAGACGCACATGACATGGAGAATGAACCCTCGGAGGAGTGAGGAATCCAAATGCCGAAAGCTGACACCACGAGAAAACTCCCGGAGGCGATAAGGGCCTCGGAAAAGGGACGAAAAATGATATCATGAAATCGACACCGTCGCGCGAGCGACTCCGTCAAACCTGACACCGTCCCGAGATCTCGAGTGAAATCACACACCACTGGACGATCTCGAGTTACACGCGCCGTCTCGAAAACCGGGGATCTCAGCCTTATGGCTAAGATGGCAGTGTAGTATGGTGAAAATGGTGAACTCGGCCTTATGGCTGAGATGCAAGTGTAGTATTGGGGAACGCGTCACGTTTAACCGTACTTGCGGTGAATATCACACGACGTTTTAAAGACTCACTTGCAATATTTCTCCCTCGTCTCAGACTGCCGGCAGCAACTTTTCCCACCGAGAATTCTCAGGACACACGGGAAAATTTTCTCCCTTTGCGAATGCGAGGAGAACGCAAGGAAACCTTCCTAAATTTTGCCATGGAAACCGAAGCGACAATCGCTTCGGAGTTCGAATCAAGGCGCCCTTCGCGAGCAGAGTATTAGTTTCCTGCCGCATCCCGAGAGGTGGCGTGAGCATGCACGGGAGGTGGCTGGGGGGGGCGGCAGACTCTTCGTTCTTTCTCGACCGCTCGGACCGATGACTACACGACCGCGACAGAGGCGAACTTTTTCAAGGATTTAAGGAGAGATTTACTGAATTCGAAGAATTTTTGTCCCACCAAATTATCAAATACAAGGCATTCCAGCGACGAGGAAACCAATGTTTCTCTCGAAATACAGGGAATGGAACGCCAATCATGCACGGAGTGAGTTAAAAACGGTCGTTTTCCCGAAGAATGATAAACGGGAAGGATGGTGATTTCTTTAAATTTCGGTGATCGGCTGACAGATTTCTTTTGACGAATTTTGGGGGGAGCCGATATTTTTCTCCCATGTATTTCGAGTTTTGTCTACATAGGTGACACTTGAAATTTCGTGTCTTTCGAGTTTTCTGCCGCTTGTCTACGTAGGTGAGTGACACTTGAAATTTGGACGATTTCTCGAGCATGGAAGGGTGATTTCCTTCAGTTCCAATAACTTTTCACGGTACTTCCGAAGATTAAACTAAGGCATTGGAGATTTCTTAACATGTCCGTGATGCTTTGAAAAATGAGAAAAACAGCCATTTCTACCAATTTTTACACAGGATGTTGGAATTTCGAAGAAATTTGAGGGGAGCGAAAATTTTTCTCCACATTCTTCAATTTTTCTGCCGCTTGTCTACATGGGTCAAACTTGAAATTTACACGATTTCTCGAGATTGATTTTCTTCAGTTCCCAAAACTTTTCACAAAAACAAGAGGTTCGTGATACTTCCGAAGGTCAAATTCCGACTTTCTTCTGTTAGGAAATACTCCCTAAAATTTAATCCTTCCACGAAAATTCGCCCGACCCACGATTTCACCCCCGGGGTTTATGACCGTCCCTTTGCAACCCTGTCGTGCCCCCCCCAAAGCTCCGTGGATGCATTCGAAAGGACGCGGGGAAGTCCCACGTGACCAGGAAACCAGTTTTCCACGATTTCCAACGCACTCCTCCGAATAGATGGCACGAAAAACCGATTCCTCTCGCGACGCCCGTTACGGCGCTTTGACCCTCCGGCCCACCCGCTGATCCGGCGCCTCCGCGGCTCCCGGAAATTTGCGAACGCCTTTCTGTCGACATTCTACCACTGTCACACACGCTAAAATCCCTATCCGCGCCGATACACGCGCTCCCGGACCTACCGACGCCCATCGCTCCCGGTTTTCCACGCCATCCCCCACCTCCTGTGTCTACCTTCTGACGGTGCAACACCCGGAAACCCGGAAAAATTACACGGTTATCGCTTCTCGGCCTTATGGCTAAGATCAAAGTGTAGCTTTAAGTGTTTTATATTATTTAATCTATTTATTTTAATTTAATGATAATTTTAATCTTAGCCTTTTTAATCCATTTGCTTCATTTCTTAAGTTTTATTTTTAGCCGTTCGAGTGCGACTAATTTCTCCCTTTTTTCTCTCCTCTTAGCCGCCTTTTGGACTTCTCCCTCGCAGCCCTTGTTTTCGGGCTGCGGCGTGACTCTGATCCTCCGTCGGAGGTGGAGTTTTTAATTTTCTAATACCTTCGACGGATTGGTCGGAGTCACGCTTACGCTACCAGGGGTTTGCGGGGGATTCAAAATTTAATCCTCGCGGCAAAATCGGCTTCGTCCCGTGCGGCTGTCGTCTCTTCTCGGTGGCGGTGTTCCTGCGGCGGGGGACTTCATCTCTTGACCACCTCGGCGCGGGGATCTCGTCATCGGGTCGTGCCGGCACGCTGCGCGGGATTTTAAATTCGAAGAGGACGTCCGTGCCTCCTCCTCAGGCGGAAGACGCAACGGTGTCTGCAGAAACTCGGCGAGGGACGATACCTTATTTAACCTTCTGAACTCGTCGGGTGGAAGGCCACACCGCGGCGTCTGACCGGGAGGAGGCGCTCTATTTAACGGACATTTAGTTTAACAAGTCGCACTCGGACGGTGAGCCGAGAAGCGATTTTTATTTTTAATTATTAATTTTAGTCTTTAGTTTTATATGTCTCGTCTTACTCTGCGTATTTAGTTCGTGTGTTTGATTATATTTATTGTCCCCTTTTGGTGTTTTTAATTCATTGCACATTAACCCATTCCGATGGAGGAAGTGATTATTCAGGTCCCCCTCGGCAATAGTTTCGAGTGCAAATACTGTTTTACGCCAAATAACCATGGGCGTCATCGGACCTACGGGATCTATAAGACACATCATGACCTTAAAAAACACTATAAACGGGAACATCCCGATTTTATCTTTATGTTTCAGTGCATGTGGTGCCTCCGTAAATTTGTAGACTTAAAAGTGTGTAAGAAACATGTTGATATTTGTACGGGGGCATCACAAGATCCCGTGGGTCCAGCCGAGGGGGAGGAAAGGGAAGTGAATAACAGTGTGGCCACCGTGGTAGGGAGTGATAGGGAAAAGGATACAGTGGGCGTGAATGAGAGTGAGAATGGCAGTGAAAGAGTGAATGTGAGTGTGAATGAGAACATAAATGAAAGTGAATTTGTAGAAAATGCGATGGCTATATGTGAAGTGGTATTAGAAGAAAGCGCTAGGGAGATAGAGAGCGAGACCACGGTGGCCGAAACTGCTCCCCCAACGACCACAGCCTCAATTGAACCCCCGCCAAGAATAAGAAGAGCAAGAAGAACGACCGCATCGAGTGAAGGGCCGGCAGGTGAAGAAGACGCGGCGGCGGCAGCGGAGCAGAAGGACCCCACCCCACCCAGGAAGAGAAGAGCCGGCCGCCCACCCGGGAGGCGCCCGAGGCTGAGAGTGGAAGAGGAGAGGGCGCCCATTCAACCCGGGAGTCCACCGCCAGAGAGTCCCCCACACCACGCGGCCGCTGAAAGCGGGAACCCACCCCAAGCTATCAACCCGGGGCGGGGGAACGCGGAAGGCGTCCGCGGAGAAGAGGTGGGGGTGGATGAGCCCCGCAGTCCACCAGCGGGGCCACGCAGCCCGTCCGGCGATCGCCACCTGCGACATGAAGAAGAGGGAAGAGAAGGGGAGAGGGCGGGGGGAGAGGGGACGCTGAGTACTCCCAGCCCGCCCACCAGCCAAAGGGTCCCACCGCAGAGGAGAAGAAGAGGGCCGGTCAACAGTCCTAATCATCCCGCTGACCGGCCCCAGGAGGAAGAAGGTGGGACCCAGTCATCAGTAAATGGCGCTCCCGAAAGGCAGGTGGCGGTCAATTTTGACGGGCTGCCGGATGAGCAACGGCGGTGGATCGAGACCATCGAGGCGGCCTGCGTAGTGGGGTGGGAGGCGTTCGAAGAGGCCGTCGCCGCATGGTGTAAAACCATTACGGACAAGAAGCCGGCCCGTAGAGAAGGAGGCGGGGGTTCGAGAAGAAGAGGGGGGGAAAGAAGTGCTGAAAGAAGAGTCCCCCCCTTAGAGGAGGAGGGGGAGCAGGAAGTAGAGAATGCCCAAATAAATGACATTGATAACATCGGAATGGGTAACGTCCCAGCTCGCCGCGTGTTTCGACCCGGCATGGAATGGCACGAGGAGAGGATTAGGAAGGCGAAACATATACAACAACTGTTTAGGAAAAACAAAAAGCGTGCCATAGACCAGGTGTTGAAGGGCCCCTCTCCGCATTGCGAGATCGACAAGGAGATAGTCTTTAATCATTTTAATAATACATTTAATAACGACCGTTTTATTACACGTCCTTCCCCACTTGATATGGTTAATATTGATATGCCCAGCCTCAATGAAAACTTATCAGCATTACTACGCCCACTGTCGGCAGGAGAAATTTGGAAGAGGCTGGGCCGAATGAGCAATTCTGCACCGGGGAAGGACAACATTACCTACGTCGATCTTCGCAATGCGGATATAGGTGGCCACATCCTTAGGACCATCTTCCAACATTGCTATAATAGAGGCCGAATCCCTGATGTTTGGAAAGACACCCGAACGGTTCTCATATTTAAAAAGGGCGCCAGGGACCAAATTGAGAACTGGCGCCCATTAACTTTAGGGCCCACCCTGGCTAAACTATATGCAGGTGTTTTAGCCGACAGGCTAAGCGGGTGGGCTGAAAATACAGGTCGGGTGTCTGGAGAACAGAAGGGATTCGGTCCACATGAAGGTTGCTACGAACATAATTTTGTTATTAAAAACGTTTTGGAAGAGGTCCAAAGGAAACGTGGCCAAGTCTGCGTCTCATTTCTAGATTTATCAAATGCATTTGGCTCTGTTCCTCACGGTCACATATTTCGAAGTTTAAACTCCTTAGGTGTCCCCGAAAAACTTATACACATTATTAAAGAAATGTATTCGGGGGCACGTACGACCGTGAGGACCGTCGAAGGTGAGACGCAGACTATACCGCTTAAAGCGGGTGTTAAGCAAGGATGTCCGCTTAGCCCTATTTTATTCAATTTAAGTATAGAGTACCTGGTCCGCAGCATTGCTGCACAAAAGGAAAACGTAGGCTTTCGGGTCAGCGGCATACCCATCACCGTCCTTGCCTACGCGGATGATATCGCGCTGGTGGCCAAGAACCCGGACGGGATGAGGAAGTTGCTCGATCTCGCCGATCGTATTGCGGCGTGGAGTGGGTTGACATTCAACCCTCGCAAGTGTGCGACCCTCCACGTCGCGGGTGGGCGGGTGAGAGCGACGGAGTTCCGTCTGGGGGGCGGGACACCGGTGGTAATGGCGGAGGGCGAGGGGTATGAGTACCTAGGGATTCCCACGGGGTTCAAGGTCGAACAAACGCCAGGGCGCCTAATCGACGAATTAACAGAGAATATCGACGCGCTGGACGCCTCTCTATTGGCGCCCTGGCAGAAAATCGAGGCCCTAAACATGTTTTTATTAACAAAACTGGATTTTATTTTACGGGGAGGTAGGGTTAAGAAGGGCCCTCTTAAAGCCTTAGATAAACGTGTTAAGAGGGCCCTCAAGGAGTGGATGTACCTCCCCAATCGAGCCTCGTGGGAGATCTGTCACCTGGCACCGCGGAAGGGGGGCGCGGGCGTCTTCCCGACCGCGGACCAGGTGGACATCCTAACAGTGACTCATGCCTTTCGCCTTCTTTCTTGCAGGGAGCCGTGGGTGAGGACGATGGTGGACAATGCAATTTATAAAACCGTGAAGACGAGAACCCGGCGGGAACCAGAGGGGAGCGACATTGCAGAGTACCTTTCCGGGAGCATGCGGGCGGAGTTTGGGAGATACCGATTCGACGTCGCATCTTTGTGGTCAGACGCCCGGATGGCGTCAAGCCGATTGGCATCAAAAATTGGACTGTCGTGGAGCTGGAGTGACGTGCGGAGGGAGTTTGAGATCGTCATCCCGGCCCACGGCAGAGAACCTGACGTCGTTCGCGTTCCCCCCAGCAAAGTCCGCATGTTAGGGAAGCTGCTGCGAGATGCCGTGCGACAGCAATACCTTGCCCGTCTTTTGGCCAAACCCGACCAGGGCAAGGTATTCGAGTGTCTTTCCGAATCTCCATATTCGAACCACTTTCTACGGACGGGCGCCAACACGCGTTTTTCAGATTGGCGCTTCGTCCATAGGGCACGTTTGGGCGTGGTCCCTCTGAATGCCGCCACGAGGTGGGGTCCTCGGGATGACCTCCGGTGTAGGCGATGTGGGTTTCAGAGTGAGACGCTCCCTCACGTGCTGAATCACTGTACGGTGCATTCGGCTGCGTGGAGGGGCCGACACGATGTTATCCTGCATCGTCTCGCCGGGGAGGTTCCTCGCGAAGGCGTGGAAATCCGAATCGATCAGGTTCCACCGATGATCGAATCTTCCCTGAGACCCGATCTTGTGGTTGTTGACGAGGGACGTAGAAAAGTCGTCATCGTTGACGTAACAGTGCCCTTTGAGAACCGGAAGGCAGCCTTGGACATTGCCAGGCAGACTAAATTCGACAAGTATTCTGACATCTCGCAGCAACTCGCCGACCGCGGGTACACTGTTTCTTTAAGTGCACTCGTGGTTGGGGCCCTGGGGGCGTGGGATCCCCAAAATTGGGTGGTGTTCCGCGACCTCGGTATCGCTCGGCGAAGCGTCGGTAGAATCGCAAAATTAATGGTCTCCGACGCTATCCGGTGGTCGCGGGACATTTATGTTTCGCATGTAATGGGCAAAATTATGTATCCCACAAACCTTGGGCTCCCCCCCGGTCAGAGAACGAGTCTCTCACCTCGAGACTCTGAAGACGAGACCCCAATGTTTTAATAAAGACTTTTATATCTGTGTGTTATTTATTTATTTATTTATTTATTGTATATTTATGTGTGTTTGTCTTGTTATAGCCTGAGTTTTTATTTTTTTTATGACTGGCGGCCTTTTACACCGCCAGTCTCCTTTGCTTTTATCACTCTGGCTAATTTTATAGTTCTCCCGGCTCTCTACACCGGGAATTTTAAATTTTTAGGCGCCGGCACTTTTAACTTTTTTATTACTCCCGGCACTATACACCGGGAGTTTTTAATCTATTTATTTATTTACTATACCCCTTTTTAACGTTTTAATCGTGCCGGCGCTATCCTATATTGGGGTCTCTGTCTAAAGAGTGGCTCCCGCGTAGCTTACCTTTTCCTTAGGGTTAAGCGGAAACGAGGGGCCCTCTGTGTAATTTTATAGTTGAGGCGACTATTTTAACGCCAATCTAATCTTTTTATTTTATTTTCCTTTCATACGGCATTCCGGATCAAAATTCTAAATTTTTTACCAAAGTCTTAATATCTTTTATACCCCTTTCGGACCTCCGGAATGTCAACACCTGGTCGCCCATGCCGGGGACGTTTTAGTCTTTTTATTTTTTAAATTTTAAGACTTTTTTCTATTTTTAATCCGTCTTTTTATTAAATTTTTAGGACGAGCTGGGACGACCGACGGTGCCGCAGGAATGAATGAATAGAATGGAAAATGATAAAAGAAAAACAAAAGTTATGATAATATTTTTATATAATCAAAATTAATGTAAATTAAAATCTGAATAACAAGCCACTGTGGCACAATGTACCATCAATATGTGCAATAAACATTATTAATCTGTTCTTATCAGCTTAATATCTGATACGTCCAGCATTGCTGGACCAGTATATTAATCTGATTTTTGGACATTGGCGGGGTCCCCGGAGTTTACTCCATCCCTGCCGCGGGTTGGCCCGGCATTGCAGTACCGTCGGGATCGGCCCATCTTATAAGGTTCCACATTAAGCTGATAAGAACAGATTAATGTCTGTGTCTTTCATTTCTCATCCCCTCCGGAAACACTTCTGACACGACAGAAATAAAATGGAGCACGCGCGACGTGATACACGAAAGGGAATGGAGACTTCCATTAGAGAGCAAAGACATGGATATATAAATTCACAAGACGCACATGACATGGAGAATGAACCCTCGGAGGAGTGAGGAATCCAAATGCCGAAAGCTGACACCACGAGAAAACTCCCGGAGGCGATAAGGGCCTCGGAAAAGGGACGAAAAATGATATCATGAAATCGACACCGTCGCGCGAGCGACTCCGTCAAACCTGACACCGTCCCGAGATCTCGAGTGAAATCACACACCACTGGACGATCTCGAGTTACACGCGCCGTCTCGAAAACCGGGGATCTCAGCCTTATGGCTAAGATGGCAGTGTAGTATGGTGAAAATGGTGAACTCGGCCTTATGGCTGAGATGCAAGTGTAGTATTGGGGAACGCGTCACGTTTAACCGTACTTGCGGTGAATATCACACGACGTTTTAAAGACTCACTTGCAATATTTCTCCCTCGTCTCAGACTGCCGGCAGCAACTTTTCCCACCGAGAATTCTCAGGACACACGGGAAAATTTTCTCCCTTTGCGAATGCGAGGAGAACGCAAGGAAACCTTCCTAAATTTTGCCATGGAAACCGAAGCGACAATCGCTTCGGAGTTCGAATCAAGGCGCCCTTCGCGAGCAGAGTATTAGTTTCCTGCCGCATCCCGAGAGGTGGCGTGAGCATGCACGGGAGGTGGCTGGGGGGGGCGGCAGACTCTTCGTTCTTTCTCGACCGCTCGGACCGATGACTACACGACCGCGACAGAGGCGAACTTTTTCAAGGATTTAAGGAGAGATTTACTGAATTCGAAGAATTTTTGTCCCACCAAATTATCAAATACAAGGCATTCCAGCGACGAGGAAACCAATGTTTCTCTCGAAATACAGGGAATGGAACGCCAATCATGCACGGAGTGAGTTAAAAACGGTCGTTTTCCCGAAGAATGATAAACGGGAAGGATGGTGATTTCTTTAAATTTCGGTGATCGGCTGACAGATTTCTTTTGACGAATTTTGGGGGGAGCCGATATTTTTCTCCCATGTATTTCGAGTTTTGTCTACATAGGTGACACTTGAAATTTCGTGTCTTTCGAGTTTTCTGCCGCTTGTCTACGTAGGTGAGTGACACTTGAAATTTGGACGATTTCTCGAGCATGGAAGGGTGATTTCCTTCAGTTCCAATAACTTTTCACGGTACTTCCGAAGATTAAACTAAGGCATTGGAGATTTCTTAACATGTCCGTGATGCTTTGAAAAATGAGAAAAACAGCCATTTCTACCAATTTTTACACAGGATGTTGGAATTTCGAAGAAATTTGAGGGGAGCGAAAATTTTTCTCCACATTCTTCAATTTTTCTGCCGCTTGTCTACATGGGTCAAACTTGAAATTTACACGATTTCTCGAGATTGATTTTCTTCAGTTCCCAAAACTTTTCACAAAAACAAGAGGTTCGTGATACTTCCGAAGGTCAAATTCCGACTTTCTTCTGTTAGGAAATACTCCCTAAAATTTAATCCTTCCACGAAAATTCGCCCGACCCACGATTTCACCCCCGGGGTTTATGACCGTCCCTTTGCAACCCTGTCGTGCCCCCCCCAAAGCTCCGTGGATGCATTCGAAAGGACGCGGGGAAGTCCCACGTGACCAGGAAACCAGTTTTCCACGATTTCCAACGCACTCCTCCGAATAGATGGCACGAAAAACCGATTCCTCTCGCGACGCCCGTTACGGCGCTTTGACCCTCCGGCCCACCCGCTGATCCGGCGCCTCCGCGGCTCCCGGAAATTTGCGAACGCCTTTCTGTCGACATTCTACCACTGTCACACACGCTAAAATCCCTATCCGCGCCGATACACGCGCTCCCGGACCTACCGACGCCCATCGCTCCCGGTTTTCCACGCCATCCCCCACCTCCTGTGTCTACCTTCTGACGGTGCAACACCCGGAAACCCGGAAAAATTACACGGTTATCGCTTCTCGGCCTTATGGCTAAGATCAAAGTGTAGTATCTGTTCTCATCAGCTTAATTTTCTTTTCCAGAAATCATGCCTCGTCAATTAAGAAGCGGAGATAGAAGCACCGGGGAACCACCACCTCCTTCTCCTCCTCAGCGTCCGCCGCCGGAACCGGGACCAGCCCCCGAGGACCAGGCCAGGAGTCCACCTGAGGAGGACCCCGGACACAACACACCCCGGACGAGACGACGCCGTCGGCGGGGAAGGACTTCGCCTCCTGCAACCCCCCAGCCCTCACCGGAAGGAGCAGACGGATCTCCGGAGCATCGGCAGCCGACGGCACCCACAGGACTGGACGCTACACCCGGACAGGACAACCCACCCGGCCAAGACGACAACCCCGGACGAGACACTGCCGAAGGACCATCGGCCACACGGATTGACGACCGCCTCGTGGTTTACTTCCCCGTCGCCGACGCCCTTGCCTGCACGGAGGAGAATTGCGGCCTCACCTTCAGGGCGAAAGAGTGGACGGCCATGAGAAGGAGTCTCCTGCGCCACGTCTCCGAGAGCCACGGCCTCGGAGGACTAAGAACCGTCAACATCTGCAGAATCTGCAAGCAGGAGACCGGGAGGAAGCCGTCCACTCACCCTTGCCTGAGGGGAGGCCTGAGAAGGGAAGCCACCACCGACTACCGCTTCAAGTGCAGGCACTGCGGGTGGGCTTGCACCACAAGGCGGGGAATGGCAAACCATGAGGCGGCAACACACCGGCGTCCAGCCCAAGAAGTGGAGGACCTTCCGGCAATCCAGGAGGCCCAGGAGGAGCTGGACGCCGAGGCCGCCGCGGAGGACCACCTGGACGACGACGGAGGGGAGGGGACCCACGCACCAATGGCAGACCACCAGCCACCGGAGGGAGAAATAGCACCATCGCCGACGGAGAACTTGCCCAGAACACCCGAGAACACACCACAGCCTCCGGAACCCGCGGCCAACGAGGAGGAGAAGAGATGGCTCGACAGGCTGGAGAGCACCATCGATCGGCCGTGGGAAGAGTTCGAGGCTGTGGTCGAAGAATTTATCTCCGAAATAAAAGAAAGGCGAAAAACGGTGCGTGGACCCCCCCCCGTCCCTACTCGTTACAGGAACCTCCCGGCGGCTCACCACCGGACGAGACCCAACCCCCGACGGCCGCAGAACCAGTATGACCCCCAGGCGGCGGCACGGATACAGAAGATGTTTCGCAGCCACCCGAGGAAAGCGGTGCAAGAGGTCCTGGAGCAGGAGTCTCCCTACTGCGACATCCCAAAGGAGGACGTGGAGGACCACTTCCGGAAAGTCCACGAGGATGTCGCAGTAGCCAACATCCAGGAGACAGGAGACGACGGCACCCGCTCGGCCCACCAGGCGACGACGGAAGCCGAGCGGAAACAGCTCCAGGCCAGGGTGACTGCGAAGGAAGTGTCCGCACGCCTGGGGAGAATGAAGAACACGGCCCCCGGACCGGACGGTGTAACCTACGGGGACCTAAGGACGGCGGACCGTCGGGGGACAATAATGGCGGCAATATTCGACCGCTGCCTAAGGGAGAAGAGGACTCCAGGCTCGTGGAAGACCTCTCGAACAGTCCTCCTCCACAAGGGGGGGGACCGCCAAGACATCGGCAACTGGAGGCCCATTGCACTTGGCAATACAATCGCCAAGCTGCACGCCGGGGTGCTCGCCGATCGCCTCCTCCATTGGGCGATCGGCGGCCGAAGGATGCACCCCGCGCAAAAGGGCTTCCGGGAGTTCGAGGGGTGCCACGAGCACAACTTCACCCTCCAGGCGGCGGTCGACGAATGCCGCCGACGCCGGACTAAGATCAGCCTCGCCTGGCTTGATCTCAAGAACGCCTTCGGGTCGATGCCGCACGAGCACATCAGCCGCACCCTGAGGAAGATGGACCTCCCCGAGGAGACGCTGATGGCCGTGGAGGAGTTGGAGAAGAGCTCCACGGTCATCAGAACCGCCAACGGCGACACCGGCAAAATCAACATCCACGCCGGTGTCAAACAAGGCTGCCCGCTATCACCGATCGTCTTCAACCTTGGGATGGAACCGGTGATACGGGCAGTGGCCGGCGAAGCGGGGAGGTCGGGGGTCAACATCCAGGGAAGAGCCATTTCCATCCTGGCCTATGCTGATGACCTGGTGCTCGTCGCGAAGGACCCGGGGCACCTGCAGCGCCTCCTGGACAAGGCGGGAGCGGAGGCAACGGCTGCAGGTCTTGAGTTCAAGCCAGGCAAGTGCTCAACACTTATTCTTGACTTTTCGCAGCGCCAGCCCGTCCAGACCATCAGGACAACTATCCAAGGAAAGGAAATCACCGGGCTGAGGGAGGCGGAGGCCTACAAGTACCTGGGGGTCCCCTTCGGATTCCACGTCGACCAGACCCCCAGGGAAGAGATCCAGCGCCTGGGCGAGGACCTCCAGAAGGTGGACGACAGTCTCCTCGCCCCCTGGCAGAAGATCGCGGCCACAAACATCTTCCTCCTCCCTCGCCTGGAATTCATCCTACGGGCTGGCGCTATCAAGAAAAAGGACCTCGTCGACCTGGACCGCAAGCTGAAGTCCCTGGGCAAGAAGTGGCTACATCTCCCGAAGAGGGCGTCGGCGGAGATGGTCTACCTGGGGCACCAGCATGGAGGGGCTGGTCTCCTGCCGCTCCAGGACCAGGTCGACGTCCTCACAGTGGCGCATGGCTACAGGACGCTGCATTCCCGCGACCCCAACGTCCGGCTCCTGGCCTGGGGTCGCCTAAGGGAAGTGGTGAAGAGGAGGACGAGGAGACCGCCAACCTCCGAAGACCTCGCGGAATACCTGTCTGGTAGCCTCCGCGGGGACTTCGGGCGGGAAAGCGGCGACTTCGGCTCCCTCTTCACCCAAGTCCGCGCCGCATCGCGTCGCCTCTCCGGCAGAATCGGCATGAGCTGGAGGTGGGCAGCCGAGCTCAAAGAGATGCAAATAACCATCAGAGACACCGAGGAAGGGAACGAGGACCGGCCCCCCTTCGTGAAAATCCCGCCGGGGGCCGTCAGGATCTTGACGGCCACCCTCAAGAATGCGGTGAGGCGCACATACCTCCATCGACTGTGCGCCAAACCTGACCAGGGGAAGGTCCTCGAGGTGTCATCGAAATCGGCGGCCTCCAATCACTACCTGGTGGGAGGGCGATACACCAGGTTTTGTGATTGGAGGTTCGTTCACCGAGCTCGACTAGACCTGCTTCCGCTCAACGCCTGCAGAAGATGGGAAGCGGGAGGCGACAGACGCTGCCGGCGGTGCGGCAAAGCGGACGAAACACTACCGCACGTCCTGAACCACTGCCTGCGCCACTCGGGGACTTGGCAGAGAAGACACAACGCGGTCCAGGATCGACTGACCTGCGCCCTGAGAGGACGCCGGGGACGCGCCGGAGAAGACATCAGAGCCAACCAGCGTGTACCCGGGACGGACTCTACACTCAGGCCAGACATCCTCGTAACATCAGAGGACCGGACGAAGATGCAGCTGCTCGACGTGGTAGTCCCGTTTGAGAACCGGCAAGAGGCCCTGCTGGCAGCCAGGCGGCACAAGGAGGAGAAGTATGCGCCCCTGGTGGAACATCTTCGCCAGCAGGGAAAGGACGCGTCAGTCGCCGCTATCGTCGTGGGAAGCCTGGGCACCTGGGACCCGAAGAACGACACCGTTCTCAGGGGCCTGGGCCTACCACGACGGTACACGAACATCATGCGGCGACTAATCGTATCAGACGTGATCCGCTGGTCTAGGGACTGCTACGTCGAGCACGTCACCGGGCATCGGCAGTATGAAGACCAAGAAGGACCACCTCCGGGACCAGAAGATTGAAGAAGAAGAAGGAACACAACAGTGATATAAAAAATAGTGAAAGACTTAAAAACCAGAACGAGAAGCGTTAAAAATATATGAAGATAGACAAAGAACTAAAATTGAAATTGAAAAATATATATTTCCCTACATACCTAAATAAAGAAGGCATATAATTAATCTGTTCTTATCAGCTTAATATCTGATACGTCCAGCATTGCTGGACCAGTATATTAATCTGATTTTTGGACATTGGCGGGGTCCCCGGAGTTTACTCCATCCCTGCCGCGGGTTGGCCCGGCATTGCAGTACCGTCGGGATCGGCCCATCTTATAAGGTTCCACATTAAGCTGATAAGAACAGATTAATGTCTGTGTCTTTCATTTCTCATCCCCTCCGGAAACACTTCTGACACGACAGAAATAAAATGGAGCACGCGCGACGTGATACACGAAAGGGAATGGAGACTTCCATTAGAGAGCAAAGACATGGATATATAAATTCACAAGACGCACATGACATGGAGAATGAACCCTCGGAGGAGTGAGGAATCCAAATGCCGAAAGCTGACACCACGAGAAAACTCCCGGAGGCGATAAGGGCCTCGGAAAAGGGACGAAAAATGATATCATGAAATCGACACCGTCGCGCGAGCGACTCCGTCAAACCTGACACCGTCCCGAGATCTCGAGTGAAATCACACACCACTGGACGATCTCGAGTTACACGCGCCGTCTCGAAAACCGGGGATCTCAGCCTTATGGCTAAGATGGCAGTGTAGTATGGTGAAAATGGTGAACTCGGCCTTATGGCTGAGATGCAAGTGTAGTATTGGGGAACGCGTCACGTTTAACCGTACTTGCGGTGAATATCACACGACGTTTTAAAGACTCACTTGCAATATTTCTCCCTCGTCTCAGACTGCCGGCAGCAACTTTTCCCACCGAGAATTCTCAGGACACACGGGAAAATTTTCTCCCTTTGCGAATGCGAGGAGAACGCAAGGAAACCTTCCTAAATTTTGCCATGGAAACCGAAGCGACAATCGCTTCGGAGTTCGAATCAAGGCGCCCTTCGCGAGCAGAGTATTAGTTTCCTGCCGCATCCCGAGAGGTGGCGTGAGCATGCACGGGAGGTGGCTGGGGGGGGCGGCAGACTCTTCGTTCTTTCTCGACCGCTCGGACCGATGACTACACGACCGCGACAGAGGCGAACTTTTTCAAGGATTTAAGGAGAGATTTACTGAATTCGAAGAATTTTTGTCCCACCAAATTATCAAATACAAGGCATTCCAGCGACGAGGAAACCAATGTTTCTCTCGAAATACAGGGAATGGAACGCCAATCATGCACGGAGTGAGTTAAAAACGGTCGTTTTCCCGAAGAATGATAAACGGGAAGGATGGTGATTTCTTTAAATTTCGGTGATCGGCTGACAGATTTCTTTTGACGAATTTTGGGGGGAGCCGATATTTTTCTCCCATGTATTTCGAGTTTTGTCTACATAGGTGACACTTGAAATTTCGTGTCTTTCGAGTTTTCTGCCGCTTGTCTACGTAGGTGAGTGACACTTGAAATTTGGACGATTTCTCGAGCATGGAAGGGTGATTTCCTTCAGTTCCAATAACTTTTCACGGTACTTCCGAAGATTAAACTAAGGCATTGGAGATTTCTTAACATGTCCGTGATGCTTTGAAAAATGAGAAAAACAGCCATTTCTACCAATTTTTACACAGGATGTTGGAATTTCGAAGAAATTTGAGGGGAGCGAAAATTTTTCTCCACATTCTTCAATTTTTCTGCCGCTTGTCTACATGGGTCAAACTTGAAATTTACACGATTTCTCGAGATTGATTTTCTTCAGTTCCCAAAACTTTTCACAAAAACAAGAGGTTCGTGATACTTCCGAAGGTCAAATTCCGACTTTCTTCTGTTAGGAAATACTCCCTAAAATTTAATCCTTCCACGAAAATTCGCCCGACCCACGATTTCACCCCCGGGGTTTATGACCGTCCCTTTGCAACCCTGTCGTGCCCCCCCCAAAGCTCCGTGGATGCATTCGAAAGGACGCGGGGAAGTCCCACGTGACCAGGAAACCAGTTTTCCACGATTTCCAACGCACTCCTCCGAATAGATGGCACGAAAAACCGATTCCTCTCGCGACGCCCGTTACGGCGCTTTGACCCTCCGGCCCACCCGCTGATCCGGCGCCTCCGCGGCTCCCGGAAATTTGCGAACGCCTTTCTGTCGACATTCTACCACTGTCACACACGCTAAAATCCCTATCCGCGCCGATACACGCGCTCCCGGACCTACCGACGCCCATCGCTCCCGGTTTTCCACGCCATCCCCCACCTCCTGTGTCTACCTTCTGACGGTGCAACACCCGGAAACCCGGAAAAATTACACGGTTATCGCTTCTCGGCCTTATGGCTAAGATCAAAGTGTAGTATCTGTTCTTATCAGCTTAATATCTGATACGTCCAGCATTGCTGGACCAGTATATTAATCTGATTTTTGGACATTGGCGGGGTCCCCGGAGTTTACTCCATCCCTGCCGCGGGTTGGCCCGGCATTGCAGTACCGTCGGGATCGGCCCATCTTATAAGGTTCCACATTAAGCTGATAAGAACAGATTAATGTCTGTGTCTTTCATTTCTCATCCCCTCCGGAAACACTTCTGACACGACAGAAATAAAATGGAGCACGCGCGACGTGATACACGAAAGGGAATGGAGACTTCCATTAGAGAGCAAAGACATGGATATATAAATTCACAAGACGCACATGACATGGAGAATGAACCCTCGGAGGAGTGAGGAATCCAAATGCCGAAAGCTGACACCACGAGAAAACTCCCGGAGGCGATAAGGGCCTCGGAAAAGGGACGAAAAATGATATCATGAAATCGACACCGTCGCGCGAGCGACTCCGTCAAACCTGACACCGTCCCGAGATCTCGAGTGAAATCACACACCACTGGACGATCTCGAGTTACACGCGCCGTCTCGAAAACCGGGGATCTCAGCCTTATGGCTAAGATGGCAGTGTAGTATGGTGAAAATGGTGAACTCGGCCTTATGGCTGAGATGCAAGTGTAGTATTGGGGAACGCGTCACGTTTAACCGTACTTGCGGTGAATATCACACGACGTTTTAAAGACTCACTTGCAATATTTCTCCCTCGTCTCAGACTGCCGGCAGCAACTTTTCCCACCGAGAATTCTCAGGACACACGGGAAAATTTTCTCCCTTTGCGAATGCGAGGAGAACGCAAGGAAACCTTCCTAAATTTTGCCATGGAAACCGAAGCGACAATCGCTTCGGAGTTCGAATCAAGGCGCCCTTCGCGAGCAGAGTATTAGTTTCCTGCCGCATCCCGAGAGGTGGCGTGAGCATGCACGGGAGGTGGCTGGGGGGGGCGGCAGACTCTTCGTTCTTTCTCGACCGCTCGGACCGATGACTACACGACCGCGACAGAGGCGAACTTTTTCAAGGATTTAAGGAGAGATTTACTGAATTCGAAGAATTTTTGTCCCACCAAATTATCAAATACAAGGCATTCCAGCGACGAGGAAACCAATGTTTCTCTCGAAATACAGGGAATGGAACGCCAATCATGCACGGAGTGAGTTAAAAACGGTCGTTTTCCCGAAGAATGATAAACGGGAAGGATGGTGATTTCTTTAAATTTCGGTGATCGGCTGACAGATTTCTTTTGACGAATTTTGGGGGGAGCCGATATTTTTCTCCCATGTATTTCGAGTTTTGTCTACATAGGTGACACTTGAAATTTCGTGTCTTTCGAGTTTTCTGCCGCTTGTCTACGTAGGTGAGTGACACTTGAAATTTGGACGATTTCTCGAGCATGGAAGGGTGATTTCCTTCAGTTCCAATAACTTTTCACGGTACTTCCGAAGATTAAACTAAGGCATTGGAGATTTCTTAACATGTCCGTGATGCTTTGAAAAATGAGAAAAACAGCCATTTCTACCAATTTTTACACAGGATGTTGGAATTTCGAAGAAATTTGAGGGGAGCGAAAATTTTTCTCCACATTCTTCAATTTTTCTGCCGCTTGTCTACATGGGTCAAACTTGAAATTTACACGATTTCTCGAGATTGATTTTCTTCAGTTCCCAAAACTTTTCACAAAAACAAGAGGTTCGTGATACTTCCGAAGGTCAAATTCCGACTTTCTTCTGTTAGGAAATACTCCCTAAAATTTAATCCTTCCACGAAAATTCGCCCGACCCACGATTTCACCCCCGGGGTTTATGACCGTCCCTTTGCAACCCTGTCGTGCCCCCCCCAAAGCTCCGTGGATGCATTCGAAAGGACGCGGGGAAGTCCCACGTGACCAGGAAACCAGTTTTCCACGATTTCCAACGCACTCCTCCGAATAGATGGCACGAAAAACCGATTCCTCTCGCGACGCCCGTTACGGCGCTTTGACCCTCCGGCCCACCCGCTGATCCGGCGCCTCCGCGGCTCCCGGAAATTTGCGAACGCCTTTCTGTCGACATTCTACCACTGTCACACACGCTAAAATCCCTATCCGCGCCGATACACGCGCTCCCGGACCTACCGACGCCCATCGCTCCCGGTTTTCCACGCCATCCCCCACCTCCTGTGTCTACCTTCTGACGGTGCAACACCCGGAAACCCGGAAAAATTACACGGTTATCGCTTCTCGGCCTTATGGCTAAGATCAAAGTGTAGTTTTATGTGTTTTATATTATTTATTCTATTTATTATTTCTATTTATTATTTTATTTTATTGATAATTTTAATCTTAGCCCTTTTAATCCATTTGCTTCATCTCTTAAGTTTTATTTTTAGCCGTTCGAGTGCGACTAATTTCTCCCTTTTTTCTCTCATCTTTAGCCGCCTTTTGGCCTTCTCCCTCGCAGCCCTTGTTTTCGGGCTGCGGCGTGACTCTGATCCTCCGTCGGAGGTGGAGTTTTATTTTTCTGGTACCTTCGACGGATTGGTCGGAGTCACGCTTACGCTACCAAGGGTTTGCGGGGGATTCAAAATTAAATCCTCGCGGCAATTTCGGCTTCGTCCCGTGCGGCTGTCGTCTCTTCTCGGTGGCGGTGTTCCTGCGGCGGGGGACCTCTTCTTCTGACCACCTCGGCGCGGGGACTTCGTCGCCGGGTCGGCTCGGCCAGCTGCGCGGGACTTCAAAAATTCAAGAGGACGTCCGTGCCTCCCTCTCAGGCGGAAGACGCAACGGTGTCTGCTGGATACTCGGCGAGGGACGAAAACTTCGTTTAACCTTCTGAACTCGTCGGGTGGAAGGCCACACTGCGGCGTCTGACCGAGAGGGAGTGCTTTTTCAACGGACATTTTTAATTCCTCGCACTCGGACGGTGAGCCGAGAAGCGATACTAGATTTTAGCTATTAATTTTAGTCTTTATTTAGATACGTTTCGTCTAATTTTGTATTAGGTTCCCTGTGTCTTGTCTTTATTTATTGTTTTGGTGTTTTTATTAATTTATATTGCACATAAGAACCCGTTCCGATGGATGAGGTTATTATTCAAGTCCCCCTCGGCAACAGTTTCGAGTGCAAACACTGCTTTACTCCGACGAATCATGGACGTCATAGGACCTACGGGATCTATAAAACTCATATGGACATGAAGAAACACTTTAAAAAGGAACACCCAAACTTCGTGTTCATGTTCCAATGTATGTGGTGCCTCCAAAAATATGAAGACCTAAAAGTGTGCAAAAAACATGTTGCGTTATGCACGGGGGCACCACAAGATCCCGTGGGTCCTGCCGAGGGGGAAGAGAGGGAAGGGAATGTCAACGTGGCCACCGTGGAAGTGAATGATGGTGATTGTGAAGTGATTGTGAATGATAGTATGAATGGTAATGAGCGTGTGAATGAGGACGGAAGTGAAAGTGTGAATGTGAGTGTGGGAATAGAATACATGAGTGAGCTGCTAGAGGTGATGATGGAAGAAAATGAAGGAAACCTACAGGGAATAAGTGAACCCACGGTGGCCGAAACCGCTCCCCCGATTGAAACACCCAGCATAGAACCCCCGCAGCGAACAACGCGCCAACGAAGAGGAAGGACAGGACCGGCAGGTGACGAAGATGCGGCGACGGCGGTGGAGAGAGACCCCGCCCCACCCACGACTAGAAGAAGAGGCCGCCCACCGGGAAGGGGCCCCCAGAGGAGGAGAGGAGGACTTCAGAGGGCCCCCACTGTACCGGACAGTCCACCGCCAGGGAGTCCCCCACACCACGCGGTCGCTGAAAGCGGAAACTCGCCCCAAGCATTTCACCCGGGGCGGGGGAACGCCGAAGGCGACCGCGGAGAAGAGGTGGGGGAAGTCAACGAGCCCCGCAGTCCACCCGCGGGGCCACGCAGCCCGTCCGATGGCCGCCACCAACTCGAGGTAGATGGAAGAGAAGGGGAGAGGGCGGAGGAAGAGGAGACGATGAATATATACACTCCGCCCGTGAGCCAAGGGGTCCCACCCGTGAGAGAAGAGAGGAGGAGACGGGGGCCGGTCAACAACAACGATAACCCGGTTGACCGGCCCCATGGAGGAGATGGTGGGACCCCCCTAACATCAAACGGCGCTCCCGAGAGACAGGTGGCGGTCAACTTTGACGGGCTGCCCGAGGAACAGCGGCGGTGGATCGTAAACATCGAGGCGGCCTGCGAAGAGGGGTGGGAGTCATTTGAAGAGGCCGTCGCCGCCTGGTGTAAATCAATTACCGATAAGAAGCCGGCCCGGAGAGAAGGAGGCGGGGGTTCAAGAAGGGAGGGGGGGGGAAGGAGAGACGACAGAAGAGTCCCCCCCCTGCATGGAGAGAGGGAGCAAAGGGATATGGAAGAGAATAGGGATGGGGACGGTAACATCGGAACGGGAAACGTCCCAGCTCGTAGAGTGTTTCGCCCCGATAAGGAATGGCACGAGGAGAAGTGTAGGAGGGCAAGAGAAATTCAATCTTTATTTCGTAGAAACAAAAAACGTGCCATAGACCAGGTGTTGAAGGGCCCCTCCCCGCATTGCGAGATCGACAGAAACGAAATTTTTAATTACTTTAACAAGGTTTTTAATAATGGTAATTTTAATGTTCTTCCCGCACCCATAGACATGATTAATATTGATATGCCCAGCCTCAATGAAGACCTTAACATTTTACTACGACCTTTTTCTGCGGGTGAAATTTGGAAGAGGCTGGGCCGCATGACAAACTCTGCGCCAGGGAAGGACAATATTACGTATGTCGATCTTCGCAATGCGGATAAAGGTGGCCACATCCTGAGGACCATCTTCCAACAGTGCTTCAATGAAAGCCGAATCCCTGACAGATGGAAGGACACCCGGACAGTTTTAATCTACAAAAAGGGCGCCAGGGACCAGATTGAGAACTGGCGCCCACTCACATTAGGGCCCACCCTGGCAAAATTGTATGCTGGTGTTATCGCCGATAGGATGAGCGGGTGGGCCGAGAAGACAGGGAGGGTGTCCGTTGAGCAGAAGGGATTCGGCCCACACGAGGGATGTTATGAGCATAATTTCGTCATCAATAATGTACTGGAAGAGGTCCACAGGAAACGTGGCCAAGTCTGCGTCTCCTTCTTAGATCTATCGAATGCATTTGGCTCAGTTCCTCACGGTCACATCACTCGAAGCTTGAAATCTCTAGGTGTCCCCGAGAAACTCATCAACATCATCGAGGAAATGTATTCGGGGGCACGAACGACCGTGAGGACAATCGAAGGAGAGACGCAGACTATTCCGCTCAAAGCGGGCGTTAAGCAAGGTTGTCCGCTTAGCCCTATTTTATTCAACTTATGTATGGAAAACCTGGTCCGCAGCTTAGCTGCTCAGAGTGAGAATGTAGGCTATCGGGTCAGTGGCACTCCCATCACCGTCCTTGCCTACGCCGATGATGTTGCCTTGGTGTCCAAGAACCCGGACGGGATGATGAAGTTACTCGACCTCGCCGACCGAATCGCGACGTGGAGCGGGTTGAGATTCAACCCGCGCAAGTGTGCGACGCTCCACGTCATCGGTGGGCGGGCGAGAGAAACGGAGTTCCGTTTGGGGGGCGGGACACCGGCGGTCTTGGGGGAGGGGGTTGCATATGAATATCTCGGTATTCCCACGGGGCTCAAAGTAGAGCAAACGCCAGGGCGCCTTATCGAAGATCTTATAAATAATATAGACGCGCTGGACGCTTCATTGTTGGCGCCCTGGCAAAAAATAGAAGCGCTTAATATATTTCTATTAACAAAGCTTGATTTCATTCTACGGGGAGGTAGAGTAAGGAAGGGCCCTCTTAAAACTTTGGATAAACGCGTTAAGAGGGCCCTGAAGGAGTGGATGTACCTCCCCAATAGAGCCTCGTGGGAGATCTGCCACCTGGCCCCGCGGAAGGGAGGCGCGGGCGTCTTCCCAACCGCGGACCAGGTGGACATTTTAACCATAACTCATGCTTTTCGTCTCCTTTCTTCCAGGGAGCCGTGGGTAAGGACGATGGTGGACGAGGCAATATATACGACTGTGAAGAGAAGAACCCGGCGGGAACCAGAGGGGAGAGACATCGCGGAGTACCTCTCCGGGAGCATGCGGGCGGAGTTTGGAGGATACCGCTTCGACGTCGCGTCTTTGTGGTCCGACGCCCGGATGGCGTCAAGCCGATTGGCTGGAAAAATTGGACTGTCGTGGAACTGGAGTGACGTGAGGAGGGAGTTGGAGATCGTCATTCCGGCCCACGGCAGGGAGCCCGACGTCGTTCGCGTTCCCCCGAACAAAGTCCGAATGTTGGGGAAGATGCTGAGAGATGCGGTTCGGAATCAATACCTTGCCCGCCTTTTGGCCAAACCGGACCAGGGCAAGGTATTCGAGTGCATTTCGGCTTCACCGTTCTCAAACCACTTCATCCGGACGGGCGCCAATACGCGGTTTTGTGACTGGCGTTTCGTCCATAGGGCACGTTTAGGCGTAGTCCCTCTGAACGCCGCTACGAGGTGGGGTCCTCGGGATGACCTCCGGTGTAGGCGGTGTGGGTGGCAGAGTGAGACGCTCCCACACGTGCTGAATCACTGCACGGTGCATTCGGCTGCGTGGAGGGGGCGCCACGATGCTATCCTGCGTCGTCTTGCCGGGGAGGTTCCTCGCCACGGCGTGGAAATCCGTGTCGATCAAACTCCACCTATGATCGATTCAACCCTGAGGCCCGATCTTGTGGTGGTGGACGAGGGACATAGAAAAATCGTCATCGTGGACGTTACCGTGCCGTTTGAGAATAGGACGACTGCCTTGGACGTCGCAAGGCAATCTAAGTTTGAAAAATATACCGCAATCTCTCAGCAACTTGCCGATCGCGGGTACACGGTTTCCTTGAGTGCACTCGTGGTCGGGGCTTTGGGGGCGTGGGATCCCCAAAATTGGGTGGTGTTCCGCGACCTCGGTATCGCTCGGCGAAGCGTCGGAAAGATCGCGAAATTAATGATCTCCGACGCTATCCGGTGGTCGCGGGACATTTATGTTTCGCATGTTACGGGCAAAATTCAGTATCCCACAAACCTAGAGCTCCCACCTGGTGAGAGAACGAGTCTCTCCCCCCGAGACTCTGACGACGAAACCCCTTTTTAAGGTTTTAAATAAAGACTTTTTTAATTTGTGTGTTATTTATTTATCTATTTATTTATGTATTTATTATTGTGTACGTCTTTATTTAAAGTTTTCTTTATTATAGCTAGGGACCTTTTAACTCCCTGACTGGCGGCGCTTTACACCGCCAGTCGATTTTATCATCTTTTATACCCCTAGCTACTTTTATCGTTGTCCCGGCCCTTTACACCGGGAATTTTATGTACGCGCCGGCATCTTAATTAATTTTATTAAACACCCCCGGCCTTTTACACCGTGGGGTGTATACATTTTAACCTATTTATTTATTTATTCCCCTTTTAATATCTTTTAAACTTTTTAATAGCCGGCGCGTCTAATTTTCTATAAAGGGGTTTCGTTTAAAGAGTGGCTCCCGTGTAGCTTACCTTCTCTCTAAGGGTTAAGCGGACTGGAGGGGCCCTCTGTATATTTTTTCGCGATGTCCGTCTCTACTGATTCGCGTTTTTATTTTCGTTCCTTTTATTTACTTTATCTTACGGCATTCCGGTTCAAAATTTAATCTTCCAATTTGGAATATTCTTTTTAAGTAAAATTTATATCTTTCGAACCACCGGAATGTCAACACCTGGTCGCCCTTATCGGGAGCATGATTTTCATTATAATTTTATCATTTTTATTTTCTTTTAACCTATTTATTTATTTATTGAATTCTAAAACTGATCTTTTATCTTTTATCTTTAAAGGTTTTATCTACGAGCTGGGACGACGCAGGAAAAGGAAGAAAATGTATATTATAACTGATTTTATTAATATTTTGTATCAAAATTAAACTATAATACTGTATAATTTACTTTAAGAAAAAAATGACATGTAATTTTACTTATGTGCAATAAACATTATTAATCTGTTCTTATCAGCTTAATATCTGATACGTCCAGCATTGCTGGACCAGTATATTAATCTGATTTTTGGACATTGGCGGGGTCCCCGGAGTTTACTCCATCCCTGCCGCGGGTTGGCCCGGCATTGCAGTACCGTCGGGATCGGCCCATCTTATAAGGTTCCACATTAAGCTGATAAGAACAGATTAATGTCTGTGTCTTTCATTTCTCATCCCCTCCGGAAACACTTCTGACACGACAGAAATAAAATGGAGCACGCGCGACGTGATACACGAAAGGGAATGGAGACTTCCATTAGAGAGCAAAGACATGGATATATAAATTCACAAGACGCACATGACATGGAGAATGAACCCTCGGAGGAGTGAGGAATCCAAATGCCGAAAGCTGACACCACGAGAAAACTCCCGGAGGCGATAAGGGCCTCGGAAAAGGGACGAAAAATGATATCATGAAATCGACACCGTCGCGCGAGCGACTCCGTCAAACCTGACACCGTCCCGAGATCTCGAGTGAAATCACACACCACTGGACGATCTCGAGTTACACGCGCCGTCTCGAAAACCGGGGATCTCAGCCTTATGGCTAAGATGGCAGTGTAGTATGGTGAAAATGGTGAACTCGGCCTTATGGCTGAGATGCAAGTGTAGTATTGGGGAACGCGTCACGTTTAACCGTACTTGCGGTGAATATCACACGACGTTTTAAAGACTCACTTGCAATATTTCTCCCTCGTCTCAGACTGCCGGCAGCAACTTTTCCCACCGAGAATTCTCAGGACACACGGGAAAATTTTCTCCCTTTGCGAATGCGAGGAGAACGCAAGGAAACCTTCCTAAATTTTGCCATGGAAACCGAAGCGACAATCGCTTCGGAGTTCGAATCAAGGCGCCCTTCGCGAGCAGAGTATTAGTTTCCTGCCGCATCCCGAGAGGTGGCGTGAGCATGCACGGGAGGTGGCTGGGGGGGGCGGCAGACTCTTCGTTCTTTCTCGACCGCTCGGACCGATGACTACACGACCGCGACAGAGGCGAACTTTTTCAAGGATTTAAGGAGAGATTTACTGAATTCGAAGAATTTTTGTCCCACCAAATTATCAAATACAAGGCATTCCAGCGACGAGGAAACCAATGTTTCTCTCGAAATACAGGGAATGGAACGCCAATCATGCACGGAGTGAGTTAAAAACGGTCGTTTTCCCGAAGAATGATAAACGGGAAGGATGGTGATTTCTTTAAATTTCGGTGATCGGCTGACAGATTTCTTTTGACGAATTTTGGGGGGAGCCGATATTTTTCTCCCATGTATTTCGAGTTTTGTCTACATAGGTGACACTTGAAATTTCGTGTCTTTCGAGTTTTCTGCCGCTTGTCTACGTAGGTGAGTGACACTTGAAATTTGGACGATTTCTCGAGCATGGAAGGGTGATTTCCTTCAGTTCCAATAACTTTTCACGGTACTTCCGAAGATTAAACTAAGGCATTGGAGATTTCTTAACATGTCCGTGATGCTTTGAAAAATGAGAAAAACAGCCATTTCTACCAATTTTTACACAGGATGTTGGAATTTCGAAGAAATTTGAGGGGAGCGAAAATTTTTCTCCACATTCTTCAATTTTTCTGCCGCTTGTCTACATGGGTCAAACTTGAAATTTACACGATTTCTCGAGATTGATTTTCTTCAGTTCCCAAAACTTTTCACAAAAACAAGAGGTTCGTGATACTTCCGAAGGTCAAATTCCGACTTTCTTCTGTTAGGAAATACTCCCTAAAATTTAATCCTTCCACGAAAATTCGCCCGACCCACGATTTCACCCCCGGGGTTTATGACCGTCCCTTTGCAACCCTGTCGTGCCCCCCCCAAAGCTCCGTGGATGCATTCGAAAGGACGCGGGGAAGTCCCACGTGACCAGGAAACCAGTTTTCCACGATTTCCAACGCACTCCTCCGAATAGATGGCACGAAAAACCGATTCCTCTCGCGACGCCCGTTACGGCGCTTTGACCCTCCGGCCCACCCGCTGATCCGGCGCCTCCGCGGCTCCCGGAAATTTGCGAACGCCTTTCTGTCGACATTCTACCACTGTCACACACGCTAAAATCCCTATCCGCGCCGATACACGCGCTCCCGGACCTACCGACGCCCATCGCTCCCGGTTTTCCACGCCATCCCCCACCTCCTGTGTCTACCTTCTGACGGTGCAACACCCGGAAACCCGGAAAAATTACACGGTTATCGCTTCTCGGCCTTATGGCTAAGATCAAAGTGTAGTATCTGTTCTTATCAGCTTAATATCTGATACGTCCAGCATTGCTGGACCAGTATATTAATCTGATTTTTGGACATTGGCGGGGTCCCCGGAGTTTACTCCATCCCTGCCGCGGGTTGGCCCGGCATTGCAGTACCGTCGGGATCGGCCCATCTTATAAGGTTCCACATTAAGCTGATAAGAACAGATTAATGTCTGTGTCTTTCATTTCTCATCCCCTCCGGAAACACTTCTGACACGACAGAAATAAAATGGAGCACGCGCGACGTGATACACGAAAGGGAATGGAGACTTCCATTAGAGAGCAAAGACATGGATATATAAATTCACAAGACGCACATGACATGGAGAATGAACCCTCGGAGGAGTGAGGAATCCAAATGCCGAAAGCTGACACCACGAGAAAACTCCCGGAGGCGATAAGGGCCTCGGAAAAGGGACGAAAAATGATATCATGAAATCGACACCGTCGCGCGAGCGACTCCGTCAAACCTGACACCGTCCCGAGATCTCGAGTGAAATCACACACCACTGGACGATCTCGAGTTACACGCGCCGTCTCGAAAACCGGGGATCTCAGCCTTATGGCTAAGATGGCAGTGTAGTATGGTGAAAATGGTGAACTCGGCCTTATGGCTGAGATGCAAGTGTAGTATTGGGGAACGCGTCACGTTTAACCGTACTTGCGGTGAATATCACACGACGTTTTAAAGACTCACTTGCAATATTTCTCCCTCGTCTCAGACTGCCGGCAGCAACTTTTCCCACCGAGAATTCTCAGGACACACGGGAAAATTTTCTCCCTTTGCGAATGCGAGGAGAACGCAAGGAAACCTTCCTAAATTTTGCCATGGAAACCGAAGCGACAATCGCTTCGGAGTTCGAATCAAGGCGCCCTTCGCGAGCAGAGTATTAGTTTCCTGCCGCATCCCGAGAGGTGGCGTGAGCATGCACGGGAGGTGGCTGGGGGGGGCGGCAGACTCTTCGTTCTTTCTCGACCGCTCGGACCGATGACTACACGACCGCGACAGAGGCGAACTTTTTCAAGG
Organism: Ceriagrion tenellum; assembly: GCA_963169105.1. Classification (NCBI taxonomy): domain Eukaryota; kingdom Metazoa; phylum Arthropoda; class Insecta; order Odonata; family Coenagrionidae; genus Ceriagrion; species Ceriagrion tenellum. The sequence continues at coordinate 116,354,580 of OY720640.1, read as the reverse complement.
ATTTAAGGAGAGATTTACTGAATTCGAAGAATTTTTGTCCCACCAAATTATCAAATACAAGGCATTCCAGCGACGAGGAAACCAATGTTTCTCTCGAAATACAGGGAATGGAACGCCAATCATGCACGGAGTGAGTTAAAAACGGTCGTTTTCCCGAAGAATGATAAACGGGAAGGATGGTGATTTCTTTAAATTTCGGTGATCGGCTGACAGATTTCTTTTGACGAATTTTGGGGGGAGCCGATATTTTTCTCCCATGTATTTCGAGTTTTGTCTACATAGGTGACACTTGAAATTTCGTGTCTTTCGAGTTTTCTGCCGCTTGTCTACGTAGGTGAGTGACACTTGAAATTTGGACGATTTCTCGAGCATGGAAGGGTGATTTCCTTCAGTTCCAATAACTTTTCACGGTACTTCCGAAGATTAAACTAAGGCATTGGAGATTTCTTAACATGTCCGTGATGCTTTGAAAAATGAGAAAAACAGCCATTTCTACCAATTTTTACACAGGATGTTGGAATTTCGAAGAAATTTGAGGGGAGCGAAAATTTTTCTCCACATTCTTCAATTTTTCTGCCGCTTGTCTACATGGGTCAAACTTGAAATTTACACGATTTCTCGAGATTGATTTTCTTCAGTTCCCAAAACTTTTCACAAAAACAAGAGGTTCGTGATACTTCCGAAGGTCAAATTCCGACTTTCTTCTGTTAGGAAATACTCCCTAAAATTTAATCCTTCCACGAAAATTCGCCCGACCCACGATTTCACCCCCGGGGTTTATGACCGTCCCTTTGCAACCCTGTCGTGCCCCCCCCAAAGCTCCGTGGATGCATTCGAAAGGACGCGGGGAAGTCCCACGTGACCAGGAAACCAGTTTTCCACGATTTCCAACGCACTCCTCCGAATAGATGGCACGAAAAACCGATTCCTCTCGCGACGCCCGTTACGGCGCTTTGACCCTCCGGCCCACCCGCTGATCCGGCGCCTCCGCGGCTCCCGGAAATTTGCGAACGCCTTTCTGTCGACATTCTACCACTGTCACACACGCTAAAATCCCTATCCGCGCCGATACACGCGCTCCCGGACCTACCGACGCCCATCGCTCCCGGTTTTCCACGCCATCCCCCACCTCCTGTGTCTACCTTCTGACGGTGCAACACCCGGAAACCCGGAAAAATTACACGGTTATCGCTTCTCGGCCTTATGGCTAAGATCAAAGTGTAGTATCTGTTCTTATCAGCTTAATATCTGATACGTCCAGCATTGCTGGACCAGTATATTAATCTGATTTTTGGACATTGGCGGGGTCCCCGGAGTTTACTCCATCCCTGCCGCGGGTTGGCCCGGCATTGCAGTACCGTCGGGATCGGCCCATCTTATAAGGTTCCACATTAAGCTGATAAGAACAGATTAATGTCTGTGTCTTTCATTTCTCATCCCCTCCGGAAACACTTCTGACACGACAGAAATAAAATGGAGCACGCGCGACGTGATACACGAAAGGGAATGGAGACTTCCATTAGAGAGCAAAGACATGGATATATAAATTCACAAGACGCACATGACATGGAGAATGAACCCTCGGAGGAGTGAGGAATCCAAATGCCGAAAGCTGACACCACGAGAAAACTCCCGGAGGCGATAAGGGCCTCGGAAAAGGGACGAAAAATGATATCATGAAATCGACACCGTCGCGCGAGCGACTCCGTCAAACCTGACACCGTCCCGAGATCTCGAGTGAAATCACACACCACTGGACGATCTCGAGTTACACGCGCCGTCTCGAAAACCGGGGATCTCAGCCTTATGGCTAAGATGGCAGTGTAGTATGGTGAAAATGGTGAACTCGGCCTTATGGCTGAGATGCAAGTGTAGTATTGGGGAACGCGTCACGTTTAACCGTACTTGCGGTGAATATCACACGACGTTTTAAAGACTCACTTGCAATATTTCTCCCTCGTCTCAGACTGCCGGCAGCAACTTTTCCCACCGAGAATTCTCAGGACACACGGGAAAATTTTCTCCCTTTGCGAATGCGAGGAGAACGCAAGGAAACCTTCCTAAATTTTGCCATGGAAACCGAAGCGACAATCGCTTCGGAGTTCGAATCAAGGCGCCCTTCGCGAGCAGAGTATTAGTTTCCTGCCGCATCCCGAGAGGTGGCGTGAGCATGCACGGGAGGTGGCTGGGGGGGGCGGCAGACTCTTCGTTCTTTCTCGACCGCTCGGACCGATGACTACACGACCGCGACAGAGGCGAACTTTTTCAAGGATTTAAGGAGAGATTTACTGAATTCGAAGAATTTTTGTCCCACCAAATTATCAAATACAAGGCATTCCAGCGACGAGGAAACCAATGTTTCTCTCGAAATACAGGGAATGGAACGCCAATCATGCACGGAGTGAGTTAAAAACGGTCGTTTTCCCGAAGAATGATAAACGGGAAGGATGGTGATTTCTTTAAATTTCGGTGATCGGCTGACAGATTTCTTTTGACGAATTTTGGGGGGAGCCGATATTTTTCTCCCATGTATTTCGAGTTTTGTCTACATAGGTGACACTTGAAATTTCGTGTCTTTCGAGTTTTCTGCCGCTTGTCTACGTAGGTGAGTGACACTTGAAATTTGGACGATTTCTCGAGCATGGAAGGGTGATTTCCTTCAGTTCCAATAACTTTTCACGGTACTTCCGAAGATTAAACTAAGGCATTGGAGATTTCTTAACATGTCCGTGATGCTTTGAAAAATGAGAAAAACAGCCATTTCTACCAATTTTTACACAGGATGTTGGAATTTCGAAGAAATTTGAGGGGAGCGAAAATTTTTCTCCACATTCTTCAATTTTTCTGCCGCTTGTCTACATGGGTCAAACTTGAAATTTACACGATTTCTCGAGATTGATTTTCTTCAGTTCCCAAAACTTTTCACAAAAACAAGAGGTTCGTGATACTTCCGAAGGTCAAATTCCGACTTTCTTCTGTTAGGAAATACTCCCTAAAATTTAATCCTTCCACGAAAATTCGCCCGACCCACGATTTCACCCCCGGGGTTTATGACCGTCCCTTTGCAACCCTGTCGTGCCCCCCCCAAAGCTCCGTGGATGCATTCGAAAGGACGCGGGGAAGTCCCACGTGACCAGGAAACCAGTTTTCCACGATTTCCAACGCACTCCTCCGAATAGATGGCACGAAAAACCGATTCCTCTCGCGACGCCCGTTACGGCGCTTTGACCCTCCGGCCCACCCGCTGATCCGGCGCCTCCGCGGCTCCCGGAAATTTGCGAACGCCTTTCTGTCGACATTCTACCACTGTCACACACGCTAAAATCCCTATCCGCGCCGATACACGCGCTCCCGGACCTACCGACGCCCATCGCTCCCGGTTTTCCACGCCATCCCCCACCTCCTGTGTCTACCTTCTGACGGTGCAACACCCGGAAACCCGGAAAAATTACACGGTTATCGCTTCTCGGCCTTATGGCTAAGATCAAAGTGTAGTATCTGTTCTTATCAGCTTAATATCTGATACGTCCAGCATTGCTGGACCAGTATATTAATCTGATTTTTGGACATTGGCGGGGTCCCCGGAGTTTACTCCATCCCTGCCGCGGGTTGGCCCGGCATTGCAGTACCGTCGGGATCGGCCCATCTTATAAGGTTCCACATTAAGCTGATAAGAACAGATTAATGTCTGTGTCTTTCATTTCTCATCCCCTCCGGAAACACTTCTGACACGACAGAAATAAAATGGAGCACGCGCGACGTGATACACGAAAGGGAATGGAGACTTCCATTAGAGAGCAAAGACATGGATATATAAATTCACAAGACGCACATGACATGGAGAATGAACCCTCGGAGGAGTGAGGAATCCAAATGCCGAAAGCTGACACCACGAGAAAACTCCCGGAGGCGATAAGGGCCTCGGAAAAGGGACGAAAAATGATATCATGAAATCGACACCGTCGCGCGAGCGACTCCGTCAAACCTGACACCGTCCCGAGATCTCGAGTGAAATCACACACCACTGGACGATCTCGAGTTACACGCGCCGTCTCGAAAACCGGGGATCTCAGCCTTATGGCTAAGATGGCAGTGTAGTATGGTGAAAATGGTGAACTCGGCCTTATGGCTGAGATGCAAGTGTAGTATTGGGGAACGCGTCACGTTTAACCGTACTTGCGGTGAATATCACACGACGTTTTAAAGACTCACTTGCAATATTTCTCCCTCGTCTCAGACTGCCGGCAGCAACTTTTCCCACCGAGAATTCTCAGGACACACGGGAAAATTTTCTCCCTTTGCGAATGCGAGGAGAACGCAAGGAAACCTTCCTAAATTTTGCCATGGAAACCGAAGCGACAATCGCTTCGGAGTTCGAATCAAGGCGCCCTTCGCGAGCAGAGTATTAGTTTCCTGCCGCATCCCGAGAGGTGGCGTGAGCATGCACGGGAGGTGGCTGGGGGGGGCGGCAGACTCTTCGTTCTTTCTCGACCGCTCGGACCGATGACTACACGACCGCGACAGAGGCGAACTTTTTCAAGGATTTAAGGAGAGATTTACTGAATTCGAAGAATTTTTGTCCCACCAAATTATCAAATACAAGGCATTCCAGCGACGAGGAAACCAATGTTTCTCTCGAAATACAGGGAATGGAACGCCAATCATGCACGGAGTGAGTTAAAAACGGTCGTTTTCCCGAAGAATGATAAACGGGAAGGATGGTGATTTCTTTAAATTTCGGTGATCGGCTGACAGATTTCTTTTGACGAATTTTGGGGGGAGCCGATATTTTTCTCCCATGTATTTCGAGTTTTGTCTACATAGGTGACACTTGAAATTTCGTGTCTTTCGAGTTTTCTGCCGCTTGTCTACGTAGGTGAGTGACACTTGAAATTTGGACGATTTCTCGAGCATGGAAGGGTGATTTCCTTCAGTTCCAATAACTTTTCACGGTACTTCCGAAGATTAAACTAAGGCATTGGAGATTTCTTAACATGTCCGTGATGCTTTGAAAAATGAGAAAAACAGCCATTTCTACCAATTTTTACACAGGATGTTGGAATTTCGAAGAAATTTGAGGGGAGCGAAAATTTTTCTCCACATTCTTCAATTTTTCTGCCGCTTGTCTACATGGGTCAAACTTGAAATTTACACGATTTCTCGAGATTGATTTTCTTCAGTTCCCAAAACTTTTCACAAAAACAAGAGGTTCGTGATACTTCCGAAGGTCAAATTCCGACTTTCTTCTGTTAGGAAATACTCCCTAAAATTTAATCCTTCCACGAAAATTCGCCCGACCCACGATTTCACCCCCGGGGTTTATGACCGTCCCTTTGCAACCCTGTCGTGCCCCCCCCAAAGCTCCGTGGATGCATTCGAAAGGACGCGGGGAAGTCCCACGTGACCAGGAAACCAGTTTTCCACGATTTCCAACGCACTCCTCCGAATAGATGGCACGAAAAACCGATTCCTCTCGCGACGCCCGTTACGGCGCTTTGACCCTCCGGCCCACCCGCTGATCCGGCGCCTCCGCGGCTCCCGGAAATTTGCGAACGCCTTTCTGTCGACATTCTACCACTGTCACACACGCTAAAATCCCTATCCGCGCCGATACACGCGCTCCCGGACCTACCGACGCCCATCGCTCCCGGTTTTCCACGCCATCCCCCACCTCCTGTGTCTACCTTCTGACGGTGCAACACCCGGAAACCCGGAAAAATTACACGGTTATCGCTTCTCGGCCTTATGGCTAAGATCAAAGTGTAGTATCTGTTCTTATCAGCTTAATATCTGATACGTCCAGCATTGCTGGACCAGTATATTAATCTGATTTTTGGACATTGGCGGGGTCCCCGGAGTTTACTCCATCCCTGCCGCGGGTTGGCCCGGCATTGCAGTACCGTCGGGATCGGCCCATCTTATAAGGTTCCACATTAAGCTGATAAGAACAGATTAATGTCTGTGTCTTTCATTTCTCATCCCCTCCGGAAACACTTCTGACACGACAGAAATAAAATGGAGCACGCGCGACGTGATACACGAAAGGGAATGGAGACTTCCATTAGAGAGCAAAGACATGGATATATAAATTCACAAGACGCACATGACATGGAGAATGAACCCTCGGAGGAGTGAGGAATCCAAATGCCGAAAGCTGACACCACGAGAAAACTCCCGGAGGCGATAAGGGCCTCGGAAAAGGGACGAAAAATGATATCATGAAATCGACACCGTCGCGCGAGCGACTCCGTCAAACCTGACACCGTCCCGAGATCTCGAGTGAAATCACACACCACTGGACGATCTCGAGTTACACGCGCCGTCTCGAAAACCGGGGATCTCAGCCTTATGGCTAAGATGGCAGTGTAGTATGGTGAAAATGGTGAACTCGGCCTTATGGCTGAGATGCAAGTGTAGTATTGGGGAACGCGTCACGTTTAACCGTACTTGCGGTGAATATCACACGACGTTTTAAAGACTCACTTGCAATATTTCTCCCTCGTCTCAGACTGCCGGCAGCAACTTTTCCCACCGAGAATTCTCAGGACACACGGGAAAATTTTCTCCCTTTGCGAATGCGAGGAGAACGCAAGGAAACCTTCCTAAATTTTGCCATGGAAACCGAAGCGACAATCGCTTCGGAGTTCGAATCAAGGCGCCCTTCGCGAGCAGAGTATTAGTTTCCTGCCGCATCCCGAGAGGTGGCGTGAGCATGCACGGGAGGTGGCTGGGGGGGGCGGCAGACTCTTCGTTCTTTCTCGACCGCTCGGACCGATGACTACACGACCGCGACAGAGGCGAACTTTTTCAAGGATTTAAGGAGAGATTTACTGAATTCGAAGAATTTTTGTCCCACCAAATTATCAAATACAAGGCATTCCAGCGACGAGGAAACCAATGTTTCTCTCGAAATACAGGGAATGGAACGCCAATCATGCACGGAGTGAGTTAAAAACGGTCGTTTTCCCGAAGAATGATAAACGGGAAGGATGGTGATTTCTTTAAATTTCGGTGATCGGCTGACAGATTTCTTTTGACGAATTTTGGGGGGAGCCGATATTTTTCTCCCATGTATTTCGAGTTTTGTCTACATAGGTGACACTTGAAATTTCGTGTCTTTCGAGTTTTCTGCCGCTTGTCTACGTAGGTGAGTGACACTTGAAATTTGGACGATTTCTCGAGCATGGAAGGGTGATTTCCTTCAGTTCCAATAACTTTTCACGGTACTTCCGAAGATTAAACTAAGGCATTGGAGATTTCTTAACATGTCCGTGATGCTTTGAAAAATGAGAAAAACAGCCATTTCTACCAATTTTTACACAGGATGTTGGAATTTCGAAGAAATTTGAGGGGAGCGAAAATTTTTCTCCACATTCTTCAATTTTTCTGCCGCTTGTCTACATGGGTCAAACTTGAAATTTACACGATTTCTCGAGATTGATTTTCTTCAGTTCCCAAAACTTTTCACAAAAACAAGAGGTTCGTGATACTTCCGAAGGTCAAATTCCGACTTTCTTCTGTTAGGAAATACTCCCTAAAATTTAATCCTTCCACGAAAATTCGCCCGACCCACGATTTCACCCCCGGGGTTTATGACCGTCCCTTTGCAACCCTGTCGTGCCCCCCCCAAAGCTCCGTGGATGCATTCGAAAGGACGCGGGGAAGTCCCACGTGACCAGGAAACCAGTTTTCCACGATTTCCAACGCACTCCTCCGAATAGATGGCACGAAAAACCGATTCCTCTCGCGACGCCCGTTACGGCGCTTTGACCCTCCGGCCCACCCGCTGATCCGGCGCCTCCGCGGCTCCCGGAAATTTGCGAACGCCTTTCTGTCGACATTCTACCACTGTCACACACGCTAAAATCCCTATCCGCGCCGATACACGCGCTCCCGGACCTACCGACGCCCATCGCTCCCGGTTTTCCACGCCATCCCCCACCTCCTGTGTCTACCTTCTGACGGTGCAACACCCGGAAACCCGGAAAAATTACACGGTTATCGCTTCTCGGCCTTATGGCTAAGATCAAAGTGTAGTATCTGTTCTTATCAGCTTAATATCTGATACGTCCAGCATTGCTGGACCAGTATATTAATCTGATTTTTGGACATTGGCGGGGTCCCCGGAGTTTACTCCATCCCTGCCGCGGGTTGGCCCGGCATTGCAGTACCGTCGGGATCGGCCCATCTTATAAGGTTCCACATTAAGCTGATAAGAACAGATTAATGTCTGTGTCTTTCATTTCTCATCCCCTCCGGAAACACTTCTGACACGACAGAAATAAAATGGAGCACGCGCGACGTGATACACGAAAGGGAATGGAGACTTCCATTAGAGAGCAAAGACATGGATATATAAATTCACAAGACGCACATGACATGGAGAATGAACCCTCGGAGGAGTGAGGAATCCAAATGCCGAAAGCTGACACCACGAGAAAACTCCCGGAGGCGATAAGGGCCTCGGAAAAGGGACGAAAAATGATATCATGAAATCGACACCGTCGCGCGAGCGACTCCGTCAAACCTGACACCGTCCCGAGATCTCGAGTGAAATCACACACCACTGGACGATCTCGAGTTACACGCGCCGTCTCGAAAACCGGGGATCTCAGCCTTATGGCTAAGATGGCAGTGTAGTATGGTGAAAATGGTGAACTCGGCCTTATGGCTGAGATGCAAGTGTAGTATTGGGGAACGCGTCACGTTTAACCGTACTTGCGGTGAATATCACACGACGTTTTAAAGACTCACTTGCAATATTTCTCCCTCGTCTCAGACTGCCGGCAGCAACTTTTCCCACCGAGAATTCTCAGGACACACGGGAAAATTTTCTCCCTTTGCGAATGCGAGGAGAACGCAAGGAAACCTTCCTAAATTTTGCCATGGAAACCGAAGCGACAATCGCTTCGGAGTTCGAATCAAGGCGCCCTTCGCGAGCAGAGTATTAGTTTCCTGCCGCATCCCGAGAGGTGGCGTGAGCATGCACGGGAGGTGGCTGGGGGGGGCGGCAGACTCTTCGTTCTTTCTCGACCGCTCGGACCGATGACTACACGACCGCGACAGAGGCGAACTTTTTCAAGGATTTAAGGAGAGATTTACTGAATTCGAAGAATTTTTGTCCCACCAAATTATCAAATACAAGGCATTCCAGCGACGAGGAAACCAATGTTTCTCTCGAAATACAGGGAATGGAACGCCAATCATGCACGGAGTGAGTTAAAAACGGTCGTTTTCCCGAAGAATGATAAACGGGAAGGATGGTGATTTCTTTAAATTTCGGTGATCGGCTGACAGATTTCTTTTGACGAATTTTGGGGGGAGCCGATATTTTTCTCCCATGTATTTCGAGTTTTGTCTACATAGGTGACACTTGAAATTTCGTGTCTTTCGAGTTTTCTGCCGCTTGTCTACGTAGGTGAGTGACACTTGAAATTTGGACGATTTCTCGAGCATGGAAGGGTGATTTCCTTCAGTTCCAATAACTTTTCACGGTACTTCCGAAGATTAAACTAAGGCATTGGAGATTTCTTAACATGTCCGTGATGCTTTGAAAAATGAGAAAAACAGCCATTTCTACCAATTTTTACACAGGATGTTGGAATTTCGAAGAAATTTGAGGGGAGCGAAAATTTTTCTCCACATTCTTCAATTTTTCTGCCGCTTGTCTACATGGGTCAAACTTGAAATTTACACGATTTCTCGAGATTGATTTTCTTCAGTTCCCAAAACTTTTCACAAAAACAAGAGGTTCGTGATACTTCCGAAGGTCAAATTCCGACTTTCTTCTGTTAGGAAATACTCCCTAAAATTTAATCCTTCCACGAAAATTCGCCCGACCCACGATTTCACCCCCGGGGTTTATGACCGTCCCTTTGCAACCCTGTCGTGCCCCCCCCAAAGCTCCGTGGATGCATTCGAAAGGACGCGGGGAAGTCCCACGTGACCAGGAAACCAGTTTTCCACGATTTCCAACGCACTCCTCCGAATAGATGGCACGAAAAACCGATTCCTCTCGCGACGCCCGTTACGGCGCTTTGACCCTCCGGCCCACCCGCTGATCCGGCGCCTCCGCGGCTCCCGGAAATTTGCGAACGCCTTTCTGTCGACATTCTACCACTGTCACACACGCTAAAATCCCTATCCGCGCCGATACACGCGCTCCCGGACCTACCGACGCCCATCGCTCCCGGTTTTCCACGCCATCCCCCACCTCCTGTGTCTACCTTCTGACGGTGCAACACCCGGAAACCCGGAAAAATTACACGGTTATCGCTTCTCGGCCTTATGGCTAAGATCAAAGTGTAGTATCTGTTCTTATCAGCTTAATATCTGATACGTCCAGCATTGCTGGACCAGTATATTAATCTGATTTTTGGACATTGGCGGGGTCCCCGGAGTTTACTCCATCCCTGCCGCGGGTTGGCCCGGCATTGCAGTACCGTCGGGATCGGCCCATCTTATAAGGTTCCACATTAAGCTGATAAGAACAGATTAATGTCTGTGTCTTTCATTTCTCATCCCCTCCGGAAACACTTCTGACACGACAGAAATAAAATGGAGCACGCGCGACGTGATACACGAAAGGGAATGGAGACTTCCATTAGAGAGCAAAGACATGGATATATAAATTCACAAGACGCACATGACATGGAGAATGAACCCTCGGAGGAGTGAGGAATCCAAATGCCGAAAGCTGACACCACGAGAAAACTCCCGGAGGCGATAAGGGCCTCGGAAAAGGGACGAAAAATGATATCATGAAATCGACACCGTCGCGCGAGCGACTCCGTCAAACCTGACACCGTCCCGAGATCTCGAGTGAAATCACACACCACTGGACGATCTCGAGTTACACGCGCCGTCTCGAAAACCGGGGATCTCAGCCTTATGGCTAAGATGGCAGTGTAGTATGGTGAAAATGGTGAACTCGGCCTTATGGCTGAGATGCAAGTGTAGTATTGGGGAACGCGTCACGTTTAACCGTACTTGCGGTGAATATCACACGACGTTTTAAAGACTCACTTGCAATATTTCTCCCTCGTCTCAGACTGCCGGCAGCAACTTTTCCCACCGAGAATTCTCAGGACACACGGGAAAATTTTCTCCCTTTGCGAATGCGAGGAGAACGCAAGGAAACCTTCCTAAATTTTGCCATGGAAACCGAAGCGACAATCGCTTCGGAGTTCGAATCAAGGCGCCCTTCGCGAGCAGAGTATTAGTTTCCTGCCGCATCCCGAGAGGTGGCGTGAGCATGCACGGGAGGTGGCTGGGGGGGGCGGCAGACTCTTCGTTCTTTCTCGACCGCTCGGACCGATGACTACACGACCGCGACAGAGGCGAACTTTTTCAAGGATTTAAGGAGAGATTTACTGAATTCGAAGAATTTTTGTCCCACCAAATTATCAAATACAAGGCATTCCAGCGACGAGGAAACCAATGTTTCTCTCGAAATACAGGGAATGGAACGCCAATCATGCACGGAGTGAGTTAAAAACGGTCGTTTTCCCGAAGAATGATAAACGGGAAGGATGGTGATTTCTTTAAATTTCGGTGATCGGCTGACAGATTTCTTTTGACGAATTTTGGGGGGAGCCGATATTTTTCTCCCATGTATTTCGAGTTTTGTCTACATAGGTGACACTTGAAATTTCGTGTCTTTCGAGTTTTCTGCCGCTTGTCTACGTAGGTGAGTGACACTTGAAATTTGGACGATTTCTCGAGCATGGAAGGGTGATTTCCTTCAGTTCCAATAACTTTTCACGGTACTTCCGAAGATTAAACTAAGGCATTGGAGATTTCTTAACATGTCCGTGATGCTTTGAAAAATGAGAAAAACAGCCATTTCTACCAATTTTTACACAGGATGTTGGAATTTCGAAGAAATTTGAGGGGAGCGAAAATTTTTCTCCACATTCTTCAATTTTTCTGCCGCTTGTCTACATGGGTCAAACTTGAAATTTACACGATTTCTCGAGATTGATTTTCTTCAGTTCCCAAAACTTTTCACAAAAACAAGAGGTTCGTGATACTTCCGAAGGTCAAATTCCGACTTTCTTCTGTTAGGAAATACTCCCTAAAATTTAATCCTTCCACGAAAATTCGCCCGACCCACGATTTCACCCCCGGGGTTTATGACCGTCCCTTTGCAACCCTGTCGTGCCCCCCCCAAAGCTCCGTGGATGCATTCGAAAGGACGCGGGGAAGTCCCACGTGACCAGGAAACCAGTTTTCCACGATTTCCAACGCACTCCTCCGAATAGATGGCACGAAAAACCGATTCCTCTCGCGACGCCCGTTACGGCGCTTTGACCCTCCGGCCCACCCGCTGATCCGGCGCCTCCGCGGCTCCCGGAAATTTGCGAACGCCTTTCTGTCGACATTCTACCACTGTCACACACGCTAAAATCCCTATCCGCGCCGATACACGCGCTCCCGGACCTACCGACGCCCATCGCTCCCGGTTTTCCACGCCATCCCCCACCTCCTGTGTCTACCTTCTGACGGTGCAACACCCGGAAACCCGGAAAAATTACACGGTTATCGCTTCTCGGCCTTATGGCTAAGATCAAAGTGTAGTATCTGTTCTCATCAGCTTAATTTTCTTTTCCAGAAATCATGCCTCGTCAATTAAGAAGCGGAGATAGAAGCACCGGGGAACCACCACCTCCTTCTCCTCCTCAGCGTCCGCCGCCGGAACCGGGACCAGCCCCCGAGGACCAGGCCAGGAGTCCACCTGAGGAGGACCCCGGACACAACACACCCCGGACGAGACGACGCCGTCGGCGGGGAAGGACTTCGCCTCCTGCAACCCCCCAGCCCTCACCGGAAGGAGCAGACGGATCTCCGGAGCATCGGCAGCCGACGGCACCCACAGGACTGGACGCTACACCCGGACAGGACAACCCACCCGGCCAAGACGACAACCCCGGACGAGACACTGCCGAAGGACCATCGGCCACACGGATTGACGACCGCCTCGTGGTTTACTTCCCCGTCGCCGACGCCCTTGCCTGCACGGAGGAGAATTGCGGCCTCACCTTCAGGGCGAAAGAGTGGACGGCCATGAGAAGGAGTCTCCTGCGCCACGTCTCCGAGAGCCACGGCCTCGGAGGACTAAGAACCGTCAACATCTGCAGAATCTGCAAGCAGGAGACCGGGAGGAAGCCGTCCACTCACCCTTGCCTGAGGGGAGGCCTGAGAAGGGAAGCCACCACCGACTACCGCTTCAAGTGCAGGCACTGCGGGTGGGCTTGCACCACAAGGCGGGGAATGGCAAACCATGAGGCGGCAACACACCGGCGTCCAGCCCAAGAAGTGGAGGACCTTCCGGCAATCCAGGAGGCCCAGGAGGAGCTGGACGCCGAGGCCGCCGCGGAGGACCACCTGGACGACGACGGAGGGGAGGGGACCCACGCACCAATGGCAGACCACCAGCCACCGGAGGGAGAAATAGCACCATCGCCGACGGAGAACTTGCCCAGAACACCCGAGAACACACCACAGCCTCCGGAACCCGCGGCCAACGAGGAGGAGAAGAGATGGCTCGACAGGCTGGAGAGCACCATCGATCGGCCGTGGGAAGAGTTCGAGGCTGTGGTCGAAGAATTTATCTCCGAAATAAAAGAAAGGCGAAAAACGGTGCGTGGACCCCCCCCCGTCCCTACTCGTTACAGGAACCTCCCGGCGGCTCACCACCGGACGAGACCCAACCCCCGACGGCCGCAGAACCAGTATGACCCCCAGGCGGCGGCACGGATACAGAAGATGTTTCGCAGCCACCCGAGGAAAGCGGTGCAAGAGGTCCTGGAGCAGGAGTCTCCCTACTGCGACATCCCAAAGGAGGACGTGGAGGACCACTTCCGGAAAGTCCACGAGGATGTCGCAGTAGCCAACATCCAGGAGACAGGAGACGACGGCACCCGCTCGGCCCACCAGGCGACGACGGAAGCCGAGCGGAAACAGCTCCAGGCCAGGGTGACTGCGAAGGAAGTGTCCGCACGCCTGGGGAGAATGAAGAACACGGCCCCCGGACCGGACGGTGTAACCTACGGGGACCTAAGGACGGCGGACCGTCGGGGGACAATAATGGCGGCAATATTCGACCGCTGCCTAAGGGAGAAGAGGACTCCAGGCTCGTGGAAGACCTCTCGAACAGTCCTCCTCCACAAGGGGGGGGACCGCCAAGACATCGGCAACTGGAGGCCCATTGCACTTGGCAATACAATCGCCAAGCTGCACGCCGGGGTGCTCGCCGATCGCCTCCTCCATTGGGCGATCGGCGGCCGAAGGATGCACCCCGCGCAAAAGGGCTTCCGGGAGTTCGAGGGGTGCCACGAGCACAACTTCACCCTCCAGGCGGCGGTCGACGAATGCCGCCGACGCCGGACTAAGATCAGCCTCGCCTGGCTTGATCTCAAGAACGCCTTCGGGTCGATGCCGCACGAGCACATCAGCCGCACCCTGAGGAAGATGGACCTCCCCGAGGAGACGCTGATGGCCGTGGAGGAGTTGGAGAAGAGCTCCACGGTCATCAGAACCGCCAACGGCGACACCGGCAAAATCAACATCCACGCCGGTGTCAAACAAGGCTGCCCGCTATCACCGATCGTCTTCAACCTTGGGATGGAACCGGTGATACGGGCAGTGGCCGGCGAAGCGGGGAGGTCGGGGGTCAACATCCAGGGAAGAGCCATTTCCATCCTGGCCTATGCTGATGACCTGGTGCTCGTCGCGAAGGACCCGGGGCACCTGCAGCGCCTCCTGGACAAGGCGGGAGCGGAGGCAACGGCTGCAGGTCTTGAGTTCAAGCCAGGCAAGTGCTCAACACTTATTCTTGACTTTTCGCAGCGCCAGCCCGTCCAGACCATCAGGACAACTATCCAAGGAAAGGAAATCACCGGGCTGAGGGAGGCGGAGGCCTACAAGTACCTGGGGGTCCCCTTCGGATTCCACGTCGACCAGACCCCCAGGGAAGAGATCCAGCGCCTGGGCGAGGACCTCCAGAAGGTGGACGACAGTCTCCTCGCCCCCTGGCAGAAGATCGCGGCCACAAACATCTTCCTCCTCCCTCGCCTGGAATTCATCCTACGGGCTGGCGCTATCAAGAAAAAGGACCTCGTCGACCTGGACCGCAAGCTGAAGTCCCTGGGCAAGAAGTGGCTACATCTCCCGAAGAGGGCGTCGGCGGAGATGGTCTACCTGGGGCACCAGCATGGAGGGGCTGGTCTCCTGCCGCTCCAGGACCAGGTCGACGTCCTCACAGTGGCGCATGGCTACAGGACGCTGCATTCCCGCGACCCCAACGTCCGGCTCCTGGCCTGGGGTCGCCTAAGGGAAGTGGTGAAGAGGAGGACGAGGAGACCGCCAACCTCCGAAGACCTCGCGGAATACCTGTCTGGTAGCCTCCGCGGGGACTTCGGGCGGGAAAGCGGCGACTTCGGCTCCCTCTTCACCCAAGTCCGCGCCGCATCGCGTCGCCTCTCCGGCAGAATCGGCATGAGCTGGAGGTGGGCAGCCGAGCTCAAAGAGATGCAAATAACCATCAGAGACACCGAGGAAGGGAACGAGGACCGGCCCCCCTTCGTGAAAATCCCGCCGGGGGCCGTCAGGATCTTGACGGCCACCCTCAAGAATGCGGTGAGGCGCACATACCTCCATCGACTGTGCGCCAAACCTGACCAGGGGAAGGTCCTCGAGGTGTCATCGAAATCGGCGGCCTCCAATCACTACCTGGTGGGAGGGCGATACACCAGGTTTTGTGATTGGAGGTTCGTTCACCGAGCTCGACTAGACCTGCTTCCGCTCAACGCCTGCAGAAGATGGGAAGCGGGAGGCGACAGACGCTGCCGGCGGTGCGGCAAAGCGGACGAAACACTACCGCACGTCCTGAACCACTGCCTGCGCCACTCGGGGACTTGGCAGAGAAGACACAACGCGGTCCAGGATCGACTGACCTGCGCCCTGAGAGGACGCCGGGGACGCGCCGGAGAAGACATCAGAGCCAACCAGCGTGTACCCGGGACGGACTCTACACTCAGGCCAGACATCCTCGTAACATCAGAGGACCGGACGAAGATGCAGCTGCTCGACGTGGTAGTCCCGTTTGAGAACCGGCAAGAGGCCCTGCTGGCAGCCAGGCGGCACAAGGAGGAGAAGTATGCGCCCCTGGTGGAACATCTTCGCCAGCAGGGAAAGGACGCGTCAGTCGCCGCTATCGTCGTGGGAAGCCTGGGCACCTGGGACCCGAAGAACGACACCGTTCTCAGGGGCCTGGGCCTACCACGACGGTACACGAACATCATGCGGCGACTAATCGTATCAGACGTGATCCGCTGGTCTAGGGACTGCTACGTCGAGCACGTCACCGGGCATCGGCAGTATGAAGACCAAGAAGGACCACCTCCGGGACCAGAAGATTGAAGAAGAAGAAGGAACACAACAGTGATATAAAAAATAGTGAAAGACTTAAAAACCAGAACGAGAAGCGTTAAAAATATATGAAGATAGACAAAGAACTAAAATTGAAATTGAAAAATATATATTTCCCTACATACCTAAATAAAGAAGGCATATAATTAATCATTAAACAGAATAAAATGGAAATAGAAAATAAATTTCCTTTGAACTCCGCTTAGGAGTACATAATGTATAAAAATCGCCCGGAAAGAAGAGGGCACATGTAAACGAAAATAATTGAGGCAAAAATGTTAATATGAAAGAAAAATCAATACCATGAAATTAAATATGAGCTCCGTTGGGAGACGATATGTTCCTATAAATGAATGAAAAAACTCTGTACATCTTAAAGATTTAAAATAAACGACTTTAATCTGTTCTTATCAGCTTAATATCTGATACGTCCAGCATTGCTGGACCAGTATATTAATCTGATTTTTGGACATTGGCGGGGTCCCCGGAGTTTACTCCATCCCTGCCGCGGGTTGGCCCGGCATTGCAGTACCGTCGGGATCGGCCCATCTTATAAGGTTCCACATTAAGCTGATAAGAACAGATTAATGTCTGTGTCTTTCATTTCTCATCCCCTCCGGAAACACTTCTGACACGACAGAAATAAAATGGAGCACGCGCGACGTGATACACGAAAGGGAATGGAGACTTCCATTAGAGAGCAAAGACATGGATATATAAATTCACAAGACGCACATGACATGGAGAATGAACCCTCGGAGGAGTGAGGAATCCAAATGCCGAAAGCTGACACCACGAGAAAACTCCCGGAGGCGATAAGGGCCTCGGAAAAGGGACGAAAAATGATATCATGAAATCGACACCGTCGCGCGAGCGACTCCGTCAAACCTGACACCGTCCCGAGATCTCGAGTGAAATCACACACCACTGGACGATCTCGAGTTACACGCGCCGTCTCGAAAACCGGGGATCTCAGCCTTATGGCTAAGATGGCAGTGTAGTATGGTGAAAATGGTGAACTCGGCCTTATGGCTGAGATGCAAGTGTAGTATTGGGGAACGCGTCACGTTTAACCGTACTTGCGGTGAATATCACACGACGTTTTAAAGACTCACTTGCAATATTTCTCCCTCGTCTCAGACTGCCGGCAGCAACTTTTCCCACCGAGAATTCTCAGGACACACGGGAAAATTTTCTCCCTTTGCGAATGCGAGGAGAACGCAAGGAAACCTTCCTAAATTTTGCCATGGAAACCGAAGCGACAATCGCTTCGGAGTTCGAATCAAGGCGCCCTTCGCGAGCAGAGTATTAGTTTCCTGCCGCATCCCGAGAGGTGGCGTGAGCATGCACGGGAGGTGGCTGGGGGGGGCGGCAGACTCTTCGTTCTTTCTCGACCGCTCGGACCGATGACTACACGACCGCGACAGAGGCGAACTTTTTCAAGGATTTAAGGAGAGATTTACTGAATTCGAAGAATTTTTGTCCCACCAAATTATCAAATACAAGGCATTCCAGCGACGAGGAAACCAATGTTTCTCTCGAAATACAGGGAATGGAACGCCAATCATGCACGGAGTGAGTTAAAAACGGTCGTTTTCCCGAAGAATGATAAACGGGAAGGATGGTGATTTCTTTAAATTTCGGTGATCGGCTGACAGATTTCTTTTGACGAATTTTGGGGGGAGCCGATATTTTTCTCCCATGTATTTCGAGTTTTGTCTACATAGGTGACACTTGAAATTTCGTGTCTTTCGAGTTTTCTGCCGCTTGTCTACGTAGGTGAGTGACACTTGAAATTTGGACGATTTCTCGAGCATGGAAGGGTGATTTCCTTCAGTTCCAATAACTTTTCACGGTACTTCCGAAGATTAAACTAAGGCATTGGAGATTTCTTAACATGTCCGTGATGCTTTGAAAAATGAGAAAAACAGCCATTTCTACCAATTTTTACACAGGATGTTGGAATTTCGAAGAAATTTGAGGGGAGCGAAAATTTTTCTCCACATTCTTCAATTTTTCTGCCGCTTGTCTACATGGGTCAAACTTGAAATTTACACGATTTCTCGAGATTGATTTTCTTCAGTTCCCAAAACTTTTCACAAAAACAAGAGGTTCGTGATACTTCCGAAGGTCAAATTCCGACTTTCTTCTGTTAGGAAATACTCCCTAAAATTTAATCCTTCCACGAAAATTCGCCCGACCCACGATTTCACCCCCGGGGTTTATGACCGTCCCTTTGCAACCCTGTCGTGCCCCCCCCAAAGCTCCGTGGATGCATTCGAAAGGACGCGGGGAAGTCCCACGTGACCAGGAAACCAGTTTTCCACGATTTCCAACGCACTCCTCCGAATAGATGGCACGAAAAACCGATTCCTCTCGCGACGCCCGTTACGGCGCTTTGACCCTCCGGCCCACCCGCTGATCCGGCGCCTCCGCGGCTCCCGGAAATTTGCGAACGCCTTTCTGTCGACATTCTACCACTGTCACACACGCTAAAATCCCTATCCGCGCCGATACACGCGCTCCCGGACCTACCGACGCCCATCGCTCCCGGTTTTCCACGCCATCCCCCACCTCCTGTGTCTACCTTCTGACGGTGCAACACCCGGAAACCCGGAAAAATTACACGGTTATCGCTTCTCGGCCTTATGGCTAAGATCAAAGTGTAGTATCTGTTCTTATCAGCTTAATATCTGATACGTCCAGCATTGCTGGACCAGTATATTAATCTGATTTTTGGACATTGGCGGGGTCCCCGGAGTTAACTCCATCCCTGCCGCGGGTTGGCCCGGCATTGCAGTACCGTCGGGATCGGCCCATCTTATAAGGTTCCACATTAAGCTGATAAGAACAGATTAATGTCTGTGTCTTTCATTTCTCATCCCCTCCGGAAACACTTCTGACACGACAGAAATAAAATGGAGCACGCGCGACGTGATACACGAAAGGGAATGGAGACTTCCATTAGAGAGCAAAGACATGGATATATAAATTCACAAGACGCACATGACATGGAGAATGAACCCTCGGAGGAGTGAGGAATCCAAATGCCGAAAGCTGACACCACGAGAAAACTCCCGGAGGCGATAAGGGCCTCGGAAAAGGGACGAAAAATGATATCATGAAATCGACACCGTCGCGCGAGCGACTCCGTCAAACCTGACACCGTCCCGAGATCTCGAGTGAAATCACACACCACTGGACGATCTCGAGTTACACGCGCCGTCTCGAAAACCGGGGATCTCAGCCTTATGGCTAAGATGGCAGTGTAGTATGGTGAAAATGGTGAACTCGGCCTTATGGCTGAGATGCAAGTGTAGTATTGGGGAACGCGTCACGTTTAACCGTACTTGCGGTGAATATCACACGACGTTTTAAAGACTCACTTGCAATATTTCTCCCTCGTCTCAGACTGCCGGCAGCAACTTTTCCCACCGAGAATTCTCAGGACACACGGGAAAATTTTCTCCCTTTGCGAATGCGAGGAGAACGCAAGGAAACCTTCCTAAATTTTGCCATGGAAACCGAAGCGACAATCGCTTCGGAGTTCGAATCAAGGCGCCCTTCGCGAGCAGAGTATTAGTTTCCTGCCGCATCCCGAGAGGTGGCGTGAGCATGCACGGGAGGTGGCTGGGGGGGGCGGCAGACTCTTCGTTCTTTCTCGACCGCTCGGACCGATGACTACACGACCGCGACAGAGGCGAACTTTTTCAAGGATTTAAGGAGAGATTTACTGAATTCGAAGAATTTTTGTCCCACCAAATTATCAAATACAAGGCATTCCAGCGACGAGGAAACCAATGTTTCTCTCGAAATACAGGGAATGGAACGCCAATCATGCACGGAGTGAGTTAAAAACGGTCGTTTTCCCGAAGAATGATAAACGGGAAGGATGGTGATTTCTTTAAATTTCGGTGATCGGCTGACAGATTTCTTTTGACGAATTTTGGGGGGAGCCGATATTTTTCTCCCATGTATTTCGAGTTTTGTCTACATAGGTGACACTTGAAATTTCGTGTCTTTCGAGTTTTCTGCCGCTTGTCTACGTAGGTGAGTGACACTTGAAATTTGGACGATTTCTCGAGCATGGAAGGGTGATTTCCTTCAGTTCCAATAACTTTTCACGGTACTTCCGAAGATTAAACTAAGGCATTGGAGATTTCTTAACATGTCCGTGATGCTTTGAAAAATGAGAAAAACAGCCATTTCTACCAATTTTTACACAGGATGTTGGAATTTCGAAGAAATTTGAGGGGAGCGAAAATTTTTCTCCACATTCTTCAATTTTTCTGCCGCTTGTCTACATGGGTCAAACTTGAAATTTACACGATTTCTCGAGATTGATTTTCTTCAGTTCCCAAAACTTTTCACAAAAACAAGAGGTTCGTGATACTTCCGAAGGTCAAATTCCGACTTTCTTCTGTTAGGAAATACTCCCTAAAATTTAATCCTTCCACGAAAATTCGCCCGACCCACGATTTCACCCCCGGGGTTTATGACCGTCCCTTTGCAACCCTGTCGTGCCCCCCCCAAAGCTCCGTGGATGCATTCGAAAGGACGCGGGGAAGTCCCACGTGACCAGGAAACCAGTTTTCCACGATTTCCAACGCACTCCTCCGAATAGATGGCACGAAAAACCGATTCCTCTCGCGACGCCCGTTACGGCGCTTTGACCCTCCGGCCCACCCGCTGATCCGGCGCCTCCGCGGCTCCCGGAAATTTGCGAACGCCTTTCTGTCGACATTCTACCACTGTCACACACGCTAAAATCCCTATCCGCGCCGATACACGCGCTCCCGGACCTACCGACGCCCATCGCTCCCGGTTTTCCACGCCATCCCCCACCTCCTGTGTCTACCTTCTGACGGTGCAACACCCGGAAACCCGGAAAAATTACACGGTTATCGCTTCTCGGCCTTATGGCTAAGATCAAAGTGTAGTATCTGTTCTTATCAGCTTAATATCTGATACAATCGCCAATTTTTAATCTTCCATTTTATTTTTATTTCCATACGGCATTCCGGATCAAAATTCTAAATTTTATCGAAGTTCCATTATCTTTTATATCCCTTTTGGACCTCCGGAATGTCAACACCTGGTCGCCCATGCCGGGGACGTTTTTAGTCTTTTTATTTTCTTAAATTTAAAGTCACTTTTTAGTATTCACTCTTTTAATTCGTTTTCTATTTAAGTTTTAGGGCGAGCTGGGACGACCGTTGGTGCCACAGGAAGAATGAATGTATGGAAAGTTATAATGAAAAACAAAAAACTGTTAATATTATTATATATAATCAAAACTAATGTAATTTAAAATTTTAATAACAAGCCACTGTGGCACAATTGTATTTTATAAATGTGCAATAAACACTATTAATCTGTTCTTATCAGCTTAATATCTGATACGTCCAGCATTGCTGGACCAGTATATTAATCTGATTTTTGGACATTGGCGGGGTCCCCGGAGTTTACTCCATCCCTGCCGCGGGTTGGCCCGGCATTGCAGTACCGTCGGGATCGGCCCATCTTATAAGGTTCCACATTAAGCTGATAAGAACAGATTAATGTCTGTGTCTTTCATTTCTCATCCCCTCCGGAAACACTTCTGACACGACAGAAATAAAATGGAGCACGCGCGACGTGATACACGAAAGGGAATGGAGACTTCCATTAGAGAGCAAAGACATGGATATATAAATTCACAAGACGCACATGACATGGAGAATGAACCCTCGGAGGAGTGAGGAATCCAAATGCCGAAAGCTGACACCACGAGAAAACTCCCGGAGGCGATAAGGGCCTCGGAAAAGGGACGAAAAATGATATCATGAAATCGACACCGTCGCGCGAGCGACTCCGTCAAACCTGACACCGTCCCGAGATCTCGAGTGAAATCACACACCACTGGACGATCTCGAGTTACACGCGCCGTCTCGAAAACCGGGGATCTCAGCCTTATGGCTAAGATGGCAGTGTAGTATGGTGAAAATGGTGAACTCGGCCTTATGGCTGAGATGCAAGTGTAGTATTGGGGAACGCGTCACGTTTAACCGTACTTGCGGTGAATATCACACGACGTTTTAAAGACTCACTTGCAATATTTCTCCCTCGTCTCAGACTGCCGGCAGCAACTTTTCCCACCGAGAATTCTCAGGACACACGGGAAAATTTTCTCCCTTTGCGAATGCGAGGAGAACGCAAGGAAACCTTCCTAAATTTTGCCATGGAAACCGAAGCGACAATCGCTTCGGAGTTCGAATCAAGGCGCCCTTCGCGAGCAGAGTATTAGTTTCCTGCCGCATCCCGAGAGGTGGCGTGAGCATGCACGGGAGGTGGCTGGGGGGGGCGGCAGACTCTTCGTTCTTTCTCGACCGCTCGGACCGATGACTACACGACCGCGACAGAGGCGAACTTTTTCAAGGATTTAAGGAGAGATTTACTGAATTCGAAGAATTTTTGTCCCACCAAATTATCAAATACAAGGCATTCCAGCGACGAGGAAACCAATGTTTCTCTCGAAATACAGGGAATGGAACGCCAATCATGCACGGAGTGAGTTAAAAACGGTCGTTTTCCCGAAGAATGATAAACGGGAAGGATGGTGATTTCTTTAAATTTCGGTGATCGGCTGACAGATTTCTTTTGACGAATTTTGGGGGGAGCCGATATTTTTCTCCCATGTATTTCGAGTTTTGTCTACATAGGTGACACTTGAAATTTCGTGTCTTTCGAGTTTTCTGCCGCTTGTCTACGTAGGTGAGTGACACTTGAAATTTGGACGATTTCTCGAGCATGGAAGGGTGATTTCCTTCAGTTCCAATAACTTTTCACGGTACTTCCGAAGATTAAACTAAGGCATTGGAGATTTCTTAACATGTCCGTGATGCTTTGAAAAATGAGAAAAACAGCCATTTCTACCAATTTTTACACAGGATGTTGGAATTTCGAAGAAATTTGAGGGGAGCGAAAATTTTTCTCCACATTCTTCAATTTTTCTGCCGCTTGTCTACATGGGTCAAACTTGAAATTTACACGATTTCTCGAGATTGATTTTCTTCAGTTCCCAAAACTTTTCACAAAAACAAGAGGTTCGTGATACTTCCGAAGGTCAAATTCCGACTTTCTTCTGTTAGGAAATACTCCCTAAAATTTAATCCTTCCACGAAAATTCGCCCGACCCACGATTTCACCCCCGGGGTTTATGACCGTCCCTTTGCAACCCTGTCGTGCCCCCCCCAAAGCTCCGTGGATGCATTCGAAAGGACGCGGGGAAGTCCCACGTGACCAGGAAACCAGTTTTCCACGATTTCCAACGCACTCCTCCGAATAGATGGCACGAAAAACCGATTCCTCTCGCGACGCCCGTTACGGCGCTTTGACCCTCCGGCCCACCCGCTGATCCGGCGCCTCCGCGGCTCCCGGAAATTTGCGAACGCCTTTCTGTCGACATTCTACCACTGTCACACACGCTAAAATCCCTATCCGCGCCGATACACGCGCTCCCGGACCTACCGACGCCCATCGCTCCCGGTTTTCCACGCCATCCCCCACCTCCTGTGTCTACCTTCTGACGGTGCAACACCCGGAAACCCGGAAAAATTACACGGTTATCGCTTCTCGGCCTTATGGCTAAGATCAAAGTGTAGTATCTGTTCTTATCAGCTTAATATCTGATACGTCCAGCATTGCTGGACCAGTATATTAATCTGATTTTTGGACATTGGCGGGGTCCCCGGAGTTTACTCCATCCCTGCCGCGGGTTGGCCCGGCATTGCAGTACCGTCGGGATCGGCCCATCTTATAAGGTTCCACATTAAGCTGATAAGAACAGATTAATGTCTGTGTCTTTCATTTCTCATCCCCTCCGGAAACACTTCTGACACGACAGAAATAAAATGGAGCACGCGCGACGTGATACACGAAAGGGAATGGAGACTTCCATTAGAGAGCAAAGACATGGATATATAAATTCACAAGACGCACATGACATGGAGAATGAACCCTCGGAGGAGTGAGGAATCCAAATGCCGAAAGCTGACACCACGAGAAAACTCCCGGAGGCGATAAGGGCCTCGGAAAAGGGACGAAAAATGATATCATGAAATCGACACCGTCGCGCGAGCGACTCCGTCAAACCTGACACCGTCCCGAGATCTCGAGTGAAATCACACACCACTGGACGATCTCGAGTTACACGCGCCGTCTCGAAAACCGGGGATCTCAGCCTTATGGCTAAGATGGCAGTGTAGTATGGTGAAAATGGTGAACTCGGCCTTATGGCTGAGATGCAAGTGTAGTATTGGGGAACGCGTCACGTTTAACCGTACTTGCGGTGAATATCACACGACGTTTTAAAGACTCACTTGCAATATTTCTCCCTCGTCTCAGACTGCCGGCAGCAACTTTTCCCACCGAGAATTCTCAGGACACACGGGAAAATTTTCTCCCTTTGCGAATGCGAGGAGAACGCAAGGAAACCTTCCTAAATTTTGCCATGGAAACCGAAGCGACAATCGCTTCGGAGTTCGAATCAAGGCGCCCTTCGCGAGCAGAGTATTAGTTTCCTGCCGCATCCCGAGAGGTGGCGTGAGCATGCACGGGAGGTGGCTGGGGGGGGCGGCAGACTCTTCGTTCTTTCTCGACCGCTCGGACCGATGACTACACGACCGCGACAGAGGCGAACTTTTTCAAGGATTTAAGGAGAGATTTACTGAATTCGAAGAATTTTTGTCCCACCAAATTATCAAATACAAGGCATTCCAGCGACGAGGAAACCAATGTTTCTCTCGAAATACAGGGAATGGAACGCCAATCATGCACGGAGTGAGTTAAAAACGGTCGTTTTCCCGAAGAATGATAAACGGGAAGGATGGTGATTTCTTTAAATTTCGGTGATCGGCTGACAGATTTCTTTTGACGAATTTTGGGGGGAGCCGATATTTTTCTCCCATGTATTTCGAGTTTTGTCTACATAGGTGACACTTGAAATTTCGTGTCTTTCGAGTTTTCTGCCGCTTGTCTACGTAGGTGAGTGACACTTGAAATTTGGACGATTTCTCGAGCATGGAAGGGTGATTTCCTTCAGTTCCAATAACTTTTCACGGTACTTCCGAAGATTAAACTAAGGCATTGGAGATTTCTTAACATGTCCGTGATGCTTTGAAAAATGAGAAAAACAGCCATTTCTACCAATTTTTACACAGGATGTTGGAATTTCGAAGAAATTTGAGGGGAGCGAAAATTTTTCTCCACATTCTTCAATTTTTCTGCCGCTTGTCTACATGGGTCAAACTTGAAATTTACACGATTTCTCGAGATTGATTTTCTTCAGTTCCCAAAACTTTTCACAAAAACAAGAGGTTCGTGATACTTCCGAAGGTCAAATTCCGACTTTCTTCTGTTAGGAAATACTCCCTAAAATTTAATCCTTCCACGAAAATTCGCCCGACCCACGATTTCACCCCCGGGGTTTATGACCGTCCCTTTGCAACCCTGTCGTGCCCCCCCCAAAGCTCCGTGGATGCATTCGAAAGGACGCGGGGAAGTCCCACGTGACCAGGAAACCAGTTTTCCACGATTTCCAACGCACTCCTCCGAATAGATGGCACGAAAAACCGATTCCTCTCGCGACGCCCGTTACGGCGCTTTGACCCTCCGGCCCACCCGCTGATCCGGCGCCTCCGCGGCTCCCGGAAATTTGCGAACGCCTTTCTGTCGACATTCTACCACTGTCACACACGCTAAAATCCCTATCCGCGCCGATACACGCGCTCCCGGACCTACCGACGCCCATCGCTCCCGGTTTTCCACGCCATCCCCCACCTCCTGTGTCTACCTTCTGACGGTGCAACACCCGGAAACCCGGAAAAATTACACGGTTATCGCTTCTCGGCCTTATGGCTAAGATCAAAGTGTAGTATCTGTTCTTATCAGCTTAATATCTGATACGTCCAGCATTGCTGGACCAGTATATTAATCTGATTTTTGGACATTGGCGGGGTCCCCGGAGTTTACTCCATCCCTGCCGCGGGTTGGCCCGGCATTGCAGTACCGTCGGGATCGGCCCATCTTATAAGGTTCCACATTAAGCTGATAAGAACAGATTAATGTCTGTGTCTTTCATTTCTCATCCCCTCCGGAAACACTTCTGACACGACAGAAATAAAATGGAGCACGCGCGACGTGATACACGAAAGGGAATGGAGACTTCCATTAGAGAGCAAAGACATGGATATATAAATTCACAAGACGCACATGACATGGAGAATGAACCCTCGGAGGAGTGAGGAATCCAAATGCCGAAAGCTGACACCACGAGAAAACTCCCGGAGGCGATAAGGGCCTCGGAAAAGGGACGAAAAATGATATCATGAAATCGACACCGTCGCGCGAGCGACTCCGTCAAACCTGACACCGTCCCGAGATCTCGAGTGAAATCACACACCACTGGACGATCTCGAGTTACACGCGCCGTCTCGAAAACCGGGGATCTCAGCCTTATGGCTAAGATGGCAGTGTAGTATGGTGAAAATGGTGAACTCGGCCTTATGGCTGAGATGCAAGTGTAGTATTGGGGAACGCGTCACGTTTAACCGTACTTGCGGTGAATATCACACGACGTTTTAAAGACTCACTTGCAATATTTCTCCCTCGTCTCAGACTGCCGGCAGCAACTTTTCCCACCGAGAATTCTCAGGACACACGGGAAAATTTTCTCCCTTTGCGAATGCGAGGAGAACGCAAGGAAACCTTCCTAAATTTTGCCATGGAAACCGAAGCGACAATCGCTTCGGAGTTCGAATCAAGGCGCCCTTCGCGAGCAGAGTATTAGTTTCCTGCCGCATCCCGAGAGGTGGCGTGAGCATGCACGGGAGGTGGCTGGGGGGGGCGGCAGACTCTTCGTTCTTTCTCGACCGCTCGGACCGATGACTACACGACCGCGACAGAGGCGAACTTTTTCAAGGATTTAAGGAGAGATTTACTGAATTCGAAGAATTTTTGTCCCACCAAATTATCAAATACAAGGCATTCCAGCGACGAGGAAACCAATGTTTCTCTCGAAATACAGGGAATGGAACGCCAATCATGCACGGAGTGAGTTAAAAACGGTCGTTTTCCCGAAGAATGATAAACGGGAAGGATGGTGATTTCTTTAAATTTCGGTGATCGGCTGACAGATTTCTTTTGACGAATTTTGGGGGGAGCCGATATTTTTCTCCCATGTATTTCGAGTTTTGTCTACATAGGTGACACTTGAAATTTCGTGTCTTTCGAGTTTTCTGCCGCTTGTCTACGTAGGTGAGTGACACTTGAAATTTGGACGATTTCTCGAGCATGGAAGGGTGATTTCCTTCAGTTCCAATAACTTTTCACGGTACTTCCGAAGATTAAACTAAGGCATTGGAGATTTCTTAACATGTCCGTGATGCTTTGAAAAATGAGAAAAACAGCCATTTCTACCAATTTTTACACAGGATGTTGGAATTTCGAAGAAATTTGAGGGGAGCGAAAATTTTTCTCCACATTCTTCAATTTTTCTGCCGCTTGTCTACATGGGTCAAACTTGAAATTTACACGATTTCTCGAGATTGATTTTCTTCAGTTCCCAAAACTTTTCACAAAAACAAGAGGTTCGTGATACTTCCGAAGGTCAAATTCCGACTTTCTTCTGTTAGGAAATACTCCCTAAAATTTAATCCTTCCACGAAAATTCGCCCGACCCACGATTTCACCCCCGGGGTTTATGACCGTCCCTTTGCAACCCTGTCGTGCCCCCCCCAAAGCTCCGTGGATGCATTCGAAAGGACGCGGGGAAGTCCCACGTGACCAGGAAACCAGTTTTCCACGATTTCCAACGCACTCCTCCGAATAGATGGCACGAAAAACCGATTCCTCTCGCGACGCCCGTTACGGCGCTTTGACCCTCCGGCCCACCCGCTGATCCGGCGCCTCCGCGGCTCCCGGAAATTTGCGAACGCCTTTCTGTCGACATTCTACCACTGTCACACACGCTAAAATCCCTATCCGCGCCGATACACGCGCTCCCGGACCTACCGACGCCCATCGCTCCCGGTTTTCCACGCCATCCCCCACCTCCTGTGTCTACCTTCTGACGGTGCAACACCCGGAAACCCGGAAAAATTACACGGTTATCGCTTCTCGGCCTTATGGCTAAGATCAAAGTGTAGGATAAGTGTGGAAAAGGATACAGTGGGCGTGAATGAGAGTGAGAATGGCAGTGAAAGAGTGAATGTGAGTGTGAATGAGAACATAAATGAAAGTGAATTTGTAGAAAATGCGATGGCTATATGTGAAGTGGTATTAGAAGAAAGCGCTAGGGAGATAGAGAGCGAGACCACGGTGGCCGAAACTGCTCCCCCAACGACCACAGCCTCAATTGAACCCCCGCCAAGAATAAGAAGAGCAAGAAGAACGACCGCATCGAGTGAAGGGCCGGCAGGTGAAGAAGACGCGGCGGCGGCAGCGGAGCAGAAGGACCCCACCCCACCCAGGAAGAGAAGAGCCGGCCGCCCACCGGGGAGGCGCCCGAGGCTGAGAGTGGAAGAGGAGAGGGCGCCCATTCAACCCGGGAGTCCACCGCCAGAGAGTCCCCCACACCACGCGGCCGCTGAAAGCGGGAACCCACCCCAAGCTATCAACCCGGGGCGGGGGAACGCGGAAGGCGTCCGCGGAGAAGAGGTGGGGGTGGATGAGCCCCGCAGTCCACCAGCGGGGCCACGCAGCCCGTCCGGCGATCGCCACCTGCGACATGAAGAAGAGGGAAGAGAAGGGGAGAGGGCGGGGGGAGAGGGGACGCTGAGTACTCCCAGCCCGCCCACCAGCCAAAGGGTCCCACCGCAGAGGAGAAGAAGAGGGCCGGTCAACAGTCCTAATCATCCCGCTGACCGGCCCCAGGAGGAAGAAGGTGGGACCCAGTCATCAGTAAATGGCGCTCCCGAAAGGCAGGTGGCGGTCAATTTTGACGGGCTGCCGGATGAGCAACGGCGGTGGATCGAGACCATCGAGGCGGCCTGCGTAGTGGGGTGGGAGGCGTTCGAAGAGGCCGTCGCCGCATGGTGTAAAACCATTACGGACAAGAAGCCGGCCCGTAGAGAAGGAGGCGGGGGTTCGAGAAGAAGAGGGGGGGAAAGAAGTGCTGAAAGAAGAGTCCCCCCCTTAGAGGAGGAGGGGGAGCAGGAAGTAGAGAATGCCCAAATAAATGACATTGATAACATCGGAATGGGTAACGTCCCAGCTCGCCGCGTGTTTCGACCCGGCATGGAATGGCACGAGGAGAGGATTAGGAAGGCGAAACATATACAACAACTGTTTAGGAAAAACAAAAAGCGTGCCATAGACCAGGTGTTGAAGGGCCCCTCTCCGCATTGCGAGATCGACAAGGAGATAGTCTTTAATCATTTTAATAATACATTTAATAACGACCGTTTTATTACACGTCCTTCCCCACTTGATATGGTTAATATTGATATGCCCAGCCTCAATGAAAACTTATCAGCATTACTACGCCCACTGTCGGCAGGAGAAATTTGGAAGAGGCTGGGCCGAATGAGCAATTCTGCACCGGGGAAGGACAACATTACCTACGTCGATCTTCGCAATGCGGATATAGGTGGCCACATCCTTAGGACCATCTTCCAACATTGCTATAATAGAGGCCGAATCCCTGATGTTTGGAAAGACACCCGAACGGTTCTCATATTTAAAAAGGGCGCCAGGGACCAAATTGAGAACTGGCGCCCATTAACTTTAGGGCCCACCCTGGCTAAACTATATGCAGGTGTTTTAGCCGACAGGCTAAGCGGGTGGGCTGAAAATACAGGTCGGGTGTCTGGAGAACAGAAGGGATTCGGTCCACATGAAGGTTGTTACGAACATAATTTTGTTATTAAAAACGTTTTGGAAGAGGTCCAAAGGAAACGTGGCCAAGTCTGCGTCTCATTTCTAGATTTATCAAATGCATTTGGCTCTGTTCCTCACGGTCACATATTTCGAAGTTTAAACTCCTTAGGTGTCCCCGAAAAACTTATACACATTATTAAAGAAATGTATTCGGGGGCACGTACGACCGTGAGGACCGTCGAAGGTGAGACGCAGACTATACCGCTTAAAGCGGGTGTTAAGCAAGGATGTCCGCTTAGCCCTATTTTATTCAATTTAAGTATAGAGTACCTGGTCCGCAGCATTGCTGCACAAAAGGAAAACGTAGGCTTTCGGGTCAGCGGCATACCCATCACCGTCCTTGCCTACGCGGATGATATCGCGCTGGTGGCCAAGAACCCGGACGGGATGAGGAAGTTGCTCGATCTCGCCGATCGTATTGCGGCGTGGAGTGGGTTGACATTCAACCCTCGCAAGTGTGCGACCCTCCACGTCGCGGGTGGGCGGGTGAGAGCGACGGAGTTCCGTCTGGGGGGCGGGACACCGGTGGTAATGGCGGAGGGCGAGGGGTATGAGTACCTAGGGATTCCCACGGGGTTCAAGGTCGAACAAACGCCAGGGCGCCTAATCGACGAATTAACAGAGAATATCGACGCGCTGGACGCCTCTCTATTGGCGCCCTGGCAGAAAATCGAGGCCCTAAACATGTTTTTATTAACAA
Organism: Ceriagrion tenellum; assembly: GCA_963169105.1. Classification (NCBI taxonomy): domain Eukaryota; kingdom Metazoa; phylum Arthropoda; class Insecta; order Odonata; family Coenagrionidae; genus Ceriagrion; species Ceriagrion tenellum. Next base: position 116,323,532 of record OY720640.1, on the reverse strand, counting down.
AACTGGATTTTATTTTACGGGGAGGTAGGGTTAAGAAGGGCCCTCTTAAAGCCTTAGATAAACGTGTTAAGAGGGCCCTCAAGGAGTGGATGTACCTCCCCAATCGAGCCTCGTGGGAGATCTGTCACCTGGCACCGCGGAAGGGGGGCGCGGGCGTCTTCCCGACCGCGGACCAGGTGGACATCCTAACAGTGACTCATGCCTTTCGCCTTCTTTCTTGCAGGGAGCCGTGGGTGAGGACGATGGTGGACAATGCAATTTATAAAACCGTGAAGACGAGAACCCGGCGGGAACCAGAGGGGAGCGACATTGCAGAGTACCTTTCCGGGAGCATGCGGGCGGAGTTTGGGAGATACCGATTCGACGTCGCATCTTTGTGGTCAGACGCCCGGATGGCGTCAAGCCGATTGGCATCAAAAATTGGACTGTCGTGGAGCTGGAGTGACGTGCGGAGGGAGTTTGAGATCGTCATCCCGGCCCACGGCAGAGAACCTGACGTCGTTCGCGTTCCCCCCAGCAAAGTCCGCATGTTAGGGAAGCTGCTGCGAGATGCCGTGCGACAGCAATACCTTGCCCGTCTTTTGGCCAAACCCGACCAGGGCAAGGTATTCGAGTGTCTTTCCGAATCTCCATATTCGAACCACTTTCTACGGACGGGCGCCAACACGCGTTTTTCAGATTGGCGCTTCGTCCATAGGGCACGTTTGGGCGTGGTCCCTCTGAATGCCGCCACGAGGTGGGGTCCTCGGGATGACCTCCGGTGTAGGCGATGTGGGTTTCAGAGTGAGACGCTCCCTCACGTGCTGAATCACTGTACGGTGCATTCGGCTGCGTGGAGGGGCCGACACGATGTTATCCTGCATCGTCTCGCCGGGGAGGTTCCTCGCGAAGGCGTGGAAATCCGAATCGATCAGGTTCCACCGATGATCGAATCTTCCCTGAGACCCGATCTTGTGGTTGTTGACGAGGGACGTAGAAAAGTCGTCATCGTTGACGTAACAGTGCCCTTTGAGAACCGGAAGGCAGCCTTGGACATTGCCAGGCAGACTAAATTCGACAAGTATTCTGACATCTCGCAGCAACTCGCCGACCGCGGGTACACTGTTTCTTTAAGTGCACTCGTGGTTGGGGCCCTGGGGGCGTGGGATCCCCAAAATTGGGTGGTGTTCCGCGACCTCGGTATCGCTCGGCGAAGCGTCGGTAGAATCGCAAAATTAATGGTCTCCGACGCTATCCGGTGGTCGCGGGACATTTATGTTTCGCATGTAATGGGCAAAATTATGTATCCCACAAACCTTGGGCTCCCCCCCGGTCAGAGAACGAGTCTCTCACCTCGAGACTCTGAAGACGAGACCCCAATGTTTTAATAAAGACTTTTATATCTGTGTGTTATTTATTTATTTATTTATTTATTGTATATTTATGTGTGTTTGTCTTGTTATAGCCTGAGTTTTTATTTTTTTTATGACTGGCGGCCTTTTACACCGCCAGTCTCCTTTGCTTTTATCACTCTGGCTAATTTTATAGTTCTCCCGGCTCTCTACACCGGGAATTTTAAATTTTTAGGCGCCGGCACTTTTAACTTTTTTATTACTCCCGGCACTATACACCGGGAGTTTTTAATCTATTTATTTATTTACTATACCCCTTTTTAACGTTTTAATCGTGCCGGCGCTATCCTATATTGGGGTCTCTGTCTAAAGAGTGGCTCCCGCGTAGCTTACCTTTTCCTTAGGGTTAAGCGGAAACGAGGGGCCCTCTGTGTAATTTTATAGTTGAGGCGACTATTTTAACGCCAATCTAATCTTTTTATTTTATTTTCCTTTCATACGGCATTCCGGATCAAAATTCTAAATTTTTTACCAAAGTCTTAATATCTTTTATACCCCTTTCGGACCTCCGGAATGTCAACACCTGGTCGCCCATGCCGGGGACGTTTTAGTCTTTTTATTTTTTAAATTTTAAGACTTTTTTCTATTTTTAATCCGTCTTTTTATTAAATTTTTAGGACGAGCTGGGACGACCGACGGTGCCGCAGGAATGAATGAATAGAATGGAAAATGATAAAAGAAAAACAAAAGTTATGATAATATTTTTATATAATCAAAATTAATGTAAATTAAAATCTGAATAACAAGCCACTGTGGCACAATGTACCATCAATATGTGCAATAAACATTATTAATCTGTTCTTATCAGCTTAATATCTGATACGTCCAGCATTGCTGGACCAGTATATTAATCTGATTTTTGGACATTGGCGGGGTCCCCGGAGTTTACTCCATCCCTGCCGCGGGTTGGCCCGGCATTGCAGTACCGTCGGGATCGGCCCATCTTATAAGGTTCCACATTAAGCTGATAAGAACAGATTAATGTCTGTGTCTTTCATTTCTCATCCCCTCCGGAAACACTTCTGACACGACAGAAATAAAATGGAGCACGCGCGACGTGATACACGAAAGGGAATGGAGACTTCCATTAGAGAGCAAAGACATGGATATATAAATTCACAAGACGCACATGACATGGAGAATGAACCCTCGGAGGAGTGAGGAATCCAAATGCCGAAAGCTGACACCACGAGAAAACTCCCGGAGGCGATAAGGGCCTCGGAAAAGGGACGAAAAATGATATCATGAAATCGACACCGTCGCGCGAGCGACTCCGTCAAACCTGACACCGTCCCGAGATCTCGAGTGAAATCACACACCACTGGACGATCTCGAGTTACACGCGCCGTCTCGAAAACCGGGGATCTCAGCCTTATGGCTAAGATGGCAGTGTAGTATGGTGAAAATGGTGAACTCGGCCTTATGGCTGAGATGCAAGTGTAGTATTGGGGAACGCGTCACGTTTAACCGTACTTGCGGTGAATATCACACGACGTTTTAAAGACTCACTTGCAATATTTCTCCCTCGTCTCAGACTGCCGGCAGCAACTTTTCCCACCGAGAATTCTCAGGACACACGGGAAAATTTTCTCCCTTTGCGAATGCGAGGAGAACGCAAGGAAACCTTCCTAAATTTTGCCATGGAAACCGAAGCGACAATCGCTTCGGAGTTCGAATCAAGGCGCCCTTCGCGAGCAGAGTATTAGTTTCCTGCCGCATCCCGAGAGGTGGCGTGAGCATGCACGGGAGGTGGCTGGGGGGGGCGGCAGACTCTTCGTTCTTTCTCGACCGCTCGGACCGATGACTACACGACCGCGACAGAGGCGAACTTTTTCAAGGATTTAAGGAGAGATTTACTGAATTCGAAGAATTTTTGTCCCACCAAATTATCAAATACAAGGCATTCCAGCGACGAGGAAACCAATGTTTCTCTCGAAATACAGGGAATGGAACGCCAATCATGCACGGAGTGAGTTAAAAACGGTCGTTTTCCCGAAGAATGATAAACGGGAAGGATGGTGATTTCTTTAAATTTCGGTGATCGGCTGACAGATTTCTTTTGACGAATTTTGGGGGGAGCCGATATTTTTCTCCCATGTATTTCGAGTTTTGTCTACATAGGTGACACTTGAAATTTCGTGTCTTTCGAGTTTTCTGCCGCTTGTCTACGTAGGTGAGTGACACTTGAAATTTGGACGATTTCTCGAGCATGGAAGGGTGATTTCCTTCAGTTCCAATAACTTTTCACGGTACTTCCGAAGATTAAACTAAGGCATTGGAGATTTCTTAACATGTCCGTGATGCTTTGAAAAATGAGAAAAACAGCCATTTCTACCAATTTTTACACAGGATGTTGGAATTTCGAAGAAATTTGAGGGGAGCGAAAATTTTTCTCCACATTCTTCAATTTTTCTGCCGCTTGTCTACATGGGTCAAACTTGAAATTTACACGATTTCTCGAGATTGATTTTCTTCAGTTCCCAAAACTTTTCACAAAAACAAGAGGTTCGTGATACTTCCGAAGGTCAAATTCCGACTTTCTTCTGTTAGGAAATACTCCCTAAAATTTAATCCTTCCACGAAAATTCGCCCGACCCACGATTTCACCCCCGGGGTTTATGACCGTCCCTTTGCAACCCTGTCGTGCCCCCCCCAAAGCTCCGTGGATGCATTCGAAAGGACGCGGGGAAGTCCCACGTGACCAGGAAACCAGTTTTCCACGATTTCCAACGCACTCCTCCGAATAGATGGCACGAAAAACCGATTCCTCTCGCGACGCCCGTTACGGCGCTTTGACCCTCCGGCCCACCCGCTGATCCGGCGCCTCCGCGGCTCCCGGAAATTTGCGAACGCCTTTCTGTCGACATTCTACCACTGTCACACACGCTAAAATCCCTATCCGCGCCGATACACGCGCTCCCGGACCTACCGACGCCCATCGCTCCCGGTTTTCCACGCCATCCCCCACCTCCTGTGTCTACCTTCTGACGGTGCAACACCCGGAAACCCGGAAAAATTACACGGTTATCGCTTCTCGGCCTTATGGCTAAGATCAAAGTGTAGTATCTGTTCTTATCAGCTTAATATCTGATACGTCCAGCATTGCTGGACCAGTATATTAATCTGATTTTTGGACATTGGCGGGGTCCCCGGAGTTTACTCCATCCCTGCCGCGGGTTGGCCCGGCATTGCAGTACCGTCGGGATCGGCCCATCTTATAAGGTTCCACATTAAGCTGATAAGAACAGATTAATGTCTGTGTCTTTCATTTCTCATCCCCTCCGGAAACACTTCTGACACGACAGAAATAAAATGGAGCACGCGCGACGTGATACACGAAAGGGAATGGAGACTTCCATTAGAGAGCAAAGACATGGATATATAAATTCACAAGACGCACATGACATGGAGAATGAACCCTCGGAGGAGTGAGGAATCCAAATGCCGAAAGCTGACACCACGAGAAAACTCCCGGAGGCGATAAGGGCCTCGGAAAAGGGACGAAAAATGATATCATGAAATCGACACCGTCGCGCGAGCGACTCCGTCAAACCTGACACCGTCCCGAGATCTCGAGTGAAATCACACACCACTGGACGATCTCGAGTTACACGCGCCGTCTCGAAAACCGGGGATCTCAGCCTTATGGCTAAGATGGCAGTGTAGTATGGTGAAAATGGTGAACTCGGCCTTATGGCTGAGATGCAAGTGTAGTATTGGGGAACGCGTCACGTTTAACCGTACTTGCGGTGAATATCACACGACGTTTTAAAGACTCACTTGCAATATTTCTCCCTCGTCTCAGACTGCCGGCAGCAACTTTTCCCACCGAGAATTCTCAGGACACACGGGAAAATTTTCTCCCTTTGCGAATGCGAGGAGAACGCAAGGAAACCTTCCTAAATTTTGCCATGGAAACCGAAGCGACAATCGCTTCGGAGTTCGAATCAAGGCGCCCTTCGCGAGCAGAGTATTAGTTTCCTGCCGCATCCCGAGAGGTGGCGTGAGCATGCACGGGAGGTGGCTGGGGGGGGCGGCAGACTCTTCGTTCTTTCTCGACCGCTCGGACCGATGACTACACGACCGCGACAGAGGCGAACTTTTTCAAGGATTTAAGGAGAGATTTACTGAATTCGAAGAATTTTTGTCCCACCAAATTATCAAATACAAGGCATTCCAGCGACGAGGAAACCAATGTTTCTCTCGAAATACAGGGAATGGAACGCCAATCATGCACGGAGTGAGTTAAAAACGGTCGTTTTCCCGAAGAATGATAAACGGGAAGGATGGTGATTTCTTTAAATTTCGGTGATCGGCTGACAGATTTCTTTTGACGAATTTTGGGGGGAGCCGATATTTTTCTCCCATGTATTTCGAGTTTTGTCTACATAGGTGACACTTGAAATTTCGTGTCTTTCGAGTTTTCTGCCGCTTGTCTACGTAGGTGAGTGACACTTGAAATTTGGACGATTTCTCGAGCATGGAAGGGTGATTTCCTTCAGTTCCAATAACTTTTCACGGTACTTCCGAAGATTAAACTAAGGCATTGGAGATTTCTTAACATGTCCGTGATGCTTTGAAAAATGAGAAAAACAGCCATTTCTACCAATTTTTACACAGGATGTTGGAATTTCGAAGAAATTTGAGGGGAGCGAAAATTTTTCTCCACATTCTTCAATTTTTCTGCCGCTTGTCTACATGGGTCAAACTTGAAATTTACACGATTTCTCGAGATTGATTTTCTTCAGTTCCCAAAACTTTTCACAAAAACAAGAGGTTCGTGATACTTCCGAAGGTCAAATTCCGACTTTCTTCTGTTAGGAAATACTCCCTAAAATTTAATCCTTCCACGAAAATTCGCCCGACCCACGATTTCACCCCCGGGGTTTATGACCGTCCCTTTGCAACCCTGTCGTGCCCCCCCCAAAGCTCCGTGGATGCATTCGAAAGGACGCGGGGAAGTCCCACGTGACCAGGAAACCAGTTTTCCACGATTTCCAACGCACTCCTCCGAATAGATGGCACGAAAAACCGATTCCTCTCGCGACGCCCGTTACGGCGCTTTGACCCTCCGGCCCACCCGCTGATCCGGCGCCTCCGCGGCTCCCGGAAATTTGCGAACGCCTTTCTGTCGACATTCTACCACTGTCACACACGCTAAAATCCCTATCCGCGCCGATACACGCGCTCCCGGACCTACCGACGCCCATCGCTCCCGGTTTTCCACGCCATCCCCCACCTCCTGTGTCTACCTTCTGACGGTGCAACACCCGGAAACCCGGAAAAATTACACGGTTATCGCTTCTCGGCCTTATGGCTAAGATCAAAGTGTAGTATCTGTTCTTATCAGCTTAATATCTGATACGTCCAGCATTGCTGGACCAGTATATTAATCTGATTTTTGGACATTGGCGGGGTCCCCGGAGTTTACTCCATCCCTGCCGCGGGTTGGCCCGGCATTGCAGTACCGTCGGGATCGGCCCATCTTATAAGGTTCCACATTAAGCTGATAAGAACAGATTAATGTCTGTGTCTTTCATTTCTCATCCCCTCCGGAAACACTTCTGACACGACAGAAATAAAATGGAGCACGCGCGACGTGATACACGAAAGGGAATGGAGACTTCCATTAGAGAGCAAAGACATGGATATATAAATTCACAAGACGCACATGACATGGAGAATGAACCCTCGGAGGAGTGAGGAATCCAAATGCCGAAAGCTGACACCACGAGAAAACTCCCGGAGGCGATAAGGGCCTCGGAAAAGGGACGAAAAATGATATCATGAAATCGACACCGTCGCGCGAGCGACTCCGTCAAACCTGACACCGTCCCGAGATCTCGAGTGAAATCACACACCACTGGACGATCTCGAGTTACACGCGCCGTCTCGAAAACCGGGGATCTCAGCCTTATGGCTAAGATGGCAGTGTAGTATGGTGAAAATGGTGAACTCGGCCTTATGGCTGAGATGCAAGTGTAGTATTGGGGAACGCGTCACGTTTAACCGTACTTGCGGTGAATATCACACGACGTTTTAAAGACTCACTTGCAATATTTCTCCCTCGTCTCAGACTGCCGGCAGCAACTTTTCCCACCGAGAATTCTCAGGACACACGGGAAAATTTTCTCCCTTTGCGAATGCGAGGAGAACGCAAGGAAACCTTCCTAAATTTTGCCATGGAAACCGAAGCGACAATCGCTTCGGAGTTCGAATCAAGGCGCCCTTCGCGAGCAGAGTATTAGTTTCCTGCCGCATCCCGAGAGGTGGCGTGAGCATGCACGGGAGGTGGCTGGGGGGGGCGGCAGACTCTTCGTTCTTTCTCGACCGCTCGGACCGATGACTACACGACCGCGACAGAGGCGAACTTTTTCAAGGATTTAAGGAGAGATTTACTGAATTCGAAGAATTTTTGTCCCACCAAATTATCAAATACAAGGCATTCCAGCGACGAGGAAACCAATGTTTCTCTCGAAATACAGGGAATGGAACGCCAATCATGCACGGAGTGAGTTAAAAACGGTCGTTTTCCCGAAGAATGATAAACGGGAAGGATGGTGATTTCTTTAAATTTCGGTGATCGGCTGACAGATTTCTTTTGACGAATTTTGGGGGGAGCCGATATTTTTCTCCCATGTATTTCGAGTTTTGTCTACATAGGTGACACTTGAAATTTCGTGTCTTTCGAGTTTTCTGCCGCTTGTCTACGTAGGTGAGTGACACTTGAAATTTGGACGATTTCTCGAGCATGGAAGGGTGATTTCCTTCAGTTCCAATAACTTTTCACGGTACTTCCGAAGATTAAACTAAGGCATTGGAGATTTCTTAACATGTCCGTGATGCTTTGAAAAATGAGAAAAACAGCCATTTCTACCAATTTTTACACAGGATGTTGGAATTTCGAAGAAATTTGAGGGGAGCGAAAATTTTTCTCCACATTCTTCAATTTTTCTGCCGCTTGTCTACATGGGTCAAACTTGAAATTTACACGATTTCTCGAGATTGATTTTCTTCAGTTCCCAAAACTTTTCACAAAAACAAGAGGTTCGTGATACTTCCGAAGGTCAAATTCCGACTTTCTTCTGTTAGGAAATACTCCCTAAAATTTAATCCTTCCACGAAAATTCGCCCGACCCACGATTTCACCCCCGGGGTTTATGACCGTCCCTTTGCAACCCTGTCGTGCCCCCCCCAAAGCTCCGTGGATGCATTCGAAAGGACGCGGGGAAGTCCCACGTGACCAGGAAACCAGTTTTCCACGATTTCCAACGCACTCCTCCGAATAGATGGCACGAAAAACCGATTCCTCTCGCGACGCCCGTTACGGCGCTTTGACCCTCCGGCCCACCCGCTGATCCGGCGCCTCCGCGGCTCCCGGAAATTTGCGAACGCCTTTCTGTCGACATTCTACCACTGTCACACACGCTAAAATCCCTATCCGCGCCGATACACGCGCTCCCGGACCTACCGACGCCCATCGCTCCCGGTTTTCCACGCCATCCCCCACCTCCTGTGTCTACCTTCTGACGGTGCAACACCCGGAAACCCGGAAAAATTACACGGTTATCGCTTCTCGGCCTTATGGCTAAGATCAAAGTGTAGTATCTGTTCTTATCAGCTTAATTTTTGGGCCCCTCAGGCATATAGCTGATTTTTAGCGGGTGGTCCACCCGTTTTTCCACGGTGCCGTGGAATCCCAGATTGGCCCCCACCAGTGGTAAGCCTCCTGGGACACCCACGGCACTAAGGGGCATCAGGACACTAGGGCCTGCTCTGCCTGTCCTCTCTTTCGCCCCGGACCACTCTCCGCCGCGGGGCATGGCGCGCACACTTGGTGCGGGCCACTGACCCCGCGGCCCCATCGCCCCTTCAGGGCACCCAAGCCTCTTTTGGGCTTCCCCAACCCCTTCAGGGTACCCCGGCCTCTTTAAGGCCCCAAAGCCCCTTCAGGGCCCCAAAGCCCCTTCAGGGCCCAAAGCCCCTTCAGGGCCCCATTGGTAACTCAGGACCCCTAAGCCCTCCCTTGTCCCAGCCCGCCCCCTCAGGGCCCCAACCGCCCCCTCAAGGCCCCAACCGCCCCCTCAGGGCCCCAACCGCCCCCTCAGGGCCCCAACCGCCCCCTCAGGGCCCCAACCGCCCCATCAGGGCCCCAACCGCCCCATCAGGGCCCCAACCGCCCCATCAGGGCCCCAACCGCCCCATCAGGGCCCCAACCGCCCCATCAGGGCCCCAACCGCCCCATCAGGGCCCCAACCGCCCCATCAGGGCCCCAACCGCACCCTGAATCCCGTCCCTTAAGGACAAGGGCACTGTCTCCAACCGTCCATCATGGTCGGTTGTAGAGCGACAGCGACCCGGCCGACCCTAAGCGGCGATAGCGGGGTCGTCATGTGCTGTGCACGTGATTGCCTCGTGTCGCCCGCGTGGTCCGGCTTTACCCCACGCCGTGGACCACGACGCCATTTTCACGACGTCTGGCCCAAATATACGGCAACCGCGCTCTAGTGCGGCCCCAAAGACCCTCCCGCCTCATCAAGGCAGAGAGGAGAAATCTCCAGACACAACTTACGCGTGTCTGCAGAGCGATTTCTCCTCGGAAATAGTATACTTCTTACTATTTCCAGCGTCGCGAGTCCCTCAGACTCGTAACGTCATCTAGCGGATCGTCAGTGAACTTTCTTCTCACTACGATCCGAGGCGGGCGTTTAAATCCCCAGACCCCTCCGCGACGACAGTTCCACGTCGTCCGCCCGACCTCTTGGCCATCAGCCAATCCCGATAACCCCTCCCACTCTCCCGCCTCATCAAGGCACAAGGGAACGACCTCCGGGCACGCCCTCCGCGAGTCTGAAGAGCGGTCCATTCCCTTACTACACTTCTTTTCTCACTCCCAAACCGCCCGCTGGCCCCTCAGGCACACGGCGCCATCCGACGGTCGTTTTTGAACTACGTTCCACTGCGACCGTGGGAGGGTGCCTAGAAAAGCTACCAGGCCGAGAAGCGCGCGGGGTGCCATCAGCGCCCGGGTGGAACTCCGTCACTTCGCTTCCACTCCTCGCGCCCTCTTCAAGGGATCCCCTGCGTCGGCTGGCCTTCCGCCTACCGACGCCGTCCTCTTTATAGGACCTGTCAGTCCCCCCTCGTCATGCCCCGAAAGCCCCCCGTTCCACGCAATGGAAAGAGGACCGGGAGAAAGGAGAAAGCAGCGGCCCCAACATCGCCACCGGTCCTCGCCAACGTGCAAACTCCGTCACCATCCCCCCTTCTGCAGCCCCCATGTGACTCCACACCCCCAACAACGACCGCCTCCCCGTCCCCAGTGGTCCCGGCCCCTACACCCGGACCCCCACATTCCACCCCAACGGCTTCGCCCCCTACCCCATGTGAATCCACCCCATCATCTGTGTCCCCCCCAACAGTGGCCCCAGTGTCCCCTCCCCACCCCCCAATCACTGATTCCCTAAGTTTTTTTGCTTCCCCGCCCCCAGCCCGGCACCCGACGTCCCGAAATCCTGGACATGACACTCCTCTACCACCCGGACTTGACATTCCCGCCGACACTTCGGTGTCGGCGGCACGAAGAGACAACCGCCTCGTGGTTTTTTTCCCTGTGAGTGATGCCCTCGCCTGCACCGAAGAAGGATGCAGCGTCACCTTCAGGGCGAAAGAGTGGACGGCTATGAGAAGGAGCCTCCTGCGCCATGTCATGGATAACCATGGCGTGGGAGGCTTGGAGAGTGTGAATGTGTGTCGAGTGTGTGCGTGTGTGATTGGGAGAAAGCCGTCCACTCATCCATGCCTGAAGGGTGGCCTGCGGAAAGAAGCCACTACAATCTACCGCTTCCGGTGCGGGCACTGCGAGTGGTCCTGCCCCACTCGCCGGGGACTCAGCAACCACGAGGCGGCAGCACACCGGCGTCCGGCCCCACCCGAGATTCCCGCTATCCAGGAGGCCCGGGAAGAGCTGGACGCCGAGGCCGCCGAGGAAGATCTAGACGCCAACCGCGAGGGGGGGGCCCCATCCCCCACGGCCGAACACCTGCCAGGAGACGACGAGGAAGAGACGACGACGCCGCTGACGGAAGACGTCCACCCACCACCAGAGGACGCACCACAGCCTCCTGAGCCACCTACTAATGAGGAGAAGAGGTGGCTCACCAGGTTGGCCGACACCGTCGGCCAGCCCTGGGAAACCTTCGAGGCTGTGGTGGAGGAGTTCACCGCGTCGGCGGCACAGCGTCGTCCACAAGTGGCAGAGAGGCCCCCCCCCTCCCGTTTCAGGTACCCCTCGGCGGCTCAACCCCGGACACGACAACCCCCACGACGGCCAGAGACGGAGTACGACCCCCAGGCGGCAGCGAAGATCCAGAAGCTGTACCGCAGTCACCCAAGGAGGGCGATGCAGGAAATCCTGGAGCAGAGGTCTCCCTACTGCGACATCCCCAGGGAGGTGGTGGAAGACCACTTCCGCAAGGTGCACGAGGATGTCGCAGTGGACAACACCGCGGAGACAGGTGACGACGGCTCGACCCTGATCTACCAGGCGACGACGGAGGTAGACAGGAAAATGCTCCAGGACAAGGTGACTGCGGGAGAGGTCATCGCCCGCCTGGGGAGAATGAAGAATACGGCCCCCGGACCAGATGGCGTCTCGTACGGGGACCTGAGGACCGTCGACCGTCGTGGGAGGATTTTGGCGACCATCTTTGACCGCTGCCTGAAGGAAGCCAGAACACCGGCAACGTGGAAGGCCTCTCGGACCGTCCTCCTCCACAAGGGGGGGGACCGCCAGGACATCGGCAACTGGAGGCCCATTGCGCTTGGCAACACTGTGGCCAAGCTGCATGCCGGGATGCTCGCGGACCGCCTGCTCAAATGGGCGGTCAGCGGCAGGAAGTTGCACCCGGCACAGAAGGGCTTCCGGGAGTTCGAGGGGTGCCATGAGCACAATTTCACCCTGCAGGCAGCGGTCGACGAATGTCGTCGAAGAAGGACCGGCATCAGCATTGCCTGGCTTGACCTCCGCAACGCTTTCGGGTCCATCCCTCACCACCACCTGAGGAGCACGCTGAAGAAGATGGACCTTCCCGAGGAGACGCTGAAGGCCGTGGAGGAGATGGAGAAGAGCTCCACGGTCGTGAAGACCGCCGGCGGCGACACCGGCCCGATCAACATCCGGGCTGGTGTCAAGCAAGGCTGCCCGTTGTCACCGGTGATATTCAACCTCGGAATAGAACCGGTGATACGGGCGGTCGCTGGCGAAGCGGGAAGGTCGGGGGTCGTCGTGCAGGGGCAGAACATCGCCATCCTTGCATATGCAGACGACCTCGTGCTCATCGCCAAGGACCCGGACCACCTGCAGCGCCTGCTGGACACGGCGGGCAAGGAGGCGACGGCTGCAGGGCTGCAATTCAAGCCAGGCAAGTGCTCCACGCTGGTCCTGGATTTTTCTCAGCGCCAGCCCGTGCAACGGACCCCGCACACCATCCAGGGAGAGTCCATCACCGGGCTGAGGGAAGGAGAGGCGTACAAGTACCTGGGAGTCCCATTCGGCTTCAACGTTGACCAGACTCCCAGGGAAGAGATACGACGCCTGGGCGAGGACCTGGAGAAGCTGGACGGAAGCCTCCTCGCCCCATGGCAGAAGATCGCCGCAACGAACATCTTCCTCCTTCCTCGCCTGGAATTTATTCTCCGGGCTGGCGCTGTGAAGAAGAAGGAGCTTGTCGACCTGGACCAGCGACTGAAGGCCCTGGGGAAGAAGTGGCTCCACCTGCCGAGGAGGGCGTCCAACGAACTCCTCTACGTTGGACACCAGCACGGTGGAGCGGGCCTGCTGCCGCTGCAGGACCAGGTGGACATCCTCACCGTGGTGCACGGGTACAGAACGTTGCACTCCCGCGACCCGAACGTCAGGCTCCTGGCCTGGGGTCGCCTGCGGGAGGTGGTGAGGAGGAAGACGAGGAGGCAGCCAACTGCCGAAGACCTCGCGGAATACCTGTCGGGTAGCCTCCGCGGGGACTTCGGGCGGGAAAGCTGCGACTTCGGATCCCTCTTCACGCAGGTTCGAGCTGCATCGCGCCGCCTCGCCGGCCGCATTGGACTGAGCTGGAGATGGTCGGAGGAGCTCAGGGAGATGCAGATCTCGATTAGAGACTCCGAGGACGGGTCGGAAGACCGCCCCCCGTTCGTCAGGGTGTCGCCGAGGGCCGTCAGGCTCTTGGCGCCCACACTGAAGAATGCGGTGCGGCGCTCGTACCTGAAGAGGTTGAGCGCCAAACCGGATCAGGGGAAAGTCCTCGGTGTATCTTCGAGGTCTGCAGCCTCCAATCACTTCCTGGCAGGAGGGCGATATACCAGGTTTTGTGATTGGAGGTTTATCTTCCGAGCTCGGCTGGACCTTCTCCCGCTCAATGCTTGTCGCCGCTGGGTAACTGGCGGCGACAAGCGCTGTCGGCGATGTGGACGTGCGGACGAGACCCTGCCGCATGTTCTGAACCACTGCACCACCCACTCCAGGACTTGGCAGCTGCGCCACAACGCGGTCCAGGACAGGCTGGCCAACGCAGTGAGAGGACGCCGGGGACGCGAAGGTCAAGAGGTTCGCGTCAACCAAAGAGTCCCCGGCACGGACTCCACACTGCGGCCAGACCTCGTCGTGATCAGCGAGGACCAGCGCAGACTGCAGTTGCTCGACGTAGCAGTCCCGTTTGAAAACCGACACGAGGCGCTGCTGGCGGCCAGGGAACGTAAGGAGGAGAAGTATGCGCCCCTGGTGGAACATCTACGCCAGCAGGGCAAGGAGGCCTCAATCGCCGCCATCGTCGTGGGAAGCCTGGGCACCTGGGACCCGAAGAACGACACCGTTCTCAGGGGCCTGGGCCTACCGCGACGATATTGCAACATCATGCGGCGACTCATAGTGTCGGACGTAGTGAGGTGGTCACGGGACTGCTACGTGGAGCATATAACCGGACATAGACAGTACGAGGACGTCGGGTGCCCCCCATCGCCCCCCCTTCCCCCCCCTCCCCCACCCTCACCCCCAAGAACAGTGTTCCCCCAGTGAGTGAATATAGTGACTTATAAAAATGCCATAAGACTGAGAACGATCAGTATATATTTTCCTATATAAAAACATTATTTTTTTTATGAACCTCCCCATCAGGGAGATCCAACATATGAACTCTATAATCTCCACTTGGGAGATGTGAATAATAAAATGTATCACTATAGCCGAAGAGGCACATGTAAAATTTAGATATATTTGCTTTTTGAAATGACGAAAACTCTGTACAATTTAATATTTAAAATAAAAAACTTTTATCTGTTCTTATCAGCTTAATATCTGATACGTCCAGCATTGCTGGACCAGTATATTAATCTGATTTTTGGACATTGGCGGGGTCCCCGGAGTTTACTCCATCCCTGCCGCGGGTTGGCCCGGCATTGCAGTACCGTCGGGATCGGCCCATCTTATAAGGTTCCACATTAAGCTGATAAGAACAGATTAATGTCTGTGTCTTTCATTTCTCATCCCCTCCGGAAACACTTCTGACACGACAGAAATAAAATGGAGCACGCGCGACGTGATACACGAAAGGGAATGGAGACTTCCATTAGAGAGCAAAGACATGGATATATAAATTCACAAGACGCACATGACATGGAGAATGAACCCTCGGAGGAGTGAGGAATCCAAATGCCGAAAGCTGACACCACGAGAAAACTCCCGGAGGCGATAAGGGCCTCGGAAAAGGGACGAAAAATGATATCATGAAATCGACACCGTCGCGCGAGCGACTCCGTCAAACCTGACACCGTCCCGAGATCTCGAGTGAAATCACACACCACTGGACGATCTCGAGTTACACGCGCCGTCTCGAAAACCGGGGATCTCAGCCTTATGGCTAAGATGGCAGTGTAGTATGGTGAAAATGGTGAACTCGGCCTTATGGCTGAGATGCAAGTGTAGTATTGGGGAACGCGTCACGTTTAACCGTACTTGCGGTGAATATCACACGACGTTTTAAAGACTCACTTGCAATATTTCTCCCTCGTCTCAGACTGCCGGCAGCAACTTTTCCCACCGAGAATTCTCAGGACACACGGGAAAATTTTCTCCCTTTGCGAATGCGAGGAGAACGCAAGGAAACCTTCCTAAATTTTGCCATGGAAACCGAAGCGACAATCGCTTCGGAGTTCGAATCAAGGCGCCCTTCGCGAGCAGAGTATTAGTTTCCTGCCGCATCCCGAGAGGTGGCGTGAGCATGCACGGGAGGTGGCTGGGGGGGGCGGCAGACTCTTCGTTCTTTCTCGACCGCTCGGACCGATGACTACACGACCGCGACAGAGGCGAACTTTTTCAAGGATTTAAGGAGAGATTTACTGAATTCGAAGAATTTTTGTCCCACCAAATTATCAAATACAAGGCATTCCAGCGACGAGGAAACCAATGTTTCTCTCGAAATACAGGGAATGGAACGCCAATCATGCACGGAGTGAGTTAAAAACGGTCGTTTTCCCGAAGAATGATAAACGGGAAGGATGGTGATTTCTTTAAATTTCGGTGATCGGCTGACAGATTTCTTTTGACGAATTTTGGGGGGAGCCGATATTTTTCTCCCATGTATTTCGAGTTTTGTCTACATAGGTGACACTTGAAATTTCGTGTCTTTCGAGTTTTCTGCCGCTTGTCTACGTAGGTGAGTGACACTTGAAATTTGGACGATTTCTCGAGCATGGAAGGGTGATTTCCTTCAGTTCCAATAACTTTTCACGGTACTTCCGAAGATTAAACTAAGGCATTGGAGATTTCTTAACATGTCCGTGATGCTTTGAAAAATGAGAAAAACAGCCATTTCTACCAATTTTTACACAGGATGTTGGAATTTCGAAGAAATTTGAGGGGAGCGAAAATTTTTCTCCACATTCTTCAATTTTTCTGCCGCTTGTCTACATGGGTCAAACTTGAAATTTACACGATTTCTCGAGATTGATTTTCTTCAGTTCCCAAAACTTTTCACAAAAACAAGAGGTTCGTGATACTTCCGAAGGTCAAATTCCGACTTTCTTCTGTTAGGAAATACTCCCTAAAATTTAATCCTTCCACGAAAATTCGCCCGACCCACGATTTCACCCCCGGGGTTTATGACCGTCCCTTTGCAACCCTGTCGTGCCCCCCCCAAAGCTCCGTGGATGCATTCGAAAGGACGCGGGGAAGTCCCACGTGACCAGGAAACCAGTTTTCCACGATTTCCAACGCACTCCTCCGAATAGATGGCACGAAAAACCGATTCCTCTCGCGACGCCCGTTACGGCGCTTTGACCCTCCGGCCCACCCGCTGATCCGGCGCCTCCGCGGCTCCCGGAAATTTGCGAACGCCTTTCTGTCGACATTCTACCACTGTCACACACGCTAAAATCCCTATCCGCGCCGATACACGCGCTCCCGGACCTACCGACGCCCATCGCTCCCGGTTTTCCACGCCATCCCCCACCTCCTGTGTCTACCTTCTGACGGTGCAACACCCGGAAACCCGGAAAAATTACACGGTTATCGCTTCTCGGCCTTATGGCTAAGATCAAAGTGTAGTATCTGTTCTTATCAGCTTAATATCTGATACGTCCAGCATTGCTGGACCAGTATATTAATCTGATTTTTGGACATTGGCGGGGTCCCCGGAGTTTACTCCATCCCTGCCGCGGGTTGGCCCGGCATTGCAGTACCGTCGGGATCGGCCCATCTTATAAGGTTCCACATTAAGCTGATAAGAACAGATTAATGTCTGTGTCTTTCATTTCTCATCCCCTCCGGAAACACTTCTGACACGACAGAAATAAAATGGAGCACGCGCGACGTGATACACGAAAGGGAATGGAGACTTCCATTAGAGAGCAAAGACATGGATATATAAATTCACAAGACGCACATGACATGGAGAATGAACCCTCGGAGGAGTGAGGAATCCAAATGCCGAAAGCTGACACCACGAGAAAACTCCCGGAGGCGATAAGGGCCTCGGAAAAGGGACGAAAAATGATATCATGAAATCGACACCGTCGCGCGAGCGACTCCGTCAAACCTGACACCGTCCCGAGATCTCGAGTGAAATCACACACCACTGGACGATCTCGAGTTACACGCGCCGTCTCGAAAACCGGGGATCTCAGCCTTATGGCTAAGATGGCAGTGTAGTATGGTGAAAATGGTGAACTCGGCCTTATGGCTGAGATGCAAGTGTAGTATTGGGGAACGCGTCACGTTTAACCGTACTTGCGGTGAATATCACACGACGTTTTAAAGACTCACTTGCAATATTTCTCCCTCGTCTCAGACTGCCGGCAGCAACTTTTCCCACCGAGAATTCTCAGGACACACGGGAAAATTTTCTCCCTTTGCGAATGCGAGGAGAACGCAAGGAAACCTTCCTAAATTTTGCCATGGAAACCGAAGCGACAATCGCTTCGGAGTTCGAATCAAGGCGCCCTTCGCGAGCAGAGTATTAGTTTCCTGCCGCATCCCGAGAGGTGGCGTGAGCATGCACGGGAGGTGGCTGGGGGGGGCGGCAGACTCTTCGTTCTTTCTCGACCGCTCGGACCGATGACTACACGACCGCGACAGAGGCGAACTTTTTCAAGGATTTAAGGAGAGATTTACTGAATTCGAAGAATTTTTGTCCCACCAAATTATCAAATACAAGGCATTCCAGCGACGAGGAAACCAATGTTTCTCTCGAAATACAGGGAATGGAACGCCAATCATGCACGGAGTGAGTTAAAAACGGTCGTTTTCCCGAAGAATGATAAACGGGAAGGATGGTGATTTCTTTAAATTTCGGTGATCGGCTGACAGATTTCTTTTGACGAATTTTGGGGGGAGCCGATATTTTTCTCCCATGTATTTCGAGTTTTGTCTACATAGGTGACACTTGAAATTTCGTGTCTTTCGAGTTTTCTGCCGCTTGTCTACGTAGGTGAGTGACACTTGAAATTTGGACGATTTCTCGAGCATGGAAGGGTGATTTCCTTCAGTTCCAATAACTTTTCACGGTACTTCCGAAGATTAAACTAAGGCATTGGAGATTTCTTAACATGTCCGTGATGCTTTGAAAAATGAGAAAAACAGCCATTTCTACCAATTTTTACACAGGATGTTGGAATTTCGAAGAAATTTGAGGGGAGCGAAAATTTTTCTCCACATTCTTCAATTTTTCTGCCGCTTGTCTACATGGGTCAAACTTGAAATTTACACGATTTCTCGAGATTGATTTTCTTCAGTTCCCAAAACTTTTCACAAAAACAAGAGGTTCGTGATACTTCCGAAGGTCAAATTCCGACTTTCTTCTGTTAGGAAATACTCCCTAAAATTTAATCCTTCCACGAAAATTCGCCCGACCCACGATTTCACCCCCGGGGTTTATGACCGTCCCTTTGCAACCCTGTCGTGCCCCCCCCAAAGCTCCGTGGATGCATTCGAAAGGACGCGGGGAAGTCCCACGTGACCAGGAAACCAGTTTTCCACGATTTCCAACGCACTCCTCCGAATAGATGGCACGAAAAACCGATTCCTCTCGCGACGCCCGTTACGGCGCTTTGACCCTCCGGCCCACCCGCTGATCCGGCGCCTCCGCGGCTCCCGGAAATTTGCGAACGCCTTTCTGTCGACATTCTACCACTGTCACACACGCTAAAATCCCTATCCGCGCCGATACACGCGCTCCCGGACCTACCGACGCCCATCGCTCCCGGTTTTCCACGCCATCCCCCACCTCCTGTGTCTACCTTCTGACGGTGCAACACCCGGAAACCCGGAAAAATTACACGGTTATCGCTTCTCGGCCTTATGGCTAAGATCAAAGTGTAGTATCTGTTCTTATCAGCTTAATATCTGATACGTCCAGCATTGCTGGACCAGTATATTAATCTGATTTTTGGACATTGGCGGGGTCCCCGGAGTTTACTCCATCCCTGCCGCGGGTTGGCCCGGCATTGCAGTACCGTCGGGATCGGCCCATCTTATAAGGTTCCACATTAAGCTGATAAGAACAGATTAATGTCTGTGTCTTTCATTTCTCATCCCCTCCGGAAACACTTCTGACACGACAGAAATAAAATGGAGCACGCGCGACGTGATACACGAAAGGGAATGGAGACTTCCATTAGAGAGCAAAGACATGGATATATAAATTCACAAGACGCACATGACATGGAGAATGAACCCTCGGAGGAGTGAGGAATCCAAATGCCGAAAGCTGACACCACGAGAAAACTCCCGGAGGCGATAAGGGCCTCGGAAAAGGGACGAAAAATGATATCATGAAATCGACACCGTCGCGCGAGCGACTCCGTCAAACCTGACACCGTCCCGAGATCTCGAGTGAAATCACACACCACTGGACGATCTCGAGTTACACGCGCCGTCTCGAAAACCGGGGATCTCAGCCTTATGGCTAAGATGGCAGTGTAGTATGGTGAAAATGGTGAACTCGGCCTTATGGCTGAGATGCAAGTGTAGTATTGGGGAACGCGTCACGTTTAACCGTACTTGCGGTGAATATCACACGACGTTTTAAAGACTCACTTGCAATATTTCTCCCTCGTCTCAGACTGCCGGCAGCAACTTTTCCCACCGAGAATTCTCAGGACACACGGGAAAATTTTCTCCCTTTGCGAATGCGAGGAGAACGCAAGGAAACCTTCCTAAATTTTGCCATGGAAACCGAAGCGACAATCGCTTCGGAGTTCGAATCAAGGCGCCCTTCGCGAGCAGAGTATTAGTTTCCTGCCGCATCCCGAGAGGTGGCGTGAGCATGCACGGGAGGTGGCTGGGGGGGGCGGCAGACTCTTCGTTCTTTCTCGACCGCTCGGACCGATGACTACACGACCGCGACAGAGGCGAACTTTTTCAAGGATTTAAGGAGAGATTTACTGAATTCGAAGAATTTTTGTCCCACCAAATTATCAAATACAAGGCATTCCAGCGACGAGGAAACCAATGTTTCTCTCGAAATACAGGGAATGGAACGCCAATCATGCACGGAGTGAGTTAAAAACGGTCGTTTTCCCGAAGAATGATAAACGGGAAGGATGGTGATTTCTTTAAATTTCGGTGATCGGCTGACAGATTTCTTTTGACGAATTTTGGGGGGAGCCGATATTTTTCTCCCATGTATTTCGAGTTTTGTCTACATAGGTGACACTTGAAATTTCGTGTCTTTCGAGTTTTCTGCCGCTTGTCTACGTAGGTGAGTGACACTTGAAATTTGGACGATTTCTCGAGCATGGAAGGGTGATTTCCTTCAGTTCCAATAACTTTTCACGGTACTTCCGAAGATTAAACTAAGGCATTGGAGATTTCTTAACATGTCCGTGATGCTTTGAAAAATGAGAAAAACAGCCATTTCTACCAATTTTTACACAGGATGTTGGAATTTCGAAGAAATTTGAGGGGAGCGAAAATTTTTCTCCACATTCTTCAATTTTTCTGCCGCTTGTCTACATGGGTCAAACTTGAAATTTACACGATTTCTCGAGATTGATTTTCTTCAGTTCCCAAAACTTTTCACAAAAACAAGAGGTTCGTGATACTTCCGAAGGTCAAATTCCGACTTTCTTCTGTTAGGAAATACTCCCTAAAATTTAATCCTTCCACGAAAATTCGCCCGACCCACGATTTCACCCCCGGGGTTTATGACCGTCCCTTTGCAACCCTGTCGTGCCCCCCCCAAAGCTCCGTGGATGCATTCGAAAGGACGCGGGGAAGTCCCACGTGACCAGGAAACCAGTTTTCCACGATTTCCAACGCACTCCTCCGAATAGATGGCACGAAAAACCGATTCCTCTCGCGACGCCCGTTACGGCGCTTTGACCCTCCGGCCCACCCGCTGATCCGGCGCCTCCGCGGCTCCCGGAAATTTGCGAACGCCTTTCTGTCGACATTCTACCACTGTCACACACGCTAAAATCCCTATCCGCGCCGATACACGCGCTCCCGGACCTACCGACGCCCATCGCTCCCGGTTTTCCACGCCATCCCCCACCTCCTGTGTCTACCTTCTGACGGTGCAACACCCGGAAACCCGGAAAAATTACACGGTTATCGCTTCTCGGCCTTATGGCTAAGATCAAAGTGTAGTATCTGTTCTTATCAGCTTAATATCTGATACGTCCAGCATTGCTGGACCAGTATATTAATCTGATTTTTGGACATTGGCGGGGTCCCCGGAGTTTACTCCATCCCTGCCGCGGGTTGGCCCGGCATTGCAGTACCGTCGGGATCGGCCCATCTTATAAGGTTCCACATTAAGCTGATAAGAACAGATTAATGTCTGTGTCTTTCATTTCTCATCCCCTCCGGAAACACTTCTGACACGACAGAAATAAAATGGAGCACGCGCGACGTGATACACGAAAGGGAATGGAGACTTCCATTAGAGAGCAAAGACATGGATATATAAATTCACAAGACGCACATGACATGGAGAATGAACCCTCGGAGGAGTGAGGAATCCAAATGCCGAAAGCTGACACCACGAGAAAACTCCCGGAGGCGATAAGGGCCTCGGAAAAGGGACGAAAAATGATATCATGAAATCGACACCGTCGCGCGAGCGACTCCGTCAAACCTGACACCGTCCCGAGATCTCGAGTGAAATCACACACCACTGGACGATCTCGAGTTACACGCGCCGTCTCGAAAACCGGGGATCTCAGCCTTATGGCTAAGATGGCAGTGTAGTATGGTGAAAATGGTGAACTCGGCCTTATGGCTGAGATGCAAGTGTAGTATTGGGGAACGCGTCACGTTTAACCGTACTTGCGGTGAATATCACACGACGTTTTAAAGACTCACTTGCAATATTTCTCCCTCGTCTCAGACTGCCGGCAGCAACTTTTCCCACCGAGAATTCTCAGGACACACGGGAAAATTTTCTCCCTTTGCGAATGCGAGGAGAACGCAAGGAAACCTTCCTAAATTTTGCCATGGAAACCGAAGCGACAATCGCTTCGGAGTTCGAATCAAGGCGCCCTTCGCGAGCAGAGTATTAGTTTCCTGCCGCATCCCGAGAGGTGGCGTGAGCATGCACGGGAGGTGGCTGGGGGGGGCGGCAGACTCTTCGTTCTTTCTCGACCGCTCGGACCGATGACTACACGACCGCGACAGAGGCGAACTTTTTCAAGGATTTAAGGAGAGATTTACTGAATTCGAAGAATTTTTGTCCCACCAAATTATCAAATACAAGGCATTCCAGCGACGAGGAAACCAATGTTTCTCTCGAAATACAGGGAATGGAACGCCAATCATGCACGGAGTGAGTTAAAAACGGTCGTTTTCCCGAAGAATGATAAACGGGAAGGATGGTGATTTCTTTAAATTTCGGTGATCGGCTGACAGATTTCTTTTGACGAATTTTGGGGGGAGCCGATATTTTTCTCCCATGTATTTCGAGTTTTGTCTACATAGGTGACACTTGAAATTTCGTGTCTTTCGAGTTTTCTGCCGCTTGTCTACGTAGGTGAGTGACACTTGAAATTTGGACGATTTCTCGAGCATGGAAGGGTGATTTCCTTCAGTTCCAATAACTTTTCACGGTACTTCCGAAGATTAAACTAAGGCATTGGAGATTTCTTAACATGTCCGTGATGCTTTGAAAAATGAGAAAAACAGCCATTTCTACCAATTTTTACACAGGATGTTGGAATTTCGAAGAAATTTGAGGGGAGCGAAAATTTTTCTCCACATTCTTCAATTTTTCTGCCGCTTGTCTACATGGGTCAAACTTGAAATTTACACGATTTCTCGAGATTGATTTTCTTCAGTTCCCAAAACTTTTCACAAAAACAAGAGGTTCGTGATACTTCCGAAGGTCAAATTCCGACTTTCTTCTGTTAGGAAATACTCCCTAAAATTTAATCCTTCCACGAAAATTCGCCCGACCCACGATTTCACCCCCGGGGTTTATGACCGTCCCTTTGCAACCCTGTCGTGCCCCCCCCAAAGCTCCGTGGATGCATTCGAAAGGACGCGGGGAAGTCCCACGTGACCAGGAAACCAGTTTTCCACGATTTCCAACGCACTCCTCCGAATAGATGGCACGAAAAACCGATTCCTCTCGCGACGCCCGTTACGGCGCTTTGACCCTCCGGCCCACCCGCTGATCCGGCGCCTCCGCGGCTCCCGGAAATTTGCGAACGCCTTTCTGTCGACATTCTACCACTGTCACACACGCTAAAATCCCTATCCGCGCCGATACACGCGCTCCCGGACCTACCGACGCCCATCGCTCCCGGTTTTCCACGCCATCCCCCACCTCCTGTGTCTACCTTCTGACGGTGCAACACCCGGAAACCCGGAAAAATTACACGGTTATCGCTTCTCGGCCTTATGGCTAAGATCAAAGTGTAGTATCTGTTCTTATCAGCTTAATATCTGATACGTCCAGCATTGCTGGACCAGTATATTAATCTGATTTTTGGACATTGGCGGGGTCCCCGGAGTTTACTCCATCCCTGCCGCGGGTTGGCCCGGCATTGCAGTACCGTCGGGATCGGCCCATCTTATAAGGTTCCACATTAAGCTGATAAGAACAGATTAATGTCTGTGTCTTTCATTTCTCATCCCCTCCGGAAACACTTCTGACACGACAGAAATAAAATGGAGCACGCGCGACGTGATACACGAAAGGGAATGGAGACTTCCATTAGAGAGCAAAGACATGGATATATAAATTCACAAGACGCACATGACATGGAGAATGAACCCTCGGAGGAGTGAGGAATCCAAATGCCGAAAGCTGACACCACGAGAAAACTCCCGGAGGCGATAAGGGCCTCGGAAAAGGGACGAAAAATGATATCATGAAATCGACACCGTCGCGCGAGCGACTCCGTCAAACCTGACACCGTCCCGAGATCTCGAGTGAAATCACACACCACTGGACGATCTCGAGTTACACGCGCCGTCTCGAAAACCGGGGATCTCAGCCTTATGGCTAAGATGGCAGTGTAGTATGGTGAAAATGGTGAACTCGGCCTTATGGCTGAGATGCAAGTGTAGTATTGGGGAACGCGTCACGTTTAACCGTACTTGCGGTGAATATCACACGACGTTTTAAAGACTCACTTGCAATATTTCTCCCTCGTCTCAGACTGCCGGCAGCAACTTTTCCCACCGAGAATTCTCAGGACACACGGGAAAATTTTCTCCCTTTGCGAATGCGAGGAGAACGCAAGGAAACCTTCCTAAATTTTGCCATGGAAACCGAAGCGACAATCGCTTCGGAGTTCGAATCAAGGCGCCCTTCGCGAGCAGAGTATTAGTTTCCTGCCGCATCCCGAGAGGTGGCGTGAGCATGCACGGGAGGTGGCTGGGGGGGGCGGCAGACTCTTCGTTCTTTCTCGACCGCTCGGACCGATGACTACACGACCGCGACAGAGGCGAACTTTTTCAAGGATTTAAGGAGAGATTTACTGAATTCGAAGAATTTTTGTCCCACCAAATTATCAAATACAAGGCATTCCAGCGACGAGGAAACCAATGTTTCTCTCGAAATACAGGGAATGGAACGCCAATCATGCACGGAGTGAGTTAAAAACGGTCGTTTTCCCGAAGAATGATAAACGGGAAGGATGGTGATTTCTTTAAATTTCGGTGATCGGCTGACAGATTTCTTTTGACGAATTTTGGGGGGAGCCGATATTTTTCTCCCATGTATTTCGAGTTTTGTCTACATAGGTGACACTTGAAATTTCGTGTCTTTCGAGTTTTCTGCCGCTTGTCTACGTAGGTGAGTGACACTTGAAATTTGGACGATTTCTCGAGCATGGAAGGGTGATTTCCTTCAGTTCCAATAACTTTTCACGGTACTTCCGAAGATTAAACTAAGGCATTGGAGATTTCTTAACATGTCCGTGATGCTTTGAAAAATGAGAAAAACAGCCATTTCTACCAATTTTTACACAGGATGTTGGAATTTCGAAGAAATTTGAGGGGAGCGAAAATTTTTCTCCACATTCTTCAATTTTTCTGCCGCTTGTCTACATGGGTCAAACTTGAAATTTACACGATTTCTCGAGATTGATTTTCTTCAGTTCCCAAAACTTTTCACAAAAACAAGAGGTTCGTGATACTTCCGAAGGTCAAATTCCGACTTTCTTCTGTTAGGAAATACTCCCTAAAATTTAATCCTTCCACGAAAATTCGCCCGACCCACGATTTCACCCCCGGGGTTTATGACCGTCCCTTTGCAACCCTGTCGTGCCCCCCCCAAAGCTCCGTGGATGCATTCGAAAGGACGCGGGGAAGTCCCACGTGACCAGGAAACCAGTTTTCCACGATTTCCAACGCACTCCTCCGAATAGATGGCACGAAAAACCGATTCCTCTCGCGACGCCCGTTACGGCGCTTTGACCCTCCGGCCCACCCGCTGATCCGGCGCCTCCGCGGCTCCCGGAAATTTGCGAACGCCTTTCTGTCGACATTCTACCACTGTCACACACGCTAAAATCCCTATCCGCGCCGATACACGCGCTCCCGGACCTACCGACGCCCATCGCTCCCGGTTTTCCACGCCATCCCCCACCTCCTGTGTCTACCTTCTGACGGTGCAACACCCGGAAACCCGGAAAAATTACACGGTTATCGCTTCTCGGCCTTATGGCTAAGATCAAAGTGTAGTATCTGTTCTTATCAGCTTAATATCTGATACGTCCAGCATTGCTGGACCAGTATATTAATCTGATTTTTGGACATTGGCGGGGTCCCCGGAGTTTACTCCATCCCTGCCGCGGGTTGGCCCGGCATTGCAGTACCGTCGGGATCGGCCCATCTTATAAGGTTCCACATTAAGCTGATAAGAACAGATTAATGTCTGTGTCTTTCATTTCTCATCCCCTCCGGAAACACTTCTGACACGACAGAAATAAAATGGAGCACGCGCGACGTGATACACGAAAGGGAATGGAGACTTCCATTAGAGAGCAAAGACATGGATATATAAATTCACAAGACGCACATGACATGGAGAATGAACCCTCGGAGGAGTGAGGAATCCAAATGCCGAAAGCTGACACCACGAGAAAACTCCCGGAGGCGATAAGGGCCTCGGAAAAGGGACGAAAAATGATATCATGAAATCGACACCGTCGCGCGAGCGACTCCGTCAAACCTGACACCGTCCCGAGATCTCGAGTGAAATCACACACCACTGGACGATCTCGAGTTACACGCGCCGTCTCGAAAACCGGGGATCTCAGCCTTATGGCTAAGATGGCAGTGTAGTATGGTGAAAATGGTGAACTCGGCCTTATGGCTGAGATGCAAGTGTAGTATTGGGGAACGCGTCACGTTTAACCGTACTTGCGGTGAATATCACACGACGTTTTAAAGACTCACTTGCAATATTTCTCCCTCGTCTCAGACTGCCGGCAGCAACTTTTCCCACCGAGAATTCTCAGGACACACGGGAAAATTTTCTCCCTTTGCGAATGCGAGGAGAACGCAAGGAAACCTTCCTAAATTTTGCCATGGAAACCGAAGCGACAATCGCTTCGGAGTTCGAATCAAGGCGCCCTTCGCGAGCAGAGTATTAGTTTCCTGCCGCATCCCGAGAGGTGGCGTGAGCATGCACGGGAGGTGGCTGGGGGGGGCGGCAGACTCTTCGTTCTTTCTCGACCGCTCGGACCGATGACTACACGACCGCGACAGAGGCGAACTTTTTCAAGGATTTAAGGAGAGATTTACTGAATTCGAAGAATTTTTGTCCCACCAAATTATCAAATACAAGGCATTCCAGCGACGAGGAAACCAATGTTTCTCTCGAAATACAGGGAATGGAACGCCAATCATGCACGGAGTGAGTTAAAAACGGTCGTTTTCCCGAAGAATGATAAACGGGAAGGATGGTGATTTCTTTAAATTTCGGTGATCGGCTGACAGATTTCTTTTGACGAATTTTGGGGGGAGCCGATATTTTTCTCCCATGTATTTCGAGTTTTGTCTACATAGGTGACACTTGAAATTTCGTGTCTTTCGAGTTTTCTGCCGCTTGTCTACGTAGGTGAGTGACACTTGAAATTTGGACGATTTCTCGAGCATGGAAGGGTGATTTCCTTCAGTTCCAATAACTTTTCACGGTACTTCCGAAGATTAAACTAAGGCATTGGAGATTTCTTAACATGTCCGTGATGCTTTGAAAAATGAGAAAAACAGCCATTTCTACCAATTTTTACACAGGATGTTGGAATTTCGAAGAAATTTGAGGGGAGCGAAAATTTTTCTCCACATTCTTCAATTTTTCTGCCGCTTGTCTACATGGGTCAAACTTGAAATTTACACGATTTCTCGAGATTGATTTTCTTCAGTTCCCAAAACTTTTCACAAAAACAAGAGGTTCGTGATACTTCCGAAGGTCAAATTCCGACTTTCTTCTGTTAGGAAATACTCCCTAAAATTTAATCCTTCCACGAAAATTCGCCCGACCCACGATTTCACCCCCGGGGTTTATGACCGTCCCTTTGCAACCCTGTCGTGCCCCCCCCAAAGCTCCGTGGATGCATTCGAAAGGACGCGGGGAAGTCCCACGTGACCAGGAAACCAGTTTTCCACGATTTCCAACGCACTCCTCCGAATAGATGGCACGAAAAACCGATTCCTCTCGCGACGCCCGTTACGGCGCTTTGACCCTCCGGCCCACCCGCTGATCCGGCGCCTCCGCGGCTCCCGGAAATTTGCGAACGCCTTTCTGTCGACATTCTACCACTGTCACACACGCTAAAATCCCTATCCGCGCCGATACACGCGCTCCCGGACCTACCGACGCCCATCGCTCCCGGTTTTCCACGCCATCCCCCACCTCCTGTGTCTACCTTCTGACGGTGCAACACCCGGAAACCCGGAAAAATTACACGGTTATCGCTTCTCGGCCTTATGGCTAAGATCAAAGTGTAGTATCTGTTCTTATCAGCTTAATATCTGATACGTCCAGCATTGCTGGACCAGTATATTAATCTGATTTTTGGACATTGGCGGGGTCCCCGGAGTTTACTCCATCCCTGCCGCGGGTTGGCCCGGCATTGCAGTACCGTCGGGATCGGCCCATCTTATAAGGTTCCACATTAAGCTGATAAGAACAGATTAATGTCTGTGTCTTTCATTTCTCATCCCCTCCGGAAACACTTCTGACACGACAGAAATAAAATGGAGCACGCGCGACGTGATACACGAAAGGGAATGGAGACTTCCATTAGAGAGCAAAGACATGGATATATAAATTCACAAGACGCACATGACATGGAGAATGAACCCTCGGAGGAGTGAGGAATCCAAATGCCGAAAGCTGACACCACGAGAAAACTCCCGGAGGCGATAAGGGCCTCGGAAAAGGGACGAAAAATGATATCATGAAATCGACACCGTCGCGCGAGCGACTCCGTCAAACCTGACACCGTCCCGAGATCTCGAGTGAAATCACACACCACTGGACGATCTCGAGTTACACGCGCCGTCTCGAAAACCGGGGATCTCAGCCTTATGGCTAAGATGGCAGTGTAGTATGGTGAAAATGGTGAACTCGGCCTTATGGCTGAGATGCAAGTGTAGTATTGGGGAACGCGTCACGTTTAACCGTACTTGCGGTGAATATCACACGACGTTTTAAAGACTCACTTGCAATATTTCTCCCTCGTCTCAGACTGCCGGCAGCAACTTTTCCCACCGAGAATTCTCAGGACACACGGGAAAATTTTCTCCCTTTGCGAATGCGAGGAGAACGCAAGGAAACCTTCCTAAATTTTGCCATGGAAACCGAAGCGACAATCGCTTCGGAGTTCGAATCAAGGCGCCCTTCGCGAGCAGAGTATTAGTTTCCTGCCGCATCCCGAGAGGTGGCGTGAGCATGCACGGGAGGTGGCTGGGGGGGGCGGCAGACTCTTCGTTCTTTCTCGACCGCTCGGACCGATGACTACACGACCGCGACAGAGGCGAACTTTTTCAAGGATTTAAGGAGAGATTTACTGAATTCGAAGAATTTTTGTCCCACCAAATTATCAAATACAAGGCATTCCAGCGACGAGGAAACCAATGTTTCTCTCGAAATACAGGGAATGGAACGCCAATCATGCACGGAGTGAGTTAAAAACGGTCGTTTTCCCGAAGAATGATAAACGGGAAGGATGGTGATTTCTTTAAATTTCGGTGATCG
The DNA here is from genome assembly GCA_963169105.1 of Ceriagrion tenellum. Taxonomy (NCBI): domain Eukaryota; kingdom Metazoa; phylum Arthropoda; class Insecta; order Odonata; family Coenagrionidae; genus Ceriagrion; species Ceriagrion tenellum. The sequence continues at coordinate 116,293,936 of OY720640.1, read as the reverse complement.
GCTGACAGATTTCTTTTGACGAATTTTGGGGGGAGCCGATATTTTTCTCCCATGTATTTCGAGTTTTGTCTACATAGGTGACACTTGAAATTTCGTGTCTTTCGAGTTTTCTGCCGCTTGTCTACGTAGGTGAGTGACACTTGAAATTTGGACGATTTCTCGAGCATGGAAGGGTGATTTCCTTCAGTTCCAATAACTTTTCACGGTACTTCCGAAGATTAAACTAAGGCATTGGAGATTTCTTAACATGTCCGTGATGCTTTGAAAAATGAGAAAAACAGCCATTTCTACCAATTTTTACACAGGATGTTGGAATTTCGAAGAAATTTGAGGGGAGCGAAAATTTTTCTCCACATTCTTCAATTTTTCTGCCGCTTGTCTACATGGGTCAAACTTGAAATTTACACGATTTCTCGAGATTGATTTTCTTCAGTTCCCAAAACTTTTCACAAAAACAAGAGGTTCGTGATACTTCCGAAGGTCAAATTCCGACTTTCTTCTGTTAGGAAATACTCCCTAAAATTTAATCCTTCCACGAAAATTCGCCCGACCCACGATTTCACCCCCGGGGTTTATGACCGTCCCTTTGCAACCCTGTCGTGCCCCCCCCAAAGCTCCGTGGATGCATTCGAAAGGACGCGGGGAAGTCCCACGTGACCAGGAAACCAGTTTTCCACGATTTCCAACGCACTCCTCCGAATAGATGGCACGAAAAACCGATTCCTCTCGCGACGCCCGTTACGGCGCTTTGACCCTCCGGCCCACCCGCTGATCCGGCGCCTCCGCGGCTCCCGGAAATTTGCGAACGCCTTTCTGTCGACATTCTACCACTGTCACACACGCTAAAATCCCTATCCGCGCCGATACACGCGCTCCCGGACCTACCGACGCCCATCGCTCCCGGTTTTCCACGCCATCCCCCACCTCCTGTGTCTACCTTCTGACGGTGCAACACCCGGAAACCCGGAAAAATTACACGGTTATCGCTTCTCGGCCTTATGGCTAAGATCAAAGTGTAGTATCTGTTCTTATCAGCTTAATATCTGATACGTCCAGCATTGCTGGACCAGTATATTAATCTGATTTTTGGACATTGGCGGGGTCCCCGGAGTTTAC